>CM061355.1:54834153-57487903 GCA_030867105.1 Liasis olivaceus
ATGGAAGAAATCACTTGTTGAACTATCTAACTAACTTGATAGCATACATGACTCCCATTTTTTAACAATTTATCTCACTACTGAAATTGCTAAGGGAATGATTGTTTCTGTAGATTTTATTAGATTTTTACTGGACTTATTAGACTATTTTAAATGTATTCACAATTTTTTGTGGTGAGACGATCATGGAGGCAAAAGGTGCAAGCAAAAGAGTCTAAGTGGATTTGAACAATATGGGAAAAAGAAAGAAATGTCATGGCATCAGTCTGGGCTCTCTCTCCTCATCAAAGTCTGCTAAACAACCAAAGATGTAAGACCATTTTATACAAAAGGAATCTCTAAGTAAAACGAATTTCCCTCCCACCTCCAACAAACGTGCAGCCCTTGAATCACTTGAATGGGACTTTCAAACAAAACTGGAAAAACAACAGTTGTTAGATCTCTCACTGCCTGTCAGAGAAGAGCTAAATGAAAATTTGGATTTCTTCCTGATCTCCCATTGTATGTCTCCAGAACAACTTGCTAGCTAACCTGATAACGTCAAGGGAAATAAAAATATTTAAAATCAGAATTTGGAGAGGCTCCCATGGGAAAATTCAATGGAGTTTATGGCAAAGCAATGCCTTCTTACAGCACAAACTGTTATCTCGTTATTTGAGCAGCTATCAGCTATAAAATATGACCTGGACTTGCTGAAAAAAGATTTTGAGGCTTTTGTTCAAAAAATACGAAGCCAGGCCTACCATTTCCAATAAGGCTTATGCAGAAGCTCCAGCAAAGCAATACATTCCCGGCATGTGCTCTGATAAAGGGCAAGTCGTTAAACAAACTGACAAAACTGTGCAACGGTCAAATGATTGTATTAATAAATCCTTAGTCTCTGACAAGCTAAATAGTGGTGACTTTATACATGCTAACACCTTCCTGGATACAAAATACGAAATTCCCAGCAAGCTAAACCATTCACTTCAGACACAACAGATTATTCTTGGTATCTCCCTGAACAGTCTCAATACTAGATACTGGGATTTTGGGCAACATCTTCACTGTCAATACAGACCGATAGATCTATGTGCCACTGAATGGCTTCCAACTGTTCAAAACCGAAAGTGGATTTTACTATCTTTTAATCAGTTTACTATCCCACTGTTGCTATTTAAGATGAGACCATACTTAGCATCATTTCAAATTTTTCCCATTAGATGTAAATGTTAATTCTTTATCCGGCTTTGCCTCATCTAGGTCCATCATTTCCTTCCAAAGGGTTAGTTCCAGCCTCCTATTCATCATACATTGCAATTCTGAAATTTCACCTTAGCCACGTTGGATGCTTTGTCCTCAGCAGTCCTTTTCGGATGTTTTAAGGGTACCCCTATTCACCTTCAGTTATGCCCATGTGGTGATTTCCAGGCAGGGAGTGTGATTTCTATTTAATGTTACTTCTTTTGGACAAGGACTCAAAAATATCCTCCCGAGTTGCCCAGTTTTGTGCTACTATCTGTAAGATATGCTGCACCATTAGTTAGGTTTGGAATTTCTTATAATAGTATTTTATTTGATTTATTTTAGTATATCTGTTCTTAATTATTTTAGATCCTATTACACCTATTGTTTTTCTATTATAGAATATATAATAGAATAAGGTTATACTTCTATTATTAAATATTTTGATTGTATCTGGCCTTAGGGCTGTAATAAAATTGATGTGATTTCATATGATTGTTCTTAAACACTCAGATAGCTGCTTAGAGAGGCAATCACAACCTGAGAGTTTAGAAGGATTCAAGTATTTGTTCACCTGCCTTTATCTGGCTAACTGTACAGTAGGCCCTACAAGCCAATCAACTTTGGGATTTTACTAACAACTTTATAGTTAAAAATATAATGCTGAATCAACTGGAAGGGTGTCCAAACTTCTACATCTGTGATATTCACTGTTTTTAAATGTTGCATCTGTAAATAACTGCACATAAATAGTAAGTAAGCATTCACATTTTCAGAAAGACATCATGTTTAACTATGAACCATGTAGGGATTGTGGTAACCTGTCAGCGCCACTAGGTAGACCAGACCAGGAAATCAATTCCACAAGAAAGTTAAAGCTTACTGAGATTGGCTATAATACCAGAATCTTGCAAGTCTGATTGTTCTCTCCCTCCTCCTTCTTATACTCCAGTGAATCAGGGAGGTGTCTGCCTGAGCCGCTTCCGATGTTATCTCATTTTTGGCTTTAAAAATGTTTCAACCCCTTTTGTCAAGGCAACAGACCCTGCACATCTCCATCAAGGTCATCTTCCTTACTCTCTATATAACTCTGTTCACTCAGAGATTCACTGAAATATACAATTTGACCAAGTATGCCTAAATTTATGCATGCAACTCTAATTTTGACTATGGCAATAACAATATGTGGAAATCATTACAAAAAATGAATTGGAGGTTGGAATGTTTCAAGCCAAGTTCCAGGGCCACAATTTTAGAACCTGAGACAGTGACTTTTACTGTAATGCAGCTTTCAGAAGAAGCCACTACCATTACATAGGAATAGCACTTCCTTACAGCATCTCTTAGCAGCCTTCTTATGCTGGGCCCCTTTCAGATGTGTGGAGTTCAGCTTCCAAAATTTGCCACCCACAATGACCATTGATGAAAATTCTGTGAAATGAAGATGATCTGAAGGATGTCCAAGATGGGGAAAGCTACCTTAGTATTCTACCCCTCTCTTAGAGGTTAGTAACCCTCCTCCAATATCTGTAAAAAATAGAAGTCCAAAAAGCACCATGCAGAAGTGCTCCCCCATTTTTCCCCAATCCTAATTACCTTCCGTTTGATCAATGGGAAACCATGTCCAGGAGCAGGAGGCCTTGCTGGTTTGGGTCCCTTTGAAGCTTTCTTAATAGAGGGGGAAGCAGCTGGTGATGGCTTCCGGTTGAAGGGATTCTCTTTACAGGACGACTAGGCACAAACACATAAAACAGTATATAAAAACTCATCTTATGAGCCAAGGGATGATTCTGTGTTTCACCCTCGTTCTTTAATGGAAACATTCCAAATGCATAGCCAAAGAGTGTCTCTCCTTCAAAAAGTGAGGAATTCTTCCCTTCAGGTCAACTAGCCACAAATGAGTGTCTTGTCCAGGTCTTTTTACATCAAGATCAGTATGAGATTTCTGAGAAAGGAAAATTAGGTGCTATGTAAGAAGTCACAAACACTGTGGATGTACTGAAGAATTAGACAGCATTTTCTGTCACCATTAAGAACCAAGAACAATTGTAGGAAGTTGCACTTAGACTGTTAATCCATCTTTTAGAATCTAACTGCCAACTTCTTATCAAAATTTAAGACTAAAGTTTTTCTAGCCCTCCCATTTAATTGAATGGTAGATTGAATTTGGATAGCAGAATTTGGTTCCGGCACTGAATGGTTGAGCAATGTCTTTGGTTTGTTTGTTTCTCTTGAGTAAGAGATACAAACTCTTTCTTTAGATGGTATGGAATCACTGCACAAAGACCTAAAAGTACCGTTACTTACAGGAACATTGGTCCATCTAGTTCAGTTTTATTATCACTGACTGGTTTTCCCAGGTGTTATGTTGGATTTTCCCAGCGCTACCAGAAAATACAATCCTTAGTATGCAAAGCATGTGCTCCACTATTGAGCTATGGTCCTTCTCTGTAAGGAAGACTTTGTCTCCTCTAGTTTACATAATTTGTCCCATAATTATTTCTGGGGAAATAATTTGGAAGCAAATAAAATGAACTTCTTGGTGAAGGCAGCGTCAAGTGTATCCTCAGCAATCTAAGTGAGATAGAATTTTACTCTCCAAATCAGCCCAGTTTCTTAATCCTCTGCAGAAAACCAGTTTGTGTTCAAAAGCAAACAGAATAATAATTTAAAAAATGGCCAGTTTTGTCATTTATGCCACAACTAATAAAACATTTAGAACCTACATCCTTCACAACTACCTCTGAACAGAACTTCCTAACCAAACACCATTGGCCCTGACTAAGTGATGTCAAGAGACCAAAAAAGTATTTCATGGATGAAGATGGAACTGACTGAATGCTTTATAGACAACAATCCCGTATGTTTCCTGGAAAGATATGCATGATGATGTACAGCTTTGGTAGGGGGAAACAGACGGGATAGGAAGGGAAGGGAAGGACAGACAACTTCCACATATGCCTCCAACCTACCTTTGGCTGTGCTTTGGGTGAAGGAGAGTTCCTGGCAGACCCACTGCTGAAATCTGATGCCAAGAGGATAGGTGTGGGAGTAGCTCCAGCTGGAGGCTTAGGAGAGACTTGCCCAGGGCTGGTTTTCAAGTTCCCAGCTGAGCAACTTCTGGCAGTCTGTAAATGTCCACCTTGTGCCTCATCGCCATAGCCAGTCAAATCACTGGATGATGATAAGGAGGAATCAGTAGAACAGCCGGGCAGAACTGCAGGGCCCTCACCAGAAGGGACACTGATAAGTGGGGAGTCCGAGTGGGAAAGGATGGAAGCAGCTGGAGCATGGACTGTAGGCTCAGAGGAGCTCTTTGGCACAGAGGCATCATCCAGGTTATCAGCAGCCTTGGCCAAACACTCAGATGTGATACTTTCCAAGCTGAGGGCCGGGGACGGCGTGGAAGAAGATGGCTCTGAGTGAGAAAGCCTGGAGATGGGATGGTGAGCTGTAATAGGAAAGACAGAGTTTGGAGGTAGTATGAAGAACCTTTTGGCTAGTCAGGTCCATTTAAAAATGGAAGTCCTGTAGTGTAAACCCTAGTGAGAGAAGAGAACCATGCCTCAAGCCCCCACCCTTTTGTCCCACTGGTCTTAAGTCAAGGATGTGCAACCTTTTCCAAAACAAAGACTATGCTCCAGAAACCCCATTCCAAAAGTAGATGGGGCCTGGGCAAAAAGTTGATGGAAAGATTTAAATTCTTAATTTAAATTAAATGTGTTATATTCAGTTAATTTTATTATTAAGATATGTAATAATTTCCCTCTTCTACTGCATAACGTTACATTTCAGCAGCAACGTTGGAAGGGTTCCCCTCAGGTTTTTGAAGACTGCATAGGAACCTGAGATTCAGGTCAAGCACCACTGCTATGTGCCATCCAAATTATAGTGTGTAAAAGCAGAGGGAAGAGGGAAGAAAGAAAAACGCCTAGAAAAAAAATCTAGGCAAATCCTTCCCAGTCTTCAAGCTGCAGATCAGTCAGGCTTCATGCATAACACACCTTTAAAAAAAATTGGAGGAAAGAAGTGGATGTAGCAGAGATAATATGGCACCCAACATCTTGTCCTTAGGTGAAGAATGGAAACAAATTTTCAAGACTGAATGACGGAGGGGAAGCTCTCATCTTAAAGGTCCTTCACTAAGGATCAGAAGAGAAATGGAGGAGAGGGGAGAAAATTTTCAACAAGAGCTCTCTGCCATTTCCTTAGTCCTTCAAAAATAACTGGAGAAGGACTAGATAACTGCATTTGTTTTGGATACAACTGAAAGGTCAAATCATCTGTGACCCATACTGTGAAAAGAAGGCATTTACATGCTGGATAAGTCAGGATATATATCCAGAGGCATTTTTTCCATTCGAAAGCAAGCTGAAGAAACTCACCAAGTGGGGAGGCACTGGGTGCTCTTGGAGCTGGTCGTTTCTTTGTCTTGGGGCTGCTTGTGGGAGTAATGCCATACCAGGGATGAGCAGACTTGGAACCACCATCGCCCTCCCTTTGCTCTTGCTTTTGCATGCTCTGTGGTATGACAACTTCCTTCTCATCCTCTTCATCTTCAAAGGGGTTATAAGGCTTTGGCTCCTCCAGAACAGGCCTGTCTTCTCTGACGTGTGTTTTTCCTCCTTCTTCTCTACCTTCATCCTCTTCCAAGGCCACTGGTGAGCTTTCCTTGCTACTGCTTGGTGGGAGAGGAGCCAGCTTCTTCTTGGGCTCTGCCTGGACCAATGCAATCCATGGAGGGTCTCTTGGCCTTAACAATTCACCAGCTCTGGTTGGAGGGGGGGGGAAAAGGTAGAGCATAAGGAAGGATGAAAGGGAAGACTAGAATCCCAGCACCTAGGAAGTTCTCCCTGAGTGGGGGAGGATAGATAGATGTGTTCCTGTGTCCACTTGGGAGAAAACAAGATGCACCTTCTGGTATGTACAAGACTATATATTCTGCAAGTGTGCTATACTACCAAAGAAAGGCAATAGAGAAATAGCGAAACACAAATAATTATTCCTGCCATGTCATTTTTGCTTTCATTTTTATTTTATAAGCTTTTATCCTGCAGGTTGCAAGTACAAATTTTAAAAAGCTTTGGCAGCCCCTCAAATAAATAAGTTAAAATTTTTAATGTTGATGACTGTCTGCAAGGCTTAAGTAGTCTACATTAATGGATTTCCTTTAAAACATTTTTCAAAGAACCCCCATTTGTATCACCAGGCTGTCTGAAATTTTCTGCTTGCTGTCTGACTTTTAGGCAATCGTCTTGCCCTGCCCTGCCCTGCCCTGCCCTGCCCTGCCCTGCCCTGCCCTGGAAGAGGAATTGGAAGGAATATGGGAACTAAACATCTTCTCTTAAAACAACACAGAAAAAAATACTGGATACAAATATATACGATGAGGCAGAGAATTTTAAAACTTAATATTTAGTTGAAACCAGAGCCGTTTTTAGTAGGACTTATGGATAGCCAACTAGAAAAGGCTCCTGAATGATTAGTTTTATATATGGTAACTGCAGTGAGGCTACTATATGCACAAAGATGGAAAAATACAGAAATACCCACAATGGAGGAGTGGACTGTGATGGTAGAGCTTGCTGAAATGGCTAAATTGACCTGTTTGATTAGGGGAAGAACAATAGCCTGGAAACCCTTTATGGACCTTTTGCTGAAAATGGACAAAAATGAGTTCACGATTTCAGGATTTACTGATTAAAAAGGGTTGTTTATAGGAAGAATGGAATCATGTTATGTAATTTGGGAGGGAGAATACGGTATTAACCATGTCTGTAACTGCTGCAAAGAAGATCAGAAGTTGTTTTTTAAAATATTTTTCTTTTTCTATTTTTTTCTTTTTCTTTGATTTTTACTGTTTTTCACTTTTCCTTCTCTCTTTTTGTATCTTTTTCTCTTTATGTTTCTGTAGGGTTTAATTCTGTACACAATTTTTCTTCAATAAAAATTATATATAAAAACAACGCAGAGCCTAATCTCTTCTCACATCCTTTCAGTTAGCAACTGCAAAGAATAGATTCTGTGATCACCAGCATAGGAAACAAATTGCTTCCATATAGTTCACAATTTTTTTTACAAATGGTTTAAAAACAATCTCTTTGGCCAATTGTTCTGCAAGCTGGCTGGCCAGTAGCAGTCATCATGGATTGTCTATCTATTCTTGTGACCCTCAAGTGAAAAACAAGGGAGGAAGGAATTTATTTTAGATTCTCATTCTTTCCTACGGACAAAACACCTGAAACATGTTGAGTTTTGTTTCCCTGAAACATGAAACAATCAAGCTGCTCCAAATGTGACTGTTTTCTTCCAAGTGCAAAACAAAACGTTTTTTCCATTTTATATATGCCCCTAGTAAATTGTCCTATGCTACTAATTTCAGATGCAGGAGGTTAGACTTAGATCAGAATACTTCATGGCAGCTATAAATCTTACATCAACATAGGAATGCAAGACTCCCTAGCCCTTCTTTTATAGCACTTAAACACTTGGGTGTGCCTCGTTTCCTAAATCATGCTTTTTTTCAAGGAGCCTCACTGAACGTCTCTCTTCTACTCGCTTGAACTTTCTGCGTGTGCAAGGGCTGAGATTTTTTGCCCTCTTAGGCTCTGAATTAGGTGACTCGGCCTTCTGCACTAGGTAGCTGATTACCTGCCTGCTCAGAACTGGCAGACTCATCTTCCAACAGTTGTATTCTTTCTGAGCCTCAACTACAGATATCTGAGTTGCAATGGCAAAGCCTGTCAAATTCTGGTCCTCCAATTCAGAGTCTATCTCATCAGGCAGGGCCATAACATAAATATTCCCTGTCATTACAGCAGCACAGCCAATCAGGGTGAGACGCTTTACCACCAAAGGTGCAATTAAATATATATTTGTTCAGTTTGCACAGTTTATACAGATTGGAAAAAGTGACTTTCCCCCTTGCAGTACTGTAAAGAATATGTTCAACCTTGGCATTCCATCCCTCCCTCCCTCCCTCCATCATCTTTCTGCTGGGCCACACTTTTGCATTCTCTTGCTACAAATCAAGGCAGAGAAATGTCTTTCCATCTCTGCAAGAAAGGAACAAATCAAGTCACCAAAGACTAAAGATACAGAACTCAGCCTTGTCATTGTCCATTCCCTACGGAAAATTATTAATTGCTGCTTTAAAAAATTACAAAAGAAGCTTATGGATTTTCAAGGCAAATTATTATGTGTCAGGCCCAACCCAAGAACAATGGTGAAACAGTCCAGTTGAGTTAAGTTCCTTTATTTGCTTACACCATATAGACAGAATCCTGTCAGACTAAATCTTTTCTACTGCAATTAGTGGATATACCCTGGGAGATTCTAGGGAGTGGCTATCTTGAAGCTTTTATGCTTCCCATGCTCCCCCTGCGGACTGTGTTGTCTTTGGTTTCCTTTCCCTTCCTGGAATGCACCCCGTCCTTTCTGAGAGCCTTGCTCTCTGCGGCAATCCACCACATTATGCAAACTTTTTATTGCTTTTAAGAGAGCCACACAACTGTGCACTGAAATTAGGACACTAGGTGTATGTGTGGAAGGAGTAAAAAAGATCATGTATATTGTAAAATAATACTGCATATACTGTCACTTATCCTGTATAATTGGTATTTTGAATTGCCTTGATTGGGAAGCTACTGATGAGATACCCCAGAATTCCTTCCTCAACAGATAGCAATCACTTCCTCAGAAAATGAGTTTTGAATGAGCCCTTCTGTTGTGTATAAAAACTCATCACTCTGTACAGGCAGAAAAAAGGAAATTCGAGGCAAGTTTATTTCCCCCTCATAGTGTGATTTGCGAGAAAAGAACATACCGGTCTGAGGAAGTAGGTCTGCCTCTGGGCTTTGGAACTGGAGGGCTGGGCTCAGGAAGTCTACCTAATCCAGAAATGAAGAAGACATAGTTATGTGTTACCTTCTAGAAGCCGCTTCCAAAACCAATCTATGTCTTGCCTTTATGCCTATGGATGAAAGTTTGGCTACACATCTATTCAGCATTTTGTGGTAGGGGAAGATTTTTAGGAGGAAGATGCACATCCTCTTATTTCTCTACTCTGCTACAATTCTCTGGCACATGCTGCCCTATCCAGAGATCCAGAGATCCAGTACTATAATGCACATCACCCCAGCCAGCATGGCCACTGCTGGTAGGGAATGATGGACATTCTTGTCCAACTGATGGGAAGGCACCAAATTAGGGATACCCAAGGAATAGCCATCTGTCTTCTCCATGATCTTTCTACGTATTTCATACATCAAGCTTTCCTAGTCATCATCAGGTTTTCCATTAGGACTTCAGACTGCAAAGAATTATTAAATTATGTTATGTTAATTATATAATAAAGTACATTTATTATATACTAAAGTAGGCCAGATTTCCCTAATCTGTCTCTCTCAAATGTGTTGCATTACAATTCTTATAATCCCAAACCAGCATGATCATATTGGGATTTCTTACCCAAAATGTGTGGAAGGCTGGTCGGGGTGTCTGGAGCAAGCAATACAAAACCAAATGAATCACTGATGCATTCTAGCATAAGACTTTTTAGGAAAAAAAATAGTAGTAAGATATTGATATAATTCCTGCTGCTAAAAAAATCCATAAATATACATACAGGTCAGCATTATTTGTTTCTATAAAAGATGCACATTTTTCTTACTTTGGCATGGCCTCAACATAAAGGATTTCAAGGAGTCCAGTTAGATGGCTTTAATTACTTCCTGTAGTCCATGTTTCCTTACCATTGACCAAACCAGATGATGGCTCACTGGAATTCTCATTCTGCATATTGGCTCTGGGCCTTGGGACAGGATGGGAGCTCGGTGGTGACAAACTTGCTGGGTCTGCGCTCCTCCGAGGAGCAGGGGTAGGCCGAGACTCTTTGAGCTGTCCGTGTTGCAGGCTAACTTTTTCTTGGATAAGTGTTGGTGGCTTGGTTGGTACAGGAGGCTTGGGCGGCATCTGCAAGCAAGAGCCAGAAGTGGAAGTGGAAGTGGGCACTGCATTCTTTGGTTGGGTGTAGGGTATCTCAAGCTCTGTGCCCACTTCATCAACAGTTCTTTCCCCCATTTTGCCCATCTCTTCCATGGCTGATGAGTGACCTTCTGATATGCCATTCTTTTCTTCCATCTCATTACTCGCTGTCCCAGCTTCTGTACTTCCCTTTCCAAGCAGAAGTTCTGGAGTTAGCTGGTGCTCAGTCCTTCCACTCAGTTTGCCCAGCTTACCACGATGCTGGGTACACACAAATGTGCCCAATTCAGGTCCAGGTTTGTAGGATCCAGGAATCAATGTGCTGGAGCATTCCTTGCATCTGCCAGAGATGTGAGTGCACAATCAGAAAGAGAAGGCAAAGAGAAGATACAGTCTTTTGATCATAGGTGCACCCAAGGAAAGTAAAATTCAATCCACAATTTTGCTATAGATTTACTCTAAGACTCTGGGCAAAATCACTTATCATTTTTATCAGTTCCCATCATCCTCACTTTTAAGCAACAAGAGCAGGTGGGTGTTAAAAGTTTTGCCATACACTCCAATGCAAGTAGCACAGGAACAGGCAGCATTTTGCTGCTTCCCCCTCCCAACTAAGTTTCATTTTTATCTATTGTTCAATCCCATTGAAACCTGTAAAAGAAAAAAAACTATGCCAACTCCAGGCTATTGTAAATTCAGGTCCCAGCCTGGAGGACTGAAAATCTTTGCATACAGTAGATCCAAAACTGCCACCACCAACAATGCCCACATTAAGACCAACTAACAGCAGTGACAATATTTCTGTTCTTAAACCCATAATACTTTGCATGGATATACTGTAAGCCTCCTTCTCACCCTTCCTTGAGACCTTCTCTTTATTGAAGTAGCACATCCCACCCTAACTTCTCGTATCTGCTCCTGGTGAAGAGGCAGAATCCTGCTTGTAGAAATTAAAACCCACAATTATTCCCCAACATGAGTAACATGGAAAGCTAGCTTTTAAAATTTTATTTCCTGTATTGCATTTATGTCTTGCCTTTTCTGAGAGCTCAAGATGATGTTAAGAGGGTAAGAAACGTTGGCATGTTTCCCCTAATTTTATCCCCACAACAACAATCCTGTGATATGAACCAGGCTGAGAGAGAACAATTGGTCCGCAATCAGTAGTGAACTCTCTGGTCTAAGTTCAATTATTTAACCACTGTGCTACCCCACAATGGCTTAAAAGAGGTCAAGCCTGAGGATTATGGGCCTTCTGTTTGCAACTCAACAAGTCAGTCTCATAGAGCTGGAAATGACACCACTGAATCTCACAGTACTGCACTTTATATTCCTAAATTACATGGTAACAAAACAAACTATGAAGATAACATGGGCTCATGATTAAAAAACTAAGAGGTGTTCTAAGCTGCCCTGGCACAACTAAACTATAGACTTTGTCTATAGGACTACAGATGAGTGACAATATTCATTTTCAGTGGACTGCGATAGGAAGAGCTCACCTGAAGCACTGACGGTGGTAAAGTTTGCCCTCGGCCAAATAGCGCTGAACCAGGTGAACGTGTTGCTGGCAAGCTGCACAAGTGCTGCTAAGAGTAGTCTGCGAGGAATGCTCTGCCAGGCTTTCAGTAACACTGTCCTGAGATAACAAGAATTGGGATAAGAAAGTCTCCATGAACTGTGATTTATGCACTTGAGACCAAGAGCTGGCCTTTGGGTTAAAGGACATGAAAGACCAAAAAAGAACAATCTTTCTTTAATCTTCTCTCAAAACTGCTAGGTTGGCGAAGGCATGGGAGAAGGCCTCAAAATGACACTTATAAAATACTTATAAAATGACTTGATGCCATCTGACAGCTTTTAAGAAAACTCTCAAAACTTATTTACCCAGCCAAGAGTGACGATTTTGTTCAGGGTTCCAATGATAACTGGGCTTTTAGCATTTTGGAATGGCAGTTTTAACTTTCTGTCATTTTAACGTTGGTGAGTATTAATGTTCGTTTGATTTATGCTTTGTTTCTTTGTATGTGTATCAGTCACCTTGGGACATGCTTTGTGCTAAAAAGGTGACTTTACATTTTTAAAAGAAAGCAAAATAATTAGGGATATCCTATACACAAACATTATATCCCACTTTTGGTTCCTGCATGCAACATAACAGCAATATCTGCTTCTTTACATACAATGTTCTTCACAACCATGAAGCCCTTAAGCATATTTCTAAATCACAGGTGTCATTACATTTCACTCAGTGAACATTCTTTAAAAAACCATGCTTCTCTGGGCAGCAAACTGTGGGGACTAAGCAACCAAACTAATAATGTAAACCATTAAAAGGGCTTCTTCTTTACAGACGTCCATTCCTTCTTCTGGCTGCTTCAGACTTGTTTGTATTTCTCTCTGGCTTGGTCCTATGGAACTGTTACTGGTGAAAGTCTCAGACCAAGGATTTATTGGGGAAAAAAGAAACAGTAGGTCCTGTAGGCACTGCTTCCTGGAGATAGCCAAATCAATGAAGAGCATTATCATTCTGCAGCCCCAGTTTGAGGCAATCTGATGCAGCACCTCCGCATGTAACTGAATTCTGGTTTGAAATGTATAAAACATACGGACCAAGCTCAACATAACTACTGTTTGTCTCTGGCAAACATTTTTATCCCAGCCCCACAAAAAAAAAAAAAGAGGAATATTTATCAGTGTTTTATTGTTATTTCAAGATGAAATAAATTAAATAGGGTTAGATTTTGTAAATACTTTAAGATGTGCTAAGTGGCAGTTATTGCAACTCAAACACATGAAGCCCTAGTCCCAGACAGGTAGCATAAGCATTTATCAAGCTCTTATTGGTACATCATACATGGCGTGATGAAGGAGGACTGTAACTATAATCATAAAACCCACAAAAAGACTATAGGTAATCATGAAACCCTTAACAGTAAAGAAGACAGAAGAGGATGTTGTTAAATCAGACATTGCAAATTGCTCCTTTTTAAAGAACACTGATTCAGAAGCAAGTGCCTGAAGCAGACTGGAGACACTGAAGAGATTAAAGGAGTTTCCAGTTTGATCAGACTGAGTACCTGGGATGAAGATGTAGTTTCAAGTACAGCCAAAGGTGTGTGAACTGACACAGTAGGTGAGGAGGCAACAGCTGGATGCTTCATAGGCATGGAGACTCTGGCTGCAAAAATAAGAGAAAAAGGGAATTAATCTGTGAAGGCAACAGATGAATCAGAAAAGATAAAATATGGAGCAACTCTTTTCTAGTCAGTTGGGCTAATTCTTGGTATCTTTAAGTTAGATTGGAGAAGTTGCCTTAAACATCCTCCAGTATATACAGTATAACTATAAATTATTTTGCCAGAGGCATGTATTCCATGTCTTCTGATGATCCAGAAGCACACATCCTTTCTCTAAATCCTTACTTGCACTTAGTTCTCTCCTACAATGCTTTACTTTCTCTGTGTACTGAGAAAAATGAAGAAATTTCTGCCTCTCTTTTGAAAGGCCTTGTGTGAAGGGAATTGGGTGAAGGAGAGAGCTTGGTGGCAATCATGCAATATTTGGAGATCCCTGATAAGGGTGAAATCTAAAAATGGTCAGAGCGCACCTAAGTTGCATTACAAGTTCAAGAGCAATATTCTACCCACAACTCTAGGGCCAAAGTCCAAAGGAAAGTAGTGACAGAGACTTTCTATAGTCCACTATATTTCAGACATGCTTGGAAGGAAGACCTCCCTGAAACTGCCCATAGCCAACCCTAACATTAGGCAAGGTCATAAAAGGATAGCCATGTACTCATGATTTTTTATTGCCATAAGGAAGAAGTGTCACTGACAGAATTTTTTGGAGGGGAAATTCAGTTGATTATGGTCTTATTACTCACACTCCACCCAAACCCCAAACTCTAGAGCTTTTCAAAGTTTCATCCTGTTTACTGAGGGATGCTTGCCATTGGCAAATATCTTTATGGACTTCTGGAAAGTCCATAGCTTCTAGGGTGGGTTAGGAAACTAGTTCTGCCACATCAAAGGAAATAAAGGAACTCTTCCTCCTCAATGCAGAATTATCCCTGGTATAAATGTCCTTTTGAAGCTCTCACCTTGACTGGGGTTGTTAAAATGGTTGTAATACTGGGACACATATGTCATGATACTGAGGCAGTCAGGCACTCTCATGGAGACCATATCATTGGGATCCAGCAAGGCAGGGATCCCCAGTTCCTGTTCAGCCACCTCAAATGCCTGCCAAAGCAACCAAGGGAGAATAGTTAGTCAATGGAAGCTGACACAGAGGCAGGTGTATGCTAGTGGGTCAACATGAGGTGAGAACAAAGGAAGAGAAAAATGTCCACTACAGTGAGAAGGATGACCCACATGGCACCTGAGGCTGGAGAGAATGAACTATGCTTGTTTTCTTCCACTGTTTGTACACTATAGAAGAGGTCTTTCTTGACAAATATATCAGGTTAGTGCACATTCCTTCAGAAACTTTATTGGTCCTTTGTTTCAAAATAACTTTTTTAACCGTAATTATCTAGCAGGAATGTGCACTCAGCATCCACTGCAGACTCAAAAACTAAGATATCCTTATACAATCTTTTAGACATCAAAGAACAGTGGTAAGTTCCAGCTTGCTGCTCCTGTTCTCTTAACCTTCTCCCCCCCCCCCCCCCCACTTCTTGGATGTCTATCACTCCCAATTCTACAGATTCTACTTCCCCATTATTTCTAGCCTAATGTCTCCCAAAGATTTGGGTGCAGACCTGGGAGCCCTTTCAACAGTTGCCAATGGATTATAGTTTTTACTGTGACTAGAAAAAAAATATTAAGCACATGGGGAGGAATGGTGATTGTATATAATTAATTTAATTTTCACTACACTTAAATTAAATCAAACCTGATTTCATCCCAGCCCCATCACATTTAAAGTATGATCCAAGGACACTATTCACAGGCAAAATAAGACTCCCAAGCCCATAAATCATCACTGATTTATCATCTTAAAAATCACTTCAGTGTAAGAGAGGAGCTTCCAACTTTTCCTGTTAGTAAGCAAGGAACAGGTCATGCCATTCCAGAATATTCAAAATGGCCTGTTATGAAGTCAAACCCTCCATGTTAGGATCACAACTTCGTGGAATATTGAGAATGGTGTGTGTTTGAGAGTGGAATGTTTTGTAATGGAATGTTCTTCTGCACAATCCTGGTTCTTATACCACCTTTTTAGTCCATGTTATATCACAGAATTGTACATGTACAGTATATCTGTTTCCACATATGTTTTGCTGTAATTGGAGTGAAAGAGACTGACCCAACATTAAAGACAGTAATGATGTAATAGTGTATCAAGTTAAGATTAAGAAGACTCAGCTTCAAATTCCCATTCAGCTACAAAGCTAATCATATACCCTGGGGCAAGTTATCAGCTTTCAGCCTGATTTATTTCAGCATGAAAAATGGAGAGAGAATATCACAAACACTGCCTTCATGGAACACAAAAGCATTAAATAAATGAATGAAAAAGTAATATAGATAAAACAAACAAAAACAAAAAAGTGATGGAAGACAGTATGCTCTGCTTTTAGTATATTTTGTGGCAGGCTCTTTTGCCTCCTCTGAGCTGCTGTTATACACACCACAATATCCCTTCCCTTTCCAGCACAAAAATTCCTGTTCAACCCCCCTCTAATTGTTGAGCACACAAAAATTGCTTTCAGAAAATATACAAATAAACATGCTTTAATTAAAAAGAAGTTATGGTGATACCAGCCTAAGGGACAAATAAAATTACCAAGGCAAAGTAAGTATTTCCAGTCATAAGCAATTGCCAGGGACAATGAATGAAGCAGAAATAAAAGAGATAATGATGATATAGTATTTGCTTCTAATATAATCCACTAGACAGAAGGTTGGACTGTTGACTAGTTCTTAGCTGAACCACAGTCTAACTGGTGACCTTGAATCAATCAGTGCTCCTCAGTCTAAAAATGCCAAAGTTTAACTGCTTTTACACAAAAATCACAATGGAATGTATTTATAATTTATGGTTATTTTATAATTACAGCTATTTTTATCCTCCTTTTTCTGAGACAAAACAGCTTACAATGAATTAAAAATGACAGCACTAAACTGTAAAAAAAAAAAACCCTTAAAAACAGATGCATATAATTTCCATCTATGAAAATGCCCATCACACAGAAAAGCATAACTAGGAGATGTTTCCATCAAGAGCCCATATATGACCATTTACACAAAATGTTAAAAGATGTGAAAACCTGATGCCATAAACTTGGTAATGTGAAAAAACAAAGCAATATCTTAACTGAAGTCTTGAAAAAGTGTGCATCCATATCTATACACTCAAAGAGTGGTAATACTGTTTTCCTCGCTCATTTTCCATCAGATTAGAACCACCAAGGATTACATCTCATCTAGGCTATTTCTAGTCATAACTTTACAATTACATCAGCACTGTTTTTCCTAGCATAAATTATTATTTACAGTCATTGGATAATTTACACTGGCCACGTAGGCAAAATCTAAGTACATTCTTTCACTGTCATGACAAGCCCATTATACTGAGTTGCAGACTTGCATCTGCCAAGTTTGCTGTACAAATATGAAATCTACTACTACTGTGCACAGAATTAAACACCTTTAGAAAGCACATATGTTTCTTTTTAAGGGAAAAACCATTGAAGATCCTTGCTAGCAGAACAATTGGACTATGAAGTGATGAGACTTACCTTGACCTATGGACTAATGGCCTGCTGGAAAACTATCAGTACCCTAACCCCTCTTCCCTGATGCCAACTTCTAATAAGGTTGTGGTGATGAAAGTTAGAAATAAGCTTACATAAGAATAGCCAAAGGGTTTAAATTAAAGTAATGTAAGTCAACAAGAATAAGCCAATTTAAGTGTTGGTTTGTAACTTCCATCAAGCACAGCCAGCTGAGGGCACCAGGTTGGGAAAAGGTAAAATCTTCTCAAGGTGAGTTCAACTCCAAATGGACTTCATGCACATATCCAAGTAGTTTTCTTGGCAGCAATATGGAACTGTGTTGCCACTGTTTTTTCCCAGAGTTTTTTTTCAACTTCCCAGTCAAGTCCATAGCTCTGGTATTCCCTGGAAAACTCCCATCCAGGAACTGACCAGCCAGGACCTGCTTAGCTTCTGAGCCTGCACAAAGTCAATCAAGTACTGTCACTGGCAGAGATACGTATTGGAAAAGGCTGCACTTAATGAATATTTGATGAAAGTGTAGAAATAAATAACACACAAAACTCGACATTGAACTTTCTCCTCCCCTCTTTTCAGAACTGACACTTTATTCCTGCTGTTTCTCTTATATAGTCTCTCTTCATTGCCTCTGATTCTATCCTTGGTTCAGAAACATAAAGGCACTTTTTTCCTTTGTCACTCCTATAAAATGTCTTTGCTGCAGCTTTCCCAAATGTGATGATTTCCAGATACACTGGAATTACAATTTCAGAACTGGTTAATAGCCATGCTATCTAGAAATATTGGGAGTTATAAATCAAAACATCTGGATAACACCCTGTCAGACAAGGCTGAGTTCATCCTAACAAAAAATAGCTTTTTTCACCAGCTGGTTTCTGAGTCATTACATAGCATGCATGACACTCATCTAATGTAACTGGCACGTGCATATCTAAGTTTCACAGCTGACATATCAACAACAGTTAGAAAAAGGGACTATAAAGCAAGTAAGAAACAATGAAGACTGAGGCAAGGACTTACCAAATGATTGTTCTCATACACATTTTCTTTGGAGAGGGAATTAAAGTCCCTGCAAATTGAAAATAAAAAAGATGTCATACAACAAGCACACCATATTATACAGGTCAGGGTGGCAATATTTCTCAGCAACCACTACTAGTGAAGTAAAATTTTCAGAGGACAGAACCTTTGTAGCTCATTCCTTGATAATACAGTTGAAAAAGCTTCAAATTGTAGACTTTTCAAAATCACATGAGGAAGGAAACTCCAACTTTAAAACAACCACAATAAAAGTGCCTTTTTAAAAAAGGATCTAGCACAAAAGCATCCTGATTAGCAAATGAATAGTTTTACAGCTCTGTGTCTTTGCAGCTTGCCAAAAATAAGTTCCCAATGGATTCACCTCAAAATCTAGGTTCAAAACAAAGTTACATTGACACACCCCATTTTCTCAATTCTTTGACACATAGTTTCCTTGCATGCGTTCCCATTATGTAAGAAAATCAATGAAAGTCTGAATAGTTATTGTTAAATTGTGCTGATAGTGAAGCTAAACTCAAGAAAAACAGAATGCAACCGGTATAATTTTTTTTACAAATGAAAGATATGTTTTTGCAATACATAGAGAATACCTCAGCATGTACACATTCTCAAGTGGTTTTTTTTTAGCATTCCTAAATCTCTATGCAGTTGTGCTTCTAGAAAGCAGAATCTCAAGCATGCTTTCCATGCTGTCAAGAGGAAATACTTCTTAATTCAACACTTATTTGATACCCTCTTTATGATCCCTAGTTTTTTGTTTTGCTACTGCAAAACCTGTGGCTAGATTTCCTTCCTCATTCAACAACAAACAATTGGAAAAATAAAGGGGGGGAGGGGGAACAAAAGCAGATTATTATGAGCACATGACAGTATCTATTCATGTGACATTTACATTTGAAATGCACCAATCTCATTCATGTTTTAATGCAAAAGTGCAGATCTTCAATGCCATCAATTTGTGTCTTACAAACACGCTTTTCTTGTCTGTCTGCTTTGGGACAACACCATGACTGAATCCCATGAATTTTCTTCAGCCCTGCCAGTAGGAGACATTTCTCTAAAGTTTTGTCTTCTCTTCTATGAACTTACTCAGGTTCAGGAATAGTCAGTTGTTATTTACAACAGAAGAAAATCTACAAGTTAGGACATGGTCTACAAATAGCTGAGTTGCTATGCATACACCTCACTGGTTACAATAGCATCATCTGTTCAGTGATCACAGATGATTTTTTTTTTTAGATTTATACTGAGCATCTCTGCACATCTGAAACCAAGGTAAAGTTGAAAACCACAGATTGGTTAAGAACGAAACTCAGTCACCTTTCCTTGTACTGTATGGATGAATATGTGAACTCAGGCAATATTTATTTAATTCATGGGTACATACATTTTATTTTTGATTGATTTTGTTCCTTGGCTACCATGATATTTGTCTGTAGTTTAAGTCAGTCTCCCTCACCAAATGTTCCTCAGAAATGCTGGAATATAATTTCCCTTAAATGTTTAATCAACAAGGCCACGTTAAGTGAGGGTTTATGAGCAATAATCCAATAGATGGTCACGTTGGTCAGGGGTGACAACTATAGCCCAACATATTTGGAGAGGGGGAAGCTGATTAAATCCCATTTTGCTAGGATGTACACAATGAAGGCAACAGGACCTGAAAATCAAATAATAGCTGCATGTATAGTTGGAAGTGACTTTTGTTGGTTATTTCCCACCCACACATATGCAGGATCAGCCTTCATTTATCTTCTTTTTATTTATCATGTTGACCTATTATGGAAACTTAGTAAGAATAACTTAAATTTGAGGCTGCATCTACTAATGATCATTACACACAACACTGCAGCATCTGTACCATTCTTACAGGTATGCTGCAAAGCTTAACAACTGTTGGGGTAAAAACATATATCTCCTTAAGCCTTATTTTATGATCCCAGAAATTAGCCTCGATATTAGACTTTGGTATGACTTCATTCTGCCTTTATAATCAGCACAGCTTGCTGATTGATTTTATTATGTCTTTTCAAGTCAGTGTTAACTCTTAGTAACCACATAGATAAACTTTCTCCCAGGATGATCTGTCCCCAACCTGGCCTTTCAGGTCTTCTAACAAAGCATCCATTGCCACTGTAACTGAGTCCATTCACCTTCTATTGGTTGTCCTTCTCTTTCCTTCCACATTTCCCAGCATTATGGACTTCTCAAGACAGCTGGATCTTTGCATAATGTGTTCAAAATATAAGCTAAGCCTGTTGTTTGTACCTTGAGTAAGAGCTCTAGACTGGTTCTTTCATACTTACCCCAAGGTCATCTCTGAATTCTTTTACAGATTCTGATCTTTGTAGGTACAGATGGTCAAGGCATCTGCATATCCAAGGCCTTCATTGCTACTGTACCAAGTGCTAGTCTGCAGCGTATTTTTGACTGCTATTTCCTTTACTGTTGACCGTCAATCCCAAAAGGCAGAAGCTATCTACCACTTCAGTATCTTCACTGTCAATTCTAAGGCTTGTTCCTATATCTGTAGTCATTATTTGGCCTTCTTTATATTTAATCTTACTTCCCTGTGCTCCTTGACTTTCATTACTAGACTTCCAAAACACTTGCATGTACGCTTATCAGAACAACATCAACACTATAGCGCAGGTTATTGATGTTTCATCCTCCAATTTTAAAACCATGCTTATCTTCTTCAAATCCAGTCTCCTTCACTATATATTCAGCACAGAGGTTGAATAAATAAGGAGAAAGTCTTGTCTCACTCCATTGCCAACCTGGGACCAGTCTGTTTCACCATGTTCCATCCAGATTGTAGCTTTCTGACCTATGTATAGCTTTTGCATAAGGACAATGAGATGTCCTAGGATTCCCATTTTCTTAAGGACAGTTTGACATGGTTGATACAAAGACTTTTCTATAATTAATGAAGCGCATTATTTACTTTTTAAAAATATTCTTATTTATTTATATGATTTATATAGTTGCCCATCTCACAACAGTGACTCTGGACAGCATACAAAGATTAAAACTAAAACAAGAAAATATAATCTATATCATCCAAGGTTAAAACAACCCCCAAATTAAGAACACATCACCAGCATTCTTTGGCTTTCTCAAGTATCCAGTATGCGTCAGCGATAATGTCTCGTGTTCCTTGACCTTTTCTAAAACCAGATTTGAATGTCTGAAATGTGCCTTTCCATGGAGGGATTTAATCTAATCAGTTAAGTCTCTTTTCTTTGGCATTGGTATATAGACTCACCTCTTCCAATTTTTTGGTCACTGTGTCATTCTTCAGATTTCTGGCATAGCTTGGTTATAATCTTTACTGATTTTTCTCCTGTTGCATGTCATATTTCTGTAGATGGTCCATCAATTCCTGTAGTCTTCCACTTGGTAATTACTGGAGTCCTTATTCAACTTCATCTTCTAGTACTAGAAGTCCTTGTAAGGTATGGAATAGCTTCTAAGATATCTTAAATACCAACATATCTACTGCACAGAATTTCAGTATATTCCTTCCATCCTTATTTAATCTTCTTGGAATAAGATCTATCTATCTAATGGCATACTAATTTAATGTTGAAGTCTCCTTCTGCATTCAGAGATCTTTTGGAAGACCTTCCGAGCGTCTCCATGTCTGTTTTCATCTTCAATAGCTTTGCAATACTGTGTTTGTCTTTTCTAACAGCTTTCTGAAATTCTTTGTTAAGTTCCTTCATGAGATCGTTTTTTTCCTCCCTTGGTTTTGGATTCTCTTCTCTTGGCAATTTCCACCATCTCTTCTGACATCCAGTTTGCTTCTTTCTGTTTCTTGATCAATGGCGGTCTCTTTTCTCATTCACCCTTAACAACTTCGATTTCACTACACAGTTCCTCTGGTTCCGTATCAATAAGGTTCAGGACTTCAAATTCCTGATATTTTCCTTGAAAATGGTGACATATATATTCAAGATCATTTTGTGGAAACTGTTTGACTCTGCTCTTCTACATTAGCTTGACTTGGAACTTTCACATGAGTAGTTCATGACTTGTTCCATGATCAGCCTCTGGTCACATCTTTGCTGTTTTAACTGAGTTTTTCCATCTCCTTGTACCAATAACATAGTCAATTTGATTTCTGGGTATTCTATCTGGTGATGTCCATGCATATGGGTGTTGTTCTGGCTATCTAAAGACTATGTAGCAATGAAAATAAAATCAGTGGATTGGCAGGAATGATTAAGTTGTTCTCCTGCTTCATTTCAGTTTCCTAGGCCCTGTAGTTCAACTATATTTTCCTCCTTACTATTTCTCTTTGGCTTTTCAGTCTCCAAAGACAAGCAGCACAGAATAAGCTGTAACAGTTTTACTGGGAAGGGAAATACAGGCAGCACAAACAGGGTGTGTAATCACTTGCATAACTCAAATGCAAGTCATGACTTCTCTAAGCAGCTTGCCTGAGGGGAAGTCCAAGCATATGAGTCCAGAGCAGAGTGCAGTCTCATCATCAGAAAGCAATCCAAAAGCTTGAGATACAAAGGCACAGGTTTTCACAAGATGCAGCTGGGTGATTGTTCCCAACAAGGGACTGCTTGCTAGCAGTGGCTCTAAAATAGAGCCTCCTCCAGGTGGAAGCAATCACCAGTGGGAACACCCTTATCTCAGGAGGAACTGCACAGATCTCACCCTTACATGCCTTAGGGCTAGGAGGAGATCCTGGATCGGGATCCTCATGCTCTGCTGCTTCCAGCTGCTCAGAATGCTCTGTAGCCAATCAGCCCCAGGTGTCTCCCTGCTGCTCTAAGACACCTCCTCAGATTCCCTGGAGTTAGAGCTGGCCCTGACACATGTTCTGTCAATTTCGATTGACTTTGACCATAAAACTTGTGAATCTCCTTTTCTTCTGCATCAGTGATTAAAATGTAAACTTGGATAACTATCATATTAAAGGACTGTCCATGAAGTCTAACTGATATTATTTAGTCATTGATTGCATTGTACCCAAGTACTGTCTTTGCTATATCTTCCTGACTATGAAAGCAATGCCATTCTTTCTTTGTTTTTTATGTCCTGAGTAGTAAACAGTATGATTTTCTGATTGAAAGTATCCATTTTTAGTCCATTTCATTTTGCTGATGCCTCAGATGTCAACATGTAGATTTATTTAATCTTTCATTGTATTGTGCTTTCACATGTTCATGTTTCTTATGTTGCACGTTCCCACTATAATTCTCTCTTTACAGCTTCAAATTTTCTTTTCCTGCATGACAACATCAGCAACTAGATGTCCTGAAGGCTTTATTGCAGCTGCATCACAAATACTATTAGTACACCTAAAGATCCTCAGCTCTTCCTCAGTAGCATATTCAGTGCCATCCAACTTGAGGGACCCATCATCCGGCACCATAGCATCCATCACTTTATATTGTCTGTGTGGGGTTTTTTGATACATACTGTACTATTGCCTTCTCCTGTGCAGTATGAAACAATGCTTTTGCTGTTGTCACTAAAGTGATTATCTACCTCCAGCATCTTCCTACTTGCTGCCTGATATAGGTATTTTGCTTGCTTTAACTGGGCAATTGGGATGGCTGTCACTCCTTGGGTGATCCTCCTGGAAGTATATACTCTGGGCATACACTCCCAGTGTTCTTCACTTATCCCTCCCAGGAACAACCTCCCACAATTAGGCAACATAACAGGACTTGAGAAGGGGCACTGTTTAAGGAATCTACAATCTTCACAAAATAGGTGACTTGATCAATAAATCCACTAAAGCAATTCCAATTAGCACTGGGTTTTCTCAAAGTACAGCAGCAATTGAATGGTCAACACTGGTCACCTCCACATAGCATGCTTTCTTTGGTTCTGGCTAAATATTATGATTTTATGCAATAAGCCATTATAGTTGGTAAGCAAAAGTCCAGATTACTAGTAGATATCAGTAAAGAGTTAATGTTTTCTTATCTCTTTGCTGCCAACTTGTAGTTGTCTTCTGTAGTTCTACAGTTCAGATATAGTAGTCTATAAACCATGGATAAACAAACCATGGATTAGAGCAATGTGAACCTAGTTATGTGAATTATGCTAGCTATGTATGAATATAAACAATCTTACAATTATATAATAAAAGGCAAATTAAATTGAGCACTGCTTTTTCCTCCATAATTCCAGTTATATCACATACTTTGCCATACTGTGGTAAGCACTGTGTGCTTCCTGGAAGCCTTCTTCTAAGAGTTTTGCTATTACTCTATTAATACAGTAGAATCCCTACAGTATGATCTCCCTCACAGGATAAAGTCAAATTTCCACATAATGGTAAATGTTTAACATGGAGCCAAGAAGGGGTTAGGCATAAAGCTGAATTAATATACAGTACATTCAGAGATTGGAAAAGTAGGTTAAATCTGACTGCAACCCATTCACAACAAGTCTTCTTGGAAAGCCATTCTGAAGAGGGAAGAAGGGACAGTAATCGAACATATCAAGCCACACTCCTAAACTGTTATAGTTCATTTTTTACAGATTTCTGGCCTTTTTATCAGCAACAGGAATCCAGGCTTCTTACTAGAAACCACTATGCCGAGCTCAGCACTTTAAAGCATAATTCTTCAGATAGACTATATTACAAATTTACACAAATCATTTCCATATCCATCTTCATTCCCCACTTAAGTACACAAAATAAAATATAGAAGTGACTCAGTGCAAAAGTATATCCAAACACAGCAGACCTGATGCATCACTGTGAAAGCGCCAAAGAAAATTTAAATGAACCAAAAATGGTATCAGTACCAATATTTGATAGCAGACAGCAATACAGTAGGCAGCTTAAGAGGCAAATCTGGCCAATATATTACGCACAGACCTAAAGTTTGAGAAACTGGTCCTCAAGTAAAACTGGTCCTCAAGGAAGAATTTGCTATTCTGCACAAAACAGGATGAGGATAATTTCTTGTAGTGAGTGGGCCTCTGTCCATCTTTGCATAGCACATACAAAGAGGAGGTAGTGCTTCTGGCAACAAAGAGGATCCAACATACTCTCCCTAACCAAAATCAAAATAACAGATAGGGAGTTTCAGTATCACAAATAAGACTGAGTTTATTAAAAAAAAAAAAAGTAAAATGTCCATGAAAGCAGAATTTGGCATCCTGAAAACCTACTTTTTCATTGAAAGAAAATTAAATTTCTACTTCAGAGTTGAGAACATATAAATCACAATTCTCAGAAGGGAGAAGGGTTGTATGACTAAGACTTCCCATGGCCAGCATCAGGCAGGATTTTATTACACAGACCAGCTCACTGAAGACTGATAAAATAAAGCTTAGGTGAATACAACGTTTCTTTTGATCTACCAATGGAGTGATTTTTTTACCATTTCTTTCCATCCTTTGATCCTCTAGCTTCCAAATCAAGACATGCTGAAGTAGTTAAAATGATTCAATACTCCTCTCAGATGTTCCTTGGAAAATCATTTCTAACATGCCATGTCCTTGTAAGGCCCTATGCATCAAATTGGCAACTCAGTTCACTCCTGTTAACTAAGAAGTGCTTACTTAGGCCATCTGCAAGAGCAGAGATTTATGGCTTGGATATTTCAGAGCAATAACTTGTGCTTAATGGGCTCTCTGCTGAATCCATCTCTTTGGAGCAACTTGCTTCAAGGCCACATCAGGCCTTGTACTTATTGGACAGCTACTTCACAGGCCCTCAACATCTGTCACATATATTTTAAAACTGTTGAATGACTATCACCAGGTACCTATCAGTTATTCATCAATCTCATATCTAATCTAGTCTAGCTTTCCACAATCTGGTGGTTCTCCAGGTGTTAGACTTCAATAATTCCCTGCCAGAATTCTAGCAGTTGCAGTCCCAGTGTATCTAGAGGGCATCAGGTTGAAAAAGGCTGCTACCACAGTACTTCCATATGGATGCATAAATTTACTAAATACAGTTCTATTCTTAGCTATCACAGCCAATAATTATAAACCTTCTAGAAATAACTGTTGGCACAGAAATGTGATGGTGATGATGATGATGATGATAGTTACTGATTGGTCTTTCCACTACTAATTTGTTACACTTTAAAAAATTACCCAGTTGTAAGATAACAGCACTAAACAAGAGCTTGAATTTGGCGATTTTAACTATGCTTTCTAACTGTATAATTCTGTAATTGTATCATAGCACTACATTGGGGTAGGTAGACAAGAGAAGAAATATTAACAGATATGAAAGGTAGACAAATATCCCTAAATAATTTGCAATGTTTTCTTTCCCCCACAGATAAATTGGATGGGGACTCAGTAACTGCATTTACACAATATACTTAACCATCAGCTAAGGACCTGATGTTGGCATTTGCACAATGTGCAAAGCTGGTTTTAAGCTTAGTTCATTTCTTTAGCCTGGTCTGTTGCATAAAGTCACCCAATTAATTTAGTTTATGGTTCCATGTCTTGTGCAAATAAAGAAAATAGGTTAATTCATTAACCCATATTGTTTGAAAGCAGCCCAGGCTTAATTATGATTTCCCAGGAACGCTCAGAATTAAAGATGAGGAGGTCTTCCAAAGAAACTGCCCCAGTTTTGTCCCCCAAGCACTTATTCTGATCAGAAAAAAGCAACAAGTTAAAACGGAGCTCTCCTGGAGGGCTTTTTTAAAGTAGTTAGAATAGCACCATAGGAATTGTTTATATATTACTCCAGTTTTGAATAAACATTAGGTATTGTTTTATGGTTATAGTTATAATTATTATACTATTGTATCGTGGAAGTTTTATTCTCTGTAAACCTAGTCATACAATTGCAATGGTTTAAAGCCTAGTAAATAAACAAATTTAACTCCACCTCCATTATATACAACACAGAAATCAATACAGGACACAAATTAGATCACATTTTTCTTCCATTTCAATGGATATTGTCCACATCAGGGTGTACCGTATGAAGCTCTGTGAAATTCGATTTTGGAGCGTCTGCTGTAAGACTCTAGCACATATGGCCAAATAATATATAAGAGAAGAGTGTGGGAACCCCCTTCTTTTTGACCCTATGGAAGATAATTTCCTGCATGCAAATATTAATGCTTCTCTTTTGTAATGTTATCTTGCAAGATTGTGCTGCCATAGTCAAACTACTTTCTCTTCCCATATTGTTACTGACATGTTTGAACCTGTCTGTGGTCTGGTTGAGAATAGCTGTAGTTGATTCTACACTTGATTTTTCTGGTGATAAAGACTGTGGGCTATTTTGACACAGTCCAGGTTATCAATCAGCCTGAGTAAAAGAGTCTGTGATGTTAAAAATACCATTCTATTATAGGATGAGATTTCCATTTCTTAGCACCAGCCATCTCAAATACAGAAGCAAGGAGGAAGACTGAAATTGACTTGAGGATGAGTCTGAGAAGTGTAAAACTCAGCTTCATAGAACTTTTGTCATGAAAGCAGGCACACTGATTTCATTACTATAGACAGATAAGATTACAGCTATTAAAATATGAGCTTTGGTTATCCTTTGACTTGCAGCAGAAAGAAAGTGTTTATTAAGGGGTCCATCAAATTTTCAGCCAAAAAATCAGGAACCAGTTTTATACCCTTTTAGCTGTATTCACAATTGAATATTCACACTACTTCAGGAAATTTCAGAATTAGAGAGTGGATCCCACCCCCACCCCCCACCTCCCAAACATCTGAATGGCCCCAGCTCTTTTTACACAATGAATTCCCAATTGCATTGCACTGCTGATTGCCCAGAGTTGGAGACAGTCATTGTTCAGGACAAGGGGCTATGGAGTAGAAGGGTGCAAGTTGGTGCCTTTTCTATGAGGGGTATGAACAGCTGGGTTGCCCCTTATTCTACCCGGGGTGGGGGTCTCTCTACGGCTCTAAGTACTACTTTAGGACGACTTCAGGTCGAGAGGGCGTCTCTTTCCAGCGGAGGCTTCTAGGGAGTAGCCCACCTTCTCCCTCTTAAAATCCCCGGGAGGGACGCGCTGGTTTCCCCCCTAGGGAGCGGGGGTAAAGTTGCTCCTCGAGCGGCTGGTGGTCCAGGCGAGGTCGGGGCTGCTGGGCCTATTCCCGCACGTATGCGGAGAGTAAGGGGTGGGGAACGAGAGGCGGTCGCCCGGTACTCACAGCAAATCAGGCCGGTTCCTATGGAGGATGGCGCAAAAGGCCAGGCCATCCCGGAAGGAGCTGCTGAGGTCTCGGATCTCCACGCCGGGGTAGCCCTCGCACTGGCGGCGGCACCAGGCCTGCAAGGCGCTGCGGGGGCCCGACATCGGGGCGGCGGAAGAGAAGAGGGAGCCGGCTCAGGGAGCCTCTGCCCGGGAAAGCGGCATGGACAGAGCGGAGAGCTGCCCGGGCTGAGCGCGCCTCCGGGGCGAGCCAACGGAAAATAGCGCGGCCGAGCCTCCGAGCTAGCGCGGCTCCCGGGCCGGCGCCTGGGCGAAGAGGCTGAGCTCCGCCGTTCCCCGCTCGGGTTCTCTGGCGGTTCCCCGCTCCCCTCCTACCCCCGGGGGGCGCCTCCTTCCTCTCCCGCCCAGCACCACCGTCGGTCTCTGCTCAGACCTGTCCCTTCTCCGCCCATGATGATCCCCGCGCAGCGCGTTGCTGTTAGTCATCGACCAGCCCCGGGACAGAAGAAGGCGGCCGTGCGCGAAGGGAGGCCCGGGGAGAGTCACCCTGCGGCCGCCTCGCGAATCTGCGGGGGTCGCTAGTTCTGGGCTGCCCTGTACGGTCGCTCACTGGAGCCTCCATGTTCAGAAGCAGTAGGGGAACTACGACGACCTTGATCTCCTGCTCTTGGCCTTCGCGGAAACAGGGTGCTGTGCCAAAGGGCGTTTAGCCTGGTCCAGCAAACGGGGTTGTTCTTACTTTCAGGGCTGGAGATCCCCAGCATCCAAGCAAGAGAGATTCACTATCAGAGCAGGCAGCATCAGGCCAAACTCAGTCCAGGTTATCTCCCCATTGTGCATAACTGGGTGGGAACCCATGGATAAAATTTTAAAATTCCAAATCTATATATTGGCTCCCACCTCTCACCAAGATGCCCTTCCCTGAACAAAATGTGCACACTATCAAATATACAAACACACAATTAGATTAATCTGAGATACATATAAATCTAAATCCTTTTTTTTTCTTGCAGATACAAGGGGAAACTATGCAGGGGTTCTGGGTAAAAAGTGCTAATGGCAGACAAACACTTTTGATGCTTTCATGTTATTTAAATTATTCTATTAAATAATCTAATAATCTGAAATATTGATCACTTGAATTTGAGGTTTTGCTGTTTTCACATTGATTAATGGCAATCTCTTGACTACTTACTGTCAGTTACTCCTAAATACTATGCTATCCATACTAAATACTATGCTATCCAGGGGAAAAGTAGGAAATGTTATCATTACTTGGTAGAGGGTGTGGATGGGTGTGTACATGCTTACATAGGCATGTTTCCATACAGTTTTAAGAAAGAGAGGTTGAATTATGTGCAGTGAAATTAGAAAGAAATGAAATGGCTCTATAGGAAACAGTGGAGTGCGCCCCCAATCCTATTCATAATGCAGCCAGTTGTGTTTCCGCATCAGCAGTGTCACCAAACAACTATGGTGATTTATTTCTGGCTCATCTGTGACGATGAGCACTTTTGATTACAAGTGCTACACACATTTTTATTGGTTTGTTTTAAGACGTAATGCTTCTTTCCCATTGAAAGGAATATTTGCTTCCATGCTGTACTGGTCCAGGACCGCAATCAACTCTGAAACAGTTAGTTGCTTCCATGCAGCTCCCCTCAGTAGCCCAAGCAAAAAGAACTGGGGTGAAATTGACATTGTTTTTCCTGCCTTGCCAGTTGAAGGCGCATGCAAACACCAGGTTTGGGGGGATTTTATTGCTTGCACCATGCCACTCCCTTCCGTGGAGTGAAATTGAGGAGAGTTTATTGCTGCAGGAGAAACCAGTCAGGAAAGCTTGGGAATTTTCACTGCTAGTTCTTAGCATTTCAAGTCAGAAATCAAGGCAATAAATAGCCCTCAAACTGCAGGCACTTCAATACTATCACCATTTTCACTTTTTAAACCGTATTTCAAACTGTTACAGAATTCCCCAGGTGGAAATGCCCAGCTGTTGAGGATTTGGGAATGAAAAGAGCAGTAAGGAAATTACTACTATTTATAAATTCAAATTGCAGAATTGGTTCCAAAGCTTTCTTCACCCTAGATCCAGGAGTACCTAATATGTGCACCCTCTAACATTTTGGATGCAGCCCTATCATATAATACAAATATATAATTACTTGTGTGCCTACTAAGGCATTTAATTATAATTAAAATGCAACTTTCCTCTGCCCTTGCCCACCTTTTGAAATGCACACCTTTGTAAACCCCTTTAACATCAAGGGATACTCAGTCGCCCCAAAAGCTTGCATACCTCTGCAGGTGTTCCCTTCCCTAATCTGTGTGGTCGCATTTTACCACATTTTAAGCACAACTGTATGGCATGGATTCAAAAATGTATCAGTCATATTAATCAGAGCTGAATGCAGGGAAGGGCGTCAAAATAATCAAGATGGTGGTCATGGCTTTTTTACATGCCCTACACGTGTCACACATAAAGAGCTGAGACTTTGATTGCATGGATATAGTCACCATCTTGATTTTGTTTGGCATCTCCCCCCCACAACAGAAGTCCCTATTATTAATTCTGTAGGTTGTTCTTCAGGAAGTCTCCAAGAAGAACTGGCATACTAAATAGTATTAAAAAATTACACATACAGAGCAAATATGGATTTCAACAATAGCAAATATCTATAACCATCTTTGCTGCCATCACATCCATTCAGATTTGTACAAAGCCTTTTGTTCTTTAAATAGCTCACTGTTTTTTCAGGATCTTCCCAATATCATCAAACTATGATGTCCTCATTCTTCCCCTTCCTTCCTATATGCAATTTATTATTATTGTTGGTCACACAGTCAGCCAGCTGTTTAGACTGGATTTGGCATTTTTATTCACCTATCGAGTCCTCCCCAAGGACTTGGGATAGGCAGATGTTGTTGTTTGATGGTGTTCAAGGTATCGTCACAGGATGTAAGCCGTTCCAAGTAAAGCTGCCTTTTGCAATTAATTGAACTATGATTTCCTCATTCTTCCCCTTCCTTCCTATATGCAATTTATTGTTGTTGTTATGGGTAATCTACAATTAGGTTCACAGTCAAAGACTGGTGAAAATAATTCAAGTCCTAACCAAGGACCTAAGAATTATTAAGATGGTATCTGAGGATATAGGCAGTTCCAAGCAGGGTATCTTTTTTGTAAAATTAGGGTGTTCAGGTCCAATAAATTCAAAATTTCCAAATATTGAGGGAGTCCTTTAGGTATTGCTCCAAGGACTCCAGTCACAATTGGTGTAACAGCGGATTTCTTTTTCCACAAGCATTCAAATTCGATCTGCAAGTCCTGGTATTTCATAATTTTTTCAGATTGCTTTTTCTCAATCCTCGCATCACCCGGTATAGCAACATCAATGAACCAGACTTACTTCTTTTCAATGACTGTTATATCAGGCATGTTATGAACAAGATGCCTGTCTGTTTGGATTTTAAAGTCCCATAAGATCTTAACCTGCTCATCTTCCAAAACCTTTTCAACCTAATGGTCCCAGCTATTCTTGCAACATTCAAATCCAAACCTCTGGCAAAGTTTCCAATAAATACTTTTGCCAACTCAGTCATGACACTACTTACAGTCAGTTTGTGAAATTTTGCTGCCACCACTGATCACACACACACACACACTCAAGGTGGCAAATATACTTAATGCTCCCACCTCCTATTTCCCCCACAACAACCACCTTGTGGGGGGGGGGGGGGTTAGGTTGAGAGAGGGTGATGAGCCCAAAGTCACCCAGCTGTCTTTCCCTAAGGGAGGCCTAGAACTCAGGCTCCAGGTTTCTAGTTTCTGAATTTGATTCTCATTTAGTCTCTCTATATGACCAAACCTCCTCAACAGGCTTCCTTTGTATTGCTCATACATGCTTATATCCAGTCTACATTTATTTAGTATCCATCCATTCTTGACTTCTGTTCTGGTTTTCTCACATAAAGCACTCAATAGAGGAATGGGCAACAGAAATTAAAGGGGATCTAGCAATCATTGATGAAACAGCATTTAAACAGTACTGGAGAATAGCAATGAGCAATCAGGAGGGGCTAACAGGACAATGGGGCTGCTGCAGGGTTTGTGGAAGGGATTGAGCCCAGTATAGGCTCTGTGCAAGCCCTCTTCTTTGCCTTAGAAAGTTTTGAATTGGTTTGGGGGTTGTTACTGGTTGCCTTAGTGTTATTTTCAGCAGGAAAGAAGAAAGAGGCTGAAAAGCAGCCTATCTGTAACAGGAAGGGTGGGAGGGCAGCTGGACAAGAAGGAAAAGAACAAAGGGTTGAGGAGCCAGCCTGTAGAGTTAATAGATAGATCTGGAGGAAGGAAAGAAGGAATATCCTGCATCTGAAAATTGTGGGGGCAGGAAGGAAGGTTCTTAATAAGCACTGCCTTGTAGTAATCCCTTGTCTCCTCCAATAATCACTGAATTATGAAGGCTTTTCCTCCAGTATAAAAATTCAGTATTGGGATGTCAAGGATGAGAGTATCTCAGGACCAACTGAAAAGGAGGTGGGGGGGGGTGTTGTTCAAAGCGGGAACTTCATTATAAGGTCCTTTGTCACTGTAACCCATTAAAAGTGAAGGTGTGTTTTAAAAAAATTAGCAAATAACAATACATTATAATGACTGTGGTGGACAGAATTACACCAAAGTTTCCATAAAAGTGTGGTAGCAATTCTGTGTGGTTTGGGACATCAAACACTTTACCTGAAACTATCAAACTGCATAGACTAGTCAAACAAGGAAGACTGGAATTATGAGTTACACAAGGTAGGTGTGGATGGGTGTGATTTTTGTTAGAGCTGTTCTAGCCAAAGCAAAGCATCAACTTTACCTTTACATATGCACATAGAAATGTTTGGCTCTGAACTATCAATTGCCTTGCAGCGCTACAATTAACCATCTTTACAGGAGCGGCTACAAATATTGCAATAGTTTGTAAAGCCATCAGATAGAATGGCTTCAGGTGGCATCTAAGTTCCAAACAATAGAAATAATATTCTGAAGAATTCGGAATATTGCAAGCTTCTTTAGGGTGTTGTGGCAGATGTTATGCTGTGACCATGGCAGGAGCTCTTCCCTTTGCTCTGGTTAGGCTTGCAGTTGTCATATGTTTTCAGAGTTTGTGGCTTCCTCAGCTCAGGAGTTGGTTTCCATATTCCAAACACTCCACAGAAGGACCTTTCTTCAGCTGCTTCATGTAGATCTTTCCTAAGAACGAGGAGCATTGAGAGGGACCTTGGAGGGCATGGAGCTGCATTGCCTGAGCTCATAGTCCTGCCATACCATCTAGCTGTGAATTCTGTAAGGGCAGGAAGCTGTCCTTTGGCAGGATCTCCACTTGTAACATCATTGTACTGAAATAACAGGATTTAGGACAGCTTTTGTTTTACCTCTGCAAGAATCGGCCAATGCTGGAAGACACTTTAATTCATTAGTGAGGAAACAGCTTCTTCCCGATTCACTTCCATTCATGGGCTCCTCCAGCTGTAATAGCTGCTCCTGCTGCTTAAGATGTCTACAGGCCGCCTGAGTGTGGATTAGAGGCGGTCAAGTCCCCACTCTCCCAGGTCTGCCTGTAAATTTTGGTAATATTATTTTCCCCTGCTACAGTAGTGGGATAAAATTCCTTTATCATTAGGCCTTTGTCTGAATCACTACTCGATTTTTAAATCTTACTGTATGCTAATTCATATAATTTTTGATTAGGTTATTAACATTTATTGACAGTTTCGGTTTTGTTCAGCCATGAAACTTTTTAAACTGTTGCTGTAGGGTGTGAACTCTTCTGATGCTGAGCATGGGAAAACAGCATACGAAGAAACTGAATGGTGACATGTTTTCCAGCTGCAGCTGTACTTCAGGGCTGGGCAGGAAAAGAACATGACAAATGGCTGGGAGGAGGGAAAAAGAAGTTCATCTATTTTCAGTTATCATGAAAGCGTACCGTTTTACTGAGGTATTAAAAAAATAAATCCCTAAGAGCAAAGCATTAACAAGGAAGAAAAGGCAGCCAAGCAGAAGAAGCAGCACTGCATGGTCTTTTTCCCTAACTATCTGAAGATGCTGGAAATCACACAAAATGAAAGTTCTTCACTTTATCTCTCTACTTTTAATCTATTTGTAATAAGATCAAGGTTTGATCAAGGTTATTATTCAGACACACAACATATGCTACATAATTTTGAGATGAGATGTGCGAAGAGCATGGTAGCACAGAGCACATCATTTCTTTTGGCTTGCACTAATCTTGGAAAAACAAAAACGGATGATAAACATTCATACAATAGGCTTCAAAGCCCTGTGCATTCTTCTGCTCCCCCCATACCCATCTAATCTATATGCTGTGCTCTGTAAAATATTGCCAGAGTTATTACAGTGTATTGTGTATTTCATAATTATCAGGTGAGAGTTGCCACCAATGCAAACAAGTCTGAAGTTAGAGATGGAAAATTGGTCTACAAGTCAACCAAAGTCAGATGGCAATTCATTGTCAGGGTTCAGGCTGAAACATTCCAATCCTGCCTCTATGAAAAATATCTTAGACAACTTATTGTCTCCAGGCTATGACAGATAGAAAGTTTTTCATTTTAAAAGCAAATTTCTAGTCTGACCTTTCATGGTGGCTGAGGAGATGTGCAAACCTGTTGAAGTGAGCTAAACCTTGGCCAGGCTTCAGAATATGTTTATCTCCGTGAACCAAAGTTCTGTAGACAGAACAGCCTTTTCACATGGGTAGCACTGCCCTTCTCCACCTGGCCTTACAAGGCTCGCTTGGCCTTTTTGAATTGGCTGAATGCCCACTGTCTTCAAAATAAGATAAAAAAAGAGTCATACTGGATCAGACCAACAGCATTTCTAGTCCAGCCCTCAGCATCAGATTGTGGCCAACCAGATGCATTCAGGATGTTTGCAAATGCAGAAAGGAAGTGATTTCCCTCTTCAATTGTTGTTTTCTAGCATGTAGTATTTAACATACGCTACTAAAGTAGTAAACTGGTACTAAATAACCATAAAGCCAAATAGGCACTGATAACCACCTGCACATGTCTATTTCTAACCCCATCAAAACCATCTAAATTGGTGTTTCTCGTTGCACCTGATGGTAGCAAATTCCAGTTTAACTATCCATTAAAAATCCAAAGTATTTTTAAATTAGTCATGAATCTCATTACTTGAAGCTAGCAAAGAAGGTAGCGGGAGATTTTCAAAGGCATTTTACTCTGCAGAATAATATTGGGAAGGGTGAAATCATTTTAAGACTAGGCTTGGAGATTCCAAAAGCGGCGGGACGCCAGCAGCATTCAGAATCAAACTAAGGCAAACAACTCCCATAATAGGTTAGAAATGGCAAACAAAACGCCTGCCTTTTCAAATAGCAGAAGTGAGAAAACACAGGCACAGCCACTCCTGGATTGCTTACGGTCTACTTAGTCCATCTATTGACTGACTTTGAATCTAGCTATGCACAAGCCAGGATTTTGCATAATGCCATTCTATAGCATGGCTTATCTGGCTTTGATTTAGCCTATAATGTAAACTCAGGCATTACTATTTGTCAGCCATGAAGTATGAACCCAGCCATTATGGATTTTTCAACAAACTATGGTTAAAATAACCATGGATTAATGAGGAATCTCTCACAGAATGGCTACCATAATGGCTGTTAATCACAAAACGCACATACACCAGATAGTAAACTGGTGAGGTTACTCCGTACTAAGCCATCCACTCTTAGTTAATGTTATCTTTTTTCTGGGTAGGTGGGCTCACTTTCAAACAAAGCATCAGGCTGAAATTATCTATCACTTTATTTTATGAGTGCCTCTGAGCACTATGTAAGACCTAAAGGAATTGTTGAAAATACAAATTATGCTTGAGTTACTACCTTGCTGCGCAATCATTAGTTTCCCATTTATTTTTTAAATTGAATCTTTAAAAAAAAAAACAACCCTGAAATTGGATAGGGCAGAGCTTGGTACACAGAGAGAGGTGCTGACAGCCAGATTGATGCCTATATCCTCATACTGAGACTTTTAGAGATGCCACATCTATAAGGAAGTATGCCTTTGATCAAATGTACAGGATTTTATGTCAACTGAAATAGAACATTGTGTACAAGAAATATATCAGCATAGTATTCTGTATGCTTGGCATCTTGTTTGAAAAAAGCCATTTTTCATTAGGTGCTTCCATGACATGACTCTAAGACCAGAATACTCACCGGAATAGCAAATTAATACTGGATGCAAATGGGTCAAGAAGCCCACTTAAATCATGGTATGTCGTATAGATAGGTCATTTTGCTTGGTCAGCACCAACTTTACACTGGATCTGGTCAGTGTAAAGCAGTATCTGTCAAGAAATGTGAAACTAATCACTTGTAGCAACCAATTTTATTTCATGATTTCAGCAGTTAGAATTCTGAGAGTGTTTTATCATTGAGCTACATCAACCCAGAATTTATTATGGCAGTTGAGCCTGGAGCCAAGATTTAAAAACAATGTGGCTATACAGAAACTTCACCAGCATTTCAACAATTGGGCTCTCTTGATGTGGCTGCATGCTCTGAATTCTTTTAGGTTCAGCTGGTGCCAGGCACAGACTGAAACAGCCTGTCCTTGCTCTTGCTACAAAGAGCAACTGGCCAGAAGGTCTTTTCAGAAGGTCAACTGTGATGAAGTGAATCCACCCGCATCTTTTGTCACTTAACAGAAGTGTGATCTGGCATAAATGTGCAGCATGTGATATTTGCATTCTCAGGAACTGTGCAGGGAATGGTAACAGGTGCAAATGCAAAGACCGCTTCCTGTGCTATTTGATCATGCTTGCCAAAAGATAATGCACAATTCTGAACCTAGGCTGGATTTGAGAACGCCACAGGAAGCATCTGGGTAACAAAAAAATGCCTGGGGAGATTCTTATCTTCTGGCTGTTTGAAGCGAACCTATAGATCTATAAAATGCTAAAACAGGTGAACAGAATAGGTAAAAAATTGAAGAACAGCATGACACTGGCATGAAAAATACTTCCCAGAGTATAGTTAAACTACAGAAATAACTGCAACCTTGGCTGGCTTTAAGAGAGGATTTGATGAACTATTGGCAGATAAATTGATCAAAATAGCTATTTATAGTGGCTTTGTTTTTCCTCTAATATCAGAGATGGCGTACTTGTTAACACTAACTGCTGGGGAAGAATACTGTTATCCTCATGAACTTCCAATAGCCATCTAGTTGACCACCATGGGAACAGAAATCTGGATTTGGTAGTCCTGTTGTCTGATGCAGAGAGTGATTCTTATTTCTGAAGAGGTACATAACCAACAGATTTTAATAAAAGTGGGCCCATGGCATTCTACAAGTCTTATTCATCCTCAAAGCAATTAAGGATAACAATTCATATTAATCCAAAAACAAAGCTAAAACAGGACTGGTAAAGGTAAAACAGACTGAGAAATAGGGACCAGCTAAAAATCACCCATAAAGATTTATGGCTGAGTAGATATTTGAATTCAGGGCTTTCCAATTTAAGTTCAAGGTTCTATCCACTATACCAATGCTACAATATATACTGGTAAAAGTACTATCAGTGACAAAAAAGCTGCAAAAGATTGAAGAATTTATACACTTAGAACTGAGATCATACACAGCCAGGTTACTCTTAAAGCCTTTGCCATCTAATCCTCATTATAATATATTTTATTTCCATACAAGTGGCTGGACAAAGATCTTTTGCAAAAAAGCTAAAAACCACATTTCTGTTACTGAAGAATTCCACTGAACAAAACAATTGCTTCTATATAAGCATATGTAAAATCAGGCTTTTTATTTCCAAGTAAATACCTACAAGACCAGGCTTCAAATTCCTTTTTTTATATATAATTTTTATTGAAGATTTTAATTACAGAAATACAAACTAATACAAACTAAACTCAGAGAGAGAAAGGAAAGAGAGTAAAAAATGGAAAGAAAAATTAAAAAAAGAAATAAAGAAAAATAAAACAAATATATAAAGAAGTAACTTCCAATCTTTATCACAAGAAGTATAAACAAGTTTGGTAGCTCTTGTAGGGATAAAATCCTTATAGGGGTAAGCCCCTATAAGGTTACAAATAGATATCTCTTCTTCCCATAACTTATCCCTTATCTATAAGCAGATCCTTAAGACATCAACTTTTCAGTCCTGGTATCAGCAAAAAGTCCATAAAGGGTTGCCAGAATTTCATAAAAACATGTCTTATTTTAACCTTGATCAAATAAACCAACTTTATATTCCTTCCTTTTACTTCTGAAAATCTTAATCTTTAGTTCATTCAAATACTGTTGTAGGATTTGATCTCTCTTCAATTCTTCTTTGTCCCATCGCATAGGCTTCTTCGAGGCTTTAACAAGCCTCTTTTATAAACCCAATAAAAAGAATTATGCAGGTCATTCTCTTGATTTATCATTTGTATTCCTTTACTTTTAAAACTTCAGCCAACTTCTTTTGTATATCCAGTAAAGAGTCCTTATCTGGGTAATTCTCTTAGCCTGTCACTTGTATTACCGCTTTAAATGCCTTTTCTGCATTGAAATCCACTTTTTTTTAATCCAATATTTCTGATTCTACTATTTCTGCATCTAGCAAGATTTGTTTCACATCTGGCACTCCTTCATTAACATCCTTTAGACATAGTCTATCCATAGAAGCAGACATTGTTAATGATATTGTTGATATTGTGGCTACTACTTTCTAGCCCCATTCTTCAAAGATCTCCTTTAATATTTCAAATGTTATAGTGTTTTGTTTTATTCTGTAAATCCCAATTCTAATCAAAACCAAAGGCAGGCTTTTTTTGCTTTTTGCCTGTAATCTTTAGTCCCCTCTAGTGTCCAATCTAAATCATAAAGTCTCTAATCTCTGTTATGACTTACAGTAGACAAAATAATTTTGGTTCCCACAAAAAGTTGTTTATTTTATATAGCTAGTCCGAAAATTTTACAGTAAACATAAATATTCCAAATTTGTCTGGACCCTTAATTCATTTATAACTTGCTTGGTTCAAAATCTTATTTAGCATTTTGCCATTTATTTCAAATTCTTTAAGTTCTTAAACTTATAGTTAATTTTTCTTTTGTTCAGCAGTGAAGATAGACTCACCTAGTGGCTTTTTAAATTTGTCATTCAGAAGATCTCTAATACCTTTAATATGGTTAGATAAGCAATTTCCTAAAGTGATTAGAAGTGAGGAGGTTAGCAAACTTAGTGCCCTTTAAAAGGCTCCACTGTGGTTGTGAGCTTGATGATTGATTCCTTCATCTCCTAGCATTTGAACCTGTGGGAGACCACTGTCCTGTGGTCTCCTCGCGAGGAGCAGCCCTCCAGAGCATGTGGGTGATCTCCCATCCTCTCCTTGTCCAGAGAGGTTCCAAAGAACCAGTATACTCACCGTTTCTTCGGTCTTTGCCACGGTCATTATCTCCATTCTCCATGGAGACACATTTAGCTCGCCATGCCTCCACCAGAAGTCAAGACCAGGCTACAGATTCCATTGAAATATGTGCATCTGACTTCTGAATAGATATAGTTATTAGAATTGTGCATCTACATTCCACTGCTATTTATAACAAAACAAGTTCCACTGAAATCTCAGGGACTTAAATATGTGTGGCTACATGAGACTGCAAAGCACAGAATTCTTCAATATTATTTTCAGTCAGTTAGGAAATATTCAGCCTGTTATGACTAAGAAAGTTACACTGTCTGCTGCCAAAATAAGTTAACACAATGTTTTTCTGTAAGGTGGAATCTCTAGCAAGGAAGCATGGTTCTACCTTTCCACATCAACGTTTTTACAAAAAATAGAGAGGATTCTTGTTTGCTTCCAGATGGATGCTACCAGAGGCCCATAACATATGTTTTGGATCCAATATGAACAGCTGACAAAGTTTTTTAGAACAGCTCATTATGATATTTGAGAATCATGTTAACATTTACAAAGTCCTAAAAATGTAAACTTTTGAAATTTGTCTATGTATTCTTGTTAACAGGACTTCCATAATACACAGATCTCCAGCCGCCTAATGTTTAATGCACCTGCATCAAGGACTTTTACAAAATGCTCTAAGTTTTCATCTTCTCCAACTATGTTTTAGCAAAAGTACGTTTGATAAGTTTTTTATAGAACATTGTTTATAAGTCATTATTTTTCTATTATTGATTTCCGTCCCCTTTTCTGCCAAGAATAAATATAGAAACTAAAATATAGAAACAGAAGTATTGAGAATGAGAACAGAGCACAATGAAACAACCACCGGAAAAGTCAATAAATCCATAGCAGTGTTTCAAAGGAGAAGTAAAAGGTACACAGATTCTCTGGATATCAAACTGTGGAGTAAGTCCGTTTTGCTACTTTGCAGCAGGCTCCTCATCAGGAAGAAGTTTGCAGATTTGTAGTTTTTGTATGAACTCAGCACTTCACAATCAGCCTATTGTAAGACACAAACATTTCCCAAAAGGCGTTAGCTAGCTTCGCATTGAGTGTACAGATGAAAGAATTGGCAGTCCTAATTTCATGTATTTACCCTCACTAGGAAAGCTGGAAGGAGTCTGGCACGAACAAACTGTCGATATTTTTTTTAGCAATATTGTTTCATTGCTGTCAGAAGCATTCCACATGTGCTGCTCTCAGTCACCCACTGAAAACTCCTAACGTAAGATGCAATGTAAGCTTATCCTTTGTGCAGGCTTATCCTTTGTGCAGCCCAATCCTATACAGTAATACTTCGGTTCACGAACGCTTCTGTTCACGAACAATTCGGTTCGCGAACAGCAGCATTCGCAAATTTTTGCTTCAGTTCGCAAACTCCGCATTGGGTGACGAACACAACCCGCAGCCATCTTCGCTGCTCTGACACGTGGTCGTGGCTTCCTCTAGGCAAGATCGTGGTCGCAGACAGACACTTGGAGTGAAGCTTTTTGGTGTCGCCTCAAGCAAGGTTAGTGTTCTCTGTCTTCATACTGTAATGTACTGTACTTTGTTTCATATTTTTGTGGTTAAAAAAAAAAACATATGGTTCAGAACGGATTAACCTTATTTACATTGAACCTTATGGGAAAATTTGATTCGGTTGGCGACCACGTTCATAGGGGTCAGAACGGATTAACCTTATTTACATTGAACCTTATGGGGAAATTTGATTCGGTTTGCGACCAATTTGGATCGCGACCAGAATCATGGAACGAATTAAGTTCGTGAACCGAGATACCACTGTATATACCTTCTAAACACTACCAAGCTCAAAAGAATGTTTTCCAAACCAACACAGGACTGTAGCCATAATTTCTTCTATTTCATATAAAGAGACTCTGAAGGTTGGTTTGCTGTATTTTCCAATATCAATTTTTTTAAAAGGGACAGAATTTTCATCGTAAATGAAAAAAAAAAATTGGATGCTATGTGATGTCAACTTCACTATCTACTGGGGTGTACACTAGTTTGGGACATTAAAAAAAAATACAGAACGCAGAGATGTTGCCAAAAATCATGCATGGGTATGTCCATGAAGTCACCAAGAGCTGAGCCTGATTCATAATCTTCACCTTTACTGTCCCTGTGCTTTACATAAAAAAAAAAAAAAGAGTGCATTATAAAGATCTGGAGGATACTCTGAAGGCACTCAACCTTAGTGGGATTAAATCTATGCTCTCACAGAAATCATTTGGACATATAGCAAATTCTCTTTTCCTTTCAGCAGTGCAGGGTATTGTGCTTTTTTTACATTCTAAAGCAATAGAAGAAAGGACAGATTCACATTTTTGTTTTGAAATCGACATATATACAGATCACCTTTCAAAACAGAGGTGAATAGCTGTGCCTGAGTCCTTGCATACGCTCTGCCAGTTATCCAGAAACATTTCCCACAGAATGAAAGTGGGCAGGCCCCACAGCCTAAACCAAGAATCAAAAGAATCAAATCAAACGAAGCCAAAGATTAGCTACCTTTCCCCCAAAGGGACAAATAAACTAACTCCAGAGACACAAACAGATTTCATTTATTTAATTAGACTTTCTAGTTTTTTGCATGAGCACAGCCATCTGCTATCCAAGTAAATTGCGGAGATTACAGAAAATTCCAGAATTCTTAGCTCATATTTCTCTCAGGTTTGCCCTCTTAAAATAGGGCAAATAGCTGATTCAAGATGAGTTTCAAGGTCTCTGGCCCATCTTCTTCAGGGTACGATTCAACTGAAAGAGACAGACATCTAATTACAATTTGCGGGGGGAGAAACACTCACATAGTCAAGCACTTCAGTGTCATTGCCCCAATTATACATTTTCCAAGCGTCTGCACACCCTACCAAGAATGCTGAGTGCAGCTCAGTGAGTAAATTAAATCTAGCCCACAGGCAGACTTTACTAAGGTGGAGAGATTTGAGGTCAGACCACCTACAAGTTTGCAAAAACAGACGGACATCTGCAAATTACACAAGCTGTAAATGACTTTAACAATTTTGTACCAAGTCTATACTGACAAAATTGCTTAGAAATCATCATTCCTGGAAAATGACTATTCAATGTCTTTAAAAAAAAAAAACAGAAAAAGAAGATTCATGTTGTTGAATTTTGGAGGTTCATAGCTAGGATGGAAAGTGGTTGCACAGAATTTGTATTCATTGATCCAGATTGTTCTCTCAAATCTTTTTGCTCTTGGGATTGCTTTCAGAAACCTCATTACCATTACATTATTTCATCTTCTGCACCATTTCTCCAAACTTTTATTCTATATTATGCATTTCCAGATACTTCATATTCTCTCCTTCATCAATTCTCCCCCCACGTCAACTTACGTATTCTGGGTAGATACACTACAATATACCTCCTAGTTGGTAGGATGCAGGAAACTACTGTACAGGAGATGTGCCAAAAAGACTTAAGCAGGTGATTGAGAGATATATGAAGGTGAGAAAGAAAGATTATTCCACATCTGTTATATTAGAAAAGAAGTCCAATAAAGTGACTAAGGCCTGAATCACGGTATGTTTTGTATCATGGAATAAGGGCGTGATTTGCCCTTGATTGTTTAATGTATCTGTAAATAAATGTGTAAGGAATGCTTGTGGTGATGTTAGAGAGTTGATTTGGAATATATATGAATACACACACACACACACACACACACACACACTTCTATTGCCACGTTGTTGGCTGAGAACTTGAATAATTACATTAAGTGTTAAATTGTATGGTGCAGCAAAATTAAATGAAAGCAATATTTTACAAAGAAAACAGTGAGCAATTGCAAATTATATATAAACACTTTATACATAAATGGGGGAAAAAACTAGAACAAGTAGATGAATTTGTGTATCTTAATAAAATGCTTACATAGGAAATGGATGGAGAAATTTTAAGATGTGTGAATGCTGGGATAATGGTAGTGAGTTGTATGTAATCTATTGCAAGGAGTTTGTGTTTGTCAGAAATAACAAGAATATAAAAGCATGCTTCTGCCCACTTTGTTATACGGAAGTGAGACTTGGGTATGTCAAGAGAAACAAAGTTAAATACAGTGGGAACAGTGTACCTAAATGCATATGATAAAGCAAGGAAATGGAGTGAGAAACGAATGGACACAAAAAGAAGGTAGACTGTATGTAAGTGACTAATATGAAAGAAGTTTGTTGAGTTGGTTTAGTCATACAGAAAAAATGAATGAGGATCGAATTGCAGAATAGGTGAAAAATAAATTGATTAAGAGGAAGGGAAAGACTGAGATGGAGTTAATGAAATCTTCAAAAAAAATCAGAAGTTTTAATAACAAAAGGCAATGTATAAGTATGATGAAAACAGGGATGGTTTGTGAGTGTGTAGAAAGGTATGGAGAGATGCAGTAAAGGTGTTGGTGTAAATTAAAATCAGCTGCTTCCTTTCTCTTAGTTTAGATCTTATTCCCTTCTGCTCATTACACAATGCTGCTTACCCTGAAAGGGAACAGCATGATGGGCATGCATGTATATAGTTGTAAGATTTTTGTGATCAAGAAAACCAACATGAAATGGAACAGAATGTATTACAGGAAAAATAGACCATAAATATTTAATATAGCTCAACTATACGCAATATATTCAAAATAATTCAGCCATTTCTTACTAAGCCCTTTGTCTGATTGCCACTGCAGAAAAATGATTGGTTATTGTAAGAGTCATTGTGTGATCTCCATTAGACAGCCCAAAATTAGCATGTTCAAAATTAGATCTGCCCAGCATTATGTGTAATATAAGCTGGATCAAATCTTGGCAAGTCCCTGCATAAAAGCTGCAGTCTGGGAGAACATCTTCCACTGACTCTGACTCTTCATTCTTATAAGGGCAAACTCTTTGTGCATTAGGGATCCCTTGAACCCTACTTTTCAACATAAATACTGTTATGCTCACTCAAAACAATCTGATGTCTACTATGGCTAAGATTAAATGAGACATCTGGAAAGCATAGTTATAATTGATGCTTCGTACACATGCACCTTTTTATGAAGCCAGCTGGTATCTTTATTGTTATATTTTAAAGTAATAATGATAAAGTGCATCACACAACTCTGAGTAGACCTTGCATTTAACATGATTTGGTGGGTGCAAATAATCAGGAACTGAATGCTGGTGAACAAGTGGGATGGCAGAGAAGGGTTGAAGCTCTCCATTCTTGCTCTACTATCCAGAATAAAAACAAAGCAGGTGTTTGGGAAAAAAGCTTTCCTCCCCCTCCAGAAGAGACTTTGCCAACTCCCAGCAGTCTGACAATCTTTGCCTTAATTACAAGGCTGCTTTACATGATGCTCATCTGGTAGTTTCCATCAATTTTCCCACCATGATTCCATGTTAAATGACATGTACAGAGGTACCAAGCCATTTCAGTATTTTAAAAAGAGGAACATGGGATACCCATTTCACAGTGCGCGCGCGCACACACACACACACACGTCTTTAATCCCCTTGGATGGATTTCTGGGTGATACAGTGACCTCTTCAGGAAACCTAAAGCAGCCACATTATGTTCACTGGGCAGCAGGATGCAGAGGAGGATGCGTGTGATCTTTTTGGACATCTCCCTTCTCCCACAGAAAGAGGGCAGCAACACCAGTGATTTCTTCATTTCTGGGTTGCATATAAATGCTGTTTAGAACAACTGACACTTTTTTAATATTTGACTACCCCTATATGGAAAAAAGCCCAAGCTAGAGCAATAAAGAAGTATAAGTCAACAGTTTCATAGCCACCAGATTTTTGGAAGCTATTTCATTTATTTGTTAATAAGTTTCTCCTGCACATTCAGCCACTAACTTACCTCTTCAAACTTATGAATCTGACGGATGAAGAAATCCCCATAGCGTCGAGCAACTTTTGTATCTGCAATATGGATCATGTCCTGCCAAGAGACAAGTTAAAGTTAGTAACACATCAGGACTTTGCTAGGAGACAACTGCTGGGCATTACAGTATGTCTGCTCTAGGCTGAGATTAGGGTTTTATTTTCATACTGCCCTGCATTATGCTAAAACATGAGAATGCCTGTCCAGATAATAAGAACTTGCTCTCATGAAAATGAAAACAGACTTGTCATGTTACCTGCTATTCTCTTAGGCTGGATTTAGCCTGTTTGGGGGTTCATACCTGAAGCCCATGCCCCTCAGAGAGGTGGCCTAGTGATCTGGTTTCATAAGGGAAGGGCTTCAGAGAAAGGCTTGGGCCCCACCTCTACTGTTGTACAGCCCCCTGAGAAATATTCAAGGCAAGGGAAGGGTGGGAGCATCTACTTTTTACATCAGTTTCCAACATAGATTCATCTCCAATGTATAAAGCAACTCCAACCAAGACAAGATGTGAATGAGTTTAATGATGATGCATTCCAGCTATCCTGATGACTGGAGCTCAGTACATCTAAAGAGTATCAAGGTCAGATATTATGTACCACTGCCAGAAGGGATGGAGAAAGTCAATTGACAGACCTTGTCAATGTAGAAGTCCACCTCAGAAGCTGACTGGAACTCTCCATCCAAGGCAGAGATGCCACTTGTCCAGACCAGGTTTTTCATTTTGTGTTTGAAGACCAGCAACTGGATGCAGAATTCCTGCTCTGTGAGGTCCAGGAAGCCAGCCAGTTTGGTCACCGGCATAGTCGTGTACAGTTTTAGGAAACTGCGGATGGTGGACAGCTGGGCTTGCTGCTGGACTTCATCAGCAAAGACCTTCAGCTGCTGCAGGTATGGCTCCTTGTGATAATTGGGATGCACATTGTCGTAGTTGGGTACCACGGGCGAGACAAACTTGGGACAAGCATAGCTGAAGAGCTCCTCGTATACCTGGGGGTCTCCCTTTTGCATCCGTAGCATCTTGTCTCCATACTTCTCCCTGAGCTGCAGGTGAATGCTTTCATCAATGCGCATTGGATACATGGCGAGAGCAATGGCCAGAAGAGCATGCATCTGTTCATTTTGCTTGTTAATCTGAAAAATAAACAATTCCTGTGAGAAACATTCAATATAAATTCTCTTTACATGTAAGAATATATATGGTGCAGTGGCTACTGACCAGGTGGAAAAAGGTCACATCATTGAACTCTCACTTCTGTTATGAATTCATAGGTAGCCTTGGTAAGCAAAAACTACACAAGCAAAAACTAGAGTGACACACAACTGGAAAGTGAAAGCTGCCCTGAGCCATTAAGCTCCCTAAACACAGAGAGTGGCATCATTCTATCTCTGCATTTCTTTGATGAATGGCCCAAGCCCTTTTGATAACCGGAGTAGCTTGTTCATTCATATAAAGAAAATGTTTTTTAAAAAGCGCTTTGAAATCTATATGCTTTTGGTGGCTTTAAACAAGCCACTATTTTTAAGTCTCTTCCCTATTTTTGCCCCTTTATTTCCTCTCAAGAATGCTCCAAAACTGACATACTATGAGTTACTTCATATGTGAGGCACAGTATGTGAAATGTTTAATAAGCAAATGGGTAATAAAGTATTGGTACATTTAAAGAAAATGGTACAGTGAAAACTTAAGAGAACAGCCCAGAAACATTGTAGACCATGCCTCAGACAAGTATCTCTTCAATGCCTTAAACCAATATATATAGAGAGATTATCTTTCATGCTCAAAAACAAAATCCCAAAGAGCACCCAGTTCTTTGAAAATTAATTTTGAAGACCAACCCAATAAGGAAACAATCTAGCAGACCTGAAACGACCAGATTTAAAAAAGCAGCAGCAAGAATAGGAGGAATTGAGTATTATGCTACCATACACATACACTACCAAAACAACAGAGTGGAAAGGTCACCAGACAGGATACATGAACAAAGAATACAAAGGTTTGGGCAGTTCATAATAAGGAGGCTGTTTTGTAGAAACCAATTTTGAAAACAGCATCAATTCCATGAAAGGGTGGGAAGGAGTGAAGACATCAGAAGTACAACAACAGACTAGGGAAATAGACAAGACCAAATTATTAAAGGTGTCTGAAAGCGAAGGCTGAAGTTTGACATATCTAGGGCAAATGAAAAGGAACAAAGGATAAACAATCTCTTCAAAGATTTCATCAGTTACATACTACATACATCTGGAGGGAGCTATTGGTGCCAGGAAGGTAAATAAGGCTCAATTTATACTGTAAAGCACTTGCAAATTTTTAAACAGATTGATTTTCACTGAAAGCTGAAAGATGGGTAATGTAGTCCACAACATGCTCCTTGATATCAGTGAAATAGATACTGATAGATTTGTGCTGAAAGAAGATCACTAGGTCTGGGAAGAAATGGCACTGTTAGCAAATAGGTTAGGAAAGAATTTTCAAGAACAGCTGTTAGAAAGGAGGGTAGTAGCCTGAGTGCATTTTACCATTTCATATTTGTAGGTTGTTCTCTGGAACATACTCTTGGTCCGCTGAATATACAGGAGAATATTAGCAAAGACACGGATTGCATCTTGGTAACGTCGCATCATGAAGTATGCAAAGCCAACATAGTAATAGGTGGTGACTTGGCATTCAGGCACTCGTGAATACATACTCTAGGAAGAGAAGGTAAAAAGGAAACATTGTACAGTAAATGAGGAGTCAGGAAAGAAATTTTGTCACTACAAAGAGAAAACAGCTTCATTCCAAAGGCTGTGATGTAAGAACTTTGCTCTAAATTCCTTCAACTTATAAGTGAAAGATCACATGAGTAGAAGCAAGGTAATCTCTATAGTGTCCCTGAAGCATTGCAGCAGAGCACCTCCATATTATCCTTATTCAGCCTTAATGTAGTATTTTATTCCTATAACTTTCAGAGAGATAGGCCTATTAGTTTCTTGCAGCAAACACAATGAAGAGATACAGGGTACCTTAAACTTGAGCAACAAGATATTGTTATTTTACTCTATTTAAACGAGTCTACGATTTTTAAAGCAAATTTATTCAGCATTTTAACCTGAACTTGATCATAGTTTCATTTTTTAAATAATATTTTCAGCTAGCTTGCAAAAGAGGAAAGATACATATTTTTTTCTGTGGTTAAAAGGTACAATATTAATAGTTTCACTATTGTAGAGATTTCATATTACAACCTTCCCCAATTTTGTACTGTCCAGATGTGTGATATGACTCTTGACAGGAGTGGTTTAAAGGTGCAAGTAGCTATCAAGAGGAACTATGGCAACCCTGTATGAAATCACAGGGGTTGTTTATTTTCAGCTAAAACATAGCCCAAATATAGATTATACATTACTGGTTTTCTTCATATTAGCTTCTTTGTATACACAACCTATATGATTTATTTGGAATCGGGGCAATAGCAGGTTTGGGAAAAAGTAGGTAGTACATGAGGGGACAAGCACAGCTAACAGATACCAGAGAAGAAAAGAAGCCATATTTGTAGACCGTATTTTTGGAATATGCCTTAATCTTCTAAATTATATTAGTGTTAATATAGATTATAGCTTGAAAAGTACCATATCATATGAAATGCAAAACCTGAACAATAATGTATGACTTAGTATTTAAATGCCTGAGAAGAGAAAAACAACAGAATCTTTTAAAAAGACTACACATCTCTTTTCAGTACTAAGAAAACATAAGCTGGAATTCTCACCATACAAAGTTTTGAGACATTCACCAGAACTGAACTGAACTGAAGACAAATGACTTGACATCCACTGTTTACATAAAAATCTTTTTGTAGAACATTTAACATCCTACTGAACAAAGATTCTGTACTTGGCACATATAACAAGAATCTGGATCTCATCAGCTGTAACATTATTTCTGAAAACCAGAGCCAGTTTCATTACTAAAAATAAATAGTCATATAAATATTTATATAAATATAAATATAGCTGCCCAGAGCTGTATTGGAGGGCCATATAAATCAATGTAAATAAATAAATAAATATTCCAGAAGATAAAGGCCTTCCTCAAAAAAAAAAGAGCATTCTTAACACAAAGGTGGCTCTATTACCTTCTTGTTAAGTTCAATGTTTTCCAGAACCTTGATGGCTTGATAGTAATCACCCAGCAGTGAATGGAGGCGCAGCAGACCCACAAGACTAAAATAGCCCAACATCTTATACAGAGAATGACGACCATATTCTCCAGCAACACTCTCAGGGTCACCTAAGGGAAAAAAGAATTTGAAAATATATATGTGAACTCTAAACAGAACAGCAAATAAAAATGCAATTTTCAATCTGCCAGCTTGATTTGTGTTCAGAATGAAATAGCTGGAGACTCATAATCAGAATGAAATTGCTAGACATTCCATATGAATAAATTACTAGATAATTCTTATAATAATTAAGAAACTGAGCACTGATAGTGTAAGTTTAAATATTGTCCTATTGTCTCTTCCTGTCTCACAAGATTCAATAGGGTAGGCATGCTTTGGGTTACTTCCATAAAACAGCGTTACTTGGTGGGACCCAGGAGGCATGCTTCTCGGTCATGGTGCCTGCCCTTTGGAACAGCATGCCCCCCAAGTTTCATATGGCCCCAGCCCTGTTGGTCTTCCATAAAGCCTTAAAAAGACCTGGCTTTTCCTGCAGGCAGTGGGTCATGGTGCTGGATGAGCTCATCTGTAACAGTTGGGATACTGAATGATTGTGGGTTTGCCTTAGTCATATCATATTCCTGTAAAAAATCGTGTTGGTTTATGTTTCTGGTTTTTATCCTACATTAGCCATCCAGAATCATAATTTGTAAGTTGGGAAGCCATATAAATTGATTAAATAAATAAATAAATATTATACTCTTCAGACTGATCTTGGAACTATGACTCAAGTTTGCAGATAGTCATTGGGGGAAAAAAGACCAAAATACATTTGGCAGCATCTAAGAAGTTTTTAGAGGCAATCTTGCAAGAAACTGTGATAATAACAGTTTTTCCTATCATTCCAAAATTCATTCTGCGTATCATTGATTTGTTTTGCTTGACAAATACTTGTTGAAAGATTATGCCGTACATAAATTTTAATTTTTATCCTGATTTTGCTGATATTATGTGTTTGCTTTCAGAAAACAAAATCTCCTGGTGTAACTACACTAGATCAGGAACCAGAATGACTCAAAGACCCTTACAGGAATTTGCCCAGAGATTTTAAGATATTACTAATTTCACTGAGATATCAAGAATACCAGCTCTTCCAGTCTAAATTAACATCCATGTTGCCCACGTTAATCAATATGAAGTAACTGTCCCTTTTTTGTTCTTATTTAAAAACCTTTACTTGAGATACTAATGTGCAATCACACTACCAAATTTTCTTGATACTATCCTTTTTCTATGCATGTTAAAGAATTAATAGACTGACCTATGTTGGACTTAACTTCAACTGTATATGTAAAAAATTATGGCCTAATGCTGCAGTCTTGAGCCTATTTTATGGGAAGTAAATCACATAAAAATCTTATTTCTGAATAAATATAATAAAGACTGCTTTACAAACATATGATTATAAGCCATATATAATTTTGAAGATTAATATATTCATACTGCAAATTTTCTTCTGTCCACTAGCTAAACTCAAACATTACTCTTCAGATTATTTTGCCCTATGTAAATAATGTGAATTGGACAAAACTAGCAAAAACATTTGATTAAGTTGCATATATCACACAGATAACAAGGAAGTACATCTCTTAATCTTATAGTCCCGGATTTCTGTTAAGAGGGAACCAAGCCACAATAAAGCCATTAAAATTGGGGCTAATTGTAGGGATATTCAAAATTTTTATCACAGGATACTATTCCCAAAGCATGCCATTCTGACTTGAGTATTCACGAAACTTCAAAGTAGGCCATTCCACAGTCAGAACATTTTATTATGTATTATACTGCACACCCCTCATTATTATATCTAAAGATACACAGAGACCTACGTTGCATTTTTGCTCAGTCTGCAGTCAGGCTGAAACTCAAAAAGCCCACTCGTTTTTAAGTATTTACTTCCTTACCTCCACTAGTATAGACTTCCAGTTGCCTGTTGATGTTGGATTTGTCCACTATGGAATACAACACATTGAGAACACTGTGGACATTCCAGATCTTAGGATTTAAACGCAAGAAATCAATCTCTTCTTCAGATTTCTTGGCAGTCTTGCAGCGATACTGACTGTAGGACTGAAACTTTACAAGGATATAGAAGATGCAAGAGAAAATGAGGCTCATATTATTTTCCTCCCTGGATACTTTTTTTTTTACACAACCAGAATAAAATTGAATGACTGAATACATTGGAATTACCAAAAGGCAGGAGAGAGAAAGAAACAGCAATTTATTAATGGGTGTAAATGTTAATGCTGTATTGCAATAAGACCAAACTATATACTGTTTTACAAATGAAAGCCTACCCCCCCTACCAATAAAAAAAAACACCACCCACAAGTTTTCTCAATGGTAACCAAAAACCAAACTGAAACTGTAAGAATCTATAGGAGGAAAGACAAATAGTGTGAGAACACTGACGAAAATTGCAACTCATTGCAAAAATATTATCCAAGCAATAGGCATTTTCCTATCCAAAATATCTACAGTCTATTCAAAGACAGCTGGCTCTAAACAGAGTTTAAATTCTATCAGACACACAAAATTCTATACAAATTGCAATCTTATATATCAATATAAAAACAAACACCTCGTTCCATGTACATATATCATTGGATATCTGTAATGTTCTAAGACCCAAATAGCAAGATATAAACGTTCCATCTGCGAAGCAACTGGAAGTCCTACTGCTTTGGGAAGTTTTGTGCATACTGCCTATACACTTAGTATCTGATTCTAGCAATTTTTCTTGTGGATTTTCATCATTGTTAAAAAAAAAAAAAAGTCATGTAGAATAGGCGTAAGAGAACAATACATTTTTATACCTGATAGATAAATTCATCTATAATATCCCAGAGCCACTGATTGGGTAGTTCTAGAGGAGCTGGGCCATCTGCATCTAGAGAGGAACATTTGTATAGAATTAATAGTACATGACAAAGGGAGTCTATATGTTTTCATTCCCACCCCATCTTATCAATAAGAGGATAAGGAAAAGAGGAAATATTGGACTGACTGACTAAGCAAAGTTCCAAAGTCAGGTTACAAGCCTAACTTTATACCATTTTGCACTGCACCAAGGCCCACTTCAGAATGCAATTTATTTACCAATTTTTAGAGAAAAATCAGTAAATTGTTTGCATTTCTCAATGGACAGAGTTACTTTTAATCCAAAGTAGATCCCATCATTACTTAATGAAAATGAAATATTTACCAATTTCACTAGAGCAGGCACTGTTGGTTTAATTTAGCATACTTGTATTGTTTTCTAGGCATTCTAAATAAACACCACATTGTACAAGGCCCTGTTCTTAGCAGAACAAAATGCAAAAGGGAAGAGGAGACGCCAAAGAGAGCTGTACAAAATCAGAACAGGAAAAGTGGATTTTTCTTTAAAAACAAACAAACAAAGATTTAAGGATACTAACAAAAAGAGTCAGCTTCAGAAGGTTTCAAGAACCAAAAGCACACTTGAGAAAGAGAGGTTATATACTAGGATACTAAATTGACTAAATTTTACTCTAAATATAGAATATATATTCTTATTATCCCTTCCACAACACAAAGAATTATACATATATGATGATATCTTAGGGACTCACTAAGAATATAGTTGAAGAGATTGCAGTAATTGTAATAAGACTCAAATCTTTGTTCCAGGGTTGGGCCACCCTGCAATAAATAAAGAACGGAAATAGTAAATAGTTGTCTGGGTTTCATGAACTGAACAAGTATATGATCTCAGAGTTCTGGGTAAACAGAGCGATTGAACAAGTAAATGTACTTTTCATTAAGGACAATCTAAACCTGATACTCACGCTGACTTTAGCATAGATGTGTCTGTAATACAACTCCTTGTACAAAATCAGGAACACAGCATCTACAATGAAAGAAAAGCTATAAATCATTTCATTTAAAGTATTTGCCTCTGATTTTTCCATTCAGTTGGTCTTTCAAGGTATTTGACACAGGTTAAAACAATTAAATATATCAAAAATTCCTATAAAGAACAATAAAAGTCACAAAATATGCTACAAAAGTATATCAATAGCATGATGCTCCAGCAAATAAAACTTCATATGCTGTCTGAAAGTTAATGAATACAATATGCTAGAATATATTACAAGCACATTTTCATCTGAATATAGTCCCTCTTGCAATCTGAGATGTCTCAGTATTGGTGCATTTCACAAGGGCACCAGAAAGTATTTTTGGTCCTACACTGCCATTGGGACCCATGGACTGCAACTATAATAAAAACAGGCTATTCTTATTTTGATAGAAGGCAGAAAAACTAGGCATATTATCTATTAAAAATTACAGTACTATACCATACAAATCTTCAAGCATCAACTGTTATTGTTAAAAATGTATACAGGGATACTACAAGCAGGGAAAATGGTCAAGACAGGGGATTTCTTCTGACAACAGATACCCTCTAACTTGTTGAAACTATGATGATATCAAGACTGCATTACAGTATGGTAGGAGGCAAAAGTTTGAGGACAAAAGATTTTTTTATACCACCTCTTCCTTCTATCTTAAATTTGTTATGAATCTCACAATTTCAGTACAAAAAAACAAGTCAGGTATTGCTATCATAAAAAAGAATAAAAAGTCTTCTATTGAAACTCATTTTTAGGCTTATCATATAAATGCTGGAAATGTAGATCAAATCAGATCGCATGTGACAAGTCCTGTTAGATTAAAGGAATATTTGGAATTAAGAGAGTTCAATGCAATTCTCAACCTGTTTTCTTTAAAAGGTACTGGTTCCAAAAAAAAACAAAAACCCTCTTCCAATGCAGGACAAAAGTCAGAATTAAACTTTCTATTAAAAATTCTTACCATTTCCAACCTGTGGTGCAATAGCCTCTGCTTCTGGCCATGGAGTGTTTTTAAAGAACCTTTCTGTTAGTTTGGTCCAACTGCAACACACATCAGTGTTTAGAAAATAATGGCATGACTGAGTATAATAAACTTATATAATAAACTACCACAGTTTATATGACCTCCTTTCACTTTTTACCAAGTCTACATATGTAAAGACTTCTACTAGAAAAGTGTAAGAAAGATGCTAAAGAACAAGGTTTTTCAGTGGCATATGCCATTGCATTGACAGAACAACTACCTGCATAATCCTTAAATTATTTCCCATGATACATTCACAAATGTGCAGCTATGTATCACTTATTCATTAATATTTTATCTCTCTTTTAATGTAATTGATTGGACTATAATGAGAACCAGCCACATTGGTAATCCTCACCCTTTTCTGGAGCAAATGAAATCATACCTGTTTTCATAGATGTCTTGGATCTCATACACCTTCTGATCAATGACATCACTAGATATGCGACTGGCCTGAAGTTCATACACTTTCTGGTCAATCAGATCTGAAACAGTCTTATGGAAGTACTGGATAAAATTTTTTATCACTTCTGGAATCACCTGATAGGTTTGCTGTTCATATTGCCGTTCATAGGCTAAATCCTGTTTTGGATCTCCTATGAAATACAAGATATAACAACTATCTTGTCAAAGCAAAATATCAGGAAGATACAGAATAGCAACATTTTGCATCTAGCATTTAAAGGCATGCATCTCTGTTTTAGAATCCCCATTTTTAAACCCTGCACATCAATTTTACCTATTAAAGTTCTTCAAATGTTAACGTGGGCATATGCCAGGAAGGGAGAAGAGGAATTATAACATACTTATGATAATGTCATCCATGCAATGCTGTTACTTTCATACTTGCATCAGATATCATGATGCAAATACATAATGGCAGCATTTGCATGATAACATCAGAGCCCATGTCAACATTTTGGTATCATTAGGGTTTACTGTGGACACCAACAAAGATGAATATTATGAAACAAGACAAAAGAGGTCAGAAAAAAAGAATTAAACCAGAAAATAGAACAAAAGTAGGCCTTCCGAAAGGCCCTCAAGAAATGGTTTTGCCAACGAGCTTGGGGATCCCATGATAGAGTGGAGCCTTATTGGATACACTCTTTGTGTGCTTTGCTGCCATTCTGACTTTTTTCTTGTTTTTTACTTTGTTTTTACCTTGTTTTTATTATAATTTAACTTGTGGCTTTTAATGGTTTTTATATATTTTGTTCTATTATGTACACCACTCAGAGTCACTTTGTGAGGTGGGAGGTTATACTAACTAACTAACTAACTAACTAACTAACTAACTAAATAAATAAATAAATAAATAAATAAATATTAAGCCATAGTATTCTTGATATCTACGGCATTAATTTAGTGACATTTTATTTTTTTTAATTAATATCTGATTTTCACCTAGCAGCTTGAGAACACATATGGAAGCCTTTTTTCATTATATTCTTAAACTACCCTAGGAAGTAATTTGGATTGAGAGATAGTACTCTATAATCACCCAATGAGCAACATAACTGAGTGGACGTTTGAATTTGGGTCTTCCCAATTCAGTCTTGAATATTTATTAAATTAAATCCCAGTATCCTTAAGCAAGCTAATCAAAATACAACACCTGAAAGACAAGAATGAAAAGTACAAGAACGGACACGTCCAGGAGTTAGTTTTTTTTACATCTAGTCTCCAATCAATTTTTTCACATTTTAGCCTATGAATGACTACAAATTAAAAGCAATTCATGAAGAAGCAAACAGGGAAAAATTAAAAATGTATGAATGAGTTACCAAACTGAATACAGACCAAAGTACTTTCTTTCAGTAACAGACAAATATCAAAACTTTCATAAAGTACATAGTTTTCCATTTTTGTAGAAATTAGATAAAGAAGTGAGCTGAACTCAAAGCACTTCTGAACAGTACTGCCATCGTTTGTGTAGCACAAGAAACACTTATCCCCTGCCTCCAGGAAGATAAACTCTCAGTGTCACGTCCATCAACATGAGAGTATACGGACTCACCTGTGTGCAAATCATAATCCCCTGGATAAGCGTATGGATCGTAAGAGCCCTGCGAAAAGAGAGCGTTGGAACGGGAGGCTTGAATCTGGCACATACAACACGATGCAACATGCTTAATCGTTGCCCCCTCAAATGTGAACACCCACCCGACTGGGAAACAGACCCTCCTGTGTTTTGCTTTTAGTGAGAACAGCCTAGCAGCCCCCCTCCCCCTTCCACTGAACGGCGGCATCCGCCCCTCTTCTTTATCCGAAAACGCCAAGCAAACCATCCAAAAAGGTCCCAATTGCCACGCGCCAATCAAGATCTCCGCGAATAAATACGCGAAGCTTGTACCTCATCGTAATCTTCCATCGGATAGGACATGGCACGCTTTGGATCACGAAAAAAGAAAACGCACACCGTCGAACAGCCGACTAGGCTGAGAGCGTAGCGTCAAAGAAAGTCTTCCGGCCACCAAATTTGCGGAACTTCCCTCGTAAACCGGAAGTCGCCGGTATAAGTGGTCCGTTTATGGCGGATAACTTAAAATAGCGTGGGGATGAGGGGGACCGCGTTGATCTGTCGTTACAATTAATAAGTAAATATGCTACATCCAGTGTCCATCTGTTATACGTCTTGCAGCAACCATGCTTAGAAAGCCCGTATTTGGTACTGTTAATTCAGTTATGGAAGAAATGCGGGCTATAAATGTATTCAATAACGGATACCTGTTAGATCAATCAAAAGACTCTTTCCAAAGCAATATCTGACTTTCAACATTGATCACGCAGTTGCAAGATTGCAAGCCGGGTAGGAGTGCCATAAATTTCCCCTGGTTCTTAGTGGCCAGAATTGATGGGATTTGACAAATGTGTAGGCACCAGGTTTGAAAGCTGGGTTAATAACTACTACACAAGAATATTGCCTTCAAACCTGGAGTTTCCATCTTCTTTTCATAAAACATGCATTATATAATAAAACAAATTTGGCTAATCCACCTAAACAAGTGAAATCAATGCTGTTTAATTAACTAGGAATTTGATTTTATGTGTTTTTGAGGTGAGGTCTGTATAGATATATGCATACAATTTCATATAACTATTACCCTGCTTTCAAATCACTATGCTCAGCCTTGGCAAAAGTTGCATTATCACCAGAGCAGAGCAACCATAAGAATTTAAGACAGCATTTCTCAACCTTGGGAACTTTAAGATGCATGCTGGCTGGGGAATTCTGGGAGTTGAAGTCCACACATCTTAAAAGTTCCCAAGGTTGAGAAACACTGATTTAAGGAATAACGGTGACTGGATAATCATTGGCTATCAACTGGCTATCAGTTCTATACTATTGGAAGACCTGAAAGACCAGGTTAGGGGCAAATTGTCATGGAGAAAATCTACTTATGTGGTTGTTAGGAGTGGACAACAACTAGATAGCACATAATCAAAATCAATTTTTCTATGCTTCTTGGTATCTAATAAGATATGGTATCATGAAAGGAAACTACCCTTTGGTTGATCTAAGTTACAGGCTTCTGATTCACAATTGCAGCTCAATAAATCCATCATTTCCAAGCAAGAATGGTGAAAATACATAAGAATTACACTACAAACAAAGTTTAGCTAAAGTTGAGGCACTTTTGTAGCACTATTTCTATAAAAGCATTTTCTCTGCCACCAAAGAGGAGCAAAAGGATTTCAGAATACTTGCTTCCTGAGAATACTCCAGTACTCTTGATAGGAAAAAAGAACTACAGGTAATACTGCAAATTTAACAGAAGACATAACACCAAAAGTTACAACTACTGAGTTTCTGTCCTGTAGGATTTACTTGTCAATGCTTAACACTACATTTATAACAACAAACTGTCCTTGAATCCTTATATAATCCTTTTATTTTAGTTTGGACAAGGTGTAGACATTAAAATCTAGCACTTGGCTTACTCCCCATTTAAACTGGAGACCTGTCTGGAAATAATGCCCCCTCTCATCACTGAGATTTAATCCCTGGCAAATGGGTTTGTATAATTTACAGCCTTGACAATCTGCTTTGCTGTTGTTTTATTTCTGCAGTCAAGTAAGCAATTATCTTGCCCTCTGAAATGTTGTCTTTATTTTCTACTTTTGTTGCATTGTATATTTAACCATATTCCATTTCTCAAGAGTTGCACAAGTAGTGTATTATCCTACTGTTTACAAAAATGGGATTTCTAGCAAAACGTTAGTATGCATTTTGCACTTCTGTTCAGGATGGTAGTTAAAGGCCCTCTTTTGCAGGACATGCTTTCGCTTCCTTCCCCTGAAGGAGTAGCGCCATTCTTTCCTGCTATTTGGGATGTCCACCTGCCCTTCTCCCTTTTCTTTTTCCACATTCAGATGCCTCCCACCCCCCCACCATCTCCCTCTTGTAAGTAGTGCTGTTTTGGCTATGTAAGGATGTACATTTGAAAGCGCGTTTTATTCTAGTCTATAATGCTTATAACCTCCCCAGCGTGGTGCCTTCCGGATGTGTTGGACTGGGCATCACCTTTGGCCAATAACATTCGCTGACTGTAGGCAGAACGCCTTCGCCCTTTCCATGAGCGCGCACGGAGGACTCTATACCACTTCGCAGCAGACCGAACTCTCGCCTTTAAGGAAGAGGAGAACGAAACTTCTTCGAGGGCGGGGGGAGCGCACTCCTTTCCCGTCATTCTTAGTCCGTCGCTTCCAGCGTCCGACTACTCTTATTGGCTGCTGCTGGCCTCGTTCCCTTCCTTCCATTTCTATGGTTACGCGAATTTCCCCGCCTCCCGTCAGCGAGCTGCGGATTTCTGGGCCCGCTTAAGTGGGCGCTTGGAGACGAGGTGACCGCAGCGATGGAAGGCGGCGGTCCGGGGGACGCCAGCCCCGCCGATGCCGCGAACTTGTTTTCCCTGGCGGGGCTTGGCGTCGCCTTGCGGACCGTCCCCGAGCCCCCGGATCCGGCTGCCTTGGGCTACTTGCAGCTGCCGTGGCAGAGGGAACACCGCGTGTGCAAGATCATCAGTCGCCGCCGCAGAGACGCCCGGTTACACCGCAAGGTGGGCCCGCTGGGCAAGGAGATTCACGGTGAGGGGCTGGCTGCGGGGCCAGGCGGGAGGGCGCTCTGCTCTTAGCGCGCGACCGAAGACCGGACCCCGCGCTCGTAGGAACCGTCTGGCTAAATGGTCTGGGAGCAGCAGTCCGAGGGGGCACGGGGAAGCCTCAGTCTGTGGCTTTTTCAGGAATTTGGGTAGCAGGACTGGCAGCTCTTCCATGCTTTACTGTACTCTGAAGGAAAAGACAGCGGGTTGGAATGGAGTTTGCTGTCAAGCAGATGCGGATAAGGAACTAAACATTCAAGTAAACACGCTTAGGCGTGGACACTCACTATTGTTCATGTGATAGTCCAAGGCAGCCCTCCGCAACCTGATCTATTCCAGTTGTGTTCGTAATAGTTGTTCAACAACATGCTTTATTGTCAGGTTGGAAGACAGGACTTTTCGGTAAGAGCTCCCATGTTTTGGAACACACTGTCCCAGAGGGATGCTTGGCTTATTTCAACAAGCCAAAGCTCATAGAGGGATTAAGTGTACTACTGTGGATGGTATGATTATGTTTTGTTTTAATGGGGTCTGATTAACCATGTTGTTTTTCTTTGTTGTGTGCTGCCCAGAGTGTGTTTGATTGGATTGCTTACAAGTGTTGTAGATAAATGAATAGCACTGGCCTGAATAGTATGATCATTGCATGCATCTGGAAGGCACTGGTCTGGGTTGCCGTTGATCTTAAAATGGTGTGAAAGAAAGCAGAGAAAAATGAGATACAAGTGTGGCTCAATGACGTACATTTGAAATAATCGCGCTGGTTAGACCTGAAGTGACCAGAATTCCTGATTTTGTATTAAAAGAATGCATCCAGTTGTTTAAGTTGTGAATAAAATGGGGTGGCTTTTGTCATGTTATATGTTAAAGATTAGCAGAAATGTGATGAATAAATGTGATCAAAGCAGTCCAGTATAACTGTATTAATTGCAACTTACTGCCAGGAAAATAACTGGCAACCTGAGAAGGTTTTTTTGTTCTGTTATGTTTTATGTATTCTGGATAAATAGCAGCAGAAATGTGAACAACATTTGTTCACTTTACTATAAATTTCTGAGGAGAAGCAAATTGGGAAAATCTTGTAGAGTGGTGCTCTTCTCTTTCCATATATAAAGGATCATTAATTCTTGGAAAATCCTTTCAGTCAAAAACAACCAAAGCCCTCAAATTATGGAAAAGAGAAGCCAAAATTATTTGGCTCTGCCCTATCCAGGAACGTCATTGAAAGGCCTCCTGTGGCCAACCAGCCTGTGGTGCCCTGCCTGGAAAAGACTATCTACCCTATATGCCAAGGGAAGGAGAAGATCTGCTTTGCTGTTGTTTGCACTTCTAAAATAAATTTTAAGAGGTACAAAAATTCCTACAGAAAGTTGTACAGCAGTGAACTACAGAAGTCTTTGAAAATTTGTAGAAAAGATACAGCATCATAAAGCAGGACATTTATTCTTAAATGTCCATGCCACCTGCATAATTATGAGTCCACTAGCTAGAGGTAATATCACACTTCCCTAGATATAAAATATTGCACTTTTGAGTGCTTATAGCAATGCTGCCTTCCCCCAGTAAAAGATCCACCTTGAGGAGAAGGCGTGGATTGTGCACAAAAGAGTCACCAAAAAAATTGTTTAACCAAACCTGATGTGGTTTTTGTTTGTTTTGTTTTTTTATAAAATTAAACTGGGAAGGAAATAATTCTCTTTTTTTCCACAGCTTTAAAAAGGTTGAGAGAAGCTGCTAATTCAAATGATTTAGAAACAGGTAAGAGTGCGTTGGTCAGAATTCAGTGTATAGGTCCATGTATTTCCCCCTGCATAGGCCCTGTTGGAGAAATATGGGTCTTAATAGATGACAGGCTATAAACAGGAACAGATTCTTTGCATGATAAAGACAATGATGCACATGTTGGATGATAGTGTTCAACATACAATATTACATTCTTGAGGATCCCACTGGAATGTAAGCTTTACAAAAAAAAATTCAGTAGCTTGGAGGAAATTCAAGTAGGCCTGAAAATGGGTCTGGTAGTAAGGTGTTAGCTTTTTTTCTTCCCAGATGTTATCTTCTGTTGTCTCCTAGTTTCAGTTAAGTCTTCCCTAACCAGTTCTATTTTATCATAACATCTTGGTACATGGGATGAATCCACTGGTGGAGTCTTGTAAATAATCTCCCAAAGTAACTAGTTAAAAATGTGAAGGACTACATTTCAGTGCTGTGCTAGCTATCCCTCCACCTTCACTCTGCTCACTTGCATGTATGCCACTACCACATTCCTTGGCATACCGTTTCTGATTGCCAGTCAGGATTATCAGATGACTACATTAAGGCTGCATTCCAGGAACATGAAACATTTATATCTCATGCGGTTTCTGTGGAACTTGCTAACCTATATTAAATGTCCTCTCTCTAAACCTTATTTGAAATCAGAAGATCTTTAGGCTTAACTTTGTCTGAGGTGTGCAGTGAGATATATTTGAATAGTGGGCATCATGTGTCATTTTTTTCTTTCAACTGAGGAATGTTCAGAGTAAGAAAGCAAAATGTAAATAGAGGTGTAGTTGTGGGAGATACTATATCCTAACAAACTGAAGTCCAGATATGGAATTAAAATTTGCATTTAAAGTTTTCATTAAAAGAGATATAAATGCACATTTATACCTCTTTAATGAAAAATTTAAATACAAATATAGAATGTTGATTTTGGAAAAAGATATTCTGTCCAGAAACAATTAGTACGTCCAGATTCTCTTTGTGTATGCTTTATTTTGCTATTTCACTTTAAGCTTGAAAGGAAGTAACTGTTACTGATGCTAATTGCTTGGCAAGAATGGCTATTGAAAAGATCTGAATGAGCTTGTGCATGTATCTTCTTTATTTATTTATGTTATGTTATGTTATGTTATGTTATGTTATGTTATGTTATGTTAAAATAAACTTCCAGCATTAAGTAACATTCTTTGAAAGATGTGCAACAGTTTATTGCATTTTAAGCTAGGATGTGGATGGTGACTTTTATCCAATTAAACCTTCAGGGCTATTAATGCTGCCTTATCTTTCTTATTTGGTGGCACCAGTGTTGCAGCTTCTAGAAGATGGGGCAGACCCCTGCGCTGCTGATGACAAAGGTCGCACAGCACTGCACTTTGCTTCTTGCAATGGAAATGATCGTATTGGTAAGCCGATTAAAATGATGGGGGACTCTCCCTTTAGATGCCAGTTCACAGGGAGACATCGATGATTATTTTCAAAAGCATTATTATTTGCAAATTTCAACAGGGCAGTCCACTGCTCCTAGCACATGGAAGGAAACTGGGCATAAGTAATGGACACAGATGATTACAGGATAGAATGAAGTTAGAAGTGGAGATATCATTATGAAGCATAGTTTCTAAAACACAGATTGTACAGGATTGCCAGATGTCTAGAATAATTCAGGGAGGTGCTGTGGCTTTATAAATGAGCTTTAGGTGTGACCCTTGAAATATTTGGTTAAAAAATTAAAAATAGAAAAAAACCAAGAACATAGATAGCACCTGCAAATTAGGATGACACCAACATCCTTAATTAAAACTTTTCTCTCCCCTCCTAGGTTGAATAGGGCTTGGATACAGGACAGATTCAGCTAAGCTAATATCGGCCCAATCTGGCCTTGGTCATTTTGGCTATCAAGAGTTGAGCAAAGCCTAAGATGGTTTTTGACTTCAAAGATGGGCAGTGTTTGAGATATGAGGGTCTATAACTCAACTTTACCTACCTTCCAAAGTGCCCCTGGATGCCAGTGAATAAATCTGTGATATTATTAGATAAGATATACTTAAATTTTATTGGCATGTTCTTGGAGTTGGGGTGATTAAGGGGTAGATGAGAGAGGTAATATTCTGACTGGCAAACTATCTTCTGGGGTGTCTGCAGTGATGGTTGTGGTTTCAAAATGGCGGGTACTACAAGGCAAGCAAAGCCTTGGCCCTTTTTATGTGTATACAGTACATGCAATGCATGTTAAAAGGGTGTGGAGCTTTGATCACCAGGTCATGCCTACCAATTTTGAAGCCAGTGACCCTCACTGTGGACATCCCTTTACTTTTGAACAGCCCCCAAAAGTGGAAGATTAGCTGAAATTGTGCTGTGGCAGTTCAGTCATTTTGCTGGCAATTTTTGATGGTGTGATCATGGGGCAACAGGGCACAGAGATCCATCCAGTAGCACTTCATGTGCAAGCTTGACTGTTTCAAGGGACATAAAGGCAATATCTTATTATAGAGAGCTGTTCCAGTAAAGCACTTAGGAAAAGAGATCGATTTTGGTGAGACATGGTAGGACCGATTGCTATCCCTCTCCAAGAGTTGCTATAGATGAATGAATTCTGTAAAAATAGATGACCCCTGGGCTAACACGTGGGATGTTTCTATATGGTTTTCAAAGTAAACTTGAGATACTGCTCTTTGTGTTTTAGTGCAGTTGCTTTTAGACCATGGTGCTGATCCAAACCAGCGAGATGGATTGGGGAACACTCCCTTGCATTTGGGTAAGAATCATTCATCTGAATGTGTCAATGTGGTCTTTTTTTTCCCTGAAGAAATTTGTTGAAACTAGATTTCCTGCAACTTCAGACAGCATTAGCCTGGGATTCATGGAGTAGAAAAGAAAATGAAGAATAAACCAGGAAATTGCCCATTCAAATATCACCTCAGCTGAGAGTGGCCATATGCAAACTTTTGTCTTTGGAACTAGGCCGACGTCTGCAATCAAGGGAGCATAATGCTTACTTTTCAGGTCTAGAATAAAGTTTACTGTGGTAATTTATATAAGTGCATTCTAGAATTTTTTATTTTAAGGGAAATTGTATCTGGGTGTAAGCAATTGCATATCTTGTGTTTCAAAAAAGTGGATTTCAATAATTTCAGCATACAGGTAGTCCTTGGGTTATGATGGCAATGGGGACCAGGATTGCCATCACTAAGCGATGTGGTCATAAAGCATGATGTCATGTGACTGCACCGCTTAGTGATGGCAGTCCTGGCTGCTATTGTAACACCAGGACCGTGTGGGTCATTAAGCGGGAAGAGGTGGAAGTCCCCGGCAAGGAGTGCGGGAGTGTTTGCAGGTGCTGTAGAGGGGTGGGGGTGCCATGGGCAGGTCGGGGATGCTGTGGGTGGGTGCCACGGAGCACGAGCAAGTCAGTGGAGGCCGCAGGTGGGTTGATGGGGGTTGCGGATGGGCCGGCGGCGGCCACAGGCAGGGACTGTTGTAGGCAGGTGTGTGCTACAGAGTGCAGGCAGGTATGCGCTACGGAGTGCAGGCAGGTGGGATCTCATACTCCATAGCGGGACTCCTCAGGAGAAAAAGTGGGGGAAGCAACTTACGGGAGTGACTTGTGACCTTTGCTGCCAGCTTCCCCATTGACTTTGCCTGTGGGAAGCTGGCAGGGAAGGTCACAAATGGTGATCACATGACTGGGATGCTGCAACTGTCGTAAGTGCAAGCCGGTTGCCAAGTGCTCAAATTGTGATCGTGTGACTGCTGGGGTGCTGCAGTGACTGGAACTTTGAGGACCATTCGTAAGTACCATTTGTTCAATGCCGTTGTAACTTTGAACAGTCACTAAACGATGGTCGTAACCCAAGAACTACCTGTAAGGATAAGTAGGATTGCATAGCCAGAGATGCTAATGGGCAAAGGAATGCAAATTAGGTGAGAGAGCTTAAATTGGGATATTAAAGCACAATCATATGCAATTCATGTGAGGAAAAAAATGCTAGACAGCAAAGAAACCAATGTGGCTACCTTATCTTAGTGAAGATCTGAAAACATATGTATGTAATAGAAACATACCATAGAAATACAGGAGATAGAAAGAAGGCCAAGGGACAGACAGGTAGTATGGTATTGTAGCTATAATGTCAGGAAAGCTAAACTTCAGAATAGGCTGAGGTTGGCAAAGGATACTAAGAAAAACAAGAAAAGCCTCTTTAGATAAGCTAAAATTAAAAAAAGAAAACAGCTATCTGCTTGATGAAGATGGCAAAACAATAGCAGGTAACAAGTTAGGGAAGGCCTAAACCAGTCAGTCAGGCACTAATATCTCAGTATATTCTAGAGCAGATCATAATAAAGTTTGTAAGCATCTTCAAAACAATAAGGTTAATTTTCTTTCTTCTTTTTTTGTGCTCAGGTAATTTCCTTAGTAAATATTGCAGACATATCTTGATTTTAGCAAACTGCATGACCTCATGATGTTCTGAATAACAAGATAGTTACGTTTGAGCTAGATGGCATCTCTTTGTTGGCTTGAGAACATACTCAGAAGTGCTCCTTCATCAAATTGATGTGGAATTGAGTAGGGTGCACAGGGTTTCATGCTCCTGGCCCAGGACAATAGAAATGATGCGCTGTGGCTCTGTAGTCAGAGAAGGTGCTTCAAAGTGGGCTTGAGGTACACACACTGTCCCTGTGGATGCCTCCGTAAAGAAGCTACGTCTGTTCCCGAGCTTGCAGAGTAGCCACATGATCTCAGGAAAATATACTTTTGAGTTAAAGAGGCATTGACACTGTACCCACACCTGCTTCAAAGCATCTTGTGGTACTCTGTTTAGTTTTTTTAGGTTCTGCAATATTCTTAACTTACACTATAGTATTTCTTCTAGCACAGATAGGATTTGCTGAGACTACATTGGCTTGTTTAATGCCATGACTTGAGGCTGACATGAGATGAGATTTCTCAGTTTGCATTCTTATCTAGTACAGTATACTTGTACATTTGCAAAGGGATCTTGTTGGAAATACAGTCTTCACCGTATTAGTGAAGTTGCGATTCTGATCAGATACGGTGTATCCTCACAGTCTTACTCTAAAGCACTACTTAGTTCTGTGTTTTATATTTCCCCTCCCCAGCTGCCTGCACGAACCATGTTCCTGTCATCACCATGCTGCTCCGTGGAGGTAACATTTTGTTTTGGCAACTCTAAAGCTGCCCCCTCTTCTGTGGTGCTCTTTCGACCTGTTTTTCTTGCTCTGCATGGGCATATTTCAGGAGCTCGAGTGGATGCCCTGGATCGAGCTGGAAGAACCCCTCTGCACTTGGCCAGGTCGAAGCTGAACATCCTACAGGAGGGCCTCTCACAGAGCTTGGAAGTTGTGCGCCTTGAAGTAAAGCAGGTACACAAAAGTTATTCTGGGTTTGAGGAGCTGCCAGGTGTTTGATATTCAACAGTTGGTTCTGGGCCCCACAGAAGACAGTTGGGACTGAAGAGTGCATGTGGGCATGAGAGTTTGGTATCAGTGGATTCTGAGACAAAGGCAAAGGTGTGTAAACCTCAGTCACAAGCTAGACTAGGAAGGGAAAAACACTTGTGGCTTAGAGGACTGCAATTTAAGATGTAATTGGCCCCTCAGATCAGTTGGATAATATATGACAGAGGTCTTGATGATTCCAAACAAAAATGAATGTAATTTTTGAGAAGTTTTCGTTTTGGGTCAAGGGGTAATTATCAGATATCTTTGGAAATTCTCTTGCAAATACATTCTGTACTTTCCTGGCAGATTGTGAAAAAAGAAAGGAGAGAAAGTATAGAGGGTGGCAGATAGAAAAGAAAGGATTATTCCCCCCTCCCCTATGTTATCTGTGACAACTTGTTGCTGACATGTGGCCTTCTACAGCCAGCATAGGGTGTTTTCTTCTATACGCTTCTAAATTTTGGGGCCTCTGAAAGTCTCAGGATATATTGCTGGTAATATCATGAAGTCACCAGACTGGAGAAAGCCAAGCTACTCCCAAAAATATATTTAATCACAAACATACACAGTTTTTTATTTACCTTTTATTTTATTTACCTTCTAGGTCTTTATAGCTACAATAACTTTAGAATCTGCATTTGGTCACACTGAGGCCTCATTTCTATTATAGTCCTTCCCCCTGCAGTCCAAAATTTATGGCAGTGTATTTGAAATATTACATTCTGATATAAGCACACTAAGTGGATTTGTATAACAGTCATTGCAAAGTTTGGGTCTTCTGTTCATGTGGATCCCAAATGTTATGGGATTTGGAAGTGTTTGCCGTAGCAGTGTAGCTTTCTGGCTACTGTTGTCAGCATCCACATGCATATAAAATAGAGATGAAGTCTGATCTAACAATAGATTTCTATATACGTCACACATGGATTACATGCCAAAAAATGGGTGGGGCTTTGATTGCACAGTTGTGGTCACTATTATAACTTTTTTGCCCACCCCACCCCTGCCCCCTGAATGCCCCTGATAAGGCTGTTGGTTAACCTCATTTCTAATCCGCTGCCTTTATGGCATGAAGGCTGTTGGATTACCTTGAGCTCATCACTGGTCATTTTTGATTGGGATGATGGGAGTTGTAGGCCAACATTTTTGTTGTTTTTAATTTGTTTTAATATTTTTTGTTGTATGATTTTGTTATTTTTTGTATTGCTTTTTGTGTTTTAACTTTGTGAGCTGCTAAGAGTCACATATGTGAGATGGGTGGCTACAGAAATTGAACAAACAAACAAATAAATAACACTATTGCTTTAAAAAAAAAATGAAGCACCTTGAGTCTCAGTGAAAAATCAGTTGCCGTTCATTTAGGGTTATGTTTATGCTTCGGTTCTAACTTTTTTCTCCCAGTCAGTTAATTTACAGTTGACTCTGTCCTTCCACTTTATTAAAAGCTTATAGCAGCTCTACAGATTTGCTTCAAAACTGTTTTTTTAACTCGAAGCCTGAATTTTCTTCATTGTTCACTGCAAACCTCATATCTCCCATGCTGTTTGTTTTAGATCATCCAGATGTTGCGGGAATATCTTGACCGTCTTGGGCGTCATGAACAACGGGAACAATTGGATGACCTTTGCACCAGGCTACAGATGACTAGCACAAAAGAACAGGTGAGTGACTGAAGAAAACTTTGCATATTTGATGAGCAAAGCACTTCTACAACTTGAGAAACTGGGAGATCCCAAAACTATGTTTCATATCATTACTATGAAATATTTTTAGTTACTGGTAAAATACATCAGTTGAATTTAGCATAAATAAATTCAGCGTCAGTATTGTTGGAGAGTGTCTGATTTTAAAGACAGTACTTATTTTAACTGTATTTTGACTATTTCAGTAAGTGAGATAGCTACATTATTTCATCCCTGGTGGAGATGGGATTTTTAACCCATTTTTCCTTTTGTGGAGTGAGTTACATTTTACAGGTGTGCTAAAAGCCTACATGGGAATTAAAGAGCCAATTTTATTCCATTTGCTATTGCCATTATTGGAAGGTTTGCTGCTGCTGAATTTCAGCAGAACAATTTGGTTGGGGGACTTCAGCTGCTGCAAAAAGGGGTTGGGCTGCAAGCTGCCCATATTTGTTGGATCCTTTTCCAGATTTCCTTCAGGTTCTGTATCATTTCATATGTTTCCCTGACAGGTGGATGAAGTTACTGACCTCTTAGCCAGTTTCACCTCACTCAGCTTGCAGAAGCAGAAGATAGATCAGAGGTAACAGCCTTTTCTATTGTCCTCTCACACCAAAGGAAAAGCCTTGGAAGAAAAGATAGCTGGGGCTCAACTGGAGGACTGCAGAGTTGTTGTTGCCAGTATCAAGCATCCTTTTCCTGCTGTATCTATGTTGAACGGTCTGAGACCATTGGACATCAGTGACTACCTTCAATATCCATTCTTTGGGACAAGGATTTTTGCTGTGCTGCCTTCAAGGGCATCTTCATTACAGTATTCTTTGTTTAAGAATCAGGAACTTTCTGTCAGCTAATGGAACTGTGGTGGAGCTGCCCCACTTTAAGGACACTGCCCTCAGGAAGTATCTTTGAAGTCCTGCAAGTGGCTGCTTCAGTCTGCTCTGAGTGCATTTGGGGAAATGACAGCTATTAGCAATTGCTCTGCTTTTAATACCCAGTATTTATGCACACACATCAATGAACCTTTGTAGAAGGTGACAAACTGTATCCTAGTTGGCAATGGATTTAAAAAAGCAGGGTGGGAATATTTCAAATGGAGAAAAGGCCAAAGGGCCTGCAATGCTGCCTATGTCCACTGCTGGGGAAAAAAACAAAGACTTTATGGATATCATACACATGTGTACACACATGCACATACATAAAACATTCATCAGTGGCAGAAACTTCGTTTATGCTAATTCTATTTCCTGCATTTTGGGTCATAGAAAGAGGCTGGTAGTAAATATGTCTACTCTCTGCCGAAGTTTCTCTCGCTTATGTTACTTATATTAAAGAGGCAGAGCAAGAGCAGTTAAAAGTCTTTGGATGTCTTAGCCTGCTAGCATAAAAAGGCATTCGCAGGAGTTGGGCCCAAGAGTGATCCCTTTAGGGTGCTGCAATTAGTTGCTCGATGATCAGCTGAATATTCTTATTGTGCCCTTTCATTGGGGCACTTTCTTTTTATCACTGGTTCTTGAAATTATCTGTTTCAGAAGAAAAAAAGGAGGGAAATAATGTGGAGTACATTGGGTGACATACTAGCTTACTTTCATATGCCATTTTTCTTCTTACAAGGACATAAAGTTGATTTGCAGCTCATGCCAGATTCAGGTACTGTAACAAGTCATTCTGCTTTAAATCAAAATATGTCTCACTGCTCACTTGGGAAAGGAAGTGGGTTGAATGTGAGGATTGTAGTCATTTCTGATTATGGTTAGCTATGTTAAATTAGGCCAGAAACCACATCTAGGATAATGTAGATGGGAAGAGAGAAGTTTTTTTCCCCAGTGCCTATGAATACTTTGAACAGATGATGCTTTCTTAATGATGCCATTGTACTTGGCTTTGGCTGAGCAGGTTTTGGAAATTCTGCATCTTTTATGGGGAAATGCCTGCCTTTTCATTCTGGTATTCAAAATGGGGGGGAAAAAAACCCTTACTCTGAAGTTCAAAAACTCTTCTGCAACCATAAAGTTGCTGAATAAGTGCTAGTTCATCAGAGAAAAAACCCTCAAGGCTGTTGTTATGTCCTAACAGTGTGTTTTGACTCCAACCAGCCAACAGTAATTAAAAAGGAAGAAGTCTGTAGCCATTCCAGCATCACTGGAATTCCAAGGTTGTTTTAGTTTCTTGAGATTCGTACATTCTTATGACTTTATTTTTGGTAAATATACAATGTTTGTGGCAGATACGAGTAACTGGATGCATATCTTTAAGAGAGGTATGTTTCTTGGATTTCCTGAATGCAGCAGCTTGATAAGGGAATCATGTTCAGCAGAGGATGGTTTAGTTCTGAATTGGCTCAGACCTTGCTAGAGCTGTCACTGAATACAATGAATTTTATTCCATTATACAAGGAAGGTGGGAAGGAATTTGATCTTTTCAATAAAATTCTGTTTTACTGTCAGAATGAGTTTGGGATACTTATTCCTATCTGCCTTTAGGCTGAGTTCTATCTCCCCCCCCCCGCCCCTTTTTGTCTCAACCTGGAGCTGTTTCTTTACTGGAATCAACAGTAGTGAAATAGAACATGATAGTGTCCTGTGGTTGTGAGCTCAGAGGCTGTAATCTTGATGTTATTTCCTGTCTTTAGCTTGTGACTGAAAACCCGTTATTAAGAACTCTTGACTTTTAATACATTTGCTGAGAACTGGGAACATGTAAGCATCAGCATTTGGAAAAGAATGGAGTTGATGGGGGCAAAGAAATTCTTATATCAGTGAGAACTGCTTCTTAATTTGTTTGATCAGGTTGTAAATGGGACAGAGCAACATGTAAAAAGCTGTTCTGATCGTTTGAAGAAAAGAATAGGAATTATATAACATCTCCAAAATCATATGGAGGGGAGGGGGGAATGATAAAATATACTTCTCAACATCACAAAGCAAACCATGTGATATATGTACTTGTGTCTGACAGGATGCACATACAAAAGGCTGGGGTTTGTATTGTGACATCATGATGTATGTTTTGTCATTTTTATATTACGGCTTGTATTGGATGCCTTTGAATATCTCAATATCATTTAAACTTTGACAAACTTGCTGGAATACTTTAGAGCAGTGTTGTCCAAACTTGGCCACTTTAAGATGAGTGGACTTCAACTCCCAGAATTCCCCAGCCCAATTCTGGGAGTTGAAGTCCACTCATCTTAAAGTGGCCAAGTTTGGACAACACTGCCTTAGAGGGTTTTGTTGCATAGATGAAAGAGGCAATAATAGTATGTTTATGCATTGCATGATACCGTGATGTACTTAAACACAATTTATTGATATAGTTTGTTCAGTTTACCCAGTATGTTAAGCCATAAACCATGGATTGCAAACCACAATAACTGGGTTCACACAATATGCTAAACCAAGAGGAAACCACATTTTCTCTTATCATAGTATACAAATACATCTACTGGCATTGTCTGCTTATTATACCTCTCTTTATTTGAAAATTTAGTAGATGAAGATTTGGAAGAGATTCCATCAATCTCCTCAAGCTCATTTGGAAGTGTGGGAAGCTGCTTAAGACATAGAAGCTTAGACTGGATTCACACAGTGTATGGCTGGTTCATACTGGATTAAGCAAATCTCATGGCTTAACATAATGTGTAATCCCAACCTTACCTTAGTTCACGAGTAGCAGGCTTGGAGGTGGGAGGTGAAATATCACAATTGTAATAAGTCTGCTTCTGCATCCTAGCTAAGCTCTTCTGTAAACAGGAAGCTCTGCATAAAGGGATTGCCCCAAAGCCTGGTTTTTGAGGTTCCTCCCCTCAGAACAAATGGTAGAAAAAGAAGAATGTAAATTAGGCAGAGATTCTGATCCCTTTCCCCCCCAAAAACTTCCAAATTTCCAAAGAGAAAGTTTTTGACCATCTCCATCACTGTTTTGGCATAACCCTAATTTTCTAATTTTTGTTTACTGTGTTCTCTGTCACTGCTTGGTTTATTGATTTCAAAATCAATCCTAACTACAATATTGTAGGAGAAACACCAAGAGTTTCATTCCTCACCACAGTGTTACGTGCTGCCACAATTACTGTATCCATGGTTCTTTTTCAGATCTGGAGCCTGTAAGTGTTCTGGGTAGTTTTCGGATCTGCCCCACAGAATCACCAGCAGGATAATAGCCAGCCCAGTTTTTATGTATGTTTAAGCTGGCTTAAAAACACAAAAACCAAAACCTGATGACCCGGAATCATCAGGGCATCACTTCTTGTAATAGTAATTTTATTTATTTATTTATCAAATTTGTCACCACCCATCTCATTAAATGACTCTGGGCAGTTTACAGTGTAATGTTTCTTTTGGCTAACTATTTTTACAATGTTTTACAAAACTAATGTTTGTAATGGTTAACTGTTGGGGAGAGATGTTTCACCAGTGATCGAAGACTGTCAAGTATGGCAGGCAATGGTGAAGTTTTTACAATGCCACAATTAAGAGCATAGCAGGATTATTATTATTAGATTTTTATCACACACACCTCTCTCTCTCTCTCTCTTGGGTGAGAAAAAGCCCACAGTCAGTGGAGGAAGTGTATTTGATGAACCTGCAGATAAATGAGAATCAGAACATGGATCTTTTTAAAGGATCCTATAATGAGACTGACACAACCAATTTAAGTAGTCAACTGAGGAGCCATAAACACATCACAGATTAAAAAATGCTAACATGCACTTACATATGCATACAGGTTCAAAAGAGGCATGTGATACACATAAAAAAAAAGGTAGAGCGCTAATCACACTGTTGTGACTGCCATCCTGACTTTTTTTGACCATGCCCCGATGGACCCCCCTGGAGTATAGGAAGGCTGCAGCACTGCTCAGAGTCTGGATGGTTTTGATGACAGTTGGAAGAAATTATAAGAACTGCAGAGGACTGAGAGCATTGACCAGTTGCAGATGAAGTCTATTTATAAGATGTTGTAGCCACTAAACCATCATGAATATACAGCATCTTGAAATCAGAACCAGAACAAGGGACGCAGCAGCACAGGTTCAAGAAAAATCTGAGTATGAAGGAAGGGCAAAGATGGCTATAAGATAAGATTTCTAATCGTAGCACATCTGGGTGGCACCAAATCAGGGAAAGCTTTCAGAGGTTAAAGCATACCACGTGAATCTGAAAACTGACAAAATAATTGTTATGGCTATGCAGCTGTTTGGGCTGACACAGAACAATCCCAAATCCTTAGTAGCAATTAATATAAACAGGGCTTTTCTACTATCGAAACAGCCAGAGAACAGCCGATGTGTAAAGTGTGCAGTGGGTCACCTTGACCCAGAGCCTGCTGTATTAAAGCAACTTACGATAACAGGGAGGGAGAGAGGAAAAATAAGCATCTCTGTGATGAAATACTAGGAAACAGATTATTTCAGAAATTGTAAATGACTACATCATAGGCTGTTAAAAAGTTAAGCCCCCAAAAGGCACTAATGGCAAAACTTTAGCTAGGTCCTCGCAAATTAGTAAGCTATGAGTGATTTGATTTTGGCTTAGCATATTATGCAGGTTTGATCCTTGTATTTTGTCAATCATTGTTTAAAAAATATTTTAAACAATTAAGAATTGTGGCATGGACTCTTTCTTTGGGAATTTCTCTACTTACTGCTAGTTAAGCAAACACTAATTTGGGGCACCAATAATGTTATTTATTTCAACAGTAGCTGTTAAAAACAGCTCTCAGATATGATAAGTCCTAAGAAAGCTACAGTAAAACCAAAAGGCAATTTCAGAATAAAAATAGTAGCCACCTCCTAACAGCATATAAAATTAAGTTGAGTGCACACCCAGGACAGGAATTTGTTGTGAGTGCACAATCATTCTTCCATGTTGGGGTTTCCTCCAACTTTCTTCAATACCTAATCTACGTGGAAAAATATTCTTACAATTGCTACTGGAATTCAGAAATACATGCCAATTTATAGCTGAGACTTCATATAAATGACAAAAAGGAAAATGTCTTCTATTCATTTAATAGTTGCACAGAAGTGAACATCCAGCTATTACCTGGTTAGTGTTCTCCATATCACAGAGAAGGAGAAGTCATAACACTGTATATGAAGGACTGGTTCCTTTGTTCTGTTTTCCAGCTATGGCTCCTTATGTTGCCAAAGAAATATCATATAAATTCTCTTCCCCCCACCCTCAACAAATGGACAGACATGCACACACACACACATGTACAAAACACAAAAGGGAGGTATCTTTGGAGAGAAATCCCCAATTAGTCAAAAGGGACTGAGCACCCTCAGGAGACCAGGAATACAGTGCAATCATTGGGATAAAAAATAGGAGTACTTTAATGCAATCCCACTGATGACTGTTATGTCAAAATTTTAACATGTGAATAAACATGATTTTCTCCAAATAATTGTTCTAAAATATGGAGATTTTCTATGATTTTTGGAAACTACATATTACATTCAAACAGGACATACATAGAAATAAACCAACCTACAATGGGCTAAATTTAAGTAGAAAATTAGAAAACAATAGGCTGCAAAACAAAATGGTTTTATGCTTTTAGCAATGAGCCACCAAGAGGCAAAATGTCTTCATGTTATTTAGATGAAGCAGCTGAAAGAAACACTGGAAATCTTATTTTGTGGCATTTACTTTAGGGACAGCAAAGAACCATGCTCTTCTTGTACATTTCAGCAACTCAGGATATAGATGTCATTTCACCTCTAAAACGGATTATCTCCAAAGACTGATGAATTACTACTTGAAAGCCTATTACTTGGATGACTGAATAAGAGGAAGTGGGTCATATGTACTAAAAGAAAACATTTAGTTTTTTTTTTCCCTTTCAGCTGTACGGTCCAAATTTCTTCACCATTTTTGGCAGGATTTACACATTGCATAGTCATTGGTTGTTTATCCATGATGTATTGACTAAACCACAATTGGTTGAGTTTGGAGGTATAAAACAGAGGTACAAAAATGCATGTGAATGTGTAAAGCTAAGAACTTTACCCTTTTTATTGACCCCTTTTTTAAAACAGATTGTGGGCTTGAGGGGCAAATTGGGAGCCTTAAGCCTTACAGAAGTTTAAGGCATCCTGTTACCCTTTAAAACACCTGAATGCAGGTGAGTCCTGGCCCTGGCCGTTTCTGTAATATAAACTCAAAATGCTATGCTGAATCTGGCATGACCCTCAAACTGATAGAAGTTACCCACTTCTGCAATGAACTATGATTGATAATTCACAATGGCAGGATTCATGCAGGATTCTATCCCTAACCCACCTCCTTGCTTGGGACTTGGGAGGGTGTTAATTGATCCGAATGGCAGGATTATGCTTATTTGCTCCTCCATTTATTTTAATCCAGATGTTCTGTACAGCATTGTCAAGTTCATGATTTATTTCAACCTGGTTTGCTGACCATGTCACGATAGCTGGCTTCAGTCATAATCGCTTCAAAATCAGAGTGCAGGGTACACATATCACGATTAGCCAAACTGAGCAAAGTACAAGTAGAATAATGTAGGAACTCAGCTAAAGAGCTTTGCATGCTGAGCTTTTTCTAGGCAGCATAGGTAATCTGAGCTTCAGTCCACATTACCACCAGTAAAAGATTGTGGGAGTTGTAATCCAAAACATCTTGAAAGAATCAGCGATCAGTTTTCTATATCCTAGGCTGAGCATCATGTTCTATATCACTGGGGCAAAAATCTTGAAGTATTCTGGGGAAGGTCTTGAAGCCTATTATAGCAAAATCCAACTTAAATATACAATGATTTGAGTTCATTACACAATACTACTTATACAGTATTATACAATAATACTGTTCCATCTTCCATACAAATTTGACTTAAGACAGTCCTTGGGAACAGAACTTGTTCTTAAACTGGGGACTACCTGTACATTGCCTAAACATAAACATTTCTTAGATGAAAGTACAATCCTTATAACAGGATATTGTGGGCTTCCCCTCATTTATTACCAAGTATCATAATTGGGTGTTTGCAATTTTATCGTATCTATGTTCCAGGGCTGTTGTATCCAGGCACAGGGCAATTCTATTATGAACTAGGAAATGCTGCTTAGAAACAGCAATATAGCAGTCATGTGTGTCAAGAGGTGATCCCTCGTCTGTAGTCTCATTGGAGAGAATCTTCATTTGCCTCATCTCTCAGCTGTGGGTCCTTCTCTCCACTTCCATCTTCCATTTCATCCACCATAACAAAGGTGTCCAAAATTGCTGGAATTAACAACAGGAGCTTGGAAAATAACTGGGAAACTTTAAGGGTTTTCAGTGTTTTTATTTATATTTTTGAACAATTGAAATTCCCTTGCAGCTTTCCTTCAAACTCTTTCTGAGATTTTTTTTTTTCACAAAACTATGGACAAATGATTCACAAATATATAAATTAAACTATGCATGGAATGTGAGAGGGGGAATGAGAAATTTTGTTAAATAGGTGTGCCTAACGCCTACTGGTTGGTCTGAGCCAAGGAAAACTTCCTATGATGTTTGTTCCTGCTACACTCAAGTTGTTTTTAGCCCTCATAAGCATTATTATCTTGAGCTAGAGAAAACTGGACTGGCATAAAATGTGCTGCCCCCACTGGAAATCTCTGTCCTGTCACAGGCACAATGCTGATGAATGGTGCTGTCCTTACCTATAGTATATAAAGCATATTAAGGACAGGGATTTCCCTCACCTTTCACCAATTGATCTCCTTGACATTGACTGGAGTTTAGGTTTGGAGGAAACAAATTTTAACAAATTCCTAGGTTGGATAGTTTAGCCATCTTTCAAAACTCACTCTGGGTTTGCACAGGTACCTCCAAAGGGAACCTTACTATCAGCTGATAGTTGGACTCATTCTGAGTAAGGGTCTAGCACTATTCCAGCACTAACACAATGTTAAAAAAAGCTGAAATATGTAGTGAGAGATGTAGCATGAAGCAGCAGAGAGAGAGAGCAGGCACATTGCCCCACCTTCAGTTGCCATTGCTGGTCAGCTACTGTTCAAGCTGATCCAGGTCTCCAAACTGCAGATCACTCTGAAGACCTGACGGGTACAGAGGGACAGCCCAGTTTGAAATAACTGGACTCTCCTGATGCCCAGAGCAGACTGAAGACACTGTCCAGGATCAGAGGGGAAGAGTTTTATCCGCACCAGCCTAAAGTGGTTCATTCAGTAGATGCTACACTCATCCCACCCCCTAGTGGGTCATCTACCTATGATACCAACTGAGTGGTCAGTGAAGTGATGTGATTCTACTCATAGCAAAACTACCATGTCTTGTTATCTGCTTAAGCAGGGGGGGGGGGGGGGGGACAATATTTTAACACTGGAACAGCTAAAGACAATTTCAAACTGCTTTAGGTATGGGTGGGGGTGAGCTGAAGGCATTGGTATAAGGAACACAGCAGAAAACATCATGCTGGTGTGTTGGGGCACATTTATCCCATGTTTTGATGGAAATGGGGAAAAGCTTGCCTTCCCCTATTTTGTCTTGGCAGTATAACTATCCTGGCCATAGTCACGGCTAATGCCTGGCATGGTTTCTTCCTCTCCCTTTTAAGTCTAAAAAGCTTCACCATAATGGCAAGTAGATATTTTGCAATTTTGAGTAATGGTTCCCCAAGGATCTCATTTGAACAAGTCACTGTCAAGAGAAATGCAGCAGAGCATCGATTCAACCTGGCAACTGTGCAGTTTTGGATTTTCCAGTTTGCATCATCTCAGCCAAAGTGGTATTTTATGATAATTAAACAAAAAGCAGTGTGTGTGTATGTGTGTGTGTGTGTATGAATATGTGTATTCATAGGCAATTACATGAATTAAAACTTAGATATGAATCTGGTATCTAAAACTTTTCTTTCAAGTTTCCTTAGTGTTGCCGAATACAGGTTTAATGAGATCTCACGAACAGAACTTCCATTAATTCGATCTTAAAAAGAGTTAATAGCCGACATATACAGATTTCTCTGAGAAATATATCTCACAAAGGCAGTTGTGCATGGACTGTTCTTTATGAACTGGTCATAACACAGCATTACTTTTTTATTTACATACCTTGCGGTACCTTCTTGATCTGCTTTTCTTTGTAGACTCCTTATTTCCTGCTTCTATTCTTTCTAGATTCTTTCTTCAGCTTCTTCTTTTCCTTTTCTCAGACCAAGATCACATTTCACTGCATTGCCCAGCTTGACTGTGTTCAGAGAATCACACTTGAATCCAGTTTTAGTTTCTCTGCTGCCAAAGCAAACACAATGCTTGAATCCTTTTCCTTTCCCCCTTCTTTGACAGATAAATGGTAAATATTCTTAAGCTGGTGAAGAGATAAAATATATTGATGCCAGGGCCTTATCAAATATGGCAGATGTCACAAAGCAGAGGTCATCCAAAGACATTTTGGCATTGAAGTGGAGCTGACTACCTCACTCTACTTAATTTCACCAGCCTCTTATTATGGTGAAACAGCTGCTAAGACCCCTACGTTTGGATCCAAGACCACGATGCTCTAGAAGTTCCTGTAGCGGGGCTCATTTCCATGTAAACATGTCTAGGAGTGCTATATGGCTATATTGCCAATAGGATATTGAAATATTTGCTGTAGTTCAAAGATGGACTAGAAGAAAATACTCATTTTAGGAAGAGAAGTCAGTGACATGTGTGGCACATCCACACACAATGTTTGTGGCATTCCCAGACTGGTTCCACACCTGTGCAATCCCACAACCCAATTTCTGTTCAGAGCTTAGCTTACTTTACGCTCAGCTGCAGTTCAACCGAAAACATAGTGACCTTCAGTATGACCTTTTAAAAAATAAAATTAAATTAAAAAATATTTTTATTAAATATTTATTAAGTTTTGACTACAGTGATAAAAGATAATACAAACTAAAAAGAAGAAAAAATAGAGAATAAAAAGTGCAAGAAAGCAAAAGAAAAAAAAAAAAGAAAAAATGGTGTGACTTTTTTAAAAAAGCACAATTACAATTCTTAAAGCTTCTTCTAGGCAAAAGCCTTAGCTTAGATACTTTATGAGATGCAGTATTAAGGAAGGAGATGGCCTGTTTCCAAGATGGAAGTAGAAGTTGTTTTTTTCTAATAAAAGCCTTTGCTGCACAGAGAAATAGCTCTGGATCAATACCTATGATGAGCAATGTGTCTGAATGTTGAATGGCTTTATGAAGGGCTGAGTAGTAATCTAATCTAATCTAATCTAATCCTAATCTAATCCTAATCTAATCCTAATCTAATCCTAATCTAATCTAATCTTTCTGATAAACTCTATCTTGATTTTCATTGTAATATTTTCACATATACTACTTTGTCATAATCTATGAAAGAAAAGCATCACTAGCCTTATCATGGATTCTTACAATAGGATGGACTTAGGAAAGGGATAGGCAAGAGAACCAAAAGAGAGACTGAAAAAAAGGAGCAGAAATATGGATTACAAACACTCAGATGAGCCTTTCTTCCCTAGTGTCATTGAGACCTTGGTGTGTCAAAATAATAGCCTGGTGAGAAAGTGATATGCTGGTCCTATTCATGTTCTGTCCTCAGTGGCTAACAAAATGTATTGTCTTCACGGAGAGGGAATTTTTGAGAGTGGCTGGTGAATGGCAATGACTTGTCTTCTTCACCCTCTCACATACGGGCCCCTCCCAGGGAATCCACCAATGATTGATCAAAGCTGACCTGGTACCACAAACACAGTGCCTTGAAAGGGGGATAAGTGTAATAAAGATCATGTGATTGATGGGCCATTTGGGGTTGCAAAGACATATTGAAAAAAGGTGACATTTTATACTTCCAACAAACTGAAGGTGATTTGAAAGACAGTATGCTCATCTTCCTCTGGTAAACAAGTGTTGTTAGCTTGTGCATCGATTAAAAACTAGCAAAACCTATTTGAATGGATGCAAACCTGTCAAAAAATAAATATATAAGCAAAGGTTCTTTTGTGCCACTTTAAACTGTTTTAAAAATTCTTGTGAGGCTTTGATGAACATGACTCTAGAAAACTAATCTTGGATGGAAAGTTGTCTGGTGGAAAAATCAATCCCATAATAGCACCTAGGATTCTGCAACTCATGGAAAAGTGGAAAAATAATAATGGAATGTAACTGAAGCAAACTTGCCATATATTATCACTGCTCTACAATAACTCTTTTGAATAATACGGCCTGGAGTGAAACTGAAATAATAAGCTATTTATATGAGCTATCAGCTTTCCTCCCCACTGGGTTTAAGGTGCAAGATTGAAAACTGATCCATTCTGATACAAAGCATTGAAACCAGGAGGCAGAAGATTAACTAAATATTCTTGGGCCAGCTCTAATTTTCAGAGTCAGGCAACAGAAACTGATGTGCTGTACTACATATTTATGAATGTAAAATAATTAAAGTTAAGCCTTAATCAGGTCTTTGCGGGAGTCAGTCTCATTGATATACGTGGGGGAAATACTAGCCTACCATTACTTATTCAAAAATGCATTCTGCTAATTCCTATGAAACTCTGTTCATTAACAAAAGAGCACAGAATGAGAGCCTATTATGCTGATGGCTCTTACGAGCATTCCTTCTGATCATGCTGACTCAGAAGTCAGTCCCATTAAGTCAGTAGAATTTGCACCCCAGATAAGTGTAAACAACCACAGTTTTAAACGTAAGGACATTTGGAGAAATAAATATTCACTGATACCAGTAATACTTTGTTTCTAGTGTTAGGCACTAGCCTTTGTTTATTTGTTTACCCAAGTTCAGAGAACCAAATAGAACTTGAGACAAGGCTTTTTTAGCTAACAGAAGTTTTATTGGCCAAGAAACATTCTGGATGGCTCAGTCAACACCGTGGCAAGGTGTTGAGGAGAACCACACCTTGCAAAGCAAACATCACAGGTTTTATAGGCATTTACAAATGTAATCAGATTGTACATCCCCCCACGTCCATACAAGGGAACACAGGGATGGTCTAGGGAGGAGTAAAGGTAGGTCCTAAAGAGAAAGTTAGCTCAACTCTCTTCTCCTGTTACCAAAGAAATGCGTACATCCTTATCTCTCTCTGGAATGTAGGGCCCCTTTCTTTGCAACTTCTTTGGAATTACAAGGTCTCTTCTTCTTGGCAGCTTTCCCTGCCAGCACCAGCCTGGTACTGGGCTGATTTATAGCTTCAAAGAAAGGCAGGCATCTGGCTAATTGCTTCTAAAGGAAATGGGGTGGGGGAATGCTGGGCTCTTTAGAAGGCAAAAGTAAGTTAACCCTTTAGAAATAAGATAGACTGCACTGTCACATGTATGTTTATACATAGAGTATAAAATTGTGTATTAAAACAATGCCCTTCACTAGGTTACTGCTGGATTCAAACTGACCTAACTGCTAAAGGCAGGGAAAATTGCAATAAACAGGAAAATAAAAAAGGCCTCTCTAGTCTTTAAAAGTCCCGTCCAACCCAAAATAAATACACAGTAACTTGGGTTTACGTGTCATATTTTGTTTTAACCACAGTCTCTCAATCAAAGTATGATGTTTTCATATAATATGCTAAGCCAAAACCAATCACACTATGGCTTAGTATGATGTATGAATTCCATCATAAACTATATAATAATAAAGTGTTCAGCTTTGAGATGGTAAATGGGGTCTTTTGGGTATGTGTGAAAAAGGTTCAGTAGCTCCAAGACCCACATACAGAGGGACTTCCACCCCAAAAATATTTCAGCTTTTGAAGTCTCCAGATGAAACCATACTCTTCATTCAAGGAATAAAACGAATCCCTAAAATGCAGCTTCAAAAATGATTCTATAATTCTGTGTTTCCTCTTACATGCCTGTCTACTGATTATAACTAACCAAAAACAATGGGGATAAAAAGCTGCATTGACACAGGAAGCAATAAGAAAAAAAGGAGGAGAGACTGAGTTGAACATTTTATCCTTAGGACCCTCAGAGTCCTAAAAAGTCTTGAATCAAAACTACCAACGAACTTTAGCGCATATCACGTGACACCATTGTTACAGCTCTACACAGCTCTATTGGCTTATCCTTGTGACAATCAAGACCCCAATTTTCTCCTCTCTCAGAACAATGTTTAAGTGTTTTAAAATAATGTAAAATCCTTCTCTTTTTTTTTGAAAAAAAAAAGCAAAAACAAATGCAGGATAAACATGTGGATTCATGAAAAAAAAAATCCAAACAAAACAGACAGCATGTCTTAATTACAAAATGGGAAGAAGGGGAGAAGCAGTCCATACACTGTACATTTATCAATCTGGGTTTGTTTAGCCTTAAAACAATAACAAAAATAACACCTATTATTCACAGGAATATCTTCAAAACCTTTTATTTCTACAATAACCCAAGAACTTGGAACCTTTCATTTATGGTTTCTGTAATCATTGCTGGAAGAGTAAATAAGAAGTATTAAAATGACGCCTCCAGGCTCATCTTCACATCCCTCTAACTGTGGCACAAAGAGGCCTTGTGAACCATTTTTAAATTACATGTCTTCATGACATTGTCTTTGTCTCATGCTCAGCCCACTGTGGAGAAAATCTAAAGTTGTATCAAGATGTTTCCTAAGGAGTTGTGGGTACTTTGGTTGCATTGAGGAAAACTAATTGAATCAACCTATCCTACAGCCACCCAAGCCTGATTTGAATGAGAATATGGTAGTCATGCTGAGAAAGGATGATTGATACCATCTGCCATTAATATTTTTAAATTATTGTTTTCCATGTGGAATTGCAGCCAATGGAGTGATTGTTGATTGTTCCAGAACTTTCTTGGTCTTTTTATTATTTGTGTTCAGATATGATAGTGACTTGAAAATGCTAGGGCCATTTCTCAGGAAGAAAGGCTTCCCTTTATCTCAACAACAGATCCATGTAGCAACTCATATTTTCCTCATTAAGCCATGTAACTTCTGTGTTTCCTCCATAGAAACCTGCAGTCTGGTTGATTAAACCATCAGCAATATCGCTCACCTGGATCTTGTTGTCAGCTCACTTTTTCTTATTCTTGTCTTAGACAAGAACACAAGTGAAGACTTGCTTGAACTTCTTGCGGAAGTGTTTGGAAATGAGAGCGTAGACAATTGGGTTGAGGCAGGAATTGGCATACGACAAGCAATGAGAAGCTAGACGTAAGGCATAGGTAGCTTGGTTAAAGGGGAAGTAGCCAAACCAGAAGCACAAGATCACCAGATGGTGGGGCAGCCAACACAGACAGAAGAGGGCAGCCACTGCAATAATCATCTTGGTGACCCTCCGTTTGGCTTTGCGAGACTCCGAGATTCCTTCCAAAGGGTCTACAGCAGTCCACAAGAATTTGATGGTTCTGGCATAAGCCAGGCTGACAACAGAGATTGGGAGGATGTAACTAAACACGAAGGTGAGGATGTCTAATATCTTCCGGTGTTGGCCCTCCCAAACAGGAGCGCAGATAGGCGTTTCCTGGTAATTAACGGTTTGGTAATAGCTGAGATATGGTCCTGCAAAAAGCAGGGAGAGGGTCCAAATCATGACAATAGCAAGGACTGCATTGCAAGTGGTACGGACATGCCGAGATTTCAGTGGGTAACAAATAGCCAAATACCTGGAAACAAGAACAGAGGTTGATAAATTACACAGACACACAGACACAGACACACACACACACACACACACACACACACCTGTCACTCTTTTTACCATTGTTGCTTAAATGTCTTGCCCTTATTGCACCACTTTCTCCCAGACCCAGACGATGCTTGTGACAGGACTTTTTCACACCCTTTTCAAAAGTCACTTGATATTTGACCCTTAAAATGCCACCAAAACCTACTATTCGAAAGTCTACAGAAATTGATGCAGATATTCATAATATCATAATCGCAGTAAATATGATATGGATCTTTTTTTTCACAATACAGACAGAAAGGGTTTTAAAACCTGTGTGCTTGAACCAGGACAAAAATCCATGCTGTGTTTGGAGATGACATTGTTCTGAAAGAATTTATTCATATACCCTTTGTGAGGGAACAGAAAGAACTGCTAAGAAAGCTACGGTTACTAAGGGGAAAGGGAGGGGAAAGCATGAAAAGGGTAAAGCGATAAAATTAGAAATAATTATGTAGAGAAAGCAAGAAGTTATTTTAATTGGCTGTGACATAGGTGGAGGTTGGGAATGAAAGTGGAGATCAGTGGAGAGTAGGAGAGCAGACCTAAGGCTACAGTCCTGCACGCAGCTGAATGGAATGAGAGTTTGGAGATGGAAGGATGGTGGGTGGGCAATCCATATAAACTCTGTTACATGGATGATTTTCCCTGCAAGTAGAAAGCTAGCAGAATATGGAGCAGGCTGGCTAGATCCTACCTTCCTGATGTGCTCTGTTTTTATTTACAGAAAAAGGTTAATGGTTGATTTAAAATGCACTCCTCCTTCAATCTGATTGGAAACCATCTATTCTAGCACGAGACAATTCTATATCTTCCAGGCATGCTTGGGAGTATTTTTAGCCTCAACAACGTATAGGACATTTCTGAAGAGACAAATCAGTTGGGATGCTTTAGTTATGGGAAGATAGGAAGTACATGTTAAAAAATAAATAAAAATAGGTCACATGTCAGGTACATTAAGATTTTGGATAGTCAAAGGATTAAAGACTCTCCTCCTTCTTCTCCTTTTTAGGAAGAAATAGACTGGGTTCACATGTCATGTTAAGCAATGGTTTCTTCTGTTTTGTTTTTTTTAAAGAATAAGTCATAGTGCCTGGATACACACAACACATTATGTCAAGCCACATCAGTGCAATGTCAGAACAACTGAACAAGCAATGTTTTGTCATAGCAGGAGACAGGAGACAGAAGTTTAGTCTTCTGGGGGAAAGGCAGTATTTATATTTACCTGTCCACAGAAACAGCTGCCAGGGTGAAACTGCTGGCATACATGGTGAGGTAGATGAAGAAATGCACAGCTTTGCAGGCAATGGCACCAAAGAGCCATCCATCCAGAGTATAGATGGTGGCCTGGAATGGGATACAGAAGACAATGAAGGAGAGGTCGGCCACCGCCAGGTTGAGGATGAACAAGTTTGTAGTGTTATATTTCACTTCCCCATTGTGTAGCAGCACAGCCAACACCAGGCTATTTCCAACTGTGCCTACCAGGAAGATGAGGGAAAAGACCACGGGCACAATAATGCCTACAGCTCTTGCTTCTAGGCTGTCTGAAGATGTATTCCAGCTGTCCGGCATCTCTCCATCAGAGAGAATAGACCTGGCAAAAATAAAAAAAGAAGTAAGTGGTGATCGCAGAAGACTTCTCCTTAAGCATGCCTTTCACCATATGCATCTGGCATATGTATCTGGCATACATATGTATCTGGCATATGCTCTTCTTAGCTCCAAAAGCCACTTACCTTTGCCACTTCCATTTTCTATTCCAGCATTTTGCACCCTGAGGTAAAGGTTGCAAAATGTGACTCTTCTTCCCTACCATTCCATCTAGATAACCCAGCTGGACTGGCAGTGAAATCTTATTTCAACCTTAGAAAAATCTTTGACTACGCCTGAGGGCTGAAAGGACATTATTAGCAACCTACCCGTCAAACCCAATTTATGGGAGTTAAGTTGGCAGTCAAGAGTTTTCCGTAGCAGAAATGCCCCTAGCACCAAATTGCCCATTAAGTTGTGGGAAAGGCAAGAGAAAGAAGTGCCACATTTAAACTATAGTGAGTAAAAGAGTGGACTGCACAGGGCAGTCAACCACTAAAAATGGCTTAAAAATCTAGATCCTCCTTATCTAGCTGTGCCATGTCAAAAGGTACTTTCTGCTGAATTTAAGCCTGGGAGCATCAAGCACAGCTCACTGAAAAGACTTAACCTCCCTTGCTGTCCTGCATACTTGCATATACTTGCAGCTGAACCTCAGAATTCCTGTGGGATACCATTTTCCACATCTAGTTTGTGATGCCTTTGGGACAAACACCAGCTCTAGGGTGCAAGTGGGCCAATTTTTTTGCAGCCAACAGTGGTTTTTTATTTTTAATGTGAAGCTGGTAAGGGCCAAAGGGGGCATGGCCAGCTATATGATGATGTCATTGGAGTGGGTAAGCCAAACAATGTACAAGACTTAAAGGCCAGAATCATTGCCCCCTCCCACCCTTTTCCATGTTGCTGTATGTCAACATTGTAGGAGGAGAGCTGTGTTAGTCTGTGGTAGCAAAACATCAGGAGTCTGGTAGCACCTTTTCCAAATACTACATATTAATAAAATCAGTTAGAAAAGGGGTTAGTAGACTCCTCCTGATTCATGGGGGCTCTAAGAATTGCAAAAGGGATGCTGGCCTGGCTATATGTGACTGTCAGCCCTTTGAGGTAGACCAGGTAAAGAAGTATGCTTTATCAAGGTAAACTACAGTAACAGAATCTTGAAAGCCTGGCTGAGTTTTCCCCTCCCTCTCTCTTATATTCTAGGGCAATGTTGCTCAACCTTGGCAACTTGAAGATGTGTGGACTTCAACTCCCAGAAATGCTGGCTAGGGAATTCTGGGAATTGAAGTCCACACATCTTCAAGCTGTCAAGGTTGAGAATCACTGTTCTAGTGAATTAAGGAGGGGTGAGTCTTATCCTCTTTCTCACACTTTGTCTGAGTCCTGGGCTTAAAGCACACTTTTGTTTTTTCAACCGTTGCCTTGCTACTCCAAGGCCGTCTCCTGCGCTTTCTACAGTGACCCACAGCTTGTCCAACCCTGCCAAACTGTATGCCTAAGCACATACAACTGAGGCAACTGAATATACACCCCTCACACACACAGAGATACACAAGCTACCCGTGCGTCGGCTTTCCTTTTGTGTTAAACTTTACATTATAAACTCCGTGGGGCAAGGACTGTTTCCTTGTTCTAGATTTATACCTTGGCGTTATTGTATATGCATGTTTGTGTTTAATATTTTCAAAAGTAAATCTGTACACAGGATTTGTGGCTTCACCAAGCAGGAAAAAAAATCTTTCCAACCTGAAACAGCAAACAGAAGTAATTCCTCACTCCTGAAACAAACAAACAAATGGGATTCTGGTCAGGATTGGTCATATTACGTATGTATCTTTGTATGTATGTATGTATTTTAGATAGATTAGATAGATAGATAGATAGATAGATAGATAGATAGATAGATAGATAGATAGATAGATGCTCATCTCAACAAGTGACTCTGGGCAGCAAACGAAATTAAAGTAAAATAAAAACAATAACAGACATTACAAAAATTTTGAGCATCTGGTGACTCCTACACATTGCTTATCATGAAAATAGCTGGTGAGATCTGGGTATGATGCAACCACAGGCAAAAGGCAGATGTGTGCCAAGAAGATCCTACCTTGATGTCAAAGTCAGAAGGTGTTTTTTTCCTGTCATGTCTCTGCAATACATTCACTGTTTGCGTGCCATCATGTCTGCTAATGGAGACGATATAATATAAAAAAAAATCCCAAATGTTTTTTGGTTTCAGTTTAAGTGCGTTGAAATGCCTGCTTTTGTAAATCACAAAGTAAAAATACCGTACATAGAAAATGGATGCATAAAGAAAGGTGCAAATAAAATTCAAGAGCGTAAAATATGAAACTAGTAACAGATGAAGAACTCTCTTGGTAAATAAAATAAGAATTTACTGAGTGCCTACCAGGCAGCAAAGTGGGGACCAGCCATACTGTCTTGAGGAGAGCATTTTGTCCCCAGGACACCACTAGTGGATGAAAAGCCAGCTACGGAGGCAATCACTTCTCCAGCCCAGTTGCTCTCCTGCTTTGCCTTTAGCAGAAACCCGACACATGCATTCAACAGGTTAAGCTTTTCTTAAATTAGTGCATAGGTAGGGAGAAAATAATCTAAACACAGGAGCAGAGGAAGAACAGAAATAGGACAACAGGATCCACAAAAACTAAGCACCGCAGTTTTGATCAACATGCAAATCTTTAAGTTTGAATGGCACAGGCTGCCATTTTGGCACCCATTGACTGTCTGAGAGCATACAGCATTGGACGGTAATATGTAGGACTCTATTTAAGGGGCTTGAAGTGGGCATCTTTGTCAGATGGCCCTGGGACTTGTTTTTGGAAGGTCACTAATGGTAGGCTCTCACATCATGCTAAATGATAGGGTTTGCATGGCTGGGCTTTGTATACCATGTGAACCCAGCCACTGCCATTTATAAGCCATGGTTTGTTGCAATGTCATGTATGTATCTAGCCATTGTGGTTAATAAACCATAGTTAAAACAAACCACAGCTTAGTATATTTCATGTATCCAACCAATATTTTTTAGATGCCTACACTAAATGCTAGTTTAATGGTGACATTGAGCTGTAAAGCTCCTTCCTCCCCCATGTTACTCAGGATGCGAGTTCAAAACCTCTTTCTTTTTAGGAGGGTGAAGGTGAAACTTGGGCTCCCATCCTTCATGGAGGAAGCCTCAGCCTGGCACCACTTAACTCACATTACACAATCATTTTCCCAAAAGCTGTTAAACCTCTTTCTTTTTCCTTATTTGTGATCCTATACAAATGCTGGGTTTTATTTGGTACAGGTCCTGTATTTTATATAGTAGCATGTCAAAAGGCATCAGTGGTGCCTATGACTGAAAAGCTGAGCCTTGGATTCCTTGGTCACAGGAATTATAGCAGCCCTGGGACATAATGTATGGATTCCAAAGAAAAAACAAGTTTGATTTAATTAGCCATAATGACTTAGTTCATATATGACATTACGTTCATACAACATACTAAACCAAAACCAAATATATTACATTATAGCTTAGTGAAATGAATGAACTCTGTCTACGATTTTAAGAAGTAATAGCTGTCTATGAAAGGTATTAATTCCTAATTAATTCTTAATTAATTAATTATTAATTCTTTGGTCCTTCTGGTCAAATAGGCTTTGCAAGTTTTTCAGAACAATTCCTATTGAAGGTGAACATGGGAAATCATTGAATAAAACTACTGTCTGTCTCTAGTTTTAACTGGGCTTAGCCTGATCCTTTTTGGTAGACTTGTGTCTGGTGCATACAGTTGGGGTTTTTGCTTCTGGAAGTCTTTTGTAATTCTGTGCCTTCCTTTCTGCTGTTCTTGTTATATGGATAATTCTGATTTGCACATAATAAGCAGATGTGACATTTTGCATCCTACTGATCATGCCACACTTAGCTTGTTTATGTATTACTCCAGAAGTTGGTTGTAGAAAAAGAGTGAACAACCTTGGTGCCTTGAACAAGGGACCACCATAGACCCTCAATGAAGCTATTATGAGTACAATCCCACAACTGCCTGACTATATGGATTTCATCAATAGAAACAAATTCTGCCAGGGTCAGGAGCCTGGAGACTGCAAGTTCCCAACAGCTGAAAAAAAATTACACCAAGTTCGATTTTAGATTTGCATTGTTTAAAATTTGTGTGAGAAAAATACATTCTAAGGTGAGATTAGTGGAAAAAGCACAGAAATTGTATGATTATTATTTAAAAGTAAACACTCTATATGATTTTTTAAGTGACACTTTAGCATTTGACTTATGTGTCCATTGTGCTAGCAATACCAATATAAAATGAAGGTTTGCATGATTTGGGGAAGAGAGCTCAGAGCCACAGAGGGAAGAACATGGGTAGCTTATAAGCAATATTCAGCTTTCCTGAATATTGGAAAATTTGCTGGGTGACAGAGCTCTGTGCCTTATCCCAGAATCCCAAAGCCTCTTGAAACTCACTCTTTCCTTCCACTGCTTGCTTCTGGGGGGCTTTGAGGTTCACACAAAGTGCTGGTTCTCTCTGCAACATTATCCTTGACAGAAAAATATATCAAATCCATTCTCAAAGACAAAGGTCTTTATATTACTACAGAGAACTGTATCATGCAAAGTTAAGAGAGCAGAAAGAGATGCTTATGTATCTGCACCCATCAGTCACTCGTTTAAAGAAAACAGCCTTCAAAAAGCACTCTGTTGCTGTCTTTTAGATACCCCTTTGACAATCAGGTAGTGGAATATGTAATTTCATTTGTCTCTTGCCCTCCAGCTGGACTGGTTCTGAGCTTCACCCGTCCAGTTATTCCCCACTGCCATGCGCCCTATTTGGGAAGATGGTCTGCATCCTTTTCTGCCTCAGGGCTATTTCTTCTTTGCCTCCCCTGAACAGAAAACTGTCACGGAAGAAGATGCATCTGCTGAAATTCTCCCCATTAAAAGTAAGCTGGAGCTTGTCCACTGAATCCGGCCATTCCAGGAACATTTACTCCCTCCCTCCTCCCTCCCTGCACCACCTGCAGAGCTCTTGCAAAGCCACCCTGCAAAAAGCCCTCTTCCTCCTTATAAGCCGCACATGCTCACTTGTATTAGGCAAGAAATGGGCTCCTCCTGGTCTCCTTCAAGTCTTCACTACGCAGCAGTAACTGGAAACATGAAGAAGCCCTTACTCCCTTCGCTCCAGAGTCATGGAAAAAAAGCTGAGCAGAATTCCTTAAGTTGCAATGACCAGACTTGGCCTGTGCTTTTCTTCTGTAAGCTACTTCTTAGCACATCTCTCCAACTCTCCCCCTTCCCTACCTCTGCTTTCCTCCTTCTTCCTCTCATCCTTCAAGATATCTGCCTCTGCTCTCCCCCTCCTGCTTTTGCTGCATCTTTGTGTTAACCCTCCTACAGCCAGAACTGCTTATCCAATGCAGTCCACCCACCCACCCATCCATCCATCCATCGTTTCTAGCCTCTTCCCTAGGCACTATATTGCCTGTACAACAAGGATATGTAGGCATGTAAAGCAGAGAATATACACCTTATATATTGCTCCCACCAATGAAAGCGGAGCATATTTGTGCCACTCAGGACTATATTTTCAGCTACAGCTAAACAGTGTCCTCTGAATGACCATGGGAAAGATGACAACCCAGACTATAACCAACCAATTTTCTACACATGCTGGCATAGACAGATTAGGTTTCCAGAATGCACTGGGAATTTTCCTTTCCTTTCCTTTGCCTGGGGCTGCAAGGACCATCAGGTTACTATCACCCCAGACAGGGTTTTCAAGGATTTATTTCATAGGCAGCATTTGCCTTATATAGTGGTATAGGTTTCATACCAGTGATTAGTTTCCTTTGGACTTATAGGAGCCTTGTGTATGAAAAAATGGTTTCAGAATCTGGCAATAAGCTTTAGTTTTTTTATACAAATGGCAAAATGCACGCTTTGCATGCAATATGCTCACACATCAAATAACAGAATAAAGGTGAAAAGAATATGATTTTCATAATGATCCAAAATTGCAGTTTGAATGTTGACAAAAAGTCTCCAGAGCAGATGAATTATACTGAGGAAAAATGTCAGGAAGCCTTACACAAAATAGTTAATAACTATCCACTTAATGTTCTGCAAACTGATGGGCTTGAGTCAGCCAAAAATTATCACTCTGAAGTCCCATTCAGTTGCGAGAGGTGAGAGTGAAGCACACCCTTTATGGTGAAACATTGAACTGAAACCTCAGCGCATTCAATTTGAGATCATGCTTTATGTCTAGAAAGCTGTTGTCATAATTATGAGCTCCTGTCATTGGGTGGGTTTATGCTTGTCTGTATTTCCTATCACTGCCTAACTGGTGACACTATTTGGGATTAAACTGAGAGGCTCACTGAGGCATCATTTTCCTTTGTAAAATACATGACGTTCCTTGACTCTTTTGTTCCCACAGCAATCCTATAAATAAACCCAAACCCAGTTCAGGATTTATACAAAAGAAGCGGTTTGCACATTATTAAATAAATAACTCAGTAACAATGCCCTTTTAAAGCTGCGTACTTTAGGTCAAGCAAGACTCACTGATCGAGATCATGCTGCGAACCTGTCTGTGGCATATACATCATCTCTGCCTTTCAGGTTAAAGTGCGACACTCTTTTCATGCCATAATGAACACCATAATACCCAAAAAGTTATGTATGCTATCAAATGGCAGCGGGCAATAGAAATGGTGATGCATGTGTTAATAAAAATGGGTGTACACCTAGACTATTATTGTCCACATATATCTCCTGTATCTTTTTATTTGAAAAGTGGGGTAATGTTATTTGTAGCAAGACCCTGGAGTCCGTATGTATGGTGACAAACGTGGTGGAATTAGTTCAAAGAGCTCATGAGGTGAATTTTAGCTAGATGGCATATCACAGTCCAGTCTACCTCAGTGGGTTGTTGGGGGGGGGTAAAGAACTTGGCAACTTTGTTCCTTGGTGAAAGAACAGAAGTTGTTCTAAATAAATTAAATTTGCTCTTAACTCTAAAATACATTTTCAGACATAAAGGATGAAAAGCACTAAGAAAGGCTAGGATTTAGGACCAAGAGATAGAGCTTCAAGACAACTTTACATCTCAGTACAGGTAGATGTCGCTTAATGACAACAATTGGGACTGGAATTCCGGTTGCCGAGAGATGCAGCCATTAAGCAAATCCGGACCCAATTTTATGACCTTTTTTGCGGTGGTTGTTAAGTGAATCAATGTGGTTGTTAAGTGAATCACATCATTAAGTGAATCACATGGTTTCCCATTGATTTTGCTTGCCAGAAGCCAACTGGGAAGGTCACAAATGGCGATCACGCTGCAACCATTGTAAGTGCAAGCTGGTTGCCAAGTGCTGGACCACGATCATGTGACCATGGGGGTGCTGCGATGGTCATAACTTTGGGCACCGTTCATAAGTCACTTTTTTTAGTGCTGTTGTGACTTCGAATGGTTGCTAAACGGTCTTTAAGTGAGGACTAGCTGTACAACATGAGATTTATATGCTGGTGGTACTAGTCCAGGTACAGCCTGGAATAACTTCTGTAAGAATAGCAACACACACAGACACAGATTTTTTAAAACTATTGGCTCATGCTATGGCTCTTCACTTCCACCTATAATAGGCAAAGAATGTTTTTTGGAACAAATGCAGGCTGATTTGTCATGTGGGCTAAATCTACCCATCAGAAGCTCCTAGCTTAGGAGCTCTCCCCTTCTGCTGCAGAGGAAATCATAAAGATCCATGTTTATCATAAAAATCATAAAGATCCATGTTTATGACTATGCAATCACATTAGATTTTATTGCCTTGGCAAATAACAGGATGTGACTTTTTTTTTAAATATTTTTTATCCCACCTTTATTATTTTTTATAAATAACTCAAGGCGGCAAACATACCTAATACTCCTTCCTCCTCCAATTTTCCCCACAACAACAACCCTGTGAGGTGGGTTGGACTAAGAAAAAATGACTGGCCCAGACTCACCCCACTAGTTTCATGCCTAAGGCAGGACTAGAACGCACAGCCTCCTGCTTTCTAGCCTGGTGCCTTAACCACTAGACCAGACTGGCTCTCTTTGACTTTGACTTTGCTTTCCTTTCATGAACTTTCCCATTGTTATGGGACTCGCTATCAATTTGGAATTTTCCAGCAAGAAGGGCTTTGGCTCCGTTGTGAATGTGGGTGATGCCATCGCCAGTGCTTGAAGGCAAGTTTTGAATTATTCCCTGTAATTTGTGCCTTTGTCCATACAGAACAAATGTGACTGAGGATCTTCCTCACCATTTGCTTCATAATCTTATTTCTTCAGGGTTCCAGGAAAACTTCCTGTCATCTATTATGCAGAACAAAATTGATTTTCAGATCATAATAAAATAATTTTTCTTCCACTACTGTCTTCTACTAAAGCTATATTCTTGGGGCTACAATTAGATTTGCAGCTGTTTCTAGAGAGAAATTCGTTTGCAATGGTGCTTGCAAACATCATTTCAAATATGCATATTTATACCATGTCTTGTTTGGTCCTGTTTATTTTCATTATTTGGCTTTATTTTCATAACTTGGTTTGTTATGACATAAATGATATACAGTACAAATAAATATGCCACTACTACTGGTAGTGTGCTGTGGTTGGGTGCTGATTTACACCACATCCCAGTATCCTAATTCCAATGAGGGAAGCCATTTTTCTAGATTTCCTTTCTTTCCACAGAACTGAGTAACAGGATTCACACATTTCGCTAAGTCATAATATGTGTGTTTGATTTTGGCATAGCGCATTGTAAGAGCCAAATCATTGTGGGATGTAAACTATGGTTAATGGTTTGTTCTGCAAACCCTCCCAATTGTTGTTTATTCAATAAACAATAGTTAAACAAGCCATGATTTAGTTATATTAGCACTTGCGTGATGCAACATTGTACTTGAAGTGCCAGTGTCATTAAAATTATTTTTATTTATTTATTTATTTATTTATTTTATTTCTTAAATTTTTCAACCGCCCATCTCCCCCCAATGGGGAACTCTGGGCGATTCACAACAAACATTAAAACATAAAATATATAAACACATAAAACCTTAATTTAAAACATTACTAAAAAGGAGAAGGAGAGTCCAAGAGGATGAAAAATCTGAGGCTGAAGGCAGAAGGCCTCTATGGGGCTAGCCATCCCCATGCTTGAGGTATTCCTCAGGCCAGGTGGCAGAACCAGGTCTTCAAAGCCTTATGGAAGGCCAGGAGTGTGGGGGCCAATCGCACCTCTGGGGGCAGGATGTTCCAAACAGCAGGGGCTACCGCAGAGAAGGCCCGCCTTCTGGACCCCGCCAGTCGAAGTTCTTTCACTGAGGGGGTCTGAAGCATGCCCTCTCTGTGTGATCGGGTGGGACGGGTTGAAGTCATAGGGGAGAGGCGGTCCCTTAGATAACCTGGTCCCATGCCATGTAGGGCTTTAAAGGTAATGGATATTTGGATGAAGTGTAAATGCTCTTCCCCCATACTATCACCTTGGCAGCCACTTCTCTCCTTTGGCCTCTCCAGCAGCAGATTTCCCCGGGCAGAGCAGATCTCTTAGCTGATCACTTGACTGGCTTCTGGAAGGAGAGCCACTTGAGGGCTATGCCAGATGGGGTGTGTTTTCTGCAATGGTGGCAAAGGATTAATCTTATCCCAATCCACTCAGGCAGTGGAGCTTAACTAGCACTGATTACCCCATGAGAGAACATTGCAGAAGGAGAGCATGTAAGGATCAGAAAGAGTCTGACTGGGCTAGAGACGCCTCCGCACGCTCTTCTTTTAATGCAATATATGCCATCATCTCCCAGCTATGCCCTTCTGGATTCTACATAGGACAAACAGGACAGGCTGTGCACGAAAGAATTAACGGGCACAAATTTGTCATCAGGACTCAAAACAAGGTCAAAGTAATAGCAGAGCTTTTAGCTTGCCAGAGCAATCCCTTACAGATTGATCCACGGGATGTGTTCAGATGGAGGCTAGGCAGCGACCCGTCCAGAAGGGTTTCATCTGGATTCCTGAACTCAGCAAGAGGTTGGACTTGAGGGTTCTATCATTGTGAGGTTTCTTTCTCTGGAAAGATTTATTTCTATACAGCTTTCATCTCCTTCAATCTGATATCCATCTCCTGCGTGTAGACGGTGCCATTTTGGCTACATAAAGATCCGTAAGAGTTGGTTCCCAGACTGATAGATTTAGGTGACTGTTATGTAAACAACTAGCTATAAAAATTATCTTGATCAATGAAGAGGCCCACCTTCTTTCCTACAGTGTCCTCAGGATCCTGCTGCTTTTTTCAAAACAATTAAAGCAATGTCACAGCATCACATCTCAAGCTCCACCTGTTTGGGGCATATGTGTGACATTTTGATGTATGCAGAAAAGGCTTGCATCACAAGGCTGCAATGCTACTTTCTTCAGCTTGACACCTTCATCCTTTCCTTATGGATGCTGTAAACAAAGAACCAGAAAGATTTCTCCTTAAGACACATGGAGATATATGGTTGAGAAATTGAAAATAGTTCACTTATTGAAACGTCTGTACCCCCTACCCTTTTCATCTCAACAAATCTTGCTGAAGAGAACTTTGTGAGAATCATGGTTATAAAAGAATCACGTTTGGTTTAGGCAGCTGCTGAAGAACCTGACAAGATCAGTGCTCAGATAATGAGATTGCTATTAGTCAGAGTTTGGCCAAAACATTTGGATACCTAAAGAAAGGATGAAATAGCCTTCCACTATACTGTTGTGCTGACAAGTAATAGAAGTTTAACACTGACAACAGCTCAGCGCACTCTGTCCTACATAATGGCAGTATGATAGTTTAGAGCAGTGTTTCTCAAGCTCAGCAACTTTAAAATAGGTGGACTTCAACTCACAGAATTCCCCAGCCAGCATGCTCCATGTATCTTAAAGTTGCCAAGTTTGAAGAACACTGGTTTAGATGGGTTGCAGGGTTAGAAGTATGGCACTTGTGACTTTGACCTAAAGAGACATAATTATGGTCAAATTCTGGTACTGTTCTGGTACCATTCTGGTACTGTTAGTAAAGAGCTTCTGAGCAGATGGGGCAAAAGGATAGGAAAGCTGATGAACTGAAACTATGAGAGGGGACTTTGAAGGACATCTTCATTGAGTGATGGCTACCTCAAACACTTTAGATGAAGGACTGCCTAATATTGTTTATAGTTCTGTTTTCATGTCGAATAGTATCTCTCAGAAACATATAGTTAAACATTAAGCAGTAGAGGAGAAAACAACTTCTTCTTGAATGCAAATGTTTTGTTGCCATGGAAATGGGTACATCTGGAGATATGTGGCCTTGGCAGTGTGCGGTGTAAATAAAGTGTTCCTATCTCTCCTTGCCCATTGTGTGCTTTTGATCCAACAAGAGGAGGGTCCTTTCAATCACACCTCTAATTGTGTACATCAAGCCAAGGACAGACTAGTCAATTTCAAGGCTTCACGCTCTCCAGCTCTGCCAGTCAACTGCTGACCAACCTATTAAAAAAAAAGTGCCTGTAGAAGCAGGTTTCAGTCTTCCTTACAGTAAAAAGAGGACTGAGGAGCAAGAGAACAAGTTAGGGACCAAATGGAAGGGGCAGTCCTGCAGGCAACCAGCAGAACCCATTGGAGACACCAATGGGTTGACACAGAATGTATCATTTCAGTCTGCCTCCTCCATGAGCATCAATGCATCCTACCTGGCCCACATGCAGCACCTGGAGGTGGGATTGCTTCCAGAGCAAACACACCTAAGGATATCCTTGGTTGACTCAGCTGTAGGTGGATGATGAAATACGGGCAGTGGCATGCAAGCAGGTCCTCTGGAAACTTTCGTGGGCTGTCCTTGCACCAGGGCCAAGAGACTCTGCAGATTTTCACTTAGTAATGTGAATGTGAACCAGGTTTTAGGAACAGAGTTAAAATGAATGTATCTATTTATGAAGAACTTTATATCTATTGTGCCTGGATTGTTGCAAAATATTATTTTGGTTCTAGGAAAGATACTGGCATGAGTGCCTTCTCCGTTTTTGAACTGACTCTTGATCAGGGTAAGGGAAAGACTGCAGTTCTACACGGTCGGTTTTAATTTGTTTTAAAACCGAGTGGTATTAGAAAGAGAACGTGTTTTATATTTCTAAGGTTTGTTTTTTCTTTTGTTATTCTTGTATTAAATACAAATAATAATAATAAAAAAAAACAAGTGAGGTGTCCATGAGCACCTGGCATCACAAGATACCACACTGGGATTCTAGCATTAGGACACACTTAGATAATCTGGTGCTGAGATACAGATTAGTTCCTGCATTCCTTGCAGACAAGCTGAGTGGAGTGGCCATTGAATATGACTTAAAATGGTAGAAACAGGACAGCATCTTCCAGTGAACAGGAAGGCAGCAGACTAGCCAGGAGAATGATTTGGTTTAGTTTTCTTAGCCTCGTGTGTCCTGAAAACAACACCTGTTTTTAAAATATTGAAACGGGGGGTGGGGAGATGAGTTCCTTAGAAGCAGCCGTTACATGTTTGTGTCTGTGTAACCGAAACTGCCACAGTTGCCTTGGAGAATATGATTAACACTACTCAGGCCCCCAAAATGCAGGTGGGTGGAAGTTCAGACGCATAGAGATACTCCAGCTGAAAAACAGGATTTCTTTTCACTATAGGAGATCTAAGATGTACTACTTCTGATGAGGAAATATCTTAAGGTAATCAGGACCGGTTGTAGCAGCTGGCATTTGAGTACTACAGTGAAGTTTTTAGCTTAAAAACCCTCCATTTCCAAGAGTTGATGCTAGATGTATGCTTGAACCACCTCTTGATTTGGCTTTTGCACCATGTAGTTACTATTCTAACGTAGTAATCTACTTCTGTTATGACTGATCAAACATGTGGTTTATTATGAGTTTTCTTTGTACCATCTTACCATCTGTGCAGCAGAACATGATTCCTCAGCACGTCCTGCTGCCTCATTCTATCTTATGACAAAACTGGTCCTGGGTCATGAAAAGAACTACAAACTTGGCTAATTCTTATTGCCTTTACAAAGAGTGCTGGAGTGAAACTTCAGATGGATTTTTAGTTGAAATTCAATTTTTCAGAGAAGATGGGGCAACTGAATGTCATCTTATTGGAGGATTCCCAGTAAATGTATAGAGCTAAAAAGAACTATTTCAAGTTTTTCACATCTCATTACTGGAAATGGAATCAAACTTTTGAATACCGGCCAGGTCTGTGCCCAGGTTCCAGAACAGCCCACTAATTCTAGAACTATAACTGTTCTGCAGAACATGCACATTATCTAAATGCAATGCAAACATAAAGCAAGGCTTGGTGTGCAATAATCCAGAAACTGCTTTACTGTAACAATTAAACATTTGAGATAATTTGGATATGTACCAAATTGATGGTCTACTCAGAATTACCACAGGGGGGAGTCAGTTCAAATCTGATATAGCCAGGAATGATGAATGTGTGGTCTGACCCAACTGGAGGGCATTAAGTTGGGGAAAGTTGATGTAAACTAAAAATCCAAAACTAGATCTCAGTCTGGCAATAGCTGTTAATCCACACCCTAGCATTTTTAAAGACTTGCTGAACTAAGTGTTGAACCATGAATGCTGATGATAGCACACTATTAAAATCCTAGTTTACTAAAAAGTTCCCAGATGGCTAAAATGAGGGATATTCCCCCTGCTCTGTTTATGTCAGTGGGAGCCACAGTGCTGCTTGTTATCAAAGCCTGTAAGTAGGGTAGAGGGGAGCTGCTAAACTCTGGGTCAACAGCTGATAATAAAAGAGGTGGAGAGAAAGAGAGGCAGCCTCATAGAGTTAGCTTGCAGCAATTAGGACACATTCAAGTCTTGAAGAAACATGGATGTTAAAGCGTGGTTGGTCTGTATGCTGTTTCTGGAACAATGGAGCCAGGGGTTCCACTACATTGGAGCAACTTTCCTCTCTCAGAAAAGAGACTTCTCCTTAAGTGGGGTTCCCCAACCATCGAATAAGATCAGGGCACTGGCCCAGTCCAATCCTGACATACATCTTATCCGGAGTACGCTGGGGACTCAAGCGAGGCCGTACAGCCTCTCCCTTTCTCCTGAGGACTACCACCACTCTCTGCCCAAGGCAAAGCACTTGCGTACTTCCAGGTTGATGAAACTTCTGGGATCTTCCTATGACCCTTTCTGGATGTCTCTTGTGGACCCCCGAGGTCGGAACCCAAGCGCAGAAGAACTGAGCACACAGAGCCAAGACCTGGCTGAACACAGAGCCCGGTTTAGGAAGAAGCTCCTGCAGGAGACAAGCAGATTAGAGCTTCCCAAGTGGCTGCCATTGCTGCCTTTTCAGGATGGGATTCCCCATAATTTGAGCCAGTCCTTCATTTACCATCTACGTCAATGGCTAGTGGATAGCGCAACCTGTTATTTAACCTCTTCCTGGGTAGACATGGGATCCATCTTCTGGCCACGCTGGATACGCCATACCTACTGTGATCTGACACGAGCTGGATGCTCTTGGCCTCCAGGCATGACTTGCAGGCCAGCCCAAATCACCCACATCAAACTCCTAGCATGGCACTGTTGGCTAAATGGAACCCAGTCTCTGAATCCTAGAAAGTCTCGTAAGGAGTGTGTTTGGAGACAAATTCCTTATCCTGTAGTGGCTGCATGTAAATGTGCCTGCTCATGATCTGGATGAGGTGAGGTTTATACTGCAGCACTGAACTTTGTGAGGATTTTGTTGTCGTTTCCCAATCAGGTGAAAGCTGGTACTCAAGATGAGGGTATAGTCTTGGGGTATTCAAATCTAGAGGGCAATTGTAATGAGAAATGAGAGAAGAGGTATTGCATGAAGATCTGAAAAGCTTTGCCTTGGAGGAATCTTCACAGCTGTGTAAAAACCAAACCAAACCAAACCAAACCAGGTATTAAAGTTCTCTGTCATATCCAAGGAATGCTAGCCAAAAGCAAAACACCAGTATCTTTCTCAAATGTGTAATGATAAAATAACAGCAGAAACTAAATATGTTTTAGTCAAGCATTTTGGAACTCTGGAAATTCAGTAACTGTGTTTCTTTTAATTGGAGATGGTGCATGATGTTAATGTGACATAAAAAATAAAAGGGCTTAATTAGAATTTGGGACAACTAAACTCATCAAATTATTATCACTGTATTATTCACTATAGAGAATTGTAGTCTTGGTTTTGCATAATTTAGTAAGCCTTAGATACAGTGTACATGGACCTAATCCTTGACATTTTCCAGTGTGGGCTCTATTAAAAAGCAAAAAAAAAAAAAGTATATGTTCACTTCTCTTCTGTTGTTTCGGTCTAGGTCTTTGAAATTAAATAACTACTACTTAGTTTACTTTTATCTATATGAATTCCTAACAGGTATTTAAATAAATGGAAGATACCTGCGTTGCTAAACCTCCTTTGGTCTGGTTTCTTTTCTGTGTTTTCCTTCTAAATACATCCCGTGGCTGGGAATATGATTGCATGAGTGATGCATCTGGAGGCTGGGATAGGCTGTTGTATACAATCAGGTGCAATTCTATACACAGTTAGGGAACTTAGAATCTGAGACTTCTAATCAGACTTGTGCAGGATGGTGTTATCACATAACCATTTCACAGCCTTCAAGTTAATTGATGGTATATGTCTGAAACGACATGTAAGTGACTAAGTTATTCAACCTTCCAGACCCTTAAAAGAGTTATCATCATCATTAGAGCTTGAAACATTCTCCTTCGCAGCAATAAGGCTACAGTAATACATGCCTTCACTTGAGGCACACTTTAATAAGAAACTATGTACGGAAATAACAGGGGAGGGTAACCAAATGCACTCCGTAGTGATAAGGTCTGGACTTTCTAAAGCAAAATATTTTGTTGATTTCCATACCGCTGGATGGAACTACATAATATGTACTTACGTGTTTAATCTCTGTTTCCTTTTCCCTGGGACCTGTAGGAATGTTAATCTTTCAAGGAACTGTACACAGATTTATTTCTATTGACTAGGGTGGCTTCTAACCAAAGACCAAGGAATGCATTGCTTGGTGGAAACCATTATTATGGTATCAAACTGACATAGGTTTGGAGTATGAATATCGTACCTAAATGCTGTTTAGAGGATGCTGGAACACATATTCTAAACAGCATTTAAATGCTAAATGCCATGCTAAATGCTGGTAGGTCAGGCATCTTTTGGTAAGTTTCAGAACTGGAACACATATTAGAGAAAAAGGGTGGGGGGGAGTGTGTTGAAGCTATAAAGGTTACAGTAATACTTTTCAGAAGTATCAATGGTTGTACTGCTATATTGATCTAATTTGTACTCAAAATTGTCCTTTGTTTTCATACCAGAAAGGGCAAAACCAAAACTGAGAGCAAGTCCATTGATGGCTCCTAATCTAACACTGCCCCTCAGAGCACCCTGGTGGTAGGAGGTACCAAAAGCTGAATAATAATAATAGTAATAATAATAATATAAAAAAAACTTGCATGCTGCCTGACTTTCAAAGCACCGAGGAAGCTAAAAGTGACAAAATTAGAAAAACAGAGAGCCAGATGTGTAAGAATAAACTGGTCAGAGCTCCATGGATAGGGTAGAAGGAATTGGCCAAACATGGAGATGTGTTCAGCTGGAGGTTAGAACAGTCCTCTTCTGGGAGGCTCTAATTTGAATTCCTGCACTGAGCAGATTAGTTGGACACAATGGCACAATGGCCCTTCCCAACCCTGTTTCTTGATTCCAGAGGGCAAACGCATGGCTGGTAAAGGCTGTATGTTGTGTAGGCAGCAAGCAGCTTGCCATATAGTTTGGATCTCTGCAAATCAGAAGCTGGCTGGGTCCTCTGTATAAACATGAGCCTTTTGATCAATATCAGCTGCACTATGACTCTTTTCCACTGAATGATTAATATTTAGTTTATTTCCCAGCATGCATTTTGCTATTGCCCAAAGCAACAGTCTAGTACGCTACTTGCATCAGACAGTCTTTTCCAGCCTGCTCATGGCACAAATCTGCCCAGGCAACACCTTTTCTCTGCTCTATCCCTAGGATGCTGCCTTCATCTCATCCCAGTCTATAAATGACACAGCTTAAATTGTCCTTAGCTATGGGGGTGTTAAAGTAGGGCAGAGTTTCTCAACCTCAGCAACTGTAAGATGTATGGACTTCAACTCCCAGAATTCCCCAGGCAGCATGCTGGCCAGGGAATTCTGGGAGTTGAAGTCCACACATCTTAGAGTTTCTGAGGCTGAGAAACACCAAAGTAGGGCATTCCTCTTCATTCCTGCACTGCACAAGGGCAGCCTCAAGGTGTTTAAAATTTGTTAGGCTTTGTCTTCTACTACTTTGGAGGTAAATTGGGTGATTGCAGTGACTTGAAAGAGAGGCAGGATAAAGGTTGGCAAAGAGAACAGCTAATTTTATGCCATGTTGCTTTCCAAGGATTGATGGATGGATAGTACTTCAACTCAGCAGTGAGGAAAACCCATGGAAAGAGGGAAGCACAATATTTGGAAGGACAAATAAGGAGATGATTGGACAAAAGAGTGTTCTCTGGCTTGTCTGAAACCAACCTGGACAGTTTTTTAAAGCTGAGGGATGTTTTGATGCGATTTAATTTACAGGAAGAAATCATTATGATTGAATTGTTTGTTAGGGAACAAATTTGCTGTTTATGCAAAATTGCACGACAACAGCAGCTGTGTTGTTTGCTAAAAGAAATGCCAGGATGTTTCTCATTGGGGGAAGTATAGATTTGCTGAAGCAGTGTTGCTCAAACTCTTTGAACAAGCTCCTCTTGTAAAGACACTCTTCCTTTCATATATGGTCATAGTTACCCAGATGCACAATACACGCACAATATTGTACCAAATATAGGAGAGCCATGTTAGTCTATGGTAACAAAAAATCAGGAGGAGTCTGATGGCCCCTTTTCCAACTAACACATTTTATTAAAAGGCATAAGGTTTCATGAGCTGAAGCTCCCTTCATCAGATGCAAGTTGCTAGAATGATGGAAGATGTAAATTGGGTTATAAAAGTTATAAAGTTATAAAAAGTTATAAAGATGCAGGTTACATGTGAGACAGATTGCCAGTACATTATCAATTAACAATTGTAACGTGTTAAAAACCCTTTGTGTTTGTTGAGACCTTTTGATGGATATGAGTTTAGCAATCTCTTGCTCAGCATTGCTTAGAATAAGTCTTGATCTTCTAAAAGGGTCACTCTGAGGTCTGCAATACAGTGTCCTGGGAGGCTGAAATGCTCTGATGTTACTTTATCCTTGGCCTCATATTACTCAATTTTACATCATTTGACATCAGGACTCAAAATAAGGACAATGTAATATCAGGCTCAAGAAGCTGTTCTGCAGTTTTTGATTGTGCAGGGTGGGAATTAGTTGCCTTTTGCCTCATAAAACAGAATAGCATCATCTCTTTGAAAGAATGGCTGATGGTAGTTTTTCCTGCCAGTAGATGATATCAGGGGCCTCATTGCTAAGGCAGAATAGGATTCAGCAATGAGGGCAGCATGAGGTATGGCAGCATACTTTTGTGCCACCTCCCTGCCAGAAGAAAATACATTAATGCAGCTTTGAAGAAAAGCCCTGGCACAGAGGAACTCCTTATTCAGTTTGGCTTAATGATGAATAAGACAAATAGGACCTTACCAAGAATCAACATTAACTTCATAAGGCAACAGATCTGCCAAAATGCCCTTCCTCCCAAACTGTTTTCTACAAATGTGGTAGAAATCCAATGTTACTGTACAGTTCTGGGCTTATGAAGCAGAATGACTCCAGGTTCTTTGAGAGTTTTTCTTTGGACCTTCCTGCCTTGCCTAAAAGATGTCCCAGTGTTTGAAAATAGAAGCCTTCCAGAACACCTGTGTCCATAACTAGTGTGAGATGGGGACTCCTGCTGGGTCTACTGCTAATTCCTGGAGCTTAAAGGCTCTCTCATGAGATGTCCCTGTGTCTTGTTTTATAATTTCCAGTCTGCCCAAAGACTTGCTGAGTCAAAGGCTATCGTAACATAAAGAAGATTGATTGTAAGAGGAGAGAATAGAAGGTTAGAAGTTGTCCAACAATTGAGATAATAGAACAAACAGGCACAGCAGGTCATACTGCTATACTTTTTCTTATCATGAAATATATTTCTAATTATATGCTAGTAATCCATTCTAGGAGCCAGTCTGGTATAGTGATTAAAGGCACCAGGCGAGAAACTGGGAGACCATGAGCTGTAGTCCCACCTTAGGCACAAGCCAGTGGGGTGACCTTGGGCTAGTCACTCTTTCTCAGCCCTAGGAAGAAGGCAGCCATGGCAAACCACTTCTTCTGAAATCTTGCTCAGAAAACTGCAGGGACTAGTCCAGATAGTTGCCAGGAGCCAAGGCTGCCTCAAAGGCATACATACAAATTCTAATTTTGCTATTATATCCTATCAATTAACACTGGCAAATTCTATGTGAGTTTCCTACTTTGTCATCTTTTTTAGAGTGTTCATTTCCTCTATCCTTGTCCACGCCCACTCAATAAACACACTATGAACTGGAAGACTGCCATAATGGAGAGGATGAAGGAAAAACACTTTCATACCTGTTTCTTTCCTATTCAGCTCACTGTTGCTCAGGACAACCAAATCCAAGAGGTGTCACTGAGAAATGTCTTGAGTAGAAATAATCATTATTGCAGGAGATTTGTGAGAAATAAGAAAGGCACATATATCCTGTCTTTCCCAAGGGTTTCCCAAAGGTATCTCACATAATGCATTGATAACACAGAATGAGTGGCTTCAGTCAAATACAACTGGCTCACTTCTTGCCACCATCCCTGTACGTAGCATGAGATGGGCAGAGATTTTATTTTCACCTAAGACAAAAAAACCAGTTTGGGTTTACGCTAATTTAGTGAGGAGTCAACACTGCTTTTTTTAAAAGAAAAACAAACTACAATGCTTTAAGATATATCTTTGAATCCTTGAAATTATGCCAGTCTGATTTTGGAGAAGGGAACTCTAACTTCTTTATTTCCTAATGTTAACAGTGGATTGTGCTAGTAGGGCTTCCATATCCAGGCTACACAAATCCAGACAGTCACTAGATTGGAGTCAAGAGTTCAAGTACTGTACTATATCTCTCCGCTGTCATCTAGTGGCTGTCCAAAGTTTTACAGGCCAGATATGGTAATCTTATACAGATGGGAAAGCAGCAAGGTCAAATTTAGCCTCACCCCATTTCAAATATACCTATACTCTAAATCCTTTGCCCCATCTAGAGAACATCCTTTTCCCCCCACTTCCCACTTCTAATTCAATATTTATGCAAAGTGAGCTATTAAAATACAGAGAACCAGATAATTGTTTGAACTGTTAGTATTTTTGGTAAATTGCAAGGGCAATGAATATATCAGAATGATGCGATTTCATAATGAAAAGCAATAAACTAGTGCAATGTATGTTCTGCTGCCTTGGGGTCCCTGATGCAAGAGTTACAAACATGCCCTCTAGTGATCAAACTGAAGAAACTGCTTCCATTTAGAGAAATTTGTGCAAGGATGAAAAGGAAAAAGGTCATCCCCTCCCTCTCCTTCCTCTAGCTTAAGTTCAGCAACAACGGGGTAAAATGGAGCCACAATGACATGACCTAAAGACACATATCAGAACAGGGTATTTTATGCAGCCAATTCCCTTGTCTTATCTAGGCTCTGGTTTCCTTCAACCACTGGAGAGGAAACCATTATTAATCTTCTTGCACAGAAGTGGACTGCAGTTCTTAAAAACATAAGCCTTCAACTAACATAACCTCACTGGAACCATTGCAAAGTAGTCCATATTATGGGAGCAGGTAAACTAGGGTATTTGGAACTATAACTTCCACAGACCTTAACAATGCTAAGGAGTTATTTGACAGCAAAGTAGCATTATTTGGCTCCAGCTGCAGAAAGGCACAGTTCATTTCCTGTAGCCATTTAAGGCAAGGCTCCATGTTTACGACCCACTTCAGAAAAGGCCTCCACACATCGATCAATATCCTCTTCGCTGTGAACTGCTGAGATCTGTACTCGGATACGGGCTTTACCCTTGGGCACTACGGGATAGCTGAAGCCGATGACATAGATGCCTGTTGGGTGAGGAAAAGGGTGCTGTGGTTATCCAACCTTGGTGGCTTTCATTTTCTTTTCATCCAAAATGGTTTATTATTTGCATGATTTATTGCCTTAAACTTTACTTGGTAAGTTACTCAGAGAGGTCTCAATATTGAAATGCAGTTAATAAAATAAATAACATATGGATAGCATAACATACAGCAAGATCCTATGACACTAATCTGCACTGTAGAGTGATGGTAGAACATTGTACAATACTGAAAGTCCAAGTACTTTACAGCTGCTAATTTGGCATTTACTTCCACCTTGGGTTGATGGGTCATAAAGAGGCAGTGACATTAGAATTGCAGATCTGTAGATGATAAGCATCCACGTCTGAGTTTACGCTGGTGTGCTGGCATGGAATGTTTAAATCACAGAATTAAGCAGTCTGTGCTATATATTTCTGTCATGGAAGGGAAGGTTGGCAATTTGGCTAGGGTTTGGCTGATCTTCTTTCAATGGTAGGCTAAAAATAGGAAAAAGGTGCTAGGTGGACTTAGGAAGCTGCTGAAGCAGACCATTGGTGCATCTTACTTGGCATCCTCTGCTTCAACTGGCAGTGGCACTCCAGGTTTCAGGCCAGAATCTTTTCTAGTCTAATTAGAAGGTGCAACGTTCTAAAGAATGCAAAAGAATGAACAGAAAAAGATGCTTATGGAAGAATAGATGGTTTAAGAAAGAGAGAAGACAAGGAACAGAAGCAAGAAGTAGCTAACTGGAAAGGGAATTTCATAGCACTTGAACTCAGACATGGATGCTTATCATCTACAGATCTGCAATTCTAATCTCACTGCCTCTTTATGACCCATCAACCCAAGGTGGAAGTAAATGCCAAATTAGCAGCTGTAAAGTACTTGGACTTCCAGTATTGTACAATGTCTGAGAGATGACTCTAGGATCTCTTTCAAAATCACAAAATGGCACATCTTGGATCATTTTGGGAGGAAAGAGATTTTAGAAACTGCTAAAAGTTCAGTTGATATTTGCCAGGACTCATCTGCTTCTATGGGCCTCTTCTTCCATGCTAGGTTTCTGGAAACAACACTGCCTAAAATATCTGTTAGAAGATGCAGTGCTAGACTTAGTTGGCTGAAGTTGCCTTTTAGTCAAGTGTGAGCTTCCTTTAAAATCGTTTTTAGAAGAAAAACAAAATGTTCATTCAGTGAGAAAAGCAACTAATATTAAAATTAAATAACAACAGAAAAACATCTATTAGGGCTATCATTTAATTAAGAATACCACATAAATTAATGTATTATTCACAAGAGTGAAAGGTACAATGCTTCATCAAGAAACATACCTTTTTGAAGCACCTGCATTTAAAAAATGGAACTACTGTGGCAAAAGCTGAGTCAAAAGGAGATAATACATCAGATTCTCATATTAATTTTCATGATATCAGCTGATCCAAGCTATAGAAGCTATATTTAGCAAATTTAAAAAGAAGCACTATATCAAGGATGTGTCAAGTCCTTATCCCCCTCTATCTGGCACTGGTGAGAGCACACTGGAATTTTGTATATAATTCTGAGAACCAAGGTTCCAGAAAGATGCTGACAGGTTGGAGAGAGTTCAGAGGATGGCAATCCAAATGATACTGGGATCTGAGGACGTGCCCTACGAGGACAGGCTGAAAGAACTCTAAATGTTCAGTTTGGAGAACACTGAGGGAAGCTATCAGTGCTCAAGTACATAATATCAGTATTCAGGTTCACAAAAGGGTGCCACGAGGAAGATGGTCAGGAGCTATTTTCCACTCCACACATACTAGGGCCAGAAATAATGGATATTAGTTGCAGCTACCTAGATTTCACTTAAACATAAGCAAAACTACCTGATAAGATCTGTACAAGAGTGCAACAGTCTCTGTAGGGAGACTGTGGGTTCTCCATCTAAGGAGGCTTTTAAGGAGGATGGCGTAACTGGTTTTCCTAGAGGGTGGAACTAGATAATCCCCGTGGTAACCTTTCAGCTTGACCATCCCACAATTCTATTAATTCAAAAAGGAATTTCTGTTTCATTTGTGAAAATGGAAGAGGTCTCAGAAACAGGAATTAGCTCAGATATTTCTTCTACCTGAAAACTGCCAGGATGTTCTCTTCATTTACCTATCTTCTGTTAAAGAGTAAATTGGGATGGAACAGGGGAGCACTAGTTCCAACTCTGATGGCCTTCAATGGAGAAGGACGCAAGCGGATTTCTTCTCATAGTTCTAAGATTTTAAATCAGCTGTCACAAATCAGATGCCTTCTAGAAGTTATGGATTATTACCGCCCATGATGTCTATAATGGCAGAATATTTAAAGGGCACCAGGTATAGGGTGACAGCTTTAAGCTTTCCTACAACTTAATTGGTACTGAAACCAATACCTGAGGGCAAAACATCACATTAGATTATGTGAGCCCCCTACTACTCCGAAACGTTTACCTCTTTTTAGTATATCATCAGCCATCACTGAAGCTAACCGGGCATCACCCAACATCACAGGGCAAATAGGATGATTATTGCCTGAAATTGTAAAGCCAGCTGCTGCCATCTTGCTTCGGAACCTGCAAGGAAAATCATCATTTCATCTGTTTTATACCAAATGCATAGGCCTGGCATCTCAGTAATTCACTCTTTCTGGTAGCAGAAAACATAATTTCCTAGCAAAGAGAATTCAGATGATAGGTGCCACTGGTTATATATCAAACAGCAGAACCACTGAGAACATGTGTGATATAAGGGGACGAGTTCCTCCTCCCAAAACAGAATAGGATCTAAGCATGATTTATTTAATTAGGCAACAACTGGCTTCAGCAACCAGTTCCAGCTTCTCTTCTCTTCCCCACCACCACTGTTTGCAAAGAAACTACGATACTTCGGCAAAGTATTGTTGTGCAGAGCGCAGCAAAGCTTCCAAAAACTCTCCTCTCAGGAAAACTACACATCAGCATGAGAGCTTGCAAAATACAATGTCCATATTTTGCTCTTCAAAGAAAATCCAGTCAGAAAATATATACTAACTGGTTTTTATTGATAAAAATGCAAAACTTCATAAAATACAAGTTGCATACAAAATATAGGAAATAACAATAAAAACTTCTTCTCATAAAACTTAGCATCCAAGACTTATCCAAAGTCTCTAGCTAAAAACTCTCAGAGAAGAGGTACACTACTTGGTTATTAGTTACAACTACATAACCCACAAAACCTAACTACATGATAGATAAAACTGTACACGACTGAAAGGCTGGGCATCTAGCCCTCCCGTTATATTGCCAGCATGTACCCCCCCCCGAATAACTAGCATACACACGCCAATAGGTGGCAGTAACTAGCGGTGTACTTGCACAACGCACAGTCACAAGTTGTTTTGTTTACATTAAGCTACATACGCTAGACATAATAAGTTGTTGTATAGATAACGAGATGAAATTTCTTCCCATGAGAAAATCCTGACAAGTATGCACATAGACACCTCATTAAACAAAGTCAGATGGTTCCTGTTCTCTCTCTTCCCCCATCCTCTCACACAGAAGACTGGCTGCAGTGCTTTCTCCATCTCATAATTAACTATAAGAAAAACCAAAGCTGTTTTGCAACCTAACGAAGGCACAACTACTCCAGACAGCAGACTGCTGCTCCTCCTGTACCTCTTCCATTTCTTTCAGGGTGACACCTAGTGATGTGAGGTCAGCAATCAGGCTGCCTGGATTGGATGTGCAGGCTCAACACAGTATGACACCTTCAAGAAGAGGCCCAGGAAGAACAGAAAAAAATAACAATTGGTTCTCATGAACCAGACCAAAGCAGCTACATAAAAACCCTGTTAGCATCCAATGCTGGGAGAAGTATCAGAAAATGGAAAATGTGGATGGAATGGAACATCCTGGAGGACAGCTGAACTGGTTGGTCAGAACAAGAGAACCATGTTACTACATTTTGACAGAAGTTCTACCTTTTGCACAAACTGAGCAAGTTTCATTAGCTCACTTAATTGGCACAGCAGGACAAGGTATCTCATCGCCTTCACCTGAAATGTTGAGCATTCAGCAAGGATTGGGGCAAGAATGAAAAAAAAAACAATTCAGAGTAGAAGGCTACAGGAAGAAAAACATCCTCCTTATGAGAACTATAGAAATCAGATGAGTCTCAATTAGGTAGCAATACTACATCTTCTAGAAGAGAGAGCCACATATGGAATTGTAAATACAGTATTTCCACAGAATTCAACTGGAATACCATTTGTCTGAGGCAGACAAAGTTCAGTTCATTCCTTAGTTCTCATTTGAAGAATGTTTATTAGAACTAGATGAACAAGAAGGATGAAAATATAAACGTTTCAGTGCAAGCTGGTAAGCCTCTTTCTTCCATTCTTATCACAAAGCATGCTTAGGTTCAACTGCTTAGAGATGCATTGCTAAGGGAAATTCTTGCAGAGTAAGGACTGCTGATTTGTTAAGCTCTAGAGTATGTTTCTAGATTCTTCCATCATGCTAAGGCATTGCAAAACTTGCTTAGTTTTGGCTTAGCATGCTGTGTTTATGGCATTAACTATGGTTTATGATTTAGCATGCTGTGCAAATATAGGCTTATTCAAATAACACTTAAGCAACCCATACTTTAGTTCAATAGGTGAACCAGTCCCTATTTCCATGTAGAGCAACCTATTATTAGATTAGATTATTAGTATTATCTATAAAATATAATATAAATATAAATAAATATAAATAAAATATAAAATAATATAAATATTCTCCCTTACTGTGAAGTCTTGGCAGCCATGGACTGTGCAATGGCATTGCTCTCCATGAGTAGGTCCAGAGCTTTGGAGGCACAGCCCACAACAGCAGGGGGCAAGCTGTTGGAAAAGAGGTAAGGGCGAGAACGTTGGCGCAGAAGATCCACAAGTGCTTTAGGACCAGTTGTATAGCCACCTACAAAGAGAAAAAATAATTCTTCTATTACAGGCCCGCAAAGCTTGCAATCCACCAACCAGTAATCGCTAATGAGCCTTCCAAGATCCCGACCAACAGTCTCTTTGCTCTTTTTATAGTCCAGACAGATCAAAGATCCCAATGGACTATCATGGATGACTGGTGGTCTGTGCTCCTCTTGATGGTTCATGCATTTGTGCGGGAAGAGTACAGTAATCAGCATAAAGAGTAACCAAGTTCTTCACTTCACTTTGAAAGGAATCTGCATTAGATGCAGGAAGAGTAAGTTAGTGGCAAACACTGACAATCAAATATTTTGCTTTTCTTAAGGACAATATTTTTGTGGGCAGCAACTATACTTTTGAATGGCTAAGGGCTGTAGGGGCAGAGACCTAAAGATAGCATAGGATGGGGTAAAGCCTGAATCTCCTTTTTTCTTTGAATTAAAACAGGGCTGTCAGTGGCTTAATACTCTTGTTACTTCTCATTTACCCCCAATCTAAAGAAAATTGTGCTGATTTGGTGGTTTGGAAAGTGTTGAGGGACTCCAGAAACATCAAAAAATGGACCTGGTTGATTGAATGTGGCCTGCAGGCAACCCAAATTTATCTAATGGCTATACATATTGCCAGAGGTAGAATTTAGAGAGTTAGATGGTTGGAGTCTTGGCTAGGATTTCCTTTTGAAAGGGTTCAGTGAAAGGGTTTCAGCCCTCCATAGTTAGAATGGAGAAAAACAATGTAAAGGAACTTAAATGGTTTCCCCCTTCCTAAAGAAGTTTGTATGGTGCTGCTGGATCAATTATCCTGGCTTGATACATGCCCAGGAGCTACAGACCACCACGAAATGGACAGAAATAGTACTATGTCTGGACAGGCATGAATTGATACCTCAAGCTCAATTATTCTCTTAAATTGCCCATTCTTATGCAAACTTCATTGTCCTCCCCAGCCTTCCCCAACATGGAGCCTAACCATCCTGTCAAGGAATAATGGTATGCAACACTTCTGGAGAGTACCAGATTGGAGGAGACAAAGCTAGTGTCTTTGGCTATAGTACAAGACCATAAACCCATCCTCTCCTTCAAACATATTTCCAAGATAGGAGCAAGAAAGATCTGCAAAGCTGCTTGCAGTGTAAAGCAAAGCATAAATTAGTAAGCTAAAATAGAAAATAAATTGCTCTGTCTTTCCTCCAAGCTTCCAAGGGTTAGAAACTATATGTTAAAACCACTAGCTGGAATTGGCACCTGCTGCTCCCCCAAGGGCTTTTCCAAGTGTTGAGTTGATTATAGTTACTTGATCCATCACTCCCAAAAGCTCATCAGTGCCCCTGCAGGGAGAAAAGAGCCTTAATAGTCTAGACAGTTCAGGTCAAAGTAACAAAACCAGCATGCTAACACTCACTTACTCCATGTAGCCTTGCCCCTTCATTGTCATTTTCAGAATGGAAGGATACAAACAACTATCTAGTCTGAAAAAGAAAACCTGTAAATTCTAATGGAATATAAACCATTATTATGGTCTTCTCCAACTTGGCATCAGGACTTGATGATGGAGGCTGCAGCCCAATACATTTGGAGGGCATCAGGTTGGGGAAGACTATTCTAGAATGGTCATACCATAAACATTTTTGTATGTTCTTGCTTTTTAAGTCTCCCTCAAAAAGACTTTGCCCAAAACAGATCTAGAATTGTCTTCCACATGTCTCTGTACACAGACTATAATAAGCCACTCCAGAATAGACTTGACTTCCTGTCTGCAGAGAGCTCTTCAAACAAACATGTTGTTCAGGAGCCTTCTCTGATATTAAGGAAGCTCTTATGCACTACAAAGGATTGAGGGATATATTCAAAAGAATCTCTTTGAAAATAGGGACTAACAAAGTCTGATAGCAAGCAGCATACAGTATATTCAGATCCAAAGTGAACAAGGGGGCTTGTTCAGATCCAGCATAGGAGCCCCCTCTCTTCTTGTCATCTGCTCTTTAAAGGAGTAGGAAGAGGGTACCTGTGCTGGATCTGAAGCACTCTTGCCTGTTTTGGATCTGAATACTGTACACCTCAAAGTGAGTATATAATCTAAAATGTGCTTATTTCCTAACAACACTTGCATTGTAGAAGATTGGCACAGTTTTAAGAAAGTTTATCTGCCATTCATGATCATCTCAAAAGAATTCCCAGAAACACAGTCTGAGAAACAATTGACCTATGCGCAAGGGGGAAGGTATACACAAATAAAAGGCTGACACTTCACATATAGAATTCCACACAAATGTAAATACAGTGAGGAATGCATTGTATTTGTCATCTTACAAGCCGGATGGCAAATACATTGTTGTTGTCATCATCCTGTAAGCAGACCCCTATTCCATCAGACTTTTTATGACAACTTCCATTCCATGACTCTTGTTATTAAGCTCTTATTATATACTGCTGAGAGAGGGACCATATACCGGTAGTCCTCACTTAACGACCACAATTGGGACTGGCAACTCTGTCACTAAGCGACACGGTTGTTAAATGAAACATCATGTGACCACGCCCAACTCATGTCAGTGCCATTGCAATCGTTAAGCCAATCACCCATGGTTGTTAACCATGACTTGCAACCTCCTGCCGGCTTCCCCATTGACTTTGCTTGTTGGAAGCTAGCTGTGAAGATCACAAATGGCAATCACGTGACTGTGGGATGCTGCAACCATTGTAAGTTTGAGAACCAGTCATAAACCTACTGTTTCAGCATCATTGGACATTTGAATGGTTGCTACACAACGCAGTCATTAACCAAGGACTACCTGTATTATGCTAAATCATACTGTGTTTTATTTGATCTTGACTTAGCTTGTTGTGTGAACCCAGTCACTGTGGACCAGAAATCATGGGTTGCATAATGCATTGCATTACTTCAGACATCATGGTTTATTTAACAAATCATGGATAATTTAATGTGAGAACTCAGAAGGTAGGCTATGTATACACGCACACTGTTGTATATGTAAAAAAAAAATTATGTACCTTTTTGACAAAAAGCAACACAGAAACAAATTTTAACTAGCTATTCTCAACAAATGCAGTCACTATAGCTGCTTTTCTAAAATCCTTTCCACCAGAAAAAAAGAGGTAAAAGAGAATAATAGTTTCTTACCTGCCATTAGGCCCAAGAAATCCAGTGGCATGACATTCATCGACAAAAACAAAGGCTTTGTATTTCTGAGCGAGGCTACAGATTTCCTTTAAGGGGGCAATATCACCATCCATGGAAAAAGCACCATCAGTAGCTACCATCCGTAGACGATATTTCTGTGTGGAACAGAGGGTGACATAGTATAGGCAAGGGATTCTAGCTAGTCAAAGAACCTGAGACTTTTTTTTGCTTGTTCTTTTGAGATTTGTACTACTGAACAATCTAGGAATAGTCCCGCTACTAACCTGTGCGTCCTGCAGCTTGACTTCCAGATCCTGCATATCCATATGTTTGTAACGATACTTATTGGCTTTACACAGACGGATGCCATCAATGATGGAGGCATGGTTCAGTTCATCTGACAGTACTGCATCTTCAGGTGTCAGAAGTGCCTGTAAATACCAGAAAAGAAACAGAATAGTTACAGAAAGCAACTAGTTGCTCCATTTAGCACGACGGTCTCATATCTCCCATAAAATGTTATTCTGGCTAGTCTACAGACTACCCCAAAGATTAAATTACAGAGTCCCCTGACATTAGTTCATCATAGATGGGAATTAACAAAGATTCTAATATGGCTAAGTTATTAACTGTTGTTTGGAATGGTTGGCATGTTTATTTTGCATGCATGTAATTATAACAGGCTCTTTACTTAAACATTTATTTCCCTCTGACATCTCTGTTTACATTTTTTGCTCTATACCCCTATGTCTATTTCCATATACAAGTTTCTGGAATATATGTACATACACAGGCCTGGTTCCTCTACCACACTAAGCCATGGTTTAACCATGATTTATTAAATAAACTACATTTGGCTGGGTGCACACCATACACTAAACCAGATCAAAACATATTATAATTTAATATGATGAGTCTAATCACTGTACCATAATATTGCGATTAAAGGAATTAAAATAACCTTTGTTATTTATTGCAACAGAACTACTACTACAGCAAATCATTCAGAAATTACGGCAGTTGCTTTGGGATTGTGATGGGTAACCCACCCCACCCCCACCCATCAGTCTTCTATTCACATAAAGCTAACAACCTCAAAGATCCCAGCATTGGCATCAAAGCAGCTGATGTAGAGAATGGCATCTTCTCTTTGATGGAAATGAGCAATCTTCTTCTCCAGATCTTTATGTATATTCTAAACAGTTGGAAAGTAGACAAAAACCCCCAACATAAATGGCTACAATGATCAATGTTACCCATGCAGGTTGAAAAATCTACATCCATATTTTTGAGGATAGAACCACAGTGCATTCACACATTGATAAATCATGGTTTGCTTCAATCACATTTTCTTGCACAAAGTATGATAAGAAGCATAGACAGTACTATACCATAAACAATCCAGCATATCTGAGAGCACAAGCTTGAGAAAAGATGTTATTTATTATCTAATAGATCTATACCTCCAACATTATATACAACTCATTTCAATATGTCCAGGTGTAACTCATCCCTCTCCACGAAGAAAGCAGCTTCTGGTCCAGCACCAAACACATCTACACAGTCAAATCTGAATGGAAGGGTGATATTAATTTACATTCTGTTTTCTTGTCAGAAATATCCAAATAACTGCAGGTGCAATAACTATTATTTCACCAAGATAGATCAAAGTGGCTTTAGAGCAGCATTTTTCAACCTTGGCAACTTTAAGAGGTGTGGACTTCAACTCCCAGAATTCCCCAGCCAGCATGCTGGCTGGCAAATTCTGGAAGTTGAAGTCCACATCTTACAGTTGCCAAGATTGAGAAACACTGCTTTAGAGAGATCCACTGTAGGAGGAAACACAAAATCAGAACTGGGTAACAGGTATATAATAGAATCCTGAGAAACTAAAATCTTTATAAACCTTAGCCCCTAAAGCTAGCCCAGGAAATGTGTTAGTCATTTTTCATGCTTTTCTCTTTCCCCTGTCCCCAAAGTTCAGGACTTCTGGTATGGAATTATAGCATTCCGTAATAATGTTAGGGCTATGCACTGCTTTGGATTCAAAGGCAAAAAAATGGCTCAGAGCCTGCAGGGGCATGTATGTGACATCTGTTTGTAATTCCTTAAACCAAATCCATCTTTTCTTGGGATTGTGCTGCAGCTGGGGAGAGATGCTGGGAGATCTTAAGGAAAGATGCAGCTTCTTCAAGAAGTTGTAGATACTGCTATGTGAGCACCCCATATGCTCCAAAGCCCCTTTCTGCCTTCAGATTGAAGTGGTAAACAGCCCTAAGAAATAATACAACAGAATGTTGTCTTGTCTGTGAAAATAATAGCTTTAGCTCTAAAAAAAATTGTCCCCAGGGCAACTGCTAAAGAAAATCAAGTTTTCAAATATTTGCCCTGCAAATATAGTAAGGTGTTATTAAATGAAGAAGGAAAAGGTAGCTTTTACACAGTTCTGCATTCCTACTCCTTCCTACTTGCGTTCCACAGATGAAGCGGACAGAACTGAGGCCAGCTCCATACTTCCCCAGAGCATCAAGTCCAGCACGGATAACTTCTGGATGACTAGAAAGTCCAAGGTAATTGTTGGCACAGAAATTCAGGATATCTGCAAAAATGACAAATAGTAACAGGAAGAAGCAAACTGGGCACAAGTAGTCCAGCCTTGTGCATCTTAAATAATTCTATATTTTTCACTTAGATTGTAGATATATACAACTTTGCTTTATGCCACAAGGGTTTTTCGTCCATTTAACCTCTAACCTCTAATCAGCTGCAGCTTGTCAGAACATCTAGCAGACATCATTTTGTCATTTGTTGCTTGAGATTTGAACATTTGAAGATAGACTATTAAGAACACTATCCTACAGGCCTTCCTCAATAATTGCAGGTTTCAATACTAATTTTTAAAAAATACCTGAACAGACAAGGCCCACTGAGTTACTGAAAAGGCTTTTGTTTACACTAGCAAATATGGGAGAGTGAACCTTTGTTTGAATTGTTCTTTTTATTTTAAAGTTTATATTCCTAGATCTTTACGGAACAGCTGTTCTTTATAGACATACCAGTAAATATCATTGTTTGGACTGTAATGCAGAGGGTCAGAGCTATGGATATAAATGCAAAGAGTGGTCATGGGAACAGCAAGATCAAAGTTAAGTTATAATATTAATCTACTCCAAGGGTGGGTAACTTGAGGTCCCAGGGCTTCACACTGGAATCCCCTTTTTGTTGACTTGGCACACCCTTTGGCTCTAATGGGCTGAAAGAAACAGCAAGAACCTATGCTGTCAATTAATCTGGGAAATAGATGAAAACTGAAGTATAAAACCCTAACAAAAGGTATCAATGTTAAAAACAGAATCCCCATATCTACCCCAAACTTGCTCTTGTCCAAATATGATACCGCCCCATTCAAAAAAGTTAAGTGCAACCCTTAAAAGTCTGCCCCCATCTTCACTCTCCCCACCTATCACAACTTTCTCAGCTTATGAAAACGTGTGTGAGCATGTAACCTGTGCACTGGTCCCAGGTTCAGCAAGATCCCAACTACCACTTCTTTTTAACTTATTCTTAAATGATGCAGTGTATGTCAAATTATTTAGATGGTTAAACAAAAAGGAATAGTAAAGAGTTAAAAATGTTGTCTCTAAATGGGAGGAATAGGGACTAAAATGATAAATGTGGTTTGAAATAAGCAAGCATAACATAATGGGTTAAAAAAATTGTACACATGGGACAATCCAATCTTTAAGATTGGGCACAAACCATTTTTCTGGAGGGGGGGAAGCATTAACATTTTAGACTAGTTTATTGTTAAGCAGTTTTTTCAAAACGTTTGATTTTTGTGAAAATAATTCTGACTATGTGAGAGTTCTCATGGTAATATATTCAATGAAAAAATCTTGACTGAATAGTTTGAGCATGATGCATTAGCTGCATCTGAAGTTTCTAAATTTCTAATATGATTAGAAAAAACTCTAACCCTAGAGCTAACTTTCATTTGTCACTGAAAGTGATACTGAAAAAATATAGGTAATTTGCAGATAGCTTCCAATAATAGCTTAGAAGATTTTGTTTTAACAAATCAATGGGCCAGGGTTTTTAAAAATGTCAAAACCGTATCACTTGACCTTAAGAGGAATTTAATCTTTCAAAAGTACTGGATACCCCAAGGGATGTGCAAGAAGGGTTGGATTTGAACCTTTCTATGTTAGAAAGATCCCGATGCAGGGTTCCCAAGAAAAAGACATGACTCTTTCTTTCAAAGTCAGCAGGACCTGAGTCCTATGCAAGAGAAAAGCGACCTAAATCTTAACTCATAAAATTGATCTGTGTTTTCGTTTTCTTGTAGGGCTACCAGCGCCACTAACATTCAACAGATGGTACGTCTGAATTCTGCTTATCAAATGCATTCGTTCACCAAGAAGAAAGAGGATCACGCTTTCCTGAAACTACTGCCGAATGACTTTCCGTATTTGTCTTTCCCCCGCAAAGCTTCGTCTCTCCTTCCCAACATACTGCCCACGCTTACCTCCTCGGCTGCCTTCCACGTTAATATGCGGGCCTTGCTTTGACGTTATCACCCTCTCGCTCTTCCAGGTCCCTGCACCCCGGATACCCTCCAGCTCACCCTCCAACAGGCGCGTGAGCTGGGCTAAAGCAGACTGCGCCCGCGAGGGGCTGCATTGCCCCAGAACAAACGGGGACCGAACGAACTGACGGCACCACATACCCCCGAAGGCGAGTTCCGCCTCTACAAAAGAAGCTAAAGCTGAGCGACGTGGGCATCGCGTAAAAAGAGGTGTAGACCGAGTAGCCAATCAGAGAACAGAAACGGCTTCTCCCTCCAGCAGCACCAATTAGCAGCAAAGTTTATTTAAAGAGACAGAGGAAAGGCGGAAGAAACGATATTCTGACAAGTCTGAGCGGAGCTGAAATTGAACTGAAATTGGTAACGAGCGGAATAAAAAATAGCTTGATGGAACGAGTACTGCAGGCCTAACAGGAAAGAGCCTGAACGCTTGCTTAAAATTAACTTTATCAGCTGATCAGGTTTGTCATGCAATTTTCCATTTGTTTAGGGCAGAGTTTCTTAAACTTTTTTCTCTCAGGATTCCTTCCCACTTTTAAAAATTAGGGTGAACCCCAAAAGAGCTTTTGTTTGTATGGGTTATATTTATCAATATTTACTGTATTAAAAATTAAAATGGATGCATTTGCTGCCACTACTGCTTCTCACAATTGTTTGATGGGATTTTAATATTGTATTATTTTTCAACATAGGCTGACAAATAATTTTGATTTTGTGGATCCGTGAGTGGGTCTTGGGGACCCCAGGGGATCCTAGGACCATCCTTTAAGAAACACTGATTTAGGGGAATGGCTGGCTAGGAAGCCAATGGAGATTTCTGAAAATGATTAATATGGAATAATAAATATTGTTCTGAAGGATGCTATTCCCTTCCCCTCCCCTCAGTGAAAGTTAATGTAATCAAAATCTATGAAAAAGAGAAGCTCATTTTTGCTGAGTTAACACAACAGGCTAAACCAACAAGTGGATACTTGTATGTGGCTTGTTAAATGAACAGAAGCAGTGCCTCTTGAAGCTACTGGGCACTTCTGAAGATGGAACATGGATACTGACTCTACCTAGTTGCCTGGCAGAGAGTTAACCTTTGTCTCAAATGTTCAACCTGCATTTCTCAAAGGAAATCAAATAGAGAATATACTGAGACTTCTCACTGCTAGTATGCTAGTAGAAATGCAGAAGATGTTTTGCTAGGTTTCATGGTTAGATTACTATCAGGTTTTCTCTCTGGGACTGCCTTGAAGTCAGTGTGGGAGCTATAATCAATTCAGCATATATAAATTATTAATAGAAGTCAGGAGACAGGATCAGTTCAAATTGCTGGTGCTTTCCTTTAACACATACCCAGTTAGGATCCAAAAATTCTCTGGGTCTACCATAGCAATTGATCCACACCCAGGGATCTTATTGTGATATTCTGCTGAGTAAGATAAGGTAGGTGGAAATTGGAGGGGAACTTCTCTCACCTTCCCAGATATGCCTATCTTGGTCTCATTTCAGACCAGGAAACCTCTGTTTCCAAATTCAGAAAGTTTACATCAGACGGGGCCAGCTTGCCCACACTTCCTAAACTAGCTTGTTGATCTAGGTATCTTGATTGTATGCTGAAAAATGCTATCCTGTTGCCAGTGCTGAAGTAAGATTCAGCTGAAAGCCTTCTGCAAAAGAAATATGGGATGGATTAGGAATAAACATTTGCCTCAGGCAGTACCATGTATTGGTTGACCCTGCCCAGTTTTAGGAAGCATTCCCATGTTGCTGAAGTGTTTAGCATATTGCTCCCGATTCATTTCTGGGGAATCATTCAAAATGCTGGTTATGATCTATACAATTATAGTGGTTTTGGATCAAATGATTTGAAGGACTGCCTCTCCTGTATAAACCTGACTAGCTTTTGAGATCTGCAATAGTGTGTGAAATCCGAACAACTCCTTGGCAAAGACAAAATTCTGCTGTAGGTTTGTGTACCCAGATCCAATTTTTGTTTTGCTACTTTTGTCATTGTTACATTTCATATTGGTCCTTTGTATTTTGGGGTTGGCTGTAAGCCCCCTGCAGAAAGTCGTCAGGCAGAGGAGATCAAAGAATGTTTAAGAAGCAAATAGGGGAAAAAAGTAACATATCTATATTATACAAAACAAGTGCCTATATCAATGCATTAATATAGCAAAATTGTAGATCAGACAGTGAAGTAGGTCTCCTAAAAATTGCTTAAAATCTACACATTATTTTCTTGCCTTAAATTACTAAAGATTTGCCTGCACAAAACAGGAAAAATGCACGTTTTTGAGCTATATGAACATTGGGGTCCCCACCATCACATAAGTTCAAAAATTTTGAAAATGAAATGCTCAGTTAGTAAGGGACTCAAGAAAGTGCCCACTGTCATCAAAGAAGGTTGGAAAGCATTGACCAATATGCCAGGATTATTATGCCCCTCCATGTAATATTTACACATGGCTTTATGCTACTCTTTTAGATCTGTTCTGTTTTAGCATGTCGTTTACATATGTTGAATATTTTTATTCTGCTTGGAGAATGTGTGTATATGAGAAGAACATCTTGGAAAGTAGCTGAAAAGGAGGTGTAGAAGGTTTTATAATTAAAATAATATATTTACTAACTTGGTAACACCAATAACGTTATCTTGACATTCACTAGGATTGCTTAAAGTGAAGTGAACATATTTAGCTGGATTTGTGGGTAAAAATGCAAATCTTGGAAAAAATGAGGCTTGCCAAAACTGTGCTATAGTTGGAAGGAGGATATGCTCTTATATTCACTGTTCTTCTTTGATCATCTGTTTTTACAACTACTACTTTACAGGACTTTATTTCTTTTACACTAAATTATTGCTTCCTCTGATTTTTTGTCACTAGCCAGGATGGAAATGTTCAGGTTTTTAAAAACTGCTCAGGTTTTTACTCTGGTTATATTTCAGCTAAAACTAGAATGACAGCTGTTCCTATTCTATTTTCACAGGGTTTTTTCTTACTTTTTTCAAAGTGGAAACACCAGGGGTTTTGTTTGTTTGCCTGCTTGATTGCTTTTTTCAAAGCCAGAGAATAGAGCATTAGACTCTATTTTAAAATATGTAATTTGTCTGCTTTGTGTTTCAGTAACAGCCTTGTTCCAGCCCAGAGACTTTGGCTGATTTCAGGGATATTTACAGCAACGTACGGTGGGTGCAGGCAGTCAGCAGCTAACAACCAAGCACACTGGCTTAAAACAATGATTGTGGATGCACATTCCCCAACTGCATCACAAGGCAAATGACAAATATATATCTTCAGCTGTGCTGTGTAGTTCTGTATGGAAAGTGATACAGATGCACACCTCCATCCAGTTTCCCTTCTCTATTTGCCCTTATTTTATATTAATCTTATGGCTAGATGCGTGAGTCATTGTGAAGATTCTGCTACAAAGTGAGGATCCCTGCACAGAAATCTTTCATTTGGAATTTTGATCTTAAACATGTCATACAAATGTCAGTTAACATCTGCATGGATATTCTAGGAGGAACAGATGCATTTGTTCTGTGAAAGTACTCTCTGCATTCCACAAATTCCAAATATTCTATCCAAGTTGTTCCTATCTATCCACTGTTACAAGTTCCAAACCAAGCACTGCTAAGGCCTACTTGCAGGAAACAGCTGATGATTTTAATGGCAAATGTGTTTGCAATCTATGTGATAGTATGTAGCAATAGCAGAGTTTTCAACATTGTAGCAGACAATTGTGAGATACACACATATTTGCAATATAAATGTGATTTGGTCTACAGTTCATATAGGGTTTAGACAAGGAACTAAATAGCAGATTGGTGATTTTTACTGCAAAACACATTTTCAAAGTGTTTTGCAGTAAAAGTAAAATGAGATATCTTGTTAGGCTGACATCTGGTGGCCAAATTATATCGATTTTTCTATGATTAAAACTTCCCTTTTCCAGCCTGTCAAATATCCAGATCCTTCATTAATTCTCCACCAATGTTGCATCTATATATAATTATAGTAAAGCTTTCCCAAACTCATGCTTTCCAGATATGTTTGATGGAAACTCACATGGTGGCCAAGAAGTATCTGGAGAGCACCAGAATGGAGAAAGCTAGGTTTTGGCACATTTTTTCTGACTGCTTTGTTTTAATTACTGGACAGCTATCCCTTTTTCCTTTCAAGTTTATATATTTGATCAACAATAATGCTTTTGATCTGTCTGGTGTTGAAGATATATAACTCAATCTGCAATTTTATAAAAATGATTTTTTACATAACTGTATATCAAAATAATATAAATGAAGAATAACTAGAATGTTAGTCTGTTTTAAATTTTATTTTAAACCCTAAAATTACAAAGACAGCTAAATCCTCCTTGCACAAAATTACACATACAAAGTAAAATGAACAGATATCAATCCTATAAGAATTTGCTTTTGTTTAAACATAAGCATACCTAATTTTTTTTAAACTGGAGTACTTAAAATTATGTTTTCCATTCCCCTCTGGGGGGAAAAACACTCCAAACCTTAGCAATAATTGTATACAGCTTCCTAGATTCAATATTGGCTACATTTGTGTTATCTATTATCCCCTACATTTGTTCTTCCTCCCTTACCCAGTCAAAAGACACATAATTAAAAAGTGAAGGGGGGGGGGGGAATCCTGTAGACTCTACTCCTTATACAAAAGTTTTAATTTTAGGTGGCAGACACTGCAGAGTTGGGAAGCATCCAGACTCCAACAGTAGGTAATAGATAGCTTTTGTAACACTTTCTCTTGAAATTGCCAGAACCAGATGGTGGTCAGAGTCCATGCGCACACACACAAATACACTCCGAGTGTTTCTATTATCTTCTGAAGAACAGAATTAATATTTTCACTTTCTTTACTTCAATGTGGCCACATGTACAAATATTAATAGGGAGAAATTCAAATATTTGCAAGATTTTTCACTGACCCCATTTCAATCTTCCCTGCAAACAGCACAGTCCCCTTCTGAAAGAATGAAGTCAGTGGAAAGCTTATTAACCTCAACCGATCCAGCCTTCACTAGGTCTAGAAAGAAACAATCATCCACCATATTAGCTTAATTGGAAGCTTATTCGTCCATGAAAAATCAAAGTTGTGTTACAGCGATCAGTTGTGGGTATATTCAGTTGAGGAGATCCAATTAAGGAAGGCCCCTAGCATATTCCCTCCTTCATCAAATATTTCTCAAATCCTCCTCCAGAAACAAGAACATTAAGAATGTCCCTCATTAATCTTCCCTCATGCTCAGAACACAAGTATTGCATACCTTAATAGAGTAGGGAAACAAAATAATGACATAAAAATCTCTTTCAAATTACAATAGAAAAAAAACCAAACCAAACCCCAAATGTAGCTTTCCATACGAATGGTTTCTTAAAGTATAGGGCAAGAATTGTTCAGTCTTTATAAAGCTGCAATAGAAATGAGTAGAGAATAAAGAAGAAATCTATTTACAGAGTAGAGGTCAAGAAGAAGGTCCAAGAAAGAAGGTCCCAAACTTGCCCCTCACTTTTTCTTGGCTGACTTCTTTGCGCTCGACTTTGCTTTGGGTTTGGAGGCTTTTGCTTTTTTAGGCTTGGAAGCCTTCACGGGCTTGGCCTTGACAGTCTTTGGCTTCTTGGCTTTCTTTGGAGCAGGTGCTGGCTTCTTTTTGGCTTTCTTCGCTGCAGGCTTAGGCTTTTTGGCCGGGGACTTGGCAGCAGCTTTCTTGGGCTTAGCAGCTTTCTTGGGTGTTGTAGCCTTCTTGACTTCCTTTTTGGCCTTCTTGACTGGAGCCTTCTTGGGTTCATCGCTCTTGGCCAGGCGGAAGGAACCTGAAGCCCCGACCCCCTTGGTCTGCTTCAAGACACCTGTTGTGACCAGCCTCTTGATGGACAGCTTGATTTGGGAATCGGCATTCTCCCCTACCTTGTAGTGGCTCTTGATGTATTTCTGGATAGACTGGCGTGAAGAACCAGCACGGCTCTTTTCAGCCTGGATGGCGGCCACAATCATGTCAGAGTACTTGGGGTGGTCCGTGGACTTCTTGGCCGCCTTGGCCCGCTTGGGTTTGGCAGCAGGTGCCGCGGTAGAGTTTTCAGTCATCCCGCTGTGCAGTTTCCCTTCAGAAAGAGAGGTCTACTGTCTCAGCCACCGGTCTTGGGGCTAGTCCTAAACTTTCTCCAGACACGTGGGACTCCTTCCCGGCAACCTGCGAGGTACAGAAGATCCTGCTGAGATGTACTGAACTTTCCCCAACAGTTTCCCTTGCAGAGTTCTCTTTTAATGCCCAAGGAGGATGCCACCTCCTTACAGTTTCTTCCAGGCAGCTGTTGGCAGGGTGTGGTCAGGACAGTCTTCTAAGGGAATGCCCCCTCCTGAGAAGGAGCTCTGGCTAAGGCCTTTCTGCTTCACCAGTCCTTTCGGGAAGCAGGTGTCCGCTCTCAGGCTCGGGGACTGCTTTGTGCCCAAGCCCAGCTCCTGCTTGCCTTCCTTTTTCTCCCTCTCTGGGACTCAATTCCCCACCTCTTCTGACAGCTTCTGCTGCGCCCTGCCTCCGCTTCTTGCTCTGTGTCTGGCTCTCTAGGCAGCAGCCGGCGCATCCGGGTATTTAGCGCTCAGGCGCGGACCGCGGTGAGGACAGGGTTGCTGGCTGCCTGTTCAGGCCCCGAATGGCGCCGCGCCGCCGACATCTGTGTTTCTTCCGCCGCCTAAAGCGGCTTTTTCCCGCTTCTCCCCGTGGCTCTTGGGTTCCGCACCCCTGCCGCCGGCTGCTCCGGTCCTTGAGCTCTTGGTCCCCGCGGCCGGCTCCCTCTGCAGCCGTCCTCCGCCGCTTCAGGGCGCCCCAAACGGCGCTGGGTACGAGTGGGGCGCCTCGACATTTCCCCTTTGCTCCCCCCTAGCGAAGCAGCCGAGGGGAGCTCGGGCAAGAGGGAAAGCGACAAGCAAGGGGCACCCCTGGGCCGATGGGAAACCCCCGTTCCGGCACTCCAAGAGCCCCAAGAGCCGCGCGGGGAGCCCTGGAGCAGACCCCAACTAACACAGGGAGCCCCGAGCCAGCCGAGGCTCTGCTAAGACCTGGCCGGGAAGGGTGGGGGGAGCGGCTCCCCCCGGGTTGGGGGTGTCTCTGGGGGGACCCTCGCCCCCCATGCCGTGGGTCCCGTCCTCCAGCCGCCCCCTCCCCAAGTCCTAGCGCTGAGAAAACTTTCCTTTTTGTTAGATGGGAAGTTTGCAGCCATCCCCTCCCCCAAGGACCACCTGGCAGCCCCCTGCTTGGGGTTGGGGGGCACCTAGCTTGGGGACGCAGCTGGATCTTCCCTCTGACTTCGGGCGGAGAGGGGCAGAATGGGGTCTTCCTTCACTCGCCCCCCGTTACCCCCAAACGTACTTCATTGGCTACAATGGGATCAAAATAATAAGTATGTCCACATAAGAGGGAGAGGGGAGGGGGACACAACACCCCCATAGCCTAAGTACCCCACTGCCGACTTATGTCAGACACCTCTCATTACTCCCCAGGCTGCACCTGCTTTCGTGCCCCCCGCCCCCCCAATTTGTTTTGTCCCCCACTAAAAGGCTGTGGAGATTTATACGGGCTGTTTTGTTTCTGGGCTTTTCAAGGTGGAGCCTCTCCTCTTACTTAAACACTTTCTCAACATAAGTTCCCGAGAAGGGAAGGGGGTAAGAGGCGACAGGGGCTTGAAGAGCCATTTCCCTAAATGAATTAACCCTAATTTGCCAGCCCTGGCGGAGGGCTTAACTGTTGGAAGACTACATGTACGTGCAATCGCCATCTTGCTGGAAGAACTGTGGTTGTTTTTTTCCCCATCTCCCCTCTTAGGAGTGTTGTTGTTGTTGATAATAAAGATATTAATGAAAAGCGTCGTGGCTGCAACCTGAAAGACTCGGAGCTGCAAAGTGTCGGCTTGTGGTATCGGAAAAACTCGGGAGGAAGAGTAAAAAAAAAAAAAGCACACCTCTAGAATACTTCTTTTAAAAGAGGGAATTATAAGATCGAACTGGCATCCTAGCGACACGGAGAATACCACCGAAAAAACACACATCCAGGTACATTAGCACCTCTCCCCACTTCCAGGATACCCCGTCGCTGCTCACTTCCAAAAATTGAGTTAGCAATGTGTCTTTGTTTTGTTTTTTTAAGCAAAACCATGAGATGCAGTTATATGGCAGCAGTAGAATGTGAATAATAAAACGTCAGCGCCTTTGCAATGCCTGCGTCTTTTCTCTTGGGTGGCTTCCTTAGACTCTTCACAAAAAGGAAGGGGGCAAGCAGGCGTTCGTCGACTTGGAGAAAGTGAAGACCCCCATGTAATGTCAGGGCGTGGGGGAGGGAGGGGGGAGAGAGAGGACAGAAGAATAGAGTTAAACCACAAGGCAGCTGCGGTTTGGGAAGTTGTTCTACTGCCTCTAACTCCCGAGGTTGACTTCCAAGTAAGATGATGATCGTAGAGGGGTGGGGAAGGGCCTTGGCCCCAGCCCCCGGCCCGTCTATCTCGATTCAATTGTTTTGACTCCGACATCGCAGATGAAGATTGGGATCGCTAATCTTACTGTTTTGCCAGATGATTAGGTTTCAGGCTCATCAGTCTCTGTCCTTTGTCTCTATCTCAGTATCCTACGCATTATTCAGAATAAATATTTTTTTATATCTAGGCTACTTTTAATTGGGAGAGTTGGAAAAAAAAATATGGGGAGGGGTACACGCTCGTGTAAAACTTTTCTTTTAAAGCTGCCTTTACCCTTGATTTGTTATACCGAAAAAAACTGCGAGAAACGTAATAGGGAGAAAGATTACGCCAGTAAATTAAAAGTAATTTCAAATTTTTCCACATTCCAGGATTGTAAAGGGCAGGGGGGTGTAGAAAATTAATCGGTGGGATCGAAGGTTACTTACAGGATTCACATAAGATATAAACATGTTACACAAAATTCTAAAAAATGTTTTCCCGAAAGTTAATAAATACTGTTTATTTAAATTATAAAGTGGGATTTTGCTTCCTTAGTGTGTATTACGAGCCAAGTTCTCCGGAAAGTAGTTTTGTATGAGCTGTGTTAAGTATTTAGTGAACAATTGAAAAGGATTGAGATAAGGGTCAGCGATAAAGCAGCCCCATGGGACGTGAGCCCGTTGACAATTCTCTATTGACAATAGCAATAGCTGCTTTGAAGAGCTCTCATCAATCAGCTGATTAATTCTTACAGAGGGAGGGGAATCAGTCAAAATAAACTGGCTTTCGTCGCTAAAGAGCCACCGTAGAACGCGCGAGCAATGTTTTGTGGGAAATGTAGTCGGTGAAGGAAGGCTTGCCTCTACTGTACTGGACAGCACCAACACTGAAAGAAACGAATAAACTCCTCCTCCCTGCAATTCGTCTCTGACAGCGACAACCAAACGCTTATGGATGGTCAAACGCTCACGCTTCCTCTTCGCCACAGACTATTTACACGCACGCATCGCCCAAAAGAGACCAGCCCCCCTTTCCTTTGTTTCTCTTAGCGAAACCAGAGATGGGTTCTGGGCGCACGTGCCGTTCGGTTCCTGGGCGCTTTACTGCAGAATTTGAGTTTAATCTCGGCTTCATCCTTCAGGGACCCCATCCGCTGCTTTAGAAAGCCATTGTGGGGGACGGCTTACAAAATGAATGAGAGAATGAAGGAATGGCCGGATTAGGGGAAGAATATGCGGCGCTCTTCGCAGGCAGCGTGACAGGAACGCGAAAATGACGATTTGCAGACTGACGGATGACTTTTAGTAGGATTTCCTTAAGGTGACTTTTAGCTTTTTAAAACCCAACCCTCTCTTATAAATATAATTTGCTAAGGCCACATCTTCTGTCACAGTAGGTTTTTCATGACTGTTAGTACGACATACCGATTCACAACCACCTTACAGCCAGCGGGTTCTGCGAATCCAGCTTATGGTTAATTTGGGTTGAATGAACTATGGTTAACTGCAATAAGGTTGTAAAAACAAAGTACATATAAAGTCTTCCTCAGCTGTACTCCAGTATTTATGCTAACTATATTCTCTTCTTGGTTCAGTCAAGGTCATTGTTTTTAGAGGGAGAGGATTTATTGGTTGTGAACTTACTGCAACTGTGTACCTCATGAAGAACCTTGGATAAAGCCATGCCTATTAAAAATTGGTTATGTGTCTCTGCTTGTTTTATATGGGAAAAGGAGACTAATTGTGGGTTACCTAATTAAATTGCATGATAGAATGGCAGTGATGGTTTTGCTAATTTTTAATTCAGAAGTTTGACCTTGTGTAATATAGTTAATAATACAATGATTGTACTAAATGTAGAGCATGTTTTTTTTAAAAAAGAGGCAAATTGTAGATGGGAGAATATCTAAAAGAGGGTAAGAATGTCTTTCACATTTTAATTTTCAAAATATTTACTACTAATAACAGCATTTTAACAATGTTCAAAACATTTATATGTTATACATTTTTATAACAGATTTACAAGAGAGTAGAATCTTTATCTGTATACTTTAAACAGCTTGCAGATAACTTTGGGTTCAGCTGTGGTGTGCCACTATAGTAGAGTCATAGAGTAGGAACAGAGAAATAAACTCAAGTTCCTAAGTTCCCATTCAGATACAAAAACGAGCTGGGTGATTTGGGGTCAATCTCTACATCATGCTCCTGTTTACCTTGCAGGAGAATTGTCACGAAAAAACACATTTTGCTGAATTTGATCTTAGATAAATAGGTGAACCTAACAATTATGATTTATTCAGCAAATGATGGCTTAGTGCAAATATAGTCTGCAGCAGGAGGAAATCAAATCATGCCAATCCCAATTCATTATGTGGTCCCCTTGGCAGAACACTGGTACTTCTCACTAGCAGTTAGTGCTAATGACATCTTAAGCAGCTGGTGAATCGGCTATTCAAACTGTTAAAATAAAAATTATCTAGAACAATCTAGTCCTGCCTTAGGCGCAAAGCCAGCTGGGTGACCTTGGGCCTGTCATTCTTTCTCAGCCCTGAGGAGGCAGCAATGGCCAACCCCAACCACTTCTGACGATCTTGCCAAGAAAAATGCAGGGACTAGTCCAGGAAGTTGCCAGGAATCAACATTGCCATAAAGGCAATTAAAAAAAAAAAAGGGAGGATCAAGTTTGGACATTGTAATAGCTGTAAATATGCAGTTGCATTCCTATTTAAGGGATGATTAGAGTCTCCAAGTTGAGTCCAGTATCTGGTGATTTTATGCCCATGTAGTTTTCTTGGCAACAATAGAGAAGTGGTTTGTTATTGTCTTCTTCTGAGGTGGCTTTTTGACCTTCCAGTTTAGTCTGCTGTCCTGGGATTTCCTGGTAACATCCCATCCAACTTCTAAATAGGCCAAACCTTGCTTAGCTTCTGAGCCAGCCAAGTTCAACTTGGTGCTACCACTTACTGAAATAGTCCAGAGCAGTGGGAAACTTACTGATTTACTACCATGCAGCAGGCATGGATAGATTTCATAGCTATTTTCTTTTATTTTTTTTAAGGACTGCAGCTTCTATCAACTAGAGCCAAATTACAAAATGCAAAACTACATTTGCAAAGCATAGATTGTAACAGATGAATTTAGGAGTAGAAAAATTTTCTTGTTGCTATTGTTAAACAATTGGGAGTCAAATATTTGCTGATCTACTGCAAGTCATCCAAATGGTAAATGCAGCTTTTCCCCCCATTTCTGCCTTAAAGGGTTCTAAGATTACAAGATAAAACAGGGAAACTGCTTTGAACTTCCAAAGAGCACTAAGTGCCAATAATGATTATATGAAAACAGAAGGCGCCAACCTTTTGGGAATGCAAAATGGTTCAACATTTGTATCTTCTGCTGCCAAGCAAAAACCACGAGTTTTTATAGTCAAGGATTTTATTAAGTTAACTCTGCAGAAATAAAGAAAATCAGCCGCCTTCATTGTTTGGCTCTGGCAACATCAGCAATGAAATTTCTCCCCATGAGAACACATTAGTTGAACACAAGCTTTGGGGACAAAGACAGAATTTACAATGGGATGCAAAGACATTTAATCAACATTTTTTAAAAAAATCTTCCATTGTTTTGAAAACAATTGGTACTCATAGATTCTAAACATAAACTCTGCATGGTCTTTGGACAAACCAGTTCTGTTGACAAAGTAACTGATACAACATTCTTTCGGCACAGCATATCGCAAATGTGGACTGCTGTGAAGCAACCCTATACATCCTGAAGTTGCAGGGTGTGTGATATTGTCTCTCCACTTGAAGAAAATTGGAAGCAGATAGACACTTTTATTGTAAATACAACTAAATATTTGGGAGAAGGAACAATTAGGTCTAAAGGAACTTTAGGGAGAAAAATCTGATCCACCTTTGTGGTTAACTTCTGGGAAAACTTAAGTATAAAATTTTAAAACATATCCCCCCACCCCCCAAAATATAAAATTTATTTTCATATATAAAGTCCCAAAAAGGTGCTAGCAATAAGATCCAGCCCAAAACATGCCCAAGTTATGCAGATGCATGTGATGGCTATTCTGATAGAGGGTCGCCCTGTGTTCCTGGAGAGGAACGCTGCTTTATTCCCCAAAGTGGTGCACAGAAGGGTAACTAACCTATGGAACAAAGAAAGAAGCAGAATTAAGAAATTGAATTACATTCAAAAAGTATGTCCTTCATATGTAGCGGGACTTGTGGCCATGCTAAGAATGATGGAAGATTTAGAGTGTCTTGGAGATGACAATTTATATGCTAACTTATTTTAGATGCAGAATGAAACTGAGCTCGCCCAGACCTATACAGTAATGGGGAGCAACCTGTGGCTTTCCGCCTGATTTCATGGAGCCTTCTGCAAGCAGTTTGGTTATACATTTCTCCTCTGGCATCCCAAAGAATGGGGGAGAGAAGAGGAGGCAGTGGTGGCAGGGAGAAAGTTTCTGAGCTCTGCCGAGCAATCAGCGAGCTATCCAATACAACTGGCATCTCTGCTGCTGGAGAAAAAGAGACCCCCAAACGCCTTCTGCCTCTGCAGCTTGGCTAGGTCCACTTTACGCGACATATGTCTTTAGTGCAAGCGTGCTGGTCTTTTACCAGTACTGTTGTGCAGCATCTCTTTCTCTTCTAGGGCTGCCATGGCCAGGCGCAGATGTTCCTTCAGCTGTTCAATCTCTTCTTCTGACCGCTGCTTGATGTGATTCAGCTCCACATAGATATCCTGGTATTTCCCTGAGGCAAACTTCTTGTCCTGCATGGGGAAAGGAAGTACCATTGTCCAGAAAGAATGGAAAACAAGGATATAAATGGAAGACATAGGCATCTTCTGATGTGAAGAGCATATTATTAATTATAACAGGCTCGAATTATGGAATCTCTTGTGTTGAAGGTTTGTTGATGAATGTAGTAACAGTGGTATACGATTGTAGCAAAGCATATGTAAGAATAAATTAAATGCTTAGCAGATAGTTCAGTATTGAATGGGGAGTAAGACAAGGATGTTTGATGTCTCCCTGGCTGTTTAATGTATTTATGGACTTGCAGAGATGTTAGAGGAATATTGGACATGAATGTACATGTATGCAGATGATACTGTATTGGCTGAGAACTTGAATGATTTGAAGTGAATGTTAGATTGTGTGACACAACAGGTAGTATGGATCTGAAAATTAATATATCAGACACAAAGGTAGTTGTGGGTAATAGGGAAAGTGGAGTAAATGTCTGCAAGTAGTACATAAATGGCAAGCAAATGAATTGTATACCATGGCAGAACATTTACTAGAGATGGGAAACTGGATGGAGAAATTTTAAGGTGTGCAAATGCTTCTAGAGAAATAGAGGGTAGGTCTATTGTGAGGAGCAAAAGTTTATCAAAAGACAATAGTTGCATATAAGAGCATGCTTTTGCCCACCTTGTTTTATGAAAGCTACAGCTAGGTATATCAGGAAAGAAACATAAAAGCTGAATGCAGTGGAACATGGTAAAATGAGAACAGGGAGAGTTAAGAATGAATGTGTACTGAATACTAAAGTGAGTGACTAGTATGAAAGAAATCTATTAGTCAAACACAATGAATGAGAATCAAATTGCAAAAAAAAAAGAAGAGTAAATTGAGATTAAAAGGATGACTGAGTTTGGGGGATTTGATGAGACCTTCAAAAAGAGAGAGCCAAGCAATTTAAAGAATAAAAGGCAATGTATAAGGTGAGATATGCATGTGGTGAAAGCAAGGATGATTTGCCAGGATAGAAAGGTATAGAGAAATATAGAGAACAATTTGGTGAAAAACGGTTTTAGTTGGGTTTCCTTTTCTATCTCATGCCTTTAATTTCTTTGGCTTACTACTTTTCTATACTTTGGATAACACTGCATACTGTGAGAGGGAATGGACTGATGGGTTTGTACTTATGTGTATGTATTTCTCCTTGCAAACCAGCAACTTTGATTTGTTTTTAGGAATCTACCTTCTGCATCATTTGGAGTTCATCCCTCAGACACTGGACTTCTTGTTTCTGATACTGGAGTTCATTCTCCTTCACTCGGAGAAGCACCTTCAGAAAGAAGATGGAAAGGCAAATGTTCAGGGCACAATTGTCTACTACACAATCCACTTTCAATGTGGTAAGATAGATATTGCCCTCAGAAAAGAGCAAAAGTTAGGTTACCCAAGTATTCTTCCTACACTGAAATGATGTCTGATACAAAGCAGAAAACTGACATGAACAAGGCAACTGAATTTCCATGGCTGGGTTCACCTAGCCTGCTCAACCACGTTTGTTCAACCATACTTTATTGCCTGGTGGCTTTCTCAAAAACAAAGCAAAAAAAAACCAAATCAAAACTTAGAAGTTTGATGCAATATTTGCAAAATCCAGGTTGATTTTCCTTCAGTTACCCAAGTATTCTTCCTACACTGAAATGATGTCTGATACAAAGCAGAAAACTGACATGAACAAGGCAACTGAATTTCCATGGCTGGGTTCACCTAGCCTGCTCAACCACGTTTGTTCAACCATACTTTATTGCCTGGTGGCTTTCTCAAAAACAAAGCAAAAAAAAACCAAATCAAAACTTAGAAGTTTGATGCAATATTTGCAAAATCCAGGTTGATTTTCCTTCAGCAAAGCTTCTCTCTCTATGTCCTTGATTACTATTTCTACCAATTGTCTTGAAGAGACATAGCTGACTGACCTGTAATTTCCCAGATCTCCCTTTTAAAAACTGGTGTCACACTGGCTATCTTCCAGTCCTCTAGTACCGAACCCAATCACATCTGAGCTGTTCAAGAACTCTTGGGTGGATGCCATTAGGGCCCAATGATTTGGTACTGAGTGGACCTTCCAAATCTTCTTGAATATCTTAGGAAGTTGCCACAAATACCTATGTGCACCTGCTTCTGAATTCAGCAAGAGATTTATTTCAGTCACAATATTATATAGCAAAACTATACCTGTAAGAAAGAAACTGCAAATTTGGCAGGCCAAAAATATCAGGCAACAAGCAACCCTCCTCCTTACCTCTAGCTCACAAGAACTCCTCTCATTATGTGAAGCACCATCATGTGAGCCCCGAGTAGCGATGAAGGCCCGTAATTGGCCAATCTCCTCTGAAAGACGCCTCTGTAACTCCTGGAAGGAGGATGAAATAGTTTATCATATGCATCCTGTAAAACAGGTGCGGACAGCCTTTTTGCAGCTTGTAAACTTTTAAACATTTTTTTCAATAATGGAGAGAATGCTAGTGATGTGACAATGTCCTCAAGGGAGATAGATTGTTTCTGGCTTTCCCCACTCAATTTCTAAACCTTTTAAGTTATTAAAAGATGAGCTATGTATAGCAAAACCACATCTATTTAATTTATTTTGACAAAAGACTGGACAATTGCACCACCTTTACTCAATGGCCTGCTACCATCTTTCAGTACTGCAGCCTTGAGGAGAGAGATCTCAGGTTGCATGTCACCAGGGCTATCTATAGCGCTTGTCTTTCTAGAGCTTAATACAGTGTTTACTATTCTACTGCTCAATTTGACTGGGCATCCTAGGGATTCCAAACAGGCCTATGATTGACATCACAAACATTGTTGCCAAATCTCCCAGAATTAGCTGCTAAGACAAGGACCACCAGGTGAGATTAATGGAAAGCTCTCTGGAATTTAAATTTCATTTTAAATTTAAGAGATTGCAACTGTCCTCCTTTCATATATGCCACTCTGCTTTGTCACTGTTCTTCCCTTGGAATTCCTGCTACTGGCAGCACCACCAGCCCCTTGCCTGGTTTTGCCGAAGCAGTTCTTTCCCCTCCTGTTGACAATGCTGCAGCATTTGTTCCTGATCTTCTGCCTTTTGCACCAGGCCCCCAATCTCCAGGCACTTCTGGGAATACTGTTCTGAAAGCACCTGCAACTCCCGCTTCAGAGACTCCACATCAGACCTGCAGCAGACATCAGAATTTCACCATCAGCGGATCTACTTCCTTCTAAGTTCCTATGAGTGTCTCCTTAGAACCTGGTCCCCTCCAGGGATCTTATTTTGCAAATCCTGAACAAAACATGACCATTATGGGATAAAAGCCAGTTAGGGGGCTAGTCTATACAAGTACAGCCTATTACTGTCATCCCCATTCCCAGATTTGATATACCTAGACATCTTCTTAACTGAGATGTCAGAGTTCCTCCTGTAGACTATAAATGGTGCAAAAGGGCCTTAATGGTCCTACTTAATTACAGTCCTAGCTGGTCCCATTTGTGGAAGGAAAACAAACAATGGCTTCTAGTGAAAATTGACAGCACAAGCCATGAGCTTTTCCCATAAAAAGGTTTAAATGAGCTTGGGGGTGGTTGTGTGTGCATCCCAAGAGCAAATGGGGATAGGTCAAAGAATGAAATACTGTAGAGTTAGGAAAAAAATTTAATTTGATCCAAAGCATTAAATTAACACATAAAATTAATATGACTACTCCCCAGCTATTTAATATTTTTCCTTTCTATGATATTATTTAAAATTGATGGCAATGGTGGAGATGCATTGCACCCCAAAATTTAGAGGCACAGGGATCACAGGTTTTGCTCTTCCAACAAAGTAATTATACATTCAGCACTCAGGATCTCCTTTTCATCAACTGCCACAACAGTCAACGTTTGTGGAAATGTACAATTTTATCTCCTATCTCAGTTCACGAGTCAAGATCCCATTAGTCATTCTTCCAGTGTTGCTTACCGATGCTGTTGTTGGAGTGCATCTGGATTTGAAAATCCTTTCTGAAAGTTGCGTGTTCTGCCCAACTCCTTGTTCATTTCCTCCCTGTGTGCCTTCTTCAGTGCTTCAATTGCTAGAGCAAAGGGAAGGGTAGGAGTAGAAAGGCAGGATACAGAAAGGGTCTGTAAAATCTGCTAAACTTGAAAGTGTATGCATCTTATGGATTCAAAACTAAAACCAAATTTTTCTTGGGGAGGAGAAAAATCCAGTGGAAGAGCACGTGTTTTGCACCCATACATTCTATCAGGTGACAAAGACAACATTTGCTTACTGATGTTTACTTTTCAATGATAGAGATTTCAGTGGCTAGAGCTAAACACAACTTACTATATGCGAATGATACTTTGATCGATCATTGTGAATATTCTTTTCCAAAATGTACTGACATAGTATAAAAAGTATGCTGAATTACCAAATTATTCAATTAACTGGAGAAATCTCATATGTTCCCAGTTAAAATTCCTAACAAATGAGGTTTTTACTTTGGGGTTTTACTCTAAGTTTCTAAGTTGGTGAGAAATTTCTTTGCCTTTTGGACTCCCGGGGCAGTTATGGTGAAATTTTGCAGAGCCAATGGCCATGGCAAAGACAAAGGAACCGGTGAATAGACCAGTTCTTGGGAACCTCTTTGGACAAGTAGAGGACAGGATATTGTCCACATATGCTCTGGCAGCTGCTCCGCATGAGGAGATTGCAGGACAGTGGATTTCTGCAGGTTTGAGCTCCAAGGAGACAACGAGATCAGCTATCTTGCTTGCAACCGTGGCAGAGCCTTTTAAAGGACTCTAAATTAGCAAACCTCACTTTCTAATCACTTTCAGAAATTGCCTATTAACTCTCTTAAAGCTATTAGAGACTTTCGGAACAACAAGTCTGAAAAGTCTTCATTAGGTGAGTTTATCTTCGGCTCTGAACAAAAGAAAAATTAATTATAAGCTTAAGAACTTTAAAAAATTGAAATAAACAGCAAAAAGCTAAATAAAATTTTGATCTAAGAAAGTTATAAATGGATTAAGGGTCCAGATAAAGTTGGAATACTGACTTTTTCTATAAGATTTTGAAATTAACTATAAAAAATAAACAGCTTCTCATGGGAAACAGACTTACTTTGGCTACCCTGGCTATTGAAAGTCATAACAAAGATAAGTGATTTTAGAAACTGGACACTAGTCATTCCCGAGGTTAGACCCTAGCCCCGACCCTGCTGGCCCTCCGGAAGGCTCTTAAGATATGGATTTATCATTGTGCCTGGGGGGTCCAGTGGTGATGTGGAGCCTGCTGGTTGGTTGCATTGTTAGTAATTCATTGTACTCCCTCACAAATTGATCTTATCGTTTTAATTAACTGTTTTTAATTAGTTTTAATGGCTTTTATTTTGTTTTTACTTCTAATTGTTGTTGCTTTTTAATTATGTAAGCTGCCCAGGGTCACTTAGGTGAGATGGGTGGTGATATAAATTAATGTTTCAAATGTTATTCCAGATTAATATTGGTATTAACTAACGGTTAAAAATCCATTTGAATATACAGGGAAAGACAACTGTGTAAAATGAGTATTTCTTCAAGACTGATGTTTGTATTTAAAGGGATTCCTATGTTTTTATCTTTAGAGATACTATTTTAAGCAGACTGGCACATTATTGAAGTTTTTATGGGAAGAAAAACCCCTAGATTCTCTTTATTTAAATTATGGCTATTATATGAGGATGAAGGTTACATGCATTAACTTCACTGATTTTCTTGGGCATCAATTTCAACTCTGCTTCCTTATGGAATTCAGATGATCAAGCTCAAAAATCATTATGGGCATGATTAGAAAGTTTCTATATAACTCTTTCAACAAAATAGCAGGGTCCTGTTTCTTTTTTCAGTCAAAATTCTACTCTATTTCCAGCACTAAAGGCTGCAAGGCATATTTGGGGAATGTTGGGATGTAAACACAATTTTGACTTTTCTTCACATTATATATACTTTGGGATAATTTCAATTTTAAAATTGCAGGTCAATCTTTTTTGGGTAGGAGGAGAAACTCATGAGTCAAAAATATTTTAGATCAAGTGTTTAAAATACCTGATTTATTGCAAAAAGAATTTGGATTGTCTAAAAATGCAGGATGGCAGTTTATCTAATTGAAACATCTTCTGATTTCACAATTTGCTCCTGATGCATTAGCAGCTCTATAGCTCCTGAGAGACCATCAATACTGAAATGCATTTTGGATGATTCTAATCTACAGAACTTTACAAATAAAATAATATTTTTAAGATGGACATCGGGAATGCCCAATGCTAACAAATCAACAGTTGCAGGTTCAAACTATTAAAGAGCGTGAGCGTGACTTGGCAGGAAAAGAGGAATCCAGTTCAATGAATCCAATCCTGCTACCTCCAGGACTTAGACCAATGGAGGGAACAGGAGGCCAAAGCAAGAATCCATACAGTTTGAAGCTCCCTAATGAGGACTACTGAAAAATGAAGTGACAGCTCTTCCAAATCTCTACTGGAAGCTCTATCAAGAATTTTATAGCTCTGTTGCTGATTACAAGATATCTAACATAAAATCATGGTTAAATTTCCCACCCTTTGATTTCTCCTCTCCTTTTCTTCTCTTTTGTTCCCATTTGTGCTGTGAAGACTATCTTCTGTTTGTTTCCACTCTGAAGATATTGCTCTGGTTGACAGTCATATCTTCCTAATTTTTACATGCCCTGTCCTTGGCATTTAAATGGGTAAATGCAGAATAAGGCCAGCCCATGGACTTCAGTTGTTTTTGATGCTTGGTTGTTTGCTATCAAAATACATGCTCTGCCTCTCCCAATCAAGAGAGGGCAGCACTACATGATTTTAAATATTTAGGAAAAAATTGGAATTCATCAACAAAAGACGTATGTATTTATCAAGCTTGGGGCATTAAAAAAACATATTCTGTTACAGAGAAAAGACTGCACTCTGAATCTTTCTTGGATTGATGATGGTCTCTCTTTGCTTTTGAACTGGCTCTCTATTAATAGAATGGAAAATTTTATCAAAACTATTGGGCAAGGTTTAATGTTGTATTTAAAAAACGAACTGTTCGTTTGAATATGCATTTGCATTTTTTCTTCTTTTTGTTTCCCTTTTCTATATTGTATATAGGAATAAAGATAAGCATTATGACTTCGTGTTGTGTGCGCCTTGCGTCACTGAGTAGCTTCTACCTGCAGCTGTTGCAGCTGCCTCCTCAGATAGAAGGCGCTCCTTTTCCTGCCGCAACCGCTCCATCTCCCACTGGTGGTGCCGCTGTAGTTCTGCCATGACCTGTTGATGGGAAGTTTCCATCTCTGCTAAACTGTGCTCACATGCCTCCTAGAAGGGGGATGGGGGAGAGAAGAATGGAAAGACACACTTTATGTGATGAAATATGAACAACACGAAATGCATATTCTCCATGGTTGCATCTCTGCCATGGCAGAACACTGAGAACAGGTAATCACAAAAAAATTAACAGGGACTTCTTAACATATTAAAAAAGGAGACACACGTGTGCATCATGCAGCCCTATTAGGGTTACATTTTAAGACATTTCCAATGGAAAGGCTATGTGAAAAATTGAGCAATCATTCTGAGGACATTATAAACCAATTCGTAGAAGTCCATGTTTGGGCCCACACAGTGGCAATGAGGGCATCAAAACATCAGCACTTCTGCTCACACTGTTTAAGGTAACCCACACCCTACTGGGGAAGGACAGGTTTGACGATCTTCTGTCAGACCGCTGTGACAGCAAAACACTGTGCAGATAAAACTGCTTGCATTTACTCAGACCTTGACTTCCCATCAGCAGAATCCAATTAAATAATTGGGGCACCGTCTTGCAAGGTTTCCTGGGATTCTTTTGATCTTGTGGACTCTGAGGATATCAACAGCATTCTAGAAGTCACAAGTTCTGCCACCTGTTTCCTTCAGGCAGTTCAGGGGAGTCAACAGCTGGACTAAGGAGGAGATTAAGGACTTTGAGGGATGGGGTAGTCATTGTCATTTCTTGATCTCATAGTTACACAACTTCTGTCTGGACTCCAACCTTCCTTTTTTGAAGGTTCTGAAGAAGGTGGTAGGATTATGCTTTTACAGACCCCTGAATGAAGTGGATTATCTCAATCCTTTGGGTCATGGTTCAGACCTGGATGTGGGATAGAGATTACTGCATGATGCTGTTGGGATCTAGACGGTGGGAGTATGGTTCTGCTGGTCCTATTACATCGCTCAGTGGTATTTAATATTTTGGACCCTGATATTCTCCTGGATTCCCCATGAAGGTTAGGAGCTGGGGGGTTTGTTTTATCATGGTTTTGCTCTTGCCTGGGCAGGCAGGTCCAGTCAGTAGGGAGAGGAATAATCAAACTCTTGGCTGTTCATATATAGGCTCTGCTCTTTAATATCTATATGAAATTATGGGAGGTCTGTTGGTTGAGCATCAGATATTATCAGAATGCTGACCCAGTTATTCACCTCCATCCCTGGCCAAGTAGGAAATGCCGTGGATATCCTTACCCAATGACTGGCAGCAATAAGGCTTTGAATGAGATTAAACAAGTTGAAACCAAACTTTAGCCAGATGGAGCTGCTATTCATTTAGAAACCACTGGATTTGCTGTTGCCCCTATGCTCACTGGACAGGGTTACACTTCCCTTAGAGGAGCAGGTCTGCAACTTGGGGGTTGTATTGGAGCAGCTGCTGTGGAATCTGTTCCAAGGAAAGCTTTGCCCAACTTCAGCTGGTCTATGGCTCTTTTTGGGAGGCCTCAGCAACAATGACTCATGGCCTTATTACCTTGAGACTGGATTACTACTTAGCCTGCCCATGAAGGCTACCTGGAAACTGCATGCTGGTGGGTGAGAGTCACTTCAGTAGTACAGAATGTATGGGTGCTATATTTGTTATCAATACGTTTTTAATACAATTCAAGATGCTGTTATTATCCTATATAGTTTGGGTCCAACCTATCTATGGGACCTCAAATAGAATCTGTTCATCCTGTTTAATCAATCAGGAAGGGGTGATGTAGCTTTTCTCTCTGAGATTAGGGTGGGAACCTGGAACCTGGAAGCTTTGTTGGTAGTGGCCCCATCTCTCCAAAACATTCTGGAAAGCAATGAAAACATGGCTTTTCTGGTGAGGATTTGGGGTTTGAGCTATGTGCAATGCAGGGTCACTTTGAACTTTTTAATTGTAACTGTTAATTGATAAGGTTTTAAAATAATTAATTTTATTAAAGTCACCTAGCGTTTATTGAAGCGAGGATACAAACAGTGTAATAAATAAATCTCATGATCAAAGTCATAGAGGGAAATCTAGCGATAAACATTAACATTTTAATTTGTAAATGTACATGTAAATGCAAAATTTAAGATTAATCTAGGCAACTCAAAACATAGCACACACTGTATCTTAGTATCAATATGAGTATGAGGCATTATCTTGACATACTTTGGGCATCTTTTTAAAAAATCAACTCTACATTTCAGCCTTTTCTAGCCTCTAACTCGTACCTTCCATATTTTGTTCATTTTATTTTTTAAAAACTGTGAATAGTTTTTATCTTGTCCTTATTTATTTATTTATCTCTTTCTAGTGTTTATAGGCTGCCCCAATCCACACAGACTCCAGGTGGTGGCAGCAGTTTCAATATACAATCAATTAAAACCATCATCATCATCTTGCTATATTTTAGAATGATTTTATAATTGATCTAAAAAGCTTTGGAGTTTTCTATAATAAGAATATAGAAATACTTTTAATAAAAATAAACAAAAAGAGTTAAAAAAAAATAAAGATGTCTCCAGTTCAGACTTCCAGTCAACAAGTTCAGCCTGTCCAATTGCTTTTTATTAAAATAATTTAGTTGATACTAACTACATCCTGTTTTGCACTGTGAATTGCAGTATACTCCTGAACCTCAAAAGCAATTACTCTTAACTATATGTATGTTCAACCATCTTATTATTTGGAAATGCTACACTATAATTTGGCATTATAAAAACAAGACACAGTGAAACTTGGTCTCACCTTCTGTTGGTTGTGCAGCCACCAAGAAAGCTTGAAAACTCTCCCTTCCATTTCAAATTAGTTATAGCTACTGTCTTGCCTGGCCTCAAAAGCACTCCAAAAAGCCTTAGCTAAAATTAAAATAAACCAAGTTCATATAACTATGGGTTGAAACTAGTTTTTCAACAAGTCATAGCTACTTTATTTATCCATTCATTCAGTTTTTAGTCTGTAATCACTGCTAAAAGCAATCCAGAAATGGGAAGCAATTAAAAAAAAAAACTATTTTAATGAACAGATAGGACTTAAGTTGGTGCTAAAAATTCCCAAGAATTAGCAACAACTGTAACTGAGCACATAGGAAATTCCACAGAGGAGTGCCTTGTACTGAAAATGCTGTCTTGAGTTACTGCTGAGTAAACCGTTGCCAAATACAGCAACTTTGCGAATCCATACCCACTAGATCTTAGCTGATCAGTAAATATGCAAGAGATTCACTCTGTTCAGATGAGGATAATACAACAGCTTCTGGTTAATACGGAAGTAGAAGTTTCCTGCCTCGTCCCCACTCCATATCAGAGGACTCAGGCAGGCGTTTACAGTTACTATCACTGGTTGAGACTGAAACAGGCTAGGATGAAATCACTAGAAAAAATCCTTCAGCCAAGTTGGTAGCAGTTTCAATACCTGCAGCCCCTTAGCTATTGCTGAGCTACCACCTTGCCTTAGCCAGCATGGTCAACATCAAGGGGTTCTGCAAATCAAAGTTAGCAGCTCCTGGAGCTCCACAGATTCCCCATTCCTGCATTAAAGAGCAACGCAATAAGGAAGGGCTTGCATTAGAAGTCCTTCCCTTCCAAGGTTTGCCACAGTGGGCAGGCACTGACCATGTGTTTAAGGGCATTGTCTCATTGTAGATGCTCCAATCATAGATGGCTCTGGCAGGAAAATGATGGGCATAGTCCCAGCTCTCTTCTTTTCTCTATCCTCACTGGCTGGCTGGTGACTGGAGTGGATAAAGGAAAAGCTGGAGGATGCAGAAGATTATGCTGGGCTATTACCATTACCTGAGAAAGGTATCCTTGGGGCACGTGCCCATTTTTATGGAGGTTTGCTTCACTGTGGGAATGCAAGGACTCCAACTGTGACCTCAGGACTTGGACCTGTGTCAGAAAAATGATTTAGTTAAAAAAAAACAACCACCAAGCAATAATTTTCTGCTAACCTGAGTCCCAGCTCAACAGGATAAGGCAAATGGACTTATTTCCTAATCCACCCATACACCCTTGACGTTATGGCTTAATGACATATCAGCATGCTGATACTTCATTTTAGTACATCCATTTTAAACCCCTCAATATTTCCCTCTTACTGCTGCTCCAAAGTATCATAATCACTGCTGCATGGAAACTTCTATGTGACAATGGATTTTAGATGTTGCTGGCACTATTCAACAGTCATTTTTCTTTACAGATGACTCTATACTGTGGCCACTCTACTCAGGTAGCTACAAGGTGCTATTCTGTTTCTGCAAGTACTGAAACACAGAACCCCCAGTGATCTCTACGTGCTGGTTTGGTTCATATTATTATTTAGTGTTATGAGCAAACCACAAAGTTGCATAATGACTTTGTGGATGTGACTGGCTTCATGTACTGTGTTAAATTAAAATATGGTTTGTTCTGTTTTGCTTTAGCATGTTGGGAAAACCCAGACACTATGATTTGTAAACCATGGTTTGTATCTTATTCAACAAACTGTAGCTGAGCCAGGCCTATGTGTGTGAGAGGGTCAAGTGATCATAATTTAATTGGTGGGTGTTTCAAATTACTCAAAATGAACCTGGCCAGGGACATCTTCTCTGTACAATGATAAAAGCATGGAAGGAGGTCTTTTCCTATTCATGGAGTGTTCTCAGTGCACCAGACTGATGGCATGCATCTCTACAGAGAAGCTCATGTTCCTCCTTCCTCCTTGTTTCAACACCTTTCAAAATCAGCATGAAGAGTAGGAACAATTCAAAGAATGTACACATTTGCATTATTCAGGCTTGTGAAAGGGATAGAGGTATTTTCCTGCCCCATATGATGATGCAGAGCTTTGCCAGTGACTACTTCTACCTCTTTCTCCAGTGCCTCACTTGCATCCTCATGGTTCCCTTTGCCCTGGTTCAACAGTGCCATCAGTGGGACCCGCTTGGACTCTTTTAGAGGCAGACGTTCCAGCTCCTGCCACTTCTTCTCAATCTCTTCACTCAGCCGACTCCTCTGAGCTTCAGTAAGAGGAATCCCTGGAGGTTTCTTAGGACAGGGATCCTCTGTTGGACCATCTGTTTGCAGGCCCCCACTGACTGAAGACTCAAACCACTTGCGCCTCTCCTCTGAGCGGAGGGCCAGATCCCGCTCCAGCTCCTCCCGCTTGGCTGCTCCATCTGCAGTTCTTGTGCTCCCTCTTGGCTGCTGTGGGGACCCCTGATTTAAAGCTGACCCCTGTTGTAAGGGGGATAGCTCAACATAGTCAAAAGCCTGGTACCGCGCTTCAGCCTTCCTGCGGCCCGGTCTGGATATCACCTCACTTCCAGCGTTGGGCTGCAGCTCGGTTCTGAAGGAGCTCTTGGGGGATTTGTTGCTGCGGAATGAGTTTTCCTTGTTGTAGTCAGATAGCCTGGAATCAGGAGAAAAGTCATGCAAAGCTTAGAAGTAGGAATCATGCAGGAAGGTGTTGCAGAAGCTGCCTACAATGGCTCTCCAATCTCAGTGTGGGTTACACCCAGATCTGGAAGCCAGCCAAGTACAGTCAGCCCTATTATCCCACATGGCAATTCAAGAGGAACAAGTTCTCAAGAAGTTACAGTAACTAGGTTGTTGGAAATATAGCCAAACATGATGATGAATAATACTAGTAAATATTTTCACCTGGCTGAGTTGGAAAGAAGAGTAGGCATTCCAGACTGACAGCAATGGATCAGACTAGACAGTCTCTGGGAATCAGAAAGAGGTCCAGCATAGCAATCTAGCTTTCAGTCTACATTTAAAGGATTCTAGGTTCAATCTCATCAGGGTCGGGGAAGAGGGATTTGTGAAATCTGGAGAAGAGCTGCTGACAAGTGCAGTCTGAGGTCAGTGGGACACGACTTGATGTAAATCAGTTTCTTCTCCTCCTCAACTCCGTAAGAAACCTGTTTTTCACCAAAACCTTTAGCACAATCCTCTACATTTGCTTTGCCTACAATTCCTAACCACTGTGGCTATTAAAGAGCATCAGATTTAAGAAGATTGCTCTGGCATCCCCATTCTATCACCCTTGTCTAGGAAGGAACCTACAGCTGGCCAAAGTTTCCTATAGAGCTCTAGGAATTCCCAAATGCCACTAGTTCTTGTCCAAACATTGCCCTGTTGTTGTTGCAAGCCTGTCTTGAAATAGTTGCCAAGGATTTGCTGCAGCAAGTAAAACAACAGGCTTGCAGACTGAGACTGCAGCTCTAGACATGGCTACTCAGAATTAAACCCCCTGAATTCAATGAAACTTACTCCCAAGTAATTGCAAACTGGACTGCAGTAGAAGGCAGTTTAGATTTACTCAAGGTAAAAGATAATTTTTATTTATTTATCTATTAATCAAATTTGTAAGGCTGCCCATATATCCAAAGAAATTCTGGGTGATGATCAAAAGTAAGAAACAACAATGATAAGACACAGAGGAAAAATGCAGATCGAGGCCTCCTCACTGAAAATCTCAAAAAACAGCCATACTATACATCTATGCTAGAGCTCCAGAAACGAACAGCTTGGCCCCAATACCTTGAGGAAGACCCAGGTTTTCACAGCCTTCTGAAAGGCTGCTAAGGTTGGGGTCATCTGTATCTTTACAAACTGTTCTATAGGGCAGGCCCCATGACAAAGAAGGCATGCTTCCTAGGACCCACCAGATGACACTGTCTGGAGGGGACCTGGAGATTCTGCCAGATCTGGTGGGATGGGCAGAAACCAGTGGGGAAAGGTGGTCCCACAAGTAACCCAGCCCCATACCATGCAGGGCTTTAAAAGTGACAACCAGCACCTTGAATTGCACCTGGAAGCCTACTAGGAACCAGTGCAGCTGACACTGCAGTGGTGTTACGTGGATGTACTACAGTGTACCCAATATTGCATCTACCACTGTTTTCTGGACCAGCTGAAGCTTGAAAATGCTCAAGGGCAGTCCCATGTACAGCACACTGCAACAGTCTGATTGGGAGGTGACAAAGGCATAAATGACCATGAGCAGTACCTTCTGATCTAGGAATGGGTGCAACTGGTGCCCAAGATATATTTGTGCAAAGGCTCTCCTGGCTACAGCAGCCACCTGCTCTTTGAGTAGGAACTGCAAGTCCAGGAGGACACCCCCTATTGCACACCAAATAGAAGAACAGTGTTCAACAAACTTTCTCAGTGTATTTAATTTATTTCATTTATTACTAAGCTTAATGCACCACATACTTTGTGACATCAGGCACACTGACTGGACGAATACTCTTCCTTAGAGCCTCAATCCAATTCCGACGGATTCCTGATGTCATTGCAGATAACGTAAAAACACCATCTTTAGTCTGGAAAAAAGAAACATGCAAAATATGGCTTGATTATACATCTCAAGCATAGCTATGGTTCATCTTCAACACAGGAAAGGTAAACGGGGCAGATGGAAGCCAGCATATACTAGCAATAGAAGAGAATATATGTAGCTCAGGGTTGAGCTGCGGAGTCCTTCACACTGAGTTTGGTTATTTGCTTGCAGATGTTTCATTACCTGACTAGGTAACATGAGATGATGTTACCTAGTGGGGTAATGAAACGTCTGCAAATAAGCAACCAAGCTCAAAGAGCACAAATGACTCCATATGCTAGCAAGTACTATGAGCAAATCTGATTCACACATTTGAAAGAGTCTTCAGTTTTGGGTTTGGGCTAAACTGGAAAACTATTAGGAAACAGCAAGATTTTTATAAGGATAAAATCACATAAGAACTTCCATACAAACCAAGTATTAATTGAAGCTGAATCCCACTTAGTTTAAGCTTCTGTTCAACAATATTTATGCAAGGTGCAAGCCTAATCCATCTGGAGAACTTCAATTTAACAGACAAAAAGGTAAGCACTGGGGTTCCTTACTGCTATAATTTTATGACTGTGGTTTAGAAAATAATTTCAATTCACAAGCTAAGTTGCCATCTTTGAGTTTACCTCATGGTGGCAAGACAGAAGCATATTTTCTGCGGCAGTATTAAATCACCTTATAGTGCTTTTTCTGGACTCTGTAAACTATATGTCCCTTTTCTTTCATTCCCAAATGCTAGGGTTCTGAGAACTTACATGTATCTGGAAGCCATAATTCCTCTGCACTGCATATTCTGTCACATCGGTGCATGTACGTAGGTCAATCTCTCCATCTAGATCATCTGCCTGAAATGACCTCCAGACCATCAGTGTTATGCGAGACACCTAGTCCAGGAATTTTCCATCTCCTTAATATGTCCCATATACACCCTCTCCAGTCTACCCTAGCCTCCTTCCTCTTATCTACTTCAGTTAAATAATTACTTCCAAGCTAAGCAGTCCCATGTTCTCCCTATTCTCTACAGTGTATACAAAAGTACATGGCATTTCTTTGCCTCTTTCAACTAAGCACATCATTTCTAATTTTTTCCCCAAGGAAATACATACAATCATTACACAGTACTCTTCCCTTGAGTACCTGACTACCACATCCAACAGATTTCATTAAGGCTAGGTCACTTTCTTACCTCTTCAGCATTGGAGTCTCTGTAGTATCTCAGACTTGAATCTGTCAGCACAAACCAGTGCTTTGTCCACTGTTGGCCAAATCGTTAATGGAAGGAGAATGGCAAGACAAAAGAGAAGATTTTTATATGTTCTCAGAAACACAGACCATTCAATACATATGCTGTTCAAAAAGCACTTAGCCTCAGTATGTGGCCCCATAATTTTGAAAAAGAGACCTTCCTGTTTATTTATTAGGATATCAGCCATATTTGACAGGGAACATGCAACAGAATTGTGAAGCATGGAAAACATGCTAGGGAAAGTATCAGTCAAAGGTGATTTATATGTATATATTTCATTTCATGTCACTTTGAAGATTGCTCATAAGATATTGCTTGATATGTAAAAAAATGAGATAATTCATTTATGTTGCACAAGCAAAAGCTCCTGAAAAACAACACATTTAATTATGAAGAAAAGTCAAAAGCATATTTAATTTCTACATTTAAAAAGGATTGGTGTAAAATTCTTGTTTCAGTGGGGATGGAAGAGGAAGAGTGGGAAGTAGATTGTGCCTTAATAATTCTTCAAATGAGGAGGAGGAGAAGGAGAGGATGATTGTGTCTTAATAATTCTTCCAGCTTACCTCTCCTGGCTCATCCAATATGGACATCCATCCCTTCTTGAAATTCAGAAGATCTGGCTAGAAAGAGAGATGAAGACAGAGCAGATTTAATACAGGGCACAAGATTAAGCTGACCCTTCCTTGCCTTTGTGCTCTTCAGTGTGTTATGATTATCATTCACAGCTATTGACCAAGATGGCTGGCACAACAGGAATGTTCAGTGCATTTAGAAGATGGGAAAAACTAGATTAAAGCATACATTGGGGAAATACAGAATAAATCCTTATGTCTGAAAACTTGAAAGAGAAGTCACATATAGACAAACTAGATCCACTGCTGCATTTTCTCCTGCTTATAATTAACTCTGCTTTGTAAATAAGACTCCAAGATAGATAGATAGATAGATAGATAGATAGATCTCTCTCTCTCTCTCTCTCTCTCTCTCTCTCTCTCTCTCTCTCTCTCTCTCTCTCTCTCTCTCAGCCTGCTGGGGTTTGTAATTATAAGGAAGGACTCAGATGAAAGGGTTTCCTTCCTTAAAGTTCTTACTTGGTTTCTATGCAGGGAGAACTCGAGGGACCAAGTTCTCTACCTCTCCCCAACCAATCCATACTGTCACACAGAACGCTTTTATGTATTCAAAACATTAACATCCTCCTTTCTCCTAAGATCAGAAGAATGTACATTAAAACTGATCTATGCAAAGAATAGCAAGCATCTACACTTACAGCTTTCAAAATGTCTAGGGGGCTTATAAGCTTACTTAAAAACAGCAGCACACAAACAGGTCTCTCTCACTATATTGCCTTATGAGTACCTTTAGGGGAATACAGTAATAAGGATTACTGCTTTTCCCATATTACAGTTGTAGAACTGAAAAGAAAGGAACATTGTGTTGGCCAAGTTCAGTTATCAGATCTATGACAAAAATGGTACCAAACCCCAAAGCAAAGTGAATTTACAGTACTATCACACTAAAAATATAGGAAGGATTTGTTCTTAATATAAAATATGTGAATATACATGTGTGTATAAATCATTTGAACTAGCTGGTTGCATTTGGCCAGATCTCTGCTATCCAGATGAAAATGCTGTTATATTCCATTTTCAAAGAATTAAAATATAGTTTTATTTATTACTTAATACCCTAACTTCTTTCAAGGAGAACAAGATAGCTTATGTGGCATTTATTGCCAGATAAGCAGTTATTATACATACATGACATGCAGCTTATTCTGCGCTTGGCTCTATCCCCCAGTTGCAATTTTGCACATCCTAATGCCAAACAAAATCTAGGGATTTTAACAAAGAACAAAGTTCCCTGATCCTGGCTGGTTTGGGTAGCAGGCAGCAGCTGACAATTCTTCTGGTAATTGATGAGTCAGGAACAACTTGTAGAAAGCGAGCTGAGTGTCATTGTGTTGTCTTAACAGTTCCACGCACTGGCGTTATTTAACATTAATGCTGCTTGCAGTTTTATTAGCTCATGCTCATTAAATATGTTTACATTACTACATTAAATCTCTAGTCAACTGGTAATCACTGATAATCAGATGGACACATGCATATAGTTTTCCTGGCACCAACACAGAAGCTGGTTTTCACTGGTTTCTTTTGGGATGTTTCTCGATTTCATGATCTTGCCTACAGCCCTTGTATTCCATGGGGCTCTTAATCCATAACTAGGTCAGGGGCTTCCTTTTCTGAAACATTTTTAAAGGCACTTCTTTGTCCATAGTGACTGAGTAGTGAACGCATTTAAACTTACCTACATGAATAATCAGACTTGAAATAAACAAACAACCCACATTAAGTTTTTCTTCAGAAATGACATATTTTTCAGTCATGTAGTCAATTCCAGTGACAGTGAACCTATGACATTTGGGTCAAAGGTGACATGCCATGATGTTTTGGGTGACACGGCAGCATTCACCAACACCCAACAACTATTCTCCCTGTTTGAGTTACCAAAGAAACTGAGTTCATTTTACTCGTATTTCATTTTTGTAATTATTTGATGTTTCTTTATATAATACATAGCACCATATGTGATTGGACTGTTTTTTTTTTTAAATAAATCAATATGTAAAGAATTGTTTCTCTTCTGTTCAGGGGTGTGTGTGTGTGACATGCCAGCAGAGTCAAATTAGGCATTTTCTGAATTTTTGACATGCTGATCCCAAAAGGTTCGCCATCACTGGTCTATTCCTTTGCCATAGAAAGACGGCATCTTTTTGTGTATTTGAAAAAAATTGAACTTTATTTTAAAGGGGCTATCCTGCACTATGAATCACATCTTAAAACAATACATTTTCCTTTTCCCTTGCATAAGACATGGAGCAAACAAATTAGGGTTAAGCTTTGTTATGTGTACACAAGAGATGTTACTGTATAAATATTAAAATCACCACCCGAGGCTATGGCACAGTCAGATTTGAGAAAAACAACCTTAATATAAAGAATGCAGTAAAAGCTTCTCGGGTGAGCCACAAGCATCTCACCTTTGACCTTCCCTCCCTGTTTCTGCTAGCAAACTCTTGCACCTTATCAACATATGCAGGGTGGATGCCATCCAAACCAAATCTGTAATGCCACAAATGCCAGCTGTTGCTGCACCCCAACCAGTTTGGTTTCCTAGTTCAGAACAGCTGCCATAGGAAGATCTCTCTTGTTTCAGAAAAACAAAAAGGATACTAATCCCTTCAAAAATAGGACAAAATAACATCTGCATGCACTATGTAGTTATAATTACGAAGAAAAATAAGATGCAAACAAAAATATTAAAATCAGTTATCTACAACTGCTCTTTGCACAAGAAAAATGTCCCTATGCTTATATAGCTTCAAATCCTAGGCTTCCATATGTTATTCAATAGTATATGGAGCTGATATGTGCATATTTCCACTTCAGCATAGGTTTTCTTATTTCACTATAGTTCTTCGCTTTGTCCTCCCTAAAGTGTCAGGTTCCAATCTTGTTCTAAAGCAATCGGTTTAGCCTGGAGCAACAATAATTCTCAATGCAAATGCACAAGCAGAGCTCTAAAATAACTAGGGCAAGGGTGAACAGATTCTTGATCAATTGCTACTGGTAAATATAATTAGTTGTAGATTTCAGATTCCCAACTGTTCTACAAACAAAAACTTAAAAAGACTTCCCCCTACACACATTCTCCTCCTCAAATTCTAAATTATGCTGATAAATAAGAAAGCTTTGGGCAAATGCTGAATTGTGAGTGGAAGCAAACTTTGTTCAAATCTGGTATTCAAAATATTGGTTGGCTGAGAATTATTTCAATATAATAATAAGTCATATCTGATTGTAGTGGTGAATCTCAAAATTCTAATTAAAGAAAACACCTGCAAACCTGGGATCTACTGTACTTTCTAGCATAATCTTGAAATTTCTAAAGAAACATTTGTTTCCAGACTGTAAGAGTGAAACTTCCATTTCTAAATGCTTATCTCAACCAGGTGAACAGGAAAGCATAAACAGTGAAATAATATATCCATACCAGACAGCTGTCTGCATCAAGAAAAGCACTTAGAGATAAGCCATCCAATGGTCTCATCTGCCACATTCTCCACTCTGGGACACAGTAGTTAGAAGCAGTTCTTGGATGGATATTCAGCTCTTGCTGAGTTTCCAACACTTCTAAGAAAGGATCAAGATGAGTCTGCAAGTCAGCTTGGATGAAACTTTCTCTGCTTTCATCTCAGAGGACTGAGTTCTTTGGTTACACCCAAGCTGATGGGCAGGCATACTGAAGCATGTGTGCTAGGCCCATCCCAGATTGTACAACCTGACTGGATATGGGGGAGGGCCACCTGTTGCTACAACTATAAATCCCAGCCTATCCCTAGCTTGCTGGGGTGTCAGATTGCAGGGACTTGATATCAATAGGAAAAGGGAAAGAAAAAACCCACATGGAAACTAGAGCCAGGTAAACAAGGTTTCCTCACTCTTCATTTCCATGTGTCTAGCCACTGGAAGGTGAGAGATTGTACGGTGTCCACATGAATGTGTGAAGACAACAGGGAAGATTAGGATCTTATGTTTGCACATCCTCAGAGTTTATCCATTTGTATTTAATATAGTTGCTTGAGTTCCCCAGTATAGCAGGAGACACTAATGTATGTATAGACATGTCCTTTGATGCCCACCAAGCTTCCTGCCATCCATGACTTGGGACATTTTTAAAAAGAAACTTTTAATTAAAAAAAAGCATCAGCTAATGACATTTTTATTTTCAAGAGTGCCACTGAGCTCCATAAGCTTTTATTTTTTTTAAATGATGGGCAGCTGCTACCCAGAGGTTTTTTTGTAAGTATGCCAGCTTGGTTAAAAAAAAAAGACGAACATAACAAAGGGTAATAGGGAGCACCCAGCAGGAGAAGAGAGATGGAGTTAACCCATGTGAATCAGAAAGCGCTCCCCAGCAGCTATTTCACAACAGTGCCTATGATCTATTCTCAGAATTACAAATGTGCCCCCCAGCCCTAATGGGTTGGAGACCCTGATCTAGGCCATCAGTTGTAGCCCACCGTTCTGTAGAGATTTAAATCTCATCAGATTCCTAGATGGCGGGCAGGTGAGTAGCAGCAGAAGACAGTCATGAAAAAAATCTGTAAAATTTCGTTATAGTACATGAAAGAACTGCAGGGTGGGAAGTACTTTTTGTTGCCCATTAGCTAAGCCTCATATATGCATTCTACCATGATATTCTAGAGCAGCAATGCATAATCTGGTACCTATACAATGGATTCAAAAAGGTGAGAATCAGTGTATTTTTAGATGGCCTAAGATCAAGGTATTTGAAGGACCGTTTGGGTCCCTAGGAGCTTCAACAACCTAGGACCTTCCACATGCCTTATGCTACAATGCTCATCATTCCCCACCAGGTTATAGAACAGCTCTAAAGTATCTTATTCAGAAGTTCTGCTATGTGAGACCACCTGTCTCCTACAGCATCTGCCTGACTGATTTGATCCTGCAGGGTTGGTGCACTCTGGGTTCCTTTGATTAAACAATGTCATCTATCAGGACCCCGGAAGTATGCCTTCTCTGCAGCAGCACTTACCCTCTGGAATGAGGTTCCCCATAAAATGGCCCCCACTATGCTGTTGTTCAGAAGAACGATGAAGACCTGGCTCTTCACCCAGGCTTTTGGCAAGGGAGAAGACCCCTTGCTTCATTCAATCTGGTCTGTCACATTTGCCATCTTTTATCTTTAGGATGTTTTATTGATATTATAATTTCTTTGATTGTTGTGAGCCACCCAGAGTTGTTGAGAGTCAAGTGGTATACAAGTTTAAATGATAATAATAATGATCAGATTACTGAAAATTAGAATTTGGACTTCTGCAGTGAAATTGTTTCTCTGGAGAACTTTTTTCCCTCCTTTTAAGTAACCACTGAAAAGTTTTCATCTTTCTTCTTATCAATCATTTCTACTGGCACATTCTAAATACTTTATATAATTTGTGTTGCATTCCTTATGATTTGCTGGTAAACAACCATGGTAATATTTTTAATTTTAATTGTAATGTATTCCTGGCTAACTAGGAAAAATGGTGTATGTAGGGGGGAAGTTTGATAATTAATTTTTCAGTGCCTTTTATAATATATGTGCCATCTCAGCTTATATTTAAATACTTAAAACACACAGACATATCCAGTAAAGATACCAGCTTCAAAGTTCACTCACAGAGCAAGCATATCAAATTGAACCAAAGAGCCCCTCTTTGCATCATCAAGTGAAAATATAACAGGAAGCCAAAAACACACGAGACATCTGGGGCTTGATAAACCGAAGCTTACTTTAAATAAGACTTACCCAAGCTAGCGCCTCATTCTGGCTGGAGTGATAGGAACTACAGTTCCACTGCAGCTGTCTTACACAACACATCTGACATCATTAACATGACTTTCTAACTCCAAAGAATCCTATCCTAACTCATCCTTTTGTCTTAGAATCGTCCGTTATGTTCCAGGGTAGCCAGTGTCTTTAAGTTGCCATTTCCTTTTTTTAAAAAACATAATTTTTATTTAAAAATTAAGAATTTAATTACAAAAATAATACAAACTAAACTTAGAGAAAGAGAAGAAATGGAAAGAAAGAATAAAAAGCACAGGAAAAGAAAAGAATATAATAAAGAAAAAGAAAAAAGTTGCCATTTCCAGAAAAAGTACTTAAGGAATTTTGCAAGAACTCTAGATGACTAGAGAAACCTGAATAAATATCAAAGTATTTAAAAAAGTAATTCTAAGCATTTACAACCAGATTTTAGAGTGGGCGAAAGATACCCAGCATAAATATTTATGCTGTGCAGCCACTTTTTCCACAGCATTGAAAATCCAGATAGACAGGCTGTTATGCAGATCTGAAGCAATGATATTCCTAATTGCAACAAACATCACAACATGGAGATGGAACACATTTGTCTAATAAAGTTACATGTGTAAGTATTTTCCCCAGTGGAAAAGTAGCAGCACATATTTTAAATATATTTGCAGGTGATCAAGAAGAACTGCAAGCTGCAAGGAATTATACTTTAGCTTGATCGACTTTTTGTATTATATTAAACAGAATTAAAAAAAAAATAGAAGGCCATTGATTGCTCTGATTTTGAAAAACATAATATTATCCTCCATGGAATGACCTTTCTGTCCTTTAGTCTTGTTTAAGGGTTGTACTTAAACGTCTGAACCTGGTTATTGGCTTTAAAAAGTTGCTGCAACAACTCTAGAAAGAAATTTTATAGGAATGAAACAATGGAAAATTAACAATCAAATGTACCATTCAAACTTCAAGAGTAAAGCCATGGTTGTAAGAAAGATTCACTTGGAGCTTTGTTTTTAAAAACATGAGACACTGCTGCTTAATGAAGCATTCAAACTCAGACCACACAAATCATCATTCCTCTCTTAAGGAATGAGCAGGTGCTGGAACCAAAGCAAAGTTCTAGTTTTCCTGCTGAAAACTAGTATTTTGATACTGCCACATTTAGGCATTAGACAGCTAACAGCTCTGGCAGTCCTGAACCTCTATTCTAGCCAAAAAACAGGAGATTTTTGGATCAACCTCTGGGATCCTTCTCAATCTCAGAGGTCAGCAGGACAAAACTAGAACAAATTAGAGCAAGTTCATTGTTTTTTGCTTTGATGCCAAGACCAGCAGTCCAGATGAAGCAGCACATATCCCACTAGTCGCAGAGCAGAACATTTTCCAATGCTTAATTTTTCTATGGAAAATTTTCCACTTCACAAATGCACTGGGAATAATAGATACTAATGGTGAATACAGCATCAGAGAAGTTTTGCAATTCCAAAGCTGAACTGACGTTTCAAGGTGATTATCCCTGGCAAATACATAACAGAAATATTTCTTGTCACAATGTCCAAGGACTTGGTGGAAGAAAAGATGCTTTGCAAGAATAGAAAATTATGGAGAAAATAGCAAAAGTATTGTAAACTAGTTTTAGTGATGTTTCCTTATCTCAAGCCTTTCTTTGTCTTAATATTTCTTACTCCTTTCTGTGCTCTGCCTAACACTGTCTACCTCAGAAAGGGATAGTGTGATGGATATGTATGTGCACATGCATATCTGACAGCTCTATCAACGATATGGAAGCTTTCAGATTCAAAATTTAAATACAGTATTTTGATGTAAATTTCCAGAAATCCATGCCAGGAAGCATTATTAACAGACATCTTAGAAACACGGGATCAAATCAAACTAATTACCCATCTAATAAAATATTGTCCATATCTGTCATCAGCATCCTGGTGTACATTTGAATCCTGCTGTACATTTCCTCTGATTAGCAGGGAGCTTTCCAGGGACTCAGAAAAAGGGTTTCTCTACCCAATGCTGTAACACTTTCCAATCTGGTCTTCCAGGCATTGTGATTTATCACAGGTAATCCTTACTTACCAATGGTAATTGGGACCAGGAACTCTGTCACTAAGCAACGCGGTCGTAAATTGCAATGTCATGTGACTGTGCTGACTTACAACAGCAGTTCTGGCAGTCCCAGTTGCCATCATTAGGGGAATCCTGCATGGTCCCAGCATCCTGCAGTCATTTGCGACCTCCTGATGGCTTCCCCGTTGACTTTGCTTGTCAGAAGCCAGCAACGAAGGTCGCAAATGGCAATCATGTGACGGCGCGATGCTGCAACATTGTAACTCTGAGCTGGTTGCCAAGCACCCAAATTGTGATCACATGACATAGGGATGCTGCAACGACCGCAACCATGAGGACCAGAGGTTGTAAGTCCCTCTTGTTCAGCGCCGTTGTAACTCTGAATGGTCGCTGAAAGAGTGGACATTAAATGAGGACTACCTGTACTCCTATCAGCTGTAGGCCATAGCCGGGGGAAATTGTGCTACCAAACTCTTCAAATGGTGATGCTAGTGATTGATCTTGGCACCTTCTACATACACAGCAGATGTTCCGTCTTTGAACTATATTGCCTTCTCAATGCAGCCTGCCCAAGAGAATCCACACTGCTCCCAAAGAAAACCTAGAAAAATGGAATACTGGAGAAGAATAAGGTAGTTCAATTAGATGAAAGTTGGCAATATTAAATTAACAAGATCAGTAGGAAAGATGTGTCATGCAGGAAAACAACCAGCCAATACATTAAATTACATCATAATTGTTACATTTCAGCTTAAAGCAACATGCTCCAAGATGCAGCAAAACAATATATATATATGTAAAGAAACCCAAATCCTCTTGCAGGTTTGAAGAGGCCTGTGCTGCATGAGATTAAAAGGAATAAAAAATGCTTAGCCTGCTAAAATGAAGTCGATGGGGAATATGATAACAGTGCACAAGTACGCCAAGAATGTAAATACCAAAGAAGGAAAGGAATTGCTTAGAATGGCAAAATGGGTAGAAGAACAAGAAAAGAATGTTCATAAGACATCAACTAAGTGTGAGGTCTAGTAGTCAGTTTATAGCAAGATCACATAAAAGGGGAGTCCAACAGTTCCTGAGGGAATGACAAATATCTTGTATGTCTCAGCAGTTTGGGGGCTGCTCTCATGTTGTTAAGGACAAAAACTAAATTGTAAAGCCATAAGGTTCTGAACAGTTTCCTCCAAGTCAAAAACAGAAGCCGGGGGAAAAAAGATGTTAAGCAGGTCAGTGATCTTTGGAGCACAATAGCAATCAAAAAAGCTAGTTCAATGCAACTGCTGCCCAGTTTAAGCAGACTGATTTTCTGGTAAAATCAGTTTCCTTGCCTATGGTTATTTCGCTGGATTGTTGAGAGGATGAAAATGGCACAGAGTCCATGCAAACTTTGGGCACCAAGTCAAGAGAAAATAAGTCATTTGTAGCATGGACATTAGGGCATCCCTCCAATTCCATGCCTATTTTTGATTTAACAGGGAAAGGTATAATCTTTTTCACATGCAAGTCACAAACAAATACTGCCAAAACCAATTAGTAAATTTAAACAGATGAAAGTTAGCACACAAATTCCCTGCTAACTAAAAGCTCAGAAGCAAGAGTTGTCCACTGAATAAAGATCTAAACCTGATGCAAAGGAGCTGAGTTTGAATTTCACTGCTGCCAGTGGCTGACTTTGCAGCCTAACCTTTCTCAACTTAGTCTTCCAGGTATGCAAGACTTCCTACTGTTGTTAGCCAGCATGGCTCTGTGTAGTCAATACACTGGAGGACACCAAGTTCAGGAAGGCTACATTAATGAAATACTTAATAAAGGAATTACTTCATGAATACATTAAGGCATTCTTGGTCACTGTGCAGTTATGCTAAAACAAAACTGTGCCCTCTGCAGCAATGATCTACTTCTAACCAAACTGCATGATCAAACATAAAAAGCTACTGGTATCTATAACAGTTTTCTAATTTCTTTGAACTATGTCACATCCCCAATATACCGGAAATTGGGAAACAATGACCTGTTTATGGCTTTCAGAAATGAGATTACAGAACCCAATTGAAGGTGTTTCACAAAATCCATCAAATCAGAACGGTTCATCACAGCTAAATATCCACCCCACTCCAAAAGCAAACAGGACTTCGTAACTAGGGCAGAGAAAAAGCAAGCAAATAACAAGCCATTTAATAAAAAGGTTATGTGACAGAGAATGAGCAATGTTCTGGACCCAGCAGTAGTTTAGTTACAAAGAGAAAACCAAACATGGCATTCTGTTCTCCACCTTAGCTCCAACAACTTCTGTTCTTCAAAAGTAAATCAGGCTTTCTAGTCTGGCGCCTTACTAACAATGTGTTGGGACTGTCATAACCAAAATCCACAGCTCAATATATCTAGAGGATACCAGGCTAAGAAAGTCTACAAAAGGCCTGACCAAAACTTAAAATTTTCTTTAGTATAACACTGTATTATTCTAGGAGTGTGCAATCTTTGGGTGAACAAAAGTCACACTTAATATTTGAGGGGGAAGCTGAGGGCCACAAAGTGGGTGGGGCTGGGTATTGTTTTGTTTTTAATATAAAGTTTATTAAAAGTTTTTAAAAGAAAATAAAAACTAACAAAGACAAAAAAAGAAAGAGAAGAAAGGAAAAGAGAGGAAAAAGAAAAGACAAAAGTGCAAAAAAAGAAAAGAAAAAAAATAGAAGCTTCCAATTTTCTTTGCAGCAAATACAAGTATAATTACAAAATTATCTCTTACTCTATGGTTACAAAAAGAAAAACTCTCTTTTTTCTGTTATTTAGTTTTTTTTTCTAATCATCAAAACTACAAATCATAAGTTCATTTTTTTTCTGTTTATAGAAAAAGTCTACAAGGGGTTTTCAGTCAGCAATAAATGGGTGGGGCTGAGTTTTGGAGGGTTTCACTGTTGATTAACTGATAACATTTATTTATCCTGTGTTTCACCCTAGTCATGCCCACAGGAACATCAAGAAACCTGAACAAGGATACCTGAGGACTGCATGCAGCTTTGGATGACTGGAGCATCTGGCTTCCCAGCCTGCCCTCTGGATTCAAATTTCCAGTTTCAGAGTTTCATCTCTACAGGCTAGTTACTTTGCTTTGTTCTCTCCTGCAAGACTTAGCACATTTTTCAACACCAACCTGTGGTTTAAGCCAGGAGGAAACTCTGTACATGAGGTGTTATCACCCAAGGATACTAAATTACAATTGAAACTGTTAGGGATTCTGAGTGTAAAGAAAAGAGTTGCATGTAAATTTCTTAAAATAAAATTAGAAAACAAAGTAAAAAAAACCTGTTTTACTGCACTTCACTGCTGATGCAAATTTTCCTATGCAAAGCAGCCTAATCTGCATAGGAAAAAAAACTTCTTTTTTTTTTTGAAAAACCATCATCATGAATGGCCATCTTTGCTGCACTGAATCAGACTACTACCAAGGTCATTCCAATCTGCAAGATACAGATCTGGAACCATCACTGTATAATGTACCAGCCAGATGAATGTCACGTACATATATCGCACCAGGATAAGACAGTTGTGGGTATGGAAAAGTTGAATGTTATCCTACATTTTCTTAAAAAGCAATGTCCCCTGATTTCAAATAACTTTTTCCAATAGAGTCATAGTTTTCAATGCTTCTGATTCTGCTCATATGTAAATACAACACATTAGTTAAAAGAACTTTTAAAAAATATCAGCCACTCACTTAGATTGCCTCTCTTGTATACAGGTGATCATGTCGGAACATCCTGTAAACTGTCCCTTCCCACTTACACACCACAAATGAATAACAAATATCTGTGTAATGTGCACAAAGGCTCACTTTTCTGAATTTGACACTTCTACCATCTTTGCTGAGAACCTTGTTTGTTTGTTTATTTGTATAATTAAACAATCTATACAGCCATCATTTTGTAACCTCAACCCTGGGCAGCTCACTAAACAAAGCCCTATCTTAGCAGCCTTGGAATAATCCAGAAAGCTTCTACTGTATCATCATCATCATCATCCATATGATCTGTCAGATAACATTTGTATACTTAAAGAATTCTGTTTTCTAATAAGTGAGGACAAAATATTTTGTAAACCTCTTCCTCCAATCGACAGAAATTGTATAAAGTATCCTTCAAAGCTATTAAGACCATTTTCCCACTATGAAAACTGTCACATTGGTTAGACTGCGATTCCCAAAATGCTCATCCAGCACAGGTGCTCAGTGCATTTGCAGAGCCCAAATATACACATGTATTTAAATGAAATCTTCATTATCAAGAACATTTGAAAATAGCAAGGTTTGCAAAAAAAGAAAAAATCAAAAACAGAAGGGAACAATATTCAGCTTGACTTTGACTTAGGTTTGGGAGTTTGGCACCTTCAGAAGCAGCAAGAAAACCCATCTACTGTGTGGAATACAAAACACTAGAGTAGATCTTTTCTGACCTACAGCAAAATGTAACAGAAGGGATTCTAATTTCGTGATATACATTATTAGGCATCATTCATAAATTTGTTTTAATACTTTTTTTTAAAGGACAACTGCTACAGAAATTGGGAACACATCGTACAAATAGGCAAACATGTAATAGTGTACCAACAATTTTTTCATATAACTGCATTCTCCCCCCAAATACGTAATTCCTTAGTCAAATTACTTGCATAAATCATATCCATGCAACCACTTTGGTTTAAATGAATGCTGAACAACTCTAATGCCTACATGGTTCTCATAGAAACAGTTAATGGAGAGGACAGGAATAGATTGAATGACAAGGCTCTTGCCATAATGCTAGACCATGGGTTTTCCATTAAGAGAACAAATAGCCTCAAACTCTCGCATTTCCTAGTTCATAGTTATCAGAAACCCCCAATTCTTACATATGCCAAGTCTTAAAATTATATCATACGAAGCCAAGGGTTGGCAATAACTACTCTAAGGGTCAGTGACTGACTCATTTGCATCATTCTTTGCAGATAATGTCGAAAAGATGCACTTTGACTTGTGAAACATTGGAGCAGATCATAGAGACATAATCTCAGCAACTACTTGTATGTTATTTTAGATCATTTTCAGTTTGTAGATCTTGACCGTGCAGAAGATGTCTGCAAAGATGAAGACTACAGTTGGTTAATTGACCCACATTACTCCTGGATCCATACTTGAGGGAGATGACCAATGCCTCCTTACAGGGGGAATATCCCCTCCCAACCAAAGGAAAGAGTTAAAAGATGTCTATTGACCAAAAGATCTGTGCAATTATAAGTCACTCTTAAATGTTCAATTTCTGGGAAAAGTAATCCAGACATATCTGAATGTTGATGTTCTGAACCCACATCAGTTAGATTTTTGGTCAATTTGGTGATGATCTACACTGAAACTGGAAAATGGGGAATGCAATTCTGCTAGAACATTTAGACCTCTAAGCTGCTTTCAATATTATCAACAAGATATCCTAAATTATCTGATGGGGCTGGGCCTTAGAGGCAAAATAGTACATTAGTTCCACCCTTTCATATAAAAGAATACCCAGAATGTTGTGCTTGGGGACTTAATATTAAAGCATTGACCTAAAGTATCCCATAGATTCTCTTGTGTCCTCCCTGCTGTACAATATCTACATGAAATTGCTGGGGAGGTCACTTAAAGCACTGTATCCAGTGTTGTGTTATCCAGACGGATGAATCCAGTTCTAGTGCTTATTAGCATCCAACTCCAAGATACTTTTGAGTGCTGCTTAAGTCTGATAATGGACTGGATGAAGGAGAACAAGCTGAAACCTAGATAAGATGAATGTGCTATTGGTAAATAGGTAACTGAACTGAGGTTCAGACTGTTTTGGACAGGGTTGTGCTCCCCCAGAAAGAGAAGTTCCATAGTCTGTGAGTATTTCTTAATCTTCAGATACAGTGGTACCTCGCGTTACGAACTTAATCCGTTCTGTGACTCTGATCGCAACTCGATTTGGTCGCAACGTGAGGTAAATTTTCCCATAAGGTTCAATGTAAATACGGTTAATCCGTTCCGCCCTCCGAATTTGGTCGCACCATGAGGCAAATTTCCCCACTTTTTTCTTCAAAGCCTTATTCTTGCCAAGCCTGCTCTGCATTTTCTTTGGAGCCATGCTGACAAGCACACCAAAAACCTTCCAAACGCCACAAAACACACCACAAGCCTCACCAAACGTCTCCTTGCTACCGCGATCTCGCCCACAGGAAGCCGCAACCAAGTGGCAGCAGGGCAAATGGCCATGGATCCGGTTCGTAGCTCGAGGCGGAGGTCGCATGGCGAGGTAAATTTTTGGGGCCGGAGCTGGTTGTATCTCGAAAAATTCGTAAGGAGGGGCGTTCGTAACCCGAGGTACCACTGTATATTGAATTCAAAGATGGCAACTATGGCAAGAAGTGTACATGTATTCCCCAGTTTAAGAATGAGTTCCGTTCCCAAGGTCTGTCCTTAAGTCAAATTTGTATGTAAGCCGGAACAGTATTATTGTATAATACCGTATAAGTAATATTGTGTAATTAACTCAAAGCACTGTGTATTTAACTTGAATTTTGCTACAATAGGCTCCTTTCTTAACTATAGGTCGTCCTTAAACCAGGCATTCTTAACCTAGGGACTACATGTATTTGCACAATTGTGGCCAATGCCAATGCACTAATAGTAACTCTAAGCCAGTGGGATTTGATAAGAATGACTATGCTGGTTACACCTGACTATTGCAATCTACTATACATGGGCTACTCTTGAAAAGTGTCTAGCAACAGTACAACTAGCGTAAAATGTAACAGTTCTCCTGGCTAATTGGCATAAAGTATATCATTCATGTACTGAAACTTGTGCACTGTTTGCCAATAGTTTTTCTAGCTTAATTTTGGGTATTTGGATTTTTTGTAAACTCTAAATGTATATGGTTCTGTTTATTTCAGGAACCACTTTTCCTTGTTAAAATCCGTAGAAGAGTCCCTTCTGAAGATGCCCCTGCTATCAGAGGTTTGCTTATCACAGCAGAGAGGTTTCTCTTAGATTGCCCACCCCCCAAAACTATGGAACACATTTCCTTGGGAGTGACATATAGCCTCCACTGTTTTAATGTCTAGAACAGTGTTTCTCAACCTTGCCAAATTTAAGATGTGCAGACTTCAACTCCCAGAATTCCCCAGCCAGCATGTTTAGTGTTTGAGAAACATTGGTCTAGAAAATCTATGAAGGCTCAATTTTCACTAGGTTTCTAATTGTTCATATTAGTATTAACGTTAATTTATGTTTTATTTTTTTTGTTTTTGTTTTTTTAAATGGTAGATGCTTTAAATATTGCTTGTAGTAGTAGATGGAACATAAATCAAACAAACAATGTTCCACACACTATAATGGCTAGTTTTTACATGCTAAATCAAAAACCAGTAAGATACATTATAGTTTAGCAGGGTTGATACTGCATCTTAACAAGCAGTCCATGGCTTATCATAGCTTGTAAATCAAAAACTTAAAACTAATCCTTGCTTGTAAGCTATCACAGATCAGTTGCCTCTCTGGATGAAACTCAAAGGCTTTGTTGCAACATGAGGATCAAGCACCGCCAACTAGGCCTGTGCAGTGTTTTGTGTATATTTCACAAAGGTTCAGCTGCTGCAAAATTCCAACATTTTTTTTCTTTTAGCATTTGTCCTGCTTGTTTGCTCTGTGCTTGCCTACTTCACACAGCAAAGCCATCAAAGCATGATGCAATGAGAGGTTTGTTCTTCAGCTGGCTTGTCAGAGAACTTAATGTTGTTTGGGGGCTAAGAAGCAGGGACTGGGCCAAGGTCATCCAGCTGGCTTCCATGCCTAAGAGAGGACCAGAACCGTGGTCTTCCTACTCCTACTCCAGCACTTAAATCATCATCACAGCATACCGGCACTCATTCGCAAGAAAAGATGCAGCTGCTTTAAACTCTTGCAGACACATGTAACATTCCTATCCCTGTGTAGTCCACAGCACCTTTCTGGAACTGAACTGGAAGCACTGTCCTGCCCTATCTCCAACTGCCATGCCTCAGGAAGACTGAGACTCAAAGCTCATTATCATATTAAATTGCTTAGCATTATATTTGAATGAACCCCCTATAGCAGTGTTTCTCAACCTTGACAGCGTGAAGATGCGTGGGATGTTTGGGAACTGAAGTTCACACATGCTGGCTGGAGAATTCTGGGAACTGAAATTCACACATGCTGGCTGGGGAATTCTGGGAGTTGAAGTCCACACATCTTCAAGCTGCCAAGGTTGAGAAACACAGCCCTATAGGCAGCTACGATGGGTGACTTATTCCCCACCTACTTCTACACAAACTACTGTTTGTTGCCATTTACTATTCTATGACCTACTCATTCCTTTTGGTAAAATGCTGAGGAATGCATGCCTGTAACTCAGAGACTTTACAGTATACAGGACACACTGTCTCCAACAGATTCTTATAGAAACACAGCAGAGGTCTGTTTAAGAGTAAGGAAAGATCACCTTACTGTTATGCATACAACAATCATTAGAAGAACATTCCTGTGTAAGCATTCACCTTGAAATGTTCTTGAATGGGAACCCACTAAAACTGAATTAAGAAAAATAACACTGTCAAAAGGAAGAAAGAAAAGCTAATACATAATAGCAAGGGGTAAGCACTGCCTATCCAGCTGATATGGAATTCAACACTTAAAGGTTAAAAAAACCTCTCCCTCTGTACTGTAGCCAAGGCTTGACAATCAACTCCACCCACCCCCAATAAAAGCAGGGAGAATGGAAAACTAAAAGCAGGAAAATCTAACCAGGAATTATGCCACTCTTACTGGGGAGGGAGGGAACTGGGGAGGGAGGCTCCACAGGCCTTAAGAGGGAAAATCATCTTCACATGCCCATTTCCTTCTCCTCCTCCTCTCTCAGTAATTATCCTGGGCCAGGACTGGGGGGCGTCAGAAGGGTAAGAGAAGAGGAAAAGGAGTGGTGTCTCCAGGAAGGATAGGAAGGGCTGCAGGATGTTAACGCGGCAGTAGGAAGCATGGAGCAAAAGGGTCATTGCTTTCCCCTAATATGGATGTGAAATCACTTGAAGCCTTCATTCTTCATGCAGCCAGCATAAATAACTAAATACTACAACCATACACACACTCCCTCATTATTCCAGCCCTCTCTCACAGACTTCAGGAGATTAAAAATATTCTTAGCTCTGTCCTCAAACATCTATGGGGATGCATTTCATGGCTGCTAAACTGAAAGGTAAAAGATCTGAGATTCCCATTTATTTTCACCTCTACTTCAATAACAGGCTCACTCATCTTACAATCTGACAAGCAAAAGGCTTCACATCAGCCACCTACTATCAACGGGCAAATCTTTTTCCTGCCAACCAGCCTGAGAATGTAAGATTATTGCCAAGAACATCAACTTGTTGCTCCATTCAGTTTGCTGGATCTCACACTAGGTAGTTCTGCTCCACAGTCCTAAAGGCATTGAAGGAAGGTCCATAACCCACATTTACAAAAAGCAGCCCAAAGCTTTCAATTGTTTCAGCATCAGTTCTCCTCCACCCCATCCCCTTTCTTCAGGAACTGGGTCCACAACCAGCCCATCATCCTTTCAGGAACAATCTCCTCTCCCTGTTTTGTGAGTTCCTTATTTTCTTATACATGATAAGAAATACCATTATTGCTAACTGACTCAGAAATTCCACAAAAGATTGGATGCTGCTCTTCTCTGTAAAGATGTGGAACGAAATGTTGAAAATGTTCAGTAAAGAGGAAAACCACATATTGTTTATTTACCGCAATATTTTTTTATAATGTCCAATCCACAGGCTAAGGAGGAGAAACAGATCCAGAGAATCTCTACTTGGCTAGTTTTTCTTTTTTAAAGCTTTCCACAAAGTAAGCCTAACAACTCATACTTAAAAAAAAATAAGCTGTCTTTTCCAAATCAACATAATGTTCATCTCAAAACTGTTCCATGCTCTGATTACAACACACCCACTCCCAGGAGGTCAGAGTGGGAAGGAGGAGAAGTTGAAGAAAGGAGGACTGCAACTACACAAAGCCTGTTTTAAGAAAGGCTGGTAGGTTCTGGGACAGGCCAACAGTATTTTCCTACCCAGGAACAGAGGCTCTTCCTAGTTACAAGCATACCTGCTCCACAGATACGGATATCTTATAGACACAATAGCCTCGTGGGAATACCACCTTTTCGGTCAGAATAAGCGCTCATCATGTTTTAATAGACTTTTCTACAGAATCCTTCAATTCTCTCACGAAAGGATTCTGTGTTACGGAGAAAGCTTACACAGCTCTGCCTCAGTAACAATGTGAAACCTTTGCCAAGCCGCAGTTGCTTGTCCTGCCCGCCTCTTTTCCTGAGGGAAGAGAAAGGAGCGAGCCGGCGTCCACCGCTTTGAGCACAGCGGGCCCGGGCTGGGCTCGGGGTGATCTCCCCTTCGCGCTCCCTTCCCCAGCCGCCGACGCAAAATCCACCCCAGGCAGCACGGCGCGCGCACTCGTGTACAAGCGCGTGACCGCTACCCGAGAGAGGAGAGCGCCCGTGGAGGAGGCAGCAGGCCTAAAAAGGGGCGCCATAATGGGGAGTTCAGGTATCAGCCCACCTTTGGGAGAGGAGAGGCGGGAAAAAGCCCCGCGGAGAAGCGACATCTCGAGAACAGCTCGTAGCGGAAAGGGAGCGGACCGCCTGGGGCGGCTCAACCTGACCGGACACGCCCTCCAGAGACGGTCTACACGACCAGAATCCGAGGTCACGAAAGTCCCCAGGACCGACACTTACCGTCATGCTGCCGTCCCAAGCGAACAGCTGTCAAGCCTCCTGGTATGTTTTAGTATCAGCCCCCCCAAGCGACGCTAAAACCAGCGCCGGCAGCAGCGGCACCGATGGCCATTTCCCCGCCTCCCGCCCTCCTCCGGACTCGCCTCACTTCTCCGATCCGCCCAGGAGAAACTTTTTTCCTCAAAACTTCCTGGGAGGCTCTTCCCCGCCAATAGGAACGTATCGAATGGCAACGTTCCTGGGGGGGGCACTATTTGCAAGCGGCCAATGAAGAAGCAGAAAAGGAGGTGGGGCGGGGCCCGGCTGCCCAAGGCTAGACGAGAGTAACCAATGAGGTGGAGGCGGGCGCAGGCGGGGGGAAACTGAAGCAGCGAGCGAGCAAGGGAGCGGGCGAGATTCAGGAACAGGCGCCCGGGAGTTCCCTTTCCTTCCAGGCAGCGCCGCGCAAAGGAGCTGTTGCCTGAGCCTGAGAGGAAAACAAGTAAAGGAATCTACCATCTTACGGAAAGCCTCGAGGCGCCCATCCCGAACTAAAATCCGAACAGAAAGGCTTGCAGATCAGATTAGAATACGAGGGTTTTCCCTCTTTTTATCACCCCTCTAGATTCCCGCGCGTACTTCCTCCCCTGCCCTTCTCCAGTACTGTACTGGGAACTGTTGGGAAGCGGGGAGGCGTCTGGCTGCAATTTAGAGAAAGGAAAAGGAGGCACCCTTAGCTCGGCCTTCTCTCGCGGCATTCTTCCTAACTTTGCGTTAATTGTATAAAGAAACCGGAGAGGGGAAACCTGAGTAGGATAAGGGTGTTTCGTGGAATTCATGATGATGGTTTACATATAAACTCTGGCTTGCACAACTGGGAGTCCGAAAACCTGATACTTCAGCCTTAAGCACACTGGTGGGGAGTGGGGAATCTGTGGCTCATGTTTCTGTACAAAGGCTGACAAGATCTGACAGTGTATTTGCTCTGAAATATGCAGTCAAAACAAGTATCTGTATTTTTGGCTTTGCCTTAACCAGAGAAACAGTTGCAGTTTCTAACCTGCAACCTAGGAGGTATAATAAAGAACAGGGAGCTGAGAATTATAAATAGGGAGCTGAGAATTATAAATAGGAAGATCAGAGTAAAATCTGAGGGTGAGAGCACCATTAGAGCAAAAATTGTGCCAATGAAATTTCTTAAATCAAAACAAGGAGTCTTATGACAGCTTCAAAAACAGCAGTTTTAAGTATCATCCCTTTTAAAACATAATCTTCTCATTTCATTTTACTCTGATCTTCCTATTTATAATTCTCAGCTCCCTATTTATGCCTCTATTCCTAGATTAGAATAACTCTCACTATATCAAGTGGTCTGTTTCCATTCACAAAAGCTTGTGATCAAACTATCAAATTGTTAGTCTTTAAAGTGCCAAGGTAATGATAATGTTTGCTATTTATGGTCAGCAAACTGAGATGACTGTCTCTTTAGAAACTTAAAAAGCAGAAAACACTATCCGTGCCTCTTAACCCAATAAAGATTGAAACACCTTTGTTAGCAACTTACATACAAACATAATATCTAAAGATGAGACAAGAGAAACAGTTGGGCTGACACCACCATTAAATTGTTTACAAACAGGGAGTAAACACAACATTCTAGGCCAAATGTAGGCTTCCTCACCCACTCCCTGTACCAGGAACCTATTTCCACTGCTCCAGTATGCAGAAGGGTATACAGTAGAATATTTTGGCCCTCAGTGTGGCTAATGAAGGTATTTAAGAGTTACACACAGCCTGTGGACACATAACTGCACCTTGAATTTCCTTACGGAAGCTGCCTCAAAAAGCCTTTCCATACAGTTGAACTGAACTGCTATCTATCCAGTTTTGAGTCAGGGGAACTAAGGTGGCATGAAATTTGCTGTCCCTGCTGCTGATCCCTATCCTGAGTCTGTTTCAGGTCATAGCAGTCTCCTGATTTCCCTGGCAACGGGTAACAAAGCCTAACAGATTTTAGATACCTTGAGGCTGCCTGTGCTTAATGCCAGAATAAGGGGGGAAATACTGCTTTAGTAATAGTACAGCTAAGGAAGACTTAAGACTCATTCATGGACTGGGGATGAGATGAAGGCAATGCTATGTTTGTGCCATACATAAATGCGAAAGGTGAAAAGGCTCCAATAATCAATATGCTGAGTAAAAGTACGCAAACACACTAGAAACTGTCAGTTGACTGTGGACACACTGTCCTTCCAAAGGATTTTCTCTTTTATTATTAAAAGAGGGAGGAAAAAGAATGGTAAGGATTTTCTAGTTAAGGAGGGATTGCATTTATATAACTATACAGATGGGCAGTTAAAGCGAGTAGCAGATTTAATAATATAAATACATCCCACAGAGAAATCTGAATTACTGTTCATTGTTTTTTCTTAAATGGAGTTCTGTCAGGCTCCAAATTAAAAGCTTTGTGCTTCAGAGACAATGTCTCTTCCCTTCACATTTTACCAGCACTAACTGGACTTGTAATGACATGATCTCTGGAAAAGCCTAAGAAATATGTAGCATCACCATCAACCATTCATTCAGCCATGATGCAATAGGTCCTAACTCTGCTTTCTGGGAACTCAAATGACTCTGCAACCTAAGAACCTCTTAAATATACAAAGTAAGGAAAAAGCTATAGGTCTCAAGCACACACGCTTGGAAACAAAAGTACTTGCTTATTGTACAACCCAGCAGCTGAAAACACTTATTTCACTTGAGAAAATCTATTAGTGCCCACTGGAAAAAAGAAATTGTTTGATGAGAAGGTTAGCTGCTAACAAGAAAAATGTAGAATGCTGGGAAACAACACTATCTCAATGATACCCAGAGACAGAGAAAACAACCCCAGCAAGCCATCTTCTAAACAAGGTGCTAAGCAGCTGCTTCTGTCTCCCACCTGCCAACCTTGCTCAGAATTACATCTGTTGTAGCAAATCACTTAATTGCTTCCATCTTCAGTTTAAATTACATAGCTGCACTTAAGAAATTGCCAGGTATTTACAGGTTGCCTAATACAAGACCATTTCTTTCCTAGAAGGATCAGAAGCTATTGGCAAAGGTACTTCTACATTCTTTATTCGCAAAATACAGATTCTTCACTTTGAACATTTAGATTACAGTGCAATAATGCACGGCTGGATTGCTTTATGAACAAAAGGAATGAGTCTACTGCTTCATCATCTATATTGCCCAACTCATTTTTGTAGCTGTACTGTTTATTAAAATATGCCAGCAGAACCCTAAAAAACAAGTTTTCTTTTGCAGCCATGGAGCATGACATCCAGGGCAACTCCCTACCAGCTGTACCAAATCCCCTCCTCCCCAGAAATCATGCAATTCAGAAAATAATACTTAGATGTAGAAATTCTTCGTAGCTGGTATCTGTAAAAATGCAAATAGAGGCCAATTTTTACTGCAAAAATTTAACTGGATATTGGATTTTGTCTTAAAAAAACAATTAAAAAGATTGTATATGTGCAAACTCCTCAAATATTATCTAGTGTGTATTACAGAATATAATCTGATTCCACTCCAGAAATATTTGCATATAGCCTTGGGTCATTTCAGTGTCATCACTTCTAAATAGGGATTAATGGTTCTTTCAGGCTATTTACTTTGCTGCTGCCTCCCTTGAGGTGTGTAGCATGCTCAGTAGTGGTGTCTGGAAGAGCAGAGATACAGGTGCTTAGGCTGGCCTACAGCATGCAGGCAGATTCATATCATTCTCTTGCAGCTGCAATTCGAGCAGAGGCTTGTTCTCAAAGTTTTGGGGGTTGGGTTAGGCATTGATGCCAGCTGGCCAGCCGTCTCTACCTGAACAACAACAAATAATAGTCCCCAATGTCATCTGGATTCCCTTGCTATCTATGCACCTACTTTCCTAATCAGGTTTTCACAGTCCAGATTCAACATTGCACTGTCCCTGGACCCCATAAATTCAGACCAGTCCGGGGGGGGGGGGGGGGGGCTTCTCAGTCTTACACCCAGGCATTAATGGAACCAGAATCCTTTAATCTTAAAGGATGATCTAGTACTTTTTAATTCTGTGTATTTCATTTAGTTGCAGCTTAGGATCATCTATTTGAAAACAACTGTCACTGGAATCTTCTGTGGGCTTGAATCAGTAGTGTATTTCACAAGGTAAGGTATTGTTAAGTCTCCTTCATGTCAAGCTCCAGATCCTGATGATTTCATAGGTACTTCCATGTGGTTTTCTTGGTAACAATCTGGAAATGGCTTGCCACTGCTTTCTTACAGATTTTTTTAAGCTAGCCAGTTTAACTTCCAACCCTAGTATTTCCCAGTGGTCTCTAAGACCAACCATGCTTAGTTTCTGAGATCAGCCATGGTTGGCTAGGCATCTATTTAGACCAATTCTGCCAGTCCTCTAAGGAGAGGCACAGTTGCTCAGGGACAGAGCACAAGCTTTAAAAGTAGAAGGCATGCAGCCACTGCCATCTCCTGCTAAAAGCATCCAGTAAAAAAGGTTGGGAAACTCCTCTGAAGAGCCATTCCCCATCAGAATAGACAGCATTTAACGAAATAGAACAACAGGCTGATCAGATAAAAGGCAGTTGTCTGTATTCCTATGAGAACACACAAACCTGCCTTTCAGATTCTTACAATTATGTGTCCAAAATATATTAACAGGTATTCCTTATCCAGAGATGCTAAGGATTGAATTTGCACCAAGGAATTATTCTTTCTAAAGAAAAATGCAAGACTTTTTTAGATGCCAAGAGTAAGCAATCCTGAACAGCTAAATCAAGAGTAGACAACCTGTGGCCATGCAGATAGACTTCACCTACCATAGTCCCTTTCCTTTGACCATGTTGGCTGGAGTTGAAGAAATCCCAAAACTTAGAAGGGCATCAAGTTGCCTATACTTGAGCAAAGGATAAAGTTGTATTGTACCTTATGTTTCTTACTGGTGTCCAGATAAAGGATTTGACTTCTAGAGGAACAGGCACTTGTCGCAGCGTGCCTTCCACCTTGCTGCTTCTGCAAATAAATGTGCAGAAAGAAAGCTATATTTTAAGAGAATCTCCATTTTAAACACTGATCTCATTTTCCCCACTCATGGGATAATGAAAAAATGCCTCAAAAAGCAAACATCACTTTGGTTCAAAAGCTGATGCAGGTCTTTGTCAAGGATTTTTTAAAATTAAATAAGCATATCCATACGTCTTTGTAAAACAGCAATTCTAAGCTATTTTAGTGCCTTACACAATATCAATGTAAATATGTTACTTTACATCACACTGAAAACATTTATATTCTATATAGTTCTGATTGCTTATAGCAGTCCTTTCTATTGTCCCTTCAATATTTCAGATTTGTTCTACTGATCAAGGAAGCCTTCATCTATATTGATATTGCATATACAGCAACCATTCATGGACAATTGGCTAGTTATGTAAACCATGGTTTTAGAAATCCTGAGAACCAACATTAGGACCACCCAATCTTCTCACACATGCACTAGCTACAATTTTCTGTTTTTTATATAATTCCACTCCTTGGCCAACTACTCTCACAGTTGCCCAAACTACATATTTTACCATACATATACATATACACTATCAGGTTTAGCCCAAAGAACTCCAAGAGACAATACAAATCCAATTCAACTGTGTTTATTAGCTATAACCTCTATACAGAAAATCTCCCCAGACTGAAACCTAGCTCCCAAGCCAGCCAGCCACAACACCCTGAATTCCTCAGGGAGGTGCCAGCCTCATCCTCTTGATCTTCCCACGCTCCTCCGGTTAACTAAGAACACACTTATCTCCCTGAGCCTGGCCTTCATAATTCCATTCCATCACATACACACACTGTCCGTACATACTGACTTAAAAATGAGACATATCAACATTGCTTCAGGAGGCAGAAAATAGGAGATACCAGGGGATTGTTCTTGCCTAGTTATCTGGGAACGGTTTGATCCTGTGGTTCCTGAGGAAGTGAACAGGATCCTCCGGACTGTGAGGGCCCCCACTTATCATCTGGACCCATGCCCCTCCTGGCTCGTGAAAGCAGCTCGGGAGGTGACATGTGGTTGGATCCAGGTGATGGTTAATGCATCCTTGCAGGAGGGAGTGTTTCCGGCGCCCTTTAAAGAGGCGTTGGTGCACCCCCTCCTCAAGAAGCCCTCCCTGGATCCTACTATACTGGACAAATTTCATCCAGTCTCCCACCTCCCCTTTTTGGGGAAGGTGGTTGAGAAAGTGGTGGCTTCGCAGCTCCAAAGGGTCCTGGAGGAAACGGATTATCTGGACCCCTGTCAGTCAGGTTTCAGGCCTGGCTATGGAACGGAAACAGCATTGGTCGCACTTATGGATGATCTCTGGTGGGAGCGGGATGGTGGAAGTGCGACCATCCTTGCTCTCCTTGATCTCTCGGCGGCGTTCGATACCGTCGACCACGGTATCCTATTGGGACAGCTCAGGGATATGGGGGTGGGTGGCACGGTTTTGTGCTGGTTCACCTCCTTTCTCCGGGGCCGATCCCAATCGGTGGTGATAGGGAGCGAGAGGTCCCATCCTCGGCCCCTCCATTGTGGGGTGCCGCAGGGTTCGGTTCTCTCTCTGCTCTTTTTCAACATCTATATGAAACCGCTGGGTGAGATCATCCGCCACCATGGGATGAGGTATCATCAGTATGCTGATGATACTCAACTATATATCTCCATCCCTGGTGAGATAAGTGATGCCGTGACCGCCCTTTCGTGGTGCCTGGAGGCTGTGAGGGTCTGGATGGGGAATAACAGGCTCCGGCTGAACCCTGGCAAGACGGAGTGGATGTGGGTTAATGGCTCCTCTGTATCCGGGACGTTGTCATCGTTGGTTCTGGATGGGGTGGCACTGCCCCAGACAGACCCAGTGCGTAATTTGGGGGTCCTCCTGGACTCATGGCTCCTGCTCGAAGAGCAAGTGGCAGCCGTGGCCAGGAGGGCTTTTGCACAGCTTCGGGTTGTGCACCAGTTACGCCCTTTCCTGGATCGGGATGCCCTGCGTACAGTCACTCATGCCCTTGTTATCTCCCAGATAGACTACTGCAATGCGCTCTACATGGGGCTACCCTTGAAGAGTATCCGGAAGCTTCAGCTGGTCCAGAATGCGGCCGCGCGAGCAATTTTTGGGGCCCGAAGGACCACCCATATAACACCTTTGCTCTGTGAGCTGCATTGGGTACCGGTTTGCTTCCGGGTCCAATTCAAGGTGTTGGTTATCACACCTTTAAAGCCCTACATGGCATAGGGCCAGGTTACCTGAAGGACCGCCTCGCCCCCACGATTTCAACCCGTCCCACCTGATCTCAGAGAGGGCATGCTTCGGATCCCCGCGGTAAAAGAACTTCGACTAGCGGGGTCCAGAAGGCGGGCCTTCTCTGCTGTAGCCCCCACCCTTTGGAACATCTTGCCCCCGGGGGTGAGACAGGCCCCCTCACTCCAGGCCTTTCGGAGGGATTTGAAGACCTGGCTCTGCCATCTGGCCTGGGGCAGGGAGGGAGGATACCAGAAATGGGGTTGGCTGGCCCCTTAGCGGCCTGGTGTGGCCCTATTGGCCTCGTGGAGTTTTAGCTTTTTATCTCTATCTTATTCTTGTAAATTTTTAGTTTTTATAACTTTTATAACTTTTAAATCTTTTATAATTTAATTATGTATTTTGATTTTAGTGGTTGTAAGCCGCCCAGAGTCCCCCGTTGTAGGGGAGATGGGCGGGGACAAATCAAATAAATAAATAAATAAATAAATAAATAAATTTTCAGAAGCATCCCTGCCCATCCCTGCTGCATTTTGAGGACTGAACTGCATGCAAAAAACAGAAACAAGGAATAAATATGAGAGAACATGAAAGCAGTTTCAGGCAGGGTTTTTATCTCTTCCTTACCAGATAGGAAAGCTTTTCCTCATTTCCCAGCTGCTTCTCTGCTGTTGAGGGACTGGGGCACCTCTGCCAGTCTATCCATTTATCCTCTGCCCATTTTACTGGGCTTCCTTGGTTTTCCCTGTTATTCTCCAACTGCTTCTGCCCTGGCTTGGCAGAATGGAAGCACTCCCCTTGGCTTACCCACTCTTTTTCCAAGGATGGCATTGGATGCACATGGCTCTGGTAGCCTTCTTGGATTCTTGGACTAGTCCCTGGTTTGACGGAGTGTGCTTCTTGGGCCATACTTTTCTGTCCAAAAACTGCAGGGTCTGTGGGGCCAAAGGATGTGCAGCAACCCTTCAAGTCATTTTCCTTCCTAGAAGTGAAAGCAACTGAAAGGTCTCTTTTGCTCAGCCAATCGCTACTAGTACTGGCCCTTAAACTCCTGGCTTCCCTTTGACTTTTCCAGTTATTCTCTAGGTGTTGCTGTGAAGCAGCACAGCATCTTGTCTGCTCAAGGCACATTTGGCTACTCTCCATCAGCCTCCCAGGACTTTGAGAATGTCTGAGCTCTCTCAAGCTGTTCCAGCTGTTTTCGCTGCATCTTCCTGGGCTGCAAGAGTGTCTGATCTCTCTCTGGCTTCTACCAGTAGATCTTCCAGGACTAAAGCTATTCACAGTCTCTGCACTATGGTTTTTCAGATTGATTCCTATTTCTTTCCTAGGATTAAAAGAATGCTTTTTCTCTCCTTGGGCTCCCCACTGATCATGCCCAAGCCTTGAACAAACTAATGGCTGCCCACCTTTCCCTCTAGCTACAATTCCACTCCTTGGGCCAACAGCACAAATAACTTCTTGGGAGTCTCTTATGTCCTTTTTTGGCTGGTCAACTGTGCCTACAAGGAGCAAAGGTTTGCCTCGTGCCTTCCGGTCACTTTCTTTATACCTATCTAGTTGCCTTGTGAGCCTTGCTTGATTCTTGTCCAAAGTCTTTGATGGATTAGCAGCATGCAAGGCACTCACGCAGCTTTTCCATCTGGTCTCTAAGCCATTCTTCCCAGGGCTTTTGTGATGCAAGATCTCCAGTTGGTTCTTTCTACTGTTATCCATTTGCTTCCCATGAGTCATAGGACGAAGGACAGCCCTCTCTGCACTGGAACTCAGATGGGACACAAGCTCCTCCAATTTCCTTCCTTCTCTCTCCATTTTCTGAGAGGTTGAAGTTGCTGAGTACAGAGGCATCCCTCTACTTTGGGTTTCTCTCTGTAACTGCTGAGTTGGGCTCCTTACGTGCGAAGACTCACCTTGGCTCTGGCTACTTATCTTGAGTTGCTGTTCTGATCTCCCTATGCAAAGAGATTCTCTTTTCCTGGACTGTTCTGGCTCCCACTGGAATCTTTTCTTTACCTGAAGCAGGGAAGGGAAGAGAACAAATCACGCAAGTCTCATCTGGGTACCCATTGCAAACAGCTAACCTTAATGAATTATCTTGGAAATTAGAAATCCATCAGAAAAACATCCCTCTTGCTGAAATTTGTAACTTGGGAATTCAATTTCCTACAGTGGCTGGTTTCCTCATATCCCTCTTTAATTTTTAGTAACAAGAGTGTCCTGCTGCATCTCTCTCACTATTGGATATTCAAGACAAGCCAACATAGTTTGTTAAACAAAACAGAAAACCCAAAAAGCTTGTTCCCATTAGCAGGGGCCAAAATAGCCACGTGATTCCACTTAATGGTAAAGCGATCCTTACTCAACTCAGACCTGCTTGGTCTTACTGAGATGGCTTTGCTGGCACTGAGCTAGGTCTTCTGTGTATCCTCCACTGCCTTATGGTCCCAAGCAGAAACATTTAATTAAGGCAATATTTTAAAAAAGAAATACATATTCTATGTTGCAGAAAAGTGCTGCAATTGCCTTGTTTAGAACAGGAAATAGCAGGTTCTCTAAATGTTGTAGAACTACAGTTGTCATCATTGGGAGTGTTGGGATTTGGAGATAAGCAACTAGTGGTCAGCTATTTTTCAGGTATTACAAAAAGAGACAGTGGCATTCTGGTGCTATAAGATTTAAGCAGATAATTAGGGTTATGGGTATTGCATATGCAAAAAAACATTCTACTATAAAGCTCAATAGCTCAAGATCAATCTTTCCCAATCTGACATCCTTCAAGTTAGTTGGGATTGCAACTCCCACAATTCCCCAATCATACTGTCCTGGAATTCTGGGGAATACAATTTCAGCACATCTGAAAACCAGTAATGTATAAGTCAAACAAAATGATTAAACATTACTTTGCTGGAGTTAGGCAAACCACTGATTGCTAGTCAGATACTTTTCTAAGACTTCTGAGATTTCATTAGACCTTTTCCACATGCTTACAAGCCTACTTTGTGGTCCAAGATGCTATGACCTATGCTCTGTGTATACGGTAGGGAGTTCTAAAAAATAAATCCAGAACATTGGAGATGCTAAATTCTGCAGCACTAAGGGATTTGCAAAATATACAGAACACTCTCAATAGTCCAGAAAAGCTTATATACTGCAGTCAAAAAATCAGTATCAGATTATTTGGTCAAACAGGTTATTCTGGGCTCCTGACCTCTGACCTTGAATCCTATGTACTTGCTGCCCTCAGTGATTACTATCAGTATCTTTAAAACAAAGAAACAAACAAGGGTTATTTTGTAAGGACAAAGTAGATTCCTGTATCATGTTGGTTCATACATAGTGGCAATTTTTTAGATCTCATGCTCACATCTATTATTACAGGAACACACACGCCCTGGGACTGGGCCACTGGCAGCCACCACTAGCAGTTGAGGAAATTAAAATATAGGTTTCATCTATTTTTAGTTGCCATGCCCACCCATGAAAATGTTCTGCCATCCTTTGGCAAAGGAGATGACCAAGCAATTTCCTCCCAACACCAAGCTGCAAAGATACAGGGGATTTCCTCCCTGAGTTCCAAGGCTGCAAAGCTGTGTTATTTACAGTTAGGGCACCCAAAGCTTTGCATCTTGGAGCAGCCTGAAAGCCCCATCTTTCCTCACTGATTTTTTTCTTCCAAGAAGAAAAGATGCTAGGAGTCCCTTATACTCATGTATCTGCAGTGCAACTCTGGAATCTTTTTAATCCTTTGAAGCCATGGGAATCTGAAAATGTTGAGGTTATTATACAGCCAGAAAGAGCATTCAAGTTCCTTACTGTACAGTGTAAAACATCAGAAGGGAATAACTTCTCTGAAAGGGTTCTCCTGACAAATTTGGTATCCTTACAAAACTAGCACACCAAGGGGAGGGTTGGGCTGGTTTGCTTCTCCCTCACACCATGGCGAATTTTGTGCAACCAGGAAGAGTTTGCTACAACAGTGTTTTCAAGCTAGCAACTCTCTACTTGTTTGCTTTGAAGTGGTACAATTTTCAGCTGTCTGCACTATGGACAGGTCTAAATGTCCTCAGTATTCTTCCCCATAGTTGAAAAGCAAAGCTGAGAAAGCAAGAGCTTCATTCTTCAAGGTAGACCGTCACAGGAACCAAAACAAATTAAGAAACACAACACTGAAAATATATTCTCCTTTTCCCCTTCAATATCCAGCTGCTAAATGAAACTGAAATTCTGTGCTGTGGACCAGTCACTCACTTCTCTGCACAGGGTGGGGCTCGACTGCCTTCTGACTAACCGCCCTTCCTTGGCCAGCTTCAAGGACTTACTGTCCAGCCGTTCTAGGAGGCCCTCCTCCAGAGCTTGGAACACTTCCAGTGTCTCTGACTTCCTAACAACCAAAAGGAAAAAGGCAGTCATTCAGAAACAACTGAAGTAATCTGCAAAGGGTCTTCACATTCAAATACATGGACAATAGGAGTATTTATACTCCAGGCAATGTTTTTAAAATTAAACTATTTGTAATATCTATGCAAATGGTTTCAAGGTCTGGTAGCCCTGAGTCATGTTTGATCACAAAACCCATTACTCTCCCAAAGGCAAGGGTATGCTGGGGATAATGGGTGCCGTAATATATTTCAAAGCCATTGGAGGGAAGGCTACTGATTCCAGTCTATATGTAGTTTGAACTGCAAGGATTTTTTTCTGAATGGATGCAAAGATTTTGCTCCCATATTATTTTGAAGTTGTGTTGTAAGTTGACTCAATTTTGGAACCCAGAAATTATGGTTTTAAATCATAGTTTATAATTCCATATATTACATAAATCATAATTAAGCAGTGTATGAACCCTGGGTTTGACTACATTTCCTCCTGCTACCCACATCATGCTTGGGGTTTCACCTTCCCCTAGGATTGATGCTAGGGGAAGCTCCAGTCTTTGTTTCTCTAGCTTGTAACTGAAGAGTGTGGGTATGTTCCTGTAGCTATGTCTCTGCCCCTTCTCTAACTCCAGGCTAGAAATGAAAAACACAGCTAGCAATCCCTCCATCTTTCTGGGAGAAAGCTAGACCCAGGCATTTTGGTGACAGGTAACAGCAAAATGAGAGCAAATGTAAAGCTAGGATTATAGCAGATCTGCACTAAATGGAATGAACAAGTTCTCTGGTAGCAACCAATGTTGGCTTGAATGCCAAGGCAAGGCAAAATTGATGAACCCTGAAACATGTTATATATGCATTGGAAAACTACAGTGAATAGTTTAGTCCTTTGTTGATATGCTCAGTGAAAAACCTGAATGTGCAGTCTCAACTATCATTATATAGGTAGCATGCCACTTCTTATGGGGAAGTCTTTTATGTACAGGAATCTGTTGGCACAGAATGTTCTCCAGAATCAAAGAGCTGAAGAAAGTCCTATAGCGCAGATACTCTGGCACTAAAAACTATCCAACAGATGGGTGTTCAGACTGTACCTTAAGGGAGAGAACTTAATCCCACATGATTGCCTATCAAATTACCCACCAAAAAGCTTCTACTAACATTCATCCAAAATTTACTTTCAACATAGCTTAAGCTCAATAGATTTTTTATAGTAATAAAATACAAGTCTTTGCCTTCTTCTGAAGGTAGCTCTTCAAATGTTTGAAGTGTGCTATCATGACCATTTAGTCTTCTTTAAGTTGAACATGCTCAACAAGCTCCAACCTGTGGCCCTCAGTATGGTACTCCAACACCACTCACACCCACAGCCTCTTATCAATGGCTAGGCTGTCTGGAACTTGTAGTCCAAAGCATATGGGGGGCTCCAGAACGTTTGATTCTGCTCTAAAGAGACCAAAAGGAATGCTCTCCATATTCTCACAGATAAATCTATGTGGTAAATATTATTATCACAAAGGCTTACCCAGTTCCCATGATTGTGGCTGGCAAAGGTTGCAGTTTGGGATGCAATAGCATCTCTTACCTGCGTTCCTGCCCAAAGATCCGTTCTACCTCTGCCCGACCTGGACTATGGGCACGGCTGCGCTCTTTTTCAAAAGCCTCCTGGTGGTGGAGCCGCTTTGCCTTGGGTAAGTCAGCCAAGACTGTGTAGTTCTGCCTCATCAGCCCATGTCGGCCCTCACTGCTGGCACTCTTGCACCAGCTCAGCTCTGAATCTGCCAAGCTGAGGGAGGAAGTGGGCCACCTGCTTGCTCCTGTGGCATTGCTAGAGGCAGGCAGCATGCTATGATTAGTACAGGAAGCGGAAGAGGTCCAACTTGACTCTGATTTATGACACTCCAAAGAGAAATAGCCACTTTCAGCTTGATGCTTCCTCCTACTATTCCCATAGTCCTGGCTCATAATCCTGGATTCTAGAGGGGAAAGAAAATATGACATGAAACAGTTGCTCAGAAAGATGCACGTCCCTAGATCAAACACACCTCTGAGCAGAGTTGCTTTTAAAACAGAATTGGGCAACAGAGACCCTAAAGCAGTGTTCCTCAACCTTGGCAGCTTGAAGATGTGTGGACTTCAATCTGCCAAGATTGAGGAACACTGCCCTAAAGGACTAACAAAAAACATTCTGATCTACTCTTTTTCAGAATATTCCTTTACAGTGATAGAGTAGTATTATTACAGACTTTCCAGACCAATTGTTCTCCAGACATGTTGAACTACCAGTTCCTATCAGCCTCAGCCAGCCTGCCCCTTGGCTATGCTGGCTGGTGAAAACACGAGTTATAATCCAAATATGTAAGTGAAGTCAGTTTGGTGAAGGCTCTTTTATTATCAGTGATGCTTGTTGGTGGCCAAACTGACACAGCAGACCCTTCTGGCCAATAGAAAGCTTAATTTAAAAATACTTACAAGACTAGGAAATGTAAAAACAACTTTTGGGAATTCGCATGGTGAGCAAACAAGGAACCCCCTCAATTTCCATCTAATTATTTCAAGATGGTTGAAAGAACAGCAAATGGATATAGGGTAGGGAAGAGGAGAAAGATGGTTCTGATGGGTTGCAATTGCAGCTTTTGCACCACTCTTCAGGACAAAACAAGTCTTCATCTTCAGTGATGAGAGTAAGCTGAAACACAGATAATCTTTACAAAGATTTCTACTAATTTCTTATAAGGCAATGTGCATTCCATTCCTTCATGAGGCCATTCCATGAATAGAGTCCAATTTCTAGCTCTGAGATGTTGTTATCTGCAGAATACCAGTTTTCAAAGAAGGGAGAAGAGGAGTGTTTCTAGGTCCCTGGCACACGTTTGTATGCACAATGTATGGAAATGTTACTAAATATATAAATATTAGCATTTAGTAATACTAAATGTTACTAAGAAATCCAATGAAGACAAGGCTGGACTTTCACTGGTCAAACGGAAAGACTTCAGTGCCCAATACAGGTTCACTTCCTCTTCTTCAGAATTTCTTTTTTTTTTTCTGTCCTCTCTGGGAGGTTACTCCCAGTTTTTAACCTGCTTCTTAATATTATTTCCTTTTGCGGCTTCTGGACGAGGACCTATGGCAGGTTAGACATCCCTGCGAGTGTCTCTGTGAGCGAGGACTGCGGTGAAGATTGGTGGCCAGGTGGCAAGTCCTGGCTGATGAAAGTCTCTCCTCAGAAGGAAAGATCGAGAGATTGCCCACTTGTGCTCTGGATAGCTGCTCCTTGTGAGGATGCCACAGGAATTGAGTTTCTTGCAGTTGATTGTGGGTTGAGCAGCTTGGGCAGCTTGAGAGCTGAGGGATTACCATTGTGCTCAAAACCGCTGTGCAGTCTTTATGGACACTTGACCCACAAAAGCCTCACTTTCTTAAACACTTTCGGATATAATTAATTTACAACTTAAGAGAGATCTTCCAACCAGCAGGAAAAAATAAAGACACTCAGTGAGTCACCTTCGATTTGAAATTGTATTTTGCAGTTTGTTGTTTGGTTTGGATGAAAGAATGGGTGTTGCTGAGAAATAAAAGATTCTTAGAGTCCAAAGAGCACGACCTGAAGTTTGGATGGCATGGATATTTATGGTATGATAAAGCTAAAGTTAATGTGGATTTTAAAAATCATTTTATTAGACATGCCATATTGAGAATATGGAATAGATATAAACCCAGGCTGTGCTCGAAAACACCTCTATGGATTTCAGCACAAGAAGCATTTTACAGAAGAGAAACAGGCAAAGACAAATGATTAACATAGCAAGAATTATTGGAGAATCACCAAGGGGAACATAAAATTAAATGAAGAAAGCAACTAATGGCAGAAAGATATAGTTGTCAATGGTTTTCCCATTTATAATTATCAGAAAGATTTAAGATGGATAAAAGATTTATGGTACGGAGCAAAGAAATACAGAATTTGAAGTGCAACTGTGTACTAATGATGAACATGTAATTGCTAAAATGTATATTTTGTTGAAATTTGAAATGGAAGAACAGGTTGATAAAATGTGCTAAGAATTTTGGTTATAATATACAGATGGATCAATGGGAAAATATGTGGTCAAAAGAGTTGAAATTTACGTTATGTTATCATCTTAAAGAGAATTTTTATAAAATGATGTATCTCTGGTACATGATGCCAGCGAAATTATCTAGCATGTATAAAGGCGCTTCAAATGAATGTTGGAAATGCGAATAACATAAGGGACATTCTATTGTGCTTGGACGTGTAAAAAAGCTAAACAATGTTGGATTCAAATACACACACTGATACAGAGGGTTTTAAAGATTAATATTCAATTGAAGCCAGAACCTTTCCTTTTAGGTCTGATGGATACAGAGTTAGAAAAGAGTCATGGAAGATTATTTCAATATATGATTACTGAGGTGAGATTATATGCACAAAGATGGACAGATTCGGCACTGCCCACCACGGAGGAATGGTTGGTGAAATTGACCGAACTGACTTTGAATAGAGAAAGGTCATTACTGACATTCATCAATGACTGGAAACCTCTTAAGGACTTTTTGTGTAAAAAAGAAAATGATTTTGTGACTTATAGTTTGGACGAGAAAGAATAGGTTATAAAAAGAAGGGAATTATGTAATTTTAGAGTTTTGATTAGAATTGTATGTATAACTGCTGAGAGGAAGATCAGAAGCCATTTGTTTATATTTCTTTTCATGTTTTCTGTTCTGTTCTTTTTTCTATCTCCTTTCTTCTTTGCCTCTTTTTTCCTTTCTTTTCTTTTTCTCACATTTACTGTATCTTTTTCTTTGAATGTACTTATTATACAGGTGAAACTTGAAAAATTAGAATATCGTGCAAATGTTCATTTATGTCAGTATGGCCACTCAAAAGGTGAAACCAATATATGAGATAGACGCATTACATGCAAAGCGAGATATGTCAAGCCTTACTTTGGTATAATTGTGATGATTATGGCGTACAGCTTATGAAAACCCCAAATTCACAATCTCAGAAAATTAGAATATTACATGACATCAATAACACAAGGATTGGAAATAGAACAATATCGGACCTCTGCAAAGTAGAAGCATGCGTATGTACTCAGTAATTGGTTTGGGCCCCTTTTGCAGCAATGACTGCCGCAATGCGGCATGGCATGGATGCTATCAGCCTGTGGCACTGCTGAGGTGTTATGGAAGACCAGGATGCTTCAATAGCGGCCTTCAGCTCCGCTGCATTGTTCGGTCTCATGTCCCTCATCTTTCTCTTGGCAATGCCCCATAGATTCTCTATGGGGTTCAGGTCAGGCGAGTTTGCTGGCCAATCAAGCACAGTAATCCCGTGGTCATTGAACCAGGTTTTGGTATTTTTGGCAGTGTGGGCAGGTGCCAAGTCCTGCTGGAAAATGAAGTCAGCATCCCCATAAAGCTCGTCTGCGGAAGGAAGCATGAAGTGCTCCAAAATCTCCTGGTAGACGGCTGCGTTGACCCTGGACTTAATGAAGCACAGTGGACCAACACCAGCAGATGACATGGCTCCCCAGATCAACACAGACTGTGGAAACTTCACACTGGACTTCAAGCATCGTGCACTGTGTGCCTCTCCATTCTTCCTCCAGACTCTGGGTCCTTGGTTCCCAAATGAGATGCAAAAGTTGCTCTCATCAGAAAAGAGGACTTTGGACCACTGGGCAACAGACCAGTTCTTTTTTTCTGTAGCCCAGGTAAGACGCTTCTGACGTTGTTTGTTGTTCAGGAGCGGCTTGACAAGAGGAATATGACATTTGAAGCCCATGCCTAGGATCCGTCTGTGTGTGGTGGCTCTTGATGCACTAACTCCAGCCTCAGTCCACTCCTTGTGAAAGTCCCCAACACTTTGGAATGGCCTTTTCCTGACAATCCTCTCCAGGCTGCGGTCATCCCTGCTGCTTGTGCACCTTTTTCTACCACACTTTTCCCTTCCACATAACCTTCTATTGATGTGCTTTGATACAGCACTTTGGGAACATCCAACTTCTTTTGCAGTTACCTTTTGGGGCTTTCCCTCCTTATGTGGGGTGTGAATGATGGTTTTCTGCACAACTGTCAGGTCAGCAGTCTTTCCCATGCTTGTGATTCCTACTGAACCAGCCTGAGAGACCATTTAAAGGCTCAGGAACCCTTTGCAGGTGTTATGGATTCATTAGCTGATTAGAGTGGGACACTTTGAGCCTAGAATATTGAACCTTTTCACACTATTCTAATTTTCTGAGATTGTGAATTTGGGGTTTTCATAAGCCGTACGCCATAATCATCACAATTATACCAAAGTAAGGCTTGACATATCTTGCTTTGCATGTAATGTGTCTATCTCATATATTGGTTTCACCTTTTGTGTTGCCATACTGACATAAATGAACATTTGCACAATATTCTAATTTTTCGAGTTTCACCTGTATGTATAAAGTCTTTTAATAAAAACTATTTAAAAATATTATTTCCTTTTGCCCTTCAACCACCTCCAACCTGTCTAAAACCTTCAGGTTCTTTGAAACCTAGATAGGTCTTTCCCCAAAGAACCAAATAAGAGTTAAAATCCAGTATGACAGAAGATTATGTGAACTGAAGACTAATATATCTGGAAGGCACAGTATTAGGGAAGGTTGATATAAATGGTGGAGCAAAATTGTGTGTGTGTGTGTGTGCGCGCACGCACACATGTGTTTTGAGAGAGAGAATTTTTATTTGAATACAGATTTGTCTTCCTTTGCAGAGCACTAGGACAGGGCTCTTTTTTATGAGGTAGTGTATTTCCTAAAAATAAGGTCTACAGAAAGACCGGAGCTATTGTGGTGATAGAAAAATGTACCTGGTTTTAGACAACTCCAGGACACTGTTCTTCTACAGGATGTTGCCTCAGCCCATCTGTGCCTATCAGAGTGCAAGTTTTCAGATTGTACCTTTTTCTTCTGACTTGCACTGGGTAGCGTGTTTTCTTTTTCAGACTCCAAAATGTTGCTGAGGAGTCTAGTCATTTCCTGGTCCTAAGAGAAAAAGAAAAGAATTAATGTGTCACTGAAAAGGTCCTACAGAGAAGCAGGTTGATTCATGTACTTATATTTCATACAGTGAGAATGCTGAAAAATAGTAAGGCTGCAGGTATCTGGAGGAGTATTAAAATATTGATGTTTTGCTTGTGGAATGGATGTGCAACCTGTTTAATGTTTGTGTGAAGACTGTATCAGGGTCTGACGATTAGAAGAATGCTGTTCTTATTCCTTTGTACAAAGGGAAAGAGAGCAAGAGTGAATGCAAGATCTATCAGGGTCTGGTTTGTTAACTGTGCCTGGAAAAGTATTTTGGCAGAATTCTGAATGCAAGGCTACAAGAGGGGTCTACGAGCAAATTTTGGGAAGTGCCATATGGCTTTACACCAGACAGGGAATGTGCAGACTAGACTTTTGCCCTTCAGGTCACTGAAAAATGTATGAATGGAGAAAGTTCATTGTACATTTGATGATTTAGAGACAGCATGGTAAAGAGAATAAGGTTAACTGTGAAATATTTTGCATGCATATGGAATAGTAGGTTGTTAAAGCAGATATGAGAGTAAATTGAATGCTTAATTGTATAGGTCAGCACTGAGCAAGGAGTAAGGCAAGAGAGTGTGATGCTCCTGTGGTTGTTTAATGTATTTATTTATGGTATAAGGAATCCTTATGGCTTCCCTATGGTATGTTGATTGAGGAACCAAGTATATATGTATTTTTGGATGCAGGTGATGCTGTACTGTTGTTTGGGGACCCAAATTATTTTTAGCAAATGACAGATTGTATGATGCGAGAAAGTATGGATCTGAAAATTAATGTCAAAGAGCAAGACAGTTGTCAACAGGGAAAGTGGAGTGAGTGGTTTTAAGTTATATATACATGTAAAAACCTAGAGCAAGTAGATGAATTTATGTACCTTGGAATGGTTACTAAATACGAGAAAATGAATGGATTTCATTTTCAAATTTAAGATGCACAAATGCTGGTAGAAACAGGGTGGGTAATATGTGTTCGGTTATGTGGAAGGAATGTTTGTTGAAATAAGTGAAAAGGGCTATGTATAAGTGTCTGCCCACTTTGCTACATGGAAGCAAGAGCTGGGGGTGCCTGGAGAAATATGAAGGTTTCACGCAATGGCAATGGAGTACTTAAGAATATGTGATAAAATAAGAAGAGAGAAGGTCAGGAATAAATGGGTGCTGAATGAATGTACTAAACAAGTCCCTTTATGTGGTTTGGTCATAAAGAGAGAATAAACAAGGATCAAATTGCAAAACAAATATATGGAGGAGTGAATGGGTTGAGAGGAAGGGGAATACCACGAAAACTGTGGTTGGATGGAGTTGATGAGATGTAGTAGAAAAAAGAATTAGCAAGAATAGAAAGGTATAATAAGATATAGTGAATGTTGTTATACATTAAAATTATATACGTATATATTACAAAATTATATATAATATTCCATTCCACTGTGTCCAATTCTCGGAGACTGCCTAGACAAGTCCCTACAATTTTCTTGGCAAGGTTTTTCAGAAGTGGTTTGCCCTTGCCTCCTTCCTAGGGCTGAGTGTGTGTGCCTGGCCCAAGGTCACCCAGCTGGCTTCGTGCCAGAGGCAGGACTAGAACTCCAGGGCTCCCAGTTTCTAGCCTGATGCCTTAACCACTACACCAGACTGGCTCATTTATTTACTTATTTTACTTTATGCCTTTAGATCGTTTTGCTTACTATTTCTTATTCTTTTTGTGCTTATTCTGAAAGGGAACAGTATGATGGGTATGTAGATATGTGTATTTTTAGCGTGCCTTTCAGCATGCAGTCCTTACAAAGTAGTTTACAATAGATAAAAATATAATTTTAAATGAAAATAATCTGGAATAAGCAAGATTTTAAAAACCTTTTAAAAAACTGGCAACACTGAAGCCACAGCATTTTAGTGGTGATTGGGTTCCACAAACCTGGGAGCCACCATGAAAAAAACTCCATCTCTCATGAAAGCTAAAATCTCATCCATATTGAACTCAGCTCCTGGTGACACCAGGGCCACAGCCACATAATTTTCTCTACCACATTAGGGAAGTGGTTTGCCACTGCCTTCTTCTGGGATTTTTTTCCAACTTCCCAATCTGTCTACAGCCCTGATATGCTTTGAACTATCCTCATACTATCCATACTGGATCCAGTTCAGTTTCTGAGTCCAGATAAAGTTATCTAGATGCTTATACTCCTTACCAAAAAAAAATCTTACCAAAAACCTGGTGAGCAGGCCTCCAAGGCAAATCTTAAAAGGTGCAGATACTCCAAATAAACTGCTCTCTAATCTAAAGCATGAGGATAAAATCAGTATTCTGAATTAGGTCTGGAAATGAATGCAAGGATACAGAACTGTAATTCATGTTCCATTCACTTGCCACCATTAGTATCTAGAAATTTCCATACTTTTGGAGGCAACAGTTCTATATACGGAGCTACTGTATTAAGAGGCCTCCTCCCAAGCTCAATCCAGGAAAATATCCCACAGAATATCATGGGTGGTGTTATCAGAAGAGAAACCAAAGAATTGGAGCCAGCTTGGGTTTATCAAGCATAAGCCATGGCAAACAAACCTGTTCTTTTATGATAGAGTGACCACAGGAATGCAGTGGACATAATGTACCTTCACTTTAGCAAAGCATTCAACAAACTATTCCATGAGTAGAAAATATGGCAAAATGTGGGCTGGACTATGCTACCATTAGTTCAATATACAGCTGGTTGAATTAGTGTATCAAATGGGTATACATCAGTGGCTCTGCAGCAACCATACTGGATGAAGAATTAGAAAATATTAACAAATCTTCAGAAGGCACAAAAATAGGGGGGAAAGCAAATACAGTACCTTCGAAGGCAATATCAAGATTTAAGAAGACCTTGATAAACTGGAACAGACAGAAACCAGCAAGATTAATTTCAACAGGGAAGCTTCTTGTTGTAGACATTGTAAGAAGAGAGACATGTTAGTTTATGGTGGAAAAAAATCAAGAATCTGGCAGCATTCTCTTTCATGAGCTGCAGCTCACTTCAGCAGATGAAGTAAAAGCTTATGCCTTTTAATAAAAGGTGTTAGTTGGAAAAGGTGCTGCCAGTTTCTTGATTTTGTGCAACAGGGAATAATATAAAGTCCTACATGAGTAGGTGGTGGTGGTGAGGAACAATGCTGAGCAACAGTACATGCAAGAAGGATCTAGGTGTCTTGGTGGATCATAAGTTGAGCAAATGCAGTCCTAAGATGCATCAAGAGCAGTATTGCATCAGGATTAAGAGAAGTCATTGTTAACCTTCTTTCTGTGTTGGATAGACTGTACCTACAATGTTGTGTCCAGGTCTAGCCACAGCAATTTAGGAAGGACATGAACAAACTGGAGCTTATTCAGCAATAAAAATAAGAGGCCTGGAAGGAAAAACGTACAGGGCATATCCCATCTGGCTAGTTTCTTTTGCCAGCAGGGAAAGTTTAGAAGTTTCAGAAGCTATGCAAAGTCAGAGATGGGCAACCTTTGTGTGGCCAAAGGCTGCACTTTCTAAAATCTATTTTTTCAGCTACCTATAATGTATTGTCATTACTGAAGGAGGGGTGGATTTTCTGCTTTTTAGTAACATTTTAAGATTGTATTTTTTTAAAAAATGGTTAAGTATTTCAGAGAGTGTATAAACTTATTTTTCTGTTTATTTTTTTTTTAATGGAAAAATGTGTTAATATAATCCAGCAGTTTGGTAATAAATATTGGTCATGAGATCTCAGGGTACTTCCCTTCAACTACACCCACAATCAAAGGACCAGATTGTTTTGGATGCCGAGGTAATTTGATCTGCTTTTATTTTGAGAGAGGATATGGAGGAGTGTGTCTGGAGGCATCTAAAGAAGTTCAAAGAGAAGGAATAAAATTACATAAAATAGGAGAGGTGATAGCTTTAGGCTACGAAACAGAGATGTTACACACACTTACATCTCACCTCGCTAAGCATGGCACTGCCATCTGGATCAGTGCTGGGGGTGCTGCTGGCATCAGGGCAGATATTTGCTGCTTCAGATTCCTCTTCATTTCTGCAGTTGAGCTGGGTGTACTCCAAGCTTTCCTGCCAGCTGTGGGGCAGGTAGAAGCCAAACAACTTACCACCACCACCATTTCAGGTACAATTATAATGTTAAGAGCTACGCCTATACCAGAAACTTGTTTAGAAGGCTCAGCCTTGCTTAAAAAACCAAGTAAAGATGGTCAACGTCAGGGGTTATACCAGTTAATCTTAATCGCCAGATTTAATAGTTTTTCTTTGTACAGGTGAAACTCGAAAAATTAGAATATTGTGCAAATGTTCATTTATGTCAGTATGGCAACTCAAAAGGTGAAACCAATATATGAGATAGACGCATTACATGCAAAGCGAGATATGTCAAGCCTTACTTTGGTATAATTGTGATGATTATGGCGTACAGCTTATGAAAACCCCAAATTCACAATCTCAGAAAATTAGAATAGTGTGAAAGGTTCAATATTCTAGGCTCAAAGTGTCCCACTCTAAGCAGCTAATGAATCCATAACACCTGCAAAGGGTTCCTGAGCCTTTAAATGGTCTCTCAGGCTGGTTCAGTAGGAATCACAAGCATGGGAAAGACTGCTGACCTGACAGTTGTGCAAAAAAACCATCGATACCCTCCATAAGGAGGGAAAGCCCCAAAAGGTAATTGCAAAGGAAGTTGGATGTTCTCAAAGTGCTGTACCAAAGCACATCAATAGAAGGTTATGTGGAAGGGAAAAGTGTGGTAGAAAAAGGTGCACAAGCAGCAGGGATGACTGCAGCCTGGAGAGGATTGTCAGGAAAAGGCCATTCCAAAGTGTTGGGGACTTTCACAAGGAGTGGACTGAGGCTGGAGTTAGTGCATCAAGAGCCACCACACACAGACGGATCCTGGACATGGGCTTCAAATGTCGTATTCCTCTTGTCAAGCCGCTCCTGAACAACAACAACAACGTCAGAAGCATCTTACCTGGGCTACAGAAAAAAAGAACTGGTCTGTTGCCCAGTGGTCCAAAGTCCTCTTTTTTGATGAGAGCAACTTTTGCATCTCATTTGGGAACCAAGGACCCAGAGTCTGGAGGAAGAATGGAGAGGCACACAATGCACGATGCTTGAAGTCCAGTGTGAAGTTTCCAGTCTGTGTTGATTTGGGGAGCCATGTCATCTGCTGGTGTTGGTCCACTGTGCTTCATTAAGTCCAGGGTCAATGCAGCCGTCCACCAGGAGATTTTGGAGCACTTCATGCTTCCTTCTGCAGACGAGCTTTATGGGGATGCTGACTTCATTTTCCAGCAGGACTTGGCACCTGCCCACATTGCCAAAAATACCAAAACCTGGTTCAATGACCATGGGATTACTGTGCTTGATTGGCCAGCAAACTCACCTGACCTGAACCCCATAGAGAATCTATGGGGCATTGCCAAGAGAAAGATGAGGGACATGAGACCGAACAATGCAGCGGAGCTGAAGGCCGCTATTGAAGCATCCTGGTCTTCCATAACACCTCAGCAGTGCCACAGGCTGATAGCATCCATGCCACGCCGCACTGCGGCACTCATTGCTGCAAAAGGGGCCCAAACCAAGTACTGAGTACATACGCATGCTTATACTTTGCAGAGGTCTGATATTGTTCTGTTTCCAATCCTTGTGTTATTGATGTCATGTAATATTCTAATTTTCTGAGATTGTGAATTTGGGGTTTTCATAAGCTGTACGCCATAATCATCACAATTATACCAAAGTAAGGCTTGACATATCTCACTTTGCATGTAATGCATCTATCTCATATATTGGTTTCACCTTTTGAGTTGCCATACTGACATAAATGAACATTTGCACGATATTCTAATTTTTCGAGTTTCACCTGTATTACTCTACTGACTTAAACATGTGTCACATGAGGCTGATGCATTTGGAAATTCTTCTGCTCATTCTGCTAAATGGAATTCTATACTTTTCCCCTGATGTTCTGCTCCTGTAACACCACCGGTCTATGGTAAGAGCCAAGAACGAATGTATTAATTTCACCACTCTACTCTTAGTTGTCTGAAGGAAGAAGGGTGGGTGTCTCCTGTCAGCCAAGAAAGATGTAAGGCTGCAGTTTAAGCAGGAGAAACACTATGTAGAATCTAGCCAGCAATATCCTCCTTTGAGGTATTTTTATGCGAATGATTCCTTTCCTACCATAGCATTATTTCATCAAATTAAAATAATGATTTTTCTTCAGATGTCCCTCTCAAGGAAATATGTATGCATGTGTGCAAGGCACCATTCTCTGATCGTGCTAAAAGTGGAATACTAGGTTACTGAATGTTTTAGCTTCCTGGAAATTTAGATGATGTAAGGGAAATACATGCTGCCAAATGGTCATCTGTTAAAAATATTTACACGTCTTCCAATAAAAATATCATTGAAAAGAATGTTTGAATACAATATTGAACAACCAGTTAAATGGACCATACTGAACATCTTCCCCTTATCAAATATTCCAGTTCAATTACTTGGCATTAATTAAAAAAAACCTTGAAATTAACATATCACACTTTAAAAGAACTGCTTCCAATGTTAATTTTGTCCTTACATTTAACATGCAAAGAGTGGAGGGTTGAGGATAACCATTGACATCACAGCAGTGAGATAAAAATAATGTATTCCTCTGCTCACATGCTGTATCCCTGGAGAAAATCTCTCCTGTGAGGCTGATATTTATTTCAATAATCCCTCAAATACAAATACTAGTTTATGAGTCAAGATGTAATCAGGTGCCACTCCTCCCTATCTGTTGAAATCCCAATAGCTGTCAACTTTTGCCCAGCTGATACCAACTATCTATCAAGCCAAACTTTTAACATCACCTGGAGTTGGGTTCATTGTGTAACTCATTAAAAAAAGGTGAACTCAGACTTGAGAGTAATGAATTATGTTTTGATGTTTTTCCAAAAAGGGAGGAAAAAAACACTATATTGCCAAGGGCGGGCGGGCGGGCGGGCAGGCAGGCAGGCAGGCAGGCAGGCAGGCAGGCAGGCAGGCAGGCAGGCAGGCAGGCAGGCAGGCAGGCAGGATGGATGGATGGATGGATGGATGGATGGATGGATGGATGGATAGATAGATAGATAGATAGATAGATAGATAGATAGATAGATAGATAGATAGATAGATAAAAATGATACACTGTTGGTGATAACCTGAGTTTGAAAAACTATCCTCAAACTACGCTTAGGAATGACTGGGATAAGGAGAGCAAATTGCCTTTTGGTGAAATCCAATTCACCAAGGTATTGCCTAAGAATTAACATTTAAATATCACACCAGCCAGCTAGCTATACTTCACACCTACTATCTGGTACAAGAACCTTGCAGGTAGTTTACTTGTTGCCCGATAAAACTATGTGTGGAGTGAAAAATGTGGCAAGAAAACTTTTCCACTCATTCTTATACTATTAAAAAAACTGTGATTATCCACTGAAGCTATATGAAAGGAGATACGAGACTTTTTACTGTACTCAGGAAACTGGCAATGTAGCATCAAAGATACCACTAGAGGGAGTCCATTAATCTACAATTAAAAATAAATAAAAATGAGTAAAACCTTCTGAAAGTCAAATCTCCCAACACTGGTGTTCTCGTTTTAGCATGTGTGTATTATTATTATAATTATTACTACTACTACTATTACTACTGCTATTGTTGCCTTTGAGTCAGTGTTGACTCTTGGCAAAAGCATTTTTCTTGGCAAGATTTCAGAAGTGGTTTGCCCTTGCATCCTTCCTAGGGCTGAGAGAGTGACTGGCCTAAGGTCACCCAGCTGGCTTCATGCCTAAGGTGGGACTAAAACTCATTGTCTCCTGGTTTCTAGCCCCACGCCTTAACCACTACACCAAACTGGCTCTCATCTGTATTAACATTGCTTTATGTATAATACCTGTGACATCATTAAAAGTCACATGATATCTACCATATGAAAAGGTTGCTGATCCCTGTTACACACTTTTGAAACTTGACCAGGAAGCTCTGAATGCCTACCAGAGAATTGGCTATAAATTTAAAAAATAAAGCACCTATCTCACGAATGTGGTACTTACCTTTCTGTTCTATCTTCAGAGCCCACACATACGTAGAGCTTACACTGGGGTGCTAGAATGCACAGGGGGTCCCATGGATCACCAGGACCAGATTCGCTGGTACTAGCAATACAATTAGGAGTGTTTATGGCATCTTCTTTGAATACCTGTCAGAAAGAAATGAGAAACCACAAAACATGGGTGCAAAAGCACTCGATTACTTCTCCTGCAGTGCTCAGAGGAAAGACAGGGGTTACTTTCTGTAAACACTTAAAATCAGCATTATTCCAATGAGATTTTGGCCTCTGCTGGCTTGATTATGGGTGCTGATCTTAGTCATTTTAATCATAGATTGTTTGGTTATCTTGGTTATTTTATTTTCATTGTTTGTTGCTACTCCTTTTGTTTTGATGTTATATTCTGTTCTCCTGTGTTGTTCAGTATTGGGACAGCTTATAAATGCTGTTAACTCATGGGTTTCTAAGCAGCACCTCCACCCAAACTATTTATATATCACATTTATATGGCTGCCATCTCAAAAAAAGCGATTCTGGGCAGCGTACAACAATTTCAAAAGTTTTGGCCCCTACAAGTAAAACCCTTTGACAGGTGGATATCTACATCCTAGCCTCTTTCATGGCTCTATTTGATCTTTAATTTTTGGTGTTGGATCAGCTTTCTCCATTCTGGTGCCTTCCAGATGTGCAAACTTTGGTTCTCAGAATTCCCCGGCTAGCATAGCCATTGCTTAGCATTCTGGGAGTTCAAATCTACATGGCTAGAGGGTGCAACTCTGAAGAAGGCTTTTATGCTATAGCAGTGTTTCTCAACCTTAGCAACTTTAAGATATGTGGACTTCAATTCCCAGAATTCCCCAGTCAGCATGGGGAATTCTGGGAGTTGAAGTCCACATATCTTAAAGTTGCTAAGTTGAAAAACATTGTGCTATAGTTTCTGAGGATCTGATAATATGCTTTCCAACTATGTTACTGACATTGTGATTTTTGTAATTTATTCTTTGTGATACCTTTTTTAAAAATTATCACATAAAATCATTCCCTTTGAAGAAGCTAACATTCTTCTCAACCCCTACTGGAAGACAGAAAACAATGTAAGGATTCTTAGCCAACAAGTGTTGAACTTTATTGAAAATACCAAATATTCCTTGCTTGAAAGGATCTTTTGACAGTGGCATACTGAGCAACTCTAACCCCTTTTTAATCTCCCTAGTTAAGATTAAGCATGTATCTATCTTAAAATAAAATGACCATTGTAGCTGATGTGGTGTAGTAGATACGATATTGGACTAGAACTGGAGAGATTAAGATTTGAGTTCGCCCTCAGGCATGGGCAATTTGGGCCAATCATGCTCTCAGACCGGCCAATCAGGTTTGTTGTTAGGATTCTCATGTAAACCTCCTTGAGCTCCTGGAGAAAAGGTGTGACAGAAACCTAACAGATAAAGAGGCCCAGAATGTACTTTGAGAAACCTGAACCAAAAAGCTCATGTAACAAAAAATATGAATAGCGCATTACCTACACTGATCTCCAGTACTGCAATCAACTTCACACTACCTCTGGCCATTGGTACATGCCTTTCTTCAGAGGGGATAACTCATCTTAACGTTTAAGATAGGTAATCTAGTGCCCACAACACATTTGCAATCCTTTCCCCCCCCCCCAGCCCAGCTGATATAGAGGGGATACAAAAACTACAGTCCAAAACATCTGGAGAGGGGTTAAGCACTAGCTAGTTGTATCACACCTATACCTCTTTATGGAATGCATCCTTGTCTTCCAACATTTCTAAGATCCCACCCAGGCTGGTTCAGACACTGCAAAGCCATGGTTGCTGAACAAGCCATTAGTTGGGTTCACACAACACTAAGTCAAACCCAAATAAACCAATACAGCTTCATGTAATGTATAAAGCCAATTACAGGATATTTTTCTTATTCCTAGCTTATGCCAGGCTAATGGAATAATTGTATACTAAAGATTACTCAGTTGAATGGCCACCCCTATTATGGCTCAGCATATGGTTCCTGATCAAGCCCATGGTCTATCAGAGCCTATCACAGATGAACCATTGAACGGGAAGCATTGCCTGCACTGCTCCAGAGAAATGGAACCGCTAGCAGCAGGGGTGTAGGTAAGTCATCCTCTTCTACTTACATCCTGAGTTGAATCTCAGATGTGCCTGTCCCTTTAAGAGCATCCTCACTGCCTTACTCCTGTAGAGAGCCATTCCCCTGCCCCATCCCAGTCAGGTTACCTTAACAGATTTTGATCAGCAAAGGGAGGGTCCCTAGCAGACTGGCTGTCAGCACCTCCACTTCCCTTCCATTGTCCTGCTCCAGCCCTGTGGGGGAACGGCTCTGGGTTGCACATACTGCAGCTGAGCCAGGAGGAAATTCTAGAGGGCCAGGACTGGAGAGAAGAAACCTCATTACTATTTCATAATCCTGGGCTGATGTAGCCCAGTGCACAAGACACAACACAAAACCCATTGTTTACAGGATACAAGTTGGCACCCTGTAAGGAGGGATGGTGCTCATGCTTGCCCAGTCAAGAACAGGCCAGAAAGCATCTTAGGATATTACAGAAAATAAACAGGGCAGGTTTCACCTACTGAATGGCTGCCTGCCACGCAGCAATTGCAGACACAGAATTCCTAGCCTTTTAAAAAAGAAACCTCTCAGGATTCTACAGAGCAGATACTGAACTGTTATTTTCGGTCATAGACACAGGAGGTCAACACAACCCTTAATATATCATTAAAAGATTTTCTGATAAACTTAGAATTTTGTTCATACTTCACATTTGCAAACAGCACTAAAGCAAGCAAGCTACTGGGAAGGGGGGTTCTTTCCTTTCTTTTGGCAAGCCTTTATGTATTTATTTATTGTATTTATTGTATTTATATAGCCACCCATCTCACAGAAAGTGACTCTTTATCTTTGCTCTAGGAAATGCTGGAGCTGTTACAGGAGTAATTCCTCCACCTTCCTCGGGATGCCCCAAAACAGGAAGAGAGAGGAGCCAGACAAAGTCAATTACTTTTGATATGTGCTTTCCAGCAGCCTCTCCCCACCCACTTAGCAGTCTTCAGCATGCTACCTGAGAATTGGGGGCGGGAGGGGGAAATCTAAGCCCTGTCAGGGCACCAGGTGGAAGGAGGTTACTTTACAGCACAAGTAATCAGCCTTTGGTATCACAGGCAGCTGCAGAAAGGGGTATTTCAGTAGATGCAGTGCTACAAGGGTGAAAAAAGGGCCATTATTTTCAATATTCCCACTTCTTTAAATTGTTACAGGTAAAGGAAGCAGCATGGTCTGCTGGTTCTACAGCTGAAGAGCCCTGGTTAGAGCATCTAGCTAAGCAGAAATCAAAGAAATCCAGAGAGGACAAAAGCAAATAGAATAAATCTGGGGAGGGATCCTAAATGAGAAACAGCCAGCAATCCCAACTGGGGGACTGGGAGCAGCTTGTGAAGAAAAGGCCCCACCATCAAGTTGCCCTGGTAGGAGCAATGGAAAGGGGATGAGGCAATTTTCTCCCTATGTGTTTGGACTACAACCACCTCCGTTATCCCAAACTAGCATAGGGTAATGGACCAGCACATCTAGAATATTCTTGGGTGGAGAGGAGGGACTGCAAGTATTCAAAGTCACCCTGGGTCCCTTGTAGTTCTGAAAAATACAAAGGTAGATAACTTTGTAGAAGGCCTCTCAAAGGTTTTGAGCTACAGTTCCTGCAATCACTTGCCATTATTCATATTGGCTGAGGCTGAGAGAGTTGAAGTCAAAATAGCTGGAGAGCACTAGCAGCTTATTCCACAATAATCTGATTCTTTATTTCTAAGATAAACTATTCAGCCATTCTGTTACCACTCCACTTTACATATAATATTCCTTCTGTGGCACTGTTCATACCAAAAGGGTCTCTACTGAAGCACACACCTGCTTTAAATGCACCAGCTTTCTCATAATCACCCTGTTGAGTCTGCTGTGTTTGAACCTTCCAATGCCTCAAATGAAGAATTCCATAGATCAGTGTTGTCCAAACTTGGCCACTTTAAGATGAGTGGACTTCAACTCCCAGAATTCCCTAGCCAGCCATGCTGGCTGGGGAATTCTGGGAGTTGAAGTCCACTCATCTTAAAGTGGCCAAGTTTGGACAACACTGCCATAGATACATGCCCATTCTTTCAGATCTAGCAAGGCATTACTATTATACTACATCCTTGATGGCCCACTCTTTAAGGTCCCTGCTCAACCCATGCCCATCACATATTATCACAGTGCCTGTAGACTGTTCCAGCAATTTATGTCATCTTCTGTACCTGGAACTGTCCAAGAAATTTGGCTACACAAGTCAAAATTCCCTATTTTATGTACTGAAATTGATTAAGTTAACTATTGAAACTTACCTTAAGATTTATTTAAGATTACTTTAGTCATGTGATACCATGTTCAATACACCATCTGAGAACCACCAGCTAACAGGAGCAGAAAGGGCCATCTAGCACATACATATATGTGCATGTGCACAAAGATCCTATCATGCATTTGAGGATCTTTCTGATTCATCAGTATAAACTCCACCTGATGAACCCTTTCTGTGGGGACACCTGCTCTGTATTTGCTATTCTTCAGGAAAATCTTAAATATTTATTCTGTCCTGGTTGTATATACTGTACATTAAGCTTTAACTGATTTTATTTATGCATTTTTCTGTTGGTTATTTTAATAAATGATGTATTGTTTCTAGGATCTGATTGTACATTATGTATTTTTAAATTGCAATTTACAGTGTGAGAGTTTCATCCCCACAGAGATAAAGATTCCCTTGAGTTCAGGTCAACTCCTGGCAACTACACAAATACGTCCACACAAGGTTTACTGGAGGATTCACAGTATGGAAGCGATCTGCCGTTGCCTTCTTCTGAGGTGCTTTTGCCTTTCAACTTTCCAATTTAGCCTACGGCCACAGGAATTCCTGGTGGTCTCCCATCCAAGTACTAACAATATTAAAAACACCTTTTGCCCTCCAGAGGGCAACATCTGATGGGTGGCTCAGGATAAATTGCCAAACGCTCTTGCTCCCACCTCCATTACACTCCTGCAACATCCACAACCTAAATATCTGTACCAACTCTATCACCAAAGTGCCAGTTTCTCAAGGCGTAAATATAAATAATATAAAGGACAAGAAGTAGGTTAAGTGAACAGGATTGCTACCTTTGCCTTTAGTACTTTTCCCCTTTACATTAAGAATCAGTTTGTGCTAATGTTTAAAAGGGAGAATGAAGCTGCAGCTGATGCAAGCTTATGCCTTTTAGTAAAATTAGTTAGTTGGAAAAGGTGCTACCAGACTCCTCTTGATTTTTTAAAAGGGGAATTGGACACCATCAACTTAAATCCTGATCACTAGAAATATTACCTCTGTTTTTACTCCTTACCACTGAAAAGTTCCACTTACAACATTTATGATGGAACCCCTCCCAACACTAAGCATTCCTCATGAATTAATTTTTCCTCCATGTCAAAATAAAGCTCACCTGATTATAATGTTGATGAGCAGTGATTGTTCGCAAACAGTTCTGGCAGCGGTTCTTGGCAAACACATTGGCCTCAAATTTCTCACAGAGAGGATAATCGGCTGGTTCGGACATAGTCCACGCAGGGAAAGAAAGATGCCTTAGGCATGCAGTTTCACGGACAGGTGCAGGGAGGGAAGAGCAGCTGTGAAAGGATCAGGAGACAAGACACAACAATATCCTTTGTTTCTTCCAATCTTATCAAAGAGAAAACATTTTGTACAGCCTGGCATCTACTGGCAATTGCAAGATTGCTCTCATCAACCTGAAAAGGATCTTCAGATGGGAATATCAAAGCCAGAGAGATGCCTACAGCCACATGGGAATCAAACCCTCACCCACATGCGTATATCCTGTTTAAGTGGACTTGCTATGTGGATTTACTCAGTTGAGCCAGCAGAGTATTACATTAAAGAGGTTTCCTCAATCTGCTGTCTCCTAGATATACCGCGACTGCAGTTTCTCAATTTTTTTAGTTTGCCGAGACCTTCCAGCAAAGGTTATTCTTTGGCTAACCCTGGTTTACAGAGGGAATCCATTGCCTTCACATTTCTTACCCTGATGCATGTATTTCAACAAAAGCATTTCTGATGTTAAGAAGTTGTCTTTTATCATACTTGCATTAATGACAAAAGACAGCTGAAAAAGTATTGCTTGCCTAACTATCCTCTGCTCCATCATCCCAGCTGGGAGATATTCCTTCTAACTTTCAGCTACACATAAGTGCATTGCATGCCTACAATATTTGTGCTTATCTTGATGCTTCTTCTTTAAGATTACACAGTGTTTTCAGAAGACATTTATGCCCAAGTTTATCCCATGCATCCCTTCATGAAGTGTTTGAGGAGCTTCTTCTACTTTCTGATTGATAGTGGAAATGGTAGGGGTCAACATCAAGCTTATGGCTTTGGAAGGGAAAAAATGAGACCAAATGATGGGTCACCACCTACTTTTAACAAGGAGAAAGCAATCAATGCATGATTCCATCAATGTAAGAACTGACCTAATATCAGTTAGTACTTGCCTGTACTTTTAATTATTTATGCTCATGAGGATATAAAGGTAAGTCAAATGACTGTGACTTAACTAATAATTAAATACAGCTGCCCTTGCCATTTAATATCTCAAACTTAACACTGGTTTTATATCCTCAATTTCTTCTATATCAATTCATTTTTATATGCTATTTCTGTGTGATTAATTTATGAGCCCTATTGTACTTTATCCGGGTGCAACATCCCCCTAGAAAAGGAATGGCTATAAAATCTAACCTATGCTACCATGCAGTTAAATTAAGAGATTCCTAGGATAACTTAAAAAAACCAACAAATGTCCATAATATAAGCTTTACACAAGCATATCCCAACTTGCATAGTTGTTCTTCCTATCACACAACAATAAAGCTCCTGTTCATTCCTTAGAAACCTGATTTAGGATTTAGCAGAAGTACCGTAATTTTTAGAAATAAAATTAGAAATTATTTTCTTACAATGCATGTTATACAAAGAATCAAATTTCATAACCCACATCTGCTACACATCTTCATTTCTGATGTTTCCTTATGCGATTTTTTTTCTCTTCTTTTTTTCCACTGTTTTAAACTACCACGCAATACATTTCGAAACATATAAAAAGAAAACCCAGTTACTTGAAACTATTCCCAAGTTTAGCAATAGGGGAAAATGTTATTGTACCCTGGAGAAATTCACAACCCTTTATAAAATCCTGCTTTCTGCCTGCAACTGAAGAAAATAAAATAGATTAACTGTAAATTCATATCAACCACTGGAAAATGTAAATTCTCTTCTACTGAAAATGTAAATAAAATAAAATCCAATTAAGTAGTGGGTAGCTTTTAATACTAATCTAAAACCAACTAACTTGGGGCTAGAAAATAGCAAGCTCACACATTATCACTAAACGTAATAGTAAAAAAAAAAAAGCTTGAGAACGCACCTTGAGAACGCAGATCCTACTACGCACGCCTATACATAGCTACAACTGGAACTCTTCCACCCCCGACTTTTTTTTATGAATACAAACTTTCCTCCGAGGAAGTGGATCAAAACCCCACCCACTAGTCTCCTTTCCATTGGCTGAGTGGACCACACTCATTTGAATGTTGTATCTCAATTGATTGTCTCTGAGGGGTGGGCCGATCGGCAGCGAATGAATTTCTGGGGATATTGAAAGCTTTGGAGTCGGAACTTTTTCGGCTGCGGGGGTTTGGCAATTAAATCGACGCCTCCTCGCCCCCGGTGTTTTATTGCAACCCACGTTGCAGGGACGCTGGGCGAGTGGCTGATTTCTCCCCTTCAATGCTTTCTGTCAGGGTTAGCCTGCTTCCTTTCGTGCAAAACATTATTTTCTTTCATGCGTTCGGTCTTTTCATTATAAGGAGATAAAAACGCAACATACATAAACAATGGCACGCGCTTGGACACCGCGTGGAGCCGATTATCTTGGTTTTTGCCCTGACAAGAGTGTCTTTGGAATCTCTCTTTCCGTTATGTGCCAACTTTCCTGTGCCCTGCTACAAGCCTGCTACAAGAGTGTTTTTGGCCAGGATGCTGTTGCTACCAATCAAGCGCTGTAGCCTTTTGGCCATACTGTTCATTATGTGCACGTGCGTGTTTTAAGATGTTGCCCAAAATGTCTTCTCAAAAGAATTCTGGGTGGTGTTTAATACAGAAATATTAAATATGGAACAGCCATCTCTTCATAACTCATTCTAATCTTCCCAGTAAAGAACCTCACCAAGCCCCTCAGTATTCCAGTCACTCCTGAACTTACTAGCTCCATTTCCTGTAGCTCAATTCCCTTCCCTAATCTGCTGCTTTCCATACAGTGTATGTTCTAACTACAACTCTCAGCTGAGAATTGCCCAGCATAACTAGAGGGTACCAGATTCAGATTACTCCAGTGGTATAATTCAAAAGGATTTGCGTAGCAGATTACTTGGGCCCCTTTCAGTTGGGTTTCAGGTATAGTTATCACACTGAGACAGCATTGTTTGCACTTGCTGATGACCTCTAGTGGGCTCTGAATGCAGGTGGCGCATGCATCCTTGACCTCCTTGATCTTTCAGCAGCCTTTGGTACATCAGTCAGAGTACTGTTTTGGGTAGGCATAAGGGGGTGGCGGGCACAGTTTTACAATGGTTTTCCTTCTTTCTCCAAGTCTGGTTCCAGTCAGTGTTGGCGGTGGGGAGAGGTTCATCCCTAGGCCCCTGCATTGTGGGGTTCCTGAGGGCTCGACTCTTCTGTCCAACTCTTTCTTCATCTGCATGAAGCTGGATGGATTAGGTCATTTGTCAGCACAGGGATTAAGTGTCATCAGTAGGCTGATGACAGTCAGCTATACATCACTGCCCTTCTGATGCTGTTGAAGTTCTTTCCCAGAGCCTGGAGGCTGTGGGAGCCTGGATGGGAAGGAAGAGTCTCCAACTCAACCCTAGCAAGACCGAGAGCTGTTGATTTAGAGCCTCTAATTTCTGGAGATGTTCCATCTCTGATTCTGTCTGGGTAGCACTTCCCCAGACAGTACTGGTATGCAATTTGGGATCCTCTTAGATTTGTAGCTCCTGCTTGAGGAGCAGGTGGCAGCTATGACCAGGAGGGCCTTTGCACAAATCCATCTTGTGCTCCAATTATGTCTGTTTCTGGTTAAAGAATGATACAAAGGTATCAGAGTTAAAGTCTGGGACTGGCACTGGAGAGATTCAGGTTCAAGTCCACCCTGAAGAATAGAGTGGGTGACCTGGGGTCAGTCGGTCTCTTTCTACACAGTGTATCTCACAGGGTGGTTCTTACGATGAAAAATGATAGCAGGAAGCACGACGTGTGCCTTCTTGAGCTCCTGAACAATTAAAGAAGAGTATCTTCATTGAATCAGGACATAAATCAAACCCCAACATGTTGCTAAATTGACTGACAAGGTAGATTGTACTGCAATTATCTCAGTGTTCATAGATCTTTTTTCATTTCTCATATACAGTTTAGCATTCTTATAGCATTCTTGCCTCCTCCCTTTTCTCTCAATCTGTCTCTGCCTTGAAAATCTGACTTAACACTCTTTAATTGTTCTTCATTAATCATGATCATGTTTCTCCTCTTTCTACACAAGGGGAATTTTGACTAAAACTTAGGCATCTCTTTCTAGACCACCCAACTATTGAAAGCTTACTCTTATGCACATTAGTAGGAAAAACTAATCTGTTGCACATTTAAGTACATATACAGTAATTATGGATGGCTCCCAGATGTAGCAAGCCAAATGGAGATAAACCCTGCCATCCTAAGCTGTAGTAGCAGAGAAAAAAGAACATAAAGCATTACAATCAATTCCGCCATTTAGTATCTGAGTTCATACAACACACTAAACCAAAGCCAAATAAGCCACATTAGAACTTAGTATCATCTAAGAACACCAGCCATTTTAGCAGCCTTCTCCAGTCTGGCATCTTCCTTCATACATCTTGGCCATATTGGCTGAAAATTATGGGAGCCAGAATCAAAACACATCTGGATGGCATCAGGATGGAGAATGGTCTATACATTCATTTAATTTGGGGGGAAAGGAGGCATGGAAGAAATGCAAGAATTCTGCTTCAAGGTATATACCCTCTCTGGAGAGTAGGACCAAAGGTGATCTTCCTTTCAATACTATCCAATGGAGAATAGTGAGAATACTAATAATAAACCTCATGTCTTAATTGTTGAATCTCTGGTTGAATACTACAAGATACTGAATCAGATTGGTCTGATCCAGCAGGGCTCTCAACATTTCTCCCCCCTATTTGTCTGGTGTCTCCTCCCTGCAATCCCTGTTATAGAAGTGGGAGCTATCTGGAAGTTGTTTGTACTTCAGAGCAAAGTTAGCAACCTGGTCTCCAAATGTTTGGACTAACTCCCATTAACCATATTTGATGGAGACAGTGGGTTGCCTATATGATTTAAAGTCTTGAGGGAATAGTTCCAAGATGATATTCCTGCTAACAATCCACTTCTTGTGCTTGTTTCTACTACCTTTTGAACATTTAGTACCAGGACACTTTGCATGACCAAAGTCCACACAGGTGCTGGACATAGCAGCAAATAGTTTTATGCTATACATCTCAATATAGGGGATGCATCTCCATGCTGCTGGTGATGAACTGCATTTGGTTCATGCTTAGATTCTTTATTCCAGTGTGATAGTGGTTATATTGGAGAGAAACAACATTCATCCTAAATTCACCATTAACTCCAATGAGTACACATTCAGCCATGGGAAACAACTTGCTAACATAAATTGAGATGGGCAGAGGATGTCTCCATGATTTTCCAAGACAGTTACAAAAAGACACCTACCGTACTATTAACCAAATCCACTGAGAGGACCCCACAATGCCTCCTCTACTGATTGCAATGCACAATTTGGATGGTATTGAAGGAGGTATTCTTTTAAATACCTGGATCCTAAACCACTTACAACTTTATAAATTAATCTCAATAATCACAAACAACCCATGTGACACGTTTAGGACCAGTGTGATATGGCCCCCTATATCCAACCCCCTTAACAATTTAGGCAGTTGCAGTCTGCACCAGTTACAGCTTTTGGACTGTCTTCAAGGTAGCTTCACAAAGAGTTCATTGCAGTAATCCAACCCAAAGGTTACCTGGGCATGGAGCACTGACATTAGGCTATCCCAGTCCACGTAGGATAGTAGCTGGCACACTAGCCAAAGCTGGATATGGGTATGCAAGTGACATCTTTAAATGATTGTACCACCCCTTTTTTTTAAGTGAGGGCTTTCCAAGAGCTTAGAAATCAGAAAATGTACCCCCTCCCCCACCTCCAAAAAGCAGAAAATCACCCAACTGCCACGAAGCTGGTGTTTCTGGCATTTAGCCTTCAAAGAAAAGGAGCAAAAAATGCTTTATCCAGCAAGTGCTGCCTTTCAAAATCCTCACATGATTGAGGGTCACAAGAAACATACAGAGTTTGACCTCCAGGTCTCACCTCTCCCCCATTCCCTCCCTTTCACTTCCCCATCAGAATGCATTCTTTCTCTGTTGTTCTGGGCTCTGTTACCAATTATAAATAGATCAGAAATATTTTGGCTTGGTGTGATTATTGCCAGGGCACATGCAACAGCATCTATGCTGGCTTTCTCCCCAGCCTGATGTTCGAACACAATGCAGAGATGCCTCTTCCTCGTGTCCACTCGCTCGACAGGCCAAACGGTGCATCCAATACAGCTTGATCTGGAGATCTAATTTAGGAATTAAAAATGTTGACAGACACCTTTTAAGCCTAACATTTAACAGGTAATTGTGCTCAGACACAGAGTAGCAGCCAACCCTATGAGAGAGGGCCTCTTCAGAAGGGAAAACAAAATGCAGAGCTACAGACACGCCTAAAGCAGCATTCGGATCCTGGTCATTTAAAAAAAATCTTTGACAGCTAGCAGATCAAGCATGAGGCTTTTAACTGGAGATCTGGATTCGTTCTGACTGCTCCCATAGACTCACTTCCTGGGAGCGCAAGCAAGTTACTCCTTGTGACCTGCTGGGACCTGTGGCAGCTTCTATGTTTTGCCATGACAGCAAAAACTACAAAAAGTTAAAAACTATTTTTATCTTCAATGCTCGTTCAGTAGTAGCGATGTAATCTTCTGCAAATGTCACAAGGATTTATGAAAAACATGTTTCGTCATCAAGGATGAGCATTTAATATGAATAATAATACACACACAGAAACAATATATTGTTTTTATCTGTGCCAACCTTACCCAACTTGATACTTGACAAATGTGTTGGCACAGTACCTGGGTGTTTGTCCCAACAAGTTGAGGACATCTGGTTGTCTGTGGCTAGTCTTTTATATCTGTTTTTAGGCACTAAGTTCTGGCTCTCCAGCTGAAAATGGACTCAGAATACATGACGTATGGAACCATGGAAGTAAGAGCCAGAATGCAATTATAAATTTGATCTCCCCCAGTCTTGGCAAATGTGACATTAATCAAGGATCTAATGTATATCTAAAAAAAAAGTCTTTGTCCACCCAAATAAGTGGAAGGTGAATGAGAGAGATCCTTCCCAGCAGGAGACCTACACAAACTAAGATCAGACATGTTTAACTTGAACAGGCTCAACATTTCTTAGCTCCTGGAATACCAAACACCACCTCTCCTCTGCAATCCTGAGAAGACAGGCTTCATTCACATAACAGTTGATCCTCCTCTAAGCCAATTAGCAGAGTTTAACCGTCCATGTCAGCCTTTCAGTCTTGGACATGCCTCTTTCTGCCTGTCATTTTCCGGCGCTGGGACTTGCTTGTCCGTCCTGTTCTCATCTTTTGGGCTCTGTTCTTTACCCCTTGTTTGTGGCCGATCTGCTTTCTTTTCCCCTTTTTCTGGCTACGAGAATGCAGTGAAGCAGTGAGGGAAGAAATTCTGCAGATGGGAGAAGAAAATAATGATTTTCGTATCTTAGTTTAAAAAATACAAGCTAGCTTCTAGTTCTCAGGCTTATACTTCCCCCTCACCTATGTTTCTTGCTTTCTCCTGTGATGCTTGTCTTTCTCCTCTATTGGGGAGGTTCACAATACAACTCAACTGATAAAGCTAATAAGCTTTGGGCTAGAAGTTTCCTAGATGGGAGACTTTAATCCATGACCTATCCAGGGAATTCAGGCACCAGGAAAGATCTACAAGACTCTCTTGCAAAACAGATGGTCTGAGCTAGATGGCACACCTGATATGACTATGCTGCTGGTTTCCTCCATTGCACTTAAACAGCTTTACCCACAGGATGACTTCCAGACATGCTGGACTTCAACTCCTCAAAGACCTCAGTGCATGGGGGAAGACTCCCAGTACAGTATTGTGGCTTGTTTGGTTTGGGTCTTATACACTGTATAACCTAGCTACCGAGGTTTGAAAACTATAGTTTATACTTCAACAAATGATGATTATAAACAAGGTTCAGAGCAATGTATGAGTCCAGCCAGTTTCAGGATCTTTAAATGTTTTAAAGGCAATTCTGAGCTCTAAGGAGGGACTGCAAACAGATAAGAAAAAAATAGTCCCCTTGGACTAATTCTGACTTGAATGTTCCTACTATTTATAGAATTACCAGTCAATTGTCTCCTCTATTTTATTTTTACATGCACTAAAAAAGCTCCTGTGCATCCGAAATTCTCTCGGCAGATTACAAGAATTAAACAAAATAATACAAAATGTAGAACTATTAAGAGAGAACAAATCATACTGAGAAAAATAAACTTTGCAGCAATAAACCAATTTAGAACTACAGAGAGAACTAGCACAGTAAAATAAAAACCAAAAATCTCCAACATATTTAAAAGGGCTGAAAACTAACTTATTTACCTAGTGGGAGAAACATATTTACACAGGCAAAGGGGTAGGTATAGGAGTATTTGTACACTTTCTAAAGAAGGTATACCATAGCAACAGAATCAGCAATGAGAAGATTCTTCAGTCACATTTCTTCCTGACTCAGCCAGTAATGCCTTTACATAAATAACACTTTCATATAATCCTCTATGCCCACTTCGACCTGAACATGCCATACTTACCTCTATTTTTTCTTCCTAACATAACTTGATAGCACATCCTACACATGTCTACTCAGAACAAATGCCCTTTAAATTCAGTGGAATTTACTCTCCCCACAATGTTAGAATAATCTCTAAGCAAACCTTCAGAGAACAGGTGGGACATTCTGAACCGTTTGGTAATTAAAAGAAAGTCACACAATTGTAATACCTCTCAGACAGGAGAGGATCTCTAGATTTCTTAGGCAATGTACACGTGTAGCTGTTGACAGCATCGTCCCCTTCCAGTCTGGTATTTTCTCTCTAAAAAGAAAGCACGTGAGCTCATACAGAACCATCACAACGAAATCTAGTCATGCAACTAGAAACATGATTTGATTTTCTAAGCAAAATATTAAAATTTCAGATTAAATATTAACACTTTAGATTAAAATAATAGTAGCTTTCATTACACCAAGACCAAACACATAGAACCAAAACGTGGCATACAGAGTCATTTAGCACTGTGGTGATTGATGTGAACTGTGATCCATAAATCATGGTTCAGAATTTGGCTTCTCGTTGGATTCAGGCAAGCTATTCCCTTCTATAAACTTTGGGAATAACAGCTTAATAGACATTACTTTCATACACAGTACTAAGATCTTGCATATTTGGATGCACAAACACATATACAGTATATGAGAGACATCTGTAGTATGGTGGTTAGAGTGTCAGACTATGACCATGGAGATCAAAGGTTAACACCCACGGAACCATATACCTCACTGAGTGACTCTGGCCAGTCTTGGGCTGTTCTCCCAAGCTTCTTTTGCATAATTTCTTTTGGGTGCCTCTGAGTCAGTGTTGACTCCTGGTGACTGCCTGAACTAGAAATCTAAAATCAAGTTATATCCAAATATAACTCTGGGTGAGATTATCCATTGGCATGCTAATGCTATGCAGGTTTACATCTCCACCCTGGGCCGACCAAGTGACTCCTTCAGGTTCTTCATGTCTGGAGGCCTTGAGGGTACGGATGGGGAAGAACAAGCTTTGGCTTAATCCAAACAAAACTGAGTGGCTGTGGGTTTTCACTCTTCCCTCACCCCACCCCAAGATTTGGAGACTTTCCACCTTTAGTATGGATGGGGTAGCACTCCCAGACAGAACTGGCGCACAATTTGGGGGTGCTCTTGGACTTGTGACTCCTGCTTGAAGAGCACCTCCCCATTGGACTATTCTAGCACACCATATATGGGTCTGCCCTTGGCCATCCAGAAGCCACAACTGGTCCAAAATGTAGCTGCTTTGGTACTTATGGATGTACCATGACCATAGTTAATATATAACCACTGCTTTGCAAACAGAACTGGCTGATCAGCTTCTGAGTGCAATTCAAAATGCTGGCTGTCATCTATAAAGCCCTTTATGGCACAGGGCTGGGTTATTTGAGGAACCACCTATTTTGGATAGCTGCTCATCCCACAGGATCCAACAGAAAGGGCATGCTTTGAGTTCCCTCCAAGAAACACTGCTACCTAAAGGCTCTATGAGGCATACTTTCTATGTTGTGGTGCCTATGCTTTGGAACAGTATATCACCTGAGATTTGGACAGCTCTGACCTTCTGTAAGGGTTTAAAAACTTGATTTCCCCCCCCCCCCCAAGTTAAGATGTTGGATGAGCCTGCCTGGAAAAAAGGTTTAGGATTTTGACATGTTATGTTTTTGTGCCATTTTATATTGCATGGTTGTGGTTCTATAATTGTTGTTTACCTTGTCTGCTCTTTACTCCTATGTTAGCCAGCCAGAGTTGCATTTGTGAGTTGGGCAGCCATATAAACAATTACATAAAAATAATGTTATTAAATTAACAAGTGAATAAACAAGTGAATAAAAAATAGATAAATTACCTCATGGCTATTTAGCCCCAGGAAATGAGCTCCAGAAAGGTCCAGGTCGCTGATGGTAGTAACCGTGACTGTATGGTTTGGGTGATCATAGCTCACCGACTCTGTTTGAGATGTCACTAGATGTTCCAACTCATCAGCTTCCTCTGAGGAGATGAAATAAGGTACAACCCTAATTGCTTGTGCAAAGACAGTTTCTTCAATCAACCTGTTAAAGAATGGCATCTATGTTCCAAATGAAAACCTTATGGAAGGAATTCTTTAAGTTTAGACTTTTCAGACATGCTAACATTACATTCTATTTTTCTTTACGTATGTGGGTTGAATGACAATTAATGCCTCCATCTCCATAACTTTAAATAGGGATATTTTAATAAATGAAACACAAAACTAATCCTTGAAGCAGGCTTTTTGTTACCTGCATTTACTTTGCCACATAACCATCACCATTTACTACACAATTCCGCCAATGATGGGCAAGCTTCTTAAAACTGTCATAAAAGAATTCCATGCATGTCTCTTCAACCAGGTCCATTTCCATCTTTTCATTTGAGTCAAATACATACTCTGTGTGTGTGTGTGTGTGTGTGTGTGTATACACACATACACACACACACAGAGTCTGGAGCCTGTCTGGAAAAAAGGTTTAGGGCTTTGACATGTTATGTTTTTGTGCCATTTTATACTGCGTGGTTGTGGTTCTATAATTGTTGTTTACCTTGTCTGCTCTTTGCTCCTATGTTAGCCAGCCAGAGTTGCATTTATGAGTTGGGCAGCCATATAAACAATTACATACATATATACATACATATGATTTTATTAAGAATTTTGATTATACAGTAATAGTATAGTATATAAATTAGCACTGAACATCTGTCTTCCTTCCACTGTTTGTGATTAACAGCTGTGGCCTAAAGATAGTCACACTGAGTACTGTACAAAGCAACACCTAGTACAAGTGTGCTAAAGATTACAGCTTAAAAAAAAACTAATTCATTAACAGAGATCAAATGTTTTAAAGCTCACCACGAAGTCATGGTTTGAATCATGTTTCATATTTATTTACCCTCATTTTAGACAAACTGTGTTAAACAACCTTCTGTTCTTTTCTAAGCTGTCATTTGATACTTTTTGGGATTCCAGGCTAGATTACATCTTCAAACAGGATACCTACCTAAGGCTTCTTCTCTCTCCTTCAACATCTTCATGTATTCCTTATGTCTCTATGAGAGAAGCAACCAAATACACGTTCCAAAAGTTTTCAGAACATCTCCTAACTTGGCCTCATTCAAGTCACCGGTTAAAATTCTGCCACCCAGAAATCATGTACTGTTTCTTCTAGAGCTGCGTGGTAGCATTTCATATGAACTTACCAAAAATCAGTTTCCTATATAATATTGCACTATCAAAGCCTACGAGGGGGATTTGGAACCTCCCTTAAAATAAGCCAGCTTAAACCACGGTGCCCCAAGCAAAGCCCTTTCCTTTCTCCCACAAAGCCTCTGCCTCAAAATATGGGCCATGCTCTGAGGTGCTCCATTTTATTTCCAAGCACATATACTTCTGCTGCTTAGTCAGAAGTAAGGTCAGTTAAATCTAGTAATACGCTGGTATTACGCATTTAGAATGGAATCGAAATGGCAAGGGTAAGCTTGCTAAAATAGCAAGCAAATGCAGTTTACAAATTCTCAGCAGTATCAAAGATATAAGGCAAAAATAAAGGCAGCTTTCTAAAACCACGTTTGGGGAAAAAAAACTCATTTTCAGAAGGAAGCAATTCTGCCTTACTCTTGTAGCTGTTGCAGCCTTCCTCTTTCCAGACAGTTCTCAAATGAAATCATACCTCTTCTTTCATCTTCTTTTCTTCCTCCTTCAGTTTGTGCTTTATCTCCTCCACAGCTGCTTTCCTCCTCTCAACCTTACGTTTGTGAAACCCTGTCAAGAACTCCCTGGAAAGATTAAACACAGTAGAGCAGGCAGCACCAGGTCACAGTCACCCTCCTGCCTATGGAATCAGTACGCTACAAATAAGTTATCCTGCAGGATCAGTAGGCAAAAACATACAAAACATTTACCCATATTAAGCATAGTCATGCTGTGGGCTAACTTCCAGGTATGGTCCGCCTCCTGCAGTACTTTCCTTAAGAGTCTAATTCATTTGTACAGGAGGAAAAATGGCAGAACAGATTGGACAATCGTAAAGTATGGAAGCTATGATTTTTTAAGCATCTCAGGGAGTATTACAGGTAGTCCTCGCTTAACGACTGCAATTGGGACCGGCAACTCAGTTGCTAAGCAACGCGGTTGTTAAGTGAAACATCACGTGCCTGTGCCGGACTCATGTCAGTTCTGCTGCAGTTAAGTGAATCACCTGTGGTCGTTAAGCATGACATCATGTGACTGCGACTTGTGACTTCCTGCTGGTTTCTCCACTGACTCTCCTTGTTGGAAGCGAGCTGTGAAGCTCACAAATGGCGATCCTGTGACCACAGGATGCTGCAACTTTTGTAAATGTGGGCCAGTTCCGAAGTGCCCGAATGGCAATCACATGACCATGGGGACACTGCAACAGTTGTAAGTGCGAGGACCAGTCATAAAACTACTTTTTCAGCACTGACGTAACTTCAAACCGTTGCTTAACAGGGCAGTTGTTAACTGAGAACCACTTATAATTCTGAATTTCTAGGGTTTTAGACAGGTTGCCTTGTGTGATTCTTTTCCTCTAAGTGGGCTAGCTTTCTTGCCAACATAACTGTTGCCCATTACCTGCCACCTTATCTTAGGTCCAGCTTCTCTACATGTTAGAGAGGGCATGACAAGTGGACTTTGCTATTCCATTTCTCACTTCTCTTTGCTTACCTATGGGGGTGGGGGTGGGGGTGGGAGGACTAAATCAGCAGCTCCAACAGAGCTACCCTATCTGAGCTGAAAAAGTCCATATGCGTTCTAATGGGCAGCACAGAGAAAACTCTAACCCAGCTGCTGTCTAAAGGGTGTCTGGATATTTGCAGCTCAGATACGGTCGCCCTAAGCAAGAAGGATAAAGAGGCAAAGGCCAGGGAAGTACGCAAGTAACCATTAATGTCAGTCTAATTCATTTGTACAGGAGGAAAAGTTGGATCTTGCTCTTTGACTCAAGGCTGGCTAACTATTCCGTGGGTCATTTGCTCTCTCGCAAGAGAGAAAGTTGGATCTTGCTCTTCGACTCAAGGCTGGTTAACTATTCCGTGGGTCATTTTTAACACATAACATCCTTTACTTCAGTGTTCCTCAACCTGGCTGGGGAATTCTGGAAGTTGAAGTCCACATATCTTAAAGTTGCTAAGGTTGAGGAGCATTGCTTTACTTACTTGATGCCACCCAGATGAAGAGGAGTGCAACTCCCATCATCCTTAGCCGGCATTAACCAGCCACTGAATGTATTCTGTAACCCAAAACATCTGGAGGGTACTAAGTTGGGGAAGACCGACTTTGGAGAGACTTCCAAAACCCTCACATGTCGCTCCTTTTGTAAACAGACCCATTCTGCCATATATTCTGTTGCACGTGTGGACTAAGATCGACTAAAGCAATGTTTCTCCAACTTGGCCTCTTTAAGATGGACGGGGAATTCTGGGAGTTGACGTCCACCCATCTTAAAGTGGCCAAGTTTGACAAACACTGTACTAAAGCGACACGCGTCTGAACCTTGCAGCCAGCCTATGTTCAGCACGGGCTCCCCCCACGGCTAGGCAAGGAGCCTCGCGTGCCTCCAGGCGGGGGCTTCCGCAGGAAGGGAGGTGCGCGCCGAAAGGCTGCGCGTCTTCCTCCTCCCCCGAACTCACCGTCGACTCTGCTCGTCGAAAGACACGACCCTCCGGAGCGTCGCGCTCCCAACGCGCCGCTCCTTCTTCCTGCGGCCCATGCCGGCGATGACTGCTTCCGACTCCGCCAGCAGAAGCGCGAACAGCCGGGCAACTAGCGCGCCGCCTCTTCCGCCGCCGCCTCCGCGCTGCGTCTTTGGGGGAGGCAGAAACCCGCTTGCTGGCGGCTCCGCCTCTGCCTTTCGTCAGTCATTAGAAGAACTCGCCAGCGCTGCTTGTTGGGTGTCACCAGGCGCTTCGTTTTATCACGCAGCCGCTGCAAAACCTCCGCCTAAAGACTGCCCAGCAAAATCCGCAGTCGGAGTATCTTGGGGCTGGGACCCTAAATGCGGCTGCCTCCCGGGGCGGGCTGTTGTCCCACTCCTTCAGTACGCTTTTGGTTAAGCAAAAACGAGCAGTCTGATTGTGTAAATAGCAAAGGCTGTGTTGGCATGTGTAGTTTCAAACAGTACATTAAATCATAATATGATTTTGGTTTAGTTTGTACGAACCCAGCAGTGTGGTTTGTAACCTATGATTTAGATGGGTGCTTCTGATTGTTTATTTAGTAAACCATGATGAAATCAACTGGGCTAGCATGTTGTGTGAAAATGGCACATATCTCTATCTGTCATCTGAAGTAAGTTTTGGTGGAATATATGGCTCGCTTGCACTTTTAAATGGTTTCCACTTACACCTTCTCCAGTAAATACAGCAAATGCAGGTGAAACCGCTCTCTGAAAGTTCACTCACCACTACAAGACCACAATACTGGTCTTGTATTTTTGTTGTAGAAAAGTATAACAGAATGATTAAATAAACAGTAGGCAGGCTCCCTAGGGGAAGGCAGATTGAGATCTATTAGCATTTTGTTGGATGTTTTACAGCTGATCTGCAAGAGTTTCCAGCTGACCGTTATTGAACTGCCCTTGAAGATCACCTGGAAGCTACAGCTGGATCAAAATGCAGCAGCATTATTAGTAACGGGTGCCTGTTGGCATGCCTGTGTGTCACCACTGCTACACGAGCTGCATTGGTTGCCAGTCAGCTTGAGTGCAATTCAGGGTGCTGGTTACTGATATCCTGTATGGCAGAGGCCCCGGATATCTGAGGGACGACTTATCAACCAATTGTTTCTGCCAACCCGTTCTGGCAGAGTGGGTGCGCTCCAGGTCCCCTTTATTAAATGTTGTCATCTTGTGGGACGGAGGAAGTGTGCCTTCTCTGTCGCAGCTCCCACCCTCTGGAACAGCATCCTCCCAGAGATAAGGATGGCCCCCTCTCTCCTAGGGTTCTGGAAAGCTCTTCAACCCTGGCTTTGGTTCCAGGCCTGAGCTATTGGTGTATTTTGTGTGTGGGGGGCTGTTTTATTTGATCTGAGTCACTTTTAGATTGTTTTAGTCTAGGCTGTGGGTATGGTTTTATGTTTTATCTGTTTTTATGGATTTTGTTCTGTATGCTGCCCAGAGTCCATTGGAATTAGGCAGCTATAATAAATGTAAATAAATACATAAAAGTATAAAAAGGATCCCTCTTTAAATTAAGCTGTCAGATTCACTATTGATCATTGCAGCGCACAACCCTGGGTGTAGTGTGTGGCCAGCTTTACCTTCTGAACCACAATTTGTTTCTGGCTAAACCCAACCACTAATTTGCATGGAGCAGTAGTTGTGGTTGTTTAGCTTTTAGTAAAAAAAAATAGAGTAGAACCTCAACCCTTGATGCTAGCCCGGCTGTGGTTCTACTAGCAGCAAGGTTGGGTGGGAAATTACAGATTCAGTGCAGCGCCTCAGTCTGTGACTTTAATGATCACAAACACATGGAGATTCCTTGAAAATGTGGTAAACTGATCCTGATGCTGAATAGGACCCTGGAGCTACACACCAGCCCTGATGGTCTCTACTGGACAGATTCCAGTCATTGATGCTGAGATGAACTTGCCATTGTGCCTTTTCTTTCAAGTCTTCAACAAGGCTACCGGTTCTGGACTGCAAACATTCAGACAACCTCTGGATAAGAGCAGAATCAGAGTTTTCTGTATCTGTGCTACCACCTTTAGTGATCATCAGGATGTTTGTAGCCCAGATTGAGCAGTTTCATGGAGACTTTCTTTCATGGAAGCAGTAGGAAAGTAGGTCTGGAGGGTCTTTTAGGGGGCCTAATTCTCATGTGTTGAAAAATCCAGGATAACTTGAATGTGTATGATTCCTCTCCCCCCCCTTTTTTTAAAATCTCCAAATATGATCCATGGCAATAGGTGACTGATTACAAGTACTCTGAACTTATCAAATAGGTGGAGAAGTTACACACAATATTGTTAATCATGGAACAATCTGCAAAGTGCTTAAATGTACTTTCACAAGCTTGTCCTTTAACCCCTTCTGAGAAGGTGGAAAATCCGGTTCTGTGGTTAATAGTTGTACTTCCCTTTAAGTTTACACCCACAGGCTGGGTCTCCTGTGCTACAGCGCTCTGCTGTCATTTGAATGTAACTCCCTTCAGCCTGAACTAGCTTTGGATTACAAAGGCCATCTATCATTCAAGTTGCCTTGCAGGGACACGGACTGTTATTTCCTTGTGGCTCTTGCTGTCCTCTGCAAAAAAGAAAAGAAGAAAAACCTGCCTCTCTACCCCTGTCTCATATACATGTGGTGGAGAGAAAAAAGGCCCTGCTCTGCCTGGAGGGTTCAAAAGCAGCCCAGAAAAAATGGCTGCAGAAGATGAGAAGAATGCAAACCTCCTTCAGGAAGTTTGGAAGAGAGAAGAAAATGCCAAGTGTGCAGATTGTGGGCAGCCTGGTAAATCTCAGGGAAGGGGAAAATGGTTGTGGTAGTAGGAAGTGATAATTAGCAAAGATAGTCCCTGAAGAAAGCAATTGCAGTAGCTTGAAGAAATTCAGATGGAGGAATTATGCCTGGCACTTAGGACAAGGAAGAGATTGTTAATATTATCATGAGCTTTCTTACATTTGATAATGTCATGAAATGCTGTGTATATATGATACATCAAATATTTTGTTGTTCTAAGGATTATGAATTCTGTAACTTTGTGTATACAGTAGCCATCTAAGAAAGGAATGCGTTTGCTGCTGTCCCTGTGACTTGCCATTCATTGATGAGAATCTATGGCAGTCCAGATGTTGCTGAACTACAATTCCAAATGGCCATCATGATTGGCCATGCTTCCTATGGGTGGTGGGACTTGGAGTTCAACATCTGGGAGTAGGTTGGAAGAGAGATCAGTTTCACCACCAAAGAGTAATAGTGAATTAACTCCATGGAAGATAGAAATGAAGTGGAAGAATTGCAGTGCTACTGTGTGGAGATTGTTGAGAGCCAGGAAAGCATGAACTCATTGGACCATTTAAGAGAAGGACTACCATCCAGGAAGAGACAAATATATGGAGGTGTCCAGTCCTTTGAGGTATTGAGGAAATGGATTGGTTTACTCGGGAGAACCTGGATTTTTTTTCAAATACAGGAAATGATGTAATTGAGAAAACTTAAGCATTGACTGGGGGGCTGCATTATGAGACTGCATGCACATTTGAGGTTTAACAAATCACTTGGGCTGGAGGGCTCTAAGGGACATTTGTGTGGGTGGGCCTTTGACCTGGAACTGATGCAGGCCACTGAAAGGCTTACATGTTAAAACAATGGGAGATTATTTCATGAATCTCTTGCATAAGGTATTTTTGACCTTTGATATTACAAACAGAAGCAGCAGGGAACTACCTTTGACATGGTACAGCTTTTTAATCCTGTTTGTTGCATTTTTTACAGTCTGGGCATTCTGGATCAGAAAGGATAGAAATTTAGCAGGTTGTGTCTTTGATAGGAAATGGAGTTAACTGGTTCTAAAGCCTTTCTTGATGCTCTGATATTGCCATATTTTTGCCAGCCCCCTAGTTCCCCCAGACTATAGGGGACTGTTCTGGGATTTTGATTTATTTTAAAAGGATTTGCAGAGATTTAAGACACCCGTTGTTCATTGTTCAGTCGTTAAGTCGTGTCCGACTCTTCATGACCCCATGAACCATATCACGCCAGGCCTTCCTGTCCTTATTTTGTTCTTCTAAGGATTATGAATTCTGTAAACCCCATGGACAATGTCAAAAGACACCCATAATACCCTGTAAAAATATAAATCCCCCAAACCAATTTTTCTTATTTCGGATGCTAGTCTTAAGGCACCAATTTCACCCTTAAAAACTACCCCAAAATAGAAAAAGGGATTAAAAAATTTTGCTCTGCTTATTCCAGTGACATCACAGCATTGCTAGCAATGGCCTGTGTACCTCCAGGCAAGACTTAGGGAAAGGCCCCAAAGAGGGTCCATCTCAGTTCTAGGCTGATAAATAATCTGAAGGCATTAGTTCAGTGTTTCTCAACCTTGGCAGCTTTCAGATGTGTGGACTTGCTGCCTGGGGAATTCTGGGAGTTGAAGTCCACACATCTGAAAGCTGCCAAGGTTGAGAAATACTGCATTAGGCTGAGGAAAGTTGTTCCAAGTCACAATGAAATATGAACAAGAAGCAACAGTGGTAACTCTGACTGATGGCCATTTTGACCAAAAGAAACGTAGGCTCCCTAAAATTTATTGTGCTCTGCCTCTCAACAATCAATCTACAGTCACTGATGTTCTTTGATTCTGTTCAGATCCTGGCTGGGTCTCCTGTACTTTGGGTATCTTCATCTGCTTTGAGTGCTCAGAAGTACATCACAAGATCCCTAACATAAGTGAAATTAAGTCAATAAAGAAACATCACTGGGAGGAAAGTCAGATACAGGTGAGTATTATCTTGAGAAGTTTCTTGCCCTGCTATTTGTTTCGGTCATGTATCCATCTTTTTTTCTCCTCTTTTTTCTCAGAGGCATTCTCAGATGGCAGGAGAGGTAGAATTAAAATTTTCCTTAAGTTGCAGCATCAGGGAAGGAGGGTGTATTAGTGGCCTTGCAGAAAACAGATGTGTCAGTAGCATTGTTGGCATATAAGTATGAGAAGCAGAATTAGGATATATTCTGCTTCCTTCTTTCTCTGGCAGATTTCAGCTTAGTTAAGAAACTTCTGTAGATCTTTATAATGTGAGCTGAATAATAGTTTGTATTACTGCTAGGAAATTGTGCTGTTTGGTTGCTAGGAGAATACTATTCCTACAATAGCAAGAATATTGCTTTGCTTGCTTTCCAGCATGCCTGCTTCAGATTTTGGTTTCCTGTAGTCAATGGAAAGAGATAGTAATCTTGACAGGAGCTGTTGGGGCAGGGGGAAATCTCACTATGTATGCATCTATATGCTCATCTATAATGTTGTATAGGAGTGGGCAATTTTTTTTTTTTTTTTTAATGTTGAAGGCCATGTACCTTTAGGACAAACTCTTGGGAGTTCCATGTCTTTCCCTTTTCCTCTCTTTTTTCTCTTTCTGACCCCAGGAGGTTGCTAGGAAAGGGATGGATGGCTCTTCTCAGAAGGTTGAATTAACTACTTGAAAGATTGCTGAGGGCCACATGAGATCCTATGGCTGCAGACCACTCATGTCTTTGAGAGGCTTACTAAGCAAAAGGGTACAGTGGTGTAAGAATTCAGAAAAGGGTTCAGCAAAAACCCCTCTTATAATCTCTGGTGCTGTCAGCCCTTTGATGTAGGCCAGGTCAAGAAACAAGCACAACAAGGATTTCAGGAATCCTTTTTATTGCAATAAGGTAGAATAACGATATCTTGAAAGCTCGTCCAGGTTTCTTTCTGTCCCATCTTTTCCTAAACAAAGTTTCCTTCCCTTCGAATCAGTTTTTGACTCCTGATGACTGCCTGGATTAGTCCCCGTAGTTTTCTTGGCAAGCTTTTCAGAAGGGGTTTGCCCTTGCCTGCTTCCCAGGGCTGAGAGAAAGTGACTGGCCCAAGGCCACTCAGCTGGTTTCATGCCTAAGGCAGGACTCGAACTCCCGGTCTCCTGGTTTCTAGCCTGATACCTTAACCGCTACACTAAACCGGCTCTCCTTTTTCAAGACTGTGTAACCTTTTCTGCAAGGCCCCCCTTTAATGGCTTGCTTCTTCTTCCCAGAGGCTCAGCTCTACTTTCCTTTACTGGTGCTAACTGGCAGACAGACAGTTTTCTATGGAGCATGAGGATTGTTGGGGGTTTGGTAGCTGAGAGGTAGAAGTGCCACCAAGGAAGAACATTCCTATGCAAAGGGGAATGACCGAGAGCATCTGCCTTTTCTTGCTTTGCAGTTTCTGGCCCAGCATGGGAATGCACTGGCCAAAGCAACCTATGAGGCTCATGTTCCTGCTTATTATTACCGCCCAGCTTACGGCGACTGTCAGTAAGTACTATAACGCTTGTCTAGAGAAGGGATAGGGGATTGGGTGGTGGGCATTCCCGGACTTCTCTTACCTGCTTTATCACTTGTGACATCTCACAGGGTCCTGAGAGAGCAGTGGATACGAGCCAAGTATGAACGGAAGGAATTCCTGGAGCCAAAGAAAGAAGTTCTTTATTCCAAAGGTAACAATGCTACAATGGAATTTCTCCCTTTATTTATTTACTATGCAAATGTATATGGCTGCTCATCTTAATCAAGTTATCAGTTGGGAAATAACCTTTCCAAACAGCACGTTAGCAGCCCTGAGGCAAAGCCCAGTGGGAGTTGCTCACACCGTAGCAATCTCTCTCTAATTTTCAGGGATCTTAGTGTAATGCGCTGGCTCCAGACTTTAAAAGGGAGAATTCCATCAGATGAAGTTTCCTCCAAGTACTTCACTAAGAGGACAAGATGGAATTGGTGGAATTCCCCCCTTCCGATATGAACTAGATTAGTCCTTGTTAGGCTGTCAAGTTCTGGACTATCCATCCGTTTGCTTTGTTAAAGGAAAGGAATTCAATGAAGGGAGAACACAGTCAGGGACACAAATTAGGACATCTCCTTTGTCTTCTCCTGTGATTGAGTGGTGGGGCATCCCTGACATATTCCTTTATAATAAGTTACATTGAGGAGGTAGCCATGTATATCAGGAAATACAAACCTGTTACCAATAGGGCAGTCTGGTTTTGAGTTCTTCCTGCATACACGGTTTGCATTAGTTCTTGGTTGTCATGCCTGGATGGTCTACATTTCCCTGTCCCTATTTTGAGATCGGGCAGCAGTAAGCAGCCTCACAATGTGATATTGAAACACAGATAAAAGGTATTATACAGAAGCAATCTGCTTTAGGGCAGTGTTTCTCAACCTTAGCAACTTTAAGATATGTGAACTTCAACTTCCAGAGTTCCCCAGCCAGCATGGCTGGCTGGGGAACTCTGGGAGTTGGAGTCCACATATCTTAAAGTTGCTAAGGTTGAGAAACACTGCTTTAGGGAAAGCAAAATCACAGTTTGGTGGAAGTGCGTTTTCTCTCCTAATATTACTTCCACCCATACTAGTTCTATTTAGGAAAGACTGGATTCATTTATGTATTATCAGGTCAATAACCTGTCTTTTTGCATTTGATGTTCAAGGCGGGTAACAAGATATCAATAGACTATAAAAAGAATGATGGGAAAAGACATCAATGTTCCATGTACCAATGATATACAACAGAGGGGAGACAGAACAATAACACTGGGCAAAAGCAGCCACCAATTTAAACAAAAGCCCAATTACTGATGGTTATAATCTTGACAGGTCAAAGTCCTGTTTTTGAAAGGAAAAATCTTTGCTTGCCAAAAGAAGTTTAATAGGAGAAGGGCTGGACTAGTCTTGCTAAGGAGAGAGTGCTGAAGACCAGACTGTGAAAACGCCTTTCTCTCAGTTTTTACCATGCCCCTGTGATACCAGCAGAACATCAAGAGGGCCTCCACCTCAATTCTTGGGGCAGATTTGTGTGGAAGCAGGGAGCCTTTCTTATAACCAGCGGCCATTGTTTCTGCGCCTTTTTTGAGTGTGTCTGTTGAGGGGGCTGACAACCACAGGGCATCAATGAAGGGGGCAGAACTAGATTTTCCATGATTGGCTTTTTGCTCTTGCTTTTTATTTTGAAACCCCCAGACCCTAAAGAAGTAAAATAGCGGGGACTGGCACTTTAACATGCCTATTTTAATTTGTTTTCTTTTTTTTAAAAAAAAGCACTCACCTTTCACCCTTACTGTAATTTTTGTAGGTTTTTTTTTTTTGGCCAGATGTTGCTGGCATAATCCTGGGGACATACAAAAGGGATTGGGGGATTAAATGTGGTCCAGTGATTCCCTATGCCTGGGGTAGAAGAAAGAAATCTTCCATTCTAGTCCTGGGCTATATAAGTGATGCTGTTTGCTACTAGTGTGTAGTGGCTAAATATTGGACTAGGCCTGGGGAGACTCAGGTCCAAGTCCATCCTTAACCATGGAAACTGACTGGCTGCTCACTTCAGCAGCACATACACTAAAACTGGAATGAGATGTAACTCTAACAAATAATAAAAATAATTGGACGCAGACATTTGATTTGGCGCTGATAGAAATCTGTCTCTGAATATACAGTTCTGCTGAAATGGAAAATACGGCTGTGAGTTGTCAATAATACATTTTGCTCTTGTATAGACTCCTGAAACATATTGCTGTTGTTCATATATAATGCTAAGGTATGATTTTTTTACATTGGTTTGTTGGACAAGCCATAGTGATCTGGATTACACATCAAGACAAGAGACAATGGGTAAGTTCACACAAAATGCTATACCCAAAGCAAGCAAGCAAGCAAACTAATTATGGCTTAGCTTTATGTGTGAATCACACCATTAGGACTAGCTTGCAAAACTGTCTGTAGGAGCTCTCAAAGAAGACAGGACATTGCTATGTGAGTTTACAATGTTGTAGCCTGGGTAGCAAGCATCTGTAGGATGAGAGATTATAATTAAGAGAAAGGCCAGAGTTTGGTGGCAAAGTATGCGGTTTGAGTGCAGAAATTGTCAGCTTCCATTCCTGGCGTCATCTTGTAGGGCTGGGGAACCTGAAACTTTGGAAATGGCTGCCTGACTGTGTCTAGAATATTAAGCTAGATGGTTCAGTGCTATGACTTGTTCCCACTGTACATATGATACAATGGTTTTTGCTTTTGCTGTTTGCTAGTAAAAACAACAGAAAGGATATGGTAGCAAGTTCAGGTTTAGTACCACTGCAAAAGCTCCTTTGTTTTCAGAAAAAGAGCTTCACACACCTACAGGAGGTAGAAGACAAATGCAGAGTTCCAGAGATGGTGCTACAGGTGTAGTTAAGGCCGTTCCCCCATCCCACGTTGTTTTCCTGGAGGAATTAATATCAGCTCAGCCATAAGATAATCGTTGGTCTGGGTTTGAACAACATGTTAGACCACGTCCAGCGCATTTGAACTAACAACAAACATCATGATTGCAAAATGTTGCTAAAGTTTCTCAGTTAACCACAAATGACATGGAGGGCCAAAGTACATTCTATGGGAGAATGCAGCTGCTTATGTTCCTGATGCTTAACCAGACAGCTATTATAGGGCAGACAATACACTTTTAAGAAACATCTTCCTTCTAAAAGGCCCAAGATTGTTCATAAAATGGTTCTGTCAGTGCCATAGGTAATACTTCATTGTTGCCCAATATAGGAATTGTGATATTCTGACAGCCTGCAAAAGTGCAACAGGAAGAATTGTAGCTCAGTATTTGTGGTCTCTGCATGTTAGAAGATGTGAAATTATACAGCAGAGGGTTTGAAGACTTTCTCATGGGGAGATAGGTAGACCAAATTTAGAAATGAAAAATTAACATTTGGTAGACCACATTCTTGTTGTGAATGTGGAAGATGAGTAACAACAGTAAAGTTTCCCCTGTTGAATTGCTAGTGCTGAAGAAGATGTAGAAGCCCTGCTTGAAGAAAAATATAAGCCAGTGGCACTGCCAGAGTTAAGGGGGCCTAGACAAAATGACCTGTTGGCTCCTCCACGGTACTCCATCTCCATTCTCCCTTTTTCAAGGGAAGGTCAAGGGCCAGCCAGCCAACAGAAAGGGATGGGGAAAACAGGACCTCTGAAGAGATCTCTGTAGCAGGAACCCTGTGTACTCACAAAATAGGGGTGGGGGAACTCTTCATTAAAAGCTGCCCCGGGGATCTGCTGCCAACCGCTCCTTTTACTTTGGGGACTGGAATGCGGCCCCACATCTTGGATTTCTTTTCTGACTTCAAAGAAGTAAAGATGTATCTATTGTTGAACAAAAGTCTGCTCCATCTCAAGTATTGCCACTTATAGAAGAAGAATAGGAAGGAAAAGAAGTCTTCTAAGATAAAGGTTTAGAGTGGAGAGATAGAAGATTTGGCCTTGTAGTTCAGTGGCTCAGTTTCACTCCTGATTCAAAAGTTGCATGTTGAAGAGTTGCATGTTGAAGAGTTGTAGGTACACAACAATTTAGAATTACCATACCTGGGCTGCAAAAAATCCAAACCACTACTAAATGGCCGAAATGAGATAGTGGTAATTTGAATTTTTGTATGAGATATGGTAGGCGTAGTTATAACTCCTATGACCCCTGGCCAACATGGCCTGTAATTGGAGGTTATAGGATTATAATTCAAAACATCTGGAAGTACAAGGCAGAGGAAAGTTTAGGCCAATTGGGTGATTCTGACTTGATATTCCCCCCTCTGGCCAATGTGTATACAGGCTGGGTTCACACATTTGCAGTAATGGATTTAGTCTTAATGTGGTTCTTTTGAATGTAGCTAAGCATGTTGTCAGAAGCCAACTGTTGTAGTTTATAAACTGTGGTTTAGGATTTAATTTGATATGTGTCCTGGCCACTGTGGCTTACTCAATGCATCATAATTAAAACAAACCAAGACTTAACACAGGCATACTCTCTAGCTTGCATTTTCTTCTCCTAGGATTGAAGGATGGGATCCTGTGGAAACGAGGCCGAGATAATGGGCTGTATCAGCCACGCAGGTTTCTTCTGTCTGAGAAAGAGAGATGTCTCAAATATTTCGTCAAACTGGATGTGCGTAACAATCAGCTTTTAAGTGACTCTTGGTTCACAGAGTTTAGCTTTACTTGGGGTCAGAGAATCATTTGAGGATGTTCTCTGGATGTTTTTAAAGTTCCCTTTCTTTCTCACTCTTAACTCAGCTTCCTGCAGAGTTAAAATTTTTAAGCTTACTGGGGACAGAAGGACTTTTCTGAGTGGGAAGGCGTAGGGGTGGAACTTTGTAACATCCTATGCCTGTCCATCAATAATGTACTAATAATAGCAAAACCATTTCTTCTCAGGCAAAAGAACCCAAAATAGAAGTTAAAATTGACACTGTCAATGCCATGTTCCAGCCAGAGAAGATGAGGCATTCTAATGGCTTGCAGATCACTTATCTTAAAGATAACAAGACTCGCAACATCTTTGTTTATCATGAGGATGGGAAGGTATGAGAATCTGGTGTATATGATTACTGTACAGCTACAGGAGATTATGGAAAAAGCTTGAAATATTGCTGTGATCTTAAAATGGTACTAACCATTTAAGACCATCACTGGAGTCAGTCCAGATCATTTCTGCTTCTTGTTTAGGAATATATAGGACTGATCCTATTCTCTGTCCTCAGAGAATAAAAAGACCTAGTTGCAACACAAGAACTCTCCATCCACCATAACTTTTGTATTGCCAGTAAATATATCCATGGTTGGAAGCCTAATTTAGGGAAATTCTCTTTAGGCTGGCCTTCTGCAAACTTCTCCAGGGCATGGTTAGAAATTTGCAGAGTTCGATTCCTAACATATCTAAAGAGTGCTCTTTCTCTCTCTCTTTTTGTATTAATTATATGCATCTCTTACCGTATGCTATAATTCTTCTTTCAAAACCTTTTCTATGTGCCCATAATTAATTTAAGAAAAAGGGAAGTATAGTTTGGCACGTATTTATTGCAACAAAATTCTATTCTAGTGCATACTGGGGTCTTTGAACTCCCTCTAAAGTTATTTATACCAATCAGATAAATTCCATAGAAATAAAATGGGAAATGCTTCTGAGTCGATCTCCTTAGAATCAGGCTGCCAATCACATTTTAATATTTGTTGTGCCTTTTCTCTTCCTAGGAAATTGTGGACTGGTTCAATACAATCCGTGCTGTAAAATTCCAGCACCTGAAAGTTGCCTTTCCTGGTGCTAGTGATGAAGAGGTAAGAAACTTACAAAACTGGATAGCCTATTAACAAAACTACATTACAGATTACTTGATTTCCTACTGATGTAACTGCTCTAATTACTTCCAGATTTTGGCTTTCTCAGTGATATGGGATAATTGTATGTCTCTGAACTCATGCATGTTTGCTTCTCTGTCCAGTGTGATTACCTAGTTAAAATAACAATTCATCCAAATCTTTAATTGTTCAAAGTAGCTAAGGCATTTTCACAGATCATCCTGATAAATTTCTTTGCTGCAGCTGAAAACCCGGTTGACAAGGAATTTCCTGAGAGAAGGTTATATGGAAAAAACTGGACCCAAGGTATAACTGCTACTTATTGCTTTGGATTATTGTATTTTGTTGCCATTCACCAATAAAAGAAGTTCATGCAAAGGAAGCATGAAATATAGACACGACTGTAGTTCAGTGATGCTCAATTCCAGGCCGTTTTGAATAAAATTGACTATTATTTAACTCAAGAAAGTGCAATGTTTTTGAAGTGAAAAGCCTCACATTGTCTTTGAGCGTCATGATGATGATGATGGTGATGATTCATGCCATCAAGTTGTTGTCAACTCTTAGCAACTACATAGAAAGATTTTCTCCACAATTATCTGTCCCTAACTTGGTCCTTCAGCTCTTCCAATGGTGCACTCATTGCTACTGTAACTGAGTTTATCCATCTTGCTGCTGGTCATCCTCTTCTTCTTTTTCATTCCTCTTTTCCCAGTATTAGAGCCTTCTCCAGAGAGCTAGGTCTTTCCATAATGTCTCCAAAGTAGAATAATTTGAGCCTGGTCATTTCTGCCACGAGTGAAAACTCTGGGTTGATTTGTTTGATAAACCATTTGTTTGTTTTCTTGGCTTGTCACAGTATTCTCAGGAATCTTTTCCAACAACAACGTTCAAAAGCATCACAAGACCCATACTCCAAAAATGGCTGGTCCAGGACTAAATCTGAATTTGATTTATTGACTAAATTGCAACTTCCTGAGTTGACATAATACACACTAAACCATAAGCCATGGTTATATTCACATAATAGAATAAGTTATAAAGTCCAGTCTGGCTTAGTATATGTGAACCCATCATTGTGATGTCCTTGGAAAAGACTGGCTGGCAAATGTAAAAACAGCAACAAAGGAAACAAGGAAACCCAAGATGTCCGTTCTAGAACTTGACTATAACACAGGTTCAGAATAAAAGCAGTTTTTAATGCTGCTTTCAAAGAATGACCAGGTGAGGGCTCTCTCCTCTTATAAATTTTCTTTGGTTGGTTTTCACAGCAGAAAGAGAGTTTCAAGAAGCGTTGGTTCAGTTTGGATCACCGAAGGCTGATGTACTTCAAAGATCCTTTGGTAAGCCAGTAATTGATTTTGCCTTTCCTCTAATCTTCCTGATTTACCTGATTTATTTAAAGTACATATTATTCCAGCAGAAACTTGGCCATTTTGTTGCTTGAAATAAAAATGGGGTGGTTGATTTTTAAACTAGATCCTGTAGCCACCCAAAAACACGTTACATCAAATTTCATATTTTTTTCCACTTGATTTTTGCATATCAGATCTCTGTTAAAAGCACATTAACAAGCCAGACTCTTTCTCCTTTTATTGATTGTGTACTCTAAATTAGAGAGAAGAATTATGCCCTCAAATGTGAAGTTGGAGCAGCCTTTCCCAATTCATTCCTTCCTTCCAGATATGCTTGACTTGCATCTCCCTGAATTTCCAGCCAGGACACTGAAGGTCATTCATTTTTAATTTCCATATAAGATTAGTACTAAAGATTGAGGGGACCTTGTCAAGAGCCCAGTTGTGGCATTTCCCATTCCTATGCATTGTACTTGTGATCCTTTCTGTCCCCAGCAGTTATGCTGGGTTCGATAAATATTTATTGTCCAGCACATCTGAAAGGAACTAGATCAAGGAAGATTGTGACTGCTGATGTTGCTGGGATCTTGAGGTTTCAGTAATAGCCCGGGGGTTATTCAAGGGCTATTACTCAAGACTAAGCAGTTACCATCTTTAATCCCTCAGTGTAACATGTAAACCCCAAAACAAATCTGTAATATAAAAAAAGAAAAGAAAAAGAAAAGAAAAAGACAAAGTATGTATGTATGTATGTGTGTATGTATGTGTGTGTGTGTGTGTGTGTGTGTGTGTGTATATATATATATTTAAAACAAAACAAAACAAAACAAAAATGGGCACTAAAGAACAAAAATAAAAAACAATCTAATGAAGCAAAATACACATGTGTTACAGTAATATGCAAAAGTGACTCAATTTTTAAACAACAACTTAAACTTTGCCCCAAAGGAATTATATTGATCAGTCTTTCCAATAGCTCAACAGAGAGCCAATTCAAAGGCTGAGAGTGAACAAATTTCTTCAGTTCAGGATTTTAGGTCCAAAGTGATAGTTCCTTTTCAGCAGCACCCCAAAATCCTTTTAGCTACATCCCAAGCTTGAGAATCCAAAATTATTCATAAATCAATAAATTCCAAGTTTTGGGCTGGAATAAATTTAGCTTTACATTAATATATTTAAACTTTATTTCTCTTCCCAAAATTATATTGACAATAATATGAATATAGATAAAAATGGGACAACCACAGGGCAAATCCTTCATAGTCTTGTTATTTGAAGAACCACCTTTCTCTCATGGTTTCTGGAAGATGCAGCATGCTTGGGGCCAAGCAGTGTCATCTGATGGGACCCAGGACCCTTCTCTGTTGGGGCATCTGCCTTCTGGAGCAGCATCCTTCCAGAAATTCATAAAGCCCTAATTCTGTTCTCTCTTAGACATGCCTTAGGCCTGGCTCTTTCCCCAGGCATTGGGCTAAAGGTATGGTGTGGGTTCATTGTGAGTTGGTTTTATTCTTATTGCATTTGTTGACTCCTGTTTGGCCATATTTTCTTTTTTATGGTTTGGATTGTTTTCTGATTTCTTTTTTCTTTTTCTAATTTGTGTGCCACCCAGAGTCATTCTGAAAGGGTGGCCTACAAATGTGACAAGTAAACCATATGTGTTCCTTAGGCATATTACATTTTTGTAATTAAAAAAAGATTGACTCCCAGCCCTTCTTAAACATTCATAGGGAGGTCCATTAAACATAGATAAGAAGCTTTTGATGAATTACTTTCATGTTAAGGTCATAAGAAGCATATTTCATGTTTTTTAAAAGTGACCATTTATTTGTTTTAAAATAGGATATTCCAATTCTGTACAGTATTCTAAAGTTCTTGCAAGTTACAAAATAAGCTCTTCAGTCAGCTGTAGAAAATTTTAACATCTGCATTTAGAACAGAAATTGGGCAATAGCTCACATGGTCTGCTAAGTCTTAAACCAGCTTAAATATGTGTGTAACAACTCCCACTTTCGCTGTCAGGAGGGGCTGGACGAGCTTGTAAGCGTAGGCGTTCTCACAAAGCTACACAAAGAGGAACAGTGTTGAAGCTGGCTTTTTTGTTAGTTTTAAACTTCAGGGTCAAAGTTTGCATAGAAATACAGCCAGTTCCTTGTAACTTCAGTTTGGTAATCAACAGTCAGAAATGTCAAAGGAGAACAGGGAGAAAACAACCCAGGTACAAAAGTTTAGAGTCTTTTTGTAGAGAAGATCTGAAAACTCTTGTTTGACTAGCATTTTGCTGACTCCTTGAAAAGTTGCATGTGTAACATATTTTTAACTGAAGATTCTGAACAGTGCTTGGCAGATTCTTCCCCAGTGACAAAAGGAGGAGAATCTTGAAGAGAGTTGACTGGTGAAATCAGTTTCTCCTGCACTAAGCCTAATAGCAGGACTTGACCTGAAATGTTCAACAGGCTAGAGTTCTTCCTTCATCAGTCAGATATCCAGCCTCCTTCACTATGCTTCCCTTAGCTGATCTATGAAGAATTTAGAACAAAAGCCTTTTGGCTTTTTACAAGTTGTATAAGCCTCATAAAGAGACCCGGGAAAAAGTCGATTTGCAAAGCAATGTGTTCTAGCCATGCCTTTTAGAAGCAGTAACAGGTTGTTGTATCACCCAAGTTAAGTTGGACTATGTCCATTTGATTTGCATCTGGTCTGAAGTGATTACAGTGGAGGCCAAACACTATAGCCTGTGTGAGAAATTTTGTTGTTGTTGTTGTTCAGTCGTTAAGTCGTGTCCGACTCTTCGTGACCCCATGAACCATATTGCGCCAGGCCTTCCTATCTTTCACTGCCTCCCTGAGTTTGCTCAATTTCATGCTCAGTGTGAGAAATACACAATGAATAAAGTTGAAGTTTGCCATAGTTGAGGTGGGAGGTGCATATATTACACTCAGAAATGCATCAGAGAGCATTAAAGGTGGCAACTACCTGTTGCAGTTATCAGCCAAGCAGATACTGGATGAAAGCATTGCCTGCCTGGAAGAAGATATCTAGAGGAAAAGAAAGGGACTGGGGCCCAGACAGGATGGACAGTAGGGGAATATGAGAACTTTGCATGCAACAGAGAATGTCTTCGCCTCCTCATTGTGCTGATAACCCCAGCCTTAAATATTTATGCTGAGAGAACTTTGGCTATTGTCCCGATTGGGAATGAATGAACAAATGCTTTTTCTGTTGTTTTAGTTCTTCCAGCTGCTGCTCTTTTTCCAAATGTTAGGATCTTGTAGTTAAGGTATTGGCACATTTCTCTCTTCTCAGTGGTGTCCCAGGAAAACCACCTGATCACCCTGACAGGGTTCTGTTGTTCCTAGGCTCTTAGTTATGACTATAGTCTAGAATCCCAAAAGGGTTTTAAGGCAGATGTGTTTTTCTCTCACCCCATGCAGGATGCTTTTGCTAAAGGTGAGGTTTTCCTGGGCAGTGAGGAACAAGGGTATGCTCTCATAAAAGGATTGCCACGTGGCACGCAGGGTAGGTTTACCTGGAAACATGGCATCATTATTGTAACTCCTGACCGCAAGTACATCTTCACCTGTGAGACTGAGAAAGATCAGGAGGAATGGAAGGCTGCCTTCAGCCACGTGATGGAGCAGCCCATGACACCCCAGGAATATGCAAGTAAGCCCAGGAGGATGTTTTCATTCTATTCACCCATGAGATATTAAGGACAGTGGGTTGCCCTAAGGTGGTTACTGATTTTTCTCTTGGTGTTCCTGCCCTCCTGACTTGGTAAATTAAAAAAAAAAAGAATTAAAAAGTAAGGAGTGGCAAGCTTCATTGTAAAGTGTATGTGTGTGTGTGTGCCTTCAAGTCAGTGTTGACTCCTGACAACTGCCTGGATAGGTCCCTGCAGTTTTCTTGGCAAGGTTTTTTGGAAGTGGTTTGCCATTGCCTCCCTCCCAGGGCTGAGAGAGAGTGAATGGCCCAAGGTCACCCAGCTAGCTTTGTGCCTAAGGTGGGACTAGAATTCAGTCTTCTGGTGTCTAGCCTGGTGCCTTAAACACTACACCAAACTGGCTCTATTGTAAAGTGGCAACCTCTAATAATACTTTTGGGACCCAATTGTACCCTGTAAGCTTGATGGGAAACTGCAGTTTAGTGGCTTGTTTGTGAGTGTGCCAACTTAGTCAGAAAAAGGACCAAGGTAAACAATGGCAGTAGGGAGAAGATGGCAGATAGCATTTTGTTAAACTGGTGTTTTGTAACTGGTTGTCCCCTATGGAAGCTACTTTCTGAATATTGCGAGACAGCCCACTACATGTTCTCAACATTTCAAATACAGCCACCAACCCAGTATTTCTCAACCTCAGCAACTTTAAGATGCATGGACTTCAGCTTCCAGAATTGTCTGGGGAATTCTGGGAGTTGAAGTCTATGCATCTTAAAGTTGCTGAGGTTTGGAAACACTGCACCCACCCATTAGAATCAGGAAGGTCATCTAGATAGATTGGGTAGAGATGAAAGTTGAACAAGAGGCATCCTGATCCATATCCAATATTTTCCCTACTATATTACACAAGCATGCCATATTTACTTATACTGCTTAAATTATTATGCTTTCACTAGTCACAGGGCAAGAGGACCTTTTTTGGACAGTAAAATGCAGCTGTCACTTCTTGCTGCCACTAGGCAGTGCCCACAGCCCTTCTAGCTTGTCTCTTCAACCAACAGGACTAGAAAAGTAATCTTAAAATAAATTATGTTATACACTCATAACTGAATTGAGTGTAAACACAGAGTTGCAGAATCACCCCTCCCCCCTTTGCCTATGCCTACTCATTTTTGCACGATATAATAGATTTCTCAATTTCTTTACAGTTGAAGCTAATTTCAAGCTCAAACATTAACATCTCTGAAGAAGAGTAAGTCGCTGCTATTCTTCTTGGTCCACAGTTTTTGGAAAACAGGGCAAAAGAAGACGTTCTGGAGTCAAAGCAGCCTATGTATTCTCTCAGAGCAGGAAGAAGTGTTGAAAGAAGTCAAATCTATTCAGAAAACCCTCTGCCAAAGAACTGCTGGCCACCTGGCCCTCAAAGTCCTCTGCCATTTTGATCTAGAGAGACACTTGGTGTAGAAAAAAGCAGCACAAAGACTGATGTAAATTAGCTGATGGACGCTACTGCCCTGCTCTACAATAAACCGAACAGTTCAATTCATATTGGCCAGAAAATGCAGCTTCCCACCTCTGTGCTACTACTGCTTGCTGCTCGTTGGCTGCTGGCTTTTGTGGGTTTGGGTAGGAATATGTAGCAATCCGGTCAGGATGATGGTTGTGGCTACGCAGTACCCAACAGATGTGCGGCCTATACAGTACAGTATAGGGTGCCCTTTCTGACACAGGCACTTGCCTGTCCTCCTGTGATTATTCTGAGGCAACCACTCTCCCCCATTTGGCTATCTGCTCAAGCCCATATGATAAGTTGCCATCTTTGGCATGCTTGTACTCTGAAATCATCTTCAAAGGAAGGTGGGGAGAAAAAGCTGTAGGCCTCTCTCTCAAAGCTGATGGTAAACAATTTGCAAGCCTCTTTTAAATGGTGAGGTGTACCAAATGCTATTTTTACATTGGTTTGTTCATTCTTTTAATGGCATTTTTTTCACTTTCCCCAGTGATACCAATGTGAGACCCCGCCAGTTTTCTGCTGCCTATAACTTCACTTGCTTCCTATCCAAATGACATGAAAATTCTAGGTATTCTACAATGTCCTAATCCAGTGTTTCTCGACCTTGGGAACTTTAAGATGTGTGGACTTTAAGATGTGTGGATGATCACAGATGGCAGCAAAGAGGTCTTTGCTGTCATCTAGTTGTCATTTGGATTGTTGCACCTCAGATATGATACCCTAATGCACAGATAATTTCACCAAATGCTACCACAGTCTTGGTAGTCCTGCTTCTGCTGACCATGTGGCAGATTTGGGGGATGTTTGGCTTCAAGCTCTGACATGCAGCCATCAGATCCACCATGCAACCACATCCATGCCTTCTTGTGTAGTGCTGACAAACAATATCCATTTGACCGTCCTTTTTGTCTATAGGCCTGGGAGTGGGCAGTGGCAGACCAAAAATCTGCTGCTACTTACCTTGCTGTAGATCAGCAGTAGTTTCTCACTCCTGGCTTGAATTAAAACAAAAAGGCTTCCACTTACTGAAGTTAGGTGCATCACAATATTCCATGCAGCCTTCCCCAACCTGCCACCCTACAGAAATATTATCCTGTAAGTTCTAGAATTATCTGCCAGAACTGGTTGACTATTCTGGGAATAATGGTCCAGTGTATTTGAAGGCCCTCAGCATGGAGAAGACTGGCAGAACTCATAGAGTACAGCAAGTAAGCAACTGATTTCACTCCAGTTCCATCATTTACTTACCTTATTATCTCCCCTACAACCCCTGCTTGCTCTACTTGCCTGGCATTACCAGACTTCAGGGTGCTGATAAAAGCAAAGCAAATTCTGGGACAGGTCCAAAGAAAAGTGACAGGGAGGATCAGCAGCCTGGAAAGTAAACTTTGCGTGCTTCAAAAATGATTTGGGATAATTACTTCGTACCTGGCAGGAGCCCAACATCTCTCTGCTATTCATTATAGCAGCCTGTCTTTTTTAGGCTTCCATACCACCCTGAAAAAAGACGTGTCTGTTCAATGGTTCAACTCATTACATTTAATGTGGCTTAAAGCAGCTGAATTTCCCCCACCCCCCCAGATGCATGAAAAAAGCAGGTTGCTTTACTAAATAGCAGAAAAATGGAGTGCAAGATTCATAGCACGTTTCTTTCAAATCATTCTCAAACTTTCTCTCCTGAAAACTATGTCCTACAGGAAGAGATTACAGGAACTGGGTACGTTTAGTCTTGAAAATGAGGGTGGAGGGTGGGAAACAAGATACTGTAGTTTTCTTCAAATACCTAAAAGGATCCCATACAGAAGAATGCCATAATCTGCAAGAGTAAAACACGGAATAATACCCTTAAATTCCAGGAAGACAATGTCCACCAGAATGAAAAGAAAAGAAATCCTAAGCAGTTTGACAGCAGAGCTAATTTCCAGGATTGGTGGTGAGGCCCTCTTCCTTGGCTGAGTTAAGGTAGAGGCAGGAAAATGAGGCTGGCTTTAATTTGGATTCTTGCATCGACTGGGGGCTGGCCTCAGTTGTCTAAAAGCTTTTTCTAACTATGATTCTCCAGAGCTGACCACATCTGTCACAGGTCACTGTGACAGATGATGAGCGTCGTGATTAGATCAAGACAGAGATCAGAGAGAGATGATTTGACTAAAAAGCCATCTTTTTATTCCATGTATATTTAAAAGATTATGTTAAAATTACAAGCAGTTGTGTGGTCCCATTCTTTAACACTTAAACATACCAGAGGGGGAATTCTTTTCAGTGCCAGCACTTTCTGTGATACCATGGAAAGCAAAGTTAACTAGTTTGTCAAACTGATTGTCTTATTCCATCCTACCCCTCTTCTTTCCTAACACTGCCTTTAATTTTCTATTTTTGTCCTAAGCCAATTAAGGACCTTCCTTTCCTATTACAGCAACCATAAACAAAAAGGGTGAGGCTGAGGTTGGAGAAAGCAATGGAGAAACTGACAGAAAGGTGAAGGGAAGAAAATAGGATAGGTGGGAGGGAGGGAAGACATGTTGGTGTGGACATAGTGTCCGTCATTCTTCATAGTCCAGTAGTTACTGCTGAGAGTATTGGTATTTGAGTGCGAAGCTGTGAGTCAGACACATTCCTCTACCAAAAAGTGGAATGCTATTTTTGAGTAGAGGGCAGCTGGACAGCAGAAGTGATGAGGAAGAAATCTGTTGGATTGCTCTGGGAAGATTTCTTTGCGTTAATGGGCCAGCAGAAAAAAACTGGAATAGAGACATTGAAGACACACAGACACACAGAGGACACAATCTATGGAGGCTGAAAGCAAGAGGAAACCATGCTGTTTAATATGGATGTACTTCTTTCAATCATGAACTTTCTCTAAGGAATGGTAAGAAGCATTGCTGAGCATGACATGCGAAGAAGATAGTGGCATCATTTCTTATGAAGAATAGTTTTTTTTCCCCCTCATATCCAGCCTATTTTTGATTTCTTCCCATTAGCATTCCTATCCCTTCTTATTGACCCTAAGTTGCCAGAAGCGCGAGGCACAAAATGTGGCTGTTGTAAGTTTTCTCTAGAATTGGAGTGCATTTTGGCTAGTCAGTGATGGCGGAACTCATTGAAGAACCATCATGGAGCAATTTCTCTGATGAAGAAGTTGACTTTAGGGAGCACAGTTCTCTCACGGGAGTTTTGGGAACAATCCTCCTCCTCATGTGCCTCATTGGGATGGCAGGGAATATTTACACACTGGTGGTAGCATTTGGTAGCATGGCAATTCGTTCAGCAAGTTGTTTGTGTGTATATGTTATTAACTTGGCCTTGGCGGACTTACTCTACCTTTCCACTATTCCCTTTGTGGTTTGTACATATTTTGCCCAGGACTGGTTCTTTGGAGATGCAGGATGCAGATTTTTGCTTAGCTTGGACTTGCTCACAATGCATGCTAGCATCTTTCTGCTGACGGCCATGAGCTTGGAACGTTATTGGGCAGTGACCCGACCGCTAAGGGCTAGGATTGCTGGGAACAGTTATCACAAACTTGCCAGCATTGCTATGTGGCTTCTCTCATTGTTGCTTACCATACCAATGATGGTCATGATCCAGCAGCAGGAAGGCAGAAGCCATAAACATATTTGCTTTCCCACGTGGACACCTGATGCCTTCCGAGTTTACCTCACAGTTCTCTTTGGCACTAGCATCCTAGGGCCTGGCCTTGTCCTAGCTGTACTGTACTCACGTCTTGCGTGGGCCTATTGGATTTCCACAAAAGCTATGCAGCCTCAGGTGATGGGCAGGATACTGAAACAGAAGCTGTTCTCCAGGATCTTCAGCATCATTGTGGCCTATTGGGCTTGCTTTGTACCATTCTGGGCCTGGCAATTAGCCAAGTTGTACTGGCCAACAGACTTGGAGATTGGGCCTACTACTCAGGCTTACCTCAACTTTGGTGTTACTTGCTTGACGTATAGCAACAGTTGCATCAACCCATTCCTTTATACTCTGCTAACGAAGAATTACCGTGAATACATATCAACTCAGTGTGAGGAAAGACAAGGCAGACAGTACGCCTTCTTCAGGAGGGTGAGAGATGCAAAACCCCAAGCAGAACTTGTATCTGCAGCACAGGGAGTTGCACCAGACTGAAGAAACAGAAGATATCCATTGATAATTAATGCCATTGTCCATAAGGTTTATCTTACTTAATTCCAGAACGTCAACCTTTTTGGGTCTGTGGGCACATTTAGAGTTTTGACAGCACATGATAGGAACTCATGCAGGCTAGTCAGAATGTTCCTGCTACCCTCTGGAGACCCGTAAGATGCTCTCAGCTTACCTTTTCCTTATTCTGAGCAGATAAGCACACTTCCAAATTAAGCATGGGCTGCAGCCACTCAACATTTTATTTCCTAGGATTGCTAGTGGGGATTATGAAGACTTAGAAGTATTATTGAGAATAAAAAATAATGCTAGAGAGTGGGACATTGCTTTGAATTCCCATTTCATTTTTCTTCAAAATCAGTTGGGGAAGGGAAACCAGTTAGCATTAAGGGAGATACCCATGGTAAATTGGTAACCACAAGCACCTTGCTGCAGATGCTAGATGTGTGCAAAATGTAATGCATTTTGCTGTCAGTGATTCAGTCAGGTGGCTAAAGGGGATGGATCAGCCTGGCACCTACTGGCCATTTCACTCTCCTCCAGGATCATTTTGTTTCAGGGAGACAGAGAATCCACCTTTTTCAAACCAGGCTTTCCTACCGCCTTGTGGAAACTATAGATCACCTCCTGGCCAGGCTCAGGATGTGGCGCTTATGAAAAAGCCTCCTGCTGTACCTGTTACCTCCCCGAGTCCCTGGATCAGCTGTGCAGTGGGCGTGGGCTTGGGGAGGTTTTATCTACTTTTTTTAAGGGTGGTTTTATCTGTAAATTGAATGCTCCTTCAAAACTCTGTACCTGCACACACCACTGTTGGTGAAGGGAATGAGGAAAGGATGGATGAACCATTGCCAGGAGGAGGTTCAGAAAAGATTACTCAGTCTTGAGAAAGAAACTGAAAATAACCCTGCCTTGATTTTGTTTGGTATAAGATGTAGTAGATAAAACTCTGACAGACTTACTTTCATGGTGCTGTTATTATACCCTACAACAATAAAAAGCATTCCTGAAACCCATGTTGGTCTGTTTCCTATCTGTTTACCTCAAAGTGCAGACAGCAGCCCATTTTCTTCTGTTCCAGGGTGGGCGGGTACCCCTTTGAATATGTGGTGGGGAAAGGCCCAGCGTCTCCTCCTTGATAGTGCTTACATTCTTTTCTCAAAGTTGAAAAGACGTTGTTGGAAGTTGGAAGTCAAATGCTAGGTTAAAATCCCCCAGTCTCAAATGCATTTAAGAATAAATAAATAGCTACCTCCTGGCTTTCGGTAGTAATATTGTATTCCTGGCATGTTGCCATTTTGTTAATGGGCTGGGTGCTATTTCTGTGTGAGGGCTCTGCATTAATTCAAGTACAGCTCTAGACTTCTGTGAACTCATTAGATTGCCCTGTTTAGAAGCTGGATTAATTTATTTCTGGCTCAGTTATGGTGCATTTGAAATTACTTTTTTCCTTGAAAACACTTTGGCTGTTTTGAGCCTGTGGATGATCATTTCCCCTTCTTCAGAACTCCTGCCTTATCATGCCCAGAGTTTGGGCTTCACATTTTTCAAGGGATCTAGTGGCATGACAGTTGTGTAGCTCTCTGTAATTCAAACCACTGGATTCTGGTTTTTGTTTTTATTTTACATACCACCAGACAAGAGCAGACAACAAGAATTATGGATGTGTATCAGGCAATTTATTTCTCTTTTGGATAGAATGGGGGTGAAGGGATTTTTGTTAGTGCAGAACTTGTGGCAACTCTGGGTGGGTCAGCGATCTTTGCCTCTCATTTTCAGCATTTTGAAGTTGGCAGGTTTGAAGAGGATGGCAGGTTTTTGAAGAATTAGGAAGTGGAAATGGTGGTAGCATGGAAATATCCTTAGAGTCATTAAATTAATATTAAGTTTAGTTAAGCCACATTGATTTCAGCAAGACTATTCTGGGATCCGGCTTATAGTTTCTAGTCTGGATCTAGCCTATTGTTCTTAAGTTGCCTGTTCCTGATATATGCATATTGATTGATTGATTGATTATGTGCCATCTAATTGTAGCTGACTCTTAGTGAGAACTTAGATAGATTTTCTCCATAATGATCTGTCCCTAATCTGGTCTTTCAGATCTTCCAATGGCATACTCATTGTCACTGCAACTGAGTCCATCCATGCATTCTTGCATATACCTTGCATACAGCACAGAACAATTGGCATTATTCCTCCCATAAATTATATTAGTCTGATATAAGTCCTGGATGGCTGTAATGTCCTAGAAGGAAATTCTATTATCCCCTCAGTTCCCAGATTTCTCATTCATTGTAGGTATGTAATAAGCTTCTTACTAAAGCCAAGATGGTAAAAAAAGGACAAGTTTAACAGGTAATTTATTGAAGTAAGTGGCTACTTGGCAAATTGTTGTCTATATGTTTTCTCAACTTCTATCTTGTCTGTGCTATGCAGAGGTGCTAGGAATCCAGCACATCTGGAAGACATCAAGTTGAAAAAAATTGTCCTAAAATATATACAGATCGCCATTTGAGATGTAGTCCATTACTGTGGCATCAGTATAATCATCTGGTAAGCTGTCTCATTCTCACATGTTGAGCCTTAAGCCTATCTTTTGCTTCTCTTGATTTTTCTGATCTGGTACAAACTGATAGGGCAGTATAGATTATCGGGGAAAACAGTTGCATTTACTTTACTTCATTCAAGATTAAAAATGGTCTTATCAAGAGATTATCTGCACATGCAGTGGAAAGCTATCACTTGGTCAGCAATGATAGACTTACAGGAGAAGTTTAAGAGATGGATATTCCAGTTATGTCCTGTGAACATTTCCAGTACTGTAGTCATGGAGAGTGCAATCTGGCTTTTCATCTCCTTACCTTCTGAAATGTTGTTGCTGTGTGGTATGTTACAGCCACATGAGACATTCTTTGTTTGAGTGAAAAAGACACACCCTGCCTGGAGATCTAAGGCTGATTTATAGCCTGCCAAAGTTTCACAGATGACAGTAAAGTCATTTGTGCATTGGTTAATATTTTTAATCACATCAAACATCATGATCTGACTTCAGCAGTTGCCAGAAAACTCTGCCTGCTATATTATTCACTGACTCTACAATAGCTTTCCCTGATTTAGCTTTGGAGGCGACTTGTGTTAGCAAATGGAACAGAGCAAATACTTTTAAAAAGAAAACAGAATTGCATACAGTGGTAGCCTGATGTTCTGTCCAAACTGCATTTACTACAGCTCCTAACTGGTGGATTCCTCTCCTTCTTTGGTCCTCCAGGAGGGTAAAAAGGAAAAAGAAAACACTATAGACATACTACTGTTTTATGTCATCTGGACCAGAAAGGAAAAGCAGTACAACTCTCGGTAATTTCACTTGGTGGTGAAAAAAAAAAAGGTCCATATTCCACTGTTCTACTCTTCCTCTTTATTCTTCATAAACTTATATGAAAATAGGAAGTCCAGCTTTTTCTACTGGTGAACTTGTAAAAATGGCCCTGGAGGGCAATGTATAATAATCAACTGGAGGAGAGGGGTTTGCCTATAAAGAAATGAAGCATAGCAGATGGGATGAATAGCTAAACCAGCAAAAGGCATAAAGCAGTACTTTCAATGTGTAGCAGAAACAGAAAAGGAAAAGTTGTTTTCCTGGTGGGCTGGAGTCAGGTAGAGGATGACATTGTGCGTTCCTGACTACAGTGATTGGCAGCCCATATTCATGCTGGGGCAAGTTAGTCATGCAGATCAGGCCTTAATCCCCCAGCTATAAACCTGTCTGGACCCCACCCAAAATTCAATAGCAAATTCAGCAGTATACTGATTTCTGTTTTAAAATGCCTGTAAATAGGCATGTTAAGCCTCCAGTAGACTTAATGAACCTGTTTTGCTTATAAAACAAAACATAACATAAATGTTCAGTTTAAACCACACCTTTTCTGGCAACAGATATTTAAAATGACAACAACTGAAAATCCAGGCCATAGCAATGTTGGCCACCCAAGCAGAGAGCATAAAGGAGGGAGCATATCAGAGCTTTCCCTGGAGGAATACAGGCAAGAGCAAAAGGGCACTCTTGCTGCAGGTGGGAAGACCCTCGGTTGCAAACTATCCCCAACCTAGATGGGTTGGGTTACACCTTTCACAATACCAGCCCTTCCAGCCATCTGGAAGGTGGGAGATTAAGAAAAACTGATCTCAGAAGGATGGAGGCATTTTGAGCTGACTGCTACTTTCACTTTGGGGCAAAGCTTCTGTATCCTACAGGGATGTTTGTGATCGCTGTTGAAGACTGCATCATCTCTCAGCTATGAACTGTTTTGATCACTAGGGCAAATGAGGAAAGATAAGTAAAAGGAAGGATCTTCACATGCTGTCCTTGGGTGTATTTTGCACCTGGCCTATTGTTAGTTAAGTGAGTCTCTGTATTTAAGTGACAACAGGAACTTCAGAAAAAGTCTAGTAGCACCTTTTTCTGACTAATCAGTTTTATTCAAAGGTGCAAGCTTTTGTTTTATTCAAAGGTGCAAGCTTTTGTTTTATTCAAAGGTGCAAGCTGCAGCTCATGAAAAAAGGTGCTATCTATTGAGAATTTATTAATACAAGATAAGGAAGAAATTAAGATGATGAAAAGGGAACAATTAGCAACAGAAGGACATTCTTTTCAATGGTTTTCTTACAATCAGATGAAAGAAAGGTTTAATATGGATAAATGGACAATTGGAATTGGGAAGAATAAAACTGAATTTGAAATAGAATTATGTACAAATTATGATAATATAATAGCTAAATGTACAAATTGTTACTAAGATTTGAAACAGAGGAAGAACAAGTTAAAGACTGCACGGTGAAATGCACTGTAAATGTTGGTTATGATATTTGGGAGAAAATGTGGGGAACTATGTTATAATTTAAGATAAAACTTTTATAAAATGATGTACTGATGTATATGACACCAGCTAAATTGTCTAAAATGTATAAAGGAATAACAAATCAGTGTTGGACGTGTGAAAAGGAAGAAGGGACTTTTTATCATGCATGGTAGATTTGTGAAAAAGCAAAAAAAAAAGGTACAAATTAATGGAATGGTGCAAAAGATAATATCATGATGAAACCAGAATTATTTTTACTGGGTTTTATGGACAAGAAATTAGAAAAGAAATATGAGAAATTAATATTGCATATGGTAACTGTGGCAAGATAATTGTATGCAAAAAGTTGGAAAAGCAATGAAATGCCTACAGTAGATGACTGGATTATAAAATTAACTGAACTTGCAGAAATGGTGAAGCTGACCAGTTTGATTAGAGAAAAATGATAAAGACTTTTTTAAAGATTGAAATCCTTGTGTGGACTTTTTGCTGAAAAAAGGAAAAAAAATGAATTGATTATTACAGGATTTGGGGATTAAAAATGAGACAAAGAGGCTGCGGAAAAGTTTAAGATGCCAATTACTCAATAGAAAGAAGGACAGAAGGCACAATTCTGTTTTTTTATTTCTTTCTTGTTTTTCTATCTTTTATTTTCTATTTTTATTCTTGTCTGTTTTGTATATTTTATTACACTAAAAGTTTCTATTTTTTTAAAATATAAATTTTATTGAAAGTTTTAACAACAATAAGAACTAATACAAACTAAAATAGAACAAAAAAGAAGAAAGAAAGGAAGAAAAAAAGAAAGCTAAAAGTGCAGAAAGAAAAAAAGAAGAAATATAAAAAGAAGAAAAAAGAGAGAAAGCGGCTTCCAATCTTCTTCACAGCATTATAAGTACAATTATATTTTAACCTATATATAATATATATTAACATATTACTCTTTCTATAATCTATCCTGCCTGAACATCAAAATTATGAATCATAAGTTCATTTTTTATTTTTTTCCCAACAAGTCCATAAGGGGTTTTCAATCACCAGTAAATGTAGACGTTGTCTTTTCTCTAATCAAACAAATCAATTTAGCCATTTCAGCAAGTTCTGTCATCTTTACCAACCATTCCTCCATTGTAGGTATTGCCAAATCTTTCCATGTTCATGCATATAATTATCTCGCTGCAGTTATCATATATAAAAACAGTGTTCCGTGACTCTTTTCTAACTGTTTATCCATCAGTCCCAGGAAGACAAGTTCAGGTTTGAATTGAATGTTAATCTCTAAAATCCTCTGAATCACTGTATGTATTTGAGCCCCAAAACATCTAGCTTTTTTACATGTCCACCAAGCATGATAAAATGACCCTTCTTGTTGTTCACATTTCCAACATGAATTTGAAGTACCTTTATACATTCTGGATAATTTTTCTGGTGTCATACACAGATACATCATTTTATAAAAATTATCTTTAAGATTATAACATAACGTAAATTTTAATCCTTTCAACCGCATATTTTCCCATTGTTCCATTTGTATATTATGACCAAAGTTTTTAGCCCACCTTATCATACATTCTTTGACCTGTTCTTCTTCCATTTCAAATTTCAATAGCAGTTTATACATTTTAGCAATTACATGTTCATCATTTGTACACAATTCCATTTCAAATTCTGTCTTACATTGTTCAATACCATGAATTCTTTTGTCTACTTTAAATCTTTCTGATAACTGTAAATAAGAAAACCATTGACAACTATGTCCCTCTGTCATCAGTTCTCTTGATTTTATTTTATATTCCCCTTGATAAAATTCTAGTATCTCATGATATGTTAACCATTTATCTTTGACTATTATTTCTCATCTATAAAATGCTTCTTGTGCTGAGAGCCATAAAGGTGTTTTTGGGCACAACCTGGGTTTGTATTTATTCCATATTCTCAATATAGTATGTCTAACATAATGATTTTCAAAATCTACATTAACCTTGACTTTATTGTACCACAAGTATCCATGCTATCCAAATCTCAGGTCCTGTTCTTCTAACTCTAAAAGTCTTTTATTTCTCAGCAACACCCATTCCTTCATCCAAACCAAACAAGCTGCAAAATACAATTTCAGAACAGGTTAACCCAATCCTCTTCTTTCCTTTGCATCTTATAATACCTTATATTTAGCTTGTGGCTTTTTTCCTTGCCATACAAACTTAGATATATCTTTTTGCCATTGTTTAAATGGTACATCCATTGTCAAAACAGGTATAGTCTGAAACAAGAACACCATTCTAGGCAAAATATTCATCTTTATCACATAAATTCTCCCCAACAATGACACTTATAGCTTCTTTCATCTTAACATATCCTTTTTAATTTCATTCCATATCTTAACATAATTATTTTGAAATAACATATAATTCATATTAATTGTAGTGATACCCAAATATTTTACTTTTTTTCTCAATCTTAAAACCAGTTTTTTCATCAGTTAGGTTTGATCCTCTATTTTCATATTTTTGTTAACATTTTAAACTTCTGATTATTAATCTTAAAACCTGCTAGCATACCAAATTCTTTTAATTTCCCTATTAATATTTCTATCATTCACTTTAATGGATCCTACAAAACCCATACTAAATCATCAGCAAATGCCCTTAAATTATAAGTTTCTCTTTTGATCTTTACTCCTGCAATTGTCTCATCTCTCTGTTCAATATTTAAAGAACTAAAATAAACAGGAGCAGAAACAACAGGCACCCTTGTCTTGTTCCTTTTTGTATCTCACAGGGTTTTGTTAGTTCTCCATTAACAATTATTTGTGCTTTCTGTGAGGTGTAGATTGATCTTACCCATTTAATAAAATTCTCTCCAAAGTTCATATCTTCCAAAACTTTAAACAGGAAAGCCCAGTTCAAATTGTTGAAGGCCTTCTATGAGTCTAAGAAAATCAATGCAGCTTGTTTTTCATTATGCTGCTCCAACACATAATGTCCAAAATGTCCAACACATTTCTAACATTATCCCTTAACTGTCATTTAGGTAAAAACTCAGACTGATCTTCATGAATAAATTCTTGCAAAATTATTTTCAACCTCTTAGCCAAAATCATTGTAAACAACTTAAAGTCATTATTCAATAATGATATCGGCCGATAGTTTCTTGTTAAATCTTGTCGCTCTTTAGGCATGAATGCAATACTAGCCTCTTTCCAGCTATCCAGCATCTTTCCCTTCTGTAAAATAGAATTCATCATATTTTGTAGTAAGAGTTCATCTTCAAAATATTTGTAATAAGATGAAATACTATTTTGCATGTTCATATTATCTGCTACTACAGTATTTCCCTCTTGTAATTTTAATATCATTTTCTTTTCTTTTTCTTTTTGTAATTTGTATGCCAGCCATTTCCCTGGTTTATTTGCAAACTCAAAATTTGTTTTGCATAATTCATTTTTATTTCCATTTCTCTTACTGTTAACATAGATAATTGTTGCTGTAGAAGCTTAATCTGTTGGGAAATACTTATTTTCTCTGAGAACTTCTTTAATTCTTCTTTTCTCTTTATCTCATCGAAAAGCTTGTATTTTCTCTTGCCTCCTCTTTTTGAGTCCCCTGTTATGTTGTATAAAATATCCTCTCATGAAAGCTTTACTTGTGTCCCAGACCATCCTTACATCTGTGCCTTTATTAAGATTATTTTTAAAAAATTATTTTAATTTCTGTTTACAGTCAACAGTTCAACCTCCATCTGAAATAACTACCATATTTTTCCGACTATAAGACGATACTTTTTTCTAAAATCCTTACCCTAAAAATTGAAGGGTGTCTTATTCAAGGGAGTCAGCGAGGAGAGAACCGTGCGGTGGCAAAACTGCCCATACTTTGTCTCTGCAGTCAGGCTTCCTCCTATTGCTAGCCTCCAATCACAAGTGAAATAGCTTGTCTCCTCCAATCACGAGCCTGATGTAACTGATGTCAGCTGATGCTGAACAAACCAATTAGAGGAAGTCTGCAGAGATGAGCTATCGGCAGTTTCACTCGTGCTTGAATGTAATCAGTTATGCAAAAGAGCATGGAAATAGAGCTGCAGAGAGACGGTTTGGACCTCCTCCCACAGAGTGTATCAGGTAAATGTTAACTAATTACTAAATAAAAATGTGTTCTGCACTATCTTTAAAATATTGATTTCTTAATTTGGGGTTGGAAAAATGGGGGTCGTCTTGTACATGGGGGCATCTTATTGTCGGAAAAATACGGTAAGTTTCTTTTTAAAAACCAAACTCACTGGGTTATGATTTGAAAAAATCTTTGGTAGAATCTCTACTTTGAACATTAGTAACCAGATTCTTTGAAATCCAAATCATATCTCTCCTTGAAAAAGATCTATGTCTTTCAGAGAAATAAATATACTCTTTTGATTTGCCATATTTATGTCTTCATATGTCAACAAGCTCTAAATTGTCCATCAGATTAAAAAAAAAAAACTTTGGTAATTTACCTTGGGTAATTTTAATATTTTTTTCAAAAGTTCTGTCTTCTTGTGGGGAAACCACTCCATTCCCATCCCTCATTAAACACTAATTTTTATAGGAAAAGCCATTAGCCATTATAAAAGTCCTTTATAAAATGTTACTTTGTCTTCATTTGGGACAACATTAAACATTTCTGATTAAAAAAAATAAACAAAAAGGTGTTACCTATTTTTGCCATCATAAACTAATATAGATGTTCCCCTATAATGTCTATAACTAGAAGGAACTGTCAGGGGAAAAACCACGTTAAACACAGGAGGCAGACTCACCATAAAACAAGTTACTTAAAAGCTTTATTAAATGTTAGTTCAACAAGCAAGTAAAATTCAACCAATAGCATACAAGGTACCTACTTAGATTCACATTGCAATGTCGTGACCATTCCAACCGAGCCATCAGGTAGACAGCTTGATTAAAATGGTACCGACCACCTCAGATGCAATCCTTTTTATCCCTTAAAACCACAAACCACAGACCATGACTCCTAGGTTTAGCAACTGGATTTTTAGCAACTTCTTTGGTGCTAATTTTACCATACTTTCCTGTTCTATTCGTCCCTGTCACGTCTGTTCCCATCAACAAGTTGCTTAGTCTTGCATTTGACGTTTCCTGTCATTGCCCTACAGGTCATTTTTCGGCTAACGTGGCTTTATTAAATGCAATCAAAACCAACATTAAAACATACAAAAAGCTACTACAATTTTCCCCTCACAGAACTTCCTGTCTCTTTCTCTCTCTCTCTTTCTTCCACTTGTAGTTTAGGTAGAAGCAAGGTTTTTCTATCCTCATGTATTTCTTAATAAATCTACTTTGTACTTCTGACACAATTAATGTCTGTTACCATTCGTGGACAGTTGGACTAAAGTCATGTTCTTCACCCAAGACAACTAGATTATGAACATTTTATTTTTTTTTTTAATGGGGTGGTCTGTGACTTATTTAATCAGTGTTCTTCCGGCACTTTGCTTAGGGTTATGATAGGAAAAGGCTGGAGAAGAAGGCAGATCTAAACCCAAAGGGTGGGAAATAATGCATTCTGGGAAAGAGAAGAGGATGCTTCAAAGATAGTGGCAATCTAAGCTATTCATCTTGACTGTGGAGCAAGTGCTCCAGTTTTTTTTAATAAACATTTCTTTGTTGATCTTGATCATTCCTTTTTTTTTTTTTTAACTTTGTATTGTTTTATTGTATTATTATAAAACACAGGTAATACATTGTGTTATTTGGGTATGGAAGTATATATACGGTATTGACTGGAGATTACTAACACTCTAATATTTAGCTAACTTAAGCCTTTAAAGATAAAAAATGAAAGATTATCTCAATATTAACTATGATTTCTAAAATGCTAATGTTGACAAACATAAAGTTGTTTAAATTTCACATCTAAAGCTAAATGTGGCATTAATACATTAAAATATTTGTTATTTAATAAAAATTCTGTCTTAAGCTTAATACTTAATACTTAATACTAATATCTCCACTGTATTACTTATTATTGTTTGTGCATATCATAAAGAAAAAAACAAAAACAAAATAAACAACAAGAAGAAAAAAAAGTTTAAAAAATTTAAAAAGCTATTTGGTTTCTAACTTCCCCCTTTTTGTGCTTCTACCAATTTGCAGTACTCATAAGCACTTAGGCCCTCTTAGAAGCCATACTGTAAGTGTTTATATTTGCCATGCTGTGTAGTATATTGTATATATGGGAAATATATCTAGTAAAAAAAAGTTGTGTTTTCATTTCAAATTTAATTTCCAAAATTTTCCACATTGTACTATGTATAGCTTTCTAGTACTTTCGAGGGTTTTTTGCATGTCCACCACATGTGGTAAAATGTTCCTTCTGTTTCATGGCATTTCCAACATTTATTACTCTATGATTTATCTATCTTGAAGATTATTGATGGAGTTGTGTACCCTTTGTAAAACATTTTGTACCAATTTTTTTTTTTTTAGATTGTAGCTTGGAGTAAATTTTATGGATTTGGTCCATAATTCTTCCCATTGTTTTGTTGTGACTGTTTCTTTAAAATGTTGCATCCATTTTATCATACATTTTTTAATTTATTCTGTCTTTGTATCATTTCTAAGTAGGAATGCATATATATGCCCTAGCAGATGGTATTGGTTTTGTATAAGCATTTCAAATTCTGTCTTTTTTCTTGATGTCCTTCATTCTTAAAATCAGATGTTATCCTGCCATCAATTTGTAAATACATGAACCGTTATTAACCATTATTAATAATTAACATTATTCCACCCTTCACTGAATAATTTTTCCTGTGTCTTTAATCTATTCATTGAATCCAAGTGGACTTTGATCATTTCTTGAAGCTCTTGAATCTACAAAGAACAGATCATAGTAGCAAATGGGAAGTTCACCAAGTTAAAGACTGTATGATAAAATGGGCTAAAATTTTTGGATATAACATACAAATGGAACAATGGGAAAATATGCGGATGAAAGGGCTAAAATTTACACTGTGTTATAACTTGAAGGAGAATTTTTATAAAATGATGTATACTGTAGATGGTATTTGTCACTGGAAAGATTATCAAAAATGTACAAAGGGGTTTCAAACATATGTTGGAAATGTGAACAAGAAGGGACTTTTTATCATCTTTGGTGGACATGTAATAAAGCCAAAAAAATTTGGACCCAAATTCACATATTAATTCATAAGATTTTGAAGGTTAATATACAATCAAAAGCAGAAGCTTTCCTTTTGGGACTGATGGCTAAACTATTGGAAAAAGCTCATGGACCTTTGTTTTTATATCTGATAACTGCAGCTAGACTTTTTTACGCTCAAAGGTGGAAAGACTCGACATGACCTACAGTGGGAGAATGGAGGGTGAAGTTGATGGAGCCGGCTGAGATGGCGAAACTGACAGCTTTGCTTAGAGAAAAAACATTGACTAACCTTAATACCAATTGGAAGCCCCTTCTGGACTTTTTGTAAGAGACAGAAAAAAATGAAATCATGGTACAGTATATGGATTTGATGATTAGTTAAATTAATAGGTTATACAAAATAGTTTGTATAAACTACAAAAGATGTAGTTTTAGAGTAAAAGGTCATATGATTTATCTATATCTGCTGTACAAGAAGTCAGAAGATATTCTTTCTGTATTTTTTTCCCTTCCTTTTCTTTACTTTCCATCAACTTTTGTATTCTTTCTTTATCTCTAACTCTCTTGTTCTCTACTTTTTTCTTTGATTATTAGTTCTTGGGTTTTTTTTTACCTTTATGCTTTTTATAACTTAATAAAGTTCTTATAAAAAAAAAGTTCACGAGGGTTCGGAGAGGCTGTAATAAACCAAGGATGGAGATCTGTTGTTGAAAAGAACAATATCAGAGTCTGGATCTTTCAGAATGGATTCCCCAGAGAGTTGTGAATCCTCTGATAAGAGAAAAACAGCTGAGCTTGTAAAGCTAGCAAAGCAGTGTCAAGGGCGAAATTGCACTGAATCTTGCCATAGCAAACTAGGCATTCAGAACATAAAGCAGAGCAGGAAGATATGGCCATAAATTTCAAAACTGCAAACTGTGTAAATGTGCCAATTAATGCTGCTTTGTGCGCTTACCTGGGAAAGGTCCCTGAGAGTTACATAGTACAATCCCTAAAAGGGCAAGATGCAACCAAAAATGTAAAAAGGAATTGGACATTGGTAGATTCTTTCTAGCTCTTGCATCTTCAGCAAGTCCATTTTGCCAGACAGAAGTCTGCCTGCAACCTAGAATGCTTTGTTGCAGCCTGCAGTACTCTTTCTTCACCACCAGATGGCTCACCACCTTCTTGACATTAAAGTCAATTTAGATAAAACTGGGATAATCAGGAACATGGTTGACCAGGATGCTCCTTGTGACATCTATCTCACATGCCCAGTTTGAAGCTGAGCCCACAGCCAGGAGGTGGGCAAGGATATCACCTGATGGATGACAGCACAGCCAACAGTAGACTGACCTTTTCTAAGATTGGTCTTTTATAAAATTGGCAACTCACTGAGGCACAGGCATTAGCCCAGTGCCTTAACCACTACACCAAACTGGCTCAAGTATATTTCCGAAATCCCCAAAACCTGGATTTATCCCCTCCCTTCCACTTTTTATAAGATCTCCCTGCTGACACAGAGATCTTAAAATGTATTCATGTTTGATAAATTTTGTGTTGGGTTAGTAAAAATCCTGAATATTTCTCTAGTAAGGATTTTAGATTTGCCCTTTTTATCACACTTTTGTAGCCATGAATGTACAGTAATACCTCGGTTCACGAATGCTTCTGTTCACGAACAATTCGGTTTGCGAACAGCAGCGTTTGCAAAATTTTGCTTCTGTTCGCGAACTCCGCATCGGGTGACTAACACGACCTGCGGCCATCTTCCCTGCTCTGACACATGGTCGTGGCTTCCTTTAGGCAAGATTGCGGTCGCAGACAGACACTTGCTGTGAAGCTTTTTGGTGTCGCCTCAAGCAAGGCTAGTGTTCTCTCTCTTCATACTGTACTGTACTGTACTTTGTTTCATATTTTTGTGGTTAAAAAAAAATACATATGGTTCAGAACAGATTAACCTTATTTACATTGAACCTTATGGGGAAATTTGATTTGGTTGTCGACCAATTCAGCTCGCGACCAGAATCATGGAACGAATTAAGTTCATGAACCGAGGTACCACTGTACTTTCAAATGCTTGCATGGCACTTTGAGGACTTTTTCTGAGAAGTGGCTCATATGTTTTAAATGAAGAAGATTATTGTACAAGTAGGTAGCCTGAAATTAAGTGCTCCCTTTTTCTTGCACAATTACTCCAGGGAGGGTGGCATATGTTCTGCACTTCTAGAATATTCCTGATGTATTTATGGCTGCAGAAGTAACAAGTTGGCACTTGGAAGTTTGGGTGAATTTTCAGCAGCTGGTTAAGCATATCTTCTAATAGTTGAAGTAGGCTTCTGCTAACCTTTTTTTTCTTTTCTTTGTGCCTTCGAGTCAATGTTGACTCCTGGTGATTGCCTGGACAAGTCCCTGCAATTTTCTTGGAGAGATTTTGGAAATGGTTTGCCATTGCTTGCTTCCTAGGGCTGAAAGCGAAGGACTGGCCCAAGGTCCCAAGGCCCCAGCTGGCTTTGTGCCTAAGGCAGGACTAGAACACATGGACTCCTGGTTTCTAACCTGATGCCTTAACCACTACCCCAAACTGGCTCTCTATTTCTGCTAACTGGTGTCCTCCAAATATCTTCAATTAAACTCTGTATTGGTGAGAGTACTGTAGTTGGACAAAACTGAAATAGGCTTATCTCCTTGTCTTTTCCCAAGGTCAGACTTTCTCTGTGGCAGCATCTGCTCTGCCCCACTTCCGTGATACACCAGGCCTCAAATTTCAGCCATCCTTTATATACATATGTTTTATGCTGGCTTTCCTCAACCAGTAACTCAAAAGACACATCACCAGAAGACCAGAATTCAGTTGCATTTATTTTGTTGCCTTATTAAGCAAGAAAGGTGAGTAGGACAAAGGAAAGGATGGTTAAACAAGTGAGATGGATCTGAAACTCAGGTCTCCATCTATGCAGACAAATTCAATGTTTTCCAAACCAGTTTCATTGGGAAACCTGACCTGATGGTTGCCAGGCAGTGTAATAGTCACTTCTTTTTTGTCATGTGTGAACAGCACCTGAAAACACAGTGGAGTGAGATATAAAGAAGAGTTCAGCAGAAGAGACAGCATCCATTTAATTAGCCCAATATTATGAACCATAAGTTAGGAAGGAACTGGGTAGGTGAAAGAATTGTCAAGGAAGGTCTGATTACATGTTTGGTAATTTCATAGAGCTTCTGGAGGTTTAATTATGGAGGGTTGGAGAATATATAGTCTTCCAAATGCAACAGAATCCAGTTCTCATCAGTCTCACCCAACACAGCCAGTGATCAAGAATGTTGGGAAGGCCACAGGTTCTCAATTTCCTCTTTATTATCTACAACAGACTTCCACAATCTGAGACCTTCAGATATGATGGACCACCATCATCTCCAACAACTTCTTCATCATTCAGTCTTGTCACTAGAAAGAGCTAGGAGCTCCCTATTGTCAAGGAGCACAGGTAAGGAGATAAACTGCTCCCAAGAGCTACCCATCACAAAACCTTCAAGAGCAGCAGTTGGGACTATTAGAGGAGTAATTAGAGGTATTATTAATGGAGTATTAGAGGAATAATGTCTAAATCAGTCTTCAGGTGTGCTGGAATAGAATGCTCATAATCCACTGGCTGGGAAGAATGGGAATTTTTATCAAACATATCTGGAGTAAATGTTGGGGAAAGCTCCTCCATATGTTGTGATAGATTCTCATACAGTTCTTAATGGATCTAATAGAAGACCTTCCAAAAGTGAAAATTAGAAGATTCACCACCAGTTTGGGTAAAAAACAAGGGTGTTGGGATTCCAGCTATAGAACCATTTGCCTAGATGAACACTAGGGAATTCTCTACCCCTGCACAAGATGTATCTAGCTCTAAGCCAGTGTTTTTCAAATTTGGCAACTTTACGATGGGTGGACTTCCACTCCCAGAATTCCCCAGCCAGCATGCTGGGGATAAAGTTGTCAAGTTTGGAAAACACTGCTCTAAATTTACCACAAGCATATCCAATGCATGCATGCACACACACACGTGTGCACATACACACACGCACACACTTTCTCTGTGCACTTTCAAGTCTCACCTCAGCAGTGCTGCCCTCCTGGAAAGGGAAGTTGGTCTCCCTGAGTTCTTTCCCCCATTGTCCTTTGTTCTTGGAATTGCACACAATGGTCTTTACATCTCCATGAGCATCAAAACGTGCATTGAAGTGTAGTAGAAGAACATCTGGGCTTTTGCCCAGATTTATTGCAAAACTGTGATGGATGAAAAAAAAATATTGTAAGGTCCTCTTGCATGAAGAATAAAAGAAATAGATTGGTTTATGGCGCTTATATCCCTCTGTTCCAAAACCACCAAACAAAAACATTTCCAGGACAACTTCTTACAGAGTAGAATAAATTAGTCCCTACAGTATTTAATACAATGTCCTGTGTTTAAGCCTAGACTTTTATGAATTTATCAGCTTAGTTTAGCAAGCAGCAGTCTAATGGGTTGTGTGAAAAATAGTGACAATACATGAAGTATTTGCATGGCACCCTCACTTACTCATACTTTACTCTATGAACCCAATTTTTGGGTTCTCACAAGACACTGAAGTATAAACTAAACAGTCAGACTGAGTTCACACAACCAAGCAGGCTGAAGTCTGATTGGCTAGTTTGCAGTATGCTCTACAAATGCAGTCATCGAGAATTATTGTGGCAGATTTCCCCTTCCCTCCTTCACATTGTAATCTGAAGCAAGTTCTGGTCCTGAATAGGTGTTCTCTCTCTCTCATAGAAATGTTTCCCATTGCATACTTTTGTAATCTGATAAAGAGAAATAAATAAAGAAAAGAATAAGCATGCATGTTACTTCAATGTTCTGTTCCAAATCTAGGGGCAGATCATCTCTGAAAGTATCTAACTCAATTCACCATCGTGTGGATCCTAGCATGTTCCCTATGTTTTAGTAAGCTTTGACATTATTTTGAAAGCTTACCCAGTCAGATTTGACATAACCATCTTTCATGTTTCCTCCACTCAAGATTGTGTTGGTTTGAAATGTTATATTTCTTAAAGAGATTGTAAACTCCAAGAGGAATTCTGCATTCTGAACTAGACACAAGACAGGGGCATGAGCAGATAATGTATGGTCTTATGCAAAGGTAATGGGATTCTGTGGGAAAATTTCTAGGATGTACTTTTAAAAAATCCTCCATATAAAGAAACGACATAGGGAGTTGCCAATGGGCGCATCTCTTGAAACAAACAAAATTGGAGAAAGGTCTATGTCTCAAACATCATGGGACAGTCAAGTTATTGATATATGCAAAATCGCAAGAAAAACAACTTTGGGAAGAATTGTTCCATTCTTTCTCGGGATCTGTCCCCACTTGTACCTAACTACAGCACAAGCACAGCTGGTCACATCTTTTCCCTGCCTTGTCCCCATGACATCCCCATGAACTTTTCCCCAGTCCGTGAGTGGGCCAGGCTTAAGACATGCTTGTCTGTACCGTTTTTTGCATAGCTGCAGCTGCACTGGCCTTGCCCTCCCTTACTTTGGAGGGAAGTCAGGTGACCGTACTGATTTGAAATAGAGGCAGGATGGGGATCACCAACAGGGATGGAAAATTCCTTGCTGGTAGCTTTATGCCAATTTCGGGATGGGTGGGAGCACCGCAACATGGTAATGGGGAAAAGTGTCAGGCTGAAAAGTGTTTACAGTTGCCAGGCTGTAAATCGGGATGGGAGAAGCTTGGAAATGCTGGCAATTTCCAACCTTCTCCCATCCCGATTTACAGCCTGGCAACTGCCTCTTCTTGCCCTTAAGGCGAGCTGAAGCAGTCACACAATAACTTTCTTGCCCGAGCATCTTTCCCAAAGAAGATCAGGTTTCTTGGCTTTAATTAGTATCATCTCTCTTTTTCAGGGACCTTCCCTGCCTTTGGGGCTCAAGTGGGAGGTGTGTGAGCCAAGGAGTGGGAATGATTTTATTAGCAGTAAGGAAAGAGTCAGGGCATGTTGATCCTCAGAATAGTCTGTCCCCAGTGACAAAATCCAGAATCCCTCAAGAGGCCCCTTTGTAACAACCACAGACAATCTAATACACACACACACACACACACACTGACTGGTGCTTCCTAGAAGTGTGCTACAATTCCCCTCACCAAGCCTAGGAGTGATGGGAGCTTAAAAGCAGCACATCTGGAAGTCAACAGGTTGGGTAAGTCCATTGTGTCGACAGAACGTCATCAGTTTCATTATATCCTGCAACTTTTCCTTTGTGCAATGTGAATTCCTTTTTTTTCCTAAATGGTCTGCAATGACTAGATTTTACTCTATAATATATACTTGTTCAGCATATTTTAGGGGGGAGTAGTGCTGTCTCTATGCTACTGTTTTTTGGCAAGATGCTCCACTGTTCTATCATGTCTTTCCTTGGGGTGGTTTCTAAAATATTCTCCTGCCCAGACCTGCTGCTCCACTACAGACCCATCACCCACTTTTGCTTTCATGTCAAGCCAAGCATTAAGGACTGAATACAAATTACAAAGTAGTGCTGATCATGCAGCTTTTTCCAAGGAAAGTTGTCCCCAGTTCCTATCCTGTCATTGGTGAGAACTGGAAGAGCATAGCACACAATTTTAAGACTTTTTAGAGGCACATGTAGTCAAATATCCTATTCTGCAAAAAAGGATAGCCAAATGCCAGGGTTTGAAAAAGCATCAGGATAGTTTTTCTCAACTTGATGTCCTTATGCATCTCCCAGAATTCCTAGCCAGAATGGTATTTGAATACGCTGGCTTGAGGTTTTGGGCTGTGATTCAACACATCTGGAGGATACTTGGTTGAGGAATCCTACAGTATGACCCAACAAGTGGACAAACGTGTGTGTCTAAAACAGAGGAGAGTCAAAATGGAAACCACACTCAGAAAGAGCATATGTGCAGTTTTCAAATCATCTTGCTCATTCTTCCTAGAAGAACACCAAACATAGTTTACTCTATACAGTGGACAGAGGAGAGATACGTTCCAAGAGGAGACAGAAGGAAGACAGACAGTGGGGCTGTTGCCCAACAGCTGGTTTTATTTAGTCTCTTGGCAGGAGGAGCACAGAGAAGGGCTGGGGGAGGAGGCCATTAAACATGTTCAGATATGACTCATTGGAAAATGTTACAGTAGGTGGCATTAACCCTTTTCTAGCAAGCATTCTGCTCTTTTTAGAATAAGAGGAGGGAAGAAGAAAGGCAACAGGATTCTTCTGCTTTGTTTAATGAAAACTGTACATAGTTCTTCCTCCTACTCTCATACACCTAAAGTCATATATCACAGAAGAGTATATCGGTGTAGAGAGTTAGGGAGATGATCTTGATATAATTATGAAAGGACCTTTACATAAACAAAGAGGGCTGAAACATTACTTAAGTCCTGGGAAGCAAGATAGTATTCGGAAGCAACTCAGGCAGTCTCCTCCCTGATTCACTGGGATACAAGAAGGAGGGCAGGTAAAGCACAGTCAGGCTTGTAAGATTCTGGTATTATATCCTATCTCAATAAAGTATAGTTCTAGTTTTTGTGTGGAGTTGATTTTCTGGTCTGGCCTAACTGATGGGGCTGGCAATCAGATAGATACAAAGAAATCTCTGTATGTTACTTAACAACAGTTCCCAGGGGTTTTGGAGGAAGCCATGATGGTTAATTCAGCTTTTAACCATCTGGTGTCTTCCAGAAGTGTTGGATATCAACTTTTACTGTGCATCTGGCTATTGCCTGGTGGGGAAAAGAGGTTAGAGCTGTATGAACCAATACAAGGTTCTACTATACATGACTGTAAGCATGTTCCAAATCATCTTACTAGTGAGACCAACTTACCTCTTAGCTCCTGGTAGAACATCACCTTTCACAGCCACACGCTGGCCAGGTGCAATATTCAGGTTAGTACAAACAATTCCCTAGAGAAGGAATTCAGAAAGCATTTATTTAATTGCTCATGTAGCTCCTTCTGTAGAAAAAGTAAGTTGGAATCTAAACCCATTATGAACAACTGCTGTTGAGTTATTTGAATCCAACAACTTGTTGCATCGATAGGATATATAATTTATTATACTGGGTGGGAGGGAAATATGGTCATGCAGCACTTGGGGTCCTTTAATTTCAAAACAGATGAATATTTGAATTAATATATTAAAAAGTAAACAATCAAAACCCTTTAAAATCTAATGATTTTATTATGGCAAAGGATTTGGCAAGAAGGATTCTATCCTTCCCTAAACTGAAGCCGTCTAAATGTGTAGCACTCCAAGTCCCATAATCCTCAGCCAATATGGCCAGGTTATAGGGAACTCATATTTTTTAGCACAAAAAACTCCCTGTGTTGAAGCTGCTGCCATGTTGAATGCATTCTATGGGGAGAGCTGTTTGGAATATTTTTTTAAAATCAAATGTACAGATTATTAAAAAATACAGTTAGATTTTACCCAGTGTTACCAATTCAGAGAACCATTCCAGAAGTGATGGATTGCAATACCATCACCTCAGCCAACAATGATGGGATCTAACCTGTAATATATATAGAGGACACTGGGTTGGGAAAAGGTGTTCTGGGCAAATAAAACTGGTACAAAGTTATTTGGATTATCAGAAATAAGGTGTATTCATGAATTGCCCCCATAATGCACTTTGATATCTGTTCTGTTCCCCAAATTATGACACTGTCACATAGCAAAGTGGCTTGCTAAACAAATACAAATTCACATTTGTACTTCTCTGCTAATCCAAATAACTTTGTACCAGTTTTATTTGCCCAGGACAGCAATAAGATTGTAACAGAATGAAGTTTCTGCATAAATCAGAAGGGACAACATAACTGGTTATTTCTACCCCTGTCATATATCTTTTTAGATGGTAGGATTTATAATCTGTGCTGTAATTTCCATAAAAATCCAGGAAATCAGTTATTCCATATTAGCCTGGCGTATTAAGATCTTATCTTTTAAGTAGGCAGCTCTGCTGGGAATGAAAAGATAATCATATAATTAGATTATTTGCTCCTATTAACAGGTAAAACAGGAATCATTATCATCCCTTCCTTTATGTACGTTAAGCATAAGGGTGGCTGTAACTTTGACCAAACACTCTAGCATTTGTCATTGTGCAGTTCTAGACAGCTGCATTAAGGCTACCGTGAAACTGCAGAAAGAGCGTCAGCTGACATTTTTATCCTGTTCTCTCTGAGCTGACATTTTTTGCCCTCAGAGCATGATTACTGCAGCCTCATCTTGCTGTTTTCTATCCTGTGAAACACGACAGAGCTGAGAGGAGAGAGACAAGAACCAGGCTGAGTCATAACAATGCCTTTCTCTTGCAGCAGCCCTGAGTTTCACTGCTGGAAAGGCTGGGAGAGTAGCAGAGAACTGCTTTGAACCCCACAGCTGGCTCCTGCAATGAAGGGCAGCCCCTGCCTGTCTATGCAAGGGATATTGGCGAGACAGCTGGGCAGGGTACCTCACCCTCTGATAGTTAACTTCTCCACACTAATCCACAACTGGAAGCATGTGAAAAATCTCAGGAGTAAAAGATTGCAACGAGAACAATAAAGTTTCCATTCCCTTCTTTTATGGAAGGGAGGCTACGTTCAGACTCCTATCGTATTGATCCTGAATGCCTGATACGATTTTGCTCAGGGAAACCATTCTCAGTCCCTGTCTGCTATTCAGAGAAATGGATACAAAAGCCTTTGGGGTGTGCTTTAGAGATTAAAATTGGCAACGCACGTTTTATGAAGAGGTAAGAGAAACCCTAGTTGTATCTTTTTCTGATGTCTATGCTTTTTATAAGCACCCAAAATAGAACTCAAGCAAGCGATACTCCTTCTTGCCACTGACCTAAAGAAATGGGAAAAGATTCTTTCGTTTAATTTTTTTTCCTGCTGTAAAAGTTATGTTCCCCATAAAAAAAGAAAATGGTAGATAATTTGGGGGAAAGGCCTAATAGGGCAATGCCCCTGCACGTGGATGCCAGCCTGAGCCACGCCCAGTTGCCCCAACACTTTGAACATTCCTGATATGCCCCCCAATGGATGTCTTCTGTTCCTTCAAATCTGTGGATTTAAAATCATGCTGGACTTCAAACAAGTTGCAAATAATGGGATTACAGAGTCTGTGAAACTAAGGCTTCTGTCCGTAGCTTTTTTTCAACAGCTTTCTGCAGCCTCTGCATGATTGGGAGAAAGGTGGTAGGATGAGAACTGGGAGAAAATGTTGTTAAGCTGAAGCAAATCTAAGCCATACTCCCCTTCCCAGATGCACTTCCATGAAATTTTCCCAAACAAATGAGACAATTACAATAACCTCATAGCTATTTGCTCCTTCACAACCCCTCTGCTAGACTGCAGCCTGTTAAGAGACCAGACATTCTATTTAACATTTTTTAGCCAATGTCACCTTTCACTGTGGAACTACAATGAGAGCTTTTAAGAAAAATCAATCATCCAGCTCAAAATCAAGGTCCCCTCTACCATGAAGATCCAGCCTTCTTTGCCTCTTAGATGGTAGTTTCCAACACCTAGGAAGGCAAGGTACCCTAATCTGATTTGAATGTCTGGCTCCAGTGACAGCCAGCATCCTTAAGCATCAGTAGCTACATCACTGCCCCATAAACTCACAGGCATGGCTCTGTCCCTTGTTCCTGCAGCTCACAGAGAAGATCCTGCACAGAGATGACGGGAACTAAGATGCCACTCCCTTGCTTTTAAATACTCTGCAACTGAGGAATTACAAGCTCCACCAGCCAATAGAAAAGCAGCAGTGAATGATGGCTGGAAGGATTACCAAAGCAGTTGTTTGTGGGGGATGTGGCATAGTTGTTGTTTTTTTTTCATTATGCATTGAGGCCAATGGAAAATACTTTTACAATGAGAGGGTTTTATTGTCCAAGATCCCACCCTCCCCCCAATCTAAATAGAGTAGTTGGCAGGCACTTCTAGGCCTCTTTATTGAAAAAGCCTATGTAGATCAGAGCCAAAAGTTTCAGAGATATTTGAATAAACAGTCTTATTAAAAAAAGAAGTGGGGGAAGCCTAAACCAGAATTGCTGAATTAATCTATTGTTAAGGCATGATTTTAATATCTAACTCAGGACATTCTAATATCTAACTCAGGATACTCTTGTTCAACAACAGTGATGGACATTAAAACACATTCATTATAAGATTGTTCTGTTGTCTGACAGAATCTTTTATCCTAACGCTTTACTGTTATCTGTCATATCTCCAGCATTAAGCAGAAATATAGTTGATTTTGATCTCAGGAAGGATTGTGATGTGTTTTCTTTAACTGGAATTATTCTATTTTAGCATATTATTTTGTGGATCCTTCAGGCCATGTTTCCCAAGAAAAGAGAACATAACCATCAGCAGCTAGTATGACTGAGACTGAAATCTTATGATCCTTGGGAGGGCTTTCCAGGGATCATAAGATATTCTGGATTTCCCCTTTGAGGCTGGAGAGTGGGGAATCTGATGCTGAAGAATTCTTCTGCAAGGTTTCAAAACCACATTTTTGTGACATTAGAAAATCCAACATTGGGAAGGACCAAAAGGAGGTTTGTCGGGTGAGAGTGTAGAACTGCAACATGCTAGCTGGGAATTCTGGGAGTTGCAAACTCATTATTTTTGGAGGACATCAGATTAAAGTTAGGTACTATATCTAGGCTTCTTTATTTAGGCCTCTATTTCCTTTTCTCCATGACATTAGTGGCCAGTACTTTATAGCATTGCTCCCATCTTTGCAAGTTCCATGCAGTGACCTCAGGATCTACTAAGCATCACAGTGACAAAATGAGCATTGAAACTTTTCATCAAGAATTGTAAGAAAATATGCTGTAGGAAGACCAGGAGAGAGGGGGAGCCATGTAATGGATGTTCCCATTGAAAGAGATACAGTAGAACATTATGTAGCAAAAAACCAAGCTATATTATGTAGCATAAAAAACAAGCTAAAAACAAGCAATAAACCCCACACTCACTCACACTGATGGTGTTACCTAGTTGGGTAATGAAAAGTCTGCAGCAAAGAACCAAGCTCAGAGAGCAACAAGAATTCCACAGTTCAACCCTGAGCTACAGATATTCTCTTCTATTGGAACAAGCCATAGTACCCAGCAGAGAGTAGAACCATTGTGTTGGCTTTGTCAATTTGGTAGGTCATCTCTATTGGTTTCTACAGCTAATTTTTTTTCTTTTACTTGCTCCAATATAAAGTCATCTGATGAGAGCTCAGATATGGCCCAACACTGCCAAAAGGCAAGGTGGGTGAAGTTCATTAGGTTGAGGGTCCCTGAATTCTTTAGGCAAGTGGCCAACTTTCAGATCTAATCTAATCCCTTACGTGGTTGTGGCTTGGTGACAATACACCTGGTTTCAGATGGAGTATAACAGAAGAGTTTGGTAGAAAGGCAAAGGCTTCTCAGCAATTTCTGCATAACTTGAGACTGACCAGTTTTTGGTGTATCACGCCAATTGTGAGACACTGCACCGGAAAAGGATATTTTTCCAAGGTGGAGGATGGGGGGTGGGGAGAATAAGTTACATCTCTGAAGGCAGTCAAATGCTGTATAATGAAATCTGCAGAGTAAAGGAAAAGGAAGCCAGAGGCAAAACGTCTATTCTGCGGTTTGTGGTTTTACTTGTATTTTCATCTCAAGGCAGCTGAAGTCTTTCCAAGAGTTTCAGAACAAACGGTTCTCTTTTTCTCTACTATGCTAGCTTCTGCTTGCTTATGGAAATTGTATTAATGGATCTCATATTAGTATTCTAGTGGAAACTCCAGAATGTAATACATTGATGATATAATAAGTGCAAAGATAAGAGACAGTGGCAGAGGCTGGATACTGGATGTAGAAAGTGTGGGGTTATCTTCTCACCCAAGCACTCTTCAGCAACAAAAACACTTATCCCTTTCCAGGATATTAGCCCTGATTTAGCATTATAAACATAGCACACGATAGAGGGGTAGGTAGCTGCTGGCCTTTGCTTCATATACTGTACTTAGAGCTGATTTAGCTGCTTTTCTGTAGTCCTTTAAACTCACCAGGCACGATTTTTCTGCTCTCCTCATTCTCCCCTTTCCCCTCTGGGGCAAACAAACATGAAAATAGAGGTGTTCAGCCTCCAATGAGCTTGTTTTAGTTTTCTTTTTCTTTTTAAGCAATCCCAATTCCTATCGCTCTCTCAATCTTGAAAATTGAGGCTGGATTCCCTCTAGGAATGCTACCGTCTGTCATTAAAGTTCTCCAGGCAAAAACTTTGCCTACCCATGAATTAAGCTAAGGAAGTGAAAGTTTCCTGGTTTAACCAGTTTCTCTCCTACAGACCCTTTACAGGGGTAGGTGAGAGAAATATTTTGGAGTGATCAGTAGGTCATAGCCAAGCATGAGCAGCGATTTTGCGCTATTTCTCTTCTTTGTTTTGGAAGGCCTACAGGAGCATCTGTGCAGATTCTTCCAATTCCAGCAGATTCAAAACAAGACAGTTTGAAATCTTCTGGATATATAGAAAGGGGTATATGTGGCAAAACATTTGTGAAGAATACAAACTTATGCTGAAAGTTCATATATAATGCTTGCTTTTACAGCCTAACTGGGGATTCCGGGAGCTGCAGACCTAGGACATGTGGAAGAAGCAGGCTGGTGTTAGTGTGATGGAATGGGATTATGAAGGCCAAACTCAGGGAGGAAAACATGCTCTTTCGTCTCCTGAGGGGCGAGGGAGAGATAAGAGGATGAGGCTGGCACCTCCCTGAGGAATTCACACTGTTGTGACTGTTGGGAAGATTCTGGGAAGATTCTTGCTAGAGGTTGTAGCTAATAAACATTGCTGAACTGAATCTACATGGTCTCCTGGAGTTCCTTGGGCTAGGCCTGACATCAATCTTCCCAGACTGCAACCCCAGTTCCCAAAGTCAGCCAGTCACAACAGTGTGAATTCCTCAGGGAGGTGCCAGCCTCATCCTCTTATCTCTCCCTCGCCCCTCAGGAGACGAAAGAGCATGTTTTCCTCCCCGAGTTTGGCCTTCATAATCCCATTCCATCACAGTTAGCAAACTAATGACATCTTTCTTTCAATCAATATACTTCTATATACTAATTCAGGATCTAAAAGTAGCTGGGCACTCTTTCTTTTGTGCCTTCAGTATTGACTCCTGGCAACTCTCTGGACAAGTCCCTGCAATTTTCTTGGAGAGATTTTGGAAGTAGTTTGCCATTGCCTACTTCCTAGGGCTGAGACAGAGTGACTGGCCCAAGGTCTCCCAGCTGTCTTTGTGTCTAAAGCAGGGCTAGAACTCACAGGCTCTTGGTTTCTAGCCTGGTGCCTTAACTACTACTCCAAACTGGCTCTCTCTAATATATCTAAATACTGATATTGTTAAAATCTAGCTTTATAAAATTATTGTTGTTCCCATTTCTTTCTGGTATATCAGGAAAAGTGGTGAAACTGAGATAATTCCATCATTTTGGATAAGAATTTCTTGTAAAAATATTACGGATATCATCTCTGTGTGTATATACACACAAAGCAATCTCATATATATCTATACATGAAACACAGAGATCTATGGTTGGCAACCCCACTGACACTTTCTCACTTCAAAATTGATCCAATGAGTGTCATATAAAGCTGGCAATAAAGAGAATCCCTGCTATTTAACACAGTTTAGTTGTAAGCTGTAAATTGTAGTTGTAGCTCATCTGTGAGGATTCTAGAGACAGGTGAATTATGAATTATGTTTACCTATATTTTATAGCATGCTAACAACCATTTTGCAGTCAATTTCCATTGTGACTTGTTAAATCCTAAATAATAGAGACTGTTATAGCTGCTGAATCACCTTTGCTTTTTGCATCCATTCACAAAGCTAAGCAGGATTGTGCTAGATAGCACTTGGGTGGGAGACCAACTAAGAAATACCAAGCTGTAGGACAGACTAAGAAATCAAAAAGCCATTCTGAAAAAAGGCAGTGCCAACCCGCTTCCATACTGTTGCTTTGAAAATGACATGGATTTGCATAAAGTCCCCCCAGGAGATTACTTTTATAAGCCCGCTTATTTATTAGGTGCTAAAGCACAGGAGCAAAACCCTGTAAATGAGGAAGAAGGGGGTTGTAGAAAGGCTCCTTAAAATAAGAAATTCCAACTAGTTTAAAATGAGGGGGCTCAAGAGCTACATTGCCACAGAACTAGAATTATGGAATGTTAAATCAGTTAGCCCAGTAGAGGGAAAGGCGGGGAGACCAGGTAAGGCAAAAGCTTAGGATTCAGGCCAGCTTGAGTTAGGGATGGGGAGACTCCAAACCTGCAGGATCTAGTTTCATTTGTTTCTTCAACAACCAAAATCAGGTACAAAATAGTGGTTTGAGAGGATGCAAAGAAATCTTGACCTTACAGATGAGGAACAACCACACCTCTGAACACACATTCAGATCAGAATGTGTTTCCTGCACCAGAACTGAACTTACAGTACAGACACTTATAAAAACTGCTCCTGCTTTTCATCCATAGCTTTCTTCCATCTTGACACTATAATTTAGGAAGGGGTTTTGGTTGTGTTAAACAACTGGGAGTCATAAACTCAGATATCTACAGCAAACCACTGAAATCTACTAGTTGGTAATCTCAAACTACATTCTCCCCAGCCATGGTCTAAATAAGTAGATCTGTTCTGACTATAAACCTGGTATATACAATTTTTTTGGACCAAGGGACACTCTTAGGTTGCCCATACACCTCTACTAAAAACTTGTTCTTGTCTAGGGGTGGATTTAACAGGTGAGAAACAGTGGATTCCATCTGGTTAGGAACAGGGAGAAACAGAGCAAGAACTAAAATAGATCAAAACTTACTCCTTGGCCTAAATAGTAATCAGCTCCATTCCACTGGGCACCACATTTTGCCTATAGTGGAGATTGCATCAGATTGCAAATGTACTAGCCTGCCACTCCTTGGATGACTCATCCTTATAAATTGGTCCCAAAGTCTCTGGCAACATCGGGCTCTGAACAGAGAGTATATTAACAAGTCTATGACGTTAATAAAGTTCCAGCTATCAGGATTTATTCTAAGCTATTTTTTCAACTTTACAAGATGGTGACTGTACAGTCAATGATCACCTTCCAAATATTTTCTAACTAAAAAAGCCCCATAACCATGAGAAGTTAAACTGATAATAAGAAAGTATGACATTTCTATTTCTTTCATTTTTACTCACATATTTCCACATCTTTTTAAAATTAAATCCCATATTCCCAACTGCACAAAAACCTAGTTCTCACTGCACTATTCCACTCCGCCCCCCAGTATAAAATGAGTCTAGCTGCACCTGCCATTTATGTAATCAGGCCTGGCATAGGCCACCCACATATGTAAGTTATCACTAGATGTTGCAGTAGCCATGCAAGTTGGCAGAGTTATCAGCAATATCATAAGAAATCATCCTGGGAAGCCCATGCTGTTTTCAAAAGGCAGCAATTTGGTCTCCTCAATGTAACCCAAGATCAACACTCCTGCTCTGGTGGAGTATGGCAAAATTGCTCAATCAGGAGAATTTGCAGAGAGCTACACAGGGACCGTTGATGAAATCAGAACCAAAAATTCTCCTTTGTTTTTCCATCACTTTCCAACCCCCACATCACTCCACTGCAGGATGCCAGAGAAGATAAGAATCACTTCTGTTAGATATTGAATCGATCCGTTGTATAGTATAAAGCTTTTGAAATGAAGACCATGGACCTTGGAAATTAAAATGAGGCCTGCCTGTGTGCCTGAGCTACAAGTTAACCCTTCCTGCTTTGAACATTAAAAATAATTGTAAAATAAAAGTTCTATAAAAAGTGATGATTCTCTCCTCATATGGATAACTCTGCTTCTAGGAAAAGGCAGGATATTGTGGGAGAAGGACTACATTATCTAACTCTTCCTTTCTATCAGAACTGACTACCAGTCTGTTTTCTGGCCCAGTTCAAATGGTGGTATTAACATGAGCCTCATCAGATGGCAGCTGCTGACTAACTTTGTTTAAACTCAAGTTGAGCAGGGTCAAGCCTAGTTATTAAGTGGATTGAAAGTCTTCAGAGAACTATGTCTGTAAGCTAAACTGGAAAGCTGAAAAATCATTCCAGGAGAAGGCATTGGCAAACCACTTCAGTATTGCTAGTAAAGCTACAGAACCTCAGCTTGAAGAGTTTCCTTTATTTATAGTATTTTTATAAAGACTAAAGGTAAAGTCTTCCCCTCATTTATCTGTGAAGCCTTGGACGCTGTTAAATATATTGGGCAAAGATACTTGAACAAGTCTTTCCTCCCCTATTTATGGATCAGGATCTTATGTTCTTCACCTCTGTCTCTTTTCTAGGTTTCTCTATACAAAAAAGCAAAGTGGGAACAAGAGAAAGAGACTTTTCAGTGGTAGGAACCTTTCTGTGGAGTGCCTTCTCCAAAATACTTTGCTAGAAGCTATACTATGACCTATAGAGTCCTTGCAGTTATCTGAGCTTGGTTGTTTTCTTACAGACATTTCATTACCTGACTAGATAACAGTTCAACCCTGAGCTATATACATTCTCTTCTATTGATATTATGACCTCATTGGTGCCAAGTAAACATTTTTTTCTTTTCTTTTTTTCCCTAGCCATTCAAAAACATCAATGCTCACTGAGATTTATTTTTTTAATGAAAACGCATCAGAGCTGGTAGGAAGTTATACCTCTCCAAGTAAGAAAAAGGGGAGAAAAGTGTGTGCAGGGATGAGTAAATAGAGGGTTAGCATCAACCAATGCTGGCTGAAAATTGTGAAGTTGCAATCCCAACATATGTGGAAGTTACCAGACTGGGGAAATGATCTAATAGAAGAGGTGCATCAGAAAATATGCAGTTAATAAATGATAGTGTGAGGCCATTCTGGACTTGTAGCATGGGAAATCCTGTTGCCTAATAACTCACAGAGAAAGAGAGGTCAGCTGAACAGATTTCAAAACAATGGACCAAAAAGGCCAATGAGTTGCTCTCACCAGACAAAAAAGGTTCAACAGGAAAAGGAGGTGAAAATGGCTCCATAGCTATCTCCAGAAGGAGAATCCACCATCAAACATCCACACTGACGTATAAAGAGTACTATCTCTTTGTCTTTAGCAGTGGAAAATTCTGTGTGTAATAGGCTAGGATATGCTTTTTAATGCTATGAAATGACTGATGCTGTCAGCCCAATGTAACGTGGAAGGCCACACCCTTTCCCTAGTTGATGTGCTTGTAGTTGTTCTTGCCTACAGCTTGGCAAGTCCACACAAACTCTAGATTCTCAAGCATCCCTACTGAGCTCAGAATATGTAAAACGGAGGATCCTGTTGGGCCTGTCTTCCTACCTGCTTGCACACAGGAGAAGTACTAAGCGTGTAGACATCCCACACCTGCTGTCCTCTCTGCCATCTTTGTACCTTTACTCTGCATGCTTGAATTTGAGCAACTGTTGATGGTTTTTCTATTCACCAGCAATGGCCATCATCATGCCATGTCTGGTGCCAGGTTCAGTGATGAGGGACAGGAGAAGCAACCTCTCCACCACCTGTTCCAATATCTTATTCTTGTATAGCATACTAAAACACGGAAGGATTCTTCTAGTCTAAGTATCCTACAAAATTACTTTACACTGAGGCAGTTTATTAGCCTATCAAGTCAAAGATAGGACCTGGAGGTAACAGTGCTTACTTGCTGCTGTTCCCCAGAAATAACTGTTCAGAAGGAATAAGCAAGCCCTCTAACTATTGCTGGACTACAGTTCTCAATATTCCTCACCATTGACCATTGTCTGTGCTTCTGAGAATGATAATTCAGCAATATCTGGAAGGCCACAATGTTCACCTCTGATGAAGCTGCCATATAGCCACCACAGTTACTGTTAGTCTTTCCTCCATAATTTCTCTAATTGCCTTTAATACCATCTACATTGAAGGACATTACTACACAATTATGCAGCAGTATTTCTACATATAGCAATGGTTTTAAATGGGTTTTTGTATTTTCTTACAGGTACTTTTACAATTTTTTATTCAATTCAATTAAGTGTATCCAAGGATAAGGATACAGTTATAATTAATGCTACTGACACATTGCAGAATAGTTGGATTACAAATCTTACCATCACCAACATGGCTGGTTGGTAGACCATGATAGGCTTTGTTATTGAACATATCTGGAGAATTTATTTATTTATTTATGCAATTTCTATAGCCGCCCATCTCAATGTCAGATTGAAGAAGGATGCTTTCTAAAATGTATTACTATTATATTTTCAGGGATATAACTTGGAAAGAGACTCTTTCCTAGGAAAGAAGTAAGTGAAAGGAGATTATCCAAAGCATCTTTTTTGTGCTGCAGGGATATAAAAAAATTAGGTTCTAGTTAGTTTATTTATGAATTCTGTTTTGAATTTTAACATAAAAAAGATCTGTGAACTAGCAAACAGCCTGAGCATCATGTGCTCTCAGCTCATGTCATTTGTTGTTCAGTCGTTAAGTCGTGTCTGACTCTTCGTGACCCCATGAACCATATTGCGCCAGGCCTTCCTATCTTTCACTGCCTCCCTGAGTTTGCTCAATTTCATGCTCATTGCTTCAGTGATGCTATCTAGCTATCTCATCCTCTGCCGTCCTCTTCTCCTTTTGCCTTCCATCTTTCCCAGCATCAGGGTCTTTTCCAAAGAGTCCTCTCTTCGCATTAGGTGACCAAAGTATCTGAGCTTGAGCTTCATTATCAATCCTTCCAATGAGCAATCAGAGTTGATTTCCTTTCAGATTGACTGGTTTGACCTCCTAGCAGTCCAGGGGACTCTTAAGAGTCTTCTCCAGCACCACAGTTCAAAGGCATCAATTCTTCGGCGTTCAGCCTTCTTTATGGTCCAGCTCTCACAGCCATACATTACTACTGGAAAAACCATAGCTTTGACTATGCGGATCTTTGTCGGCAAGGTGACATCTCTGCTTTTTAATATGCTATCTAGGTTTGCCATAGCTTTCCTCCCAAGGAGCAAGCGTCTTTTAATTTCATGGCTGCAGTCTCCGTCTGCGGTGATCTTGGAGCCCAAATAAATGAAGTCTGTTACTGCTTCCATTTCTACCCCTTCTATTTGCCAGGGATTGATGGGCCCAGATGCCATGATCTTAGTTTTTTAATGTTGAGTTTCAAGCCAGCTTTCACACTCTCCTCTTTCACCCTCATCAAGAGGCTCTTTAGTTCTTCTTCACTTTCTGCCATTAGGGTGGTATCATTTGCATATCTGAGGTTATTGATGTTTCTCCCTGCAATCTTAATTCTGGCTTGTGATTCTTCCAGCCTGGCATTTCTCATGATGTACTCTGCATATAGGTTAAATAAGCAGGGTGACAGCATACAGCCTTGTTGTACTCCTTTCCCTATTTTGAACCAATCGGTTGTTCCATGACCGGTTCTAACTGTTGCTTCTTGGCCCTCATACAGATTTCTCAGGAGACAGGTAAGGTGGTCTGGTATCCCCATCTCTTTAAGAATTTGCCACAGTTTGTTGTGATCTACACAATCAAAGGCTTTTGCATAGTCAATGAAGCAGAAGTAGATGCTTTTCTGGAACTCTCGTGCTTTCTCCATGATCCAGCGAATGTTGGCAATTTGATCTCTAGTTCCTCTGCCTCTTCGAAACCCAGCTTGTACATCCGGTAGTTCTCGGTTCACGTACTGCTGAAGCCTAGCTTGTAGGATTTTGAGCATAACCTTGCTAGCATGTGAAATGAGTGCAATTGTGCGATAGTTTGAGCATTCTTTGGCATTGCCCTTCTTTGGAATTGGAACATAAACTGACCTTTTCCAATCCCGTGGCCACTGTTGCGTTTTCCAAACTTGCTGGCATATTGAGTGCAGCACTTTAACAGCATCGTCTTTTAGTATTTTAAATAACTCAGCTGGAATACTGTCATCTCCACTAGCTTTGTTGTTAGTAATGCTTCCTAAGGCCCACTTGACTTCACTCTCTAGGATGTCTGGCTCAGGGTCAGTGACCACACCAGCATGGACATCAGGGACATTAAGATCTTTCTTGTATAGTTCTTCTGTGTATTCTTGCCACCTCTTCTTAATCTCTTCTGCTTCTGTTAGGTCCCTGCCTTTTTTGTCCTTTATCATGCCCATCTTTGCACTAAACGTTCCTTTGATATCTCCAATTTCCTTGAAGAGATCTCTAGTCTTCCCCATTCTATTGTTTTCTTCAATTTCTTTGCATTGTTCATTTAAGAAGGCCTTCTTATCTCTCCTTGCTATTCTCTGGAAATCTGCATTCAGTTGCTTATATCTTTCCCTTTCTTCCTTGCTTTTCGCATTCCTTCTTTCCACAGCTATTTGTAAAGCCTCATCAGACAGCCATTTTGCTTTCTTGCATTTCTTTTTCTTTGGGATGGTTTTAGTTGCTGCCTCTTGTACAATGTTACAGACCTCCGTCCATAGTTCTTCAGGCACTCTGTCTACCAAATCTAATCCTCTAAATCTATTCATCACCTTCACTGTGTACTCACATGGAATATGATCTAAGTCATACCTGAGTGGTCTAGTGGTTTTCCCTACATTCTTCAATTTAAGCCTAAATTTTGCAGCAAGAAGCTCATGATCTGAGCCACAGTCAGCTCCTGGTCTTGTTTTTGCTGTCTGTATAGAGATTCTCCATCTTTGGCTGCAAAGTATGTAATCAATCTGGTTTCGGTATTGACCATCTGGTGATGTCCATGTGTAGAGTCGTCTCTTGTGTTGTTGGAAAAGAGTGTTTGCTATGACTAGCTTGTTCTCTTGACAGAACTCTATTAGCTTTTGCCCTGCTTCATTTTGTACTCCAAGGCCAAACTTGCCTGTTATTCCAATTACTCCTTGACTTCCTACTTTAGCATTCCAATCCCCTATGATGAAAAGGACATCTTTTTTTGGTGCTAGTTCTAGAAGGTGTTGTAGGTCTTCATAGAACCAGTCAACTTCAGCTTCTTCGGCATCAGTGGTTGGGGCATAGACTTGGATTACTGTGATGTTGAATGGTTTTCCTTGGATACGCACTGAGATCATTCTGTCGTTTTTGAGGTTGTACCCCATTACTGCCTTTCCCACTCTCTTATTGACTATGAGTGCAACTCCATTTCTTCTAAGGGTTCCTTGCCCACAGTAGTAGATATAATGGTCACCTGAATTAAATTCACCCATTCCCGTCCATTTCAATTCGCTGATTCCCAAGATGTCGACGTTCAATCTTGTCATCTCATGTTTGACCACATCCAGCTTGCCTTGGTTCATGGATCTTACATTCCACGTACCTATACAATATTGTTCTTTACAGCATCGGACCTTCTTTTTGCTTCCAGATACATCCACAGCTGAACGTCCTTTTGGCTTTGGCCCAGCCACTTCACTCTTTCTGGAGCTACTTGGAATTGCCCTCCGCTCTTCCCCAGTAGCATATTGGACACCTTCCGACCTGAGGGGCTCATCTTCCGGTGTCATATCTTTCAGCCTTTTAACATTGTCCATGGGGTTTTCTTGGCAAAGATACTGGAGTGGGTTGCCATTTCCTTCTCCAGTGGACCACATTTTGTCAGAACGCTCTGTCATGAGCTGTCCATCTTGGGTGGCCCTGCACGGTATAGCTCATGGCTTCACTGAGTTACGCAAGCCCCTTCGCCACAACAAGGCAGTGATCCATGAAGGGGGCTCATGTCATAGGTCACGCTTTACAAGGAGGCACCTGGAAATAGCCTTCCAAAGTGGCAGCAAGCAGACCACTCTAGCCCTCTGCTCTGCAGCTCTTTCCTTTTCACTTCTTTTTAAAATACTCATTCTCCATCATTCCAGAGTGCAGGACATGAAGTCATAGATTTAAATTAAAGCTGAATGCTAGGAAAAAAAATGTAACAGTAAAAACAGCTCAACAGTGGAACCAATTACCCAGTGGAGTAGTGGGCTTCCAGCTACTGGATCTGTTTAAGAGACAGCTGGATGTCCTTTTGTCAGAGATTCTTTATCATGGATGCTTGCAGTGGGCAAGCCCACTTGCAGCTGTGTTTCTCATTCTTGTGGTATGGACAAAAGATGGAAGAAACATTTGGGTAAACCACAGGGTTTCAAATAATCAGAACTGTCCTCTGGATCCTCCAGTAGTATGAATGAAGGAGCAAATGTGATTTCATGGGAAGAACACCTCTAAAGGCAACCAGTCTCTCCCTCTTCCATTTGGAAATATCATTGGACTCAGTCTGTGCACTCTAAAACTCTATCCTACTCTATAATCTGCTGTACACTCTAGACATTCTTCCAGCCACATGAGAACTGCTGCCTATGTATGAGAAGTCCCTTTGCTTCTCATGGAGTTTCTATGCTCTCTGTTGAGAAAAACTTTAAGATTGGGGTTGTTGTGCATATTTATTCGTAAATAACTTTTTTTGAATACAACATTTAATTCTGAGTGAACATGAACAGGACAGGGCTGCCAATAGCCCAGTTTTGTGAAAAGGGCAGAATTGTTACAAAAGGTCATTCTTACTTCACCCAGCCTTAGAATATGCAGCAATAGTGAAAAATCCCATGCTTACAAATAATAGGAAATAGACTGAAACCAAATCAGGGACACGTATGCACAAAATCTGAAATATTCTATACAGTTTTTGTTCCATGTATCAAAAGGACTTCACAGAGGTAGAAGGGTATTGGAGGTAGCCAACTGAATGACCTAATAACTTATTGAATGGATAGTTCTCATGTCAGAATGGATGGATATAAATAACAAGATCCTCAAAGAATTTGTAATGGGCAATGTTTTAAGTTGTTCCTAAATGATCTGGAGCAATAAAATGCTCATGTGCACTGATGCCATTAAATTATTTATGGTAATAAAAGTTAAAACAAAAGGGATACCAAGAACTCTGAAAGGATCTGCAGGGATGCACATTAAATAACAAATATGGTTCAGTGGAAGCAAATGAAAATTGGTGCACATTAAGCCATAAAAAGAATCCAGTTTCACATTTATGGAGACTGAACTGGCTCAGTTGGGTTAGTTAATTTCATGAAAATAATGATGCAGAAAAAACACATTCCATGTACATTTCCTTCCTTCCTTCCTTGGTAATCAAAAATAAAATTACCATAATCATAAACAATTTATCCAAATCTGTCATGAAATGATGGTTAGACTCCTGCCCACAGTGTGGCTGTTACAGAATGCAGATGCTTTTGAAACCAAGGGGACTTCTCATAGTACCTTGTGATACTGACCCAGGAATCTGCTGATCAAACTAAATGAAGACACCCACATGTCTAGGCGCCTGATACAGCTCTTTGAATTTTGGCTTTGTTGTTTAGTTGAGAAGCATGTGAAATCCTGCTAGTGAAAAAGAGCTTGGAGACTAACAGCCTTGCAGAAATACATTCTAAGTTAGTTTTGTAAAATAAATCACAAGTCAGTTCAGTCCATGCTAATGTAGCTTATATATACATATATACACACAGTGAGAGAAAAAGAAATCTGGACGTGCAATTTCCCTGCTCTTTTATAGACTCAGGAACAAATGGTTGGGTTTTTGGATTTGTTTCCTTTAACTGGCATAACACTGAAGGTCGGTTCTGACCAGCCATTCTCTTCTCAGTTAAAAGAGATAAGTAATGTGAATCACAAGTTTTCCTTCTACTCAAAGTTGGCTTCCATTGGAGCAGGATTTTAGGAGAACTGTGGCTGAGAAGTGTGGGAAATATTTACTACCACATTTCCTTATTGTGAGACACCAAACCTGCAGTCTTATTTTGGGCAGATAGTGGGGAAAAGACACCTGTATTTGTCAAGGGAAGCTAGTTTGTCAGCTACCTGCCAGCAAGAAAAGCTCCATGTGGGTTGCATGTAGCAAGAGTAATAGAAAACGTTATTGTTAAGAATTGCATCACTGCCTGTCACCTGCATTAATTCAGAAACTCTGGGTGTCTGGCTTTTTTTTTTTTCAATGATAATGACTGGATATTTAATTGCATTGGCTATCTGTTGCTTCTGGATATCTTTTAAAGCACCTCTGATTGCCCCTTCACTGGAACGCAAGCAACATATTTTCCCCAAGCTTGTGGTAGAGGCACACAACTGCAATTACAAGAGGGACAAACACAGGACAAGCTCTACAGAAAGTTGGCTGTATTGTGTCTGTTACTCACATGAGTGGGCTACAACAAAAATAATCAGATTTTGGCTTCCACATATATTCTACAGTGTACATTAAGATTCGAACTCATACAATGTAGTCTGTAAGGCATCATCTCCCATCTTCTTTCCCGATTACAGAATTTGTTTTATTCATGAGGGGCATGAGTCTGACTGGTACAAGAGCTCCACATTTGTCCAACAAGCTCATGGAAAAAAACATAGCAAAAGAAAAGATTGTCTATTATTGTTAAAGAATAGCTTTCTGCTTTTATCCAAACAACTTATATTACTGGTCAGATTGAAAACATAATAAATACAAACATGTGCCTTGCTGATTTTTTTTTCATGAGCAAGGCTTTTTTTTTTCATATGCTCAATACTAACTATAATGCTTTTTATTGATTTACTGGGGATAAGAACAGGATTATAAAGCTCGTGGCTCCATTATCTATGCACTGATATATGCAAAAAAACCAACATGAGCTTCAGCTTTCAGTACAGGAGGACAGATATGATTTAATATTTACCAGAGCCCCCTGATTAGAATACAGCAATTGAAATATATATATATCAAAGGGAAGAGGAGAGGAATTTTACTGTATGTTAAAAACATTCATTCTTGCTCAGAAATCCAAAAGAATGATCCTGGCAATGCTATATGCAGCACCTGATTTCAGATCATAAAAGAACTACTACTGTCAGCATCTATTATTGTCTTCTCAACCAAGAAGAAGAGGTGGATGGTGTCTTCTAAAAGGGAATAGCAGAGTTTTCAAAGAGAATTGACTTTGTAGTGATGGGAGACTTTAATTATTTTAGCATCTGTTGTAGCCAGTGTGGTGGTGTGTTTGAAGTGTTGGATTGGCACCAGGAAGAACTAGGTTAGAGGGAGAATGATGTATGGCACCTTGACCCTTTGTACCAAAGGCAGGCATCATTCTCTCTCTAACCTGGTTCTTCCTGGTGCCAATCCAACACTTTAAGCACACCACCACACTGGCTACAACAGATGCTACAATAATTAAAGACTCCTATCACTACAAAATAAAATCTATTAGGAGACAAATTCTTCCAAGCATAAGCTTGGCAGGAAATTCCTGATATGTTTGCTAACAACTTTCTTCTTCAGAGGGTGGAGGAAGATGTGAAAGGATTAAATATTCTTAACTTAGATGTGTGATCACAGAAAAATATGCATTTGAGGCCTCAGGAAAAGGTCTGGCTTCTTTAAGGAGGCACTAACAGGTACAGTGATCATGCCTATGGCCTCTCCAAAATATCTTTTCTGCTTCGTATCTGAATAATTGCACTCCCTGGATGAGTTTGACCTTCAGGCCAGATTAATTCCATTTCTAGGGTACTGGAGAAACTAGCTGGTTATATGACTGAATCCTTATTGTTATATTTTAGGCATATTGGGAAACTGGTGAAACACCAGATGACTGGAAGATAACAAATGTTGCTCCTATCTTCAAAAAGTGGAAAAAGAAGCATCCAGCAAACTACAGACCAGACAGTCTGACATCAGTACTTGAGCTCAAACAAATCATGAAGAGACCATTTTTAAGCACCTTGAAGACAATGTAGTAATTACATGAAATCAGCATCATTTATCAAGAACTAAGATAAGCTTATCTCATTTTTTTATTTGATAACTTCCTTAACAGAGTGTGGGAATACTGTAGGCACAATAGAACTTGACTTCAGTACCACATTTGTCAAAGTACCAAATGATACGTTGATTAGCTAGTTAAGTGCATGCTGGTTGGCATGACAATTAAGTAGATATGTAGCTGGCTCAGAAATTGTATGCAAGGGAACTAGAAACTAAGAGTTTGAAGAAGCTGGATATGTTTAGCTTTGAAAGTACGAAAGCACTCTTCATGATCTGAAAGGATGTCAGAGTTGTCAGGTTCAGCCAGCCTGGCGCCCCGTAGAAGCCCATAGAAGCCACCACCGTGCTGAGCCATTTTGCTATGAGCCGGGAGAAAAGGGGAAGTGGGAGCCGCGCGGCTGATAGCGGCCACCTGCGCCTAGCCGGCGGGGAAACCGCAGAGCGGAACCAATTAAGCGGCGCTGATAAGCGGCGCGAGCCATCAATAAGCGGAACAGCAAGCCGAGGAACCAAGATGCCGCGCCTCCAGTGACCCCGGCTCTGCACGAATAAGAAAAGGACTTAGAGGGAACCAACCCATGCCGGAGGGGAAATCAATCGATGAACAATGGGGCCCGGCCGAACCTGACATCCAGATTTATCGGAGTGTGAATAGCCCACTGCTGGTAATGCGATCGCGAGGCGGGAAAAAACCGCGGGAAGGGGGGGTATAAAGGAACCAATGTACTGTGCCAAGCCAGTCCTGGCTTTGACTGTAACTGTTGTGTTACGCTTGAGTAAACCTCTTTTGTGAACTACACGTGTCATGGGAGTTTCTTTTGACGAACGGGGCAGATTCTTACATAAAGCCAGGACTCACCTTTGACGCTACCCGGTACCACCGAGGAGTGCCTTTTTCCCCGTACTCTATCATAGGTGATGGCCAGTGACGAGGAATCCGTTGGTCAGCTGGAGCAGGAGGAGTTCAGGATCGCGGAGGGGATGGCGGAGCCCAACCTGCACGATGGGATGACGGCCAGGGTCGGGGACCCTCAACCGGTGAGATGGTCGATCGGGGTGAACCAGGGACCCGACAGGTCGGGGGTTACGCTGACCCGAGGCTCGGGGTCATGGAACCGAGGATGGGAGGCGGAATTCGCCCAGCTGAAGGCAGAGGTCGGCCAGCGCCTGGGATCCGTGGAGGAGACGCTTCAAACTATCCTACTGAGGCTGGATCAGCTGACGGCAGGCGGCAACGCGAGGGGCGCAGCCGGGGTATCGAGTCCCCAACCGAGGGCAGCGTCGACCCCACCATCGGTGGACCGCCGGGCAGCAGATGCCTTGAGACTACGGGGCGTTACCGGGAAATTCTCGGGAGACCCTGAACAATTACCCCAATTTCTAACCCATGTGCACAGTTTCATGCAGCGGGGGGGTCACTTGTTTACCAGGGATGAGGACAGGGTCTCCTATGTAGCTGAGCTGCTAGACGGCCAAGCCACGAGCTGGGTGACCGGCGACGCCAACGCGGTGGAGCTGAGGAGTTTCCCGGACTTCATGCAGGCGCTCCGGGACCGATTTGAAGACACCCTGAGCGCCAGGAGGGCGGAGGACGACATCCTGCATTTCAGGCAGAGGGAAAAGTCCATGTCCGAATATGCATTGGAGTTCCGGAGGCTAGTAGAAAAGCTTACGGACTGGCCGGAGTCGCTCCGGGTAAAGTACTTCAAGAGGGGTCTCAGCCCAGAGATCCTGGAGCGGGCACTGGGCCGGGATGACCCAACCACTGTAAAAGATTGGATCTGGCTGGCCGGGATGGCGGAGTCAGCCTGGCGGCAGATTCAGCAGAGCGCCCGGAGGCAGGACCGGGCGAGAGACAAACCGAGAGAGCGGATCGCCGAGGAGAAGCGGGGCAGTGGCTGGCAGCCCCCAGGGGGGCGAGAGGTGCCGAAGGCATCGAATCTATGTTTCCGGTGCGGAGGACGAGGCCATCGGGTGGTGCAGTGTCCGACAAAACGGGAAGGGACTTCATCCCGCGCCGAGGTCAAGCCCCCGTGCCCCACCGGGAGTAGAGCTGGCGACCGTCCCCAGAAGAGCGCAGCGGCAGCAGTGACTGAGCGAGGCCAGATGGGGTGGTCGATCCCTGAGACGGCATCCTCCGGGGAGGAGTCAGAGCTGGCGGGAAACGAGGTGCGCTCGCACTGAATGGCGTCCCAGTGCGAGCAGGGGAGCCGAGACACATGGACCCGATAGCTGACGAGGACTGCCCCCCTCTATGGGTGAGAGTACATGTCCGGGGGATGAGATCTGGGGGGGGAAGCGCAGTTACAGGCGCTGCTGGATTCGGGCTGCACGCACTGCCTGATGCACCCAGCCATAGTATCCGGGCTGGGGCTGGGGCTGCGGCGCCTCAAGGAGCCCATTGCGTTTAGCCAGCTAGACGGGACAGTAGCGGGGGGGACCGGCTCAGTACTACACCGAGCCGGTCCAGATGACCGTCGGGGACCACCGGGAGGAGCTGAGATTTGTGGTGGTCCCAGTCGCTGACTATGCGGTGGTGCTTGGCTTGGCGTGGCTGCGGCGTCGGAACCCGCGGATCGACTGGACGAGAGAAGTACTGAGCTTCGAGAACGAGGAGTCTAGGAGGCGAGAGAGCGGAGAACATCGGCAGACAGCAGAGGCCAAGATGGAACCAGGGGGAGGCCCGAGGCACCCGGAGCGAGTCAAGGAGCACCGAGGGGCGGCGGTGAGACCCAGGTGGGATCAGGCGGCAGTGAGCGGTCCCAAGGAGGAGAGTGGGGCGGGGCCACGGGAAGCCCCAGACACCGAAGGCATCCCGTGGCAGTACCGGGACTTGGCGGCAGTATTCGGGGAGAAGGAGTCCGACCAGCTTCCACCCCACCGACCCAGCGACTGCGCCATTGAGTTGGAGCCGGGAGCCAAACTGCCCAAGCCTAAGATGTACTCCCTGTCGATGAAGGAGATGGGTGCCCTGAGGGAGTTCTTCGACAAGAATCTGGCGCGGGGTTTCATCCGGCCCACGAAGTCACCGTTAGCAGCCCCGGTGTTGTTCCAGGAGAAGAAGGACGGCTCGCTCCGGATGTGCGTAGACTATCAGGGGCTAAATGCAATTAGCTCCGAGTACAAATACCCCCTCCCCTTGATGAAGGACTTATTCTCACATCTATCCAAGGGGAAGGTATTCACCAAATTGGACTTGCGCGAAGCGTACTTCCGAGTCAGGATCCGCGCAAAAGATACGTGGAAAACGGCATTCAACACGGTGCTCGGAAGTTACGAATTTTGCGTAATGCCGTTTGGGTTAAAAGGGGCTCCGGGGGTATTCATGCAGCTAATAAACGAGGTGCTGCATGACCTGCTTTACCGGGGCGTCCTGGTCTACCTGGACGACATCCTGATCTACACAGAAATGCTGGCGGAGCATGTGGAGCTGGTATGTATGGTGCTCCGTAGACTACTGAGGGCTCAGCTGTACGCGAAGCTCTCAAAATGTGAGTTCCACCGGGAGCAGCTGGACTACCTCGGCTACCGGGTATCCAGCTGGGGGATAGAGATGGATCCGGCCAAGGTGAGGGATGTGCTAGGTTGGGAAGCGCCGCGGACCCGGTGGCAGCTACAAAGCTTCCTGGGCTTCGTGAACTTCTACCGGAAGTTCATCCCGAACTTCGCCCAAGTGGCCCTTCCCCTGACGGACCTACTGAAAACCAAGGGCAGCGAGAAACCCCCAAAGCCCAGCATGGCAATCAAGTGGACCCCGGAGTGCCAAGGAGCCTTTGAGGACTTGAAGCGGCAGTTCACAGCTGAACCGATTCTGCGACACCCCGACCCGGACCGGGCATTCGTCATTCAAGTGGATGCGTCGGACGTGGCAACGGGGGCAGTCCTACTGCAACCCGGTCTGGAGGGGCCCCTCCACCCGTGTGCCTACGCCTCCCGTAAGTTCACTGAGACTGAAAGAAGGTGGATGGTGTGGGAGAAGGAGGCGTACGCGTGAAGTGGGCTTTAGCTACCTGGAGACACTTGCTGGAGGGGGCGTCCAAGCCGTTTGAGGTATGGACAGATCATAAGAACCTCAAAGCCCTAAAGACCCCGCGGAGGCTATCCCCGAAGCAGGCGAGATGGTCCCAGTATTTTGGGCGGTTCAACTTTACGTTGAAGCACATCCCCGGGAAGAGGAACTTCCTGGTGGACGGGTTGTCACGTATGCCCCAACATGCCAGCCTGCGAGAGGACATTGTGGACTCCATCATCCCTGCCGGCAGGTTGGCCGCGAAGGCGGTAACCCGGAGCCAAGCATGCGGGAAGGGGGGGCACGCGATGCCAGAGCTGCAGCAGGAGTTCGCGGAAGCGGCGAAGCAAGACCCCTGGCTCAAGGCGAACAGCGACAGCCTAACCAGCCAAGGAGATCTGTGGCGGCACGAGGAGAGAGTATATGTCCCAGAGGGGTGTCGGTGGCGGGTAATGGAGAGAGCCCACGACAACCAGAGCGTGGGGCACTATGGGTTCGTGAAAACACTCCACTTAATCAGGCGGCAGCTTTGGTGGCTGACGCTCTGAAAGGACGTAGAAGCCTACGTGGGGGGGTGCCCAGTGTGCGCGATGGCGAAAGGGAGTCGGGGGAAGCCCAGGGGGCTGCTCCAACCCATGGCAAACCCAGACGGTCCGTGGCAAGAGATCGCCATGGATTTTATCGTGGAACTACCGGAGACCAAGGGCAAGACCGCCATTTGGATGGTCACGGACTTGTTCTCGAAACAAGCGCACTTTGTGGCTTGCCGGCAAGTCCCCACGGCAGAGAGGCTGGCGAGACTCTTCGTGCAGCATATCTACCGACTACACGGCGCACCTCGACGGGTCATCAGCGACTGGGGGGGGAACTTCATCGCCCGCTTCTGGAGGGAGTTCTTGAAGCAGGTAGGGATGTAGCAAGCCCTCTCGTCCACGGTGCACCCCCAAACGGACGGATCGACCGAACGCCTGAATGGGGGGCTGGAGCAGTACCTGAGGTGCTACGTGGGGCATCAGCAGGATGACTGGGCGGAGCTACTGCCGTTCGCGGAAGTGGCATACAACAATGCCGTCCACAAAAGCACCGGGTTCTCCCCATTCAAGGTGGCCACGGGGCGGGACTTCGTACCCATGCCGGAACTGCCCCAACCGGCATCCCACATCAGCTCCCTGGACTCCTGGTTTTCCCAAATAAACACCACGAGACAAGCGGCGCGAGCGGCGCTACAGGTGGCCAAGGGGGAGTACAAGAAGTACGCTGACTGCAAGAGGCTTCCTGAGTGGCAGTGGAAAGTGGGGGACCAGGTGTACCTGTCGACCAAGAACTTAAAGACACACCAGGCGTCGAAGAAGTTCAGCCCGAGGTTTGTGGGACCGTTCCCCATCGCAGAGATAATCAACCCGGTGACGGTTCGGCTGATGCTCCCCAAGAGCCTGGGGAGGATCCACCCGGTATTTCACTGCAGCTTATTAAAGCCACACCAACCGGGGGATGACTGGCACAAAACAGAGGCGAGACCGGCACCCATCATGGTCGGCGGGGAGCAGCACTTCGAGGTGAAGCAGATACTGGACTCGAGGAGGCACAAGGGACAGATCCAGCTGCTGGTGCAGTGGAAACACTTCCCCAAGTCCCACAGCGAATGGGTAAGCTGAGCCCACGTCAAAGCGCCAGACTTAGTACGAGACTTTTACAATAGATACCCCGGGAAACCAAAATAAAGAGGGGGGGGTCTGTTGTCAGGGGGGCGGAATGTCAGGTTCAGCCAGCCTGGCGCCCCATAGAAGCCCATAGAAGCCACCACCGTGCTGAGCCATTTTGCTATGAGCCGGGAGAAAAGGGGAAGTGGGAGCCGCGCGGCTGATAGCGGCCACCTGCGCCTAGCCGGCGGGGAAACCGCAGAGCGGAACCAATTAAGCGGCGCTGATAAGCGGCGCGAGCCATCAATAAGCGGAACAGCAAGCCGAGGAACCAAGATACCGCGCCTCCAGTGACCCCGGCTCTGCACGAATAAGAAAAGGACTTAGAGGGAACCAACCCACGCCGGAGGGGAAATCAATCGATGAACAATGGGGCCCGGCCGAACCTGACATCCGGACTTATCGGAGTGCGAATAGCCCGCCGCCGGCAATGCGATCGCGAGGCGGGAAAAAACCGCGGGAAGGGGGGGTATAAAGGAACCAATGTACTGTGCCAAGCCAGTCCTGGCTTTGATTGTAACTGTTGCGTTACGCTCGAGTAAACCTCTTTTGTGAACTACACGTGTCACGGGAGTTTCTCTTGACGAACGGGGCAGATTCTTACAAGAGTCAGGACCCCTCCTTTCATGTTATAAATAAATATCTCAACAAACTAAACAATACTCCTCTTTACTAATGAATGCACTTGTATTTATTGTCACAGATTGCAGTTTAATATGCCAGTGTTTATTGCTGGCATCAACATCATCAGAAATATTTATAAATGTTTTTCATACTAACAAAAATACTGTTATCTGCCAAATCAAAAGGCTGGTAATATAAGAACTGCTAAACTCTAGTCCAGAATCTGAAACTGCCTTTCTTGTGTTAGTTCTCTTCCTTGAAAAGGCATAAAAAGATGTCTGTCCACAGATGGGTTTCTGCCTCAGAATGTCAATCTGTTTCAGAGGACTTGGTGGGTGCTGCTTCTCCAGTGTCAGAACTCTGATAATAGGGAGCAAAGAAAAAACTCTGAAGAGGCACAGATCTCTCTGTCTCTTACACACACACACCCCTCTCATTTCTCATCTTGGCTCACTCACCAAGTATCCACTCAGTTTACAGGCCTGTGGGGCCCTAGCCATGGTCTTCACCCACACCAATACCAATAAAAAGCAAAATAAACAAACAAACAAACAGTGCAACCTGTTTTTTAACTGAAAAGGGCGGAAGGGCGTATTGCAGCCAACCATTAACCAGAAGGAGAAAAAAAGAGGGGAGATTGCCGTGTTATTCTCTGACATGCTTAAATAAGGGAGCTTGGGGATGCCAAGTAAAATGAATGGAGAAAAATAATATTAGGGGCTGATGTAGCTATTCTGTATTGCACACAATCAGGATACAATCAACAGCTGCCTTTGGTAGACTGCTGGAAAAGCTGGGGAGGAAAGAGAGGGATCTTTGCCTGTTGGCTCACTGAAAGCAAACTTCACTTGCAGGATCTGAGAAAGATTACAATCCGAAATGTTTACAAAGATGATACATGAAGCTTCCTTGCCTACATGGGCCCCTAGTTCATCTAACCTAGTACAAATGAAATCAAATTTGTCTGATAAATAAAATCAGTTTTTACTTCATACTTTTATCAAATTTTATACAATGACATCTCATCCAGTTTCAGATCCAAACAAAACCTAAAACAGCACAATAATAAAAAAATGGAACAACATATGTCTATCTCTCACTAGATCACAAGCAATTAAGTAATTGCTTGTGAGTTTTGCACACAAATAAATTAGCCACAATGCATGTTATTTTAGAGTCTTCATCCAATAAAAGTTACTGAACTTAAAAAGTGTTTTCAGAAGGAAAGTCAACAGGGAGTTCAAAGATGTCTACAATAAACTACAAAATGGGCCAAGGATTCAAAGCCCCTGGACAACATGGACAAACCCTTTTGGTGTACGACTGACCTAATGGCATATATTCAGTTGGCAGCAGCTTCTTAAATTTAAAATCCTTTCATCTGGAAATTGCATCTTAAGTCACAGGCTTGCAGCAGGTGGGTTTACTTCTGAGCTAGGGTCACGTCTCTTCATTTATTGGAAGTCTAGCTTTATAGTACAAAGATGCGGATAACGGTCCCGCTCTCCAATTACAGTCTCTGTCCAAACTGCTGACATGAGCTCTTCCAATGTCAATTTCAAGTTTTACTCAAATAAATGTACAGTTCACATATGGTAACAAATATTTCTTATTTCATATTATTGAAATTAATTTTTAAAAGGGAAAGGGAGTACAGCACTTAGACAATTAGACAGCTTTGTGAAAAAGCTTGGATTCTGGGTAAGATGCTTCAAGTGGTAATGCACACAAACAGAACAAACAGTAAGAGATTTGAGATTCCTGGATTACTTTGCGAAGGGACAAAATACTATGCTCTACAAAGGAACAGCCTGAGAAAATGATACCTAAACTGTCTTCTTTAGATTTGTGGGCAGGAGGTGAGTAAGCTAAATGAAATTGCTTTGTCTGTGATTTAGTTTTGAAATAGAAATTTTCCAGGCATGATAGAATCCTGGAATATAAATTCATGCTATTCATTATTCCTCAATTAATTAATACAACTACTATCACCATCACTAACATCACTACAACATATGCAACTACTCAAAGAGCATACCTTGATTATGGAAAAGACTGCAACACCATGGAAAGAATGAGTAGCCTACAATCAAGAATTTAGAACAATGTATATTCCCAATGAATCAGAAGTTTGGATTCTCTTTTCTCCTTCTTGCTTGTGATTCATCCTTGTACCTAAGCCTAATTTTCTTTGTGTTGTGGTTAACTTTACTATTATTTATTTTACTTGGTCTTTACTTTTTTCTTTTGAATACTTTTTGGAGACCCAAGTATCGAAATGCTTCCAGTCCAGCAGATCACTTGAATGGCAGATAAAACAAAATTGTACCCCAACCATTACTTTATTATCCTAGGAAATGTGTATATAGTATGAAATGAAAGAATTCCTTCTTTGCTAATATATTCTTGCTATCCTTCCTTTTGTTTCTGAGATACTTTAAAATATAACAGAGAGAGGAAGTCATCAAATCACATTTACCAGAAAGCCCAACAAATAATTTTATGCTATGAATATATTTAAATTTGTGTCCTATTTGGCTCTATTAAAATAAAAATACTTGTTTTAGCTACAATGGATTTCTACATCAGCAGTATAGTTATTTTGCAAAACAGTATTCTAATACAGTCTTAAGTATTTTTGTCAGTTATTGTATTAGAGCACCCTCTACTGCTGAAATCCTTTATTGAAAATGTTGTATTTTCCAGCAATTTTCAAGGCCAGCTGGCAAATTTAAAAACAGAATAAGATACCTTTATATTGTGGGGGATCCAGTAGTCTTCTTTCAAGGAAATGTTTCTATTTAAAGCAATTGAGGTGTTCTAGAACTTAATTATCTAATATAACATTATCGGGAAAACGCCTTCCTTGTTATTGCTTAATCACTTATCCCTCTCTAATAGGATAGTGGACTTTTTTAAAGACAGGTAAAATAGGGAACATATACAACAGCACAGTATCCTGCCTTGCAAAATAATTACCCTCCTATATATTACTTGCAGCCAGCATGGTAATGTGGTTAAGGTATTGGACTAGGAGTGGGTCTTTTCCCAGCAAGAAAGCTCACTGGGTGATATTGAGCCAGTCACTCTTAGTCCCACCTACCTCATGAGATTCCCCCCAAAGTGGGGGAAAAATAGGAAGAGGGAGTGCTATGCGCAGCACTTTGAGTTTCTGAATGAAATACAGGATAAAAATAAATATACTGCAATCCTTTGGCTTTTCATATAGAATATCTGTAGCCCAGGGTTGAACTGTGGAGTTCTTGTTGCTCTCTGAGCCTGGTTGTTTGCTTGAAGACATTTCCTTACCCAATTAGGTAACATCGTTAGTGCAATGTCACTGGGGGTCCTCTTAGATTCTCAGGTCCTGCTTAAGAGCAGATGGCAGCTGTGGCCAAGAGGGCCTTTGTACAGGTACATTTAAGTACATCTAGTGTGCTGATGTAATGGTATGTGGGAAAGACCTTGGGAGACAAGGTGAAGAGATGCTGCCTAGGGAACGGTCAGAAAAGAGATAGCATAGCCCACAGCTGTAAAATGGGAAGAGCAAGAGGCTCAGAAGGGACCCTCCCTAAGTTCTCAAGTTGTAAAGGTGACAGCAGGAGAATTGTACTTTTAGACTTGCAAGATTCTGCTAATGTAGCTTTACAATAAAGTAGAATTAATTTATCTGGTTGTGTTTCCTATCTGGCCTACCTGGTAAGACTGACAGCCAGTTGTGTCCTTTCCTGGACAGGGTATCCTTTTAGACAGTCACTTGTGCCCTGGTCACCTTGTGATTGGATTACTGTAACATGCTCCACATGGACACCCTTGAGGACCATCTGGAAGCCATGGCTGGTCCAGAATGCAGTGGGGTGACAATGGTGGAAGCATCTCACTATGCTCACATGACCCCGTTTCACAAGCTGCACTGGTTATCAGTTGGCATGGCATAGGGTCTGGCTATCTGACGGACTGCTTATCTCCAATTGTTTCTGTCTGTATGGAATGATCAAGCTGGGTAAGTGCACTCTGGGTCCCACCAATTCAACAGAATCTTACAAGACACAGGGAGTACTGCTTACTGTACTCTGTTGCAGTGCTTGCCCTATGGAATTATATCCCCCAGAGATTCATGTGGCTCCCACCCTTAAGACATTTAGGAAACTGTTAAAAACCCGGTTGTTCTGCCAGGCCTTGAGACAGGGTGGTTGTGGAGCCCCCTTTAGTTATGTTTGCCTTATGGTTGGGTGTATTGTTCTCCTGATCAGCCAGATCTCTTTTTACTCATGCATTGTTTTTCCTTTTATCAAGGCTACCTAGAGTATAGCAGCATAGTGGGACTTGTGTATGTGTGTGTACTTTTAGAAAGGAATTACATTATTGTGCAAAGCAGCTATGAGCCTATTTCAGAATGATCCATCCTGTTGGAGATCTGCATACCTGTAATATGTAGCCTTAAAAAAGGTGGTAGAAAAGAGATATCATAGTACTTTTCAAGTACCTGAATGGATGACACCTCAAAGATCGATACCTATTCACTCTTGTTACAGAGAAAAGTAAGTTGCAAACAAGAAAGATTCCAGTTGAATATTAAGAAAACTTCAGTAGGACAGGGGACTCAAGAATCAATGGAGATGATAAGCTTTTCTTGACAGGATGTTCAATGAATTGGGGATGCTTGAATTCCTGGAACTGATAGCTAGGTTGACTTGATGGCCTGAAGAGCCTCTTCCAAATCTATGATCAGATGTTTTCTTTCTTACCCTTGAAATAATAGGTTTAAGCCTTTTACTCTACAGTGCTATAGAGTGCTGCTTCAATCCTGAATTGTAAGACGAATATTTTACCCAATAAAATTCTGAGTAAGGTGAAATCCCTCTTACACAAGCAAGATAATGGACCTTTCCTATTTAGTCATTGTTATGGACTTGCCTGGTTCTAGGGCCTGAAGATGGGGAGTCAACCAGTGATTCAGAACCAGTGCAGGTGGTTGCTGATTTAGAGAACAAGAGGTCAGATCCTGAACTTGGGAGAGTACCCAGCATTAAAACATATGGTCAGCTAAGGAGTGGCATGCCTCCTTGAGAGCAGAGAGCATCTGCTCTTCTAATTAGGCAAGGCTCTGAATTCCTGCTATTTAAGAGCATTCCCAGGACTCCCTCTCCTTATTGGAAACAACTTTCCACTATGAGACCTGTGTTCCTCTGGTCTCATTTTTGGTCTTTCCTGATTCCTTGCTCTGCAAATAGATCTTTGTGTTCCCTGGATTGGATATGCTCTTTTTGCTGTATTAAGCTATAGCTATGAGTCAAGAGGCAAGATATACTTTCTCTTATTTTTCTGTTTTCTCTAATTTACAGCCTGCAACTCTAGCATGAGCCATTACCTGATTTATGATCAAACTAATAAAACCATCAGAAACTTGCTAACTGACTCCTGCTTGGTGCTGCTCACCCCAGTGCAGGACAATATCCCACACTGTAAAATTCACAGCAAGTTGCAGAGAAGCTGTAAAACTCTATAGCATATTAATGGCACAATATACAAGAAACTGTTGCACCAAGAGCATTCCCACTGAAAAATATGCCTAAATCAGAGGTAGGCCTTCTGGCCAATTTCTGCTCTGTGAACTTTGAAAGCATTTTTTGAATTAAAAAAGGGATTGGAAATGGACATACTTCAAAGTACCAGCCACTTATATCACCTTTGTTTCCAAGGATACTTCTGGAATTCACATAGCTCCAGAAGACACTTTGAAAGAATGAAAAAGGGTGTGTGATTGTTATCAGAGTCCTTTATTTGGAAGTGAATAACCAGAAAAGATAACTGTAAGCTGGGAGTGGAGGGGTTGGGTAGAGGGCATCCAGTGAAGGAGCAACCTTATTGGTTTTGACCTTCTGATAAATGGATGTTTGGGGGCTTGCCATGACCACCGTGTCTGCTCTCAGGATTATTAATGTGCCTCCAGCCCCAAGAGTGCTTAACTGAGTTTAAGGTATGCTTGTGGGAAAGGTGTGGCAGAGATGCCATGGACGGGTGTATTCAATAACCGCCTCCTATATATCACCCCTGAAGCAGTTTTGGAAGAAGCATCTCAGGGGAAGAGGCAGGGATTGTTATTAGTGAACAGAATACCTTTAATGAAGTATGCAATTTCTTTTGGCACTATACATAGAGGTAATATTGGATACTAATGAATAATGTTCAATTATCTATTATATTTTTATTTATTCTGGAAATACTGCTCTCTAGCAAGTTTTCTTTAGCACCTAATATTTGCATGCATTTGCAGTACTTAATTCTGGACCATTCTCGTAACTGTAAACTTTCCTCTCTCTCTTTGGCCCAGCTTTAAAAGTTCTAGTATGTTTTACAGGATTTATCCAAAGCAGACTTTATACAATGAATAAACAGGCAACTTAGTCCAAAGGCCTGCAGCTTGCTCTCATTCTCTCTCTCTCTCTATATATATATATATAAATAAATTGTAAGGGCATTTAATGGTTTTTCAGTACAATATCATTACAGTTCCGTCTAACTCACATTATCATCTATTATTTTGCTTTCACCCTGGCATGTTAAGCCTTATGAATGGAACATAATAAATATTGTAGCATCATGTTGACCTATATTTAGTCTCAGTGATTATGTCAGCAGGCTGATTTTTTAAAAAAAGACAATAGAGGCCATTAATAATTTAACAAAAATCACCTTGGGCTGGTATGAGGACTATTAATCCAGCACTGTTTCCCTTGCCCTGTACCCAATTCAACAGGATTCAGGTGGCTAGGATGAAAATAAGGAATATACAAAATTTGTCAATCTGTGAAAAGAAAGTTCCTAAGAATGCTAGAATGTTCTGTTTCTGAACTATGTCAAATCTCTTCCTGAGCCAAAAGCTATTTACAAAGCATGAGAAGGTTTGAGCAGGAATAGAACTAAAAGTATTAAAATATTTTTTTTTAGTATTTACTTAATACTTTTAAAAGTATTAAAATTCGGGGTAACACATTAAAATGACTCATCTCCAAGTTGCCCCCTTCTCCTTTTTTTTTAAATGTGGCAAAGGTTAATGAGCTACTGTGAGAATATGGGTCACCTTAATTCTTTATTGTTTACAGAATGTGTTGTTTTATGTTGGTTGATCAATGACTGTAATAAAAGTCCACCCCAAAATACACTGAACCACTTCTGGCTTGCAGGATTTATTTTTGAAAATGGACAAACCATCTTCAGAAAGACATGGTCCAGAAGGAGGTTCAACATGGTCCTAAGGGATTTTGAACATTCTGGAGTTCTCTGGAACATTCTATTCCCCTATCAATGATTTCTGCACATTGCTAATGAAAAGCATTAAACGAAATTAAAAATAATAATAGAGCAATCTCACAAAGTAATTAAATAAATACAATCAAATTTCATCTTGTGCCTGCGATTTATTATATGCAGAATGACAGCAAGTGTCAGAAAAAGCACAACATCATGGAGGTACAGTTAGTGAGTAGGCGCAGAGGCAACATACCACCTTGGCACAATTGATCAGCATAATTTATACAAACACATTAATAAATACATAATAAACCATTAGAAGAAAAGTAGCAAGGACTGATTTGGGGATGCTGTGGCACACTGACAGCACTGGAAATGCCAACATTATCCCACAAGTCAAGCACACCAGGGCAGGGCAGGAGGAGGGGAGAACACACATTCATCCCTCCCCTTGAATAGTGGTGTATTGTATCAGGCACAGACAGGAGCTAAATTATTTACTGACAAAGTCTATCAGTTTTTTCAGTTAGGATAAGAAAAGAAAAGAAAAGAAAAGAAAAAAACAAAACAAAACAAAACAAAACAAAACAAAACAAAACAAAACATCAAGTTCTTGCTTTTATTTAGGCAAGAATGTCTGGAGGCTGTGACCACAGAAGGGTTACCAAGATGAAGTCACAGTCAGTTCTGAACACTGTGGCACAAAAAATAGTTGTATGCAACTTAGTTTGTTGCAGCAGTAGCAATTCCATATACCAAAATGAAATTGGATTGATAAAAAAAAAGTTTAACTTGATAAAACTCAAGACAGAAAAAAGTTATTAAAATTTAATTCAGTTAATATATATTCTGGATACTGAGTTCCTTTTGACAGCTGGCATTTTCTTTCCCACACAAAACAAAGTGCTTTGGAGCAAATCCTGTGGAGGAATTTACTCAATTCTGCTAGAATGGCTCTTATATTTAGCTTGCATTAAAAAACTGGTCTTAGCTCTTACAACTCTTGGATAAGCTAAATTGTTTGAATGAACTTCAGCCACATATACACCCACAGGAATAAACCCAAAGGACCATTTTGCGGAGGCACGATGTTACATTTTCTCAACTGGTATCTGATGTTTCCTTTTGCACAGCATGAGTCCTTGGAGAAGAACTCCAAAACTGGCATGGAATGGCAGTGATTATATTTAAGCCTGGGGACAGACCCTATAAAAGCACATCAAGTATGTCATAGTGCTTCAAAGTAAATCAGAGGCCAACAATAAGACGACCTCTACTGGCTACAGTAAAACAAAAATAATTTAAATAAATAATTACCGTGGCAAGTGGTAATAAAAAAATACATTCATTATTTATTTTTTCATAAGTAATGAATGTATTTTTTTTCACATTACATTCCCTGCTCCCCTACTGCTGTCTAAAACAAAACCAATTAAGCTTAAAGAATGAAAGGGGAATTAGCCCCACTCTCTTCATTCTTGAAGAAACACTGGAATGTGATGAGCCCAGATTCAAGGGGGGAGACAGGAGGAGGAAAGGTTGGCAGTCTGGAATGGGAACAAGACTGTTACCCACCCACTTTTCCCCTTATTCATCCAGGCCTGGTATCAAGTCTGCAATGCTGTCCACATAGTAGTGAGGCACCAGGTCCTTAGCTGAAGGGCTGTCACTGGCCATGTAAGCCTGCGCCTCCTCTAAATATGAGACACCTGTCAGGGTCAAGACTGTATCAAGGCCACAGTTCTTGCCAAACAGGATATCCGTCTCCAGCCGATCACCCACCATGAGCATGCGGGATGGATCTACACCAAAGCGCTCCACAATGCATTCAAACATGTATGTGTTCGGCTTTCCAATTACTGTTGCCTTGCGACCAGATGCTGTTTCAACTGCAGCAGTGAGACTCCCTGTCCCTGAAAGAGAAGAGACAAGACAACCACAAATCAAAAGATTGACCTCCATTAACAAAAGCAATCCAGGCACTACCTGACACATTTGGGTATTCAAAATTAAATGCCCCACTAAAGAATGAGTGAAATGGGTCACCTGGGTTCAGAACAGTGGGACTAAGTAAACTTAACTTTCACATAGATGGAAAGCCTATATCTAATTTTACTATTTATGTGAAACAGAGACTCACATGATTATAAGGATTCTAATAATTACTGCAAGTTACACTATACATCCAAGAAACTCTCTATCAGCCCAGTTGCGATCCAGGCTGAGAATACTCAGAGCTGATTCCAAGGTCGTGTAAATACAAGCTTCCCAGTTCAGAAACAGATACACCTGAGTAAATGATATTTCAAAGCTAGGATTAGATATGATAGTTACATTTTATTTTACTGTATAATGTAACTAATCCCATATATTAGCACATATAGTTATATACGCTTCAGTATTTTTCTCTCAATAGTATTGCTAATAGTGATGTATAACTGAGACAACCAATCAACTATGGAGCAAAGCTCTCAAAAAAGTGGGGGGGGGGGAGACCTTTATGTGGGCAAGACTAGAAAGTATGAAGATTCATAGACAAATCTTTATCAATAGGGATTGCGTTTTTCAGTTCTCTTACCAGCCATGGAGAATGTTTAGTTCAGTGCAAGAATTCCAAAAGAAACAACTTAAAGCTCATAAAATCTTAAAAGGAGTTGCTTGCAATTGTCCAGCGGAAAACAAGTAGATACTGAGTCATCTTATTTGAAGACCTGTACAGGTGACTAATAGACATTACTTTCTACTTGCAAATCACTTTACTAAAAGTCATTTTATTGGAATTGCTAATAATTAACAACCAAATCTCCCTTACTCAAAAGGGGTAATCAAAAAATCTGAATATACAAGTTATGCCAGGCTCATATTTTAGCATCACACAGCAAGGTGCAAGAACCTCCACAAGGTTATTTGATCACTGGCAGTGTTAATACACCAAGTGTTCTTCCAACAAATAATGCTACCACTGCTAATATAATACTCCCAGGAGGAACTATCAAATGGGAAACAGAGAAATGTGACAAAAAGGCTACATTCTTCACCATTTTAGGAAAAGGCATACTTGACCCTGAGAACCTTCCTTTATTCTCACACCACCTTTATTTGGTTCAAACCTTTGCTCAGTATATCAGGATTTTTCAGATAAATTATGGTATGTACTTCTACACTGTATGCTGTTTTCTGAACGAAAAATATTATTGGTCAGTTTAAGTCTCATTATGGGAAATTTATTAAACCCTACAGAAAGCAAGATCTCAAGGACCAGAATAGATGATTTAACAAAGTGGAAATCCATTCCTCAGCCTCTCAGTAAGACTATCCGGATTATGTGAATACGTGTGGATGCTTGTTTGCTTTTTCCCTCTGTCCCTTCTTAGTCCCTGGAAATGCCGGGTTTCCTCTCAACTTATGCCTGGACTGGGTCCTCTATTGTACAGACCTCCTGACAGTCGGGAGGGCCGGGCGCCGTAACTGGGCCTCAGCGCCCCCTCGGGGCCAGCAAGCGGGGCTCCAGAGCCTGGCCCCTTCGGCCTGCCGCCCTCACTCACCCGGGGTGCGCTGCCCACTGCTAAGCGGGTGCCAAGGGTCTGGATCGGTGGCTACCAGCAGGCACTGCGGGTCGCGCAAATAGGCGCAGGCCTCTGACAGCTTAGCGAAGGTGAACTGGTCGTCGTAGCCGACGACGACGGCGCGCACCGGGGGGGCCTCCTGGCCCGGCGGCTCTTCGTCGCCGTCTCCTTCTTCTCCGGCCAGGCGCAGCCCCGCGTCGCGCAGCTCCCCGCGCAGCCCTTCCCCGCCCAGCACGAAGACGCGGCCCGGGGTCGACGCGGGCGAGTCGCCGGCGCCGGTTTCCCCGCCTAGAAGGCGCTGGCGGAGGTAGAGCGCGGAGCAGAGAGCGGAACTGAACACCTGCTCGCCGCGGACGCCGCGGAAGCCCAGTCGGGAGAAGCGACGCTCCAGTTCGGCCACGGAGCGGCGGCTGTTGTTAGATACGAACAGGGTGGTCTTCCCGTTCCGGCTCAGGCGCTCCAACAGCTCCGGCGCGCCCGGAACCGCCCGCTCTCCGGTCCACAGAACCCCGTCGCAGTCGAAGAGCAGCCCCTGCGCCTCCCCCAGCACCTCGCGCAGGCAAGCGCCGCTCAACCGCCTGCAGCCCGCCATGCTGGAACCGCACTCGCCGCCCCGCCCCCGTCTTCCTCGCGGCGACGCAGCCAATCGGAAGCGCGCTGTTCCCTTGACGGACTTAGGAAAAAAGTACCAATCAGACGCCTGCTGAGCCCGGGGTTCGACGCGGTTAGAATGAAACCAGGAAGATCTGAGGGTCGTCGTCCAATCACAGAAGTTGGTACGATTAACGCATCAAAAGGTGGAGGGGGCAGTACAGTGTTCTCCCGGGATGGCAGAAGAGTACGCGGGCTGCGTGCGCCATGACAACCCGCTTGCAAGGAAGAAAGAGAAGACAGTTGCGTATTCTTAGCAGGACCCATAAGGGGGCGCTCGTTTTCCTACCCTGGGAGCGGGAAGAAGGAAGAGGAAGTGTAGCAACAATAAAAACCCCGCCTCTGTGGCTTTAGCCTATTGGTGGAGGAGAGGAGAAGGAGAGGCGGCTCAAAATAAAGCGGCACAGGTTGTAGACCTGTTCGATGGGAGGATGACGGCTTGACAAATAGCGTTTGAAAAACGTTACGGACCGTGAAAGGGGGGCGGGGTCGGGGCTTAAAGGCCAGAGAAGTCCCGAATTAAGAACCCAGAGGCGATGCTTAAGCTTCGGGGTGGGCGAAGAGCAGACCCTGAAAGGGAGAGGGGGCGGGCGAAGAGTCCCTGACGGCATCCGGCTTCCTCCGCCTGGGTGGGGCGATGCTGGAAGCGGATGTCGGCGGGATGCTTCCGGGCCGCGGGCGCTTTCTGAGGTGACGGCAGCCCCGTGCAGGGCGGCGGGACTCATTTCGCCCCTCTGAGAAGCAGCTCCGTGAACTGCCCGGCAGCGCCATAGGCGCGGCGGGTTGCTGCGCGTCGGGGTCCGTTCCCCTTGGCTTTAAAGCTCTTCCCCCAGCCGTTCGGGGCGCGGGAGTAGCCTTTGCAGCCTGCGGACTGCACGGGAAAAGACGAGGGGGCCTGGGGCCTCCGGGGTGACCGTGGTCAGTCCCCGCACGCAGGCATGGGCGGCTTGCCCACTTGCCCGGCCCTGATGGTGTCCGGCAAGCGCGGCGGATGCGGATATTGGTGGGGGCAGCGAGAGTTGTCCCACGAGTCTGGGGGACGAAGGCGGATTGTGGTCCCTTGCTCCGGGGCGACAGGTTTGGATGGAGTCGACGGTCAGTTGCCACGAGCGGAAACTGCTTCCCTCGGGACTGACCGCGTAACCAGCTCGCCCCGGCCAAGTCTCTGCCCTGCCCGCTTCTCAGGGCGGGAAGAGAGAGGCCCCAGCTCGCCAGAAGGCAACCCCCCTTTCCCCGCCTTTTTTTAATCTGCTACGTGTCCAAGGAAGGGTTTTCAAGCCAGCGTGTCCACTGTTTTTGGTTTTATTGTAGGCCAGCACCTGCGCTCCAGTTGGTTACCGTACACAGGAATGCCCCCTCCTCTCTGGTCAGTGGTCGCTTCCCTCCATGGCTGGTTTTTTTCTTTTCCTTTTTAAATAAGTGGACTGATGGAGAGCAGGGCTTTTCTTTCTTTTTATTTTTTCTAAGAAAAAAAAGTTCACCGACTGAAATGTGAAATAGTGCATTTATCTTTTGTTTTCAAGTTCAGCCTTGAAACAATAAAAAGAGAGAGTCTTTTTTTTTAAAAAAACCCAGCCCATTAATGAAACAGGAGAACTGTAAAAAAAAAAAATTAAATTGATGTTTGCTTTTTCTGGTCCAGGGGGGGTAAAGAAGCAGGGGAATCTGCTGATCAGGGGCCATCAGGGCAGAATTTCTGTGGCCAGGAAGGGAGTGAAATCTGCAAAAAGATTTCTTAAGCAGTCTTTGTTTTCAGTCGGTTTGCACATGGAGTCAGCAACTTAAAGGTGCAGTGCAGAAAAGTCTCAGTGAAGGAGAAAAAGCACTCCCCTCACATGCCATCAAAATCCAATGTTAAGGTCCCTTAAACTGCTTGAGTAGATTTTGGGGGTATGACCCAAGAGCAGAGTGAGAGGAAAACCCAGCACAAGCGTATTTTGAGTTCTGCCCCACTTCAGAAAAGTGAGTGAGCTGTTTGGGACAACTTTATTGATCACAGGAAAGCTGCTAGACCAGTGTTGTCCAAACTTGGCCACTTTAAGATGAGTGGACTTCAACTCCCAGAATTCCCCAGCCAGCCAATTCTGGGAGTTGAAGTCCACTCATCTTAAAGTGGCCAAGTTTGGACAACACTGTTGTAGACTGATTTTTTGTACTGGAAGATTATTACCTGTTGCTCAAAATGATGGATTCAAACTTTTGTTTCCTGCTTTTAGGCAATATCACTAAACAAAGGACATTCCCAGCCAAAACATTTAGGAAATTATAGCCCAGACTGATTTTCCTATGACCCTACCTACCTACCTACCGTATCTGATTTATATAGTGCCCATCTCACATATGTGACTCTTATGCTGAACAAAGTAGTATACCTGTTGAAATCATCCAAAATACTGATTGGCCACTTTCCATTTTCTTCCTTGGAAGCTATTACTACCTTTAGAAAGCCCCCTGTTGATAAACTGTCTTCAAGAAGCTGGTTGAGAGTAAATGCCGGATACTGGCTGTAGAGATTGAGAGAATTGCCTGAGGCACTGCTTATCATTTCTTGTTTTCCGACTTTTTCCTCTGTGAAAAGAATGCAAATGAGGCAGGCACAAGAGCTTGGGGGACAAGGGTGGATTGTGGTCACTTGTTCCTGGGTGACAGTAGAGTCCATACCCCCCCTCCAAAATCACATTATTTCAACGCTGTACTCTTCAGTTAGTTCACATATTCAGTTGTTAATAATTATGTAGAGAAGTGGATATCCATGCATGTGGCCGGACCTTATGTCTAGAGCACTCTTTCCCAGTTTGGTGCTTTCCACTTAAATTCCTGTCATCTTCAAATAGACCCTCTTTGAATAACCAATGACCCTGTTGGCTGGAGTTGAAGTCAAATATTCCTGGAAATTACCAGATTAGGGCAAGTTCATTTGTAATATAAATCTATACCCTATAACTTGAATCTAACCCCAAAGAAAATTCTTGTGCTTTAAAGAGCTACATTGAAGCACCAAAGATTCTTTGATTTGCCTTCTGCCTATATGAACTGTTTGAAACATCTTACATGATCTGGATATGTACTTAAAGTTGATTTATAGATAAAATGTTACCCCAGCAAAGTAACTTCACATTTTTTAAAAAGGGTGAAAGTAGTTCCTGTAGTTTTTTTTAAATTCTGCCTTTATTGTTTTTGTAAATAACTCAAGGCACCGAACATACCTAATACTCCTTCCTCCTCCTATTTTCCCCACAACAACAACCCTGTGAGGTGAGTGGGGCTGAGAGAGGGTGACTGGCCCAAAGTCACCCAGCCGGCTTTCATGCCTAAGGTGGGACTAGAACTCACAGTCTCCTGGTTTCTAGCCTGGTGCCTTAATCACTAGATTAATGCAAAATGTATGGTATAACTACAATAAAGAAAAGAAATAGTCTGTCTACTTTTAACATTTATTCAGAAGCTTCCACAAATGACTTGTCAAAAATAGAAAGAAAAAAAAAGCAGAGCACTATTAATAAAAAGCTATTTTGTGCTTTATAGGCTGATAATAGAATAGTAGGAATGTGGACTATATTATATCAGACTGTTGGTTTGGGACAGGGCTTGCAGTGAAGGACATCCTATACCAACTGATGTATTAATGTCTGTAAACAGGAGAGGTGGTTTTTAAAATTTCTTTTGTGGGGGGGGGGAGTTGTTTGTTTTAAATAGGGGAGCATTCACACTGGTCCCAAGAAAGGTGACCCTTGCACCTTGGTGCATTTTGGGAATGTTTAATAAAATACCAGTGAGGATAAAAGAATTACAACAAATTGGATAGGCAAAAGCAAAGCCAGTAAAGTTCCTCCTCTCAGACATTCTCCAGAGTTTCTACCTTCTGATCAGCAGCAGATGAAGAGCTGTTTTTTCCCATGTTGGCCTCTTTTTCTGTAGGGTTGGAATCTTTGGACATTTCTATACTGCAAGCATTAGTAGAACCATCTTCAGTTGCATCTGCCTTATTGTTCGTAGCTGCTGGAGGAGGCCTGGGTGATGATGGAGCTTTGTGACTCTGACGTCTGGCTGGCTGGGGAGGAAGTGGTGGTGGCCCAGCTGGAGCTCGCACTGGTCCCCCTATGGTTCTTCGAGGCATGGCTTTAGGGATGGAGGGAGACTCTGGAGCAGGAGGGAGGTGAACAAGTGGTGTGGTTTGAGGAAGGGGTGGAGGCATGGTGGGTCGGGGTGGAGCAACCCGCTTTGCTGCAAAGGAGAATGAAAGAAAAAGAAACAAAATCTGTTATTTGAGACATTTGTTACTCTAACGCCCCCCCCCCCCCCCCCCCCCCCGTTTCAGCTCTGCATGAATCCAGAAAAATCCTGGCATATTTGGTATATAACTCTCTTTTTAAAATGTTGTTTCTATATATTGTTTTCTCTGTATTTCTTTTTCAAGATTGCCATAAAATTATTTCTAAAAATGCTGGGCTTTAATGTGTATTACTTGTATGTGGTTAACTGCACAGTGTGGCTCCTAAACAACAATACCAGAGATGTGGAGTAAACTGCAATCTGAAATCTACTGTATATTCAAGATAGATTATGCCCAATCTTATTCAACTGCACTATGAATTTTCTACGTACTTATGTTTGTCTCTATTTTATCTAGTCCTGTCACTTCAAAGCACACACAGAATTGTGCACTAGTCAGTCATCCTTGACTGTGCTATGGATTTTCTGAACAGAACAGCAATAGAAAGACAACTATGAAGAGCAGAATGGCAGGGAGGTGAACAAGGTAACACAATCAACAGCTAGGATGGCATTGAATACTTCCAATCAGATAGCTTCTAGCCCTGTCAATCAAAATACATTGTGCCGCTGTTCCATCACTCCTTGTTTAGCTGTCTTTCTTTGACAAGAAAAAAAAAATGAAGGAGTAGGAAAACTATCAGTGTAAGATGTTATCATATCAGGTCTCTGTAAAATTCTGAGGCACACTGATTGCAAAACTAAAACCTATTGAAGCTCCCATGGCACTAGCCGTATCTCCAGAATATAAAATAATACCACTGTACCACTGTACTTAATGTAGGTGTGCTGCAGTCCCATTTGAAGCATTTCTTTAATAGCACATAATGTACGTGTGAGGACACAATATACAACACACACACAAAAGCACTATGGGAAAAATCAAAACATGCAGTGATTTGGGAACATTGGCAGCTGGTGTCAATAGCAGAGATAAAATGATTAATACGGGAGTACTATGAAACTTACTTTTTCGTGAAGCCTCATCAGGAGCAGAGGTAAGTGGGCAGACTGTTGTTTCAGTAGAAGGCTGGGTCACTTTTGAGGACACTGTTTCTGGAATCACCTCAGCATTTTTCCTGCCAGTGTGGAAAAGTCTTGTAAACTCTTTCTCATTTGTAGGCTTCCAAAAGGTGGCATGCCAGCAATTAGTATACAGAGAAATCATTCTAAACAGACTCTTCATGCTTGATCTTATATCAACCAGGAACCACTAAAACAGCGGTACCCTGTCTTCCAGGAAGATCACTGTGAAGTCTTCATCTCATTCACTGACCAGTGAAGAATAGCTGAAGTTTGTTTCCCACATCCCAAAGAAGAATAAGTATTAAAACTGGTTCCTAAATTGTATTTTCTCCTCCTCTCTTTTACTAATCTGTTTTCTTTTGGGGTTATTTTTTAATGTAAGCTTGAGGGAGGCACTATTAGTCCTGCTTTTTATGAGCCACTGGCTTGTTTGTTTACTGCAAAGATCAAGTTAAAATGCATTAAATCATATTGCATAATAATGGTTGTAGAAAGCCTTCTCTGGAGTTTTTTTCCTGTAAGCATCAACAAATGGCTGCACAACACACTAGATCAGGATAAAGTAAGATAGTATAGCTTGTGATTTGTTGGGTAGTTTGTTAGATTTTGTTAGAAACCCAGCCATTTAGAATAGTGTATAAACCAGATTATTATGTTAAGCTGTAAGATGATTTATTTGCTTATGTATAGCATATCATTGTGGGTATAGCATTTATGTTTTATTAAGCCAGGCTTAGACTTGTACCCAACCTATTTGTAACTGGTGTATTAAATAAACAAGGCAGCAGTGTACTGTTGTGATAGGAGGTAAATGGGCACATTGCATTACCAAAAAGAAGAATTGCATCAGGATAAAAAGTGGACAACAGAAAATCCATATTTTCTAGTTGAAATGTATCAGTACAATTTTTTGAAGAACTGATATAACTGAAAAGGAAGCACAATGTGTTCAACCCATAGTAGGGCAACTGTGACCACCTGATCTGCATGAATATTCATGCTGCTGTCCAGATGCTAAGTCAGCTGAATACTTCCAAGGCCCTTTTTTTTCATTCTCAATATTCTTTGTAGGAATGTGCAAAACCCTTCATTCCTCCTTTGGACCACACTGTTCTAGCCATGCTGGAGGTGGGCTAGCAATTTTCCAGAAATTAATCCCTCAAACTAGAAGCAATTTGTGATGTTCTAAATGTGGCCCAATCCCATTTTCAGTATAACTGTATTGATATGGTACAGAGGAAGACTAGTAGGTTTTATTAATACCTAGTTCTTTCTTCTGAAATCAGACTTGGACCAGACAGTCCTTCAAGTAGAAGAAAATGTCTTCAAATGGGTACCACTCTAGTTGAAAGGCTGAGTGAAAACTTTTAAAAATTAAAATTAGGGGAAAAAAATAGAGATGGATAAGGATTTATTACCTTTCTTCAGGCAAAGAGGAATTAGATTCAGAAGGCAAAAACACTGATGCGGTTTCTTCTGTTGTGGGAATGTCTTGATTTTTGATGTCTAATGGAGGAGTGAACAGACTGGAGACATTGAAGTCAATATCTTAAGAAAAAAGAAAAAATGCATGAAAGACTCTGAGTGTCTAAAAGCTATTACAATATTTTGCAGTCCTCTAGCAGCAGAAGGCTCATCTGTTGGTCCCTCCTACCTCTATCTTTCATAAGCTTTATCAGTGCTCTAATACAGAACAGTCAATTCATCTGAAGTCAAGAAGAGGCAGACTGGCTAAAAGTCAGAGGTGTGTGAATATATTAAGTCCACTCTGGAAACACCACAGTAATATGAGGGTGAAGACAGAAATAATGTAACATGAGAATTCACTGCAGGACCCTCAGATAAGTATGGATATTCCTCCCTTGTGCCTTTGTCATTTCATAGATACATTACCAGCAAATTAAATGCAGATTTACATCCAAGGCTAACTTATGCTCCAGGCAGGTGGTTGACTTTGATCTGACTAGTCTTCCCCATAAAGCCCTTAAAAGCTAATGACACAATCTATGTGTTTAAATTGCTAAAAGACACTACCTGTTCATTTATCTCCTTTTTGATTAAAAAAGCACCACTCTTCCCATCTAGGATCCAAGTTTAGCTCTGGAGAAAGGTGATACATTTGGATGGAATGCCATGAAGACATTCAATTTATATTTTAATGAAGTGCCTTGGAGGTTTCTTTCAGGGGTTTTGGTAGAGTGGCATTTAGAACATGCCTGATTAAAACATCCAAATGCAGCTTCTGGAACTACCACTGATCTGAATTCTCCCCCCTTCAAGAATGGTTCAGATATACTTAGTTTTTTATCCCTATATCTCTGAAAGAGTGAGGTATTTTTAAACCTATCTCTCTATCCACCATTATACAGTACTTTGCTTTTAAACACTAAACACCATTAATATAAGCTGTATATTTTCTTTGCACCAAAGAAGCACAAGTTAAGGATACCCCCTCCCCCCAAAATACACATACATTTTGCAGCTCTTATTCTAACCTGGATAGCAAGAATCGTAAGGATTAAAATTCTTGCTATTGAAACTTGCATGACAAAGAAAGAGAAATACTGTACGTGGAATGGTGCTATTGCAATGCATAGTTACTGTACTCCGTAAGGCACATACAGCTTTTTTTTCATAATGATTAATTAATTCACAGAATCATTTGCTATCTCCATTTTCCAGTCCCACTAAAGCAATCTTTTTCAAGCAGGTGCCAGCTACACATGTTTGCTTACAAGCTATGAGGAAGAGTCCAATTTGCCCTGAGAAAAAAGAATTCAAGCTAACAGATAGTTGACTACCTCCTGGAAAGAGGATCTCAGCATTTTGTATGAGAGGCTCCACAACTCCCACAACTTGGATGGAGGATACAGAAGCTATGTCTAGCTGCACTTGGGACCTGGGAGAAAGAAGCCAAGAACAAAATTGAGCAGATTCTGAAGCCAACATTCTATATAGTTCATTTGTCCTAATCTCCCTTGTTCACCTTTACTGGTATGCTTCACCAATAATGTCAGCATATACATATTAGGCTCTTCTGCTTCATGATCTCTGAACATCTAATAAGACTTGACCTGATTACTACAAATGCACATAAATAATTTAACAATACTATCCTATCCACCAGGGTGATTGCTTTATATATTTATATGGTACTAAACAGGAGGTGGTAAGATAAGGCTATCATAGCTACAGGATATAATGCTATATGTTAATTCCCTGATCAGAGGCAATATATCTCTCAATATTAGTTGCTCCTGAAAATGCGTAGTAAAGGGTTGTGCAGTCATATCCTTCACATGGAATTTCCATCTGTTTCTGCTTGGTTACTTCGGAATAGAATACTAGGTTGCATAGGACTATTGTTCCTATGTGTTTACTGGAGAACTGATTAAAACCTAATTTAGAAGGTATTAAGTACTGATTTGAGGAGGCAAAATCCAAGCAATTTTTGGATTTTTTCACTTCATTTTGGCAGTGAATGCCCACTCAGTATCTTCCATTTCTTGGGAAGTTTGAAAAATGCAGTAGCTCAATCCCTAACATTTCACTTGCCTACTTCGAATATGAGAGTGACAAGAACTAAGAGTCATGCTGGCTCGGATGTCACCCGGATTAACAAGGTCCGCGCCAGATGTTGGGGAACCAGGACAATTTGACAATAAGTGGGCTACTGGAACAAACCATACATGGACAAGACAAGACAACTTGGAATTGATGGGATGCTACTACAACAGTAGACTAATGAGAGGGGATATATGAAATGAGGGAACTATGGATGGACAGAAGACCTACATCCACACTAACTGAGAAACAGCTAGTTACTCAATGCTTCAAAAGAGTGAAAAGGAAGCTGCTCTCGCAACTTGCGATAAACCAACTACAATTACATTCCAGACTCAAGAAGACCCAGAAGAACAACTGGATGTGCAGCCAACACCTGAAGCTGGAACATCACTGTCGCTCCCTCCATTATAGAGCACAGCAGCTGATATGAGGCATAAGATCATAGATAAACTAGCTATAGTCAACCTTCGAGACTGATTACCAAGGCTCAGTGGAGAAGTACCATCACATAGTATGCTAGAAGATGCCAATAGAGCCAATGAACTGGTATATGCTACAGCTGCTGTAATCCTGAAGATGGTTGGCTAAACAATCTAGAACAGCAGTACATACCCCTCCGAAGCTAAGATCAAGGCAACTTGGAGAGAAGTTAGTTAGCTGGTGGAACTACAAAAGGGTGTGGAAATTAAGAATAAAACTTGGCTATTGAAAAAAATACAAGGGCCTGACTCCATCTGAAGCCCTAGAGACTGCTAAACAAAGGCTCACAGCACTGGCTACCAGGCTAAGGAGATATGCTAGAGAAGCAGATACCAAGAAGATAAATGCCCTGTTCTCCAAAGAACTATCCAAGGTGTACTCCCAATTGTAGTGCAACAACACTGTAACAGCAGAGCCACCCACAGCAGAAACTGAACAGTACTGGAAGAACTTATGGGAGAAAGAAGACACATAACACCAGTATAAAGTGGCTGCAGGACCTGAGAGCAGACCACAGCAATCTCTCAGAACAGAAACCAGTCACCATCACAGTAGCAGACATCCAACAGCGGGTCAAGAACATTGAACATCTGGACAGCACCTGGCTTGGACATGATCCACACCTACTGGCTAAAGAAACTAACAGCAATGCGGCACAGATGAACCAGCTGCTAACAGCAGGCTCCCACCCAGACTGGATAACACAAGGAAGGACAGTGCTGATCATGAAAGACCCCACTAGGGAACAGCACCACCTAACTATAGGCCAATAACCTGCCTCCCCACAACATGGGAAGTCCTATCAGGCATCATAGCTGCCAAGCTACAGGACCATATGGGCTAGCACATGAGCATAGCTCAGAAGGGCATTGGGAACAACACCAGAGGCTCAAAACACCAGTTGCTCATAGATAGAGCAGTTGCCTGAGACTCAAGGTGTAGACAGACCAATCTGAGCACAGCCTGGATTGACTACAGGAAAGCCTATGAGTCAATGCCACACACACATGGATCTGTGAATGCTATACAAAGTCAACAGGACACTAAGGACCTTCCTCAAGAACTCAGTGGGACTGTGCAGGACAACACTGAAAGTCAACTCAAGACAGTCTGCACAAGTGGCTATCAAGTGTGGCATATCAATGTGACACACTGTCCCCACTGTTCTGCATAGGCTTGAACCCCCTCAGCCAGATAATCACAAGGACAGGATACGGATACTGCCAACTAAAGGTAATTAATGCCCCCAATTAACTCCCTGATTAAAGGAGAATATACCCATCGTTACATACACAGATATATTCTATAACAAATATACAGACAGTATCATTACTTTTGTAGGCAAGGAATCAGTTGCTTAATAGTGGGAACACGACGTTATGCAGTTATTTACTACTTTTTACTGCATATCTAATTCTTTGATAGCTGAACCTGTGAGAAGAAGTTGGGAAGGAGATTTGTTTATGTATCTGCTTAAGCTACAACCCACTTGATTGGTTTGGCAGGGCTGAAAAAGAAATTAAGACTTTCCTGTCTACATTACAAATAAAAGAAAAAAATTCCCAATAAGGTCTTTGAATGCTAGAGTTTGGCTGGATTCTAAGAACTCATCCACTCCTCAGAAACAAGATGTGACATTTGCTGTGTTTTATCTAGATTCAGTTTCTTGAGAACATTGGGGAAATGATGAAAGCATAACAATTGAACTTCTGTAATCACATTGTTGCAGTGACGAAAAAAGTTGCACCTTCCAAATGTTCCCAGTTCTAAAAGACTTTGCCCTGGATGACTTACCTTTACCCATCCTTTGGCTCCTCAGTTGTTTTGTGCTACAATTCCCAGCAGTAACACTAATGGCTGGGGAATAATGAGCATTATAGTTTAATACATCTGATGGGCACTAAAAGAGTACCATATATCATTTCTGATACAATATATTACAGAGAGAGAGAGAGAGAGAGAGAGAGAGAGAGAGAGAGAGAGAGAGAGAGAGAGAGAGAGAGAGTGAAATAAGTGAGGTATTTCTTAATAATTCCATTATTGAATATAGTATAAACTGTATAAAACACGCAGAATAGATTGTCTCCTGGGAACTCTATGCTTTACCTTTCATTCTGTTGGGGCCACAGTAGATTGGGTCCTAGGACAATGGCAATGTTGCTAGGGGACATTTTATTCACTTCCTGTTGTTCGGCCAGCTTGGCTAAAAAACGAATCAGATACCTACAAAGAAAGAGTGATTTGTAAAAGCAAAATGCAGTGCCTTGATTTTCTTAGGATTCTTGTGTTTCTCTATTGAATTTCAACCAGAACATAAAAGATGATGTTTGACCTATCACAGAAAGGCAAGAAGGAGAAAAGTTTTACTTTATGTACTTCTTTCATCTTTCTTTTACTTCTTTTTTCTTTTCATTTATGTAAAAGCCTATAAGCCAACTTTCTGAACTAAAGCAGTGAACAAATAAAAATCCAAACATTCAAGAATATTATTACACATTATAGTAAAACTTTAAAATTGATCCTGGAAAGTTCTAAATATTTACAGCTGTGCCACACCTCAGATTGTTGTAGTTGTCCTTGGGGAGATGATTGCAAGCATCCTTGAGGTACTCTAGTCGAATTTCTGACTCTTTGGCACTGAAAGGAAAGAGTGTAGGGGAAAAAAAGTGTAATCTTTTTAAGGGAGAAGAGGAAGGGCAGAACAACTTGAAAATAAAAAGGAATCCAGCTCTTGTGAGAATTGCGCATATTATTTCTTATTTTCTAATAGTCAAGGACAACGCAATCAGAGTCTGACAGCATTTCCTTTCATTTACATCCTCCAAAGATCTTAGCATGCCCCATATGGATGGAGCCATTCTCTTTAGCTATCATGTAAGTCTTGGTTGGTGGCAGCACTTGGCTGAACTTCTCTGGGTGTAGAAGCCAAACAAAGTTGGATGGGTCTGGTTAATATTTGCTTGGGGGGGCCATCTGGGAATATTAAGGCTATTTTCTAAACTGGGATTTTTTAAAAAATGGGAATAAGGCAATGGGAAACCACTTCATATTGTTGCCAAGAAATTACACAGACAGGTCCATGAAGTCATCAGGAGTCAAGTTCAATGCAAAGGAGCCTTGACTTGAAAGTAGATTTGATTGTCAGAGTTCATTGCTGGAGCTGAGATTCAAACCCAGCTTTCCTCAGTTTGTCCTAAACTCCAACCACTGTGCATCACTATTTCATGGAACAGAGCATACTATATGTTCTTCTTCTGCACCATCATGTGTTAAGAGAAGAAGATTTTTTCCATTATTTCTAAGAAAAATATTCATAGGATTGGCAATTAAATTTATGTGGAAAAAAAATTATGCACAAACTGTAGGAGATCTTTTTGGCTTATTAATAGGGTTGTTATTCTATCTATCTGCCTATGGGAAATTGAGTAGGACTAGAACTGGGCATTAGAACTGTAAGAATAAGCTGAGTTAGAAACAAAATTGAGTACATTTCTGTTTTTTTTTAACTGTTGAAATACAGTTTTTAATATTTTTTATAAACTAAACTAGTTATTAGTTTTTTATATCTTTATTAACTTGTGATGAGAATATTTGCACCTTCTTAATGGCTGTGCTGCCTGACCTGTGCCAGTGTATATATCTGGAGATAAAATAGGTTTTATTATTATTTTTCCAATGTAAACAATGGTATAAGTAATAGTTTGTCAGACGAATAAGACTCAACTAAGCACTGATACAATTATAGTGTGTTTAAGCCCAACTTTCTATTTCCAACTCACCTGGCAGCTCTGAGCCAATCATCATAGAGTTCAAAGGTCATCAAAGGCTGTGGCAATTCTCGTAGGTAACATTTTAGTGCACCTGGAAACAAGGAAGCGGGTTTCTGACACAGCACAACATGCCTAGCTTTAAACAAGATGTATGCTGCCTGGTATCTGTCAAACATTTCAACATTATCAGAACCACTACTCTAGTCAATGGCCAGAGCTTGAGAGCTGTATTCCAAAGTGTCTAAAAAACATCAAGTTGTCTACTGTTGTCTGAGAGAAAGGTGGAATCAAGCTAGCTAAACTTGCCACATCTAAAGATGTTCAAAATAAATACATTTCTCTCCCTGTGAAGCATCAAGATAAGGCTGCTTAGAAGCTTGGAGGTGGGGGAAGAGTGTGCTTTGCTTCTCTATTTTGTTTCAAGGGGATACTTTACTCAAATTTCACTCTTTGAAGATCTTACACCCCTGCTGACTACCTACCTGCCACAGCATGAGGGTCTTCATAGAATTCATCCAGAATATTTGAGCCACTGTCAAGACAGTACTTCAGTTTCTTCAGCATGGAAGCTCCAGCTGCCAACCGGAAGAGCCCCTAAAAGAAGAAACAAAAATAAGAGAGAAGCCAGGAGGTCTATGGCAAATGAATAGCCAGACAGAGGGTAGCACCTACCTCTTCCTGCATACCTGTGGTCAGCAGCATCATAACACAGGCTTCAATGGGAAGTGCAATCTCTCGCCCAGAAGCCTTCAGGTGAGTCTCTAATGGCATTCCATACACCCCTGATACAGCTTTTCCATCTGATGGAAAAGAGACATCTAAACAAGGAAGAAAGAGGAGAAATGACAAAGAATAAAGAATGTTTGACTATTAATTTCCAGAGATCTCTGTCAGGCCTAGCCCAAGGAACTCCAAGAGACAATGCAAATTCAGTTCAGCTATGTTTATTAGCTACAACCTCTAGCAAGAATCTTCCCAGACTGAAACCCCAGCTCCCAAGTCAGCCAGCCACAACAGTGTGAATTCCTCAGGGAGGTGCCAGTCTCATCCTCTTGTAGCTGCCACGCTCCTCCGGCGAGCTAAGAAAATGTTTATCTCCTTGAGCCTGGCCTTCATAATTCCATTCCATCACAATCTCATCTCTACTGTATGGGTTAATCCAGGGGTTTTTGTCTTCTGAAGAAAAGGGCAAGAAGGCCCACCTATCCCATATCTACTAATGGTGACAAATTTATCTGGAATGCCACATTTTTTCAACAAATCCCAGCCCTGGCAGAATCCGAAGCTCCAGACAGCTGAAATCAATACATTTATTTTGAAGAGCTTCATGCTCTTCTTCTTAAGCTCCATTTTATTTATTTATATTTAGCTCCTCTGTGGAGCTTCTCTTTGACATTCTTACTTGATGCCCATTTTATCAATGGAATAATTATTTTTTCTTATTACTAGAAGCATGAACATTTCTGCAACCTGTTAGGGGCAAAATCAACATGCTAATAGTAAAAATAATAAAATAACAACCTTAACGAATTGACTTTCTTCTGCAGCTTAGGGCAGCTACTCCTTTGCATCTAGGACCACAGGAGTTGATTATGAACTTGAACATTGGGTAGGAATGGACCAGAGCAAGCTGTGAGTGAGCCTATATTTCATAAATTATTGATTCATGAAACATGAGACGCAAATTAGAAGTGTGTTTTTCCTGATAATACTTTGTTCATTATAAATAAATGATCAGAAGTGTGTGTGTGTGTGTGTGTGAGAGAGAGAGAGAGAGAGAGAGAGTGCAACAGAAGGAGGTAAAAGTTGGAGATGAAGGAATGTTTGTCTTTTTTCAGAAGCTGTTGGAAAGTTGTGATTGTTGCTGGTACTGTTTAATTCTTGTGCTTGTTATCTATCCTTGTACTGAAATCAGCTGGACTCATATCTGAATAGGCAAGTATGGAATTGCACTATCTGAAGAACAATCTATCCTATTGAAAAAAAGCTTCCATAGCACTGGCAGAACAAAAATAGGAGCATTAAAAGAATTTGCTACTATACTATATGTGCAACAATTTGTCTATAAGGAAGCTGCAATTTTATATATGCCTATCTGGGAATAAGCCACACTGAATTTGATAAGTCTCCCTTTTTAATTAACATGTAGAGGAACAAGTTCTTCAGCTGATGCTTTGCTTATATGTAAGAAGGCATGAAGTACAACTAATGGTCTTTGAGGACAGGCTCTGTCCTGATAATAGGAGAGAACTGGCCTTAACAAGGTATTCAAATTCTCATGTAATGAATTCCTAACAAAAACTTTATTTGGATTTGTTTGGTTGGATCTATATAAAATTATCTAAATACATGCCGGGGGAGGGGGGGAGGGGTGTAAAAAGAAAAAATGTGTGCAATGGGTGACTGCAAATAACCCCATAGTATATTTCTGTGTAAACAGTACTGTATGATCCATTTTTAATGCATGATGTACACTGGGATGTGTCACAGAACAAAAAGCTGAAGCCAATCCTAGCTGACTGCCACAGGTAAATGCAAACATCAATTAAAGATCTATTAAAGATCAATTAAAGATCTATTAAAGATCAATTACATCTAAGCAGATGAGCAGAGAGTGCCCCTGTCAAAAGCATTAATGCTCTGTTCCATATATTGCTCTGTTCCATATATCCAATTATTGAAAGGATTTGCAGTCCTTTCTCCTTAATATCTCCAAAGCTGTAGCTGAATAACAAGAACTTATAAATTGCTAATGTGTCATACCAAAGAATGCATCTCAGGTTGTACCTGATTGGCTGTGAGAACTGATTAGCTCTGCCAAGGTAGAATTTAGAGATTCCAGAGACTTCTGATGATACTCTGCCTGGATTTCCAGCAACTGCCACAGAGAAACACGCAAACAGAATGTTATTCTAATTAGTATTTTTCCTATAAGTCTTGTCTATAGCAGAGATGAAGTTATGACATGTGGTTTTTAAAATACAAGTAGGATAGGTAAGGAAAGGAATCAAATCTTACTTTGATGAAGTACTTAGCATAGCTGTCCTCCTTGGTTGAAAAATGATATAAATCTGCCATATACTCGTCCTAGAAAAGCATTGGGAAGCATTATACTTTAATACAGTCATAAAGAGCTAAACATAAAAATCCATCATTATATCCATTTGTAATACATTCATTACAGCATCAACAAACTCCTAATAGAGCAGGCTTAATATGTGGTGTACAGTACTTCCAGAATGTAGCCGCATGAATCTCAGGATGCATGTGTGCAACTAATGGAAGCCAACAAATTCTTATGCTTCCCATTGGTAGCCGTTATAAGATCCATGGTGACTTTCTAGGCTAGAATAATGTGATGCAGGAATTCTGCAATGATCTTAGTCTAGCACTCAGATATTTTTGCGGTGACAACCACATTAGAAGCTAGTTTGGCATTTTCTCACTTGTGGAAACTATTCAACACACAATAGAATTGATAGTAGAGACTGGTTACACCATTAGAAAATCTAAACACAGCCAATCTGGTGAACTCCGTGACAAGGTCTGCCTCAATACTCCATTCTTTCCATTTTACTTTTTAATTATTTCTCAGGCCTCCTGTACTTGATGAATTTTTTATACAAACACGATTCTTTTTTCCAGAATTGAAGAAGGGACTAAGATAAATCAATAAATTCCTGATCAAGCTGTTTCCATGTATAAGTACCTTACTCTGCTCAACCCTCCTCTTCATCTCTTCCTCCTCCTCCTTCAGATTCTCCAACTTTAAGGCAGCTGATGAGGCTGCTGAAGTTGTGACAGCACTGATGCTGTTGCTAGAATTCTTGGCAGCTTGGTTTAGGCTGCAAATTAAAAAAAAAAAGAGCCAGACGGATTTGATTGTATTCCAGAATTAGGAAATAGGATACTATGTTTGATCATATGTCTGATATAGAAAGTTTTCTTAATAATTGGGGTTTGAACTGCTATTCTTACATGTGAGGCCCTTAGATTGGCACGTCATATGCAAGCATCCACATGATGCTATATTTCCTGTGGAGTGGGAAGCCCAAACTACTTTACTAGCAGTTTGTGTAGTGCAATGCTTAGAGTATTGGGATAGGACTAGGGAGGCTTGAGTTCAAATCCTGGCTCATTCATAAAGCTTACTGCACAGGTGAACAACCTATACCTTCCAGATTATTTATTCCCCAGAACCTGGCAATTTCATGCAATCTAAATTTAGGGGTAAATCACCAAATTTAGGTGGTACAATTTTTGTAGGCCCTTTTTTAAAAAATAAAAATAAGGGTAGAAGCTCAACACACCTATATATTCTTTAATTTCCCCAAGGCATAAAACAAGCCAAGAATTTCAGTCCCACCTCTTCCAGTAACATCACTATCACATCCTTGTAAGAGTTGGATACAAACCCTGATCCCAAAAATCTTGTTCACCCCTAGATTACTGAGTGGTTTTGGGTTGATTGTTTCCTCTTAGTCTAACTTAGCTCACACTGTTGTTGTGAGGACAAAATGGGAGATGGGAAGAAATTTGTATGCTGCTTTTAATTATTTAGAAATAAGGCAGGATAAAAATGAGTCAAGACTGAGACACTTAAGAGATTCCTTCATCACATATGAATGTAACATTGTTCCAAGTCAAGCCATCAAGTTGGCATCAACTCTCCTTTTTAGCTTTTGGCATGGCTTGGATGCCATAAGAGCACTATGGGCATTGATGGATAGTCATGCTCCTTAAAGTAATTGGAAAGTGAATTACACCGAACTATAGAAGGAAAGTTGCAACAGATCACTATTATTTCTAATGCTCAGTAATATATTATTATCTGAATCATTCTTTAGTTCATCCCAATGCAGTGATTAGAGCAGATAATAATTAAGTAGGAGAATGAGTGTGTATTTATACCATTCATAGTACAATATCTATATGTACACCCATACAATTCTTATGTCCCAAAATACATGTATCTACTTGAACACAGAGATGAAAATGTTGGGGTGGAAGGTCTCTCCATAAGAAATAATTTGGTAATCGAGAAACCTGAAAGAGGAACAATGCTACAGTCTCTGTCACTCCCTGTCATGTAAGTGTATATACACCCATGCCCCTTTATGGGCATTTGCACTGACAATGGACTCCTGGAAATGCCAAGTGAAATAACATCATTTTTTCCTGGGACACTTGAAAGAGGCAGTGCACACAAATCTAAGCCTTAGAGTAACATTTTGGGCTTATGATACCTAAAGTACTATATGGACTTATGGAAGCTATAACCACATAGGTCCTTATGCATAAGAGAATATGGTTTATTTTTTCAGTTAGCAAGCATAGCAGTGAAACACTTTACTGAACATGGTAGCAAGCAGTTACCAATTGATAAGATACCTAAAAACATGAAAGCCACTTCTAACAGCCTTGAGAATTTAGTTTCCTATTACTGACATGGATTGATAGCAGTTCTGCAACACTTCCAGCAGTTTTTCTTGCCTAATCTGGAAATGGCAAGTGTTGAACCTGAGATGCACAGCACGCAAAGTAGGAGTTCCACCACTGAGCAATGACCTCTCCCTAATCAATGCATTTGCTTAGCAACATTACATAATTTATACAAGCCAGCAGGGAAAACAGATAGGAATATGAGACATATGGAACCTGAGATTCCAACTTGAAACACAACAGAACAAGATGTAGGGGATCAGCTATTAGTGCACCCTTTCCCAACCTGGCATCTCCTAAATACAGGTAGTCCTTGCTTACCGATTGCTCATTCAGTGACTGTTCAAAGTTATGACAGCGCTGTAAAGGAAATTTACAACAGTCCTTGAAGTTGTGGCAGTTACAACATCCTGCGGTCACATGATCACCATTTGTGACCTTCATAGCTGGCTTCCAACAAGCAAAGTAAATGGGGAAGCTGGCAGGAAGTCGCAAGTCGCAGTCATGTGACATTGTGCTTAATGACTGTGGGTGATTCGCTTAACTGCTGCAGCTGGAGCTGACATCATAAGTTGGTGCAGTCATGTGACGTTTCACTTTATAACCATGTCATTTAGTGACAGAGTTGTTGGTCCCAATTGCAGTTGGTAAGTGAGGACTGTAAGTGTTGGACTATAATCTCCCACTGGTCATGCTGGCTGTGAGTAATAGGAACTATAGTACAATGCATCTGGTGATAGGTTAAAAAAAAGATACGTTAAAGGCTTGAGGTAGTTTTGAAGGACTGAAGCACTGTGCTAAAATGTGTTTTATTCAAGCCTAACTTCTTTCAGTTGGCAGGGATTGCAATATACCATAAGCCCTAAACTATCATTTAGAAACCACTGTGGCTAGTTCACACAAACCCTAAGCCCAAAATCAAAGGAAACTATAGCTCAGCATGGTGTTAAATTAGTCAGTGTTTTAAGGCTTTGGATGGCAGAGGCCTTGTTGCCAAGGTGATGTTATTGAAAATACAACCAGCCCCCTGCAGAGCATGAGCTGCATCTTAAGAGACTTTTCCCCACACTCCTTTTCAAAAGTTTCTTCAAGCCCTCCCTATTTTTCCATTTCATTCATATCCCCCCAGTACCGGCTTTTGATGGTGTTCCAATCCAGAATAAGTTTCTGAAGATTCTTTTTGTGTTTCAGGATGACAGGCAGCTCCTCCTAGAAGAGGTTGGGATGAAGGCATTAGGGCCTGTTCTCACTATCGTCAGCTTCCATAAGCACCATTCCCACTAACTTTTAACTAGTAACTTTTTTAGTGTTCTTTAGATACATCCAGATGTTGTTGCAGTAGCAGTAGCAGTAGCAGTAGCAGTAGCAGTAGCAGTAGCAGTAGCAGTAGCAGTAGCAGTAATAGGAAGAAGAAGAAGAAGAAGAAGAAGAAGAAGAAGAAGAAGAAGAAGAAGAAGAAGAAGAAGAAGAAGAAGAAGAAGAAGAAGAAGAAGAAGAAGAAGTCACCAATTGCTTGGAACAGCTTACAACCTGCAACAATACCTTTAACTCTATCAAACAATAACATCTGCCTATCCCAGATCCTTCAGAAGGACTTGGTAGGTGGATAAAAATGCCAAATCCAGTCTAAATATCTGGCTGACTGTGTGACCAATACTAATAACAACAACCACAACAATAACAACTACAACAACCTTGGGAAGGACTCAATAGGTGGATAAAAATGCCAAATGCAGTCTAAACATCTGGCTGACTGTGCGACCAACAATAATAAGCTTTATATCTCCTCAGTGATGGCTGGATGGCACTAGAAAATGCTTTAAGTGACTAGTGAGGAAATGCTATTAATTTAAGGTCCTGTTCATTTGTAACCCACAAAACAATAGCCTGTTCCTTGTGTTTCCAGGATTTCTGTCCATTTCATTCTTTTTCTGACTTTAATATTATGATGGCCCTTGTAAGGACATTCTGAGAATTTGTCCCGTAGGCAGATTTGTTATTTGTTTATTAGATTTATATCCTGTTTTTCCTCCAGGAGGTCAAGGGAGGATAGATGGTACTCCTCCCTCCAAGGTTTCCTACAACAAACATTCTGTGAATTGAGTCATTGGCATAAAGGCATTCAGTGAGCTTCCAATGACTGAGAGTGTGTTTGGCTCTCCCTGGGCGTAGGCTGACATCTTACCTATTTTACTTTTGTTAACATAGAACAGTGGAAGCAGTTTAGTGGTCTTCCTTCTGGTACCCTGACAGGAAATGCCTGTTTCCTGATTTTGCTCAAGTTAGAAAGTCAAGCATGACAAAAGAAGTTATTTCTCATGCATATTGACGTTTAACTATACAGGTGAAACTCGAAAAATTACAATATCGTGCAAATGTTCATTTATGTCAGTATGGCAACTCAAAAGGTGAAACCAATATATGAGATAGACGCATTACATGCAAAGCGAGATATGTCAAGCCTTACTTTGGTATAATTGTGATGATTATGGCGTACAGCTTATGAAAACCCCAAATTCACAATCTCAGAAAATTAGAATAGTGTGAAAAGGTTCAATATTCTAGGCTCAAAGTGTCCCACTCTAAGCAGCTAATGAATCCATAACACCTGCAAAGGGTTCCTGAGCCTTTCAATGGTCTCTCAGGCTGGTTAAGTAGGAATCACAAGCATGGGAAAGACTGCTGACCTGGCAGTTGTGCAGAAAACCATCATTGACACCCTCCATAAGGAGGGAAAGCCCCAAAAGAAGTTGGATGTTCCCAAAGTGCTGTATCAAAGCACATCAATAGAAGGTTATGTGGAAGGGAAAAGTGTGGTAGAAAAAGGTGCACAAGCAGCAGGGATGACCGCAGCCTGGAGAGGATTGTCAGGAAAAGGCCATTCAAGAGTGTTGGGGACTTTCACAAGGAGTGGGCTGAGGCTGGAGTTAGTGCATCAAGAGCCACCACACACAGACGGATCCTGGACATGGGCTTCAAATGTCGTATTCCTCTTGTCAAGCCGCTCCTGAACAACAAACAACGTCAGAAGCATCTTACCTGGGCTACAGAAAAAAAGAACTGGTCTGTTGCCCAGTGGTCCAAAGTCCTCTTTTCTGATGAGAGCAACTTTTGCATCTCATTTGGGAACCAAGGACCCAGAGTCTGGAGGAAGAATGGAGAGGCACACAATGCACGATGCTTGAAGTCCAGTGTGAAGTTTCCACAGTCTGTGTTGATTTGGGGAGCCATGTCATCTGCTGGTGTTGGTCCACTGTGCTTCATTAAGTCCAGGGTCAACGCAGCTGTCTACCAGGAGATTTTGGAGCACTTCATGCTTCCTTCCACAGACGAGCTTTATGGGGATGCTGACTTCATTTTCCAGCAGGACCTGGCACCTGCCCACACTGCCAAAAGTACCAAAACCTGGTTCAATGACCATGGGATTACTGTGCTTGATTGGCCAGCAAACTCGCCTGACCTGAACCCCATAGAGAATCTATGGGGCATTGCCAAGAGAAAGATGAGGGACATGAGACCGAACAATGCAGCGGAGCTGAAGGCCGCTATTGAAGCATCCTGGTCTTCCATAACACCTCAGCACAGGCTGATAGCATCCATGCCACGCCGCATTGCGGCAGTCATTGCTGCAAAAGGGGCCCAGACCAAGTACTGAGTACATATGCATGCTTATACTTTGCAGAGGTACGATATTGTTCTATTTCCAATCCTTGTGTTATTGATGACATGTAATATTCTAATTTTCTGAGATTGTGAATTTGGGGTTTTCATAAGCTGTACACCATAATCATCACAATTATACCAAAGTAAGGCTTGACATATCTCGCTTTGCATGTAATGCGTCTATCTCATATATTGGTTTCACCTTTTGAGTTGCCATACTGACATAAATGAACATTTGCACAATATTCTAATTTTTCAAGTTTCACCTGTAGCTGTGAACAACCTTACAAAATCTGAACAAACTTTTAATTTTGTTCTTTCTTGTAAATGCACATTACAGCCAAAGTTCCCATAGCTCCTAAGTTATGGCAGCTTTTGCCTATTTGTTAGGAAGGACAAATGGCTGGGTTCATAGAGCATTCCATCATCAATCACTTAACCATAGTTTACTGAATAAACTGCTGCGGGGCTGTACAAATCGTGATAATGTTGGGGTTAAGTAAACATGGAAATAGGACTGAAGAGAAAAGAGATTAAAGATTATGCTGATCTATGACCATAATAAAGATTTGATTTGAGATTAAAGATACCTCACTCAGTTTATTCAGGGGTTGTAGGACATCTTGTTCAAGGGTAATTTCAAACTCTGCAAGGATCCTGGCCAGTGTGCTTTGAATGCAGCAGCTCATTTCTAGAGCTTTCCTGGAAGCAAAGAAGAAAGAGTTGAAAACCTGACTTGGAAGATGAGAGTATCAATCTACCAGAAGATCTTTGGGGACCAACATAGGGTACAAATTTTCTTCTTTTGCTTCCACAGTCCTGATTTGGATCTCTCAACAGCTGCTTTTTCCTAAACAAGAAGCAATAGCATTCTTCCCTAACCCAGCATTTTCTAGATGTGTTGCACTGCAAGTCATGTGCTGGAATTGAGGGCACCAAATTAGAAAAAAATCCCAATTTGTCTCAATTAGTTTGCCACAAATAACCTCTGCAATTATTACTAGGTGCACTTTAATTTATTTGATGTGTATCCCATCTTTTTGTCCAGAGGGCATATAAGGCCACTAAAAATAAAAATAAGCAGTTTAAAAATCTGGTTAAAAGGGGGTAAAATCACAATTAACTCATTCCAACTGAAAAGGATAAAGAGCACAATTCCCAAAGAAATACTCTTCTGAATTTGGAATTATGATGCTTGGAGATACAAAACTGTACACAGACAGTTTTATGCCTTCAGCAGCTCCTTTCCAGAAATTCACTTTCTAAATAATACGTTTGTTGAGTGGCAGACACATGTACTGGACACTGATAAACCCCCAAAGACTGCACTTTTCAGTTTCAGTTGATAACAGTTTCAGTTGATTATAGTTTCTGATGATAACAGTAATACAACAGCCATATATTACTTGTGGGATCTCCTGTAAAAAATACTTTGGTTTCTGTGGTTTGGTGTGACTGTTATGAAAAGAAACAACCCCTGCCTTTTGTTCTTTTGTTACACTGCATAGAGGAAGCCAAGGGAATGGCAGCAGGACAAATAAGGCCTGTTAAATGTTAAACAGTAGAATTTAAGGCTGCACTAGCAGGTTTGCACTTGTGTGATGAGGCTTTCTCTTCTTTATGTCTCTCCTGCACATTCTTATAGTCTGCTCCGGAAAAATGAGAGTTTCTTTGAAACAGATTTGAAGGGCTGTGCAAGCTTCCGCAAGAGGCAAGGGAAACGGCCTCCCTCCCTCTCAACATCCTGAAATGGCTTCTGCTAACAGAAGTGTAAGAGCCAATTTGGTGTAGTGGTTAAGGCACCAGGCTAGAAATCAGGAGACTATGAGTTCTAGTCCTGCCTTTGGCATGAAGCCAGTTGGGTGACCTTGGGCTAGTCACTCTAAGCCCTAGGAAGCAGGCAACACCACAGAAGTGCACCCCTAGATTTCACCTAGTGAAACCTAGACCCACTCTATATTTCTGCTGCTTTCTCTGAAACTTACTTCTATTGCTGTGCAGAAACTTCAGTACATAGTCCAATGCAGATTTCATAGTCTTCTTAAAGTACATGGCCAACAGAAAAAGTATGTGGTGGAGGAAAACTGGCAAGGCAAACAGAGGAGCCTCAACTTGCCCTCTACTTCTGTGCAAGAGGATTTCATGGTTAATATTAATTACACCATTGCTGGAAAAGGACACTGCTCTAGAAAAACAATGTTTTCATGTCTAAAAAACAAACAAAACCAGTTCAGTCAGGATATTCCTGCAAAGGACATTTCCAAACCGAGAAAGAAAATATGATTTTGCAAAGTATAGGGGGGGTAAACTTTATACGAGCCTCAGAGATAATAAGCTAGAATAGATGTTGCTCAGTTATGAAGAACACTGTGTGGCTGTTCAGTCATAAAATGTAGGAATTCTTACCCAAGACTGGAATCCATGTCTAATTCCTTAAAACTTTCAGCCATGGTGATTGATAATGCCATCAAAGGTAACTTTTTCTGTAGAAGAAAACAAGAGAAAATAAGAAAAGACCACGAACAGACAAGGAAAAGACCTATACTCCTTCAGACCAATACCAGCTAACAGTCGGTAATTACAGTTATAAAATCTGACTTCTTGCCTACATTCTTATAGTTCTTATAAGGCATATAACTTTCCTCTGTTCCTTCACTACTGGCCTAACAGGTAACAATAACTGAAGGGAGAGTTGATTCTCTCCCCACCAACACCTTATCTTAATGTGATATTAGATCTTTTGGCAATGGTAGTTCATTGAATCGTATGTGGGCAATATATGTGCATATATTGGATATACCTCCTAGTTAGTGAAATATGGGCAGCTGTATGCTAGTTTCCAGGCAATGTCTAAATCAAAGGTCCTAGCTTTCCTAGAATGGTGGGAACACACATGGGTTAAAACCAAGCTTCAGTTTCTCTTGTGGCATCTGGCCTAAATATGCCCAAACTGATATGTACTGTCCTTACCTTTAGCAGAGAATGCTATATGTGGTACAGATGTGATTGAGTTTGGTAACCAATTCTATATCTTATATAATTTACTAAAAAGTATTATGTGAAAGCTTCAATTGACCAAGCCCATTATGGATGGTAGAGATCAATATTTATTGGCCTATCTGCTGATGACCATGGCATATAGAATATTATAATTTAGAATGCAAAAAGAGTAAATAGTAAGGAGTGTGCGTTAATGAAATGAAAGAAAAATAGATATGTTGAGTATCTCTAAAATTAAGAGAAAGGGGAAGGATGTAGTAGTTCTGAATGAAGATGGCCTAATCTTATGGAGCTGATGCAGGAAATTGTAGGTATATGTTTAATTATGAATGAAAAGGCCAAGATACATGTCAGCAAGTATGAATAAGTTTTATTTATGTTGCTGGAGTTGCACAGAAAAAGTCCAGAGGTTGATGATGGTTGTATGTAACCAGTGAATGGTGATAATGGAAGAACCAGTGATAAGTTTTGATAAAAAATTATGTAACATTCTAAATGAATGTTGTCCAAGTTGGCGGGTGGGGTGGGGGTGGGGATATTCTGTCAAGTTATTCTAAAGTTTGTATCTGGCTTAATGGCAAATCTGCCCATGTTCTCCCACCGGCTGCACCCATGAGGGGGCGCATGCTGCTAAAAAATGTCCATAGCTTGACTAGTTGAACTTGGTGATTAGTACGCTGGATTTACTGCATTCACTTAGTTAGAGACTTAAGACATGAAGATGAATTCTGAAAACAATTCATTACTTCATCCTCTGGTTTCTTCTGGCTAGAAGAAAGAAGATGAAAAAAAATCCTTTCTAAAGGATATGAAGTACAAAAGTATTACTGGTCGGAAGTAGACAAGTAATTAAATAAAGTAATTAAAGAGTTGTAAAGCTTGATTAATGAATTCCCTTGCTTTTTTACAATTTTCATTTGCATTTTACCATGCCTCAGGAATGGTAGCCTCTGTTATTATTCTCTCCTATTTTTTAAATCTTCAGAGGAGTTCTGTATAGTATGTTAGTCTGAAAAAGAGTAATTGGTTACATCCTTTCCTTCCTTCCCTCCATACATATTTACACACAGAAGCCAAAATGGAATGCTAAATAAAAACAACCAATAAGACATTTGGATTTTGCCTCTGTTTCGCTCCACTAAATAGTAGCAGATTATAATTATCTGTATTGATATAAATAAAAAGATTGTATCACCCACTTATGTCTTCTCCTTGCGTAAGATCCAAGAATTCTGTTCAATGTCATGTTCCCTCAGATACTGAATATGATCCACAGGGTATGTTAATCTTCAGGACACTTTCCCTCATTCTTCCTTTGGTATCTTAGAATTTACTTTTCTCACCAATAGATAAATTAGAGCGTGGTTTCCATAATTTTTAGCCAGCATGCCCAGTGTTAATACTGGCTGAAGATTATGGGAATTTAGTTCAATATAGCCAGAGGATGTCAGAAACTAGAAGACTATATGCAAGGGCAGAGAGACTCAAGTCCCCCAGATTCTAACATAAATGCTACGGATAGAACTGTGGGCCAAGCTTAATATTAGAGAAGACTTAAACTCCCATGTTTCTTTGCTCTCTTCAAAAGCATCTTGGATGGAGATCTGTATAGGAGCTATAGAAAAGCAAAGCAGGGATCAAACTCTGCATTACAATCCAGATCAGCACCCAAAGCAGCACCCATAGAGGGGAAAAATTTATAGGCACAAATTATACCCACTGCATTTTTTTTCTCTGCGTAGAATATCCTCAGCTTCTGGGAAAGATGAGGTGGTGGGAGGAAGAGTGTTTTGGAATGGGGAATTAGCATGGAAAAAAATGTGCTTCCCATAATGTGAACTAAGATCCAGAAAGAACCACAAGAAAGAAAAGAAAAGTGAGACTTACCACCCGTTTGTCAAGGTCTGCCCCATATTGGCCCTGAAGGCAAGCCACAAGCCTCTTATGCACATTGTGTGCTGCCCGTTTGACTGGTTCAATTCTCTGTTCAGTCTAAAAAAGAAAGTGGAACAGTTAGGTGGGAAGAGATGAGGAAATGTATTCATCCACTGTGGTTCCCCATATATATGTCTGTATGCATGTATAGGTATATAGAGGGCTTTGATGAGCACCCTTTGCTTCATCCGTGTCCAGTCTGTCATTCTCAACATCTTTTATTTGTTTAAATTATTATTTTTAATTGGTTGTTATTGTATTCTCCTTGTTTTATTGTGAGCCACTCAAGAGTCGTTAGGAGTCAGACAACATACACATTTATTAAATAAATAAATGTTTATTTATTTATTCAAGTATTCCTGTAGTACTTAAAACACATTGTACTGTTACTAAAACCATATGGCTGGAGTTTAAAAATGCAGACATTTTTGAAAGCATACACAGAATGGTCTGAGCCCCTTCTCCTCTTGGAGATTGCTGACTAATATATATGCTCCATTACATTCATCTTACACTTTACATGGAATTCAGACATTGTGGTCCCCTGTTTTTTCCTAGGCTTTTTATGCCAGAAAAAAAAAAATCAGTTAAGGAAAGAAAGACCAAATGGCTGTAGGATGTCTTGTGAGTGATAGTACTAGGAATCATCCATTTGAAAGCCTCTTCCCTGCCCATAAAAACTTCTCAATTCATTTAAGCGAAGAGATCCAGTTCACAACACAACATGTAAATCAAATCAAATCAAATCAAACCAGATATTTATTACGGTCACAGACAAGCATAAGGAGGGTGGGGTACAGTCAATTAAAAAGCTTAGAAGATACATCAGAGTCTAAAAATAAAAATTATGAAAAGCTGGAAGATATTAAAAATATATCAAAACAGAAAGTATATATAAAAACCAAGAGTCTAAAACAGTGCTTCCCAAACCTGGGTAAATTACCCAAAACTGGGTAAAAGTGGTTTGCTTCGGGTAACGATGCATGAACCCCTTCACAATAGGGACATTTAAATTGACTTAAAGACTGCCACATGTACTAAAATATATTCGAAAATCTCCCAAAGTATTCCTATTAAGACGAAAATCGATGAAATTACCAATGGTAATTTGTTGAAATGACATAAAGATCATTCAATGATATTGTTTTTATAATACAGATAGTCCTTGAGTTACAACCATACATTCCAGGGTGCTGAAGGAAGGGACTTACGGCCGGTTCTTGAACTTCCAGCTGTTGCAGCAGCACCCCTGTGGTCATGTGAACAAAATTTGAGTGCTTGGCAACCAGCTCGCATTTATAACCAGTTGCATCATCCCTTGGTCACGTGATTACCATTTGAAATCAAGCAAAGTTAAAGGGGAAGCCATCAGGGGAAGTTGCAATTTGCTTGGGTAAGTCTCCTCCACCCACCCCAGCCTTTCTTCGCTCACATGCACCATGTCTTCCTTCCCCACTGAGATTTGGGTAATGAAGGAAAAAGTTTGGGAAGCACTGGTCTAAAAGAATCTAAAAGGTGGGGTAGGAGCGTTAGATGGGTGTAAGGGAGCATAAAGATTAATATATGGAAGACTATCAAATTACCCAGCACTCTAATATGGCGAACTAGATGCTCATTCAGTCTAGTTTATGGCACAGGTCATCATCTGACAAATTTTAAGTGCTGCTGTGCAGAACCTGGCAACATTGCATGTTGTAGCAGGGTTGGTATCTGAAAGCAGCATGGAGGTGTAGAATTGTCCTGTACGCCCTGGGTATTTATGCAGTTAACACAACACATGCAATCTTTGGGTCTACAGATCAAATTCTTTTAACAGCAGTAAGTGGCAGCTTATAGCCCCAAATACCTTCAGTGCTCAGCCTTATTTCTGATTCACCTGCAACCTGCCCAAGATGACATCCCTTAAATTTGGCAGAAAAACACTGATTTTCAGAGGCACAATGTTCACATTTTTTTAAAAAAGTGTGACAATAAGAATGATTTAATGCTTCTATTTTCTATTAACCACACCTCCAAATCGGGGGGGGGGGAGGCCTTATTTCTTTCAGGGATAGTCCTGCATTACTATTACACTTGCTATGGGTCTTAGAAAAAAAAAAAATGAGGTAGCTGTAAAAAAGTAATAATAAAATGAGTGTGCATAATACTCCAGTATGTGGAATTGCAGATCAAGGGGAAATGGCTGATTAAAATCTTTTATGTTCTTAACGGTCTTTTCTTAAAGAAATGCTCTTTCCTATTCATTCATCACACTTGGACCTTCAGTTGCCAATCATCTCCTTCTATAATAGTCTTATTTAACATGTTAATTTTATCAACCTTCAGATGAATTCAGATAATAGCAAGGGTGGTCAAGATTAGTAAAACATGCATCAAAAACTGAATTATTGCTATTTTAATATGCATTATGAGATGCATTTAATCCCAGAAACCATAGTTTTGCTTCTATATGCTGAATCAGTACGTAGATTCAAGGGCTGTATTCCATGGCTCAATTAATGCATTACTCACCAGTCTTTCAGCCAACAAAAAACTATATCAACATAAAATTTTCTACCTCCAATGTTCATCCCAATACTGCCAACAGGCAGGATAGTGCTAAATGGTGGTGTCCTTATTTATTGTATGCAAACAAGTTAAGGTTTGATGGATTCTTCCATCTCTGTTTCTTCCCCTCCCATCAAATGTCATCAGTGGGCATGGGGACATCCACCCATCACTCTCCTTAACTGGGATGTGGTGTCTAGGGAAGTGGCGAGGCTTTCACAGATAGACAGAGCAATGGATTTAGCCATCAAACATTGCCTGGTAGCTGATTGCCAGAGCTAGAGAAGGTGACAGGTAAAGTGAGGGAGCTAACTCTTTATGCCTGCCAAATTATAAAGGGGGAGAAGAGGGAAATTATTAAAGGCAGGGAATAATTGCACAAATTCCATTCAACAGATTTCATATTTGAGCTCCGTTTAAATTAAATCAAGCTTTGGCTTTATTGATCTTGCCCACTCTTTGGAGTGCAGGCTTTAGCCTCAAAAGATAATTAAAAAGTAATTAGGTGAGCTCAATCCATCCATGTCCTCTTTCTATGGAGGTGACTTGGGTTCAACTGCAAACTTTCTGGGCAGGGGGGCACACAGCTTTGGGCTGCATACTTTTAATGCATGAAAGAGAGAAGAAACAAGCCTCTTTATTTTGACATGTGTGGCTTTTGTCATTTTAGCTAAGCTGTCCATTATAACCTACAGGCTTAGTGATATGAAAACATCACAGAGATGCAGTTCTGAGGTGGGTGGTGAAAGCAGCTGTGGCACGCATGCAGAGCTATTCGTTGAGAATCTGCAGCTTTGCATGTTCCAAATTTTTGCTAGTCTGAGTTGTTTCATTAGTGCTCTGGATCTTCTGAGATGTCCTCTCCCCCACCCAACTGAGTCTATTGTACTCTCAAGCTTGCATGACGCTGCTTACTAGCAGACCTGGATTATACCGAGAGAGGACGATTCCAGTCCAAGATTGTCCTGTGACTCAGACAGAGAGGGAAAACAAACTGCTCTCTAAGACAAGTGACTCCTTCTCTGCCAGCACAGGACTACAGGTAAGCACATGCCCACAGATGAAACCCAACGCCTCACCTGGAGTAAGTCTTCAGTTAAGTATTCCGCTGTCTCTTGGGCTCTAGAGAAGAAGCAGCAGCAATAGAAAAAAAGAGGTCACCAACACACACTTAGACATGAACTTCATAAGTTAGTAGTTTGATTTTGGCTCTAGGCTAATATCAGTGCAAACAAATGCAACAGTTATGACTCTAAACAAGGATAGGAAGGTAGCCCTAAGAGCAACTACAGCTGTGGAAGGTTATGGTGTGCAGAATCCAATGTTGTAACAGTAGGCTTTTGTTAGGGAAGCAAAGCTTTGTCTTCCCCCTTCCAAACTTTCTGGAGCAAACTTTGAGAGCATAAGGCAGACGCATAGCAATTTCCATAAAACAGTGTTACCTGCTTCCTCCCCAGGCCCCCCCCCCCACATATTCCTGGATTTATTTCAAAGGTTTTTGTGTTTTTGTTTTAACAAGACCTCAGCAACTGTGGGCTCTGACATATAAACTCTGTTGAATAATCCTAAATTTTCTCCTATCTTATTTAGCTTTGCTCTAGTGAAATAGATTTAAAATCACCACTGTTTTTAGCAGCAGTGTATATTATTTCAATAATGTCTATAAGCCACCTCCTTGCAGGTTAGGTCAGCATTGTAACTTCAGCAAAATGGTAGGGTTGTATGTAAGACAGACTGATTTATCCATGGGAAAGAAGAATGGAACCAGGATTTTCCAGACTCATACTTGCCACTTACAATGTGCCTGGTTAGCATTCAGGAAAAGCAGAAGCCGTGGGGAGGAGTTGGGGCAGTTCTACCCACAGATATTCAGACATGTCGGTGCACAATGAAAGTGTTCTTAGGCAGCTGCCTTATGTCAGGCGAATGCAGACTCAGAATGTTCAGATGTTAGATGTGGTTTAATTCCCACAATCCAACTTGAAGTTGAATGAAGGCCCCAGGTCTATAGATGGCAGCATCAGGAAACTGCGAGGGCCTCAAAATTTACCCTTGGTTCCTTTTGAAAATAATTGTTTCCAGCAGTCTGAATGCACAGACCCTGGAAACTGCTATTTAAATTTTCAACAGCACAATGCTATTTTGGGGAAAACTGGAAAACTTCCCAGATTTCGCAACATACTATTGCCACTGGTAAATAAAATAGTAAAGATGCCCTCAAGTCAAACTCAGCTTCAGTTGACTATATGGATATAATAGCTTTGGAATTTTCTTGATTGCAGAGGTGGTTTGCCATAATTACCTTCTCCCAGGGTGCTATTCCAGACGAGCCTTCTGCCATGGTGTTTCGGATGGTCTCCTATCCAGCTACTAGCCAGGCAGGGCTGTGATTAGCCTTTGAGCTCACACAGAGTCAGTCAGCTGCCCCCATTTGCTGAGGCCCTATCTGAGCATGCAACATACCAAAACCTCAAAATATTACCAGAACATCCGTTTTGAGTTTTCTAAACTCAGAAGATGTTCTGGAGTTCTTTCCTAAGGTTGGGGCAAAATGGGCTGTTTTGTTCCATAATGTTTAAGATGTTCCACAAATCAAACACAACCCACTCAAAAGATTACAATGGATGTTTTGTTCAGAGTAAAACTCTTTTTTTTTTCCAGTTCTTGAACAATTAACCACTAAGGCATCTACCAGAGAAAACGTTGTAGAGAACACTTTCTCATGGTCTGGAAAGTGGCTTTTCCTAAAATGTTGCTTTCTTCTTATTCTTAGTCCCAGGCCTGGTAATGGCCTCCCTCACCTCTTGTTTCTGATGACTGCATTTGGTTAGAAACAGGTTTCAGACTCTGATCTGGAGGAAATTTATGGGAAGTTAGTTAGTTACCTTTACATGCTCAGTTTGGATTTCACAGCAAACCGAAATGAACACAAACCAAGAAATCAAATAAGGTGAAAGCTAAGGGTCCTTTCCCATTTGTGTATATCAGTGTTTCTCAACTTCAGCATGTGGAATTCAACTCCTAGAATTGGGAGTTGGCTGGGGAATTCTGGGAGTTGAAGTCCACTCATCTTAAAGTGGCCATGTTTGGACAACACTGAGTTAGGCAGAGTGGAAGTGAGATGACCCAGTGTGCTTCATGGCTTCATCTCTAGTCTCACTTGAAATTCATCTCTAGCTCCAGTTGAATTTCCCACAATCTGGCACCCTCCAAGCATGGTAGAGTACAATTCCAACAATCCCCAGCTAATATGTTGCCCATTATTATTGGGGATAATGGAATTTTAGCCCATCATAACCAAAGGATGCCAGGTGGGATGACTGTAACATATTATCTTATGGGGAAAAAATCCCACTTTAAATAGATGCACTACTAAAACACAAGTATCAGAATGTTAATAGTTTGGTGCCTTAATTGCTGCTGCATTATTGAGAGAATGTTCACAATGTTATGCAATGCCCCAACCATCCAGGGAAATGATTAATCCTTCTCCCCACATTTTCTTTAATTGTGCTGTGACTGATTCCAATAGCATTTGAGTGAAAGTTGCAAACAAAGACTAGTTAAACCTAAATACATGTTATTAACAAGGCTGCTTGTTTTATGCAACAGCAGCAATACTTAAGTGTCCTTTGTGAAATTAGTCTAGGTGAGCAATTCCGCAAAGATCCTCCTCACCCCCATTCTGGAATAGGATGAGTAACTTCACAACAACTAGACAGGGAAGACAGGAAAAGCAGCTTTGGGACACCTGAGAGGAGAACCCTGCCCTACTGCTTATGTCATGCCCAGGTTTTCAAATGTATGGTAAGCAAATTTCTCTCCACTTCCTGCGTAAAAAAACAACAGGAACAAAGTTAAGAAGAGACCTCCCATCCCATCTTCATGGAATCTTCCTTCTGACTGTTTACTGCAGGAATAAGCAATCTGGTGTTCTTCTAACGTCTTGGAATACAGTTTCAAAAGCATGATCAACAGCCAGGGATTACAGGAATTATAATCCAAAAGAGTTGAAAGGCACCAAGTTGTTTATCCTTGGGCTAGTGAAATGTGTTTGCCACTGGTAGACCAAAAGTAAAATCCTATCCATCTACAGATTTGCTGAGTGGTTGCTAAGCAGCCCAGAAATACAAGAAGAATCAAGAGTCAAACTGAATATTGGTTTAAATCTTCCAAATGGCAATTATATTTCAGAGTTATAAAAATAAAATTATTTATCTTGTCCTCCTCCTGTTAAGCAAACACAGCCTTCTCTTGGAGCAAAGATACTCCTATTAATCCTCTTGCTCATATTTGGCAAGAAAAAGTTTCCAACCTGATACTTTTCAGGCACGTTGGACTAAATACATCATGCTGGTTAAGTGTGATGTGATTGGGACGCAGGATACCTGGGTTAGTAACACTAGGCTGGTAACATGAGCTAATACAAACATGGCCCTTGGCCTTTTTCTTAGTATCTGTAGGTCAGGAATGGGGATCCTGTGGTTCTCCAGCATTCTTGAAAATGCCATAGTTTTCTCTATCCTGCCAGCTATAAATTACTACTTGCATTTTCGGTACTTACTTTAGAAGCCTACCAATCTCCAGATTTTATTTCAGGGATACATAGAATCACCAATATGAGCCTTTGATTGAGCAGATGCTTTAACTGCTCAAGGAAGTTCCTAAACATGAAACTGATAAGGCTTAAAAAATAAATTAAAAAAAACCCCATAGGCTCCGTTGTAATAATTTCTTTCTTCCCCTACAAGTAAAATGCAGAATCTCCTATCTGAAAACCTCTTTTTTTTTTTTTAGGAAGGAGCAAGCAAGCGTCTGTGCCTCCTTAGATGAGGTTTCAAAGCATGTGGTTGTTCACAAAAACCAAAGGGCTTGCCAGTTTTAGTTACAGCAGGGAAAGGCAGCTTTCAATCCTGCAGAATCTAGTTTTTGTTTCACTAATACCAGGGACTATTAACTGAGCTAGACACAAAAGATAATTAAAAAGCCTCTCTCTTATTATATGATAGGAACAAAAAAACTGAACTGGATTCCACCTCTTCTACCCCAAAATCAATTTCTGATTAGCCCAAGCTGTCTTAATTTCAGCAGTTGCTGTTCGTAGCATTTATTCTGCCTGGTTACAGGGTCTGCTTGCTTTTGCCCTGCACACACCTAGTGCAGAATCTATCAATGCATGATGCAACAAGGGGGGTTGTTTATCAGCTGGCTTGTTGCAAGCTGATGCTGATAATGGTTGAGAGGGAATGATTGGCTCAAGGTCATCCAGCTGGCTTCTGTACCTAAGGGAGAACTAGAACCTGAATGTCCCCACCCCTACTCCAGCACCTTAACCACTATACCACACTGGTTCTCCTACTTTCAGCAGTGAGATCGATCTATCTATGAGTGGGGAGATCATTTTGTTCTTGTTAAACAGTTGGGAATCAGACCTCTTTCCCCTTTTGGTTACAAAATCTGGGTGTTGAAGTCTCAGTACATTGGGAGATAGCAGGTAGGGAAAGCTGTGTTAAGGGGCCTCATGTATTCTCCCCATGCATCAGCATTCTGATTTGGAGGTCCCTTGATTCAGACAGCTAATCTGACTTTATCAAATTGTTATAGACCCAACCAGCAATGTTTCACTTGCTACATGATCACTGCCTTCCCCATCCCATGGTAGACCCAAGGGGTTGCAGAAGCGAGGGCTATCAGTTGGTGGGAAAATTCAGCACACTGCTAATCACCATGGAAGCTTTTTAAAAGTCTGGTGAGTGGAGATTCTGGCACGGAAAGGTAGTCTGTAAACCATTAACAAACTCTAATTAAATGATCCAAGGAAGGGAAAAGCTGGGATTACTCCCTATTAGATCCCAGGGGAGCATCCCTCCATCCATTGACTGCTACCCTGTGACAAGCTTTAAAGGAGCTCCCCTCCAGCTAAAGATACACAAGCTAAGTCCAGATGAAGTTTTAAACACACAATTCTGACACTCTAACCTATGCAAAGAGAGGCCAGCAACGCAGCCAAACAACTAGTCCTTACCGTCCACTGATACTGGGGTAACTGAGTTGCTGCCGCATCCGGTTAAACTGCCTCTTCATCATCCTGTGGATCAAGCTGAAGTAGTACCACCACGACAGGCAAACCAGCCAGAGGTTTTAGCGCCTCGTCCTTACAAGCCAGCTGCACTTGCTGCCATCAGTTGCTCTCTCCACCTTCACTGCAGGCTTATTCTTGTCACTTCCTTGTCATCTTCCAGTCTGACCTCCTTTTTCTTCCCCACCTATCCTCCCTTTGTCTTTATGCCTCTCCTCCCAATTCTACTTCCTTCTCATGGTTTCCCCTTCTACTAATGACCTTCACTCATCTTTTTCAGAGTGCTTCTTTAACTTCTTTCTGTTTTTTGCTAACTTCCCAGGCTCCTAACTCTCTTGCTCCTTCTAGCCTCTAGCACTACCTTTCCTCACGCTGGTCAGGTAAGATCTGTGTCTGTTTCTCTCAGTTCCTGTCACCACTCCCCCCCCAAAAAAAGCATAAATAACTTCAGCCAAGCCTTAAAGGGGAAATATGATTACAGCAAACATGAAACAAGGCAGAACAAGCTCATCTGCAAGGGCTCATGTGCTAGCACTTCCTACTTTCCTTCTCACTCGTTCCCTCTTCAGTGCTTAATCGTGCATGTTTGACACATTAATGTAGTTAAAGGTTTGTGCAAAGACAACAGCATTGATTATAATAGGATGCAAAGTGGGCCCCATGTTGTCTAAGTCAGGATTTTTAACCATGATTTAGTAAATGCACCACCATACCTAGGTTCACACAATATGCTGTATTAAGGCTGACCAAGCCACCTTCTGGCTTAGCAAATTGTGTGAACAGGCCAGAGAAGACTGGCTGTAAAATACACACTCGTGCATATCTGACTGATAGGCGCTCCCAAGCAGGATCTCAAACAGAATTGATCAATATTACTTCTAGGCAAAGACAAAGGTTTTTCAAAGGCTTGGGCCTCTTCTTCAGGCGAGAGTAATAATGTGTGATGATTCCATCTCTGTTTATTTTTGGCCACCACACAAAACTGCTCATAACGATAAATGATTGATACTCTGCCTTTCTGAAAATGTTCAGCTACATTCTGCATCAACACTACAGATTAACCTCCTATGCTGAAAGAAAATAAACATCGGAACAAAAACTCCTCTAGGGAAATGTAGATTCTGAAGAATGCAAGGGATAGCATTTTGTTGCACCCTGATGTTTGCTCACTTGCTCTCTGATTTATCCTCCATCATTTCTACTTTAGTTTTAGAGATTTAACGCTGTGCTACCAAAACCTTCTCAACTATACCAGCTAGAAACCTGGTGGTTTATTTTAAAGTAAAGCCTCCATAATGAAACCATGCATATGCCATGCTTGCCTCCTTGATGCTTATGTAGAAGTAGGTGAATTATATAATTTTGTAATTATGTGTGTGTTTTTTATCTTCATCTTTCCATTCTGATTTGAAAACATCTCCTCTCCACTCCACTCCTATGATTACTAAGCCACAAGGGCCAAATGTCCCCACTATTTAAGAATTTTTCCAATGTTTTCTATAATTACATTTTTCTTTTTTGTCCTGGTTCAAGCAGGTATTGAAAAATGAGTTTACCAGTCATTTTTCAACAGGAATACAGATGTAAAGGTGTGTGCAAGCAATTTCCTTAATACCTACCAGAATCCATGCAGCTGTATGCCAAAGTTTAGGCACCACCAAACTGTATTGCAAAGACTCCCTGAATGAAGAGAAGCTTATACAAAGGTAAACACAACTTTCTGCAAATGTGAATGCATATTATTTACATGCAATTGTTTACAGATTCAAAATAAGAAAACAGTGAATGTGGCAGTAGGTTGTAATACCGTCTTTGGCAGAAATAACCACTTCCAAATGCTGAATCATAACATTGACTAATGGTGCCTGAATATTTCTACAGAACTGTATATGCATGTATCAAAACATATACACACATACCCACACACCCACATACTGATTATAGTAACAGATTCACAGCTGATAAAAGATGTTAAGTTAATTTCATATCGTCTGGTTAAGTTATGAAGTTCAGTGTTGCAGGATGTGGTGCCGGCCAATAGTCTTTTAAAATAGATAAGAACATTTTTGAAGGTTCCGTCAATTAATAGCAATCATTCACAATGCAAAATGGCTTCTCAGGTCTGGAGCACATCCTGGTGATGAGCAGCACTGGATGGCAATCTCCTTTATACCCTGCTTGGGACTTCCAGAAACATTTGGCTTGATGCTATTAGAAATAACTTCAGGAAATACTTATACCTGCATCATACAGCTGCTGTCCATCCCTAAATCCTGCTCGTATAAGTGAGAACAACCATGATAGCTTATACATTTCTTGTTATCTGATAGGATCTCTGAACTATGCTTACTGGAGGTCATTCACGTGTTCAGCTGAAAGCCCAGCAAGAACCTTATTGTATGATTAGAGAAACATACATGTATTTCATTGTTTTCCTTCTAACAAGTGTAAAGGCTTTCCTAAGTGTTGTCCGCTGTACTTTCCCCTCCAAGTTTCCTCTTCCTCATCTATAGGTAATCCCCTTAGTAGCTGGTATGTGCCATTCACTTGCTGCATACATACATGGCAAGGCTCTGCCCTCATAAAGATGGTAATATTGAAACACAAATGCATATTCTGTTGTACTGTAACTTCTACTGAGACATACATAAAGAGCTACTGATGCCTTCCCAGGATGGACTGAAGAATTTTATGTTTATATTTTACTAACAGATGCAAAGTTTGTTCTTGTGGCTTGTAAAACTTGCATATTGTGGATAGCAACTAGTGCAAGCATGATTGTTCATTTTTTATCTGGTATATGCCTTATTCTATTCTGTAGCTGTGTTCTGTAGGTTTTATTTAGTCTGGGTTGTTGACCTGTAATAAAAAAATAGATTTGAATTATGGCCTGAGAAGTGGAAAAACTAAAGGAAAAGCAAGGCAGGAAAGCAGTCACAGTCCACTCAAGAAGAAATCAACTCTATACAGGTAGTCCTTGTTTAGTGATCATTCAGAGTTACAACGGTGATGAAAAAGTAACTTTACGACTAATCCTCACATTTACGACCTTTGCAGGTCTGTAAAGCAAAGGAAAGCTGAAGTAAGATCATAAGTACAGTTGCAGTTTCACTTAGTGACCGCTTCGCTTAATGACCAAATTGCTGGTCCTAATTGTGGTTGCTAAACAAGGACTACCTGTAGTTGTAAATGAGAAAAAGGATGAAAGATATACCTTGGCAGCTACAATGTCCTAAATCTAGGTATTCAAGGAACTGAATTAGAACTGCTATGCAGATTCTGGATTGTATAGGTAACTGAAATTATTGAGCAAGTGTTGATTTTTTCTCTTTTTTTTGAGCCCTGGAATTTTCTGTAGGTCTTCCATCTGAATACTAAGCATGCCCCAATTCTGCTTAACTTCCCAGCCTAGACAAGATTAGCCAAGTGCTGCCACCTACCCTTTAGTATCTTGCAAAAGCAGAGGGCAAGGAGTTTTAATGCAAACGAATACAGTATGAGAAAGTAGTTCATCACAGAATTAATTTCAGTTCAGTGGAAGCAAGATTTTTGATTCATAGGCCCTGGGAAAAGGTCCTTAAATTATTGCTGCTGCTGCGGACTATATCTAAACAATGAATAGAAGTGATAAAGGTTGATTGCATATGTGAATTTTTAAAAGTTCTAGGGATATAACAGTGGTCAGTGTCAAGAGAGTTTTTCAGTGCGTTTGCCAAAGAATTCTGCGTAACATAATTTTGTAAAAATTCCTAAAAGACAAGTGAAGAAAACAAGCATGGGATGGGTTACTCTGAATTTACTACCTAAAATGAGTTTTACTTAAATTCTGAAATGTTTAGGATTGCATTGTATTTCCAAGAGAAAGACAGGGTGTATATTTTCTAAACAAACAAACAAACAAACAAATTTCTGTCTTAGAATTCCTCATAAATGTGTTCCCTGTGAGATGATATGTACTTTATCACACACACACACATATAAAATGCTAAAAACAGTAATTTGTGTAATTCCAACTACAGATTTTGTATTATCTGGTGAAATTTTAAACTTATGTCTTGATCCACTGATGGACAGCTTGATTGTTGTAAATTGTGTAAGGGAGTAACAGCAAGATATTCTTCCCGGCCCTAAATAGTATAAACAGTCACTCTGGTCATTGATCTTATCATTTGTAGCAGTCATCTATTGGACTGCAATCTCTATAATACTATGGGAACTGAAATACAACATATATAGCAGATTTCCAAGTCAGAGGAAGCCATTATACAAGAATTCTGCTGAAGCAATCCTGCTATATTAGTTCATAATGGTGGTGATGCTGTTCCTGGAAGGGATGAGTGAAGTATGCTGGGAATGTACACCAAGAGTATATATACCCAGTAGGGTCACTCAAGGTGTGACGGTCATCCCAGCTGTCTAACTAAAGCAAGTAGGCATCAGCGATATTCAGTGAAACTGGAATGCCAAAGTAGGAAATAGCAAGGACAAAAACATAGTATTGTCTAAGAAACAGAAATGAAGCAGAATAACTCATCTGTTTCTGCTAATCCAATTATTTTTTTCATTGCTAACACATTCTTCAAACAACCAAAATGGCACCTGAATAAATGGACATCACTAGATGGAGTACACAAAAATCAGATTGTCTATATTATTGATACAAGGAGGTGGAAGAGCTCAGTTAACAGCAAAGGTGTGGCTGACTGTGGAATAGATCACGAACTACACACATGCATGTTTCAAGTCAAACTAAAGCAGAAAAAGGCAATCAGTTTCCTCAATATGATCTTGAGCATATGCCTACCATTTTCAAGATCAGGAACTGTTTTGAAATCTTGAACCTGATTGATAGGGAACCAGAGGAACTATGGAATAAAATCAAAGTATGAATGTGAAAAGAGATTGCCAAAGATCAAGAAACAGAAGAAAGCAAAATGGTTCTCAGAAGAAATGGTGGAAATAGCAAAGAGATTTTAAAGCCAAAAAAGGCAAAGATCTTAGGAAGGAACTTGACAAAAATTTCAGAGAGTAACTGAATGAGACAAGAAGCAGTATTCCAATGACACTATAAAGACGTCAAAGATGAAAACAGACACAGAAAAACAAGAAAAGTTTTTGAAAAGATCTCTGAACTCAGAAGGAGGTTCCAATCTCAAACTGGTATACTAAACAATGCCAGTAACTGATTCCAAGAAGATCAAATAAAGATGGAAGGAGTATACTGAAATTCCGAACAGTAGGAATATCTGTACCAGGATACCTTATAGAAGATATTCCCTATTTTCAAGAACCTCTAGTAGTAGAAAATGCAGTTAGATCAGCAATTCAATCATTAGCAAGTCAGAAGTCTGTAAGAATTAATGGAATATCTACAGAAATATGCAAGTGACAGAATTAATAAAAGTTCTAATCTGTAACGGTATGTGGGACTGACCTTGGGAGACAGGAGGAAGAGCTGCAAACTGGACAACTGGAATCTAAAAAGATACCTCAGCCCACAGAAGGAGGGAGGGCTGGGAAGCATTTCAGAAGGGACTCTCCCTAGTTTTCTGGAGAGTAAAAGGAAAGGAGGGGAGAAACACTTCCAGTCTTGTAAAATTCTGTTAATGTAACCTTACAATAAAGATAGAGCTAGTATTCATTGTTGTGCTTCTTGTCTGGAATACCTCAAAGGGCTAACATAATCAAACTATGCCAGCAAATCAGGAGAATGATAGGGTAGCCTACAGACTGGAAGAGGTCAGTCCACATGCCAATACCAAAGAAAGAAAATATAGCAGAATGTGCAAACTATTATACAATACTCTTACTCTCACAGCAAAATGTTTAGGATTATACAACGTAGATTAGAGCCCTACCTGGAAAGGAAAATGCCAGATGTTGAAGCTGGTTTTAGAAAAGACTGAAGAACAAGACACATTATTGCTGATGTGTGCTGGATAACTGAGAAAGCCAAAGATACTCCAGGGAAGTCAATATATGCTTCACTGACTATAGAAACACCTTGGATTTTGTTGAGCATGTCACGCTGTGTACAGTAATGTCCTTAGGAAAATGGGAATCTCAGAATATCTCATGGATCTCATACAAAATCTATACACAGGCTAGGAAGCCACAGTCTGGGCAGAACATGGTTAAACAGACTAGCTTCATATCAAGAAAAGGTGAGACAAGATTGTATACTCTCTCCTGATTCACTCAATATATATGCTGGATATATATTGAGGGAGGCTGAACTGGAAAAAGTTGACTTAAAACCGAAGACAGAAACATCACAAATCTGCACTATGCTGATGACACTGCTCTGATAGTTGAAAATGCAAAAGATATGCAAACTCTAGTTATTGAAAGTCAAGGAGCACACTGGAAAAAATGAGACTAAGATTAAATATAAAGATGACCAAACTAATGACAAGAGGTACAACAACAGCCTTAAAATTGACAAATAAACATCCTGAAGTGGTAGATAGTTTCTACCTTTCAGGATTGACAATCAAGAATAAAGGTACCAGCAGTGAAGAAATATGCTGCAAATTAGCACTTGGTAGGGTAGCAATGAAAGCTTTCGAAAAGGTATTCAGAGACTGTGAAATGTTTGTATTTGCAAGGATCAGAATTGTGCAGGCAATGGTTTTCTCTGTGATACTCTACTGAAGCAGAAGTTGAATTTTGAAGGAGGATGTATAACATTTTTTTTGACATTTTAGAATGTTGTTGGAGATTTCTAGTAATACCATGGATAGCCAAGAATAAGAGCAAATGGATCACAGAACAAATTAATCCAGAGTTCTCATTCAAGGCAGATATCCAGGCTCAAATTATATTTTGGAGTCACATGAAGACCTAGCTGTCTTGAGAAATCTAAATTCCTAAAAGACAAAAGGATGACTAGCAGCAAAATGGATGGGAATGATCACAGCAGAAATGGATGCACTGTTGGAAGATCTGAAGGACTGTTCATCTGGGCCTATCTATGTGGTTGCTGAGAGTCAACACCTAGCTGATGGCACATGATCATTCATGCTGGTTAATAGAGAAGGAAAATGAGTCTGTCTTATCCAGTATACTTCTCAGGTGTTTTAGAGGGTAAGTCAGGGAAGGTATTCTTTTCTATTCCTTGTTTACTTAAATCAAGGTAGTTTATTAAGACATTAAACTCCAGTTCCGCTGAAAAAAAAAAGCTCATTTGCCTTCTTGCACAAGTTAATGGAATATGAAGGAAATTCATTTCTGGGAGGTTGCGGTCACCATCTCACAACTTGCAGACCTGATGAAGGATCTGGCTACCCTTATCATGTGGAATAACTATAGCTTCTTTGTTGAGGTTTATTAGTATACCACTGCTGCATACTGCCAATCATTATACTTCTTTCTTACTGGGCATTGCCCGCTTCCTTTCTAAAATCCAATCATCCTAATCAACTAAGATGTGAGGAAGGTATTACTGAAGATTTAAACATTTCGTTATTGTACAATAACATCCAGCAGGAATATTGCAAAAATAGAAAAGGAAGCAAATTCACTAAAGAATGTGACAGAATCTGAGCAGTTATGTGTGATGGAAATTTGTAGACAGTAGCAGTGTCAGGTCCCCAAATAAGGCATCAATCTCAACCTCTACCTGCTGCTATATCTCAAATGCAAGTATGTATTTCCTCCCTTTCCCACTGAATCCAGCTATGCATCACATAGCAGAAATTACTGCTGCAGAGGCCCTGCAAAAAGCAGCAGGAGGAAGAGGAAGTGGAAGCTATTAATATACACAGAGCAGATTTGGCCACAAACGATAACATAGTTTGAGGTTACAACAGCTCTGCCTAGAACAGGAGTAGGAAGAACAGGCAGCAAGGTTTTCTAGGGTTAATACTAGGGTTAGCATTTGCAACCACCTCTTGCTTTCTGCCAATTTAGAAAAAATAATGTTCCTCTGTAACTGTTGTACAGATTGCCATACAAACACTACCTTGCATGAAATATGGGGGCAACTGTGGTTGATACACTCATATCTTAAAGTCGCACTGGAAGTTTCTGCACTAAAACAGGAATTGAGACTGAGGAACATAACTCATTATGACTGGAAATGGCTGCTCCTGCACTTATCCCTCTACTGAGTCAAGTGATCTGCATAACACATCAGTAATTTGTCACTATTTTAAAAAAACGCATTAGTATTTTTATAAAAATGCTTAGTATTTGTGGATGATCAAGTGTTTGTCAGGGTCAGTCTCAAAGACAGCTCTTAAAGCAGTCATGAATACCTGCATATATCCCAAGCACGTTACAGAAATCCAGAAGCAAGGAATGGATGATGATTTTTGCATCTTGAGAATCTTAGCCCTTACATTTGTAGCCTATCGGACTGCATAAAAAACTGTGCCAGTAATGCCACCAATTCACAAAGGCAAGATTTCAGTTAACTAGTAGAAACACCATAAAGTATACAAAAAATGAGATATTTGCATAATACATTCAGTTTCTCAGTACATCTTTTTAAAGTGCAGAGTATACTGTACATAGTGCTGATTTGGCCCAAGATAGCGATGATACAGGCAGAGTTCCATATAAGTCTTGATGTGAAGAGCCACCACTCGTTTTGGCCAAAAACAGAGTGACTGCAAACCATTCAAGTTCAAAAGGAAGTTTATAAATTACCAGTAGGAGAAAGACAAGAGACTTGCAAGACTACAATTCTATATAAGGTCCTCAGGCTATTTCAAGAGGTCCCAATTCTTAGAATGCACTTTAGGGAAGATTTTTTTTTTTTATTTCTCATTAATACAGCAGATTTCACACAGACTATTTTAGGGCTCTTTTCTATGTGCAGAATTGTGTGTGTGTGTGTGTGTGTGTGTGTACACACACACACACATACACACACAAACAAACATACTTCAAAACCCAAATGAAATCAACTCTATAAAAAGAGTAAGGGGCAAAGATAAACCTGAAAAAGAGACTAGAAATTAAAAGTATCCAGTCATAGCAGAACCCAACTTTAGAAAGGACTTCCCATCAAAACCTACTAATTACAGACTGAAGAAAGTATACAACTCAGTTGGGTAAAAATGTTACTCACCATCTCAATCCTATTTATTGTTTTTGCTTATAAATCTTAATTTCATCCCTCTTGGAGCAACTTATTATGAAACCAGTTGAGCCTTTAACTCCTAACATTTCCATGGGCATTTTGCTTCTGAAAATAAATTGATCAGCCATACAGACTACATGTTTCCCAGTCCAGCATTCTCCGAGCATGCCATTTTACGGAAATGAGGACAGCTATAGCTGATAATGAAGGGAAACATATTACGGCAACATCTCTCTCTCTCCCTCCCTCAACAACTAATGGGTCTCAAAGACTGAATTAGGTAAGATGAAGCTAGAAGCTTTGCAAACAATGTGGACCTGAAGATGGATCCTGCATCTTTCTGCATGCAGTGTGTTGGTATAGTCTGCTACCTTTCCCAGAAAAGGAAAGCATGGGCAGAACAGTGTTGAGACTTCCTAATAATCTTTGTTGCCCATCCTGTTAACTCAGTCTGGTTCTGGCTCCTACAGTGTTAACCAAGTATAATGAGAATTAGGCCAACATTCCTCCCCTTATCTAGCCTTTGGGAAAATAAGGGCCTCACGAGCAAAACAGAAACAGCTACCCTGTAGTCCTAAAGATGTTTAACTCACAAAGCTTTAAATGGGCCAACTGGTTCTCCTGTGATAAAATACTGGGTACTTATTTTGCTCCATCAAGCCTTTGTGTTGCAGCAAAAAGAAACAGAATCGATCTATTAACCTGCACATGTCAGGGTTGCTTGTGCAGAAGTGGAAGAGATGAATGATGGGAACGTGTAAGGCCCAATATTACTTCAGTAGAAGGGGAGGCTGCAAGGAAGAAGATCTAAAGTGTCTCTTCAAAGCTCATCTGTGCTGACACTATTCCACTGAAGGAAAAGCATAATGTGAGATAACAAGATGAAGATAAGGGACTCTGAAATCAAATAAGAACAGACAGCAACTCAATCATTCTTGTCCCATCAACCCCAAGACAGGCATCCCCTCTTGTTCTTCTCTGAGTCTCATTCTCCTGTGCCTGCCTTTGCAGTCTGAAAGCAGAGTCCAAACAGCAGCCAATCCTGGGAAGGCTCTGGTCCTAAGCGAGGCAGAATCTTTAGAAATTTGACACAGCACGCTGGCTGTGGCACTAGAGATTTCCCCATGATTCTGGAGGGGGGAACTGGTCCACGTCTCCCATTTCATTGTAAGTCTGATCTGCCATGGTGAAGGTCAGCTTGTATCGTAGTCTTACTTTTTCCTAGACAGACAAAAAAGTGTATAAGAATTAAGAGAAGGACTCTGGGATGATGGCTGAGATTTCTCTGTCAAGGACAGTAGAATGTAAATATAGGGTAAGGAGTAGATTAGGGGTACTAGCACTTCTGAGGAAGACAACTCTAGGCAAAGAACATAGCCCACTTCATTCCCTAAGGAGGTAATGTTACCTTTTGTGGATTTGCAAGCAGGAGGACCTGGGTGATTGCTGTAGGGGGCACTATTGGGTTGAATGGTGGGAGCTCTGTCCCGGAGGGTGGCTGTAATTTCACTTTCATCACCTGCACAAATAAAAGCACATCAGAACAGTTCAATGATTTAATCATTAAAGAACATGAATTGCCTCCATGCAGCCAGACAATGACACTTCCTAGTTAGAAAGGTTGTGGGCTTTGTATTTCCCTCTGGAAAAATTGGATTGATAAATTAAATAAAACTATATCCAGCAGGTCTATTATTATTTCTCTAAAACATCTTCCTCTGGGATCAGAAGTCTGATTAATAATATGACCCCTCAGATCTTTTAGTTCATAATTCTAATTTAAGTTTGTTTTATCGCCTTTATGAAGCATTAGATTTTTTCTAATCTAATCGTCCTTCAGGAAGCAGAGAATCGGAAATATGAAAGCAATCACTGATTTTTTTAAACCTTTGACTAGCTAACCACAATTATTTTATGAACAGGCTATTGCAATCAATGTGCCAAGGGTAGCGTGGAAGTATATCAATGTATTGATCAGCCATGGGACTTTCTCCCTCCAGATCAACATGAATGTATGAAAGTGAAACCCTAACCCCAAACAAAAAGCAGAATTATTCTACTGTAACTGGTAGTAGTTCTCCAAAGCCTCAGTTTTTAAAAAAGATGTTAACATTTTAAACTGCTAATCAGCAATCCCCTTTTGGGTAAGAGAAAGCAGGGGATGAAACCAATGCCTTTCATGCCTTTCACCACTAAGTTATGACTTCTCCTTAACTCAACTGGAAAAATCAGCACAAGTTGTAGGCAAAGAGCACTAATAAGTAACTTCAGGAAGGGAGGTGACTTACTACTTCCTAAGTGTCCTCAAACAAGTTAAAGTAGGTGAACATGGAATGTTCATTTGCATAAAGACATTACCTTGGGGACAGCAGACTGAAAGATGATGTTCCTAATGGGCAGAGGGGCTGTGCTCAGCATAGAGATGACCACTACTAGTACATCAGGCCGGTCAGGCAGAGAGTCCTTGGCAAAGTGAAAGAGGACACGGAAACCATGCTGGTCATACACAGTCACTGGGAGGATGTTGCCTAGCATGAAGTACCAGGAGAAGCAAAAAACACAAGAGAGAATATTGACTGGTCCATTCTAAAGAAGCAATCAGCCAGTGACTAAATGTAATTACAGTCAGGAGGTAGCAGTAGAATGTCCACCCCCCCACCCCCAAAATTCCACCTTCCTTAGCTTGGTTGCCCTTTGAATTTCAACATGTGTAAACCCACATTTCAACTTCCCTCAACCTCCTTCCCTTGGCTTTCAAAAGCCAGGTCAAGATATTGTGGGTGTCTTACAAATGTAAGTCGAGAAGAATTCTTTGCACAAACCAGAAAAAAGGTTTTCCAAGTGACCTGCATAAATGAACTAAGCTATATACTTTGGAGTAAGGCCGTTCTCCAAAACTTTGCCCAAACTCACTTGGCTTGATAGATTCCAGAGGCACAGTGACATTCATCAGTGAGAATTCTAGGGGGGATGTGGAAGCTGGGAGACCTGCTGGAAGGCTTGCAGTTCCAGAAAGAATTGTTGACCCTTGAGGGGCCAAAACAGGTGCTGTTTTTTCCAAGGGGAGGGTGGCAGCGGGATTTGAAGAGAGATTTGGGAAGAGAGATGGAGTGCTATTAGTGCTCAGAGATGGGCTGGAAGTGCTCTTGTTTTGGAGATCACGCAGTGTTAACCGAGGAGGTGGCTGCTTCTCCCTGCAAAGTGTGAAAGAGAGTGAGAGTTTCAAGAGAAGGGGCAAAAACTGCTTTCCCCTCATAGACACTACTCCTTTTTCAGAAACACTCTCTGCCCTTCCCCTCTTTGCTTCCTACCATCTGACTTGAAGAGACTCTGGGGGAAGAGACTGTTGTAACAGAGTCTTGCCCAGCAGATCCAGATCATCCATACCACTAGAGGCAGCAGGAGATGCAGGCAGTCCAGTATCAACTTTCCCCGTTGGAGCTGGTGGTCCTGAAGGGACACTGACTTCAGGGCTCTCAGATGACTAAAATAAAAGAAGGAAAATTGATACACCTCCCCACAAAAGCTCAGCCAAACTGAACAGATTAAGTACAACCCTTGGATAAAGAACTGACTCTGAACATGCAACATTGAGCACTGAAAAATCCTTAGGTTTCTTTCACGTTGATAGAGACTGCAAATAATTGCAGTCCTCCCAGATATGATCTGAAAAGTCCAGAGTTTTCTGCACAGCAGAACAGATTTGTATGGAGGCCACAATGTCTATACAATTCAAGGAATGACAAGAATTTGATTATTTATTTGTGGTCATCTCTATTCAGTGTGCCTTTTCGTGAAGCTTTCTAGCATAATGCTTGTATGGAAAAGGGGAAGCTCAAGTTGCTGGTCCTCTGATATCTCTTCCAATAAAGTAAGCTCTCCCTTGCTTTACAGAAAAATAGTTGGGGAAAATGAGAATGGGAGGCTTGCTTCACACTTTAGTTGAATCTGCTTCACCTGAAATAAGACTCTGTTTCTCATCTTCTCAAATCAAGATCTAACAATCTGAAGTTACAGCAGACTCAGAAAACCAAGAACTCATGTTAGAGGATTTCCTTCATAAAAGTTACGTCTACAGGTGAATCTCGAAAAATTAGAATATTGTGCAAATGTTCATTTATGTCAGTATGGCAACTCAAAAGGTGAAACCAATATATGAGATAGACGCATTACATGCAAAGCGAGATATGTCAAGCCTTACTTTGGTATAATTGTGATGATTATGGCGTACAACTTATGAAAACCCCAAATTCACAATCTCAGAAAATTAGAATAGTGTGAAAAGGTTCAATATTCTAGGCTCAAAGTGTCCCACTCTAAGCAGCTAATGAATCCATAACACCTGCAAAGGGTTCCTGAGCCTTTCAATGGTCTCTCAGGCTGGTTCAGTAGGAATCACAAGCATGGGAAAGACTGCTGACCTGGCAGTTGTGCAGAAAACCATCATTGACACCCTCCATAAGGAGGGAAAGCCCCAAAAGGTAATTGCAAAAGAAGTGGGATGTTCCCAAAGTGCTGTATCAAAGCACATCAATAGAAGGTTATGTGGAAGGGAAAAGTGTGGTAGAAAAAGGTGCACAAGCAGCAGGGATGACCGCAGCCTGGAGAGGATTGTCAGGAAAAGGCCATTCAAAAGTGTTGGGGACTTTCACAAGGAGTGGACTGAGGCTGGAGTTAGTGCATCAAGAGCCACCACACACAGACGGATCCTGGACATGGGCTTCAAATGTCGTATTCCTCTTGTCAAGCCGCTCCTGAACAACAAACAACGTCAGAAGCATCTTACCTGGGCTACAGAAAAAAAGAACTGGTCTGTTGCCCAGTGGTCCAAAGTCCTCTTTTCTGATGAGAGCAACTTTTGCATCTCATTTGGGAACCAAGGACCCAGAGTCTGGAGGAAGAATGGAGAGGCACACAATGCATGATGCTTGAAGTCCAGTGTGAAGTTTCCACAGTCTGTGTTGATTTGGGGAGCCATGTCATCTGCTGGTGTTGGTCCACTGTGCTTCATTAAGTCCAGGGTCAACGCAGCCGTCTACCAGGAGATTTTGGAGCACTTCATGCTTCCTTCCACAGACGAGCTTTATGGGGATGCTGACTTCATTTTCCAGCAGGACCTGGCACCTGCCCACACTGCCAAAAGTACCAAAACCTGGTTCAGTGACCATGGGATTACTGTGCTTGATTGGCCAGCAAACTTGCCTGACCTGAACCCCATAGAGAATCTATGGGGCATTGCCAAAAGAAAGATGAGGGACATGAGACCGAACAATGCAGCGGAGCTGAAGGCCGCTATTGAAGCATCCTGGTCTTCCATAACACCTCAGCAGTGCCACAGGCTGATAGCATCCATGCCACGCCGCATTGCAGCAGTCATTGCTGCAAAAGGGGCCCAGACCAAGTACTGAGTACATATGCATGCTTCTACTTTGCAGAGGTCTGATATTGTTCTATTTCCAATCCTTGTGTTATTGATGTCATGTAATATTCTAATTTTCTGAGATTGTGAATTTGGGGTTTTCATAAGCTGTACGCCATAATCAACACAATTATACCAAAGTAAGGCTTGACATATCTCGCTTTGCATGTAATGCGTCTATCTCATATATTGGTTTCACCTTTTGAGTTGCCATACTGACATAAATGAACATTTGCACGATATTCTAATTTTTCAAGTTTCACCTGTATGTGGAAACTGCACATAACCTTGCTCAAGTACTTATGCTATAGAAATAGCATCAATTTCAACATGCAAGGGCACATTTATGGACCTAAATAATCAGCTGAAATAATCTACATGAAGATTTCCATTGGATAACCTGGATACATTTTGGTTGAAACATTATTCTTGATTTTGACAGTCTCCGTGAAGTTCTGATAACACTCAATACAATATGCTACATAAGCCTGAAGAATCTGCTGTCACAGCTTTATTATTCCATTGATCTCTAGTTCCAAAGTTATAGGGTTTATCAACCAATGTTGTCCTTTCAGCTTTCTGATAACGAGGCCCCTTACCTGGAAACTGTTCCACCCACTGTTGTCTGTACCTTGGACTGAGGAAGTTGCTTGATCAGTAAGCCCTAGACAGGGGATCAAAAACAGGTATGAGAAGGGAGATCCCATTAATCTAAAAGTGAGGTGTCCCAAACAATATTAATTTATTGCAGCTGTATCCCTCTGCAATCTAGTAAGCCTCAGTGGCTTCCAGGATGTATAATATAGAAAACAAATTAAAACATCCAAGGGATGATTAAAATAGTAAATTAACTAACAGTCATAAAATCTCCCCAATACACAGTATAATCAACTAAAATAGAACAATAAAAGGAATAAAAAAGGAATAAAAAAGGAATAAAAAAGGTGAAAGTGCATAGCGCAATGCATGAACGTAGCAAAATGCTCTCTGAAATAGTTCTACTTTAACATTTCCTGAAAACCAACAAGGAGGGCCTAGCTTGATCTCTGTCAGGATGCTATTCCAAAGCTTTAATCAGAATAGACATAAATGGAAAATCACAATTCTACAAATATACATACATATATACAGAATAGAGAAAAATCTTGTTTTCCCTTAATACTGATGTACTGGGAGAATTAGATCCTGGGCTTTTTCGATGGATCCATACATGTATCTCAGTTTTGGGCTAAGAGGAGCAGAGATTCAAAGCAGACAAGGGAGCTGGATATGACCATAAGCTCATACATATTAAAAAGCCATTTGTTCAGAATGTCATTGTTCTACAGCAGGATACAAAGAGGATGCAAGTATTCATTCATATATTCATTTATACTTTAACGAAGAGTAAAATTAATACGTTAAATATTTTGACTGTGCTTACAAGTTGAGTCACATATGCACGGAATGATTATGCATGTATGTCTTAACTTTCAAGAACAAAGAAATTGTTAAATTAGCCAGTGAGTGCATGCTAAGAATACTATATTAAGAACATTTGTTAAAACAGATTTATGCAAAGTATCACAACATATGGAAATACATTTTAGTATGAGTGGATCTTCAGTGGGGTGCCCAGGACTAACCAATGTGCCCACAAGCACCACCACGGGTATTTGTTATAGAAGAAAAGCTACCCCAGAGCAAGCAACTATTCATAAAGGTCTGCTAAACATTTGAGAAACACAGACATCCTGCAAGATCTGTTTCCACAGACGGCAGAATTTTAAGCAAACAAAGAGATTGAGATAATAAGTTGTTCTTAAATTCATTTTAAAAAAGTGTCCCCATTTGGCCCACTCTGCTCTGCTCACACACCACTCTGCTCTGCTCACACGCCACATTTAGAACCTGTATAAGCGTGGATTTACCTAGTGACATGAGCTCATCGTCCAACAGAGAGACAGAGTTGCTTTGCTCTGGCACAGTTGCTGAACTACTGCCTGAGAAAGTTGGTATGGCTGGGTAGGCGGGGCTTGCAGCTGGCATGTCCAGCCCTGACAGATCCAGAAGTGCAGAAGTGCTACCTAAAAAAGGAAACAAAGTCTACACCAAGAAGAACAGAGGAGCAACAAACGCAGCTCTTAGCCATCACTCCCTTATGTCACTCAAGAGATTGCTCTGTGAAAATCCCTACCCTACTCAACTCCCCTCGGTTTTAATTTCCTGATGACTGCCCTATTTCCCCAGTCCTAGATTTGGACTAAATCAGAGTGAGCTATCATGTAAGATAACGTTTTGAATCCTAAGGTGGCATAGGAGATAAACAGGTTAAAAAGTCCAATCACCTTGCATTCAGATTTCTACTTTAGACAAGACCCCGAGCCCCCTCCTCGTAGATCAGCAGCTATTATCCCGCCTCCTCACCTCGGAGAGAACCTGCCATAGTTTCACCATTGATCTCCTCTCCTTTCACAAGCTGCTTGTACAAATTGATCACTTGTGTTAGGTTGTCATTAGCTTGCAAAATTTCAGCTGCAACAAGAAGACCAGGGTTATAAAAACGAGGGTTCACAGGGTAATCAAATGTTCCACAACAATAGAGATAGAGCCTAACATTAACTTTTTTACAAGAATAAATAAAAATAATATTTTAAACCTATATTATTAGTTACAAGCCTTTAGTTAAAATAGTTATTTATAGCATTTGGTTGACATGTGGCTCATAATCCGGACAATGTAAATAGAAAGGTTTGAATCCTCTTGATCAGTGTACGAGTGGCAAGACTACACAGCAACCTATGAGCAATTCTGCTTCCACTCAACTAGCTAGCCTGATTAAAACAGTGGAGACACACAGATGCTCAGCAGGGGATGAGAACAGAGAAGATGCCAGAAGTGGAAGGTCACAAAGTCTATGCACAAGGTAAGTCTGCCTGCACTTTAATTCAGGAACTTATGATTAGGGAGACTCATAATGGAATGTGAAGGAGTCTGTTGGCTTTCTAGAGTTTATCTGAAATTGTTCTAATGTGTGACTGGACACATGCTCAAAGGAAACTGCTGTACTTACCCAGTGCTTCGTCATTGTCTTCTGTGTCACTAGCAAGCCTGAAAAGCATGGGCCTCATGCGCTCACAGCGCTGATACAGCTCCTATAATGAGGAATGTTAAAGTTCAGCATAATTACATGCACTTCCAGGCATAAAGATACAGAGTCAATTATCTGGGGTGTTTTTATTTTACTAATTATATCTGTGTGAACCTATTTGAAATTATAAAATTGATTCACATCAAAAGAACCAAAAGGAAAAAAGTAGAAGCGAAATACAAAGTGGGAAACCCACTCAGAAGAGCTCTGGAGTATCAAAAGATAGGAACAGTGTGGCCTAAGAGGACAGATTTCTTGGATCTTGTATTAGGGTGATCTTGAAGCAACAGATCCTAAAAGAGCAGCCGCCTTTTCATCCTTGCTCAGCCATTTGCAATTAACTGGGTGGCCAGAGGTGGGTGGGTGGGTGGGTGCATAGTATTTGTGCCTACACATAAGTCAAGGTTGAGGAGTGCACTCGAGTGAGATGCATGCATGCATATATGCTCCAATTCCAGTTTGGTAATTCCTCATTTTATTCATGGATTTATAACTTTTGAAAGGAGCAGGCAGTGTTTGTTCTGTAATTGATTATTTCAACAAGAGAAACAGTTGTAATTTCTTTTACTGGGCCATCCCTGCAACATTAACACCTTTTCTATCATTAATTGACATCACTTGCTAAATTTCAGGTTTAAAGGCTAAATTCAATACTTGGGTGCACACCACACATTAAATTAAGGTTTGTTTTAACTGTGCTTTTTGAAATAAGCCAAGAAATGGATTCATCCAATGCATTAAGCCAAACCAAGCAACTATCATAATGCCTTAGTAGCACAGCGTTGTTTACTGAGGCTAATCTGGTAGACACAAATAGCAAAAAGGATGTTCTGCCCCACTCTGGAGGCTAGTCAGATTAATCACCTAATCAGTTTCTGATTCGATCAGTCTTTCCCAGCCTGATATGTCTGGAGTGTTAGACTACCAGAATTCCCAACAGCATCCCAATCTAGAAACTGAAAGGGTGTTAAAATAAATTATACATGATAAGCTATACAAATGGTAATAATGATTAGAAAGGTGACCATGTTTGTTTTCTTTTGCTGCAATGGATAAGCAGTCCTGAGGCAGCTTAAAGATTAACAAGTATCTTAACGTGTAGATTTTCTGTAGATTGAAGTCCATGTCAACAGATGCGGGGAATATTTCTGATGGAGTAGACTGTAGTGAACAAAACACTATGCCAAAAATGAAATGCGGTATAATGTGATCTGGAACCTGTTCAACTTAACAGTAAATGAAGCTATAGTATTAGAAGTAATTTAGATGATATTATTTAAAAATAATAGTAAACTTGCTGAACATATAAATCTATTAGCACAGTCACACACCAATGTTTGCCAATCTTAGCTGGATGCAGGTGACTGATTTACTCATGTCACAATGTGGCTTAAGCAACAGACACAGAAATGTAAAGCAGCCATTGGCTCAACAAAAAAATAATTAGGTAGCTGAGCCTCAAGGGTAACTGGGGAGATACTGAGAATTAGAAAATCAAGCTCAGTGAGTAGCTCTGTTATGTTAAGACACATAGACATTACCTCAGCATCAATGTTTTCAATTATGCATTCTAAGGGCATATTGGACTAACAATTTCAGCTTCTTCATGCAAACATAAGGGGGACATTTGCTGCTTATGATGTAAGAATGCTACATGTATTCATAGTTATGAATTTCCAATCCTCCATTAGGACTTGTTGCAAAACAAAATGCAAAATGTGGACATCTCCTTTCTCACTTTCATGAGGTCCTCACTGCTCTCCTTCATCTCTCTGTTGCTGTAGTTAGTCACCATCTCAGTCAGCAGTTTCACATTGTTATTTACTTCTTCAATGGCATGCACTCTCTTGGAGATCTTCTCCATTCGCTTTTGGTCCTGGAAGAAGAGGAAGGGTTACAACTGGGTCCTCTTCCTAATCCTTAGAAAATTAGAGAATGTAAAACATGGCAATCCTGCTTTCTTCAATGACTTTGAAGGGACCCCAGTATTATTTTATCAGGATCACTGAATGCTACCTCGGCCCCCTAAGCAACCACAGACACGATGATATGCCACCACAGAAAGTTTTAATAGCTCACTAGACATGTATTTCAAGAACAGATTTTATTTCTGAATCCTGGAAACCTCTACCTTCCACATGCACAGGAAAGGTCACCATGAAATATGTGAATACACTCAAATTTGAAAGCCATTTTTTCAATGCATCCTAGCTTTTCATTTTGCAAGCTGCTTGAATCAGCATGAGTACAGCAGAAGAGTGGTTTTATATTGGCAAAATCTATATTGAAATCTCTGGTTAATAATACAGTTCGCTTGCTCAGACTAAGCTTGTTCACAAGATTGTGGCGAGAAAGAGCCCTAGCATGAAATCCTTGAAGAAAAGATTATCGAATAATGCCAACTGCAGACAGATGGAGGTGGAAGCATGTCTCAAGCAAGGCTTACCTCTTGAACCATTTCTTTGATGAGTTTATTGGCAGCTCGGAGATCTTCAGGATGGGAACTTTTAAGCAGGCGGGCCAGCATCTGCAAAGGCACAAAGATCAGAAGAAAAGAGACCTCTGAGGACAGCTTACAATGGAACAGTGTCTGAAGGAATAGATATGAGATATGAGAACTGGATAATTTAAAAGCATTATTTCTCACATAATGCCATCTTTTTAAAACAACCAGACCTTTGGAAACCTCAGCCTCCTGTGTTTTGATACAGACCAAAGATACCCCAGAAAGTATTATAACAATCAACAATAGGGTTAGGATACATTTAATATTTTCTACTGTCTCTTTAGAGCTGGCTTGCACTCTCTGTGATGTACTAAGATAGACAGCCAGAATTCAGGGGCTGTTTCTAAACTTGATTAAGGTAGGAAAAGCAGGAGGTTTAGTGAACCTCTGATGTGTTGCCAATTTGTTTTAACAATATTATATTGAGCTGTATGGGCCATTGTTATAAACATGCGTACAGGCAATTTCATCTTTTACCCAGACCAGGGCAACCTGGGCTCTCCAGAAATTGTCTCATTACAGATCCCACCAGTCCATTAAAAACAAAAACAAAGCAAAACAAAAAATCATCCAAACAATAGTCAAGAATGATGGAAACTGAAAAAAAAACAGAGGATCACAGGTTGCCTCATCCAAACATACTAAAATCCGCTAGTGATAGTCCACTGCACTATTTAAGGGTTCATTTTCACTTTCCACCCAAAGCGTTTTAAGGTGATGTGCTATCTTGAAAAGGCTAAGAGCTTCAAGTCTTAGATAAAGCAAAGGAATTACTGTAAAGTATCCAGCCAATGAATTAGTCTTTACCTTGGATTTCTCTTCATCATCAAAGATTGCATTCTTTGGCCTAGGAGGAGGTGGAGGGAAAGGTGCATCATCTGGCAACTTGGGGTCACATTTTACAATCCCTGGAAGGAAAGGAAAGATCCTACCAAGAGTTCTCTCTTTTTCTGCATAAAGAGTAGAAATGCATTGGAGAGGACAATTCTATCTGTATCCGAAAATTATAGATGTTAATATTACAACACCTCTTTCCAATGTACATATTAACAAGGAAAAAAACACAGCTGCCTCATCTCCACCAAGTGGCCAAAAGTAAGATCTTTTTAATAGACAGATGTTCCATCTCCCTGTCAGGCCAATTTATGAGTCTTCCCAATTTGACCTCTTTTTCCAAGTAAATGAACTTCACAGTGAAGTAGACAGCTTCCCAGTTAAAACAAATGGAGGAACGACTGCTGGTTTCTCCTATTACCCATCCAACCATGGACAAGAGGTGGACAAAGCCTGCCTTCCAAAAAGTGAACTTTAAATCTTCCGAAGAAGTACAAAGTAGTGATGATTAGGAACTTTATTGTACTGAAATCTGTTGGAAGACAGAGCACCAAGCACAATCTTTCCAGAAAAATCCTGATTTGTCTTGTTGACAACTTTTTCCTTCAAAAGATAGAGGAATGGACCAAAGGATTGACTATCACTGATGATATGAACTAATAAGGAAGTGGAAGAACATAGGCGAAAGATACCATACGGTGCTCAAGTTCTTCATCTTAAAGACAGATAAACTCAGTGTAATTGAATATGGACTTCAGTAACATGGATATTAATAAACTTTTATTATTAAAAATAAAACTTTTATTAATAAATAAAAGGAGTAATGTTAAGACTCCTATGGCAAGAGAAGCTAATGGGGAAAGGAGATCAAGATAGGTGGGCTCTCCTTAACAAAAGGAGATGCAATACCAAATACCATAAGAAAATACCAAATACCATGAGAAAAAAAGAAAGACAAAGATAGCGGAAGAAAATGTGTTTAATAAAGATCTGAATTTAAAAAAAAGAACACATATAGGGGATGAAAACAAGGACATGTCACCAAGAATACAAACAAATAGCATGGAACTGTAAAGAGGGTGTCTGGAAAAATAAAGCTGATAAACTGAGATTGTACTGGAACAAAGACCAGTACAAGAACTAGGGCTTCTTTAGATAGGTTCAAATTAAAAGGAAAATAATCATATAACAAATGCTCAATGATGATGTTAACATGCTAAAGAGTATCATGGAGGTGGCAAAAGTATTCAACTTTTGGCTCAGTCCTCTCAAACAAGTGAGTATAGATTTCACTAGGCAAATGTAAAGACCAACATGAAGGAGCAGGATTGAAGCTTGGGACTGATGGAGACATTGTCAGGAAATTAATCAGTTCAAATCTCTAGGACTAGATGAATTATATACTGTGGTACTGAAGGAACTAGTTGATGGTCTGGCTGAAAGTATGTATTATCTTCGAAAAATTGTGGAGAACTGGGACTTCTGGGTGAGGAAAATGGCAAATTAGACAACTCTGAATGAGCGGAGATGCTGTTGTGGCGATGACCGATGGACCAGTGACAAGCTCAGTCCGACGGAACCTCTCCAGACAAGGAGAGGACAAGAGATTGCCTGTTTGTGCTCTAGGCTGTTCCTCGCGAAGAGACCACAGGACAGTGGTTCACCCGTGGGTCTGAGTGCCAGGAGATGAGGGAAGCCATTAAGCAGCACAGCCTTTAAGGACACTAAATTAGTCTAATCTCACTTTCTAATCATTTTAGGAATTACAATTATTTTAAAATTAAAAGAGGTCTTCCAAACAACAAGTCTGAAAATCCACCTGGTGTGTAAAATTTCATCTCAAAATAGAAGAAAAATTAACTTACAGTTTAAAGAATTTAAGAACATAAAATAAATGGGAAAAAGCTAAATAAAAATGTAACCTAAGAAAGATTTAAATGGATTAAAGGACCAGATGAATTTGGAATATTAGGACTTTTGTTAAGAACTTTGAAAAATGGAGTAAATAAAACAAAACAACGTTTTTGTGAGAACGTGAATTGTTGAGTCTACAAGGAAGGAAATTATTAGTGGAAACTTTAAAATAAAAAACTTGAGATTTTGTGAATAGAGGTAGCTCTCAGTTTAAGAACGAGTTCCGTTCCCAAACTCTGTCCTTAAGTTGAATTTGTATGTAAGCTGGAACAGTATTATTGAATAATATTGTATAAGTAGTATTGTGTAATTAACTTGAACCTTTGTATATTTAACTCGACTCATTGTATATTTAACTTGAATTTTGCTACAAGAGACTCTGTTCTTAACTATGGGTTGTCCTTAAATTGAGTGTTCCTAATCCTGTACAGAACTACCTGTACAGAAATGGGACACTAGAGGGGACTAAAGCTCCAGGCAGAAACTTGCAAAATGACAGATAAAGGTATGATGCTCAAGACATTTCAAAGGATCTTTGAAGAACTGGGAGAAAAGCTTACAACTAAACTGACAGCAATGATTTTTACACCTGCCAACATATTTCTTGAAGAAGATTTTAAAGAAGTCAAAGATGTCAAAGATGTAGAAGAGACAATCCCAAATGATATAGAAATATTTTGAAGAAACTGTGGACAGAAATGATTGTTAGAATGGAAATACAAATGACATATCAAGAGATGGAAAATGACCTGGACAAGGACTTATGATTGGATTTACAAAAGAAGGTTTCTAGGGAGATAGAAAGTTGGAATGGAGATTTAACCTTATGACAGCAACTTGATGAATTAAAGATTAAGGCTGTTTGAGACAAAGGGAGGAATATAAAGTAAATCTATTTGATCAGGGTTAAAATAAGAAATGTCCTTAAAAATTCTGGAAACCCTTCATGGACTTTCTGCCAATACCTGGATAGAAATGACAGCAATTTTTGGATTTGTGACTGGATAAATTGGGGGGGTGGGTTATGGGAAGAAGTTAATTATGTATCTAACCACAATGGGAATGGGAAAATATTAATTTGCTTGTACTTGTTGCAAGGAAGATAGGGAGTCACTTCTTTAAATACTTTTTTCCCATCCCTTCTCTTTTTTTTAAATTATTTTTTTTTCTTTGCACTTTGTATTTTTTATTCTTTTCTTTATTTCTGACTTTAGTTTGTATTATCTTTTAGTATTGTAAAATTCTTCAATAAAAGTATTTTTTAAAAAAGAAACATTGTGGAGAACTGGTGAAGTGCCAGATGACTGGAAGAGTGCAAATGTTACCTTTATCTTTAAAAAGGAGAAAAAGGAGGATCTGGAAACTATAAACCAGCCAGTCTAATATTGGTACCTAAGAAGTGACCTAAACTCCTTGAAAACAATGCAGTAATTAGTAGCGGTCAGCGTGGATTTGTAATAACATCTCAGACTAAACTGATTTCATTTTTTTAATTTGGTAACTTCCTTAATAGATTGTGGAATGTCACAGATATAACTTGATTTCAGAAATGCATTTGACAAAGTACCTTCTAACATTCTGCTTAGTAAACTAATTAATAAATAATCCAGACTTCTCACTTGACCAGATTCAAATTATCATATTTTGGCAAAGACCTAGCTCTCTTGAGAAGTTCGTAATGCTGGGAAGATTGAATGCTGCAAGGTACTTCTTGGGATATATTTGTATTTTCATTTCAATACTTGCTGGGCAAATTAGACACACTGCTTACAAGTTAGAAACATGAAGACACAACAACGGTAACAAAAATTTAACATAAATGTAATGCTAATTATCTGCATCTTTAAGAGTCAAACAGCTGCTTCGAGGGCAAGCACTGGCAGAAAGAGGGATGTGTGTGTGTGTTTGCAAACACATGAGCTGGGGCTGAAGAAATTCCCAGTTCTTAACACCATCCCTTTAGTATTTCTGTAGTTCTGAACATAAAAAGCCCAAGGTATCAACTCAAGTTTGAAAGGAACTTCTACATTCTTGTATACCTATGTGAAAAGCTCTGGGCAAGGAAAAGTATATCCCACCTTGTTTTTTTAACATCTGATATGCTTCTGTAATTTTCACTTCATGAGGCAGACCCAATGTCCAGCTATACATCAGTTCCAAGATTTTGGATTTCACTTTCTCTGGAGTTCTGTTTCCTAGATACTGAGGAAGAAATAATCACACCTCATATTTAACATGAAGGAGTTAAAGAAAAACACAAGTGTTTGCTTCTAGGGTGTTCTGTACCAAGCACAAGATGAAGTGTCATGTGTTTGGTTCTAGATGGAAGGTGAAGACAAACACAACTGTTGCAATACTGACAATATCAGACATTAATGGATTAAAGCCACCATTAGCAATTCTTCATTTTTTATTTACAATACGCTATCATGGGACTAAAATTAAAATGAGTCAAAATATAAGGTTTTCTTAGTGATGCCAATAATATTACTTTTTATTCCACCTGTTGAAGTATAAAATTGCTCTCTGTCACTTCTGCCTAAGTTACACTCTGAACCTGACACACTAGTAATAATGACTCACCTTTGGTGACACAACCTTGATGAGCTCGTTAAGGAACCGAAACTTGCCAACTTCATCATGAAAACGCTTGCCACAGTTTTTCATACAGGCCTCTAGCACCTGCAAAATAGAGGGGGAAGTGACCCTAAAAGTTCACGTGCCAGTAGTTCCCCATTCTCTTCAGAATACAATAGAACGAGGGAACAGGGATGGGGACTGAGAAGAATGTTATTTATAAAAGTATGTCTTCTGAAGCTTTCATATTAACTTTTTTCTCCCTACTTAAAAACAACAATAATGCAAACCGGTCTTCCTCAACCCAGTGCCTTCTAGATACTGGACTATAATTTCCAGATATTCTCCTACATCTGGAAAGTTCCATTTTGGGGAAGGATAATAAAAAGTTTGCTCCTCTGCCAAAAATTACAAACCATGACCACAGAATTGAAAACAGATCATGTTTAGAGCTACACGTTTTGTGCACATTATCTTTCTTGTCTCTTAAGTACGGAAATAATTAAAAGCTATCCCACCATGGCTCAGTACAGAATTAGCCACCTTGGGGCTTTTGGGAGAGCATCACCTTATACTAACAACATGCTAAGCCAAAAATAAACAACCCATATTACAGCTTCCAGAACTCAGCTCAGGAATGCCTTATTCAGACAAATGTACATGAACATGAGCTAACAACCTGTTCTATAAAATATAAGTTAAATATGACACGAATTCTACTATGCCAAAAAAAAAAGTGCCAGTTGTTCCCAAAGACTCAGAGACCTCTTATCTCTCATTTTGTTGTAGGCACAGATGACAAGAATTCATTGGAAACACCAAGCTGAGCACTGAACAGGAGTGTGCTTATTAGACACCTGATCCAAAATCTCAAATGTCAATAGACTTCCTAGTCAGATGAGAATTTCCTCTTTCCCAAGTGATTACATACAAATAGCATTTACTCCTGCTAGAAGTAGATTGCAGTTAAAATCATAAAGAGAGGTTGTGGTCATAATTTGTGAGGATGGGAATAGCAGGTTGTAGCAGGGCTTTTTCAGTTACTTTAGAATTCATTACTTAGGACTCCCAACCGATATACATTCAGTTATGGTTAGCTTTTAGAGTTCATGTATTAATACAACAATTGTTTCACATGAATGGGGAATATATTTATCAATTTACTATATTGTCTATGGGCAAAGGTCTCTGGATACTTTTTAAGTTAAAAACCAAAACACATAAATGTTATAAAAATCTAAAATAATCTACAACTGCCAGAGAATAAAACCAAAGTAAAACTAAAAGCAGTGCAAGAATCTAAAAATAGGTATTTTAAAGCTGAAAATTTAAAAAGCCTAGGAAATGCAATTTTCACTTGAAATGGAAAGGACCATAAAAGAGTGTCACATGGCCTTTTCTAGAAAGGATGATGTCTCAGTTGACATACCAATGCTGAAAAGACCCTCTCTTAATTAAGCCATAGTCATAAAAATATACAGTTATAGTGAAGCCAAAATTCTACGCCTCATAATTCTAAAGAAATAATCAAACAGAACTGCAATTTTTCTAGAAACCAGAAAACAGTGAGGCTATGGCATCTGTTCTGGAATACTTGGCATCCCATGAAAAAGAAAAGTGTCTGTATCTGTCAAAGGTATGGTCCTTGAAGTCAGAGTGCAGAGTGGGGTGCGGAGAGATAATAATCATCCTGAACCTCTCACATTCAGCCTTGATAATATCCTACTTTTCTTCCAACATATTCTAACACAACCCCCAAGATTGCACAAGTTATAATTCCTCATATTCAGGTAGTTATCAAAAAGCATTGTTTCTTTCCAACTTGTAGTAAATCAAGCAGGATACAGTTCATGACTTCTTACTGTGAGAGCCTGAATGGCTTCCCATTCTTGCGGAGACTGGATCTTGTGGGCTAGGAGCCGAGTTGCTAGAGGTGGGCTGAAAGTGAGATATAGAAACAGTTAATGGAGTCACAGAAACCATTAATGAAGTACAGGTAGTCCCCAGGTTAAGAACACCCGGTTTAAGGATGACTGATAGTTACAAACAGAGCCTATTGTAGCAAAATCTGAGCTAAATACACAATGATTCGAATTAAATACACAATGGTTTGAGTTAATTACACAATATTACTTATACAGTATTACACAATTGTGAGGAAAATATATCTTTGGGTGAATCTGGTTAAAAGAAACAAGTTTCCTCACACAATAATACTGTTCCGGCTTACATACAAATTCGACTTAAGGACAGACCTTGGGAACGGAACTTGTTCTTAAACTGGGGACTACCTTTAGTAATATTGGGGAAAATGGACTAGTCTTACCTCCAACATCTTGGAAGCTCAAAATGGTGCACATGGGGTGAGAATTCCTCTCAAAATAACATTATGAAGGAGGTTAGTCTGACTGGCCCAAATTCACCCAGTAAATTCTATAGTAGAGCTGAGACTTGAATCTGGATCTCTCTAATCTCCATTTTATTTTAATTATTATACATTCATAATAACTGGTTAGCCATTCCAACTGGTTAGTATGATCTCTCAATCCAGAGGCTATTCTTTTCAGACCACCTTCAGATCACCTTGAGCCTGACACTTTATGAAAAATGAAGGTGTGTTGTGAGATGCTGCCTATTGCTATATGAGTCTAAAATCCCACTTTTCCTTGGTGTAGTCTCCATATTTTTTATTTTCTATTAGCCGGCTTCAAGAAAATCTCACTGTTTCTTAAATTTTGCAAATGCTTTGTACCTGTTTTAAGATATTATACCACTTTTTGCAGCAAACACATGAGCCAAGGCAATTTCACAAATTGCTAAGTGATACTAAGCAATTGATTGAAGTTGACTTCTAGGAGATACGTGCTCGTATGGTCAAATTTTGATTATGACTCTAGTCCATCCCATAAAAACATACTCCTAGTTTTAATATCTTAGTGAAATCTCCAAGAAATCCAGAAAAACCTGTGCTGGAGAGCCTTACTACTGAGAGAGAGCTTACAAGCAACATTTTGAAAATTCTTTTAACATCCTTGGTGAAAACAAAAGGCATCAATATAAACCATCTATCCTTTATGCAAATTTGCACAATACAAGATATCAATCTACCCACTAACTGTAGTGTTTTTTAAAAATATCTGATTTATATATACCTACCCAGACAAAGCCTTGCTTAACTAATTGTTTTTACTATTTATTTTTTCTATCTTTCACACATAGGACCTTTCCCCATCTGCATTTAACCACAGTATAAACATGCTCTACTAATGTCTTGTTTTTGCTATGTCCCCATGACACTATTTTCAAGTTGAACTCAGCTCATGAGTAAGACAGGCTTAAGTTGCATTTGGCTGTCCCACCTTTAAAGTAGTGTTTTCCCCCTTAAGCCAGCAGCAACCCACAGCAGTGTGCAAGTGAGTAAAACCTGATGTGATTTGCTGACTATTCTGCAGGTGATACCTCAGAGGTGGGGAGAGTTTGGCACTTATTGGCTACCTCAGGCTTCTGGAGCCCTGCCACTTCCCTTGGAATCTAAGGAATTATCCTCTGCTACCATTCTTATATTTTTTTCCCTCCAGGAGAAGAGAGCAGGTTACAGCTGCCAAAAACCATTCCATGGGTAGCTCCCTGTAGCCTGTCATACAGCTTATCAGCATGTAGGGAAGCAGCACCACAAAACAGGAGACTGACTCTCTCAAAAAAGCTGCCTAGAGTTGGTTTGAAGTCGTGGCACTGAAATCAAATCAAATACAAAATAAAAATCCTGCAGTTCTGAATGAGCACTAAACCCAGTGTCAAAAGAAGGCAGCTTGATAGTTTACTGCCCAGTAAAGTGGAAAAACCACTCTGCCTTACAGGCAGATGCTGTACACTGTGGATCAGGCTTGTAGCAGATCTATGGAGCGGTAGAGGTGTGCATAATAATGCAAAAGAGACTCTCTGCTTTGCTGGACAGCATCCCACACATCATAGATCAGCTGCTGCCTGGGAAAATTATGAGGATTTTGCAAACCTGGACTAGTGGGTTAATTTAGTAACCTACAGCTAAGTAAACAAAAACTTTGAACATTAGGCAAACACAAAAGGATGCAGACACAGCCATAAGCTTCTTCAGAATACTTCTTTGGGATATTTTCTTTCATTATCATGACTTTTTTTTTTAGTAACAAGCACAGATAAAATTGTGTAAACCCTAGATATTAGTCAAATATGAGATCAGGCATACTAACCCCTCTAATTCCTTGTTCAGCTGGTCACAAAAAGCACTGATGTTTTCCCATTCCAAGTCCTTATTTAGAGGATTTGTAGCTCTATCTGAATTGAAATACAGAAAAAGAAGTTTTCTTTAAATATTTTTACTTGCAATCAGAAGTAATAAATAAGGGTCTGCCAGAGACCGTTTGCCAATCATATTATGCAGAAAGGGAAGTTTTAAAAGCTTTATTGCAATGCTGCTACCAGACACAACAGAAATGAGACAGCAGGGAGAAGCCATAGTTAGTGGTAATCCATGTATTTACATAACAAAGGTCCCAGGCTTAATCTTCAATAACTTATTCTAACCTTGCAACAAAAAATATATCTATTTAACATTTGGGAGTGTTGCTAAATGAGTAGACAGTCCTGAGCAAATTGAACCAAACATCTGGTTCAACATAAGGTAGCCCTATGAATGGAAATTGGAACATGAAGTGATAGAGAAAAAAAATTAAGTTGTGCACATTATTCCCTGAGAAGATACCAAACTCAAGTCTTATTTGTCTATGTTACCAACTAACAAATGTTCATTTTTAAAAAATGCAAATCAAAGCGCTCTCAAAATAATCAACCATTATCACAATGTCACCTCAACTCAATATTGCTGTCATCTACACTATAGCCAGGAGAAGAAACTTGCTACAGCTTCCATTTCTACAAAACAGAAGAATATATAGTATTCATCTACTCTGCCAACAGCAAGTTTGATTAAAAAATAATGCTGTCAGACTAAAAAGGAGGGGGAAAATGTCACAGCATGAACAGATACTAAAGCAGCAGCAAGGCATTCTACAAATACACAGAATCTGCTGTACATTAACAATTAAAACATTGCACAAAAACTTTTGGGGGCCAAAGTTCCCTTCACCAGTTTTACAGGTATTAAGAACAATCATTTTGCAAATTACAAACTACCTCATTTAGGGGAGTTCATTGCAACTAAATATTACAAATATCCCCTCGAACATGCCTTGATTTTGATGAATTATATTTAACACTAAACATGTTCCGAATTTTCTTTCGAAACCAATGTTATTTGGTACCAGCGATATATTTACTGTCCATATCGAGTATGTGATTAAAGCAGCACCTCTTTCTCGGGATTTGGTTGTCTGATCGGACTGAGACACTTACAAGCTTCACTTCTGGGCACAGTAACAGACCCTAACCTCGGCAGTCGGTGAGAGGTAACTCAGCTGGGGCTGGGCAAGAGCAAAAAATCTCCAGGACTAAAGGGGGGGCGGGGGGCAGAGGTCTCTTCCTCCCCCAGCAAAGAGGTCGGTCCGCGGCAACCTTTTCCCAGCAAGCAGCGATCCCAGGATGAGAAAGGGGAACCGCAGAGCACGTGAGGGCGAGCGGGTCACGCGAAGAAGAGCTGCCTCCGAAGCAGGCCCGAAGCACCTGCTGCCATTAGGGTAAACCCGGGCGGTCCTCCCCAACTTACTGATCCTGGACTCCAACGTCTCTGCCTCCATCCCGGGCTCCATCGGCTCCAGCTCGGTTGCCCCGCCCCTCGCTGCCGCCGCCACGGCCGCCTCGTTCAAAGACTCAGTGCTCTTGCCGCCCTTCGGCTCCGGCAGCGCGGAGCCATAGAGAAGAATCGCCGAGAACCGTCGAGAGGGCCGTTCTGGAAACAATAGAGCTTCGGAAGTTATGGCCGGAACGCCCTCTGGGAGCGGTGCAAAACTTGCTCACAACTTCCTCCTCCGAATCACTGAGACGGACAGGCTTTGGCTAGAGTGATGACAAGGCCAAATGGGAGTTCTACTGAGGTGGCTTCGTTGGTGCTAGGCTGAGGCGGGCACCGGATTTCCTAGTCCGTGGCAGAAAGGAAGACACTTAAGAATCCCAGGGCAAAAAGAGGGGAGCGGGGAGAGATCTGAGGACTACAGGAAATCTGAGTACTAAGAGGGTATCGCTTTTTTTATCTCTATGATATAACACTCAGCAAGTGGAACGGAAGCCGTTGACAGAATATCATAGAGATGGACCTTTGACTACGCTAGAACTGTCTTCTGATTGCCTGCGTCAGACTTCTCTGGCGGGTTTTGACTGGAGAGGAAAGAGACTTCGCTATAACTTCCGTCTTAAGTGCCATCCCCTTGTTGACAAGGGACACTGTTGCCATAAGTCATGCTTCAGGAACAGAAGCGGAGTCTTTAGTGGTGCATTCTGGGAACTGTGGTCTCATTGGTCAAAGCAGACGGGTGGGATCGGGAGTGGTCAACAGGGGAGCACTGTTTTCTCCGACTGAGTATTTTTCAGATGGGTTGGACTACCAGACCCACAGTTCCTAGCGAAACGCTTTGCTAGAGCGTTCTGAGCTTGAAACGGTTTCTCTGTCCGCGCACCTTAGAGACGGTTGCAAAGGAAGCAGTGGGGCCCCCGCGCGAAGAGAAGAGCGCGCTTTGGGCTGATTGTCCACTGAGGAGCGTGGCTGGAGGCGGGCGCTGAACGTCCAAACGTGCTTTCGGAGATCAGGCGCTCAAGACCAGGTTTACCCACCTGCTACCTTTGCTTGTTTACTCGTGGGTTACTGAACAAGCCACAACTGGAGCCGTACGCACGTGTGAAGTCAAAGCTAAACAAACCACATTATGTTTAAAGTTTCCTGTAGACCAGGGGTGGAAGAAGTGCGGCTTCTCTTTATCTCTGGGAATAAAGAGACTCCTCTAGTCTAGGTGGGTGTGTGGGAAGAATTCGGCCTATCTGAAACCACTAATTTAATTGCAAATAAATAAATCCCAGTATCTTTAGCAGGTAGGTCCCCTATATGGAATCAAGCTTGAACCCATGCTTTCTTTGAAATATTCTTCACTCATTTTTACTAGTAGCAGTCTTCTTATTCCCATTCTGGGTCCATTGTTCAAAAATATTCTTCAGTATGTCCAATGTTAAAATATTTTGCTTCATTCTCTATTAGTCAAATCTAAGTGTTCTTCTCCTTTAACTGTACTCTTTAGTTCCTTCTGGTTCCCTCTAGTGTCCAACTTTCAAAGTCTCATCCTATCATTTTTTTAAAAAATTCAGAATAAAAGTATTTTCCCACGGGAAGGATTCTTATGATTAATTCCAAAATCTTACTTCAAATTCTTCTGGACCCTTAGTCCATTTGTAACTTTCCAAAATCAAAGTTCTAATCTCCCTTTTGCTGTTTATTCTTCCCCAATTTTTTTAAAGTCCTTAAACTTGTATTTAAAACTTCTTTCACTAAGAATTGAAGGAAACTCACCCAGTGATTTCAGACTTGTTGATCCAAAGGTTCCTAATAGCTAAAAAACAGTTAAGCAATTTCTGAAAGTGATTAGAAAAGGAAGAATGCAAACCCAGTGTCCTTAAAGGCGCTAACTGTGGTTTGAGCAAGATGGCCATTCCCTTGTCTCCCAGAGCCCACTGGAGACTGCTGTCTTGTGGTCTTCTCGTGCGGAGCAACTGTCTGGAGCACTTGTGGGTGATCTCAAGTCCTCTCCTTGCCGAGAGAGGAATTATAAAACGCCATTGGCTGCACTTTTAGCACAGCCATCTTCAGTTCGCCATTTCTTTCCCAGAAGTCAGCAATCACATAGATTTTTTCCATGACAATCTGTCCCTAACCTGGTCCTTCAGATCTTCCAATGGTGCACCCATTGCCACTGTAACTGAATCCATTCACCTTGCTGCTGGTGTTTCTCTTCTCTTTCCTTCCAACTTTCCCAGCATCAGAGCCTTCTCCAGAGAGGTAGGTCTTTGCATAATGTATCCAAAATATGATAATATGAACTTGGTTATTTAGGCCTCAAGTGAGAACTCTGGGTTGATTTGTTCAATGATCCATTTGTTTTCTTAGCTATCCATGGTATTCTCAGGAGTTTTGTCCAACACCAAAGTTCAAAAGTGTCAATACTCTTTCTATCTGGTTTCCTTTCTATCAACATTTGTACCTTAAAATTTCTCCATACATATTCCCATCTTTAATAAATGTTCTACCAAGATACAGAAATTCATCTAATTGGTCTAGTTTTTCACCCTTCTTGTATAATTGGAATCATTTGCTCCATTTTCCTTGTTAAGACACAACTATCTTCTTTCCTTCCATGTTCAAGTTCCCAAGATCTATCCAGATACCTCCATGAAATAGTCTGTTCCACATTCAGAACCTCTCATAACTAATTTCTCAACCTTTTAACATAATAAAATAATTCATGCTTTTAGGTTTATTGTCTTTATTTTGGTGTTTATATGTATGAATGGATTTATGCATAAGCTACAGTATGTATTCCAAACCAATATAACAGATACTTGCCGAACAGTTACTACTATCATTTATTCTTGGGTTTCCAAATAGTCCAGTCAGTTTTTCTTTATCCTTTCATACCTATCAATTCATGTGACAGAATACCCCCCTCCCCACCCAGTCTCATTCATTCAGAATATTGCCCAATTTCCTCCACATTCCTCTCTGGTCTACCATTATTGCTGTTCACTGAAATGGAGCATGCAGTGATCACCAGTCTATGGACTGTTATTTTCACAGCCTAAATTACACCAATTCATAATGTCTGACTGTATTACTCCATCCAAATAACTAGAAGATAGATGCAGTACCCTGACTTTTTTTTTTTTTTTTTGGGTCCCTTCAAGTCAGTATTGACTCATGGCGGCTGCCTGGATTAGTCCCTGCAGTCTTCTGGGCAAGATTTCAGAATTGGTTTGCCATTGCCTGCTTCTTAGGGCTGAGACAGTGATTGGCTCAAGGTCACTCAGCTGGCTTTGGGCCTAAGGCAGGATTAGAACTCACAGTCTCCTGGTTTCTAGTGGCTTTCTGATGCCTTAACCACTACACCAGCCGTCTTTGACATATTTAGGGTATCGATACCCATAATGAACATAAGCTATCACTTAGTGCATTGTGAGTCTAAAACTAAGTTGCTCATGACATACATACATTAATTTACATTTATGCAGTATTACAATAAATTCCATTTTTTAAAGAGAATAGTATTTATAACATTTTTAACTCTGATGTGTTGACTCATTTCTGGTTGAAAAATATGTCTTGGCAAAATTACCCATTATCTTCCAAACTGGGTGGTATTGTTGATCCTCCTTATTATAGTTGGAGAAAAATAAGCTCTAGATAATTAAATACCATTTGTCCTTTTGTCCTTGCTGCCTCAATAAGCTATCCTGGCTGCAATTATGATAGTTAATAATAATAGCTTCTCTTTTATCTGCTCTAGCAGTCTTGGAGCAACATAGCATGTTAACTATGTACAGTACTTTTAATTTAATGCTTGGAAAAGTTGTCAGCTTGACAACTGCAGAGTCCTCTACTTGATGACTTGCATGTCTTACTGTGAATGGGTAGGGGGGAGTAGGTGCTCCAAGAATATCTTCTACTTGAATGTGATGAAGAAGAATGCAAATCGATTATTATAGCACTATTGATATTTCTAAAGCCCATTCAAATCTTGATCTGGTCAGTCATGTCATACAAGACTGCATACAATTGCTAGAGGAGAGGCAGGACTGAAATGTCTGAAAATAATGGATAACAATCTAACATACCTAGATCTGTCTGTAAAAATATTAGGAAAATATTTATTGGGGCATAAAGAGAGAACACAGAAATACTACCTGTATGAATTTTGTACTCACTCAGCTGAAGACATGCACTAAGGATTTAGCACCTGGAGGTAGCTAGGCAATGTCCAACCCTTTTAGGGCTTCTGCTTTGTTTCCCAGTTGCCGAAGGTAAATGTATGGACAGTATACCAGTTTCAGTAATGAGATTTGATATGCAAGCAACTTTGAGGAATGATAGTGCAGATTTTGGTTCTCTGACCACATACTGTTCAGAGTAGTCCTGCTGTTGAGTAGGAAAATTGGCTCTCATAAAAGCTTATACAATAATAAACCTCTAATTAATGCTTGGGGTTTGTGTGATAAAATGCCAAAGAAAGTGCCATATCCCATGTTTAGACTTGGATGAGAGACAGCACTGCTTAGCAAATCACTAAATGGCATTCATTTCCCCTGAGACACCTCAAACAATCCCATCAGTTGGGGATTGTGCTTATGACAATGCCCATATGGCTTTTACAAATAGACGGAGCCAAACTGTCACACAGAAAGGGAGCAAGGCAAGAATAGGATTATTATGACAACATCCCCAAACAGAATAACTTTTGGGACAGACGAAAGATCAAAGGAACTGTGTGGGGCTGTCCAGTTAAGCAGAGATACGTTCACAGATTCAAATTCATATAGGAGGGGGAAAAATTATAGTGCAGCAATCATTGGTAACTGAAAACCTGTAAGTATACAGCTATACTTGGAATGGGTAGAATGATTTAGCAGATTGTCCCAACATTTGACAGTGCTTGTGCAAATTACGAGGGTCCAACACATCTGGACAACTCCTTGTTGTGAAAGACTGGATTGGGGAAAAGATAATGAATCAATGCAACTCCTTACTCAGTAAGGCAATCAAGAATTTCCTGGAAGAACCATGCTTGGCAGAATTTGATTCCCAATAAATATCGGATAAAGTCCCGCACTACTTCTTGTCTCTTTAAAAGGTTTATATGCTTTAAAAAGAGTAACCGAAATTTCTTTGGCTGGGTAAGCGTTAGTAGACAGCAACAGCAATGTTACTTTAATTCATTCCTCCACTTACTCTTATCTAGATTGTCCAATCCATTTGTTTCACTTTTCTGAGCAGGTGTGTGTACTTTTAAGATATAGTGAAACTCTTCCTCCCTTTTTGCATCTGGTTATTTTGAACAAGTTATGTTCTTCAATTGCTGTTCCAATCCTGGCAATCATCTCATCTGTTATATCTTTAAAATCCAATTCGCCTCTTGTTATGAAGTGTTGGATTGTATCTATTTTTCATATTCTGAGCATTAGTGTATAGATAGTGAAAACCATGAACTTTATAATCCAATTGTCTGATTTTGTATTGAGTGGTTTAATATGCCCCATAACGGCAACATTCCCACATCCTTATACAGCACACCAATCTTTTGGCTCTTCCTCATTGCCAAGTTAAAATACTAGCCACCAGTCCTTGAGCTGGCAGAAGAAAAGGCCAACATAAATTGTGCTATTTCCCCTGCTGATTCCCATTTGGTCACAGCAACAAGGCTGGCAAATTATACTATTCTTACTTACTTATTATGGGCCAAGCTTTGGTGGATTCTCACATTTTTGTTTCCCTTCTCATCAAGCACTAGTTTGTCTTCTGGTATATGGATATTTTTGTCAAGTTTGTTGTTATACAGCCTGGGAAAAAATAACTTGATAGCAAATTGAAGAGTTATAAAAGTGAGGGCCAAGTAACCACTTAACAAGAGTGGGAAGGAAAACAAAGCATAAGAAGACTTGAACATTATTTCTCTATGTAGGGCTCATTCTAGAATCATTGTGATTGATTATGTGCCATCAAGTCGTTTTCGATTCTTAGCAACCACATAGATAGATTTTCTCCATGACAATCTGTTCCTAACCTGGTCTTTCAGATTTCCAACAGTGCACTCATCCATCCACCTTCCTGCTGGTCATCCTCTTGTCTTCCACATTTCCCTGCATTAGGGCCTTCTCCAGAGAGCTAGGTCTTTGCATGACATGTGATGGAAAAATAATGAAATAAAAGCTGCAAACTCTTTTCCTCCCCTCCCCTCTGCTGCTGTTGCTCCCTTACTTGCATATGTTAAATAGGACCTGACTCAAGAACAATCATGTTTCCGCTGCCAAGAATCTTTTAATCCTATAATGGCAAAAACAATGAGAAAGCTGTCACCTGTCTGCCTAAAGGTTTGTCTAAGGGGGCAGCCTCAACAAGGACATTTTGTTAAGAAGGCGAGAGGCCTCAGGTATTCCACATAATCAAGTACAGGCACCTGGTTATCTCAAGATTCCATCCTTGTTAGCAATGGAATCCTTAGCTCACTGTTTGTCACAGAGGTGCGACTTTTGTTTTACAATAGAAAAACACTTTTTTTCCTGTTTAACACCTATCTCACTTCTCCAAAAACTTGCTTGTGAATCAGATCCCTCAGATTTCCCACCTTGCAACCCCGAAGTGTATAAGAATATCTTTCTACTGTTTGGGGTCCCTTTTTCTTGTAAAGCAGGCACCCAACTATCATTGCAATAAAGCTTGGTTCTTCTCAGTGTTGTGCTCCTTCTTCTGATGAAATCCAGAACATGATTTGTTTGAGGTAGGATAATTTGAGCCTGATCACTGTAATATTGCTGATTTTGGGGACTGGGTGGGTGATGGCTTCTTGCTTTCTTTGAGAAATCTTATTTACCTGTAGTTCTTAGATTTCCTGAGAGCTTGTGTATGTGATTAATTCCTGCTTCTGAGGTGAAACTGAATAGTTTTGTGATTGGCTATACCTGCCATGATAGCCATTTTGTGAGAATGCCTATAACATGCTTTTGGCTCAAATACTTATTGTTCCCTGCCCTTAATTTTAGTTTACAAATCACAGGGATTGGATTCATGCAGTGCACTAAATCAAAACTAGAGAAGCCAATGATGTGAAATTTAAAGCCAGCCAATGTTTGGGTGATTGCTATTCCAAATCAGCCTAGTAGTAGCCTAGTAGTCTTCACAACATCCAGTTTTGTATGGTAACTAATTAACCAGTCTTTCAGAAAACGATAACCTAGATATCCCTGCAGTAACTAGGAATGGAATAATCTGGCCCTGGAAGAAATCCTTTTTGCTATATATACTAAACAGAGGTCAGCTTGAACACAAAGGGTTTTTGTACTTCTTATGTACCAAAGTTTCTATGTACTTTCTGCATTTCTTACAATAGTTTAGTTATTTTCTTTAAAATAAATAGAAACCACAAATCCAGCCAAAGTCTGTTCATCATTGATAATTCCCATGGTAACGCCTGTTACAACTATTTGCTTATTGCTCTGAACATTGTTAATTCATATTTTGCTGGAATTACCTGTTCTTTTCCATTACCTGGTTCTTTTTTTCTTTGTGTATATTTGTTATGAGGAAGCACTCATATGTCAGTATTGAGCAATTTTCTCTTGATTTTGGCCCCATCAGTTAGGAAAAGAAATTAAAAAAAAAAGGGGGTTTCATCTTCTCTCCTTTCCTGGGATCAAATAAATTGAATCTCAGTACAACCCATTGTATTACTTGGGAAAAATGCATGGTTATGCAGTTACATGACTGTATTTCTGTAATTTTTGGCTCGCACTCAAGAATGAACAACTACAGACATTCTTTGAAAACACTTATTATCTCAACTGCTTTAACTCTGGGTCCAGGTCTGGTTTTGGAACAGAATCCAAAATCAGAAACAGAATCTTGTAGAAGAGGCAAACAGTAGAGATGTAACTCTATTGATATGGTTTGATCAATCAGCCACTTTTGGAACTGTAGTTCCAAAACATACAATTCTCTTGGATTTTCTCTGTGAATTGGAGCATTGTGCTCTGGCAGTTCCACTCCTTGTGGGAATGATCTCAGAGAGACGAGGACTATAATTTTGTATACTAACAGCTATACTGCAGAGTGGCAGAAGTCTCCAGTGCTGTTTAACATCTATTTGAAGGCACTGAGAATGGTTGTGAGAAGTTTAGGGATGTTGGGCATGTTCTGAACTGGTGTCTCAATGTGATGATGAGGTGGATGAGGGCCAATAAACTGAAATTGAATCATAAGCATCCAGTATAAACCATGATGATAAAAAAATGACAAAAAGTGTGTTGCACTATCATAACACAAACGCTGTCCTTTTGTTCTTGTGTCCTGATGTTGGACACAAGTATGTAAGTCAGAAAGTTTGGATTGTGATGTCATGATGCATTTTCATCACTTCCTATGCATCCTGCAGATCTCTTTGGGATGAATCCAAACAAGATAGAGACGTAATGGGTCAGCGATTCCTAGGTACAGGAATTGGGATCCCCTCAGAAAAAGAGGTATGTAATTCGGAGGTGCTCTTACAGTCATCATTTTCATTGGAGATCCAAATGATTGCAGGTAGTCCTCATTTAGCAATCACAGTTGGGACTGGCAACTCGGTTGTTAAGTTAAGTGATTGCTAAGTGAAACCGTGACTGTGCTTATGATCTTACTTCAGCTTTCCTTTGTTTTACAGACCTACAAAAGACATAACTGTAAGGACTGGTTGTAAAGTTACTTTTTCATCACCTTTGTAACTGTGAACAGTCGCTAAATGAGGACTACCTGTATACGTCCAGGTCTGGCTGCTGCCATCTTTGGTTGGCCCATCAACTCTGCCCTTTCCTGGGCAGGCTGACTGCAGATGCTCACGCAAAGAGTAGATTCATGGACTACTGTATTAAACTGTATGTGGAGCTGCCTTACACAGAATGCAATGGCCAGGTTGCAAAGTGTGGCACCAGAATATGCTCACATTGGAGTCCATTGGAACTGGTCAGCTAATAGATTCAAATAAATAAAAACGTGAATAATAATAAATATCCCAGTATCAATCCTTTATATAAATCTAGAGCAACTAGCATAAAATCAGTGCAAGCGTTAGCCTAGTTGTAAGAGGCAATAAGGGAAGAAATGATTCAAGATCTGAAATGAACTAAAAACACTTAATTAAAAACACAGGGATAAATAAAATATCTTAGGCCTGGCTCCAAGAGCTACTATAGGTGCCAAGTGAATTTCCTTGATAAGGCTGTTCCAAAAATGGGATACTATCACTAAAAAGGCTTTCTCCATAGGGGCTGGCTGCTTTACTGAATTAGATGGAAAGTATACTTTGCCTGTGCAAGAAGGGGGAAAAGGAGTTTGAGGTATCAACTTGAGAGGCCCTGAGGACTAAGCTAGCATAATTGGTGTACTTTTTTCTTTCCCAGTAGAGACATTTAGTTTTTCTTTATGCAAAATATGTTGTGGTTCAGAATAAGCCACAACCCATCAATAATGGTACAGGACTTTTTTTTTTTTGGTTCTTCCTGCCCACTGCATTTCCTAGATATAGTCCTTTCTCTCTCTGCATTTTTGCCAGAGTCCCCTCATTTACTTGTTTTTAAGAGTTCTGCTCTGATTGTTTTTCATTTCGTTCTCTCTTATTTTTCTTAGTTATCTTTCAGCCACCTGAAGTTCCTATTTTAGAAACCAGTTTCCTACAGCAGACCATTCATTGGGGAACTTCAAATTGTCTCTCTGTGTGTTTCCCTCTCTCCACTAAGTAGCAGCTTTTTCACTTCAGTCTCCACTCTCCAACTCCAGCTTTGCCACTTCATTGTGAAGGCAATCAAAGAGAACATATCCTATATAATGTATTTCAAACATGTGGTTTCCAGTTTGATATTCTACAGTCAAATATGACTACTATTTAAAGCTCTTATCTTGCAAGATGCTGAATGTCACAGACTTTTGTGAAGCACTTTCCCAGAGCACCTCAAAAGATTCAGCCTCAGAAGCTGAAGTTAGGATAGCTAGGCATCATAGAGGACAACATTTTCATTCCTTCCTTACCCATCCATTCATCTATTCAATATTATTTCTACATAGAAATCATTTTTGTGTTCTCATTTAACAAAATACAGATTGGATTTTTATTGCACAGGTTAGAAGTAACACCAATTTCTGATTACTGTATTGTGATATTCACAATCAAGGTATCTGATGTGTTTATTGATGCTATTCCTATATCATTGGTATACCACTGTGTTAAGTTACCAGTTACCAAGGCAAAGATTATCAAGCTCATTATAGAAACATGTATTTTAAAAACTTTGAAGTGGAATACTGTATGCTGCAATTCTAAACACATTGGAAAAAAGAGTCAAGTGAAGCTTGACTTCTGCTGACTTCATGACCACATCCATGTTATTATTTTAGCCATAATATGGAAGTATTTGTCACTGCTTTTTTCTGGGATATTTTTTAGATTTCCCAGTCCAGCCTAGAGCTTTGGTATTCCCCAGTGATTAAATCCCACTGGATTCAGGAAAGCTTGACTGCACTATGTTGCACTGGACCTTTACCCTTAACCCTTTGGGGGTTAAGTTATTCAAGAGGTGGAAGAGTATTCTCCATAACAAATGCACTTTTGCCTGTAATATCTGCCACAATAAATTTGTTAATATTTAAAGGGACCTTTAGACTGTAGGCTATTTTAAAAACAGTGTCACTTCTGATCTTGTGATTGATATGGAAACAAGGAGTTAGTAATAGGCATCCATTATAGTTGAAAAACTAGAAATTTGCATTACCATTTCCCCCAGAGCTTGCTCCAGAAGGATGTGACAATCTATGTGTATTTTCAGAGCAATAAATACACATTTTCAAATGACATAAAAGTTGTTTAAAGTTTATATCTGACTTAAAACACTTAAAAGTTTATACCTGAAAACATTATTTGTTTGCACAATTTATGACTTCTCTTCACATTTTTATGGATGCTTTGTGTGCTGTTTATTATCCTAGATGAGCCAAAAATGCAATCTTTTATACAGGCATTCTTGCAAAAATCCCCGATACCATTTATTTAGTTCTAGGAGTTTGTAGCTTGGCACACACAGTAAGGATCTTTTAAACGTTATTTTCCCTGTGTGCAGCATAACACAAATAAATAAACTTTCTTGTAACTTCCACATGGGATTTCTTAACTAATGCATGAGTCATACTAGAGGTAACTTTTCTATCATCTTCAGTTCTGTAAGATTATTTGTCCCATCACGTCTAATTGGCAGACCAATTAATTCTGTTTGGGAAAGATGGGGATTGTAGTCCAATATATATGGAATGCTCTGAGGAGTAAAGGCTGTGCTTAAAACATGAAAAAGAGCTAACTATAGTATATACATTGTGGGACCAATTGCCATACTGCACACTGCTATAGAGTAGTTCAGTTTGTATTTAAATATTTCACTTACAACTAGTTCAAGTCACTTAGATGTTGAATTGAAAAGGTTTTCAAACCAAAGACTGTTCTCTGAGAGCGCTTTGAATGTAAGGTCGTCCTCTATAAAGCAGAACATATACTAATCTAAAACTAAGGCACATTAGCAAGATTTTTCTCTTCATGTTCCAATAAAATTTCCAAGCTCTTTTCTGATAGAGCATTGATTTTTTCGTTCTAGTCCCCCTAGTCTAGTTACGTATCCCATGATACTTATTCTTCAATAGATTTATTATTAGATTCTATTTTTCCTTGTAGGAGCTGATAAACATCTTCAACTTGGCTGCGAAACAAATGATGTATAAAGAGGAAGCAAGAAAGCATGAATTTTCCCAATGCAGGAGTGTGAGCCAAGGAACCTATTGGATGGAGTGGGAAAGGGAATGCTGTTCTGTTGTACCAGTGGCTCTGTAATGGTCTGTGAGAATCTCCTTGAGAGAGAGGAGGAGGAGCAGCAGCAGCAGTCTAGGCAATGGTCAGTTAAGAGGTAGCTTAACCTGCAGAAACAACAGGGGTGTGGCAAGTGTCTCAGAAGGGACCCTCCCTAGTTTCTTAGACTGTAAAGGTGAGGGGAGAGAGCTGTACTTTCAGACTTGCAAGATTCTGTTACTGTAACCTTACAATAAAGGTAGCGTTAGTACTCATGGTTGTTGCTTCTTGTCTGGACTCCCTCTAAAGGCTGACAGGTTATCCCCTTTCCTAAACCTCTCCCTTTGGGCTCATCCTCATGTCCCTCTAACATGCCTAACCTTTTTAATATTATGTTTTCATGATGTTGTCTTCATCTCATTCCCAGCCCATAGCAGAGACAGATTAAAGTTGTCTTTAACCGTTCCAGTTTTTAAATAGTGCTTTCCTCTTTTCCCAACATGGTTTTTGCCATGAACGTGATCTCTGATGCTTCACTGAAAATGTGGTTAATGATGAGATCAGAAGCTGGGATCTGTCCAACTCCTGTTGGCTACTTGGGCTGGTGTAGACATGCCCCCTCCTGTCTGATCCCCACACTCCTTTGCCACATTCTGGTTTTCATTTCAGGAGAACCTGGAAACTCATCAGCCACCTCTTCTAGAGCTGATCAGTGGACTTCTATAGAGGCCATTTTAACAGCAGCAACAACATAATAAAGTTGGTGGTGGCGGCATTAGCTGGTTTAATCATCTGTAAAAACTGGCTTGGCAGCTGCATGCCTACAAGAGAAGTAATGTTTTGGTGTGAAGGGCCTCAGCCTTCAGAGGCAGCAAAGTCAGTTTCTTCAGATCTCAAGCTGATTTAAATCAAAGGCAAATGCCATTCACTTCAAAACAGATCTACAGTTTGCAAACTCAGGATTATAATACCTTCTTACTGTTTTCCTTCTTTCAACCTACACTGGGTTGGGCTTCCTTGTGGACCCAGCTGCTAAGGGGGTAGTGATTCCCCAGCTGAGCAGCAGCACAGCCTGAAGCAGGCAGAAGTAGTGGGGAGTACACATGCCTGCCTACCTGAGACAGCAATCACTCTGGAGGAGATGGGGAAGGTAAAGGTCATGGTGTTTGTGAAGCCTTCTTCTCTTGACAGCACAGCCAGATCCTCCCCTGTAGCTGACAGGAACTATGGAAGAGAGATAGTTGATTTCTTGGGGGATCCTCCTGGCCAGCCCCTGCCTCAAGGTATAAAGTTCAGCTGCCTCATTCTTACCTAAGTGCCATCCTGACTTCTCCTGCGAATAACACTCCTCTCAATGCCTTCACCTCTTTCCCACTACAGAGAGCTCCTACTAGCACAGGAACTCTAGGAGTTCCAGAATCTTAGCAGGCTGACAGGTTGCAAATGAGGAGGAGAGGCTTTTCCTATGTATCAGGGATGTTCCATCCCACTTCACCCCACACCCTTCCATCACAGCTCTTTTGGGACACACATTTAGTGCTCTTTCAAAAGAGAGTCAGTCTTGTATTCAGAAATAACTTGACTGACAGGTCATAGATACCTGCAAATTATTACTTGAACAACTTGAAAAATTGCTAAACCCTCTATTTTAGGCATTCACCTACATCTGCCCAACCCTGCTGCTCCCCCCCAAATGTTGGTTATTTGTCATTTTTCCCACCAGCAGGTGATGATAAGATGGTGATGAGGAGAAATGAAGGCAGGAGAATCTACCAATTGCTTTCTTTAACTTGTCTTGCATTAGAACTGTAAGAACATATCAGGTGCTGTCAGAATATGGGGTAGGGCAATTTATCCTAGCATATTTTATGCTAGTTCAAGAACTGAAAAATAGCATGTTAAGATAGTTGCAAGGAACACCCCCCCCCCCAGTTACAACGTAATAATAAAGAAGCCTTGGGTAGATTTACACACTGCAGTGAAGTTTGATTTTTGTTTAGCCCATTATATGAATCCTATCACTGCAGTTTGTAAACCTAGCCATTGGGACTGATTTATCAAAACATAATTAGAACAAACCATGGCTATGCTGTGTGAACCAATCCTAGGAATCCCCAAACACTGTTTTGATGATGCATCTGGCTGATAGAACTGCCTTTAGTAATCAAGCACCTTCTAGATGTTTTGATTATAACTCCCATCATTCCAGTCAGCTTTAGCATAATGCATTTGCTAGGGCCTCAGCTGGAGAAGACTGGATTAGACTATTGCTTCCAGGTGACAGAAAATGGCAATTCCTTTTACTTGAAGGAAGCCCTAATTCCAGGGTGCAGCATATCAGTAAGGAGCATCCAAGATTTGACGTGGCCCATATTATATTTGCTTTTTTGCCCCTACTTCTTAGGGCTATTGCATCTACTGGCTTCTGCTTTAGCAAGGATTCCTGCTCTATTGCTGTAAAGGTTGAAGAAAGCTGCTTTAGAAAGCAATAGCTCAATCTGCATTCTGCAGCTGACATCATATTGCAGTAGCACTTCCTGACTAGTCAGCCTAAAGATGGTTGGTTGTCTTGTGCAACAACAGCCTCATCTTGGTACCTGGCACTGCAGTTTGGAGAAACAGGCTACCAGGTGTTAAAAGTGCTTCTGAACATATTAAAGGGAAGCATCTTCCTCCACTTACCTTTATGTTACCTCTGCCTGTCATTATCTTTATGGGAAATTGCAGGCAGTTAGCAATTAACTCAACCTTATTTATCTTATTCCAGCTGTGAGAAGGAGAGGCAGATAATAGCTGGAGAACAAAGCCTCTGATAGCTGCATGAAGGATGCATGCTATCTGTTGCAAGAAGCATCTAACAAACCTCTGATGAAGTTGGAATTAGGCTTCAAAGAATCTTATCTCTATTCTACTAAAGGAGGTTTTACATTTTTATATCACTTCATTTCAGCTCAGTTCTTATCTGGGGTGAATTACTGATAATTAAAATCTGTTTCACATAGCTTGCTTTGCAATAATGTGTTTTGTTTGGTCATGGCTTAGTGTGAATCCAGCCAGTTCTGGCTTGTAAACCATGTTTGTACAAATCTAGCTTATTTAGTATGTAAGATTATAAATCTATTTTAACATAATCCAGCCTAAGCATAAATATGCACTTAATCTTACTGGAGTGGTGGACATAAGGTAATATATTTTTTTTCAAAATTAAAAACACCAACATTAATTATATGGCATTGAACCCTTTGTGAGCTAAAATGGCTTAAGGCAGGATCATGACTGCTCTGAGCTTGTGGATCCATATAAAAGCATCTTTAAAAAAAAATAATTGACCCTTTTTGTGTCAGATGTGTGTTCAGAGGACTTTCACAGGAATAGTAACATTAGTGAATTGGATTTGTTAAAGGAAAAATGAGTTTAATTCTGAATTGTATGTGACTGCAGAAAGAATCCTTCCTTTGATTATTTGAGCTACTAAACTTTCTGGTGTATCAAGGATTAGTCAGAGCTAAAGCATAGCCTCTCAATTAGATGGGATTCTTCTTAGCAGCCTGGTACAGTGATTAATTATGCTTTCATCTCAACCAAAACACGTTTTTTCTAGTCTAAAGAAAAATTACATTGATAATGAGTTGCTGAGAACATGTAAATGGAACAAGTAAGTGTGGGCCTAGTATAGGTTTGTGTACTCTTGACTCCTAAAATTGCCTCAGTTGACCTGGAATGTTCTTGAAGGTTAAAGAAAAGAACCGTAAAGATACCAACCAGTATTTATATATATAGATTTACATATAAAAATTGTAGTAAGAATAGTAATAAGTGCAAGGGATATATAGAAGAGAAAGATAGGATCTGTGGTTTGAAGCTTATCAAATAACCCAGAGCAGGAGGAGGGATATTTGCCAAGCAGATCTCCAACTTCCTAAGTGTGGCATTGGAAAAATGGGTAAGCAATGGAAATGTCTACTTTTTTTCTGCAGATTTTCAGGCTCTTTAGGGTCAAGCTAGACATGATGTTCAATATCTATTTGCATTTAAATGTACATTTAAAAAAAACAAGCAGCTATAGGTATGTATGTGTGTGAAAATCACTGAAATAGCAGTGACTGGGGAAGGGGAATATCCCCCTTCCCCCTAGACTTGCTTTACGTATCGGAGGAAAGCTTCCATTAATAGTATTATTTTGTAGGATACAGTCAGCTTTGTGTACTAGATTTCCAGTTTCAGTCCTGAACCTCTCCAGATAGGGCTGTGAAAATTGCTGGTTGAATCACTGCCACCCAGGGCAAACATTATCAGAACTAGATGACCCAATGGCTTCGCTCTACATAAAGCCAATTTGGATTTTCATTTTTAAAAAATGTGCACTTGAATGCAAAGATGTATTTAACATCATGCCTTGTTCAGTGTTTAAGCCAACCCTTCCTAACATCCATCTCTAGCCATCAAAAATACTAGCTAAATGCCAGATCACTTCTGATATGTTATTTAAAGGTGCTTACAGTCTTTTCCATTGGTCAGGCAGTGGGGTTGAAGTCAGCTTATCATAAGCCACCCAGCAAGGAAAAGCAGTTGGCTAGATGTCCCCACGCAGTGCCTGTTTATTATATTTTTTCTGTTTCTTCCTACTTTTTCTCCCTCCTCCTGCCACGTAGAGCTTATGGCAGGATTAGGCTTCCTCCAGCTGTTGCCAACTTGTGAACAATCAGAAGGCTGTGAGGGACATTTTGATGACCTCACCTCCCAGCCATCTCTGCTTGCCACAAGGAAAAAAAACAAACAAACAGAAAAAAATTCTCTTCTGTGTGAATATGGAAATAACTTGTTCGTTCCAAAGAATCCATGTTGCCAAAGGGCATCCAAATGTAGGGACTTTCGAAGGCTGTCATCTAATACTCCACTGAATCCAGCTCTCAGGAAGACAAGCCAAGAATCCCATTTTATTCTAAGCCTGTAGAAAAGCACTTTTACTTATTCAAGTTTCTGAAAACAAGTGCTAGAATATATAAATAGTACAGCTCACAGGACAGGATTACGGAGTCAAGTGGTTCTGAAGGATAGAGTACTATACAAGTAATACTCATTTAAAGACCATGGTCGTTATGTGAAGTGGTCGTTAAGTGAAACTGATGTTGCTTATGATCTTAATTCATCTTTCCTTTGCTTTACAGACCTGCGAAGGTTGTAAATGCGAAGAATGGTTGCAAAGTTACTTTTTCAACACTGTCATAACTGCAAGCAGTCACTAAACAAGGCAGTTGCTAAACAAGGACTACCTGTACTCACTAGGACATTGTAACAGAGGTGGGTAGCTTGTATTCCTATCAGCAAGAGATCAGTTCAAACCTCTGGTTAAGAGAGTTCCCTCCCTTCCCTATGGCCTGTTACTTGGAAGAGAGAGGGGCAGGTGAACCAAAAACTGGAAATGACTGCCAGAGACAAAATAAATGTCCTTATCTATTTTTGGCTTGGATCCCATCAGTTCTTTCTTTACCCCTGCATATGGTGTCCCCTTCAGTAATCCCTGAGGATCTACAATTCTTGGCTGAAAAAAGGTCCCCCACCCGTGATGCAGAAGACGGTAAAGAAAAAAATCTTATTCGTCACCAGTTACAGAAGAAAAAGCTTTGAAACTCCACTTACTATGATTACTTTGGTTTGCTCAGCTAGAACCAACCCAAGTGAACAACTTCAGGGAACCCTTTTTATGGGAAGGGGGAAAGTTAAACATGCTTATACCTGCTTTTAAAACTTGATTTCAATTGATTAGAGAAATCTTACTGGCATCCATGTTAGATCCTTTGGCAACATTTCTTTTTCACAGCTTCTAATCCTCTAAAGAGTTTACTGTATGACATCCACTTCTTCCCTCTTGTTTCTCACCAAAATAGTTTCTTGAGAGCAGAGTGATTTGATCAGGGAAAAATGCAGGCAGATGGGTGGGAGCTGGAAGAGGGCAATGTATGAGTACCTCCTTAAAATATGCAGGGGAGGGGAAGAGATGAGTGAGGAGCCTGATTCTCATGTTCTTCCATGTCTAGAACAAGACAACCCCTTCTTTCCCAGCCAACATAACTGGCTGAGAGCCTCTTCAAAATGAGCACAAGGAGATGATTCAGACTGACTTATCTCAAATACTGATGCTTCCAAAGTCTCCCTATGTAAAAATGGTCACCACTATAATTAGCCACATCATCATAATTTCACCTACTTCTCTCCTTTTGGGGTGGTCAACTGTTGCTGAGAGTAAAGTACATACAGAGACACTTTCAGATTAAACTGTCTGGCCTTCCCCTCAAGGATACTTTCAGAGATACTTTTCTTAAGGATGGTATAACTTATCATGGTTGTCTGAATGGTCCTTGAGAGAAAGGGGGACAGTCTTTTTGCCTTGTCAATGAAGTTTGTTTGTACCAGTGGGCAGAAGTAAGTTGGTAGAGCACATGGCCAAGGATGTGCAAGGCTGCATTTTTAGATTTCATTGAACCTCTCTCCTTCTGGCTGATTGATATCGAGAATAGCTGCTTCCAAGAGCAATCAGTTGCATAGGGTGGCAGACACATAAGACTTAAATGGAAAGGGAAATGTACACAGGTGACTTTTTGCATGCTGTCCTCCCTGTTTAAGTCACACTATACATTATAATTGTGGAATTATTGCAGGGAAGGCATAATAATTGTGCTCCACTCGGCCTATTTTTCAGCTAAGCGGCAGCCTTATTTATGGCAGTAGCAGCAAATTCAGGGGCTACTTGGAAGGCCTCCAAAGACAGCGTGTAAACTGTCCTTTTTTTTTTTTTTTAGGAATAAGGAAGCATGAAAGGCAGGCCTATTTCAGAATCTCTGGTTTTATCTTGAGAAATTATTTCCCTTCCTTTTCTTCCTGAACAAGCAATCTGTGGATAAGCTGCTGCAATAGCCATGCAAAGCTATAACTGCTAGGGTCAAACTGTTATTTAGGGCTTTGCATTACCAATGCCTGAATTAGGAGATGCAGGATGGAAAAAGTTATATCTCAGCCTTACATGTCAGTAAACTAGATCCTTCACATAAACTGAATTCCTGTGCGCTCTCTGGAAGCAAATAAAACAACAAGCTTGATATACAGGTTCCCCTGGAATAATCTCATTGGAAGTCTAGGATTACATTTCCTTCTGAGGATGTAAAATAAACAAGAAATAGTCCTATCCCAATCAGAGTTTTGGTGCAGGAGAAATGGAAAGTGTGCTAATGAACTGGTTTCAGATCCAAATTTTGTGTTCCTTGTAAAAAAAGGAGAGGAATCATCCTGCCTAGCTGGTGTCAGTACCTTGGACTAGAAGAACAGCTGAGTAGATCTTTACCTTCAGCACAAGGCAGAAGCATGTGGCAGTTAGGTGGATTTGGTCCCAATGGGATGTACAGCTTCTCTTCCCTTTTCTAGACTGGTCTTTTTTAAATGGTATTTCCCCCCTACAGTCATTTGATAGAGATGTGGAAGGTCTCAGTGGCCTCTGTTCTCAAGTATAATGTTTTTATTTCTAGGGAATGGAAAAATCATGGCACCATCTATCATGATGAAATCAATCAGCCAATGGGAATGAAAGAGGATGTGAAGTCGTGAGCATCTTTAAGTGCCAGTTGCCAAAAAAGAGCAACTAGTACTTTTTGTTTGCTCTAAATAGTTCCTTTTTTCTTCTTTTTTTAAACACACAAAGCAGGGAGGAGGAGGAGAGACCAAGGTAGAGACATGAGTCCCTTCCTCCATCTGCCTTTCCTACCCTGGCACTCTGCAAGTGTGGTAGAACTGTCACTCTGTGGGAATTATGGATGTTGCACCCCCAGTGTGTCTAAAAACACCAGTTTAGGAAGCACTGACATAGATCATCTGGAAAGAAGGCTAATCTTTTAAGTCTGCATGCATCCAGAATGCCAGGTAGCGATACGTTGTTCCCTTTAGTTCTGACATCTCCTAAGAGGGTGGTGGGAGGCCACAAGAGAGCACATATGTCTGTTTAAACCTTAACTTCATCTTCATCCTCTTCATCAACATATTCAAAGGAATCACTGTGTCTCTCTCTAACAATGGTTTCCTCATCACTGTCAGACTTGTCGTGGTCCTCCTCCTCCTCACCTCCTCCCCTCTGTCGCCATCCAGTGGCATATTCCTGCTGCTCAGGTGCACCTACTTTCACATGCCATGAGTTGGTATTTGGGCTTTCCCATGAAGCTTGTCTCCTTGGATCTTCTTGTGGAGGTGGACTGTGATGGGTGCTTCCCATCCCATAATGGCATGCTAATACACGGGCAGCACGGTTGAATTCTCCTGCTTCCATGTTACAGTCATCGTGGTGCCCTTTTTGCCAATAGGTCTCTTTTGGCACTGCCCCCAGTTCAGAACTAGAGCGCCTGCTTCTCAAACAGGGAGATCCTTCCTCAGACAACTCTATAGAATGAGAATCTCCATTGGCATAGACCAAGTGTCCCAGTGGCAATCTAGGCTCAGAATAATCCAAAAGGCTTGACGCGCTTTGGTTTTCTTCACCATTACCATGATGAGATTCTGATTTCCAAGGCAGTGAGTCCTCCGCCCAGTTGCTCTTGATGTGAAGCGATGAGCTAGGCTCATTGCTGCTTGGGGGTTTACTTTCTTCACCTTCTTTATTTGCCCTGGAGTCAGGGCTGCAGCCTCCTGAGAAGCTAATGACATGAAGAAGTTCGCTCATCAGAGAGGGGCCAAGGTCCAGGCGGAATGACAGCAAGGAATCTGAACGCTGCAATGCTGACTCAGCAAGCTGGGAGCTCTCGGGAGCCTTCTCAGATCTGGGAACACGTGGAATGGTGCAGAATCCAGATTCTAGTCCTGAAAGGCCATGAAATCAATAATGAGAAAAAAATATGAGAGAACTACCTCTCTGCATTACCTGTGAGAGCAGAAGGTGGCAATTCTCCTATACTTGTGGAATGTGAAATATGAGGGTCAATATTGGTCCCCAACTATTCCAGAGAAACCAGAGATTTTTCATACATCCTATTCATAATTGCAGCTTTCATGTCGCAAATCTCTGGAGAAATGTTGACAGATGTGATAGCAAATGGGTTAAAAGGCAAAAAATAAACAAATGAAAACGAAGCATATATATTTGAGCGCACCTGGGATTTCCAGGACCAGCTTTCAAAATGGTTCTTTTTTTCTTCTTCTATCCCTTTCTTTTAACCCACAAAATGGAGGGTGGGGGTGGGAGTGGGAGGAGACCAAGGTAGAGAGATGAGTTCGTTCCTCCTCTTAGTGCTTAGTCAAGCTTTCTCTGTATTAAGAGATAACCATTTCAGGATAAGACTATTGTAGAGCACACCATGTCAAACTAATGTTGATTCACATTTGCCACCTCGTGCACGTTATGTTAATAGTGTGCAGCTAAAATATGCAAATTAGTCACAGCTCAGTGGCTCATGAGCTGTTCCTAATGAACTGTTCTTGGTGCCAAGAGCAAATTTTTCATCCCTGGGTTAACTTAGCATCCATCCTTCAACACTGGACTCCCAGAGCCAGTAAAGGAAATATGCAGAACACGCAGGTTCAGAATTAGAGTGTGGTATTACATTTCTATGTCTGTTTTCCCATTTTATGGCATGTCTTGTGACTATTTCCACATGGCATATGTATTCTATTTCTAGACTAAAAATGAAGACACACCAAACTCTTAAAAATGTATATACACATAGGGTCCATAACCAGCTATATTAACATCATCACAACAATCGTTCTGTTACATAGTTAGCATCAGTTTGTAAGTCATGGCCCTTGTGGGTTGATATCAACACACATACAGTACAGGTGAAACTCGAAAAATTAGAATATTGTGCAAATGTTCATTTATGTCAGTATGGCAACTCAAAAGGTAAAACCAATATATGAGATAGACGCATTACATGCAAAGCGAGATATGTCAAGCCTTACTTTGGTATAATTGTGATGATTGTGGCGTACAGCTTATGAAAACCCCAAATTCACAATCTCAGAAAATTAGAATAGTGTGAAAAGGTTCAATATTATAGGCTCAAAGTGTCCCACTCTAATCAGCTAATGAATCCATAACACCTGCAAAGGGTTCCTGAGCCTTTCAATGGTCTCTCAGGCTGGTTCAGTAGGAATCACAAGCATGGGAAAGACTGCTGACCTGACAGTTGTGCAGAACACCATCATTGACACCCTCCATAAGGAGGGAAAGCCCCAAAAGGTAATTGCAAAAGAAGTTGGATGTTCCCAAAGTGCTGTATCAAAGCACATCAATAGAAGGTTATGTGGAAGGGAGAAGTGTGGTAGAAAAAGGTGCACAAGCAGCAGGGATGACCACAGCCTGGAGAGGATTGTCAGGAAAAGGCCATTCAAAAGTGTTGGGGACTTTCGCAAGGAGTGGACTGAGGCTGGAGTTAGTGCATCAAGAGCTACCACACACAGACGGATCCTGGACATGGGCTTCAAATGTCGTATTCCTCTTGTCAAGCCGCTCCTGAACAACAAACAACGTCAGAAGCGTCTTACCTGGGCTACAGAAAAAAAGAACTGGTCTGTTGCCCAGTGGTCCAAAGTCCTCTTTTCTGATGAGAGCAACTTTTGCATCTCATTTGGGAACCAAGGACCCAGAGTCTGGAGGAAGAATGGAGAGGCACACAAGGCACGATGCTTGAAGTCCAGTGTGAAGTTTCCACAGTCTGTTGATTTGGGGAGCCATGTCATCTGCTGTTGTTGGTCCACTGTGCTTCATTAAGTCCAGGGTCAACGCAGCTGTCTACCAGGAGATTTTGGAGCACTTCATGCTTCCTTCCACAGACGAGCTTTATGGGGATGCTGACTTCATTTTCCAGCAGGACTTGGCACCTGCCCACACTGCCAAAAGTACCAAAACCTGGTTCAATGACCATGGGATTACTGTGCTTGATTGGCCAGCAAACTCGCCTGACCTGAACCCCATAGAGAATCTATGGGGCATTGCCAAGAGAAAGATGAGGGACATGAGACCAAACAATGCAGCGGAGCTGAAGGCCGCTATTGAAGCATCCTGGTCTTCCATAACACCTCAGCAGTGCCACAGGCTGATAGCATCCATGCCACGCCGCATTGCGGCAGTCATTGCTGCAAAAGGGGCCCAAACCAAGTACTGAGTACATATGCATGCTTCTACTTTGCAGAGGTCCGATATTGTTCTATTTCCAATCCTTGTGTTATTGATGTCATGTAATATTCTAATTTTCTGAGATTGTGAATTTGGGGTTTTCATAAGCTGTATGCCATAATCTTCACAATTATACCAAAGTAAGGCTTGACATATCTCGCTTTGCATGTAATGCGTCTATCTCATATATTGGTTTCACCTTTTGAGTTGCCATACTGACATAAATGAACATTTGCACGATATTCTAATTTTTCGAGTGTCACCTGTACATGTTGTCATTTACCACCCCTCCCTCTGGAATGTCCATGGGCCTGGTATTACAACATGGTAACACACTGGCAGACTATCAGAATATCATAACATATTGAACCAGAAAAGATTAATTATTTATAATTCATTTTAATTTTAGCCCAGTTCAGTGTGCTGTGTGAGCTCAGATCATGATTCCTGAACAATGAGATTTCTCATATTTAAAAGATGCAAAATAGGCTATTTTGTGAAATTCTAGCCCATTTCACCTCCTATCCTTAATCAAAATTACTGTATGTCATATATTGGCAGAAAGAATGAAATAGATACTGTGATATTTCTTCCATTAAATATAAATGGTGCTAGGTTATCTTCATAGAGGAGTCTTCCCAAACCTGGTGCCTTCAAGGCTGTGCATTATTTCCATTATGGGAAGCATCATGTTCCTGAATATCAGTTGCTGGAGAAACATGGGCCAGGAGGAACCTGAGAAGTCTGTGAGCATCCTATAGAAATCCCGGGTGTCCTCCATGGGGAAAAAGGTTGCTGGTATAGACAGATCGAGTTGACTCTCATTTTATTTTAAATATTATATCCTGTTTTTTATTTCAAAAGCATTCAAACAGAATAAATGATCTTATGATGATTCAATATGGTTGCTTAATTTTCCAGGGCACATTTCAGCCATCCTCATCTCTGGAATAAAAAATAACTTGATGTACATAGGCATTGCCTTAGTCGAAATCATCTGTGAATATCCTCCTGTCCATTGCTAAACATGTATTACTAAGAGCAATATGAATTATGCATCAGGGCCAGCTGGCCTGGGCAATGAAATATTGACCTTGCTTATATAGGGAGCAAATATATGGGGAGCAATGGAATTGCAAGTTTGATTACTTTCGCAAGATTGAATGGATAAAAGCAGAAAGAATGGGGAACTCGTTTTCTCTTTAAATGATTGGTTAACCTTATCTTTTCTGCACTTTGCTCATGAAGCTGGAATTTACAGGAGGGATGATAAAGTGTATAAAAAGCTGGGAGGGGGATGTGTTTGCAACCATGGTACGACTCATAGCGTACCACAGAGGGCAGCCTTGTCTCATATCTGTTTTGAACAAAGCTGGGGAAAGAGCAGCAAGGCCAGAATGGCAATGTGGGAAAAGGGAACTAAAAAGCCTCAGTTGCTCAAAGTGACTCTCCTAGTCCCACCTCAGTGCAAATACTGCAGTTTTCTACTGCAGATGCAGACACTACAGGAGGTAAAGAAAGCAGTTGGTAATTAAACAGTGAAAAACCTGAATGCTCTCCATAGTTTTGAAATAAGAATTGGACTAGACCTTCCTGTGTTGACTGGGGCGCATAAATATCTGAACAACATCCAGGTTTATCATTTGACACTGGAGGAGATCTGCTGTACTTCAGTCTGGTTTCCTCCCACAGTCCCAAACTTTTCTGTTTCATAAATTCCTTCCTTTACATACAGAGTCCTCTCCTCTCCTATCAGCTGCTTTTTTGGCATTCTGTATTGAATACAAATTCTCTTGCTGGAGACAAGCCATCTTCCCAGCACTACTGAAAAATTTCCTCCCAAAGTCTTACATGCATATCTACTCAAACGTAGCAAAACAGTATTGATTTATAACCTGATCTTAGGTATGTTTCCACTGACACAGGTCCCATTGCATTTGCTCATTAAGATTTAACTTCCAAAATAAGTGTACAGAAAAATAATGCCTTTGATGATGATTTTTCTCCACTATATATTTTTTCTTTATATATATTTTTTCTATATATTTTACTATATATTTTTCTCCACTATATAACTCCTCTTTTGACATATTTACCAACTCTCCAAATAGACAGAAAATGTAACAGCAGTAAAGCACAGACCACATGTCATTGCATGTATTGGCATAGATCCAAAGTTAGTCTCATGTTTACAGTGGAGTAATGAAATGTCTGAGTTCTGTAAGCATAATGCCAAATCATGATCTATTTATTTATTCAAGGTATTTTATTTTTATACCAGTTTCAGCTAAACAGGATTCCAATGCGGCTTGCATGAAATCAGTGATGAACAAAACATCTCATTTGAGATGACACTAATCAAATACATTTTACAGAATTAGAACCATAATCAGAAGATATGTGATGTGATGTGTGTTTTTATAAGCGGAGATATCACATCTGCTCCTTTTGTTCCTACCCCTCTGCTTGCATTCAGGATAACGTGAAGTGGCCTACACATAGAGAAGTGTTTGGATTATACGTATGCTGGTTGTACCCATGTATTTCTACGTGACAGTTGGGAGGCCCTTCTTTTCCAGGGATTCTGACTTCCAGATGTAGAATTTATACATGTGTAGGCATTTTTATAAGTCATGCTGAACATATCCTATGCTTCAATCTATGTATGATTGCTGTAACATATGCAAAAGACTTACTATTTTTCACATTTGCTGGCTGTTTAGTGCTTAGCAATAAATGTTTATATTCTGCTCACTTTTAAAATTTAAATTTATGTTACTACCTTACGGCCCCCACAAAGCAGATCTTATTGCTCTAAATTATTTGTGTTCTATTTTTCATCAATTTAACCCTTGCAAAATTTATTTTGCTTATGTACCACTGACGTAGTTTAAGAAACCCAAGGGAAGTGCAGATGGTAGCAGTCTGATCTAGAATAAACAATATAGTAATAGATAAAAATAACAATTATTAGCAATAGGTAAGCAAAGATACTGCAGACATATTAAGCATTAAAAAATAATTGATATGTGAAACCATCTGTACTGTTTATTCCGCAGCAAAAGTTAAGATAGTTTTAACAATAACGTTTCTGCAAGTTCTAGATTCTTTGCAATATACTTGCTTCATTTTGGTTGTACTCACCAACCTCATGCATATTTGCAATTGAAGATTACCCCACCCATTCCGTTCCCTTTCCTTTCCTTTTATAACCACACTTCCCATTACTAATCTTTCAGCTCTCTATGGAGAGCTGGGTAAACCAGAAAATATATGTAGCTATTTCTGGCCTTATCTTTATCGTTCCAGGAAAATGCCAAGTGCATTCTGGAACCGTATGACTTAGTAGACTTGGTTGTAAACTAGAAGACCTGTAGCAGAAGAGCCACCACAAAAGAAGATTGATGAAACTTTAAAGCACCCTCAGATGCCTGCTGCCGCTTGGCTGAAAAGCCAAAAAAGGACATCTGAAAGCTCTGAGTCACATTATGATTTCCTGCTAGAAACCCTCAATTTTCACAGTCTTTTATTTTATACTCTTTAAAAATTTTAGACTTATATACTTGTAGAAACTTGTTGTTCCAAAGCCTCTGAAAAACTTCAGGGATGTCATTCTAATATGTTCATAGAACAATGCTAAGCCTTCAGAGCCAGTATATGCTATTCAAAATAATGATTTGGTAGCAACAAATTGTAGAACTCTTTTCAATAAAATAATGGGAGACCAAGAAAAGGAAATTACCGCAGCAGAGAATCATAGAAAGTACAAGGTAAGATAGTGTATAATAGACTTCCCTTAAACACATACTATGGCACTTGTCAATCCTAAATGTATAGACCTCTAAAAATATTATTGAAATGTCTATTTGAGTGTGCTTATGAAATGTTTCTGTTGTGTATCTAAGTTAGTATGTTTCTCAACCTTAGCAACTTTAAGCTGTGTGGACTTCAACTCCCAGAATCCCCCACACAGCTTAAAGTTGCTAAGGTTGAGAAACACTGATCTAAGTAAACCAAAGCACAGGAAGAACCAGTATCTAAAACAAGATCACCTATTTAACCCAAATGAGTTACCTGGAAGCCACCTACCATAGTCAGAGAAGCTTGTTGGGGGGCTCTTGAAGGGAAATGCTATTCCAAGATCATCACTCTCATAGTAACTCTGATTGAGCTGAGGCAGCGACACAGCATTCTTGATGATGGGTGAGATGGCGGGAGGTGCCGAGGAGCCCTGATCCTTGTTTCGGCTTCCTCGGTTCCTTAGCGGGCTCCTCCTCACATGCCACAGTGTCCGAGCAAAGAAATTGTGGGGTTTGGCTTCCTCTCCACCATGGTTCCTAAGGAAGGAAGTGTCTCCGAAGGCATCACCACCACGTCCCACATGCATGGTATGGCGAAAGTCCCCCAGTGGTGGGCTGATCATGTCCGGTGTCAGCTCTGTTTTGAGGCGGCGTTTGCTGTGTGAGCCAGACACCCAGCCAATCACCGGTAGCTTTCCAAGACTCATTTCCTAGCCAGTTGACTAAAACCCTGACACAGAAATTCAATGTGTTCTTCAGAAAAGGTTGATATCAATCTGGAGGATACCTGCGTCACTTAAAAGCAATCACACTCCAGTACCCCCCATTGCTTGTTTTCTTTCACTGTTCTTCTTCCTTCTAGACTATTTAATGAAGAATAAAAAACAGGTCTGTCGTGGAACTTCTGGGTTTCTTCCAGGACAATAGTGTCTAATTTCCACTGTTCTTCCCAGTCCTATTCAACAGTGACCCTTCACAGTTTTCATGTAGTTACTTATCTGATTTGTTTCTTGTAAGCCTGCATGAGCATAGGGAATCCCAGTCTCTCTCTTTGGATAGCAGTGGTCATTAAAACAGTGTCTGCACTTGTCTGGCTGAATGTGTGCAAAGCTGGAAGATCAATATTACTGAGCTGACTATTCTTCCATCATCTCTCTTTCTCAATCTCTCTCCTGTTGCAAGAACCAGCAAACACATGGGGCAGCAAGTAACAAGAGCCAGAGTGGGAGTCTCAGATCTAATGTCCTGATCCAGGATTCTTGCCACGGAGCATCCTAGAGAAGACAAAAAGACAGACTAATAGTTGAAGTTCCCAAACTATTTTAAGGTGATGAATTTGGAAGTAAAGACTGCCCAGGTGTGCTAGTAGCCAGACCATAATGAAAGCACAATATACAAGGTTAGGTAGAGGAAAAATTACATGGTACATTAAGCAGGTTCCTTCTGGAGTCCTCCACCAGGTGGCAGAGATGGTTTTCTGTCTGTAACACTTGTATTTGTATTTAATACACAGTGCTGTTGATCAAACAATTCTAGAGAGATTACATATTAATAGTTGAGATGACTTTCTCCTTTGCCTTTCCCGGTAATGTAGGCTGGAATTACTGTCAAGCTGAAATAGAGCTCGATGGCAGAGTTTGCCATGACACAATATTTCTCTATGTCTGTACCCTCCAGCACACAGCCAAATGATTGGCTAGGGGGGTGCATCATCTTGCAAGAGTTCCCCAACAATTCTCCTGCAGAGAAGGATCCCAATTGCCCTCTGTTACATTTTGTTCTAGCCATATGTGACTTAAAAGGATCCCTCCCTAACATGGGGCTCTACAGATGGCAAAGTAAAATAGCTAAGATGCCTTCAAGTCAGACTCAACTTCTGGTGACTTACAGACACATCCATGCAGTTTTCTTACCAAAGCAGTTTGTCGTTATCTTTCTCGCAGGATACATACATATTTTAAAATTTCCCAGTCTTCCCAACAATTCTGAAATTTCCTGGTTGTCTCCCATCCCAGTATAAACCACATCTGGCCATGCTTAACTTCTGAACCCAGGCAAGGTTGAGCAGTACTGCCAACTGCCACCACCCTCAACAGTACAGGCACCATTGTGTTATTTGCGATTATCAGCCAAATGTTACAAAAGTCGTAGTTCAACACATCTGAGGACATCTGGTTGAGGAAAACAAACATCCTTCCTGTTCCTGATTTCATCAAGAATGAAGATGCCCGAGCCTAGATGTGCTTATAATTAATCCATTTTACAACAGTTAGGACTTTGTGACTATGTTCAGTGTTTCAATAAGTGTAATTGCTTTCTGGATGATTGGAATTATAATGTCACATCTGGAGAGCATCAGAATAGGAAAGCTATTTTACAGACTAACTCATATGCCTAAGCTAGCCTGCTTCAAACATGGAAACAATCCTACTGTACAATACTATACACTGATTGGCATGTATTTGAAGCCCACATGCATCTGTTTTTGCTCAATATTCAACATTTTAAAAAGCCAGACATTTGAAATATTACTAGCATTTGCACAGTTTTAATGTACTGTTGTTGTTGTACTGGCTTAATGAAATGCTCCTTTATACACTTTTCTCAGCTGAAAATGTCCTCTCCCCCATTGCGCTGACTTAGCCATGTCCAGACACCTCCTCAGATGTCCCTGCTATCTGTCTCCTTTGCTTTCTATTTTGCGGCTCACCTTGGAAAGGCTAGAAGGGCAGAGCAGGAGTGGCTACTGAATAACTAAGTGGTGTTCCAGCTCCACGTGTCTTTCCTTGTTCTGGCTCTATTTGTTCATTCAGGGTCACTCTTATCTACTAGGTTTAGAAGCTGGCAAATATTAAAAAAACCCCAAAAACTGAATAACTTCAGTTGGAATGTATGGCATATACCAACTGCTTTTTATGAGGAATGTGGTTGGGTTGGAAAGAAACAGCTCAGTTTTTGGCAGCCTGTAGCCCTAGCCTATACCCAGAAAGAAAAAGAAGTAGCAGTTACCTACGCTGATGGAAACATGGGGGCAGAACATAATAAATGGATTACATACATATAGATGATAGGAGCTATTGGGACTGGGAAATCTTGCTGGATTTCATCCCCATGCACATTTGCTTGGGAGTTCTATGACCTGATTTCATCCCTACAGAGATCAAGAAACTGACTCCACAGGACGACTAGAATTATACTTTACTGAGATTAAGCTATAGTAACAGAATCTTGCAAATGTGTCTGTGTTTTTCCTTCTCTCTCTCTTATACTCCAGGGAGTCAGGGGGATGCCAGTCTGAGTCTTTTTCTAATACTCTCCCACCCCCTGGACATAACACATGCTTCTTCTGTACCTGTTTGTTGTTCTAAAGGCATATGGATGCCTTCTCCAAGGTTATCTCCATGGTTCCCTACACCCAATCAGGTAACACATTTTTGTAGGATATATCACAAAGAGGGAAATGTAGGTAACATCTCTTGTGTCCCTTGTCAGTAATGATGTCACAGTTCCTTTTTTCTTCTGTTGACTATAGGAGATCAGGGAAACAACAGGGCTAAATATATGAACTTCTGCAATGTCAGGATAGATACATAAAAAACTGCTCTAGCTGGGTCCTCCTTAACAGCATCAGACTTGCATTTTACTGAAAAACACCTAAGTCTATCCATTTTCTTTCCTAGAAGGGAGATTAAACCTTGCTTATACTGTCTGGGGGAAGCTAGGAGTTTTTGTCCAATAAATTTGGAAGGCACCAGGTTGGGAAAAGATGTTTAAGACTCTCAGGTGAAGGTGGACATCTACTAAGTGCACTGTTGTAAAGTACACTTCTATAAATTGTGACCTTTCTCCATCTCATCTCAGCTACCCTCCATCAAGATGCCTTCTTTCATTGAGACCTAGCAGGTCTCAGTAATACCATCATGAAAATGCAGATAGTAGATGGGGGTTGAAAAGAGGGAGAAAAAAGAAGGGCAGAGGAAGGTATTTGCAGATACTCACTCTGAAGTTAGGATCTGCTCCAAAGCTGTAACAGGCCAAGCAGAAGATTATTTTCGGTTTTTCAACACAACTCCTATTTAACAAATACAACTTTCAGAAAATCAAAAGCGTTGCCTCCTTTTATATTTGCTGCCCCATTGCCAGCAGCCAGCTCAGCCTGCTCCTGCAGTAGCCAGAACAACTCTGGTTTCTGCCAAAACCACAGCTTTATGTGGCTCCTTATCATCCATCTTTGGTTTTGCTCCTCCTTTCCTTCTTTTTCCTGCCAACCAGCCTAAGTTGCTACTGCACGGACTCTACCAAACTCTGCTGCCCAGGAACAACATAATCAGCAAAAGTCCTTCCCACTCCTTTGAATTCATCAGGAATCCAGAATCCAGTTATTCTTATGTTTAAGGAAAGTTCATGATATGTACAGTTAACAGATAAACAATGGCTTTTGTTCTGACCCTTCATTGGCATCTCTCTCTCTTTCTCAATTTAATTCATTTGATTTAGGTGCTGCCTGACTCCAGAATGGGCCTCTTTCTCTTTCTTTCTTTCTTTCTTTCTTTCTTTCTTTCTTTCTTTCTTTCTTTCTTTCTTTCTTTCTTTCTTTCTTTCTCTCTCTCTCTCTCTCTCTCTCTCTCTCTCTCTCTCTCTCTTTCTTTCTTTCTTTCTTTCTTTCTTTCTCTCTCTCTCTCTCTCTCTCCCTTCCTCCATTCCTCCATTCCTCCCTTCCTTGATTCTGTTGAATCCAATGCTGCTTATTCCCAAATGTGTCTCCAGAATAGCACTTGTTGTTTTACATCCCTTTCATTGCCCTGATCTTGCCCAATCCAATTTTTTTCCAGATGCAACAGACTACAGTCTTCATCATGGCTAGTCAACCCAGCCATGGATGAAAGGAATGAAAATATAACACATATGGTGGGTGATGAGGTGGGCAAAGCTAGCTTCATTTCTCCAATTTGTAAGGAATTTCTTGAACAACAAGCTTTTTTTTTTTTACTCCTGTCTTGCCTTTATATAAGAACCTTAAAACAACAAGGACTGAAATGAGAAAATACAACCAATGTCTTCTCTTGTTTTAGGAAATTCCTGTCTGCTGTCCAGACCTTCATAGTTACACAGAGCATGAACAGCCTGTTGGCACCAGAATGCTTTTCAGTTTACAAGTTCAAAAGCTCAACCAGAAACTCTACTGATCCTCTTTGAAAGAAGAGTTCAAGCAAACAAATAAACAAAAATGGAAGGAAAAGGTCCAGATGGCTCTTTGATGGGGATATCTGCAACTCAAGCCATCTTCCCTAAAAGGTAGGCATACGAAAAGTAGAGAGAGCTAACCCTGGGTGGTTTGAAAGCAGAACTCATCCTGCTGTATTACAGCTTTGAGTGGAAACCCAGAATATTTGCCGGAAGGAGGGCTTTCTTGCTCATTTTTTTTCCTAGCAAGTCAGCAGTTAAAATGCAGGCTACCGACCTATCTAGAAATGGAACTACCAAAGTCTGGAAAAAATCTTTTGCTTCCAGGCCTAAAGAAATTAGTTTCACAAGCCACAGAAGAAAAACAAGGCTCTCCCCCCCCCTTTTGTGTGTGTGTGTATGCGTATATTTGTGTGTCTGTGTGTGTATGCGCCATGTATATCTGAAGCACATGGAATACTTTTTCCCAGACAGGCTCATGTCTGAGTCTTGCATCTTAAAGTACTGCTTAGTTCCATTCACATACTCACACTCCCCACTCTTAAAAAGAAATTTCATTTCATACTTGAAAAAGTTAAGGAGCCCTAGTTCTTTAGGAGTATGATATAAGATCCCAACAATTTTACCCCTCCCCAATTTCTACTTCAACACTTATTCTTTTTTTCCTGGCTGTTCCACATGGCACCATCTGTCTTGACTCAAACCATTTCTCCATCCTACTATCTTTTCTTCTCTCCTCATTGTCCTACCCTTTCTCTCCTTCTCATAGTACATTACTTTTCTTACAATTCCTCACAGCTCCAAACATCCTCAACTTGGTGCCATCCAGATGGGGTGAATTACATCTCCTATCATTCCAGCCAAAATGCTGAAGGCATGAAAACTTAGGAGATTGTTTTCCTCCTCCCCTTACTATAATAATTTCCTTGTCCCATCATCGTGATCATCATCACCATCATTACCTTTATTTCCTTCAGCGTCTTCTTCAACCCTTTAAGCTCTACCCCATAGTTCCTTTTCCCTCCTCCCGTCCTATTCTCACACTCCTCAAGACGTCCTTAAATTCACCTCTGACTTGCCGAGTGTACAAAAACGTAATCTTTAGAATTTACCTGTCCTGGGGGTGGAGGGGGGAGAGCAGAGATTGTCGCCTTTCTGAGTTTTCTAAGACTCGACTTTTTCCCAGCAAGGAAAACTTGCCGGAGAGAAGAGAGGACTTCCGAAACTCTCTTCTGCCACCGCAGCCGGCGACGAGGGTGTTAATGCCAGTGGCGTTGAAATCCCCCAATCGTAGCCTTTTTCTGTCGCCGTCCCTTCACCGCGGACATAAAGAAGCAAAATTAAGGGACGGACACAGAAAAGGATTTGGAAAGAGGGGGGTGGAGTTTCAGCTCCGATTGACCAATCCCGAGCCGACAGAAAATGAAGTTCGGCGAAGTCGGAATGGCTTTCAAAAGTCCAGCCGAGGGAAATTCAGAAACTCGTGATCTTTCATCTTTCCCCTTCCCCACCCCTCTCTTTCCGAACGAGGCCGTCCTTCTTACAAAGAGTCTGAGATTTTGAATATTTTCCTTCCACGAATAGGATTAAGGAATGGCATTCTCAGCTTTTGGCAGGCTTTTCTCACTTTATTCAGAAAAAAAGTTGGTTTGGGGAGGGGGGTTATTAGATTTTGGTTGACACCTCCCTCCCCACTGTCTTTTCCCCCATATAACTACACACCAAAAGTGGGAAAACCTGAGTCCATGGGAGTAAGCGACTACAGGATTTAAACCTGTACTTTGCAGCTTCACCTCCTCCCTTCTTCCAGCGCCAAATGTGGATCAGGACGATGGGGAAGGAAAAGGAGGTCGTTATTCCCCGCATGCGTTTTGTTTACGTGAAGCAGTGAATTCCAGTTGTGTTCAGTGCAATCCCAACTCATAACAGCGTGGGAGAGCTGTCTGTGGGCTTCCAGATGCTGCTGAACTACAGCTCCCGGTACAGCAGTCCCATCCAATAGGGCCAAAGAGGAGGGAGTGTAGGTGTTGTACACTCAGCAGTATCTGGAGAGTTACAATACTCTATCCTGATTTAAGGAGCTCTATTTAACATAGCAGATAGGACTTTTTAGGAGTGTGTGTGTGTGTGCGCACATCTGTGGGCTTACAATTCCAGACCTGACATTGTTTAAATTGATGAATGTAGCACTGATATTCCAAACTGTCCAACTTAACATTATTCTTCAGAGCTACCAGTTAGTGAGGATGTGTGATTTATTGCAGAAAGGTAAAATGGATAAATAGGAAACTTTGTTATCAATGTGGCTAGGAAATATTTATAACGATATATGATGAGATGTTACATATGCCATTACAAGGCAAAGATTTCTTTGAGCCAAGCATGACTTCTGGTGATTAACATGGCTGTATCAGTGTAGTTTTCATGGAAACAGGGTGGAAAAGTTTGCTATTCCTTTCTTCCCAGATATTTTTCAACTTCTTAGTATAGTCTATAGCCTTGCAATTGCCTCATAGTGTCTTATCCAAACATTAACCTGGTCCAACCCTACTTAGTATTCTGAGATCAGTTGAAGTGAGCAACATGTTGCCATCTGCTTATTTACTTATTTTCTGTCTTTCTGGATACACTTGTTTCCAATGTGGCTGATGTATAATATTAACATAATTCTTCAAAATATCCACAAACACACATATAGCAAGCATTCACTGTTCCACCAATTTGCTGGAGAAGTCCACTTTTGGGGTCTTCTTTGACGTTCTCCATCCCTCCCTCCTTGAATCCCTAATATGAATATGTTTAACTATAATATTTTCATGTGCTGTTTTGCTTGAACCCTTCCTTCCCTTATTACTCAACAGGTTGTTGATTAATCCAAATAAATGATTTTGCATATTACCGAAACAATAGTATTTGGAAGGGATAGTGACTCAGTACATGTATTGCACAGTAAGACCAAGAAATGATTGAATGAAAATGGAGCTATAATTTGTTGGGGATTCTGACAATGTAGAATAGAGATACGGTCCCTGGGAGGGAATTTGCACTCATTCTTAAAGCAGCAGCTTTACATCCTGGGGATACTGCTAGACAGACAGGTATTGGTGTGGACCAGGAGTGCTTTTCTCCACTTTGTATCTGTAGTCATACCCCATACTTAGCCAAGTCACTGGTTTTCATCTTGCATGTTGTACAAGACCAGCATGTTTGGTTAGTTGATGGCTTTATGTATTGTGCAAGCTGAGAAAACAGGTTAATTCATTAACCAAGATCAAGGGACATGAATGCAGTCTCTATTTTGGTTGTGCTCATTTCTGGAGAAACTGGCCTGCCTAATCACTTTCAGGATAGATTAATGGAAAGCGTTCTAGATGGAGATGCCTTTAAAGATAGCCCTAAAGGTGCCATTCAGAAGGCAGTTATCAAAGTTCTGGCTGGAGCCTGTGGGTGGATTCACACATCATTTTAAATCATGTTTTGCTTCATTCTTGTTTATGAATAAGTCACAACTGTAATCATATTGGCTGGGTTTATACACATGTTGAGTCATAACTAAACAAACCACATGTCCTAGACCAGTGTTGTTCAAACTTGGCCACTTTAAGATGAGTGGACTTCAACTCTCAGAATTCCCCAGCCAGCATGGCTGGCTGGGGAATTCTAGGAGTTGAAGTCCACTCATCTTAAAGTGGCCAAGTTTGGACAACACTGGCCTAGACAAACACAAGATACCTGGTAATGGCTAGGTTTATACATGGTGAAAAAAAAAATTACTGGTTTGCTGGTGGTTTAGCATATTGTGTGAACCCAGCCATTTATGACTGATTCAGTAAATTATGATTAAACATACCACAGTGTAATGAAATATGAGAATTACCATGCAGCTAACCTTTACAGGGCATATTGGTTAACATGTTTTCAAGATTTGGTACAATTCAATCACAAATCTCAGTTACCTTGTACATTTTTATCAAAACAGTGGATATGACTATGTTACTGTGGTATATTCATATTATCCACAGTGCCTAGGGCCTATGAAGCTTTTGGAGTCTATGAATGTATTTTAAGTTTTAAAAAACCTGAAAATATGAGAGGGAAATCAAAATTCATATACCTTAAAATTAAATCTTTTAAGACATTTTTACTATTTCATTATGTGTATACTTATTGCAATTTAATTTTGTGACATCATGCACTGTTGGACAAAATAGAGTTCCCTGTGACTCACTGAAGAGTATAGGTCCAGGAAATACCTTTATAACCCTAAACTTGTGGATTACTATTGCAATGAGAATTTATGAAGATAAATGGGCCAAGGACCTACAAGGGTCTTAATGTGGCCCTGTCACCAAACAGCCATACTTTGGTTCAGAAAATACCGTTTTGTCCCAGTCTTCAGACTGCGGTTCTGTTGCTCCTGCCTGGATACTGGCAGTTTTTGCACAGTAAGAGAGTTTGCTAATCTTTTAAACCAGTGCAAACATATTTGAGTACTCCTGCTGAAGCCTTCATGAAACTGGGAGAAATGCTTTCCTCCTATAACAATGAGCTGAATTCATGATTCAGTTAAGATGGCATTGGGAAAAATATAACCTTGCCTTTCAAATTTATGATACTGCTGTGTGGTTGACACTATATTCTTCCAGAAGACTAGGAAGCAGTGGTGTCACATCTCTCTCATCTGATGCCCCATAACAAGGAGTGTACTCTTCATTAAGGAAGTTCTTTATTGTGATTTAAAATATATTTACATAGACTGCCATGTACCTTGATCTTCTCATTTTAGTATTCAGAAAAGATCAAGGGTAGGATATAATGTTAAAGGCTGTCCATTATCTCTAGTGCAAAGTCCTAAGGAGTTTTGCCATAGCCATTTCTAGAAAGTGATGTAGAACCTGTTTAAAAGGAAGTAAGGGAGAGACACCTATAAATAAGAAAGAAACCCTGGGAACAATAGTATGATGATAATACCAAGGCTTCAGGCTTGAAAGACCTACTTTTATTAAAACCTTAACAGCTACCAGTCAGGGTGGGGTATAGGATTAAAGCACAGAACTTGTTAAACTCAGGAATTTATCTGTACCCTCAAAGCTCAGAATCCTGTGACCAAAAAACCAAAACAAAATGAAAAGTAGCAGATTGGATTCCATTCTCCTCACACAGACCTTCTTCCATCTCAACAGCCTAACTGAGAAGGTAGAACATTTGGAATCCCTTGCCAGTCTGTGGTAGCTCATTCCAAGATTTAAATTCTGCCCACCCAGTTGCAGCACTGTAATCAGTGACTGAACTAAGAGGGGCAATTTTGGGAAAAAAAAAATGCCACTATGGAAGCTTTCACCTTTCCCTACTGTCAATCATCCCAGAAAATAATAACATCTAGCTGATTTGTATGTGACTTCATTCTTTCTGTTGCTCTCCATGAGAAAAAAGGGAAAGAACCAAAGGACCCAAGAACATATCGACACATCATGCTTAAACAAATTATAACAGTACAATGTGTAAACCTAGCAACTCATTTTCTGATTTGTCTATGAACATCTCAGGCACTTTAGTTACATTCTGTGGGGAACCACACAAGGGTTTATTAAATAACATACTGCACAAAGCTGCGACTCAGAAGTACACAACCGACACTCCAGAGCTACATGCATGTCTCAAAGCTTTGGATGCAACTCTAAGAAACCCTCAGAAGCTGTTCCCAAATGGTAATTACTTATGGGATAGAAAGTGGAAATTCTTAAATACTAAACTGAAGAAGAATCACGTAAACAGATTTAACTGCATAGACATATCAAACACGATTTCTGTCTGTGATGCATCTTTCAATGGCCAGATGCTGATCTTGTCCTGGAAAAGTTGCATTTCTGTATGTTATGTTTAGAAATGCTGCTTGAAAAGAGATGACGTCCTTTTTCACCCAAGACTATTTGCAAGTGAAAATTTTGAAATATTGTGTATTTTGTCTTTGACGTAGCCCCTCCATTGGTTGAGTTGTAATTTATTCATGGTTGTACCCCAGAGCTTGGGGCAGTATATTCTGTATATGGAATCCTATAATATTTATCATGACAACACTCTGTAAACTGGATTAGCCTGAGAATAATTGCCCAAGCAAGCAGAGAGATTTCCAAATGTGCTGCCATTTGAATGGCTTGAATGCATTTCGTGATACACATCCTCATCTGGGCTTACATATACTATTGCTTATCTATAACCAGATCTAGATTTCAGCCATGATGCCTCAACCTGTTTCTTGGGCATTGTAGATTTCGGAAGGATTTAAATCTAATTAATGTATAACAATGTTTTTTTAAATATGAATCTAAATATACAGTGCCTGTGGCCACTTCCCTTGGTATGCCTGACTCTCATATTTTTTCCCCAAACACTTTTTAATGAGCAGTAAATAAATGGGATGTTGACACCCTTAAAAACAGTCATCAGCCTCCATCATCATCTCTCCCTGCTCTGCCCCTCCCCTAAAAAAGTATCTGTATTCCATATAGACATTCCCAGAAAATAAAAATGGAGGATGGTTGCAATTTAATGCTTTGTCTGAAGTGTATTCATATTTACAAATATATGCTGGCATAATAAGGGGAAAGGTGGAATGTAGGCTAATTATTTGCTTTTGGGTAAATGGTTGCTTTGTAATTGGCCATGCTCACCATTTTGTGATGGTAGCCATGACATGCTCCCATATTTCCAAATGTGTCCAATAGCTCCAAAGAGTTAGGCTTTGCAGATCTAAACCAGTACCTTTCTTATTACATTTTTGAGGCAGGTCAGTTTATATTTTGTTTTGAATAATATGTTTCTGCAGATGCAATATTAGATACACTGTGGGTGTGTGCTTCCAAAAAATAACAAGATATAGGTTTTCCAGTTTGATAGAATATATTGCTTGATGTAGCATCTGTCAAATATTAAAAGGTCTGGATACTTACAAAATGGGGTTAACAATAATTTACTTCACAGAAGATTTTCTGAGGCTGAACTTGGTGTACACCAATTTATTATTAACATGCAGGAGCACCACATTCCTTTGGTTTTTATTTATGGAGGTGGGATTTTTCTGTCAAACCCATAGATCTGAGTGCACCAGGCTGTGATGTTTGTACATTTCTGCCTAAGAGCAGCTGATCATTCCCTTTGGCTCCAGGAAAGGAGGACCAACCTATACATTTCTCTGATTAACTTAATATCTAGGAATGCTGTGTAACTCATCCCGTCATGGAGCTTCATTTCAATCTATGCTTTACACAAGCTGGCAGTACTCCACAGAATTTTCATCAGATGAGTATTTCCATCTCCTCATTGAAGGATCACATCCTTCTCCCCACAAAAAGAAGTCTCTCTTATTGTTGTAGGGTGGAGGAGCCAATTCCAAGAGAGCTGTAATCATGCCTGCTTAGGAATGCAGAACAAATCTTTTCCAGATTGGCATCTGTTGTAGGAGGGGTCATTGACTCTCCATGGGAGGGGGCTGCAGGCACTTTTAACTCCCCCTTCTTCCCCACTACTCTCAGCATTTCATTACTCCAAGGCTGTAAAAATGGCCTTCATTTCCCAGACAAATGGGCAGAATACACTTAAAGCATCCTATAGTAGCCAGACCAACCTGGATTCTGATTCTATCCTTATCTTCTTAACAAAGAAGGCTTAGTTCAGTTCACTACTTAAAGAGGGAACCATGTTGGGTCAGCACTGTGGTGCTGCTAGTAGCGGTGCTGAGAAAGCAGGATAATGGCAAAGATGCTTTTCCATGTACAGACTTCTGGTGTCCTCCAAAGATCACACTAACTATTGGGAGCTGAAATCTTAACACATCTGGAGAACATAAGGTTAGGGCAGTTTGCATCAGGATATTGAAGAGCACAGTGGTTCCATTCAAAAGGAGGCAGTCTGGAATCTCAATTTCCCTGAATAAATGAGAAACTCAGCAGTAGGGTAACCATATTTATACAGAATCTCTCCCCCACCCCCAAATCTTATCTATATCAGAAGAGAAAAATAATATAGATATGCATACAAATTGCATGTATCACTTTTACATGTGGGTGTAATTTTGGAGGCCGTAATTACAACTGAAATACAAAACTGATACAGTCCATCAGAATGAGAAAGACTGTGACCAGGTGGCCCATGCATTTACTCAGTCTCCAGGGTGGGTGCTCATGGTTACTGGAGAAATTTAAGGGCCATGTACTCTCCTTTCTTGATATGTTTCTTGATTTTAAAATTGGACTGGACCAGATAGCCCTTCAAAGAAGCACTGCCAAATAGAGGGCCTCCCTCTGTAACATAGAACACATGGCTATCCTAGTATGTAAATCAGTACATTATGAAAGGTTATGGAAGTATTATTGATAAGTCAGTTTTGAGAGGATTGCATGCTTCTGGATAAGTCAGTTATAGAAACATGATGTGCTTAGAGAAAAGTTGCTTATTGGAGTAGTATGTACTTATGCATAAGTCTATGTCTGTTAATTAATAATTATGATAGCTACTTGGGACCCACCTGTTCAAAACCTAAAGCTCTGGACATCAGATACTAGGAACAATCATTGTAACAATCATTACATTTCATAGTAAATCATAGTGTGGTTAGTTTGATATAGGTATAATGTACTAGAAGAACCCAGCCAATTGTGGCTTATCAAATGATGGACATATAAAATAAACCATAGATTAGTGTGATGCATGCAAAGCTGTTAACATATGCTGATTTCATCCGATGAGACCAGTAAACTTTGTCTCCAAAGTGAGATGCAGTAGAGCCATTACCCTGAACCTCACATCTAGATGGAAGGTGCCAAGTTCCCATTACCCCACTGAGCTCAGTCAATGGTCAAGTTGGCTGGGAATAAAGAGAGTTGCAATCTAACACCTTTAGGTGACAAGATGGGGGAAGGCTACCACAGAAGGAAAGGGAAAAGTCAAGTGTATGTGTCTCAGGGAGCTCAAGATACAAAATATAAATCAGAACAGCTGGAAGAGAGACAAGTATGTCAGTAGAATTCAAGACGCTTGGGCAAGAATTTCAGAACAGCTTCTCCAAAATCCCATTTAATTCTCCAGATGTTTTTCATTGGTTGTTGGATATTAAAGAAATGGGTGTTCCAAATATTAGGTTCCAGTCTTGCAGAAAAACCTTGTTGATGACAGTGGAATATTTGCTGATTGGCCTACTGTAGTTTATTTGTTCTCACTTCCTTGTGGCTTATGTTAATGAGCTGTTGGTGATTATGGCTTATGTGTGAAGTGGTGAGAGAGAAAGAAAAAGTAACAGAAGGCAGAGTCAATCAAGACAGCTCAATCATACTTTTCAACATGTAGGGAAACAATATGCCTTAACATAATCAGATCGATATCTGCAGCCAGTAGATGAGAGAAGATACAGTATTCAGGCTTTTGAGATGTTGGACATATTTTGAACATTCAGAAATCATTATAGGCACCATCAGAAGGTGTCTGCCATGACTGTGCCTGGTTGTCCAGATATTTGCATATCTGGGTTGCAAATATCTGGACAACCACTAGATGACAACAAAGCACTAGAGCTTTCTGTATCCTTTTGCTGCCATCTAGTGCCCATCCTGACATTGCAGCCTGGACACAGTATGCCTCCAGTACTTACAAAAACTCATAATGGAAAAAATACATCCATGTATTCATATTGCATTCCTATACCATGGTTTGTATATTTCTACTTAGTGTGATACCTGAACCAAACACTGTGGTTAATAAATCATGATTTAGAGTATGGTGTAAACTCTCTTGTAGTATATACTATAAATCACTGTTAACCATTACTTAATAAAATGGGTGAACCCAATCATATGCTTAGAAGTGTCTGTAACACATTACTGTGATGCAATAATGACCACCCACGTGCAATAACATCATTCCAATGTTGCAATTATGGGACACTTATGTAGGATGGGTCATCATTTGCCCCCGTGGATGTCTGTGCAGACATTCATTTACCTTGTACAATGTACACACCCCAAAGCATACCACCACACCCACACATGCATGCACACAAAACAGCACCGATAGTCCTAGTTATCGCTGTGCGAGCCTGCAAACCATCCTCAACCTCTGCACTAATCAGCCCAAATTCCATCCCCATTTTCTAGATAGTAGCAATGGGAGAAATGTCCTATTGTCCCTCCCCCACCCCTTTTTTTCGGGGCATGCTGGAGCAATTCACATTGAAGGGCAGGCTTCTAGCTAGTCGCTATCATTCCTTTTTAAGAGTACCTCAGAGTCTATGGGGGAAAGGAATCTCACTTTGCATTTGCGCCTCACTTTCCTTTGAAATGATTCCATCCCAGCTGCATGGATATGTGTGTATATATGTCTCATCAATATAAAACATGTTAAAAGTTGGAGGAGGGAGCGAGTGGGCGTTTCTGAGCAGAGCAGAGGTCTGGGCAGGGCCACTGGTACCGCGGCCAATGTATTATAAACCCCACCCATCAAAGGACTCTATAGACTGTGATGGCAAAATGTGAAAATACAGAGGATGGAGAATGGAGTAGAATCGGAGGGAATTTACATATTGTGCTAAGTTATGGTTTCCATTGCTCAACTATGTTTTTTTTTTAATAAGCCACTAATGACTGGGTTCATATAACATGGTAGGCCAAAGCCAAACAAATTACATTATGGCTTAGTGCACTGTGTGAATCAGGATATTTATAACGTTTAGAGTTGGAAAAAACTTTTTAGATGATTTGGTTCAGTCTCTTTCTCCTTTCAGAACTAGAGCATCTTCAAGAGGTGATTGCTCAGCCTATACTTGAAGATCTCCAGGAAGATCATATTGTTGATTACTATTACCATCAATGTGTTTTTTTCTCACTGAAGCTATGGCATACTTGTTCTATTTCTCTCTTTTCTCTGTTCTTTCCTGTCTTTTGAATTGAAGGCTGTAAGTTGCAGTGATCTTGGACTCTTAGGCTTTTTGCACATTGATGCTTAACTACAAGAACAACAATAAAAGGACACTGTAGTTTCACTATGTTGGCAAGCTTGTAGAAAAAGCAATTACTGCTACTAGGACAATATGTAGGTTGGAGCGCTTTGACCTAAAAACAGCTGATCTAAATTTTTCCCATGGAGAAAGGCCAGGAGGGAGAAGGATTTAGAATCTTCTGGATCCTGAAATCACCCACCTACCCTGTCCTGGTATGTCCTGACCTTAGAATGTGCCAGCTGTACACACTGGCAGGGAAGTAGAAATAGGGAGTCCAAAATTGGACTCTTCCACTACTTAGGAGGGAGAATCCAGGAAATCATATGGCTACTGGACATACAATTGCTGCTGAAACTTGCAGCAGATAGTCAAGATAGAGACTGAATATAAAAGAAGAGAATGAGGTGAATCCCTAAGGAGACAAGCAAGAGACTTACCAAACAGGCAGGGGGCTGGAGCATTCTGGAAAATTATTTTTTCTCAAGTGCTTAAACTCTCCATGCAGCCCATGTATTTTTGGCTTCCGGAAGCAGAGAAGCTGGCAGCTAAAAATAGACCCTTTCTGCTTCAAAGTCACCATGTCCATCCATTTGATTTGTAAGGGAGCTGCGGAGAGCAGGGTGTGGTGCATAGAGGAGAAGGCAGGCTTGTCTCCACCCTGAGCTGTCTAGCTTTGTCTTTGTTTGCAACCCTAGCTCTTATGAGGACAGGAAAAGGCCTGGAGGCTGAGGAACAATAGCTCATTCTGCTCAGAGTCAATGCCTGATGCTCGGTGATAGGGAAGTGGGCAAGTGGCCAGCCTGTTGGCATGGGCTCTCACCCCCTCTCCAGTTGTACAAAATGGTGAAGGAAAGAGCAGTTATTCATGCCATACGTCACCTCCCCAAAACCAGACAGCGTCCTTCCCCTCTCTAACTTACTAAGAAGTGTGTTGTAAGAAAAGATGGTGGGGGTGGGAATGAGAGAGCGAGCAGTCTCCTGTGGAAACAGTGAGAGTCTGTAACCTACTATGGACAGCCTGCAGACAGAGGGCCACGTAGAGTGCCCTGTTGTAACTTCATGTGATTCCTTGCTTTTACTTCAAAAGCTCCCTGCAAGCAATTAGCTTTATTTTTTTAATTAAAAAAAAAAGAATAATAGTGGCAACATAATTGTGTTTATATATAATATATATACACACACACACACGTATGTTATAACCTTGCCCCACCACATGAGCATCACTTGGACAACAGATTGATTAATTATACTGGTCACCTGGACAAAATCCCTCCCAGTTTGTGATTAAAATCATTGTGTTTCTGTTTACATTATAGATATTAATACTCAAACTGTTTCCCTCCCTTTAAAGCAGTATTTGCAAATGTTATGCCAATGTTATGCCAGTTGTTACACTCTCGCCCTTTGTCTTGGTGATACATTATTACTAAATCATGGCAGAGTGGTCAATGGTGTTCATGCAACAGTAGGAGTCAAAGTATTTTAAAACTAATGGATCTGCAATATAAAATAAGATTGCACACTAGTGACTTATTAATGGAAAACTGCAGTTTCCTAGTAACTGAGGATTATATAGTGACAGAATGTGTATGTTGTGCTAAGTCATGGTTTAAACATGGTTCATTGAACAAACAATAATAGGCTTCACACAACATGCTAAACTTCAAACAAGGAAATGGTACTATTGATTAATGCAGTTCGTGAACCCAGTCCCAGTGTCACTTGGTGAGCTGGTATAATTCTCACTTGTTAGGAGGAGAAAAACCAGTTGTTCCCTGTCTAGATCTTAATAAAGCCTGGAAAGAGCTTTATTAAGTTTGCTTAGCCGCTCCTGCTAGCAGAAGGTACCAAGCAGGAATCATCAAGCTTGAATAGGTAATGACCTATTCAAATAGGTATTTGCTAGAAGGAACAAACCCTTGCAGGGCATGAGCAACAATTATGAAATAATTGTTATGTTTGTGATATTTTAAAAGTTTAAATTAGCCACAGCATAAAGCACTTTTGGCTCATTATTGTTGGAAGCCACGGTATGGAATTCCCTTCCTGGTCATTGAATTTTTTATTTTTTCAACCAGTTGCAAACCCCAGTTTGTTGGGGAAATCTATTTTTGCAGTCTCTCTTTTCTTCTCCCCATCTTAGGGAATTTTCCTGGAATCTCTTGAGCTGGTTGATGACTTGAGTTGAGAGGATGTCAAAGCCGTATGGGTTTGAAAGGCTGACTTGCTGGCCAGTGACCATGCAGGACAAGCTGGGGGAGGGAGACAGTTGTTAGACTTTGTACTGAGGGGACCTCTTTCCAACCCTTTACTCAAGGTCTCCAGTGTGTATAGTTGAACTGCTGCCAGAAAACAGTTGTTTACTCAACTGGGAGCTGACACATTCAAGGTCTCTACTGATTCTACTTTCCCACACGCAACTTGTTAACTACATTCCTGGGCTGAGAGGGACGCAGTGGCGTCCAAGAATGTGAGGGGGCTCCCTGTGGCATTCCACATCCATCCTACATCAGACTGCAGAGATGGAGGGCAGTGTGGTGGGGGCTGAATTACAGGAACTGTTCTCTAGTTGGAAGGAGGCCAACAAGTGACACTCTGTTATTCAGCAACTGCAGCCTTAGGTCTTTTTTTCCTCTGTTTTGTGTCACAATAGTACTGTATGGATATCCATTTCTTTAATTTTAGCTGGTTTTCAACAAACCCCATCATTGTATTCAAATTCATAACTCTCCCACAGCAAAGTTTAGTCTTCATGAGAGGCAATGAACAATTTTAACATGTGGATTCATTCAGATAAATCAGCAACGTGCTGGCCTTTTTAATGGCATAAAGTTTAGAGCAATCTTCACCAACCTAGTGCCCTCCAGATGTGTAGTGGCTGCAATCCCAAACTTAGAGACATAAATAAATTCAGCAACATAGGTGAAATGCTTATATTTCTCTGCTGCTTCAAACGTACTGCTAAGACATGGTTTGTTTCAGCCATTGTTTATTAACTAAACTACAGTGGCTGTATTTGTACATCATGCTAAGCCATAAACTATGATTTATGAACAATACTCTAAGCAAAAATAAAATAAACATAGTGTGATTTATGAGCTTAGGTGTGCTGTGAACCCAGCCATCAAGCGTGAGTATTGAGTTTTTATATTTAATACTAAGCGTTTTTCATAGGTCACGCTGATCTATGTAGCCACCAGTCAGGATCATCTTAGAACGATGTGCAAAGTGAGTTTACTGACTACATTGCTGTGCTGAGATGAATTAGTGTGGCTAATCCAGCTTCTTGTACAGCTGGAGCCTTTAACCTAGATTCTAAGGCAAGGAAGGCTATGTACTCATTCAACCACTTTGTTGTGGTTTTTATGCTTCCTTGGTGTCTATAATCCCAGAATCTTTTATGGAATTGGGAAGATGCTTAATACAGAATCAGACGCTGGCCTGTGTTGTTCAGGATTGCTTACTCTGGCAGAAGCTCCCCAAGTTTTACATAAAGGCCTTTCTCATCATCTGTCCTTTCTAGAGATGTCAGAGAGTGAAACTGGGACCTGCATACAAAGCATGTCGTCTATTTTAGTCTCCTATTTTGCATCAGTATTTTTTATGATTGGCTGCCAGTTGCCTGTAACTTCAATAATTTCCTTGTCCTGCCTGTAGCTTGTTAATCAAGCAGAGGATACAGCTGAGATCCACAGAGCCCACATGGCAAATTGTAAATAGCTTTGTTGTTCCTTTAAAGTTATTATAGATTAGGAAAATAACTAGAAATGATTTCTCTTGCTTCATCACTTCATGGAAAGCAGGACTTCAGCTGAGCCTCACAGAGGAGAGGATGGGCAATAGGACAAAGGGATTGGGAGTAGAAAGGTGACAACATGGCTTCCTGGACTTCCATAATAGCCATGAATTTAAAAACACAGGGAAAAATCAATAGTGTGCAACCTGGCTCCATCTTATCCAACCACTGCCTCATTTCTGCCAAGTCTTCAATTCCAGCCTGGATTTCTTCCAACTTCCTCACCCTTATTTCTGCATTTGCAGATGGGCAGGGCCATTTTAGCACTTACCCCACCCTAGTCTTTAATTATACCAGTCCCTGTTGGATTCAGCAGCCTCCTTACATCTGATCCACAGTTTTTGGTTAAAGTTCCAGCCTATTTAATGGTAAATTCACTTCTGCAAAGACTTCTGCATTTTCATTGAACACCAGCTTTTCTTTCTTCTCCACCAGCAAAGAAAGCCCCTGAGATCATATTGTATGCACGTTCCCTCCTGCTGCAGCTTTGACAAGGCAAGGCAGGATGACTGAAGTACAGGTTGGATTTTTAAAATCAGGAATGGCTATTTCACAAGTATACCTCCAGTAGCACCAGCTGATACAACTGAAGATACTTATATCTGAGCCCAATTTGAAATGTTTTTAAAATGTATTTTTAGAGCCCTAAATCAGCCTTCCTCAATCTCATACCTTCTAGATGTGTTAGATTACAACTGCCATAATTCCCAATAACGGCATGAAGATCACTGGACTTGTAGCTCACCATATATGGAGAGCACCAGATTGGAGAAAGTTATCCTAGTGTCTTAGGGCTAGCATATTTTAGTGCACATCTGTAGTCGAGGATGTAACTGATTGATTATATACCATCAAGTCTGTGGTGACTCTTAGTGACCATACAGATGGGCCTTCTCCAGAATGATCTATCCCCAAACCGGCCTTTTAGGTCTCCCAATGGGGCACCCATAGCCACTTTAATTTTATTTATTTATTAATCAAATTTATATAGTTGCCCATCTCGATATATGACTCTGGATGGCTCACAAATGGTTAAAAAAAAAAAAATAGCAAAACAGTACAACGGTTTAAAACAATAAAAACAATATAAACAATAAAACCATATCACAAAATTCAAAATTCACAGCTGAGATGGTACATCCATCCATAGCAGTCAATATAGCCACTGCGCAGGCTTTACCATACCCCCAGAATTTCTCCCAGAAACAAATCGGCAACCAATGCAGCCCACGGAGCAGAGGTGTAACATTGTCAGGATTAGCCCATGAAACTCCAGGAGACAGTACAGATTCTATCCAGCAAGGTTTATTGGCTTCATTCCCATTACAGAAATCTTCTCAGAGTGAAAACAATTCCCAGAGTCACCCCACAAACATCCTGCATTCCTCAGGGAGGTCCCAGTCTCATTCTCTTATCTCTTCCTCTTTGTTCTGGGGATAAGAGTACGTGCTTAACCCCTTACGCTCTAGTTCTCACATCCATGCACTGATTGAGGGGCATACATAACTGTCCATGCAGCTGTATTTTGCACCCACTGAAGCTTCTGAATACTCTTCAAGGGCATCCCCATGTAAAGCACATTGCAGTTCATATGAGAGGAGACCAAGGCATGAGTGACCATGAGCAGGGCCTCCTGGTCCAGGAATGGGCATAACTGGTACACAAGATGTAGTTGAGCAAAGGCCCTCCTGGCCATGGCTGCCACCTGTTCCTTGAACAGGAACTGTGAGTCTAGAAGGGCCTCCAAATTGTGCACAGGTTCTATTTGGGGCATTGCAACTCCATCCAAAACAAGAAATGGAAAGTCCCCAGAACCAGAAGGCTTCAACACCCAAAGCCACTCAGTCTTGCTTGCATTGAGCTGAAGTCTGTTGTTCCCCACTCAAACCCCCACAGCCTCCAGACACCAAGACAGGACCTCCACAGCATCACTTAATTGGCCTGGGGTGGAGATGTAAAGCTGGGTATCATCAGAATATTGATGATTGAGTAACTGAGTCCATTCATCTTGCTGCTGGTCATCCTCTTTCCTTCCATCTTCCACCATTATAGACCTTTCAAGAAAGCTGGGTCTTTGCATAATAGATTCAAAATGTGGTAATTTGAGCCTGCTCATTTATGCCTCAAGTGAGAACTCTGGATTGATTTGTTCGATGATCCATTTACTTGTTTTTTTTTGGCTATCCATGGTATTCTCATGAGAATTAATACTCTTTCTATCCTGCTTCTTCTTCAAAATCCAGCTTTGACTTCCATAGACTGTTACAAGGAAAACCACTGCCTGCATGATTCTACTCATTGGCATAGACATGTCACAGCATCTGAATATCTTTTCCAAGACCTTCATTGCTGCCCTAGCAAGTGCTATGGTGTATTTCTTGACTTCTGGTTCCTTTACTGTTGATAGTTCACTCTAACAGACAGAAGCTATCTAATACTTCAATATCTTCATTGTCAGTTGTAAGTCTCTTAGTTGCATCTGTTGTCATTAGCTTAGTCTTCTTTATATTTAAACTTAGTCCCATTTTTTCACTGTGCCCCTGGACATTTATTAGAGCTTCCAGATGGCTTTTAGCTATCAGGGCAGTAGGATGAAGTTACACACCTGTAAAATATGTTGGATATTGAAAGGTGGTCTCTGTTTAAGGTGCTTAATCCACCACATTTTCCCACTATCAAATAATTATTATTAGGAAGCGTCTTCTAATATTTGATTGGAATTTGCTTCCTTGCCATTTTGTCCTTCCCGCTGGAGAGATTAAATCTGCTTTGCCTTCTGTGTAATGGACAGCCTTTCGGATATAAAGATTGTTGTATCTTCCCTTAAAGAGCTCTTCTCCAAGTTCAACATTTCAGCTGTTCCTTATAAGGCTTCCAGATTTCTGTCTATTCTACCCTAGTTGGCTCACTTCATCTTCATTTTCAGCTTCGCTCAGTATCTCTTTGCCATTTGATAGGTAGCAGATAAACAGACTGGATGATAGTGACTGTCCTCTGGAAATTTCTTCTCTGAAACATTCATTCGTCTCCCATATACTTGCATTTGGGCATTTTGACAGATTTTTTTGAAAGCTTGGTGCAGACTAACAGCAATTGAATTGCTCTCTTTGCTGTTATTGTTAATGATGATATTTTATTTGTTCTTGGGCTGCCCTTTTCTTAAGTACATGTTATAGCCTTACAATTTGTCTTGATTAATTTGATACTTATTAGATGCCTTGAGAGTCCCTGTTAGACAGAAAGGCATGGTATATGAATATTTTATATAAAGAAATGCCAATAAAATAAACAATGGACAATTTTTGTTGTTCTTGTTATTCTTCGTAAAATTAGCAAACCCAGCTCAATCACAGTTATGCATAGAAATGAGCCTGTTTAGCAAGCTGTCTAGAAGCACTTCTGCCTCTCTGTAGGAAAAGACAAGACTATTTGTGGATGTTGAGCTAAGCTACACATTCTCCAGTATGGCATTTATGAGGGCCAATGTGCCCATTTACACCTTTTTAGCATACTTCAACATCCTAGCGCCATCTGATTTTATTTTTTAAAGTTACTTTATTTTTAAAAATGAGAAGATAGTTGAAGCAAGGCAGGGCATCACAAACGTAATCTTTATTTCCAAGGATGTCTCTTGGCACTAGATAGACCCCAGAAGCATTATTAGAAAATAAGATGGTCCTTTGTTAGGATGTGTATTCTCCTGCCCAAGAGAAAGATAAAAGTATGCTAGTTGTAGACATGCAACATACATATGTTATTGTGTGCAGGTCTAGGATGCTCTCTTGTAGCTTAGGAGCAGCGTTTTTCTCTCTTCAGAAGTGTAATTTCTGTTGAGGCAGTTTCTGGTCTGTTAGTCGATTGCTGCTTGTCTGCCAGTAAGCTGTTTGTATATAAATCTTTCCACATTGTCCCATATTATTTTACTCTAGGTAGTAAACTTGTATACATAAAAGTTGACACGGTTTATATCTATTTGTTGTATAAAAGTTTTGCTGTGCAACACAGCTGCAATACAGAGTACTCTAAGAGGCTAAAGAATATGGTGAGTAACAATTTGTTTTTCTGATAATTCAGCATCTTGTGACTGGCCATACCAACCAGAGTAGCCATTTGGTGAATGTACCTAAAACATGCTTTCAAAATTCCCACTGGCTCAAAGAAAGTTTAGGGTCTCTTACGTGAAGCCGTAAAGCTGGCTAAACGATGCGTAAGTCTGCTCAGACCTTTTGGATATGACTCATGACTTGTTCCTGGCTTGATTATTCAGAGTTGGCACCATTGATTAATGGCCTTCATTCTACCAGAAGAAACCATAGGGTGAAACTATGGTTTGTTTTTATCATATGAATGGATTTAGGTTCTGCTTTCTTTCGGAGGAGTGAAGCCAGAATCACATACATTCACACATCATGTCAAACAAGCTTGTCTAAACAAAGCCGTGAGATCATTCCTTAAACACCCATTCTTGCAGGTAGACCCATAGTGGCAATATGATAGAGGCAAGCTAATATCCTTTGTTTGTGAAGCTGTCTCTTCACCCTTGCTCTGAAATTTATTCTACTCCACATTTTTTTAAACAACTGTTACTTCTTGGTTCAGTGAGCAGGTTCTGAGAGAAGTAGCTGATTCATTCCTTATTTTGGTACCAATTATTGTAGTCTTGTTGTTTTTGTTTGTTTGCAAAAGACTCCATTCCTTCTTCTCTCCCACCACACTCTTTCTTATCAGGCTACAGGAGGCTTCAGCAGTTAAAACAACATTGGGTTTTAGCAGGCGACTGGCGTGAAGTCAGTCGATCCAGGCCTGTGGGGAGGAAATGAGCCCTTCCTTTCTAGGCACTGGGTGGTTTTCATAAGACCGTGTGAATCCAAACCTCTGCTGCTGGAGAAACAGCTTGGACCTGGAGAGAATGTCTACTTTGTCCAACAAATATGTCATTGCATAGACTAAGGATACTGCCATCTATGTTAGCATCCACAAAAATAAATCCATTGATATTTAAGGCACTGCAAGATTTTGTTGCTTTGGCTACAAAAGACTAATATGACTATCCCCCTGGAAAATTTTGATAGGAACAGATACCACCAGAGAGTCTTTCTTTGCAAACAGACAAATCAACCGGCAAACGTCCTCAAAGGAGTTTGTAAAGAATGACAGAAGCAAAACAAAATCTCCAGCTTCCCCCTTACTTCCCCCCCTTTCCCTTTTATGATAAAAGTTAAGGACACATTATTTGAGGGTCTCTTTTCTCCATGTTTTGGTTTTAGACGTGGCCATAGACTCCGTTCCTTCTTGATCTGTAAGTATATCAAACGCCTTTCCTCTGATTCATTGGCCAGTTCAATTTTATTTTAAGATACATATTTCTTCTTGTAAAGCATTGGCCCCAACTCCAGAACATCCTGGTGCCAAAGAATATAATAGATAGGCCTTATCTCAGACACCACAATCTCAGACTGTCCCTTCTGTGTGTGTGTGTGTGTGTGTGTGTGTGTTTCAATTTTGTTTGTAACTTTTCTTCTCGTGTGCTTGATGTAAAGAGATCTGTCTCTGGTTGCCTTTTAAACTGCCACAGGAAATGCAGTAAGGGCAGGGGTCAGCCAGCAGTCCCTCCCATGGGGAACCCTTGTACACATAACACGGGGACTTGTTTAACTCTGAAGGAGGGAGACGACCAGGCATTTCCTGTTTATGTGACTTACCAATCCTAAGAATGGAGGGGGAGGGAGGCAGCTGTGATGGCTTGGAGGGGTGGCAACTTAACCAAGAGGAAACACAGCAGTCATATGTGTGCACCAGCATTCTGCCAAGGAGGAATAGCCGAGGAAGGATTTGCAAATGAGCCATTTTCTGGTGACCAGCAAAACGTTGCCTATCCCAGATCTCAGACTAACTTGCATCCTTATAAAAGCTGCATTGATTACAAGGTGCCAGGTTATGAGCATGATTTATGAAGGATAGTGACAAGACAGAGCATGTGCAGAATGGGGTGACTAGGAGGGTGAAGGGTCTCAAAATTGAGCCTTCAAAGGAAATGGTCAAAAGGACTAAGCATGTTTATGCATGAGATGAGAAGACTACACTGAGGTACAGTATTAAAAACACATTTCAAATATTTCTACAGAAGATGGTGCAGACTTCTCTGCTCCAAAGTTCAGAACCAATGGTTGAGAATGGCAAGGAAGCAGATTTGGGCTAAGCATTAGGAGAAGCTTCTTGATTAATAGTGGATTACAGTATATTGCTTTGGGAGTGATGGAAGATTTTTCACTGGATGGGCTGCCTGTCAGGGAGGAGTGTCTGCAGGGGTGGGAGTGGGGTAAAAAAAGTCAAGATGGCGGTCATGACTGTACAATCAAAGCCCTGCTCCTTTTTAATGTCCACTGCATGTAAAATAGAATTAAAATGGGGTTCAGCTAGTTGATCTCCATGGTATCTTCCAATACTACAGTTCTTTGTTCCTATGCACTGCAAAACACTATTTAAAATTTCAAAATGCTACTACTACTGAGGCATGCCTTGAACTGTGATAACAACTTGAAAAGCATTTATCCCTTGTGGATCTTTAATCAAAAGAACACCCACTGTCTTTGCTTTTAAATCAGTGCAGGACAGGCCACTGAAGGTTAAATGAAAACAGTATATGAAGAAAAGAAATAGACAAGACTTCAAAAATGAGACATCATGGCAGGAGGCAAACAACCAAAGATGCCTATTGTGGAAATACTAATGTCATAAGCAAAATTTTGAAAAGTATTTTTTTAAAACCTTCCCTCTGTCATGAATGTAGCATTTGGAGGTCCTTTCCCCACTTGAACCCAAGCATGGGACAAGCCCTCGTAATCTGGCCCCATTATGTTGTCTTATCTTGTCCCTAACCTATGCTTGAGGCATCCTTACATCATTGAGTGTTAGTATTTTCCTTCTTAAACTGATAGCATTCAATGGCAGAAGCACGAACTGTATAATCTGTATGCATTGCCACACATTACTCTGGAGGCAAAGTCAGATGACCCATAGTGGGGCAAGATCAGCCTGATATCTATTGGCGTCTTCAGGCCGGTATTAGGCATGTCCCTTCCTCTTTGGTCACTGGGTATTCTCCTCCAGAGCCATTTTGTTTCAGGGAATGGGAAAGACCAACTTTTATAAACCAGGCTTTCCTACAATACTTGCCATCTCCAGGACAGCTGATTCACAGGCTCCAGGAAGTGGGGGTTAAAGGAAGAAATACCTGCTGTTTCAAACCCTGATGGCCAGCTTGAAAGAGCAGAGTCTCTCCACTGAACTACACCTCCTGAAGCCTGCTGGACAGTTGATCCATGACTATATTGTATTTATAGTTACTGGACTAAGACAGCTGTTTTCATGGCTTCAGGAGAACTTGAATGTAAACTTATGACTCATTTCTACCTATCTGATTACAGCTGCACAATTTGTGCTCCTCAAAACCTTAGATGTTGCCCATCAAACCCTTCCAAAATGTGGAACCAAATGGAAAAAGTGTTAATGCAGCAATAGTAGCAGCAGCATATTATTATTACATCCATGGGAAGTAATCATATTAAATGAAATCAAAACGTTCTGCCTGTTTTGCCTCCACCCATTTAGGGGAATAATGTTGCCCCCAGCACATCTTTCAGAGACAAAGAGAAGTTTTGGATCTGAAAAAGATTAAGCATTTTTCTATTAGATAAGATGAGGTTCTATAGAGGACTGAGGTCATGCCTCCCCCCCCACAAAAAACCTAGACTTTCTCTGATTGCTTAGCAAAACCTTTGCTGTATAGCTAATGGTGGATCTAGGGCCCTCAAAAAATTTTTGTTTGAAGAACTGCCTGATCTAACTTCAATTTAAAGATTGAGAACCATAAGAATGGAAAAGAGGGGCTTCGAAGTTGCACTCAGCACTTGGGCATCAGATCAAGCAGGCATTTAAGTCACCTGGCCCTATTCTTTCTAAATTTACATTTATGCAATCACAAAATTTAGTACCTGCAAATTGTCTACAGATCTCTGTCCTCTTTTTTGGGGGTGGAACAGTTTCTCTACTAATTTATTATTTAGGTATGATGCATAACTGCATCCCTCAAAATAGCAATCAGTTGCACTTATTTATTTATATCCTGTCTTAGTTCCTAAGGTGTGAACCTTACAGGAGCTGCAGAATATGGAATCTGTTCTCACTTTTGCCCAGTACTATACATCTACTGTTGTGTCATCAAAAAACTGTATTGTCATGAAAGTTGCTGCGCCAATTGCCAATTTCAAACCTGCCTCTATTATTTCTGCTCCAATTATTGCCAGTCACCTGACTTCCGTCTATGGCAATAGGTGCCTAAGGGCCTTTCTCCACTTGTACCTAACCGTGGTACAAACACGCCCCAACACCTCCTTTTCTGATGTGTCCCCATAACATTGTCCATCTTTTCCTCAGCCCACAAGTGACATACAGTATTTAAATTATCCTTAGCTGAAATGATGTTAAATAGTGTTTCCCCACTTAAACTGACCGCATCCAAGAGCAACTACAAGTTGAATAAAATATCTTGCATTTCACCCACTTGGAAGCCAACTCAGGTGACCAGTAGAATGTGGAATCAGAGAGGTGCTTATTGGCTTCCTGTGTATGGTGTAGGCACAGCACATTCCCTCTGATCCCCTATCACTCTTATCTGTTGCCATTCTGCTGTGGTCTCCCTAAAGAGCTAATCACAGTGGTATGAGAAACATAAAGAAAATGACCTGAAACAGGTGACAGTGAAATGATGCAACAGTGAAACAGCATAGCACTGAAATGACAGGAGAATCTCACCCCAACTGCCTCCTGAACAGCACGGAGAAACCTGAAAGTTGGCATTTATTGAATTCTTTATTAAAGAAAGGGAGAGAAATCCAGAGCAAAAGTGCTATTTGTGACCTTTTTTCATGATTTTGACCAGCATTTAAAAAAAAAAAAAAATTCTATTTGGTCTGCAAAGAAATGGGCTGTTTGGAGGAGGGGTGAAGGAAAGAGCCTAGAGATGATGAAAAGAATCCTGTAACTAACCCTACTCTGTTCCTGCTGCAGTGCAGTGATTGATGAATGTTTTTTCTGCCAGCTAGTGGTAGGCTGAAGAGGGAAGGCAGCCAAGCCAGAAGAATCAAATAATTTTGTATAAATTGCTTTGCTTATTAGGCCCTATACATGCAAGATTGGGAGAGCACTATTCAGCAGTGAATCAGAACAGAGACAATAAAAACAGGGTAGGGATCAGCAATAGGGGCAATAAATTTTGTACTGGTATAATCTGCTAACTCAAGGGTTTGGAATATAGCAGTTGAACTGAGCAATGGGGAAAGGCTCAAAGCCAAGCATATTTTAGATAATTTGAGGCTGTCCTTGGATGGTGGCAGCATGAGGGGGCAAATACTTGTGACACAAATACAGTTAAAGATGACTTAATATGATGGGGACAAGCTGAAGGCAACACCATGAGGCATGGCAGAAAAAATAATATGTGTATATCAGTGCACGACAAAGCATGCATATGTCATAATTAGGTAAAAATGGGGACAGGGCTTGGGTTTGATCCTAGAAGTAGACCATGCTAATCTTAAAGGTCAAATTCTGGGGTGTATTCTCAAGGTATGAATGCAGGTCTTCCTGGTGACGAAAATCTGAATGTTTACTCTCAAAGCCTTTGGAGCCTCAAGCAAGTTTTGTCTATAGATTTTCTTTGTTTGTCTTGGGTTTGAATGTGATCTTGCCTCTGTCCTTGGCTGCTATTGGTATCTGTGGGATGGCCTGTGGCGATGGGGGTTGGAGAGATATTTTGGCTTGGGACACTGAAAGAAAAAGTCCTGGGAATAGTTAGGAATGTAGTCATGAGGGTTGCAAAGGAGAGTTGGAAATAGCACTAAGTGAACAAAGGGTACTCTGAGCCTGCCTGAAATCTCACTAGTGCTGTGCAGAAAAATTCTCCTGCGCTGAATGGTATGCATATGGCACTAAGCCAGGATGGTAACCCCCAGTCACAGGCTACATGCAGTCCCCCAACTCTATTTTTGCAGCTTCCACAATCTCCCTGAATCACACTGCCAAATCTGGTTGCAAAACTCTTCTTTTCTCAGCATGATCTTCTCTTGCAGTTTCTCTTGATAATTTAAGCTGTAAAATAGGTTCATGTAAAGCTTGGCACATCTATTTTCTTTCAAAAATAAACATAACTACTCCAGGCCTCTAATAAACTGGCCTCATAAATATATAACTCTACTTACCTACCAATATACCCATCACTCTATTCCCTTTTGGGGTAAGCAACATTATGCAGAATGCAGAAAAGGAATAAGAAATAATAAGGCAAAGAAACTAAAAGCCTGAGAATGTATTCATCTTCTTTGGTCCTCCTTATAATTATCTTAAAGAAGGGTTCTTGGACTTTTCCACTATTCCATGAATTTCATGAAAGGGCTGCAGCCCAAGAACAGAGGCACCTGCTTTGCCTGCAGAAGGCCCTGATTTTAGACAGGCATACATAGCTATCATACTATAGGTAGTCCTCGCTTAGTGACTACCTTGTTTAGTGACCATTCACAGTTACGACAGTGATGACAAAGTAACTTTGTGACTAATCCTTGCATTTATGACCTTTGCAGGTCTGTAAAGCAAAGGAAAGCTGAAGTAAGATCATAAGCATAGTCACAGTTTCACTTAGCAACCACTTTGTTTAACAACCGAGTTGCCGGTCCCAATTGTGTTTGCTAAACAAGGGTTACCTGTATGCCCTTTTAGGAGAAGGGATGTTATGGAAAACATAGAAAAGGAATAAGAAATACTAAACCAAAGAAATTAAGGGCGCAAAAAAATGAAATACAGCTAAAACTAGTTGATACCAACATCATTCATGTTCTTCTTGATGTCTTTTTGTCCTTGCAAACCATCTTTGCTTCTACTACTTCCATGCACGACTTCATACATTGTCTTTTCTCACCTCTCTTTCAGGATCTCATCAATTCCATACAACCATGACTTTCTCAATCTTTCCTTTCTCTCAACCTATTCACTCTGTCTTCATATGTTTGGCAATTCAATCCTCTTTCATTCCTTCAGAATGTATGATCTAACATCTTCAACATACTTCTGTTGTATTGGTCACCTCATTTTGTAATCCAGTCTACATTCATCTTGACCCCATTTCTTCTTTTTTTCCACACCACATGCTTAAGGAACTCATTCCCACTGAATTCAACTTATTTTTATGTTTCTCCTGGCATATGCTAATTTCACTTCCATATAACAAAGCAGCTAAGAGCATACTCTTATAAATAGTCATTTGCACCACCTCCAATAAATATTCATTTCTCACAACAGACCACATTCAGTTCACTACCTTTTTATCAGCATTTGCATACCTTAACATTTTCCCATCCATTTTCCAATCTTCTACCACAGTACATAAATTCGTCTACATGCTCCATTTCTTTTTCTTTTTTTTGCCATTTATGTATAGTTTGCAATTTAATCAATTTTCCCTTTCAAATTACTTTGATCTTCAATACAGTACTTCTCAGATTCATGCTCCTCATTGCATCTTACAATCTGTATATTCACTGCAAATCGTTTGGGTTCTCTGCTAACGACACAGTATCATGCGTGTATAGATGTCGATGTACATTTATGTTTCCAATTAACACATCAGTGACATCTCTGGGGGAGTCAAATGAGTCAATCTGACTAAAGAAGCATTGTGCTGTCACGTTACAAGCCATGCTCCTTTTGTACATGCATCATGACGTCACACATGTGTCCAAAAGAGGCAGAAGTTCAGTGTAATGGCACAATCCCACTTTTGTCTTTTTGACAACAGCATCAGAAGTCCTTCTCTCATTCTGATTTTTTTGCAGTAGTCATCATTCTCTGATAAGCATTTTTTCTCATCCATGGCCTCTCTTACTTCATTATTCCACAAAGCATCCTTTTTCAGACTTAGTGTAGCTCCATACACTTCTATTTCACTTTGTAACAGAATTGTTTTCACTCTATTCTGAGCAGCTTCCACTTCCTCTTTCCTTCCACCCACTTTTCACTGATTCTGTTAGATTAATGTCTTTCCTAATACTGTTTCATACAGGTGAAATTTTCTCTTCCTGAAATTGTTCTGCCTTTACAATGGCGTCTTTCACTTCTTTCCTTTTCTTCCATGTCCCTTTTCCCAAGATCCATACAATACTATCAAACAATGGTACATTCCATATTCATAGCCTCTCATCACTCTTGTATCCTTCACTAATTCTCTCTGTCTTTCATCGTCTTATAAAATCCATCACAATTTTAGATTTAGATTTATTCTGTTGCAATATTTGCATTTGCATAGTCTTATACTTAACCCATGTATCTGAAACTAATAGACATATTTCTCAGCAGATACTCACCAATATATTATTCTCCATTCATTCAGAATGTTGCACAATATTTTCCAGAACTCATTTCTTCCATTATCACCATTAATTGGAGCAACCATCTCCAGTCTATAGATTCCTACTTTCATACATATCTACAAGAATCTAGACGCCATGTACAGTATTTATGCTTTCTAACATACATTTTTGTCTTTTTAATCCTAATTAACCTGCAAGTATTACTCTAGTATGCATTTTAAAAATTGTTTCCTGTTCAATATACTTGAAATCAAGTCTTATCTTTTTCAGTAAATAATTTTGATAACTGCATATCCCTTTCTTCATAATCCCTTTCCTCCCTACTTAACCCCCCCCGATTATTATTATTTTTTTGCATGAAAGTACAAGTACAGAAATAAAAAATGGGTGTACTCTGACATTTATAGGATATGTGGTAAACTTACCCTTTCTGTGTGTGCTGTTTCTCCACCTGTACATTGCTTTGTATCTATAAGATTTGGAAGAAAGGTCTTGCTCTGTATTCCAGGCGGGATACTGGTTCCCATTTTGCACCAAGCCAACTTTTGTTTAGCCATGGTTTCTTGAATAAAACACTATGATAAAGATAGCACAAGGGACCCGTAAACGATGGGCTACCAACACAATTGCCCAATATGTGAAGTTAGAGCCAAAAGAACCACATTGTGGCTCTGTATTTATGAACTCAGCCAAAAAGAAGGTTTGAGGGGAAAAAGAAGGAAGCAGGGCTGACTTGATGCTGAAGTCATGAGTTGCACAGTGATGGTTTTAAGAAGGAATATAAAATGATATTGAGGACAGTCAAATTTGGTCCAACCTGGTGCTGTGACAGTATCAGGTTGCAATCTCTCCACTGCCGCTGGATGAAGAAACAAACAATTGTTTGTTCACTAACCCTCGCCCTTTAAAAATATACAATCTATCTGCTGCACAGAAGTGTCTCTGTTCATAAGCAAAAGGCACAGATTTTTGTTGTTGTTGCTGTTGTTGCTGAAAGAAGACAGAAACTAAACAACCTGATATTTAGCAAGATGACTGTGTATCTGTATCTATATGGTGAAGTTTGAATTGGCCTAATAACAGTAATTGCCTAAATATGGATATTCAATTTTTTTCTTCTTGCCACAATCTACCACTGCCCCCCCCCCCCCCGCATGTTCAGAAATAATGAGTTAAGGGGCCAATATTAGGAAAAAACCTTCCCTATAATAAAAAGTGATCTCTGCTTCTTTCTCTGTGGGAATTTTCTGGTCTTATCATCCAGTCTAGCTCAAGGAACAATAGTGGAAAAGCAGAATTTGTTTTATTGCACAATATATATAGGGAAACAAACCTTTATGGGGCAACACTGTTCTAAACATGCTTTCTACAGGGTAAAACTCAGTAATGGAATGGGATTTACTTCTGAGTTAATGTACTTAGGATCTTGCTTGCAGATATCATGGGATTATTGTAGGCAGTATAAAACTGCTTGAATAATACGCTTCTGCTTGCTATTGAACATAAGCAGAGTCTTGTTGGACGCCATCTAGAACCCATGCTGTGGGGCTCTTCCAAGCAGAGAAGCAGTGGAATTCAAGGGACCCTCCTTCTCCATCAGATGATGCTCTGACCAGACACTTGTGCTTATATTTAGTCCTCCCGGCCTTTCTCTATTTCACGCTTTTTGTTAAATTAAGCGTGACCTCCAGTGACTATGTATGTTTGATATTGCTTTTTTCCAGGATGTTTGTTGTTAAATGGGATGCCACTGCAGAAGCCATTGTGTTCTTCTGCCTTATCTGTGATCTGTGTTGAGGTCAGAGGGGGTGGGACATTGGAGTTCCTACACTTTGTAGCCTCGTGGGATCCTGCTGTAGTGGGGTGACCCCGCTGCTAGTAAAGGTACCCAAACATAGAATTATTGACATGTCAGCCTTTCTGACATAGAGAAAACACGGTGGCAACTGGGCCAATGTTAGCAATTTTAATCTCTCTCATTTTCTTTTTTAACATAAGGGAAGAGATGTTTGTTTTGGCACAAAACTGAGTGAATGTGAGGAGGCATTCAGTCCTGGCTGGTAACCAAGCACTGACTGGCTGATAGTACTCTGTACTCAATTACCGGACCAGAAAAGCAAATGCTGATTAACTGTTGGTTCTCTGTGTGCTCTATAAACTTGCAAATATATAAACATGCCCATTCCCATTAGGTGGAAATAGTCAGAACTACTCACCCCATTCCAGCTGCATTTGAATTATGACATGAGAGTTTGTAGGTATTGGCAAGGCTGGCCATCTGAAAGTGCTCTTTGAGGAAGCTATGAGCAGGGTGCAAATGCGCTGGGGAAAATACTATTGCTACCTTAGTTTTCAACAAGACTAACATGTCTGCAAGTGCCTTGCAATTAATTCTTCTGACTTCAGTGGTGGGAGAGAAAAACAGGTAGTATACAGGTGAAACTCGAAAAATTAGAATATCGTGCAAATGTTCATTTATGTCAGTATGGCAACACAAAAGGTGAAACCAATATATGAGATAGACGCATTACATGCAAAGCAAGATATGTCAAGCCTTATTTTGGTATAATTGTGATGATTATGGCGTACAGCTTATGAAAACCCCAAATTCACAATCTCAGAAAATTAAAATAGTGTGAAAAGGTTCAATATTCTAGGCTCAAAGTGTCCCACTCTAATCAGCTAATGAATCCATAACACCTACAAAGGGTTCCTGAGCCTTTAAATGGTGTCTCAGGCTGGTTCAGTAGGAATCACAAGCATAGGAAAGACTGCTGACCTGACAGTTGTGCAGAAAACCATCATTGACACCCTCCATAAGGAGGGAAAGCCCCAAAAGGTAATTACAAAAGAAGTTGGATGTTCCCAAAATGCTGTATCAAAGCACATCAATAGAAGGTTATGTGGAAGGGAAAAGTGTGGTAGAAAAAGGTGCACAAGCAGCAGGGATGACCGCAGCCTGGAGAGGATTGTCAGGAAAAGGCCATTCAAAAGTATTGGGGACTTTCGCAAGGAGTGGACTGAGGCTGGAGTTAGTGCATCAAGAGCCACCACACACAGATGGATCCTGGACATGGGCTTCAAATGTCGTATTCCTCTTGTCAAGCCACTCCTGAACAACAACAACATCAGAAGCGTCTTACCTGGGCTACAGAAAAAAAGAACTGGTTTGTTGCCCAGTGGTCCAAAGTCCTCTTTTCTGATGAGAGCAACTTTTGCATTTCATTTGGGAACCAAGGACCCAGAGTCTGGAGGAAGAATGGAGAGGCACACAAGGCATGATGCTTGAAGTCCAGTGTGAAGTTTCCACAGTCTGTGTTGATTTGGGGAGCCATGTCATCTGCTGGTGTTGGTCCACTGTGCTTCATTAAGTCCAGGGTCAATGTAGCCGTCTACCAGGAGATTTTGGAGCACTTCATGCTTCCTTCCTCAGACGAGCTTTATGGGGATGCTGACTTCATTTTCTAGCAGGACTTGGCACCTGCCCACACTGCCAAAAGTACCAAAACCTGGTTCAATGACCATGGGATTACTGTGCTTGATTGGCCAGCAAACTCGCCTGACCTGAACCCCATAGAGAATCTATGGGGCATTGCCAAGAGAAAGATGAGGGACATGAGACCGAGCAATGCAGCGGAGCTGAAGGCCGCTATTGAAGCACCCTGGTCTTCCATAACACCTCAGCAGTGCCACAGGCTGATAGCATCCATGCCACGCCGCATTGCGGCAGTCATTGCTGCAAAAGGGGCCCAAACCAAGTACTGAGTACATACGCATGCTTATACTTTGCAGAGGTCTGACATTGTTCTATTTCCAATCCTTGTGTTATTGATGTCATGTAATATTCTAATTTTCTGAGATTGTGAATTTGGGGTTTTCATAAGCTGTACGCCATAATCATCACAATTATACCAAAGTAAGGCTTGACATATCTCGCTTTGCATGTAATGCGTCTATCTCATATATTGGTTTCACCTTTTGCGTTGCCATACTGACATAAATGAACATTTGCACGATATTCTAATTTTTCGAGTGTCACCTGTAAATGCACACACATGTGGATATGAAAATGCTAGAGCTTTGCTTCCTCTCTGCTCCTTCCCTCCCCCATCTCTAACCAGTAACACTTGCAGAGTGAGGTTGAGGTGTAGCAGGTCTGCAGCAAATACAGCCAGGTATTTCAAAGCAAACAGTTCTGGTCAGTTTATTAACACATTCAGTTATTGAAGCCTGTGTGGGATTGCCTGTTGTAGAGTAAATGAATAACAGCAGGTGGCAAACCATCGCCCACACTGGAGGATGCGTGTGTGCGTTTCAGGCTGTGATTCTTGGTAGAAAAATAAAAGCATGATGAAATGATTCCAGTTTTTCAATGTAACAAATTCCAGAGGTGATGCTCAACAACAGATTAAGCCATATGGCTTCCATTATGGTCCAAAATGCACTGTTAGGTATCATGTACGTCCATGATGCCAGTTGTTCATAGGGCTCAAAATTACAGTAGCCTTCCCCAGATATCGAAGGCATCAGGGCAGGAAAGACTGGCCCATATGTTTCATTTAATGGCAGCTGTTAAGGAATATAGTATTAAGGAAAGGCTGATGGTAGATTTTTGGACACAGTTTTGTTAAAACAAAAAATCATTACACTGTCGGGGGGGGGGGGGGAATCCAAATTTTATAGCTCAGTGATAGTTTTATTAAGATCCATCCAAACAATGCCAAAGGCTATGCAAGCTTTCAAGTTCTCAAGAAATTTTTACCAGGCAAGCTGCCTTAAGAAATTAAGCTAGAGGTTTTAAGCCATAATGTTTGTAGTTTGAATTAATCTGTGGACTGAAGGCAGAGCCACCTTTAAATGGCATTGGTATCAGATTTCACTTTCTCTTTAGGAACGAAGAAATCAGTTGTCCCCCCCCTCCAACTTTGAAAACACAGAGATTTTAGTCCCCAGTTTATTACCATGTCCAACAAGCCTTGGAGTAGAGACAAATATTGTTCAGTACATAAAAAACAAAACAAAACCCTAAATAATACTTGCAGTTGAAGCACCACATATAAAATCAATCAAGACAAACTGGATTGCATTTCCTAGCTGAAGAATGGCTTAGATTTTCCATTGCATGGAGCTAAGTACAACCATCTATTATCATCAGTGGCTTGCCTTTCGTACCACTGAAACCATGTTTTGTGATCACAATCTACTGAATAATTCACAATTGGTGAGGTTCATACAACATGCTAAACCATAAGCCAACCCCCAAATTGATTTAGTGCAATGTGTGAATCTAACCTCTATGTTAGTGGCCTTTAAAAGGCACAGTTGTAGTGGCTGGTTGAATATCTGGCAAAGGTAATGGAAGGTTAATCTGCACAGCCCACAAGATGGCAGGCACGTTGTCATGATCCAAGCCCACATGCATGTACAAAAGGGGCAGCACTTGGATTCTTTTGCCTCCCTGCCATCTTGTAGATTTTAATTCCCCTGAGGATGACTCTGCCAGCTTGCCCCCTGGTGAATATGAGCCACCGATCCTTTCCCAAGGCCATGAACACAGAATGTCAACTCTCCCCATCTTTTTCTGCTATGTGGAGTGTGCAGTGTGTGGGTTTGTGCACACATGCTATTGCCAGTGGGGCTGGAATTACAGATATGTATGTGTGAAATGTTTTTAGAATGGAAGACCAGGATGACGAAATGCAATTAATTCTGCCTCTTTCAGGGATCAGAGATTGGTAATTCCCAGATGCCCCCGTGTGCCAAATTAAATACGATATGGGAAGATCATGAATGAATAACAGTAGTTGAGGGGAAAGGGGGCAGCTTGGATAAGACCAGGAAAGAGCTTGAATGGGGAAACCACCAACAAACACATCTCTAGATTTTCCAAATGATGCATGCTTTTTAATATTTCTATCGTGTTCTTCCTTATCTTTATTTCAGGCTAAAAAGCCCCAATGTTTTTAATCTTTCGTCGTAAGAAGTTGCTCTAGCCCCTTTACTTGTTCTTTTTTCTTTGCAACTTTTCCAGCTGCAGACTGGTAGGCTGATGTGGAATTTACTTAATCATGATGTTTGAAAGCAAGCATTTATAGTAGGTCTATTATTGGAGTTGGGTGGCCAATAAATTTAAATAAATAAATAAATATTACATCTTGGCTACAAAAGTCCAGACACTTCTCTGTATCTCCTTGCTGCCATCTAGTGGTTGTCTGGAGTTTTGCAACCTGATTGCAGTAACCCTAATGTATAGCAAGAGGTAATGAGAATTTATGCACAGAACCCAATGGAGCCAATTCAAAGAACGTCACTGGAAGAGACCCAGTTTAAAACAACACTGGAATACACCGATTGTGGACTGGACAGCAGAGGGTGCTGTTGACCTGGATTAGGCATGCTGCTGTGCCGTTGAAGATGGCATTGCATCAGTTCAGCCCATGCTTTTGCGGGTCTTGGAATTTTGCAAACAAACTCTTCCCTTAAAAGGAAAAAATGTGAATTTTGGGCAGACTGGTTCTCCATCCCCTTTCCCTTTCCTTCCGTGGTGAGAAATCTGATGTCCATATGGGTTGAATATGGAGGTAGGAAGCCACCTTGTGGCCTGGATGGAACAATGTAAGAACTTTTAAAAAGTTGTGATAGTCCATTTGCTGTTCCAGAATAAAGCGGAATTAGATGAATGTAAGAGATTTAATAGGGATGTATTGATGATAAGCAGTGTTTCTCAGCCATTTCGACCACTTGACACTGTTTTGGCCAAGCTACTGAATTTTGGTAGTGAATAATATCATGTTAAGAATCCCAGTGCCCTGTTTATTTTCCTTTTACAGTATTATCAGAAATAGAATGCATATGTTTTGAGCAGTTCATTTGCTTTACAAGGTAAGGGCAATATTAAATACTCCTCCAGGGAAAGAACAGGAATTAAAGCAAACTTGTTAGAAATATCAAGTCACAGTATGCCACATTACCTTTAAATCTAAACTTCAAGTAAAAAAATGTTCCTTTAAAGCTTGGATTTTGCAAACTTTTTCTTAATTCTTACCACCTCTCTCAAGATATTTTATTTGGAAATTGGCATGAAGCTTTTAAAGACATTCCATGCTGCATTTCCTTAAGAGCAGTGTTGTCCAAACTTGGCCACTTTAAGATGAGTGGACTTCAACTCCCAGAATTCCCCAGCCAGCATGGCTGGCTGGGGAATTCTGGGAGTTGAAGTCCATTCATCTTAAAGTGGCCAAGTTTGGACAACACTGCCTTAAGAGGGACATGAGGAAGAGAGGACCCTACATCAAGTGCAGTGCTGTGTTTGCCTAATAAAACAAGGATGAAGCTTGTGGCAACTTGAAGAAAAATATGAAGGATTCTGCTATTTGCCAGGTGACCTCCTATATATAAGTACTCTGTGGTAATATAGAATAGTAAGTACCTAATATTTATTTTCCATTTGTGGGGTATAACTTGGTTCTATTTTGTCTTTCTAGATTTCCCTTTATTTTAATAAATGTCTTATGTTTTCCTAGAAATTGAGTATCTGTTCGTACCATTCCAAGAGAGACTTTGCTCACCTCTTGCGCCTAACCTTCTCAAGAGGACTGATTTGCACCTTTCGCTGCACCTACGCTATATCTTGGAGGCCAGCAGTTGCCTACATAATAGAGTGCTACCTAATTGTTTCTTGGTCCAGACCTTCCCTCTCCCCAAAATCAGGGGAAAGAAGAAGCTGGCAGGAACTGATTAGTTTGATGTTTGAAACTTAGGCCCATTTTGAAGTGTGGATGGAATTTGAGAGAAATCTGTAGGAGTAAGCTCTATAGTGACATTTTTTTCCCAAGTAAACATGCAGACTTGGAGAGATCAAATGATTTGGTGACACTAGTTAAAAATACTTGTCTCTGAATTACTAGATCACTTTCACAAACTTTTGTTGGCTGATCTTTGATTGTAGCAAATTGAAACTGAAATCATAAACTGTTGGTTGAATCATAGCTTCTCCTTAGCCCTACCATTGATCTATTAACTGCATATATATAATTTCTGTTAACCTGTCAGGACCAACAACTAGCTTACATATGATGATACAGTCTGGTATGATATTAAGAGTTAACAAGAAGACTCAAAGCCAGTCCTACTATATGATCGCACAGTTCTGCATAAAATTGGCACATGTTGCATGGATGCATATTTAGAAAGAATGGTTATCTTTTAAATGCAACACATCTCACCATAGTGGGGACAACTGACCTATGCACTCACTTAGTGTTAAGTTAAACAAAAAATGATTGGCACCTTTCAAGCCCCCGATTTTCTCTTTTGTCTTAATTAAATGAATCTAATTACATGGATTAGAAAGCTCTTCATAGAGGAAGTCTGGGTTATCTTTTTTTTTTAATAATAATTTTATTAAACATTACAATTAAAAAGATAAGAACTAAGAATATAAAAGAATAAAAAGAAAGAATAGTGCAGAAAAGGAGAAAAAAGGAAAGGAAAGGAAAGAAATAGAAAAGAAAGAAAAAAAATAAGAATATAGTTAAGAAAAAAAAGAAATATATAAAAAAGACTTCCCTTTTTTTATACTTGTGAGGTTCCTTTATCACAACAAGTACAAACAATTTTAGTAACTTATCAACTTGTCTTAAAATACAGCAAATGATCTCTTCTTCCCATATCTCATCTCTTATCTATAAACAAACCATTAAAGGCTTGTTGTTTCAGTCCTGATCAGCAAAAGTCCATTAAGGGTTACCAGAGATAACAACATATCCATTTTAACCTTGGTCAGATAAGCCAACTTTATATTCCTTCCTTTTACTTTTAACAATTTTGATATTTAATCCCTTCAAATAATGCCCTAGAACTTGATTTCATTTTTTTTTTTTTTGTCCTTTGTCACAAAATCCTTCAAAGCTTTAACAAGCCTCTGTTAACTTCTGGGTCCATTGTTTACAAATATCCTTCAGTATGTCCAATGTTAAAGTATTTTGTTCCATTCTGCATTAGTAAATCAAATTTAAGTATTCTTGTCTTTTAATTGTAATCTTTAGTTCCCTCCGGTTCTCTCTAGTGTCCAACCTTCAAAGTCCCACTCTATCTTTTTTTTTTTTTAAGAATTCAAAACAAAAGCATTTTCCCATGGGAAGTATTCCTATAATTAATTTCAAAATCTTATTTCAAATCCATCTGGACCCTTAGTCCATTTCTAACTTTCCAAAATCAAAGTTCTAATCACCCTTTTGCTGTTTATTAAAAAAAAAAAAAATCTTTAAGTCCTTAAACTCATATTTAAAATTTCTTTCATCAAGGATTGAAGGAGACTCAGCTGGTGCTATAAAACTTGTTGGTCCAAAGGTTCCTAATAGCTGAAAAGCAGTTAAGAAGCAATTTCAAAAAATTATTAAGAAATGAGGCTTGGCGGACTTTATGTCCATATAGGCTCCATTAGGGCTGTGAGCTTAATTGAAATCCCTCAACTCAAAGCTGCTTGACTCACAAGTCGACCACAAAAACCTCAGTTCCTGCAGTCTACTCATGAGAAACAGCTGTCCAGAGTGCAAGTGGGCAATCTCCTTTTTCTAGAGACACTTTGCTGGCCAGAATTTGCTGCCTGGCTGCCGATCTCCACTGCAGTGCCATCCCCGCTCCTTCAGAGACATCTAGTTTGCCATGAATCCTCACCTGAAGTCAGGACGTTGGGGTTATCTAAGGGGTCCATACATTGCTATTCTAGTGGTGAGCAACTTTAAGTAGTATATATCTTGTTTCAGAGGTGGGGAAGGATTTCCCACTCCATTTCTGGTAGCAAAATAATTTGGGTTGGTCCTGAATGGGAACCATTAATGCTCCTGGTGAAATTTTGTTTGCCATTCAGCAGTGGTGGTTGGATGATAGTTGGGCCTTCGCTTGAGTCATCCTTTGCCTAGACCAAGATTTGTAAGGTCCCTTCTTCTGGGCATTAAGTGATGTGTGATGAGCAAAGAACAGGACTCCAGAAGATGAATTGGACCAGGACAAATAAATGGTTGGGGCCAGGACAAAAACTAAATTTGATTTAATGTAATTTAAATACAATTAACATTAAAGTTAAATTAAACACTGCTAACACACTTCTCTTACTGTCAAATTAGAAATTACTGCTTAGTGACAACATTTGGTGGGCCAGTCTTAAAGTCACATGTGGTATTCATACCCTCCTTTGAGCCCTCTCCAAACACAGTTGCTGACAATTAGGGTCATGTTTTTACTACTGTGAAGCAGGAAATACAAAACTGTAATGTAAAACATAAAAAGACAGTTAAGAAACAGAGCATGCTCCTCAGAATTCACTCCAGAAGCTGTGATGGGATGTCAGGAGAATGCAGACCCATTACAAAAACGGTATCTCAATCTTGGAAAAGTAGAAAGCATGAGAAAGAAACTCAAAGCAATTCCACTTTGACTGGGTTATACCTGTTGAAATAGAATGGGGCTTTGATGGGCTTTCAAGATTTTGTTTTAACCCTCTAATCTTAGAGTGCTTTCCAAGACTCCTAGTTTCCTGATCTTGTATATCTCAAAGGGCTGACAAAAGGTTAGCAGGAAAGAATTCTGGCTCCACCCAAATGTGACATCCATTGTCATTCCCAGCCCACTGTACCCTGTGTGCCATACACAATGTGTGTGTCTTGCTAGTAAAAGTGAGAAGCTCTCATCCTGCTTTAAAGGGATACATCTCTGGTTTCATACCCCTCCCTTAGGCTTCGTTCTTTTCTGAGTTTGCTTTCAGCATGCTTTTTGCCATGGATGGGCTGTTGCTTCCTGCGTTCCCATCCTCTCCATGACAGTGATAAGTAGATCTTATTTCCCCCACAAAGGCACGCTAAGACTCCAGCATGTGCTCTCCTTTGAAAGGAGCTGACCTTGAAAAGGCCATGCTGAACACCCTCCTGCTGCTGCTCAAGAAAAGGGAAGGAAGAAAGCAATCTCCTTCTGAATGTGTACATCCAGCTGAAGGACATTAAATATTTATTTTGGGCCTATGGAGAATGTCAACACATTTCCTAGAAGCAGAAGTCATTAGTTGTGTTGTATTGTGGAATGTAGTGTGCAGAGAGAACCAAGTCTCTCAATGAATTCAAGAAAAGCTGCTAGCTGATACAACTGCAATGTCAGCTAGAAAATGTCGGTGGAGCACAGTAGAGCAGGATTAGCCCTTGAACCCCAAAAAAAACATTTCATTTGCTTTATTTACATGGCATTTGCTGATCTACTTACATTTTTAGAGAGCCTTCCTCCCCATAATTTGAATTTGTGTTTTAAGTAATGCAATCTCAAACTTGCAGTGTTTGCAGACTGGGGTCTGCAAGTGGCAGTTCTATTAACTGGCCTTAGTGTCCCCAACCGGGTACTCAGAAGTGCTAATATGCCCACAGATATTTCCCTTAGTCCCATCAGAATGTTTATTCTTTAAAAAGAAGTTTAAGAAAATAGGGAACCTCCGGCCTCCAGCATAATCTTTATTTCCAGGAATGCTTGTGGCATCTTTCTTAAACAACAAAAATGATGGATGGTGGTTGACCATTACTTTATTTGAAAATGTGCCTATGTGTCCAGATAAAATATAAAAAGTGAGGAGGGGTGGCATGGAGTGTTCTGTGGGGAGAGCATTAGAGCAATGGCCCATGACCCAATGGGAGCTGTTATCAACTCGTGGTGCTCATTATATAGCTCAGGAGAATGAACGGCAGAGGAGAGGGAAGCTTGTGGTTCTTCCCTATATGCTCACTGGTTCTTAGCAGAGAATTGGTTTGATGAAGATCCACAAGTTGCTCCTGTTTTATAAACATTTCATTTTGCCACTCTGTCCTACTGCCTAATCCAGTGAGCTGTTACTCTCAACTGCAGAGCACAAGGGCATCCTCAGGGCAAGAGAGGGCAAATGATGATTTGTTAGTCATCATGTCATTGTGTAAATGAGGGGACTAACATACTTGCATCAGATGTCAAAATGTCATAACATAATTGTGCATCTTGCACGGTGTTGTCATGACTCATGTATTATCATGTTGATGTCTTCATGGCTTATTAGAGATGCTGTTGTCCCAACATATTCATAAGTGCTGTAATGCAGAATCTTGGACTATGGACTGACCCCAATTCAGTCCTAAGAACAACAGAGGCTCAGAGTGGCCAATAGTCTGATTATGAACATAATTAAAACAGTTGTTACAGTAATGGATCTCCTACAGTTGCATGTATAGATTAATAACTTATATTTAGGGACTGAAGTTTATGTTTTTAAAATACAGCAGTTCATTTCCTGATTCCAAATTTTGACAAGTGATATAACACCTCTAGGTGTCTGTCTAGCATAGAGGGTGAGCCTTCCAATATGTGTCTGCTCAGAAATAAGAATGATTGACTTCATTTGGATTTACTCCCAGGTAAGTATATGATTGAAGCCTCTGTTTATGACTTAATTTATCAATGTTAAAGCAATTGTACAGCTAAAGCAAATCTACCGCCACATAACTCATGGATGTCCTTGCAACATTCTGTCTTTTCTATTATTTTGTTAATATTAAGAAATCATATTTCAGCTTTTGCTATTCTGTTTGTTAGATACTTTGATATAAAAGGAATATACCAGGGCTACAATCAACATCTAATGTGCAATTCCAAATTATTCTCAAAGTCTTCAGGGAGGATTTTAGTTCTCTGCTGTTTTGAAGGACAATGAAAGATCAAGCTCTATGTATTTGTTAATAGAAATGGCAGAACTTTTCGATTAAGCTGATACATGGTCTCTATTGCTCAGGGGAAATGAAAAGCAGAGAGAGAAAGAGAGTTAAATTGGATTAAATCGTTAATTTTGTTTGATCACTTGTTTAGTGATTGTACATCTGGCGCACAGACCTACGTGTTGTTCTCAGTTCTACCAGAAAAACAAAACAAGAACAAGTTTTCTGACAGTAAATCACAACTAGACATTACATTCCATGCAATAATTCCAGCCGTATAAAATGCTGGAAGGATCTTATGAAGTGTAGCTCAGATGCCTCCGATGCAGAGAGCTCCAGCTTCAATCCTTGATATATCCAGTGGTTACAATGGGGGGTGGATGGGTGGGTGCGTGGTCAAAGTGCAGGAGCTGCCCTAGATATCTGCCTGGAATCCTGGAGAGCTAATGGCAACTAGGATATTGAGCTAGAAGGACAAATAACCCAACCTGGTATATAATAGCTATTCTGGGGGCATCCACACTGGCATGTCCATGCCCCTTTCAAGGATGCTGCAAAAGTTAAAAGAAAAAAAAGGAAATAGATCACTTCTTTATTCTGGCATAATCACAACAGCAACCTGGCCATAGCAGGGGAAGGGGGGTTGATGACTGACTTTCCTTCCTTTTGGACTGCAGTTTATCAAAGGAAGTTGAGATGTCAGTGATAGGGGACCAATTGCTGGTATTATCTAGCATTTAATTCTTTTATGAAAGCACTAGCCTGGCATGTCTTACCGAGACCTAATTGTGAGAGGAGAGGAGTTAATCTCCCCAGTCCTGCACACCAGGATACTCTATGCAGCAGGCCAGAGCTGGAGGGCAAGAAGGTGGCATGAACTGGAGTGGGACAGGGGGACAGGTGTGGAGATGAAGATGGCAGACATTTTCTGTGAGCAGTTTTCTAAGATAACCTAATTTGCTTTGATTTGAACTCCAGTGTTGATACAGGTCATAGGGAGTTAACCTCGGTAACTGCTTGTTAGGTCATATGGATTCTTTTCAGCTTGTATATCTCAAGGATTTGGACAGGGCTGTGAAGAACTGAGAACCACTGCTTGTTTACTCAACACCTGCCCCTGTGAGGTGAAGGGAAGTGATTAGTACCTCTTTGAGCCCAGGATGTGTTCCTGTATATCTTAAGGATGCCTTATAAAGCTTACTTAAGAAGGCTTTCTTGACTTGGAAGACCTCTTTAATTTATAGACCAGTCTCTAATATCCCATTCTTGAGCAAGGCAGTTGAGAAAGTGGCACTATTCCAGGTATATCTGAATGAGACAGATATTTTGGACCCATTTCTCTCAGGGTTTTATATGGGGTGTAGTACTGAGATTGCTTTGATCACCTTAAGGGAAGACCTATGCTGGAAACCAGATGGAAGAGTGTAACACTGCTAGTTCTCTTGGAACTCTTGGTGATTTTTGAAACCAGTGATGATGATATCCTTTTGGATCACTTAATTTAATTGGGTCTTGGGGCATTGTTTTGCAATAGATTCCAATCCCCAGCAATCACTGGATTTGGAAATAGTAGATATGATTAGCAGCATGTTTGCAGTTATGATTATTGTATCAACTGTGACCCTTCTTGAGCTTGCCAGACTTAGTGACTGTTATCCATGCCTTGGTTACAACCTACCTTGACATCTACAATGTGCTATACATGGGTCTACCCTTGAAAAGTGCTTGGAAATTTCAATTGGTGCAAAATGGGCAAAGATCTGGATGGCCCCAACCCTGTTAGCCTTTCATAAGGCTCTATAGACCTGGCTGTTCCCCCAGGCGTTTGGGTCAGGAGATTAGGGAAGCCCTGCTGGTGATGTGGCAATAAAATAAAAATAAAAAATAAAAAAAAAATAGTGATTACACAGCAAGGTACAGAGATCATACGATTCTTCTGCTGAAACATCTGCACTGGGTACCAGTTACCTGCTACTGTGGTTGGGGTTGACCTATAAAGTCTTCTTTGCAGGACCACTTCTCTTACCATGAATCTGCCTGGCTACTCAGATCTGCCAGAGATGCCCACCTGAAAATACTCTTGCTGCCATAGGTTTAACCATCTGACACATAGGTAAACATGAGATTCCTAAAAGCACTCTGTAGGGAAAGGTGCTTGGCCCCACTGTCCCAGTATTGAGGAAGCTGTTAAAAAGAAAAATCTCTTCCACCATGCTATTAATGTATTATTTTAATGTTTAATGTTTACCTGGATGTTAATTGTTTAATGTTATTTTGTTATTCTTATTAGAGCTTTTTTAAAAAAACGGTCACAAGCTGCCTTGATTATCAGATGGGTAGAAAAGTGAGTTATAAATCTAGTAAGTAATTAAATAAGTTTGTCAAGTGAAATACCAGTTAGCTTGCAGTCCAGAAATAATAGTAGTGAGTGATGGTTATTTATCAGAGGGCTTTTAAAAGTGATAAATCACAGCCATGACAGATATTTGTGCAGTTTTTATATTGTTCTATGTTTTTTGATATAGTTTTTAATTGTTAGCTGTCCAGAGTCATGAATGTGAGATGGGTGGTCATATAAATTTAAAGAAATAAACAAACAAACTGGAGTCCTGTTTACTGCTTCCTTGGGACTGGAACTAGGTAGATGTTCACAGAATTGAGTTGCTTGTCTATCAGTGGTTATTATCATGGCTACATGGAAGCTCTTCTGGGGTCAGAGGTAATGTGCTTCTGAGAACAGCTCCTGGGGAGCAATAGCATAGGGAGTTTTCATAGGAATTTGGTTGGAACAGGATGCTGGAGATGATAGAACTTGGCTGGATCCAGCAAAGCTTCTTCTTATGGTATTCTGTGATAGTTTTCACTTTTGCAATTCTTACCTTTCAGATTTCTCCTTGCATTTGTGTTTTGTCTTGTCTGGCCCAGGATCTTTTGTTACCTCCTGTGTTCAGACTGCTCATTGGAAGGATTGATACTGAAGCTCAGGCTCAGATACTTTGGCCACCTAATGTGAAGAGAGGACTCTTTGGAAAAGACCCTGATGCTGGGAAAGATTGAAGGCAAAAGGAGAAGGGGATGGCAGAGGATGAGATGGTTAGATAGCATCACTGAAGCAATAAGCATGAAACTGAGCCAACTCAGGGAGGTGGTGAAGGACAGGAAGGCCTGGTGCGATATGGTTCGTGGGGTCACAAAGAGTCGGACATGACTTAATGACTGAACAACAACAACAAAAGTGTTCAGACTTAGTTCTTAAGAGAAAGGAGGTGATATAAGTTACATGTTGAGTGAGCAGCTGTATAAAATGAATGAATGAACGAACGAACGAATGAATGAAAATTAGCTTTCCATTGCTGCCCTTTTGGTTGCTTCAGCTTGAAAGCAGAAGATATTGTGGAAGAAACATTGGATTAATTTACTGCTAAAGACAATTTAGGCAACTCTAATTGAGTGCTTCAAGGTGATTGTATAAAAATGGATAATAGGTTGGTAACAGGGCATGATAGAAGGCAGGGAGGCTGACATTTGAATCTTATTTCAGGCCTGGCAATGGGACACCATCTCTAGTTGCACATGGTGGCAAGAGGGAAGCGTACAGTAATAGGTGGCTACTGTTTACTTCAATGAATCACTTTGCGCTATGGAGGTGAGGATGTTTGCCTTGTTGAGGCATAGCAATCACATGACTCATCAGGTCGCTTTGCAGTGTGTGGGAGGCATCTTCCTGAGCTTTCAGCAATTGGAAGAGGCTTCTGTACACAGGCATATTACCTTATGGTAGAACCTGGGGCAGCAAGGCATAATTCCCCCTCACAGGGGCAACTAGGTATGGGTGTAAGAAACTCTGAGCAGACGTGCAGTGGAAGGAATGAAAAGGGGAAATTAAAGTATTACCATCTCCTCTGCCTCCCCAGTCCAGATCAGAAGTGCCTCACCAAATCTATCTGACATTTCCATAATTCTCATACTTACTTACTTATTCATTTATCAAATTTGTATGGCTGCCCATCTCACAAAAAAGTGACTCTGGGTGGTGTACAACACTTAATTATAAAAACCAATAAATATATCAAAACATTCATTTTTAAAAACTATAAATAAACTGAAATTGCAGCTCAGGCAGGGGAGTTGCTCCATAGCAGGAAGGCCAGTAGATCAGCAATAATCCCACTGCTCCATAGAACAGAACTTCAACCACAAGATCTCACATCCAGTTATCTGTGGTGCGGGGTCTTTAAAATCCTTCAAACACTTTCACACTCTGCCACCATATCCACATTTTCCATCCATTATTGAAATTAAGTTGAAATATGTGTAACCAGGGCTAGATTAAGGTCAACTGACCTTAATGGTGCCCCTTGGCTCTTCCATTGCTTGACTGACAAGACATAATGACTCAGTAAGTGCTGGAAACTAAAGTTGAGTGTGGCAGTGAAAGAGTTAAGGGCGTGAGAGGGGAAGAAACTCTATGCCCTTCCCTTGGTGCCCTGAGGAAGTGTTTATTTTGTTTAATGGTTAATCCAGGGCTGTAACTAAATTGAGCATTCTTTCTTCTGTCCTTCTCTTTCTAGGCAGACCACCTAAACATCTTCTGCCTAGTTCTGTCAACTTTTCTTTTCTTCCTGCCAAGGAACCTATATAATTAAGGATGGAGAGGATTCAAAAACAGGGCAAGTTTATGTTTTCAGATATAGGAAAGGAGTCATTGTTCTCATATGGTCTATCCCAACAACACTAAGGATGCTATTGAGACCTCACAAGGCCAAGTGGCACCTTATTTGGAAGTCTGCATCTCCTCTCATTCTTTATCTGAATTCTGACTATGCCTCTTCAAAACAGCAAGATAGCTTGTAGCTTCTCCCTTCCGTCTCCAACCAAGTTTTCATTTGTTTGCTAATTTTTAGGATTTACATCCTGCTTTTCTGGCCCTAGGCATTCAAGGAAGCTAACAATACATTTTTTAAAAAAATAAAGAAGTCCTTAAATTGTTATAAAAATAGTATCATTGCAACTGAGAAGAGGGAGATCTTGTCTCCTTCCCTAAAAAATGGAAATAATGGATGCTGAGCATCAGGGGTATTTGCAGGGGGAGTAAAAAAATCAAGATGATGGCCATGCAATTGAAAGCTCACCCCACAAAAGTCAAGATGGTGGACATGACTGTGGGATCTCATGGCCATGGCCACCATTTTGACCTCTTGACACCCCCCCCAACCCCCCAATGGATGTCCCTGCTGAACATAATTCTCATGGTGCAGATTCCATAGCTTGAGAACAAAGAAGCTCCCTCCCATGTTCCTGATAAAGAGACCTTGGAAAGTGGGCACATCTTTAAAAGGGCCCCTCTTGCTGTTTCCTAGCATTTGGATAAATGTCTACTTAGATAAGCGATCCCTAATTCAGGCCCTAATCTTTCTTTCCATAACAACTTGCTTGAGGAAGAAACATGAAGTTCTCATATTTGGGGGATCTTTGAGTTGGTTTAGTGACAAAAGGTATTGTCCCAATGTGCATTTGACTTTTTTTCTTTTGGTAGCTTGGCTTTGCTTGTTTTCCTTATACTGTTTCTCATTAGCTTTCCCCCCCTATCATTTAGACCTGTGTTGTCCAAACTTGGCCACTTTAAGATGAGTGGAATCTTAAGATGCTCCACTCCACTCATCTTAAAGTGGCCAAGTTTGGACAACACTGATTTAGACTGTAATGTTCACAGGCAGGTAAGTTTATTTTTATTGCTACTTGGTAAATCATGATGCATGCAGATAGCATGGTACCTAGACAAGTAGATAAATGTAGGATCTGTGGCACAAGATGGGCAATAAAAAGGCCTATATAAATCTGTAAAGTCTCTACTTGTAACACTTTGTCTGCCTTCGTTATGATTTTCAGTATATATACTGAGTATATAACATAGGACTAGGGGCAAAAATCTTATTTAAAAATTATCCAATATTTGCAAGATGACTGTGTATATTTGTATATGGTGGTGGTGGGGAATGCACAAATGCTATATTATTTTTAATTTTTTCAAGCATAACACTATTTTAGTAAGACGGTATTTTAATAAGAAGACAGTTTGGAAGCAGAGCCAGGGGTATCTGAGGATGGAGATTTATGGTTTTATTCTGATTTAGGCTTATTCATCACTGGCTTGAGGGATGGGCCCTGCTTTCTGCTGAGAAACAATTCAGTTATGAAAAATGAATTCCATTTAAAAGACCATATCTGAGGTTTGATTTTGCGCAGGCATTGAAGTCCTGCTTTTCTTTGCCCCTACCCATGGCCTGTACTTCCAATGAACATGGAGAGATATTGGCCATATTTTAGTTTGCGGCACTCTGCAATTCTTTTCTCTCCAGGGACTACTGAACTGTAAAGCTGTAGGCCTACAACACATCCAGAGGTCATCTAATTCAACTTCTTGCACAGAGGCATGTATGATATATTTCAAAAATACCATTAGATACAAAGTTGTGTTAGTTAGAAAATCGGTTGTTTAGAAGGACAACTGAAGCAATTAAATAGAACAGACTACCTTAAAGTTTTATAACTTGGCATGTTTACCCCTCTGAGTTAACACTGGAGGGGCACTTCTTTCTAATACCAAAATGTGTATAAGCAGGTCTGGGACAGGAAGCCCCAGCAAAATGCCTCACTGATATGATAGAAACCTTCCTACTTGGGGGGGGGGGGGAGGGGGGAGGTTCTTACCAAGTGTGAGTACTAAGCATCTGCAAACCATCTATCATTTAGAGTTTTCCACAATGCCTAAAATACAAAATATCTGACAGTCTCTGAGATATCATGACCCCTACCATAGATTTGTGGTGATGATGTAATGGGAAGGACAGCAAGGCCCCATCATTAGTCTTGGGGATGTTGGGATGGGGGGAAGACCTGTGCACAAGCATCTGCCTCAAGATTTGAAGTACTATTTCTGGCCCTGTGAATGAGTTAGAATGACTTACCCTCAGTGATTTGCCCCTTGTGCTGAAACACAGCATGCTATGAGTATGTCTTCTAATTGGAAAAAGGTAACTGTATACCACTGATTTAGGTAGAGAGGCAATGGGTGCTGCTGTGAAGGCAATGAAAAAAGAGGATCTTATAGCCCAAATTGCTCAACCTTTGGCTCAATGCAGCAAATCCAGACAAAGAACATCTCCAGAGATATGTGTACCGCTATTGTTTGAAGATGCATGGCAATGCAATGTTCATAGGCAATTGATTTCATTCCTAAATTTCTCTTATCAAAAATGTTTCTCCTGTGGTTCAAACAAAATATATCTATCTGTAATTTAACCCTGTTAGATCTTGTCCTGCTCTGTAGGGAACCAGAGAAGAAATAATGAACTTCTCTATGACAGTGTTGTAGGTGTCTGAAGAGAAATTATGTCCATCACCCACTTAGTGTATTTTTCTATATCCTTTCTTTGGGCATGCATTCCATACTGCTGACCCTCCATATAAATCTTCCAGGTTATATCCTTCCTCCAGTATGGTTTCCAGAACAAAGTACACTATTTGCAATGAAATAGAATTAGCACAAAATGAATTAAAATAATTGCTTCTCACAATTTGGAAAATCTAGGGTTTTTTTGTAATGCAGACCAAAGTCTAACAGGCCCTTTCTAAAGCTGCATCCCTGTAGTGGGTCATATTCAGCTCAAGATCGACTCCGGAGTTTTTACATATATTACTGAAGAACTGTGCTCAGTGTCTAAACGTTTGGAGTCACTGACTGCTTTAATTACCTCAAAGGCTCACAAATGCAGCAATGCATGTTCCCCGTCTCCTATGGAAGCTAACAAAACAAAAATATGCATGGAAACAGAGACACACCTAAAGTTTTCGGGTTGTACCACATGCTAGACTAGGCCAAAATGGGATAGAACAGTTTGGGGTTCACATTAAGATGTAATATGGTTTGTTTGCATATTCTGTTATGCGAAAGCAGCAATTTTATTTTGTTCACTTTAAAGTTTACAAGGGTTTATGAACCTACCTAGTGGGTGCATTGGATCCAAACAGCATTTCTTTTGTTCTTTCCTTCTCACGGCACAAAAGCAATTCTGTTTGCCCAAATTGGACAACTACTGAGATTGTGGGATGAGAGAAAGAGAAAATCCTCACAGTTCCTGCCTCTTTTGTTCTGGCCTCCAGCAAGAAGTGATCCTAGCAGGTCTTTTGCGAGGAAAAAGATTCATTTTGTGCCTGAGGCAGAGCAGCAGATGCTTCTTTACTGTCCTGATATCCATCCAAGTCTAGGTGCACAGAGTCCTAGGCCAGCCAGGCTTTTCTGGCAAATGAGGCAAGAGAAATTCTCCAAACATCTCTCCCCATTTCGGCATTAAAAATACAATAAGAGCAAATGGATGATTTGTTGCCTTTTCATCGTACTACAAGTCTCCTGTCTACAGCAGCTTCTTAGCTCTGTCAGATGATCAAGCTGGTCCTATTAGAACAGGTGCTACTCTTTGTCCCCTTTCCAGTGATTGTAGAAGGAAAATATGTAATTTTAAATGAGAAAATTCTTTGTGGTTCTGTGGAACGGGCACACTTTATGCAATTCTTCAAACTCTACTTCGAAGAGTTCCCACTGCCGTGCCCATAGCAAAAATAAAACTTCAGAATCACAGTAGGTTTAATTAATTAATGAGTAATTAAAAACAAAAGAAAACCAAAATCAACAGGATAAAATGCAGATCACAGGAATATCCAATGATCTGGGCTAATAGGCTACCTTGCACCAAAAAGACAATACGTTGGAGATAGGTAAGCCTCTCCTGGGGAGGTATCATAACTGAAAAGGCTCTCAGGATTTGACTGTCTGAGTCACCTCAGAAGGCAAGGAGATCCAAAGAAGGACATCTAAGAAAAAAGGGAAAAAAAATATTTTGCTAGGTTCATGTGGAAAAAAATGGTCCATGAATTACAGCTTGGGGAGGTATCCATAACTCAGTGACAAAGCAGATGCTTTGCACATATAAGTTATTCGGTTCAGTGTTAGACTAGAAAAGATTTCTGTCTGAAACCTTGGAGAACTGCTGCCAATTAATGCTAATAATACTGAATTAAATGGACCAATAGCTTTCTATGTTCCTAAATTCCTTCTATAGTAGAAGAATACACTATTTGATACCAGTTTCCACAGTCCCTTTCTGTTGGTCATCCTGGCTTGGTCTGATGATCTAAAGTATCTAGAGGACACCAGGTTATCTACTATTTCTGTTCTAAAGAGTCTAAAATTAGATTTATTTTGAGCACCAGGCTTAGAACCAACTTGCATATAACAATAGAAAGTCTTTTTTTCAGCATAACAAACATTCATAGACAATTCACAACATCAGTTGCATGAAGTGTTATTCTCAGTTGGTAGATTCTCTGTGCACATGGGTATATGCCACCCAGAGTAGCTTTTTGTGAGACGGGCAGCCATATAAATGTGATTAATAAATGAATGAATAAATAAAGAGAAAAAAATGGTAAACAGTGGAGAGGTTAAATGGCAATAAAATGCATGAAGTACAACCTGTGACAATTCAAGTTAAATGTATGAATGTGAAGCACAAAGACCATTCATAGCAGCAGTAATTGGTGACAATGCAACTATCCTAGGCTTGCTAAGCTAATTAGCGCTGATTGTGAAGTAGTACTAGGGAAATGACTCCTTCCCTGTGTTTTCATCTTTTCAGTTTTCATATTCTTTTTTAGCAATAATTTTAAGATGTTTTCTTTCAGTGTTTGGCACACTACCTTGGTTGGCAGTAGCTGAAGGTTAAGATCTGGCAACTAACCACATAAATAAAGGGTGTGTGGCTGACTTTTGATAGGTGTGGAAAAAATAATCTTCATCACTTTCCAGAAGGAAAAGTCACATAAACTACTCTGGACTAGGAAAAACCTATGAGTATGAGAAACAACAAACACTAAATGCTAATATGATTCATGAGATATGCTTGTAATGGGCATTACATGTCACTCCCCTTTGGCCATGGTTGGGTTAATCACCGAGGTTCCATAGATGACGTGAACAGGATAATTCTACACATGCTCATTTCTTGGTTTCTTAGTATTTTTAATTCTAGAACAAAAATAGTAATGCAGGTTTTTTTAAAAAAATATTTATGAGATTTATCCCTGTCTTGATCCTTACATGGACTCTAGGGTAGAAAGTCAGAACTGAACCGTCTTGAAGCTACATTTGCATTTTGATCCATGCACTGCTGTTTTGTGGTACAGTTATCAGAGATCAGAGCCAGTGCAATTAGAACATTCAAATCAATATGTAAAATCAATCTAGTTCAAATACATTTAGAAAATTAGGCTGATTCAGTTTGGATGTTTGAACTGATTCAGACCAACATTCCATAGTGGGCCTGATTCAATGTGATCTCTTTTGGATCATTCAAATATATACATGCAAGTGTGCAAAACATCTAGATTGGTCCAGTGTGTTCAGTTTGATTTGTTAAATCAAGTTGATGTTCTGAAACAGTCCAAACTGATTTGGAGCTGTGAATATCATGCTGGTTGAAAAGGTGCTACAAGTGTTAGCAGTGAAATTTTTAACACTTAAAATGGACAAGAACATTGAGGGATGTCAGGCTGGTAATATGTGGCAGCTTTATCCAGGTGGATGATCTGGTTTGGGGAATGACAAAGGGAATCTGATTCTGTTAATTCTTCTTGAACTTTTAGCCTCTTTTGATGCCTCTGAACAAGAAGAATCACTTGTGAGATTTAGGAATAAGGAGGCATAGTTTTGCAGTGCTTTCCCTTGTATCTCTCAGGCAGATTTCAGAAGGCCTCACTTGGAGACTGTTGCTCTTTGAAATGGCAGCCATTAGATGATGTTCCCTCAGGGATCCATTCTGTCTTGATTTTTTAAGTATCTAAATCAGTGTTTCTCAACCTTGGCAACTTTAAGATGCATGGACTTCAACTTCCAGAACTCCCAGCCAGAATTCCCCAGCCACGGGAAGTCCACATGTCTTAAAGTTGCCAAGGTTGAGAAACACTGATCTACGTGAAACTGCTGAGGGATATCACCAGGAGATTTGGAGTTGTGCTATCAGTATGCTGAGTATCTATATTTCGGTGTCATCTTCAGGAAATGGTGTGGCTCCTCTGAATGTCTGCCTATACTCGGAAATGGGCTGGATGTGGGATAATATATTGAAACTGAATCCAGGCTCATTGTTAGGGGCTAGAATGCCTAGCCAGCATCTGAAGAAGTTGCCAGGTTTGGAAAGACTGTGATTTAGTAATACTCACTAAATGTGAGTCTGTTTACATGAGATGTGAAGGTAGCAAAGATTTCCAGTGAGAATGTGGACAAAGTAACAACAAAAAAGACACAGTTCTGATTCAAACAGTGAACATCTCTCTTGCTGGGATGTTAGAGCATCCTTTGCCACGGGAAGGTATAATTCTTTGTTTTTCTTATTTTTCCTTGCCACGTCCCCCAGAATACTCACCCAGGAAATTTTCTGATTAAAAAAGGAGGGGTGGGAAGAGGAAATTGAGAGAGAGAGAGGGAGAGATTGATTGTGGTTGGCTGCTGCAGAATTACTAACAGCAACAATTGTAAAGCTCCATTTGGTCTCAGTTCACTGGAGACAGTACAGCGTGTACTGGCTTCTGATCATTCATTTGAAGCTGGCGAATTGATTCCTCTGATGGGAGGCAAAAAAGTGAGACAGGAATTGAATGCTCAGAGGCTGTGGGTTAAGTTTTCTCTCTTAGAGCTGCATCCTAGAGAGCAATTGTCGTGCACAGTGAGAAGCCAGGAACTGGCTGGCTGGGTTCCCACATTCCTCCCCTCCCCATAACACTTTCCTTTCCAAGGATGAGTCAGCAGCCCTGTGAGTTAACACTGACTTTGTTAACTAGAGCTTAATGGGGCAGATGAAGGGCAAATGCTGATTTGCGCAGCTCAAGAAAATTCTACATCCCTTCTCCTGCCCCTTTTTAAAGGCTGCATGGGCTGGAAGCCAGACTGTAGAAGAGGAGGGCATGCTGGAGGCTTACAGGAGATATTAAGGTTGCACATTGTTTCTTCAGCTCTTGCAGTTGCACTTTTAACAGACCTGTTCTCCTTAGTCAGTTATTTAGTATGGGTCTTTCTCTCCTGACATGCATTTTTCTCATAATGGCATTTTAATTTGCATTATTTGGGGAGAATTTTTAGGGCTTATATTGCATTATTGTTTATTTTACAATAATTGTACTAACTTAGCCTATTTTATAGGTAACTTTTTTTTGTGCCTTTGAGTGTTTTTTACTCCTGGTGACCGCCTGGACAAGTCCCTGCAGTTTTCTTGGCAAGGTTTTTCAGAAGTGGTTTGCCATTGCTTCCTTCCCAGGAATGAGAGAAAGTGACTGGCCCAAGGTCACCCACCAGGCTTTGTGGCTAAGGCAAGATTAAAACTCACATCCTCCTGGTTTCTAGCCTGATGCCTTAACCACTACACCAAATTGGTTTCCTTACATGTAGAGTACAAAGAATAAAAATTATATTGGAAAATATCCTAAATCCGTACTACAGTATATGTATGGCCAGTTGAAGGTCACAAAATATTGTGCGTGAGAACACTGAAGTTGTACATTTGACTAATTAAAAATAAAAGTAGACATATCCTAGACTTCCCAGACAGCTGATATTAATAGCTGTTCACATGACCACAAGAAAGGGCTATTTGCTCTTAAAGCCTTCTCTCTAAGTTTCCTAGCACACTTTCTCTTTGTCACTTTCCAGGGTGGAGGGGCATGAAAGCAAAAATGTAATGCCTTATTCTTGTCTTTGTGGAAGTCACTGGGGGAAGGACGGGAAGCAGGCTAGCTGAAGATCTACTTGGCACTTTTAAAAGGCAAGAAGAAATCCAACAGGTTAAGATCCCTGTTGAATCTCCATCCTGACCCAAATGTTTGCTGGGGCACAGCTGTTAAAAAGCCTACCAGACAGTGTGGCACAGTAGTGAGATACAGAGCTAAATCCTCATTTGACCACAGAGTTCTGCAGAACTGTCACAAACTCTTAGCCAAACTTTTGTGAGAAATAAAAGAGGCCGTTTTGTGCATTGCCTTGAGCTCCCTGAGGAAAGTATGAAATCATTGCAATAGTAAAATAAATGAATAAAAATGAATAAAGCAACATCAAGAATTCTAGCCAGTATGCTGTACTTCTCTATCCACAAGCCTTTTCCCAGTCTTTTGTTTTTGCTGGAGCCCAAGACTGTCATTTTTAATCTTCATCAGGAAAACAGTATTAAGTTAAACAAAATAAAAACGGGGGAGCAGTTGAGTTTACATTTAATTACCATTTTTATGCAGGAGCAGGGTCAATCAGGTGCTGGGAGGGTTTCAGGCTGCATTTCTGAGTCTTTGAAGCAACTCCCAGTGGCTGGGACAGTGTGTTGACCCAGAAGATGTTTTTTCTCTCTCCCCCCCTCCCCCCCCAATTTTGGCTTAGTGTGATGTGCAAATTCAGCCATTTTGGTGTGCAGACTAGGTTTTGAATTTGTATGATACGGGAACTTAATTAATTGGGTATTAATCAACAAACTACAGTATGTCATAGTCTGGTACAAGAATACAGTTGTAACCCTAAAGGACTCGGCAGAGAACTAAGAACCCAGCTAGAGGGGGCACTGATCAGACTAGTTTGATGTTTCTTTAATTGCACTTTTTTTCTATAGATATAGAAAACAGAATCCCATCGGAATCATAGTAAGAAATACGGAAGCTTTGAGTTCTCTAGTATTCCTCCTTATGGAAAATGGTAAGCAAATAAACCTAATAATAATAAAGTAAAAGGAGGAGAACACAAAGGTGCCTGAAGCTGCAGCATAGAATGGGCAACTCATGTTCCATGGGCTACATGCAGCTCCTGAGCACCTTATGTGTACCTCTCTACTTCACTATCACTGACAAAATTCAGCAGTGAAATGGCCAATTTTCCATGGTGTGCTTTTTCTCTAGAAAATAAGAGGATGGGGAGGGAACTGGGAGGCCTCTAGAAGGAAACCTAATTCAATTTCTACCCTTAAGAATTCAGACAAGCTGTCAAAAATTCATAAAGCTGGACTACCAAAATTTAGTAATTTTGTCATTGAATTTGAGAAGCATAATTTTTATTTGGGGACCTTTGGAATTTTAAGGTGAAAATGTGGTGAATTTGCTTTCCAGAGGTTGCTACTTCCATTTCCACTTTAAAATTGGGAAAACACCAATGGGCCAAAAACTGCACCTAACTCTTCCAGTATTCTTTGACCATGCATCTGACAAAGAATTTCAGCCCTAGGAATGTACGAGACAGATATTCTAATTGGGCATAACCAGGGTTAATATCATGTTTTTGTTGATGAAATCCTTGTTTATGTGACACAATGAATAATAGAACCATAGAACTCTACATTTGAGCCTAATCCCTTGCTCCATTCAGGAATCCAGATTAAAGCATCGATGACAAATGACTGTCTAGACTGCACTTAAACATGCCCAGTCAAAGGCAACTCTTTGTTGGTGATTGTTCAGTTGATCTTGTTGATTGTTGAACTTTTCTCTGACAATAGAATAAACTGAAATCCATTTTTCTATAGCTGAAATTTGGTATTTGGTGTTCTGTCTCCTGAAATTATAGAGGACACATGGTGACCTTTTTCAGTGTGTCACCCTTTCTGATATTTGAAGAGCATTATCTTATTCTCCTCTCAGTCTTCTCAAGGTTAACATCTTTTAGTCTCTGTTTATAGCATTTACCTTTGTTGTAGCCACATTCTAACACTGACTCATATCTGGTTAGTAATGAATAATTATTCCAATAACTTTTTCACAGGTACCATTATAAAGCCAGGTATCTCTTACCCTATAGCTCTACATTTTCATTTCTGTTTTCTAATTGATGAATTTAGTATTTTTCATTATTAATATCCATTCTTGTTTTTTTAGTCCATGTTTCATAACAGAAAGCCAAAGAACACTTTTTTCTTGGTTATCTTTGGCATTCATTGCAAGCCTCTTCCCATTCTAAGCCTTAGTCTTCCTGACCTCATACTTTCAGATTTGGGGCTATTTCCTGATATGCAAGATTCTGTTAATGTAGCTTTATAATAGAGTAGAATTAGCTCAGTTGATCGTGTTTCCTGTCTGGTCTAGCTAGTAAGGTTGCAAGTCTGGAAGTACAATTATCCCATCTCCTTTACAGCCTGAGAAACTAGGGAGGGTCTCTTCTGAGCCTCTTGCCCTGCCCACTATCCAGCTGTGGGCTTTGCTGTCTTTTATCTGAATGTTCCTTAGGCAGCATCTCTTGGCTCAGACTCCAAGGTCTTTCCCACATACCATTACAGTAGGACCTTATTACAGATGGACTTGGAGTTTAGTAGAACCAACATAAGTCCAAGGTCTTGAATGATCTTCCATTCATAACCCCAGTCTGAGGCTGAGGGACCAGCAAAAGGTATTGGAACCAAATTTCCTATCTCCCTTTCCCTATACAGGCCTGCTCCCTGCATCCCATCATATTCCCCTCTGCCCTTTGCTATTGCAATCCTCTCCCCCCAACTCTCTAGCCTCTATGATTCCCCCCCCCCCAACTCTCCTGATGTACAGGGCACTCTCCAGGCTTCCTTCCAGTAGTCCTCCTTTCCCATCCCTTCCCCAGTTCTCAGACTCTGCAGGATGCTCAACTGCTCTGACTCCTGGACCTCCTGCCCTTTTGTTCTCTCACACCACTAGTTAGGGTGTGTATCTTCATCTCCACCTGTAATCTCAGGGAATTTACCCAAGCTATAAGCTTCCTTCTTTTCCTGTTCTGGAATTGGTCCTTCACCCCATCTGCCTAAGCTACTTCCAACCAAACAATCCAAGAAGCCACCATTTCCTCTTCTGTGCCAGGCCCCTTCCCCACTGTATCCTTCTCAGCAGTCCTCCAACTCACTATACCCTTCTCAGCAGCCCTCCAGTTTCCAGTATAGCACATAAAAATCAAATTGACTATATTATTGGTACAAGGAGGTGGAAGAGTTGTTATAACAGCAAAGTTGTAGTCAGGATATGACCGTGGAACAGATCAGAAACTACTCATATGCAATTTCCAAGTCAAGCTAAAGCAGAAGATGAAAGCCCAGTAGTTTCCATGATACAATCTTGAGCATATGATCACTATTTTCAAGAAGAACATCAAGAATTGCTTGGAAGTTGTGAACCTCATTGATATGGAACCAGAGGAACTGTAGAATGAAATTAAAGAAGTTATTAAGGAAGAATGTGAAAAGACACTGCCAAATATTGAGAAACAGAAGAAAGTGAATTGGTTGTCAGAATAAATGGTGAAAATTGCCAAGAAGAGAAGCCAAAGGCAAAAAGGACAAAGATCTTAGGAAATCGCTTAACAAAGAATTTGTGAGCTGTTAGAATAGAAAAAAAGCAGTACAGTATTACAAAGACATTGAAGATGGAAACACATATAGAAAACAGGGGAAGTCTTTTAAAAGATCTCTGAACTCAGAAGGAGGTTCTAGCCTCAAATTGGTATGCTAAAGGATGCCAATGGACAGATAGTAATCGATTCCAGGAAGATCAAATAAAGACAGACGGAGTATACTGAAATTCTGTACAGTAGGGATATCAGCATCTGAGGTACCTTAGAGTATATTCCCTATTTACAGGAACCTCTAGTACTAGAGGATGAAGTTAAATCAGCACCCCATTATTACCAGGTTGGAAGGCTACACAAATTTTTCTACAGAAAAATGGCAAACAACAAAAGAAGAATCAGTAAAGGTTCTAACTAAACCAGCAAATCTGGAGAATGATATAGTGATCAACAAATTAGAAGAGTCCACTTACATGCCAATACTAAAGGAGACTTAACAGCATGTACAAACTATTGCATAATATTCTTAATTTCACATGCTAGCAAAAATAATGTTTAGGACCACCCAGTGCAGATTAGAGCCCTACATGAAAAGGGAGATGCCAGATGTTCTAAAACCAGATATTTCTGGCTTTAGAAAAGGCCAAGGAATAATATACATTATTGCTTCTGCTTCATTGATGTGCTTCATTGAGTATAGAAAGGCCTTGATTGTGTTGACCACGTCAAACTGCAGAATGCCCTTAGGAAAATGGTAATCCAAAAATTTCTCACTGTTGCTATATATGACAGAACATGGTGAAACAGATTGTCTCCAGTTTGGCAAAGAAGTGAGACAAAGTTATATACCTTCTTATTTATACAAGTCATATGCTAAATATATATTAAAGGAGGCTGGATTGGAAAGTGAGTGTGGTTTTAAAATTGAGCGTGGAAGATACATAAATAACCTGAACTGTGCTGATGACACTACTCTTGATAACTGAAAATGCAAATGATCTGCAAGTTCTAGCAATCAAAGCAGCACAGTGAAAAAATGGGCCTAACTTTAAATATAAAGAAGACCAAAGTAATGACAGCAGGTACTTTGTGCTAGCCTTAGAATCAACAATGAAGATGCTGAAGTGTTGGATAGTGTCTGCCTTTTAGGATTGACTATAAACCGCAAAGGAACCAGCAGTCAAGAAATACACCACAGATTAGCACTTGGTAGGGTAGCAATGAAGGCCTTGGAAAAGGTATTCAGATGCTGTGACGTATCTACTGTATAGCCACAAGGTCAGAATCCTGTAGGAAGTGGCTTTCCCTGTGACAGTCTATGGAAGTGAACGTGAACTTTGAAGAAGTGGGACAGAAATAATAGTGATGCTTTTGAACTTTGGTGTTGGAAAAGATTCCTGAGAATACCATGGATAGCCAAGAAAACAAACAAATGGATCATAGATCAAATCAGTTCAGAGTTCTCACTCAACTCACAAATGACTAGGTTCAAATTATCATATTTTGGAGAAGTTCATAATGCTGGGAAAGATGGAAGGAAAGAGAAGAGGATGATCAGCAGCAAGGTGGATAAACCCAATCCTGTAATGTTATGTGCAGGGAAACCTAACAGAGTGGGGACAGTTCATTCTGGAAAAGGTCTACTATGTGGTTGCAAAGAGTGAACACTGATTTGATGGCATATTATCAATTGATCAAAGCCACTTTTCTTCTTCCTCATTGCCATCTCTTCCCCTGTCCATGCTGGCAGTGCAGGAAGTAATTGTGTATGTAGGCCTCCTGATCAGCCAAGTGGACTTTACCCAGACTTAGAAGTATGAAAGACCCCTAACGCTGGTAGAGCTGGAGTAAGAGTTGCTGCTGCTGATAAAGCTGCTTTCTGCTCTAGGGCCTGTTCCAGATCTAGGCTAAGTATTCCTGTGGCCAGGTGAAGATAATATCCTGGCAAATGGGGTTCTTCTTACCCTGGCCTAAAGGCAGTTGGGGCTGCTAGTGTTGGTAAATCTGGAAATTCATTTTTTTCCCCAACAGGTTGGTTGTCATTTCTTTCCTTCATGTATATTTTGTGAGGAAAACACATATATTATTTACCCCTTGATTACTTACTTAATAACAACAGCAGCTACTCTTAAAACAAAAAACATCTATTTCTAGCATCACACTGTACATTTCAGAAAGCAGGCTTCAAGGAATACAGTGTATCTCCACCTATACCAATCATAACTTTTCACATATGGTAACTTTAATCAGCTGGTGAACTAGTTACCTACTTCCACAAGAGAAGATTTCTCAGTGTTTCAAACACTCAAAAATGTGCAGCTTTCAAAGCTGTATAATATTAACCCAAAGGCACATCTGCAGAGAAGCATTGCTGAAACCCACCAAAATATATGTTATTACAAAAGAGAACAACTCTTAAGATAACTGCTACAGCTTTTTCTCCACAGTTTAATTACAAAAACATTAGCGTAGGCAATTAGGAATGACAAAGAAATGATAGAGAAATACATAAAAGAGAGCTCAAAGTTCCTCTTTATGCTATTTTGTACTAAACCTGAGGGAATGTCTAAATTACCTGGTTTGTATGCAGTTTGCACAACGAAATATTATGAATGGCTTTGAAAGCCCACAATTACTTTATCTATTTAGTTGTTTAGGGCAGTCTTTTCAATACAGTGCCCTACTTACAGTATTCTTAGCAGTCAATGAGAAAGTTAGGACTTAAATATATGGTAACTTAACCACAGTAGCCATTACTTATGTTTGGAAATGTAGATTTTCATGAGGCTTGCCCATTTCTCCTTCAACGCCTTATTAAAAATCAGCTGATTTGTCATAAAATCTTTCCAATTTTTGATTTTGCATAACCATAGAATTTGTATCCTCCAGGGAATGCAGCAGAGTCATTTCTTTTCTTTGACTAGCATGAATTCTGTGTGAGGTATGATAATGTGTGAATACACCTTTACCTCTTCTCAAAAGTAAGGGAAGGAGCTGGACCTTTTAAAGAAGGGACATGGACACCTCACAAGAAGCTGGCTGAAGGCAAGGCCATAGAAGCTTATAGCATCAGATAGAAGAGAGGAAGACAGTCTTCTTGTTTCATTCTCCAGCCTTGTGCAAAGCTAGTCAAGAGTGTCCTGGTGGTTGCCAGGAGGCTAGAGAAGGAAGTTGTCCAAAAGCTTTCAAGAATAAGCTGAGGGAGATTCACAAGAACTTACAAGAGGCACCAGCAAGGAAGTCCCACCAACAAATTATCTGGGAATGAACAAGTCAAGAAGAAAGTACCATACTAGCAAATGGCCAGATACTAGCCATAGGAAGAGCCTTCCACAAAGAGCCTTGGGAGCAAATGAAAGCTGAGATGATAAAGCACTTAAGCTAAGAATGGAGTAATGGCAGTCAAGGAATAAGGGAATAGTTAAAGTAGGTAAGTAAGGTGGAAGGATAATGTAAGAGGTAAAGTTCTCAGTGTGAGTAGAGAATGACTGCAAAAAGTATATATAATAGAGATGAAGGGCTAGAAGCTAAACCCTGAGTACAGAAATAACATTACAATTATGGGAAAAGTACGAGGACGATGAGAGAATAAATAAGGTATAGAAGTGTATATCATTGTGATATAAGGATAAGAACAGATAAAGGACAATACCTGTAGGAACTTAGTTTCTAAGCATGTCTATGAATACAGAAAAAAAGAATAAAGCTTAGAACTATAGAAATATAAACTATAGTAAAACATAAGATAAATTATAAATGATAAAGAACAACCCCTTAGACATACTGTATAGAGAAGATACAGAAATGCAATGAATAACAATTCACTTCGTTGTTTATGTAAAGAACAAAGTTTATTTTGTATTTTTCTTTAATCTGTTCAATCGTGCCTGATTCTTGGAGACTGGACAAATCCCTGCAGTTTTCTTGGCAAGGTTTTTCAGAAGTGGTTTGCCTTTGCCTCCCTTGTATACAATTCTATAATAAAACACTCTTTTCCCAATGGGAGATTATGTCCTGTCAGATCTGTAACATCCTTAAAAGAACCCATGATAAAGGTATACAATCCTGAATAGAGGAAAACTGATATAGCGAGATGATGTACTACAGCCAGTAAGTCTCAGATTCAGGTTTCCCTATATGGTTGAGCTTTCCCTATATGGTGAGCTGGAATCTGATATGTTTGGAGGGATGTATCCTTCAGAATTTGTATCCTACTTTTCATATAAAGAAAACCAACATAAAAACTGTAGTGAGACTTGAAGGGTGGGAAATGCAACAAATAAAGTGCTATTGATATTGCAAAACTCTGTACATTCCAAATAGTTAGCAGCAAACACATTAAAAAACCTCCTTTATTACAGGCAGTCCTTGACTTACAACCATTTGTTTAGCAACCATTTGACGTTACTGTGGTGCTGAAAAAAGTGACTTACGACCGGTCCTCAAACTTACAACTGTCACAATGTCCCCATGGTTACATGATCAAAATTCGGGCACTTGGCAACTGGCATATATTTACAATGGTTGCAGCATTCTGGGGGGTCATGTGATCATCATTTGTGACCTTCCCAGCCAGCTTCTGGCAAGCAAAATCAATGGAGAACCTTGTGATTCACTTAATGACCACCTTATTTGTTTAACCATGTGATTCACCTAATGACAGCAGTGATTTGCTGAACAACTGCCACAAAAAAAATCATAAAATCAGGTGTGGTTACGTGATGCCTCGCTTAACGACTGCACTGCTTAATGATGAATTTTCCGGTCCCTATTGTGGTTGTAAGTCGAGGACTACCTGTATAGCCTACCATTTTACTTGGTGATTTATACTACGCTGACCATGGTTTTCGAAATTAATTCTTGGTTTAAAGTTTAATGCACATTAGAAAACCTGAAAGACCAGGTTAGGGACAGATCATCTTGGAAAAAATCTATCTATGTGATCACTAGGAGTCAAAAATGACTTGATGGAACATAATCAGTCAATTAGTATTTTAAAGCAATATAATACAATTATTTATATCTAATCAATAGTGTACTAGAAAATTATAACCTCCGTGGTATTTTTAAATCCTTCATTTATTTATTTGTGTTTTACTTTTTTTTCTATGTTTGTTTATACAGTATTGTGCAAAAATTTTAGGCAGGTGTGAAAAAAATGCTGCAAAGTAAGAATGCTTTTAAATATATAAAATTCCCTTCTCACCCCTATGGGTGGTATGTGTCTTCCTCAATGTCGGGTCCTCTACCAGAGGCCTGGGAGTTTGAGGGTTCTGCGCAGTATCTTAGCTGTTCCTAGCACTGCACTCTTCTGCACAGAGAGCTCTGATGTTGTTCCTGGGATCTGTTGGAGCCATTCTCCCAGCTTAAGAATCACGGCCCCGAGTGCTCCTACCACCACTGGGACCACTTTGGCCTTGACTTTCCACATCCTCTCTATTTCCTCCTTCAGGCCCTGGTACTTCTCCAGCTTCTCATGCTCCTTCTTCCTGATGTTGCTGTCACTTGGCACTGCTACATCTATCACTACCGCTATCTTCTGGTCTTTGTCTACTACCATGATGTCTGGTTGATTAGCCAGTACCTGCCTGTCCAACTGGATCTGGAAGTCCCACAGGATTTTAGCCCTGTTATTCTCCACGACCTTCTGTGGAATCTCCCACAGAAGGTCGTGGAGAATAACAGGGCTAAGATCTGGTGGGACTTCCATATATATTGTAATTGTTTATGTTTATCAATTTACGAAATGCAAAGTGAGCGAACAGAAGAGAAATCCAAATCAAATCAGTATTTAGTGTGACCATCCTTTGCCTTCAAAGCAGCATCAATTCTTCTAGGTACACTTGCACACAGTTTTTGAAGGAACTTGGCAGGTAGGTTTTTCCAAACATCTTGGAGAACTAACCACAGATCTCCTGTGGATGTAGGCTGCCTCAAATCCTTCTGTCTCTTCATGTTATCCCAGACAGACTCGATGATGTTGAGATCAGGGCTCTGTGGGGGCCAAACCATCACTTCCAGGACTCCTTGTTCTTCTTTATGCTGAAGAGAGTTCTTAATGACATTGGCTGTATGTTTGGGGTCGTTGTCCTACTGCAGAATAAATTTGGGGCCAATCACACGCCTCCCCGATGGTATGGTATAATGGATAAGTATCTACTTGTATTTCTCAGCATTGAGGACACCATTGATCCTGACGAAATCTCCAACTCCATTTGCAGAAATGCAGCCCCAAACTTGCAAGGAACCTCCACCATGCTTCACTGTTGCCTACAGACACTCATTATTGTACTGCTCTCCAGCCCTTCAGCGAACAAACTGCCTCCTGCTACAGCCAAATATTTCAAATTTTGACTTATCAGTCCAGAGCACCTGCTGCCATTTTTCTGCACCCCAGTTCCTATGTTTTTGTGCATAGTTGAGTTGCTTAGCCTTGTTTCCACGTCAGAGGTATGGCTTTTTGGCTGCAATTCTTCCATGAAGACCACTTCTGGCCAGACTTCTCCGGACAGTAGATGGGTGTACCTGGGTCCCACTGGTTTCCACCAGTTCTGTACTGATGGCACTGCTGGACATCTTCCCAGGTTGAAGGGAAACAAGCATGATGTGTCTTTCATCACTGGTTTCCTTGGCCGACCACTGCGTCTATGGTCCTCAACTTTGCCTGTTTCTTTGTGCTTCTTCAAAAGAGCTTGAACAGCACATCTTGAAACCCCAGTCTGCTTTGAAATGTTTGCCTGGGAGAGACCTTGCTGATGCAGTATAACTACCTTGTGTCTTGTTGCTGTGCTCAGTCTTGCCATGGTGTATGACCTGTGACATGAAACTGTCTTCCATGACCTCACCTTAATAGCAAAGTTTGGCTGTTCCTCACCCAGTTTTAAGCCTCCTACACAGCTGTTTCTGTTTCAGTTAATGACTGTGTTTCAACCTACATATGAAATTGATGATCATTAGCACCTGCTTGGTATAATTGGTTAATCATACACCTGACTCTAATCCTACAAGATCCCTGACTTTGTGCAAGTGTACAAAGTGTGCAAGTGTAAGAAATGATGCTGGTTTGAAGCCAAAGGGTAGTCACACCAAATATTGATTTGATTTAGATTTCTCTTCTGTTTGCTCACTTTGCATTTTGTAAATTGATAAACATAAACAATTACAATATATATTTTTGAAAGCATTCTTACTTTACAGCATTTTTCACACCTGCCTAAAACTTTTGTACAGTACTGTATATTTTCCTTAATGTTTAATAAAACATGAATTCTTAAAAAAAAAAAAATCCAAAGCCTGGGTTAAGAGAGATGTTATCAAGTAATAAAACTGAAGATTTTTTAATCAAAAATTTCAGAGCTGAAAAAAATTCTCACCTTTCTCACTTGAAAAGGTGCAGTTTAATTTTACTTTTCTTTACTGCTGTAATAGTATATGGGAAAGACCTTGGGAGACTGGGCCAAGAGATGCTGCCAAGGGAACAGTCAGATAAGAGACAGCATAGCCTGCAACTGGATAGTGGGTGGGGCAAGAGGCTCAGAAAAGACCTTCCCTAGTTTTTCGGGTTGTAAAGGAGACAGGGAAAGAATTGTACTTTCAGACTTGCAAGATTGATGTCAGCCTTATGAGGTAGACCAGACAGGAAACATGACCAGATGAGCTCATGCTACTTTACCATAAAGCTACATTGACAGAATCTTGCAAGTCTGAAAGTACAAGTCTCCCCCTGGCTCCTTTACAGCCCGAGAAACTAGGGAGGCTCTCTTCTGAGCCTTTTGCTTCACTCACTATCCAGCTGCGGGCCATGCTGTCTCTTACCTGACCGTTCCCTTGGCAGCATCTCTTGGCCCAGTCTACCAAGGTTTTTCCCACATACCATTACAATTGCTGATGTAACCGGTATTTTATCTTTTAGCACAATGATCAATGACAAAATCAGTGGTATTTCTGTTTTATATACCAGAGAGCCAGCATGGTATGGTTGAGGTGTTGGACTAGGAACACTGAGATCCAGGTTCTAGTCCTTCCTGAGGCACAGAAGGTGACTCTGAAGCAGTCCTTCTTTCTCAGCCCTAGACTGGAAAGTCAAAAAACATATCTACCAACTTGCACTTGACCAATGTGATAAATTACACTCCATAATTTTTAGTGAAGAGGCTCTCATCCTGTAGTGGATTGATTCAGTCTGATAATAAGAAAAACATTAGATTTATATTCTGCCTTTATTTTGTGTAAGTCAAAGTGGTGTACATACTGCTTTCACTTCCTATTTTCCCCACAACCATATAAATAGGTTGGGCTGAGAGAGAGTGACTGGCCCAAAGTTGCCCAACCAGCTTTCATGTCTTTTATTCTTTTCACATTTCTTTCTCGCTCTTTCTGTGAGTCCAAGAAATATTTACTATAATTTGTACATGCCAAGCATACACAATACCGTCAGCCATCTCTCCACCCTGATTTAATGCTTTACTATAATATCTTCCTTAGATGCTGATGATTGATTTACCAATGTAACTATACAATTCTCCAACCTGGAAGAATGTTATTGCTTTTCATTCCCAGAGACTGCAGAGAGGTGATTATTTTCTTAACTGGGAAAATTGCAGGCACACTAGTTAAAAGAAGACAGGCAGTCCAAAATTCACTTTAACCATGAGTTCCTTAGAACTAGCCCTGAGCAAACTGGGTTCACACAATGCACTAAGCCAAAATCAATCAAACCACATTATGTCTTAGTATCAAGATCCTCAATATAGATAGTATTGGGAGATACCAATGTGCTTACAGAATCTCCCTGGCCTTTGATGGACTCCATGGCGTGCTTGACTTTTTTACAGATTAAAAACATTATTTTAATTCTGAAAGAAAGAAATGGGAAATGGGCATTGTGGAGAGGAAAGCACCAGTCTTCATCATCTTTATTTCCAAGAATGCCTTAAGGATCCTGGAAGCATGATTAGAAAATAAACATGGTGGGTGACTGCAGCACAGGGCTTTATTCGGAAATGGGGATGCTTGCCCAGAGAAAGGACAAGGAAAGCAGGGATGGCAGGGAATGCTGGGGAGGAGAGGACAGCAGGAAGCAGTACGATAAATGAATGCTTTGTAGCTGGTCATGCTCCTTACGGCGGTACATGTGACGCACATAAAAAACAGGGGAAGCTTCTGTTGCATCATCATGGACATGATCTGGACTTTTCTAACCATACACTGTGGACAGCTCTGCCACCAGCTGTGTTTTATTGAATGCCCTGTGAATCCAAACCCAGCCTTGCTTGCAGTGCAAGGCTAATACCACTCAATCTTACAGAAATTTTGTATAAATTATTGAAGTTATTTAACTGAAAGATTTAGGAAGCAATATAAAAACTAATTTTTAGTATTATTCAGACCAGCTGCATGGCAAGTAATTTCAAATACAAAGCAAAGGTAAATGAACCTTAAGCTTAGATGAACTAAAAGAAAGGCAGTATTACATAATTTCAAACTCAAGTGACTGATAGAATCTATTAAGGAGAGAGGAATATATATCCAAGGCAGCAAGGGCCCACTTTCATGAACAACTCAACAAGAACCCACTTTCTGCGCTTGCTATCTTTCAACTTCACACACACTTCCATTTTCTGCAATTGCCTCTCTCTTGCAGGCTTTACTTTTCATTTAGGTGCTGGTTAAATATTTTCCTGTCCTTACATATTTTTAATAATTTGTGGTTTTTTTTTTTTAATGTGTTCTAGCTTTTGAACATTTTGAATAGTTAATGCTGCTGGGTGGTTTTTATTGTTTCGATTGTCCTTTTAATATTTTAAATATTTTAATTGGCTTTGTTACTTTGATTTTTTTTTTTTAAAGGCTGCCTTGGAAGTTTGCTGAAATGCAGTTCCTAAATGTAAAAAAATACATAATGAGTAGCACATTTTCACACCTGCTGAGGCCAATCCTCCCATTTACCTGAGTGAGGTGTCCCATTTTATAGGTCAGATTTGGAGGAGGGGGTTGTTCAATAAAATATTCCATTTTTTTTAACCAGAGGATATATACCAATTTTATTTTTTGTCTTGGGAAACAGAATGCACGGACTGTTATAGCTGCATACTGATATATTAGTGTTCCCTAGAAGCCACTGTAGATTTCTTCCTGTTCTCCCACCCTGTGCACCACAGGGGAGGCATTTGTCTTCCTTGTGTTGTTTGTTAATAGCTGCAGTCTCAGAAGCTCTTTAAATTCTTTATTTGTCTTGCATAGGAAAAAGATTTATAGCCAACACTAACTATTAGCCTATGCTAACTATTAAAAATGTATAAAATCAAAAAATAAAATATTAATTCCATTGGTTAGTCTGCTTTTATTTTTCTGTCATGCAGCATTGGAGGTAGGCTGTGCTAAGGAAAACTAGGTTGCCTTTGAGCATGATCCCAAGATGGATAATCACTATTACAGTACTCCCAGTTAAAAAGAGGGGAATGCCTTTCTTTGCTCAAGATTCTGGAAAGCCTCTGCCAATCAGAACAGAGACTATCCTGGACTACACAGGCATATAGTTCAAAGTTTGATTGTAATACTTAAGCTTTGCATACAGAAGATCATGGGTTCATTCTTCTGCAATTTCTCTTTCTCAAATCTATAGTATGGGGATAATAATCAATGGAAGGACATTGTTTGGGAATACAATTCAAGGTCTTCTTTTTCCAGAGCAGGAGTGGGAATGTTATCCGTCCAAGTGCTAAATCAGGCAAGTGAATCAGGTGATAACAAGACTTCCAAGCTGGACTCAAATTTGTGCCAGAATAGCACAATGTTCGGGAATGAGGGAAGTAATAAAAAATATGCCTTTGTTTTTTTTTAAACAGGGACCTTAATTCACTCAGGCAGCTTAAATCGGAACACTTCTTTGCAAGAATGGTGCAGTGCCAGTTAAAAGCAAAACATATTACAGCTACCTGGAAATCTCTGGTTAAAATTTGATGTGTTTTACAAGTTGAATGTAAGTGGTCGGAAATAGGTTTAATGGTACTTACTCTCAGATCACTGGGGGTATTTCCCTACTTTTGTTACTGACTTCAACACTGGCACACATAGGTTCTGCCCTGCAAGTGGTATCCAGACAACGTGGGAATGCAAAAACAAGGAGGCAATCATGCCACATCCATACTCTTCCCCTTGCTGTATTCCCTTTGTGCATTAAGAGAAGCAGGGAGACAAGCTGGCCACTGTCAGGGGAGTGGGAAAAGTTTCCTCCATTCAACAGATAAGGATGGGAGAAAGAAGCCAAGGTGTCATTATGGTTTGGCTTCAGAAAGGAGAAAGTAATATAAAGGCAGACATTCCCACCAAAGCTGCTAGAAAGGGCTGCTAATCTGTGTTGGAGCATTTCTCCTGGACTGAAAGCTACCCATCATTGACCTTTTGAAACCCAAAGGCATTGGAGGAATATGCAAGGGTGGTACTGATCTAAAGTGAGCATGCTCCTTGCATATGCAAGGAACCTATGTAGAAGAATAGGCAACCTACCCTTAACAAGTGGAATTTTATTGGATTACCTTGGGGTGTGTATACTTACACACCCCAAGGTAATCCAAAACAATGATACACTTATTTCTTCTGGAACCCTAGTCCTTCTTTAAATAGCCCTATGTTTTACTTGGGAAAAGCACTATTTTGCTCCAGAAAAAAATGTTATATTTTAGAACTAAAAATATTAAAAGGAACATCATTAACTATCTAGATCAGTGTTTCTCAATCTTGGCAACTTTAAGATATGCAGACTTCAGCTCCCAGAATTCCCCAGCCAGCCATGGAAATTCTGGGAGCTGAAGTCCGCATATCTTAAAGTTGCTAAGGTTGAGAATATAGATGCTCACCCAGGTAACAAAATGCTTTTTAAAAAAAGAGATGCAAAACAGGTGTGGCCAAGCCCTCGGGTGCCTTATAACATCACCAAACCTCTTCGCTGCTGCCCCATCGCTTGTCGTTCGCCGGCCCTAGCACTTCGCCGTAGATGCCTGAATTTCCGTCGCCAGATATAGCTCTGAGGCACCTCTGCATGCAAGCTCCCCGTCGAATCCACGCTTTACGGGACGGCAATGTTTAACCCTAGCTTATTAATTCAACCACAACGGGCTAGGTTTACACTACCCGCGAAGCCATCAAGCATGGCTCGTAAACTACAATGGCCCGGTTCCCACCAGGCGCTAAGCCAAAAGCAAAGCTAGCGCATTATGCCTGCCAGCCCGGCCACAAACCCTCACGCGAAGCTCCTGCGCTTTAGCAGTCACCACACCTCCCATGCATCTAACCTGCTGAGGTTAACGCGTACGCAAGGAACACGCGCAAAGCGCTGGGTAAACACTAAAAATGCCACCTACAGCCAGCCAGCCTCCCTCCCTCACGGTCCCTGCCCGCCTGCCCCTTTCTACAAAGAGGGTGAGGGTCCCTGGGTCACTTAGCCAGCGACTGACCGGCCCTCCTGCGAGTTCTTTTCCGCTTTTATCCCGCCATCCCCCCCGCAGGGGTGAGTTTCTCCCTTCTGGGAATGGAATCCAGCCGCGCGCATTCCTGAGGAGGCCGAGGGGCTGCTGGGACTTGTTTAGGCTCAAGCCACCTCGAATGCTTCATTCGGTTGCAAATCTGCCCCTGCCTGCCTTTCCGCCCACCTCTTTCGCCAGGGAGGAAGCGGCTGTAACTGCGGCCGCCAGGTGCGCGTCTCGGCTTGAGTCGGGCCAAATGAGTAGGCGAGGGAGTAAGTGAGGCGGGGGAGGGGGCGAGGAAGTCAAGCTGGCAAAGGGAAGGCGAACGCGGAGAAGCGGAGAAGGTCTCTTCAGCTCGGGAGTTTGCTCCCGCTGGAATTAGCCCATCGGTTGAGAAGTTTAAGGTAATGCGAGCCCTCGTGGTGCGAGTTGGGAGAAAAGGGTGCGCGTTTTTCTGATGCTGGATCCGGGGGTCTTTTGTTTCTGCTGAGCAGATGTCAACAAATCCTGCAGTAACTAAGGCCAAGGATGTAAAACTGAGGTGACTCCGTATTCGCCTACTTTTCCATTTGTCCTCTTTCTCTCCCTTCTGCCCTACTTCTCCTTCTTTGCAAAGGGCCATGGATCTAGAGGGTGCTATTTCAGTGTCGATAGATACAGTTTTGAATCAGCACATATTTCTAAAGTGTCTTAGGCATTAGGGCCTAAGTTTGCTTGGAAAACATATGCTTTGTCTCCGTCTGTAACTCAGGATGTTGGCAGAATCCAGCCACTGTGATTTATTCAACAAACATTGGCTAAAAGTAATATGTAAATCCAGACTTTTTTTCTCTCTTTCTCCCCCCCCCCACCGATGAAGATGGAGAGATCCCTCCAGTGTTAATACTGCAAAGGAATCACACTGTACATGGGCAGCTATCTTCCCTTTTTAATTCTGTCACACCTGCCGAGCTGAATCTTAGCATTAGGTCTTGGTTCTGAGGATAAGCCCTAGTGGTTTAAATGAAAACCAGCTGTGATTTCAAATCCCTTAAACTGCCCACACTGTATTGAATTAGGCCAATGTTTATATTTGAGTAGCAAAGTTATTCAAGGTGGGGTGAAAGTTTTATTATCCATAAACATTTTTCTCTTTCCTTATAGCTAATTCATAACATTATGTGACAAAGTACAATTATGTGTACTTTAGATATCCAAGTTTCAGGAAAGAGAGAGAGAGAGAAGGCGTGGCAAAGGAAGGAAGGATATATGACTATGTAGGGATGAAAAGGAGCATTAGCATTTAGCAAATGAAATAAAAGGGAAACATTGTACTGTAATATTAAGGCAAGTTTTCTGTGATTTTTCAGACTTACTTAGGATAATCCGAATTTCCTGAAAAGCAAGATGGCCAAGAGATGCTTTTTGTGATGCTGAGAAAAATGTGTAAAGTTGGAGGGTTTTCAAAAGAAAACTTGGCTAAGTACTATTTGGGTCTCTGAGGCACGGCAAATAAGGTAATATGGACAATGCAGTGGCTATTATTTAATCTTAATGGCTATTTTTAAATGTTTAAGTTGTTTTATATGGGTGTCTATATGTGTGATTTTGAGCTATCTCTTTCCTCTCTTTCATCTTTAAGGGTATAGATATATAGTCCTTTGGATATAGGACTCATGCAGTCTACTACTGCAGAAGCTACATAGCCCCAAGGAAACTGTGTGTGTGTGATGAGATCTGTGCACCATGAATCAGCAACATGTTTGCATGTCTGAGATTGGTGATTCAAGGCATTTTCTTAGGATTCCAGCCCTTTCCTCTTAATCATAGCTAGACTTGGGAGAATTAAAGACCTGAACTTGTTCATATTTAGTTCATAAGGGAATAGGGCTGCTATGATTGACTTAATGATTATCTCACAAGATTGCTGTCACTTTTACTGATCAAGGCAATCATTTGGCAGATGTGGCTTTCTCCACTCTGAAAATGTTGCTAAATATCAGCCAGCAGTTGTTAAAGTCACAGGAACCCCAGTGTGTTTTAGAGTAACTAGTTCATACATCATACTATGAACACTTCAACACAAATACTTTATTGTACTGTTTCGATTTCCCCATCCATTCTAATTGGTTTGAAGGTGATCTGCAATTGTCTTCACTTCTGTCTAGCTTGAAACACTGAGAACAACTCTATCGAGACAGAAGGGGAGGTGGTGAATGAAAGGGAGCTGGGAGGTAGTGTAAGGTGAGTTTCTGTTAGTGAGGGAGTAGACTGCTGATAAATGCTGCCATGCTCCAAGCAAAAAATCAGTTGAGCTATCAATATATAGATTTGGCTCCTGGATGCTGCAAATATCATGAGATTGGATAAGTTGGGACCTTATTATGAACTAATGCAAAGATCTCACATGGAAGTGCCTAAGCCACAATGTGGTTTGAGCTTAATATACTGTGAGCTCCCAGCCATTGTAGCTGACTTAACAAATCATAGCAAGATAGAATATATCTTAATATGTGTCAGTTCAGACTATGTTTCTGTGCTTAGCCACATTGTTGTAATAATGATTTTTTGAACAAGCCATAATCTAGTTTACAATAAAGCATGATGGGAGAGTTCATTCATTACAGTAAGCCAAAATCAAACCACATTTTGGCTTAGTGAGTTCCATAAACCATTCTGGATCTGAGGAATAGATAGAGGAAAGGTATCATTTGATAGGGACCTAGCAATTTCTATCTCTCTCTCTTTGGCCCCTGTTTTACCATGCATTGCCTTACTGATGAGGACCACTGTCCCACTTCTTCCTGCTATGGGAGATAGAGCAAGGGATAAACTTTTGATTTTAATCTATGAATATATGACACTTCTTTATGCTGTATCATATAATTGATTTGTCTAGCCTAGTCCATTTTCTGTGATTGGTGGTTGCTCTCAAGCAATTCCGCTACTCAGAACTGATTGAAGTTGGTTGATCCCAAGAATTCAAAGCTATGGATTCTCCCCAGAGATGGAGCATCCCAGTGACTTTGGACACAGGACAAGATGGTATGCATATTTTGCGTTTATCCTTTTAGCTGTCTTTCACTTTTTGTTTGTGTGACATGAACAGAGTAGATCAAAAAATCTGGCTTTAGTAAGATAGTTTGATTGAACAGGACTGTCCGAGAAATATATACTGCTATAGAATTAAATGTGATATGAACCATTTTCTTTTCCCAACCTGAGGTCCTCTAGATGTGTTAAACTAAAGGGTTCCTATAAACCCATCAGTAAGAGTGGTAGCCAATTTGGAAAGCTGTTATGGAACTCAAACTCTGGAAGAAGCATTCAATACTGCCTCTTCTGTTCATTTAAATGTGGCTTAAGATCTCTCTACTAGTTGCTGGTAATTTGATATTTTTGCTATGCTTCCTTATTCTGGCTGGAATTTTTAGGCTGGAAATTTTCTGAAGATTAGTGATGTCTTCTGCGCTAGTAAATGTTACTCTGAGAATTGCGATATGAATTCTCACATTGTGCTAAGCCAAAATGTGGTTTATTGGGTTTGGGGTATTGTGTGAAGCTAGCCAATTGTGCCTTATTCAGAAAGTTGTTAAACTAATTTACCTTGATGTATAATCTTCATAGTAATTTGTTGTGAGTTCTCAGTAACTTGTCAAATTCCAGTTCCCTGGAATTTAAGGTGAAAACATGGCAGTTAGAGTTTAGACCTCAGAATCAGATAATGGCCATTGTTTTCCCTGTTGTATAATGTGCCCATGTCTACTGGCCATCACTGAAATTGCTAAGAGTGGTTTTGGTAGAAAAGCAAGTATTTGGATCTGTGTATTTGAAGACTTTGGATATGCTAATATTCTGTTTGACTATTCAGTGCTTTGGAGAAGGCTGTGGAAAATCCTTGAAAAGGGAGTAGAAGAACAGCAGGAAGTCTTGCTCAGGCAAAGCACTGCTTATCCTGCTGCTTTGGAAGCTCTGAGCAGATTTGCTCTTATTTGAGGGACTGACTGTATGAGTTCCTAATAATTTTGTCCCCTAGGGTAAAGGCTAACATTTTTTTTGAGTGGAGATAATAGTTGTAGTTTGCTTAATAATAGGGACATTGGTTTATAATGGTGGGGGCAGGGGGAGCCTATGGCTCCCAAATTGTTCTCATTATTGATTGGATAGCTAGGGCTTGTAGTTTAGCAATATTTAAAGGGCCCACTTTGCCTACATCTGTTTTGAATAATTAGTATAGTGTTGTTAGCTTATTGAAGTCTTTGTTCACATTATTGAATAGTTGGATTTTTCTTCTGTGGGGAGCTTTTAGATTATACAAAGTCTCTTAAATGCCTTCCCATTCTGTCTGGTTTGGCCAAACATACAGTAGATGGTCACTAACAGTTGAATTCTGGGAGACTTCTGGGAGTTGAAGTCCATACCTCTTAAAGTTGCCAAGGCTGAGAAACACTGCTTCAGGTGATCAAATGCAACAGGAGACAGAGCTCCTGCATCTTGTAAGAGTTGTGTTGAAAAGATAAATCTAGTTAGCTAAGACTACTCTCATATCAACAGGCATGTGCGTCACTAAGCAGTTTAAACCAAAAGATTTGCTGGTGCTGCAAGGGACTTGCGATTAAAATTTTGATAATGAGGAAGGATGCAGTGTAAGAGAGGAGTAATAGTGATAAATCTGAACAAATACAGTTTTCTGCTTTGCCTTGGGGTTGGGAGTTTTTTTTTTTCCTCTGTAAAGGCTACTGTAAAGTCATTCAGGGCTCAGTCAATCAGAGCCAGTTCTGAAAACACACTGTAGAATTACAGCGTTCCCAGAGTACATGACCATTTTCTTTCTGCATGCCACTCCATGCCTTTTGTTCCTTATGTCATTGTATTATGTACTAAACTATAATGTGATTTGTTTGAATTTGGCATAGCAAATTGTATACATACCACCATTGTGGTTTATCCCGCAAGCCATACCTTGGTGCAGAGACAGAGAGTCAGTAAGAGTGGATTTGGAGACTTAGATGATACTGAGAGTTTCACAAATTAGACTGAGGGCTGAAAATTGCATGAATCACTTGAGCCAGAGAGCTGCATTCTAGATTAGATCATGTTTAAGATGGGAATAAGAACTAAGGAATTAAGCTAAAGGTTTCACCATGAAGATGGGTTTTGAGATGGATTAAAAATATGAAAAAGTAGTGACAAATTTTAGATGTTTGGACAGGGATTTCCAAGACTTCATATATCTGGTAATTATAATAGATGTCTTCAGTTAGACTGCCCTACTCTCTAGCTTGTATAGACATCTGAAGTACACTCCAGCATGGAAGATTGTTTTTATGTTTCCGTCATCCTTGTTGGTACTGTTTGTTATTTGTAGCTAATTGTTTTCTCTCTTAGGCAGGAGTATATAACTTGCAGCTTGTGCTAGATGTGGCCCCTGAGTTCTCTCTTTGCAGGCCTTGGAGCTACTTCTGACTTTAGTAGTTTCTTGTCATTTTGAGATGGGAACCACAAGAAAATTGTTAAGTAGGGCTGTGCAGAGATTTGTATTTGAAAGGCAAATTATGACTTGGAGCATTCGTAGGTAGATAGCACCTGCTGGGAATACTTTAAAGCAGCTACATCTTTTCCTGGGCTTGTGCATGATCCCTACTACATTGTGCATCCTAAAATAAGAATATTATAGTTTAAAAAAACAAAGAAAATCCCCAAGACTTCCCTTCCAAATTTAATTCCATCTACATGCATGATGTAGCTCATCATTTTGTGGTCTTCAGTGTCCAATAAAGAGCAGCCCTAGGCTGTTTCCATGTTCTGTGCAGGAGTTAGAATTCCCACTTTAGCCTTCAGTATGCACTACAATGATGTGAAAAATCCATTCTGGCTGTTGGTACAGCAAATTGTTTAAAAGCACTTGAGGAAATTAATTCCTTAATTTCAGTAATACTGAATATGTGCTCGTAGGACCTGAGGATATTATCAGCCAGGTCCAAAGCCTGTCTGAAGAAGAAGAAGAAGAGGAGGCTTTGTGGGAGAAGATTGAGAGTGTGAGACACCAACTAACTCGCTCTTTGAATCCAGAAAAGCTGACACCATACTTACGCCAATGTCGTGTGATAGATGAGCAGGATGAAGAGGAGGTGCTGAGCGCCTATCGGTTCCCATGTAGGAGCAACCGGACAGGTGAGAGACATTTGGAATTTGTATGGAGGAGAGATCAATGAAGAGGGAGAGTCTCTTGCTTTCTTTAAAGTACAATATAGAGGGTTGGCTCTTGAATGAAAGGAAGGAGCTGCTCAAAGGGTCCCAGGTATGGCTCTGTGATGCATTAAAAAAAAGCTATGCTGCAACAGATCAAAGTTCCATGTAGCCCAGCATTTTCTTCACCCTAAGGCTTTGCTGAATTGAAATCTGACTTATGTTCTCAAAGTTTTCTTGCCCAACAAAAAACAAAACAAAAGCTGCCCTTTATATTTCTAATTTCTTTTGAATTTCTGTTAGTGATGTTTTTCAGCTGCCTTTGTTGTTGATGGTGATGGGACATGGTAATGGTTTAGTATAGTATAGTAAACTTTATTGATTAGTCAATTGACCATATCAAGAGCATGCTAATGCTAGTGCCTATTACACAACTTCCCATCAGTATGAATCCCCTTTGGCTGCTACACTACCTCTCAACAGTGTGGTACTAGATACCTCAGTGGTCAACTAGATGCCTTTGGGAAGCCCACAGTATGTTTTGAGCAACCCATTCTCAGGTTTTCCAGGAAGTCTCTAGGCAAATAAGGTAGGATATAAATCAAACAAAGAAATATAATAATGATAATAATGCTTCTTGATTACAATGGCTGTAGGTGCACCCCTGGAAAACCTGAAGGGCCAGGCAGGGTACAGATCATTTTGAGGAAAGTCTGCCTAACCACTTAGGCTGCCTCTTCAGTATATTTACTGCGATAATGATAACATTATCATTATCCCATAACACTTCTCATGTTAAGTATGGATCAGTTTTTATAAATATAATAAGTGGCTGGGACTCTTTCATTCATAATAGGCAAATATCTATCCAAGTGTTTTTTCTCCATTTGTTCAACTTTTGAAACACATTTTAGAATTTTAAAGTAGCTCATTTTGTGACTTGATGCATGATGAGCATGCATGATTTTCCTTGTCACAATATATTTGCATATATTGCTGAATCTGATGCTTACAGTTTTCTGAATTGTCATTGAAGTAACAGAAAACCTCCATACATTGTGAGGAGCTTCCGGGTCTTCACATCAGCAGCCTCCATGTCTTCCTTTGGCCAGCTCACTATACCGGCAGGGTATCTGATGACTGGCAGGGCATACATGTTGATGGCATGGATCTTGTTCTTCCCATTGAGCTGGCTCTTCAGGACCTGTCTTATCCTTTGGTGGTACTTGGATGTTGCTGTCTTTTTTGCCTCCTCCTCATGGTTCCCATGTGACTGTGGGACACCAAGGTATTTATAGCTGGTCTCTATGTCTGGATGGTTCTTTGGAGAACAGGGCATTTATCTTCTTGGCCTCTGCTTCTCTAGTGTATCTCCTTAGCCTGGTAGCCAGTGCTGTGAGCCTTTGTTTAGCAGTCTCCAGGGCTTCAGATTGGTTCAAAATAGGGAAAGGAGTACGACAAGGCTGTATACTGTCACCCTGCTTATTTAACCTATATGCAGAGTACATCATGAGAAATGCCAGGCTGGAAGAATCACAAACCGGAATTAAGATTGCAGGGAGAAACATCAATAACCTCAGATATGCAGACGATACCACCCTAATGGCAGAAAGTGAAGAAGAACTAAAGAGCCTCTTGATGAGGGTGAAAGAGGAGAGTGCGAAAGCTGGCTTGAAACTCAACATTAAAAAAACTAAGATCATGGCATCTGGACCCATCAATCCCTGGCAAATAGAAGGGGTAGAAATGGAAGCAGTAACAGACTTCATTTATTTGGGCTCCAAGATCACTGCAGACGGAGACTGCAGCCATGAAATTAAAAGACGCTTGCTCCTTGGGAGGAAAGCTATGGCAAACCTAGATAGCATATTAAAAAGCAGAGACGTCACCTTGCCGACAAAGATCCGCATAGTCAAAGCTATGGTTTTTCCAGTAGTAATGTATGGCTGTGAGAGCTGGACCATAAAGAAGGCTGAGCGCCGAAGAATTGATGCCTTTGAACTGTGGTGCTGGAGAAGACTCTTAAGAGTCCCCTGGACTGCTAGGAGATCAAACCAGTCAATCTGAAAGGAAATCAACTCTGATTGCTCATTGGAAGGATTGATAATGAAGCTCAAGCTCAGATACTTTGGTCACCTAATGCGAAGAGAGGACTCTTTGGAAAAGACCCTGATGCTGGGAAAGATGGAAGGCAAAAGGAGAAGAGGACGGCAGAGGATGAGATGGCTAGATAGCGTCACTGAAGCAATGAGCATGAAATTGAGCAAACTCAGGGAGGCAGTGAAAGATAGGAAGGCCTGGTGCAATATGGTTCATGGGGTCACGAAGAGTCGGACACGACTTAACGACTGAACAACAACAAGGGCTTCAGATGGAGTCAGGCCCATGTATTTTTTCAGTAGCCGAGTCTTATCCTTAATCTCCACATGCTTCTGTAGTTCCACCAGCTGACTGACTTCTCTCCGAGTTGCCTTGATCTTAGCCTCCAATCTCATTTTCCAGGGTGGGTATGTACTGCTGTTCTTCTTGATCGTGTGGCCAAGCATTTCCAGGATTACAGCGGCTGTAGCATATACCAATTCATTGGTTTCAGTTACGGTGGTAGTAGGGATTGTCTGGAGGGCTCTATTGGCATCTTCTAGCATACTATCTGATGGTACTTCCCCACTGAGCCTTGGTAATCGGACTCGAGGGTTGACTGTAGCTAGTTTATCCATGACCTTATGCCTCATATCAGCTGCTGTGCTCTGTAATGGAAGGGGTGGCAGTGACATTCCAGATTCAGGTGTTGGCTGCACATCTGCTTGTTCTTCCAGGTCTGCTTGAGTCCGGGTTGTAATGTGGAGTTGGTCTATCTCAAGTTGTGAGAGCAGCTTCCTCTTCACTATGTTGAAGCGCTGGGTAACTAGTTGTTTCTCAGTTAGTGTGGATGTAGGCCTTCTGTCTATCCATAGTTCCCTCATACGTTTCATATATCCCCTCTCATTAGGTCTGCTGTCGTAGTAGCATTCCATCATTTCCAAGTTCTCTTGTCTCGTCCATGTATGGTTTGTTCCAGTAGCCCACTTAACATCAGATTGTCCTGGTTCCCCAACATCTGACGCAGACCTTGTTAATCCGGGCGACGTCTGAGCCGGCATGACTCTCTTAGTTCGTGTCACTCTCATATTTTGAGGTAGGCAGGTGAAGTGTTAGGGGGTCTCTTTGCCCAAGGACCCCTACTGGTAAGGTAGGTACCAGCCGGGATTTGAACCCCGGTCTCCTGCATCAAAGGCGGTGTTCTAACCACTACGCTATCCAGCCCCCCCTGTAGCCCACCTCAAAGTGGCAGGAAAGTGCTGTCAGTTTTCCATAGTCAAAAACTACAGGAGGACTAAAGGCTGGAGGCTGCCTACCCTGGCTTTGCATCTGGAAGCAGGACTAGGACATCTGGTGTGAGTGCTCCTGTCATAGGAGACAGAGACATCAATGCTGCTATGCAAGTCCTCCTACTACTAGTCAGCCAGACTCAAGAAACTTAATTTAAAAAGTAGCATTATCACAGAGATGTTATTTTAAGGAAAACAAGCCAGAACAAACCTAGTCCCCATCAAATATAAACATAATGCAAGCCATGCAGGTAGATTATGTTGCTTTACAAATGAAAATTGTTTGTCCTCTTTTTTTGTAAACTGCTTAATTAATTGTTGAAAACCTAGACCAAACATGTACTGCCCAGGCCCAATAATTTAGGCAGTTGCTTGTGCTACTTGCCCCCACCCCAGCCTCTGAGTGTAGTCTTCTCCCTTGGTAGGTTGTACTGTCTGGTCATTTTATTCTGATGGTAGCCTGTGGCCCTGATATTAAACTGTGGTGTTTCTCATCCCTGACTTTACTGATGGTTGCTGGAGGCAGTTGGAACTTATGGTCATGTTATTTTGATTATTATTTTAGGGAATAGATTATGGTTTCTTTTTTCCTTGACCTTACATAAGACCTAAGGAATTTCCTTAAATCCTACTCAGGAAGACTTCACTCTCACATCCAGTGACCTTTAAAAGACCGTTGCTGTTCTTGTAAAGGTTAGACCAAGTGGCCTTTTAAGACCTTTCAGCTTTATAATGCTGGGACTGGATTAGCCCACTGCATTAAGTCCTAATGTGGTTTATTTGATTTTGATTTAGCATACTGTATGAACCGTGCTATTAACCATAATTTATGGCTTAGTGTGATTGTGACTAATTGTTATTTATTAAACAAATCATGGTTTATTTAATGAGCCACAATTTGGCACATGATGGCTTCATGTGATATGCAAACACCAAGTCTAGGATTCTGCTTGCTAATCACATGAAGCCATCATTGTGTCCTGTGGGTGTGATTTATTTATTTATTTAAAAACCTCTGTAGGACTCCTCATGGATATCCTTCGAAGGCGAGGGAAACGAGGCTACGAAGCATTCTTAGAGTCCTTGGAGTTCTATTATCCTGAACATTTCACCCGACTGACAGGAAAGCAGCCTGTTCAGCGTTGCTCTATGATCTTGGGTAAGAGGTTATAAGAAATGGAACATGCAGTCAGGTTTAGAGAAGCTTGATTCTACTTTGGAAGAAGCAGGGCCTTCAAAGGTCTCGATGCACAGGTTGTTTGTATGCATAAATGGATGCTAGATTGAGCTTTCTGCTGGTATAGAGAATTTTATGCGAGATTGCTTGGCCTGTGCTGTACCTAAATTTCTATATCTGTTTCTTTTTGTGTGTGTTGTTTTGAATGCCCTCCTAACATGAAGTCTAGATAGTGGCTGCCGTTTAGAGGATGATGTACTCCAGAACTGGCCTTTTATTTGTCATCAGAGCGATCTGGTTTTGAAATTTTAAGAAATAGCAAATACTCGCATGGATATTTTTTAGAGCTGTCCTACCACACAAGAAGTAGCAGGAAGCTTAGCTTTGCACGTGTTGTCTTTGGTTTATGGATGACATCAGCTCTTCAGGGCAGTACAGTATTACAAAATGCTTCATGATACCAGGATTATGTTTCTGTATATTGGTTAACTATTTTGCCTTTTCTCTTCAGCTTCCACTCGTATATCTTTTGTTGTTGTACGTGAATAGACTCCTATATTACCATAATGCTGTTATCTGTGAACAAATGTTATTTTTATTTGAACAGCTCTCTTCCCAAAATAAAGGCAAAATGTACAGTTTGAGCTGATTTATCCCTAAAATAATCCGCTTTGCATGCATTTTAATAAATTGCCATGTGATTATACAGTTTGTGTTTTCTGAATGCAAAGTATGTATATAATAGGTATGTATTAGAGAAACATCCCCATATTAGAAAGAGGTATGTAACGATAGAGCTCACAGAGAATTTGGTGCATTTCTCACAAAATACCAGTTGAAATGCATGTACATTTGTACAGTTTTCAGCAGAGGAATTTTGTTTGCCAGAAATGTCAGATACTTAGATTTTCTACAGAACAGTTTTACCAAGGCCAAGAGTTATTTTGCACCCTATACAGCAAAGTGTGTTGCTATGTGTTTGCAGTGATGATTGCCTCAAATTTTAAGTAGACATGCATGTTTATAAACATACTATTTCACATATTACAGTGCTTGCAAATTCAGTGGGTGAGTGGCAAGCTTGCTTATTGGGTGAATTACACATGAGCTGCTCTGGCTGATGACTCCTAGGATTTTGTCTACTTGTGAACCAACCTGATGATCATCCTCTGTCCCTTTTCCAGATGAGGAGGGCCCTGAAGGCCTGACTCAGTTCCTGATGATGGAGGTGAAGAAGGTGAGGGCCCAACGGAAGGAGCATCTGGCCAGAGAACACCAGCTCCAGATGAAGAACCAAGCCTTAGACAAAGAATGTAGCCAGTTGAAGCAACAGCTCCAAGGATTACACAAAGTGCAAGAACGTTGGCAGAGGTTCCAAGAAGAGTGGGACTCCAACAGCGTGGAGCTGCTGAGGCTGAAGGATGAAAATTATATGCTGGCCATGCGCTATGCACAACTGTGTGAAGAGAAAAATGCTGCTGTCTTAAGGAGTAGGGACCTGCAACTTGGGGTATGGTGAGCAGGGTATATGTGTGGTTGTACGTACACACATGAATGCATGCTAATATTAGCAATTCAGTACAATGGAATTATGTCCAAATTAAACCAGGTTCTCTTCTCTCGATCAAAGGTTACTGTGTTACTAAAATAGTGCCTGGGTGAACGTAATAGCTTCTTACAAATCTTAGAAAAAAGAAATATGAAAAACCAGAAAACTGATAGTTCTTTCTTTCAGTTTCTTGGCACCTTATGTTATGTCTGGTATAAAATTGCCTGTCTTGTTCTTCAGGTTCTCATTACATTGCTCATTTTGAGGAACCCTCAACTTCACCCTAACCCTTTCTAATCCTATTCTCTGCTGAGTTTACCGCTGCTCCTGCCTGCCTGCCCTTTTCCCCCTAATTCTGAATCTGCCCAAACATTCCACTTAGCTCCAATGTAACTCGTGACTCAGATGATATTCTTAAATGCCAAAAGGAACTGAGTTTGTGAAATGCCAACTGTTAAAAATTTTAGAATTTGAGAATCAGACTGTGTCTTGTGCCATGCTGGGAGTAGGTTCTATTCAACAAGAGTTTCCTTTATGACTGTGTCATTTATTAGCTAGGAGATTTGAATTTCCATAGTTTGAAATTGCTGGTGCCTCTTCTAGAGAAACCCTGGATTTGTAGTTTTAGATCTAAGCAGAGTCCTGGAAAATCAGTGACTGAACAAATACGTTTGACGCTTGTGTTTACAAATCTTTATGTTAGAGATGTTGATAACAAAAATGTGATTTATAAATATATTTTTAAATTTACTCTGTACTAATAGTTTTTCTGTTTGGTGGTAATTGTGCACTTTTGCTAGATCTGGTGCATGATCATCAGATATTCATGCAATTGCAAAATATCTAATCACCTTAGACAGGAAGGTAATTTTACCAAGGTAATCTTTGTCCCTTGGTAATAGAATTCCCAAGTTACCATTTATGTCTCTGAAGCATTTTTGCCCACTCTTTAGCCAGAGTGTCTCCCAAAATCACTTTCAACTATGGGTTAGCAATAGTTCCTGCCATTAGCTTTCAGTTTAAAAGACAAGACACACAAAGAAAAAAGATAGGGAGAGGTGGGAAAAAATAAAATTAAAATAATCACAATAGTGATTAGTGATAGTGGCCTGAGTTGGGGAAAGCATGGCATCTTTCAAATTTCCCAGAAGTGGCTCTTATGGTAGGGGATATTTAAATGCATAATAAATGCATAATCTAAAACAATCTTAATGGCGGCAGGAGATGAACAGTAGGTCCGGAGGTCAGACGATTAACCTAATCTGCATTTAAGAAAACAAATGTAGCAGTTTCAGATGGCATTTATTATTGGGAGAAAGGAATATCTTGTCTTCTAAATTAGGTACCTTCTGGATGTATTAGAACTGTGTGGCAGCAAAATGGTTAAAGTGTTGGGTTGGGTCTAGGTTCAAATTCCCACTTGTCCATAGAGTTCACTGGCTGATTTGGGCATGTCACACTCTCAGCCCAATCTATACTAAATTGCTGTTCTGGGGATAAAACTAGGATAACTTTCCACCCTCCTATATACTGTTGTAAATTCTGAGAGTAAAGATAGGATATAGATGTGATAAATGAAATCTTCTCTACCCCACCCCACCCTTCTTCCCAACCAGTGTGGCCAAGGCTGGGAATTCTGAGAATTGGCTGCCTGGGAATTTTGAGAGTTGTGGTCCAACACATCAGGGGTGTGCCAGGTTGGACAAGATTGTTCAAATAGCAAGTACAATTTATGTCGTAGTTTGTTAAGGTTTTTGTCCATAGGAGCATATCTACATTGTTTGCTTGCTTGCTTGCTTGCGTGATTGATTGATTGATTGATTGATTGATTGATTTACTTACTTACTTACTTACTTACTTACCCACCCACCCACCCACCCACCCACCCACCCAACTCACACATTGTGACTCTGGGCAGGTAACATAGGATTGAAACCAAAACCAGAATCAACAATAAAGAAGAGAACACAGGAAAAACCAAAGGCAACCCACAATATTACTTGTAATTCAATATTTCAGATGTTATTAATGCACAGTTTTAAAGTAAAATCCAGGCACAAGTAAAAGGTTCAGTAATATTGAGCATATCAAATGTAACTGTCTCTGCCATTTTAATCTGAGCCTGCCTAGTCATTTAGGAAGGTATCCTTTGATTCCTTGAAGTATTTATTACTCAGTCTCCATTGCAGCCTCTCGTTCTGCTCTGTGTAGATGGAACATTCACCTGTTCTTGTAGAGTTGGAGTGGGCCAGAAGACTAAGCCCAGCTCTCGGTCCCAATGCAGGATTCTTTCCTAGTGCAGACTGTGGCACATTCTTTGTAATACATATAATGCTAGAATTATGACATAAGCAGTGAATGAGAGTGAGCAAAGTGTCTCCTATAAAAATGTCTACAGCATAGGTGAGCTTCAGATGATCCTTTTGACTAAGCCAAAATAGGCTTTGTGGGAAAGACCAAAGGAAAGGCATATTTCTTCACAACCGAGAATAAGATAACCTGAGTCTATGAGATGTGGCCTTGCTATGTGGGAACTGGATTGTGCTTACTGTTGTATTGCAACAAAGGGATTTAATGAAAAACTAGTAGCAGTTTTTGTGTGTAACTTATAGTGTCCTTTTAAAGTATCCCCAGGAGAAAAATTGGTTTGGACTGGAACATAAGTTATTTTCTATATCAAATTATTAATTTATCTAACCAGGGAGATCTCTTGGATTTTAGGCAGAAAGCTCATCCCTATCACTGCCTATCTGATATTTTTTAAGCTGCAGATGCCAAAAATTGAGCTTGGGATCTGTTGCATACAAAGAAAGGGTCTGACGTATGGTCCCTCCTCAATGTTCTCATCTCCAGTTTAAAATTCCTAATGTACCAAATATGTCCAGTCATCTTTTCCAGACATCAATAAAGGTAAAGAGAAGCTCCCTTATTCCAGATCAGGCCTATTGATTTATTTAGTCCATTATTGCCTACTTTTATTAGAGGTAGTAGTTGTCAGGCAGGAGTTTTGTATGTCATTTGCCACTCGATCTTTTTAAGTAGAGATATCAGATATTGACTCTTGGTCTGATTCCATGCAGTCCAAGCCCCCTGCTAGTAGCCTATGAATGTTCTCCAGGTATAGCAGCAAGTCCAGTTGTCTATCCAGTTTTTCCTTGCCTTCCAAATCCCTCCTAAGAAATCTGGGCCTTTTGGTGACTCTCCAAATTATAACTAATCTAAGGGTATGTGTAAATTAAAATTGCATTTAAAAATATGGTGACAGATATTTATTATTATCCTCTGCCCCTCTCCAGTTATACTATGCCCCTGAAGAATAAGCCACTACCTCCTATTTTGCTCTTCAAAGCCCTATGCATATTGATGATGCTGTAAAAATGATAGATGGTGGCAGTCCTGGCCTTTTTTAGTTAGATCTGAGCTTGAAATTGCTTTCATATTTGCTCTGGGAAGGCATTAATTTACAGGCCATGGCAGAACTATTCCTAATCTTCTTTTGAGTGAACTAAACAAGTTAAAATTGGGGTGGGGCATCTTTTCTTGTTAGTTATATCTCCCAGAAATGTAGGATGAATTTTGAGGGTACATTTATATGTACATATCTGCTATGAAATATATTTTTTATTTTGTTTATTTATATATCAAATTTGTCATTACCCATCTCATTAAAAACCGACTCTGAGCAGTTTACAAAGCAGTTAAAGTCAATTAAAATTACAATATAAAATAATGCTAAATAAATAGAAAATAAATATAATCCAAGGATAGATGTTAAAATTGGCAGTAACCCAGGGAGTGTCATCAAGACACCAGCCACCCCCAGGATTGCGTAAGATTCTTGTCACCCCACACAAAGCTGGCAGAGCCAGGTCTTTAATCCTTTCTGGAAAGCTGGGAGGGTAGGGGCCTGCCGCAGCTCTGGGGAGAGGGTGGGGGCAACGGCAGAGAAGGCTCTGCTCCTGGGCCCTGCCAGCTGACTTTCTGTTGCTGATGGGGTCCGCAACATGCCCTCTCTGCCTGACCAGAGGGGATGGGTTGATGGGGGTGAACACTTTGAATTGGACCTGGAAGCAAGCTGGGACCCAATGCAGCTCCCGCAGTAAAGGTGTTTTATGTGCCATTCTTGGGGCACCTAAGATTGTCCACACGGCCGCATTTTGAACCAGCCGTAGCTTCTGGATACTCTTCAAGGGCAGCCCCATGTAAAGCGCATTGCAGTAGTCTAACTGAGAGATGACCAGGGCATGAGTCACTGACTGGAGAGCCTCCTGAATCCAGGAAAGGGTGTAACTGGTGCACCACACAAAGTTGGGCAAAGACCCTCCTGGCCCTGACTGCCATCTGCTCCTCGAGCAGAAGTTGTGAGTTCAGGAGGACCCCCAGATTATGTATCAGGTCTGTCCAGGGCAGTGCAACCCCATCCAAAACCAAAGATGGTACATCCTTGGATACAGAGGGGCCTCCAATCCATATAGGTTATCCTGATTATTTCAAGATTTGATATAGATTATTCTGATTATTTCAGCATTTACCCTTCTTTGTCCTTAAAGAACAAACATGCCAACTTAACAATATGATACCATCTGTTATTATTTGCATATAGTACAGGTAGTCCACAATTTAAGAATGAGTTCTGTTCCCAAGGTCTGTCCTTAAGTCAAATTTGTATGTAAGCCAGAATAGTATTATTGTATAATACTGTATAAATAGTATTGTGCAATAAACTTGAACCATTGTGTATTTAACTTGAATAATTGTGTATTTAATTTGAATTTTGCTACAATAGGCTCCATTCTTAACTATGGGTCATCCTTAAACTGGGCGTTCTTAAGCCAGGAATTACCTGTATTTGAATTTACAATCATCTTAATTATTTTATCTCAATAAGCCAATCAGATAAACTGGTATTATTGTTCCATATTGCAGATGAAAGTTACCTGAGATTATTTATTTTATGGTAAAGGCAAAATTTGAAACACAGACTTCATGGTTCTTGATCACAATGCTACATTAGCTTGAACAACCGAGGCTAAAGTAGAATAAAGCTATAGTTAAAGAAACACACACTCATTCCTGTATATTCATTAATCTCTTCAGCTTGTGACTATATTTATAAAAGAGAGAAAAAAACCTTAAGAATCTCATGTTATAGTATTGATTATTTTAACATGATGGAGTATTGTGTGCTGTAGTTTTTGTGTATTGCACTTGTATGTATATTCAGTTTGCAGAGGAATGCTTGGTTATTTTTCCCCTTTGGTTGAAATACAAATAGGTAGTGCCTTTTTATAGTAGCCCCTAAGCTCATTTTGATGACACTGTTGAATTTTGTGCCATGATTTCCAAAAATTGGAGGCATGAATTTGTTACCATTTTGAGATGGGAAACACATGGAAATTTGAAAGCATAAACCTAAAATAAGCTTAATGCTGTTAAAAAGCATAATTCCCACTCAAGCAGAAAAGAAGAAAGATCTCAACCCCACCTATGTATGTGATGTAGTCCATCCATTTTATTTTAGTATGGCTTTTCTTTTACTTTGCTACTATCAAACATTGTCCATGGTGATCTAGGATGTGGGTTTAACTAGCTTACCTTCTGTCTTCTTTCTAGCTGCTTTCAGTGGCCTTAGAGTTGCTCCAAATTAAATGCAACCCTGAATTTCTTCTGGAGATTGGTAGATACTTCAGATGAATCCCAGGTTATGTTACATTTGAAGCAACTGAAAAGCAGGTAGGGGTATAAAAGAGTCAGATGCCAAATCCCCAACTTAAACAATGTTTTCACCCAAGATACTTGACAGAATTTATTAGATCACACCTTGGTTACTTGGAGTTCACTTTGAGCATTGGACACATCTACTGCTTCCTCTGTATGCTGGATGTCTTAACTGTGAACAAATCTATATAAAACTGTTTAGATTAGAAGTCTTTCTGAAATCACTATTCTGCTGCCTTCCTCAAACTGGTTGCCACTAACCATGTTGGATAACAATTTCCACCATCCCAAGTCACCATCCCAAGTCAGTGTTGGCTAAAAATGATGGGAGTTGAGTTTAGTACAGCTGGAGGAAATGAAACTGGAGAACGCATGGCTAATCTTCTCTATTTTTGACCTAATTTTTTAAAAAAGAGATTTTGAATATGTTCCCATTAAGCACTTGTTTTGCAAACCCACAAAGCCATCTTTGATCTATCATTAAATTCAGAAATGGGGCATATATTGTGAAGAAAACTCACCTATACTAAAATGTACTCCTTTCTTTTTATTACAGTATTTTATTGACTGTGAACCATTAATAAAGTTTTATGTCGGGCTTAATTTTGATTAACTTCCCAATCAAAATGAAGCCCTATATAAATTTATCTACTTGTTTCTCTAGTGTTAAAATCAATGTAGTGCTGTGAAAGTCCTTATTTGTTCCATATTTCAGGTAGATCAGTTGAAATGCAAGATCACTAGTATGGAGGAAGAGTGTTCCTTATTGAAGAAGCAAGCATTAATGGTTCCTCAGCGAGAGGTGGAGGAGCATGGATTTATTGACAACATTTCTGAATTGCAAGCTGAGAACCAGAGGCTAATTGCTTCACTTCAGGAGTTGCAGAATGTAATGCAGGTACATTCTGAAAAATGTGGACTTAGTCCATAGAAACATTCTCTACTATGAATCTTCTCCTACCTGGGATCCTCTTTGTGTTTAAACGGGGACTGCATCTGAAAAGGCATCCTTGATCTATGAAGCCTAATAATTTAGTTGTAGAGGAACCCAAACATGGTAACTCAGAGAAGCGGGTGCTGCTAGACCCTCCCAGGTTCTCCATGGTATAGCCCAGACTTCCCAATTGGTGCCTTTGACAAGTTTTGGACTTCACATAATTCTTCAAGCAGCAGGGCTAAATAGGCTTGGAGTAATTTGGGTATTGTATTATACATTTAGAAACCAGATGTCAGGGAAGGCAGCTGAGGACTTGAAAGGAAGCCCATTTGTAATGGAATAATTTCATCTGCATATAATTAAAACGTCTGTTTTAGAATTTCATCTTGGGCCTGTGACTGGGTTGCTACTTCCCACTAACATTACTTGTTTTAGCTATGGTTTGTTTAATAAACAACAAGTAAACAATTGATTCATATATCAAACTAAGTCATAAACAATGCTTTGCAAGCCGCAGTGGTTATGTTTGCAAAATAACCTATGCCAAAACAAAACAAATCACATGCTTTGGTGTGATGTATAAATCCAGTCTGTTGCTGCCAGGACAGTTATTTTTTTTCTTAAAACCAAGGGATAAAGACTTTACTATTACTATTTTTCTACTTCTACTACCACTGTTATTCCAGTTGCCAGTGGAATCTAAGCGTACGGACGTAGTCCAGGGCAATTAAAGGGCATCTGATTGGCAAAGGCTAAACTAGCTATATGTGTGATTTTATGCGCAGCCCTTAAACAATTAAAGGGTGAATGCCAGCAAGGCTATCCCTTCCTTTCCTGCAGTGCCTTGTATTTTTTGTGAATCACTGTCCTTGTTCCCTTCTAAATTACCTCATCACAGCATTGACAAATGTTGCTTCCCCTTGACTGGCTTCAGAACAGAGTAGTTTTTATAATAAGTGTAAGCCTTGCCACTCCAGCTAGACACAGAATGTATTACATGGGAGATGTGTTCATTCTTGCACTGATGCTGGATCAGAACCTGAGTTGGTAGAGTACTAAAAATAAAATATATATTTAAAAAGAGGGCCTCTAGCATTGGCTTAGATGCTGCTAAAATATCAGTGGGTGGTTTGAACAGCTGTGACTCTCAGCTGTTTGGGAGATGTAAACGGACTGTTATATCTGGGTTATCAAAGAACCCCTATTTTTACGCAAGAATATATGAATATATATAGTTTTGAAGTTTTCCCTGAATATATGATTTAAAACTAACCTGCATAATGGAATTCTAATTATTTGGTCATTTAGATAAGTTTATCTCATAATGTACAATTTATTCTAATTTGTTTTAATTTCGCTGAATGTTACTTAAAGATATTTTGGTTTGAGATTCTTCTTTTTCCCCCAAATCCACTTAGGTTTTAACCAGGAAGAATATATAGTTTTTAAGGAAAAAAAGTATTGGTGAGGAAGAAGCATATGGATGCAATCAGTTATATAAATCTATTACATGCTCAGCAAAGTATTGCCATTTCCATTATACTCTGTAATTTTTATCTAGAGTGGTTTAAGAATTGGTCCCAGAAAGCATGAAATTGTAAGGTTCTTATCTTGGAAGACATGAACCCATCTCCCCATGTTCATAATGATCCATAAAACATTGCTTAGCTATGATATTTTGACTGTACGGTTTCAATCTGACACAGCTTGACTCTTTAGAATAAGTATTTTTCACTGCTTAGATCCCCTCATATCATTCCTCTATATATAATCAAAACCATTTGATTAGCTTTGGCTGTACATTATTGGCTTTGACAGCTACTGTGGCTTACTGGTTTAATGCAGACAGATGCAGAGTCAGTCTGTGGAAGTGCCATCAGGGCTGACCCTACTACTAGGGATACTGAGACAAGTATCTTGGGCTGCAAAAAGAAGCCAATATGCTGTGGAATATATTTCTACTGCCAAGGAAGAGAGAGATCTGCTTGTGTGGCTTTCTGTTTTAGAAAGCAGTAACTTGACTGACCTTAGAATCTATGGATTTTGATTTTGCAGGGAGGGGCATCTTTCATTGCTCCATCTCAGGCTGCAGAATATCTTGGGCTGCTTTTGCTGGGAGTGAAAAGGCTATTAAACTATATCAACCTTATAGTCTCAAATAGGTTTAACAGTCACTCTTCCCTTAGGAACTAAGGGGCCAGACTTGCTAATGGGGAGTTCTCAGAATTCCTTCTAAACTAGAGGATTCAGAATTATTTAGAAGAAGCCATGAACTTTAAAATGGCATGATGCTGCTATGATGTTTGTTGCATGAATACACCTTTCATTTTTGGTGGTAGTGAAGATATATAGATATAGAATCAGTTAGCCTTTCTCAAAATAAGGCCTTCCAGTGCTAACTGAGGATGAAGGGTGTTGAACACATCTGGAGGGTGTCAAGTAGGCAAAGACTAAAATAGACAGAACGCTCTACTCTGGAGTTCCTGCTGGAGATATTTTAAAATATTCCACTATACAAGCATGGCAATTTCTGTTCTTTACTCCAAAAGCCTTAATTATCCTGAAATCATTATGTCCTAGCAGATGAGTGACTTTGCTACTTTACTGTTTAGAAAGCAAGGGAAGACCAGGTTCTGGGCTCTGAGAGGGTCCTTCTAGACATTCTGGAGCATGATTGGAAGGAAGCACAAGCAGATCGACAGGAACTGTGCCAGAAACTCAACTCCTTACAAAATGAGCTGCAATGGACTGAAGAGCTGAGAGATAAGGTAAGATGCTCTAATGCTAACCCCAGAAATTTAAGCTTGGATATACTTTGGAACAGCCATGAAATCCTTGTTCCAGACATTAATGAGCAGGAAATCTCTGCTCCATGGGCTAAAGGCAGACCACCAGTCAAGATAATTTTGGACTCTATCCAGGTCACTGATAGCTCTTATTTTGTTCTGCCCTGTTGCCAAACAACAAAACTGATGGAGGGAATCTTTTGCAAATTGAGACCAGACAATGGAGAATGATGATACTATCCCACCCTCCATGCCTACTGAATAGGTATACAAAAAGAAAAATAAGAGTCACATTCTAACATCATTCATTTCTGGATCTTGCTACTGCTAGAATGAACACCTGCATAGATTATCATTAAGGCAAATTGAACCTCAGCAGGAAAAAGCCTTCCACCCTTCTTTTAATGTCTTTTAAACATCAGGTACATGCTTTCTCCCCTTCATGGATCATTGCCTTGTCGTGGCGAAGGGGCTTGTGTAACTCAGTGAAGCCATGAGCTATACCGTGCAGGGCCACCCAAGACGGACAGGTCATGACAGAGAGTTCTGACAAAATGTGGTCCACTGGAGAAGGAAATGGCAACCCACTCCAGTATCCTTGCCAAAAAAACCCCATGGACAATGTTAAAAGGCTAAAAGATATGACACCGGAAGATGAGCCCCTCAGGTCAGAAGGTGTCCAATATGCTACTGGGGAAGAGCGGAGGGCAATTCCAAGTAACTCCAGAAAGAGTGAAGCGGCTGGGCCAAAGCCAAAAGGACGTTCAGCTGTGGATGTATCTGGAAGCGAAAAGAAGGTCTGATGCTGTAAAGAACAATATTGTATAGGTATGTGGAATGTAAGATCCATGAACCAAGGCAAGCTGGATGTGGTCAAACATGAGATGACAAGATTGAACGTCGACATCTTGGGAATCAGCGAATTGAAATGGACGGGAATGGGTGAATTTAATTCAAGTGACCATTATATCTACTACTGTGGGCAAGAAACCCTTAGAAGAAATGGAGTTGCACTCATAGTCAATAAGAGAGTGGGAAAGGCAGTAATGGGGTACAACCTCAAAAACGACAGAATGATCTCAGTGCGTATCCAAGGAAAACCATTCAACATCACGGTAATCCAAGTCTATGCCCCAACCACCGATGCCGAAGAAGCTGAAGTTGACCGGTTCTATGAAGACCTACAACACCTTCTAGAACTAGCACCAAAAAAAGATGTCCTTTTCATCATAGGGGATTGGAATGCTAAAGTAGGAAGTCAAGGAGTAATCGGAATAACAGGCAAGTTTGGCCTTGGAGTACAAAATGAAGCAGGGCAAAAGCTAATAGAGTTCTGTCAAGAGAACAAGCTAGTCATAGCAAACACTCTTTTCCAACAACACAAGAGACGACTCTACACATGGACATCACCAGATGGTCAATACCGAAACCAGATAGATTACATACTTTGCAGCCAAAGATGGAGAAGCTCTATACAGACGGCAAAAACAAGACCAGGAGCTGACTGTGGCTCAGATCATGAGCTTCTTACTGCAAAATTTAGGCTTAAATTGAAGAATGTAGGGAAAACCACTAGACCACTCAGGTATGACTTAGATCATATTCCATGTGAGTACACAGTGAAGGAGATGAATAGATTTAGAGGATTAGATTTGGTAGACAGAGTGCCTGAAGAACTATGGACGGAGGTCTGTAACATTGTACAAGAGGCAGCAACTAAAACCATCCCAAAGAAAAAGAAATGCAAGAAAGCAAAATGGCTGTCTGATGAGGCTTTACAAATAGCTGTGGAAAGAAGGAATGCGAAAAGCAAGGGTGAAAGGGAAAGATATAAGCAACTGAATGCAGATTTCCAGAGAATAGCAAGGAGAGATAAGAAGGCCTTCTTAAATGAACAATGCAAAGAAATTGAAGAAAACAATAGAATGGGGAAGACTAGAGATCTCTTCAAGAAAATTGGAGATATCAAAGGAACGTTTAGTGCAAAGATGGGCATGATAAAGGACAAAAAAGGCAGGGACCTAACAGAAGCAGAAGAGATTAAGAAGAGGTGGCAAGAATACACAGAAGAACTATACAAGAAAGATCTTAATGTCCCTGATGTCCATACTGGTGTGGTCACTGACCCTGAGCCGGACATCCTAGAGAGTGAAGTCAAGTGGGCCTTAGGAAGCATTGCTAACAACAAAGCTAGTGGAGATGACAGTATTCCAGCTGAGTTATTTAAAATACTAAAAGACGATGCTGTTAAAGTGCTGCACTCAATATGCCAGCAAGTTTGGAAAACGCAACAGTGGCCACGGGATTGGAAAAGGTCAGTTTACGTTCCAATTCCAAAGAAGGGCAATGCCAAAGAATGCTCAAACTATTGCACAATTGCGCTCATTTCACATGCTAGCAAGGTTATGCTCAAAATCCTACAAGCTAGGCTTCAGCAGTACGTGAATCGAGAACTACCGGATGTACAAGCTGGGTTTTGAAGAGGCAGAGGAACTAGAGATCAAATTGCCAACATTCGCTGGATCATGGAGAAAGCACGAGAGTTCCAGAAAAGCATCTACTTCTGCTTCATTGACTATGCAAAAGCCTTTGATTGTGTGGATCACAACAAACTGTGGCAAATTCTTAAAGAGATGGGGATACCAGACCACCTTACCTGTCTCCTGAGAAATCTGTATGCGGGCCAAGAAGCAACAGTTAGAACCAGTCATGGAACAACTGATTGGTTCAAAATAGGGAAAGGAGTACGACAAGGCTGTATACTGTCACCCTGCTTATTTAACCTATATGCAGAGTACATCATGAGAAATGCCAGGCTGGAAGAATCACAAGCCGGAATTAAGATTGCAGGGAGAAACATCAATAACCTCAGATATGCAGACGATACCACCCTAATGGCAGAAAGTGAAGAAGAACTAAAGAGCCTCTTGATGAGGGTGAAAGAGGAGAGTGCGAAAGCTGGCTTGAAACTCAACATTAAAAAAACTAAGATCATGGCACCTGGACCCATCAATCCCTGGCAAATAGAAGGGGTAGAAATGGAAGCAGTAACAGACTTCATTTATTTGGGCTCCAAGATCACCGCAGACGGAGACTGCAGCCATGAAATTAAAAGACGCTTGCTCCTTGGGAGGAAAGCTATGGCAAACCTAGATAGCATATTAAAAAGCAGAGACGTCACCTTGCCGACAAAGATCCGCATAGTCAAAGCTATGGTTTTTCCAGTAGTAATGTATGGCTGTGAGAGCTGGACCATAAAGAAGGCTGAGCGCCGAAGAATTGATGCCTTTGAACTGTGGTGCTGGAGAAGACTCTTAAGAGTCCCCTGGACTGCTAGGAGGTCAAACCAGTCAATCTGAAAGGAAATCAACTCTGATTGCTCATTGGAAGGATTGATAATGAAGCTCAAGCTCAGATACTTTGGTCACCTAATGCGAAGAGAGGACTCTTTGGAAAAGACCCTGATGCTGGGAAAGATGGAAGGCAAAAGGAGAAGAGGACGGCAGAGGATGAGATGGCTAGATAGCATCACTGAAGCAATGAGCATGAAATTGAGCAAACTCAGGGAGGCAGTGAAAGATAGGAAGGCCTGGCGCAATATGGTTCATGGGGTCACGAAGAGTCGGACACGACTTAACGACTGAACAACAGCAACATGCTTTCTACTCTGAATACCCTAAGTTCAGTCCCATTGTCCTAAGCTATGCATGATAATTGAAAGTAGGGTGCAAGTGATGCGAAACATATGCATGTGCACTTCCTTCTTATTTCATTATATGACTTTCCCCATGTAATTATATTCTGAACCCTGGCATTTGAAAACAGATTTTAGGCCACCAGCTGCCTTTGTTTAAGACCTAAACATTTACTTGGAAAATCATCTATCTCTGCAATTTCTCTCTCAGTACCTGCAAGACATGGAGGATTTGCAGTTGAAATTCCAGACTCTGCAGAAGAACTGTGAACTGTATAAGCACAGGATGAACACCTTGCTGGCTCAGCTAGAGGAGATTGAGAAGGAAAGAGATCAGGTAAATTGCTTCCTCTCTGAAATATTTCCTTAGTTTATAATTATGGGCTGCAGTTAAGATTAAACCATGTGGTAATAATATTCTTGCTACCCCCATATTGTACCACTGAAAGTAACAGAAAAATAGAGAAACCATGTAGGAATGATAAGATGCAGTGGAAGAATGATGCTTGCTTTATGTTTCCAGCCCAGCCTGTTTCCCAACGTGGTTCTTCATAGATACCCATGTAATATGATCTCAGATCCTAGAGAAGATAGAAGCATGTAGTCAAAGAGAAGTCTGTCAGATGGAGTTTATTTATACCAGTTCCACGCTGCTTGGATTATTTTTTATTGAACGTGCTGCTGTTCCATTGCTGTGGCTCTGAAAGTAATTGTATACTGACTGAATTATATGTTAATGCATTCTCATTTCTCTGTATTTCAAATAGCTATCTTACTGTAATTTTATTATTAATCTGGAAGTTCTTTGTTCAGAAAGGCCTGGTGAATGCCAGAAGGGGCTGAAGAGGACTTTACTAAACTCTGGCATTTTATCTTTTTGATTGTGGATACTAAAAACAGTACAAATTATGCAGCAATATGCAAAAACGGGTATAACGTATTTAGAATGTCATTTGGAGAAAAGAAAAGCATATGCTCTGCACGGTTCTGCCTATAATCTCATCCACCAGCTCCCCTTCTTCACTGTTTCTTTTAGGCTATTCAGAGCCGAGATGGCATTCAGCTCCAGTATTCCCAAAGCCTCATTGAGAAGGACCAGTATCGTAAACGTGTTCGCACCTTGGAGGAAGAGAGGGATGACTTGCTGAGCAAACTCACACAGGCTGAGGGCAAGATTGGCACACTAGAGGGACAGTTGCAGCGATGCTTGTGTAACAGGGGCCTTGCCAAGAAGGTATGTTTGGAGGAAAAAAGGAGCTCCTGGCAGAAGGACAAGAAGAAGGCCAGTGTCTTGCTGGGAAGGGAAGAGAGGCTAGCAGTTAACGGAATGGATCGAGCTTGCTAGAGAGGAGGAGGGCACATGTGAGCGGCAATATAAGCTACCCTCCTTGTCCTCATTCTCTAGATAGCTGCAAGATTGAGAAATCAAAACACAAGATGCACATGTAAAAAAATAGCCCTATCCCACCATCCACCAAGAATGCAAAAACCAAAAAAGGGCAGCTAGTTGTTCCAATCTTAAACTATATTAAAGTCTGTGGCATCCAAACTGCCCCAAATTCTTCTTCAAGCCCTTGATGTTTCATCAAAATGAAACAAAAATAAATCCCATTGCATTCATAGGATTTTAGCCTGATATTAAGAACTCAAAGAAATTCTGGTACTGCAAAAGTAAAATTTTCCTCTGAAATGATTGAATCAGTCTGGATGACTCTTAAGATCAGAGAAGAAATGGTCTTTTTACCCTCCATAGAATCATTGTACTAAATGGGGTAATACAAAGCGTTCTTGTCTGAGAATTAAGCCCCCTCTCTGTGTGTGTGTGTGTGTGTGTGTGTGTGTGTGAGTGTGTGTCTGTATGTGAATGAATCTTTAGGGATTAGTTACTTTACTGAGGTATCTTTCATTCATTCTCTCTTTTTCTCTCCTCCTGCCCCCCCAAGATATGTTCCTCTTCCCATTCACTCTACAGCAGCGCTTGGAGCATAATAGAGAAGCCTTTGTCCCCGGAGGATGGGATTGTAGATTCACCAGACATCTTGGACATCGTGTTCCCTAGAGACTCTGTAAGGCCAGATGTGGTAAGAAGAGATTGTAGAAGCTATGAGCTCATAAGGCACATGTCTTAAATGCTGAAAGACCTCACTTCGGTGATAGCTCTGAGGACAAAGAATTAGGTGGCACAGAATAGTTACTCCTGACATTTCTGAGGTATAACTTTGAAAGCCTGTCCAATAGTGAGAGATGCTGGAAGTTGTAGTTCAGCAAAATGTGGAGGACTATCTTGCGGTGGCTATGAATGAAGAAAGACCGCTATTTGAGAGAGCTAATGCTTTTTGGAGGAAAGAGCTGATCTGGTATAAGATAGTTTTACATGTTCTTGGAAACTCTTGCTATTTTTCTGCTCAGGTGGCAGAAACTGATATCCAAAGCTGAAAATATGCTTAGCAAGGGCAAAGCTGAGGCTATAAGTCAGACTTCTGCAACTTACTACCCTCAAGTTGTATTGGGAATCTTGGATGTTAGAGTCCCAAAACTTCTAGAGGGTTTTAAATTGGGAGTTACAATCCCAGCATATCTGTGGAAGACTGCTGAGAAGCCTCTTTTATGACTTTTGATGAGAGCAGAAAAAATCCCTGTTCTCAGAACAAACAAAATAATGTAACCTTCTGCACTGTGCCTAGCAGGTATGCAAGGCTGTCCACAGCCACTACCATTGGCTTATTATGTATTGGAGTCCTACATTCAGTAAATAATTTACTGCAGGAAGCCATACTCACCAGTTATTGAGACAGTGTAGTGAATCTGAATGATGAAAATTCAACTGCTTTAAAATTTGGTAGAATATAGTGACTGAACCATCAGTTCCCAACACAACTTCTTTAGGAATAAGTTCTAATGAAGACACTAGAATTTACTTTTGAGTCTGCAGGTTTAGATGAATTGGGCTTCATGACTGTAATCCAGGAACCACCAAACTACAAATGACAATTCAACTTTTTAATGAGTTCTGTGACATGGGGATACCCTTCTCTATCCTAGTGTCTTCAATATGTGCTGGACTACCACTCTCTGAGTCCCTGGAGGGAATGAAACTTAACAGTCTCAGCATAGTTCCATCAAGATGGAAAATGCTTCCTTATAGATAACTGTGGATGTTCCTATAGTTCTTAAGAACTTGCATTTTATTGTAGCAAAATATTATAGCTTTGATATTCTACAGAAATAAAAACCTGGAAAAAATAAAGTCTGGAAATCAGTGCACTGCTTTGTATTCCCCAAGACTACCTGCCACCTTTTCCCTTCTTCCTCAGTCCTTTATGAACTTCTTTTTTTAAATGCAACTGAAGTAGAGCTGGCATATTACGCGTGCACACTTGACTTGTGTAATTCAGTCCTCTTATAGAATGTTGGGGCCAACAACAAAACCATCCTTGGTTTTCCATACTTGTATGCCTTTTAAAAAAGAACCTGTCAGCTGTAGCACACGTTCTCTTCACAGCTGGCTTCCAGATGGAGGAGAAACTGCCAGGAACAAATTGGTTTCTATCCTATTTGCTTCCTGAAGTTTTCTCCTTCTTCCCAGGATGGCTTTTAGTTTGGAATGTTTCTAATCTTCTGTGAAGTTGCTGGTGATAACAAAATGATAAAACTATAAATAGAACTTGAATCCTCCCCTTTTATTCTGTCCTAAATCTGCAAGCCAGATAGATTAGCTCTTGATTAGAGTTTAAGTATTTAGACTAGCATTCACCAATTTGGCATCCTCTAAAAATGTTGGGACTACAGTCCACTGGATTCCCAGCCATCATGACCACTGGGAATTCTGTAAAACATCATCCCTGTGCCTTGGGAGGTTGCCAGGTTAGTGAATAGGGCTATACTTTTTCAATATATTACTCACTTCTGTCAATGGCACTTCTATGCCTCCATTAGATGATAACCTGTGTGACATGTACATGCAACTTCATCAGAAAAAAATAAGTTTTTGTCTACAGAATGTTTGTTTTGACCTGTGTGCCTTTTGTTGAGTAATTCATGAGTAAAATTAATTTGTTTAAATGGAGTGGTGATATCACCCCTAGCTGAAGAATGGTTTAGACAGGGAAATATGGGGTGAGGAATAGGGAGTTGTCTGAATTCAGCGTATGTTTTCTGCCTTCCTTAGAAAGTGACTCCAGACAGAGAGAAGGAAATAAACCGGCTCTCCATCTTTCCCTTCCCGCCATGTGCAGGTTCTATACTTCGTCGGCAACGTGAAGATAGGCCAACTCCTGTCAAGAGGTAATTGGAATATGCTGTAAAGAAATTTCTTTCAGTTGCTTTCCTGAACCTTGGGCTTGTCCCTTCGGAAGAGCTAAAGAATTTTTCCTGCTGCAGAACATGCTTTGACATTAATGTATGATTGGAAGAAGAGAATTGGAAGTAGGATATTGTACCTCAGGCATGTAGAGTTTCAGTGTTATCATGAATTCTGGTTTGACTCCCTTTGATTTACTTTAATTCAGATTGTCAAATGTTTGGTAGAAACTCATGAGATATTCTTTCAGCGCTGAATTTGAACAGTCCAATCTCTCCTCTTTCTCAAGGCTCTCATCACTGCCAGTCCATCAGTTTTCTGTGTGGGGGGTGAAAACTTTTATCTTCAGGAAATGGAATGAAAGGAGTCAATAATGGCAGAGAGCAGAAGTAGGCCAGGTGAGAGACAGGAACACCTTAAATTCTAACCTGCTCCCCAGATATTTTAACCGTTCTGTTTTGGTGTTCCAAATAAGAGATTTTAGACTCTAGGATGAATGAGACAGACAAAGTGGTAATGGGATTACCCTGTTCTGGTTAAAAAAAGAAACTGAAAAGGGCAATTTATTGATATAAATAATATGATAATATGGTGGAGAATTAATGAAGGCTGGAAAGGAATTTCCCACTATTTTATACGTCCTCTGAATTGTTTGAAGAAATGAAAGGATATTAATTTAAGAGATTTGATTTTGCTATTTGTAAGAATCTGAAATAATGTTTCTCTCCCACTGTGTTCTGTATTTTTTTCTGTGTCTTCAGTTGGTCTTATGGGTCCTTTGGTAGCATGGAAGACTTAACAGGTATTGCTAGTAATGATTTCCTATTAAACATTTTCATCTTGAAAGCTGCATGAGGGAATATTGGGGCAGGGAGAGAAGAGACTTCCCTCTTATAAAATCACCTGTGCATCCACTAGGGGGCATACTTGCCCCATGCTTGGGTTGCTAGCTCTGGGTTAGCCATCCAGGGGTTCACTGGTCTCATGCATGCATGCATGCTCGGCTCTCAAGTTATTCCTGTTTAGTATGCTTAATTTACTGGGGGGTGTTATTAGACAATGAATTTGATTCAGATTCAGAAGAGTAGAAGCTGGAAAAGATGAATGCTTCAGCTTCCGGCTGTTATCGGTTCTTGGTGACAGGCTGTAAATCTCTAGAGTCTGTCTCACTGTATATCCTGAGATGGGCTAGTTTTGTGGCATTTACTACCAAGGCACCTAGCAGGAAGATTGGCATTTAGGATGATCCTGTCTGGATTTTTGCATTTAGTTGTTAATACGCAGAAGGTTTTCCCAGAACCCAATCAACCAATACCCAAATTCAGTACAAGCTTCTCTGTTGACTCCATGAATGGGCATTCCCAGTCCTGATTTTTAAAGGAATACTGGGGTTCTTTAAAGAGGTCATTTTTACTCCATGACTTGCTTTCTTGGGAGGCTGATATCACATCATTTGGAGTGACCCAAACTTGTAGGTGGAGAAGTCCTTTTCCGAGTTCCACCCATCCTGTGGCACGGTAGCCTTGCAAAGGAAAGCGTCCTTCAGTTTGGGTTTTTCTTCCCATATTTATGTCAGTGTTTTTTCTCACCTGAATCTCCCCAGCACTCTTTACATGCAATATAATGATGAATCTGTTGATACTGCCCATAGGAACTTGTTCTCCATCTTTCTCCCCATCAGGAAGTACCACCACCACCACCACCACCACCACAGTCTCTTCTGCCAGATCACCTTCCTCTTCCAGCAGTGCACATACCAGGACAAAATCAGAAGTCTGCTTGTCCAGTGATTCTGATCAACAAAAGTTTGCCAGAAGGTCTGCTTGCCTTCATATACCCTCCTCCCCCTAATTTCTAGAGACAGCTTTATTAATGCAAGTGTCATAGATAATAGGATTGTCCAATGTCATGAAAGCTCAGATGTCAGCTGCAACCTATAGCACTATTTCTGCTGCTACTACTACCTTCTACTCCCTTGCCAGTTCAGACCAGTAGGGAAGCTGCTCCATAATGAGAATGGCTCTTCCAACTATTAGATATAGTCTTTTCCTTTTTAGGAAATGGAAATCCAGATTTGCTATTGTCTTTCATACTTTAAGATATTTTCTTACTACCCTGCAATATACTTCCGCAGGGCAGTTCACATTAAAAAAGAAAGAAAATACAGCCTCCCACCATTCATTAACATACAAATTATATCAAATCCAAAGAATTTCAACAAAACAAAGCAGATCCTGCCTTGTTGATAGGTAAAATACAGCTTTTATTGATCGTGCATCTTCCAAATGCAGTCTAACATAGGGACTGCAATTCTCATATTCCCCAATAGACATGGTAGCTGGGGGTGATGGGAATAGTGGTCCAGTACATCCTAATGCCAGGTTGCGAAAAGCTGGAAAAGTTCTAGCTTAAGTCTGGCAAAAATCTTTTTTCCACAAGAAATGGAGGCTGTTACCCAAGGTGCTGGGGACCTGCTGGCAGCTGAGACTAGGTAGACTTATGAAACAAGGACCATTGTGTTAAGACAAAAATTCTAAATATTAGATTACGCTGCATTATAGACAATGCCTTGTCTCCCTAGGATTAGAATCTCTAGCAGTGAGATGAATTTAGTTATTGCACATCTCTTCAGATGAACACTCTGCAGTAGCTGTAGAAAATCTAGCCTTGCATGGTTCATCTAAGCTTGATGCATGATAGAAACTAGAGCATTTTACTTGGAATGGCTCCATTGTTCTTATAAAGCAGAACTGATATCCATCTGCCAATCATCTCTCCATTTATACAGAGGCCAGAATCTAAATCTCTATAATTGTTTGCTTTACTTTTCAGATCGATTATGGTGCATTTGTCTAAAACAAGTCCCCTAAGTGTTCCAGCACCCCAAAGCAGAGGACTGATTGGAGACATTTCCATCCTTGGAGGAAATAGAACTGGAATTTATGTCCAGTGGGTGAAACCAGGCTCAGAAGCTGAGAATGCAGGACTCCGAGAGGGATGTCGGCTCCTAGAAGTATGAACAAAACTCTGGAATTATGACTAATTTCTATGGAGGAAGAGTTGGATAAGAAAGGGAGAAACACTAAGTCTTGGATACTAACATTTATGGCATTCATTTATTTCAGTTCCACTCCTCAACATATAACTAATATTTCCATACACAACTTTAAAATACTCTTTTCAACATTCCCTCACTTTCAGTTAATCTTAAGTCATTTCATCACTTTTATTTTTAATCTCATTCACCAAGATGAGGCTCCTTGTCTTGTTCCCCCCCCCCCCCCATTCCCAGGACGTTCTTTAAAATTTCCATAAAAACTGCTCTACATTTTCTTCATAACTATTCCTTGCTCTCTTTTATTCCATTATTTGCCATAAATACTGTTATCTCATTCTCATTGTTGCAGCAGCAATCATTTTCTTATGTGGACTTTTCTTCCTCATCCACAAACTCACTTCATCATTCCACCAAGCATCTGTTCTGTACTCCCCATTAGCGTATCTTCACATACTTCTGTGGTCCTCAGTAACATAATTCCTTTCACTCTGTTCCAGGCATCTTCCACATCTTCTTAACTTACATCTACTTTCCATTCATTCTCTTGGAATATTAATCTGTTCTCTCATACTTTTTCATAGAGGGGTTATACTTCCTTTTCTTGCAGACTTTCTAGTTTCAGACTTGTATCTTTCATGGCTTTCTTTTTCTTCCATGACAATTTTACTCCCAAGATTTACTCTTGACAGCCAAAAAAGTCTGTCCCATGTTCAGAGTCTCTCATCACTCTTATATCCTCACTAATTCTCATAATAAAAGATGAAAATAATCATGAATTTAGATTTATATTAATACTTTTGCCACGTGTGCATGAAGAAACTTATGCTTAAATCATATTTTTGAAGCACACCTTTTTTCTGAGCAGGTACGCAACATACAGTTACCATTCTTATTTATTTTTCAATCTCCTGATGATCCAGTCTCTTTTTATGTACTCTTTCATCTTGCTCCCATCCATCCATTCAGGTTACCTAACAGTAATTTTTATCCTGGATGCACTCATTCAGAATATTGTACAATTTCCCCCAAAGTCTTTTTCTTCCATTTTTCTTCCATTAACATAATTCACTACAACTGTCAGCAATCTATGGATTCCAACTTCCCTACACACCCACAGCAAACTACTGTAGATGAAACAAATTCATACTTTCTGACATAAATTTTAATGTTTATTGCTCTTATATTAAGTTCACAGTCTTTCATGTGCCATGGTTATCACCAGATTGTCCAAAGATATTGACCTCCACCACCCATCATAAGCGCAGCTGAGATCCATTTTACCCCAAGCATGTTCACATTATTCTGTACCAGTTAGGAACTCCAATCTAGAGACTACTTTGGAAATCAGCATACTGTTGCCTGCATTCTACAACTTGGAGACATAACTTCTTGATACTTTAAAATAATATTGAATTGAATGTAACACTGTCAAAAGCTTATTGATTCCTCAAAATCATCTGTTTGACTTATGAAATTTGAATGCTGTACCGGATAGACCCTTGGTCTATCCAGCCAGCTGTTGTTACATTTCTAAAGCAGTTAACAAACAAAATCCTGTCTGATGGTTAAGCATTTTTACCCCTGCATTGAAAACAGAATGCTAGAAGTTCCTTTCCAAGTTCTATCTTATGATTCTGATCATTGGACTATACCAAACATGATGGAATTGCTTGTACTTCTTACTGATTGGCCTTTTCATTGAGTAGCTAATTAAATGTTATATCTCTCAGCAACTGATTGATTTTTAGCATATGTTATAATAGCTTGAGGAACAAGAGCGCAGTTAGTAATTTTTGATTCTGAACTAAATTATCTCCCCCTCTCTCCCTCAGGATGGTAATATGTATTATGCCATTCATTTAGAAATACAGCAAGTCAATTCTACTATATTTGGGTACCTGCTGTGGAGTGGAGTCTTGGATTGTTGCTCCAAAAGATGGTGCCTCTTTAAGCGTCAAGCCCTTCAAGATAGACAAATTCAGAAAAAAAAAATCACTTGGATTTCTGGAATGAACTTTATTTCTAGTTGGATAATGTAACAGAATCTTGAAAACCTGCCAAAGCAATTCTTCAACTCAATTTATACCTACCATCATTAAGACAGAGTTGTTTGAGGTCTCTTTCTCACATTTCCCCCCTCCCTTGGATCTTGAACACCCTGCTGTTTTTTAATCTTTAATGCCCCTGCTTCCTCCTATAATGGTCTTGCTCCATCCTTCATATTCCCAAGGTCTGTTAGATATTCCATCACAATAAGAGAATAATAAAAATAGAATTGTTTATGAATGTTATATTATTCCATGTGGCTGTCTTTGTCACTGCTGCTAATATAGCCTACATAGACAAGTTTCCTCTGTGTTTAGGTTTGGGCAGGGATAGCCAGGCATGGTGCATGGATCCACCAGTAAACAGAAGTCTGCAGCCTGTTTGGAAAGCTTTGGGGGAGTTCTTTGATTTAAGAGCTCACAAGACTTCCATTCCTCTTTTAGAGGAAGATCTAAGAACCCAGCAGCAGCCCATTTCAAAGATCTCCTGTTGTAAGGAAACCTCTTAGCCAGCTTGTATTCATCAACCTTCTTCTGATTTCTTGTACAGTTTACCATTTCAAAGGAGGTGAAAACATTTCTTTTAAGCCCAGAAATGTTATTCTAAAGCTAGTGGATCTTGTCTTTTTTCTCTCTCTCTGTGGCAGCTTAGGGAGGCACAGCTAAATGGAGATGGGCTTTCTTTGGAGAACTGCACACTGGAGGTTGCTCACTTAAGTTTGTTGCATTGGAAGGACCCATCTGCTCTTCTATTCTTACATGATATGAGAGGTAAGTAGCTAAGCGCATGGTGTCATGGTGTGTCTATGGACGCCAAAGTTGAATATATTCTGTGTCTGTGTGACCATATTACAAATATATTGAAATGAATACCTCACCAAAGTTTTTCATCTCTAAAGAACATCTAGTTGACTGTTAGGGTGCTGGTCTACATGAACCATTAAGACTCTTTCCTTACTTATACTCTCTTCTCTTTATTAGGTTACCAGCCTCTCAAAGAAGCACTTGATTCCAGAAAGAAAATTCTTGGTGACTCATTTTATGTGCGTACTAACCTGAGCCTCCTGGAGCTTTCAAACCCATATGCTCTATGTGTGAAATGTCGAGAGATCCTTCATGTTACTGATACCTTGTATAAGGGGCAATTGGAATGGTACTGTGCCCGTGTGGACCCCTTCACGCTTCAGGACTTGGACAGGGGCACGGTACCTAACTACAACAGGTAATCATTCTGGGGTATGTGCCCCTTGTTCATGTATTTCCATTACTCCTTTGTATCTCAAAAGGAAAAAAAATAGCTCAATGCATGTTCTTCACCAGAGATCATAACTCAGTGACTAAAGATATGCCGTGAGTGCAAAAAGTTCCAAATTCCAGCCCTAATATCTCCAGCTATGTAAAGAAAGGAGCAAATGTGCACATGATGTGAAATCAGAGTATGCAATATTTTAACGGACAGACCCTTAAACGAGTTTTATATTCTCTACCCTATTTTTGTACTTGTAGTAGAATACTAGTAGTAGCTGGGCCTTAACCCACAAATCAAAGCACCACCATGATATATGGGTGTTGTAGATGCAAGGTTTGTAGGAAAGCAGGTTTTTGTTGGGTGAAGGAGATTTTAGTAACCCAATTTAATTTACAAAAGGTCTTATTCATTGCCTTTGATTTGCAAATTCAAACATTTGGAGAATGAATGACAACCTTAAGGTACATTTTGCTTACTAAATATTGTTAAACTCTAGGCTGCTGGATTTCTCATTAGTTCTGCAAAATGTTATTTTTAAAAGTATTTTAATGTAATTTGTAACACTTAGATACTATTATTAGAATAACTTTAGAAGTGCTTGGGTTTACAGGATTAACTTAGTTTATTTGGTACTGTGCTTTTCCTCTACTACTTATCAGAATTTTAGAGAAGACTGGGTGGATGTGTGTGGATAGGTACATGTAGACAGAACTGGAACTGGCAATCTGGAGTAAGTGGGGTGCTTACTGGAGAGATCTTGATTTGCCAGTCCCATGTTCAAACTGCTAATGAGTTGGAAATACCCATAGGAATGTTCATAGTCAAAATCTTTGTTCCGAGATTTCCTCCAATATCACTGGGGAGAAAGAGATGAGAACTGAGTAAAGATAATGGAAATAAATATAGATTTGTATTTTAAAAAAACTCAATTTAAATTTGCCATCCTTAACCTAACACCCTCCAGGTATGTTGGATTGCATTTTCTGCTGTACGCAGCATGCTGATGGGAATGATGGAGAATAAAAATCCAGTGTAACCAAATAATATTAGATTGGGGAAACATTTTTTTAAAAAAACAATTGATTTAATAAACTATTACTTACTGTAAAATAAGTTTTAAAAAATCCTTGGGCATGGGTTAATTCTCAATCCTCAGCAGGGTTAATTCTCAATGCAGGTGGCAGGCACTGTCTTCGCAGTGGCATTTCTTCCTTACTCTTTTCTTTAAATATGCTGACTTCTCAAATATATAACCTTTTGAAAAACAAGTACTACTTTTTCTTTAGAGTTATTGTTTTAATTATACATTCTTTTATGCATATTTAATTTAAAAATGAATTGATTTGGTATATAATCTGAAGTTTCCTGGGGCTGGCTGAAGGATCATATTATGCTTCATCAGCAAAATAGGGAGCTATAGATCATCCTGGGTATTGTCTAGATGTGTGAACTTCATTCACAGAATTCTCAGCAACGTGCATGCTGAATGGCCGATCTAGGAACTTGCTCACAGTCATTCATGTCTTGGTCACTTCCCAGCTGGATATTGCAGTGTGTTCTACATGGAGCTGCCCTTGAAGACTACCCAGGAGTTACAATTGGTCCAAAATATGGCAGCTCACACAGTATTGGGTGCTTCTTGGTTTACCCATGTTACATCATTGCTGTGTGAGCTGCACTGGCTCCCAGTGTCTTTCCGGGTGCAATTCAAGGTGCTGGTTATTACCTTAAAGCCCTACAAGGGCCAAGTTACCTGTGGGATCACCTCTCCCTGAGGCTATCTGCCCATTCCACTAGATTGGATAGAGTGGGCATGCTCCAGATCCCTTCCCTTAAATGTTGCCATCTAGTGGGACCTACAGGTGAAACTCGAAAAATTAGAATATCGTGCAAATGTTCATTTATGTCAGTATGGCAACTCAAAAGGTGAAACCAATGTATGAAATAGATGCATTACATGCAAAGCGAGATATGTCAAGCCTTACTTTGGTATAATTGTGATGATTATGGCGTACAACTTATGAAAACAATCTCAGAAAATTAGAATAGTGTGAAAAGGTTCAATATTATAGGCTCAAAGTGTCCCACTCTAATCAGCTAATGAATCCATAACACCTGCAAAGGGTTCCTGAGCCTTTCAATGGTCTCTCAGGCTGGTTCAGTAGGAATCACAAGCATGGGAAAGACTGCTGACCTGACAGTTGTGCAGAAAACCATCATTGACACCCTCCATAAGGAGGGAAAGCCCCAAAAGGTAATTGCAAAAGAAGTTGGATGTTCCCAAAGTGCTATATCAAAGCACATCAGTAGAAGGTTATGTGGAAGGGAAAAGTGTGGTAGAAAAAGGTGCACAAGCAGCAGGGATGACCGCAGCCTGGAGAGGATTGTCAGGAAAAGGCCATTCCAAAGTGTTGGGGACTTTCACAAGGAGTGGACTGAGGCTGGAGTTAGTGCATCAAGAGCCACCACACACAGACGGATCCTGGACATGGGCTTCAAATGTTGTATTCCTCTTGTCAAGCCACTCCTGAACAACAAACAATGTCAGAAGCGTCTTACCTGGGCTACAGAAAAAAAGAACTGGTCTGTTGCCCAGTGGTCCAAAGTCCTCTTTTCTGATGAGAGCAACTTTTGCATCTCATTTGGGAACCAAGGACCCAGAGTCTGGAGGAAGAATGGAGAGGCACGCAATGCACAATGCTTGAAGTCCAGTGTGAAGTTTCCACAGTCTGTGTTGATTTGGGGAGCCATGTCATCTGCTGGTGTTGGTCCACTGTGCTTCATTAAGTCCAGGGTCAACGTAGCCGTCTACCAGGAGATTTTGGAGCACTTCATGCTTCCTTCCGCAGACGAGCTTTATGGGGATGCTGACTTCATTTTCCAGCAGGACTTGGCACCTGCCCACACTGCCAAAAGTACCAAAACCTGGTTCAATGACCATGGGATTACTGTGCTTGATTGGCCAGCAAACTCGCCTAACCTGAACCCCATAGAGAATCTATGGGGCATTGCCAAGAGAAAGATGAGGGACATGAGACCGAACAATGCAGTGGAGCTGAAGGCCGCTATTGAAGCATCCTGGTCTTCCATAACACCTCAGCAGTGCCACAGGCTGATAGCATCCATGCCACACCGCATTGCGGCAGTCATTGCTGCAAAAGGAGCCCAAACCAAGTACTGAATACATATGCATGCTTATACTTTGCAGAGGTCCGATATTGTTCTATTTCCAATCCTTGTGTTATTGATGTCATGTAATATTCTAATTTTCTGAGATTGTGAATTTGGGGTTTTCATAAGCTGTACGCCATAATTATCACAATTATACCAAAGTAAGGCTTGACATATCTCGCTTTGCATGTAATACGTCTATCTCATATATTGGTTTCACCTTTTGAGTTGCCATACTGACATAAATGAACATTTGCATGATATTCTAATTTTTCGAGTTTCACCTGTAGAAAGCGTGTCTTTTCTGTAGCAGCCCCTTGCCCTGTGGAACATCCCTGCCCTTGAGAACTGGGAAGCCCTCACCCTCTTAGCCTTCTATAAAGCTGTGGAGAGCTGGTTTTTCCCCCAGGCATTGGAATGATACGGTTGCAGCCTGGGAATTGAAGACATGAATTGGTATAGTTATGGCTTGGGGAACTGGTTTTTCTTGATTTTTTCCCCCTTTTTTTCTCCTTTGCATTGGTTTTATTGCTTGTGTTTTTATCGTTGCTGTTAGCCACCCAGAGTTGTGTGCCACAAGATGGGCAGCCATACAAATCTTTTAAACAAACAAACAGAAAGTCAGTCAGTCAGTCAGTCTGTCCATACATCTGGATGGAACCCAGGTTGGGGTAAAGTGTAGAGATACTTCATTCTGCTACCACTATGAGAGGAAAACTTGGTATATATACAGACCTGGTGCGTAATCTGGGGGTTCTCTTGGACTCACGACTCCTGCTCGAAGAGCAGGTGGCAGTCGTGGCTAGGAGGGCCTTTGCATGACTTCATGTGGTGCGGCAGTTACGCCCCTTCCTGGATTAGGGGGACCTCCGCACGGTCACTCATGCCCTGGTCACCTCTGGGTTGGACTACTGTAATGCGCTCTACATGGGGCTACCCTTGAAGAGTATCCGGAAGCTACAGCTGGTGCAGAATGCGGCGGCGCAGACAGTTCTTAATGCCCCTAGGAGGGCACATATAACACCGCTGTTGTGTGAGCTGCATTGGTTACCGGTTTGTTTCCGGGTCCAATTCATGGTGTTGGTCATTACTTTTAAAGCCCTTCATGGCACGGGACCAGGTTATCTGAGGAACCGCCTCGCCCTGGCCACTTCAGCCCGTCCCACTCGGTCCAGCAGAAGGGGCAGGTTGCAGACCCCACCAGTCAGGGAATTTCGATTGGTGGGGTCTAGGCAGAGAGCCTTTTCTGCTGTAGCGCCCGCCCTATGGAACATCCTGTCTTCTGAAGCCCGGTGTATCCCCTCCCTCATGGCCTTCAGGAAAGGTATCAAATCCTGGCTCTGCCAGAAGGCCTGGGGGCCAGAGGGGGGCCCGCACCTGTGGAGATGGCTGGTGGGATGATGGGTTGTCCCCCCCCCAGCATCTTACAGGTTTTTTTTAGGGCCAAAAATCAGAGGAGGTTTTTTAGGACATTTTTAATATGTTTTTTAATTATTTATAGATTTTAGCCGTCTTTGGAGAGAACTGTGTTTGTTGTATTGTGAGCCGCCCAGAGTCACCCGTTGGGGGAGATGGGCGGCATACAAGCCAAATAAATAAATAAATAAATGGATGGATGGATGGATGGATGGATGGATGGATGGATGGATGGATGTGCATATCAGAGATAGGCCGCTGATCCATCTGACTCAAAGCCTCCATATTCTCTTTACTCTGGAATTAATGTAGTGATTTTTCTACCATGGTAGTTGTTTGGTGGGAAAAAATCGAAGCTCCTTCCCATTCTGTCAGGGCACAGATAAAATGGTGGTTTCGCCAGCAGATTTCCTCCTCCTATGGTGTAAACACAAGATGGAATTGCTGCCAGATGCCTTTTGTTGGCTACTGTCTTACTACAGATCCATTTGGGATTTTGTCTCTTTATTTTAGTGCAATGTTACATTCTGTTATGGGAAAACATAAAATGCAGCTTTTCACTTGAAGGGCGGATCTATGCGAATAGCAACAGTCTTGATTCTCAATGGTTTCCAGTGTGATCTAAAGAACAAAAGATAAAGCATGCGGTTGGGAAAATTGCTGGCAAAAGGGCAGGACCTCCAGCATTGTGATATGCACGGAAGCATCTTGAGGGAGGAAGGTGGGGGGATGCTGCTGAGTAAATTCTTTTGCTGTCTCTCATATAAGTGAATGTCTGTATTTTGAAAATAAAAATCTACGGTATTGTGGAGTACTGTTATGTGGAAGACACATTCTGCCAATGACAGAAGATAGCTCAGTCTCTACTGAGAGGCATTTCCTCAGGAGGTATAATAGGAACTAGTGCATCATTATGAGGAACGGGAGTTGAAGTTAGTAACAACCTCCTTGTCTGGTGTAATATAAAATGGAGAGATATAATTATGTCTTTTACTTACTAAATGGTTATAAGAATGGCATTTTTTTGGCATTAGAATGTCTTGGGATGCCTCTAGAGAGTACTTGGCATTTGTTCTGTTTCATTTTAGGCTGCCAAGGGTCTGATTTTCAACTGATGTCATTCTTTCAGGGCTTACCAGCTCTTGAAGATACAGCTAGCAATGTGGCAGAAAGGCTGCAGGAATAAGGTGAGCTGGAAGTGAGAGACTGGGGGACGATGGATGGGTTACCTAGAAAGAACTAACAGTTTATCATTGATTGGAATTGCTGTCCAACATGTCTGGAGGCCACCAAGGTGGAGAAAGTTAATTTTACTTATCTATATTCTGCATCACCAACAGTGAAAGGTGACTGCAAATATTGCTGTTCTTTCCACTAACCCAGATAAATGTAGCTTGAACACTGAACAATGAGAGAAGAGTGTTTTATACAAGTTCAGAAGGACTTTTTTATTATTATTACAACATATTATTGGAGCAGAAAGCCCTGCTGTTGTTAGCCATAATTGAGTCTGTTCTTTCATCTAAAGGTCTCAAGCTGGCATAATATGGGGTTATCCAAATTTATTCTACCTGACGAGATTGGCTAAACTGACATAGAATGGCACAAGGTCAGCCAAGAAACTGACTGTGGGTGATCTGAACCTGTACTTCTAGTTCCAAGTCCTGCATTCTACCTATTACACCATAACAAATGAAGTCCCAGTTGAACTTAAGTCAATAGTGTTACTTTGTCTTCATCCCACAGAGATGAACTCATTGTCATAATCAGCCTGGTGCAAGGGCCAATTTGTCAGAGTCTGATTTAGATTTAACAATCTGTGTTAAACTTTAGAACCTGAGGAGTAAAGGAACTGGATAGTTGATTTCCTACCATCTTGGTATATAAAAGTAAAAATACTTTACCAGGAGGGTAGAGACCCTTTGTGGTAGTACATTAGTGGTAGCTATTTCTATGGTGTATTTTCTTTCTGGGGATGAAAAGAAATGCATTGCATTTTTGTCTTGATGTGTTTCTCAATTAAGGTTCCTCCCCTGTTTAAACTGCTGGTATGTCCTACCTTGCTTGGGGAGCTGTATCTCAAGACAGTCTACTTAGCTTCCAATAATAAATATATGGCTATGATTTTTGCAGGCACCTGAATAATGCAGCCCTTGTTTTTCCTCTTTTCTCTTTCTTCTCCCTTTCCTTTGGTCCTTTCTTCTGAAGAAACGGACCCTGAAGCAGCTTCGCTTGGTAAAACACAAGAAACAGGATGAGGCCCCTTGGCTGGATTCTTGCCCAGGTGAATTGTGATTCCTCTTTTGTCTCTTTCCACAGATAGATGGAGAAAGCTTGCCTTTGAGCTATACTGCCATTTTAGATTAGTAACTTCTGGGGGATGGTTCTTCCTACCAGGAGGTATACTCTAAATGTTGGGATGGTATACTTTGTAGATGTTCGTAAGATGCTAGAAATCAATGCTTTATTAAGCCTACCTTTGAATCATCCTGTCAGGGCAGCTTACAATAAAATATTAAAAACCTGGTAAATAATTAACAGATAAAAATAAATGTAAAACCAGGAGTCTTCCAAAATTAGCATACAAATAATACACAGTATCAAAGAGATAAAAATAAATTAAAGGGGTAATAGAAAGAAAAATCAGCTGGAACCCGAAAGACATTGAATTAGGTGATAGGTAAATCTTCCTGGAAAGGGCATTTCATAGCCATTACAGCTCAGTTTATGAAGAATTCCTTTTCCTAGTAACGATCACAAATAACTGGGGAGAAGAGCCTCTGATGAAGATCCAAAATAAGAATATGTTGTAAATCCAATGCCTATAGCATCTCTGTCTGTGAGTGTGCATGCATGTGAAGATAATAATGAAAACATATGTTACTATATGTAACATATATGCTATATACGCTATATAAATTGATTTAATAAATCAATATTTTAACTTCCTTTTATTCTGTTTTATTTTGTTTTATGTATTTTAATGCATTTTACTGTTCTTAGCTTTGTTGTATGCTGCCCAGAGTCACCTGTGGTGAGATGGGCAGCTATATAAATTGATTTAATAAAAAATAAATAAATAATTGAGAGTTTAGGGTCTTTCCTGCAACACTCCACCCCTCCAGGCAGTAATTTACGTTGTCTTTTTTAATATAATTTTTATTAAAAAATTTAAACAAGAAGATAAAAACGAACACAAACTAATATGAAGTAAAGAAGAAAAAAGAAAAAGAAATCAAAGAAAAAGAAAAAAGTGGAAGAAAAATAGAAAAGAAAGAACAAAGATATAAAAAGTGGCTTCTGATTCTTCATAGTAGTTATGAGTACAAATATAGTTTAACCTCTCTCTCTAAAGTTATATCATATTACTGTTCTTTCTATAATTTATTCTCTATAATCATCAAAACCAATGACAAGTTCATTTTTTTATTTTTATGCAAAAAGTCCCTAAGAAGCTTCCACCTACCAATAAATGTAGATAGCGTCTTTTCTCTAATCAAAAAAGTCAATTTATCCATTTCAGCAAAATCTGTTAACTTCACCAACCATTCCTCTATAATGGGTAGTATTGAATCTTTCCATCTCTGTGCATATAGTAGTCTTGCTGCAGTAATCATATATTGAAATAATCTTCCATGGCTTTTTTCTAACTGTTTATCCATTAATCCTAAAAGGAAAAGTTCCAGCTTCAATTGAATATTGATCTTTAAAATCCTCTGTATCCAAGTATGCATTCAAATCCAAAATTTTTTAGCTTTTTTTACATTTCCACCAAGCATGATAAAATGTCCCTTCATGCTGTTCATATTTCCAACATACATTTGAAGTGCCTTTATACATTCTAGAAAATGTCTGTGGCGTCATGTACCAACGATACATCATTTTATAAAAATTCTCTTTGAGATCATAACACAATGTAAATTTCAACCCTTTTAATAACATATTTTCCCATTGATCGATCTGTATATTATAACCAAAATTCTTAGCCCACTCTGTCATATATTCTTTAACCTGTTCTTCCTCTGTTTCAAATTTCAACAAGAGTTTGTACATTTTTGTAATTACATGTTCATCATCAGTACACAATTGTCTTTCAAATTCTGACTTACTTTGCTCCATGCCATAAGTCTTTTTCTCCATTTTAAATCTTTCAGATAACTGTAAATGGGAAAACCATTGCCAACTGTATCCTTCTGCTATTAGTTGTTCTCTTGATTTGATCTTAAATTCCCCTTGACAGTTTTCCAATAAGTCCTGGTACATCAACCATTTATCTTTATCTGCCATTTCTCTTCTATAATATGCTTCTTGAGCTGAGATCCATAAAGGTGTTTTCAGGCACAACCTGGGTTTATATCTATTCCATGTTCTTAATATGACATGTCTAATAAAATGATTTTTAAAGTCCACATTAACTTTAATTTTATCATACTGTAATATCCTTGCCATCCAAACCTCAGGTCATGATCTAACTGTAAAAGTCTCTTGTTTCTCAGCAACATCCATTCTTTCATCCAGACCAAACAAAAAGCAGCGAAATACAATTTCAAATCTTGTAAACCCAATCCTCCTCTTTTGCATGTTGTAACACTTTATATTTAACTCATGGCTTTTTGCCTTGCCATATAAATTTAGATATGTCTTTTTGCTATTGTTTAAATGATACATCCATTGTTAAAACAGGTATTTGCTGAAACAAAACATCATTTTTGATAAAACATTCATTTTTATCACAGAATTTCTCCCCAACCGTGACAATTTTAATTTCTCCTATTTTAAAATGTCTTTCTTATTTTCAGTCCATGTCTTAACATAATTATTTTGAAATAACATCCAATTCATATTTGTCATAGTAATACCCAAGTATTTTACTTTTTTCTCAGACTTAAAAGCAGTTTTCTCCATCAATTCTATTTGATCTTCTCATTTCATATTTGTGTTAACATCTTTGTCTTCTGATTATTAATCTTGAAACCTGCTAATACACTGAAGTTCTTTAATTTTCCCATTAATGCTTCTATACCTTCTAGTGGATCTTCTAAAATTAACACCAAATCATCTGCAAATGCCCTTAATTTAAAAGTTTCTTTTTAATCTTAACTCCCATAATTCTCTGATCTTGTCTTACGTCTTTATCCAATATCTCAAGAAACAAAATGAAGAAAAGTGGAAACAGTGGACATCCTTGTCTTGTCCTGTTTTGAATCTCACAAGGTTTTGTTAGTTCTCCATTAACAATTATTTGTGCTTTCTGAGAAGTATAAATCAACCTCACCCATTTAATAAAATTATCTCCAGAGTTCATATGTTATAAAACTCTAAACAGAAAAACAAAACAAAAACCAATTCAAATTGTCAAAGGCCTTCTCTGTGTCTAAGGATATCAGTGCAGCTTGTTTTTCATTATGTTGCTCCAAATACTCCAGAATATTCAAAGCATTTCTAATATTACCTCTTAGTGATCTTTTCGGTAAAAACCTGCATTGATATTCATGAATAAAATCCTGTAGAATTATTTTCAACCTTTCAACCAAAATCATGGTAAACAGTTTGTAATCATTATTCAATAAAGATATTGGTCAATAGGTTTGTTAAAGTCAAATCTTGTCCCTCTTTAGGTATTAATGTTATATTAGCTTCCTTCCAACTATCAGGAATCTTTTCATTCTGCAAAATAATATTCATCATTTGTTGTAAAGGTTGTAAAGCTCATCTTCAAAACATTTCTAGTAAGAGGCCAGCAACCCATCTGGACCAGGTACCTTTCCTGTTTTAGTCTTTTTGATAGCTTCACACAGCTCCCTTATTGTTATAGGTTCATTCAAAATTTGTCTCTGTCTGTAATCTTTGATAAATTCTGTTTGTGCAAGTATTCATCCACTTTTTCCAAGGAAATTTCTTGACCTTTGTATAAAGTAGTATAATACTGATGAAACACTTTTCATATATTCATATTATCTGTTATTACAGTATTCCCTTCTTGTAACATTAATATCACTTTCTTTTCTTTTTCTTTTTGCAGCTTGTATGCCAACCATCTCCCTGATTTATCTGCAAATTCAAAATGTCTTTGTTTTACAAAGTTTATCTTTATTTCCATCTCTCTCACTGTTAACATAGATAATTGCCTCTGTAAAAGCTTAATTTGGTGAGTTATAGTTATCATCCCTGGAGATTTTTTTAACTCTTCTTCCTTTTTTTTTAAATCTCAAATAAAATCAATTGCATTTTCTCTTGTCTTGTCTTTTTTAAATTTACTATTGCATTGTATAAAATACTCTCTTACAAAAGTTTTATTTGCATCCCAAACTATCCTTACTTCTGTATCTTTATTAAGATTATTCTCAAAAAATTCCTTTTTCTTTTCACAATCCTCCACCACCATTTCTTTTTGTAATAATCTCTCATTCAATATCTATCTAAAATATCCATATTTCCTTTTAAAATTTAAAGTCATTGGATTATAATCTGAAAATGTCTTTGGTAATATCTCCACTTTATAGACATTATTAGCCAAAGTCAGAAATCCAAATCATATCTATTCTTGAAAAAGATCTATGTCTTTCAGAAAAATAAATATATTCTTTTGAATGTCCATTTTTATGTCTTCATGCATCAACAAGCTCCAAATTATCCATTAAATTAAATAAAAAAAAACTTTGGTAATTTATCCTGTGTTATTGTAATATTTTTCTCAGAAGTTCTATCTTTTTATGGGGAAACCACTCCATTCCAGTCTCACAGGAGACATCAATTTTCATATGTAAAATCCAAAAGTTTATCCACAATCCTTTGTAAAATGCTGTTTTATCTTTATTTGGGGCATAAATTCCCAAATAAGGGAATTTATGCCCCAATAAGCTCAAAGTCTTAGCCCCCTATGGAGTAACTTCCACCCCAACATATATGATATAATCATCAGTCAGTATAAGTTTTGGATATAGCTGGGGGTTTATATACAAAACAACTCCATTTTTTCCCAATCCTGCTGAAATAAATTCCTCTCCCAGATTTTTGTGACTTAAATATTTTACATCTTTTTTCCTAATATGTGTTTCTTGTAGACAAATCACATCTTGTTTTAACTTTTTCAAAGATTCAAGATTTAACTTTTTCAAAAATTTTGATTGATTTTTTTTTCCCTTTTGAGGGGCATATGCCCCATTTATATTCCACATTAAGCATTCATAATCCATAATTAGTCCAAGATTTTGGAAAAGTCAACACCTGTAGCACCCAGCATGGAATCGTCTTCAGTGTCTTGAATCTGTTGTGGCATTTGTTGAGTCTCATCTGTCATTATCCCTTCCCTTTTTGTCTCCACCAGTTCTCTAAATTTTTTCCAAAAAATCTCTTGCTTTCTGCACAATTCAACCTAAATCTCTGTTGTTTAAAACTAAAAATCACCCCTTCCAACTTGCCCCACCTAAATGGAATTTTATTCTGTTTAAGTTTGTCAGAAAAAAGTACTCTTTTCTCTTGCATAGTATTCTAATTGGGATTTCCTTAAGTACAATTATGTCTGTATTATCAATCCTCAGTCTAGTATTAAAATGCTGCTGTAGAACTTGGTCTTCTTCCTGACAAAGTGCACAAGGACATCCCTTGGAGCATTTCTTAATTTTGCAAAACACGTATTGATCCCATATACCTTATCAATCTTTGTATCAGTATCATCTTCCTCCCAGTCCAAGAAATCAGACAGAGATTTAGCAATCTTTTCTCTGATGTCTTCTCCACATTCTTCTGGAATTGCTCTTAATCTTAAGCAGAATTCTTTTTCTCTCAGTTCCAATAACGTCAAATTGTCCAAATTCTCCATCTCTCTATTTATAACTTGTCTTGCTTTCCAAAACTTCCACTTTGTCAGTAATTTGTTTTAAGTCTGCAGCCAGTTGCCCTACAGATTCTTCAATTTTTTTAACTTCTTTCAAATCTTTTTTAACCCTGCAAATCCTCCTTCCATTTCCTTTTTAACTTTTGCAGTCATCTTTTTGCCAAATTCTTCAAACATTTTCTGCAGTAAATCTGGTGAAATACCCTTATCTGTAATTTGTTCTAGTGAACCTTGTGCCCTTCCCCGATTTTGGCAGCTTTCCTTGTGGTTACCATGGCAAGAAAGTGAAAGTATGCCAATTACTATGGTGAAAGTAAAAGGCAAGCTTCTTTTTTTTTTTTTTTTCCTGTTTTGCTTCTCTCTGTTTTTAACATTTTAGTCCCAATTGGCTTTCTGTAGTCACAGTCATACAGTCTAGCTCATATTACTCTTACCTTCTTGTTTTATAAAATCGACCAATTATTACTGTCCTTAAAAATAAACAATCAACATTCCCACAAGGGTCTGGTCTGTTAATCTAATTAATTTTACTATTTTCAAAGGTACTTTTATCAGAAAAAAAAAATCTTCTGTTTTTTTTTAATCACTGTTCCCCTTGTCCATTTGAAACTTTATGTCAGGCCCAGCCCAAGAACAACAGTGAAACAGTCCAGTCCAATACAGTTCCTTTATTAGCTTACACCTTATAGGCAGAATCTTGCCAAACTAAATCTATACTACTGCAACTAGTGGATATACCCTGGGAGATTCTAGGAAGTGGCTATCCTGAACCTCTTTTGCTTCCCACACTCCTGTTGCGGACTCAGCTGCCTTTTGCCTCCTCCTCTTTCTTGGAATACACCCTCTCCTTCCCGATAGCCTTGATCTCCCACATCACTCTCCTCCTCGTAGATACATTTCATCACACTTATATCACAGCCTTGTTAATCTTTCTGCTTTTAAATTAAAATTCTTTAAGATAGCGTTTTTTCTCCTCCCCTTAATTTCAAAAAGAAGGCACTCACCGAGAGTTTTTCATTTTCACTGCCATTTGGAATATCTCTCTTAGGTTGCAAAGCAATTAAATCATAAAGTGTTTAAGAAGGTAAGGCTTTTGCCAGTCAAATGTCCATAAAGGCTACATAGCAATTTAGGGCACACTGTAAATACCTTGACTCTAAAGCTGCTCAATCCACGATTGACCACAATAAACTAAATTCCTGCAGCCTTCTCATGAGAAGCAGCTCTTCCAGAGCACAAGTGGGTGATCCCTCGATTTCTCCTTCCTCCGGAGAAATTTCTGTCAGCCAGAATTATCTCCTGGTTGGTAATTCCACTACTATGCTATCTCTACTTGCAGAGCCACTCGCAGAAATGTCTAACCAGCCATAACACCTCACCCAGAAGCCTGGCAGTAATTTACATTATCTTTATATGCATGCACATATCCAGAGCCTTCTCAAATCTGGTGCCTTCCAAACATACACCTCTGACAGTCTCATTACTCTTAGTCTTCTGCCTGGGCATGATAGACCATGTACTTCAATATATCTAAAGGTTACCAGAGTGCAGAAGTTTGCTTCATGGTATGACAGACTCCTTCATGTATGTTGGACAGGGTGCTGCCTATTTATTTTCAATCTCAGAATATGGCTGAGGAAATCTGTTAGCAATTAGACAGTGGTGGCTTCAGTAATGCATGGCCCAAACAGCTGTACTCCTTCTTTGCAAATACCCTATGCAACTACTGGAAACATAGGAATCCTTCTTATATGGTATCACAGTCCTTTTCTTGCTAAACATGCATATATAAAACAAAGCCTCTTCCATCATTCATTGCTTTCTACATACAGATGGAGTTGAAAAACCATATAGTCTGGTCCATCCTGTAATGGTTCAGACCCGTCGCCCTGTTATGCTTTCACCTGGATGCTTAGCTCCTCTGCTCCTAAGGAACCTTCTGGACCTCCCTTCTTCACATCAGGATTTCTGCTTCATCCCAACAGGTAAGCTAGAATAGTTGAATGCTCTAGACCAGGATTTCTACCTCAGGGTCATTCCAGAAAGTGAACTTCTGAGTAAAATAATTTTTCTTTCTTAGCAGGAAGCACATAAACAGTCTCTGCATTCTACATCTTGAAGGGAAGCAGAGAAAACCTTTGAATGGGGCCTTTTGTATTTCAGTGTCATGCTTTCTGTTTCCACAGTGTAGAAAATCAAGTTTGGGCCAGAAAAAACAGAATTCTGAGATACTTCATTCATTTATAGAAAATAAAACCCAAACCAGACCATTTGAATGCCCTGTGAGATTGCAGCAAAAAAGTGTGCTGTTTTGAGAGCTTCACCTGCTAATGCTGTAATTTTTTGTATGGCAGGTTTTTGCATTGGGCTATGTTGAAATAATATTCAGACTGCATGTATAATAAGGACACAGGAAACTTTCTGAGAGCACGATCCCTGGATATGTCTTTAAGAAAAATGGCTTTCTGCTCATAGATCGTCTTAGCAAAAGTATTGGAAATTACTGTGTGGTAGAAATTCTTTGTCTAGACTATCTTGCCTTCTATCAACTCCTGTCTAAGTAGCATTCTTCTACTGCTGCTATCTTTTTTGCTGTCTCTCTCAACACATGCTTCTTTCCTTCTCTGGTGACAGTGTGGGAGAAAAAAGGGAGCAATCCTTTGGGGGGGAAACAGTAAGCTAATAAATATACTGTAATCTGCAGTTCATTTCTTTGCAGTCACAGCAAATGCTAAAGGTAACAGTGCTATCCCCTTTGCTATTTCTTCTGAGTCCCTGTGTTTTCTTAGAGGAATGCTTTGTATTTGTGTGCTGTGTGACTTGCTATCTTACAATGCAATAAGGATATTATCCCATCGCTTGCATTGTAGATTTTAATATCTGTCCAGTTGACCTGATGTGGGAAGATGCCATTTTGTCTTTTGCTTCAGATAATAAAATGTCTTGGGCTAACCCGATCTTTTGCATCTTTACTTAGTTCTAGTGTTCAGCAGACTCTACTCCAGACTGCAGGATTAGGTTTTAATCCTCTGCATACTTAATAGGGAGTGAATGCCATTAAATTCAGTGGGATTTATTCTGATTAAAGATGCAGAGGAGGATTGAGTCTGACTGTCTTAACTTATAACTTAGAAGCTTTTTGTGGCATTCATTCCATGCTTCTTAGCCCTTTTCCCCCTCCATATGTTTAACTGTCCGTCTTTTGTGGTTACCTCCTCTCATAGATAACCTTGAAAAACAAAGAGGATTCTCTGCCTCTTCCAAGAATGATGTTAATGCCGAGAGGTGCTCTCAGAGTCAGAGGGACTGTGGGATGATCCACATGATCCAAGAAGCTATTAAAAAAGTAAGGAAATGGAGCTCAGCAATTTCCACTGCTGAGGAATTTATTTATTTATTTGTTAGATTTATATCCACCCTTTGTTCAGGAGCTCAAGGCAGTGAGCACAGTGTACACACTTCCCATCCACAACAACAAACCTGTGAGGTAGGTTGGGTTGAGGGAGAATGACTGTCCTAAAGCCACCCATTGAGCACCTATGGCTGTGTGGATTAGAACCAGTACAACACTTTAACCACTGGCTCTGAGTGTTATATAGGCTTACTTTAGAGTGTTGTTGTTGTTCAGTCGTTAAGTCGTGTCCGACTCTTCGTGACCCCATGAACCATATTGCGCCAGGCCTTCCTATCTTTCACTGCCTCCCTGAGTTTGCTCAATTTCATGCTCATTGCTTCAGTGATGCTATCTAGCCATCTCATCCTCTGCCGTCCTCTTCTCCTTTTGCCTTCCATCTTTCCCAGCATCAGGGTCTTTTCCAAAGAGTCCTCTCTTCGCATTAGGTGACCAAAGTATCTGAGCTTGAGCTTCATTATCAATCCTTCCAATGAGCAATCAGAGTTGATTTCCTTTCAGATTGACTGGTTTGACCTCCTAGCAGTCCAGGGGACTCTTAAGAGTCTTCTCCAGCACCACAGTTCAAAGGCATCAATTCTTCGGCGTTCAGCCTTCTTTATGGTCCAGCTCTCACAGCCATACATTACTACTGGAAAAACCATAGCTTTGACTATGCGGATCTTTGTCGGCAAGGTGACGTGTCTGCTTTTTAATATGCTATCTAGGTTTGCCATAGCTTTCCTCCCAAGGAGCAAGCGTCTTTTAATTTCATGGCTGCAGTCTCCATCTGCAGTGATCTTGGAGCCCAAATAAATGAAGTCTGTTACTGCTTCCATTTCTACCCCTTCTATTTGCCAGGGATTGATGGGTCCAGGTGCCATGATCTTAGTTTTTTTAATGTTGAGTTTCAAGCCAGCTTTCGCACTCTCCTCTTTCACCCTCATCAAGAGGCTCTTTAGTTCTTCTTCACTTTCTGCCATTAGGGTGAAACAAACCAACCACCTTTTGCTATAATGCTGCTTGTGCTAAATGCTATTAAAAAATCTGTAGAGCTGGAGGCAGAATCTCTGTTGCAAATTTAATGTAATGAAAAGATTGATGGCCCATAGGCCCTTCTCTGGTAGATTAAAAATGCAAGATCAGTGAAATAGACAACAGAAGGTATAAAGCGGCCTTCTCCAAGTATGCATTTCAGATCTGACAACAGTTCACATAATCCACCAGCCATCTCAGGGATGCTGGTTAAGGAAGATTAATATAAGCTTATCTGAATAGAGAAAACCAAGAAGATTTTTTTCCCTGTGCGAATAGGAGAGAAATGTGGCTCAGCCTCGGACAGCCTTACAGCATTCAGTCAATAAAACTGAATGAAGGTAACAAATAAAAGGATTGATAACTATTTGTGGCAGGGATCTTATGGTTCTGAGAGCAATTTAGCAAGCAAAAATTTATTAGGATGAAGCTATCCCAGCCTGCTGGTATGAGAATTGAGAACATTTATCCTGCTTAAAATCCTCCTATTGAGTGCCTGATACATGGAATTAAATAAAAAGCATAGGAATGTGGGCAACTACTTTGCAGAAGTTCAGTGAATTCCTATTAAGTTGTGCCTGGTTGCTGATTTGTGAGTGAGAACCAGCACTGCTCAGATCATGATTTCATCTTGCTAATTCTTTCTTACATTCTCTGACCTTTTTCGAGCTTGTGGGACATATACATCTGTGAGAATATTTAGTCTTCACATAACTCAGAAGACACTTTGTCCCTGAAAGAGTCTGAATCCTACCTAGACATGTTAGATACCCGGTCTATTATATCAGCTGGCTCTGCCCTTCGGTTCTTTCTCTTTCTTGTAAGTTGGTTGTAAATTCCATCTTCTAATGGAATTACTATTGGAAAAGCAATGAGATTTCATACTATGGTGTTTGATTTAATATAACTTGCCAGAGATAGGTTATGTCTTTTCCATTTGAATTACTAAATCTGTTGAATTTCCTCACAGAACCAACACTGTCTGCTGGAGCTGGAGGTCCAGCTGGTAAAGGACCTAATTAAAAGTGAAATATACCCCATCATTATCCATGTTAAAGTCACTGAGAAGAAGATCAAAGGAGTCAGGTATGAATAAAAGCCCTTCTCAGAATTGGAATGTGGGTGGAAAGGGCTACTTTCTTCCCAAATATAAGGCAGAGATGTGGACTGGAAGAAAAACTGCTATACAACGAGAATCATAGCAGGGATGGATAGACTTTAATCTTGTAGGATCTATTTTATTTTTACTAAAACCCTGAGTTCCACTAAGAAGACTTTAGAACAAAGGATGTATACTAGATGGATGCTAGAAAAAAAATCTGCATACCAAACTCATTCTGCCACCTAAATAAATAAATATATAAATACCCATTTCTGATTACCCCCAAATACCTGTCAATCTGTTACAGATCACCAAAGATCTATTAGATTCAAATCAATATTCTATTCCTCTCCCCCCCAATCCAACCTTGACCAATTTATAGGGCTTGTTTGAATGACTGTTGTATTGGTTGCAGGTGATGGAAGTTCTCAATAAATATGAGTTGAAAATATAGCATACTGATACTTTGCTAGTTGTCAACTCTACATATTCAAGGAGAGCTTCCATCTTCTGCAACCAATACAATCAGAAGTGATCAGGAAGGTTTTCAGGAGTAAGACCCACTATAGTCAATGGGCTTAACATCCAAGTAAGGGTGAACCCCAAATAGTGGTGTGAACTGAACCCCAAATAGTAACATTTGACTACCTACCATAGACACTGGCATTTAACCTTCAGTTTCATGGATTAATGTGGGAAGGTCCTTTAAATGGTATTTTATGCATGAATGAAAATACAAATACAATATCATATGCATGAAATATACAAAAATGTACAAGCCGTGTCTGGACTGATTCACCAAACAACAGACTTTCAGATGTTTAGGCAGCTTACTGCCAACAGGCTTGATTTTCTAGTATGTGTTGTGATGGCAGGAAGGTGGATCATAATGGCTGTGAACCAAATATTTCTGACAAGGAAGGAGACATTCTGATTTCTGTATTCAGCACAAAACACTTACAAAAACACCTGGCTTGGAGGTTTTGGTTTAATATGAGTATAAATCCAGAAGTGTAGCTTAAGAAATTGTGGTTAAGCAATTGATAAGTTAGCATGAAGTATGAATCTAGCCAATGAGTAAAAGAGCTAGATTTCCTTGGATGATATATGACTCTCCTTACCTGTTGTCCAGAAATTGCCACCTCAACAATACATGTTTTGTATGGTTTATTTACAGTTACATGAAAGAGCACTAAGAAACAGTTGGCTTAGCTAGAGATCTGAATGAGCTAATATTGATTTTATATGACTATCCCTCCCCTGTTGCCAGTTCTCCCTGTAATTTTTTCTGGCATCAATGATGTGGAAATGTTTTAATCTCTGTGTTAGAAAGCACCCTATATAGGAAATAAAAAATAGTTTTATCTCAAGCTAGACCATTGATCCATCTTGCTTAGTATTGGTAACACTGACCAGCACTTTCCAGAAATTTAAATGCACCTCTCTTGCTTGGGGCATATGTTCTATTACTTAGCTAAGCACCTCCCCAAATATATCATGAATGACCAGGTTTCACTGATAGTAAAAAACATCCTCTTTGGCTTTTTCAGTATTTGACTTATCTGAGCTCCTAGAATGTCTGTCCTCAGCTATTATTGTTGAACAACAATATTATTGTAATTTGTAATATTGTACTAATGCAATGGTTGGTGCTAACAGCAACCAAAGGATTTGTTTGATGGCCCATCTGTCAAGCCATGCAAGGCTGGCAAATTCAGGAAACAAGAATTACTTGCATTTATGGAAAGATCTTTATTGCTGTTAGAGCAATGCAACATAATCCGGAAAGCCTATCAAACAATTCTCCCATTCAACCTCTACCTAGTGTAGTTAAAGTGGAGTTGTTCTGAATTTCTTTCTCATGCTTCCCCCTTCTCTTGGGCTAAGGAGTCTCTTCTGTAACAGCCCTGTTTTCTGTTTGCTTTCCTGGGGCCTGTTAGACATTCATCACACCATCAGTTCTTGGGATTAGCACATTAGACTTAAAATATGCTTGACCAAACCTATATCAGCAAATATGTTATCATAGTCTCTAAAAGAGTACATGGTTAGTGCTGCATTTCTCTTTTATGTTCTTTCTAGGAGCCTATTAGGGAAGCCAGGGCAGCGAGATTCTGAGGTCCTGAAGAAATGTCAAAGAGATGAATGGGTTCTCCATACCTTACTTTGTTCATGGGCCTGGGTAGATCCTCAGTCCTGGAGCAGTGCAGAGGAACTGGTAAAGGTGGTACGGGCCCACATCTTCCAAGAACAAACTAGGATAGTGTGGGTTGAGGAGAGTGATATATGATAGGTGATGCTGAAGAAAAAGGCTGACACTTTGGGTTCACTGCATGCAGAAGAATGGCCTCTGCAGGACAGAGGCATGGGCTGTATGACTCACCAATATTGTCTTATATTTGCCATTTACCCCATATAATTGGACATTTGGTGTATCTGGCATGTTCATGATCTTGGTCATTTTTTTTTTTAAGCCACAAAATTGTGGTTGTGGTGGGGAATGAATGAATGAATAAATCTAAATAAAAGGAAACTTTGGATAAAACTATTGATTTTGGTTTTGCTCAGTTTTGTACTTTTTAGCTATAATTTTATCCACTTTAGTTTGTAATTTTAATATGCTTTACAAACATATACGTAAACATCTTCTATGTTTGTTTTTGGTAGACATATTTTTGCAAGTCTTTCTCCATAATAGATTTTACATGAAAATTATATATACTTTTGTACATACTTTTTCAGTAGATAATCAAATTGGAGAACCATATTGAAAAATATGGAGAAGTGCAAATTCAATATAAAATTGCATTTTGATTCTTGCATTGATTCAACATGTAGTTGATATTGGCTGATCTTGAATACCTAAGCAGAGATAGATAAAAGACCATGAGAAAATCCCGGGGTATAGGCTACTCTGGGAATTTAAATAATTTTTTTTTTAAATCCTGAAAGAAGGCAATGACAAACCACTTCTATAGTGCTGCCAAGAAGACTACTTGGATGTGTCAGTGAAGTCACTGGAAGTAGAACCAGTTCAGGAAGTTTGCATTAACTTGCATTAAATTTGCACAATGAAGCTTGCATTAGCCTGGGCATTTAGAAATTTCACTACTTCCTAGATTCTTCTCTGATTACCAAGGATGATTCTACCATTAGGCAGAGTAGGGCTTCCTTTCCAAGGAACTAGCTTAAGGTATCATAGAACTATAACAAGCTATAAATAAAATATAAGTATTCAATTTATTGTTTTACTTTTGCTATCAAGAGATGAGCTTGAGATTTTCTGCTTCGAGCGCAAAGAAAAAGAATAACTAGGTACTGGATATTAATGCATCTTTATTTAGGGAGATTAGGAGATATTTACTGCACTACCTCAGATAGCAAAATCTCTCGTTGAGTAGGATGTATGTTGTGCCATGTTGATGAATAGTTGAGGCAGAATTATCTGCTTTATTTGGCTGATCTGCCTTGTGAATGAAGGCATTGTTGCCTAGTGAATCAAAGTGACTGTTCCACTGATTAGAACTGCTTCAGAGAACACTTCAGAGGGCTGCTTTAGAGCATAAACAAGATGAAGATGACCTTGATGGAAATATGCAGGAACTGTTACCTAGGCAAAAGGGCTGAAACAATGAGATAACATTCAGAAGCGGTTCAGGCCTGATCCTTATACTGGAGTATAAGAAGGGGGAGGAGATACAGCACAATCAGACTTGCAAGATTGTTATTATAGTCAATCTCAATAAAAATGGTTTTAGCTTTCCTGTGGAGTTGATTTCCTGATGTAGTTAACTAGTGGAACTGACAGATGCTTTGCTGGATCTCTGTTGAAGTGAAGTACCGTATTTTTCCGACTATAAGACGATACTTTTTTCTAAAATCCTTACCCTAAAAATTGAAGGGCATCTTATTCAAGGAAGTCAGCCGAAAATTGTGCGGTTACAAAACTGCCCATACTTTGTTTCTGCAGGCAGGCTTCCTCCTATTGCTAGCCTCCAATCACAAGTGAAATAGCTTGTCTCCCAAACAGACTTCCTCCAATCACGAGCCTGATGTAACTGATGTCAGCTGATGCTGAACAAACCAATTAGAGGAAGTCTGCAGAGACGAGCTATCGGCAGTTTCACTCGTGCTTGAATGTAATCAGTTATGCAAAAGAGCATGGAAATAGAGCTGCAGAGAGACGTATCAGGTAAATGTTAACTAATTACTAAATAAAAATGTGTTCTGCACTATCTTTAAAATATTGATTTCTTAATTTGGGGTTGGAAAAATGGGGGTCGTCTTGTACATGGGGGCGTCTTATTGTCGGAAAAATACGGTACCCCTTCAAAGAACTATGCAGAGCCTTAATCTTTTGGGCTGACCCTACAGGCTTCTATTTAACTCTCCCAGATTCTCTCTTCATCTCCCATGTTCTCTATGATGCTTAACTCTTCCTTCACTTCAACAGAAATGCATGTTTAGGTGTTTGTGAGATGGTTATGCTGGAGGACATGTATGTATTGTACTGCATCCACACATTTCAACAGGCAGTGGCCTTCAACTGGAGCAAAAATAACTGAGCTTGAGAGACAGTCTTTTTATTATGCACTTTATAGTGCATAAATTATTCATGGTCTCCTTTTTCTCATGACCTGATGCAAAATAAAACAGCATTTGCAGTGAAAATGAATTGTTCATGGTTGTACAAATTAGGAAAAGCATAGCACAACTAAGGTTAAAGGAAGTTAGAGCTGCTCAATAATCTCTTGAGCAAGAGCTGCATTGCCCTGTTTTTCTTTAATTTGTTTCATAGATTCTTCTAGGACTTACTCACCGGAGCTACTGCATTTCTGCTACTCAGATTCTGAGGGGTCAGTGGCATGATTCTCTGTGTAGATAGAGGCAGAACAGAAGAGTCTGAAGAATATTAACTTCATTCTTACTCTGGTCTACTGTAAAATAAGGACAGTCATGGCTTGGTGTCGCCACTAAGAATGATATTTAAATCTGTACAGACCAATTGCTGGAAGTACTTTGCACAAATCATGTAACTAATTATTTAAAACACCTTTTAGGCTGAGGAAGTGATCTTTAGAAAAGAGAGAAAGTTGCTTCACAAGAAATGGGACTCTCCCTGCCCCTCCCCCACAAACAAAAAATTAAAAAGAAGGGAAACAGCGGAAAACAGAATAAGAATTTAAGCAAAATACAAAATTGGAGCATGCACATTTTGACAGCAGAGTTTTTACCTTCAGGATTTTAGTTCTGCAAAGTGGTCAGAGAGGGTAGGAAGCATAGAGCAAAGGCAGTGTTTCTCAAATGGGATGCTGACGTATCTGCCTATTTATATGCCCCTGTTAACAATTTTTAAGCATTCTGGCCCTTCAGCTTCATCAGTGCTGTTATACGCAGGATGTTATTCCTTTCTGAAGGCCCTGAATCTGTACAAAATGTAGATGTCCTTTTAGCCTTCAGATTGTTATTTCACAGGGAATGATGTTTAGGTGTTGAATCTGGAGGTCCCCATCATACAGAAAAGCAGGAAGGCCTTGAATTCTGCTCTTGGCTGGTTAACTATATTGTCTTGCAGGCTCACCATGTGAAACAGCTCTAGTTCTCTTTGTATAAGGAGATCTGCACGCAGGTGTAATTTGTATCCATGGGAAACCATTTCCTAACATTTGCATATGCACTGTACTTCAAATGCTTCTTCCCCCATATTGATAGACCAAAAAGTCCAGGAAGCCTTAGTCAGCATTTGAGGGCTCAAAGACTACATAATGGATTTTCTAGCAGCTGGAATAAGAGTTTAGTATCACTTAATAAAAGTCATAGAAGACAACATGAAAAAATAAATGTCTTCTATAGTTAGACAAGCACCTTCATTAACAGCAAAAATAAACAAAACTATTGTTCAGGTGATTTCTCTCTCTCCTCCTTTCCCCTCCTGTGCAGACTGCATTTTCCAGTTCCACCAATAGTTTAATAGCATTAATCCTGGCTGTGTTTTTTGCCTGAAATTTTGCCAATAATTGAAGAATTCATGATCTGAATGCATAAGGCCTCAAGTTCAGTCCCAGGTGGGGACTTTGCAATCTGAACTCTGCTTAGGTATATTTACCATGCTGGCTGGAGTGATGGGAGTTGTAGTTGATCAGATCAATTGATCAATCCTTGGTTTTGAATAAGGTAGCCCCTTGTGTTTCTAACTGTAATTCTCCTGTTGACTGTGGTTTATTTCATTTAGAATTAGATCAAAAGATATGGCACTCTGGGAAAATCAGAGTTGGCTTTATGTTTGTTCTGTGGTCTGCAGCATTCCACTTCTCTTCCTTGTCTGAGCTTTGAAACATAAAGCCAGGCTGTATTTGGTTGCATCATGCTGGAGAGAAGAATGCATGCCTTTTCCTAGTTTTGGTCACATACATGTTTCAGTCCTGCATCTCAACGCCTTGGTTGGCAGATTTAATTTGTTTTAAAATGCTTATACCTCTTTTCTTTATCATTCACCGTGGCTCATATATAATAATACAAATAAAAATCAGGAGCAGGTCTTACTGTAGATGCAGATTGCATCCAGATTAAGCACCAAAACCTGTTGGATTAAGCAAATCCTTAAAAGCCCAGTGAAAAAGGGACTCTGGCATATTAGTGCCAGAATGTCAGTGCCAGAGCAGAAAAGATCTTACTACTTCCAAAGGAACTTAATAGTGCTATTACTGTAGGCAGAAGTTCAGGAACCCAATTAGAATACACAGGAGGATTTTCACCCATGACAGGGCTGACTTGCCATAGTCTGAAGTAATGGAAGGAATAAACATTACTTGCCTCATGAATGGGTCTTAAGACCAGTGAATTCAGAGCATTAAATTACATAAATATACCAACATCTTTTAAAGGGAAGGGAGCTCTTAAAGGGATAAACGTATGGCCTAGATCATGCCTCTCCAGGTACAAATTGAATGGTACTGGGATGTTAGTTGTGAATCCATGCAGCTTTGCTGAATCAGGCTAAATAAGCAAAAGTTTTCTTTTAATTGCACAAAGAGACAGGCTGCAGCATCTTGCACAAATGTGCTTTTCCAGACAGTCTCCAAGTGTTGCTTTTCTTAAAGTACCCCATGGCATTCAACCCTTGAGTCTACCAAAACATGGAAGATAGTAGTTAGAGTTTGACTGGGAAGGTTTGAAGGATATTTACTGTAGCAGTGAGAATGAAGAATCCAGATGATTTTGTGCTGGAAGAGTAATATAATAATAATTTATTACTCACTTAAACAACTAGATGCTGAACAATCAATAAAGAACAATACAGTAAATGGTCCCAGCAATAGGCTTGTTCTCTGTAAATCAAATAGGCAGCAGATGCACTAAATTACCAGCATTGGTAGTAGACCCAAACAGGCTTCTGGCTCCAAGTCAGTTCCTCTACAACACGCATCTGCAAATACCAGTGGATGTGGGTGCACACTGCTGTGATCTCTGAATCCTAGGAATAAATGCCAAGGGTACAGTTAAGGGGTACCATTTAATCATATTTATGCGTGTTCTACATCAGTCAAGGAAGATGTATTACTGCAGGAAACTCCAGGGAGCTGTTGATGTTCTTTATTTACTTTGAGTTACTATGCATTTTCCATTCACACAATCAGCTAGTTTGGGGTTCACTCTGATTTCCATTTTCTTAATTCTCAGCCTTATTTTTGAAACATTATTTTCTGACACAGGTGGTAAGAAGCATACTGATATGCCAACCAATTCAATCAATTCTGGGGAGAAGCAGCAATGACAGCTATATACCTACAAAATTAGGTACTGAGAAAAAGCCACTTTGTGAAATATGGTGTGGTACAAAGTCCAACACAATCCACCTAAGAATATTTGTTTGCAGGGTCTACATATACTTGCCAAATGAAAAATGCTTAAAGCTGAGTGACATAGCCACAGATGGGAGGATGATGGGACACAGTAAGATGAATCACGGAAAAGTGAAGTCCAAAGTAGAGACTTCTGGTGGGGACAATGGTAGCTTAGTCATCTTCATGAGAGAGGAGATGGCACTGCAGCTGAATTGGTGGCTGGCAGCAAGCGCTGGCCACCCAACTTGCTCTGGATTAAGGAGGAAGCGAGAAATCAACCCATTTGGTCTTTGGGATGGCCGTCCCTCATAAACTAACCACAGAAACGGAAGCTTCTGCAAACGGTTTGCAAGTGAGTGGCTAGGAGGTAGGGGATCCATCTTTGTTCACAGCTGTGGTGCAGCCTAAATATTGACACTAGAGCCAGCCAAATCCCACTTCTAAATCACTTTGGAATATAATTATTTTTCAATGTAAGAGAGACCTTCCTTTGCGACAGATAAGTAATTTTCTGGGTGTTTTTTCATTATTTCTGGGACTATAACTTTAAAAAAAGAATTAGAGTTTTATTGTAATTTGAACAATTCACAAAAAGCTGGAAGATGAGAATACAAAAAAGGTATAAAAGTTACTTATGGTGAAAAGGGAAGATTTATTTATTTAAAGTTTAACTTTACAAAACTCCATCTGTATTAATTGGATTTGATTTTTCAATGGGATTTTTTTTTTTTTTTCCTGTGATATGCTTGCTGGATGGATTTGAAAATCCAGCCAATTTTCAAAACAGAAGAAGATAGTAATTTGAGCCCCCTGTGTATTTTTTGCTGGCGCATACCTACAATTGCAGCATGAAAGGCACCGGAGGGCGTGAACTGTTTGCTTACTTTTATTTATACAATACCTACACTTGCTTGCTTCGGGGAGTGGCGGTGGCTAGAAGACGCCCTTTGGAGCAGCCATTAGAAGATAAAATGACTTCTTTAAGTTTACTCCAATCAGTGTTTGATGAATTAGGAGCTAAATTCAAGTCTCTGGAAAAAAAAGAGGAAAGATTGAATAAGATGGTTAATTTCGAAATGGAAGTGGAGACTGATTTGAAAGTGGGTTTGGAGTTTTAAAAAACTGGATTATGAAGGTGGTATGAACAAAGATGCTGCAGATTTGAAAATGGATTTAAAAATGCTAAAGGATAAGAGTGATATGGAAAAGGATGCCAGAACGGATTTATAAATGAAACCAACTGATGTCACAATAATCAAAGGGGACATGCAAATAATGGAAAAGAAGAGTGACTTGGAAAGAATCTTTATCATCGATTTGCAAAAGGAATGTGTTGAACCTGTGAGGTTTTCCTAGGAAGAGACAAAGAGAAATTACTGGGCCTATTTCTGGGAGAAGACAAGGAGAGAATGATGGAGAATCAACTTGTGGGACATTATTTGAAAGGATTAAAGATTAAGCTTTTTAAAAGTAAACTAAAGGTTTACAAAGTGAACTTATTTGATTATGGTTAATATATATGTTGAGGTTTTTGGTAGTTAATAATGGGATTTTTTTTTAAACCAGGATTGAATGATGAGGTTTTAAGGATCTGTGTATAAAGGGGGAGAGATTTCATTTGCTTTTTTTTTTAGATAAAATGATAAGTTGGATTATAAAATGGATTTATTTTTGATTAAGGTTAAAATGCGTTTGTTATTTATGGAATTTTGTTCTTATATATAATAACAGCAGTAAAGTTTTTATATGTACAAAGGTGGAAGGATATGACGTTATCTACAACAGAAAAATGGATGGTGAAGCTGATGGAGTTGGCTGAGATGGTGAAAGTGATGTTTGATTTGAGAAAACACATCATGCAATTTTAATGTCAATTGGAAACTTCTTGGACTCTCTGTGGGAGGCAGAAAAAATTAAATTATGTTGTATGGATTGGATTATTAGAAATAATACAGGTCTATAGTAATAATGAAAGTCATGTTGTAAACTTAGAGCAAGAGATTGATGTATATTGTTATTTATATCTGTTGTGAGGAAGGTCAGAAGTCAAATTCTCTTTTTCTTTCTTTTTCTTTGTTTTTTCGCAGTTTTGACCTTGGTCATTTTTTTTCTTATTTTCTTCCTTTAATATTAGTTGTGTTAGTTTTTATTATTTCTATTTTAAAATTTAATAACGTTATTTAAAAGAAAAAGAAAAGCGAAGTCCAAAATACATGTACCAATGGGTATGCTAACAAATGCAAACCAGGACAGCATTAGAGACCAACCAGCTTAAGAAGAAGCAGAATACATCCTCACCAATCAGCTGATGTTAAGCTAGCAGAAAAAGAAGGGGAACCGGATCCCCAGATGTGAAGTATAGCAACCAAGGGCATACTGGCTAGAAGGCTCTCATATACAGTGAGCATCCATGAAGTAAGTGAACAAATTACCTGGGAAGACATCAAAGGCCGCCCACAGATGGGAACCACCTGATGGGGAAAGTGACATAAGAAATGGATTCACTCCAGAAAAACAAAATCTGGACACTCATCCAACTATCACAAGACTAGAAAGTATTTGGGTACAAATAGACATTTAAAGTTAAATGCAGCTCAGAAGAGGTGGTGCAACAGTACAAGGCCAGACTCAGCCAAATATTTGCATACACTTGGAGATGGCTGTGATGAAACACCTGCCCCAGTTTTTAAGTATATCCATAAGGACTCTATTTCCCATTGCAGCAAGTAAAGAAATGGTGGTGAAATACCTGGATATGAAAACAACCTTCCTGTATGGCAGTGTCAGTGAGAAACTATGTCTGGAACAGCCACCAGAATTGGGAGGGGCAGATTTGCTTTGCAAACAGCAAAAGAGCATTTATGAAGTGGCAAAGTCTGGAATGGAAAAGTTAAATCAGGTTTTCAGAGAAGCAACCTTTTCAAGAAGTTAGGCAGATGTGTGCCTTTACACCAAGATGATAGATGGAAGAACGGTTTGTGCCTTGAATTTTGTAGACAATATCCTAAGATGTTATTAACAAGAGAATCATGGAGATGAAGTCATCTGGAAGAAATTTGAAACAAAGACCTAGGACAAATGACACAGTACCTTTGAATCCAAATAGAGAGGGAGGGAGCCAGTAGTTTGCTATTCAATCAAAATAAGCAAAGCCCTAAGCCATCTGAGGAAGCCAAGGATTGAAAGACTCCCATGCCCTGAACTGCCAGAAAACATTGGCAAACAATAACCAATAGACAGACAAACAAATGGAAGCTATTCTATATAGCCCCAGTCATGAGACCAGACATCAGAGCAGTGGTTGAATCTATGCAGAAAGGTTGTTACACCATCCCAAGGCAAATGAACCACAGTAGGAAGAATGATGTGATACTTAGATGTGATTATTACTATAAAGGTGAAGGTATCAATAGCTATCCTCCATTTAAAGTGATGTAAGAAAACAAACAAATGGATCATCGAATAAATCAACCCAGAGTTTTCATTTGAGGCACAAATGACCAGGCTCAAATAATCTTACTTCAGACACATGCAAAGACCCAGCTCTCTGGAAAAGGCTCTAATGCTGAGAAAGGTAGAAGGAAAGAGAAGAAGAGGATGACTAGCAGCAAAATAGATAGACTCAGTTATAATAGCAACAAATACACCATTGGACGAGCTGAAGGACCAGACTGGGGACAGATCATCATGGAGAATACCTATGTGGTCGCTAAGAGTTGACAATGACTTGATGGCATGTAATCATCATCATGATCATTGGAATTCATAGATGTTCTTGGTCAAGGTATGGATGAGTCATTAAGGGAGAGAAACAGCAACTTAGTCCTGGGAAAGTGGAAAGCATGAGAAAGAAGCCCAAAGTTATAAGGTAGGATAGAAACTCTTTCTCATGCCTTCCACTTTCTCAAGACTAAGTTATAGTTTTTACCCCCTTAATGGCTCATCCATTTCTTCACCAAAGTCATCTTTACATTTCTATGCAAGTACTTGGTGTGAAAAAGTTAAAAACAAAAAAACTAGTCCCCAATTCAACTTCAGTTTAAAGGTGAAGATCTGTAAGAGCTATAAAACTGGAAGCTTACAGCTGCCCATCAACCAGCAGCATCTGGAGCAAGCTAAAAAGGCACACAGATAATGTGATCCCAGTTTTCTCTGTTTATGATAGTTTGAGACAGGGCATAAGTAAGGCTTACTTGACTATTTCTTTCCAATAATTTTATTGTTCTATATAATGCTGCACCTTTCTTCTGCTGTGTAATCCTAGGCAATGTCTTAGAGTTTCTAAATAGCTTCCTCTCCAGCTAATAGTTGTGGTAGGCATAATTTTCAATAAAATGTTATTCTAGTATTTCAGAAAAAGAAAAGCCACCAGATCCAGGTCTGCTAAGTTTTAGCAAGACTACTGTATCATGTGCCAATTGACTATTCTTTAGACTCATTATTGATCCATTATGTCAGATGTAAGATAGCAGCTTGAATTACATATTGAATTCCATGAGATTTACTTCTAGGGAAAGATGTCTAAAAATATTTGATTGATCCCATGAGTGATCTATCAATTGCATTTGCATAATAATAGAATAATTGTTTCTGAGGAAAACAGAATACTTTGGTTTTTAAATGCTATATATATATATATATATATATATATATATATATATATATATATAAATAAAAATAAAAGCATGGATTCCAGACTAACTCCAAGCCAGTGGAGGAAATCCACTCTTGCAGCCTGAGAGACAGCAGCTAGCTTCTGTTTAAAAATCTCTAAATACTGAGAGTCCATTTCCTTCCAAAGCAATTTGTTCCATCGCTAAAAAGCTTCTGTCACCAGGAGAGTCTTCCAAATGTTTGATCAGTGTCCCTTTCTTGTCACTTGAACCAATTAGTTCTGGTTCTACTTACCAAGGCAATAAAAAATGTGAGCTACGGCAAGTATAATCTTCAATAAAAGATACTTCCAGTGTTCGAGAAAAGGAAGAATGAATTTTTAAGGCAGCAATTGCTACCCACAGCAATTATCAGCACTTGTATTAAAATTATTTTTAAAAACTTGTGACATGTTTAATAGAGGACATTTTTAGTCTAATAAAACTTTTTAATTGATTCATTTGTCTGGTATATTGATTAAATGTTGAAGCCCTAGTTAGGATCACATCATGTATCAGGCATGCTCTGCAATATGTAGTAAGTTGAGCTTATGCTACACATGTTGTATTCAATTTTTCTGCTAAAAGGTGATTGTTGGTTGATTATTTTCTTAGTTTGTGCGAATGCTCAGCAGTAGGACCAGACAAAAGTGGTGATGGTGTTTAATGAATCGTGTTTCTTTTTTTCTCAATGTGTAGTTTTGCCTTAGTCCAAATGGTAGAGACAGTTGGGATTGACTCATAGCTTTATGCCATTCTGGACGGACAAAATGATGTCATCTCTACATCAACATAGATTACGTTCCAGATCACCCTACACTCTTGTAAAGAATAATTCATGCAAGGAGTTGCTTCTGCTACAAACAGTACAATAGCCCATACTTCTGTGCTTCTTCCACAAGAATTGAGGTCGTGTGCCATACATCTTGCAGAATTAGGATTCTGGAGGGCAGTGCATGCTGGACTTAGGGACAATGGTATCTAGGATAGCATGGGAAGAACCTGTAAGTTAATAGCAGCATACAAGGTTTACATGCAGAACTTTTGAATGTCAATATCCTGCATCTCCTGTTAAAGGGATCATGGAGCTAGTGGCAAAGAAATTTCCCCAGAAACCTGCTGCAGACAGGATGGGTTATTCTGGGATAGATCTCATATGAGCAAACTCTGGTATTCAAAACCTGGCATTGAATTCCCTCTCCATGCCACATTTTATCACCTCCCCACTGAGCTTTTGACTCAGCTGTTTGGCAGGCTACAGGGAATATAGCTGGTAGAGAAAGAGAGGATGCAACAATGTCCCTTCCCAGGCACTTTTCTTGATCACACTCATAGACAGCAGACTGGAAGGATGATGGCTGAGAGAGTCATTTTTATTTCCCAAATAAATCACACACCCATCAGCCAACCAAAAAGTGTGGCAGATGAGCAGGCGTGTAATTTATTTGGTTCACTGATAGCCCACTCTGTGCAGTACTCTCCTCTAATGCTCTTGGTGCAATAATTGGATTGTGATTGAATTTGTTCACGTTTTGAATATGAGTGTAGGAGAAGAAGATACTGGCCCAAGCCCTACTTCCTACAAGCACAGGTCCCACCCACTGGCATCTGCAAGTAAGATGACTGATGTGCAGGCTTCCATGCTCCACTTAGTGTCACATTTGGCTCTAGGGGCAAAAGGACTGCCACTACTTTGCTAGATAGACAAGATGACCTGATTGTAGGAAGGGTAGCTTCCTACAATCATAAAGTCAAAAACATTTTTTAGGATTTTTTAGGATTAGGATATGGTGTACCTTTATGCTATTCTGGAAAGAAGAATAACCTTAAAGATGTTGCACTTCCCTTCCATGTCATTTTTACCTTCTGAAATCACTCTTTCTGTAGCTGCCCTTTCTCCCTACAGGGAAATAAGAGCAATCTGGGTTTGGAAAATGATACAAAATTACAAAAAACAAATTATTAAAATCCTAGTTCTAGACTCCTCTCTATGTCACTTCTGCTACAGGTGTTATTAAGTTTTGAGAAGTTGCGATCCTGTTCATGCGTCCCCATGTGTTAGGGTTAGTTCTGTCTACAGGATGACCCTGCAAGAGAGCTGGTGCTGAACAGTGTGTAGCATTTATATGAACATGTCCTTGAAACATTGTACTGATTAAGTGACACTGTGAAACAAGGCAATTTCAGTGGATGGAGAGTGAGCACTCCATATCTCTGGGACGTTGGAGAGTAAAAATCAGTGCTGATGCAACTGCTATGTTCCCTGTAAAATTATGATGAAGGACATAAAGGAACCCTTGAAAAGGTTGAGCAAAGTATGTTCTCCGCAAAATACTGCCAGAGAAATCTAAAGGTTGGTACAACAATTTCATGGTGTTAATTTCTTCCCCTTGTATATCAGGGTGCTTTTAGGGAGAGCATTGTTATGAGCAGTTGGTGAGATTGTGGCTATTCTTTTTAGACATACTAACAGATAAAATGGAGGAAAACACCTTGCATTAGAGTTGATGGATGGATAAAATTGCACAGTTGGGCACTCTCACAGCTGGAGATGCCAAAAGGGATTTGAAAACCAGGAGGGAATCTCAAAATCTAGGTCAAACTACAACATATACGTACGTATCTTTCTTTTGAGATGCCACTGGTAATATTCTAAAATGAAACAATTTTAATCAGGTCATCTGCTCATCAAAGCATATAATAAAAAGAAGGTTGTGTATAAAATACAGAGCGGCACAATCAAGTTGAAATGAATGAAAGCCCATTATGGGGAAGTGTTTCAGAATAGAAGACGAATGCAATACAAGAGGAATACTTAAAAGGTGGGGAAAGATGCCAACTTGTAGCAACTAGTCTGTAAGGCATTGTGAAAAGTTAGTTTGTGTGTGTGCATGAGAGAGAGAGTATCTAGACAGCATCAGTGTTTTCTTCTTTTACTGGGCTAGGATTGCCATATATCCATTATTTTGCAAGACTTTTACATATTGCAGAAACTGAAAACACCAATAAGTGATCCTACAGTGCTTTTCCAAAGTACCATGGAGCTTTGATCATCTTTCTGAAATTCTGGTTTGGCAATTTGCAGCTAAGATTCCTCCATCAAAGAATTAGAATCATATATTATACTAAAGATATTAATATATCAATGGAATTAGGATCATACACAAAGCCCAGTAAACATGAAAAAGGCAGCAAGACCTCATAAAAATAATGTTAAATGCATGACCAGTATCTTGAGTTTATTAATCTGAGAATGTTTCACTTGAAAGTGTTTGGATGAAAAAAGTGGGGTGGGGGGATAGAATAATATCTTTTGTTCTTTTCCTTCACTGACACTCCCAGTTTCTCAGCAGAGATAGAAGAGTGCAGTGGAGACCAATAGTGAGAAAAACTTACTGGCAACTATGCCTCCCAAGACATCTGGGAACAAACATCCCTGCTGAGTGAGCATCATTTTTGGGTAATGGTTACCAGGCAAAATAAGGTAGACGATGGCTTTTGGAAAGAAATATTGCTGTCTTTCAATGGGTTCAAAAAAATCCAGTGGGATTTCTGATAATCTGCAGTGTGAATTATTATAGTCTAAGATATAGATTTATCACCTTATATAGTATTTATGACCACAAATTTGTGGAATGCACTATGAACAAATGCAGCCCCCCCACCCCCATTTTCAAATATAATCATATATTCATTTAACCTGGACAGAGACATCCCTGGCTATTAATTCTAGTTATAGCAGAAGGAGTGGAGCTTTTGCCCACAGAAGCAGAAGAGGGGGACCTCGTGGGGTGGGACATCCAGAAGCCCCACCCCGCTATAAAACTGGAACTGGGAGGAAGCTCTGCCCTGCTGACTGTTGCTTTGGTATCTGCCATTAGTGCCCTGGGGGGAGGCAGAGGGTGGGGTGGGGCAATCCAAGGTGTGTCAAGTCTTGCAATTGCCCTGGAGGCAAATGACCTTGAACCTGGGGACCAGGATTCAATGTGTCACGTTTGTTAAATCCAGTTTGCAACAAATAAAGTGAAATGGAACTTATTCCTAAAAAATTATTACACCCTGGCTCAGTTCTTAAAAGCACTCTCCATTTAACCTGAGAACGTTGAAACAAAGGAAAAGCTCCATTTCACTTTTTTCAACTATGTCTGCATATGGTATAGCTATAATTTACTCTTGGAGATCTTCAGTTAAACACTCTTACTGATATGCAAGCAGGCTTGAGAAATCACTACTGCAGAGATAGTGTCTGCAATATCCCTGTAATTTTTCATTACTGAGTTGTTGAATTCTTCATCAGGAATGGAGTAATTTTTATTGCCTGTCAAAGCTGCAGAGAAAGAAAGAGCTGGGGCAGAGGCAGATGGCTGGTAGAGGGGAGAGTTCCCTCAAGAAAAACAGGGACTGCCCTTTTATGTCAAGCCCATAAAAGAGCTTGGGTGGAGTCTGCCACTTAGAGCCCAAATAAAACCAAGCAGACAGCGGGCAAGACTAAAGAAAAGCAGTTTCCTTTTCAGCCTTCTCATTATGTCTGTAACCTGCTAGGCAAATTGCTTTGGCTTTCAGGCTCTTTGTTAGAAAAGACAAACTTTAGAAGGAGTCTTCTCTTTGCAACTCAGACATTTTCTGCCCTATTTTTGTAATTTATTTTGCGATGTGAATTCAAAGGGACCCCAGGACAAAGGTATCATCATCACCACCACCACCACCACCATCATCCTGGCTTAGACTGCACTCCCAGTTTCATCTATTGGTCACAAAGGTATCTGTCACCCCAGTATTCTTCAGGTCTCCCTAATTCCTGCAACTCTTAACTGAGTCTGAATGGGGAATAGAGGATGATGAAGCAGAGCTCTTTGGTAATTTCTGCTTGTTTAAATCCCTGACAATGCCATTTGGTGCCACTCCACCACATTTTAGGAGTATTACTTACTCAGGCCTCACCTGTTACTTTCCTCTTTGGAAAATACTAAAACAGAAGTTGCACTGCAGGCACTGAAGCTAGAAGGAAGATTTGGAACACCATTGGAAATGGTGCACTGAAGTTTCATCCATGGGGACTCTGGAACTGTTCTCCTTATAGTACAGTTTTTCTCTCCGTGAGGCATCCTGGTCTCTAGAAAAACATCAACTGCTAAAAATATGCAGAAGTCGTGCCTGGTTAATGGGAGCAGCAGACAATGTCAGTAGATGTGATGAACTGCCAACATAAAGGCATTGTATGGAAAACTGAGAGGTCCATGTTCCCGGTTCAACTACCGGGAAACTCCTTTCCTTTGGAGAGGTTTTTTTAGCTGTGAAAAAAAACCCAAAGTTCCACCAGTCCAGGATGAGATTACTATTAGAAACTTAGATATCCCAATTCAAAGACCAGATTGGTGTGAGGATAGGAAGGAGGATAAAAGGACAACTGAAATCAAACACCAAGACATATTTAGTGGACTGTACTCAATCCTCTGAAGAGGAGAAATATAATTTAAGAGCTATTCATTAAGGAAGTTTGGGTCTTGGATCAACCTCCGTAATGTATTTGTTGACATGTACAACTCACAGGATTTCAAGCAGCGTATACAGTTCTTTGCTTCATCCATGATAGGTCACAACAAGGCATGCAAAACTTACTGTTATATTCTAGTCTATTTAGCTTAGGAGTTCTCCTCAGGATCATTCTCTTCAGCTCTGCTCCAGGAAAAATAGAATGGAAGGTTCCTTAGATCTTTCTTCCCAAAGCTTAAAAATAAAAAACCAAAAAAAAATTGTAAATATCCTAAAAGCAAAACAACGGATATGTAACCAAATGGTCTTGCATATGTGAAGGTTTAATAGGAAATTCCCTTTTTAAATCAATGAATCCAATTCTCTGTACATATAAAAGGGCTTATTGGAAAGGAGAGACTATAGATAAAGCAAGGAAAGGTAACAATCATACACACAGAATTTTAAATGAAATAAATTAATCTAATTAGATTACATTTCTGCTTAAATAAATATTGGGTTTCAGAATGTGTTTTCATTGCAGATTTCATTGCAGAGGTGATGGTGTTTTGTGCTGCCAGTCATACGGATGTGGCCAGTTTTTGGTACAAAGTCAAGGTATTTATTGCAGTTGTAAATCTTTAACTGTAGTAACATAAACACATTGCAAACTTCTGCTTTGAACTTGTATTTTTCAAGGTTTGCATATAAGTGATGTTCTCTGAGCCACTGCAGGGCTGATCTTACATGATATTCATGTTCCTGAAGGGAGGATGAATAAATCAGGATGTCATCTAAGTAGAGGCTGACAAACTGGTCTGTAAAATCCTGAAAAATGTTGTTCAAGTGATGAAATATTGTGGAAGCATTGCATAAACCAAACGTCATCACTGTATATTCAAAATGGCCATACTGGGTATGAAAAGCAGTCTTCTGTTCATCACTCTCTTGGACTCTGAGAATAAATTCTGTAAAAATTTGGGCCTTCTTCATATGTTCCAACAGTCAGATTGTGATCTGATTGAGGGCCCAGTAATCAAAGCTTCAGTTATCCTGACTTTTTCTTCACAAATAATACAGGAGTTGCCATACATTATTATTAATTTATTTAAATTATCCTGACTTTTTCTTCACAAATAATACAGGAGTTGCCATACATTATTATTAATTTATTTAAATTTATTGGCCACATAACTCCAGTTCCTCTATTTCATTCTGTAGATGAAATAGAGGAACAAATGAACTCACTGTTAAGGTTTTTTTTCTTATGAAGTTTTGAAGAGCTGTAAGATCAAGTTCTGAAGGGGGAAATCCATCCTATTGGGATCTTGGCTCTAGGGATCAATAGGGCATTCATAGGGATGATGTGGTGGTGGCTGATCAGCTTCCTATTCACTGAAGATGTCACTTCTTCTACATATTTGTCTGGAAAGCTGGTCATCCCTTTTTCTATTCCAGCTGCTAGAACCACTGGAGGTATGGTGGAAAAATGCTTCTTGCAGCTGGGTGGACTGTATAGTATGATTCCTTTCAAATGGATAATCTGAGAGGCAAGATTATGGAGTTACAGAATGCCCCAAATCACTGGAAGATGAAAGGCAAAGACCAGGTAGAATTCTAGTTGCTCTATGTGCTTTTTAAATTCCATCTCAGCCCAGGCCACTGGTCCAGATAGAAGGGATCTACCATCAATTCTTTCCATGTAATCAGGAAGTTGAACAGCATGTCTTGGAAACCTATGGGTCTCAGCAAATGCGAAGTCCATGAAATTTCTCATGGCTCCAGAATCAGTCTTGGCTTGGCCCATAAAGTTAGGCAACCATAAATCTGAAACTTTATAGGCAGGAACAAGTACTGGCTAGGCACTGTAGTTAAGATTGGGGGTAGCTAGGTGACCATATGTTGCTGGACTAGAGTCCCTATAGCCTGTTTCCTGGTATGGTGGGGTGTGATTTCTTGGCTGGATATGTCTTTGTCTTTGGCCCCTGCACTATAAATATGCTCCTACACACCTGCATTTAGTCTTTTCTTCCAGAGATAAATGAGATTTTGTTCCAACTATTTTCAGAGGTTCTGCAGGTTGAGGGGATATGGCAAAAGATCCTGGCTTTGAGGGTCTGAAAGGAGGTTGCAATCCAAGTGGGGGCTTGCTAAGACTGACCTTGGTGTGTTTGGAGGTGGCCATCAATATGCAGGCACAGGTGGATCAAGTCATGCAGAAAGGCAGGGCATTTTTATCTGATTAACTCATCCAGGATCCTATCTACAAATATTTCCTGAAACTGGTCCATCAGAACTGTTTCATTCCACTCCAGGTCTTGTGCCAGGAATCTGAAGTCACTTACATAAGCAGCTACTGCCTGCTTAACTGCTGTATCTCTCTAATACATCAATTGGCTGCAGCTGATTTAGTTTGGGTCTTCAAATATCAACTTGAAATGGTTGACAGACTCATCCTAATTAAACAGCAATGGGCTCTGTTGAAGCAGCAGAGGAGTAGCCCATTTCACCACTGAGTCAGAGAGTAAGCTGATTAGAAAACCAAATTTAAATTGGTTTGTGGAAAAGTCTTCAGGGTGGAAGCTCATATATAGGTTGCATTGGGCCAGAAAGACTGGAGCCTGGCCAAAAGTCCCATCAAAATTTTCAGGTACTGCTACAGGGCATTTACAGCTGGTATGTTCTATCTACTTCACATGGTCAAATCGAAAGCTGTACTTTCAGTTCTTTATTTTCAGCTTGTAATTACTCCCCTTCAATGATTGCAGCTAAAGGAATACTCTGCTGTGTGAGTGTGTATGTATGTAGGGGAGGCAATCAAGCCATTCTGTGTTGCCAGTTGCAAGCACACGGCCAACTTCTGATACAAGGTATACATTGCAATTGTAAATCTTTAACTTTGGTAACATAAACACATTGCAAACCACACACTTTCTGCTTAGAGAATAGAAAGCCAAAAGCTTACTTTTTGGATAGTCTGGAGTGACAAAACACCTGCTCAGAAATAATACAAGAGTGGTCAGGTTCCAGTCCAAAGTTCAGCAAGGAATCTAAAGCAGCATACAGATCAGGTCACAGCAGCAGTTGAAGGTTAATTGCTACAAAGAGTCAGTTAAGGGGCAGTTTCTTTACTATAGCCCTTACTACCAGTTTGATTCATTTGCTATTCACAATGTGCTGGGCTAGGGACTTTGCCTAGCTCAGACACTGGATCAACTGACTCAGCCTCCACCTGTGTTTCTTCAGGTGTGCCTTTGGTGTGGGCTGAAGAGGCTCAGTCTGGCCAAGCTTTTCAGCTCCTGAATCTGAAGACTTAGACCAGTGTTTTTCAACCTTGGCAGCTTGAAGATGTATGGACTTCAAATTGCCAAGGTTGAAAAACACTGACTTAGACTGATCCCTAACAGATGGTCCGTGAAAGACAATCTTGACCTCCTGCTTGAAAGTTGTTCAGCAGTCCTTTCTTTTTACTTCTCCTTGACTCCCTTTCTCCTTTCTTGTTGCATTCTGCTCACATTTTATAGGATGGTGAAGATATAAGCGAAAGCCCGTCTCTTTGGGGAGACTGTTGCTTTACTGAGTCACATTTTGTCCCATCTCTGATGTCATGAAACTAGTTAGCAAATTGGAAAGTTACTGGGTTAGTGGGCCCACATTTCTAACAACTCTATGGCTGAATAATAAGGGTACTGATATTTTGCAGTTATGCTGTTCTGTAAGAAGTATTTTATGGGAAAGGCTTTTTGAAAAACAAAATATGAATTTGGTCTATTTGGGCATCTGAGGTTGGATCAACTTATCCTACCATTATTATGTCATTGCAAATAAAATTTTTTTAAAAAAAGGGGTTTCATGCCAACAGCTAACTGGGTCTAGCTAACAACCTGGTCTAGCTTAAATGCCATAGATCTCTGATAAAAAAATGCAGTGTTGGTATATGACTTATAGTACCTTTTTCTTGCAAAATCATGCAAGACTCAAACATAAACTAGGAACTTAAGCTTTTGTGCAGAGATATCATGGGAGCAGGTTCTGGAGTGGATAAAAGAGGCCAGAGAAATTCCCTAGTGTGAGTTTTTTCTATAGCATGACAAATCTATGACTAACATACACTGAGGGAATAATTCTGTAGTTGGCAACTGAGGATTGGAAACATTCAATTTTTTTTTACAGACTCCATTGAAGCTTTCTCAATCCAGTGCCCTCTAGACATGAGTTATAGTTCAACACATTTAAAGAACCCCAGGTTGAAGAAAGCTGCTCTATCATAAAGCCTTAAAATTTGCTCATCTACCAGGAAGTGAAACTCATAAGCTTCCACTGAGTAAGGCCCAAGGTTGGAAGCAACAAGATGACAACAAAATACCCATAAAGAGTATGACTTAAATCAAGAGTGGTCAGTTGATTTTTATCTGGCCCTAGGTTCTGACCTTACCTGCTTTTAATCAAGGTGTGCCTATTGTTTGGTAGAATTCAAAACTAGTTACCACATCAAACTGTTTGTCTACTTAGCCCGGTGTTAACTAGATGAACCACAGTAGCTTTCCAGGATCCCAGATAGAGAGATTTATCATTCTAGTCCTTTTTGAAACTGGAGAAGCAAAGCACTACATTCGGCACCTTGCATGTCAAAACATACTCTGCATCCCTGTTGATTATACAGTTCTTCTGCTGTATAAAAAGGTAAGAGATATTCCACGGAGTCCTTCGTATTTTGAACTTACTACTCTAGTAATCCTTGACTGCAGGTGCTGCATGCCTGTGCAGTCCTTACTGCTAGATGGTGCTGTGTTAGTATATTTCAGAGCTTGGCCACTGAGAGAAGGATTAGTTATTGTAGCAAAATGATTTCTGCCCCTGGCCTGGGCTCTCATCTGGATCCTTTTCCTCTAAATAAAGAAATTGATTAGCCACATGTGATGCAGATGCCAAGCAAATATCTTCCACAGCAAGTTCATGGGTTTGTAGCTGTTTGCATATTCTATTGCTTTCACTGCTCATTATCCTACTGGTGAACTGTCTCATCCATCACTTCATTTTATTCAAGAAAAATAACATTAATGTCTCAGTGGAACTCAAAACAAGAAGAAAGAATGAACCACGTTGATCTGGAGAGGCTTGATGGGGAGTGAGAAAGAATGCATTGTTGAGTTTTGACTTCCTCATCCGGCTTCCCCCAGTGTGGATCTTTCCACATGAGTTGGACTACAAGTCCCATCATTCAGGATGACTGTGCAGCTCAAGGATCATAGGAGTTGTGAACTGTGTAATGTTGAGAAAGGCTGTTCTAGGTCTTTCTGCTCCTTGGTCTTTTGGAGATGCTGGATGAAACTCTCTTTTGTTATATGTACTTCTGCTTTGTACCCAAGTTTTCCTGTATAGACATTATTTCTCTTCTGTTTCTCATTCTGAACTCTCTTAGGTTCTTTTCACTGTAAAGCCCATATAGATAGGCTAGTTGTATCTTTCACTGAGATAGACTTGCATGAACAACTTTACATCTGCCAACCATGGCTGAGTAACTCTGCTGAAAATATACCAATGACCCCAAATAGTTGGTAGAAGCAAACAAAAGAGAACACTTGCTTTTCCAAAACGCATACTCATTGTGGGCTTTTCCACACATTTGTTTTAGATGTACACCCAAAAGTAAGAATATACTATAGCACATTTATTTATTTATTAAATTTATATAGCCGCCCATCTCACATATGTAACTGGGTGATGCACACAATTAAAATAACAAAAACCAAACAATCAAAACAATTGAAAAACAAAACCATTAAAAAATTAAAACAGTTAAAAAGTATAAGTAAAACAAAACTGCAGGAGAGTGCACTCCAAAATGTACAAACAGTACAATCATTTCGCAGGATCCATACTTCCATGGTGTCCCCAGGCCCAATGATAAAATCAGGTTTTAAGGGCCTTCTGGAAGGTCAGTTGGGGCTGTGCCAATTTCACCTTGGGGGGGATGATGTTCCAAAGGGCAGCTGCTATAGCAGAAAAGGCTCTCCTGGGTCTCATCAGATGAAGCTCCTTAGCAGACAGGACCTGAGCATACCCCTTCTGCTGGACCTGATGGGATGGGTAGATATAACTGTGGAGAGGCGGTCCCTCAAATACCCTGGCCCCATACCATATACAGCTTTACAGGTCATAACCAGCACCTTGAATTGAACCTGGAAGCATACTGGGAACCAATGCAGCTCACAGAGCAGAGGTGTGAAGTGTGCATTTCGAGGGGTACACATAACTGCCCATGCCATGGAGCCTGGGAACATCACTTTTGAAGGACAGCAGGGAGGGCTGAGGTCTGTGCCAAAAGTTTACTTAAACTGTATAATTATAAATATCCTGGCACGCTGACCCCTATACTGAAAGTATTTAGAGCAAAAATAGTTTCAATGTTGACCTATGGCACGGAAGTGTGGGGCCTTGCAAAATCTGTCACACTTGAACACGTCCAGACACGTTTTTTAAGAAATATATTGGGAGTTGATAAGAACATGTCAGCCCCCACGATCAGAGCGGAAACAGGTACCCATTCTATGCAGATCCAGTCAGTAATAAAGGTCTTTTCTTATTGGCAGAGAGTCCATTTAATGGATTATGATAGGCTTCCCAAATTATGCCTGTTGGAACAAACAAGTATGGACCTCTCCATATCCTGGCTAAAACATCTTACTAAAATTATTTCACAATACAGGCTTTCTACTCAACAGGTACTCACAAATTCTTTGCAGGCAAAGGATATTTTTAAACAGCGAGCCCTGGATATCAGTGCCGAAATGGACATGGAGGAATTGGCTAAAAATGGGTCATTAAAATGGTTAGCTAAGAACAAAATTACCTTTAATTCCGAAAAATATCTATCGATGAGTCTAACTCAAAACCTAAGAAGGGCCTACACTAGAGCTAGGTTTGAATTACTGGACTCCATGGTCAAATATGGTCGTTTCCATCATGTGCCTTATGATGAGAGGCTATGTGTCTGTGGGGCCCAGCCATAGAAGATATTGTCCATGTTTTGTTCGACTGTAAACTTTATGACTCACTTAGGCTTAATTATTTGTCCCGTCTGTTAGAAAGAACAGTCCATTGGGACTCCAAACACAGATTATCCTATTTTCTTTCGGGCACAAATATCTTTATTGTGAGTAGGACTGCCAAGTTTGTGGACAAGGCAGCTCAGTTGAGAGCCCGATATATAGAACAGATTGGAGCATCATGTAGGGGGGACGGTCTCATATGAATCTGGATTATGATATTAGCGATACATAATTATTTTATAGTAGTATTATACTTTGTACTATCCCATTTTATTATTATATATTTTATTGTATCATGGATTTTGTGTATTAGTTATTTGTTTCACCTTTGCTGATGTTTCTTATCCTTGTTGATATGGTTGTAAGACTAATCAATAAAGTTGAAACTGCCCATGCCACTGCATTTTGCACCAGCTGAAGCTTTTGGATCCTGTTCAAGGGTAGCCTCATATACAGCGCATTACAGTAGTTCATTCAGGAGGTGACCAGGACAGTCACTAATAGTAAAGCCTCCTGATCCAAGAACAGATGAAACTGGTGCACAACACAAAGTTGTGTGAAGGTCCTCCTAGCCAAGACTGCTACCTGCTTCTTGAGCAGGAGTCATGAGTCCAGAAGAACCCCCAGATTGTGCACAGGGTCTGTTTGGGGCAGTGCCACCCCATCCAACACCAAAGATGGTAAATTCCCAGATCCAGAAAGCTCCAAAATACTTAGTCTTGCCAGGGTTGAGCTGAAGCTTGTTGTTCCCCATTCAAACCCCTATAGCCTCCAGACACTGAGACAGGACATCCACAACATTGCTTAATTCACTAGGCGTAGAGATGCACAGCTGCGTTCATGTAGATGTGACAAATGACCTCGCTCAGTGGCTTCATGTAGATATTAAATGGGAGCAGAGAGAGTACTGAATTCTGCGGTATCCCACACAATAGATTAATACTGACTGAACCTGGCCTTGGAGGAAGGAAGAGAGTTAGCACAATACAGTTCCATCCACTCCCAACCTGCAGAGCCGAACCCAACCCATGGAGCCTCATCCATATTTTAACATTTCCCCAATTACTATTAATTACAACAACTATACCTGCAGCCTTATCATTTTTCAACATTCTCACAGCATTTATGACTTCCCTGTCACCAATATTTTCTTACAAAATAACATTTATAGCATTCATTTCAGTTCCACTCTTTGACATATTGCTATGATTTCCATGCAAATTCCAGCATCCCCTCGTTTCAGTTTCATCTCAAATAAATTCATCCCTTTTATTTTTAATTCCATTCACTCTGCTGGAGGCTTGCTGTTTAGCCCTATTCATCCATTTCCAAAACAATTTTACTTCCATTTAAATTGCTCTGTCTTCTCTCTGCTTCTTTTAATCCTAACAATTCCTTGCTCTTTGACTACACTACTTGCAACCATCTTTATATATGTGCATTATATCGGTCATCATTTTTAGTAGGAATCTTCCTCTTATATGCAGCCACAACTCATTTCACCATTCCACCAACCATCCTTTTCCATACAGGTTGTCCTCACTTAATGACCACAATAGGGGCTGGAAAATTGGTCGTTAGTGGTGCAGTCATTAAGCAAGTCACCATGTGACCAGACCTGATTTTACGACCATTTTTACAATGGTTGTTAAGTGAATCACACGGTCGTTAAGCAAATCCAGCTTCCCCAATGGATGGAAGCCAGCAAAAAAGGTCACAAATCATGATCACATGACTGCAGGATGCTGCAAACAGTTGTAAATGCAAGCCAGTTGCCAAGCACCTGAATTGCAATCACATGAGCACAGGGGTGGTGTGATGGTCTGCGATGGCTGTAAATGCGAGTACAGGTCATAAAGCACTTTTTCTGAGGCTGTTGTAACTTCAGACCATCATTAAATGAACGGTTATTAAGCAAGAACTACTTATACTTCCCATTAGTGTAACTCCACACAGTTCTGTGTCATTTTACAACATCATTCTACCAAGCAGCTTTGATATCCTTTTAACTTGAGAGACTGTCTCTCCCCAGTTGTTTCTACCCATCCGATCCAGTCAGGCAGGATGGGCATGCTTCGGGCTAAGAAGTGCCGATTGGTGGGCCCTAAAAGATGTGCCTTTTCTGCTGTAGTGCCTGCCCTGTGGAACATTCTTCCTCCAGAGATCAGATGGCCCTGACCCTCCTGGCCTTTCGTAAGGCCCTAAAGACCCAGCTCTGTGCCCAGGCCATATTAGTGATTATGGGATATAGTATTTTCTTGGCTGCTCTGTATTTTAATTTTTGTAATGCTTGTAATTGTTTTTTATTTTCATTTTGTTCAGTGGCCAGAGTTACTTGTTGAGATGGGCGGCCGTATAAATTGAATAAATAAATAAAACTTACATCCACTCTCCATGCATTCTGTTGGGAGGTTAATCTATCTTCTAATACCTTTTCATACAGGATTCACACTTTTTATTGTACTTTCCCTCTCATGTCTTTAACTTCTTCCTTTTGTTCCCCATGTTCACCCCCCCATTCCCAAATTTACTCTTGACATTACCAAAGACGATCAGAGCCTCTCATCATCCTAGGAGCCTTCAAAAATTAAATTAATCAAAAAAATAATCAAATCAATCATGATTTTATATTTGTATTAGTTCCTTTGTCATGCTACTTAAGAAGAGACGTATTTAAATTACTTATTCAAGAGAATCAGACCTTCTTCTACGTAAATACTCCCAAACCAATCACTATTCTTGCTTATTCTTGGATCTAAAATAGGCCAAAAACTTTTTCTGCAGACTCTCATCCCAATCCCATCCACCCATTCATGCCACCTAACAGATATATTACCCCCTTCCTCCAGGGATCACATTAATTCAAAATAACAGTTTTTTCCCTAAAATTTACCTCTCCTTCTTCCATTATTACTATTGACTGCCATGTAGCATGCAACTATCCCCAGCCTATGGATTGCTATATTTCTATGTACCCACAACAGCCCATATGATACCAGTTCATACTTTCTGACATACATTTTAGCACTTTCTTTTATATTTAAACTTATATCTTTTGTTCCCTGCACAAATCAGTCTATCTTTATCCAAATCGATTACATACTTCCTCTTTCTCTTAGTTTCACAGACATGCAACATGTCTCCTTTTATTTATTTCATTAATTCATACTTTTTACAACTTACATTTTAAGTCACAAATGCCATGGTCATTAAAATATGGACCTGTAGATATTGTCTTCCACCACGCATTTTGGCATTGGTCAATCAAGTCTTTCACATAATGCTTTTTAGTACAATAAGAAGATGTGGCCTAGGTTACCAACCTTAGTTACACTCATGGCACTTACTACATTCCATGCTAATGGTCAGGATAATATCAGACAGTTCTGACACACCTGGACCCACATACCACAAGTACAATCAACCAGCAGTTTTAACCCACATATATTCACACTATATTATACAAGCTATGATATCTGATCTAGCCACTAGCTTGCAAGCCAATATATTGTTGCCTACAACTTGCAGGTACATGCAGTGTACTGACTGACATACACTCAGGATAATGAGAAACTGTTTTGAACGTTTCTATGATATACAGATAGTTTATATTCACTTTGACAGTGCATATTGTTCCAGAGGAGGACACCTGATTTATATGTTTACAAATTCACATCTTCTGCCAGTAAATAGATGAACATGTATTTACCACATTCTCTCATCCTTGTTACATTTCCAGCAAATGTGCGTTTTTCTATTTTATAATTCTCCTTTTCCATGGTTCCTCCTACCTTACAGTTGTTTCTCAGTTTGCTCATTCTTCTGGAAACAAGAGACCCAGAGTTGTATTCAAGGCTGGTATATAGAAAGTCTTCACCCCAGACATACCCAAGGGAGGACCATGCGCCTTGATGGCTATCTGAATGACTATGCCCTTCTTTCAATACATTAAGCAAGCATAGTGCATTACTCACCCTGCAAGTAGCTGGTGGGTAGATTGCTTAAGGCTTGTGTCTTGCTTTCATTCCCCTTGGCTTATTGAAAGTCCATTTTCCACCTGAGAGGAACTACTCTTTGCTGGATGTGAACCCCAATCTGCCCTTGGGTTGGGAGAAGGTGCCAGTAGACGAACTGGGAGAAGAGGGTGAGATCTGAGGAACAGCAGGGAGCCTATAGGTATGTTATACACAAACAGATGTTCTTTTCTCTATTCAGATTTCTTTTCATCACCAAGTTTCCATTCAGCCTTCCACTGGATATTTTATCAACACTAATGTAGGATTTTCTGGGGAAAAGAGATCCCTCGAGCCCATGACACATTTAGGGATATTAGATCAGTTTAGGTTCTTCAGCCCCAATTAGTGTCAGGAAACACAGTATGAACTAAAGAAATGCAATATCCTAACATACCTGTTCTACAGCATGAAGCTGTGTCTGCCTTAAGCCTGTTGTCTGATTATCTGATACTGATATTTGCCTTACTCCCATACTCTGTGTGCAGTCCATTCAAGACATTATGGGAAACTTAAAATAAGAGCCCCCACCTCTCCCAGGTTAGTATATGTCTGGGATCTCATCATTCATCATTATGGAAAGACCTCTTGTTACATTAATATACTGCCTTTTGGTTCAGAAAAATTACTCAAGCCTGCTTAAGGTAACCCCCCCCCCCTCTTCAAATGAATACAATATGTAATTCACATGAAAGTCTGGTGAAAGAAATGTTCCTGGATACTGTTTTAAATGCTGAGACAATGGAGGCCATATCTAATTCTAACTCCTACAGAGATGGGGTTCTCTGTAGCCTGGGAGTGATGCAGGAAAAGAAACCCCCGTGTGATGGTAGGATCATTCTCAAATCCCCTCTCTTGCAGATTTTAATCCTGACAACTTCATAACACAAGAGGTGGTCCCTCATACAATCAATTCCTAAGCTACTTAGGACTTTAAAACTGAGCACCAGGGCTTTGAACTGTGTTAGAAAAGTAATGGGCAACCAATGCACCTCCTCCAGTCCTCATGGGTCCCTGTATTTTATGTCAACTAGCATCCTCACCCCCTCCCCATTTTACAACAGTTGTGACTTCTGAACACTTTTTAAGGGTAGCCCCAAATAGAGTATGTTTCAGCAGTCAAGGCAGAATTGATGAAGGGCATGGATGACTGTTAACAAACCTGAGCAGTTTGGAACTTTATTTTTAAACCAGTTTGAAACCTGGCAAAAGGCATCACAGATGGCCCAAACAGCAAGGCACATCTCCTTAAAACTGGACCAGGAAAAGATGTGTGCAGGCTGTCTTCTTAGTGGGTTGGGCAGAGGAGTGAGTGGGAGTCAACATAATTCATTAGGTTCATCTGGAAATGGATAGCAAGGCATCTTTCTCTTGTAATTAGTGGGTCATGAGGAAGGACTCTTTGTCCAGCATTTTCTTTCTCACAGTGACCAACCTGATGCCTCTGGTTACCCACAAACAGGAGATGGAAACATACCTTTTCCTGCCAATGTTCTCCTGCAGCTGGAATTTGGAGGCAAGTTGTTCCCAGTTCAGAGATAACATGGAGTCTCAAGCCTAACAACCTTTGATTGAGATGTCCTCCATGAATTTATCCAATTCATTTTTAAAACCATCCATGTTTTGAGATGATGTTTGAGCCATCATCTCAAAATAATGATAAGTTTCCTTTGTTCTAAATCTCCTTCCAGTTGGCTTCATTGGATGATCTCAGGCCGTAGCATTTTCTCCACTATTTTCATGCTATGCATGATTTTATAGACCTCAGTCATGTTCCCTCTGAGTTGCTTTTTTTTCCAAATTAAGCTTTTTCCCTTTTCTCATTGGGAAAGTCCCTGATATAATACTGTTCGGCATGTGCACCTGTTAAAGGGAACAAAGGAAACAGGCTACCATTTTTGGACAAACAGACTAGGAGATAGCACTGAGTTATTTCTCTTTGAAGTTTTGATATGGGGCAGAAGGATTAAACTTGTTTCCTGCTTACAAAGGACGGTCCTATATCAGAAGGGCTGTCACAGAACAATCCTCTATTTGATAGTGTTCTCTATTTGAACAGCAGGTCCAAACCAATTTAAAAATAAATAACATAAGAGCGACAAGTAGAAACCTTGAAATTGCCTATCAAGAGTGAGCACCTGGACAGCAGACTGATCAGAGGCACAGCGTGCCTGGCCAGTCTCGCTTACTATGATGAGAGGCATTATATTTATATGTTTATGTGCTTATATATTTATATGTTTAAATGATAATGACTCTATGTTTGAATCTGTACACATAAATTATCACCTGCACTTTTAATGCAAACCTCTCTATTTTTTGTCCTTTATTTTGGAGATGTGTTTCTTTTTTCTTTTTGGGTGATGTGTACGCAACTACTGTAATTAGCTTTCAGGAATTTGAAGAGTAGTTCTCAAGACTTCCTTCCTTCCTTCCTTCCTTCCTTCCTTCCTTCCTTCCTTGTATCTTATTCAATATAATCCAACCATAGTCTAATGTTTATGCACTACTGAAAGTGGCATTGATTTTTTTTTAAAGAAAAGGTTGAATACCCAATAAAATTGATAACACAAACAGGTGGAGGACCCAGTGGATTCATTCACCAATTGTTTTCTTGGGGGGGGGGTGTTTAAATCAGATAATGAGATGGGGGAAGGCAGAGATATTTGTTGCCAGTCATTATTTTCCTCCTCTGCTGATGACGCTTACCCAATTACTGCATGCACAGTAATTACATTAACAATGATAGCACCAGCTAAAGGAAGAATCTCATTTTCTGAGCAGCAAAATACTGAAGCTCCAAGAACTGTGAAAATAAGATATGCCTTCAGCAGAAGCACTGTCTCAGAAAAGTAGGAAAAATGTCCAGAATTTGTGTAACAGATGAGTAATAGCTATGTCTTCATGATGCAGTTTTTAAAAATAAAAAATGTTCCCAAGATCTGCTGACTTAAAATATTTTTTTAAAGCAGCTTAGTGTGAAACTTAGCACCACATAGATGAGAGCTGTTTTCATAAACAGTAATTATTACCTTAATACATGTAGAGTTTTTCGCTTTTTTTCTTTTGGGGGTTTTGCCTATTCATTTCAAATTCTCCACAGAACCATACAATCTGTTCTAAGTGAAATTACTGATTGTTTGATATCTGAAGACCCGAAATAGTTTTATCATATTATGTTAAGGGCTTGCCTTGGGCTTTGATCCCTAGACCCACATATAGAGGGACATCTGCAGTCATGATGGTGGCCACGATAGTGAGATCAAAACTCCGCCTGTTTTTTATGTGCATTGCACACACAGCACACATGAAAAACAGACACAGCTTTGATTGCACCACCATGGCCACCATCTTGACTTTTTTGACCATACCCTGCAGACACCCCTGCACTTCAGTGAGCATTAGGTCCACTGAATTCCATGGCACTCTTTCCAAAGAGATATTTACAGGATCATATCTGCTGTGTGGAGGAAAGAAGTAGCTGACAAATAGCTCTACTCCAGTGTTGTCCAAACTTGGCCACTTTAAGATGACTGGACTTCAACTCCCAGAATTCCCCAGCCAGGCTGGCTGGGGAATTCTGGGAGTTGAAGTCCACTCATCTTAAAGTGGCCAAGTTTGGACAACACTGCTCTATGCAAAGTGCTAGCGGAAAGGATGTAAAGGAGTGCTGTTTTTTACACTCCCCTTCAGCAGATCTTTTTTTTTTTCTTTTGAAGGAATCGTTTAAAAATGTATGACCCGATCCCACTAGTTTCTATAGATGTGGCATAGATTAACTGCTGCCTTGTTGGTATGCATATCTGAGGATACTTTCCTAACATATATTTCTTCTACATTCTTTTACTGTAAAAGTAACAACAGCCATAAAGCATGGCTTTTCCAATCTTTGATTCATACTAGTGTTCACTCTTTTGTTACTTTTATGGGCCACCTGTGAGGGAGTATAGTTGGGGAAAGGAGCTGCAGCCAGGCAGAAACGCTTCTCACCCCATTTCCCTCATACATTCATGCATTCATTCCCTCCGACTTCACTCACGAGCATGCAAGCTGGCCTTCCAGCAGCCTGTGGTAATTGAGCCACACCCTGGCATTTTCAAGGATGTGCTGATGTCCAGAGGCAGCCTCGCCCCACCCAGGCTCTTAGCTTAGAAAAGCAAATGCTAAGGCAGAGTGGGAAAAGGTGTGTGTAGCAGAAAAGGAGATAAGCAAATGGCATGCAGGCTGGGAAGTGGAGGTGGCGTCTGAAGATTGGCAGCTGTTACAAGCAGGCAAGAGGACTATCATTCAACTGCCAGACCACAAGCTACGGTGAGCAGCGTATTCTGGTGGGAGGCCTGCCTGGAGCTTGGAGCTTTGCCGGGAGCTCAGTAGCAACTAGAAGAGGAACCACCACACTGAGACAGCACCTCATCCCAACCAGAGTAAACATTTGGAAGGAGACGAAGGTAGTAGGCCACTTTACAGGCTTATAGACTTTTGCGTGAACTGTGTATTAAAGGACTGAGTATTAAAGACATATTTACATGGCAACATCACCTTGCAAGTCCTAGAGAGGTGGAGAGCAGTAGTCTGTTGTTGGGGAAGGTGTGTGCTGCAATAAAGCATTTGGTACAGATTTGCGATGCTGTGGTGTGTCCAATCCTTGGAAAACAAAGTACCCTTACACCCCCTTTCTACTAGGAAGTTATGGCACCATATATGGTACCCTTTATTTTAGTCTTGCACTAGTCTTGTGAAAAATGTTAGAATAAGACAGGTAATGACTGGAACTGGACCATTCCACTAAGCTCCAGAACTGGGGAGGCTTAGGAATTGGGTCTCCCCAGCCCTGGCTTAATACTCAGGATTACTGTCAAAGGGCTGTGCAAACCAGAATGCACAAGGGTATGTATGAAGTGTTTCTTTTTGAAAGGTTAAAGTAGCCAAATCTTTTCCCAGGATCTTTGGGACTCCTCTCCAGGCTGTCCCTGTATGCAGGTGAGTCCACAGCTGATTTGCTCTTTACTACAGCACACGCTGAAGTAAAGGGGCTGTGCGTGCAATTCTGGGAGTTGAAGTCCACTCATCTTAAAGTGGCCAAGTTTGGACAACACTGCTCTACTCAAAGTGCTAGCAGAAAGGATGTAAGGGAGTGCTGTTTTTTACACTCCCCTTCAGCAGATCTTTTTTTTTTTTTTTTTTGAAAGAATCGTTTAAAAATGCATGACAGGGATAGCTGCAAGCAGCTTCTGAAGCATGAGCATGGAAAAAGATGTGGCTGCTTGAACAATGGAAAAAAGGTATTTCATAAAGATCCCTGCATGCAGGGCTGCTGCTGACATACAAGGCACCGCTGGGCAGAATTCCTCTTAGTGCCCTCCCCAACAATTGATTAAATATTCAACCTATTGTAACTCCTTCTCCTTCTTAGGTGGTCTTTTTCTATATAACTTTGCTGTGTAGCTTTTGAAATGAAGCGGTTGGGACTGGACGTTGACCGGACAGGACGCATGGCTGTCTCAGTGTGAAGCATGTTGTTTTCTACTCGTGCCGGGTGAAAAGGTGCCAGAATAACACGAAGCCTGCTGTGATTGTCTGGTCCAGCTGACAGCGGGTTGCTGCTTGTGCATAGCGTTGCACTTGCTCTGTGCTTCGAACCGTGTGCATGCACACTCGTCCGCTGAAACCGGGGCCAACGCCGATAACTGGGCCCAGTTTAAATGCATAAGTTGTGTGATGCCAACACCATATGTGTTTACATCTATGTCTTCTAACTTGTTGCAAATGTATGATTGCTCTATAAAATTTGGAAGAATGCATAATGTAGTAAGAGCAGCTATAAAATCTGAGTGAGCCAGCAGACTTTGCGGTACATTATGTTCTTGCGGCTTGCTTGGTTCCCACCCCCACCCCCTTCCACACGCCCATGTTTTTGACTTCTGACTACCTCAAGGTTTAATGGAACCTTTGTCCTGTCACCCTTAGCTGTAAACATATATAATAGAATAAATTAAATGTTCTTAAAATGTATGGGGCATATATGCATATGCATATAGGCACAGATCTGTTGAATGAGTTGGGCATTGAAATATTGGATATGTTCCTCTTTGCTCTTAAACCGTTGAGTGGAAAACGTATTTACGACGTTTCACCTGAATCATGATTTTTTATAAATTGCAACTGGCGCCCCCCTCATGCAGTGCCCTTGGGCAGGGCACAGTTGCACACTGGGTTGCAGTGGTCCTTCCTACATGTTGTGAAGCACTCCGTTCAAAGGATTTGCACAGCTTGATTGTGTTATGGTAACTCTGAGTGTTAAGAGGAACCTGCAGGATGAGAGGCTATTGTCAGAACAACGAAAGCACTGTTCCACCACTGTGATATAAGTTCTACCCTTTTGTACAAAGTGCACATCGAAAGAAGGTGGAGCTTGCAGCAAAATGGGCACGCAAAAGAGGCAGAGCCTGCATCGCAATGGCATGATACTGTTTTCATCATATGCCCTTCTTGATCCTTCTGCAGACGCATCTGCATTGTTCTCATGAAATATTAAAAGATGCAACAACTAAAATGTACTATGGGTTTACCTTAGTTTATCATAACCTAGAGAAAAGTGACATTTCTCATTTCTTTACACTGGTGAGAAAATAATTTTGTCTTTATGTTAATGATGTTTGTGAGGAAACAGGATAGGCTCTCTAAGTGTTCTTCTCAAGCTTCTTTTCCTATTAGATGACCATGCCATATACACAAACTACTCTGAGAAGCACAGCCATCCAGCATTATCTTGAAAAATGGTAGCCGAATTTGATGCATGTTTAGTTAATGGTTTGAGGTGAGCAAATTTACCTGAGTTCAGAAAACATGGGAGGTGTCAATTTCAGCAAGGGTAGTGAGACTTGGAAGTATTTATGATATATGAAAGTTGTCAGTAAATATAAATATTTGCCACTGCATGCAAAGAGTTTCCAACTGAAGCTACATGGGGGTTAATAAGAACAAATAAAACATAAAAAGGCATTTGGGGAGTCAACTTCATTTGAACAACATGGACTATGGAACAATTGATGGTATTCTGAATGGTTAGATGAATTTTCTGTAACACAGAAAATGTGAAGCTCTGACAGAACGTTCTGCTTTGTGTTCTAGCTCCATGTTTGGTGGTGGTGAGAACAAAATATATGTTTCTTCAGCTGCAGTGGTTTTGCTAAGTCACCCTTTCCCACTGGCCATAATTTATTAAAACAAGACCAGATATGTAGCTGCGTTTATTTACAGAACTTCTGCTTTGGCGCTCAACAGCTTTAGCAAGCCTGGAATAGTGGTTTGGATACCAAAGACAGTTCATTAGCTAACAACAATAGTAACAGTAATTATGGATTCAGGTTAAAATACTGTCCTCCTCTTGAGTCTATCAGTTGTAATTTATTTATTTATTATATTTCATTTCTATACTGCCAAATCTGCCAAGACTCTTCTCCAAATGGTTCTGCCACCTTGATGATGACTATCTGAACCTATAAGTTATACATATGTTTTTGTCTTTTAATTGGAAAACCCAGCCTGAACAGGCCAGTTCATATATCAGAACTCTTGCCAAACACTCAGATAGTAAGTGCAATCCTTTCATGTGCCTAAACAGGAGATTGGCTGACAAAGAATTCCACAACAATGAGTTCAAGCTTCTCTGAAGAGGCCATCCTTATTCCGCTGAGACTTTCCTGTGTACATTTCAGTATGTGAATTGTGGTGAGCAGCCCCTCCCTTCTCCAAGTCATACTTGTGATGTCACTGAAGACCTGGTTTCCAGATACTGTAATGGGCTGTGATACAGTGTGTTCATTAGCAGCACCCACACTAAACATTCCAGGTGAGCTGGAATCCTGTACAATTAAGACTTAAATCTATTAGAAGCCTTCACATTTATAGGACATCTCTCCACTGCAGATAATAATATTTTACTTGCGGAGAATGGTTCTTCACTGATATCTCCAGCACAGCGGAGGGAAGGGATTGCTCTTTGCATGTTAAATTCAGCATAGGAATGTATCATCTGAATAACATTAGAGAAGATTTCATAGAGTCCTAACATAAAGGATATCAACATATTGAATCTTTTATACATCCCACCCCTAATTTAGTTGGAAAGAGACCATAGATCAGTGGTAAACACTTGCTTTGTATCAAGAAAGTGTATTCTGTGGTAGGATTACCATATCTGGAGTACAAAAATCCATACAACATTAGGTGACAGCAAAGAGATACAGAAAACCTATGTCATTTGCAGTTAAAAGAGGCAAACGTGAAAGACTTGAAGAGTCATTGCTCAGTTACAGCTGTGGACTTCTAGGCATCTGCAGCAAAATGAGATGTATTTATTTATTTATGGTCCAAGACCAAGTCAACTGAGATTACATCAAAATATTGACCAGTGTAAGGTGATGTCATGAAGCAAGCTCCACCTTTACATATTTGTGTCCTACTGTCTAACACAAGTACATGATGTGTTTTTGTTTCATGATGTCATGTTTCATCACTTCATGATGTCATGTTTCATCACATCAGTACTTGTGTGCCCCCTGCCTGCCCCTTTGCAGATGCCTACACACATAAACAGCTGAAATTTTGAGGAAATGCCAACCATTTCAAAGCGTCTGCTGTTAGGGGATGAAGAATGAATGTTAAGGTGGCAGCTATGAAACCATGCCTAATCTTAAAATGGCTGCTATACAGTATTTATGTAAGCAACAAAAGAAGCAGAACTTTGAAATGGTGTAAATATGGAGGACTTTAGTTAAAAATGTCTGAAATTCAGTGTAAAATGACTGATACGAAAAACAGCTGACAGGGAAAAAATAAAAATTCTGGACAGTGCTAAAAATGACAATGTATTTGTTGGTTTTCTGAGACTTTTTGAGAATGGAGCCCCTATTTGATCTGCTGCAAATCCCCTGTGGATTTGTAAGCAAAAAAAGAAAGAATTGTTATGAAAACAGGGTAGAATTTTTCAATGGCAAACAGGCATGCATAAAGGCAGCTAGCCAAGATGATGCCAACTTGTTAGAAAATCCTGTATCCCTATCTGCAAAAGATGTTCTTGCAGAACATGTTGAAGTTTTCTTTTTAATTACTGCCTTTCCCCCCCTTTCTTCTAAAGTTAAGTCTTATAGATGCCTACTCAATAATATGTCCTTCTGAGTACAGTGATGCTTGCTTTGGGATAAATGGTCTGGGTTCCTAGCCTTTTTGTGTCGGAAGGCATATTTGTAATTTTAATAACATGGCTTGGACACTCTCACAAAATGTCAGCCAAGAGGAGGGTGTGAACAATCACAAAGCAGCTGTTTATCAGAAAGCCAACTAGTTTAGCTTTCACCCTCTTATCACCCACTTTAGTCTCCCAGGATGATTTCTACCACTTCAACTTACTTTTGACTGTTTGGAGGGAGGGGAGGGGGCTGTGAGTTATAGCCTTCTATAATTTTTATTTTTTAAGAATGGCTCTGAGGTTTGTGTGGTACCCAGAGGTGATTTGGGGAATGAAAATGATGATTGAGGTTGGCACTTGCTTTGCAGAATGTTCGTTTCCAATTTAATTAAAAATCTTTTAAAAAGTCAGGTAGGGCATGGAACCATTCTGGTGCCAAGGGGTTGTACCTCTGGACACTATATCAGGGACCTAAGAATTTATTACTTTTTTCTTCTAATATAATTTTTGAAATATGAAATTTAAAAAAGTCAAAGATATATGAAATGAAAATACTGACCTTAGCAAAGAAATACACTAAAGCAAAATTTAAAAGTTGTTTTAATCAGCAAGTATAAAAAGTTATTTCTGCAAAACATATGGTTGATCATTATCATTAAAATGTTCATTTCAATATTGAATAAACAATGCCCAATGCTCTACAAACTTATTATCTAACTGGCATCCTTCCCAAAACCTTATATAATCCTTTGGGTATCGTTTGGGCTATTTGCCAAATCTTTCTTACACAGCCATTAATCTTACGAGCTGTTCCTTTTTGCTAGCTGCTGCCAAATTTCATCCTGATTGCACATTAAAGGTTAATAATAAATTTGAGATCACATGTCTCAACCTTTTGTGTGTATTATCAAAAAAAAAAAAAAAAAAGTAGGGGGGAGGTTGTAGATGCAGAAATAATTTGTAACCAGTAATATCTTTAATAAATTTGATAAGTCATTTTCAACTACATTAACTAGAAATGATTTGAGCTGTAGGTCCCCGTGTACAGGAGGAGGCACTAGGTTGGGGAAGGCTGAATTAGATTACAGCTTGTCTGCCAGTATTATTTATATGGGGACAAGCTCATATGGAATATAGTTCTGTAAAGAAAAAAAAAATCACCTCTATCAATAATTTGAATCAATTAAAAACAACAGCAAAATGGTAGCATAAAGGACAAGCTGATGGATTCTTTTCTTTGTGTTCTCACAGGTGAATTTAAGGGACACTTTGCCCCAAATCTACTTCAATATGTACTCTGCAGTAATGGTCAATCTCATTCTCCATTTTTAAAAATATCCCTGAATTCTCTGATGGTTTATGTCAAAGAATACAGAGTAGATAGTTTTAATAGGTCTTTGTTATAACTTTTGAAGCAATCAAACATTTTCAGTTTTATTTTTTATTTCTTGACTGGGGTTTATATTCCGCTCCAGTTCAAAGAGACTCTAAGTGGCTTATATTCCCTTCCTTCGATAAAAAGATTAACATAACAAAACAATAGCATGACAAAACAACTGACAATAGGAAATAAATGTATGAAGAAAACTGAGGAACACTAAAAAACCAGATCCAGAGTGGGGCTCCCAGCTCCTGGGGCTTTCTTCAAAAATAATGTTTTAGCTCCATAGGGTAGAGAGCGACACTAATCTTGGAAGGCAAAGTGAGAAGGTATGACTCTGTGGGCCTTGTAGATGATTGTCCCTAGAAGAACGGATTCAGAGCGAGCCCCCTCACTCAATCTTATTGTTTATTCAAACAATAAAAGTGCCTTTCCACCACTGAGTAGTTATAAAGGTAGTTAAAAACATTTAGGGCCAAAATGATTGGGCAGGATCCATTAGCTAACTTCCATCAGCTGAAGAGTCAATAGCTTGGCATGGGATGGCAATAACCCAGAGTGGATGGATCCAGGGTTTCAGGCATTTAAAGGAGATTCCTAACCTTTTTTCCACCTCCCTTTGGTGTAATCTTAATGTACACACCTCCTCTAAAAAATTCAAACACCACAATGAACACAAAGGAACAATGAAAGCAATACAACGAAACTTTGGGAAAGGTGAATTCATTGTAACAATGTCCAACTAAAAGGTTCTTCACACCTCTGGACTCTGTCTGCACCTCCCCAAGGGAGGTACACTTCACAGTTTGGGAAACCCTGATTTAAAGGGATGAAAGGAGTGCCGTAAGCATCTGGAAGTTTCTACCCATGTTGCCTCTAAAAGCTCCCCAAACTACCCCAAATGCAAAACTACCTCCCTTACTCAAGAGGGCCCCAGGAGCAACCAAAGGGATGCTGGTAGGCTGCCCAGATTCTTTGGGCCCCATTCCTTGCACCCCAGCTGAGGTCATGTTTCTATATGTTGAAATCCCATCCCAGAACTCAGGGCAGCCCAAGATGTTTGAGTTGAAGGAGAAATTAGATCACTCCAAATTTATCAACAGTGGCAATTATATATTCACAACGGAAGACAGGACAGGATCCTTCACTGTATCTGAAAATAGCAGAATAGCTTAGGACCACAGGAAACGTGTATGTTTGGGTATCTGTGTTTGTGTAGGGGAAACCCTGAGTTGTCACTTTATAAGGATATCTTGCTCTGACAATATGTACTGAATATCCATTACACATAAGATTATTCCACATAATTAAATTGTATCACTCCAATGGTTTTACAGTTTCTTTACAGTTCTAACCAGGTGTCCCCTTATAAATATCAAACAGATGCTGTTGGTGAGATATTTGGGCTTACTTTAGGTTTATAAATTTTACATGTCTTCCATATGGCTAATACTAAGAATTTGCCTATTTCCTTTAAAATCAGCTCTACACAAGAAAGAGTTTGGCAAAGGATTTTTACAGCATGAGATCCTAGTCCTTTGCTTTTATCACTATCCAACATTCACTCATTGCTACTAACTGTGATGAAAAGTAGTACAATAAGAGATTTGATATAGCTAAATCACCTGCCCCTTATTATATTTTATAAATCTGCAAGTTTCATTTGGATTGTTTCCTTTTGAGTCCAAATGATTCTAATATCAAATTATTGCCAGGTTTATAGTTTAGAATTGCCATAAATATTAAAAGCAATATAAATAAAAGTATTTTAGCAGAATGAACATCTTTATTGTGCAGGTTTTTTAAAAAATCTATTAACTCTTTAAATTAACCAATAACTGAAAATTGTTCTAATTTTCTTAATAACTTTACCTTATTGTCCACAAGCAACTCATTCAAAGAATCAGCAGTATATCTTTCCATGTGTTTTCTAGGAAATTCCCGGAGGAATAGTACGTATTTCATTTATCTCTCCTTTTTCATTTCAAAATTTTGATTCATTTTTTAAAGGATTGATGACATAAAGGATTTTTCACTGAAAATATCAAATAATACTTTGAAGTAGAAACATATATTTCATCCTTAAATAAATATGAGGCAGTGCAGAAATCTTATTGGATTTAGCCAATGTTGATATAAGACAGGAGACATTGATATCTTTGCTTGGTTTTGCTAGTGGCATTATTTCTAAAAGGGGGCCATTTACTCCAGCTCAGTGAAGTTTATTGTAAATTGCCAAAACACAATTAACAAATATTTCTGCTAGACTGTGCAGTTTTGTAAATGATAACTCAGAATTAAGCTGCAGTGACTATAGTGGAATTTGCTTCCAGTAATTTTGTAGGAAACGTATTCCTTCTAAGCAATCAAAGGATATAAGCAATCAAAATTCCCCAAGGTCCAGCCTCTCCAAGAAGGAGAAGGAGGAGGAGGAGGAGGAGGAGGAGCAGAAGAAGAAGATGAAAAAAAGAGAGAGAGAAATCAAAATTAATGATATCTATTTAGTATGTTATTAACAGGACAATCTATATACTTAGAAATGCAGTGGAGAACTCAGTGGAGTTCACATATTCACAGACCTGTTCTGGTCCAGCATCTTGGTCTTGCAATATTATCCAGATAATAACATCTATTTTAATTTTTGGAAACGATTGATAAGAACATTGCATTTTTAGTTGATTGCCTTTCTTTAGAACAAATTTCAAGTGTTTTTAAAAGCAATTGTTCTTTTAACAAATCAGATTATCAGAACTGATGCCTTGCTAATAAAACATCTATATCAAAAAGAAATCCAGCACAAAACAAGTGCTTTTCTTTTTTTAGGGCTCTGCAATGAATTCAAAAGAGAAATTTTGCAAAGCATTTTAGGGTGAGTAAACACCCTCCTTCCCAGGGTCAAAGCAGTGATTCTTTGCAAGGCTGGAGAGCTTTGAAGGCTGTCCCCAGCTCTCTGCATATGTGTATACATGAACAGTGCCTTTCCTTTGCTGGTGAGTGATAAAAGAATTTGATTAAAAATTTGAATAAATACCATTTTAAAAAGTTGCCTACAATATTAATCAATATATTTGGAAGCATACTAGCAAAGAAGTATTTGTGTATCTTTATATACTCTATATGCTGTCTCTCTCTCTAACCATACACAGACACACACATACACACACATATATATATCCACAATGATATTTTGATTAATATATATTTCTTCACTCCCACAAATGGTCTAACTTCATATTTATTATTTGATTATATATTTATTAAAGCTGTCCATAACATTAACAGACCTAATGCTTTTTGATCACTGGAGAGAAATCCAAGTAGCAATTGGATTTTATATTTTCAGAATATGGAGGAACAGCATATGTTTATGCCCCAGGAAGCAGTGTTGCAACTCAAATTTCTTAAATATCTTTTTTAAAAAAAGGTAAATCTGGTTATGTCAGCAATTGTAAACTTATTTACTTGGGAATGTCTCATGTGCTTCAATGGGTTTTACTCCTGTGTAGCTATGTTAAGTGTGATAGACAATATGTGGTTTTTGAGCTACTGTACATGTAGCCCCAAATTAGATTTATGGGTCCCCAACACCCTGAGATCATATCAAATTTAATGGCAAAATGGCTGGATTTTTGCAGCAAGATTTTTTTTAAAAAAAAATCAGGGTAGGAGTAGGAAAAAAAATATCCCAAGAATCATCCTTAAAATGCCCTCAACATACCCACAGCCCCTAAAGTTGCCTCTAGTTGTGGGCCAATTCTGGTAGTTCATGATTTAAGTATAAGAGCAAGAGCAGTTTGCCTCCAAGATGTTTCTGACTCCTATTCCAACTCTTAAAAATCATACCCTGAAAAGAAAAGAAAAATCAAAACCACCCAATCCAGGGTGGATTCTTTTCTTTTTGCAATAATATGAACAAATCACCAGCATCCCTTCCTGTTTTAAAGATTTCAACTGGAGAATGGTATCATTCATTTTTATGTGGCACAGGAAGTGGGCCAAGAGGAGAAAGCTGCTTCGGTTGCTATTAGCACATTTCTGTACTCTCCAGATGACTTGGATGTCAGCTCCCATAATGCTCCAGCCATCTGCAATATTGATTCCTATTGCAGGTCAAGAAGAATGTGCAAAAGGAGCAGGATGAACTCTTTCAGCATACATTTTAGAAGAAAACGGAGGCTGCACCTGGAAAGACTCAGAAAACACTTTGCCAAATGCTCGCTTCCACTTTTTAGAAAGAGTTCTTTCCCTGTGGGAGAAAAAGAGCTTCTTTTCTCCACCCCACTCTACCTCAGGGTGCTTTTGAATTTCTTTTGGTATTGTTAGCTTACTTTACTGTTGCATGGTGGCAAAGGATGCTGGCATTTCTCTTGCTTACCCATTTCTTCACCACATGCCTCCTCATCTTGAACAACAACAACAGGAAGATTTCTATAATGATAGTTTCCCTGGGATTTAATTCAAGTGTGGGAACCAGAGTGGCTGCAGGTGGGTGCATAGTGAAAGACAGGGCAGTCACACCTGCCCACTGGTCACTTTCCACCTTAGGTATGTCCAGGATCCCACATTAATTTTTGTAAGCTTTTTTTAAAAAATAAATTAAATTAGAAGAATTTAAAATGGTTATACTGTAACAATGAAACCTTTATTTTATTTTCTGTGACACCACCTCATCTGTTCTATTTTTTTCAGTAGTAGCAACTTCCAGATCATACCAGAATTCATCCATGATCTCCCAAGAGGTTACACTGTGGGCTACATCAAATTAGCAGCCCCCTTGGTCCTTTGTGTCCTGTCTCACTTCTGCCTGGAGAATCTGTAGCTGATTCAGAATCTCTGGCTAACCAAGCAGGGAAAATGGTGCAGGAAGAAGAAAGGTGATATAAGAATATAGTTGAGTCCATGCTGGAGTGAGTCAGAGCTTTCTAAATGAAGTGTTGTGGTAGTGCAGCAGTGTTACAAATTTGTTGCCCAGAATCAAATCATCTTCGCTTGAAGTTGTTCATCCATTGCAGTGATATAGTATTTTCTCAGTTCAGCTGGGATGTGTTATATTTTGTACCTGGGAGTAATGCCATTCCTCTCCCTGATGAACTCCTTCAGTGCTACTGTGATAGCTGGGACCAGACTCACTCTTTCTTGCTACTGTCTGCGGCACAATATCTTCCTATCTGTTATGTGCAACTGGATAGCTGGTTCTTGCCTTTGAATGGGGATCTCTGCAAGTCTGATTGAAATGCCACTGGGATTTTCTGGGTAAGGATGAGCGAAAGAGGGTCAAGAGGAGAGGAGCAGGCAGGGAGGCAGTCATTCACATCATCTTCTTAGTAATTGTGACACTCATTGAATCAATCATACATTATTTAGACAAGGTTTTCCTGACAAATGCTTCCCCAGACACTTCTCTGCAGTAATAGGTAAGGGATTGCAAAAGGCAATTAAGTAGCCAATAAAACTTCTGCCAGTCAGGGCACAAGGGGAGAAGCTGTCCTTCTCTGTAGAACACAAATACAAGTTCCAAGAAATTGCTATCCTCACTCTGGGACCCAAAGGATCCAGTCCAAGCACCAAGAAATTGCTACCCTCACTCTGGGATCTGAAGGATCCAGTCCACTATTTGAGAATGCGAGTGCTGGAGTGCATATTTGCATGTTCCTGTATGGAGACCTTCTACCTGAATTATCAAAATCATCAGCCAACATCCAAGGATAAATGTAGGTTAAGTCATGACATGCTAGTTTTCCATATGGAGGGAGATGTGTGTATGTATTATCTGTGTGTGTGTGTGTGTGTGTGTGTGTGTGTGCGCGCGCGCGCACATGTGCATGCACACATGCAAGAGAGGACTTTACCTTAACTACTTGCAGCCTAGGTGGGACATCCCAGGATCATTTGCCTCAGCTCCAGGTGATTCTGCTGGTCATACAGCTGAGCTTTGAGACTTGCCTCTCTCCTTATGGAAAATGCTCAAAGGAACTGCCACTAGAAATGAAATACAGCTAAAATTATTATTTCCAGATTTCCAAAATTATTTAGGAGTGGATGTGCAACCTTGGGTGGTGGTGGAGACAAATCCTTCCCATAAGCAAAAGTGTTAGCAATGCATCAATGGAATAAAAGGACACCCTCAACTTTGGCATTTTAAAGAAGAAATTGAATACAATCAAGCCAGGTTATCCTTTCTCCCAGCTATGCCCTAAGATGGCTTGTTATTTACAATATATTGGTAATGTTAGGCAGGTGAAGGTTGAAGACAAAGACAGAGAAGAACAACATCAGTGTTGCTTTGGGTAAACATCATGCAGGAGAGAGAAAAGCTCAGAATCAGAAAAACAGTGTGGTCAGAATTGTGTTGGTTCATTTCTGCTGTTTACTGAGTGCTGACTTTTATCGTCCTTTAAAATCAAACCTTTATTGCAAAACCTGAAACTGAAGCCAAACATTCAAGGTTGTTCAGACCCAAGGGGCTGGCAGGGCGTATTCTGGCTGAGGCTCTTATTAAATCTGCACAGGGTTAAAGGACCAGAAGCATCCACTGAGGCATTTTGCTGCAATGTGGTGTGAGAGCATCTGGTGCTGGATGGGACATTGGGGAGCACACACTCCTGCTACACAGCCCTTTTGCCCTCTGCAGCAAGAATTTTCTTTGTACACGCCTTTTCTCTCCACCTTCTCTAGGTTCTGATCATTTTGCTTGCCTTCTTTTTCCAGACATTTTCTGGTGTCCTTAGTAATCTGGTGACAAGTGCTCAGAACCTGGGCTGATTAATGGGGAAAGTCCATAAAGGCCACAACTTTTTCAAATCCCTGTTCAATGAAGACTACAGTAGCAAGATAGAAATGAAGTATATTAAAATAAGGTGGATGATAAGCAGAGAGCTGTTTTTGGAATACTCTCTGTGAGAAGATTCACCTGGTACCTACCCCAATGTCAGTCTGATGCCAGACAAAAACCAGGTGGAAATAAGCTGGGTTCTAAACAGCTGAGAGGTCTATTTTTTGTGTTCTATCGGTCGGACTCATTAATATTGTATTTTATGGTTGATAGTTTCAGCTTATTTTTTTTCGTGTGCCATCTTTTGAATGGATGTTCGAAAGATATAGGTTATATGTTTCATAAATGCATAAAGTATCCAAGAAGGAGATTTTTGAACACCACTGTGAATCTCTAGTTTCCCCTGCTGCAATCTGAAAGACGCCTTTAGCTTTACTGTGCCTGCATTAGTAGAATAGAGAGGGAGGGAAAATGCTTCTCTTTCTTCATCAATCAAGGATTTTTTCTAGGCTGCTCTGTACTGTCAACAACAATATCTGGAGTGGCAAGATATAAAACTCTGGTTTGAGTCTAAGACCCACTGTGGTCTGAATGCAATTTATTGATGTTATATCATCAAATCCAGGATCATTACAAAAATGTTCTTTGATTATACCAGGTTAGGACTGTGGAACATCCTTCCTTTGATGGTGAATCTAAGCTACCGTATTCACCAGAAGCATTGGGGTAGATTTTGATGGCAGGTTATTCTGAACAATAATGTCCAAGATACTCTGGGAAACATTCACAGCTAAAACAAGATTTTAATCCTAATTTTCCCCAATGCTAGTTGAAGTCTAAACTACTACACAATGCCAATACCCTTTGGCTGTTCCACTATAAGCATCAAATTACTTTTGCCTCCTAAATTATGAATCCATTGGCTTTTTAAATATGGGGGTTTACAACTTTGACATTTTATTCCAATGAGGATTTTAATGGCTGCCCTCTTTTTAATGTGCCTCAAATCAGTTTCCCTCTGAGAACATGAATCAGATTACAGGACATTGATCAAAGTGAAGCCTCCCTTCAATAAAATGGGAAACAATGAATGTTTTGAAATCCTTGGTAGACACTTTTTTAAAAAAAATGAACGCATGGATGAATTGGAAAGAAATTCTGTTATCATCATCATCATCATTTTGATCAACAACAAACAAAATGCCCCATGTATTGCCTCTAGATGGGGTTTCATTAGCCTTGGAGGAGCAGGTCCATGTCTTGGGTTCTTCCTGGACTCATGGCTCCTGCTGGATCAGAGGGAAGCTGCAGCCAGGGGGCCTTTGCCCAGATATGGTTGGTACACCACTTGCAGCCTTACTTGGGGTGAGAGGACCTGACTATGGTGGCTCACACCCTCATCACCACACACTACTGTAACATGCTCGACACGGATGGTTGCTGGTGAGCTCATGTTACACCTATTTTGTGTGCTTTGCATTGACTTCCTATGAAATTGCTTCTCAGTGCTATTTAAACTGCTGGTTTTCCTATAAAGCCCTTTATGGTTTGATACTGGGTTACCTCAGGACCACATCTCTCCACTGGAATTGGCCTGCCATTTGAATCATACTGGGAGAAGCAGCTGGTTGTTCCCCATTTTGGGAGTTTAGGAGGCATGAGGCCTGGAGGCACTGTTTTTCTGTTATCAGCCTGGCTCTCTGGAATGGCCTCCCATGAGATGTTTGGCCTCAACTCTGTTTGCCTTCTAGAAGCTCCTTAAAACTGAGTTTTTCTCAGGGCATTTGGAGGTTGATGCTAGATGCCTGTCAGGATTAGCCCAGGAAACTCCAGGAGACAGTACAGATTCAATCCAGCAAGGTTTATTGGCTTCAGTCCCGTTACAGAAATCTTCTCAGAGTGACAGTAATTTCCAGGGTCACCCTCCCAACCTCCCTTGCATTCTTTAGGGAGGGGCCAGTCCTCTTATCTCTTCCTCGTTGCTCTGGTGATGACAGCACGTTCTTAATTCCCCTCGTTCTGACTCTCACAATGCCCTTTGGTTTGTCTCTTTTGACTGTCAATTCTATTTTATATCATCTTTATTGTTATTGTTGTTTTCTTTTATATTGTGAGTCTTCAAGAGTCTGTGCATTAGCGACAGGGTGTAAATGTAATAAGTAAATAAACAACAAAGAGAATCTTATCCTTTCCTTTTCAACCAGGGCCCTCCAGATGTGTTCGAACTGCATCTTCCAGAATTCCCATCTGCCATGATCTCCAACACTGTTAAGCTTGGAAGACTGCCTCACTTTTAATCATTAATTTATAATCTGCAAGTGGAGGCCATTCTGCACGGTGACCTTGTCTTTGGAACGTCAGTTTCTTTTGGCTCTTGAATTTCAAGAACACCACTGTAATTCTTAGTAAAGAAAGACTAAAAAGGAAGGCAGAATATATAACCTGAATATTGGGAATTAACCTGTAAAGAGAGCATTTGTGCTTACAGCATACCTCACAAATGGCTAAGAGACTTTCAAACCACATAGAAATCAGATCTAAACAGCACCAGGGTGGTGCTGTTAAGAAGGATTTGTATTATTGCAGATTGTAAACAAAATGCAATTCAGAAATGCGACATTGCAGTGGAAGAGACCAACACTATTTTGGAATGCTTTCATTACAGGGTTAACAGTGAGTGGTCTATCCAATTATAAGAAAGGCCTGAGAAAAATATATAATATACATTGATCTATTATTTATTTATTAGATATAGATCCCACCTTCCATTTAGGAACATAAAGTGGCGTACATACAGGTGAAACTCGAAAAATTAGAATATCGTGCAAATGTACATTTATGTCAGTATGGCAACTCAAAAGCTGAAACCAATATATGAGATAGACGCATTACATACAAAGCGAGATATGTCAAGCCTTACTCTGGTATAATTGTGATGATTATGGCGTACAGCTTATGAAAACCCCAAACTCACAATCTCAGAAAATTAGAATATTACATGACATCAATAACACAAGGATTGGAAATAGAACAATATTGGACCTCTGCAAAGTATAAGCATGCATATGTACTCAGTACTTGGTTTGGGCCCCTTTTGCAGCAATGACTGCCGCAATGCGGCGTGGCATGGATGCTATCAGCCTGTGTTACTGCTGAGGTGTTATGGAAGACCAGGATGCTTCAATAGCGGCCTTCGGCTCTGCTGCATTGTTCGGTCTCATGTCCCTCATCTTTCTCTTGGCAATGCCCCATAGATTCTCTATGGGGTTCAGGTCAGGCGAGTTTGCTGGCCAACCAAGCACAGTAATCCCATGGTCATTGAACCAGGTTTTGGTACTTTTGGCAGTGTGGGCAGGTGCCAAGTCCTGCTGGAAAATGAAGTCAGCATCCCCATAAAGCTCGTCTGCAGAAGGAAGCATGAAGTGCTCCAAAATCTCCTGGTAGACGGCTGCATTGACCCTGGACTTAATGAAGCACAGTGGACCAACACCAGCAGATGACATGGCTCCCCAAATCAACACAGACTGTGGAAACTTCACACTGGACTTCAAGCATCGTGCATTGTGTGCCTCTCCATTCTTCCTCCAGACTCTGGGTCCTTGGTTCCCAAATGAGATGCAAAAGTTGCTCTCATCAGAAAAGAGGACTTTGGACCACTGGGCAACAGACCAGTTCTTTTTTTCTGTAGCCCAGGTAAGATGCTTCTGACATTGTTTGTTGTTCAGGAGCGGCTTGACAAGAGGAATACGACATTTGAAGCCCATGTCCAGGATCCGTCTGTGTGTGGTGGCTCTTGATGCACTAACTCCAGCCTCAGTCCACTCCTTGTGAAAGTCCCCAACACTTTTGAATGGCCTTTTCCTGACAATCCTCTCCAGGCTGCGGTCATCCCTGCTGCTTGTGCACCTTTTTCTACCACACTTTTCCCTTCCACATAACCTTCTGTTGATGTGCTTTGATACAGCACTTTGGGAACATCCAACTTCTTTTGCAATTACCTTTTGGGGCTTTCCCTCCTTATGGAGGGTGTCAGTGATGGTTTTCTGCACAACTGTCAGGTCAGCAGTCTTTCCCATGCTTGGGATTCCTACTGAACCAGCCTGAGAGACCATTGAAAGGCTCAGGAACCCTTTGCAGGTGTTATGGATTCATTAGCTGATTAGAGTGGGACACTTTGAGCCTAGAATATTGAACCTTTTCACACTATTCTAATTTTCTGAGATTGTGAATTTGGGGTTTTCATAAGCTGTACGCCATAATCATCACAATTATACCAAAGTAAGGCTTGACATATCTCGCTTTGCATGTAATGCGTCTATCTCATATATTGGTTTCACCTTTTGAGTTGCCATACTGACATAAATGAACATTTGCGTGATATTCTAATTTTACGAGTTTCACCTGTAGTGCTCCCTCCTTCTGTTCTGTCCCACAAAAAATTCTGTTGGATAGGTTGGGTTCAGCCTGGCTTAAGTGAGTGAGTTTCCTTAGTCAAAGGCACACTGGCACCTGGTTCATTCTGTTCTTCCAGCACTATAACAACTATGCTACACTGACTGTTACAATACACGGTCCAGAGACAAAATCTGGAGAAATTATTTTTTCCCCTCCCCCCAAAAAAGGAAATTAAAGGCACAATATTACATTTCCAGGGTTTACAATGTTGTTGTAAGGATTATGTAGAACATCCTAGTATTCAAAAAAGTAAAGATAAAATCAGACAACTTATAAATAACAATATCATAGACTAGACTGGTTGTCTTAAGTTTTTAAAAGCATGAAAAGTTTGCTATTATATATGGAAACTTGAAATCCTAAACTCCTCTTGTTTATATATCTATTCTAGTCCTCCATTAGGCATGAAAACTGGCTGGGAGGTAAAATAATTGCCAAAATCTCCTGTGCTTGTACAATCTAAGCTCATATGAGATCCTGTGAAGTAACAGCAATTTTGAAAGATACATGTGAGAACATTGAAATCTCAAGAGTTCTAATAAAATTTCAGTGATCTTGTGCAATAGTTCATACATGAATACTGAAACCCTGGGAGGTTTGGTTTTTAGGAGATGTAAGCCTCCATGATGGCCAGTAGAGTCAGGAAAGACTTTTTATTCACAACCAGAGGCTTGGAACAGTTTCATGCAATCAAAATCAACCGATGTATGCACAAATCATGGCTAGAAGCCAGCTTCTTAGACAGTTAACTGCTAATAACTTGCAATACTTGTACATGTTCATAACTGCCTACCATTTTTAGGCTAGTACAAAGTGCTGTATTAACCTTTAACACTCTAGGTGGCCAGGAGCCAAGCTCTCTGAAGCAATGCTGCTTCTGAAGAACACTCACCCTTCTCAGATGTTTCATTTAATCAGCAGACAGGACTTTGCAGGGATAATGTCTTAGTTGTGGAATTCTTTTCCAAGGAAACCTGTATGGCATCTGCATTTTGCTGCTTTTAGACTGGGGGGTGGGGTGGGGTGGGAAATGTATATGTATTTGTGTGTGTTAATGTTACAATATTTTCATGATTTTAAGTATCTGCAGGTTTTGTTGCTCTGTATGTTAGTTATTTTAATTATATGTTGCTGTCTGCTTTATTTTGTCTGATTTGCTTGTTCAGATGTTTTAACCACAGAGAGAAGAATGTTGATTGGCAATGTGCAAGTAAAAAAAACAACAAATCTTTAAAATTCCAAGCATGTACTGTTTGAGCAAATGCAAAACTGAGAATCAGGGTGTCAAATTATTATTACTTTGTACTGTTCTACCATGGGAAAGCAATGTTCTTCCTCCCTGCCAGCCTTCAGTAAAGTGAAGTATGCTCAAGGAGAAGGAATTGTGTCAGATTCTTGGATGTTAGGAAAGGTTGGAACAGAGGCATGAAAATTATGCCTGGGTTCCAATGATGTAGAAAGAATTATAGCCGTAATGGTGTGAGGGTACAAAAGAGACAAGCCTTGTTCAATGTAAGCAGATTTGGTTCTGGTCAATGCCTAGTAGAGAAAAAAGCAAATTTGCCATTGTTGTTGTTGATGTTATTAGATATCCAAAATAGTTGTATTATTATTAATAATTGCCACTTTACAAAGAAAGAAAAGGCAACTTCTACTCTAAGAGGTTACAACATTCATTAAGAGGCTCATATTTTAAATTTATGTTTTGATATTATTTTGGCTACATGCTGCATCTTACTGATCAATAACTTTTTAAGTCTCCTAAAGGATTTTGTTATTGGACAGTATAAAAATATTATGAAGAAGTAAATCAATACTACAGATAATATAAAAATAAACACAAAAGAGAAAAACAGATAATAACCAGCTGCACGTAATGACAGAAATAAGTATAGAAAAGTTATGCTACTATTACAGTTAAGACAAAATTGGGCTTAATTCTAGTTGGGTAATCTATGATTCTCCAGATATTGAACCAGAAACCCTACCATCCTTGGACATTGTGTATTCTGGCTGGTGCTTATAACAGCTGGGGTCCAACATTATCTAGAGACCATTGTACAGCATGCAATAATATAATTTTCATAAAGGTTTCATGGAAAAAGTGGGGTTTGAGGAGGAAACGAACCCAGAGAGGTGGCTTTACAGCAGCGTCAAAGAAGTCCAAGAGATTGTGGACACCTTGGGTAGTAGAGCTGAATGAATGAAAGTCACAAGTGTGAGTGTGTCGGGAATTAACAGAGCATAAGGATCTGGATCTGGATAAAAAATAACACTGTAATGTAAGATATGAAAAGATTGTCTTAGGTATCTATTGATTTACAGCTTTAAGGTAAGAAGCTCGATCTGAGGTAGTAATACATGTCCTACTTTTTGCACATTAGATTTCCATACTATACAGCTTTATTTCTTTAGGTCACTACACTCATATATATATATATTGCTTTATTCAAGAAATGTTTTGTTACAAAAATTCTGCACTTGGAAAAACAAAACAAAAATGATTAGGCGTCAAATATATGTATTCAAAAGAGAGTTATCCCTAAAATGTATGAATAGTATAGAAAAATATTTTGGTTACATCAGCTATTTATTCCCTTTATTTAAGAAGTTTATCATGAACGCGAGTATTTGGATAGACATAGAGTCAAGTACAGGAAACTTTTGTTTAAAGAATACAAAACTAGTATAACCATCCTTAGGCCGCTTGACTGGACTTTCTAAAAAGAAAAATTCAAATACATTTACAGGTTCAAAGCCAAGGTCCTTTCACTGATGCACTTATATGACATGCTTAGTTTTTTAAAAGAAAGAAATATAATGGAGATAAATTATTTCCCTTCTTTTCCTGTAATCTGGGAGGGTTTGAAGAGACAAGGGGAAAATTATCATGCCTATCCCAGGTTTTCCTACAAGTCTTCATGGTTGCAAATCAATCTTGGCAGAAGCAGTTCAATTATGCTGTATTGGAGAGAAGTTGCACAATCTTCGGCTTCTGGGTGGTGGTGGGGATGGGGCCCCTCTTGCTCTTGGACTAATACCTGAAAGAGTCCTTAGCTTGTTGCTCCCACCAACATCCAGTAGATGGGGATAGCATATTATGGACTTCGTTGAAGTTCTTACTGGGGACATAGTGCTATTATTTTCCTACTGACAAGTGGGATCCACAAATAGATATAGTGTAGAATGCTCTTTTCCAAGATTCCCCATTTAATTGTCCTTGCTCTCTACTATTCAATTCTTCTGCATTAAAAGACGTTCAACATTCAGTGACCCATGAAGATGTTTAGTCCTTGGTAAGCTGCTTTGTAGGGAGGTTTGTCTGTTCAGTTTTCTTCCCTAAAGTTTGTCTCTAGTTCCCCCAAGCATGCTGATGCTTGCATTTTTAAAAATAGTATCTTTTAACATATTTAGTCATCATTAAAAAGAGCTATGTTGAATTAGATCAGAGTTTCATCCAGCCCAGCATCCTGTTTTCTGAGTAAATGCCCAAGAGAGCTCACAATAAGCACACTTTCTTCTGTGAAGAACTACATTAGATATCCACGATACTTCTGGGATTACTCCAGGAGAGGTACCAAAATAAAATTACTCCTGTCTTTATTGTAATGCTTAAGAACCTTTCAGGACAAAATACAGATTATTGTGGGGTTACATTTTTGAAGAGACCCTATGATTTTGATTTGGGAAAGATAATTCCCTCTCTGAATCACAAGCAGAGAAAGGTTAGACAAGGAAGGAAACCAGCAGAAAAACTGAGTCCACACGTTGCAGTAATAAGATGCCATGATATGGTTTGTTTGGCTTAGATTTAATGTATTGTGTGAAGAAAGCTCTTGGGTTATTGCTGTTTATTGCTACTGGTATGTCAAAATCCAGTTACTTTTTCGCCATGGATGCCATGAGCTCCCTAATATTTTTATTTATTTGTATGTATGTATGTATGTATGTATGTGTGTGTATATATATATATACATACACACATACATACATACACACACACACACACACATACATACATACACGTACATACATACATACTATATATATATTAAATTTGGTCACTGCCCATTTCACTAGGAAATTACTCTGGGTGGTTTACAGTAAAAACCAAAAATAAATATTAATTTAAAATACAGTAAAAATATAATAAAAATACAATAAAAACATATTCATACATAAATAATAGTATCTTCCAAGGTGCTGCTGGTAGAAAGGATATTAACATACAGGAGCATCTTCAGTATTGCCTGACCCAGCCCCCAAGGCATGGCCTGACCCAGCCCCCAAGGCATGGAAATTGAAGTCACCCAATACCAGAAGGTGAGGGGACTTTAGTTACCAGCCCAGGACAAGAAGCTCACCATGGGGTCCAACTGGGAACAGGACACATGGTGTATTAGAAGGATACTCAGCTGATTCTTACAGTCTACAGCCTAACATGCAGGCAAGGCCTCAATAACAGGTCCTTACTCACAGAAGTAATTTGATTTCTATTTAAAACATACAGTGCTAATAATGCATCTACAGATATAAATTGGCGTAAGCCAATACAACTGAACCACCTTGGCTTCCAGGTTAAATGTCGATCCTAACCTGAAATCAGTATGATGATTGGAATGCATTTTGGGTCATGGAGAAGTTGCTGCAATACATTTTAGCACAGCACCTTGGGTTCAGCACTTGTCCCTGAACTTGGCTGCAATGAGACATTGGTGATTTATGCTCTCACTGGAGAACATTTATTGTGCATACACAAGTGAAGATGTGTACGGATTGAACGGAAAGAAGAAAATCATGTGAAAATCACATGCTCGAGTAAACTTTTAATTAAGGTCGCAACATTATAGGAGACATTTCTTTCATTCTTTCATAATGAGCAGTTACACCAAAAGAAAGCAGCGTGACAGAGACTTACCTTACCTCTGAACAGGAATACAGTAGGTAATGAAAATAATTCCTATTATGCCCAAATCTGTCTTTCTGAAAATTTACTTTCCCTAGAGAGAGAGAAAAAAGCTTGTTTCCTGTCTCCTCTCCACATGCCTTTCAATTTCTTTCAGTCTTATTTTTGAACTTAACTTGATGTTGATGGTCTTTGCTCCTCCCCACTTTCAGTTCTCTCCATCACTTTGCAACCTCTGATTGCCTAGACGTCCTGATCTGAAAAGACGTCAAGGAAGGCATTTCCTTGTGATGTTAGGATATCACAGGAAACTAGAGAGACTACAGATTGCTGATGACATGATTGCATAGCGAAAGACAAAACAGTAATGCATCCTTTGTCCTCTTTATAACTAAGATAAACACAAGCAACTTTCAGACAGGAGAATGTCATCATTATTTTCATAGAATAAAAAATCATACTTCTCAAAGGTCACCTAGTCCAATCTTCTGCTCTATGCAGGATCTCCTAACTTTCTTCTCCTTGGAGTGGAAGAAGCAATATATTTTCCATCAAATTGAAGGCCAAGACTTGAAAAAAAGGCTGAAGATATATTTAGCACAACATTAGTAGATTTCACTCTGCTCTTGAGTCTGTTTCTGGTTTGTTAAATGAACCATTGTCCACATTCCCTACCCTCCCTCAAGATCTTTACACTTACACTCTTGAAAACTGAGGGGGTGTATGTGCAAATAAGCAGCACATGGAAAGTGGCCTCATTTTCTCCACCCTTTAGAAGTGAATATTGTGCAATCACGTCAAAGGACCCTGTAAGATAGGTTTCCTCAACCTTGGCGACTTGAAGATGTGTGGACTTCAACTCCCAGAATTCCCCAGCTAGCATGGCTGGCTGGGGAATTCTGGGAGTTGAAGTCCACACATCTTCAAGTCTCAAGGTTGAGGAACCCTGCTGTAAGATATTCGTCTTCATTGCTGCCCTTTCCCTGATGTGAAAGGAGACACCTAAGTGGGTACAATAAAGGATATTGTTTATGTTAGAAGGTGCTAGTATCAGTAGAAGGGAGCAGGCTTGGAGCCCTAGTAGGAATGTAAAAAGGGTCAGATTATAGTAAGGTCATCCCATGTTGTTATCAGGTGGTACATTTTGACTGTTAGGCTGTAAAGGTCACAGTATGATTTACATTGCTTTTTTTTTTAAATTATTCCTATGTAAGAATTCTGAGAGAATATAACCATAACCCTGTTTAATTTGGGGCTCTTTTGCATTCTTGTGGCCAGGAGCCCAGTGATCACTGTAGTTGTGCATGCCAATAAAAGATATTGTGTTATATATACATGTGTTGCATCTGTCTCTAAATGCTTTGGTTCCTCATTTAAAGTGGGCATTTTTCCCATAACAATGTGATTAGAAACAAGCAAGCCTTCTTTAGATCTGTTCTTGCTTTTTCTATTTTTTATTTTTTCGTGCCTTTGAGTCAGTTCTTGGCTCCTGCAACTGCCTGGGCAAGTCCCTGCAGTTTTCTTGGCAAGGTTTTTCAGACATGGTTTGCCCTTGCCTCCTTCCTAGGGCTGAGAGAGAGCAACTGGCCCAAGGTCACCCAGTTGGCTTTATGCCTAAGGTGGGACTAGAATTCATAGTCTCCTGGTTTCTAGCCTGGTGCCTTAACCACTAGACCAAACTGGCTTTCCTTGTTATAGGATTTTTTTTTTAAAAAAATCTGAACATCAGACTAAATGCTTGGTTGATTGATGGTGAGACAAGCCTCCACGAAAAAGAATAATTTATTTCAGGGTTTGTGTGCTATTAATTACTGATCTGAGGCTTGATGACTTGATGATCTCTGCTGTTTAAACTGCTTTACAGGATTTAGAAAAGCCAAGCAAGTTAATAAAATATTTAGTGTGAACAGAGTAAAACATTATTTTGTGCCTCTTCAGCCAGATGCCTGTTATTTAACAAACTCTCTGGACGTGTGAAGCTGAATATCTTATTCATGACTTTGGCCAATTTGCCTCCATTTCTGCAGGACTGCAGAATCTCTCTAGCGGTGGACCTTGAAATAGGAGATTTATGCTTCTGTATTAACCTTTATAAACATGTCAAGAAGACCAGAAGTCTTTACTTTTTTGGGGGGCTGTACAGTATTCAAATATTATCTATCGCTACATGTTAGAGAAAGGCAAATTTGTTAGTCTTCGTTTCTCTTTGTCATCCCCCCCACTCAATTTCTCAGTTTTCCATTTGTAGGCTTATTCCCTATATTAGCTTGCCATTGGTTTTCAAGTTTATACTAAAATATTAAATTTTAATATAATTTTATTATATTATTCTACTACGCTAGACAGGACCCAAGGTGCAGACTGTGCAGAGAGGCCTCAGAGGCAGTCCAACATATAGTGGCAGGGTGTAAGATGCAGGCAGGAACAGCATACCCTGAACGGCACAACCAAGTAGCTGGCATTGGGTGCAGGAACATCTGCACAGTGTATGGGCTAGACCCTCCCAAGTCCAGATGGGAGATTCCACAGAAGGTCAATGAGAATAACAGGGCTAAGATCCTGTGGGACTTCCAGACATTGTGGTAGTAGGCAAGGACCAGAAGACAGTGGTGGTGATAGATGTAGCAGTGCCAAGTGACAGCAACATCAGGAAGGAGTATGAGGAGCTGGAGAGTACCAGGGCCTGAAGGAAGACCTAGAGGGAATGTGAAAAGTAAAGGCCAAAGTGGTCCCAGTGGTGGTAGGAGCACTTGGGGCTGTGTCTCCTAAGCTGGGAGAGTGGCTTCAACAGATCCCAGGAATGACATCAGAGCTCTCTGTCCAGAAGAGTGCAATGATATAGGAACACCTAAAATACTGCACAGAACTCCCAAACCTCCAGGTCTCTGGTAGCGGACCCAACATTGAAGACACACGCTGCCCATAGGGATGAGGGGGGATTACACACACACACACACACACACACACACACATATTTCCAAGGATATGAATTTTGTTTCGAATCCTTTGTATCACAAGTCTCACCAATCACCCTGTCAAAAATTCCTGTGTCACATCATGGTAGAAACAAAAAAACATTACCCCTTCACCCCTCCACCCTGAAAAGTACATTTATATTACAGGCATTCTGTTAGGTGTTTTTTCAGAGCTTTTTTCCATGGAATATCCCCAAAGGATCATATTCTATTATTTCATTGTAATTATGAGGGGATCTGGGTTTTGCAAACAATTAAGTTTAACACATAGAATTAAAAATATTTTTATCCAAAATCTGTGGTTACTGTAGCTTTGCCAGTCATTGCCATACCAATATTGACAAGCATAAAAGTACCAGACAACATCAGTAGAAGACAAATGATTCAGGATCTTTGCTGCTGAGATTGATCTTATTAAAATAATATGTTATGAATTGAACCAGTTTTAAAAGCAGGTGCTCTTGAAAATTCCTCTTTGCCAATCTCTTTTTCTTTTTGTTTCTAATATTTCTAAAATTGTTTAATTTTGGTTGAAACCTGATCTCTCTTTCTCTCTCTTATAGCTATGTACCTACCTACTACCTATATTAATATTGTTGATAATATGTATCATGTGATGTTACTGATGCATTGATGTTTTTCCTGTTTTTGCAGTCTTGACACCTTAATTATGCAGTCAACCCAGGTACAGTGGAAACAGATGGAAGGAATTAGGTAGAGAAGAAAATGTGAATTCTCATCTTCATTTCCTGAAAGCCACTGAACTTTCATTCAACCGTTCATATATCGATAGAGACATTACAGAGGTGATGGATGTACTGTTGAAAGATCTGAACGGCCAAGTTGGGGACAGATCATCATGGAGAAGGTCTATTTAAGTGGTTGGTAACAGTTGATACTGACTTGATGTATATGCGTGTATGTATAAAGGAGGAAACATTTTTTTTGGACTGGTTGAATTTTAAATAATGTAATGATTTGAATCATAACTATAATGTCATATTTCCACATGGCAACCTAGTTGCTTGTTTTAGAACTAAATGTCTCCTTATTTTTAACTGGACTTTTCACACGTTTCTTCTTGATTTTAGACTGATAACACTGAACCTATGCAGGGTGGGCGTGTCTTACTCTTATTACTACTACTATCTCTTCACCTATGTCAGCCTTTATCACATTTTTGTTGTCCACTTTTTAAAATTCTTCTGGTAAGCAAACAATTATCTGTTTTATATGTTGGGAGTTCTCTAATACAGAAGAATACCACGAAAGTAACTTCTTATCCATTGGGTTAATTAAACTTACATTTAACCTGATTATTTTAGATGTCTCAATGTAGCAGTTGCCTGGTAATGCTATCAGATGTGTACCATGGAAAATGCCTACTGTGCTTGGAGACACTTGCACAGCTGGAGTGGGACTCAAAGCCAGCCATACTGAAGGACGATCTAACAAACTGATATATCTGGGGGTTTTCTTCATCAAGCTCTGGATAATTTTGCTGATGCCTCATAGCATATTTCTCATGGTTCTAAATCACATGGAGAGCTCCTTCCACATAAGATACAAGTGCAGCAAGTTTTGTTTAAGTGCCTGAAAAAATTAAAGTTATTCATCAACTTCCCATGCCAATTCAAAGCACTTAAGCTAATGTACATTCTTTAGGGACTCAGTATCTTAAAGCAACTATGACAATACTATATATCCAATGTTTTCAAACCTTTGGTTCATAAAAATCAAACTGGCACCTATGTTCATTTTGTTTGGACTCTGCCCAGGGTTGTTCTTTCATCTTCTGCTAACAGCATATATAAATGTATCATGATTCTTAACAAAACTTAATAAACTTATCTGATTTTATTTAGGATCACCCTTCCTGAACTCCATTAGACTAATGCATTTAGTATTAGTTTATCCTTGGTCTTATGGAACTTTATTTATCACTAATATGTTACTTTATATAACACAGTTACCAATTCTTTTGATGTGCAATTGATTGGCATTTTTCTTCAACTCTTCTGGAAATACTGCCACATATTCATGTATATTCTAAGTTGATCCAAAAAAAATCTGTAAATATCATGTGACTTTATTTGTGTAAATCAAATAACCTACGGAATTAATGACCTTCTTTGAATTCTTTATTTTGCATTCTTTATGAAACAGATTATTCTGATGTTGTCTTTTTATTCACTGAACACATTAATGACCATTGGATTGAGACATGAATTTCATAATTTAAAGGAAGAATGCATGAGGTTTTCTTCATAATTTCTAGGTATAAATTGCTTTAATTAATCCTGTGTGGATAATTCATCATGACAGTGTCATTGCTGGGATGGATGGACAGCAAACAGAGGAACCAGAATACATATTTGGAGTTAATTTTTGTCGGAGTACATATTTCACCGGAATATACTTTGCATTATAACCATTCGTTTATTATGGTTTCAAGCTCTATTAGTTCTCACAATTATATCTCTAGGTGTGTGGATCAAAAGAACTTTTATGAGACTATAAGTCCATATATCTTTAATACAATTATTAAAAGAGATGCTAATATCAGTTCCCTCACATTCCAGATACTCCTGCTGCAACTTCTGAACTTAAGCTGGGCACCTTTTTCTCATCAGAAATGGAAAATGTTGGAACCTCCTGGCCTTAGAGATCTGATTTCTGATTCACTTACTGATGAATATGCCTAAGTTCATTTGCTTGCCTCAGCTTTGGCTTCTCCTCGTAAGGAAACCCATATGCATTCTTTAGGTGAACTTTCTGCTGGTCATTTGAGTACAGTTCAAGCTTGGCTGGGAGTTTGATTCTTTAGCTTGGCTTAAAGGCTTCTTAAAGGCAGAGGATGAGATGGTTAGATAGCATCACTGAAGCAGTGAGCATGAAACTGAGCAAACTCAGGGAGGCAGTGAAGGACAGGAAGGCCTGGCGCGATATGGTTCATGGGGTCACGAAGAGTTGGACATGACTTAACGACTGAACAACAACAATAACAAAGGCTTCTACCTTTGCTAGGTGCCTTGGCCTCTGTTGTGCTATGCTATTCCTATCTTTTGCCCCAGTTGAAGATTCCATCCTCTGGGTCCTTCTGATGTGGCTTCTGTATACTTTTTTTATTCCTTTAGGAGTATTTTGATTTAGCTTTAGGAACAAGAATCAATGCCCACATATATCTGTGGTGAAAGCTCATTTCCTGAGCATACCTCGGTTATGCTTGGGGCCATTTTTGACATGTCATTCCTTCCAGTGTCTTGCCAGTTTTTAATTGACATTTCAACTCAAACTTTTAGCTCTATTTGGATTTTATCAATATGTATGCCAGCCTATATTCTATTCAGTTAAAGGTGTATTTTATATTTAATTTCATATCTCTTTTTTCATTCTTTATTATTTCTGCAATTTTCACTTTTAGAATATAATTGCACTTCTGTTTTTCTTCTTTCTTTTAAGATATTGGCAATTACATGGGTGGGAGGAAAAATGTCCAGTGTCTTCTTCATATCAGCATGTCTGCTCATCAGAAAGAGAAATACATTTTCCTGTATAAGTTCTAGCTTAATCATATCCATTATTATTTTTAAACTGATTATGGAGATTACCGTATCATGACCATATGTAACTGGGGAATGGGGGGTTCTAACATAGATATGCCCTATTTATTAAATGTTCTGTGGACATGCACTATTGGGGGATATATTTTGGGCAGGATATGGTTGGTTATTTGGGGGTATATAAGGCCCCTTTGAGATTTAATTGATCTCCCCTGGCCCAATGCATGTTTCTTTATGTCTTTTATCTGTGACTATTTGTAACAAGGAAAAGTAAATACTATCCTGCATAAAAGATCTGAGTATAAGTTGTTCTATATTGTTAATCAGCATAGTTTTAATAAAATGTTCTAAATGTGTTTTGTGTCTTTCTGTGTGTGTGTGTGTGTGTGTGTGTGTGTGTGTTGTTAAGCCAGCAGCCATAGATTTGCTTCTATTCCCAAAGCTGGGATTTTGGCCAAGATGGGCAGTTAATAAGATGACTGTTAAAATATTTCTTACATCTAGTGTGAGAAATGCAGTATGACAAGAGCATGAAGATGACAGAAGCAGTATAGCATGGAGAATGAGTAAAGCTCTATAGTCCAGGGTTCCTCAACCTTGGCAACTTTAAGACGGGTGGGCTTCAACTCCCAGAATTCCCCAGCCAGCCTTGAAGGCTGGGGAATTCTGGGAGTTGAAGTCCACCCGTCTTAAAGTTGCCAAGGTTGAGGAACCCTGCTAGAGTCTGTTTTGCCAATGTGGTCTGATGCTCTTGCCCCTTATGGGCAAGGTTACTTGCTCTCTTGCCTATACATTGCCTGATTTATGAGGTATTTCTCTTGTTCTGGGGAGTGATTGCACATGCTGGAGTTGTTGTTATTTACATGGCCACATTCCCAGCAATGGCTGTGCAACTCACAGCAGGGAAGGAGCTCAATAAAGCATGTGTGCCTCATCCTGTATTGACACCCATCAACTTAGCTTAGTTATTGCTGCAGTTCCCATGAGGAATGCTATAACCACCATGTCTCAAGATGGATTGCCCAGTCCTTCAGTGGAGACAGAAAGCTGAAATTTGTAAGATTCAGAAGGGAGATTTGGGTTCTGTTGAAAAAGATCTGATCAAGGCTATTACCCTTTGTGTCCTGAGAGCTGTGGCCAGTTGTCTAGAAACTCCTATCCCAAGTGGTACCTCGGTTCACGAATGCTTCTGTTCATGAACAATTCGGTTCATGAACAGCTCCGGTTGCAAAATTTTGCCTCTGTTCGCGAACTCCGCATCGGGTTACGAACAGGATCCGTGGCCATTTTCCCTCCCATGACACGTGGTCGTGGCTTCCTGTAGGGAGGGGGACTCTCCCTCCAAGCAATAACCTCCTCTCCACCCGCCTTCCTGTCCTCCACTCCAGAAGTCGCCTCGAGCAAGGTTAGCTTTCTCTCTCTTTGTACTGTACTTTGTGTCATATTTTTGTGGTTTAAAAAAAAAAAAGCATATGGTTCAGAATGGATTAACCGTATTTACATTGAACCTTATGGGGAAATTTGACTCGGCTCACGACCAAAAATCGGTTCGCGACCAAATTCGGAGGGGTCAGAATGGATTAACCGTATTTACATTGAACCTTATGGGAAAATTTGATTCAGTTCACGACCAATTCGGTTCATGACCAGAGTCGCGGAACGAATTAAGTTCGTGAACCGAGGTACCACTGTATTTCTGGGGATGTTCAAGGTGGAATCCATTTGACCTTTTCTAGGGAAGAACCATCTGAAGGTATGAACCTACTTCAGATGTTTCTTACCTCGATAAAATCTAATGCTCCAAGGGCTGCCAGCCCATTCAAACACCTGTATGGACCAAGCAATTGTTTAAATATCAAGATTTCACTGGGGTTGGCAGATGGTAGATCATAGTGTGATCCATCCCCAAACATTTCCATAGCAAAAGGGCTTCTGATGATCTCTTCCAAATATTGATGTTAATATTCTGGCCTGTAAGAACACAGATGTAGATTTACACTTATAGTTGAGACCATCCCAATACAATTATTCATTGGCTCTGCTCTAACCCTAGCCTTTATTTTGCACATGGTTCAGGATGGTCGATCTTGGAATTCTAATAAAATATAAATTTCACAGATATCATATCCTTGAATCTTTTAGTATGAATTTGAAAGTAACGCAGTCCAAAATCTATATTGAAATTTCTCCTGAAAAAATGGTAGCATTACTGAGTCTGCTCTATTGTTGAAGGTGGTCTTTCCATCACTCCAAAATCTCCCTGCTTGCCTACCCTTTCCATTATGAAAAGGTTATGGGGGGAGTTCCTAGAGATGTGCAAAAGGTTCAAGCTCTGACCCTGAAACAGGTGATTTTGATTGCAGAATGGAGATTGGAATGGCTTGATTCAAAATGGATCAACTTCTTGTAAGGTTTAAAACAAGCCATTTGACCTCAGCATCAGACAGTTTGGGTAGATGATTTTGACCTTGAAATATTAGGTATCCCTCTAGGGCAGTGTTGTCCAAACTTGGCCGCTTTAAGATGAGTGGACTTCAACTCCCAGCCAGCTGGGGAATTCTGGGAGTTGAAGTCCACTCATCTTAAAGCGGCCAAGTTTGGACAACACTGCTCTAGAGCATCCTCATTATCCTTTTCTTTATGCCTAAATGGAAACTAGTGAGGCAGCAGATGACTGATGAGGTGTTAACTGCACAATAAAAAACAAAACATATTGTACACATTTTGGCCACCTTATATCTAAATAAGTGTGAAGATACCACATTGAATCCATGACAATTTTCTCATAATTCACTCATCTTCACTCTAGCAGAAAGGTTATCTCAGGATGTTTCTCTGAAGATTGAATTAAAGTGTGGGAAGCCAGGAAGGCTGCAGACTGTTGCAAAGAGAATTGTTTATTAGATATTGCAGTACTCACACACAACTTTTGGTCACTTTATAATTAAAGAAATGATTCCATAGCTCTTGCATGAGATTTTCCCCAAACTTTTCTTCTTCTTTGTTAAAAACTCAGAATCAGACTGAAGACTAGTCGTTCGAAAAAGCCAGAAGAAATTTTCTGCATTGTCCTCCACAATAGTCACCAATGCCAAAATCTATAACAGATATTTTCCCCAAACAGTATACTACGGTATACTACTACAATGTATATTCATACACTGAAACATTAAAATCTGGATGTTTGAGTCAAAGGACCCAGTTTGGATGTGCACCTATTGGACTTTGCATTTTGATTTCAGTTTGTTACTTTTGCTTCTGTTTTGGCATTGATTCCCTGGAGAACGCTATGACTCATCATAGTCGAGGGAATGAGCAGGTCCAGTGTAATTCTCACAATTCTTTAATCAATTGCACCAGCAGCATAATCTATAGCAATTAAGTGGTGATAATAGGTAGTGCTACACAATGAAACACCCTGCTGATTTTTGCATATGCAGCTGCTGTTAACAGGACACAAACAGCCAGTCCATTAGGCAACTTTAGAGAAAGGTTGGGACATATTTTGCAAAACCCTTTAGAAGTTGAAATGGACAATTCATCACAAAAAAAAGTGGAGGAGACCTCCAGGCTTGTGCAGCTGTGAATGCAGAGTTGGAGCTTCCCCTCCATTTGTCTCAATATTCAGTTTAGTGCTAGATTGTGTCTGTTTTTAGAAACAGCAGCATATTTGAGTGCTGAACTGACTTTCTGAAGGGATGCAGAAGCAAACCACTCGCCATCTGCTCTATTGTCCTGGAGTAGCAGCTGGGAGAGGAAGAAAATGAGGAAGTGAGAACACATAAGGAGAAAAGGAGGGGGAAGAGAGAAAGGTAGAAGAACATGTGAAGAGCAAAAGCAGTAGTACTGGAAAAGATTCAGAAGCTAACAGAAGACAAAAGAATAAGAAATGATGGGTTAAAACCGGGTTTGATCATATGTAGATCCATTGAAATTCTTTAGGCTTAAATTAATCCTGAATAACTGAGCTTCTGCTGGGTGTACTCTACAGCTATGCCTCATCCAATATGAAGTTCAGGTAGAAGAAGAGGACAAGAGAGAAACTAAAATGACTGAAAGTAATTGAGTGAGTCAACAGAGATATACAGTAAAAACAATGTCTGTCCTCTAGCAGAGTTCATGTACAGTATGTTCTGGTATAAGTGGCCAGAATGATTCCAAATAACACAACACATAAAAATTCAAAAGAGGAGAAGAGAATAGACTACTGAGATTGTAGTACTGGGCAGTCTTTCCCAAGCCAGTGCTCTCCAGATTTGTTCAAATACAATTAGCATCATGGCCACGCGGACTTTGTGATGCCACAAATTATAATCCAACACACCTGAATATTATCAGCTTGGGGAATGCTGCTGAGGTTTTTTACTTCTTAAGAGAAAGCCTGTTGATGAAGTGGAAATTATATTTAGGAAGGTGGAGAACCTTAATATGACTGAGATCAATGCTTCCAATTTATGTTTGACTCTACATTCTTCCATTTGTATGACTATCTAGATGGAATCCAGTTTAAACATACAGAACTATAGCAAGGGAAAGCAAGGCCCTTAACATTGCCCATCAACATACCCAGAATGTTGTTTTTATTTTAGACAATACCTGTTTTGAGAACTCAGGCACCATTTAAACAGTGGTAAAAAGACATATCCAGGTTTATATGGCAGGAGAAAGAAACAAGAGTTAAATATAAGATTCTCCAAGATGCAAAGGAAAGAGGAGGACTGGGATTGCCTGATTTTAAATTTTATTTTACTGCCTGCTGTTTGGTTTGGATGAAGGAATGGCTGTTGTTAAGAAATAAAAGGCTTTTAGATTTAGAAGATGATGGTGAGGTTTGTGTGGCATGGTTACTTATGGTATGAAAAAATTAAAGTAAATGTAGATTTTAGAAATCATTTTATTAGGAATGCCATACTATGAACATGGCTATGCCTGAAAATACTTTTGTTGGCCTCCATTCAAGAAGCGTTTTATTAGAAAAGAAACAGTGGGCCAGACAAATGTTTGACATATAAAGACTTGCTAGTACAGGAAAATGGGGAGCTTAAGATGAAATCAAGAGAACAATTGACTACAGAGGGATTTAGTTTACAATGGTTCTCATATGCACAATTAAGAGAAAGATTTAATATAGATTAAAAAGTACCAGGAATAGAATGTGATAAAATGGAATTTGAAAATGAATTATGTACAAATGATGAACATGTGATGGCTAAAATGTAAAAACTTTTGTTGAGATTTGAAATAGAGGAAAAGCAAGTTAAAGAATGCATGGTAAAATGGACCAAGAATTTTGGTTATAATATTCAAAAGGATCAATGGGACAGAATGTGGTTAAAAGATTTGAAATTCACATTATCTTACAATTTAAAAGAAAACTTTTTAAAAATGAGGTACTGTTGTTATATGACCCCAGAGAAATTGTCTAAGATGTGTAAAAGTACTTCTAATCACTACTGGAAATTTGAAAAACATGAAGGGACATTTTATGATGGTGGACTTGTGAAAAAGGAAAAAGATACTGGACACATATGCATATGGTGATGCAGAGAGTTTTAAATATTAACATTCAGATGAAACCAGTTGACTTTTAGTCAACTAGAAAAGGCTCATGGACAATTGGTTTTATATATGGGTAACAGCAGTGAGGCTATTATATGCACAAAGATGGAAGAATACAGAAACACCCATAATGGAGGAATGGATTGTGAAGATGGCTGAGTTTGCAGAAATGGCTAAATTGACTTGTTTGGTTAAACAGGGGAAAAGACTGTGTTTATAAAAGACTGGAAATCCTTTATAGACTTTTTGCTGAAGATGGATAAAAATGAACTGCTGATTTTGAGATTCATTGATTAAAAAGGTTTGTTTTGGGGAAGAACTATGATATGCAATATGGGAGGGTGGAAATGTTAATTGATAAGTTTGTGACTGTCGCAAAGAAGACTGGAAGTCGCTTTTTAAGATATTTTCTTTCTTTTTCTTTTTTTTGCTTTTTTGTTATTCTTCACTTTTTCTTTTACCCTTTTATAATCTTTTTCTTTTTCTATTTCTTCTACCTTTCTGTAGTTTTTAAAATCTTTGTAAAATCTTCTTTTAATAAAAATTATTCCTTAAAACAATTGGCCATCAACAGTGAACCCTTGGGCGGCAGAATAAGCAACTGCACTGGTCACAATTTTCCCCACAATGGGGAAATTGATTACTTTTCTGTTAAATTCTTTATTAAATATGAATAAGTAGATATAAATTAGCCCACACTAGAGTGGTAGGGTACCACAAACAAGCCATTACCCATAGGCTGTATTGCCCCAGCATGCCTACCTGGGTCAATGGGAGGGAGGTTAAAGTAACACAAAGATTCCATTTAGCCTCAAACAAACCCAGCCATACACATGGTTAAACTAGCTTCATGCAATTCGTTGTGCTGCAGTAATAGTTAAACCAGTCAACCTACTTTACCTATCTCGTCTTCTCAAAACAAAGAGCTGGGAAGAAAGAGCAGCTGAAAAAGCAAGCCTCTCTATTAGAGAAGTCACTGCCGAGGCCTAGCAATTCAGAACACATCTCTCAAATGTAGTTTGGCTGCAGTGGCCAAACAATCCCTACTGACACCCGAATGGCCAATAGAGAAGAGGCAAGTGACTGAAGCAGTAGCAGTACACACCTTGTACAAGGGTTCATAGGGTATTAGGTACGTTCTAGAGAAGGTAGGTGGTGATTTTGATCTGGTTAGTATGACTGTGCTTGCCAGAGCTCTCAGTAAAAAGATACATTTGGGTTAGTGCTAGACTGGGTTAAGCATGTTGGAGAAACAGGGCTAGAGAGACAAACAAAAAGACTTGACTCTATCAGGCCCCAGAGAGTTTACTGCAGCAGCTTTCCAGACTGGCTTAATACACAAGAAGAGAAGGATTGTCCCAGCATTTGTCTGCACTCAGCTGAGCCTTTAAGAAGGGTCTCTGCCCTTGCGCATCTGCAAAGAGGGTTAAAAAAAGGCAAGATGGTCAGTACGGCCATCATTCAAAACCTCCCTCACTTCTATTTAATATGTGTGTGTTGCATGCAATACCCATTAAAAAGGTGCATGAGCTCAATCCTGTGATCTCACCTACCATCTTGACCCCCTCCGTCAATGCCTCCTGGTTTGTGCAGCATGTCTTCCTCCTTGTTTGCTGCTGACTCCACAGTTTAAAATCTCTCAGTCCTTTCTGAAGCTTCAGAGTTCTGTGTAGTTAGAAATCTACAGAATATATAGCAAAATCATCCTCTGAATCTGAACTGCTAGATAATGGATGAGTCAGATCTGCAGAATGCTCAGAAGGGACTTCCCTTGAACTGGATGATCTGGGGATTCATTGATTGATTGATTGATTGATTGATTGATTGATTGATTCATTTTATATGGCTGTTCAACTCGAACACCACCACTCTGAGTGGCATGCAAGAAACAAGATAAAGGCAGCAATAAACAATAATAGGTGATCTGGCTCACATTCATGCCTGCTCCCAGTGGGAAATTATTCATCCTGATCCCCACATTTGGGGGAATAGCCACATTTTGAAGGCCTCTCTAAGGTCAGCAGGGTCAGAGCCAACACTGGGGGGAATTCACTCCATTCCACTCATCATCATCATCTGAATCTGTTGCAGGGACTTGCTGGTCTCCTGATCATTGGGATGTGTTCTCTGCCAATCTAATGCAAATCCTGTATTTTTATCCTGTATTTGAATGAGAATTTTGCTTTCATTTTGATGGAAGGCAGTTGCGTGACTGTACGCTAAATTTCAGGAAGCACCAAAGAAAAGAAACTCTCTGCAAAGAGCCCTCTGTGACCTCATATATCTGAAAAGTCTAATTTCTTTCGTTCCCCACTGTGGACTTTTTTTAGAGGAGCAGTGAACGTTAGCTGGATTTCATTTCTGCAAGCGCTTGTCTCACTGAGAACAAAACACTGACATTCACTTCCATCAGGGTATCTTGTTCAAGCCTAAGTGAAAGGCTTAAGTGAAAAGCTTAACTAAATCAGATCTTGGTAAGTATTTTGTTACTTAATCCCAGTTTTGCAAATCTTTTCCAAATGCAGAAATGCACCTACACACAAGCCCTCCTCATTTCTATAGTTCTTGAATTCTGAAATGTAACCTCTAGAGCATGCCTAGGCTGAGAAACACTGCAAAACTGGGATTAAGTAACAAAATACTTACCAAGATCTGATTTAGTTAAGCTTTTAAGAGGTATGGACTGCAAATGCTGGCTGGGGAATTCTGGGAATTGCAGTCCATACCTCTTAAAGCTGCCTAGGTTGAGAAATACTACTCTAGAGCATCTCATTTCTTAAAAGAAGACCATTTTTTTTGGAGGGCACAGTGCCAAGGGCTCCCAGAGGTCTGTAGTCACTAGAGTGAGATCAGTGCTTGGATCTGGGGCAAAAACCTGCCAAAGCCTGATCTGCTTGCAAAAACTTGGCACAAGATCCTGATTACTAAACCAGGGGGGCATGACAGCCAGACACAAAACATTGTTTCCTTATCCTCCTTCTGCTTCTCTCTTGAGGTTCAGCTAGCACTGAAAATTTGGATGCCAGAGATAGAGCTCCAGGCTTCGCAGATGAGTAAACAATAGGAATTTTGCTCAAGAGGCAGGCAGGCAGGCAGGCTGGCTGGCTTTAATCACAGGGTAAAGGCAGCCAAGTTCCTCTGACCCTTAATTCAGTTTCTTAGAACTGGAGAAATATCTTTCCAAGATGGCCTTGTGCCCCACTCACCCCTCGGATGGAAATGGTTGCCAATGCAGCTGAGTCTATTTAGTGGCCAGCTATCCATCAGAGGTGAATCGCAGAGAGCCGTGCTTGGGAAAACTTCTCTAGGTTAGAGGGTCATGATACGAAGCTCTGAGCGACTGCAGATTTGCTTCCTGATCAAATTTTAAAATGGCCCAAAGCAATGTTTCCCTCAGTTCAGAAGGTATTCCCACAAAATGATTATTTTGCAATATAATCATTGTAAGGGCAGAGCAATCTAAACCTGTTCATTTAGATAGAGCAGTTCTCAAACAGCACCTGACCTACAGATTAAGTTTCGGCTCAGGATTCTAGCGCTGAAATGTTAACAACAGGGCAGCCCTTACTTCTGCATTCTAGAATCCTATGTTAAGGAACAGCCTCTCCCAGGAAATTAGACTTGCCCTGACCTTGTTAGCATTCCAGGATCATGTTAAAATGCAGCTCTTCCAGAAGGCATTTAACTAATTCAATAGTGCCTCTGGTATTATATATTACTGTATTATGTATGGCTCCATTTTAGTGTATTTGTTTTTGATTTTCTAGGTATCTTATTATGCTTGTTTTATGCATATAGCACTGAGAGTAATATGATTGCAGTGGTATAAGAATCAAATCAGATCAAATCAATAAAATGTAAAGTACAGCGCACCTACAGTATCTGAGTAAATTCAACCTAGTATTAACTCATTATATAGTTCTTTAAGGATACATGTCTGTGAATATCAGTGCACAACATTTTTATCTTTTTTGTTTTTTTTACTATAGTTTGTTAATTTACAAGTACAGTCAAAGAAAAAAGAAGAGAAGAAGAAAAGGGGGAAAGGAAAGGCAGATTTACAAGCATCATAAAATTCGCTATCATTAAAAAAAAAACTGGTTTAAATCTGCATATTAAAATATCTGACATCAGTTTGAAGGTTTAAGTGAGAAGTAAGGTAATTCAATGTTAAAATTAGGTTATTATACAATAATTAACAGCTATGGCCAATATACTCAAATTATTAGTTAGAAACCAGATAAAAGAGATGCAATAATTTCTGCCTGATCCGGAAAATGTGATGCGTTCAACAAATCATGGAAAACATGAGTATTTTAATCTTATGCTGGAGAAAACCCAAACTTTGGATGTGGCATGAACCCATTTATAAGATTATAATCCAAAAGTATTTTCCACATTGTTTTAAATATATCAGATGGTTTGTCAGATATGAAGGTAGTTTTGACAGCGATGCATACTCTCATGATTTAATTTGCCATTCTTGTATAGAATCAATTGTAATTACCAGTGAGAAGCATAAAAAATTCTAGCAGCTGTTACCATGTACAAACCCAGTTATGGATACTTTCTTGGAATATAAATTTTAGTACTATATATTTATTAAGACAACAGCGGGCTGAAAAGAGAAATCTACCTTTAGAATTTGTTTCATTCCGTTATCAGTTGTTTTCCAATATTGTTGAGCTTTATAACATTGCCATCAAATATATATATATATATATATACTGTATATATAAAATGCTCCCACTTAATTGTCACATTTCCAACAAATTTAGAAAATGAATTCTCTATTTTTGCAATTGGTACTGGGGTAAAATACCACCAATAGAACATCTTGTACCAATTTTCTCTAAGTGCAATATTAACCATAAATTTAACATTTTTCTTCCATTGATACTCCCATTATTGCATGTCTATTTAAATTCTGCATCCATCTTTGACTTATTCACGTTCTGAATTGTACTTCAGCAGATACTTATAACTAAGCCCCAATAAGTGATTTATTTTTTATTTTATTTATTATTAAATTTATACGATCTCTATTTTGTAATAAGTTTTTCAAATTCAGTCAAATTTCTTAGTATTCCACCTTGTTTTTGTAATTAGTTTTGGACTATACTACTTATCTGTAGATATTGTAACCAGTGAGGTGGCTCTGGCCATTTTGAAGAGAGAATATTGAAGGATTTCATCTTTGTCTTGTTAATGATTATATCTTGTAATCTACAGTATATGAATTACTGTCCCTCCGCGGACCAAATTTCCTCTTCTGGTATATTTCCCTTCATAAAAATAAATATAATATTGAAGCAAGAGGTGATAGATTTGTATTTTATTTTCTTTAATTTATTCCATACTTTAAAAACACTGCTTACTATTGAAAGTTCCCTTAAAAAATGATATTTTTCTATTTGTATCAGACCAAAGAGATTTGTAAAGATCATCCGGAAACCCTGCTTCTGCCATAGAAACAATCTAGCCAATAGGGGTTGGAATCCAGTCTGTTATCCAAGCTGAGCAGCTAGTTTGTTAATACAATTTAAAATTTGATACTGTCGGTCTGCCTCATTCTTTTGCACCTTGTAATAACTGGGAATTTACCTTGGGTCTTCTACTGAACCACACACATTTCATTGTTTGTCTCTGCCAGTCATTTAATGTCTTACTGGGATTGTTTGAAACAACAACAACAAAATATGCCTTGCCAAGCATTTGTTTTTACTGCTAACTTTACCTTGAAATGGTTACCATTATACTTTTCCAAATCTTGTGTAATTGTTGTGGAATAATCTTTATTACTTTTTGTCAAATGAATAAATAATACATTCCCAAACATCTCATCTTTTTAGCAATAATTTTGCAGTCCATGTTTGGTTGTAAATATGTTTTTCTTTCTTAGATCACATTCCATGTCATCGTTTGAGTCTTGGTCTTATTGGTCCGATATCCTGACAACTATACTTACAGTGACCATACAGACTTCATTATAAATGACATCCCTTTATTTCAGAAAGCTATATTTTAGATTTATTTAATTTAATTATTTATTTTCTTGGTTTTGCTCTTGAATTTCCTTTGTAAAGCAAAGTTACAATTTTGCTTTACAACAATTAATTTTTTAAATCGTGATGCACCTCTTTCAGATTTGCCCCTTTTTTAGGTTTGTCCTTTATTTTTTCCAAGAAAATATGATCACTATAACTATAAAGTTGTATACATTCCATTATCAATATTTTGGTGGGCAAATAGAATATCATCTGCATATAGTTTTAATTTATGTTATTGCTTGATCATTTGATTCCTGAGATTTCCTTTTCTTGTTATCTTCTTGGTTAGTGCTTTTAATGCCAGTAGAATAAAAGAGAAAAAGGACAGCCTTATCATGTTCTCTTCACATTTTGTGGTTAAAAAAGCATGTATAATGATCTTGGCTGTTTGGCTTTTGGTAAATATTCTGTATCCATGTAAGAAAGTTCATACCACAATCCATCTTTTTCACATTTCAAATGATCAAAGGCTTTCTCTGCATCTAGGAAAATCATGGTCACTCATTTTTGTACCTTATCAACAGCATTCAAAATATATCATATATCTCTTAGGAACAAATCGAGTCTGACTGAAGTTATAACTTCAGTTAAAAGGCCATTTACTCTTTTTGCAAGAATTGCCATTAAACCCTTGTAATCTACATTAAGTAACAAAATAATTTCAGCCCTTCAAGGTAGACCAGAGTAGGAAACCAAAGTAATGGCTGCTAATACTATTTTTATTATAAGGTTATAGTAACAGAATCTTGCAATTCTGAATGTTCTTCCCCTCTCCCTCCCTTTATCTTCATGAAAACTAGGGAGGGTCTTGTCTGAGACACTTACTCAGGTTACAGTTCTAGCCTGGACTCAGATTTCTTTCATCTGACCATTGTCCTGGTTGCGGCTCTTCTTCCTGTTCCTCAAGGTTATTCCTACTTCCCATTGCAATATGTCTCTGGATGGACAGTTTGTTCCCCTTTTTATAAATTAAAGGAATGAAAGCCTTATTCCAGGCAGAAAGAAGTGCTTGATCTTGTTGAATCTCATGAGTGAAAGGTTTAATTAGAATTTCCTGGAAGGCCTTGCAAAAAATATATTGCAAAAAATCTATCTGGTCCTGGACGTTTGTTCAATGTCAGTTTTTTGTAATGCTTCTTTTGTTTCTTATTGGTTTATTAAGAGTTTCCTTTTGTTGTGCTGTGAATTTTGTAAGCTGTATTGTATCCAGATACTCTTCAATCTGTTCCAAGTTTAATATTTCTTTGCTATATAATCTGGAGTAATATTTGACAAATTGATGTGTTATCTCTTCCGCTCTTGAAACATAACTGTTACCATCCCAAATAGAAGTAATAATTCTTTTCTCTTTTGTAGTTGATAAGCCAACAATTTATCTGGTTTATTGCCTTTTTCAAAATATTTCTGTTTGTCAAAGTTCATGTTTTAAGTGTTATTTACTTCCATTAAATCCAGTTGTTTACGGATGTTTTCTATCTTTTGTTCTAAATCCAGAAGTGAATTCTGTTTGTGTCTTAATTCTAGTTGCTTCATTTCATTCATTAGTACGTTGGCTTGTTTTTGTATAGCTTTCTTTCTCTTTGACACTAAAGAAATAAACAGTCCTCTTATAAATGCTTTACTCAGGTCCCATACTGTAAATCAACATTCAGAGTTAAATTGGTTTGGAAGAAGTTCTTTAGTTTAATATTCTCTTGTAGCAACAAGCTATTAAGTCTCCACCTTTTCAGTCTTGAGAGCCCTCTGTTTAATCTTACAGTGATTGAATTATGCATAAGTAACTTCCACATCTATAAGTTTAGTTATCATTGAGCTAGAAATCCAACACATCTATCCTTGAAAACGTTTTATGAACTGAAGAATAATTAATATATTCCTTTTCTAAAGGATGTTTATGTCTCTATGCATCTGAGAAGGAGAGTAATGACATGTAATCTTGAACATTTTTGGAAGTTTGCCAAAAGTTCTTTTTGAAGATTCAGATTTGCCTAAGTTAAGCGAGAAAACCCCATTTATATGTCACATGTACAATTTAAATAGCATTTTCATCTTTAATTGAGTATTGGATGCTACATGTAAAACTCTAATCCTATAGTTCTTAGTAGGGTATCCAAACAGCCATATGGTATTTTGACATATCATGTCAAAAATGACAAGTCTGCTATTTAGATTTACATAGGACAAATGGAGTTTTATTTTAACCATGATTCCTAATTTTGGCATGCCTGAATTTAACACTATTCTGGTCAGGTCAATTAACCTGTTGATGACATTCACATGTCCTTCCAACTGCAGCATGAAGATGTTCCACTAATAGTTCAAAGGCACGCTTGCATGATGTTAACTTATTCTTATACCCAGCCTATTGCAGAGATGGTTTAAAGTTGTTAGGAAGGCAGTTTTTGGGTGTGGGTTTAGCATTCTTTCTGAAGAGCAATAGATCTGCCTACATAGATAATCTGAGTGACAGGTCACCATCCTGTCACTCAGGCAACTTGAATGGTGGTTAAACCCACTGTTCAAAGGGCCTACTCACTGTTGCCCAAGTTGACCCCACCCCTTGTTTAGGAGAGTGATTGGTAATAATGTTTCCCACTAGCAAGTGACCCTGAGTGGATGGGCAGGGAAACACAGTTGGGGAATCCACCAGTTCCTCCCCTTAACATATCCTGTATCTGAAAGGACAGCGTCACTACTATTGAAGCAGGATAGGGCTTGGCAGTTGGGATAGATCAATGTATATCAGCATACTTTTCTGTCTGCTCAAAAAATGCATGTTAATGCAGCCATCTGGAAGAGCCCTATATACCACTAAACAGAGCAAGGTTGAAAGAATTCCTACTGGAATTATTGCTGAATTTACTTCTTGCTATTTTGCTCTATGGACATTTTTAAACTGCTTATTTAAATATTCTTATGCATTAAACATTTTAGTTTGAGTTGTTTTTTTTAATGCACAAATAATAGCCAAGTAAATTACTTGTAATATTTTTTTTCAGGGCTTCTATGCTATTTCTTAATTTTGCTTCCCACAGAGAACACCTAAGAAAGGGAGAGTAACTCAGACAAATACATCAAGAGAAAAGGTACAGCTTTCTTGTAAGAGGTAAAACCTATACAAAATGGGACCATTCTGGTTCTTACAATTATTTAGAAAAGGAGTTGCTGTTCTGATTTTGTTTTCTTTCTCTCTCCTTAGTCATAATTTCTTTTCCGTTCTATCTATTAAAATCTGATCTTATGGGGACTATCTAATCTTGTATTACCTGGGTAAAATTTAGATTTGTCTCTGTAATTGTGTGTTTGTGTGGGTGTATGCATTTAATAAGAGGTGAAAATGATTACATTGTTTCCCTTTGCTGCAATGTTAGATTTTATATTCACTCATGGAAAAATTGTTTAATCCATTATGATGTTATTACAAAGCTATATCATTGTTATTGTTAAATAAGAAAGGATTAATTAAAGCAACTCCCACTCCAAAGCAAACAGAGGGTATGTAGGCACTCCATATAGTTGCATGTATCTTTGACACAAACACAGTTTTGCAATATGTAGCATTTACAGTATTGCAACACATTTAATTTATCAGTCACTATGTGAAATACTGATCAGTGTAATTTTTTTTCTGAGCTTGGCAGCAAATTATTTAACCCAGTCCTCAGTTCAGACTATCCCATGATAGCTTAGTGAATTACCTCTACGTATATACAAACACATATTAAAATAAAATGGATAAATGTTATCCTTATCCTTACGTTTACTTATTATAAATAGTAAGTTATTGATATGAGAGTCTCATCTGAAATTGAGGTTCACCCTGTTTTTGGTGGGGTTATACTCTTCCTTGAAAGAGAAGCTTTACTATGTGGGAATATTCCTTCATCCTCAGCTGGATGGGGGGTGGCAATGGAAGGAGCACATTACCATAATTGTAGCTATGCCAACTGGTTGACAATTTCTTCTTGGGCACAAGTCAAGGTGCTAACATTAAGCTTTAAATCCCTAAATGGTTTAGGACCTCAAGGAAGATGTTAGAGTGCAAGTGTCAGAAGATTTGCCTCAACTAAAACTCATTTAAGAGGAGGAGGGGGAAAATATATTTGTAAATTTTCCTGATGAGCTGATCATAGTTGTGTGAGAATTAACATATATTCTTCAACCTCTGTACTCAGAATTAGAATCTTCCCCACCCTGATTTAAACTGACATGGATGCTACTTTAGATTTAGAGTTGAAGATAGGGATGTTCAGGTTAAACTGTATCAATGTTAATAACTCCTGGGTATTCTGCCTGGGACAGTTTGGTCTACTATTTGTCTTCTTGGTCCTTGTTCAACATGGCTTTTATCAACCTGCTGGCAGATTCTGGGAGCTGGCTTGGTAAATATCATATATGACTCTCTAAGGCAGGGTTCCTCAACCTTGGTGACTTGAAGATGTGTGGACTTCAACCCCCAGAATTCCCCAGCCAGTATGGCTGGCTGGGGAATTCTGGATGTTGAAGTCCACACATCTTCAAGTCGCCAAGGTTGAGGAACACTGCTCTAAGGGAGGGGAAGTTGCTTTTTTTTTCTTTTTTAAGGAGACACTATAACATTTTCAAACAGACCTCTCTTAATCCCTTAAACCTACAGGCCTGTTTCTAACCTCCCAAGTTTATCAAGAGGGGGCTCTCAGTTTTAGGCAGTCAATGAAATGGATTATTATTTAATCCTATTTCAAGCTGGCTCTAGGGTTGAGACTGCCTTGGTCAGCGTTATGAATTGTCTTCATTTAGGGAGAGATAGAGGAAGTCTGAATCGGTTCATTCTCCTGGATCTCTCAGTGATTTTCAGTACCATCAACCATAGTATCTTTCTGGACTGAGTGATAGTTTTAGGAATTGCTCTGCAACTGTTACTCTCCTTTCTGTCATGAAGGGTCCAGATGGTGTTATTTAGTGAATATCACTACACAAAGCCAGAGCAGAGTTGTGGGGTCCCTCAAGGGTTCATTTTGTCCCTGAAGCCTTTTAAGTATGAGAGGTCATCAGGAGATTTGGAATTAAATGTTATCAAAACTCTGGTAATACTCAGATCCATTTTTTGGTGCCAATATCATCAGACAATGGTGTGACAACCATGAATGCTTGTCTATTGATAGCATTATGCTGGTGAGAGAAAATAAACTAAAACTGAATCTAGATAAGATGGAAGTATTGCAGACAATCACAATTCTAGGACTGCGATAGATTCACCTGTTCTAAATGTCACAGAAAGAACAGAAATCCAAGTTGTAGTGATTCTGCATCAGTTTTTTTTTTTGATTCCTCAGGTGGAGTCCATGACCACAAATACTTTTTATCAGCTTTGGCAAATACATCAACGGCAAGGAGATTTTTTTTTTTTTGCACTCAGCTGGGGAATCTCTCTATGATCTACAACTTGCTGTGTCCTTCTGCACAAGAATACCTATCTGAAGCGGATGAGATTAGCTTAGGTTTGTAAACAGTTCCTCTTGGATTTATCAAAACTACCATTGCAAACAAAGTTAAATTCCTATAGTTGAAACTTCCTGGATTCCAGTGTTTTGCTCTCCCATTGAACATCACAGTGATCAAGCCTAATCCTCTTTTCAATCAGATAGGCTAATCCTATGTAGTTTGATAAGCCACAGGATCTGGATTTCAGGTTCATAGCAAACCAGTAGTGGATAACTGTGGAGAGCTACAGACAGCTGGAAGGTCTATGCATCATGTATCCACAGAACCTCTTTAAAATGATGCCTTAGACTATAAATGTCACTTTTAGTATCTGTAAAATGAATCTGTGATGCAATCTATTGAACATTTTTTTCTGATTTTTTTTAAAGGCCATACCCATTCAGTCTGATAGAAAGGAAATTGCTTTTGATGCTTGCTTCAAAGAGTGGGGTTCCTGCACTTACCTTAGTTATGAGGTATGTTTGTGTCCTGTATTTTTTAATATAGGAATCTGTCCAGCAGTCTGTAGCCTCCTGGTTTCACACAAGTCTGCTCTACTCTGTGGATCACATGCAGTCTGGTGATATTATATATAAACAAGAAGAACAACACAGAGTTTGGGTTTTAAAAATTCTTCCTGAATTGCTCAGTGATATTAGGAGTTGCTGTTCAAATCTGGAAAGGAAAAATATATTTTTCTTTAATACTGGAAAATCTAAGAGTTAAGGAGCATCATTATGAACATACAAACTACTCTTTTTTGTGTTTTGTATACACTTCATGTCAGCTGGAAAACTATATTTTATGGGACATTGTAAAGCTAACTTCCACTTATTTTTATCAAATATTTCCTATGCTATTCATTGCATAGACCAATAAAACAAGATAGTTTCAAATGAAGCAGAAAGTTTCAGATGTTCAGTATCTGATCTAAGTTTGACCCATGCTTGTTAAATGTTAAATAAATCCAACTTTAATTTCTGACTTATTTTTTGTGCCTTTATTTTGTAACTGGAGGTAAGCAAGAAAGGTCACTTTCCCTTTTCAAGTTAGTGGCTTGTCAATTTCATTTTCTGATTCACATGAACCAGCAGAAAATTGCTTTGTTAAGGCTGTCCCTAAGGTTGCTAGGAAGTACTTTCCTCGTCTAAGCAACTCACTGAAAATTGCCTTTTATTTATTTCATTTAAGCCTTGAAAACATTTTTGCTGATTTTCTCTTAATACAATTCTGGACTGAAATAATTTCTGCAAATTTTCTAAAAGCCATAGGGTGAATTAGAAGTGATGTTTGTTTCTTTTCCTTCAGTGTATTTTTCTAGTGGAGTAATTGAATATTCAGGATGCTTAATATTTCTTATGATGGAAAATTTCCAACTTTTTTGACTTACCTAAATTAGAAAACCAAGGAACACCTTATGTGATGATGTAGAGAAGTTACATCCTTATGCTGTGTGCTAGAGAGGATAACCTACAGAATAAGAAGTTCTGGAATTAATCAACATATTTAACATCTTGAATTAGAGTTGCAAGTTTGTTTTTTTGCTTGCAAAATGTTTCTAAAATACTTAATTCTTGCAATATTTCCGTAATTTATGATGGTTATATTATGACATTATATTAACATTATTTATTTAGTTGTGTATTTATTTACAAAAAATTGTATGCCACCTATTGACTAGATTCTATGTGGCTTACAATAATAAAAGTATAAGAAACATAAAACACAATACATCTTATAAAATCATGATACAACAAAGAAACCACAGCTATAATCACTGCTGTCTATTGCTGAGGACCCTCCGGTCTGAAGGCCCTGTGATAGAGGATCATTTTCACCCCCTTTCTGAATGATAAACAGATAGGGGTAATCTGATTTCCCTTTACATAATCTATGTTAACTTGTATCCAGCCAACTGTTGTGGTTTATTGGGGTATTAATTTGTATGTACAGTAAATTATTTAGTATGCAATTTCTTTATAGAGGTTGATGCAAGGGCTATATGAGAAATTTGGTCCTCGAAAGTTATCTTGAATTAATTACCAGTTTGGTGACATCAGGGAAGGTGGACATTCCATTATTTTAGGAATCAAAGAAAGGAAAACTTTTGGGGGATTTGCAGAACAAATATTGGACATTCACTTTTTTATGCAATAAAAAAGAAACATCATAACAAGAAAACTGACAGAAAGACACTGGGAATGCATTTAAGGTGTAAACTTTCAAAATATGTTTACAGAAGAATCCAGAGCTTTTCATTCAAAGTCATGATACAGTTAAAATTTATAATGCAGTTATAACCAATAGATTAATAGTGATTATCAAATAATTAATTGATAATAGCCATCTAAAGTCTGTCACCTTGAATGGGCCTAAATCATAGCTATCTTTTCTTGTCTTACATTCCAGATTTTCATGTGCTAGAAAAATCTATCAACGTAATGATAATACAGTTCACTTTTATCCCTTTTCCATTTTGCAGACATAAATACTGATAACCTGAATGTCAAATTACACTATACTTTGTTGAAGGGGGGGGGGGGGGAGATCATTATCCTGCCTCAACAGGCCTAAAATGGAAGAATTAGATTTAAAAAAAACCCTATCAAACCCGCCTCTCAGTTTTAGCACTAATTAGATTCTTTGCTCTCCCAGCTGTTCTGGTAAGACTATTCCTTGGCATATTGTTAAAAATAGAATAATTGTTAGAACCCTTCTGCTTACAAACATGAATTTGCTGATATCCATTTGCCCTTATCCTCAAATTGTCTGTTTGTTTCAGTTATACATTTATAATATTTGCATATTGTTTTCTATAAGTCTGGCATGCTGAATTGATCGATTGTATTTGTGTAAGGTGTAAGGTTGTTTTAGCCCAGAATCTATAAGTTCAAATGAGACTCTAGACCGAGGTTTTTCCAAAGAAAGTTCAGCTTTTATTTTGGCCAAGAGAAAAGCCGGGTAGACCACTCTCTGTCCAGCTGGCAGAAAGGAGACAGAGAACAGCCACACCTTAAAACAGTTTACAACAGCTATTATACCTTTTTGTCATCAAAAAGCATAATAAAGATGAGTTTTTACAGCCAATCAAAAAAACTTAAACAGAATACATTATTCTTCGCCCTTGTTGGTTTATATTAATTCCAGGATATATTATTCCCCTCCCCTGTTTGCTTATATTAATTCAAATGAGTTCCCTCCCATGAAAGCCCCTAACTCTTATTCCTTATAAGTCCCTGTAGACCCCTGTTCTCGGTCATCCTTCCCCTTGTCAGGCTACAGGTTTAGTCATGGGAGGCACCTCCTTATTTTCGGAGCTAGCATGGTTCATTTGTGGTGAGGGAAATTACCATCAGCATAACTTTTACATGCTCAGCGTCTTGTAACCTTCACGAGTTCCCTATTTGCAAAAGCCTTTCTAGTTTCCTTAAAAGCATCTAGACTGACACTTAGCCACACAGTCACTATGTCAGCAAAAGCTTGAGGTACAGAAGCAAAGAAGCAACAGGTTGTTTACGCTCCCTACAAAGGTTTCTCTGTTTTTAATAATTTCAGTCCTGCTTCATATAGCTTTATTGTGGAGCTGGTTTAGCTCTCTCTACAGTTATTTGCAAGTTCTTAACAGTTTTCCTTGGGTTTTACTTTGCTTTGTTTTTACTTTTGCCATTTTCTTCTGGCATTGTTCACCATTTTGGACACTCAGGTGCAAGGAGGAGATAAAAGGGTTGGTCATAAATAAACACTAATTTTAAGCAATTCAGAATAATTAATGACAATCAAATCTAAACCAGGGCAAGAAAGGATAGGCAGCCATAGGTAAATGTAAATGTTCACTAAAATGTGTCTGTAGGAAACTTTGACATATTTGGTAAGTAGCATCTAAAACAGAGCTAGTTTTCTACTGTCATAAGCAAAAAATTTTGAAAGACATTAAGACTACCTGATATAATTTGCTCTTTGGTGCCTGTTGACTTTGCATGCTGATATTGCAATCTGGATGCCCTCCAGATTTAGTCATTATAGCTGGGAATTCTGAGAATTCTGGGAATGGAAGTCCATGCATTTCAAAAGGTTAGGAAATGCTACTTTAAAGTATCAGGATAAGAAGGGCCTCAAAACTATGGCTACTAGATCTGAGTTGCAACAGATAATCAATAGAAGCAGCAAGGAAATATAGACAGTTGCCATCTGATGATCTTCTGGATTTCTGCCGCTCAGATCTGGTGTTTATTGTTCAGTTGCTTAAGGCTGTTTGTGATCTGATGGACATAATTTAGCTAGGATTGTTTGTCAGTAACTGCTTCTGTGAGTTCTTGAAGCTCATGTTTGTGTCATCAGCCTCTTTTTCTAATGCCTTCAGTTTTCCCAAGCTTCAGTGACTTCACCTTTACATTTTGTGTCCAAAATAATTAAACTTCATTATGACTTCTACAGAGCAGTCTGGTTTTACTTCATCTAGGACTGAGTAATTTGTTCTTTTTGCAGTCCAAGTGCATTCACAACAATTTTCTCCAGCACCATATTTCAAAGTATAAATTTCATTCACCTTTCTGATGGTCTAATTTTCATAACCACATGTTACAATTTGGAAACATGTGGTCTTGAAAATATGTATCTTTGCTGTCATGTTTCTGAACTTCAATATTTTGTCTAGGTCTATCACAGTTTTTTTCCTCAGGGTTGGGCCAGTTAGCTTCCAGTATGTACTAATATCTTCAAGGAGCACACTAAGTTCAGAAGTCAATATGGTCAATAACTACACTATCCATAGGTAGTGATTCCAAGTTAAAATAACCCACCCTTTTTAGCAGAAACTAACCAGAGATATCCACTGCTTTCTCAATGAAATAAACAGGGAGGTATGTGCCCTAATTAGGGCTACATGGGATATGTTCTATTGTCCTCCTCTTCTTAGATTAGTGGAGGTTATACAGGAGAAGGTAAACAGAGAAGGTCAACTCAGAAGAAAAGTGGAATGTTGTTCCCCAATATTCATCCTTTTATGCCATCTCTTCACATAGGATTTCTATTCCCAAGGTGCTTGTAGTTTGTTACCAGAGGGCTTGGCCAACACACTACTCCTGCTGTTGGATCATTAGACTGCAAAGCCAGGATGGACAAATAAATAAATAATGTCTTCCAAGGCACCTTGGGAGTTAAGGTTATTAACCTACGGGAATGTCTTCAGGGTACCAGCCACCCCCAGGGCTGGTTACTGTCCCTCAGATACGTGAGTTGGCAGAGCCAGGTCTTCACCCCTTTCCAGAAGGCTGGGAGAGTGGGGGTCAGCCTCCCCTCTGGGGGGAGAGTATTCCAGGGCGGGTGCAATGGCACAGAAGGCTTTCCTCCTGGCCCCACCAGTCAACATTCTTTCATAGACGGGGTCCGTAACATACCTCCTCTGCCTGACTGGGTGGGATGGGTCAATGTAATAGGGATGAGGGATGGGTCGATGTAATGGGGATGAGATGGTCCCTCAGGTAGCCTGGTCCCATGCCATGTAGGGCTTTAAAGGTGATAACCAACACCTTGAATTGGACCCGGAAGCAAACTGGCACCCAGTGCAGTTCCTGCAGCAAAGGTGTTACATGTGCCATCCTTGGGGCACCCAAAATTGCCCACACAGCCGCATTTTGCTATAGGTCCAGATACTCTTCAAGGGTAGCCTCATGTAGAGCACATTGCAATAGTCTATACAGGAGATGACTAGGGCATGAGTGACTGACAGGAGGGCTTCCTGATCCAGGAAAGGGTGTAACTGGTGCACAACAAAAAGTTGAGCAAAGGCCCTCCTGGCCACGACTGCCACCTGCTCCTTGAGCAGGAGTCGTGAGTCCAGGAGGACCCCCAGATTCTGCACTGGGTCTGTCTGGAGCAGTGCCACCCCATCCAGAACCAAAGATGGTAAATGTTGAAACTGTGCTGAAATCCTAGTGTTCAGATCTTAAGTGTACGTCTATCTCATACACCCTTATCGAGATTGTGGATCCCATCCCCTTCTCTAGCTTTCAGTCAAGCATCAATCACAGATGCAAGAAACACCTCCTAATAACGGTTTACCTAATGATTGTCCAATTACAGACTACATACAGAAGGATAATTACAAAATCCTGATTTTTCTGCCTAGTCGTTCTTACATAAAAAGGATTGAAATATCAGAGTCCATGAAGTAATTTATCTTAGATGCAGGAGTCAGTCAAGCTCCGTAAAGATGAGACTTGATTAGATGTTGGAAGCTAGGAAGGCCGGAGAGACAAAGCACACGTCAGAATTCTTCACTGGCATTTGCTGGCAACTGGTCAATATTTTTTATTTGCTCAGAAGTCTAGGCTGCTTTCCAGAAATACTTCCTTCCTAGGCTCTGATTTGTTCTGGTCCTTCTTTGCTTGCTCTGGGTTGTCCTTTGGGACCAGCCATTCAACTCTGAGCCAGCAGGGTTGGTTCAGCAAAGCCCTGCTTACTGGCAGCGACATCTTGCCCAAACAGGAACAATCTTTGTTATCCCTTTTTATTATGATTTGTTTATTCTCTCCAAACCCTTAATGTTATTTCTTCTTTTCCTCCCACAGAGCAAGTATCAGGGTTTTTGACACAGGCAGGAAAAGTTCAGCAAGAAAGAATAAACAATACGTCTGATCCTCCCAGCAAGGGAAATGTTATAACTTTTGCAAAAGTCTGAGTACAGTACATAATATTGGGAAGGGGGGGGGGGGAATTGGCTTTAGGTTGGTAACATTGCTATTGTTGCTATTAATAAGCATGCTCTAAAATAGTTGCAGTATTAAGTTTAACTAAAACTCTATTTTTCCACCCTTGTACCATTAAGTATGGCAGTGGTTCTTAAACTGGGGGTAATTGCTCCCAAGGGGGTAATTTGGGCATATCCAGGCGGGTAATGGAGCAATTTGTAATCACTTGTTTGTGAGTTGAGGATCCAGTTTGGGATTGTCACTGCTGAGAGATTTGTGTAAAACAGAGTCTGTTTGTTTCTGTGGGGCTAATGACAGTATTTGAGAGTAGAAAAAGGGGTCATTGGGTCAAACAGTTCAAGAACGGTTGATGGATTCTTTATTGATGTAAATGGATTCTTTATTGATATGTGACACTTTTCAATCTCTCAGCTCTTATCTGTCGAATAACAGGGAGAACAGAGCACATCTGGCTGAGAAACTAGCAGGTAATATATACTCTTACAGGGACGCGGTGGCGCAGCGGCTTAATGACGCTGAAAGTTGCCAGCCAGAAATGGCTGACGCTTCGGCGGTTCGAGTCCAGCCTTCGCGTTAACAGGGCGAGCTCCTGTTTCCTCCCCAGCTCCTGTCAACCCAACAGGTCGAAAACTCACGTGAGTAAATAAATGGGTACTCTCACTCCGGTGGGAGGAAAAATGCTGGCAGCGCCTTGCACAGAGAGATGGGACCAGTTGCCGGTAAGCGCGAAACCGCGCTCACCCGAAAAGGGCGCGAAGCAACGGAAATCCCGCCTCCTGCGCTTGCCAGCTGGGCTCTGCTCTAGGAAGGAGGCTCTGGCAAACCACTTCCGAAAAAAAAACAATTGTCTTGAAAACTGCAAGGATTCGTCCAGGCAGTCACTGCAGGGTCAGTAATGACTGAGCGCAGACCAAAAATATATATATACTCTTGGTACAGAACTTATTAAATCTGGCCATACCTGCCAACCCCAGATGAGATAAACATCTGTATTCACCACCAAATGGAAGTTCCACCAGCTGAAAAATTGGAGGGGCAAACAATATGATTTATAAATGACTTAACCTGTAGTCACTTTCCTTGGATTCTTTACTTAAAGGGAAGAGAAGGGAAGCCTATTCAAGATCCCACACAAAGGAAGGGAAACATAACCCTTTCTTGCAGCCCTGCTATTTTTAAAAAATAAATGTGTATCTTGCCTGCACATCCTGTATGGGCAGCTATGCAATTTGTTTTCCATGTCATGTAGTCTGACCTTAAAACATCTTCAAGAGCAGTGCACTGAACAGTCAAAGATGGAAATGAAAGAAGTATAGTATATATTTATGTAGCCAAGTGTACTAAGAGAATAGGAAGAAAGTTTCTCTTAACAACTTCAGTCTGGCCCTTAAGGTTAGATCCAAGAGAACTCCTAGATAATGTCATTCATCACAGATAAAAATATTATTTCCACATCACTGGCAACCCTTACTACCAATGCATCACCTCTATTTTGTCTGAAATCACTTTCAGGTTCTGCATTCACATCTTCCTGGCCCTCCATGTGAGCACTTGTTTAGGATATAGAAGGAAATGACTGAATGCCTTGCCTAAGAAATATGAAGTTGAATGTCACTGGCTGGAATTGATAGTATTCTACCCTAGTGCTCCAGTTAATGTCATTCAGCACTTCATGCAGCTATGAAATAGTATTGCTGAATACACTTAGCCGTACTCAAGAAGTTGACATGCTGACACCAGTACCTCCCTGGCCCCGGGTCTATTAGACACAAAAGAGAGTATATGCTGAATGAACCAGTTGTGTTGTCAGATGAGGCCAGGTGTTGGAAATCATTCATTAGAAGAATATGATGCTTAGCAATTAAAAATTGGGTTGTCTGAAATCAGCATAGATGCATTTCCCCTCTTGTCATTTCCCTAAAGTCTTCAAATCTTGTTACAGTGATGGTTGTCTTCAAATATTTTTTAAAAATGTAAGCTAGGTACTCTTAAGTAGTTTTCTATGATACCTTTTTACTGCAGAGTTTTTCCAAAGTTGGTGGTAAAAAATTGGTATACTTTTTCTGAATTATTTATGAGTAGGTATCTAATTGGGTGCCTGCCCAATGGGCTGAATGACAACTCCAATCATTCATGCCAGCAACCAGCAAGAATGCTTGATGTGGAGGAGGCCAACGTATCTGTAGATTACCAAATTGGGAAATGATTCTTCTTCCAGTTTTGGAGGTGAAGAGAATGTGATAGACAGGAAGAAATCCAAAGGATTGTTAGAAGGGAAACCTGCATATGGTATCAATAATGTGTGATCAGAGAAAACTGAGGCAAATATATGCATATAGATTCACCATTAATTGCACTTCTGTCATTTCTTTGGAAAGGTGGGTGCATGTTTGACAGTTTTAGAGTATGCAGTAGGGATTTAAATCTTTCCATGACTTTGTCCTGGATTCAGGAAAGATACCAACTATATCAACTGTACTTTATTGGTTACCCCTAACCAATATACTAAGTGTCCTATCATATAACCTGTATGACTCTCAGGGCAGGCGGATTTTTAAAAAAGTAAATTAAAAGATCTACATTATTTGGTACTCCAAATATTCATGATGTTTAGGGAAATTTGAAAATGGGACATTTGTAGATTATTTCTTCAGAGAGAAAAAATTAAAATCATATCCTCTTTTATCTTAAAATTAGCCATTTTATTTTATTTTTTTTAAAGGGAGTTGTGACATCAATACATATTGCGGGCTAAGAGTTGCTTCCTGTGGCCAATCCTCATACGACTGCTATACTATAGAAGTAATGGTTACAGAATTAAAGACAATTCCAGAGCTGCTTATTCTTGAATATCTGCATTAAAATGTTACAAAAAAGTGTGTCGGGTGAAAAATTTTAATAGGATGGTGAATCAGTTAACAGGGGAGCATTTTAAGAAATCTACAGGCATAGTAGATTAGTTGCTGCTGCTTGTCAGATTCCTTGGAGATAGTCACTAGTGCTTCACTGTCAAGAAAAGCCAAACTCTTTCATTTCCCACAAGTTCGCATGTAGAAATATATTACACATCCTTTCTTAACAGAGACAGTAAACATGAATCTTGGGAGTAAAATAAACAGCAATTTCCTCCTTATCTACAACCCTAAATCTGATATCAGGTTAGGAACTGAATAGTTGTGAGGGATTATGGAATATAATACATGCTCCTTTTATCATCAGGCTCTGTACTGAGGGTTGTTTTTTTTCTGCTGGAGATGATGTCCTGGGCATGAGTTCTAGAATAGCTTTCAGGGAGACAGAGTGCTTTGATCCATTTTAGCCATTGTTGTACATTTTTATAGAGTTAAAAAGATTAACCTTAATTTCAGCAGAAGCTGTGTGCTGTCAAGAGTTCATATCGGTATTGGGGAAAGCAGATATATGATATGATAAATGCCACTGTACATATAATAACCTTATCATTCCTTTACCTATTCTCTCCTGTAGGGGTAGATTACCTATCAATAAGTTCTCTTCCATCCATTCAAGCTCTGTCTTCTCCATCTATCAAACATTTATCTTTTTCCTTCTATTTTTGAAATTCATTTCTTTTGCAAGAGAAAACTATTTCCTCCCTCCCTTGGCTTACCTTGCTATTTTGGCCTCACTAGACCTTCCTCAAAAGTCATACATTATCTTCATTGCTATCCCATCTTTTCCCTCTGACATAGTACATAAACCTGTCTTGGCAGGAAACCTACATTTAGCTATAAATTAATCATGAGCAGCAGTAGTATATCTTATTATTATTGTTTTACATGGACAATGATAATCTGTCCCTTTTCTAATAAGAGGGGCCAAAACAAATCAGAGATCTGTGTGCGCAATGAATTGTTCAAAGTTCTATGATATTCTATGAGAGTTGCAGATGTTTTTCATTACATAGAATGGCCATAAGCTTTGGGAATTCCAATTCTATGAGCCTTAATGTATCCGCCTACCTCAGTCTGGTTAGCTTTTCTATACCTCAAAGGAGTTAAACCAATATAAGCCCATTGTGGCATCAGAACAGATCAGGAAATGGCTTCAAGAGAGATGCCATGAGCAGAACCTGTATAAGAAAAACTGAAACCAAGAATGGCAAGTATATTTAAAGGGTTGGTTAATAATCTCAACAATGCATCTCACCCTATTATACTCAGGATGCATTTGTAATAATTATTTGGAGTAAATACTAGCGTGATACCTAAACCATAAAATAATTTATTTGGTTTTAGTATAATGTATTGCACAATCTCATCTGATTGTGGATTATTAATTAGCTTTGGCTTAACGTTGGTTTTGACTTAAGCCAGTCCTACAGAATGAACCATGATGAACTTAGTTCATGAATAATTGCATGAAAACTCCTGCAGATAATTCGCAATAAAAGAAATTATAAAGTTGGGACTATGATATATGAAAACAGTTCGGCGTTACCAACACATTTTTATTTTGTTTTAATTTTTATGCTGCCCTACCCTATTGTTAACCTTAAATGTTTGGGATTGCAGAGCTATAACTAAAGGCTTGAAAACTTCACTGAAATCTTATAATGGATTGTGAAAATAAAAGACCCAGGAAGCCTGGAAGAGGTATAGTTATAAACCAACAATATGCTCTAAGACATATCCTGATTTATCAAAAAACACCAGCAGATATCCACATTTCTTTGAAAATACTAGGGAAATTCATTTCATGGTTATCCTAACTAGTACATTCTACCAGAATAAAATTCTCCAACAGTGGGGACAGTGTCTTAAAGGCTGGCAATTCTGGGTTGTGGGCTTAGCATGTCTGAAGGACAGAAGGTTGTGAAAGGGCTAATTAGTTCAAACAAACAGGTGAATTAACAGTTCATCTGAATTTCATGCAAGACTTTCCCAGCCTTGATTAGAACACAGGGGAACAATCTGGGTTAAATGACTAAGAACCTTCTCCAAGATTTGATCCTTGCCTATGACGTGACAGAAGAAAAGACATGAGATAATGAGATAGACAGTCTTTAGTGTGAAACCTGGTGGTCTTATCCTGGAAACTCTTAGCACAGAGAGTCTTCCTGGTACTAATTATGAAAATAGAATAATAAGGGACCTAATAAATTAATGCAAGTCTCCTTCTGAGTAGAGAAAGCTGTATCACAAAAGTCTCACCCCCATCCCCACAGTCATGTTCTCTGGTGCTGGAGAAGAGCAAAATGGGTATTTAATGAGTATTTGTTAACCTTGTAAGTGATTGAATAGGGCTCTCTTAAGAAGCTCTGATGGCCTTTATCAGTCATTATTACCCTGTACAGCAATTTCAGCTTTTGGATTAGTATGACAAACAAAATAACAGCATGATGCATTACATTTCCTCCAAACAATTTACTTCAATTAGTTTATTTTTTTAGAATATACTTGCTTTTCGTTTCTGCTGCCTCCAGCAGCTTAATTTCTTGAACATTTTTTAAAAATTATGAAGGCATGAATGATTGAAGATGGTTCTTCAGACCTATAATTTTGCCTTTACAAGAAACATGGACCAACATAATCCATAATAAAAGATTTCACTATTTATTACGGACAGAGCCCCCAAAACATGAATGACCCTTAAAATTTGTGAGCTGGTAGCAAGCAATCAGGATAAGTTACAGGGTTTGGGATTACTTTTAATACTATGCATAATTGAAGTAATTAGTGCAGGAAATTGCTTGTTGGACAACTCTACTCAGAATTCATAGCAACAAATTGGGAGTATACCTTTGAAGGAAAAAGAAACAAGACATACAGATATTGCACTGGATTTTAATCAACTGTTAATAGCCTCCCTCAGAGCCTGTTCTTAGGTGTCATATTTTTAGGAATAGTGACATCATCATCACCTTCATCATCTTTAAATAGTATAAAGAACTTCACCTAAATTATTTCAGGAATTTTCAAACACTTCTAAGAGGTCAGTTAGTATTTTTTTCCAGTTTTATTGATGAGAGGAAGGCGTGAAAAGCAATATCTTGCTGAAGGCTGCTTAATGAACTTTTCACAGAATTATAGAGATTGAAATCAGTGCAGAAAATCCACTGGAAAAGAATTTGAGACCAGTGGCAGTTTAGTCTCTGCTTTAAAATCTCTAAGAAAAGAGAGTCTATCATTGCCCAATTCAAGCTTTAAAAAAATTGTACAATTTATAGCATTTAAAATGTCTTCCAGATGTTTAGTCTAAAACACTTCTCTTGCAGTTGTTGGGGAGAGATCCATCCTCTGGAGCAATGAAAGATAAACCTGCTGTATACTCAGTGCTAAGACTTTCAGATATTTGAAGATAGCTACTATACAGTCTTTTCATAATTTATTTTCTAGGCTAACCATATTCAGCTTGTCTTTCCCTTTGATATCCTAAAGCTATGTTCACACAAACACTTGGTCCCTTTCAGACTGGGTTCATGCTGGGACACTGTACTGAGACAGCATTTGTCACACTTACCAATGACCTATGATGGGCTTGACATAGGGGGAGTGCATCCATCCTGGCCCTCCTTGATCTGTCAGCAGTCTTTGGTACCTTCGACTGTAGTATCCTTCCATACTGACTCAAGGGATTGGGAGTAGAAGGCACAGTGTTATGGTGGTTCTTCTTCCTCTGGAGTCAGTTGCAGTCAGTGCTGGGGAAAGCAGCCCATCTGCTTTTCAAAGTATCCCAGGGCTCTGCCCCCTCCCTGCTCTTGTTTAACATCTACATAAAACCACTGGGTGAGGTCATTCATCAGCATAGAGTGAAGTATTGCAAATATGGTGATGATACTGAGCTGTACATGTCTACTCTGAGCCAATCAAGCAGTGCTATCAGAGTTCTGTCTCAGTATCTGAAGGCTGAGGGGTCCTGGATGGGGAAGAGTGGGCTTTGGCTCAACCATAGCAAGACTGATTGGCTGTGGATGCACAATTTGGGGGTTCTCCTGGACTCACAGGTCTTGCTTGAGGAGCAGGTGGCAGCTATGGCCAGGAGAGCCTTTGTACAACTCCAGTTTGTGCACCATTAGCACCCACTGAATCATAAATTATCAGAATGTATTGGGTTCACACATGTTAATTCATTAAAAAGAAAAAGTTAAAAATCCACAAGCTTTCCATACTCTACGAATGCAGCCTTTAGGTCACATCAACTGAGTCTGGGAAGGGTTCGGTGCACAAAGGCTCATATGCCTAGAAAGATAACTCATCATTTTTTTGTTATCCAGCTCCCAGAAACATCAGCCTTGCTTCATTTGAACTTTTGAAGCTTTACCATAATCAGGCTTTTTGTTAAATCTTTGCAGATATGATATAATGGTGTGCTTGACTTACAGACTGGACCTGGGATGTTGTTCTACTTGAATATCTACTTGAGGCACTGACTTATGTGCTATTCAAATTTGTGGGACAGAACAGCAAGTGTTTTGGGAAGATGCAGTGTCACTAGTATGCCACCAGGTCTGCATATTTCTTTTCATCTCACACATGCAGTTAAATCTTTGTGTGCCTGCCTTTAACCATTAATGGGCCAAATGAAGAGAAAGTGAAATTGAACTCAAACATGAGAGAACTCCCATTTTGTGTTATTTTCTCGTTCTCGTTGTTAAAATATGAATGAATGTTCATCTCTTCTCTACATCTTCACATGTACCATCTGCACCTCCGTTCTTCCTGAGCTGACCAGAAAGATCTCAGTTCTTTGGGCATTTAAGTAAACTTTCTTACTTTCTTAGAATCCTCCCTGGGATTGAAAATCATATTTCCATGGAATTCCTAAACCTGGGGATTGTAAGCACATTCAGCTGAACACATAATGAATTCCCTTTTGCATCTTCTTTTCATATGGAAAGGTAGGGAATGAAGTTGGCATACGCTCATATATAAAGCTCCATATGTTCTGGAGACATATTCTAGATTTAGTTATTAATGGTTGCATCTAAGGATCAAGGGATGGATCTACTAATCTTGAAGCAAAGTATTTAATTGTTAGATTTATATCCTGCCTTTCTTTCTCAACCTCAAATTGGGTGCCCTCCTCCTATTTTTCTCACAACAACAACTCTGTAAAATAGGTTGGGCTGAGAGAGAGTAACTCATCCAAAGCCACCCAGTGAGCTTCTCTGACTAAGAGTACACCAGAACTTGGGTCTCCTGGCTTTAGGTCCACACCTTAACCACTATAGCAGACCAGCTGTCATATGTAGAAAAGTTTGCCTGAGAAAATATTTGAAAGTATCACAGTCTTGTTATAGATAAGGTTGGAAGCTTTGATCTTTTCTTCAATCTACCACTTTGCACCTATTTCTGAGACATAATAATTTTCTTACTGTATTGCGTACCTTAGTCATTCTCAGCCTGATTACTCAACCTTGAGCTGCCAATGAAGATAACCTGGAACTATCAGCTGGTCTAGAAAGAAGGGAGCCATGTACTGTATGAAGCTGCATGCAGAGCATATAATACATTGGCATATTCTCTTTCCTTGATCGACACTCCAAATTCTTTTTTTTAATGATAACTTTATTAAACTTTAAAAACAGAAAGATAAAAACTAACAAGAACTAATAATCAAGAAAAAGTATAGAAGAAAAAAAAAGAATAAAGAGAAAGAAGAATAGAAGTGTAGAAAGATAAAGAAAAAGAAACAGAAATACAAAAAAAAAAGAAAAAAAAAGAATGACTTCCGACTTCTTTTACAGCAGATATAAGTAAAACATACACTAAACTTTTACTCTAGAATTACTTAATATCCATTTTTTCTATAATTATTAATTTTACTAATCATCAAATCCATATATCATAATTTCATTTTTTTTCCGTTTCCCACAAAAAATCCAGAAGGAGCTTCCAATTAGCATCAAAATTAGTCAATATCTTTTCTCTCATTAAAGCTGTCAATTTCACCATCTCAGCTAGCTCCATCTACTTTACCATCCATTCTTCCATTATAGGTAATATTGAGTCTTTCCACATTGGAGCATATAGAAATCTTGCTGCAATTGACACTCCAAATTCAGTCTGCTCATTTTGGCCTTTAAAGCATCAATGACATAGGTAATTAATATTTGAAAGCACTGCCTCTCCCTGGTTATATCTGCCCATCCCACCAGATCCAGCAGAGAGGGCATGCTACAGGTCCCATTGGCTAGGGAGCTACATTTGGCGGGCCTCAGGCAGCGGGCCTTCTCTGCTGCGGTGCCTGCTCTATGGAATATTCTTCCCCTCGAAGTGAGACTGGCTTCATCACTTTTGACCTTCTGAAGGTCCCTCAAAACCAGGTTGTGTCATCAGGCCTGAGTACCCCAGGGGACTGGTGAATTATTAAGGTGGCTCCACTATTATTAATATCTCTTTGCCTAATATTCTTTCTTTTTAGTTTTGTTTTAAAGCTTTTTAAAATGTTTTTAATAATAATTCTAATAACAATTGTTTAATATTTATTAACTAACTGTTTTTTAGCTTTGTTGTACATCACCCAGAATCATTTGTTATGAGATGGGTGGCAATAAATAAATAAATAAATAAATAAATAAATAAATAAATAAATAAATAAATAAATAAATAAATAAATAAATAAATAAATAAATAAATATCTTCCTTTAGCAAGTCCTCTCAACAATTAGAGTTCCAATGATGTGTTCCTAGTAGATGTCTTAGTAAAGAAAAACAAGTGATTTATCAGGAATCATGCCCATTGTAAAGAATTCCCTTCTTAGGGAAAAGTGGTAGACTTGCACATCAGCTCTTGTAGAAATTGATGAGAACTGTTTTTATCAAGAGCTAAGCTTTCAATGTTGTTGACTCTGGCTGTCATTTGCTTTGTCTCTGCTGATATTTAAATGTAGTTCATTGTATTTTTTAATATATTTTTTAATTTATTGCTTTTTTAAAAATGGTACTTTGGGAAACTATGAAATTGAAAGACAGCTTAATGAAGAAACAAACATTCAAAGAATCACAAAATTACTAATGCCCACAATACTGTCTTGTATAATATAGCCACCCTGGCTGGCTCCACGTTTTGAGGAGACCAGAGTAAATCCGGTCTCCTGGTTTTAATTAGTCTCAATTACTCAGTATATTCATTGATCTGGACCAGTGTAAGAGACCTGGCTGGCTGCTAGTTTCTGAGAGCTTGCCCAAAAGATATGAATGGCTGATGCTAGCTCTCTCCTGCTCATTGTCCTCATAACCTTCTTGTTTCCTCTCCATGAATCTTGAGTGTGTGCCATTTATATGGGAACATCACCAAAAATGTTTGAGCATTGTCCTCAGCCTCAAGTATTTCCTACAAATCTTTCATTACATTCCCATCTTGCCTTACTACAGAAACTGATGAAAGTATTTGTTCCCACTTTATCTTCACAACAATCTTGTGAAATAGGTTTGGCTGAGAGAGTCTAACCTCTACCCACACAGACCGGTTTGATTTGACCCAGACTTGCTTTATAAGGAAAACACTTTCTATATGAGTCATATTTTAGAAATAATTTCAAAGAACTGTTATAAAACATGTCTCCAGTTAAAAGAAGGTATAACAGTTGTCCCTAATGAATATTTGTGATGAAAACATTTATTTATTTATTTGTTAGAGATATCCTACCTTTCTTCCAGCGACTCAAGGCAGTGTACATGGCACTCTGTCCTTCAATTTTCCCCTACAACAACCTTGGAGTTAGATTGGGTTGACAGAGCTTAAAGTAACTAATTACTTTCCATGGCTGGGGATGGACTTAAGCTTGGGCCTCCCCAGTCCTAGTTCAACCTCTTAACTATTACATCATTCTGGCTCCCATATGGAGAAGACTTTCTGTTTGACTAATTATTTGAATGCACCACTGCAGTGCTACATCTGTGCACATGAGTAAGCAAGCTGCTATTAGCTGGTACCAGACATGACCAAATGACAATTGAAATGAATTTGACCACCAAGCAGCCAGCTTAGTTAACCTGGATGCAGCAACAACCAATGAGCATGAAGGAAATGATAACGGAGGGGCTGTGTGATGGAGGGCTGCTAGCACAAGATAAAATGAAGAGGTACACAAAGCACTTGTTAAAAGATACTATCCATGCATGCAACCATTATACCAAGCACTCTGTCTTCTCCAACAGCCCTTGCATTACTTGGCCAGTATTGTAGTGGAACTTGTGAGTATTAATTTATTTACTTTACTTGTGGGCTGCCCATTTCTGAAGCCTGCATGTTAATGTGTGAGAGGGTGAAGTTTAAGCAATTGTAATCAATAAAGCTAAGACATTAACAGAGACTCAGTGTGTGCTGAGCTTCCTTGAGCCTTCTGTTTCTGCAATAGATCCTGAAGTTCAAATCTGTAACACTCCTAGAATGGTTTTTAGATTCTAAAGCTCCAGATAGGCTTTTGAAATTTGAGCTGGAAAATACTGAAAGGTAACAATGAGCATAATAGATAGTATTTAAATTTATTTTATTTTTGTACTTTTCAAGTTTGGCTAATTTATAATCTATAAAAGTCTCTGCATAATTGTGTCTTGATTAAAATGGTATAATTAGGCACTCTGGATCTCTTTCCCCTTTCCCCAAGATTATTTCTGTCTAATTGCTTTAATCTGTGTTTTCACGCACCCACTAGAAAATCAAAGCATGCTCCCAAAGGATAGGAATGTGAGTGAATAAAGCTGACGGCTCATTAAGCGTGGAGAAGAGAAAACTGCATCTAAATCACAAATATGATAACGAGGGGGAAATAAAAATAATGAAAAATACATTTGAGAAGTCTCAACACAGCATAGTTTTTAATATTAGGGATACACCGGAAAGCAAGCAATTCTTGTTAGAACTAGCTTGGTGAAGAATTAGGCTTGCTTAACGACTGGTATCAGAGCTCCTAGAAGGACAGCTCAGGACTCCAGCAAACTAACTATTCCTGGAGATGAGCTATATCAGAAAGTTCCATGTCTTGGAGACTTTCAGGGAAGAAATGGTGAACTGAAGACGGCTCAGCTAAAAGAGGAGCCAACGATTACGGCAGAATAAAGAGTGGCTGGCTCTTCATAATTCCTCTCTGGACAAGGAGAGGACTTGAAATCACCCACAAATGCTCCAGACAGTTGTTCCTTGTGAGAAGACCACGAGACAGCGGTCTTCAGTGGGTTTAGAGCTCTGGGAGACAAGGGAATAGCCATCTTGCTGAAACTGCGATTGGCGCCTTTGAAAGGATACTGGGTTCGCAGACTTCCTTTTCCAATCACTTTTGGAAATTGTTTGCTAGCTGCTTTTCAGCTATTCAGAACCTTTGATTGACAAGTTTTACAGCACTGGATGAGTTTCCTCCAATCCTTAGAGATAGATGTTTTAAATACAAATTTAAGGACTTAAAATATATAAAAACTCCCCTCTCACCCCTATGGGTGGTATGTGTCTTCCTCAATCTCAGGTCCTCTACCAGAGGCCTGGGAGTTTGAGGTTTCTGTGCAGTAACTTAGCTGTTCCTAGCACTGCACCCTTCTGGATAGAGACCTCTGATGTTGTTCCTGGGATCTGTCGGAACCAGTCTCCCAGCTTAGAAGTCACAGCCCTGAGTGCTCCTGCCACCACTGGGACCACTTTGGCCTTTACTTTTCACATCCTCTCTAGCTCTTCCGTCAGGCCCTGGTACTCCTCTAGCTTCTCATACTCCTTCATCCTGATGTTGCTGTCACTTGGCACTGCTACAACTATCACCACTGCTGTCTTCTGGTCCTTGTCTACTATCATGATGTCTGGTTGATTGGCCAGTACCTGTCTGACTGTCTAGATCTGGAAGCCCCACAGGATCTTAGCCCTGTTATTCTCTATGACCTTCTGTGGAATCTCCCATCTGGACTTGGGTGGGTCTAGCCCATACAATGTGCAGATGTTCCTGTACACAGTGCAGCTACTTGGTTGTGCTGTTAAGTGTATGCTGTTCCTGCCTGCATCTTACACCCTGTCACTATGTATTGGATTGTCTCTGAGGCCTCTTTGAACAATCTGCACCTTGGGTCCTGTCTAGTGTGGTAGACCCCTGCTTCTGTGGATCTGGTGCTTAGTGCCTGATCTTGTGCTGCTATGATCAGTGCCTCAGTGCTCTCTTTTAGTCCAACCCTTTCCAGCCACTGGTAGGTTTTCCCAACGTCAACCACCTCAGCTATCTGCCGATGGTACATCCCATGCAGGGGCTTGTTTTGCCATGGCACTTCCTCCACTTGAACTTTCTCCCATGTTTGATGCTGCCTCAGGCATTCTCTCAGCAGCTCATCTTTGGGTACCATCTTACTGATGTACTCTTGGATGCTCTGGGTTTTGTCCAGGACAGTGGCTTTGACACTCATCAAACCCCAGCCAACATCTTTGTGGCTGGTGTACAGTCTCTGGGTGTTGGACTTGGGGTGGAAATCTCTTTGCATTGTGAGGAGCTTCTGGGTCTTCACATTGGCAGCCTCCATGTCCTCCTTTGGCCAGCTCACTATACCGGCAGGGTATCTGATGACTGGCAGGGCATACATGTTGATAGCATGGATCCTGTTCTTCCCATTGAGCTGGCTCTTCAGGAACTGTCTTATCCTTTGGTGGTACTTGGATATTGCTGTCTTCCTCGGCTTCTCATCATGGTTCCCATGTGACTGTGGGATACCAAGGTACTTGTAGCTGGTCTGTACATCTGCTATGTGGCCTGCTGGTAGTTCCACCCCATCAATCTTAACTACCTTCCCTCTCTTTACTACCATCCAGCAACACTTCTCCAGTCCAAATGACATCCTGATGTCCTCACTGTAGATCCGTGTCAGGTTGATCAGTGAATCAATATCTCGTTCACTGTTAGCATACAGCTTGATGTCATTCATGTACAGGAGGTGGCTGATGGTATTTCCACTCTTGAACTTGTATCCGTAGGCAGTCCTTGTGATTATCTGGCTGAGGGGGTTCAAGCCTATGTAGAACAGCAGTGGGGACAGTGTATCACCTTGGTATATGCTGCACTTGATGGCCACTTGTGCAAGCTGTCTTGAGTTGACTTTGAGAGTTGTCTTCCACAGTCTCACTGAGTTCTTGAGGAAGGTCCTTAGTGTCCTTTTGACTTTGTATAGCACCAGGCATTAACAGATCCATGTGTGTGGCACTGAGTCATAGGCTTTCCTGCAGTCAATACAGGCTGTGCTCAGATTGGTCTGTCTAGACTTTGAGTCTTGGGAACTACTCTATCTATGAGCAACTGGTGTTTTGAGCCTCTGGTGTTGTTCCCAATGCCCTTCTGAGCTATGCTCATGTGCTAGCCCATATGGTCCTGTAGTTTGGCAGCTATTATGCCTGATAGGACTTTCCATGTTGTGGGGAGGCAGGTTATTGGCCGGTAGTTGGCTGGTGCTGTTCCCTAGTGGGGTTTTTTCATGATCAGCACTGTCTTTCCTTGTGTTAGCCAGTCTGGGTGGGAGCCTGCTGCTAGCAGCTGGTTCATCTGTGTGGCTAGGCATTTATGCACTGCTGTTAGTTTCTTTAGCCAGGACATGTGGATCATGTCTGAGCCTGGTGCTGTCCAGTTCTTCATGTTCTTGACCCACTGTTGGATGTCTGCTACTGTGATGGTGACTGGTTCCTGTTCTGGGAGATTGCTGTGGTCTGCTTTCAGGCCCTGCAGCCACTTTACACTGGTGTTATGTGTCTTCTCTTTCTCCCATAAGTTCTTCCAGTACTGTTCAGTTTCTGCTGTGGGTGGCTCTGCTGTTACAGTGTTGTTGCACTACAGTTGGGAGTACACCTTGGATGGTTCTTTGGAGAACAGGGCATTTATCTTCTTGGTATCTGCTTCTCTAGTGTATCTCCTTAGCCTGGCAGCCAGTGCTGTGAGCCTTTGTTTAGCAGTCTCTAGGGCTTCAGAGGGAGTCAGGCCCATGTATTTTTTCAGTAGCCGAGTCTTATCCTTAATCTCCACACCCTTCTGTAGTTCCACCAGCTGACTAACTTCTCTCCAAGTTACCTTGATCTTAGCCTCCAACCTTATCTACTGTTCTTCTTGATCGTGTAGCCAAGCATTTCCAGGATTACAGTGGCTGTAGCATATACCACTTCATTGGTTTGAGTTATGGTGGTAGTACAGATTGTCATGAGGGCTCTATTGGCATCTTCTAGCATACTATCTGATGGTATTTCTCCACTGAGCCTTGGTAATTGGTCTCAAGGGTTGACTGAGCTAGTTTATCTATGATCTTATGCCTCATATCAGCTGCTTTGGTCTGTAATGGAGGGAGCGGCAGTGATGTTCCAGCTTCAGGTGTTGGCTGCACATCCAGTTGTTCTTCCAGGTCTGCTTGAATCTGGGTTGTAATGTGGAGTTGGTCTATCTCAAGTTGTGAGAGCAGCTTCCTCTTCACTATGTTGAAGCATTGGGTAACTAGCTGTTTCTCAGTTATTGTGGATATAGGTCTTCTGTCCGTCCATAGTTTCCTCATACATTTCATATATCCCCTCTCATTAGGTCTACTGCTGTAGTAGCATTCCATCAATTCCAAGTTCTCTTGTCTCATCCATATATGGTTTGTTCAAGTAGCCCACTTATTGTCGGATTGTCCTGGTTCCCCAACATCTGACATGGACCTTGTTAATCCAGGCGATGTCCAAGCTGGCATGACTCTCTTAGTTTGTGTCACTTTCATATTTGAGGTAGGCAGGTGAAGTGTTAGGGGGTCTTTGCCCAAGGACCCCGACTGGTAAGGTAGGTACCAGCCAGGATTTGAACCCTGATCTCCTGCATCAAAGGTGGTGCTCTAACCACTACACTATCCAGCCACTATCTAGCCAATATATTCAATATATATTGAATAAACAGCAAAAGGGTGATTAGAACATTGATTTTGGAAAGTTACAAATGGACTAAAAGTCCAAATAGATTTGAAATACAATTTTGAAATTAATTATATGAATCCTTCCTGTGGGAAAATGCTTTTGTTTTCAATTCTTTAAAAAAAATATATGATAGGATGGGACTTTGAAGGTTGGACACTAGAGGGAACCAGAAGGAACTAAATATTATAATAAAAGGAGAAGAACACTTAAATTTGATTTATTAATACAGAATGAAACAAAATACTTTAACTTTGGATGATATTTTTGAACAATGGACCCAGAAATTAATTTCAAGAGTGTCCGCCTCTATAGAGAGACTGTGTTTAAAAGATGTTATGGAAGAGGAACAAGTTTTACTGGACAAGACTGAGACTGATCTGAAAGTGGATTTAAAAACAACAGGCTATAAGATGATATGGAAAAAGATGCTACACTGGATTTACAAATGAAACCGGCTGATGTCTTAATAATTAAAAGGACTATACAAATAACAAACCAAGAGAGTGACCTGGATAACTTTCCTATATGGGATTTACAAAAGAGACTTGTTAAAGTTTTGAAGAATTTTGTGAGAAGGGACAGAGAAAAAATGAAAAGAAATCAAGTTCTAGGACATTATTTGAAGGGATTAAAGATCAAGATTGTTAAAAGTAAAAGGAAGGAATACAAAGTTGGTTCATTTGATCAAGGTTAAAATAGATAAGTTATTATCTCTGGTAACCTTTAATGGACTTTTGCTGATCAGGACTGAAACAACAAGGCTTTAATGGTTTGTTTATAGATAAGAGATGAGATATGGGAAGAAGAGATCATTTGCTGTATTTTAAGACAAGTTGATAAGTTACTAAAATTGTTTATACTTGTGATGAAGGGTGAAGTCATTTTTTATATAATTCTTTTCTTTTTCTTTACTATATTCTTATTTTTTCTCTCTTTCCTATTTTTCTTTCTATTTTTTCTTTTTATTCTTTTTTTTTTAGTTTGTATTAGTTTTTGTCTTTTTCATTATAATTTTTAATAAAATTACTATATATAAAAAAGAAGGTTCCATGTCTTTCTGAAGAAGGGGCCAGATCTTGGTATTAACAGCTTTGTCTGTCAAATTCTGATTTGAAAAGGTATCATAAATCTTAATTACATCCTTAGAAGTAAAATACTGTAGCAGGCTTCCTCAACCTATTGCCCCCCAAATGCCATATTAAAATTACTAAAATTCCCAACATGCTTTGCTGTTGTCCCTAATAACTGGGAATCCTAGGAATTTTAGCTTGACCTACTTGTACCCTTAAACACAGGTTGTGAAATCTATTTTATGTGGTTTGGCCAATTTGTATGAGGGCAAGTTATTTAGGTAGCTAATTGTTCTTATCTGTTGTTCTTTGTTGTTAGTATTTTCTTCTTCTAGACTTAGACCCAGTATCCAGAAACAACAAAAAGGGGGTAAATCTGTTCTGAGCTGCTTCACTTCAGAATACAGATATGGGGGGGAATCACATGATGATTTCTTTTTACCAGGAGGAGAAGGAGAAGGAAGAGGTGGAGGACGAGAAGTAATAGTAATAGTAGTTCAAGAGTAGGATGGCTGTTTTTTTTTTAAATCCGTTCAGTCGTGTCCAATTCTCAGATACTGTCTGGACAATTCCCTGCAGTTTTCTTGGCAAGGTTTTTCAGAAGTGGTTTGCCCTTGCCTCCTTCCTAGAGCTGAGAGAAAGTGACTGGCCCAAAGTCACCCAGCTGGCTTTGGGCCTAGGCAGGACTAGAACTCACGGTCTTCTGGTTTCTAGCCTGATGCCTTCACCACTACACCAGACTGGCTTTCAGGATGGCAGTTTACACGTCACTAAAAAGAAAAAGAAAAAAATAGACACGTTGTGAAAAAATTGCACGTCCATCCAGAAAGAATTGCCATACAGTACTTAAAATAGGACTGTGGTGCATGTCTGTGAAGATGTGAACACGTGACCAGTATGGCTGCTCAGGGTGCTATTCTTGACAAGTATTTTGAAGAACCCCATTCTCCCCCTCAGTGTGGTTCTCTAACCTAGGCCTGGCCTGGCCTGCCCTGCAACCCATGGACGTATAGCTAAATTATTAAAAGGCCATAATCCCTCCCTTACCTTCTGATTTTTCTGCTACAGGGAATTATTCTGCATGGAGAAACATTAAGACACACAAGCCTCTGCGCTGGCTCTGCATGAGCTTCTGTAACTGTTTGCTCCTCCATAATTAGCAATTTCTTGACTGTTTGAAGTGGTGAAGCTTTTTTTTTAATCACCTCATCTCTTGTTTGCAAGAATGAAGGTGGTGTTTTATGACTTACAGGAATGGGAAGAATAGAGGAATAGGGAATAAGCAGACCTCTTCATTTCTCTCTCTAATTATCCCGATAGCCGACCAAAAGGACAGAATAATAATCCTGCACAGGAACATGTAACAGCATTTTCCTCTTCTTGGACTGCCAGAAATACTCTAGAAGGAAGCAAGCTCCATTAGGTGGCCTTGGGTATAAATTATTAATCTGGAAAAATTACCACCCGCTGCTTCTGTATTTGCAACCATGAATGCAGATTAAACTCCCCTCTTCGCTCATAAACTTTATGAGGAAGGGAAAAATATATTTTATCATTCCTCCCCCCCCCCCCAATGTTTAGATTAGGAATGCTGTTGCTTATGTAGCCAAAGTACTATCACCTATATGCAATAAAGAGACATCAGCATGCAAATCCCAAGATTGGGGAAATACTGAAAAGAAAAGTTTCTAAGAGAAAGAGACTGGGGAAAAAAAACAAAACATAAACAAAACAGCTTACTTGGCTGATCAACAGGGCTGTACAGTGGATAAGAATCAATCCCCCAAAGGTGCTTCAGATCACGTGGGGAAGTGTGAGCATAGCACTTGTCTGCAACACCTTAAAGCAATGATGCCTTTTCCTAGCCTTTATTCAGTTGTGAAGTCTCTTTGTTCAGGTTTAATCTACCTCATAGTGGGCTTGTTGTGTAGATAAACTAGAATCACTTATTGTAAACTATACTGGGTTCCTTTGAAGAATGTAAAATACAAACACATTTAAGCCTTGTTTGGTATTTCTTAGATGGTACAGTTCTCATGCTGAAATACAGTACTATGCTTTGATCTGGGCAATGGAAAAATGAGACCTCTTTGTGTTCAGCTAAGATGAGGTGGTTCTTTTTATGTGGGTTACACAATCTCAGAAATGTACATTTGATTTAGCAGAATCAATTAAAAATGTAACAAAATGTAAAAGCGGAAAAGCTGGTACATCTGATAGGCATGACACTGAAGAATGCCAATGGAGTCCGCTTTCTGAGATGATGAAGCTTTGCTGCCTCTGATCACTGTTTTGTGAGGTGCCAGGAGGGTTTGTATAGTTGGTTGGCAAACGTCCTCACTGCTAGTTTTGGTGGGATGCCATGTTGAGCAGAACACATTGGGAAAGCTTGGCCTTTTCTGGGCAGGATTCAAATAATACAGGGTTGTGGCTTGCTGTAAAGACTCCAGATTCTTTACTTGAAAAGAGGCAGCAGTAGCAGGCCACAGAGAAAGAGGCTGGCACAGAGAAAGTGGAATTCATAGCTTTGTTACTCTGATTTTTAAGATCAATGCACATATGGCTCAGTGAATGTGTTAGTCTAGCACTCATTCATTCGTTTTTGAAAAAGTTAAATCTGCTTCCATGCAGAATTTAAGGAAAGAATTTACCCAAGAGTTTATACTGGACTTCTCAATTTGTGAGCATATTCAGAGTGCTGAATATGTCCTTCCAGTGGTGTTGGAACAATGAGCACAGAAATGCAATTTCCCCTTAGCCTGACAGAGGGCTAAACTAAGGCAGGGCCAGTCACCGGAATGAAACCCAGAGGTTAGAAAGTGTACGAAGCCCAAATCAATGTCAGCCTTACCACACCCAAAAAGCCCTGAGAAGCAGAGAGTTGAAAGAGATGATTAAACTTATTGGACGGCTACTCAGTTTAGTGTCAGAGAGCCTATCACACTCTTCAGTCCCCTCTCAGCATCCTCCATATTTGGAGGTGAAGTACAATACCATAAGCCTCTACAGGTTCGGCGGGGGCAGGGGGAGGGGGTTGGTGGAATGACAAAATGTGTTCTAAAGCACTGAAATACTTGTATCAAATATTGGACCGCAAGTGCATAATGGCAGTGTTTGTGTGACAATATCCTCATTACTGTGTTGTAATTTTAGCATCATTGCAGCTTCTTGTTGGCACTGCTGTTTATAACAATCCCAGAAGAAGCAGGAAAGTCATCAAACCTGCAAAGTGCTTTGCAGCCATCTGATTTGATTCACTTAATCAAAGTGGGTCTCTTTGATTTGCAAATGTACTTCATTGGGGTATTTTGATTGAAACTCCATTGTACTTGAAGTTTTCCTAGCTCTAGTAAGGATGATGGGTCCTTGGGGGGACATGACATTTGTAAAATTTCAGCCAGATTGCTTCCAGGCTTTCATCATAATTAAATGTAAAAGTTTCCTACTATACCACTGTTAAGAAAGAGGAAGCAGGGCTGAGGAAAAGACAACAGAGCAGCCTCCAAATTTTCCAGCAAAAGGTCTATATAGAAAGTGCGCTGAAACAATGCAAGAAATGTCCTACTCCAACTAAAAATAAAATTAAAAAAATAAGACCTTCTTACTTAAGACTGAGGATTCACCTCTTGATTTGTTGTTTCGGGCTGGCAACTTAGGTGGCATGGCTGATTGTCAAGGTTACTCTCTTCTGTGAATGATGCAGGAGGAGGCCAAATGATAAGTCAATTTCCAGGTTTTCCAAAACCAGGATCTTAAAGATATGAGTCCACTCTTTCACTCTCTAAACACTTCCTGTCTTGAGAGCCAGGCTTGGTATACCATCTTTAGACATGGTAAACATACTTCCTAATGGTATTAATGCAAAAGGATGTCCAAGGACAAGTCTTAGTATGCTGTAAACTTCTGACAGTGCTTATTTGAGAGGTGAAAAGGTTTGCCCTTCTAGAACAACTTTGCCCTCCTAACTTTGTTGTAGATAGTTGCCAGAGTTTCTGGCATACTTATGTTGCTGAACAAGCTCTGAATGATTGGCAGGTTTATGTGAGTTCAGGTTGACATGGGAGGTTGGACAATGGAGTCACTGGAAGAAGGCTAGCTGTGAGGGATTGTATCTACGAAGAGGAGGGAGATGTGAGAGATCAAGGCTATCGGGAAGGGGTGGGGGGGGGCATTCCAGGAAGGGAAAGGAGACAAAAGACCACACAGTCCGGGGGGGAGGGGCTGGGAAGCGAAAGAGGTTCAGGATAGCCGCTCCCTAGAATCTCCCAGGGTATACCCACTTGTTGCAGTAGTATAGGTTCAGTTTGGCAAGATTCTGTCTATAAGGTGTAAGCAAATAAAGGAACTTAACTCAACTGGACTGCTTCACTGTTGTTCTTGGGCTGGGCCTGTGAGGAGAACATGCCTTTCAGAGCTCAGTGGCTGCACTTAGCAGAGGCTGGGGGGGGGGGGGGGGGGGGTAGGTGTGCTGGCAGGTCTTGCCACCCTTTTTAAAAAATAGGGGGGGGGCATTTGTAGCCTTGCATTTATTCTCAGAAGACGCAGACATCTGAGAAAAAGATTCCTGTTAGCCCTGCCCACATTCACTCAGTGCTGAAACTGAAGCCTGCTCCAAGCAGACAGACAGAAAGAAGAAGAAAAAGGTTTGGCTCATGATTGCCTACTGATCAGCCTTGATCCAGTATTGAGGCTGTTGAGGGTTGATCTGAATTGCAGGAGTAGTGCTGGAACAGTGGCTCGGAAAGGTAACACTGTCTGAATAGATGTAAAGTCCATCTTAAAACTCCAACAAAAAACAAAGAAAGAAACCCTGAAACAAAATAGCAAGTAGGAGCAGCAGCAGTGTGCAGCAGAATGAGGGTGGGCATTCATATTTTCTGTATATTCATCTTGGGAAAAGTCAGGAGTAAAAGATCAGCTTTCCAAGGAGCTGTTATGACATTGCATGCCCTGCTGAACACCCTCTGTCTTGGAATGCTAACTAACAAGGTCCATTTCAGGTCCATGATGACCTGATCCTGTTACACCTGGATTTGGACTGCCCAGTACTCAGGATGATATTGGGCAATTCCTCTACACCTCAAATTGTCCATTTTGGTTAGATGTCTTAAAATCAACCAAGGAGGACACCACTTTTTCCCATACTGAAGACAAGGGTTGAAGACTTCATTATCTGATGCTAATGAACCCTGCCTGCCCTTTGCTGCTGGTGCTGATGGAAACGAGGGCTGAAGAGGTGTTAGGGCTGTGCTATGAAAAAGCAGATCCTCCTCTTGTGCTTTTGCCTACCACTGATCCTGAATTTCCCAGACAGTGCTGACTGGATTATATTTCCATTGCTGCACAGATGAAGAAGTGTAAGTTCCCACACATGCACCCATTTGAAAAAGAGTTGTACATGCCAGCCACACATATACCTTCTCTTTGAACAATGGTCTGGGGGCTTTATGATACCCTCACTGTGCTGCTTCACCACAGCCCACATTGAATAGGCCAGTGGTTTTCCCAGTGCTGGAAATGGGTGAAAGGAACTACTCCATCCACTGCTGAAGAGACTTACAAGCTAAAGCACTTGGAGGAACAGGGGAGTGCCAGCATGGGTCTAGTGGCCTTAATAGAGGTCTTGAGGAACAACACATTCTGAGAGATGGTGTCCCATCCATGTTTGTCAAGTGCCTACTTCACCAATCCCTCACACCAAGGAATTCCACTATGTTACCTCACCCAAATGCATATATACTGTGGGAGGCCTACTGCTATCTGCTTCTTCAGCAGCTTCCCACCTTTCACAGTGTGAATAGCTTATCATTTGGGGGCAAAATGGGGTAGCCTACAGTACTGGCACTATTTGTTTCACTGTAGTGTCTCTCTTACTGAAGCATCATGGATGACCATTTGGAGCATATGAAGCAGTGGAAGTCTATAGAAAACAGGCATCAACAGGATCTACTGATTTGGTGAACATAACAACAGTAATGTTATGGCATCACAATGCAAGATCCACCCTTTTATGCATCTGTGTGACATCACAACTCACATACAAAGGGGTGGTGTGTTGCTGCTTTTGTCATTTGCCAGCTGCTGTGAAGGTGACCTCATGTATTGCTTTCCCCATACTGACACCATTGTCAATCACAGTGACATAGGGGGCAAGTTTGTCTGTATGGTTCATGATGTCCTTTCTCCACCAATCTATTACCTTTGCAAGCTCAACAGTGTTCAAAGAAGAAGATTTTGAGAGAACTGGCTTATGAGATCCCCCTCTTCTTCAGTGAGTGTCTTCTTCAGCTCAGCTATGTTATCTTTCCCTAAGGGAAGCGCCTCTACCTCTGTACTACTAGACAAGTGGCATCTGCTGCTGGAACAAGGGCAAATCTTTTGCCTCTGCCTTTGAGTCCACTACCACCACCCATGATACAGGTGCCACAGGACTGACATCAATTGCAGCAGGAGAGAACAAGCAATGATGGAATTGCTTTGGCAGTATGGAAATTCCCCAACAACCTTGTCTTCTCCTGCCAGAATCTTCACTGTCACTTGAATAATTTGCATAAACAAGTTATGTGCTGCTTAAGTGTATATATTATCACAATTGCATATAAAAGATATTATATAGAAATAGTCTGGAAAATATACAGAATGGTCTAAAACAAGCACACTATATCAGACCCACTCACACAATGAAGGAGACTCATTCTGTCCAAGGTAATACAGAGATAGACAAGCAAATGAAACCAAACAGAGGATTATTTTAGAAGGTGGTGGGGAGAATGAAAAGGGAATGAAAAAGGGGACCAAGACAGGTAAAGAACTACAGACAGACTAGTCAGCAGAGCAAGAGACTACAGGAACTGTAATACAGATCTGATAAATAGATTGAGGGCAAGGAAGAGCAAGCCAGATCAAAGAAGAATAGTAAAATAAATCTGAGTCTGTCTCAAAACCAGCCTTCCTAAATAGATTCTAGCTGAAGGATGTGATTCAAGCAGCAAAGTAGCACCCCTCCAAGTGGTCTGATAGGCAGGATTTTGGGAGCTGATGACCTAATTAGCCAGCCACTCATGTCATGTACCAGAAATGCCATCATAACACCCACAGTTTTGTCCACATATGGATGGATAGCAGCGGCAATGTTTGAGACTTTACAAAACCAGAATGTCTATTGAATCTCTTAAGTGCCTCCAAATCTTTTCAGAGTGTTTTGAAGGCATCTGATTTGATCTGAGAGTTCAAACTGATTTGAAGATTCTGTTCAAAGATTTGATTCAATGTGCTGATTTGACTCAACCGCCTTCAAATCAAATTATCCCTTTGAAGCTCTGGGCAGATCTGATACTACAGCTAGTGAAGCAATTCTCTGCAGTGGAGATGAGTTCACTCTTTTAAAACATAGGTTATTAGGTTAGTTAACTTAACTCAGACTTTCATATTCAGTACGTGAGATTTGTATAGGGGAACTTTGCACACAAACAGAAGTAGACATGGGTAGACTATCATAATTGCATTTTTGGTACAGCAGCAAATTTCCTACAGCTTTCAATGGGAAATCTTTTATTATCCTATAAATCTAAATACACATGATAGTTATTATTTACTGCAGGTTATAACCATCTCTCTGGTGTGACACATATCAGAAGGGTATCTTTTTTTTTTTAATTGTTGTTATTATGTTTGTTATATATGGTTGGATGGTTGGTTAGTGCACCCAGTGTGATTATTATTTTCCAAACACATAGAGAAAAATATTTTTCTCTGTCTCTGGCATTTGTTTCCTTCCACCCCTGACTTCACACAAAAAGAATATCTATAGCCAAGACTTGTAAGTGCCAAATCATTTTTCTTCTGGCACTATATTTTCTTTAATCAAACATATCTTATTTAATACCTACTCTTTCTTTCCCTGAGCACAGAATACTATTCGATAGGCTCCAGAAAGCAATGGAGAAATAAATTAAAGCTAGCTCTTGCTGTTTTTGAAATCAATAAGAATTTTGCTTCTGACTTCTGTGAATTGAATTTTTAAACTATTGGTGGAAAAAGAAGGGTATGTGCTTGGCCTACTCTCTCCTCTTTCCAGACTTCCAATTTTGCCCTTACAGTTAAAGCTGGCCCAGGAATCCTTCAGGAGGAACCCATTCTAGGACTCACTTATTTTTCCTTGTGAGGAGATACACTCTTGAGGATTAGGTTCCTTCCAGGTGCTTCTATAAATGTTAAGTGGCATGTTAAGTAAAGTGAAATAAAGCACATTTTCATGAAGAAGATGCCTTTGGTGCTTTTACAAATCATTGGAAATATTAGTTAATTAAGCCTTGCAAACCCATACCCCTGGTAAATATATAATTCACATGAAAGATTTAGGGCCTGTTTCTGGCTGAATCCATATGTGGAGTTGGGCTGTGAGCAGCTTACTTTCAATTCTGAAAGTCTTTACAGGCTTTGGCAGGCAGGGTGCTGGTGTGTGCACATACCAGCATGAATGCTAAACAGGAAAGTGAAGCCTTGCCTGTGAAAGTCCAAAACCAAATCAGAATTATGGTAAATGTAGTCCAGGAGCAGTCAAAGGTCCAGGTATCACAAAAAGGTAGTCAACAGCCCAGGCTGAAAAAGCTGAGGTTCAAGTAGCACATGGGATTCACAGCCATGAAAGTACAGAGTCAAACTTGGAGCGGTTGTTCCCAAATGGGAAGTAGCTGATGGTAGCTGCATTGATATAGGCCAACATGTGGGAGGCTCAGTTATGGCCACTGCCATTTTACTTCTCATGAAGCTGAGTAGACAGCCCCCACTTAGATCTCCAGAGTTTACAGTGCATTCTCACGTTCAATGGCCATTTGGAATTGGGGCCTCAATTAGTCTTCAGGGGAAGAAATGGTGAACTAAAGATGGCTCCGTGAAAAGCAGATCCTACAACCATGGTGGAATGGAGAACCGGCAAGTAGACCAGCTTTTCATAATTCCTTTCTGGACAAGGAGAGGACTTGAGATCGTCCACAAGTGGTCCAGACTGCAAGACAGTGGTCTCCAGCGGGGTAGAGTTCTGGAAGACAAGGGAACAGCCATCTTGCTCAAACCGTGGTCAGCATTTTTGAAAGGACACTGGGTTCGCAGACTTCCTTTTCCAATCACTTTTGGAAATTGCTTGTTAACTGCTTTTCAGCTATCAGGAACCTTTGGATTGACACATTTTATAGCACCGGGTGAGTTTCCTCCAATCCTTAGTGAAAGAAGTTTTAAATACAAGTTTAAGGCATTGTTTTTTTTAAAGAAACAGCAAAAAGGTGATTAAAACTTTCATTTTAAAAAGTTACAAATGGACTAAGGGTCAGATAAATTTGAAATAAGTTTTTGGAATCAATTATAAAGAATCCTTCTCATGGGAAAATGCTTTTGTTCTGAATTCTTAAAAAAAAAACCATAATAAGCTAAGACTTTAAAAATTGGACACTAGAGGGAACTAGAAGGAACTAAAGATTATAATTAAAGGAAAAGAATACTCAAACTCAAATTATTAATACAGAATGAAGCAAAATATTTTAACATTGGACATATTGAAGGATATTTTTGAACAATGGACCCAGAAGTTAATTTTAAGAGTTTCTGCCTTTATAGACTGTGTTTAAAAGATGTTATGGAAGAGAAACAAGTTTTATCTGACAAGATTGAAAGTGGATTTAAAAATGACAGGCTACAGGAATGACATGGAAAAAGATGTTACAATGGACATACAAAAGAAACTGACTGATGTCTTAATAATTAAAAGGGATCTACAAATAGCAAACCAAGAGTGTGACATGGATAATTTCCTATATTGGATTTACCAAAGAGGCTTGTTAAAGCTTTGAAGAATTTTGTGAGAAGGGACAAAGAAAAAAATGAAAAGAAATCAAGTTCTAGGACATTGTGAAAAGTAAAAGGAAGGAATATAAAGTTGGTTTATTTGATTGAGATTAAAATAGATATGTTGTTAACTCTGGTAACCTATATTGGACTTTTGCTGACATCAGGACTGAAATGATGAGGCTTTATAGATTTGTTTATGGATAAGAGATGGGATATGGGAAGATCATTTGTTGTAATTTAAGAGACAGTGATAAGTTACTAAAATTGTTTATACTTGTGATGAAGGGGGAAGTCATTTCTTTATATATTTCTTTTCCTTTTCTGTATTATATTTTTCTTTCTTTTCTATTTTTCTTTCTCTTCTCTCTCTCTTTTTTACTTTATACACCTATTTTCTCTTTTTATTCTTTTCTTTTTTGTTTGTATTAGTTTGTATTGTTTTAAATGTAATTTTTAATAAAATTGTTATTAAAAAAAGGAATTGGGGCCTCCATCATCAGAACTGTCCCACACCAGTTCTGGATTATTGCTGGTGGAGTGGCCTCAGATGCTTCATTGTTGCCCAATTCTTGAAGGCGACATTCACCAGGAGCTGGCCTCTCTGTGTCTGAGTCTTTTGCCTTCGGGAAACCATGATAATTTATACAATCTGAATAGAAATCAATTTGTTTTGGTCATATCGGTGTTTGACCACAAATCAATCAAAAATATTATTCATATCATCAGACACTCAGAGATGTGAAAAAGATGTGCCTTGTTTAGGGATATAGAATGAGCCAGCTTTTGAATCAAACTTCCAATTGAATAGAAAGGAGAAACAATGGTCCTATCAGCCTGGGCTGGGAGGTTACATTTTGCTCTGGTGTCTTAGCTTTGCTGCAAAGATCATTTCAGAAGTGAGATAGAATGAGAGCAGTTTATGACTTCCTGCTGTGAAAGGTAAGGTAAAGGGCCAGAGATGGTGCCTGTTCCCTTCTTATTTAATTATTCGTGCATTTCTAGAGCTCATGGTGCAATGTGTATGGTGTTATCCCCTGAGTTTATTCCCATAACAGCAACTCTATGAGGTTGGTTGGCTGAGAAAGGAGTGCTGCCTCAAGGTCACCCAGTAAGGTTTGTGATCAAGCCCCAGGCCCAGTCTGACACCTTAATTATCACATCATACTGGCTATCACTTTCAATACAGAAGCCAGCTAGAATGCCAATGGCATCTTATCTCAACATTAGTGATGAAACACTGTCCTTCATTTCATCCAAGGATTAGGGTTGGCTGAAGGACAGATGAGGGAGACCATTCAGCCCTGTCCTCCATGCTTAACACCTGCTCCCTGAGGGAGACCACTCACACTGCCTTGCTGCGTCTCATTCTGAGAAGTGCACAGTCCTTTCCGTCCACACCGATACACTTTGGAATGGAATCAACAATGCAATAACAAGCTATTTGGAGGTGGGAAACACATTAAAAATGTGAGAAAATATCTAAAATAGGCTTCACATTTTAAAACCTGGCTTTGCTGCCCGCCTACTTGATGAAATCCCACCTATTTTATATTATTAATCCCAACTCTCATTGCTGCCCTGGTTCCTTAAATCTCTGTGTGTATGTGGATCTGGCCATTAAAAGACTGCCCATCCCTGACTCAATGGGAAATCTGGCCTTGCAGAATTAGAAATAATATTAGGCAGGGACTTCCACAGAGAGAATAAAAAAGGTCAAGATGGCAGCCATGGCCATGTGATCAAAATCCTACTCTTTGTTAATATACATCATGCATACAACACATATTAAAAAGAGGAAGGGCTTTAATTGTGCAATTGTGGCTGTGCGAACCCAGTCTTCAGTCTTCAGGTAGAGCAATTTTCATGCCTCTGAATGAGTATGTAAAGGCTGTGGTTTGTATATCGTTCTGGAATTTGCATCTCCCTTTAAAAATGTAATATGGGAAGTTCTGTGACATTCAAGTAAAATAAAATGATAGCTACAGATAGTTCCCCAGAATGATGGATAAAATAGCTAAATGAGAAGGCAGGATCTGAGACTTCAGGGGGACTATGTTGCTTAGAATGTACCTGAGAAAACTGCATTTAACTAGATGGATAAGAAACTAGTCAAAAGGAAATCTGAAATTTGTGTTATTGGCCCTGATGCTATCTTTCAGCACAAGTCCTAAATTTATCTTGCATATATTAGGATAAAGTAATATCCTACTGTATACTGGTCCAATAAAAATATAAAAAATATTTTATGTATGCAAGGGTGTCTGTCAGAAAACAATTTGAGCAATTTCATGGCTATGCTATAGAAGCTCCATTTTAAAACTTACAGAGATTTGGAGAGGTTTAATTTGGAGTTCAGAATGATTTTTGAGTAGAACTTTAAACTTTATGCTGAATTAGAACAGTAGATGAAATAAGACAGAGTATTTTTAGGGTAGTGCGGTAAACAGGTTATTATAGACATGACTGGATGCTGAACAAAAAGTGGAATTATCTCAAATTCAGGGCCCCTGAATTTGATCAAAATCCTACTCTTTGTTAATATACATCATGAAATAAGACATGATATGCCACATGTTCTTCAATGGCTGTTGAGCTCCCAAACACTGACCAACACATTTTGATATGGGCACAGATATGAGGATTACATTTATTTACTGTATTTTAGAAAGAATGGCTGAATTTTTTTATTTCAAAAAATCCAAATATCACATTCTACAGTGTGATGATGATGATGATAGTGCCACACTTAGCCAAAGGTCATCAATCTCAAACAACTAAGAAAGTTGGACCTGGTTAGTACTAGGTTAGAAACCATGACGAGATATGGGAGCTGTAAGCTAGACTGGGAAGTAAGAACTAATCCCAAAAGGCCGCGTTGGTGAACCACTTTCATATTGTTGCCAAGAAAACTGCATGAAGTCAAGAAACATTCCCTTTTTTATATTCTTATTGTAAACTTTTCAGGCAATTTATAGTAAGTTTCACCCATCCAATATAATCATGGAATACGGCAAACACAAATAAAGGATATAAATATGAAAATCATATAAACCAGCTGTTGTTAATTGCGTTACTGTAATTAACTGAAGAAAACTTGCATTGCCTTTATTTTTCACAAAAAATAAGAGGCTGAGGATTTAGATATTTACTGTAAGGGCCAATTTTGTGGGGTGGGACAATCATTCCTAATGTGAAATAATCAAAAGAGAAGAATGAATGAATGAGATGCAGAGGGAATGTAAATTATTTTTCTTCCCCTTCCCTATTGTTCCCTTAGATCAATGCTCATGTTTTATTGCTTTCCCAGAAACAAAAGAAATTTTGAATTGGAAGGGTTAATAGAAGAGGCTTTCCTTCTGAAATTTGATAGATTGTATTTATATAATATCTCTTTTGGATGGATGCACTCTGTAATATTCTGTCTGGAATGTCTGATTGCTTCCTGAGATTTAAATTAATGACAGAATTTGAAGGATTGTGAGTATATGCTTGCAGGTGTGGTCTGCTTTGCCTACAAGCCTCAAATAGAAATCTCGCATAAATAGATTTTGAAAACTTTAGGTACATTATGCATCGAAAAAAGATTCATGTTGCTTGGAGTGTAAATGATGATAATGAAATTAGGTGAGATTATATTAAAAGCATAAAGGAATACAACATCGGACAGTGAGAGAATAGATACTGATATATTTTTGCAGACTCACTAATGAGAAAATATGGAAAGACACAGATACGGTGAGAATTATAGAATACCTGTCTTTGCATTTAGCAGTCACAATTATATGTCTTCCAGGACAGGACTGGTGATTTAAAGAAGAATGCAGAAGTCTTGGAATGTTGAAATCTCTGTAAGTCTCCAGCCCGAATTAGAATATTTGTTGGTGACAGATTCAATAACATGGCAGACGAGTCATGAAGGAAGCCCCCTATAGCTACATAATTTTGAAAGTACTTTTTTCCAAGTGAGTTTAGTTCTGATGGGAAGCAGTGCAAGCAGAACAAACCCAAGCGTGAAATATTTCGTTTCTTTCTTTTTTTTTCTGCATATTGGGAACATTACCAGATCAACAATATAATTACTGCATGAGAAGGACACTTGGAATTAAAATAAAAACTGGGATTCACTCAGAAGTTTCAGAGTTCCTCATAACTGATTCTTGTGATGCAATCATTCTGAAAATGAACAAAGAATATAGGGAAGCTCTAGGGACCAGTTTTTACCGCTAGCTGCTGGGAGTTTTCAAAGAAAGCTAGTGTAGGTGGATCTTACGGTAATTCATAAAGTAACTTGTATTGCCTTCCATTGTATTTTTAGTGTATTGAATTATGTATTTGTAGTTTTTTTTTCATAGGGTTGGATTATGTGAATTTAATGTTGAATTTTTAAATTACATTATTAAATTTTAATCGAAATGTTTGTAAGGCCTCTACAAAGCACAATGAATCAATAATTATGCAAGAAGGCATACTGTGAATCTCATGCAACAACTGTTTAGAGATTCTTTATAGGCACTGTTGCTTGATAAATTAGAAAGAAACAGTTGGTCCATGGGAATTTGGTAAAATTCTTCTCCTTCTCCTCAAGAAGCCATTGCTGGACCCCACTGTCCTGGACAATTTTCAGCCAGTCTCTCACCTCCCATTTTTGGGGAAGGTGGTAGAGAAGGTGGTGGTGCTGCAGCTCCAGAGGATCCTGGATGAAATGGATTATCTGGACCCCTTCCAGTCAGGTATCAGGCCCGGATATGGGACAGAAATGGCATAGGTGGTGCTTTTAGATGATCTCTGGCAGAAGCAGGATGGGGGTAATGCATCCATCCTGGGTCTTCTTGACCTCTCAGCAGCTTTCAGTACCATCAGTCATGGTATCCTTTTGGGTCAGCTGCAGGAATTGGGAGTGGGGGGGCCACAGTTTTGTGCTAGTTCACGTCCTTCCTCCGAGGCCAGTCCCAATCGGTGTTGATAGGGAGTGAGAGGTCCATCCTGCTTTGTGAGGTGCCTCAGGGCTTGGTGCTCTCTCCGCTTCTTTTTAACATCTACGTGAAGCTGCTGGGTGAGATCATCTGTAACCACGGGATGAGGAATCATCACTATGCAGATGACACTCAATTGTACATCTCCGTCCTGGGTGAAGTAAGTGATGCTGTGGATGTTTTTTTGTGGTGCTTAGAGGCTGTGGGGGTCTGGATGGGGAACAACAGGCTTCAACAGAACCCTGGTAAGATGAAAACCTGTGGGTTTGGGGCTGTTCTATATCTGGGGCCTTACCATCTTTGGTCCTGGATAGGGTTGCACTGCCCCAGGCAGAACCAGTGTTTAATCTGGGGGTCCTCCTTGACTCATGACTTCTGCTCAAGGAGCAGGTAGCAGTCATGGCTAGGAGGGCCTTTGCTCAACTCTGTGTTGTGCTCCAGTTGTGCCCTTTCCTGGATTGGAAAGCCCTTCTCTCAGTCACTCATGCCCTGGTCATCTCCTATATAGACTATTGCAATGTGCTCTGCAAAGGGCTACCCTTGAAAAGTATCTGGAAGCTGCAACTGGTGCAGAATGTGGCAGTGCAGGGACTTATGGGTGCCTCTAGGGCTGTGCATGTAACACCTCTTCTGCATTAGCTGCATTGAGTGCTGGTTTGCTTCCAGGTCCAATTCAAGGTGTTGGTTATCAGCTTTAAAGCCCTTCATGGCATGGGCCAGCTTACCATCAATAACCTGGTTACAACAACCTGGTTACAACAACCTGTCCCATCCAGTCTAGCAGGAATGGCACGTTATGGACCCTGTTGGCTAAAGAATTTCAACTGGCAGAGTCTAGGAGGAGAGCCTTTTCTGCAATTTCCCCCGCCCTGTGGAACATCTTGCCCCCCTGAAGTGAGATTGGCCTTCATTCTTTTGGCCTTCTGGAACAGTGTTAAGACCTGGCTCTGCCAATTAGCCTAGGGATCATGGGGGGGGGGGGGTTTGCAGCACTGGGGGTGGTTGAAAGCTTGAAGACACTCTCTCCACCTTTTAATTTATATATTTTTGGACAGATTTTTATTTTTTATTGTTTTTTTTGCTTGTAAGCCACCTAGAATCACTTTACAGTGAGATGGGCAGGATATAAATTTGATTAATAAAATAAAATGAAAAAAAAAAAAAAGGAAAGACTGAAATTAGACTTCCCTTACTGTTGAGTACTGGACCTTCATACTACGTTGTGAAAATGGCACAACTGGATATGTAAACTCCTGTACAGCTTATAACTAAGTAGTACCAGTAATCTGAGCGCTTTAGAAAATGATATTAAAATCATATTTTAATTTAATTTATTTGATTTAATATGGCTGGGCAACTTTAGCAAGCTTACACACCAGTGGTAATGCTGTATATTATATCAATATAATATAATATTGTACATTATGTCAATATAAATACATTTGTATGGTCTGATGTAAATATTCCTAATATTTGAATGGGAAGTTCTAAATATGTGGATCTTTAGCAAATGATCTAGACTTTGAGGTCTCAGAATAGCATTGAGCTACAGGAATTATTATATGTCAAAAGAAGCTGCTTGTCTATCTAATTCAATGTTGTCTTGGTTAATTAGGATCACTCCAAGATCCACTGCTTCGCCTAGATCTATTTATCTAAAAATGCCAAGGATTGAACCAGAGATCTTCCATATGAGTTAAAGTTCTTTCTGTAGCTTATACCTCCCTTCCTGATTTAAAACAGAAACAGTACTGATGGCAGTGAAGTCGACTGTTTTGTCATTGATTGAATAGACCTATGTAGTAAAACATGTTTATTGCAAATTAATTTGAAATAAGAACTTTTCGATAGGTCATTAGAATTCTTTCAGCATATCCTTCCCATTCGGTACTATTTACTAATAAAAGGAGCAGAGGCCACCTGTATTGTCTTAAAGCAAAGCGTTGATGCTTTGAAGCAAGTCTGTTTTCCATCTGCAGTGTGTGTGAACATCACTCAAATTACTGTAAACGGCAGCCTCTGAACCAATCACAGCACTTTTTCTCTCTCACTTCATTTGCATGCTCAGATGCTGTTGGTTGGAAGAGTCTCCCAGAAGAAGGACATTTGTGGCAATGGCACAATATGGCATTGAGTGTGCTTCAGGGTTGCTTCCCACCTTGCAGGATTTCTAACTGTATGCAACCCACGTTTGCAATTTATCTATATATAGGCTTGCAGTTTGCCCATGATTTCCTGCACAGGAGTACCTTCATGGTAAGATCTTTTGCAATGTAGGAACAGAAATCTCATTGAAATAAATGGCAAAGAGGGCATTTCTTTTCTTTTCAATCCAATCTTCTATTTTTTCTTAGCATAGCCACAATGGCCAAAACAGCATTTTCGTATGATGTCTCTTGTCACATTGTGAAAACGTATTAGATTCCTTGTTAAAAGTGGACATGAGCTTTTATCTGTGTAAGGAAGGTAGTACTGAATAATGTATGTGCATAGCAACAATTAGAACTTTGCTCTTCTCTCTTTTATTGAAAAAAATAGATCTTGGTTGTGACTTGCTTGTGAAGAAGGTTTAAGAGAATAACTAAATAAAAGCCAAAGCCCAAAAAAGCTGATTCATCCTCAACCAGGGCCAGCAGCTGGCTCCAAGCAGAACTATAAAATCAATCTGTCACTGCTCACCGCATTATAGATCAGCAGAGAGATTCCGACTGCAGTGAAAGAGGCTGCGACTAGCTGCCATATAGGTCTTGCCTTTTGAGCCAGACTAGGAAACAGGAAGAAAGAATTGTGGCACCATAGCGATCAGAATGGAGTGATAAAAAACTAAGTAAAAGGAGATTTAAATCAAGCTGCTGGCTATCTGATTTGTATATTTTTTTTATCGTCATGCATTCAAATTGGTTGCTACGATAAATTAATTAACCAGACAATTTATGCTACCCAGGAACATAATTTAAAATGTTGGGTCACATAACCCACATTACTTTTTTATTATATGTATGTAATTTCAACCTGCTTAAGGGAACAATTATGAAGTTAAGAATTTTGTGTAGCTCTTTCTATACATAAGAATATAAAAATTATAAACACGACAATTCAGTGCTCAACATTCTAAAAGGCAAGATTTAGTTGTCACTTGGTTGAGTAAGTCAATGCTCATATTGTTTGATTGACAAAATCTAACAATTTAGCTATAATAATATAAGGAATTACAATTTAGGCTTGTTTTATATTCTATATAGAAAAACAGGTTATAATGTATTTGATAGAAACTCAGTTTTAGAGGAGATTATGGGTATAAATTGAAGAACTATGGACGGAGGTCCATAACATTGTACAGGAGGCAGCAACTAAAACCATCCCAAAGAAAAAGAAATGCAAGAAAGCAAAATGGCTGTCTGATGAGGCTTTACAAATAGCTGTGGAAAGAAGGAATACGAAAAGCAAGGGTGAAAGGGAAAGATATAAGCAAATGAATGCAGATTTCCAGAGAACAGCAAGAAGAGATAAAAAGGCCTTCTTAAATGAACAATGCAAAGAAATTGAGGAAAACAATAGAATGGGGAAGACTAGAGATCTCTTCAAGAAAATTGGAGATATCAAAGGAACGTTTAGTGCAAAGATGGGCATGATAAAGGACAAAAAAGGCAGGGACCTAACAGAAGCAGAAGAGATTAAGAAGAGGTGGCAAGAATACACAGAAGAACTATACAAGAAAGATCTTAATGTCCCTGATGTCCATGCTGGTGTGGTCACTGACCTTGAGCCGGACATCCTAGAGAGTGAAGTCAAGTGGGCCTTAGGAAGCATTGCTAACAACAAAGCTAGTGGAGATGACAGTATTCCAGCTGAGTTATTTAAAATACTAAAAGACGATGCTGTTAAAGTGCTGCACTCAATATGCCAGCAAGTTTGGAAAACGCAACAGTGGCCACGGGATTGGAAAAGGTCAGTTTACGTTCCAATTCCAAAGAAGGGCAATGCCAAAGAATGCTCAAACTATCGCACAATTGCACTCATTTCACATGCTAGCAAGGTTATGCTCAAAATCCTACAAGCTAGGCTTCAGCAGTACGTGAACCGAGAACTACTGGATGTACAAGCTGGGTTTCGAAGAGGCAGGGGAACTAGAGATCAAATTGCCAACATTCGCTGGATCATGGAGAAAGCACGAGAGTTCCAGAAAAACATCTACTTCTGCTTCATTGACTATGCAAAAGCCTTTGATTGTGTGGATCACAACAAACTGTGGCAAATTCTTAAAGAGATGGGGGTACCAGACCACCTTACCTGTCTCCTGAGAAATCTGTATGTGGGCCAAGAAGCAACAGTTAGAACTGGTCATGGAACAACCGATTGGTTCAAAATAGGGAAAGGAGTACGACAAGGCTGTATACTGTCACCCTGCTTATTTAACCTATATGCAGAGTACATCATGAGAAATGCCAGGCTGGAAGAATCACAAGCTGGAATTAAGATTGCAGGGAGAATTATCAATAACCTCAGATATGCAGACGATACCACCCTAATGGCAGAAAGTGAAGAAGAACTAAAGAGCCTCTTGATGAGGGTGAAAGAGGAGAGTGTGAAAGCTGGCTTGAAACTCAACATTAAAAAAACTAAGATCATGGCATCTGGACCCATCAATTCCTGGCAAATAGAAGGGGTAGAAATGGAAGCAGTAACAGACTTCATTTATTTGGGCTCCAAGATCACCGCAGATGGAGACTGCAGCCATGAAATTAAGAGACGCTTGCTCCTTGGGAGGAAAGCTATGGCAAACCTAGATAGCATATTAAAAAGCAGAGATGTCACCTTGCCGACAAAGATCCTCATAGTCAAAGCTATGGTTTTTCCAGTAGTAATGTATGGCTGTGAGAGCTGGACCATAAAGAAGGCTGAGCGGCGAAGAATTGATGCCTTTGAACTATGGTGCTGGAGAAGACTCTTAAGAGTCCCCTGGACTGCTAGGAGGTCAAACCAGTCAATCTTAAAGGAAATCAACCCTGATTGCTCATTGGAAGGATTGATAATGAAGCTCAAGCTCAGATACTTTGGTCACCTAATGCGAAGAGAGGACTCTTTGGAAAAGACCCTGATGCTGGGAAAGATTGAAGGCAAAAGGAGAAGAGGACGGCAGAGGATGAGATGGTTAGATAGCATCACTGAAGCAATGAGCATGAAACTGAACAAACTCAGGGAGGCAGTGAAGGACAGGAAGGCCTGGCGCAATATAGTTCATGGGGTCACGAAGAGTCGGACACGACTTAACGACTGAACAACAAAATGGGTATAAATAATATGTTCACCATGTATTAAGATACCACTGTAGACTAAGTTTTCAAAGAAGAGTTGATATATCTGAATATAAATATTTAAAAATTAAATTGAAAATGTAAAAAATTAATTTTAGAAATCTTGTTCTTAGTCTCCTGGTTCTGCAGAGGGGCAGAAGTGACTGTTGTTAATTTTTATTACTTCCTTTCTGCATAGCAATATCAACCTGAGTTATTCATCCAAAGCCCAGCATATACATAGGAGCAAAAATGAAACTAGGCTAGTGATGGGAATTGGTATCCTACTTAACACAAAGCACCATCAACATGTTGGCATTTGGAAAACATTAAAAACTTAGAAGTAATTGCTGTCTTTCATCTTTGGGACCAAACTTGCCAGTACAAACCAGGGCTGTGATGAATGATTTTGATGAAGGTCTCAAACTGATCAAAGCTGATCTCACAAATGTTCATTGCAGAAGATATTTCTTTTTTATTAGAGTTGAAACACCATTACTTTAAAACACTTATCATGTTTGAAGCTAATATTCCTATTTATGGTTACACTGCCAACTAATATTGGACTAGGTTAGTGTTGAGACAAGTTTGAAATTCAATTATTTTTTAATTTCATCTTCATGAGAAAGTGCTAGTCTTTCCTGAGGGTTATATTATATCTAATGGGAGAGGGGTAACTTTCTTATCCCCCTATTTTGTGCATTGTCAAGTGTTATCCTTTATCCTTCTGATTTTCACTTCTACCAAGAACATACACTGTTACTTGGAACCAGGGTTTACATCCACATAGAAAAGAAGGTTGGAGGAGTAAAGGATGCAGGCTGCCTTCACAGGTGCCTACTCTTATGACAAAGCCAGCTGGTTGGCAAGAGTGCCACCAATGCCACTATAATGGACTTCTTCAAGTCCCAGTCAGAGGGCAGACTATTGGGACCCCGATATCTTGATATACAAACAGTACCCTCCTCCCAATCTTCCTTTCTGTGCAAGGGCAAAATTATGTTAGACCATTCAGAATATTGACTTAAATACATGTTTTAGAAGGAAGGAAGGGAATTAAAATCTTGGATGAAAAAACAAACTCAAATCTACCCATCATATATGAAGGAAACTCTTAAGAGCTGGCCAGATATGATTTGATCTGAGGGCATTTAAATATTACTAGGTCTTATGAAGGAATATAGCTAGCTTTTTATTAGTTGGTTTAGCCAGAGATGACTATGTGCCAGTTTGCAGATCAAAAAGATGTCTCAATCATTAAGAACTGGACTCTACTATTAGAATTTATATTTAGTGGCCTTTGGCTGCTCTTGGCATGGTTGTAACATAATGAAGAATTCATTTGCATTAACCTGACCTTTATAGGTTTATGTCATAACATTTATTTAAGAACATAATCAGACAGAGCTTATTCACACAATCAACATTTAAATGAAAAAGAGCATATTCTCATTGTCTCAGCAGGTGGCAGCAGGTGGCAAATTTTATCTGGGCTTGGAAGTTAAGCAGAGTCAGGTTTAGTTCTTGGATGGGAGTCTACCAGGCAATCTCTGGGCTACAGACTAGAGTAGGAAGTTGAAAAATATATACCTAAAGATGGCAATGACAACCCCTTTCTGTACAGTTTCCATGAATGAGATTTGACTCAGGAAAGACTTTACATTTATTCTGATTGCAAATTTGGTGGGAGGCTGGTGTCATTAGTGTTTTAATATCCTGAATTATTTAAAGGTTTGGTTTTTTTTAAATCATAGAATAATAGAATTGCCTTTCTTCATCTTGGTCAGTCCATCAAGGGGAAAAAAAAACAGAGAATTTGATTGTTTTTCAGAAGTGGTACTTACAATTGCTAGCATTTTGAGAGAAAAAGAAAGGTTCATAAGGTAGAATGTTAAAATAACTTCTTTTGTTTCTACTGTGCATTAACATCCACAAATGACAAACTGAAGACTCAAAGAACTTATTTTTTTAACTTGCAGAAATACAGGTGAAACTCGAAAAATTAGAATATCGTGCAAATGTTCATTTATGTCAGTATGGCAACTCAAAAGGTGAAACCAATATATGAGATAGACGCATTACATGCAAAGTGAGATATGTCAAGCCTTACTTTGGTATAATTGTGATGATTATGGCGTACAGCTTATGAAAACCCCAAATTCACAATCTCAGAAAATTAGAATAGTGTGAAAAGGTTCAATATTCTAGGCTCAAAGTGTCCCACTCTAATCAGCTAATGAATCCATAACACCTGCAAAGGGTTCCTGAGCCTTTAAATGGTCTCTCAGGTTGGTTCAGTAGGAATCACAAGCATGGGAAAGACTGCTGACCTGACAGTTGTGCAGAAAACCATCATTGACACCCTCCATAAGGAGGGAAAACCCCAAAAGGTAATTGCAAAAGAAGTTGGATGTTCCCAAAGTGCTGTATCAAAGCACATCAGTAGAAGGTTATGTGGAAGGGAAAAGTGTGGTAGAAAAAGGTGCACAAGCAGCAGGGATGACCGCAGCCTGGAGAGGATTGTCAGGAAAAGGCCATTCAAAAGCGTTGGGGACTTTCACAAGGAGTGGACTGAGGCTGGAGTTAGTGCATCAAGAGCCACCACACACAGACGGATCCTGGACATGGGCTTCAAATGTCGTATTCCTCTTGTCAAGCCGCTCCTGAACAACAAACAACGTCAGAAGCATCTTACCTGGGCTACAGAAAAAAAGAACTGGTCTGTTGCCCAGTGGTCCAAAGTCCTCTTTTCTGATGAGAGCAACTTTTGCATCTCATTTGGGAACCAAGGACCCAGAGTCTGAAGGAAGAATGGAGAGGCACCCAATGCACGATGCTTGAAGTCCAGTGTGAAGTTTCCACAGTCTGTGTTGATTTGGAGAGCCATGTCATCTGCTGGTGTTGGTCCACTGTGCTTCATTAAGTCCAGGGTCAATGCAGCCGTCTACCAGGAGATTTTGGAGCACTTCATGCTTCCTTCCGCAGATGAGCTTTATGGGGATGCTGACTTTATTTTCCAGCAGGACTTGGCACCTGCCCACACTGCCAAAAGTACCAAAACCTGGTTCAATGACCATGGGATTGCTGTGCTTGGTTGGCCAGCAAACTCGCCTGACCTGAACCCCATAGAGAATCTATGGGGCATTGCCAAGAGAAAGATGAGGGACATGAGACCGAACAATGCAGAAGAGCTGAAGGCCGCTATTGAAGCATCCTGGTCTTCCATAACACCTCAGCAGTGTCACAGGCTGATAGCATCCATGCCATGCTGCATTGCGGCAGTCATTGCCGCAAAAGGGGCCCAAACCAAGTACTGAGTACATATGCATGCTTATACTTTGCAGAGGTACGATATTGTTCTATTTCCAATCCTTGTGTTATTGATGTCATGTAATATTCTAATTTTCTGAGATTGTGAATTTGGGGTTTTCATAAGCTGTACGCCATAATCATCACAATTATACCAAAGTAAGGCTTGACATATCTCGCTTTGCATGTAATGCGTCTATCTCATATATTGGTTTCACCTTTTGAGTTGCCATACTGACATAAATGAACATTTGCACGATATTCTAATTTTTCGAGTTTCACCTGTACCTTGACTTACTTTTAGAAAATATTAATTCAAATTGCATTCTAGCAATTCACAATAGCAGCCTTTGATCCACTAGTGTTCTAGCCATAAAACAACAGGATGGGCTTGAGTTTTCTGTGGATGAATTAAGAATTATACAATTGTGTACAAGTGACCAGTGTTTCAGAAATGAAATGCAGCCCACATCTGGACATATTTTCTCAGAAATATGTCTCATCAAAGACAAAGAAATTTGCTTCTTAGTAAGTATATATGGCTTGTAGCCATGTAACCTACTATGATGAATGTTCACTCAGAAATAAACCCCAATGCTCTTCTAACAAATCTTTGATTATGGCAGTTCCATTCTGCACACTGAGTATGTCTGTTAGGCATGGTAGAAATGTCTAGACAATAAATGTAGTTGGTGCATGGAATTTGTTAAGCCTGTGTAATCTCCTGAGTGGAATGTAACTTGCCAGCAATGTCTATCAGAAAGCCGAAAAAGACATCTTGGATGTGACTACCTGCTTGGCTGTGTAGTAATTTATAGGAACTTGTGAGATCATAATATAGGGCTGTTGAGCTATCTATAGTTTGCTATTCTACACTGAGATGATCTTAGATCAAAAGGAGCATAATGCTTCATTGGATGAGAACACACATCATACTCAACCATGCTGTGGACTCTGTGGTCTTGGTTTAGTATGTAGTGTAATCATGCCTATTCTACAAACCATCATTAAGGAATTCAAGGCTTAATGCAACATATAAACGCAACCTGGGATCAGCAGTGTTGTAACATTTTCACTAAATTGGTTATATGGGTCTGGAGAAAGAGATAGGGAAGAGAGAAAAGTTATCACCCTAGTAGTTGTTGAATGTACCTGTGGATCTCTCCAGTTGTTTGTATCTAAGGAAGACCACTTGATGAACTTGTGAGAAGTGTTGAGAAAGGGAACTTACTTACTTACTTACAAGTAAGTTATGTGGGTGTTTGCTGGAAGGGCTTGGCTTATTACTTTGGAGGGGCTGGATGTATGGTGCATATATGTGAAGGGCTGGTGTTTTTACAGCTGAGTTTTTCTGCTGAAGAGGAGAAAATACTTACCTGCTTTTTCCAGCATTGGAAGCTATGTGATACAAAAAGTTTTGGATTTCAGAGAAATGATGAGATTCCAGTCGATCCATGAAGTTCAATGGGTGATTCTGAGTCAGCTGCCTTCTTTCAGCCTCACCAATGCAGTTCAACATCCGGGCTTTTGTGTGGATAAAAGAGGAAAATCCATAGCTGCCGTATTCAGGTTCTTGGAGGAAAAAAAATATACAGATGTGGTGGTAGTAGATGCATATAGTCATGTGGTAGTAGATGCATATAGTCATGTGCAAGGGTGGGAACAGGTTTTCTCATCAGATTTTTGGTCAAGAGTTGCAAAATTTTCAAAAAGACCTTTCTCTATGGGAAGAAAGGACAGTGAACTAGGTGTGAATTTGCTTAAGTTTTTTCCCCACTAGTTTATGGATTGGCGCAATATAAATATGTGAATTAAATTAAATCCTAGTGATTTTTATCAGCAGAATATTAGTAAATTTTCATCTTTTTAGGGGACAGAAGATTTATGCCCATTAAACTATCTGCATGACCATATATTCTACAGGTCCATCCGGAGGTGTCTGCAGCAAAGAGTAAAAAAAGTCAAGATAGCATCCATGACTGAATAATTGGAACCCTACCAGCATGGTCCCAGTTGCCATCTTGGTTGTTTTGACCCTCCCTGTGGAACTCCTGCATGCAGCTTTACCCACCATGAGCAATCAATGATAAAGTGAGTCCACAAATGCCAAATTACTCTACCTACCGCCGCTCTGTGAAAGGCACAGTGTCCCCATTTGTTTCCTCAAAGAAAAAAGTCACAACCCCCACTGTTGGGCCAGCCCATTTTTTAAAGTAATGGACAGTTTACTTTGAAAGTATTTCTGGAAAAAATGTCTTGTTATAAGCTTTCCAAAAATGTAAATTTTATATTTGAGCTAAAGTCATCCTGAACTGAGTTGGACTCCTTGTGGCCATATGTGCACAAGATGACAGACTTCTTGGCAACAGTATGTGAAACGGTTTGCCCTTGTGGGATTTTTTGACTCTCCAGTCTAGCTGTAATGAATGGTATTTGCAGGCATATTGGGGATAAGAGGGAATACACAGGCACACATAAGTACACAACAAATGCACACATATCTGACTTCATAGTCCTGTTCCAAGAAATGAGGTTTAAGTAAAATAAGATAAAATAACCAGTGCCATAAAAGTGTTGTGCTATTTCTTGATGACTGAATGGAAGTCAGGGATCCTGGGAATTATATCCAGCAACATCTGAAAGGCTACAGGGTCCACTACTCTCATACTGGGCCGCCTCTAAATGTGCAGTTCTTCTGTGCATGAAAGAGAGAGACTCGGGGTGCAAGAGAAGGCAGAAGCAACTTATTTCCTGACTTGTGTATGTATAATAGAGCTATGAATAGTTGTGTACGGTTACTGAACATTATATTTTTTTAGCTGTCCCACACATGCTAATTTATCAGAATCGATGTTTCATAGTACATGATGTGATATTCCTCCAGTGACTACTTATATTTCTGGTGGTGGTGGTGCCAACACTCTGGAATTCCCTCCCCCAGTAAGTCTGGTTGATCTCTACTTTCTTGTCCTTTAACAAACAACTTAAAGAGCATTTTTTAATTCTCTACCTTTCCCTCCATAGTAGCCATGCTTGATTTGCTGCTAGATTGCTCATGCCTTGTATCTTTTATGTATTTTTGGTTTTGGTTTATTATGTTGTATTGCTTGTTCATTATTTTAAATAGCTTTATGATGCTAGTATTTTATTTTGGGCTATTTTTAATTCCTGGCTGTGATAATTATTTATTGAGTGTACTGTTAACTGCTGGGGGCTGCCCTGTAGGCTGAGAATGCACAGTATATAAATTAACAGAAGAAAAAATACTTGAGAAGACAAATAGGCAGATTTCGACTAGGGCTTCCATTGGTTGCATCGCATTCTGAAATTATTTTCATAATCCCTTATTCCCAGAAAATACTTGGAACGGTAATTTTGAGATAGACACGGAGTTTCACCAGATAATTTTCCGCTCCCTTAAGTTACATTACCCAGAACTTTTTTGATGAGAGGAATTGTGATGAGATACCAGCATGGTTAGAAAGACCTAGGTAGCTAACTGTCTAATAGCTGTTCTCTGAGGATATATCAGAGCAAGTTAAGAGTGATGTAGACTAGGATTGTTGCATTATTTCCCCACAATACCTGGGTGCTTTGTAACACCCAAACCCATGCTTTGTAACATGACATTTCACACATGCAACTTCCTGATGCCTATAGTTCATGCCAAATTGTTTTTAATACACTTGTTGAATTTGTGCCTGTTGTATAACTATTAATGATAGACGTTTGCTGGGAAAATATAAATGAAATAACAAGTAAGAAGCTTCTGACAACAGCTGGAATGTTTGAGCTTTGATGTACCTTCCCAACCATTTTTGATTTCAAGTATGTGATGGATGTCTCCTAGCAGCTGTTTTGCAATTGCATATAGGCATGCGTCTGGATTATGCATAATTTCTGGCCCTGTTGTGTATGAAGTAGCCTCTCATTGTATTGATTACTTACGTGGCCTTGGGGGATGTTTCCCACCTCTGTGCCTGTGAGTTTTGAAGATTCCTACCCACTGCCTATGGCCTACAGACATTAAAGATGCTTCCTGCAGTGATGTGTATTCAGCTGGTGAGGCATCGATGTAAAGGATGTTGGTATCTAGTGGTTAGAGAAGCCTATATGAAAAGGATTTATTGCCACCTGTTGCTTACGTGTAATATCATTTTCAGATGATATCAAAGCCTGTCACCTTCACATCCCCACATTTACCTATTTTTAGATCAAAGAGGCAGTTAAACAGCTATTATATGCGTGCATTTGTAGGGCTGTGGGCACATACAGCTATTTCTTTGGCAGGTCTTGTATCTGTAATGGATGAAGGTCCCATGGCTGTGATGAAGGATGTCAGTAACTGTGGCTTGCACAGGCACGTGCTCTGGATGTACATGAGGGAGATGCCCAACAGCTGTCCTGCAAACTGCTACTAAGTGACTGCGTGGGGCATGCAGTGCACAAAGCCTTTGGGGTGGCTGATCCTGACCACTGTCGAGTGTGTGCATGGGAAAGGTGGTTTCCTGGCAGCTCCTGTAGGCATAAGGTTATAAGTCACGGGTTAATCTTCCAGTTGATGCATGAACATCTGGAAAATTGCTGTCTCGTCTCCCTGCACACCTCTCTGTTCTTCTTCCCAGCTGTTGTCAGGGACGCGGGTCGGCGCCGGCAGCTGGTCTCGGCCGCGTGTACATCCATGGGGGACTTTCCAGGCAGCTGCTACCACTTGCGTGCCTGCATTTTGGGTGGGCAAATGGAAAAACGGGAGGCGAAGAATACCTGCTCTGCAGTTGCGACTTCTGTCGCGCCCTGGCCCCCCTCCTCCTCCTCCTCCTCCCCCTCCCCATCCCACGCTGCTGATCTCGGAGCTTCGGCGCTGCCATTCCTTGCACTGTGCACATGGATAACAATAACCAGCTGTTGCGTGTGCACGCAGGCGTGTGGCTGTTTCCCAGCCCTTGTTAAATTGTGTGTGTGTGGAGGCGTCAGTCGCGTAAAGGGTGCGCGGAGATCTCCAGCAACGGGAGCGCCAGAGTTGGGCCTCACCAGCCCCACCTGGAGAGCCGGGGAGACGGCGGCCGAACACCAAGTCGCGAGGCAACCGGCATTCTCCCCTCGGCGTTGCCACTGCCTGGCCTCCGGCTCACTCTCCTGGCACGTCCCGCCCGCCCGTCCTTTATCCATTCCCAGTGACGCGGCTGCGGTAGCGACGGCGGCGAAGCCCGGCTTCCTCAGCCGGCTTCTCCACCAGCAGCGCGCCACCTCTGCTTGCTCCCGAGTCCCGGCTGTGCTGCCCCGCGGTGGAATCTCCCGCTGCCCCGCGGCGGAATCGTACTCTGAGGTGACTGACGGCTTTCCCCCTCCCCGGGTGGGGGCAGAATCGAAGACGGGCACCATTTCAGAGAAGAAGGGAGTGCGCGCGCCACGCACGCACGCAGAGGTACGCAGGCGCGCGCACAGCGTGTTTCTCTCTCGGTTCCAGCCCTCCCCTCAGCGAACGCCAGGAATTTGAATGAAGAGTGGTCCTCCTCCTCCTCGATCTCTCGTTGGGATGCCAAGCCTGAACTTGGGGGAAGCGTCGCTTGCGGAGAAGCAGGTAGGCGGCCGGGGTCCATCTAAGCAGTCTCCGCGCGAGGCTGGACATGCAGCGATCCAACTCAATATTGGCGAGCGTCGGTGTGTGCGTGTTGCCTTTTGTAAAGCTCGGGCAGTAGGCGGGGGGGGGCGGGGGGGCGGGGGGGGGGAGAAAAAGATCGACGCTTCTCTCTCCTCCTGCCTGTCCCCTGCCCTAATCCCTGCCTGCTTAGAAATGCTGAGAAGGAACAAAATAGGGGATGTAGGCGGAAGGTCCGGGGGCGCGATCCGGGCGAGAGAAGAGTCGGGCTTGCAGGAGAGAGGAGGAGGAGGAGGAAGGCGAGATTTGCCGGGATGCGGGCAAGCCGAGCTCTTTCCTTGCTTTTTCAGGCATGGAGTTCCGGATGAATCTTCAGCCTGCTGGGCGCAGTTCTCTTTGGCTGGGTTTCTTATCCCAGTCTCTGCAAGAGCATTAGCAGCAGGAGGGAGGAGTAGCTTTTCATTTTTTTTTTTTTTTAATTTGCAAGCACGGTTGTGGCGGCGGCGGCAACAGGAGGAGGAGGAGGAGGAGGAGGAGGAAGCGAAGCCCATCCCCGCAGCCTTCTGCCTCCGCTTCTGTGTCATCCCAGGAAACTTTGGCAGGAGCGCTTTGCGGAGCCCGCGAAGGCTGGTCTTGGGCTTCGGGTCGAGGGCGGTGGGTCGACGTGTCTCCGGTGCCCCGGGTTGGGGAAGCCTTGGGCAGCTTGGCTGGGTGCAGAACAATGCCCGTCTTCCCCGCCCGCTTGTATACACACATTTAGATGTAAATGAAATACCGATTCCTTGTTTCCACGCTGAATAAGACTGACCTTTCCTGCAGGAGGGAGACGCTGTGTGGGCATCGCAAAGGAGTCCTGCACAAGAGCGTGCAAGTTTCGAGGGAATTGACCCTGCATGATGTCTGTGTGTGCGGGTGTGTGAGAGAGAGAACAGGTGGATTTGCCCATTTTGTATTTAAGCAGCAGCCAAAAGCACAAAGCTCCTCAAGGAGAATCCAAAGAACTGGATGGAGGGAAGAAAGCACACAGGACGGACATTAGTGGAAATAGTGTAGCAGTGATTGTTAAGAGCTGCTGTGGCACACACCTCTCTAGGTTGCCGTGGATATGTGTGCTTACAGACATAAATGTAAAAGAGCAGCTGGGGGCATAGCAAATGCACTGATTTTCATCATGGATGGCCATAAGCAGAGCATGGAGGATGCAAGCCACCCATCTCAGGAGCTATGAATGCTGTCTGTTGTATTTATGAGCCCAGGTGTGCGATCCAGGAAATCCTATAATCCTGTAATAAATCTATATTTAATCTTCTACCCAGTAAGTTTTGAGGATCTGTGGATTTGAGCAGAGAGAAGGTAGAAGCAGAGAAGTGCCAGTGCAGATTAAGGAGCACGCATAAGTGTCTGTGTTTCAAGTATTTTATATATGGGCTTCAGCTATATCTGCAATGGGTCACATTAGCCAAAACATTTGATCCACACTGGAAGACAATAGCCATGGAGGCAAAATGCCCCATTTGCCCCAGGTATTATGTGCCCATCATGATATCATCTTTCAGCATTTGGACTAAATGGGTTTCCAAGGCACAGCCCCTCCTGGCAAGTCTAGGAAAAGTGCAGCTAGGCAGCACTGCTAATATTTTTAAGCCAGCCTTATTTGCGTGCAGCATGCATTTTTAAATAAGAGCCCTCCTGGTCTTTCCATGCCCCCCTCAAGTCACCTAGCAGGAAGACCAGATGAGGAAACTGCAGGAGACAGAGGTTGTGATGGAGATATGATAGCATCTGAGAGAAGGAAGGAAGAACATGACTGCAGAAATCCCTCTGTCTTGGTTTACTTGAAGGGCAGCAGTGATAGAAAAAGGGATCCTATACTAATGTTTTGTTGATTTTTAGGAGTGTGGGAAACACTTTTTCCCCTTCAGAATAATTGTTCTTCTGTTGGTCTAGCCCGGTGCTCTTTAAGTGATGCCCTCCAGATGTATTGTTGTACCGCTTCTAGAATTCCCAGTATTGCCCCTGCTGTTTAGGAATTATGGAATTTGTAGTCCAGTACACCTGATGACACAAAATCAGTCAGTGGATGTTTTCAGTCAATTATCAGTGAATAGATGTTTGAATCAAAACAATCACAATTGTTACAAGAATATTGGGAGACTGTTGAGAAGGCATTGTTTTATCATGTGTAAGAATGATAATGTGGTTTGTTTTGCTGAATGTTTGAAGTTTGGTTAATGCTGGGTTTTAAATGCTTATAATTCCAGAAAAAGTCCTCAAACTCCAAGATTTACTGATACAATGTGATGATCACCTAAGGATGAATGCAATTTTCCTATGTCTTTAAAGTGAGGATTTATTTTTATTGACAAATTTACTTTGGGCATTCACAACATTGATTATCAGCATGAAGTAGAATGTTGATATTAACATTTGGATATTCTTAATTTCTTCTGGTACTAGTTGTGTGACATTCATCTCAGTTATAACATTCTTCTTTTCTCTCTTCTCTCTCAAATACTTGCTTTTAAGTAAGTACACTTATTTCAGATTGCAGCTTTATTAGAAAAGGCTTTATGGAAAACTGTTGAATTGAAGTCCAGCATATTTGGATCAGCTTAAAGGCAAAGAGACATTTTTTTATTTATTAAATTTATATCGCTGCCCATCTCACTAACATCTCTGGGCATCTTACAAAGTTAAAAATCCAGAAAACAATATAAAATCAACCAAAACTATAACTGCAAAAAGCATTAAAAACATTAAAACTATTAAAACCATGAAAACATAATCAGCAGGAGAGAGCACCATTCATTTTCCTAAAGTACAACCACTTAGTAGGCTCTCCACCAATGTCACTGGATCCTCAGGCCAGATGACAAAGCCATGTCTTCAGGCTCTGCCAGAAGGCCAACAAGTCAGGTGGAGCTCTCCTTTTGGAAACAAGTTGACTGTTACCAGTATGTACAGTCAACAGGGGACAAATATGTAGGGCAACGTCCCTCTGTCTGGAATCTTACAGATGTTTTACTGAAGTCCCTGATTCACAGACAGCAGTTTATGGAAGGTTGTATGGGAATATTTATCCTTTTGAATTTGATGTGGAATTTATGGCACAGCTAAAAATACTCAAGTATGATAGAACCATAGCTTAGAGGTTTAGGCTATATTGTGCATTCAGTAAATCCTGATTAAATGCTGGCATTTCTAAGTAGGTTTAGGTAGTTGTTGGTGGAAAGGACTTGAGAACTGGGAGAGCTGCTCCCAGTTGCTAGATCAGTCTTCCCCAATCTGATGTCTTCCAGGTATGCTAGCCTTCAATGAGAGAACTCCATCAACAGAACATGGGAATTATGGGAGTGGAAGATCAAATATTGGAAGGGCATTTGGCTGGAGAAGAGTGGATTAGAGGGGCAATAAACTTTTATGGGTAGTTGCCCACATTCCAATGTCTAGTAATTGACCAATTAATTCTGCATCCATAGGGTTTTATAATTGCAATTCATAGAAGCGTTGTGATGGTGGAAACACTTAGGTATTCCTTTAGTGAAGGGATACAGTCATTCAGAGAGAATGAAATTTTTTTGCTACAGCTGCTTTACAGGCTAAGAATCTGTTTCTAGACACAGTTCAAAGCACTGATTCTATAGTATGAAGCTGTATTTCATTTGGAGGAGACCATTTGAAAAACAACACTCTTTTCTCATTTATGTCAGGTTTCAAGAATATCAGAAGGCCGTCTTGGTCATTCTGTAGGGCAGTGTTTTTCAACCTTGGGAAGTTTAAGATGCATAGACTTCAACTCCCAGAATTCCCCAGCCAGAATTCTGGAAGTTGAAGTCCATGCATCTTAAACTTCCCAAGAGTGAGAAACATTGCCATAGGTATTGAAGGCATGATTGGCAGGAATACAAAAGAAGGCCTTCTCCAGGATGCTTCCCCACTACAGTATAAATTCTTTCTCAAGAGTCTCGGCTGGCTTCATCCCTGTTGCCTCCCTACAGGCATAGTTGTTTTTATTCAGGCAGAATTTGGCTTTATGTTGTTTTGCCCACTAAAGTAGGTTTAATTTAGACTTCTTTCCTCTTTATACTTGTTTCATATTTCATTATGTAAGGTTCTCGGCTACCCAGAAAACTTGAAATCAATCAACAACACAAAATAAGAGACTTCAAGCAGGGACTTCTCTAAGCAGATTTTTATTTGGCCAAGCAAAAGTCTGGGTGCCCACACCATGCACCAGGAGAGAGTAGGGTGGCACACCCTTGGAGACAAAAACACAGCCTTTTATAGTATTTTTAAAAAAGCAGAACTTAGTACCATTATGATAAAGATGAGTTTTACAGCCGATCAAAGAAACTTAAGCAGAATACATTATTCCCCGCCCCTGTTTGCTTACATTAATTTCAAATGAGTTCCCTGCCATGAAAGCCCCTAACTCTTATACCTTATAAGTCCCTGCAGACTCCTGTTCTCGGTCATCCTTCCCCTTGTCAGGCCGCAGACTTAGTTTTGGGAGGCGTTTCCTCACTATCTGAGCTAGCTTGTTTGTGGTTAGTTGCTTCCTCTTGCAATTTTGCTAAGTTCTGTTAGTATTGAAGCTTGGCTATAAAGAACTCTGTGCATGCTCTAAAGCTATGAAGTTAACATTGCCAATTTAGATATTGCCAATTTAGATATGGATCCCTTCATTCCCCTCTTTCAAAATGTTACAAAATGCTTTTTGTTTCCTTTGGATGTTCCTGAAAAGGGGGACAAGTTCCTTAGGGATGGCTTGCAAGGTCATTACTTTTGCTGGTTTACTGGGGTTGGGGGAAGAAGCAACTACAGTCATGTTTGAAATGGCAGATGTAACCATTTTTTGTATTAGAGGGATCATGCAGGGAATAAACATCAATCCTGCAAATGCACACAGCAAGAAAAACAGCATTTGCTTTACTCAAGTGGTTCTGGGCAGCCAGGACAACCACTGAGTCTGACCCAAGTCAGTGATTCGTTGTCTTATGTCAGAAGCCTTCTCTTTTAGTTCCTTGACTACCTGCCGAAGCACTCCAGATTTGTTGGTATAGAAGCAGCACTCTTCCCCAAGGAAGAGGCATAGACCTCCCTTCTCAGCTGTGAGAAGGTCTAATCCTCTCCTGTTCTGGAGAACTATGGCTGCCAGTGAATCTAGTTGGTTCTGCAGTTCCCCCAGACCTTGTGCTATTTGATCCAGACCACTCTGGAAATCTTGTGATAATTTCTGAATTTGAGTGGTAGAATGTACTACTCCAGCCACTCCAGTACCAATACCAGTGACTATTCCTGCTGCCACAAGCAAAGGGAGCACAATTGGGTCCCTCTTTCGGTGTATGTGTCCTATCGGGAATAGGGGGATCCTGTTTATTGACAGTAACTCCTATGTCAGGTGAGAGAAAAGCAAGAGTACATATCCCACCCCAGTTAGGGGACAAACATCGGTATGCATTTGTTTAACAGAGGAAAAAAGATCCCAGCTTCTTCTAGACAGGATTTCAGGGTAAACTGGAATTTTTCCTGGGTATCACTCATTTCAAAGGTTCCAGCCAAAAACATCCCAACCCCAGGTTGCACGCTCTTCCAATCCTATGTGGTGGATTCCATTGTTTTATTAACCACTATTCCAGGGAGCAGGGGGTCTATAAAGTAAGAGGTTTCTTCCCACTTCCCTTTCTGAGACCTTTGTAATAAGGGTACACAGTCTTGTCCCTTTTGGTTTTTTATGAACCATGGGGGGAAGGAAAATTGATCATAAGCAGGTTTGTCATTGTACCAGCCTTTCGTAGTTCTGTCCTTGCCAATATATATATGTTCGGGCTCTTCTAGTAACCTGTACCTGGTGACCTTGAATAGTGGCTGGCATATAAGGGTGTGTGTCGTTGATGACAAATTTGAGTTGGGTGAGACAATCATTAACATCGATTGTCCCCTACATTGTGGTGTCCTGTAAGGTTAAGCCACTGTACACACAGGGACATCTTTCCTATGCTATGAGCTTTGTTAGTTATTGGTCCATCTATGGGAAGCGAGGCTCTCAGTGAGTTTAGTGTTTGCTTATAGACCTGAAAGTAGTGTTTAATTTTTCCAGCGGGTGGGTCTTTTCCCTCGAAGACTAGTTCGGTTACGGTCTTATACCACCACTGAGGTGGGGTGGGGAAGGCTTGATGGATCTCTGTTGGCATGGGCAAACAAACCCAACAATCATTTGCCACCTTAGGGTTGCCCTGTTTAAGCAAACTATAAGAAAGATTCAGGGTTTGGTCTATGTAGGTGCTCTTTCCAAGGTGAGCAGTAAAGTTCTTGGTGTCTAGTTGATTTGGCATCCTTGGAATCTTCAAGGGAGGGTTTTGGCTTCGGCCTTTGGACCTTGTCGTTGTGAGGAGACTTACCAGCCTCAATATCAGTGAGCAAAAACAATCCAATTTCCAGTAAGCACAGAACAAGCTTTTTCAGACAAGCATTTTGGAGCTTTTCCTCAAGGATCAAGGGCATTCTCCCTGAAATAGAAAGCAGACCCATCCTGAGGAAAAACACAACAACAAAGCCACAGAACTGCAAAATAAAGAAGGGCTATCAGGCAGGTGATTCCCAAAAGAGTCCAATTCACATCAGTCAGGAGGGAACAAGTCTCTGGGAGATGCTTGAGTACAGTGCAATCTGAGTTTCGGGCCTTCCAGCTGCTGGGCTTGCCACTCTGGAGAAGGAGGCTTGTGGACCTTCTTGACACAGGAACCATGCACCCACGCTTTCACACCCTCAACCTTCACGGCCGTCGGGGTGCTAAGCAAAACTTGTTTTGGCAATGACCACTTTGGCTCGACACTGGAGGGCGACAGTTCCTTAATTAGGACCCATTCTCCTGGCTCAGCAAGCGGTGGCTGTTCGGTAACAGGAGGTAATGCAGCCTGTGCCTGTTTTGAAATAGAAGATAACACCTGCGCCAGATTAAGCAAATACTGAGTGATGTTTTTCTCTCCTGTGTCACTATTCTTGAGGTCTTGGGACACAAAGGGTCTCCCATACATCATTTCAAAGGGGGACAGGACCAGCGTCCCCTTTGCAATATATCAGGCCTTAATGAGGGCTAGAAGTTCTGCAGCTTGGGTTGAATAGTGGCTAGGGAGTTTTTGCATATGGAGGGGGCCTGCCTCAGTAACAACAGCAAACCCAGTACAGCGGCGCCCCTCTTTCAAAAAGGAGGAACGATCAGTCCAAAGTTGGAATTCTGCATCATGAAAGGGCTCAGATTTTAGGTCCGGGCGGATTCCGGTAACTGCCTCGAGAGCCTGAAAACAGTTGTGGGGAGTCCACTCTGAGTCACTGGGGAGTGGTAAAAGAGTGGCAGGATTTAGCCGTTCGCATCGGTAGAGTTGAACATTGTTCTGTTGCAAGGGGGATTGCAGGGCCACAGCTAACAGAGTGGCCTGTTTCTTCATTTCCTTATCCTTTTTCCTCTCTTCTTCCTCATCTCTTTGGGCAAAAACAGTGAAGTATAAGAGTCTCAAAGTTCTGGGTGCTGGGAGCATCGAGTTTTTGGAGCTTTCGCCTAATATCAGGGGGCACTTTGTCCCACAAAGGTCATCTTTAATATGGCCTTATTGGCTGGGAGGTCAGGGTCTAAATCAGTAAACCTCCATCTTTAAGACGGTTGAGGAAGTCAGTAGGGGATTCCTTAGGCTCCTGAAGAATCTGGTGGACCCGGTAAAAATTGATGGTCTTGGGGACCCCAGTCTTAAGTCCATGAATGATACTGTCTTGGGCATGTTGGATGGCCCATAGACCGTTATCTGTGTTGGGGTCTGCCGAATAGGTTGGAACCATGATTTTGTCAGAGGTGGGCCAAGCTGCATTCGCTTGGCCATCCTGAAGGGCTTGGGCACGGGCAGCTTTGTAGTGGGCAACAGCCGCTTTAATAACTTGGTGACGGTCTTCCGCTCCCAAGAGGGAAGACAAAAGGGTAAACAAATCAGGGACCGTTGGCCTGTGGGTGGCGATAACGTGTTGAACCAGGTCAACCTATTGTTGTGGGGATTCATGATAAGGGGGAAAACTCTCTTTCCAATTAAAAAAATCAGTAGTTATAAATGGGGTATGCACATAAGCAAGTCGGACCCCCCATAGGTATTTGCCTGAGCGGGGCTACGATGGAAGGGCCGCTCCAGTGGAGTCGGATCTGGGGGCCGATAGACACTCCCTGTCCACGTGTGTGGGGGACTCGGGGTGACTGAAGGGGGCGCAGAGACCTCTGTTTTGAACGTCCCATTAAAGGACAGATTTTAGATGTTGTGGTAAAAAGGCCACACTGCCTCTGTAGGTCAGTTCTCAAAAGGAGGTTGAAGAAAAAACTGGTGTAGAGCTCCTCTTCTGTCTTCCCCTCCACGGCCAAAAAAAAATTAGACAAATTAGTCAAAATTTCCGGATTCAGGGTCCCTTCGACTGGCCAGGGAAGTTGTCTGAATCCCAAAAAGTATGTCGGCCCAAGGGAGTTACAAAAAGTCTTCAGTTTGTCTTTCTGGAAAGTGATTGTAACAGCTACTTGGGGTTTTAGGATATCCCAGTGGGACAAGACACAATCTAAGGGGGTACATGAATTTTGAGTTCCTACACTTGGGCCCTGACCTTTGGACAGGTAGGTATTTTTATTTCCCATCGTGACTGTTATTATTGGCCACCGGGGGAGAGTTGTCCTTCGCCCAGATCTGGTCTCCTCCTTGGCCGTGACAACCTGCCAGCAGACGCTGGTTGTTTAAAGGCACCACTCCAGGAGTTAAAATACCCCAGTCTACCATCAGGCGCTGGCTGTTTAAAGACTGGTAAGATCCAGACTAAGTGAGTCAAAACTTCCCCCTCCCTCAGGTCAATGGTCCTCATGATCCCCAGGAGATTTCTACATGTCACTTACAACAGCTGCGTTTGAGGCATTCAAATGCCCTCCCTTTCTGGGGATTTCTTGGGCCAGGACCTTTTCCCGGACTCAAGGCACCAACGCCCTCCCACCCGCGGCTTCTGACAGCCAAAAAGGGGGCTGGAGCCTCCCAGCAAGTGCTGGCAACTTTAAAGTCTCCGTCCCCAGACAACCTCCCAGCAAGCGCTGGCAACTTTAAAGGCTGTCTTCTGACTAACCACAACCCGCGGGGAGGATTTCTCAGAGCATTCTGATGGACTCGGGACTGGCCAAGTCCTCTCCTATGTAGGGATCCACATGGAGCTTTTATTTCTCACCAGTCACTCAAATCTCTCTTGCTTTGGTTGTCTCCAGCCACGTTAGCCTCACTTGGGTCCAACAATGGAAGCGCGGATCAGACCTCCACATTCACTTCGCAGGCAGATCCCTTGTGGAAATTTCCCGCATCTCAAACACACACACTCACCCAGCATTCCCCAATACGTCCCTCTGAAGTATTAACCAGCTCCTCAAAATACTTACACCGTGGGCACCAAAACATCTACCATGTCACCGAAGAGATTCTCACAGCCTGTCCAATGAAGATCAAGAAGTCCCTTGACATTCGGGTTCAGACTCGAATCAGGGTCTGCTGGCCCCACCCGGGGCGAGGTCGCTGGAAACAAAAGGGTCCAGGAGCGCTCATGATCTCGTCACCTGTCTGGGTTGGTTTCCCCTGTGAGTTGTCACTGAAGGCAGAACCTCAGCAGGGCTCTGAGGTGGGGGCCTGATGGTCAGGCTGCCCCAAAGGAACGTTGCCTTCGAAACCCATGTTGGGCGCCAAAAATGTAAGGTTCTCAGCTACCCTGAAAACTTGAAACCAATCAACAGCACAAAATAAGAGACTTCAAGCAGGGATCCCTTCAATTATAATTCTATATTTTAGGGTTAGCTGCTTTGAATAATATTTTGAATGGAAACATAGGACATACATAAGGTAATTTTTGTAGCTTCGGAAATTTAGCAGTATTTTTTTCTCATGATATCTTCATTGTTTTGGAAGGATGCATCCAAAACAATGACAACCTCCGTACAGAACAAGGATTAGAATTTGGGGATTTCTCTTCTAAGCCTAACCCTGGAAAACCCTGTAACATCATGTTTATTACTGACTTTCAAGCGATCTTCCTCAAGGAACTTTTTTCCACATTAACTGGCTTGCTACAGAATGCAAGTGTTTTGCAGAGAAATTTTGTCTTTTTTTTTGTATGTAATTTGTATTAAAGATTATTAAAAGGGAAGATAAAAACGAATACAAACTAATATAAAGTAAGAAAAACAAAAGAAAAAGAAAAGAAAGAGAAAACTATAAGTGCATATTCTTAATATGGCATGTCTAACAGAATGATTTTTAAAATTCACATTAGCTTTGACTTTGTTGGGTGGCATGCACAAATATCCATGCCACCCAAATCTTAGGTTGTGTCCTTCTAATCCAAAAGTCTTCTATTTCTCAGCAGCACCCACTCTTTCATCCACATCAGACAGCAAGCTGCAAAATACAATTTCAATTCAGGTAAACCTAATCTTCCTCTTAATTTTGCATCTTGTAACGCCTTATATTCAACTTATGTTTTTTTCCCCTGCCAAAGAAATTTAGATATATCCTTCGGCCACTGTTTAAATGGTGCATCAGTTGTCAAAACAGGTATAGTCTGAAACAAAAACATAATTCTAGGCAAGACATTCATTTTTATCACAGAAATTTGTAGTTTTTCCCATCTTAACATATCTTTTTAAAGTTCATTCCACATCTTAACATAGTTATTTTGAAATAACATACAATTCATATTTGTATGTTATTTGTATATTTGCATGTCATTCATACCCTGATATTTTACCTTCTTCTCAATCTTAAAACCTGTTTTATTCATCAATTCTGTTTGATCGTTCATTTTCATGTTTTTGTGAACATCTTCGTCTTCTGTTTATTAATCCTGAAACCTGCTAATGCACCAAATTCTTTTAATTTGCTCATTAATATTTCAATTCCCTTTAAAGGATCTTCCAGAACCAACACCAAGTCATCTGGAACAGCCATTAACTTATAAGTTTCTTTTTTAATCTTTACTCCCACAATCCTCTTATCTTGTCTTATATATCTATTCAGTATTTCAAGAACCAAAATAAATAAGAGAGGAGACAGTGGACATCCCTGTCTTGTTCCTTTTTTTTTTATCTCACAGGGTTTTGTTAGATCTCCATTAACAATTATTTGTGCTTTCTGTGAAGTGTAAATCGATCTTACCCATTTTATAAAGTTCTCTCCAAAATTCATATCGTTCAAAACCTTGAACAAGAAAACCCAGTTCAAATTGTCAAAGGCCTTCTCTGCATCTAAGAAAATCAATGTGGCTTGTTTTTCATTATGTTGCTCCAAATATTCCAAAATGTCCAACATATTTCTAACATTGTCTTTTAACTGTTTTAGGAAAAAACCTACATTGATCCTCATGAATAAATTCTTGCAAAATTATTTTTAGTCTATCAGCTAGAATCATGGTGAATGACTTGTCATTATTCAATAATGAAAGCCTATAGTTTCTTGTTAAAGTCAAATTTTATCCCTCTAGGTATTAATGCAATATTGACCTCTTTCTAACTCTCTAGCATCTTTCCTCTCTTACTGTTAAGGTAGATAATTGTCATTGTAAAAGTTTAATATGTTGAGAAATACTTATCTTCTCTGGAAATTTCTTTAGTTCTTGTTCTTTTCTCTTTATTTCATCCAAAATAGTTTGTGTTTTCTCTTGACTCTTCTTTTTAAGTTCACTATTATGTTGTATAAAATAACCTCTAATAAAAGCTTTACTTGCATTCCAAACCATTCTTAAATCAATGCCTTTACTTCAATTTTTTTTTTTAAAGTCTTAATTTCTTTTTACAATCCTCCATTATTTCTTCTTTCTGTAGCAACATTTCATTTAGTCTCCATCTAAAAGAATTAGATTTTCTTTTATAAACCAAACTCACAGGATTATGATCTGAAAAAGTCTTTGGTAATATCTCTACTTTAGAAACCTTAGTAGCTAAGTTCTTTGAAATCCAAATCATGTCTATTCTTAAAAAGGATCTATGTCTTTCAGAAAAGTAGGTATACTCTCTTGAATTGCCATTTTTCTGTCTCCATATATCAACCAACCCTAAATTGTCCACCAAATCAAAGAAAACTTTTGGTAATTTGCCTTGAGTGATGTTAATATTTTTCTAAGAAGTTATATCCAGTCGTGGGGAGATCACTCCATTCCAATCCCCATCATACACCAATTTTCATAAGAAAAAACTATTAATCTCTAAATAAGTCATTTATAAAACAATGCTTTCTTCTCATCTGGGGCATAAATTCCCAGTATCAAAGTCTTAGTCCCATGCAACTTAACTGCCACCTCAACAAATCTACCATGCCCATCAGTCAGTTCAAATTCTGGTTTTAATTGAGGATATATATACAAAACAACTCTCTCTTTTTTTTGTTCCCGCTGAAACAAATTCTTCACCCAAATTTTTATAAATCAAATATTTTATGTCCTTTTTTTTCTAATATATGTCTCTTGTAGGCAAATTATATCTTGTTTTAATTTTTTCAAATAATGAAATATTTTTTTCTCTTTTGAGGAGCATTTGCTCCATTTATATTCCATGTTAAACATTTGTAATCCATAATCAAGCCAAAAATTTAGAAAAATGAACACCTGTAGCACCTAGTTCAATATCATCCCTTTCAGTTTCCTGTGGCACCTTTTGCAGTTTTTATGTAGTTTCCTCTGACACCTTCATTTGAATCTCCTCAAATTCCTCTTTGAAGTTTTGTAGGAATGGCTTCGCCTTCTGGACAGAATTCAGTCGAAACACCTGCTGCTTGAAAATAAAAATCACCACCTTCCAATTTATCCCATCAAAATGGGATTTTTTTTTGCTTTAATCTCTCAGTCAAAAAAACAAAACAAAACAAAACTACTCTTTTGTCTTATGCAAAATTCTAATAGGAATTTCTTTAAGAACAATTATATCTGTATTATCAATCTTCAGTCTCGTATTAAAATACTGCTGCAAAACTTGATCCCTTGTCTTCCCTTGGAACATTTTAGTCTTGCAAATTTTGTATTTATTCTACATAAATTTCTGTCTTTGTATCCTCCTTATCCCAGTCCAAAAAAGTTGCTAAGATTTTAATAATATTTTCTTTAGTATCTTCACCAGAATCCTCTGGGATTGCTCTAAGTTTCAAACAAATTTTCTTCTCTCTCAATTCCAGTTGAGCTAGATTATCTAGCTGTCTTTCCAACTCTCTGTCTATAACTTCTGCCTTACTCTCCAAAATTTCCACTTTGTCATTAATTTGTTTTACCTCTCCAAACACTTGTTTTACAGAGCTTTCTACCTTCTTAACTTCTTCTTTCATCTCCTCTTTTGTCGTTATAAGTCTTTCATCCATTCTTTTTTCAAAAGCTGTCAATTTAGTATCAAGTGATTCAGCTAACTTACTGGCCAGTTGCTCAAACATTTTCTGAAGCAAAGCTGGTGTAATTCCTCTCTCTGCAGGTTGCTCTAGCGATCTTCTCCTCCCCTGCATTCTTGCCACTTTTCTGGTGGTTGCCATTATGATATTATAATCCAAAAATGAGAGTGTCTCAAATAAGGGAAAAAGAAAAGGCAAGCTTCCCTTTTTTTCCTCTTTTGTCTTCTTGTGCCCTTAATACTATTGCCTCTAGTAGCACTGAGACAATAGACCATAGTTTCAGTCAGCATCATAGTCTGGCTCATATTACCTTTATCTTTTATTTTGTAAACTCCACCAATTGTCTACATTGTTTAATAATAAACAAAAAACATTCCCACAAAAGTCCACTTCATTTGTCTAAATTAATTTCAATTTGTACAAAAGCATTTTCACCAAACATAACTTTCCCCTTTATCTGCTTTAAACTTTCTTACATCGACTCCTTGTTAAGCTTTTTGCCAAAAGTTTTTAAGTCTTTAAAACCGTTTTTTCCCTTTATTCCTTTGTAATCCAGAAAAATTAATCACTCACCAAGTGGAATTTTGTTATCCTGCCACTCAGAAAATCTCTTTTTAGCTATACATTAGTTACATCCAAAAGTGGTTAAGAAATAGGCTCATGCAAACCTTATGTCCATATAGGCTGCATTACGACTCTGAGCTTAATTGGAATCCCTTGACTCCCAGCTGATCAACTCATGAGTTGACTGCAAAAACCTCAGTTCCTGCAGTCTACTCACAAGGAGTAGCTGTCTGAAGTGCAAGTGGGCGATCTTGTGATCTCTCCTTTTTCTGGAGAGATTTAGCCAGCCAGAATTTGCAGTCTGTCCACTTATCTCTGCTGCAATGCTGTCCCCTCTCCTTCAGGGACATCTAGTTCACCATGAGTCCTTATCGAAAGCTTCATTTTGCAGAGGATTTTGGATAACTTCTAAACAATCCTCTAGCATCTGGGTAGGCCTGTTGCTAAAACACCGCATCCTTGCTAGCTGCTGGGCTCCTAGTACTCAGTAGAATATACTGTTGCATCTGGCCTAGGCTCTTTGCAACTTGGTCTGTGGGTTACCATACAGCTACAGGGCCATCTTCTCCTCTTGCTGGAGCCAGGAAATAATCATACTAGCATAAATTTTAATGCCTCCACAGGGTGTCCCTTTAACACATATCTGGAATGGAGTTGTGCTGTGCTGCTGTCTGTACAGCTGTATCATGCGACACTGTTAGGACAGTGATTGGTGTCTGTGAAAGAAACTCTTATTCTGAGACAGCAACAACTCTGTAGGCCAATAGGTAGACATTCCCTTGAAAAATGTAACATATAAACCAGCTTCTTGAAAGTTCAACGTATAAAGCAGCTTCATATAAACATATAAACCAACATATAAACCAGCTTCAGTCCAGGGTTCTGGACTTGCTTGCAGCTCAAATAACACTGAATAGCAGGCACATTGCCCAGAGACTGGACAGGAGAGGTTAATCCCTCAAAAGACTTCCTGAGGCAATTGGAGATAAGCAGTTCACCAACCCATACAGCATCATCCCAAGGCTCTTCCTCCATGTGCCCTAGATTGTTTACATGGGAAATTTTGTGCTGGGATAAGGAAAAAAAAAATACACCAATTTCACACCAGAACATATAAAGTTGACTACAGATTGTCTGAGGAGTAGGTTGGTGATAAAATGTATGTGACATTAGGAAGATGTGTCTTCTACAAAGAGATGGTGGGGCATCTTCATGCTTTGGCAAGCAGGATATGTGGATGTGCACTAGAACATTGTGGAAAATTATAAACAATTTTCTGGAAACTCTCAAAACGTTCTTAAATTAAGTCATCATGAGAGATCAAAATTAGACCTCCCTGGAGCACTGTTGTTTCCTGCTGTTGACATAATGAAGCCTCGCCAGAAGGAACTTTGTTGAGAGTTGCTTCAAAACAGGAGCTTACTCTGATTCAACACTAGTTGAATCTCTTGTTGGGTCAGCACATCTGGAGGGTGCCAGGTTGGGAAGGTTAACCTGACACAGTCATCTAAATAAATACTAAGAATGTCTTTTAAAGAAATGTATCTGCCACTTTTATGAAATGATTTCTAATAATTTTTAGAGAGACAGTTTCATTGTCAAAATAATATTGGTTTATGGTTCTCTATGTTCAGTACAAAAAAAGTGTTGAGTCTTATGATGTATGTGCATTGCCAGAAGTAGCTAGGCATCTTGCATTATATTATCTAGAAATGGTATCTAACTACAGGCTGAAGTGCAATAGAGAAAAAGTTACCTTCATATTCCAAAGCATTGACTTGCTATCCTGCTGCAAGAAAAACAACAGAAGGGCTTGTGATGATTTAAAAACTATACATTTTATTATGATATAAATGTTGGTGAATTAGAGGCCACACGGACTTACCAATGAAATGTTAATTACTAGATAGCTTCTAATGCATGAGATGTAACTTAATAGAGCTGGGACATTTCCAGAGAAAGATGGAATTGTAGAGGAGGTAGTGATGATTTTTGTTAGCGTTTTTGGTATTATTTTGCTTAATGCGAATAAAGCATCTGAAAATTGGTAAGTGCTAAACAGATGAGATAGGCCTTGCTCCCTATCAAACAGATATGATATCAGAAGAAGAAAAAGGAAGGAAGAGGGAAGACATACAAGAAAAGAAGAGAGAAAGCATTGGGTCAGCTGATGGATAAGAATGAGTTGATCTCCATACAGCCATACAGGTTTTCCTGGGAAGCAAGGGCTCTGAAAGACTCTTGGATTATTTACAGTTAGAAGTTTCCTAAAGGCTCCTGTCAAAATGCATTGAACAGCTATTCGGTATTGCCTTAGATGTGTGTCTGCATCTGTGTAGCTTAAGAAAAAAATATGAATGTAATGATGGAAAATAATTGAAATAGTCATCCCTCCCCACTCCCTTGGTCCCATTTAACATTCCATGTAGGAGACAGGGCAGTTATGCAACCAAAGTATTCCTAGAAGCACTTTGGCTTTCTGGCTGCCCGCAGAGGCCAGGGTGTGCTTTCTGCTTAGTAACCCCAGGGCAATGATAATGAAATGAGTATTCTTTTATTGGTGACTGGAATGGGGTTTTCTGTGATTTATTTTCAGTTTTTAGAAATTAATTTCACTTGTAATGACCTTGAAGGAGAAATATTGCAATATTTACATCTTTGGTGTTTTCCACCTCTCCTGAGACTTGTAATTACTGAACAGAGATAAATAAACACAGCGAACATGAAGTGCTCCTGTAGACAGAGTGCTAAATTTATATTTGGGTCTGAGAAAGAATAGCTTGGTTCTTTCTTTCTGGACTTTCAGTCCCGTGACTCCTCTATCAATAAAATGGAATGCTGGAAACCTATTTTGCATGGATACTGTGATGAAAAACAAAATAAAAATGTGAATTATTGTGCACATTAAAAATCCTCCATGAAGAAATGCTCTTCTTCTCAATAGGCAGTAGGTTAAGCTTCAAGGAATGGCTCTGCTCATTGGAGGATTTAAGCTGGCAGTATTTTTCCATGAGACATTTATTCCTGTTTCCAAGGCTGGAAGTCAGCATTGGGGTCAATACTTGACAAGTGAAGGCTTATTCCCCCCCCCGGCTATCTCGTTCCATGGCAGTTTTAGGGAAAATCTCGGCCAGCTTCCCATGTCTGAGATCCCAACAATGTTGCAGCATGGAGAACTAGTGCAGTATTGTATAGTGGTGAAAGTATTGGACTAGAATTGGAGAGATCAGAATTTGCATTCAGCCATGAATATCACTGGGCGACTTGGGGCCAGTCAGCCTAACTTTCCTCACAGTGCTGTTATGAGATTAAAATGGGAGAGAGGAGTAGTAAGTATATTGCCTTTAGATCTTGGAGGAAAGGGATATTATAAATGCCACAAACAAGTAAATGAATGTTCATGATTTGATTCATTACTGCAAACATTTCAAAACTGATACTGCAGATTTTTATGACTGCCTCGGCTACAGCTCATGTGATACTGTATTCCCCCTTCCCCACTTATCTGTTTGCATCCTGCCAGAGGCAGAGATGGTTGTATAAACAGGCCATGGTTTGACTGTCAACATCGGAACATATATAATGATTGCCAGTCTGAATACCTGAAATGAAGGACAATCTAATGGTTCTTATGAATGACCTACCTTGATGCTACCTTCAGAATACTATGCACAAAGGAAAGCAGAGTAGAGTAGATAACTTTTGGAATGCTAAATGAAATCCATCACCACCTCCAATTCCCACCAATTTTAGTCCAAATATATTGTCTTTTTTTTTTTTGCCTTTGAGTCAGCATTTGACTCCTTGTAACTGCCTGGACTAATCCCTGCAGTTTTCTTGGCAAGGTTTTTCAGAAGTGGTTTGCCATTGCTTCTTTCCCAGGGCTGAGAGAAAGTGACTGGCCTAAGGTCACCCAGCTGGCTTCGTGCCTAAGGCGGGACTAGAACTTATGACCTCCCAGTTTCTAGCCTGATGCTTTAACCACTACACCAAACTCTCTCTAGTTTTATGTATTCAGTTAATTATTTAATCAGTTTTCCAGCCTGGTACCTTAATCACTATAAAAGAGTAGTTAAAAGAATCTTTGGGAAAAGAAAGGGGACAAGCATCTCCCATAATTCAAGCACCAGAAGGACTGCATCTTCTGGGCACATACTGAGGAAGTCAACAGCGTTGGTTTCTGTCAAATATTTACTTTGTGTTTGCTGTGAAGAAGGAAACATAGTTTTGTAGTGGCTCCAAATTGGCTATCAATCCCCAGTTAAAAGTTGGTGGATCCTTAGAAATGAACTTCATGATGACTTTCAAAGTAGATCTCTTTCTGAGCTAGTTTGCTACATTAATGTTGCTGGGCTACAATGATATTTGGGGTTTATTTGTATTACTTGTAGTGTTTTATGTTCGCTGTAAAACAGCTATTTTTAGAAAACAAACAAAAACGAATAAATTATTGAAATGAAGAGATTGGAGATGAAGATTCAGGAAATCAGTGATGAATTTTTGGTAGGATGGATGTATACAATCTTTGAGCAAATATGCTGGTTGCAGTCACGTTGCCTGCTACTTTTGCCTGTTAAATGGGAGAATGCTATTCTTCATCTTTACATTCCTTAAAGTATTTGTTTTGCATCAGATATTATGCCACCATTCTTTAGCCTTGTGGCCCTTGATAAGTTGAATTTCCACTTACAGAATTCCCAGCCTTTTCATAAATCACAAACTATCATAAATGCAATTTCCTTCCAATATGTTAAATACATGGCAGAGATAACTGGGACAATATATAATTTTAGGATTAAGTTCCTCACCCCAGTTATGAGGTCATCGTTCTAATGGCTTGCAGCAATGCAAGATTATCAAAAGTTGAGATATTGTGCTTATTAGATTTTTTTTGCAGTCTCATGATAATATTAATCATGATGTGTGTTGGTTGACTCTAGGACTTCACTAGACCTTGTGCAAGCAGATAACCTATTCCATCTTCCTACAGTGCCCTGCTCCCTTTTTTGTTCAGTTAATGGCTTCTTATGAAGATTGTATGGAGGTATAAGATTAGATGTTACTCAAATACAGGTGCATCAAACTCTGTTTCATCTTGTTTAAGTGCTTTGATCTTGTTCTTGAATATGAATGAATTGAAGATGGTCAGCAGATCAAATGACCCAGAAAACCTTGGGCTTTATACTATGCAATTGCAAAGCTGCAGCATTAGATACAAACAACGACCTTCAGTTCTATCTGATAAAGCAGTCAAGGTCTTGTCTAACTAATGAGGATTTGGGAAATATGGTTCATTTGTACCAGTTCAAGACCACTATAAGTCTAGGCTGCCTTTGGGAGCTGTTCGGTACTTCAGGACTGAACAGTTGCTAGTATGCTGTATCACACTAACAGTTGTACCTGGAACTGTAGAGAACTAGATGGGCAAAACCCTGCAACAAAAATACATTGTTGGAAGCATGTTGCAACAGTACTTTGAAGCCTCTGTTGGCTCCCTGTTCTCTACAGTATATATTTCAAAGTGCTGTGCTTAACAAAGAATTTTCCAAACATCTTGTTAACACATCATCTACATACCATGTCTGCTGCCACCTCTGTTGCTTCTTCTATTGGACTTTGGCAATATATTATATAACCACATGTTTTAACTTAAATTACATGGGCAAAGATGTAAAGTTCATTAGAATGACATGAAAATGATCATCCTGTTTCAGGTAATATAAAACAGAGCCTTAGACTGTCTTTCCCCAATCTGTAACCCTCCAGATTTGTTTAATTTATAACTCCCATGCTATGTAGGGCAAAAGGTTGGGGAAACATACTTTTGATGAAACAACTTTTAGGGGCCAGATTCTCTGTACTAAAATCTGTGAAATGCAGCATGGATATCCTATTAATACCTTTTGTGTACCTGATTTAGACACAGAAATGGTGTGTTGTGGAAATGTCCTAAGCAGCTCAGGATAAAGGTTAAAATGATATCTATTGTGATTAATTTTATTACATTTTATCAGCTATACATGTGTGCAGATGGGACACTGATCTCCTTCCATCCATCCTTTGTACATATGGCTACAAGTGATGCATCATGCTTTTTATTACATCTATGGATCTAGGGGTTATTGCATGTGATTTCTGTTTGCCTCTCCTTAGATAAATTACTTTCTTAACTCCTTCTTCCACCAACCTCATTTATTATAGCTACTATTAATAAAGCTATATCTCATTGTTATATAGTGTCATCATTGTAAATGGTGCTTTATAGAAGTGTTACAGACTATGTCCTGCCATCTGGACAGAAATGGTCCGATGTGTAACAGATTTCATTCCAATTTTAAGTAGCAAGAATGGGCAAAACTGTTTGCTCAGATGGCTGACAGGTGATATGTATCCTGGCATACTAGAGCATGAACTAATGCTTGATGATCACTGCTGTGGAACCTGCATTTTCACTTTATAGGATGTATAATTAGCTTTATTTTTCAAAGCCAGTTTCACCTTTGGACAAAGGGGATATTTGCCCTAATTATAATGAGAGCTTAAGTATATTAATTGCCTTTTTACAGGATACCTCTATTCAATATAGTACTCAATGATATAAACACACTTTTATACACTTATTCATCAGAAAGTAAAGCCAGGTGGGAGTTGTAATCCAACATATTGGGAGAGTGCCAAGCTGTAGAAAATTTATATACTTGTTTAAGAAAGTTGGTAAAAGTCCTGATTGGTATGTCCTCTAAGCCTAAAATAAGAGATGGAGATGCATATGTAACTGAGACCTGACTGGGCATGGAGGGAAGCTTCTCCACGCGCAAATGTGTCCATGCAGGTTGCAAGTGTGGCACCAGGGCAGGGGCAGTGGAGCAGCTATAGTTATCCAGGAGGCTCCAGTGGTTGTCAGGGGTACTGCTCCACAGATAACCAGATGTGAGACCCTCTTTTTGAAGCTGTGCTCTAGGGATCAAATGGCATTGCTGCTACTGTACCAGCCTCCCTGCGATTTAGCAGCCTCCCTACCTATGAAGCTCAATGCTGTGGCTGGGGTAAAGGTGGAGCTTCGTAGGTTTATGGTTGTAGGGGACTTCAACCTGCCTTCTTTGGGTGTGAGGTTAGAGGGAACTCTGGAGTTTATGGCTACCAATACAACCATGGACCTGTGAGGGCCCAGCTCATTGTGGGAGTCACATGCTAGACCTGATTTTAGTCTCAGGACTGTAGCAATGTGATCCACAGCAAGACCGAGTAGTTGTGACTTTGGGGTCCTTCTCATCCCTGAACCAGAGATTTTTCACCATTGATTCTAGAGTATGTTGTATTTCCCTACTCAGAAGTGGTGCACAATTTGGGTATTCTCCTGGATCCTAGCTCCTGCTTGAGGAGGAGGGAACAGCTATGGCCCAGAGGGCCTTTGCACAACTCCAGCTTGTGCCTCAGTTGCTACCATTCCTGAATTGGAAGGCCCTCCTCATAATCACACCTTAATCATCTCCTTGTTAGATTATTGCAGTGTACATGAGGCTGCCCCTGAAGATTATTCATAAGCTGCAATTGGTCCAGAATGCAGCAGTGTAGAAAATTACATCCATGTAACATCACTGTAGTGTAGAAAAGTAACATCACTGTAGTGTAGAAAAGTACAGCAAAGTACACCAAAGCAGTGTAGAAAAGTACAGCAAAGTACTTTTACCCATGTAACACCACAACTGCCAGCTGCACTGGCTCCAGTAGGCTTTCAGGTGCAATTTAAGGTGCTAGTTATTACCTATAAACCTATACCTAGTTATTACCTACATGGCACAAGACTGGGTTATTTGTGGGACTGCCTGTCTTCAATTATTTCTGCCCATCTTACACTGTTTGTCAAGATAGGTATGTTCCATATCCCTTCCCTGAAGAAATGCCATCTGATGAGACCTAGAAGACATGCTTTCTCTGTTATGGTGCTTAACCTTTGAAATTATTTCCGCCCTCCCTCTGAAATTCAGTTGGCCCCAACCCTGTTAGTCTTTGGGAAAGCTTTTAAAACTTGGCTTTTCCCCCAGGTGTTGGGACAATCTGATAGATAAGCCTGTCTTTGAAAGGTGGATGTACCCTGATTATATAGTATAGGTATGACAACTTTTTTTTTTGGGGGGGGGGTTGTTGATATTGTTGGTTTTAATTGTAATTTGGGTTTTTCTTTGTTTTTATGCATATATGCTGTGTGGAGTTGCAATCATATGAATTAGTTGGCCATATAAATCTTCTATATGAACAACATCTGGAGGGTCTCCAGGTTTATTTTTATGTATCTGCTCTGTTCAAGTGTAAAACAGGGTGGGCTCTCCAGTTCCTACATCTGCCTTACCAACCTGGGCACCCTCTAGATACAAGGATTTCAACTCCAAAATTTTCAGCTATTATGGCCATTGCTAAAATTTTGGAAGTTGAAATCCACACATCTGGAGGGCATCAACACTGGGGAAGGCTGTCTTAAGGAGATCTTATTTTATTCTATCAGAGTCCTTTACTGTAAATATCATTCTTCCTACTCTGTTCATTGGTAGATTCAGAGCTAGATTTGTTGGATGGAAACAATATCATTTTGATTATGAACATCAAAGAGATATGGCAGGCAGGAAGACTTGAAGTTGGAGCCAGATAATAGCTTTTCAGGGAATTGGAGGGGGCATTATGAGATGCATTGGCCTAAATTTTCCATGGTCTGTATATACATGCACACTTTTTTCATTCCTTTGTGGTCTTGGTCAAACAGAATTTGCAAGTTTTTTGAAGTATAGCAAGTTCAGAGATGTACATCCTCAGTGACCTACTAGCCAACTGGCTCTTTTGTCCTGGGATTTAGCAGCAGCAGTTCTCTGAGTGGGAGAGGGAAAATAATCCCTGCATTGACATACAGGTAGTCCTCAGTTTAAGAATGAGTTCCGTTCCCAAGGGCTATCCTTAAATCAAATTTGTATGTAAGCTGGAATGGGATTCTTGTATAATACTGTATAAGTAGAATTATGTAATGAACTCAAACCATTGTGTATTTAACTCAAATCATTGTGTATTTAACTCAAATTTTGCTACAGTAGGCTCTGTTCTTAACTATGGGTTGTCTGTAACCTGGGCATTCTTAACCCAGGGACTACCTGTATTTAAATCACTATTCACCCTGATTTTCCCAGATCAATTCTTCTTTCTTTTTCTGTGTGTCATGTCTCTTCCTTGAGATTGTAACCCTGAGGGCAGAATCTGTGTTAATAATTTTTACAGTTATTCACAATTTAGGCATGACTAATTATTTTTGCACAGCACAGCTAATGCTTCCACCACAGCACCTTTCTATTTTTAGGAAAAAGAAAAGTCAGTGTCCATCCATTCTATGATTGCTCTTGATTTTATTTTAGAAAGTGTATGTATTTCTTCTAGATTGGCCATGTATCCTGCTCTATAGAGGTTAGCCTTCTATTTGAAGGGCTGACCAGTCCATGTCCAGTTTAAAGATAAGCAACCATAAAAAATGTGAGAACAACAGATGCCCTGAAATGATCTACAGCTTGATAGCATCTGGACAGAAAATGTCACCTGATCAAAGTTTCTCCTGCTATACTGAGCTGTATTTTAATGCCAGTTGAATTATAGTAATTCTTTTAAAATTTGGAGATATATATAAATCAGCATGTGGAATTTGCCAGCCAGTCTCATCTTCAATGATATGTATGTGGCCATCCTAATTTCTACAAATGCTGTCAATATAATCCCATGGGTTATATATATATATGCACTTTTTTTGCTCCTTATTGGACTAGGTTAGTTCTGGCTCAGTATCTATCATCTGACATTCTTGTCAGAGAATAAGATGCTTGAAGATTAAAAAAAAAGAGGCCATTGCCAGTTCTATTCCCCAGTGTCAAATGTATGTAATGAGGTGTCTCTGTATGACAATATCCAGAGTCATTCTGTCTCTGTGCCTGGAGGTAATAGTTCTCTATGCTGCTCTGTGAAGCTGGGCTTAGAAATTACATTCCACTCTGGGCGCTCTTCTAGCACAGAGATGTTGACAAATTAGAAGGAATTCAGGGAAGAGCAACAGAAATGATTAAGAGGTTGGAGAGATTGATTGATGAGGAGAGATTACAAGAGCTAAATATGTATAGCTTGGCTAAACGATGACATGATAACAGCCTACAAGTATTTGAAAGGTGTAAACACCAAGGAGGAAGGTGAAAGAAGAGTTATTTCATATGGTGCTCAGTAGGATAACTCAAAGAATAACAAGATAAATGGCAAAAGGAGGATTTTAGCTGGTGGATAGGAGTAAAGATATACCCTCCACCCCCCAGTTGCATAGATTGTTGAAGTTGTAGAACTGGCTCCGCTGGATGTATGCCTGAAAGGAAGCATGGGATGGTGAAATGAGTGCTAGTCTGGTGTGGAAAATGAACCTGATGGGACTTTCTTGGCCAAGGCTCAACGTGCAACTGGGGAAGGTTTTGGAACTGTCAACATTCTCTAAGGGCTTATCTCTGTTTGCATAAAAAAATATTTTCCCCATAGCTCTGTCCTTCCAATCTGTAGACTTTTACTAGGAAATCAAGACCAGAGGAACTGATGAAAGAAAATATAAGAAGGACTGAGAAGTCTGTGTAACATTTTCATATTGTTAGCTATACAAGGATTGTCTTGCATCTGTGTATATATAAATGTTCTTGAAAAATCATGCATATATGAAACAGATATACTTCAGCTACTGTTTGAAAGTGGAAATTGCATATTGATTCTTCTTTCTCCTTTTGATGAAAGCCAGGTCTGTCTTTTCCTTGGTTGATTATTGGAAGCTAGTCACATGGATAACACTACCTCATTTAATTCAAGGGTGATCTGTCTTTATCCTGTGGGCAGTGGGGATCAGTATTTGGCCAAATCCCACATAGGCCCAATTGGTCAAGGCCAGCTATTCATTAGTAGATCCCTTTTAGTTATCATACATCATGTCATATCTTATATCTGGCCAAAATAGCAAATGAATAAGGGTGGATAGAACACAGGGCATAAATACATCAGCATTCAAATTTTTCATAAAACCCACAGCCCCTGTCTTCTCCTTTTAGCTAAATTATGTTCCCTGTAGATAATGGGGCCATTACAAAAGACACCATGTGTGGTCTTCCTTTACCTTTACTCCGTGTTATCAAAGTAATACAGGTAGTCTCCGGGTTAAGAACGCCTGGTTTACAGATGACCCATAGTTAACAACAGAGCCTATTTAGCAAAATTCAAGTTAAATACACAATGGTTCGAGTTCATGACACAATACTACTTATGCAGTGTTATACAATAATACTGTTCTGGCTTACATATAAATTTGACTTAAGGACAGACTTTGGGAAGGGAACTCGTTGTTAAACTGGGGACTACCTGTAGTCTATACTACACATTTAAATTAGTTTAAAACTTGTTCTACTCTATCCAACTCTGGGAACAAAATAATATTCCCTGCCAAATAGACCACTCAATGTGTTCAGGAATTTATAGTTTTTGGTATTGAAGCCTTAAGAATTAAACTACGTTATGGTCCACACTGTCATTGTACAAAAACACAGAAAGCAGACAAATATTTGATGTGTTGCTACTATTTTAAAGTTCTCTTATATGATGACAGCCTTCCAACTGCAGGCTATTTAGAAGTTTCAAAGGAAATTTTGAACTTCTGAGCAATTCTAGAAATCCCATGTGAATGAAATGCGTGTTAATACTGAGAATTATCTGGCAATTGAAGAATGTAAGGTTTCTCCTTCATTATCATAAGAAAAAGTGACATTATAGCACTCAGAATAGCACATGAAGAAAAAAAAGATAATACGACAGTTGTAGAAAGCTGACTGAATCATGCCCTGGAAAAGAGGGTAAGAACCAAGTATTGCTGAATTTTGTCTCCCAGCATTTTTAACTACAGGTCATGCTGGTTAGCTGTTGGGAGTTATCGTAGAGCAGCATCTGGACAGTCACAGATTACCTGCTGGAGTTGGAATTAAAAGACTAAAAGGATGTTCCCCTTTGGTGCTGATGTCACACTGAGATTTGGATAGTCACATATTCATTTAGAAATTCAACTGTTTTGGCTATTCAACTCAAGCCTGAATTAATCATTAAGCAAAATAAGCACATGCTTCGGGCACCAAGGGAAGGGTGGCCTCACAGAGTTTTCCCCCCTAGTTATCATGCCCTTAACTCTTTCACTGTCACACTCGACTTTAGTTGAATTTGTTGTAATTGCCCTTATCTGCCGTGTTCAACTTTAATCTGCATTGTTAAAAAAAGAGTTTTCTTTGGCATGGTGAGTGACTAAAGTTTAAAAGTTTGGTTTGAAGACGTCCTCGGACATCACATTTGTTTCCGTCTCATGGCATGAGTGTTTTGCTTCTGTCAAGGGGCACCGTTGGTGGGCTGTGCTTAGGGCATCAGTTGGCCTTAATTCAGCCCTGGTTCAACTGTAAATTAAGAGAAGCAGAGAAAGTTAGAGAGCAATTTCTTGCTGGGACTCCAGGTAGAGTAGGAATGGGCATTTCAGGATGATAACTCTTAGGAGCATCACTGCGTCAAGGTATTTGAAAGTAAGGCTTGGGGGAGAATTAACTGTGGAGTGGTATAGAAACCATGTGTGGTTTTGAAGAAAAGGGTTAGAACTGGAAAGCAAAAGATAGAAGGGAATGGTTTGAAGGAATTTGGTAGTTAATGGGAACTTCCCATTATGATGTTTCCACTCTTATACGTATGGTGTGAGTCACCACCCATTAGTATTGCTTTCTAAAACTGCATTATGCAAATTTTAGGCAAAACTGTGGTATCTTTTGTTTTCTTTTCCTCTTTTGACGGGGTGTGATATGTAATTTGTCATTCACTACCCTAAATATATATCAGAGTATGGATTTATAGTTTGGCTGTAATAATCTTGCTATTTCTTACAGACTGCCTTACAATCTGCATGCCTAATCCAATTACAGGTGGTCCTCATTTAGTTTAGCAACCATTCACAGTTATGACGGTGATGAAAAAGTAACTTTACGACCAATGCCCACATTTACGACTTTTGTAGGTCTGTAAAGCAAAAGAAAAATGAAGTAAGATCATAAACACATCATACTTTTTGTATGCCTGCAAAACTCGACATTCTAAAGGTATTTTGAACTGCAAACTGTACTGCTCTCAGATTTTTCTTTCACTCGTATGTCTGTTGCTTTGTTTAATATTCAGCCGGAATATTGAACAAATCCAAAGCTTGCTTACTGTACTGCAACCTTTAATTGGTCCTAAAAAATGGAACTGCTGTACTGTGGATTTTGGAATGAATAAAATAAAATTAGGACCCAAGGAGACCTACTCATATACTTCTGTTTACTTGTTTTTATTTGGGTCTCACAGTTGTTTAAGCTGTGGGATTTATAAAAATGCTAAGTGCATATGGAGTTCCAGGATTGGTTGAGTGCTGCCATAAAAGCAACAAAATATCTAGCTTATATGAATTCGTGCTCAAATTAAACATTTGGGGAGAGTTTTACAACCAGTTAATGATAGGGTGAGCAGACAGTAAGATGCAAGGAAAATGGATCAGACAGGATTCAGCTGCTGAGCTTAGCTCTCTTGATAATAACTGGAGTTTTTATTTGGATTCAACAGCTATACCCACCCCTTTTTGGGGGGCAAAGATTCTCGAGTGAAAAGACCAAGATTCTGGAGAGGCAGGCAGAAATGCTGGTGCATCCCTTAATCTCAGTACCTGTCAGAATATGTCAGGTACATCCTTCCCCTTCCTATGCTACAAATTAGCTATCTATGACATACAGTCTGTCTGTCATACACTTCACTGCATTCATGTTGAAAATTGAGCCTAGGGTAGATTATTGCAGCTTGCTTAAGTGATTGGTGTTGTGTGTTGGCTTAGAGAGATGTATATTGACAGGTCTTGTGCTTTCAGTGTCCAGTTGCCATCTAATTCAGTTGAATTACAGCGAGACAAGGTTTTGTGTGAAAGTCTAAGCAAAGAAGTTTGCCCCGAAGAAGATGGAAAGAATGTCACCATAGCTATTTCTATACATATTTATAGACTGACAACTATATAGGGTTCACAGTCTCTGACACTTCCCCAGCAGATGCCTCTTTCTATAGTTGAATGTTTGATGGAATTTTTTTCTATCGCTTGCTTCTACTCTGATACTATTTCAGACCTACTGTAGGTCAATATGGCCCTGAAAAACTAATATATTCCTTTCAGTTGGGATTTCTTTTTCTCTTACATCATAGGATTAAAGTTCTGAAGGTAATGTTTGGGTAACTTTTGTATTAACATAAAGTCCCCTTTGAGTTGAATTTGATTCCTGCTGACTTCATGGACACATCTATGTAGTTATCTTGGCAACTGCATTGAAATAGTTTTGTACTGCTTACTTCTGAGATTTTTTGTTTTAATTTCCCAGTCAAGCTAGCCGGTTATTTCCGGTTGGTCTCCCTCCAAGTATTCACCATGTCCAACTCAATTTAGCTTTGTTGAGGAAAATTCTTTGTTAGATATCGGGTACAATGGGAGGGAATTTAGAACTTAATATTGTTTTTACTGATTTTTTAAATTATTTATTATTTATTTCTCTTTTTTCTTTTCACAGGATCATTGCATTTATTTTAGAAATAATGATAAATAGTGATGACATCAGTATTAATATTAATGTTTAGAGTTTGTAGTGATTTTCAAATATTTCTTAAAATGATATAATGAGGCTAGTTTTATATATATATACATATATATACATGTGTGTGTGTGTGTGTGTGTGTGTGTGTGTGTGTATATATATATATATATATATATATATATATAATTGGTTATAAAAATTGGCTATATATATTGGTTTAATAATAGTAATGGTAATGGTAATATAATATATTGCCTTTGAGTCAGTGTTAATTCCTGATGACTGCCTGGACAAGTCCTTTCAGTTTTCTTGGCAAGATTTCAGAGGTGGTTTGCCATTGCCTGCTTCCTAGGGCTAGGAAAGAGTGACTGGCCCAAGATCACCCAGCTGGCTTCATGCCTAAGGTGGGGCTAGAACTCACAGTCTCCTGGTTTCTAGCCTGATGCCTTAACCACTTCACCAAACTCTATCTAGTTTTATATATTCAATTAATTATTTAATCAATGAAATGATGAAATGACGAATTTTAAATTTTATGACAATTGTAAATTCTCGGTTTAATTACAGGTATTTTATTTTTTATCCACTATGTCCTTTTTCACTTTCTTCTTTTTTTCTTTTACATGGTCATTTATTTTGCTCCCTAAATGTTTTAAAATAAAAATTTTAAATGTTAAAAGGAAAAGAACATTCTTTGTTAGATAGAAATCCTTTATGTATTTGTATCCATGTCTATGAAAACTAGAAGAATAAGAAAAGAGGAACTAGTTGATGAGCAGTTGCCTTAAGCAATGTCCTTTTTTCCCCAGGAAATATGAGGAACTGGACATGATTGCCAGCATAACAAGACCTACTGTATGCTGGGCAATGTGTTTGTTCCAGAAAAAGGACATATAGGCTTTGTCAGACCACAAAGTCAGACTTCAGGTTTGGCTGTTATCAGTCTATGATCACCTTGGAGGTAGTCTGTGCATGTGTGAAAGTCAGAAAGCAGCAATTGCAAGAGTGCTTAAAATCAGTTTGAACTGGTTTGGGGGGGGGGAAGTAAATTAAGCAAAATATGCACACTCAAAAATGTATATGTGATCAAACTTGTGTGCATATCTGATGACGTAATTAGAGTGGAAACACCAGATCATATAAATAGAGGCCTGTTAGCTGAGTCTTTTATCTTCAGTGCTTCTTGCAGTAAGAGGCTGTTGACCCTTGGTGCCAAGTTTAAAAAAAAACAAAACTGCAACCGATTTTCTGGAGAAATTCTACAACATCATTTTAAGATCAGCCCAAGGCAGCTCAGGGCCACCACCTGTATTTTCCAAATGTGTTGTTCTGTTTTCTGTTGTGGCAAAAACAATGGAAAGAGCTACACAATCTATTAGTGTGAACTACAAGCCACTGGATGGAATTGATCAGCTTGCCAGGTTGGCTTTCTCAGTGTTGACCTTTACCAGTGACATGTTAGTACTAGATGGCTACTAATGCAGAAAACATGATATAAGAATATGTCAGGTACATCCTTCCCCTTCCTATGCTATAAATTAGCCATCTATGTCAAGCAGTCATAGGACATTTCCAGAGAAGGAAGAAATTGTAGAGGAGTTAATGCTGAGTTTGTTAGCATATATGATATGGCTTTGCTCAACATTTAAAAAGCATCTGAGAATTGCTAAGTGCTGAACAGAGGAAATGATTCTTGACCATTGGTTTATGATCAAAGAAATGTGCTATAAAAATAGAAAGGAAGGAAGACAGGAGAGGAAAGAGGAGAAACAAGCTTTGGGTCAGCTGGCCAATAGGAGGTGGTGATCTCTCAGGTCCACAAAGTTCTTTCCAGGAACTGAGGGATGTTGCTTCCTAGAGGTTCTTGGTTTCCTCACAGTTGGTGACTCCTTGTACCTCTAACAAAATGAATTGAACAGATTTGAGTATGTGTGCATGTGACAAAAGTTCATGCCAAAGAAATATAAGAAAACAGTTGAAATGCATCATCATGTGGTGCTGGCTACCACCTTGGCTGGCTTCAAAAAAGGGTTAGAACAATTCATGGAAGTCATGGGGATCAGTAGCTATTAGCCTTAGTGGCAGGGTGATTGCCCGTGAAAGCCATCTGCTGAGAGACTATTGGGCTTTCCTGGGCAGTTGGTTGGCCCGTGTGAGAAACATCAAAAGCAAAATGAGAAAAAAGGTTGTTAAAAAGAGTGGCAGAGCTCTGGGTGAAAGGATTGCAGTTAAGCTTACTCAGAATAAGCATAGTTTATTCTGCCTAGGAAAGCCTAATCTCTAATCTAGTCTGTTTCACAACTGATCTAATAATCAAACAATTTGATGTACATTCATTCGTGCAATTTCACAGTTTGAGGGGCAGAAGGGATTGTCCTAGGACCACTATGAGTATCTATCTCATCTTTTCCATAGCTATCTGTTACATCTGCAAATAGGAGAGGAGAACTTGCAGGAATGTTCTCTGGACAACCTCCCAGAGTCGCTGGGAGTCGGGTGGCATATACATTAAATAAATTATTATTATTTAATTATTGTTTGTATATGTCTCCGTTTATTTAGAATCTGGAAAGCCTGCCAAATAAGCTACTTGGTGGGCTATCAGAAGTATGATAGTTTGAAACAACCTTTTGAACTCTCCTCATCAGCAAAGTCCAATTCTTCCAGAGAAATTATATTGTATGGAGGCTGAAAAAAGCATTATTGTATTGGGAAAGAAGTCACTCCCAAATGTCTCCTTCCCAGTGACTGATGAAACAGGTATTTGATGGGATGGCAGAAATACAATTTAAATGGAGAAGACAATATATAGAGAGAGTGATCATAAAAAATATTTTCAATTTAAAGCACATGCTTCTCCCCCAGTGGTATAGGGTATAGATTTCAGCTGGCAGATATTAATTGTCCAAATGTTTACCTCTCTCCAACTGAAGTATATTGGGAATTGTATCCTCTCTTCCTTTTTTACCCATTACTGAATTTTCTGCAGTGAGAAAAAAGACAGAAAATGGGAGGATTATTACAACTAAATGATGATGCTATGTAGACCCACCCCCCTTGTGTAAGGCACAGCAGTTGCACACTAAAGGTTGCATATAGAAGCACCATTGAAGCTTTGGGTAGATGTGAAGGGGTTCTCTTTCTCTTACAGCAGTTCCCATATTTCACACACACCATTCTCCGAGCAAGGCACCTGTAGAACCTGTTGGCTCTCCCACTTGATGCAGTTTGATTCCCAGTTGATGTCAGGTAGTTTAGATTCCCCTTTATGGTGGTAGTGTGTTTTCAGGACATCTTGGTTACCTGGCTGGCAAAGATTTCCTCCATATCTTTGTACACACCCACAACTGTATCCTTTTGCCTTAATTTTTACCCAGACATTTTCAGCAGACTTGGTGTCATGAAGACCTGGTTCTGTCCCCAGGCCTGGGGTTAGGGTATTAGTGGAGCACCTGCTATCTTTCTGAATGCTATGGTTGCTGTCTCGTCCAGGCAGTTAAGTTTTTAATTGTGTTTTTAAATTATGTATTTGAAATATTGTAAGCTGCCCAGAGTCTTTTCGGAGTCAGACGGTTTTAAAAATGCAATAAATAAATAAATACTGTGGAAGATTAGGCTGCTTAGGAAAATTGCAGGCACCTGTGCTGCCTTCTTTCCCTGCCATTGGAGCCTTTCCCCAGCGTCAGCGTGGCAGAGATGCCAGTAAAGCTGCAACCTTGACACCAGTGTGGGGGGAGATGAGAGAAGAACGGAGAAGACGTGTGTTTTGAAGCTCTGCAGCCACCAGCAAACTGAGTAAGCAACCAAATGAAAGAAAGTATTTTTCCTTCAGAAGGAGTGGATGATCCATAAAAGAGGAAAATAAGTACAGCAAGACAAAACACAATGTAAAAAAGGTGCAAGAACTTTCCAGGCTGACCCTTAACCGAAAAAGAAGAAGAAATCTCAGAGAGAAGGGACTTAAGACAGAACAGGCTTAAGAAAGAAACGTTGATGCATGCTAGTAAGAGTATAAAGCATAGTATATACAGTAGGTAATTGTAATAGAGTAATGGGTAATAGTAATAATAGTAGAATAGTAATAGTATAGAGCATAGTATATGGAATAGTAAGAGTATAGTATAGTAAGAGTATAGTATAAACATTGTGATAGCAATAGTAATTGAAGAGTAATAGCATATTGTAATAGTAATTATCATAGTAACAGTATAGAGATAGCAATAGAAAGCACTCACTTTTATATGTTTGTTTTTACAAAATAAAACATCTCCTCAACTTTTATAGGGAGATATAAAGAAACCACCTGTCCAAGGTCTAGTGCTTTTGTATCTCTCTTGAATCTGGGTCAATCTAATTGGGTACAGTTTAAAAAAGAACCCGTGACAAAAACATTTCCACACAGGTGCAGTCATTCTTTATATATAACGTGACCCCCCTTTTTTTTATTGGGTCAGTTTCTTTTGAACAAATTATACCCCTCCAGTACTGTATTCAATCATGAGTTTCATCCCACCAGGTTTCTGTAATTCCATCAATGTCATATTTGCCCCACGTATGAGGATGTCAGGTTCTCCCTAATTGTTCCCATGACCTGCACGGCTGAGTCCTTTAGTGCTGCTCTTCTTTGCTTTGCCTAGTGCATCTTTGGACATATTCCTGGACAGCCCATTCTATTTACCACTTCCTTCCTTGCTGTAAGGTTTGCTGCTTTTAGACTTATTCTTTGGGTGTGGTTCTGGCTATTGGTCTCCCTCTCCCTTCAGATTTAGTTTAAAGCCTACCAGATGATCTGAACAAGCTGTCTTCCGAACATGTTCTTCTGAGTCTTTGTGAGGTGCAGACAGGGACTCCCTCTAGAAGACCTTCCTGTAAGTAACATAGACCATGGTCCAGGAATTCAAAGTTTTCTTGATGACACCATCTGTTGAGCCAGTGGTTCACTTTCAGAATCCTCCATTCCTTTTAAGGGCCATGGCCATCAGCTGAAAACATGGACCCAAAACCCCCCTGCATTCTGAATATTTTCGCTTTCCTGTCTTGTGTCTCATAACCTCTTGATATTCTTTCCAGCTTCTTTCTGGTGTATGATATATTCCAACCTGAAACAGAAGAAAGATATAGTAATTGATAGATGTGATTAGTCATGTTAGCATTTCCATCACATCCTGGATCTTTGCACCTGGGAGATGGCACACTGCCTTTATTACGGCCTTTAGGCCAGAGAACACTACAGTAAAAATACATAAACCTATAATTAATAAAACTAAAAAGTAGACATAAAATACAATAAATTGCATAAAATAAATTAATAAAGTAGCAATAATACAGATAACAGTGGCAATCACCAACATTTGTACTACTTTTCAATTATAGGTAGGATGGATGGCATAAATGGTAGCACAAAATTGAGCAACCTGAAAAAATATTTCAGGGTCCTGGTTGGATATAAGAAGTGACAGATAAATATCTTCTGGGATTCCCTGTAAAGAAAGCAACAAAGGAGCATATGGCTTAGGGATTCCACAGAGCCATCTCCACAGGGGCATAAGCACTGCTGAAAGAAAAGGAATTTTTATACTGTTCCACAGAACTGCAGAGGGTAGTGCATCCAACCTTGCCAAGGTGAAGGCCCAATGAAATTTCAGTATTAGAACTGAGGAGAGATAAGACGATGGCACATGCCCATTTGGGAAAAATCTGTGAACCATCAGGTTGGACATGAGGCTTAGACTCATGTTGCTTAAGATAACTCCTGGCATTTTCAAATCTGAATGGGCAGAGGCTTTCCAAAGAAAGACCTAAGGACTGGAGTTTGGTATGAGCTCTTGTTAGCCATAGCCAATGTTGATTTAAAACAGTCTCTGAGAACCAGTAGAACCAGACCCACAAGGGAAAAAAAAAATCAATTTTAGCCAGAAATTAAGGAAATAGAGCCAGGCTCCAGCACATCATATTTGCTCTGCAGATAGCCAACTCCATTCTTCTCAGCAACAGGTCATCCATCATCACCGTTTTCTCTTCGGGACAGCTAATGGATTATCCATCTTCATAGAAGTCTGAGTGTATCTCCTCTTCATCCATGGAATGCTGGATGAAAATCCTTCTCCAAAAATCTGTGAGTCCAGAGGAAGGACCTGAGCTCCAGTAATAGGCCATCTCCTGGTTCTCTTTTGCCTCTGAGTTACGTGCTGCCAACCCTCCTTTCCTGGATTCTGTTTTCTTTGTGGTAGTTTCTTCCTTCCTGTGTTCTTTTTGGAAACATCCTTCTACCTTGTCCAAAAACTCCTTGTCTTCCCTGAGGAATCTCAGTGTGGCCAGATGTGCTTTTAGCTCTTCTACTTTCTTTTGCACTTGGTGCAGGTGTAGTTGGAGTCTTCCACAGGCAAGAACACAAACATGGCACACACTTCACAGGTCACCACACTATTTGCCTCCTTCTCCATGTCTATGGATCACCAAATATTGTACAACTCTAGACACCTCCTTTGTTCATACGCTTCCTTGTCCTGGAAAAACAAACAAACAAGAAATAAACAAGAAACCAAAAAATGTCCTCTAAGCAGAAGAAGAAGAAAGGGGGGGAAAAAAAGAGGTCTGCTGATGAGTAGACAAATACCAACCTCTCTGCTGCTTGTGGCGATCCCATTTCCCAACTCCCCCTCCCCACTTCTTCTAATGGCAGAACCGAGGCAAGCAAGCTGGCAAGCAAACTGGCTAATTGATTGTGAGGATTCTGACAGCCATCTCTGGTCAAACCCATTGCATAGTTTTTGAATGACACACCTGAAAAATCAGTAAACAGAAACAATACTGGGATTGGTGGGCATCAACAAAAACAGCAGTGCTTCCATTATGACACCTTCAAATCCCTGAAAAAATGCTGTTATCTTTCTCCAGGCTGTAAGGTTTTACTTGAGTTTCCTATAATCCAGATCAATTGCCTTGTCAGAGGTGGTGAAAGGGGATTGCAGCTATTGTAGCTGTGTTGTGCTCCAGAAAAGTGGGGGTCCCCTAAGCCAACCAGCAGGTGGAAACTGGCTTTGAGCAAGCAATCACAGTACATGAAAGCAAAGAGGCTGCCTGCTTTCATTGCTCCACCATTGAGAGAGTGCCTCATGTTTATCCTGGGGTGATGAGAGTTTGAGCAGGCAAGTCTTAGCCAGCGGGTAGACCAGCACCTTCTCCTAGGCAGGACTTCACTGTGTGGTGAGTGGTGCTGATCTGCTGCCAGATGATTTTTGTCAGGGCAAAGGACTATTTCCTCTAAAATTCACAATCTCTTTTCCCTCTCCCGTCATCTCATTTTGTAGGAATCCAATTTAGGGTTGTATGTAGGGGAAGGGTTCCCAATCTGAATTTGCATTGGACTTCCTGCCCTAATTCCTTAAACTAACCCTGTGCTTTGCCTTCTGTTCTCCATGTCATTCTCAAGGCATGAGAATATATAACTGAAAAATGTAAATATGATGCCCTTGCTTTGCTATTTTCTTTTTTGATAACTGAACACATTCACTGCTGGTTTGTGATCCATGACTGTTTGCCATTAAGAGATGTGGTCTTTTACAGAAGTAAGTAATCTGTATTATGCCAGATTGCAAGTGGACACCTCACTCTGCCTAGTGAGATTTCCTCCATCCTGTTTTCCCTTGTTCTTCTTTTGCTGTTTGAGATACCATCCATCTGTGCCCCACTGCTTTCCTATTCCATCTTTCTGTTACCATGTTTCTCCCTCCACACGTAGTTGTGGGCATACTTACTGTCTGTTTTCATTTATCCGTGTTATGGACATCCAATGACAATGGACTTTCATTATTATAATTCTGGAAATCAAAGCTTTTATGTTGAGATCAAAAAGAATCTCAAGGCTCCAGCAGTTAAAAAATAGCAGAGTAGAATTAGGGAGAAAGAAAGGAGATTGAAAAACAAAAAAGGTCATGATTTACATAGCAGTTGCATATGCAAATTTGTATGGACAGATGCATATTTTGTTACACACACACACACACACACACACACACAACCCCCCCCCCCCGCCATATATATATACACATTTATATATATGAGTGTCAAAGCCACTGTCCTGGATGAAACCTGGAGCATCCAGGAGTACATCATTAAGATGGCACCCACAGATGAGCTGCTGAGAGAATGCCTCAGGCAGCAGCAGACATGGGAGGAAGTTGAAGCGGAGGAAATACCATGGCAAGAAAAGCCCCTGCACAGGATGTACCATCGACAGATAGCTGAGGTGGCTGACATTGGGAAATCCTATCAGTGGCTGGAAAGGGCCGGACTAAAAGACAGCACTGAGGCACTGATCATAGCAACACAAGAACAGGCACTAAGCACCAGATCCATAGAAGCAGGGGTCTACCACACTAGACAGGACCCAAAGTGCAGATTGTGCAAAGAGGCCTCAGAGACAGTCCAACACATAGTGGCAGGGTGTAAGATGCAGGCAGGAACAGCATACACTGAACGGCACAACCAAGTAGCTGGCATTGTGTACAGGAACATCTGCACAGTGTATGGGCTAGGCCCCCCCAAGTCCAGATGGGAGATTCCACAGAAGGTTGTGGAGAATAACAGGGCTAAGATCCTGTGGGACTTCCAGATCCAGACGGACAGGCAGGTACTGGCCAATCAACCAAACACTGTGGTAGTAGACAAAGACCAGGAGACAGCGGTAGTGATAAATGTAGCAGTGCTAAGTGACAGCAACATCAAGAAGAAGGAGCATGAGAAGCTGGAGAAGTACCAGGGCCTGAAGGAGGAACTAGAGAGGATGTGGAAAGTCAAGGCCAAAGTGGTCCCAGTGGTGGTAGGAGCACTCGGGGCCGTGACTCCTAAGCTGGGAGAATGGCTCCAACAGATCCCAGGAGCAACATCCGAGCTCTCTGTCCAGAAGAGTGCAGTGCTAGGAACAGCTAAGATACTGCGCAGAACCCTCAAACTCCCAGGCCTCTGGTAGAGGACCCGAGATTGAGGAAGACACGTACCACCCATAGGGGTGAGAGGGGAATTTTTTAAAAAATTTCATTTAAACCAAATTCCAACATAACTCTGCACATTGGAAAGATGGATGGATTGTGTAGGTAACCTGCATTCCTTCCTTAACTGCTTCCAATCAAACGAAGGCTTCCTACTCCTCTTTCTCATGATGCTTCAACTTTAAACACTTAGAATGGGCAATCCTCAAACAGAAGATTAGTCTCTGTAAAATCACTTCTGATACCCCCCCCAACTCCCCATTAGAATCACCAATGTAATTTTACTCATATTTGTGAAATCTGTTTGTTACTTTACCACTTTATCATTACAAGGGAAATATCTTTGGCAACTTGAAGGCAAGGTGAATGTTATGTGCTTGATAATCCTGTAATCTGGGTGATTAGCATTCAAATGTCCCTTTCCACAATATCCCTAAAAATTACAGTGAGGAAACAACATTTGTTTCACTAACTTGGTTTACAATCATAGAGTCATTGCCAATCCCCTTCCCTTCTCATGATAAGGGTTAATCAAATTACTGTATTTTCACAGCAAAGGAAGAGTCTCCTGAGACATTGATGAAAAGTTGCAATAGAAGAGCAAGAAAGGGAATAAGTTGCCACAAGAAGGAAGTATGGGAGGAAGAAAAAGCACAGGAAGAGACAGTGGGCTATCAGAGTTTAGGCTGATGAACTGAGATATAAGCAAAGAGTGTAGAAAATGAAGAAAGATGACAGAAGCCCTGAGGGATGCAGTACATAGTCAGTGGACAAATGCCAGGCAGTCAAGATGGTGTGGTCATGTGTCAAAGTTTATAGAAAATGTATTTGAAGGTCTAATTAGTGGAGCTGGACACCGATGGCCTTTTGAAATTCTCCATCAGATTTGTGTATAGAAAAATTTGGTGGATAATTTCTCTGACTTTTTCTATAGAAAGGAGCAATTCTCCAAAAGTCCCTCAACAGCGAGGCTCCCTCTAAGCAGTCACAGTAACTCTGCTACTGGCAAAACTCACTGGAAGGAGTTCCCTTAGTGGGACATCATCCCTTATGATGTCTTCTCCTCAGGTTTAATTGAAATGTTGGAAATCAGGGAAACTGCAGATCCTTGTACAATGAAAGACAGTCTAGCAGTGGACTTCTGAGGGAGAAATGGTGGATTGAAGACAGCTCCATTTTTTGCGGAGCTGATGACTGCTGTGGATAAGAGGAGCTGGCAAAGGGTCTGGCTCTTCAGAACTATCTCTGGATAAAGGAGATGACTGGATCACCCACAGGTACTCCTTACAGAGGCTCCCTGTGAAAAGATTGCAAATTAGCGATCTCCAGCAGGTTGAGTGCTCTGGGAGTCATGGGAAACATTGAGCCAAAGTGTGGTTTGGAGCCTTTAAAAGGACATTAGATTTGCTTACACTTCCTCTTTTAATTGACAATGGAAACTACCTATTATCAATTTATTTGGAAATTAAAAACCTTTTGAAGGGCAAGTTATTGCACACTGGGATAATTTCCTTCTTTACTTGAAGAAAAAAGATTCAAGGTAGTTTAAAGATCCAAAAGAAAAAAACAAACTTTTGGAAAACAGCAAAAGTGAGTTTAGAATGTTGACTATGGACAGTTAAGGGGCCAGGTGGATCTGAAAGAATACTTTTTATGGATTGTTTTAAATTTTATAAAAATACAGCTGATAATTTGGAATTAACTGTAGGAAACTTTACTGTGGGAAAGTTTTGGATTTGAAAATAAACAAAAGGTAAGACTGGGCTTTGAGGGCTAACTAAAGGGAACCAGACAGCAATTAAGGGAGAAGATACTTATTAACATAATGGAGGAATATTATTTTACTATAGAAGAATTTAAATCTCTTTGGGAACCATGCATTCAGGACTTTTAAAATTTTCTGATATGTTTAAAGTGGATCTAACAGAAGTTATAAAAGAAGAAAAGATTTTATTAGATAAAACAGAGGCTGAGGATGATTTGAATAGGGATTTTAAAATGGACTTTAAAAAATTGCCAGACTATAAAAGAGATATGGAAGACATGGAAAAAAATGTTGTAGATTTGAAAATGGGCTGTAAAATATTTGACTACAACAATGATACAGAGAAAGAAGCTGTATTGGACATACACATGCTGGTTGATGTTTTAACAATTAAAGGGGACATTCAGATTATAAATTAGAATAGTGATTTTGAGAGTTATCTTATTTTGAATCCATGGAAGGGAAATATTAAATTTCTGAAGTTGTTCCAGAAAATAGACAAGGAGAAAATGACAGGAGATTCACCATGTGGGACTTTATTTGAAGAAGTGACTGAAGATCAAGCCTCTTAAGAAGAAGAAAAAGGAATTCAAAGTGGACTTATCTATCAGGGTTAAATTGTATAAGTTGATTATGGGGATAAATCTTCTATGTTTTACTTATTAGAGAAAGTTATAAGGCAAAATGCAAAACCTGTTTGCCTAAGGTTAAACATATAGATTACTATTACTGGTACTCTTAATGCTTACTTAATGAGTAAGATTGAATGATGATTTTTTAATATATAATTTGGTTATTGTTTAGGGATGAGAAATGGGAAGAAGAGTTTTTTTTTTCCTGTAATACTAGAGAAGGTGTTAAGTTACTACAAATGTTTATACTTGTTTGGAGGGAGGGGGAGTCACTTTTATATGTCTTTCTTTTTTGTTTGTATATCTTCATTAGTTCTGTATTAGCTTTTATCTATGTAAAACTTTAATAAAATATATTTTAAAAAAGGCAGTCTAGCTGTAAGAATTGGTTGGAAAAAATTCAAGTCACTTTATTTTCTCTGCTTTGTGGTAATTTAAACATTAAAAAAATCTCATAAAGGGGAGAAATCAAAGGTTTTGAAGTTGTCCATCCACAAAGACCATTTGGACAAGAGATTATGGAAGCACACAAGTCATCTAGTCTGCAGTCTTCGTTCTATGCTGTGATGTTCTATATTTATCATCTGTCTGTCTGTCTGTCTGTCTGTCTGTCTGTCTGTCTGTCTGTCTATCTATCTATCTATCTATCTATCTATCTATCTATCTATCTATCATCATTTATCTATCATCATCTATCATACCTAAATATTTAGATCAGTTAAATCTGGATTATCTTTTTTTCCCCTCTTAGTGATGTGAGAAGAGGTGGGATGGAATGTTTAAGAAGGGACTGGCAGAAGAAGAAATGAAAGTAATGGGAACTTATTTGAGAAACAGAAAGGAATGTGTAATTTCACTTGTGTGTCTGTTCCACTAGAATCTATTTTAAAGCCTGTATTTTCGAATACTTTTCACCATTTGGAAGGTATTCTATTGGTTTTGTAGTATTTCAGAGAACTGAAAGATGTAGGTTGGACGGAATCAGTGATTGATATAGAGCTCGTTATGACTTTTTAAAAACACGTTGTTTACTTTTGTAATAGCGTTTTTAATGAATCTGATTTTATATTATTTATTTATTTATTTCAATTTGTATAGCTGCCCATCTCAAGCAAATGACTCTGGGTGGCAAACAATCATAAAAGCAATTAAAACAGTTAAAACACAATATAAAAAATACAGATAGCAGCCAAGAGATATTATAATCTGTTGGTGTCAATATAACCAGTAAACAGGACCCTTTACACACTCAGGACCCAAGGCCTGGGCACATAGCCAGGTCTTCAAGGCCTTCCAAAAGGCCAGTAGGTTTGGAGCCACCCTAATCTCAGGAAGGAGGATGTTCCAGAGGGCAGGCACTATGGCAGAAAAGGCATGTTTCCTGGTCCCCGCCAGCTGGCAGTTCTTGGCTGACGGGACCCGGAGCATGCCCATCCTGCCGGACAGAATTGGATGGGTAGAAACAAGTGGGAGAAGACAGTCACTCAGATAAGCCGGTCCCAAGCCATGAAGGGCTTTAAAGGTAACAATCAGCACCTCGAATTGTGCCCGGAAATGCACTGGCAATCAGTGCAGCCCCCAAAGCAGTGGTGTTACATGTGCTGAATAGCTGACACTGTTTACAACCTGTGCAGCTGCATTCTGTATCAGCTGAAGCTTCTGAATGTTCTTCAAGGGCATTCTAGAGCTTGTTGCAGTAGTCCAAATGGAAGTCATGAGGGCATGAATGACAATGAGCAGAGCCTACCAGTCTTTGGTACCAGAAGGCCCAAGCGTCCAAAGCCACTCAGTCTTGCTTGGGTTGAGTTGAAGCCCAGTGCGCCCCATCCAGAACCCTACAGCCTTCAGGCACTGGGACAAGACATCCACGGCAACACTCAGGCAGCCCAGGGTGGAGATATAAAGCTGGGTATCATCAGCATACTGATGATACCTCAGCCCAAGCTGTCGGATCACCTCACCCAGTGGCCTCATGTAGATGTTAAATAAGAGGGGAGAGAGAACTGAGCCCTGCGGCACCCCAAAAAGTAGGGGCCATGGACTTGACCTCTCCTCTCCTATCAACACTGACTGGAACTGACCCTGGAGGAAGGAGAAGAACCAGCACAACACCCACCCCCAACTCCCAAAGCTGGTCCAGAAGGATACCATCATTGATGGTATTTAAGGCCACTGAGAGGTCAAGAAGAGCAAGGCTGGATGCACTACCTCCAACCCCCTCCTGCCAGAGGTCATCCAAAAGTGTGATCAGTGCTGTCTCAGTCCCATGTCCCAGCTTGAATCCTGACTGAAAGGGGTCCAGATAATCCGTCTCCTCCAGAGCTCTTTGAAGCTGCTATGCGACCACTTTCTCTACAACTTTCCCTAAAAGGGGGAGGTTGGAGGCTGGACAAAAACTGTCCAGATTACTTGGGTCGAGCAATGGCCCCTTGAGGAGGGGGCACACCACCTACTCCTTAAGAGATAGAGGGACCACCCCTTCCCTCAAAGAGGAAGAAACCACTACCCAGACCCAATCATGTGCCCTCTCCTGGGCAGCCTTGACCAGCCAGGGGGAGCATGGATCTAGCACAGAAATGGCCAAATGAACAGCTACAAGAACCCTGTCCACTTACTCAGGTTCAATGGGCTTGAACTCCTCCCAGTTAACCATGCAAGACTAAGCCCCCATAACTTCTGCTGGCCCTGCATCAAGACTGGAGTTCAACACAGAGCAAATCCAAGTGACTTTATCCGCCAGATGCTCAGCATATTCCTCACAGCAACCCTGAAAATAGACCCCAGAATTACTCCCTCCTTTGTTCAAACTGTGCACCTTTCTTTTCAAACAAGCGTTGAGCTTCTTAAGGTAAGCAGTATAAATCCATTATGGGCCAGGATTTACTTTTGGATTATATTTTTAATCATTTCCAATTTTCATTGTTATATCACTGAGATGTTCGTGTTCCTATTGTGTAGGGGAACCATAGAACTGATTTGTTTAGGGTTCTTTTTTAAGCTTTAGGGAACATGATCTTACAAGAAATTATGAATATCAGTAGGATTATAGTTGATTCTGAAGCAGCTATTTCTTCATTTCTTCAAGAATCTGGGAATTTGGAGTTAGTGTCAGTTTCTAGCCTTTGTCTTATTAGTTCATCCCAAGACAGTCAAGAAGTATTGTGCCCTAGGTCTCAGTTCCTTATGTTGATCTTAAGATCTTTCAGATGATGTTGCCAAATGGACAACCATAAGTACACACGGATGGCTAGAAAAGATTATCATGGTTGAAGACAGAATAATTCTTGTATACTGTAGATGAGGAGGATTTCACTGTTTCAGCTCATATTAATGAACCAAGCATCTCTCCCAGCCCAGCCCAGCCTGGCCCTGTGTGCTTTGTCACCTTCAGCAAGCTTCCTCGTGTGTTCCTGAGAGCAGCAAAGCTCTTTTGGCACAGGCCTAAGTGTGAGGCAACACTCCAGAGGTGCCAAAGATACAGTTTCATCTCCGTATGCTTCACAAATATTCCAGGACTTATTGACAGTGTCTGATTATGTATTCCTTTTCTTATTAGGAACAAAGAAGTGATGCGCATGAAAGCAAAACAGTGAGATCATTGTTCTGGATACAGATACAAAGTGTGCAGTCACTGTATATGGTGCTGTTTTCTTTCTAAATTCTTTTTTCCCCCTCCTCAGCATGATCTACAAGTCCTTTGGCAATTTTAGCCTAGATGTAGGCTGGAATAAGTGTGTTGGAAGACTAGTGAGGCAAGTAGAGGCTAATGAAGCTTATTTCTCTTGGAACATGCGAGATTCATGGTTTTTTTCCACTTTCACCCTGCATGCTAGGAAGGGGGAAAATATACTCAGTTAGCCCCATGTTTTCTGGTTCTACTGATAAGTCAAAGTGGATAGCCTCACCTCTGTAGCTGCTTTATAAGCAGAATAACAGTGGTGGACAATTGGTACACATATTTCCTCCATCATCATCACCATCATCATCATCATCATCATCATCATCATCATCTCCTCCTCCTCCTCCTCCTCCTCCTCCTTCTCCTCCTCCTCCTCCATCTCCATCATTTTGGTCTGGAGTCGCTACATTTGAAGCCCAAAGTATCCCATTCTACAATATCTTGAATGCTGCTTACTTGTTTGCTTGCTTGCCTGCTTGCCTGCTTTATATGTATGTATGTATGTATGTAGGTATGCATGCATGCATGAATGTATGTATGTATGTATGTATGTATGACTTCTCCTTGTTCAGAGGGTGTCTGAATGCCAAATCATTCCATTCTCCCAGGCAAATATGAACCATTGACCTTTCATCTCACCATCTCTTCTGGATCATCTTGTTTTCCAGAGCATCTGTGTACTGAAGCTTTCATTTGTCAGGCAGTGAAACACTTTTTCTCCTGAGTTTAAACCAGAATCTTAATTTGCAATCATTGTCTCTACCAGGAGTTACAGTCATTTAAATTTCCTGCTTGTCAGAGAGAAAGCAAAGATGACTCTTTCCACCTTTTACCTGAATGAGCTAAGATTTTTGTCCTTATACTGACTATACAACTGAAGAGCAGTTTATCATGGCAAATGAAGTAGGGATGAAAGGCAGGTCCATGTAGGGAATGGGTGAGAAATAGGATTGGCTTCAAACTCAATGGGCCTTTGATAAAGTCCCCTCTAATCACTGGATCCCAAGTTAGTAAGTTAGTCTTCTTTCCTCTTTTTCCTCTTTTTTGCTGCCTGGATGTGGCTGCATATAATTTTTCCAGCCAAGGAAGAGATAGATGAGTGCTTCTTCAATGAATGCTGGGTGGTTGCCATTATTTCCCACAAGGCACTGCAACAATATAACATTATTCTGGGGAAACAGAGGTAATTATTAATAGAAGATGTTGAAAAAGAAGCTTTAAGATAGCAGAGTCAGCTGTGGTTAACATTTATTTATTTATTTATTTATTTATTTATTTATTTATTTATTTATCGAATTTGTCACCACTCATCTCACTGTGAAGTGACTCTTTTTCTACTTTACAAAGTACCACATTTAATGTCTGTGTTGCAAAACGGCAATCCTACCCAAAATATCTCTCCTCATTTGCCCAGAAGATACTCTGCAATTGCGATAACTTCAGGTTCTTGTATTTAGACTCAAATTTTGCAGCAGTTTCTCCAGCCTAGAATTAGTCCCCAGAGATCCCATGCTATCACCAAGTTGAGGAAAGTTGCTCACAGAGTTATTGCAGTTCAATTAATTCTATGTTTTTTTCTTTCCCATACTTATTGGACTACTGATACCATTGGTTGTACGGATAGTTAAATTTCTAGGGCCTAGTCTGACAAAATAGGTATAAATAATGAATGGACTAGTATAATAGGGATATTGGCAAAAGGAACATATTAAAGATAAAACTGAAAGTTCTGTATTAATAAGGAATAATATTAATGATGTACCTCTTATATTTTAAGGCAAGGCATCCTTTCAATTAATATCATGGTAGAAAATGTCAGCCTATAAGGTAGACCAGACTAAGAAACAGATACTGTATGGGCCTAAACCTATGTCTATTAGAACAGCTATAGTAACAGAATCTTACAAGTCTGAATGTGCTTCTCCTCCTCCCTCTTTTATCTTCATGTGAACTTAGGGGGTGGGGGTGGAGTGGCTATCTCAGATGCTTTTGTAGATCTTTTTCTTAGTATAGGCTCAAGCCACGTTTATCTGATTTGCTGCTTTGGTAATGGATCTTCCTGCTGTTCATCAAAGCCATTCTCTATTCTCTTAACAGAAAGCTATACCATTCCCTGGTCATTGCTGAATTTAAATCTCAAGGTTTGTGAAAAGCAGTTGCATCTGTTAGGAATTGGGGGTGGGGTGGGGTTGTTGTTGTTGTTTAGTCGTTAAGTCATGTCCGACTCTTTGTGACCTCATGAACCATATTGCGCCAGGCCTTCCTATCTTTCACTGCCTCCTATTAGGTCCAAATTTTATATCCATATGAGAAATGGCCTTGATTACTCAACATGGATCTAAAAAGCCCAACAATGTTTGATACTTGTGATTTTGAAGTCTAACTGGCTGAAATTGCATGATGATTCAGAAGGTTCAACACTTCATGGTAAAATTCAATCCAGTTTCTTTGATGAGTGGGAATGTTGTCCATTTATCCAAATTAACTCAGCTGAGTGCCAGAAATATGTCCAGGGTTATAGGGAGGAAAAAGGAAAAAGAACCTAGACATAAGGAGACTTAAAGAAAGCCCCAGAATAGAAAATAGACCAAAAAGAGAAACAGGAAGGAAAACAAAATAGAGCACAAGGCATGAGATGAGAAGAAATTGAGGCAAGAGAAGGTTACTTAGCTGAAATCCTGGCAGAGTTTGCCAAGCTTAGGCTCAGAAACCAATTTTGCGGGCTCAGTACAACCCTGAGGCAAGCTATAAAAGCCTACACATTCTTCTCCAGTTTAAATTAAATATCAGATTAAAGCTTGAGCTGGAGAACACTTTCCATTTCATTTATTTTTTTCAAGAAGTGCATCCAAAAAAAATGGTTTTATATATCAAAGACAAAGTTAACTGTGCAAGATAATATGAATCCCAGGATGTCTCCAAGATGTTCTTCTCATGGGGAAAGATGTCTGTGTCCCTTAATAAAGCTTGGAGCAAAATATTGTGGTGCCATGTACCAAAACAATCACATGGTAGAGACTCTCAACTCAACATCCTGAGCAAGAAGTGGACTTTTCACTTTCACTCCTGTTTTCCCAGGAGCAGCTCCTACCAGTGCAACAATGGTGTCTCTTTGTGTTTGACTCAGTGGCTATTCTGTAGATTGAATCCTGGAAACAACACAACACTGATATCTCCCTGATATCTGTGTAGTTCCACCCTAATGCATTCTAGAAAGCCTTAAAGACCTGGCTGTTCTCCCAGGCCTTGGTTTTGGGTGGTTGGGCCCCTGCTGGATTTGTTGAGGGTATGGGCATTACCCAGACTCACACTTGGTTCTTGTTCTATATTCCTTTCTTATTTCTTTTCATAATCATTGTATTATATTTTCTATTGTGTTTGGTTTTATTGTATACCACTTAGTGCCTAAATTGAATAAATTAAATTAGATTAGATTAGATTAGATTAGATTAAATTAAATTAAATATGTGTTTGGAGTAAAAAATCCATCCCCATGACTGACCATCAAGGCAAGTATGTTTCCATTTGGGAGAGCTGGCAGTATTTTTTGAGACTTAAATCAGATTGGAAAAATTCTGGCTACCTCCCTATCTCACAGAGAGGATGCTATCAGAGAGCTGGCATGGGCTGGGAAATAAGAAATGGGCTAAAAAATGGTACCTGAGCTAAAAGAGAAGAAAAGGCAGAGAAAGTATGATGGGATCATGGAAGTGGAAGATGGAACTATCTGTTATTGACAACAAGGAAATAGGTAAGGAGCTTTTCATTTGCAATGTCCTTCTTTGAAATACTGACCCTATGGAGCAGTGTTTCTCAACCTTGGCAACTTTAAGCTGTATGGACTTCAACTCCCAGAATTCCCCAACCAGCATGGGTTGGGAAGTAAGCTGACCCATGCTGGCTGGGGAATTCTGGGAGTTGAAGTCCATACAGTTTAAAGTTGCCAAGGTTGAGAAACACTGGTATGGAGGTTAGTCTGGTGCTGTCTGGTATTCAATAATAGGTTAATTCCCTCCCCCCAAAGCTAATGGAGATGGAGATGATGGAGATGATAGAGAGTGAGGCAGAGATTTTATTTGCTCCATAGTGAGTTTAAGGTGTTCCTTGTGCCATTTTTGTTTTATTTTCCAAGCTGCTTTGAGGACTTAGGCTGAAGTACAGCTAATGAACTAGAGAGGGAAAGCTAAGGCCCACATGACTAGGTTGCTGATATAAATAAAATAATAAAAGAAATGAATAAAAGAAAAATAAAACTAAGGCTGTCTTAATTTTGATAGCAAGTATTCTGGCAACTGTAGCTCTCCTATTGTTATATGGTGATTTTACAGCAGTGAAGAAAGCTTAGAAGCTGTTGTATGTCTGTATGTGTTTGATCCGCTCTCTCCATGCCATGCATGGTTTCATATACCATGATCATGTCCCTGCTCATATGTCTTTTTTCTCAATTAAATAATCCCAAATGTACTATCTGTTCTTGTAGGGGAAGTATTTGAAGCCCCTCATTATTTTGGTTGTCCTCTTCTGCATGTTTTCCAGGTCTAGTATGTCTTTTTTCAAATGTGACAACCAGAATTGTACACAGTACTCCAAATGTAGGCAGATATATATAAGAGCATTACATTTTCCAGTCCCTTTCTTAATGATCCCTGGCATGGGATTTGCCTTTTTCACAGCTGCCACACATTGAGTTCACATCTTTATTGAGCTATTCATTACGATCCCAAGATCTTTTTCCTGATTAATTAAATACAGATAAAAGTTCTCCAGTTACACATGAAATTGTGTGTGTATGTGTGTAGAGGGTGGGGGTGTTGGCCTAGTACTTATTTATTTTTGATGTCTTTGAGTCAGTGTTGATTCCTGGTGACTGCCTGGACTAGTCCCTGCAATTTTTTTGGCAAGATTTCAGAAGTGGTTTGCCATTGCCTGCTTCCTAGGGCTCAGAGAGAGTGACTGGCACAAGATCACCCAGCTGGCCTCATGTCAAAGGTGGGATGAAAATTCATGGTCTCCTGGTTTCTAGCCTGGTGCTTTAACCACTACACCAAACTGGCCCAGTATGCATTGCTTAGATTGAACTGCAGTTGCCATATGATTTGCCATCATCCAATTTAAAGAGGTATTTTTGAAATTCCAGGGTTTTCACCATTATGAATAGTTCAGTATCACCTGTAAACTTGGCCAGTTCAGCACTGAACCCTAAGTCAAGTTCCTGTTTCTATTAGTTTGCTCAGAATGGACATTAAGCTGCCTGGCCTATGGTGTCCCAGTTCTCCCCTGGGCTGTTTTTTAAAGATTTGTGTCATATAACCTAACTTCCAGTTATTGGGCAATGAGCCTGATTTGAAGGGCAAGTTGTGCATTTTCATTAAAAGGTCAAAAGTTCCACATTTGAGTGCTTTAAGATCTCTTGGTTATCACCAGGACCCATGATTTGTTACTAGAGTAGATTCTTGTGTTGCCTCAGTTTGCTTAGATGTTTCAGACCCTTCTCTGAGAAAGTACTACAGGCTTCAGTTGCAGTCCAAATCTTCTTTAGTAAAGATAGATGCAAAGAATCCATTTTCTTTGTAGTCTCCATCTCATCTTTGACCCTCCCTGTCACTCTTCTGTCTAATGATCCATCTCCTATATAACTTTCCAAGCTAGGGAATTCATTCTCTTGAGAACTCGATTTAGCTCCCATCCTCTGTATGTTTTAAAACTGCCCAAGTTGCTGGGAGTCAGGCAGCATATAAATTTAAAATAATAATAGTAATAGTAATAGTAGTGGTGGTGGTGGTGGTGGTGGTGGTGGTGGTGGTAGTAGTAGTAGTAGTAGTAATAATAATAATAATAATAATAATAACAACAACAACAATAGCAGCAAGAAATACCATTTGCCTGCAAGCAAGAACTGGTGGGACCACAAAACAGATGAAGTAAGAGAAAATGAAGAGGCTGAAGTGCTCTGGGACTTTAGAATTCAAACAGACAAGCACCTGCCACTTAATAATTGTTGATAAGAAAGACAAGAAAGTCTGGATAGTGGACATTGCAACACCTGGAGACAGCAGAATAGAAGAGAAAGAACTGGAGAAAATCACAAAATATAAAGACCTGCAAATAGAAGTAGAAAGACTATGGCAAAACAAAGCAAAGATAGTACCAATAGTTATAGGTGCCTTAGGTGCAATCCCAAAACATCTGGAGCACCACTTGAACACCATCAGCATTGACAAAATCACCATCAGTCAATTGCAAAAGGCAGCTTTACTTGGAACAGCTTACATCCTGTAAAAATGCCTTTAACTCTGTCAAAGAACAACATCTACCTATCACAGGTCCTTGGGAAGGACTTGATAGGTGGACAAAAATGCCAAATCCAGTCTAAATAACTGGCTGACTGTGCAACCAACCATAATAATAATATCTCTAAACACAAGTTTCTTTTGCCAGACTTTTAACTGTGGATTAATTTTGTTCTTGAAAGTAAATTATAATTCTTAGAAGTTTTAAAATTGCAAATCATTTTTAGCTGTCTTGAGGGCTTCTTTGAGAAGAAGGTGGGATATCAATGGAATAAATGAATAAAAAACTTGCCCGCCTTTTCACCCCTTCTTCTTAATTCTCAAAGGAGAATTTGTGATTCCCACAAAGATGTTGAAAACACTCATTCTGAGAACATAAGTTGTAACCCTATGAATGCAGCACCTCTGTGGGTGGCAATAAGTGCTGAGATGGCAACGCTTCCCTGCATCGTTTTGTAATTGGCTACATAATCCTTTGTGTTCCCTTTGCCCAAAGCACCCTCCTTTTCTCAGTGGAGGCTGCCCTTTGCCACTTCTCTTTCTCTCTTTCTCTCTGAAGGGAATTTGTATGTGTCATGCAGGAAGGGCACAGCATGATTATTTTTAACATTGTGCATTATTATAACCATTATTAAGGCAACCTCCACCTCGTATGCTAATTAAGATTCAAGGATGTTAATTTAATCGGGAATTTGGGGAACAACTACATAGAATCAGCTGGATTGAGTTAACCCCATGCACTATTTAATGTGTCTCCTAGAGAGACTTGGGAGTAATAAGAATCCATCTTGAATGGCAATCAGAGACTTGCTCCGATTTAAGAGGAAGCATGAAATAGCCAGGCAAGCAGTTTGAAGCACACTGGCAGAATTGTGGCTGGAAACTTTGGCTGGAAAGGGCAGAAGGAGAAGGCCCAAATGTGTGTGACAGAGCTGGTCTAGGGATTTGGGTTAATTAAAGAAGAGAGAGCTTAGGATAAGAGGCAACACATGATCAGAATATTAGTTCTTGTTAGTTTTTACTGTTCTTTTTAAAAAATGTAATAAAGTTATTAAAAAACAACAGACAAGAAATGGGATGTAACAGCCCATTGAATGGAGATTGAATGGAGATTGTCTTGATGCCAAGATCCTATCCTGTAGTCTTTTTATTTAAAACAGACAAACAAACTTTTAAACTACATCTTCAGTCCACCAGCATAGACAGACAACAAAGAAGCAAGCATATAATGCCTGGAGAAATAAAAACTTGTCCATACAGTGAAAAGTACCCTATGCCATAACCAGTTGAACCTTTCTTGGAAAGGCATTCCAAACTGCTTGGTTACTACCATAGTTGAGGTCAACAACAACAACAACAATAATAGATTGTGTGACCAACAATAATAAGCATGTGATTGGATAATCAAGTGCCTAGAAATAACAGGAGTCAGTAGAAACATCAGAAGCTTTGTGCAAAGATAAATGGCACAATGGAAGACAAATTGCTGGTCAATGGTGATAGACTGGGAGATGTTAATACCAAGAAAGGAATCTTTCAAGGAGACTTACTATCACCACTACTGTTTGTCATTGCACTGATTCCTCTGTCAACAATACTGAACAAGTCAGGACATGGCTACCAAACATCAAAAACATCTACCAGGCTATCCCACCTCCTTTATATGGACTATCTGAAGCTGTATGGAAAAACACCATCTGAAATAGAATCACTGCTCAGCATTGTCCTAATATACAGCCAAAATATTGCAATGGAATTTGGACTGGACAAATGTGCCACCCTTACCATCAACAGGGGAAAAATAGTGAAAACTGAAGGAATCAAGATGCCCTATAGAAATAACATCAAGAGTTTGGATGAAGAAGATCACTACAAATACCTGGGCATTCTTCAAGCTGACAACATCAAGCACATTGAAGTCAAGAAAAAGGTTAGGCATCAATAACGTCATGAGAGTGAAGAAGATCTTAACATCCAAACTCAGTAGAGGAAATACCATCAAGGCAATTAACACCTGGGCAATTCCAGTCATTAGATACACAGCTGGAATAGTGGACTGGACTCAAGGAGAACTAAAAGCCCTGGATAGGAACACCATAAAAATAATGACAATGAATCATGCCCTTCATCCACACAGTGACGTTGACAGACTTTACTTAGCAAGAAGCATAGGTGGGAGTGGAATGTTGCAAGTACATCAAACAGTTGAATAAGAAAAAGGGCATTGGAAAAATATCTGAAAGACAGCGAAGAAGATGCACTGAAGCTAGTACACCATGAAGGCCTACTGAAACTGAAGAAACCAAACTGGCCTCCAAGAAACACCAAATGAAGAAAAGAGACATGGCAAGGCAAAGTATTACATTGCCAGTACACACACACACACTCACACACACACACAAAACTAGCAGGCAAAGCAGATAACAAGACCTGGCAATGGCTAAGAGCAGGAAAGTTGAAGAAAGAGACAGAGGGGCTAATTCTGGCTGCACAAAACCAAACCTTAAGAACAAAGCCAGAATTGAGAAGACAGAAACAGAAAGCAAATACCGCCTCTGCAAAGAAGCTGAAGAAACAGTGGACCACCTAGTCAGCTGCTGCAAGAAGATCTCACAGACTGACTACAAACAACAGCATGACAAAGTAGCAACAATGGTCCATCGGAATATCTGCAAGAAATACCATTTGCCTGCAAGCAAGAACTGGTGGGACCACAAAACAGACAAAGTAATAGAAAATGAAGACGCTAAAGTGCTCTGGGACTTTAGAATTCAAACAGACAAGCATCTGCCACACAACACCCCAGACTTAACAATTGTTGATAAGAAAGACAAAAATGTCTGGATAGTGGACGTTGTAATACCTGGAGACAGCAGAATAGAAGAGAAAGAACTGGAGAAAATCACAAAATAAAAAGACCTGCAAATAGAAGTAGAAAGACTATGGCAAAACAAAGCAGTTATAGGCGCCTTAGGTTCAGTCCCAAGACCTCTGCAGCACCACTGAAGACCATCAGCATTGACAAAATCGCCATCGGTCAATTGCAAAAGGCAGCTTTACTTGGAACAGCTTACATCCTGCGACAAAGCCTTTAACACTGTCAAAGAACAACATCTACTTATCCCAGGTCCTTGGGAAAGACTCAATGGGTGGATAAAAATGCCAAATCCAGTCTAAACAACTGGATGACTGTGCGACCAACAATAATAATAATAGTAAATAATTTATTAAATTTCTATGCTGCCCAACCTCCAGCAACTATCTTCCTCCTATAGATGGATTCAGAGAATAGTTTTATTTGAATGTCTTTTTAACATGAACAAATTGGGAGACTTGGGTAATCATTTAACTCCTGCAGCCATTTTTAAAAAATAGATTAAAAGGGATCTCAGATTATTTAACCCAGTCCCAAATTTATCATACTGGTAATTTTATTGTTTTGCTACTTTTCTGGCCACAGGTAATTAAGTATGTTATAATGAAATTTTATTTTGAATATTTTAATATTGTCTTTCTACCTACCAAAAAGCAACGCTTAAAGCAGAATAAAACAAGATAGATATAATAATAAAATAACAAAATATATTGTTAATAGTGAGGAAACAATGAAATTATGTCAGTAATCAGAGATTTTTTTTTAAAAAAACCCACAATTCATTGCATTTCTAGCAGCTTTTTAATTTTTTAATTTTTTTTCTTTCTTTCTCGTTTCTCTTTTTCCAACTTTTTCTTTTCCCTTTATATGTTATGTGCATCTATCTTTGGAACAAAGACAAATAGTGGTAGTATTGATATTAATTATTATATTTATATTTTTATAGAGATTTCTAGTTATTTCTTAAGATAATGTAACAAACAGTTCTACACATTTAATTCAATCAATCAATTAATGAAATAATGTATTTTAACTTTTATGATAACTATAAATGATCATAAAACTAATTCGTACAAAATTTTAAAAATTGAGCTTCATAATTATTAGTTGGTTGGTAGAGCCTATACTTTATTTTAAATATCTGGAGGTTGAGTCATGGCAAGTGGACTTCTTTTCTTTTGGTTTGATATGTTTTGCTGGTTGTCCAAGCAGCTTCTTCAGTCTAGAAAGTTGGTTGGGGGGACCCCATAAATGTCTTCCAGGTTGGCTGCGCTTCTCACTAACATGATGGGCTGGTTGAAGGGATAATAGGAGATGTGATTAGTAGAGTCTTTGGGATGTGGATGTCTTGCTCCTAATCCCTCACTCATCCCCAAGTGGGTTGTTAAGAGCTGCCTCCCTGGTGAACTTGTGAGGTTCTGCCTCCTGGTGAACTCGTTAAGTGCTGCCTCTCAATACTTATGTTGTGGAAGTTGCTTGAAGTGGAAGGGAGGCAGACCTTTGTGGCAGATCTCAAGCAGGAATGTATGGAGGAAGATAGCAGTGTGAAGATAACTATTTGCTGAGGACATGTCCTCATAATGGAGCCTCCATCTCATGGCCAGCCTACTGATAAGGCAGGCTAAAATTGGGCTACAGTGTTCTAGCATGGAAGTATTGTGATGTTGTCATGAGACCTTCCAGTAGGATAATCCATGGTGCATACAGGAGAAGCCACTGGGGTTGATGATCAGCTGGGCCCAGTTAGCTCATTGTAGGACTGCTCATCTGGCTGTTGGATTTTGCACATCCATAGTTGTTTGTGCCACGGCTGCCAAAGAGGCTAGAGAGCCTAAGCAGCTGTTTTCTTTTGGGATTATGTCTTCAGAGATGGAAATATTGACCTCATGTAAGCCCAAATGCAGGTCTTCCAGGAAATCAATATTTTCACTGGTGTAATATGGAAATACTATAAACGCTAGAGATTTCAGTCCAGTATGAAATTGTGTACAGAGATCCTATCATTCATATTGCTATAAAAAGAGCAAAGCAGAATAATTCTTATCATACTAGAAGAAAATTAATTATAGTATATGAATTGGCTATGAAAGTAATTGGACATGTTTTTGCTGGAACTGTAGCAAGCTATTGTAGGCAATGTGTTTTTATTTTTAAATGCTTATTTTAATTGAAACATCTTTTTTTTTCCAAGGGGCTGGAATGTTTTTTTAAACAGTTTTATCCATAGGAATATCAAGAATGATTTCCAGCCTCCAGAAGAAGAGATGCAGGATTCCAAGTTGGATTAAATAGCTATATATGTTCTCTCCCTTAGTCTTGTGCTGATTTCTTTTAGAAAATCAAGCAGATTTTTTGTCCCTCAAATGAAAGATCAAACATCAGGGTATCTTCTAGTTATCAAAACTCTTCTTTTGAGTACGGTACTTTCCCAACTTCCCCTACATTCAGGGTAATGATTGGCAGTAGTTTTCCCATGGGTTGATGCTGCTGGGTGGGGTGGGGAGGCATGGCAAGAATTCCACCAATTGTTGTATTGAAACTACCTTGAATTGCAGTATACCACACTGGCCAACCCTGTGGCTGAGGCATAGTAAAGATAGGCTATGAGGCAGTGCTTTTAATACCATCATACTTTCCTCCCAGCTTAAGGATGGAAACACATGACCATGGATGCATGGGTGAGTCTTGATCTCCAGACCAAGTATCTCCATCCAAGGATTGCAGATTTCCATCCAAGGATTGCAGATTGGGCAAAATCCCTTTTTGATCCTTCTGAGCTGCACAAACTGTGGTGATAGTTGTGTGTGGTCTCTTGAAGTCTTGGTGTATCCTCTAGACCTCCTTAAAAAAAGGTGTTACAGAGTTGTAATTTTAATGCAGTGGAAAAAGGAAATGATGAAATATTGAGGGAGTTCATTTTAATGTTCAGTTAAAATTAAATTGAAATGAAATGCAATAAAGTTTAGTTATTTCTTGGCTCCACCTACTTTTTGGAGTTGAACATCTCTAAAGGGAAAGCCCTAGGGAAAAATACTGAGTGAGTCCTGTGTTTAAACATTAACCTTAAGAAGTTGCTCATTGCCACCCCTATGGTCATTTCAGTCTGTTGAAATGGATAACATGTTCTTAGTTTGGTGCTTCAATCAAAGGGAAAGACAAAAGGAGCTCAAGTGAGACTCTTGCGATAGATTCTATCAGCAGGGACGTTGAAAGGAAGCAAAGCTCCAGGGGCTCCTTTGCTTTAAATAATAGCTTGGTTCAGGCAAAGCATGACACCATTATCTGAGGTTGTGGGAGCAAGTCATGCACTGGAATGCTTCCCTCACAGATTCCACTTCAAGTAATTACTTCAGCTTTAGTACAAGCCAGATGGCTGCTTTACCTGAACTAGGAATGCTGGTTTGCACTTGTCTTCCAGTCCAGGACTGTAAACCTGGAGCATTTCACAATTTTGGTTACAGTTGTTTAGTTGAATAATATTAATTAATAATATTTGATCCTGGATTTCATGGGTTTATAACCCCCACGTCCTGGTTGCCATGTATATTAGTTTATCTGTGAAACACAATGTTGTTTTCCTTCCCCACGTGTCATGCTTTACAGATGCTTCTACATTCCCCATATGTTAGTGCAAAAGATAAACAAAAGTAATAAAAATAAATACTCTGAGCTCACACCATTTTACACTTTAAAATTGATTACATCAAAGCACTATTATGGTTGCAGGAATAAAATGACTTTCGCTTCTGTTTCCCTGGTGCTTATCACATTTCCTTTGGAATAATACTATTAATCAGCTGAAGAAAAAATAATATATATTGAAAATAAGAATAAAATGAGCATCTGTTCATTCCAACTGCCATTACGCTTTGGGTATAAAATGTGTGTTGTGTGTTGTGTGTGTGTGTGTTTTAAGGATTCTGCAGATACCAGAACCATCTGTAAACAAATACAATATGCCACTGAAAGCTGTTGACCACTGTTACTCTTGTTGGACTTTGGCAATGAGGTCCATCCCTAAATGCATCAATAATAGTTCAAATGCAACAGTAGACCTCTGGTTTGAATTAAGGCAGAAGTAACTGACTGAATATGGAAGGGAGGGAGGGAGGGAGGGAGGGAGGGAAGAATCTCACTGAGAAAAATGGAAATGCCTTTAACACATTGTAAGATTGGTGTTGCAAAACATGCTCCTCCTAGAATGTACAAAAATAGCAAAAATATTAACACATGCTCCTTCTCTTGGCTTCCATACTATTGTTCTTCAATTAAAGATAGGACAAACATCGGCCAAGAAAAAATCCAACTAGGTGGAAACCCTCTTCATCTTCAACTAGTGCCAAAGAATGACAGAAGCTATTGTCCTTTCATCCTGTACTATTAAAAGAATCAGCTACTGAAATACTCTGTTTGGTTTTTATACCTGCTGTCTTAAGTCTTCTGTCTGTCCTGCTTCTGTTCCAGAAGTGAATTTGTCTGGTACCTTTTGTTTAAAATGAATTGCCCATGTTTTGGAATGACTCTGGTATTACTGATCTTAGGTATCATTACTCAAGATCTTTCAAATGTTGATCTGATAACATTAGGAAAAGAAGGAGAGAATTCTGGTCCTCTCGAGTAAAATTTGGGTTCACATTGTGAAAAAATAGGAAGATTATCTTGCATGCCTTATATCTTGCAAAATTGAATATTTGGTTATAAAATTAAGATTGCAGATTCCTATTACAAGTCTGAGATCAGAGAAAGATTCCTAAATCTGTGGATATCTATATGTCTGCAGAAGAACTCTTAATTTGATCAGATGTATTCAGTTGCAACTGTGATACTGTGGTGGAGCTCAGAATAATAGTTAAGAACAAATAAATAAGCTTTAGGTATCTTCTGTGAACTGGTTTATAAATGCCTCTCCATCCAATTTATGGCCTGTCTGATGAATGGTAGCTTGGTTAGATTTCAGTTACTCTTGCAGGGTCTAGGAAAATAATTTAGTTAGTAGCATTACTGAAGTTGATTTGAAGTTTGTGGGCATTTCTTAAAAAAAAAAAATGACATCACACAGAAAGTGTCCCAGCCAGTACTGGGAATAATCCAAGACTGCATGTGAAGTGGGTTAGAGTCAAGAGACTAGAAATATTACCTTATGCTTGGAGAAATAGTTATATTTTTTACATCACATCAGATCCATGAATGTAGTCTTTATCTAAACAGATAACTTCTGGACTATCACACAGCATGAAGGGAAGATAAGTTCTCAACTAAATCCTACCCAGAATGCTATCCTCTTAATTAATGATAGACCAGTGGGTGTAATTTGGGGGTGGAGTTGGGGGAGTGCATGTATGGGATTTTTGCTGTTATCCATCTTCATCAAAATGCCACAGGGATACGTTATTTGACCACACTATTTCTAGTATCAGGTATATGTACATATTTGAATTATGCTGTCATGTAGCAGTCATCTCTTTTATAGGAAGTTGGTGAAAACCTGTGCTTCAAGTTGTCATCCTGAGTAAAGAAAGCAGATGGTCAGAATGTGAACATCTGAAATGAAGACCTAGAGTGGCTGTCTGGCCTATTTTACCTAGGACTGCCCTCTACTTTACAGCATCCTCAAGTTGAATCCTAGCCTACTTTTAAAATCAAGAAACTTAAAAAGGGAAGGCAGGAGCCTTTACTTGCCCAAAGATAGTCAGCACCCTGGACAGCACTTAGGTCATCTCTCCATAGTCTTCTCAACTACATGGAGATAGTGGATTGAAATCTATTTAAATCTAATAATCTCCCCCCCCCCCCCCTTTTCTATTTTTGGTGTGTATGTGTGTAGAAGTTTCTCTTTTTTCCTAATGCAGAAAGAGTTTATAATACTACCTAAAGTGTGTGTGTGTGTGTGTGTGTGTGTGTGTGAGGTACAGATTTGTATATGCAGACATTCATATTTTATCTAGCTCTTAAAGCACACTGTGCATTTGAAGTTATTTTCCTAACATGTAGATTTCTTCAAAGGTGCATTCCTGTAAATCCTTATGGCCACTTGGATTATTTGACTTTTCCCTTCTTATTTTTCCTGCTGCAATTACTGTTACATGTATATATCTTTTTACTCAGCATAGCATACATTCCATTTATGAAGAAAGAGAAATGCATCTTTCTTATCTGGAAAGCATTAGGAGGGGAACTCACTACTATATTCTCAACATATTTCTTCATGAAGAAATCTGACTAACTCTGCAAGTTTTAAATTTTAGTCTTTAAAAATAACTTCACAATAGTCTGTTTTGCCTTGTTTTTGTAATCGTATGTTTAATTAAAATAATGGTAACAGCTGCTATTTAGAGGAATAGTTATACCATGCTTTTTGGCCCTCTTTTTAAATACTTTAAAAATATAACAATATTTAGCAGAGTGTTTAATTTCACTGTGAATTGTGATTGCACTTAAATAATATCTTCAATCAAAGATATTCAGCATGTTTACTGTAGATCATTTTAGAATGGTGGTGAAAGGGATGCTAGGGTATTCAGAATGAAATAAAATGAATTTAAATATCCTGGATATGGAAACATTTTGTGACAATTAAAAAAAAAATAATAATGCCACCAAATATATAAAGAAAAATATTAGGATGGGAAAGAACAAAGAAAGGCTCCAATCCAATATGAATGGTTGAGTCAACTCAGAGAATTGATTTAATCCAATTTGAAAGTTTGAAGTGATTCGTCAAACTATTTTTATTTGGCACTTTTATTCCAAATATTAAATTGGAATATTTGATTGGAATTTACAAATTGGTTTGGGGAAAAACAATTTTGTCAATTTGATGTGACTTTCTGATTCAAATCAAGTTTGTTATCTGAATATACAGCACTGTTATAAGAAAATCTGTACTTATTGTAACAAAGTACATTCAAAAGATTCAGAAGGGGAACTTGTCAAAAAGGAGTACAGCAGACAAAACCACCAGCAAGACGAAGCTAATCAAAGGTGCAAGTATTTATATCCTTGTTTACTTCATCTTTTCTTTTACATGTAAGAAGACTAGCACGAAAAAAACACTTTTCTTGGCAGAGAGGCAGCACACAATGAAAAGCTTCTCTAGGTTGATTTTTGTGTGCCACATTGCTCTTAAAAAGTGCTGGCAGCCTAGGCCAAGGAGATCCAGATGGCTCTAGTCTTGTTAGCCTTTTGTAAAGCATTAAAGACCTGGCTTCTCCCCCCAGTGTTTGGGCTGGGTGTTTAGGTTAATGTTATCTTTTTATGAGTCAGCATAGTGCAATATAGTTGTTTTGTTAAATTTTTGTTTTTAATCCTTGTACCCCACCAAGAGTCACTTTTATGAGATGGGCAGCTATATAAATTGTATAAACAAACAAACAAACAGCCATAGAATTAAGGGTGGGAAATTGGGAAGTATACCTGGAAGAGCTCCTTGTTGAGAAATCTGTTGTGGGATATAAAACTATTGACAAAACTATAGTTCAAAGGCTAGTCCAGCCTTCTGCAATGGTGCATTCCATATAAATTAGCCTTCAGTATTTAATCTCCGCATTATATATGTTGGACATGTAAACTAGGCATTTTAGGAGTTGTACTTTATCCCATTTACAGGGCATCAGGTTTGGGAAGAATGTGCTAGCTTTTTGGTTCGATTACAGATCAGAAAGGGAATCCCTGTCATTACATCCCAAGCAACTTACGATTTGTTCAGAGAACTGATCAAACTGCAAGTACATTAGTGTGGACATTCCATAAAGGATATGAGGGGGAAATACTGTCAGTAAGAAAAGCCAGACTATGCTTTAACTGCAGTTTGATGAACTACTTCCTGCAGTGCCACTATAAGAAAGTGTTGGTCATGTACACAGGGACATTCTGAGCAGAAAAGGCCTGGCCAGTAGCAGTCTGAGCCAATCTGGCAGCTCCAGATGCATTGAGATGGCAACTCTCAGAGTTCATAGCCATTAACTCTGAAGGGATTCTGAGAATTGAAGTCCTAACACATCTGGAGGATTTCAGGTTGTAGATGATGACCTAGCAGAGATTACGGCTGAAGAAATGGTTGGGTGTTCATGTGGTCTTCATTCTGAAATGAATATATCTGATCCAGAACTTTTTGTGCTGATTAAAACATACTGAAATTGAAATGATTGAAATGCATTTGGTTTTCATCCTTTTTCTGAATTTTATCTTGCTTTTCAAAATAGACACTTGAATAAACATGAATTGATAAAGTCTGATTCCTTAATGAAAAGAGTTCTTTATACTCTTTAAACCTTGTGGTTTTCAGTTGCAACCAATACAGAATGATTAATATCCATTACAGTTTTCCTAATAAATATTAAGTATTTTGTTAGTACAGTGAACATTTCCATTTTCTCTGCTTTTATAGGAAATTGAATGGATAGTTGTTTCCTATAGGAAAATTGTTTTGCCTGATTTATTTATTTATATATTTAGTAGGTGATTTTATACAAGGAAGATTTTTTTGTGAATTGATGCTCTGCTAAATTTGTTGCAACAGCTATGAAATGATCGCACAATATGTAATTGAGCTATTCTTCTTACCTTTTCAATCATTTATCTGCATCTGTGACAAATCTATAAACACCTGTATATTATTGCTTCTAAGTTATAAAAGGCATACATTGTTAAATGCTTCTTGGGATCCTCAGTTCAGCATAAGCTATTTCAAAACCCTTTGTAATGCTAAATACATTTCCCTAGTTAATAGGAAAATATCCTTCAGTCACATTTGTACTTAAATTGTACATTTAAGGATAACTTTTTCATGTTACCATGTTTCCTTGAGACACATTTATCTCACTGTGAGTACTAATCAAGCATATTTGTCTCACCCACATTGAACTTTGAGAAATAAAACATAGCACAACTGTAGAGAACATGTTATGCATGTGATATAAAAGATCCCATGTTCAGTCTTTGCCATCTTTATTTAAAGGATCGAGAAGCAGGAAGGATCTCTGCCTGAAACCCTGGAAAGTATCTTCCATCAGAGTAGATTCACTTGTGATAAAGTTGTTTCCCAAACTGTAAGGAAAATTGAAGAAGCTATAGTTTTCTGTTGTCATTTCTATGGCTGTGAGAAAGGAAAGACATCTGATGGGATTTACTGTGGATCTCTAATTATTACCACCCCACCCCCACCCACCCACCCCCATCTTGCTTTTTATAGTCTTGTTTATATAGAACAGCTTTCCCAAACCTGATATCCAGAGCAATGCTGGCCTGGACATTATGGAATTGAAATCCAATAAATATCCCCTAGACTGGGGAAGGCTGTTCCAAAGGATCTGCTGAAATCCTTTGGTAAGGACGATGAGAAGAAAGGTGTTGCTACTTATAAGGCCTGTCTTCTTTGGTAGAATCCCAGCAGTATACTTTGGAGCTGCTACATTTAGGACTGGCTGAATTTTCCAAACAGTCTTCAAAGGAAGCTGCATTTAGAGACTGTTTGTTCAAGTATTGCACTGTATGTATTTGGCTCTGTATCATTATCATTTTCTGCCCTGTATAATCTAGTGGAATTGAATGGGTACCACCTATTTTACAACTTCCACAAAGGTCAGGTGAGTCTATGGTTACATAATTAGCTCATTTACATTTCAAAAGACCCATCTACCAGTCTTGGGTTTTGTTAATAAATACAGGGGAAGCCTACTAGCAGAACATAAATGCAAAACCCCTCTCCCCCTTATGTACCTGTACAGTTGTTTCTGGAATTGGACATATGATATGTAGCCACTGATAGCTTTATCCTTCACAAATTTGTCTAGTTCTCTTTTAAAGGTATTTAAATTGATAACCAACATATGTCTTATACAATATGCTTTTGCCTGCAAAAGAGGAAGAAGAGGAAGAGGAGGAGGAGGAGGTGGTGGCGGCAGAGGCAATAGAGACAATGCACTTCTGGCTTTCCTGGAGCTGTGTAGATCAATGTTATCTCTGATTTCCATTCCCGAAACTTATGTCTGAATTTTTAATTTTGAGATTTTACAAAGTGATGCTTTGTTGGATGGCCTCATGTTCACTGCAGGAAGTAATGAGAAAGAGCTTCTGTGAAAAGTCCCACACTGCTATGACCATGTGGGGCATTTTTGTTGTAAACCAAATACAACAACACAGTGGAACAACAGCAATTAAACAGATCCAAGCCTCAATTTTTTTAGTTTTGATTTTGCTCCTGCAACTTGGCCAGATGCTGCAAGAAACAAGGTTTTTCTACCTTTTCTTGAATTAGGCCAACGCTCTTCTACAGGAGAAGTATTTTCTCAGAGTCTGTTTGCTCATTGTGAAAGCTGAACAACCATTCGCTTAAGCTTGGAGGTTTGTTCTTGCGTTATTCCAATGTATAGCACTCAGGTGGTAAAAAAAAAATGCAGCTGCACTTTTAGCTCTATGCATAAAGTTACGCCTCTGGTCTAGTTGTGTACCCTACATGGGAGCACCAATGGGTACCAGTAGAAGGGGCTATCTAGGGAGCAATAATGGGTGGATCTCTTCATGAAAGATATTAGCAAGTCTTTGACGGTATGTGCAACATTTAGAGGTTGTACATTGGTTGTCTAGATATAGATCAGAAGTTTCTGTTTCTCTCTCCTGGTACAAAAAGCACATTTATTAATGTTATTTTATGAAAATATTTATATCTATCCTTCTGGCACTACCCGGGGAAGCTTCCAAACTATTAAAAATGCTATTTATTTAAATTATACATTTTTGTATCATGTCGCACTATAGACATACAGTTACTCGCATCTCCCCCATTATATGGATATACACATGGAGATGCTCAGAGGTATCTCAAAACAGTATATAGGCTGTAGTGGTTATGGCCTGGTAAAATGGATAGTGGATGGGCCACTAGCAAAGGGTGGTGATGATCCTTTTCTGTGTCAATGTTCTTGTTCTCTCTTTCTTTCAGACACATATACAAGCAATCCCATCTCTGAGCAGACTGCAGATTTCATACCTGTGGATTTAGACAGTCATTCCTAAAGCACACTACATCCATCTCATTCTTTGTTCATAACAGACCCCAGTTCCTTTGGTGTGTCTGTAAAATACAGGAGCAAATGAAGAGAAGTTCAAAAGTGGAGTATAGGGAGGCAATTCCCAGGTATCTTGTTTGTATCAAAGAGAAGACTGAAAGAAACATTACATTCTGAGCCTTATCAAGCACCTTCCTGACACAGGACTAATTAGATAGATCTCAGTGATGTCATAGCTTTGAAACAGCCACACAAGATGGCAGGAACAGCTGAGTGCTGGTTGGTGTGCCATGGATTATACTGTTCCAAGGTGTGCTCCAATTTCACTAGCCTGCATTAGTTATCAAGAATAATGCAAAAGATGTATGTTTGAGGGATGTGAAGAAGGGCGTTTTGAAGATAAAGCCAAGTCCTCCTCAGCTAAGAAGACACTGTTTGCAGACTTCCCATCAACAAACTGCTTCTTGAAATTAGGAGGTTGGCCTTTGGGGAAATCCAGAGAGTTTATTTAAATACAAAGAGAGTTTCTTTAAATGTTGCTATAAACTGGAAATTTAGGGGGCTCCCTTAGCCCATTCCCCTTGCTTGCTTTCCGATAAAGTGGCCATTTATACCTCACCACTGCAAAAACTGACATAGAATGATAGAACTGGAAAGGGCTGACCATTGAGTTTAACCCCACAAGGAACAGGAGGGTGATGAACTGATGATGTCAATGAAGTGATCACAAAGTGCCAAGATTTCTGATTGTCCGCCTCTCCCTACTTTTGCCTGCTTTTTTTCCCATTTTGCCAGTGAACTGTAATTGTTTTTGATGTTTGCTGGAGTTTAATAAATAAATATCAAACAATATTTTTTGCTAACTGAACCGAGCGGGGCATGAGCTTGCTGTGATTGGAATATAGAGATTGACTGGGAGTGCGCTGGGGGCAAACTAAATTAGAAATTACCCACAGTCACTTTCCAACATTAACAGTATTTAATTGAAATTAAATTTAATGTTTGTTCTGGTACTGTTTACTTTTTGGTCTTCATATACCACTCAAAGTCTGGAGCGACCCTTGGTCTTTAAAAGGTTACACCCCTTCTCTATAAGGAAGGAGTTAGTTTTAATGGCTGCTGTTAGCCTACTTTAAATTGAATCTAGGAACGACATAGTCAGCAGAGGCTAGATATAACCCTGCCTGATGTGGATTGTACCAACTGAAGTTACCATGCTCTTTCTAACATATCCTTGGGTAGAGAGGATTGCAGTGTCTTAATTTAGGGTTTGCTAAACAATCTCACATGGAATTCAAAACTGCATCTAATGTTTTTGTTGCCCAGGTAGTCGTGATTAGTGTGTATTCAAATAATACAAGATTCGATTTAGTGCGAACTGTAAATTGATACCAGGTTGCATTTAATGCAGCCCAAAATTCAGTTAATGCAAGGCTACCGCACGTGCAATTGCAGTTGGAGTTTTAGGTGCTGCTAATCTCTGTATGGGTAAAATGGAGAAGAGAAAGATTCTGTCAGAGGAAAACAGTACAAGTTTTATAAAAGATGCTTTTGTCAGTGTAAGCTTACCTTTAAGAATGATATTTAGAAGTTTTTGGTTTTATTTTCCTTTCTCTATGCTGTGACTTTGTGAACCATACATTTAAATTATAAGTACATTCTTTTTATCTTTTACTGTAATATTTCATTAATGTACTGTAGATATAAAAAAATATGATTTACATTTTTCATTGCCTATTTCTGTTGAGCTGGAACCAATTACCATATTTTCCATAGAAATATCACTTCAAATAGTGTGAATTTGAATAATACGACCATATTGTGGGATTCATTAACCACCCTAATTGAGATCTGCCTGTACTTATGCAACCCCTTTGGGGAATTGAAATGGAGAGCTTTCACGTATGTGTTTATTTGCTCATGCAGTCACTCTCTGCTACACATACATGCAAATATGGTCTTTGCGCAGATTCTTGTTAAGAAAGCTTTGCATAAGGTCACTTGGCATAAGTCTCCCTTCGCTTTTCTTACATTCTCCCATCAAGCTCTATTCCTCTGTATCCCTTTTAATACATGAACTCCCGTGGGTTCTCCCTCCCAACCACCTGCCTAATATCAAAGAATTTATTCCTTTCTTCATTGTGTTAAGGATTTGCAATCACATCCTGGATGCAGCCATCAGCCAACTTCACATCGCTCTGATTTGGTGGAACCTCAGATTCTTCTTTGCCGGTAAATTATGCATATCTATTGCCAAAAGAAGAAGACTAGAGGAGAAAGAGGAGGATTTGTTTCAGTGGAGAATGCTTCTTTTTCAGATGCACAGTCCACAAATTATTGTGGGGCAGGAAATGCTGGGCAGATAGGGGAAAGCACAAGTGTAGGACTGGCCTACTCTACAGAGCACTGCTGGGTCAAATAAAATTAAAAAAAGACTGGTCATTAGCAGAACTTTGAGTACGTCTTTCACTAGCACAGAGTGCTCATCAGTAACACCTAGCTGCTTTTAGAGATTATTCAGGTTTAAAAGGAAAAGATTTGATTCAGAATCATTACATAGGTTATGTACAAGAAATTATTCCAATCTGCATCCCTAATGAAGTTGGATTATAGAGAGCTATGAAGGAGAAACTTCTATCATGTTAGAATTGACATGTTCATTAGAGAATAGCAGCAGACTAACTCTCTCTTTTCCTCCCTGCTCACGAACACAAATTAATCCCTTTTAGTCTCAGTGTAATGTTGATCTGGCTGCTGTTGCCATTTCAACAATAATGAATTGTTGATGATTGTTCTTTGTGTACAATATTTTCCAAAGAGATTGAAAATAGTCAGCTTCTGTATTTTCTGTCTCCATGTTCAGTGTTTGCACTAATATCTCTTGTAAGTAAGTAGTTTATTGAATACACCTCCAGACTATTTCAAATAATGTTTTTTGTATGTTAGTGTAACGAACTAGGCCCTCCCACACCTCCAATTCTGTTGGGATCAAGCCACAGGTATCTGTGGGTGACAGGGTAGAGAGGTAAATGATGACATGTGAACCTTGTTGTCATCATGCAGATGATGTGATGCATATCCTTGCATTAGATATCATTATGTGATTATGCCATTTGTGTGATGATGTCATGATGCACATGTCATTTAATGTTGTGGCTTGTTACAGATGCCATTGGATCGAACACAGGACAGAGTTTCTTTGTGGAGGAGGAAAAATTAAGAAAAGGACATACGGAAAAGGCAATTATTAGTTTCTGGATCAATTAGAACAGGAGTTACCTGTCTTTGTCTGCTGGTTTGTGCGTGTTGGAAGCTTCATTTGAATGAAGAAAAGGGGAGTGAGAGAAAGAAAGGGCTACTTTGTTGAGATTTCCTAAATCTCCTCTGGATTTGATGGAAGCTGACTGAGCTTCCTTTGGGACTAAAAAAACAAAAAGGCAAAGCAAGAGAGAATAGTTGCTCTCTTGTGTAGGAATTCTTGTTCATTTCTGACTGGCTGGATCAAGTGGGCCATTTTTTTAACTTTCCTTGGGGAATTTAGCAAACTTAAATATTACACACACACACACACACACACACACACACATCAAATACTTGCTTCAGTGTTTGGACACCCATTAATAAGGTGTTGGATTGTAAGAGGAAAAGAGAAAAAAAAGTTTTTCCTTCCTCTTCCCTGGGTGATTTAATTTGGCAAGAATGGCATCATATTATAATTTGAGCACTGGAGTTACAGATTATTCCAGTGTCTCAAGATTAGTCAGTTTCTTTCACATTCAGCATTAGAAAATTTTTAAAAATATAGAAATTGGATCTTATACATATATAAGTCATTTCCATCTCTAGCAATAGATAGTGTCTTCTAGAGTCATCCAACCATCATGGTGCCAAAAGAAAAGTAATGAGGATGTGATTTATGCCACTTCATAAAATCATAAGAATTGTGGAATTGGAAGATGCTCCAAGGCTCAACTAGTCCAACCCCTTGCAATGTGCAGAAAAACCAGTTCAACCATCCTTGAGAAGTGGCTGCTCCAGAGATAGAGAATCCAAACCTCCATAGGTAGAACGTTCCAAAGTTGCAAAATTTTACTGCCAGGAAGTTTTTCCTTATATTTAAATAAAATCTAGGTAGTGCAACTAATATCCATTATTTCTGGTCCTAGTTTTTGTGGCCATAGGAAATAATTCCTTACCATTTTCCCTGTGACACCATTTAATGTACCTGAACACTATTACCATGTCTCCCTTCAATTGTGGCTCGAGCTTGAACAACCCAAGTTCCTTCAGCCTTAAGTCCCTGTATCTGAACTGTCAATATCCTTTTGGAAATGTACCCAGAAATGTACACAGTACTCCAAGTGTGGTCTTATCAGTGCAAACTAGAGGGAAATAAAGACTTTACACATCTTTGATACCATGCTTCGTCAATGATTGAATAATGTTATGAAGATGCTAAGTCATTAATGGGGAAATAGTGGGAACATTAGTGGGATATAACTTATTCTTCCCTTTGGCTTAAATAGAAAGATACAAATCAGCATATATCATGTTTGGTGATTACTTCTTTGTCTCTTGTCCTTAGACAATGTCTGCATTTTTAAAGTGATACCAGAATTTGGAAAATATTAAGATATTTCACCAAGAATGGTGGGCAGAATGTTTGTAGAAACTCACTTATTGCCTAAATTTTAACAGAGCCTTCTTATGTGCCAAGCTAGAATGGATCCTCTTCTTTCAGCTGCAGGCTATCTTCAAGAAAATATGTGTAATCCTTTTGTTATTTGGGTGGGGAACATAGCCAGTTGTGTAAAGCTGTCCCATTCCTCCAATAATTACTTGCATGACCAATATTACCACAATAAGATAAGGTTCTATAGAGAAAGACAGGCTCCAATCAAGAAATATTTTCCACCAAAGAACAGCTCTTTCTACTCTGACTAAAAATTGATGAGTCTAATATTTGATCAGCCTGATCAATTTCCAGTATTGCTCCAATTTCTAATTCTCGTTTAAGTAGCTCTTGCTGTAAAGAAGAATGCATGATGAGATTTTTAAGGAGAGAGAGAAAGAAAGAGAGAGAATAAATAGTATACAGGGTATTAAAAGGGGGGGGGGGGGGGGAAATACCATACCGGAAAATAAACCAGTACAAAACTAAAATGACAAAAGCAATTATTAATATTATGTAATAGAGTTCATTGTCTGGTTTGGTTAATGACTTTTGCTCCAGGCATGAGCAAAGGATATAGCCAATAAATGTTAATATTTGCCGTACAAGTCTCAAAAGCTCTTGCGAGTCATAGCTGATGCAAATACATTTCTTCTAGGTCTGTCATTGCCTTGCTAAGATCCCAAAGTCACCCATGCGAATGGGGACGTTGAGAGGATGTGAGCTCATCCTTGGTTGATGCCTGCTTGGGCTGGTCATCTTTGTTTCCCTTTTAGCATAATGTTCTTATAATGTTTTCAGGATTTTGCTAAGCAAAGGTAGAGTAATTGAAAGAAGGGCTCATACCTTACAAGCCTTCCCAGGCCTGCCTGCCAGTCTCCTTTTAGAGAACAAAGGAGAGGTGCCAGTTTCACCTACCTCCCAACAGCATTTTTGGCCTCATGGCTTTGACTAGAGTATTGAGGCTGTGCAAATCTTCAGCCAAATTGGGAATGTAATTTAGGGAGGAAAGGCCAAACCAGGTAGTGTCAGGGTCTGATTTGCTCTGGTTTTATGCTTGTTATACTTGTGTGATCCTGGAACTCCTCATGATGATTTTTAGTATATGGGCTCCATGCGTTGTTGCCCTCTGCTTTGCTCAATTTCATTTGTACATTGTGTTGCTCTATTTTATTTGTTCATCCCCCCCCCTTTTTTTTTAGAGAGATCTCAAAACATTGTAAAGTTCAGAGCAGCCTTTAGGATGGAGTTAATTAAAGAGCTAGTATTCCTCCAATGCAAGCCAATGCATTTTGGGGGCAGAGGTGAGGTGATTTGCCTTGTCCAGGAGAAAAGGCAATACAAGTTGCCTTGACATGGCATTTCATCTGCCCTGAGGCCATGCTTGGCCAATGACAAGGAGTAGCTTCTCTGCACAAATTGCATATACTCAGAAGCCTCTGCTGGCATTTCCAGTAGTTAACTGAAAGACTCTTCCATTCACTGGAAGGAAGCTTCTGAAGTGAGGCAAACTGAAGCAATGTGGTTGCTTCATTTCATAATTAGGGCTGTGTATGAAGTAGCTTTGGAGGGATGCTTCTCATAAACCTTTAGCAAAATACAGCACCCCTTTGAAAGTTTGGATGGGCCTTCAGGTTGAGCAGAAAGCAGTTTTCCAATAAGATTGGCAAGGGAGTTTAAGAGAGAAGCCCAAGCACATTTTTGCTCTAAGTGAATAGTGTGTACTTGCCTATCCTAAGAATCTGTTGGTACATTAAGAAACACAAGTGACGATGGACAGCATCTACAGTTGTGACTTGTAATGTTTGTGGTATGTTTATTTTCCTGCCAGAGAACAGTCTGACATATATTTTCAGCAAGTAGTAGTGGTTCTTGAAGGAAAAATTCAGAAGATTGGAGTAGCAAGTAACCACACTTCAGGTGAGAGAAGATGAAGATTTACCAGCTCAAGTGAAGGAGGCACTACAAAAGGAGCTGACAGAGGAAGCATTTCTCTTAAGGAAGAGAATTAAAGGAGAAAGCTCAGAGGATGAGAGTGACAGTCAGAAGGAAGAGCTATAGAAGAGAACAGTTTTCTGGCCTTTGCTAATAAAACAACGCTTCAGGGGAACAAAAGGATAGATTGAAGAGGAGGTAGATGGTTGCTATATACAGTAAATGGCAGAGGGAATAAAGCTGTGCCTTGCAAGAAGATAAAGATAAAAATTGTGGTATCTGTGATACACTATTATGAGGCACTGAAACAAATATTTGCTTTCTGGGCCTGTCGGCTCATGAAGTATGCTGCTTGCCAGGAGCACAGATCAGGGATATGACAGAGCAGTTCTAGTGATAATTGTCCCTTCCTGTTATGCTATGTGGGGACAAAGATACTGCAAAGAATAGATACAGCCATATCACTCTGAACTTTGAAGATCTAGGAAAGAAGCTTAAGAACATTAATGTTCTCATGCATCCTTCCAGTCCATGGAAGAGGATTGGAAAGGGAAAGAATGCTGTAAGTGTATTATTGACTATGCAGATAGTGTTGATTTGGTTTCTGGGACCATGGCCTGAGTCATCTAGATGATCAGAGTTACCAAGATGGAAGTCTACAGAAACATCCACAATGGAGGAATGGATCGTGAAGATGACTGAGTTTGCAGAAATGGCTAAATTGACTTGTTTGATTAAGGAGGGAACTACAATTAATTTTATAAAAGACTGGAAACCCTTTATGATGTTTTTGTTAAAAATGGATAAAACTGAACTGGTGATTTTGGGATTTATTGATTGAAAAAGTTTGTTTATGGGAAGAAGGGAGCCATGATACGTAATTTGGGAGGATGGAGATAGTAATTACTGTTTGTAACTGCTACAAAAAACATCAGAAGTTGCTTCTTTATCTTCTTTCTTTTTTCTTTTTTGTTATCTTTCACTTTTTCTTTTACTTTTTTTTTATCTTCTTTCTTTTCCTACTTTTTCTTTTATGTTTCTGTAGTTTTTTAAATCTATATAAAATCTTCTTATAATAAAAATTACTTTATTAAAAAAAGAGTTACCTAACTGAAGTACTGTTCACCCATGCAAAACATGTGCTGTGCGAGCTGCATTGCTCAAGATGCAATTCAAGATGCTGGTTATCATCTTTGAAGTCTACAGGGCATGGGGCCCAGGTACTTGTGGGACTGTTTATTTCTGTGGGTTTCTGCTGTATCCACCAAATCCAACAAAGTAGGCATGCTGCAGGTCCCCTCTATCAAAGAATACCATCTTATGGGACCAAGATGTGCCTTCTCTGTTGTAATGTCTGCCCTATGGAACAGCCCCTCCCCTAACCCTCTTGGCCTTCCGGGAAGCTGTTAAAACCTGGCTTTTTTCTTCATGGGTAGAGTCAGGGTGTTAGGGGAGCCCAATATAAATGTGTCTGTTTTTATGGAATTGTTAGGTAGTACCTTGGTTGTTTCTTGTATTAGATTATTTTAATTGGTTATGAGTTTTTATATTGCTTTTGTATGGACTGTTTGCCACCCAGAGTTGATGGGGAGCTGTGTAAATTTTCTAAATAAATACTGGGCATGTAATGGATTTCAGCTCAGCAGAATTGGTAAAAATGTATTTGGCTGAAGCATAGTGAGTTTGATCAGGAGAACTTTAAACTGAATTTTCTGAGGTTGGGAATGAAAACTCTGAGATAAGGATTTCATTGGGCATTGTAAACAGGCTAAAGCTGAATCCAAGCAAGATGGAGTTACTGTATGTCCTTCATGGGTTTCTGTTATCTCCAGGGTTTTTTTTTTCTGGGAGGGTGAGGTATTGTCCCTGAAGGAGCAAATTCATGACTTGGAGATCCTCCTGGACTCACAACTGATGGACAGGTGGAGGCTTAGGCCAGAGGGGCTTCATCCAGTTTTAACTGGTATACCAATTGCAGCCTTAACTGATACATGAAGACCTTGCAAAAATTATTTGTACTGGATTTTGATGTCTATTTTTTACAGTTTTATTTTTATATTATTAATATTATACTGTGGACATTTTAATGTATTCAGTGATTATGTAAGCTGCCAAGAATTGTTTGGTTGCAGTGGCTAACAGTGAATGAATGAATGAATGAATGAATGGGGAATGTTGATGTAATACGGTCTATTAATATACTCTATAAAAAAAATGAAGAGGCCCTGGGAGACCCAGACAGCATGATCCATCCCCATCTATAGAAGCCCATGGGGTAACTTTGGGCCAGTCACTCTCTCTTAGCCCAACCTACCTTACAGGGTTGTTCTTGCAGAGGAAAATTGGAGAAGGGAGTATTGTATATGCCATCTTGAGCTCCTGAAGAAAAGGGAGAATAGATCTAATAAATTAAAAAATAAACTAAAAACACTAGCTCAGAAAGATCATGGTTTTTGTTATCTATCATCTAATACTCAGAATGTGCGAATAAGCTTGAATTCTTAGTACAATAATGGAAATTTAATATAATAGCATGGGATGATCCCTGTCAGTGGGATAAAGCAATTGAAAAATACAATTTGTTCAAAAGAAATAAATGCAATAGGAAGGGAGGTGAAGTTTCACTTTGTATTAACGGTAACCATACCTGCACAGAGTTTCAAGTGAAGGAACTCGGCAATCATGTAGAGGCCATCTGTGTTAAAATAAGTGGAGGAACAAATAAAGGCAATATATTGTTGGTGTCTATGATTGTTTCCACAGCAAAGGAGAAGATGTGGATGATGCCTTCCAAAAGCAAACTTCTGATCTTTCAAAGAACTATAACGTAATGGTGATGGAGGGGTTTAATTAACCCACCATATATTAGGAGACAAACTCTGTTAAACAGGATCTTTCCAGGAAATTCTTGATTAGTTTTGCTGACAACTTTTTCCTTCAGAGGATGAAGGAAAGCACAGGAGGACCTGCTATCCTTGATTTGATACTAGCCAAGAGAGAAGGCTCACTCAAGGTCCAGTCAAGTACCAGGAATACTGAGGAAAAGAACCATATAATACTTTAGTTCTTGATTTTAAGGGAATAAACTCTCCTGAATAGATAGTTTGGCCCAGTTTGCACATTGGCCTACTATCTGATGTAAAGCCAACCGGACAATTTTAAGCCCTGCTTCCACAGCTGAGGAAGTGGCTAGGAATAATTTATCATGGCTGAGTATGGATATAAGGAATGGAGATTGACTAGATGCCCTCCTACCAGAGGGAATGCAAGGTAGAGAATAATAATTTTTCAAAATGTACTCTTCTCTGCTGTGCACTCTTTATGTGGTTTGATATACTTCAGCTCTACAGCTTCCATGGGTCTTTCTGTTTCCTACATTCCCCTGCCTCTTTCCTTGATACCCTGCTAGGTTACACTGCCTGTGGATTCAGCAGCTGTGTGCCCCTTTCTCATTCTCCTCCTCTTTTCTCTCACACACACATACATGCATTCAAATGCACTCACTATTCATTTGTGGCATATCCTGTTGCCATTGGAAACCTAAGAAAGAAGTGAATATACCCTCCAACTCTCAGGCTTTTTCTTCCCCCTTTCCTCTCTCCCTTGCAGAAGACGAAGAGCTTAGCAATGAATCCATTGGAGCACTGATCCATCAAAGAGCCAGATCAACGAGTCACAGATCGTACCTAAATGTGATTAAATATCCTTCTCTTCCAAAGCTCAGAAGGAACGTTATCCAGGATTTACCTGGCGCAGCCTTTTCACAATTTGATGTTCAAAGCACCGCATTTGAGGTAAGAGAATCTTCTCCTCTGGATTTTTCCCTCTCCTCTCCTTTTCCTGTTTGCTTTCTGTACAAAGGCGCATTGGAGGGAGATCTTGCTCTTTACTGTCCACTGAAAGTGTGCCTAGTTCAGGGGTTGCTTCCCAGCCTTCCTCAGCAGCTCAGCATGGAACTGGGATGTATAGTGGGGAGGATATACAGTCTACATGTGATCCAGAGCTTTATCTTTTCTCTCCCTCTCTCCCTCCCCACTTGTCTACTTCTGGCCTTCCATGCCCCACTTCTTACCCCTGCAGAGCATACCACCTCTCACTTTCTCTGTCAAGCAAGTAGCATTTTGTTTTTTGTTTGATAAGTAAAGAGATGGCAGGTGCTCCATTATGCTGTATAAGTCTGCAATACATTTGGAGAAGTACAGCAGGCCACTTAAAGTACCCTTTATTCAGTGCAGGCCTTGACAGTTCATCAGTGATGTCCCATCAGTGCATCTGGGAGTAAAATTTATCAGAAGTTGAATATGTGCTTGGGAATCACCTTTCAACAAGGCTGGAGACCACAAGACCCAGCTATCTGGATATGCTTTACCACTCAGGTTAATATGAGATTCAGAGTTGTTAGGTGACACTTAGAAATAGACAACTGAGATTGTTGCCATAGCAGTGCTTTGTTGTTGATCTTGTTGACACACTAGTTTGACACACTATTTGCTGGCATTGGAAGGAAAGTTTATAATGATTTATAATTTAAATTTATAAGGCTACCCAGTTCACAATGACTCTGGGTGGAATGTAGATTAAAAACAAAGACTGATACATTAGATTAATTAAAAATAAATAAAAAATGGCCGTTGCCAGGAGGAACAGACATACCAGAAACATACTAAATATAATCCAGTCCAGGTGGACACACAGCCTGGCCTAACCCAGAGCCAGATTTTCAAGGCTCATTTAAATCAGGGTTCCTCAACCTTGGCAACTTTAAGACGGGTGGACTTCAACTCCCAGAATTCCTTGCTGGCTGGGGAATTCTTGGAGTTGAAGTCCACCCATCTTAAAGTTGCCAAGGTTGAAGAACCCTGATTTAAAGGATAGCAGGGATGGGTCCATTTGGACCTCTGGGAAATGGCTACTCTATAGGAATCACAGCTCAGTGATGTTAATGTATATTTAAAGTGTAAAATGTATGTAAAATTAATATGCTTATATAAATTTAATGTCTTTCAGTTTCCCTAGAGATGAATGATATGTTTATATGCCAAATAAGCACACTGTGTAGTGATCATGTAGTAAATAGCCTTATAGTATATCAAATTCCTGATGTTTCAGTGCAAATCAACATTTTACATGATGCTTCCAATATTCTTGGTTAGCTAGCAGTGGTACAGCGAGACCTTAATATCTTTAGAAATAATTATGATTTACCTATGCAGTGAAAGTCAAATGATGCTGCCTTATAATGGATCACTCCATAAGTCTACCTACCCTAGTAGTTTTCCAAGTTTTTATTTCATTTCTTGCTCTGCAGTCTTGTTATCCAGGATCTCAAGACCTTACTGTGTGACTTAATGATCACATGGTCCAGTCTGACTCAAGTATATACTCAGGGTATGGGCACTTATCCAAAATTTGTGCGACTCAGTTTGATGCAATTGTAGGATATTTATAAGAAGAACATTCTTCAGCTGAAGCAGTTCCATATATGCTGTTCTCAGCCTAATTTCAAAGCCTCTCTACATGCAATCAGTGCAGCTTGGCATAGGAGCAATTTGTCTCTAACGTGGATGGGGAGAAAGAGATTGATAGAAAGAAAAGAAAAAGTGTATTCACTACTGGCTTCAGCCCCATGGTGACCGGGCACCAGGTTAGAAAGGCTGGGTTAGTCAACAGCAACAATGTAACATTCCCCCCACCTCTCCAAAGTTTGTTGAAATCCCTCCAGTAACTCATGTGACTGTCTGAACTTCCCAGGATTTGGGGCTCATGGAGTAAGATAGGCAGTTGTTTCAAGAACTCTTGTAAATAAGCTTACAAAAGTTACTAGCCTACAATCAATTAATAAAGACATTGCCTAATTGGCAGAGGATGACTGCCAAGCAGAAAGTTCTACATTCATCTGCCTGTTACCCAGTAGACTGATGCTCTAGGTTTCACCCACCCACCCACCCACCCACTACTTTTTTCATCAAGGGGGAAGGGTGTTCAGGTAAAAAAATAAAATAGAACTTGTAAGCCTTGAGTCTGTCCCATACCTATTCAAAATATTCCTACTCACACTTCTAAACTGTTGGAGAGTGAAAATTTGTCACTATCCATGAGGACCATCCATTCAGTATTTTCAAAATAATTGCTCCCAAGTTTTTTTCTGGTATATGCACTGTGACTAATGCTTAGAGCGGGGGCTGTAGAACTTCAAAATCAATAAATAAAGGCATAGTGAATATTTCAAGGCTCGACTGGGTTGTAGCAATAGAGGAGATTGTTCAATTCTTATTTCTGTTCAGGCACTGTGTCTGAGAAAAAATCAGGAATAGCTGTCAGAGTATGGTCTATCCAGGACCAGTATCCTTCATGCACTGATCCTGATGCCAAAGTCACTGACCCAGACATGCTGAGAAGAATCTTCAGTAGACTCCCACTTGTGTTTGCTTGAAACAGAAGAGAAATCACATGCCTGGGAATTCTGTGCTGTCAGGATTCCTAAGCATGCAAGGAGCTTGGATTGTTTTCAGATGTCAGATGATCATGAGTAAAAAAGTGAGTCCCCTACAGTTCTCTCTAGTCAGCTCGGAGAGGTTGAGATATAGCCCCATCTTCCTTATGCGTGTTATCCAGTAAAATATAACGTATGAGTAAGGTTATGGTCTCCTTATCCTACTTCCTGGATTGTGTTCTCTCAGCAGGAAAAGAGTAGCAGGTGATGCTTGTTTTGGAGCAAGACTAAATACAGTGCTGCCAGAGTGTAGCGCAGCTGTTTTTTTATTATTATTGTTCGGGACCCTGCTCAGGCTGGGATTACTATTTTTCATTCATTGAACTTTTCCCCTTCATGATGTGAAAAGGATCTCTGGCTTGAGATAACTTCCTAAGCCTAAGGACATACATATTCGTGGCTGTCATCCTTGTCTCCTGTCTTCTTATTCTCCTGTCTCCCTAGCTTTGAAGCTTGAATTTCAGCTGCTTCAAGCAGAGACCTCCTTTCTTCTTGTTATTTGACAAATCACCAAGCACGCGGATGGTATAAATAATAACGATTTGGCAGATAATGGCAGAACACGAGTGAGTTCTCCTGGAGACTGTTCATGCTGGGCTTGCTTCTCAGCAGTAGGCTCCACTTGCATGCTGTTGACCTTTCCAATTGTCGTCTATTTTGAATAACTCAGGTTAAATGTTGTGGCCAGTGAGGCCATAAGCAGATCCCTTTAGATGCCAGGTAAAAGCTTGTTCTCAAGGCCAGTTTAGCCTGTGGCAACCTCAGCTTTCAGGCAGTCTGCGAAGTATCAGCTTGCATAGTCATCAAAGCTTTGTGCTGAAGTCAGCCTGCATGGGCTTTTGACATACACTTGAAAAGCTGCCATCAGTGATCAGATTGGCTTGGGAATCCACATGCAATAAAACATAGAGGCAATGGAGACCCTAAGGAGACACATCTATAGGCATATATTCCAGTGCTTGTAGCAATAGGAATTGAGGATGGAAAGGAGAAGATCCAGGTTGTTCACCCTCACTCTGTCACTTGGTATTGTTCCTCTACCTTACTTCTACCTTACCAGCCTATCTGCTCTGGTATTGGATGCAATCATTTTCAAAGAATGTAATGTAAAGGGTGGAAGGGATCTTGGAGATCACTGAGTCCAACCCCAAGTCTAGTGACTTCATGTACGAAATGAAGCAACTAATTTCATAGCTCATGTGACTCTCTTCTTCCACACTGGGAATCCTGCTTATTTAAACAGGCAAGGCAGGAGGATGGATGAAAAGATGGGAGTTAATGCCTGCTAGGTCAGGAGATGGAGCATAATTCTGTGGGTTGCAATCTGGCAACCATTAATGCCTCAGCCATAATAGTATTATTAACAATCATATTAACATTATTAATATTATTAAAAATAGCACAATAACAATATTCACAAAGTAATGTGCAGAACAAATATAAGGCTTGAAAATTGAGAAATGAAGCAAAACAGATTTTAGTATTTTGTCCTTCCTTAATGTCTAGAAACTGCTCATCACTGACACATCTTTTTCTATAATTAGGAGTTACAGCTTGGGCCAACTTCATATTCATACACATATATTGCCTTATTGTAGCTAATCAATATGCTTGAATCACCCTTCCCTCTGCTTCCTATGTTTATAACTATCTTCCTCTTACTCAGTCCTTTTTTTCACTTCACTTATTAGTCAGTAAGTTTATAGAATGCAGAAGAAATGTTAGATAATTCTCCTCCACTTGTATTAGAAGATACTTTTTGTTCAAAAATTGTATAAAACTTTTCTGTGGTTTTGCTTTCCTGTCCAAATAAGTCTTCTGGAGAGATTACAGGCACCTTTCAGTAGTGTATTTGTCACTTTCTGCTTCTGATGCATTATGACCTGCTCTATTTGCTTCAGTGTTTGGCAGGTTTCTTTGAACATTGCCTTCCACATCTGGCTTTGTTGAGGCCTTGAGCAGGCCCATCTGGCTTCCTGGGGGTGGTAAAAGTACAGTCAATAGTTGCAAGACTTTCAAGATAAGTAAATGTATAGTTTGTTCCAATAAGGCTTGATGTTCAATTGAAGCTCTTTACTCTCAGCCCAGGCTCCTTCTTTCACTCTTCCTGGTCACGATCCTACCATTAGTCTCTTATCATTCCCTGATTGCTAGTGCTGATGAGCAAATAAGGGAGCACGTGGCTCCATTTACTTAGGGAAAATAAGCTCAATAGTTGATTTATATGAAGGTCTCTGATTAATAGTTTCTTCAAGTCTTGTATCTGGATATAGAACTTCTCATCTTCCATGTTGTCCTCACAGGAGCCTTGTGACATAAGATAGGCTGAGAGAGCTAGGTTATGAGAGAGTTGGATCATGTAGTACTTTCAGTGATGGATGTCTTTGACTACTTGATGTTCACCAAGACTGGAGAAATAGCAATTTTTAATAGAGCTGATGCCATTTGACCAAAGATAATTGTGGGGCGAATGTATCTACATCAGGCAACAGTGGCATTACAGTGCCACTCTCAACTCTTTAGACATGATTATCAAGCTCTAGGTTCTGATATAATGGTATCAAAGGGTAGAATTAAAGGCTACTTTTATCTACATATAAGCAGATGAATTCAGAACTCAAAATTGATCATATATTCTCATTAATAATGCTATTGTGGAGTAGCAAATGGCTGTTCAGCTGGTGAAAAGGATTGGCATAGTCAAAAATGCCCAATAATGTTTGGATCATTGTAAACATTTTATGGTTTACCATTTATTATTATAAAGGAAACAATTTTCTGAGTCATAAAACCAGTGGCCTACCCATTTAATCTCTGCTCAGAATAGTTCTGATGTTTCAAGTAACAGCTTTTTATCTTTTAATAACTACACTAAAATGCCAAAATAATAGCAATATAAAAATATTAGGCTATATGCATAGAGCAATGCTTTTATCAAAGGTGTCTTATTAGTCATAAAAAGTATTGGCAACCATAAACGTGATTATTTTGAAAAATATATAACCACATAGTAACAGTAAGAGAACAGATGAAAACTGGTGATTTAAATGAAGGATTTCAAGTTGGTACTTTTAAATCAAGTGCAGCTGTGGGTCATGCTGTTAAATCATTATGACTAACAGCCTAGTTCTATGCATGGTTACTCAGAAGTAAGGGCTAATTGAGATTTACCCCAAGTATGCCAGTCTAAGGGCTGCAGATACAGCAATGGTTGAAAATCATGCAAACTGAAAATCTTTGAAAATCTTCATTCTGGAAGATTTGATCTCTGGAACCTTCCAAGAAAATCAACAATGCAAGTTTTCCAAATGCAAGTTGGTGACCATCACTGGTTCTTGTCACAAATTCTGTAGCTTAATTTTGTGTAATGTGAAGAAATATTTCCCTTCATCTGTCCTGATTCTCCCACCATCCAAGTTCACTGGGTGACCCCAACTTTTAGTATTAGGAGACAATGAAAAATATTTTCTCTATACAGTACAATAATTTTACATACTGTACTTCCGAATTCCTATTGTTCCTCCCTTCCTTATTTATTTTATAGTGCTCATAATCTACCCCAATTTGAAAGGACTCTAGCTGGTGCGCCACATGAAAACAAAATAAAAATCATGCATTAAAGCAACATTGAACATCAAAGTCAAACTCAGAGCCCAGAAGAGGCAGCCACAATAAATAAATAAATAAATAAATAAATAAATAAATAAATAAATAAATAAATAAATTTCAATAACTCTGAAATAAATTTAACTTGTATACAGAAATTCGATAAGGTGGCAGCCGCACAAACTTTTGGAGGGAGGGTATTCTACAAAGTGGGAACTACTACGGAGGACACCTGCCATCTTTTCCATGCTCCATGTATTTTGTGAAGAGGGGAGACTTTCAGTAAGCTCCCTTTAGATCAGTGTTTTTCAAACTTGGCAACTTTAAGATGTGTGGACGTCAACTCCCAGAATTCGTCAGCCAGTTTTCTTCCCAAAATTCTTGCCACCATACTTTTTTTTTTTTTCTGGCAATACCTTTTATTGAAAATTTTAACAGTAATAAAAGATAATACAAAATGAAATTAGAAAAGAAAGGAAAAGTAGATACAGAAGGGATAGAAAGTACAGAAAATAAAAAGAAAAGAGACAGAAAGAGAGAAAAAACAGAAAGAAAAAGATATTTAAAGAAGTTACTTCTGATCTTCTTTACAGCAGTTACAAGTAAGCTTAATATCTCTCCTCCCCCTTTGAAGTTGCATTACATAGATCAGTTCTTCCCTTATCTCAACCTTTTTCCATCAGCAAATCCAAAAATCATTAACAGTCCTATCCAATTTCAGCAAAATGTTCATAAAGAGTTTCCAGTATTTTATAAGAATGTTTATTATCTTATCCCTGATCAAACAAGTCAATTATATTTTTTTCTTTTGTACAATATTCTGACATTCTTAATCCTTAATTTGACATTAAGATTCTATCATAGGACCTAGTCTCCATCCATAACTTCTTCCTCACATCCTAGAATTTTTTTTTAAAGCTTTAACAGCCCTCTCTTGTAAATCCAATAGTAGGCCATTGCCTAGGTCATTTTTCATCTCTTGACTTAATATTTGTATTACCTCTCTATTTTTTATCTCTGTTTTGCTTTCCACAACCTCTATTTTGTTTTCCAAGACTTCTACCTTAACTTTAATTTGGTTTACCACTCCATTCAGTCATCCTACAGATTCTTCCAAATTATTTTCCATCTCATCTTTTGTCTCTTCTTTGAGATCCTTTTTATATGATACATTCACATGATGTGATGGAATGGAATTATGAAGGCCAGACTCAGGGAGGGAAGCATCCTCTTTTGTCTCCTGAAGGGCAGGGAAGAGATAAGAGGATGAGGCTGGCACCTCCCTGAGGAATTCACTCTGTGTTTACTGGCTGACCCTGGGAACTAGTTTCAGTCTGGGAAGATTCTTGATAGAGGTTGTAGCTAATAAACATTGCTGAACTGAATCTGCATGGTCTCCTGGAGTTCCTTGGGCTAGGCCTGACACATAAGCAGATATTGATGCTGTTAGTGTAGCTGTGAATTTCTTTTCCAGTTCCTTGAAGATCCTTTGAAATGTCTCAAATGTAATACCTTTGTCTGCCATTTCTGTAAGTTTCACTGCTTTTCTAGTGACAGTATTTCATCAAGCACAAAAGTAAAAGGAAAGATTTTTCTTTCAGCCCTTGTCTAATCTGTAAGTCTTTGGTCCCCTCTAGAACTTCATATTTCTATGATCACATGATCTCTCTCAAATTTCCTTTATCTCTTTATTTTGCAAAATCCAGCAATTGTTTCTTCACTGAAAGTCTAAGCAGTCTGCATTCACACAAAGGTATTATTTTATTTATTTAATTTCAAAAATACTGTAGCAAAAGTCATAAGATTTCAAATTTGACCTGTCCCTCACTCTGTTTAAAATTTTCTTAGATTGAATTCTTAGCAAGCTTTTTGCTGTTAATTTTAAGTTTTTTAAATTCTTTAAATTGTGATTTAACTCTTTTCTTTGTTCTGGAATGAACTCACCAGGTGATTTTATTGTGACCTGCTGGTCACAAGATCTCTTTTAGCATTAGAGTGGTTGTAATCCAAAAGTGAGGCTTAGTGAAATCAGTGTCCTTACAGGTTCCACTGTGGCCGTGAGCTTGTTGTCGTTCCTGAATCTCCCAGCACTCAGGCTCAATGAGTCAACCACAATCCTGCAGTCTCCTTGTGAGGAGTAGCCGTCTGTAGCACAAGTGGGCAATCTCTCGGCCTCTCTTGTCCGAAGAGGCTCCGTTGGTCTGGGCTTGTCGCCTGGCCATTGGTCTTCACTGCAGCATTTTCTCTGCTTCTCATAGACATCTTAGTCCACCATTGCCTCAAGTCCCTGCCATCACACTTTGTACTAGCTGCAAATCCTTGGTCATCTCCACATAGAGCATATGATAGTAGTCCAATCTGGTGGCAATCAGGGTATGACTTACTGAAATTAAGGCACACTGGTCCAAGTTGGATCATAATTGATGCACCAACTGAAGCTGGGCAAAGGTCCCTGTAACCATGACTTCTACCTCCTTTAGCAGGAGTTTTGAGTCCAGGAAAAACCCCATGTCACAAACCACTTCCTTTATGGTGCTTTTTAACTTGCTATATGGTTCTTTAATTTCTACTATTTTTTAAATTATTATTTGATTATATGTAAAAATGACAGGTTTTTGTTTTTAGTTAAGTATGCCATTCAGGAAGGGGAGGGGAGGAGGGGAGGGGGGAGGGAGGGAGGAAGGAAGGAAGTTGTGAGAACAAAAATCCCAAAGAACTCAATGTTGTATAAATTTATTCTGAAGAAAGCCCTTGTTAACTCAATCTGACTTCTGAAGAATATGTACACAGGATTGTCACCTAAATCTGACAGTAAGATCACACCATATCTGTTCTTCCTTCTTCTAAAGATGAGATTTGTGATGGTTTGGGTTGTTTTTCTTCTTGATTATAGGTTGTTCAACTGTTCAAATTACAGCTCCTATTGTCTTTATGATGGGGAATAAAATAGAATACAAAAGAAGCAGGTGCACTTGCTACAGAGAATGCATGAGTTTGCCAAAAATTTATGAAAAGGTAGAGAAAGCATGCAGATCGTAGCTTCTGGAATTCTTTCCAACCCCCTTACCAGCAGTAGCCATAGAAGCATCTGTGCAATGAAGTAGTGTGTTGCATCTGTGTGTGCATTTGTATGTGTGTGTCTTTCTTCTCTCCTCTTATGTTGCAGCTGTCTATGTATGTATGGGTGCACCGGAAAGCATACAGTAGAAAAGCATAGGCTGCATATGCTCTGAGTCAAGGGACTGGAAAAGAAGGAGAAAGGGCTTAGACTGGAGCAAGTGCCAACATTCCGAACCTCTGTCCTACTGCTTTTCTGAGAGATGCATTGGGGGAATTTGGGGGAAAATTGTTTCTCTGTAGCTCTCAGCCAGCTCTGGCCTATTTTTGAACTCACTATTTCTTTTGCCAGCTTCCACCCCCCACTAAATTTGGTCCCATTCTTTCCAATTTTTGGAGAGTTACTATACTGCTGGACAGATGGTCATTCTACAAACCCCCTTTACTTGACTGAGTTGGAAAGAATACCAAGGTAGGACAGGTGTGCAGAGCCTGGTTTCTGGATTCTTACCTAACCCCTTAGTAGCAGCTCCACTCTGAGTCATATAGGAGGGAGAGAGGGCAATTTAAGAATGGAATCAACAGCATCCTAATGCACTGGGGGATTTTTTTCCATATTGTTTTTTCTCCACAGCCCCAGCCTGGATCTGGCCCATTTTCACACCCAGTCTTTCTTGTGTTGGCTTCTCCCACCAACCCAGATTTCTGTCCTGTTTTTAGGGTTATATTGCTGACATATGAATAGATTGACAAATGAACAGTCCTGAGTCCGTATATTCCACATTTTCTTTCCTCATTCCATTGGGTTAAAAAGAATAAAAAAACTGAAGGCAACATATAGGAGAGTGATAGAAGAAAAAATTCATTGCCAACTCAAACACATACAGGAATCCAAATACACACATTCAGGAGATATATTTATGTGTAGGAACTTTGCAAGCAAGTTATTATTAACATCTCCCCATCTATTTTTTTTTTGTATTAGCTCTGTTTTTATACTTTTAAATGTTTTGAATAATTAATAATGATAATGGCTTTAGGCATTTATTAATTGTTTTAGTTCTGTTGTACGCCGCCACCAGCTTTGTGAGATGGGCAGCTATATAAATTAGACAAATAAATAAATAATCCGCCAGAAATGCAGGAAAACCATAGGCGATGCAATGCTTCAAAACTTAAAGGAAGCTATTCTCAGAATCTGAGAACTACACAGGTGCTAAAGGGCATCTTGCTATAGCTTTTGAAATTAAGCAGGAAAAAATTATTTACTCCAAATATTTATGTGAATGTACTCAATTTCAGCCTGATTTCAACTACATTGCTCTTGCTCGCTTAAATCAACACATTATGGTTCAAAGCTGAAAAGAAGTGCAAAAAAATAGGAATGTTAGGTAATAGTGTGCAATAACATGTATATATTTGGGGAAAGTACAGAGCAAAATTCAATCTATTGGGGGAAATTGCTTAGAAAACAACTTACAGAAATACCTATGTTGAAAGGAAAGTATGCAAATCTTCATGCAAATATTATGAATATTATAGAGTTGCGTAAGAGGAAGATCCTTCATACCAATTTTAATAACTAGGTGAAATTGAACAGGACAGATTTGTCCATCCCTGATGTAAGCTGTGTGTTCTAGAAAGGTTAGAAGTATTTATACTCATGATTTTTTAAGCTGCTGTTGCTACACTAACACTGTTGTCACTTGTTATTTCATTTCACTTTGCTGTGTAGTGTCTCACCAATCTAAAATAATCTTTGAAATGTTTCTCACCTTTGGAGCTTTTCTACATGAACTCCCTTTGCCATGTAGATGATACTGCTTTCTCATAATTGTTTCACCAGCACTAGTCGTATCTAGTGCTTACCCAAACCATACCCCCAGCTCGACGAATCATCTGGGAACATTCAGTGCTATGGCACTGATGAAATTAAATATGTATGAACCAAATGAGTCTCCAAATGGGAGATTAAGGCAAATCTCATATAAGCTGCTGAAATATTTTGATAATTTTTCTAAAGGGGGGGGGCAGGGTAGAAACTGTGTTTCATTCTTTGAAGCACCTACTATCCCAGATTGTCCAAGGAAATAAACCAGCAAGTGATGCTTTTTTGACCAAGCTTGAGTATTGAGTAATAAGAAGACCCTTCATAGCAATTATTTCTTTAAAAGGCCAGGAGAGTATCGAGGCCTGTTAAAGATTTTGTTTTTTTGAAATTCTGCCAATGGCATAGAAAATTCTGTCCCCCCCCCCCCAAGCCCCAACTCTTGTGATGAATAAAAACAGTGAAATAACTTAACAGATAACAATGGGTAGCAATTATTTTCTCACTTCCTTAGAATTTCTTGCAGCTTGTTTGCTTCTGTGTTCTCACTCCCCCCCACACCCCTCCCACTCATAGGCTCATTTGCTCTGCCTTTTTCTCTTTTTGTCTCTCTTTCCCTTCCTGTATCTCCCTATATCAACCCCCACCCCAGTTTTCTGTCTTCCTCTACATCCCTTTTAATCCCCTTTCCTCCACATAGAAATCCCTTCATATTCCTGTTAGTACTGTAGTTTTCCTTTCCTGTCTCCCATGCTCCTTCATTCACTCCCTGGTTCAGCACCCCTCTAATCAGAATATTAAAGCAAACTGTCAAAATGTCATATACCACTCAGAGTCATGAGAATAGGTGGTTTACAAATGTTTGTAGATAGATAGATAGATAGACAGATAGACAGACAGACAGATGATAGAATGAAATAAAAAATATACTCAGGTGGAATGTTCCATGTTCTCTATTAACAATAAATGCTCTCACACAATTCTGAACTGTGAATATATTTCTCACACTGGTTTTCCACTCTTCTTCCAGGGTAGCATTATTTATTTATCATTAAATTTATACTCTCACACTCCTGGCAAGCTAGCCTGTGGTGCTTTACCATACAGCAATAAATACTGTTAAGTCACAACAAGTTACATCTGTTAAAACAGCATTAATACAATAATAAAACAATAAATTATGCCACTAAAATAGACATAAAATCCAAACCAGCCATCATACAAAGTTATACAGGTGTAAAATTAGGAAGGGGATGCTTTCTTATTCAAGAGGACTTTAGGGTTCTCTTAAAATCACTCAGTAGGAACAATGTCCATTTCTCAAGGGAAGGGAATTCCACAGAGTTGGTAGCACTGCTTAGAATGCCCTGGTCCTGGTTGTTTCTACCTGGGCTTCCTTTATAGGCTGTGCCTATAATATACCTACAGAGGAGGAGGAGAAATCCCAGTTGATCACATAATGGTGGAGTCCCATCTTTGGGTAGGCAAGAGCTAAGCAATAAAGGGATTTATATGTTAAAACAAGCCATCTGAATTTGGTGTATGAAAGGCAAGGAGCAACCAGGCCAGGCCATGTGTCATGTGCTCCCAGTGGGAAATACCAGACAGGACCTAGACATCACATTCTAGATCTGTTGCACTTTCTGGGTTTTCTTCAAAGGCATCCCCATGTAAAGTGCATTATAATAATCTGTACAGGAGGTAACCAACCCATGGAACACAGAAGCCAAGTAAATCCTGTCTAGGAAGGGGCAAAGTTGGTAAAACATGTGCAGCTGAAAGAAGACGCTTCTCACCACAATGCTCACCTCAGAATTTAGGGACAGCAGGGACTGAAAAGTACCTCCCAGCTGTGAACCTGCTCTTTCAGGAGGAGTGCAACGCTAACCAGAACAGGAAAAGACCCACCTCTTCAGATGGGTAGAGTTATTGAGAACAACCAAATCCTTAGACTTTCCTGGATTCAGTTTAGTTTGTTATATCTCATCTACAAGCTTGTCCAAGCTGGTTTTGTCCACAGAGGCCAATGTCACAGATGGAAAAGAGAACTAGATCATCCATCTCTATAGATGGAACCCTGTTCTGCATTTCCTGACAATTGCCTCCAGTGGCCTCACACAGATATTGAAGAGGATGGGGAGGACGATAAAAGCTGTCATAGTTTGTTGCTGAGGGCATGTGAAGATCCTCCACAACCTTAGCAGAACAGTCCCTTGGATATTTTTCTGTAAAAAAAACCTCATTTTACTTCTGTTAGGGCAGAAGGTAAAAAGTTGTATGGCAATCTTCCCTAAATGGTGCCACCAGAAATTTTTGATACAAGTCCCACCACCTAGCATGTTAATATTATGAAAGTTACCATGTACCATGTATCATATTTGAACAGGGCCAGGTTGGAGAAGGTAGCTCTACAGAACAGAAGCCTCACCACTTGACAGCTAAAAGCTTTCTCCCTAACTCTTTTACCTTCATAACCAATAAGCCCTAGAAACATTCTTAATGTAAAGGAAAAAGAGAGAGATTCTCAGGATATTTCTTTTATATTCCTGGATAGAATTTAATGCTGTCTTTTCCTATATATACATGACCAGAATAAACCTAAATTTATAAAGCTGTTTCTGTCTCGGATGGGTCATTTGTTTTAGCAGGAGCTGAGGTGGCTCAGGACTGACTTGTGTGATGTTGATGCCGGGTTAGCTAGTGATATAGCAAGCCTTGTAAATAATATGAATAGCATGAGGGCCGTGGCTCAGTAAGGCTTCTGCGTGCCAGGACTGAGGCAACTGTTCTGCCTCAAGACACTGTTTGTTTGCAAAGAGAAAGCGAGCTTGTGGTTTTCCATTCTAAAAACAGAGTGAGGATTCAGTGGGAAGGACGGGGAGGGATTCTTAGATGTTCCTCAACAGAGCAGCCATGGAATAGGCATGCCAGAAGTGCAAAGGGAAGCCCAGCACCATTCCCAGCCCCATGACTTTGTGGCGAACTTAGCAGAGGAAGGGAGCAAGGCAGAACTATCTGCACAGCCATTTAATAATGGGACAAAAGCGGGTACATTAAGAGGCAGTAACGTGCCTTCCTAGTGGAACTGACAGGATGAACAAGAGGGAGGGAGGGAGGGAGGAAGGAAGGACAGACACACTTTAGGGGTACCGCATATTCCTGGGTGTTCTACCCCCCCCATTTCTTAGCTATTTCCTCCAATTCTTTCTCCCTTCTTATTTCTCCCTCTCCCCCTTATACTCAATCCTTTTTTGTTTCTTTTTCCATTTTTTCTCTCTCCCACTCCCCCTTTGACCAGATATTGGCACCAGCATTTTCAATTTCTTTTAACTTTACAAGAATTAGCTATGGCATGCAGCAAAGCTGCATTCCGTTCTGGCACCCCTTTTTTCTCCGGAGGATCTCAGAGGGAGGGAGCTTATGTTTATTTTGTGTTTTACTAGAATCGCAAGATCCATGAGATTCTATATATTCAGAATTAAAAATTCAGAGCATGTGGACTTGATTCAAGTACCAACATTGATTTTGTAGTCCTTCTACACAACCTCCATCTGTGTATTTATTTCTCCAGTATAAATTTGCAGGTGGCAGTAATGATGCTATTGCCATTGTTAAACTAACTGGGTATCAAAAAGCTTTGCCAGTCTACTTCATACCCTGGGGTTTACCTCTGTCCATCCCTGAGATAAGAGCCTCAGCACAGTGCTTCAAACAAACCAGTAATAAAAGAAAACTGGAAAAAAAATCTGTTTCTTTAGAGATAGCCACGGAATAAAAGATAACTCAATTACCTTCTACCCTCTGAAAAATAGTTTGGGTCCAGTTCTGAGAAAAAAAACCCCTTCCCTTTCACCTATCAGCAGTCTCCAAAAATGATATCTTATCTCAAAACTGGAGACATCATAAAATCTTGCATCAGATTTTCAATTCTGGCCAAATGTCACTGTGAAATTCTGACTCAGCACTGTCTGCTACCTGGTAGTAACTATCAAGTCCTAGGACACCCTGGTTTTTCCACAATAATCCTATATTGATGTTGCCAGCCTCCTTGTCTTCAGAAGATTCCACTAATGTAATAGTGTTAAGTGGATGAGTGATATTGATGATGGTGGTGGTGATGATGATGATATTTAAACTCTGCAGTTCTAGTTTCATTACACCCTTTCAGAATGGCAATCATGTGCCAGAAGGAAGTTGGGTATTTGTGTATTTTGAACATCCAACAGTGCTCAACTTATTGAGCTGGGTGTATAAAAATACTTGTAAATAAATGCTCAGCACACTGAAATTGTGATGGACACTAAGGAAGTGGTCTGTGGGCAAGTTACTGTCCATTACACCATTGTTTTGATCATTGGTTTGAGGCAACCAGAAGTGGATATTTGTGTAAAAGTATAGTGAACTCTGCTCACATCTGATAGTGAAAATAGATTCCTTGGTTCAGAATTCCCTAGTTCTAAGAAATGTATTTTGGACCCAGTTCCAGGCAGGATATCTTAAGATTCTACTAAAACAACCAGCTAAAATTAATAAACAGTTCAGACGCCTAAATTCTGCTTACTCCTAAAATAAGACAGTACATCATAGGGGTAGAGCTTTCATCCCATACACTAACAGCAAGACTTGTTTTCAAGTGTGGGTTTAAATGTACCAAGCAGCAGCACCCATGCAGAAGAGGAAAATATCAGCAGTGTTGGGGAATGTCTATGTTTTGCTGACCCTTATAAGTCAGTCAGTAGAAGGCGATTCCCACTCACAAATGCTCAATAGCCACTGATTGTTGATAAGGGAAAAACAGGAAATATTTATTTATTTGGGGTCCTTTTATTGTGTTTCAGTTGTGCAACCATCCTGAATTGCCAGGATGGTTGGAACTGGTTATATTTATCATAGATCAATTATCTAGATTCAAGCATGAACAGCTTTTAGGAAGATGGCATTAATGATATCCAGGAGGGTCAAATTCCAGGCTAGCCAGGAAGAGAGCCAGCGAGTGAAAACAGGTGACATTAGGGATGAGATGTAGGAATCCAAGAAGGTAGTTCCTCCTCAGATAGGAAGTTTTGCTTTTCTCTTCCCCCTTTCCTTCAGTTTTGTTTGAGACAGAAATTAACTCCTTGAGAAAGAGAGAGATTCAGATGGAATAAATAAATCTGGGGGCCAGCAGTCCACACATATGAGCTATCTGTGATTGTAATGTAGAGTAGAAACACAGGATAGAGTTTCAGTCTTAGCAATAGGCAGAATGAGACAAGAGCCTCAGGCAGCTGTTCAGGGGTATTATGAAAGAGGAGGAATTTTGGGGTTATTTAACATATTGTTATTGTATTTCTACTATCAAGGAAGGAGAAGGGTGCTTGTGATGTTTTCTGCCTCAGGTCCCAAAATAACTTAACTGGTTTGGGTATTACACACTTTGACTTTTGGGTAGAAGATGCCATATGCTTCTGTGCCTCAGGTGGGAAAATGTCATGAGCCAGATCTCAGCAGGATAGAAAAGAGAATAATAAAGCAAGTGAAGATGTGGAATGGAAGGTTTGCTGGCAGCAGGATGCACAGTAGGACGAGGCTTTGTTGATTTTCTGATGTTATTAGTAGCGTAGTTTTTATTTTCAAGAAACAGAATCTTCAAGAGCTGTGTGACAGCTGCTGCGTATGACAGTTGATGTTAAATCTGGGACTCCAAACTGGTAGTTACATTCCTTGTTAGCTCTCAGCTAATGAAGTTACTTTGTGTATATGTGTCTATTTATCTATTATCTATCTATATCCATCTATATCTATCTCTCTCTCTCTCACCTTGATATGGAAATCCAGTATTGCAAATTTAGGAAAGACTTCATGGGAAATAGAGGTTTTAATTACGCCTTTAAAGATGTCAGGGGAATGGATGACAGAGAAGAAAAATGTTCTAGGTGCCAGGAGTGTTGAGTAGAAGGCATGAGGGCAAGTAAGGAGAGAGAGTAAAAATTCTCTAAGCTTAGAAAAAAGCTACATCCTGATTAAAATTCAGCTAACACTGTTATACAATACTGTAATGTAACATTGCCAGAATAACTTAGAATCTGAAAGACATTATGCTGAAAGACAAAAAAAAAAAAAAAAAGGCAATTTCAGAAAGAAATGGAAGTTGCATAATAACCAAGTAGGATAGTAACTGATGAAATAGTAAGTATGTTTAACATTCACTTCCATTTAAAAAATCCACTAAAATAATATCTTTTTATTAGGCAGAATTAGTATCAGGGAAGCCCAGGTTCAAGTTCATCCTCAGCCATGGAAACTCACTGGGTGACCGCTTTTTCTCGGCCCACCTATTTTAACAGCCCTGCTCATGTGGGGACAAAATGAAGGGGGGAGGGGAATCTTCATGTAAGCTTCTAGGAACCCTTGGAGGAAAGGCAAAATCTAAATCAAACAAGCAATAAATAATCTTTGCCTTTGAACCCCCAGTCACACGGAGGCATTTTGTTTGTTTGCTTTAACCCTGCTTTAACCCTAGTTTTTAAATCATGGTTTGGTTTTGGCCTGCTTAATATATGAATGACTTTGTCTGCTTTTGCAGGCCTGATCTTAATTCTGACAGTGTCACAAAGGGGACTGAAAGATCCATTGCTTATTGAGGAGTGTTTGTGAAAGGAACTACATGCTAGAATTCCTGAGAGTTTTCTTCCCACTTTATATCTGCCACTGATTCAGCGCTGAAAGACAATCAGTGGAGGTAATGGCTCCACATTGTTCACCTCAAAGCTCAGATTTACTCCTTTTCATTTTCACTGTTCACCACAGCCTGTAAAATTCAGGTCAGTGAAGTATATATAAGCATCAACCCTCCTGCCAATTTCCTCTAAATATTCCAGGCACAGAGTAGAGGTCAAGTAACTGTTATCCTAGAGACAGTGAACCCCACCTTCACCCAAAGCTATTGAAAAGCAGACTTGAGGAGGACAGTGAAGCAGAAGATACATGATATAAGGTATTGTTTCTGTGGATTAAAGCTGAAGCTGGACAAGCTGAGTTCCAGGTCTAATTGGCTTGATTCTCTGATCTCTTTTAGTCAACTTTAATGTGCAGATTGAAAGATAGGGTTGCAACTTTATGCTGGTTCTTACTGAGTTGCAAGGAAGAGTCAAGTTTGTAGGCTGTGAACTTAAAATAGATACATGTGTGGGTGTATATGTATGGTGGGCTTTTCTACATGATCATGAACATGATCTACTGCCCCCATCTTATCTAAGTTGCACTTCCTACATTCAATATGAATTGGAAGACAATTATTGTTTAGTATTTGAATTGTGCTATGCGGTTCTCAGATTTAAAAAGAAGGATACGTTCAAGAAAACTGAGTGCAATGAGGCATAGGTTAAGGGAACTTGAATATGAAAAGGCATATAAGAAAAAATGGCTTGAAAAAATTGGGTCTATTAGAGGAAAAGCATTCAAAAAATGAATATGAAAATGTGTACATAGGATTGATGAAATAAACACACACACTTACACACACACACACATACACACACAAACCATGTGAAAATCATGCAGAGTTGATGAAGTAAAAGTATCCAAATTGGGGTGGATATTGGATGGCATGGAAGTGAGTTTGAAATAAAAGGTAAATATTACAGAAAGCAAAACAAAGAGATTCCTTCATCCCAGCTGATATGTCCACATGCCCACACACAGAGTGTTTATAATTTGTTGCCAACAGGACAGTTTTTGTTCTGCTTTTGGCTTGGATTCATTATGGCATAGCCTCAAAGCTAGCTAGTTCAGTCACTCAACAACATCAATGTTCAGTGCTAACTAGGGGTAAAATACTGATAAATATTGAGAATCAGAGGCAAAACATTTTAACTTTGCTCTCACGAATGTATACATTAGCCCAATGTTTGCTCCACTCATATCTAAACTGTATCTGTGTGTGTGTGTGTGTGTGTGTGTGTGTGTGTTTTCTCTGTCTTCCCTGTTCTACTCTGTTGCAAGATGGAGAGAAATATGCCAGAAATGAAGGAGTGTGGGAAGGTAAAGTGTGAAGGAGAATCACCTCTTCTCACCTGTGCAATCTTTTTGCTGTGAAAATAGTGTTTTTACTCCAGTTTTAGACTGAGCAAACAAACTGGCTGCCTCCATAACATCTAGTTTGGCTCACGTTGTTCCCAATTGAGGCTGAGTACTGGTGCATTATTCAGTGAGCTGCTTATCACAATCTTTGTTTTCTCAGTGCAAAATCACAAAAAATCATTAAAAATTAAAATCAAAATCATGGGAGTAGCATGAGAAAAAAAATAATACACATTTCCGTACTAGATCAGGCTAAAAGTCCATTTAGTCCAGCAGCTGCCAGTCAGACCTCTGTAAGGCTCACAGGCTGAGTCTGAGTGAGAGAGAAACAAGAGAAACCTACCCCAGCATCTAATGCTAAACTCATGTACCTAATAAACAGGGCTAGAATTATCCTCAATTAAAATGTTTAATCTCAGTATAGAGCCATGTCCCTTCTATTTTGCATTTAGGAGTGTGAAAATGCGTTATTGCTTTCAGCATGAATCATATTATCACCATTTTATGATAGAGGAACCCAAGGCTGAAGGCTTGTGGTGACTTGCCTCGGGCTGTATATTTCAGAAGTAAAAATTCAACCTTCCCCCCTTTCCCATTGTTTAAAGATTATGCCAATGAAAACATACAGCAACAGAACAGCCTGAACCTTTAGTTACATCTGATTTGCCATCTAGCACATACTCTTCTGCAATAGGTATAATCAATCAATCAATCAGTCTTCATTTTGGGAAGATCAAAAATGACTCCATGGTGTTCAGCTTGATCCTCTCTAATCATTACTGTGCTCCAAGTTCATATTTCCGAGTGAGAAAATCTAGAGAGCTTGAGGCTACTGCTTGACAAAGCTTAGAAATGGGAAAGCTTTACAAGGTTACCTATAATCACAATGACAAGCCACCTACACTGCTCTTTCTCCCTCTGTATGTTCATTTCATTATTTCTCTTAGGCATGAATGCATATTTCTTCCGCCATCCCCCCCAACACTCAAACTGCATCTCCTTCTGTTCCAGTTGATTTTGCAAGTAGAATAAATTAGGGTGGGGAAAAAAAAACCCAAAATGTGAGCACGAAGAACTTTTGATTTTTGGCTGCAGAATATGGAAATTTTTAGTGCAGACATCTTTCTTCCTCCTTCAATATTAGTCATTGAACAGCAAAAAATGTCAAGGAGCACATTTTCTGTTGGGGGAAGTTAGTGCTAATTTTATACCTGCTGAGGTTTAAAGGCCTGCAAATTCAATTATATGATTATTGAAAATAAATTGGATTTGCATGTACATTTTCTACTCTGCAGGAACTAGCACCTGAGCTGGACATCAGAGTCCAGAGGTTACTTGTTAACTTTTTGTATGGCTTCTAAAATTTCTCTCTGGAGACAAGCTTGTACTCCGCAGAGTGGAAGAGCTACTGTTCGTGAAATGTATCCTAGCATTACTACCTCATAGTGCCAGAAAAAAATATCAAAGGAAGGAAAGAAGGTCTTGCAAAGATAAAAAACCAGAACTGGAGAAGCTGTTGAAAATTCAGGATTTCACACACAGGTTAGACCCGTTCCGTGATAATTTTGTGGGTGTTTTTTAGGTCTGATCACTGCTCCAAGGCACTATGGAGCCATTAAGAGTTCTTCATAACCAGAGTGTGGATGGACAATGATGGCTGAGCAAAGATAACAGGGAGCTTGGATATCTGTCCCTACTCTTGAATCATCTGGTCATTTTGTACATATTATTTCATGCTTAGAGAAAAGTTTATAGGCTTCATTGTTTCTTCCATTATTTTGTGTAACTGAGTGAAAGACCAAACCAACAGATGCTTGACATTATTTACACTGTAATGGTATGTGGGAATGACCTTGAGAGACAGGACAAAGAACCATTGCCTAGGCTGCACGTACCATTCCCATTGCATATACACACAGAGAGATGCATGCATGCATGCAGAATTTTGGGGGGGAATAACTGTTCACAAGACACTGTTACTCCTGTTCCCTTTGTCCCCCTTCCAAAATTTGTAATTACATCATAATATCCCAAATAATGGGTGGGGGCTGATTGTATTCTTCAGGGCACCCCCCTCATTCTACAAGTACCATTGATGCTGCTAAATTATGATGTAGCATCTTCTAAGACAGTGTTGTCCAAACTTGGCCACTTTAAGATGAGTGGACTTCAACTCCCATGGCTGGCTGGGGAATTCTGGGAGTTGAAGTCCACTCATCTTAAAGTGGCCAAGTTTGGACAACACTGTTCTAAGACATTTGAAGGAAAAACTAACAGTGGTTGCAAGCATCAAAGAGCTCACAGAGGTACAAGCAACCCACAAAATGTGCTGCTTTCCTCCTGAAAAATAAAATCATTGAACAGCAAAAGATGTCAGCTTTTCCCCTTTTTCACTTCAGATTCCCTCAAATTCAGGCTCAGAACCTGCAGTGATCCTCTGACTGCCTCTATGTCTTTTTTGCATCCCTAACATGGAACTAGGGGTGTCTACAGTGGGTGGTCAAAAAAAGAAGATGGAGGCCACAATGATGCAATCAAAGGCCTGCCTGTTTTTAATCTGTGTCACAATGCAGGTAAAAATTGGCAGAGCTTCAACCGTACCAGTACAGCTGCCATCTTGATTTTTTTTTTTTTTTTTACCCTTGCATGTAGCTCTCCAAATGTGCTGGATCACAGCTCCAGGATTCCCAGTTTTATGATATATTAATCCTAACCCATATGGTAAAACTCTGGTGTATGCACATAATCCGTGTATTTGGTATTCAGTATAAGCTCCTGCCTTCAGGTCTCTGCCTCAGGAGTTTCCAATCTAATGGGTATCACCACCTTCCCAAGAAGAACTTTGCACCTGGTCTCCTGATCAGAGTGGGTAGAAACTAGGAAGAAAGCAGTGGGGATACATAAAAGAGAAATAACAGATTGGAAATAAATGCACAAAAGGTTCTTCAGTCGCTCTTTAATTATCCTTTCCTCAAAGCAGATTTTATTTCCTGACAGGAATATCCCATGAGGTTTGAATTATGTAGGGAGGGAACAGAAGCAGATTCTCTTTTTTAAAAGTAATTTTTATAAGATTTTACATAAGTTTAAAAAAAACTGCAGAAACATAAAAGAAAAAGTAGGAAAAGAAAATAAAAGAAAAAGTGAATGGTGACAAGAGAAAAAGAAAAAGAAAAGACAGATATCTAAAGAAGTGACTTTCAATCTTCTTCGCAGCAGTTACAAATCTAATAATTGCCATCTCCACCCTCCCAAATTATACATCATGGTTCCCTTCTTCCCATAAACAGACCTTTTTAATCAATAACTCCTGAAATCACCAGTTCATTTTTATCTGTTTTCAGCAAAAAGACCATAAAGTGTTTCCAGTCTTTTATCAAAGTAATTATAGTTCCCTCCTTAAGCAAGCAAGTCAATTTAGCTATTTCTGCAAACTCAGCCGTCTTCACAATCCATTCCTCCATTATGGGTGTTTCTATATTCTTCCATCTTTGTGCATATAATAGCCTTGCTGCAGTTACCATGTATAGAACCTGTTGTCCATGAGTCTTTTCTAGTTAACTGTCCATAAGTTGGGAAAGAAGCAGATTCTGTCTTGTGAGTGAGTGTTGGTCCTTCACTGGGCTTGCCTCTGATGGCCACATATGTGATGAAAGGGATATGCTCTATTCTTGCTCTGATCCCATTTTTTAAAATCAGCCAACTCCCAGCTGATATAATTTGCATGAAGATATTTTAAGGTTCCTGAATAATTGGACTCTCAGAAGTTGTAAGACATAAGGTTTGGGGGGGGGGGGGGAGGATTTTCAGGAAATATTTCAGGAACAGAGATAAATATCATATGTAGGTGTTCTGAGAAGGGAATCCTTGTATGTAGAATAGCAAGGTTGTATGGATGATGCCATTTAAAAAGGATATTTTTTCATCCTGTATGCAGAACTTGTATCAGGCTTCCTCAATATCTGGAGGTTTGGGGATAATTCCCAACTAGCATAACCATTCTGGAATTGAAATTGGGAACAGATACGGGCCTACTGTAGATATTAGAGATGCACTAAAGCCGTATCTAAAGTAAATCACGTTTCTAACTTCATAGAATGCATTTCTACATTTGAAAGGCTGTTTGGAGGACTGTCAAGCTCAAAACCAATGTAATAGCAAGAAAGGACCATCATAAAGTTGTCCAGGAAAAAGTTAGCAGCTTGGTCCAGGAGTAAGCAAGTAGTATGGTCGAAGGTATTGGACCCATTTTTTTTAACAATTATACTTGTAACTGTAATTATTATAAATGTTTGCCTTCATATAAAATTAGAGGGTCTTGGAACGGCTGCTCTGACTTTTGAAGTGACAGTTCTGAGTGTATTGGAAGGGCTCCGGCCTTGAAATTTCATCCTAGAAAAAGGCTACAGCAATGGAGGGGAGTTTGTCATTACATTGTCACAATGCTATTCTGATGACAATTGCTCTCCCTCCCTCCCCCCTCCCCCCCCCCCACTCACTTACTCACTCACTCACACACCATTGTTGCATCAAAGAGGCTGATGGTCACTGTTCATAATATTTACATTTATCTTTAAATTTGCTGCTTCAAAATAAATATGACAGTTGCAAACGTTGCTACATACCCAATAACAGCACCAGTACACTAGCAACAATCACATATTAAAAACAGCTTATTCAAATTGTTTGTTACAGCACAGTGGATATAAACTAGCAGAGATTAATCATGGCTAAGGTATTGGAAATCAATATAACTTAATGAGTTGAGACAGAGTCTCATTCTGTTATTGTCCATGAAACTTAGTCACATTTAACTTTTGCTGGGCTTTCTCCAAGGCTTAAGACTAGAGTCAGTGCCCTACAGATGTTAAGCACAGGCCTTTCTTAGCAACTTCTTTTTAATAAAGTAGCTAGGAGTCTTAAGGTTCCTCCCCCCCCCCCCCTTCCATTTTTAGTGAAGGAAGAGACATGTTATTTTACACTCTGTGATTGAGAACAATCCTGGCAACATTTTACCCACTGACATGACCATGGTGATGAAAATGCATTTTCTTATATTATGTGGATGGAGAAATACTGGCTGCTGCTTCTCTTCCTCATTGGTAGTAACTTTTTTCTTTTATGAGGGCTGGGTGGACTGGGGTCATGGACATCTAATATTTAGTGCGCATAAGAACTAGAGGCAAAGCAGTCTGAAGGCCCACAGAATTGATATATGAGATCTCTGCTTGGAGTTTCTGCTGGCTTGGTTTGTCAGTACATTTCTGGGACTTTGCCTCTTTTCATAATTCCTGAATGCAAAAAGTTCAGGCATGAGTATTTGTTAAGACTGACACAAAGAAATTTAGTTTCTAATCCTCCTTATTACCTCTCTATTGTATTTTCTGCTTCTGGAGTATTTAAATTTTTATTTTTATTGGTGGTCCTATTGCAGATGGTGGTATGTTCCTTCAATCCTTTTGGCACCCCCTATTTTTTCTTTTTTAATTTCATTTGTGAAATTCTAAGATCTGTTTTATTTTCTCCATTTGGGACACCAATTAGTACCTGTTTTTAAAAAGCAACAACAGTTTTTTGAAGGACACTTTCTACTCTCTGAAACCATCCAGCTTTTGAATATCCATTCTTGTCATGAAAAAGAGCCAGTGTCTACAGGATCAGGGAGTCATACCCCTGGCCTAGCACCCACACCATTTGAAAACATTTCCAGGTTATCACATCAGGTGGCATTGATCTTCAGTCTGTTGATGCCATGCAAGAAGATTCTCCTACATTCAGTGGTTGGATGAAGGAGACCATTTTGTCAGTTGTAGCTTCTCTTGCCACTCCAGCAGTATAAAGGAGATTTATCTTGTACTAAGCATGATGGCATTGCTGTTTTGAAGCTGGTAGGTCCTATTTTCAGCCTTTCCTGTTTCCTGGATGAGCCCTTAAAAATAGTACTTTTCTTCTGCAGCTTTCTTGAACCTTCTGTTGGTTTGGGAGGGGTGCATGTTCTAGAGTGATCTTTCTTTCTTTTTTTGAGAATAACGTCCTTAATTGTGAACCACAAATCACTTCTTGATAAAGAACTACATTGAAAGCCACAGGACTGCCTCTGTAATTTGTAGATTGCAGCCTTCAGTAATTTATATTGCAGCACTTAGAAGCAGCTGGAGCAGAAATGCAACTGCATTGCTTCCTGTAGGTTACAACACTTGTCTCCTCCAGGGTGAAGGTACATCTGCATCATTTCTGAATTAATACACTAATTGGTAATCTGTCTTTATTTCCCCCTTCTACTTCCTTTGTATCCGACACTGTCTAGGAATCTTCCTTAACAAAGAGCTCTACCCGGAGTCTCTGCGCTGTTACCATAGCTGAAAATCTGCAGTGGCAGGACAAAGCTGCATCACCCTTCCCATAAATTTATGTCTGCAATACTGAAAGGTTGTGACGCAATAATGTCATCCTATCTGCTTCTGCTAGAAACAAGTCTAACAGAAATCTCTGGCACAGAACGGTGCAGTGCATCATTTCCGCTACATTATGGCATTTGGGAATCTCCAGCTCCCATATATGATGGCACCACGTCTGTTGTCCTGTGCTTCAGCCTCAGCAAACTGCTGGCACAGAGGCTAGCAACAGAATTGTGGTGTAGCGTCTGCAGGCAATGCCTACCAAGACCTCTTTCAGTTCATGGAAGGAGCTTTTGGTGAAAAGTGGGGATCCCATTCTGGAATAGAAGAAATCCAAAGGATTTTTGTAGGCACCCATGAACTGGAGTTTGCCATGTTACAAACCTGATTGTAGATTCCAGAGAAAATCCGAAAAGCTTTTGATAATAGAGGTTTAATGCATTTAATGCCCATGGAATTAAAAGTCCCTAGGCACTCTCTGCAAATGGATTTACATCACAGAGATTAGAAACGGGAAGAAAAAAATGGTGTCCGAGAGACTCAAGGGATCAGTTGTCCAGAGATTCCCTGGAATATCTCATAATATTCTAGTTCAGTACTGTATCCATGTGATCCCTAATCACGATTTCAGACATGCTTGCACGTGAATGCACATCTGTGCTGATTTCTCCATGCAGGCAGTTGAAAATTTCTTTAATGGAAGCGTTTTTGGTTAACCAATACATATATTGAGTAAATTTATATAATAAATAATAATACAAATAGAGTAGCAGTTTTGGTATCTTAATGATGGTTATGTGATTGCAGACAGAGGACAGAAATCGTGTAGTCAGTTCTTATCCCCATGTTTAACTCTGGTTAATGTTTACAAGGTAGCCTCTTAACTATGGAAGCAGCCTCAGATACAGGATTAAAATTATGGGTAAAAAGAGATTTTAGTTAAGGAAACTTAATGGTTCAATGCTTTTGTTATTTTTATTGTCTGATCTTCTGCTTTAGAACTCCTATTTATTTTTAACTGTTGTTTGTTTTGTTTTAGTTAAGGATTTTTTAAAATTTATATTTCATTTGGTTTGTAGTTTTTTTATGCTGTTTTATACTGTGTTGATTCTGGATAGACTGTACTTTTGTAGATAGGTAAAGTCCAGATTCATGCACAAATGCACACAGTATCTGCCTGTGAAGCTGTCTCTCCACTCACCTCACCTTTCATTAACGAGACACATATTCATATACTGTTTAACCTATGCAACCCTTTATGGCCTGGTTCATGGGTATCTTTGCTACCACTCCTCCAATCAAATTTGACTTTTCCTGGGAGTAGCTGGTGGTGGTGGTGCTCCATTTCAGGGAAGTGAGGAGGACTGACCCTGGAGGTGTTCTTTCTCCGTGCTGGCCCAGATCCTCTGAAATAGCCTTCTCCAGAAAAGAGATGATGATTGTCGACAGTAGCCTTCCAGAAGCTTAATAAGACTGAGCTATTTCGGAGGGCCCTGGGGAGGAGTTGACACACTCAGGATGGTGTCCTTTGATTTGATTTTTAATTTAATCTATTTTTAAATTGTATTTATCACAGAGGTTTATTCTTGTTTAATTCTGGTGTGAACTGCTAAGAGCCATGAGATGTGGCGGGACATGCAATATCTATCAATTATCTCTTTCTTATCTCTCTATCATCCACACACTCACACATATATACTTATAAATCTGTATGCTGTCAGTCTTCTAGTATGTTGGACAAAAAGTCCTAAAATTCCCACCCACCTTAGCTGGGAATTCTGGGAGTTGTTGTCAATCTACATGGAGTGTGAGAGGTTGAAGAAAGCTGTGCAACACTTACATGGAGGCAGAAACACCTCAATTTATTTATTTTATTTATTTTATTTATTTATTTTCAGACTTGTATGCCCGTCTCCCCCAGCAGGTGACTCTGGGCGGCTCACAATAATAACAAAGAAGAAAAAACACAGGTCCCTCCAAACGTGGCTAAAATCTATAAATAATTAAAAAACATATATTAAAAATGCCCTAAAAAACCAGTCACTGCAGGGTCAGTAATGACTGAGCGCAGACAAAAAAAAAAAAAACTGAGATAAAATCTGCTGTACCTGTAAACAGTCTTTTAAATATCTATCTATCTATCTATCTATCTATCTATCTATCTATCTATCTATCTATCTATCTAATCCTCCCTCCTTCCTTCCTTGGATTAAAAGGTGGTTTGGAAGAGGAATTATAGTTTGTAATATTTATTTATTTATTTATTTATTTATTTATTTATTTATTTATTTATTTATTTATTTATTCAGCTTGTATGCCGCCCATCTCCCCCAACGGGTGACTCTGGGCGGCTCACAATAAAAACACAGCTCTCTCCGAGATGGCTAAAAACTATAAATAATTAAAAACATATTAAAAAACCCTAAAAAACCTCCTCTGGTTTATGGCCCTAAAAAACCTGTAAGATGCTGAGGCGGGGAGACAACCCATCATCCCACCAGCCATCCCCACAGGTGCGGGCCCCCCTCTGGCCCCCAGGCCTTCTGGCAGAGCCAGGATTTAATACCTTTCCTGAAGGCCATGAGGGAGGGGGCACACCGGACCTCAGGAGGCAGGATGTTCCATAGGGCGGGTGCTACAGCAGAAAAGGCTCTCTGCCTAGACCCCACCAATCGAAATTCCCTGACTGGTGGGGTGTGCAACCTGCCCCTTCTGCTGGACCGAGTGGGACGGGCTGAAGTGACCAGGGCGAGGCGGTTCCTCAGATAACCTGGTCCTGTGCCATAAAGGGCTTTAAAGGTAATAACCAACACCTTGAATTGGACCCGGAAACAAACCGGTAACCAATGCAGCTTGCGCAACAGCGGTGTTATATGTGCCCTCCTAGGGGCATTAAGAACTGTCCGCGCCGCCGCATTCTGCACCAGCTGTAGCTTCCGGATACTCTTCAAGGGTAGCCCCATGTAGAGTGCATTACAGTAGTCCAACCCAGAGGTGACCAGGGCATGAGTGACCGTGCGGAGGTCCTCCTGATCCAGGAAGGGGCGTAACTGCCACACAACATGAAGTCGTGCAAAGGCCCTCCTAGCCACGACTGCCACCTGCTCTTCGAGCAGGAGTCGTGAGTCCAGGAGAACCCCCAGATTACGCACCGGGTCTGTCTGGGGTAGTGCAACCCCGTCAAGAACCAACGATGACAAGCTCCTAGATCTTGAGGCTCCCCGTATCCACAGCCACTCCGTCTTACCAGGGTTCAGCTGAAGCTTGTTGTCCCCCATCCAGGCCCCCACAGCCTCCAGGCACTGCGAGAGGGCAGTCACAGCGTCACTTAAGGCACCTGGGATGGAGATGTATAGTTGGGTATCATCAGCATACTGATGATACCTCACCCCATGGTGCCAGATGATCTCACCCAGCGGTTTCATGTAGATATTAAATAGGAGCGGTGAAAGCACTGACCCGTGTGGCACCCCACAAAGTAGGGGCCGGGGGCTGGACCTCTCGCTCCCTATCAACACCGATTGGGTTCGGCCTTGGAGAAAGGAGCTGAACCAGCACAACATTGTGCCACCCAGCCCCAACTCCTGCAGCCGGCCCAAAAGGATACCATGGTCGATGGTATCGAAAGCTGCCGAGAGGTCAAGAAGAGCAAGGATGGATGCACTCCCCCCATCCCGCTCTTGCCAGAGATCATCTAAAAGTGCGACCAGTGCTGTTTCTGTCCCATAACCGGGCCTGAATCCTGACTGATAGGGGTCCAGATAATCCGTTTCCTCCAGGATCCTCTGAAGCTGCCACGCGACCACCTTTTCTACCACCTTCCCTAAAAAGGGGAGGTGGGAGACTGGACGAAAATTGTCCAGGAGGGTGGGGTCTAGCAATGGTTTCTTGAGGAGTGGGCGGACCAAAGCCTCTTTGAAAGGCTTCAGAAACACCCCCTCCTGCAAGGATGAATTAACCACCACCAGAACCTACCCTAAAGTCACCTCCTTGGTAGCTTTAACTAACCAGGAGGGACAAGGATCTAAACCACAGGTGGTCGCACTGACAGCCCCGAGGACCCTGTCCACTTCCTCAGGGGCAACAGGATCAAACCATTCCCAGATAACTGGGCAAGAACGCTCCCTGGGCAAATTTAGAGTCCCCCCCCCCCCCCCGTCTCTGCTTAATGATCTGAAACACACCTTTACAACACATTAGAATTACAGGTTTATTGTTCCCAACAGATCATAGGCAATGCTTGTACAGATTCTCTCTCTGTGTATGTTACAAAACTGATCTAGCGCTGCTTCTGGATGTAGGACTTTATTGGATTGGAGGATGGCCCCTACCTGTACCCACAATTCTTGTTTTACCAAAGAACTTCCACTTAGAAGATTGGAGACTAGCAGGATCAGTGTGGATGACTCAGTCTAAAATAACTGTATGCATTTATACATGCATTAGTTGTTACTCACATATTCAATGTTATTCTTTTTGATCTAGGCAGCCACCAACACTCAGATGCACTACTGTGAATTTTTAGTCTTGAATAAGAGAGATCAGATGGTTTTCATTAGAAGCTTGGAAGTTATGATTATATGATGGAATGTGAAATATGTTTGGGCCAATAAATCATGAGCAGGCATACTTGCATTTTAAATGTGGTTTGTATGTCTGCTTAGTTAACATCCTTTCTAAAAGCTCTCCAACCCAGAAGGAAAGGGCTGGCCCATTTTCAAGATACAGGCTTTGAAAGTGTAGCTCAGGTGGTCTAGGGTTTCCTTTGCTATGCTGGAGGAGATGGGCGGCATACAAATTTAATAAATAAGTAAATAATAAATAAAATAAACAAGGCACCACCACTGTATATAGTAAAGGTATCAGTATTTCATTGCTGACTGTTAAATGGAGGAGCAAATGAAGATTTCTTCTGTGACTTTCTTCAGGTTTGAAAGAGCTACTCCTTGTTGAGAGAGCATCAGTATTAGTACCATTTTCCTACTTTCAGCTCTCATTTCTCCACCTGTCCTGTTGCCACTGCTCTGTACTGTGCAGAGATGCTGCAGCATAATAAACTCAAGCTTTGCTTTAAGTGGGGTGACTTCAAAGGGACAAGGAATTCAAATCCCTTTTCAATTGTTTTAGCCCTTCTTCATGCTGGAAGATACAACCTAAAAAGAACGATTTTTCTAGAGCAGAGAACTCTTTTCATTCTGTAGTTTCCATCTGAGTTCTGCCTTCCTTTCACTGAGGCTCACAAAGTGTCAGGGTTGCTTCCAGATTTAATCAAGACAAGCAGAGAAAGGCAGTGTTATGCCCTCCCCAAGTGAGCCCCATTTATAGCATTATTCTAGTGAGTGATCTTGATTTTACAAACAGTTTGCCTTATGCACAGGGATTGAAGAGGTAAAAGCAACTTGTTACCTACAATTCTCCTCTGTTTACCTGCATTGTCATATCCATAAAACTTTGGCATTTCATACCTATTGATCAATTTTAATAAGTCATAATTAGAATGTGCTTGAAAGCTGGCATATATTTATCTATAGTACCTGTCTCACATGCCGTGGTGTTAGCTCTCTTAAGATGGGCCAGAAGGTGGTCATAAAACAGTTGAGAGGAGGCATTCACTTTTAGTTCTCTTCTCCATTAATTTTTCATTTTCTATTTTCCCTCCCATTCGCACCAAAGGGAGGGATAATAACTCCATGATACTGTATGGTGTTGGTGCTGGAGAGATGAACAAGTTTGGGATCCTGCAAATCCATTTCAATTCCTGCCATAATCAGAAGCTTTCATACCGCTCGTTCCTATAAGATGTCCATGGAAGTACCAGAGACTGCAGAGTGGCAGAATTGTACATCCACTATATGAATCCCTTACTTGGACTTGGGTTCGTCTTAGGATTGCTTTGCCTAGCAAAACACAACTTATCATAACTGGGTCCTGCTAATTCAAGATAGGAAATGAATGCCACATTCCATTTGCTGCATTTGGTTTCCTATTCATGTGGCATACATGTATGTCTATCATGCAGTTCCCTTTTGAGATGAACAATATTATGAAAAGCACAGAAAGGAGTAAGTAAATGTATGAGGTAAGAAAAAGGAAAGGAGATCTAGATAGATTTAGTTTATGGTAACCCCATTCAGTGTACATCTTATCTTTCTATCCTTGCAGACCATCCTTGCTTTTCTTCTTTAAATTTTTTGTATCACTCTTTTTCAGGATCTCATCAACTCCATCCAACCATGACTTTCTCAGACTTCGTCCTTCCTTCATATATTTCTTTTACAATGTGATCCTCATTCTTTCTTACTACATGATTTAATAACTTTGATATACCTCTATTGTACTGGTCACTCATGTTTTTATTCAATCCACGTTCATTCTTGACCCTATTTCTTCTTGTTATACCAGGCACACATTCCCAGTGCATTCAACTTACTTTTATATTTCTCCTGACATACCCAACTTCATATAACGATATGACCAGAAGTATACTCCTATAGTCAGCCATTTCTCCTTCTTTTTACAGACATTTATTCCTCATAACAGACCATATACCTCACCCTGATTTTTTTTACCAACATTTGTTTAATATTGCTTCACATTTTCCTCTTTAGTAAACATTCTATCATTGTACACATATTCATCTACTTCCTTAAATTTTTTACTGTTATGTATGTAAGTATGTAAGTATGTACATATTTAAAAGATTTATATAGCTGCCCACCTTATACTACATAACCCTGGGCAGCTCATAAACAACCATAAAAGCATAAAAACCAATACAGAAACTGTCGGCACCCCCAAAAACAACATTCACAAAGAACTTTACAGGTAGTCCTGAGCTTACAACAGCGATTAGGACTGGAATTGCTGTCACTAAGCAACAATTGTAAAACACAATATCATATCACCATGCTGCTTAGCAGTGGCAATTCTGGCAATCCCAGTTGCCGTCCTTAAGCAAGGACCATGCAGGTTGTTAAGCCACGATCTCACATGATCATGACTTCCAACTTCCTGCCAGCTTCCCCATTGATTTTACTTGTGGAAAGCTGGCAGAGAACATCAGAAATCACAATCATGTGATCACAGGGACACTGTGATGGCTGGAACTCCTAGGACCTGTCATAAGTCCCCCTCATTCAGTGCTGTCACAACTTTGAATGGTCACTGAATGAATGGTTGTAAGTCAAGGACTACCTGTACTGGCCTCCAGACTCACTTATTGGAAAAATCAGATCTTTAAGGCTTTTCAGAAGGCTAGTAATCGTTCATTCCTTTTTTCTTGTCAAACATAACTACCTTGGTTTTCAGTACATTCAGTACATTTTAGTACAGATCCGTGCTCTTCATTTTGCCATTACAATCTAACATTCATAGAAAATAATTTGGGTTCTCAGCCAATGATATGGCATTTCCAAATACAAAAGTACAGACACATTCATATCCCTGATCAACCTATTTCTATCATCATCATCATCATCATCATCATCATCATCATCATCGTCTTGCATGCTGCCCAACTCTCAACAACTGTGGGTGGCTCACAACAGTTGAACAAAGAAATTACAATAAAACATAAAAAGTGAAGACAAAAAGATGGCAAGCACAATGAAGCAAGGGGTCTCACTCTCCCTCACCAAAAGCCTGGGTGAAGAGCCAAGTTTTTGTGGTTCTTCTAAACAACAGCAGATTGGGGGCCATCCAGATCTCACGGGGAACTTTGTTCCTGAGGGTAGGTGCTGGCTACAGAGAAGGTGTACTTCCGGGGTCCTGAAGGATGACATTGTTTAATCTAAGAACCCAGAATGCACCAACCCTGTAGGATTGAATCAGTCAGGCAGATATTATGGGAGACAGGCTGTCATTCAAGTAACCAGTCCCTATGCCATTTAATTTCACCAAAGTATTTCTTACACATTTATCCATAAATACATTAAACATTCAAGGCAACTTCACTCATCCTTCTCAACATTCAACTATTCACTAAGTGTTCCTGTTGTGCCACAAAATGGGTCTGAGCTTGGTGTCGAAGCCAAAAGACATCCAAACATGAGGTGCAGAATAAAGGGTTGCTTTTATTAAGGTACCAGAACAAAAGGACTCCAGCCTGTAAGGCGGCCAGAGCCCTGAACACAATTTGGTTACAATTTTTATACTTCCCCAATTCCCTCCCCAGTTCCTCATTGGTCAGGTACTATGGAGTTTACAACCTATCAGATATGCCAAATGCAATTCCTGGATGTCCCGCCTTAGTTTACACCTCCCAGTACTCTACTCCAAAGCCCCCTTGCCCCTATTTACAATTATCCATATTTGGGACTTCTACTTACGTGTCATCTTGAAAGCTACTGTGTTCCTGTAGTTTCTTAAATAGCTACAGTCTGCGGTTAAACTGGCTGTATCCTGACACAACTATCTACATTCTTCCCCTTTTTATATAGGTGTAAGCTGCTTTAAGCCTATAGCTAAATTTCACACATCCTGTTTTCCAGGTTGTGGGCCTTCTTGTAAGCGTTTCAGCATGTTACCCGCCCCCCCTTGCCAGCTGTCCCAATGGGGAGTGATCGGGCTCATACCTCCTCTTCAAAATGGCATTGGTATGGCCTCAGTTCTACATTTGAACCTGCGTGGAGATTAACCCCCTTTTTCTGACCCTTCATTCCATTCTGATGCATGCTTGACTTCCATTATGTACCACTCTTGTCTCATTCAGCAATCAACCTTCAATTCCATATTTGAAATTGATTTGCCATTTTGCAGGACCAAGAAGGTATGCCTTCTCTGTCACAGCACCTGCCCCGTGGAAGACCCTCCCGCCTGAAATTTGGATGGCCTTACCTTCTTGGCCTTCTGGAAGGCTGTTATACTTGGGCTTTTCTCCCAAGCACTAGGACCAGGATATTAGCGGAGCCCATTATCTCTGGGTGTGCCTTATGGAATTGTTATGACAGTTTTTTTCCTGGGATGGTTTTTATTTTAATGGGTTATAGGTTTTTATATTGTCTTTGCATGTATTATTCACTGCTCAGAATTATGTACTCAAGATGGGTAGTAATATAAATTTCTATATAAATATTTATACAAAATGTTCCATAATTCAAGCCTATTCAATGTACAGTAAGCTTTCCTTATCACACTAATACATTTTTCAATGACCAGCTAAAAAATAAAAATCTGATCTACACAGTACTGAAGTTCCCACTGAACTTCCCAGTTCTTCTCATACCCTTTCATGCTTGCCCAAGATCACTCAGTTAGCTTTGTGCCTGAGGTAGGCCTCAAACTCACAGTCTCCTGATTTCTAGCCTGGTGCCTTAACCACTACACCAGATTGGCTCTCTGCTTCTTCCTTAGTATGATGAACAAATACATCTCCCTGTATGTCATACTCCCATTAAACAAGTTGCTCAGCCACTCCATAAACAAACCATGTCCATATTTTAACATTTTTCCAGTTATGCCATCAACATCTGCAGCCTTTTGATTTTCAACATTTGCTTTGCATTTGTGACTTCTTTTTCAGGAGCAATTTTGAGTGGGGGTGATGCAAAGATTGCATTTGTTTCAGTTCCACTTTTGTACATATCATTGTCATAAACATCTCTAAAATACTTCTTCCAACACATCCTCGCCTTAGTTTCATCCAAAATAGTTTATCACTTTTATTCCAAATACCATTCATTTTGTTGGAGGTTCCTTGTTTAGACTTTTTTCACTTCCCAAACATATTTTTTTCAATTTCCAACAAAATTATTCTTCATATTCTGTGCCTCTTTTAGTTTTATTTGTTTGTTGTTCTGTTTTATTGCATTCTTTGCAATTATCTTTTCTTTTGCTGTTGAATAATAGCTTTTTCTTATCCCCATTTTTGTAGCAATTATTCTTTTATGCGTTTCTTTCTCATCCACAGCTTTTTTCATTTCATCATTCCACTAGTCGTCCTCTTGCATTAGCATGATTTCACACACTTCTGTGGTCTTCTGTAACATATTTTTTTTCAGTCTTTTCTAAGCAATTTTCTTTCTTACATCCTTTCTCACATCCATTTTCCATTCATTCTGTTGGAAGATCAATATAATCCTATTAATACTTTTTTCATGCATGACTAGTACTTTCTCTTCAACTTTCACTTTACATATTCTTTTTCTTCCATGTCCATTTTTCTCCAAGGTCTACTCTTGATGTTACCAAGAAATGTTCTGCCCCTTCAGATTTTCTCTTCACGCTGTATCCTTCATTATTCTTTTGATTTTTCATAATAAACAACCAAAATAATAATCATTTTTGGATTAATTCATTTTCCATGCGCATGCATGAACAGACCTACTGCTAAATTACATATTTGAAACAGATGCTCCCTGGTCACCAGCTTCATTCATTCTTGGGTCTCTGAGTGACCCATTTTTTCCCCCTTGGGCTATTTCATATAATCCCCACTCATCTGTTCTTGTTCTCTAGTAGATAATTCACTTCAAATTTTGCAATTTCTTTTCCCACACTAATCCCAGATTCTTCCTTTATCACCATCACTGGAATGTAACATGAACGTTCAACTGTCATCATGGTATGAATTCCTACTTTCTTATGTACTCATAAAAACTTGGATTATATCAGTTCATACTTTCTGACATATAATCTAGCTCTTTCATTCACAACTAGATCTACTCATGATGTATCTATTTTTTTCATTCATTTAATTTGTTAATTCACACTGTACCATTTATTCCTCTTCCATGCCAAGTCACAATCTTGTATAATGCAGTACTCATGCCACATGTAGCATTTTCTGCTAATGGTAAGGATAGTAACAGTAGTGACTCTTGTACATGCATTGTATATACCTTCCATTCCATTGTATATACTTTCCATAGTTTCCAGAAGAATCTGGGATTAGTGTGGAAAAGGAAATTGAAAAATTTGAAGTGAATTATCAACTAGAGAACAAGAACAGATGAGTGGGGACTACCTCACCTCACCTCACCTCACCTCACCTCACCATGTTATTCTTGTGGGGAAAATTGGAGGCAGAAGCATTAGGTGTGGACACTCCCTGGAGTTCATGAAAAATAAAGACAAGATAAGAATAAAATAAATAAATAAGCCCAGAGAGCATTAAAGTCTTTATATGGCCATAAATATAGCAGCCAGCATCACCATATTGAGTGGGGATGATGGATTTTGTAGTAAAAAACAATTGGGGTCTGCCAGATTGGAGAAGGCTGCACAATGCAATCTGACACTAGTAAAAGGATGGGGAAAAACCTGGGGCCCTAACCATATATATTTTGGGTGAATTCAAACATTTCTTGTTCAAACAGTTAGTGACCAAAACTGTTGTATTTTGTGAAAATCAATTACCTTTTTATTTCTGTCTTTTCTTGTTATTCATTTTCTTTGTTGGCTGGTTCGCCAGCTCATTGCTCTTTAGATTCTGTTTTGCTTCTTTGTGAAATATAACATTCTTTTCACCTCTTTTGATTCCTTTTGTCTAATTAATTGGGTTTTTTTTTTCTGCTGCTTCACACTGTGCTGAGAATTTGCTTAGTCATTCCCCTCAACCCCCTGAACCTTAGAGTTGCCCAGGAACTTACATGTTTCAGATATTCTTTGAAACTTGATTTTTGTTCCCTGTATGGTCTGGTATCCAGCTCGTCAATAGTTTACCAGTCTTCTAGAGAACCTTATCTCCTTCATGAAGATATATTCCATGTGAAGTTACATACTTCCTGATTACTGTACCACTTTACAGTTTTGTAGCTTTCCTCCATAAAATAAAGAACTTATTAAATAGCTGCCTTTCACTGGGATTCTTGGATACCTGTACTTATTTCTCATTCTTTGACTGATCTCCTTGTAGTCTTCATTATTTACCAGTTCGTGTTATGGACTATTAGTATCAGATTTTTTTTAAAAAAATCTGTAAATTCCAAAAGATTCACAAACTTCCTCCCGAAGCACACACATGGGCACACACTAAAATTTCATTCTAAAGAGTATGATGTTTGACATATGGTTTATTTTGTCAGAATCAAAACATTTCAGTATCATCCAGCAAGGGAACTTAAGAGCAGTATGTGATCAGTGTTGCTGTATCTTTGAACAACTATCTCTGGCAGATTTGTAAAAGATGATGCTGTAACTTTAAAGAAACCCAGGTTTATGAAGGAAATCTCTTGAGGAGATAACAGTTGCAGACTCACCTTCGGGTAACAGGATTGTTTGAATTAACTTGTGAAATCCAGTGACTCAAAACCACATATTCTAGAAATCTGTATGTTTCACAAATGCAAATATTTCACTTGAATCATGCTGTTTTAGCATTGAAACATAATTTGGAGGTCATCTAGACCACCTGCTCAGTTCACTAGTCTTGCACTTGCAGTGTACTTGCCAGATGGCTGTCTATCCTCTGCTTAAATACCTTCAGCTAAAGAGAGACCACCATCTCCTGAGGCAGCTCATTCTACTTTTGAATATCAATTACCACTCAGGAGCTTAGCTTAATGTTTAGTTGAAATCTGCCTGGTTGACACTTCCATCCATTTGGCTCTAACCTAGCCATCTGGAACAGTAGAAAACAAGTATGTTCCATTTAATTCATGACAGTCCTTCAGATGCTGGAAGTCATGAAATACACCAGCCTTTGCATAGTCCTAACTGTTACAGTGCTTCTTTTCTGTGGCGTAATGTATTTATACCTGTAGGCTCCTGAAGAGCATCAACAGCAGCAGTTAAGCAGCAGGAAAAGATCTCCTCCCATGTCTTAAGATAGGGTAGGGATGGTTAGAAGAGTCAAGATGAAAGTCACAGAAGCACGATTAAAGACCTGCACCTTTGTTCATGCTTGTGATGTTGACAGAAGTAGGAAAGGGGGGGGGGGGGGGCTTCCACTGCATTGTCATTACTGCTTTCTTGACTTCTTTGACCCTAATCCAAGTCCATAGATGCTGCTGGTTTCCTTCAAATCAAGCTTATTTCCTGCTAATGGTTTGCCATTGCCTACCTCTGAGGTGTTTTTTGTTTTTCATTCCCAGGCTGTGTCAGCCCCACTAAGTAGACCAGACCAGGAAATCAACACCACTGGAAGATTAGAACTATCTTTACTGAGATTGGCTATAGTAGTAGAATATTGCAGGTCTGATTGTGCTGCATCTCCTCCCCTCCCCAGCCTTCTTATATCCCAGTGACTCAGGGAGGGGTTTGCCAGAGCTGCTTCTAATAACTTGTTTCTTGGGGCTTACCAATATTTCAGCTCCCTTTGCCTATGTAGCGGTTCCTGCATATTTCCATTACTCCAATCTTCTTTACTCTCTGCAGTCCAGCCCTGGGGTAGATTTTCTTTTAAGAACTAACTAGACTTGACCCTGTTTAGTTTTTTGAGACTAACTGAAGTTTAGCTGAGTGCTGCCACCTTTCGGGTGGCAAGTAAGTATGGTACATAAAACAAAATATAATGCAAGGTCTGCCTCCGAGCTTACAGACTTGCTAGGCATACAAGGGAAGCAGAATGGTGAAGTAAACTTGAGAATGCCAGGCTGCAGAGATAAATTTTAAACAACCAATCAACCAATCTGGCACAATCAAAATTCTTTCTCTCTCCCAGTTCTTATTGTCCTCTGGTCACTAGAGATCAAGACCAGGGTGTACTTCCTCTCAGCTCAATAGCTCTCATCCCTAGGCTTGGCATGGCTTTTCCTTAGAGGTTCTGTGTCTAATTTATATATTTGATCTCTTCCCAAGGAACGCTATGCCTGTGTTCACTGGGTTTCATGATTAGGGATGAGGAGGCTTAGTCACGTCTCAGCACACCATGTACACAGTGTTCTTCCAAATGAATGCTCCAGAAGCAAGGTCTGCATTGTGAAGAAACACCAAAGTGATGAATAGTCCCAAGAGACTTGTTGGTAAGATCCTTCTGTTCTTTAATAGATCCTTCTGATCTATTAAAAATCTTCCCCCTAAATCCTTTGTAGAATACCTTGGTCATAATCAGGAGATTGCACTGGTAAGGGGGCAATTCCCATGGGACACTTGAGGTTTAGATCAGAAGTAAGCCACTAACACATTTGCTACCTTGTGTTAACATACTTCTAAAATCAAAGTGAGTCACTTTACCCCATGGTTACTTGCTGGTAGCCAAAGAGCTTTCACTGCAATACCGTGCAGAAAAACATTCGATCCATGTTGCCAAATATCTCTCAACTGAAACTCTGTTGTGCATTCTTATATATTTTGTCCTGTGAGACAGTTCCCTCCCCCACAAGCTGGGATTGAGGAAACCATATTGTGAAGCAACTATATTTGAAGTTCCCTCAGGTCCAATTTATGACCACACCAAGTATTAGCTATATCTCTGCTTGCTTTGGAGAAGCCTTGAATTGTACAATTACCTTTCTTTATTCACAGAATGTTGTGAGGGGGCAGATGTTATCATCTTATATTTAAAACTTGTCCAGGTTTCTCCACCATTCCTCTGTTTTTATTTAGAAGAAGAAAATGAAAGATACAACATTGCACAAAAGTTTTAGACTGGTTGTGGTAGGGGACTTTGCTCCAGAAGCACTTTCTGCTCCATTGTTCAGATTAATACCTGAACAAGGCAGAGAAATTCTCCTCCGTGTTTTTTTTTTTTAAAAGAGGTTTGGTGAAATTCTCATGGTTTGACTATGGTGATGTTGCATTTATTTAGCAACAAAATTTCGTGTGTGTGTGTGTGTATCTCCTGTCCATCATTGTACAATCATCTCCCCAATAATCTGCAACCTCCCTGACTTTTCACGCTTCTGTTAAATCCCAACAGAACACATCATGAGAGACTTCCTCTTTTTAGGCTTTTTCAGAAATGCATTATTATGGATGGAGAAACTGCCCTGGTTGAATTATGTAAAATTTTCTCCTTCCTCTGGAGAAGTTGAAAGAAAACATCTTCTCAATTTCTCTTCCCCAAAATTGGGTAGAAAAAATTGAAAGACCATTTGTGTGTCTAGCTCTGTTTAATACCCACCATTGTTTTCTCTGCCACCTCCAAATCCAGAGTGCAGAAGAAGCAAGCAGAAATGCACATTAAGGTACCAAGACTCCTTGATCCAACCTTCCACCCTCAGCTCCTCAGCCATTTTCAGTGAGCCCCTTCAGCAGCCTCCCTGTCCTCTATTGTCCATCTCCTTGGCCCTATAATCACAACCAGATCTGTCAACTCCTGAGATCAAAGCACCACCCCTTCACACTCTGGGCTGGAGGAGAGGGACCTGTAATACTGCCAAATGCCTGGGACTTCTTTGAAGCCTTATTAGAATTTCCATGGGAGAACTAGGAGGGGAGGGAGGAAGAACCTTTGCAGCCGTGGTGGGTGATAGAAACCCCAACTCTCAGTTGAAGAAAGAATACCTCCTCTTGACTTCTTCTCCCCAGACCTCCCTCTAAGAAGGCAGACTACAGAATGCTGGCTTTGAAGACCCCTAATTAACCTCTCACGTGCCCTGAATAGAGCCCTTTATTATGATGCAGGAATGCTCAGTAGGCACATATGTAGCCTGTGTTTCAGGGTAAGATTGGTGGCAGGCCCTCTCCTCTTCATGGCAGGGGTGGGGATCCTGCCACAAAAAAACTTTGCTCCACAATTCCATTTTCTGGCAAGGAAAGAAAGAACATAATTTCAGGAAGACAAACTCAAGAAATGATCAATACCTTGGAAATGATGCTGCCTCTTTGCTCCTTTCACTTTCACTGTAGCGTAGAATATTTGGGGAGACAGTTTTTCTCCCTTCCTAATCTTGGAGCATATGTGCTCACAGGTTGGGGGTCATTACCATCCCCACCAATACCTCTGGAAGCCTGCATGTGCACTCAGAGGGTATTAATTAATGAGAGGAGGGCTGATTAGATTAGACATTAAATGTTTGTTTTCTCTTCTTCTGGTATTCATAATTGAGCAGATGGAGACTCTGGAGTCTTGGGATGACAGGCAGCCAAAAACCTAATTGGGAATGGAAAATCCTTTCGGCCTTTTGGTGCAAGTCAGGCAGCAGACAGAGAGCTGCAAACTGGAGTTCTCCTGTGTCTACACAGAACACATTCCTGGGAAGATACATGATTCTGGTTGCAGCAATCTCTTACAGGCTTACGTATAGGGCAGGGATCTGCTCAGATATGTGGGATGCCTCTCCATGTGGCAGGATGAGCAATACACAGGAGAGTGCTGTTCTGGACTGGGGAAATCCCATCTTTGAATGCTCCTCTTGTTGCAAAATCAACAATCAGCAAAGAACAAAAATTGCAAAATTGCATTTTGGTCTTTTTTGAGGGGGGAAGTAATATTGCTGACTAGGTCAGTTACCATCAAAATAACTTCCAACTGGGAATGGTTGACAGAGGAAGTTTACATGACAAGAGACAATGCTGTATAGAACCCCCCCTCCCACACCAAAAAAAAAGAAAATAAGGAAGCTGTCTTATCCTGGGTTAGACTAGTTCTCCATTAATTTCAGTACTATCCATGTTGATTGACAGCTGTTCTCCAGGACTCATGGAAATAGTCTTAAGTCACCTTCTGCCTTTAAGGATAGGCAACCTGGTACCCTCTGGATTATTGGATCACATCCCACAATCCTTGACATTGGCTATGTTGGCAACGATTGATGTGAACTCAAATCCAAACATTCAGAAGGGACCAGATTGTCTGTTTCTGCCCGATTTTTAAAACAGAGAACCTGGCACTTTCTACATAAAAACAAGTGTTTCACCACTGAGCTCAGTCCCCTCCCCATAAATGATTGAATTTGGGGTAAAGCATTATGCAAAATGTTCAATTCTAGAAACTGTAACAATATTACCTTAAAACTAATCAATATCAGTGTCATCTTGTTTAAAGCACAATTGGCAAATGTTTCAAATTCTATTTTATTTCCTCAGGATTTGCATCAGGTAAAATTTCATTTCAGAGTTTGATTCATAACAGTCTTACTTTAGATAAATTAATCCAGCTGGTCAGCTAGAAATGTGGATTAATTTCTCAAGATCAAACATTGCAACATTTTTAATTTTCTTTATTATACATTTGACACGGTACATTGGCAAAAAAAAAATTTTTTTTTTGCTTATCTCTTTCCATGTGGATTTGTGGGAGGATTCACCTAATCATTTTTGTTGCTCTGTGCCTTTGGTTTCAGGATACTGTAGTTAAGTAATCAAATTAAGATTCAAGCTTTAGTACATGAAGACAATAGAATTAACAACACAGGGCATGGGTATGCAATTTTTACTTGACTGAGTATCTTATTTATTGTTTTATTGTTTTATTTAGGAGAATTAGACTGTAGTAGGTGTGGCAAAGAGGCCAGATATTTTCTGTTTATTTCCATTTTTTGTTTTTATGGACAAGTCTTTATTTTTATGCCTTTCCCACTTCAAAATGGTGGTAAACCATGCTATTGATCATTATACTTGGAGGAAACTTTGAAAGTTGGGACTCAATATACAGAGGTATGCTGATAAAATACAGCAAGAAGTATTTTGAACAAATATAAATAGTGCACTGTTTGCACCATTCAGTATAATGACAGATCGCCATCACCACTCAACTTTTTAAATACCCTTGAAACATTATTGAAAAATCTCCTTTTCTAATCGCTATTTAACTACCTTGCTTTGCTGTACAACTAGAGGAAAGGTCAGTCATCAAATTTAATATTTTTGTATAGTTTCTCTGAAATCACTTCTAGGGCAACTGAGGGTTTCTCTTTACGCACACAGGCTGAGCATTTTGAGAGAAGACCTGCCACTCAAACAAGCTAACTTAATATTTGCAGGTCCTGAAGGTGCTGCTGTAGCACCATCTGCCTAAAACGGGAGAAAGGAGGGCTAAGCTGCAGGTTTCTTTATCTCCTTTGAGAGTCAGTATCAAGGATTTGTGTGTGAAGCACAGTATTGTCAGCTCTTTTGGCATACACCGGGCATAACGGATCTTTCTGGCAGAACAATGGGGATGCCCTCTGGATAAGCTACACCGTAGGAACTTGGCATTGCTTATGTGCACAATAAGAAAAAATAACTGAGAAAGAAGAATATAAATCATGGCAAGACCCAGCACGTAGTTGTTAAGTGTTTTCCATTTCTTAGGGCCATCCATGCAATTCCCTAGTGAGGTTGGCCATTATTATTACATTGTGCAGATGGAGAGCTAAAATTAAAAGGATGACTTGTCCAAAGCAATTCATTTGGCCCATTGCTAAGCTTGAATCTGAATCAAAGTTCATCACTGTTCATTCAACCATCTGGGAACCCTCATGCTAATGCTCAGCTCACATCATCAGCTAATATTGCAGTTCCTCCTAAAAACAGAGAGCTGGGGAAGTTTCCTTGTGGTAGGTAATATAAGAGCAATATTCTTGTTTTTGTTTTTTGAAAGCATATTTGATATATGTTCTAGTACTGGAGAAGGAAAACAATAACATAATATTTATAGTATCTCATTAAATTATGAGGCAAAACAGAAAGGTCAATTACATGATAGCACATAAGTAAAGGAAGAAGTAAAATTGCTGAAATGCTTTTTTCTCTTTGAAGAATGATGAGAGTATTCCTCTGCTTAAGCTGAAAAAGTGGGAAGTGCTAAATGCAACTTTTTGAAAGTCCCCTAAATTCTATCTACAAGAACAGTGGTGCTTTGCCTCAGGGACTATCCAAGAGTTGCTCATATTCCACATGGCCCTCAGTCACAATATTTGTGGCATCTGGGATTGCAATACAGTGGTCTTTTATTTACCGTATTTTTCTGACTGTAAGACGATACTTTTTTCTAAAATCCTTACGTTAAAAATTGAAGGGCGTCTTATTCAAGGAAGTCAGCCGAGGAGAGAACCACGCGGTGGCAAAACTGCCCATACCTTGTCTCTGCGAACGGGCTTCCTCCTATTGCTAGCCTCCAATCACGAGTGAAATAGCTTGTCTCCCAAACCAACTTCCTCCAATCACGAGCCTTATGTAACTGACGTCAGCTGATGCTGAACAAACCAATTAGAGGAAGTCTGTTTGCAGAGACAAGCTATCAGCAGTTTCACTCGTGCTTGAATGTAATCAGTTATGCAAAAGAGCATGGAAATAGAGCTGCAGAGAGACGGTTTGGACCTCCTCCCACCGAGTGTATCAGATAAATGTTAACTAATTACTAAATAAAAATGTGTTCTGCACTATCTTTAAAATATTGATTTCTTAATTTTGGGTTGGAAAAGTGGGGGTCGTCTTGTACATGGGGGTGTCTTATTGACGGAAAAATACGGTACTTATTACAATTATTTGTATGCTGCCTACTTGGGCAGCTTGAGATATACCATTTTATGAATCACGGTAATTGAGAATGTGAATGTTAGAGAAATGTGTTACTGTCACAATAGAAGCATGCTTTGAGGAATGGCAGGTAAATCCTATGCAGCATGTGAATAACAACTGTGCAATTGGCATGATATATAATATGTGTATAATGGGGTGGGAAGATGACCCTATATGTCTGCATATATTGTACTCATATAACATGAATGAAGAATGGGGGATAACCTGGCTATTGGACATTGGGCACAAATGAACACAATGAATGGGATTCTGCTCCTTATGGATATTCTTCAACCAATGTTGCGGAATGTGTGCAGTTAGATCTGTTGCATATTGAATGTGTGAAGTTCTCACATCCTCCAACAGTATTTGGAGGTTATACATATTGATCAAACAACACACATAAATTTAGGAGGAAAGCCATAGCTCAGTGGTGGAGCTTCTGTGATCCATGCAAAAGATTTTAGATTTAATTTCTAGCTGTTCACTGTAGAACTGGGAAAAAATCCTGTCTGAAGTTATTATTAAAATATTGTTTATTTGATTTGTATCCCATGTTTTTGTCCAGAGAATACTGCTGCCAATCAGTGTAAAATAACTTTCCCATGATGATGCTCTGCAGATGTTTTGGGACTACAACTTCTCCTATATCCAGCAAGCATATATGGGAGTTTAATCCAATATATTTGGAAAGCAACGAGTTGCAGAAGATTTGTTTAGGCAACACTGAGTTTGATGGACAAATGGTCTGTCTCGGTATAAAGCAACTGCTTTCTAGGTTGTTGTATAATTTCCTGTTCATATTGATAAGAATATAAGCAAAACTCACCAAAGGCTGGATAGTCCAGCATTCTGTTTTCTGTTGTGGTCAGCCAGTTGCCCTTGAAAGTCCACAAGCAGGAGATTGGAGACAATGGCTTTCTCTCAGCGTTGAACCCCAATAACTTACACACAGAGAAATCTGACCTCTAAATCTTGAGATAGCATATAATCATCATGATTAGTAGCTGCTTATAGCCTTCTCATTCTTGATAATATCCCTTTAATATCTCTTTAATATCCCTTTAAAGTCACTTGAATTAAAGCCACATCTAATCTTGTGATAGCAAATTCCATAGTTTAGACACTGAATACTGATTGCTTTCCTTGTGTCACCAAACTATGAATGTAAGAATTCCAACCTCCAATGTATATAACTCCAGAGATGGGTCTTCATCTGAATGTATTGTGCATATTGCAAAGGGGATAGACAAAGCAGCAAGTAAACAAAAATGATAGCAATTGATGAGCCTAACCAACAAACTCAAAACAATAAGAATAAGAATGACAACCATCTAACTTACTCCACCGCTTTCAATTAAGTTAAACTATCTAACAGATTAATAAAAAGCAGAGTTAGACTGCAGTAGTGGGGATAAAATGTTGATTTGAGTTCACTAATAGGGCAACTATAATTTCACTTGACCAACACACAGAACGACAGAGTGCTAATTCTTTTTAACATGAATGGTTAAGCCTCAGTCACACGTTTACATGCCATGACTTTGATACCTGAATTGGGTCTTGTTCTCAGTTTAACTAGCATTTCCAAACTGAGCTGGTACAATGTTTTTCATCCCTTTGTAATGTTGTGATAAAAAGGTTTCATTTAGATGATTTTTACAAGTCTAATAGTTTTTAAAGACCCAGAAGTCAGACCTGTTTTTATTTTTTAAGTTCTGATGATGATGGAAGCAGGGGTTTTTTTAGGGGGAAAAAAACCCCTGGGAACTGGTTTATTTATTTATTTATTTATTTAATTTGAACTATAAAATGCTTATTTTGGAAGCTGCAGTGCAGGTATTTGGGGTGGACAATTGAGAACATGTATAGGGCTTGCAACTTGGAGTGACCCCAGGATGATGTGGGTACTAATGTTGACCTTAAATCTACCTTGCAATTTTTCAGAAGTTTTCTTCTCCTATGAAAGTGACTTATTCTCAATAATTTCTTCTGGTGGTGCTTTTGCATTTACTTTATTGTTTATGAAACAGAGATGTTGTTTTATATGATATCTCTTTTCTTGACTTTCATACCTTCCTGGTTATCTACCTTTCTTAAACTGAAAAATCCCATAAGGAAGGCTTCTATCACAGTTGAATTGTGGGAAACAAGGGAAGCTCCAGATCATTCAGGAGATGATTGTACAATAAAAGTCAGGACATTCACTCCATTGCCAACAAGTAACTAAGTAAGTAGTAGGTCACTCATGCATACAGGCACAGGCAGCCATTCAGCATCCCAAGATCATACCCCTAATTTTCAATGATGCATTTTTTTTTTTCATTTCTCTTGGTAACATTAAGAGTTGGGATGGAAACAGGAGGCAAACTCTTTTCATTCTCGCTCTTAATTCCACCCTGAAATTCTGAAAAACAGCCAGAAAAAATGTCCCACCCTTTTCTATGCCATCAACCAGCTAGGCTGCAGAGCCTCAGAACTCCTCTGACTTGAAACATGTTAACATAATAATATAAGCAAACGGTCCCTTGAAGCATCTGCAGGATGTCATTTCCTCATTACAGAGTAAACACCTAAAAATCACAGCCTTTGACTCCTATGCCTCACTTTTAAACAACAACAAACGGGGCCCTTTTGTGGAGCTTTTGGGAAATCAATATTCTGGCCTCCCTCATCTTTGTAGAGCTGGGATAGGCTACTCTTTGCTAACAGTGGGCTAGAAATGCTGCATGTCCTGATTTACTGGTGGAACCTGGTTTCAAAACATCTAGTTTTGAATTAAGTTTTAAATTAACAACAACTCATAATTGTGAGAGGTCTGTGAACAGCAGCTAGAAAATAGGATATACATCTGCCACAACTCTTGCCCCCTGTGGCCAGCAGTGCTGCCTTGCATGGGAAAAAAAGGAGTGGCAAAATTAATCCGCTGGAACTGCTTCTCATTTCATTGCTTTTATTCCTAAAATGCATTGCTTTGGCAGCAAACTATGTTGTTAATTCTGATGCTGGCAGTTGGGAGAAGACCTATAATGGCTCCCTGTTCAGCAACTTAATGGCTGAGATGTGCATTTCTTCCTTGGCAGGTGGCTGGAGGCAAGAATTTGAACATGTATATTATTGATAGTGGGAAGGTACATAAAAGCTCTCTTTGTTTCTTAAAGGGCCTTGGGTTCCCATACTTCAATTTTGTTGCAACTGAGGGCTGCATCTTCCTCTTTTTTTCTTGGCTCCAAGGGCCACAAAAGACAGGCTGGTGATGCAGAGTTTTAACTAGAGGAAGCAAAGTAGGATTGGTCTTGGTTTGAATTTGTGTGAGAAACCATCACAAAAAGTCAGGGCTGTAGACTAGACTGGGAATTTGAGGGGAGGGGGAGAGACATACTGAAGAAAGGCCATAACAAACCACTTGCATAATATTGTCAAGATACAGTAATTGCATAGATGAAAGTCAAGCTTGAGAAAACTCCTTTTTCACAGCCCCTCAGGCCCAGGTTTATATTCCTCATATGCTATCTATGTATTTCTAAGCCTGTTTAAAAATGATTTTTTTCCCACTTTAAAGTTACTACAATCCAAATTCCAGCTGCAGGCCTGATATCAGAATTCAGAATATCTTTGCTTGGCTTTCAGCCAGGAATCCAATTCTTGGCTTTCTAGTGGCTGCTTACGTGTAAACACAGTGTATCTCAGCATGGCAATCTGACAGTCTGGATGGTCTGCAGCTGCTTAACTCTTCATTGCCAAATATAATGATAGGACAAAGTCTGACTGCATTTCCTGTGTGCCAGATTGGACCTAGACATCCACACAGAAGCACAGTTAAGGCTTACCTCATGGCAGGATCTCACCTTAACAAGATTTCCCTGTCTATGATGGTTATACAAAGGTGTGGTACCAAACATGGGTAGGGGTCATTTGATGATTTATGTAATTAAATGTGTGTGTACATGTGTGTGTATTTGTATGTGTGTGTATTATGCACATATACATACACATATGGTTGTGCCTTATTTAAATCCATCAGATGGCCCCTGTGTGTTGTTCAGGGTCCCTTTATGCTTGTTGGGCAATTTTATCTTGTGCACTGGGTGTGATTTTGACAGGACAGCCAATCTGGGAAAATTCACTCTTGTCCCAAATTTCCCCATTTCAAGACTATGTCTCTGACTACTGCATGGATCAATGGAGCCCTGGAGCTTTAGAAATGGGTTTGTAACCTTTTCAAGACTGGTAGATATTAATGACTCTTTTAAAAATGTCTTCTGAAATGTATTCTGAGGGGGATATGACGTACCATTGGAATTTGTGTTGTGAGAATGTCATCATGATGATTGAACCAGAGTTTCTCAGATTTTTATTGGGGAAGTCTAGCCCAAGTCAGATCTGATGGTTTAATAAATTACTGATATAACTTGTCCTAGATATTCCTTTAACCAAATTGAATAAATGGAGTGAGGGGGGATTATTTTTCATACTAGATCATGTCTGAGATTACTTTATTGGTAAGATCAGTAAATAAAAAATTCTGATTTTTTTTTTTATTCAGACTTCCTTTATAAATCAGCAGGACCAACATGAAGTTCTGATAAGATTCACAGGCAAATAAATGCAAAATATTTTTAAAGGGGCTAATGCATTTATTTATTTATATATATATATATATATATATATATATATATATATGGTATAATTTTTATATACTGCCATCCTTCAGGTGACCCATGATGGTTTACAGTATAATGACTTAAAACAATCAAATCAAGAAAGCCAAGCTCGTGTTTGTAATTATTGGCAACGTTACACAGCAAATGCTTTGCGATGCCATTGCATTAGCCTTCTTAAATGCAAGCAAGGAAAACACCATCTGGATTTCTAGGAGGAAACTATTCTGAAGGAGTGGGACATCAATAGAAAACATGTTTTCCACTAACTTAGCCCTCCTCCCCTAATCTCGTAAACAGAAGGTTCCTGGAGCATCTCCACCGTGCCCTTAACACAAGGGTTACAAGGCTGTACTAGCTTTTACATGCCAACAAGCATAGGCCATTTCATTTTGCACTACCTGCAGTTTCCAAGTAGTCTCCAAAGGCAACTCCATATGAAGCACTTTGCAGTAGTCTATCCTAGAAAACGTACGTTTTCTGTTTCACGAAACTGTACACTTGATATTAGAACAAATTAAAAGAGAATCTACTGGTGAATCTCTTTTATCTAGAGGAACCAACATTCAAAAATGGTTACCAATTTAACTTTGACTTTTCCCGTTACATTGTAATATAACTTGTTTTAAACCTATGACCCACCTAAATGACACCTACAGTTTTTGAACTCAATTATCAATCACTTATAAAACTCCTACGTGTATTATACATAGCTTAAGTCTGAGTAAATGCCAGGTGAGAAGATAGAAATATAGCATTTCTATTGAATCTGACATCGGCATCTAATGGCAGCAGTTCTCTGGGGATTTCAGCAAGAGCTTTTGCAGCCAACTTGGTGGCACCACAGGATATAGCTTGGACCATCTACACACAAAGCATATGCTCTTCTACTAGATTACAGTTCTTCCATGGTAAGTGTTATCAGTCTACCATCTGGCAATAACCAATCCATTAAACAGTGTGGCTACAATCTTGAACAACACATTTCCTCAGTGACATCTCTGTTTCAGCTGGTCAGTGTTATTGTGAGGGCACATAAAAGAAAGACTGCAATGCACTCTGCAAGTTATAGAGCTGCATCAATGACCCTGGTTCTATTTTAGAATGTTAAGAATGCAAGGTGTCCCCTTTCAAATAATTTCTACCCTTTATTCTTGCAGTGATGGCAAAGATTCCAGTTTGGTCTGCAGTACTGAGTCACTCCTGATCTATATGCAGCCAAGAAGGTCCCTTCAGAAACATTTTTCTAAATGTAAATATTTGTCGATGAGAATTTTCAGTGCAGCTTCACTGTCCCCTGAAATGAAATCTGTTCACAAAATATAAAACAATATGACTTGAATTTCCCTGGGAAGAAATAAAGTGAAAAAAGTATGTGTGAAAGAAGGAGCAAAAATTAATTTAGCAACAAAAATATTTAAAAATGCAATTATTTTGGCAAAAAAGAATCATACAGCTACTGCAGAAAGAATCACTTTTATTGAGCTTGTTAGCATTTGCAAAATAAAACCTAAATTTATGCCATTAATTTGCATATATTAAGTTTCTTTTCACTGCCACTGGTTTATAGTTTCTGTGGATTTTTTGCAAATGTGTGTGTGTTTCCCTCTTTCCCTGGTATTAATTAACACTTGGAGTATGTGTGTTTATGTGTGTGTGCAATACACACACATACATAATGTATCTCAGCATGACAGTCTGACAGTTTGGATGGTCTGCAGCCACTTAACTCTTAATTGCCAAATGCAATGTTAAGATAGAGGCTTATTGCATTTCCTCCATGCCAGAAGATGACAATGCAAGCTTGGATCTAGACATCGACACATAAGGATATTCAAAGCTTAACTGATGGCAGGATCTCATGTTGATAACTGCCTATGGTAGTTACACAAAAGGTGTGGAACCAGGCATGAATAAGGGCTATATGATTATTTAAAATTGTCCCTGAATGGTATCAGAGCTTCATGTGGTTTATATGTGTGCTGTTATGTCTGATGGACACCAGGCATTACATGCCACAATAAGAACCTCATATCAATTATCAAGCATCAAGATGTGGGTATCATAGTTCAGGGATATTTTGCTGTCTCAGGACTTGCCATCATTGCAGGAAGCATGAATTTTGCTTTGTATCAGAAGGTTTTTCAGAAGGGTATCAGGCAATCTGTTGGTCAGCTCAAGTATAAGTGGATCATGCAGCAAGACAATTAGCTCTGAGATGAAAGCAAGTCTACAAGAGAATGTCTAGGAACAAATTCAGTGTTTTGGAATGGCCAAGTCAAACCCTAGACATAAGCCCCGTGAAAATGTGGCAGGATCTGAAACCAGCAATTCATGCTAAAAAGCCTTCAGATCTTACTGTACTGAAGGAATTCACTAAACTGAAATGGACTCAACTGCCAGCACTGTGAAGTGAGAGAGTGGTGACCAATTACAGGGAGCATTTGGCTGTAGTTATTACCTTTAAAGGTGTTAAAACCAGTAACTGACTCAGAGGACAATTATTTTTTACATTGGCATATTTCAGGTTGCATGATTGTTTATGAAATAAATGTAACAGCACCAAACTCTGGTGTTTTCACTCAGACTCTCTTTATAGGTCAGTAGGACCCACATGAAGTTCTGAAAACATTCAGTAGCAGAGATATGCAAACATTCAGAAAATTTTAAAAAAGATGAATACTTTCTTACTGAACTGTTAATATAGTTAGGAATACAATATCTGGTCTGTTAAAACCTGGATGACCATTAGATGGAAGCAAAGAGATACAGAAAACATTTAATGTGATCTCACGGAATGACAATGATGGATCTAGTTATTTGTAACAGTCTGATTACTGGCTAATAGACTGGTTGGTGGATATTTTCTCAGTGGGAGTATATGGTTAAGAAATAATTGGCAATCTCTCCTGAGTGTTTGAATGGAGGACTTATTTCAGCATGGAAGGTGATACAATCCTCCTCCCCCCCAGCGCTCCCTGAGATAAGAGTGAATAAAAGGTGTGTGGGTGGGTGGGTGTGTATGTGTGTGAAGGGACAAAAGGAGCAATTATAATCCATACACAGATGCAAAAGGGAGAACAGTGGCTTAGCAGTAATCTGGAAACAAGGTGTCCCCTTCTGATGTAAGGAAACATGGCCTGTGCCTACGTAGCCTGTGTAATTATGCTTTATTTGTATATCTGTAAATAATCACGAGTTGGGAGAAGATCCCTCCAGCGGTTTCTGCTCAAACAAAGCTGAAGCTAGGCTGCATGTCCCTGAAAGTTCTCACTATTTGGGGTGGGGGGTGGGGATATTTCAACTTAATATTGATACAACATGTCTGTATAAATGCTGTAATCCATTTAACCAGATCTTTCAATCACAATGCACAGTGTCACTTTACCTGCAAAAAGCCACCGGTCCAAGTGGTCAGTGAATGTGCATCAATGGAAAATTCAAGAGGGTACCACTCTTAATAAGATAGTTGTTTGAAGACCTGCCTTCCTGCCTTTCTTCCAATTTATTGGCTGCCTCAATTATTGAAGTAAGTAGAGGCAACATACAAAAGGAAAAAGAAAAAAGATTAAAAAGAGAAATACAGTATGGTAAGAAACAGATTGGGGAACAGCCCTCATTGGGAACCAATTTAAAAAGAAGAAAAGCCACCACGGAGTGGAGTTACAAATCTCTTTGCCTCAGGGTCTGGGGCATCTGAGCTCAGGAGCAAATAAATAATTTCTTGGACCAAGCAATATTGTTTTGTGACTCAGATGACTCAGACGACAGCTAAAGAACTGTAGCTTGCTGTGCTGTTTGGATAACTGATCAGTAAAATTCAAGGCTGTATCTGTAGGCTATACTCCTGAAAACTCTCGGGTAAGACTATTGTAGCTGTGAATGTCTCTAGGTTAGGAAAGTGTAACTTTTCACTGTCTTAATATTACATTTAAAAATATAAAGTGTTGTAAGCTCTGTTCCCCCCCACCCCAACAACAACAACAACAGTGAATGGAGCCACAACAAAAGCATTTGATTTCATCTCATTCATAAGCATATTTAATGAGAATTAAATGTACTTGATATGATTATTCTCTAGGTATATATATAATTTTCATATTCTGTCACATTAAACATTACCATAACTGGGGCTACCTGTGGGTTCATAGGATTTGAGGAAGAAAACAGTACAAAAGCATCTCATTTAGATCCTTCTCTATTTATTAAGAAAATACATCAGAGTAAGCAGGCTATTTTTGATTTCACCACATTCCTTAGCAAGAGTTACCAAGAATTATTTACTGCTAGACAAAGTGAGGCCATCTCCACCCTCTCTGCTTCTCCTTCTTTTTCTTCTCATCTGCAAAGGCTTGAAATTAAAATGATACTGCAATATAACCTTTTTCCCCTAAATGTGCTCTAACTTCATACGTTTTAAAGCTGTAATATTGCTCTAGCATATATATAACACTTATCTCTTGTTCGGTGGCAAGAGTCACTTGGTAAGTGGGCAGTCCTGTAAGTTGAACAAAAAGAATGAAAAATAAAATGTACATATGAGTATTCCTAATTAGTAACACTGTCCTTTAGACACAAAGAAGAACCAAATATACTGGTGACAGTTTTTCTCTCTCAGATTGCTATAGGCTGCCTCCCTCAGCTCTGTCTGATAAAATGTCTTATCTTTCGTCATCTTCGGTCCCAGAGGGATCATCTCTGAAGGACAGAGAAGGTCCTGGAGCACATCCTTCTCCTTGTTTTCAATTATCTTTTTCCAGATCTCACCCAACATTTCTTTTCAGCAATCTTCTCTGGAATTGCTCTCAAACAAACAAACTTTCAGAAGTCCTATTTAGGTCCACCAACCAACATTGGTCTTTACTGAAACTAACCACAACATTTCAACAGTGTGACCCTGTCTAGATCCATCTTAATTTGTGCTGACACTTATGCACCCTCCATCAAAGTCCTCCTTCCAGTCCTTCTTCCCAAATTCTTCTCTGACTTTCTTAAGACTACATATATGATACCAACTCATTAGCCCCCCTTTTTCCTATGGGAACATTTTCCTATGAGAAATAAAGCTCTCTGTTCTAGTCTCAGTTTCAGCTTACCTACTCAGTACAACAGAGTATTTGTTTAGCTATTTGTGTGGATGGATGAATAGCCATCAGGAAGCTGTGACTAAATGCACACTGCCACAATTAGAATTTAATAACTGCTTCTGCAGGCCTTTGGAGGCAACCAGTCTCTTAAAGCTTTTCAGAGTTTGCATGGACCCTGGGAACTCCCATTGTGCACCTCTGCTTTAGATAGTGTGTTACTAAATAGTGGCAAAGACTGGATGTCATTTTGAGTTATGGCTTTGTGAGATGTGATTGAGCTTGAGCTCCTCCTAGTTTCATGTGCTCCCCTTTCATAATCTTCCTCCTGCATGGTTAAGAAAAGAAACTTGGAAGGTGTAGCTTCCAGTTTAGGTTAACTATATTTTATTATTTTATCTACACCTAGAATTATATTGGGTGCTTTCAGGTGAGCTTTTGTATGAATATGTATGTGCATGGAATCTTCCTGCCTCAGACTCAGCATTAAGTTGGGTCAGATGATGACATCTTCCTTTTGTAATTTTTCTTTATTTTCCCACTGCTTCCTCCATTGTTGCTTACCACCACCACCACCACCACCACCCCAAATCAAGGGAAAGGCAGAATAGCTGCAAAATGACTTCTGATTCATTAACAGCACTAGGAATTCTTATATTGATAGAATGTGCTGTGTTGAGGATACATTTTGATTTTTATGAATGTAGCTCCCTTGTTTCTCCAACTTGCCATTTTTTCCTTGATTCTGCTGGTTATAGATGTTGTATGAGGAATGACACTCCCTCTCTCTACCCTTTCTTCCACTCTGTCTCTCTCTTCTGATTCTACAGAACTCTTCAGGTATTCAGCTTAGTAATGTATACACAACACTGCCAATTTTCAATTATGCATTTTCCATACTACAGGTAGCCCAGTGAGGCAAAAAACAAATCTTCCGTTGAACAGCCAGGTTGTTTATCTACCACTTAGATTGCTTTTGAATACAGAGAAGGAATGAGGAAAAAAGAGAGAGAGGCAGAAGAAGAAAAACATTAAGATAACTATCTAGGGAGATGAGGATAAATGCATTCAACCAGTGAAGGGTTTTTAAACAACTTCCTTTCCCCACATCTTTTACACATACTGTGTTTCCCAACCATACTGAGCTGTTATGGAAGAAATTTTCTCTTCTAGCTGAGGTCAAGCTGTCCAACAAGGCCATGAATATTTATCCCATTTATTGCTTTTCTATACTTGGCCTCCCGAATGCCACCTGCTTGGATTACATTCAAGATCAACACATTTTAAAATAAATCCTATTCTTTTCTCAGCCCTGCATAAGTAACCTCACAGTGAAAGTAAACATGTGCACCCCTCTGTTTTGCCTTTTTGCAAAAGCAGCAGGACTATCCCACTCTGTATTGTTGCTGGTGATGTGTAAATTTCAGTTTTCAGGCAGCCATGCTGGTAGCTGGGATAGAAAGTAGAATCTCATTTTGACTTGTAACACAGCATTGATACCAGAAAAGGCTGCTAAGGGAATAAACATCAAAGAGAGGAAGTTGTCATTCTTAGTGGTGATTCATGTTTGTGGCTATTACTGAGTGTACCTTACACCCCTGGAGACCTGAACACTAGTAGACTTCATATAGCACTACTGTGTTGCAGCACCATGGGCAATGTTGTCTTGACACAGCAGCCCATTTTGAGAGAACAGTCTGTATTTTCAGTATAACCAAGGGAATGGAAACATCAATATTTCATAGACCTCAGGACCTTAAGAGCAGGAAGATGGAAATATAGCCCAGTCTGTCTTTTCAACAGAAGTATGGAGTTGTTAACAACTTGTTGAATGGACTAAGTAGCAAAACATGTGCACATACACCCCTCTATATTCAAAAGTAGCCACAATTGCTATATTAAAACTTCCACAATCCACATGAGGACTATATTTTAACTAGACCAACCCTTCAGATTTCTTCATAGAGGAAAAGAAGGAACTTTAAAATGCTATTAAAAATGAAACACAGAGTTCTCATGGTGGTGTTTTTTTGCTCCTAGAAACAGTTTTTCAGGTCTTATAACTGCGGTCAAAAGAGATGAAATGCATAAACAGTTTTGAAGATTGTGGGGATGCACATAAGGAACTTCCCTTCTTTAAAGTGGATGTGATCTGGATCTGGCCTTCATGTAAAAGTTTAGACTGAGCTACAGTGCAGAAAGAGAATACTGATTTGAATGAAAGAGTATCAAAGATTCCAAAGCACAGAGATTGTTCCTGGGGAACGTCCAGTAGCAAAGATCTCCCCTTCTCTCCTACTTAGCCCTTTAGGGGCTACATGAGAGTCTGTGGTTGTGCTCCTCTTTCAATACACATAATACTAGATTTATACTATAGCTAGTTCAAAATGACGTAAATTGAAACCCACAGCTCACCTGCAAGCCCATTGTATAGAGATTTTCAGTATTCCCATTGAGCCTTCAGATGAATGTCTGTGACTTTCAATCATGGACTTAAACTGAGGGCCCTGAGCAATTCCCTGATAGCCTTGGATGTGGCTTATAGAGCCTTCCAACAGATGCCACTGAATTGTAACCTTTCAAATGGCAGAAGAAAAAAAACAATTACATTCACTGGGAGTAATCAAGAATTAGCTTAATTTAAATGCAAATAAGATTGAATCATTTTCCATATACATTTGAGTTTCTGACCCCTCCAACGTACCTTTGAAAGACAAAGTATGAAAGACCAAGTATGGCCTCAAAAATTTTTGTATCTCTGGTAGGCATCCACACATACTTGTTCATACACCTAACACCATATCCACATCCACAGATTTATGCACAGAACAAGAGTGCACACACCACACTAATTCATGTACGTCAGCACAAAAGGTATATTTTCATTCTCAGACATAGCAAAAGCACTCATTGATTCACATACACACATATTCAGACTTCGTTAGAGATGACTAATGTGGGACATCATAGAAAATGTGGTACGGAGGGAAGAGGTTTATTTTTCCTTCTCTGACAGCAATCTCTCTTAATTGCCACCTGGCTTTTGGGGGGTGGGGGTTAAAGAAAAGCATCATTGAGAGAGAAGGAAGAGCTATGAGTTGAGAGGCTTACTGTCATGTTCTATGTAAAAGATGCACATTATGTACATGTATATTATTAGTTAAAAGAAGCTAAACAATCAGTAGCCTTATCTCATGGAACTTGGTGTTTCATATATTTGTCCTCTGGATAGAAGTACACTTAAGAAAGTTAAGCTTCTACTTCACTGCAGTTACATTTAATTCCCGTCTCCATTCTCTTTCATTTATTGTTACATTGTTGTTCATTTATTGCCCATTGTTCATTTATTGTTACATTACAAATAAGTTTAAACTGCCATTTCCATTCTATGCTCTTGTTTGCATTCTGCAAGAAATGGCAGCCTACTCTAAATTAATAACCCAGCACAAATATCCTCAGGAATCAGGCTGAAGTCACTGCCAGCACAGTAACAACAATACAGAAAGAGCAGCTGTGGAGAAAAAGTCTAGGAATACAGCTATCTCAGTCCCATCCCTTTCATTCTTCCAATATTTCAGATGGCCTAACAGCTGTAAGCTGTAAGAGATTTACTACTGGAAGACTTCACACCAGCCTTCTCCAATGTGGTATCCTTCAGCATTCTGCTTTAGGATTACAAAAGTAAGATTATAAAGCCAATCTATCTAGAGAAGAACAGCTTTCCCATAGCAGTTTGGGTACATGTACAATTTCCACTCAAAAAGATTGGCTTTCTGGTATGTTCAGTGACAATCTCTTGAGATATCCATCACTGTATAATCTGTAAGCCTATCAGGAAAGCAAACCACATGGTTGGAGAAGAGCAAGCAACCTAGACTAAACAAGTTAATTTCCCTTCTCAGAATGGTAGTCTGATGGTACCAGTTGTCCTCTTTTGTTAGCAACAAGACGAGTCATTGGTTTATATAAAAATGTTGGGCTGCATGCTGTTGGTGGGTGGGTTCAGTATCAAAAATGAGGTTTGACCACACTTTCTCTCCCTCTCTTTTGCTCTCTTTCCTCCATGCCCAGTGGGCTGTTAGGAGAAGGTCAGGTTTCTTTTGCCAGAGATTTGATTACTTTGACTGCCTGTAAGTAGCATATTGCCAGATATGGGAGATCTCTTGTTTCATGAATCAGAGGTCTTGGATTTAATCATTGGGGTCTCTGTTAAAAAGACCTCAGAGGCTAGCAATTGGAAATCTTTGTTTGCAATCCTGAAGTGCTGCTATCAGTCAGATTAAGGAATGTGGTCTGGGTTAGATAGACCAAGGTGTTCAGATATTAACCATGTGTTCAGTTTCCCAGTTTTCTTACATACTCTCCTTTTAGAACATAGCGTCCTAGAGAATCAGAAGAATAAAGTCAGAGGCCTGCAGAAGGTAATGCAGCTCAACAGCTAGAGAGACTTTATTGTAAGGAGGAGAAAGAAATGAATAAGCCTATGTTTCAGTGAATAAAAGAAACTTCCCGGTGCTGGAGAGTGGTGTACTGTATGAATCATTCCTGAGGAAATTAGTGTTAACTAGATGAATGAGAAGGATAGCAAAAAATCCTGAATTGAGAACTTTGCTGAATTAAAGGAGTTGTATAATTGAGGGGAGAGAGAGAGTACCTGCAACAACACCCCAACAACACTAAACTAAACAGTTTGATCCCCCTTGAAATAGAATGGGTCCAAAGTAACAGGGATAAGTGACATGCCTGAGGCATTGTAGCTGGTAAAGCAAGATACCCCAGTAAGTATCTGGCTTTGAGCATAGCAGATTGGTTGGACTGAGTTTGCCAAATCAGGCAAGGCCTTCCCTGCAGCTACTAGTACACAACAGAACTGAAGGGACAGGCAGATGCTGAGCCAGCACATAAATGGGTCAAGAGATAAGATATCTTGACAGAAAAGCTGCTGAGTTTTTGCAAAATTGGGTATGATAGTTGTCGCTGCAGCAATATTATACTGGTATCCCAATTGAATGCAGGAAAGAGGGAAGTCGGGGGAATTGCTGTAATATATTTAGTTAGCCATAGGTTCCTGGAATCATGAAAAAGATTAAAAGATAATGCTGTAAAACCTGGATAGAAATGGGAGCTAAGCAAAGCAAGCTGCACTGGTTACTGGTATCCTTTTAGGTGGGATTCAAGATGCTGGTTGTGATCCATAAAGTCCTTCATGGCATAGGGCCTGGTTACTTGAGGGATGACTTATCTCCTGTGGTATCAGCCCAACTGATTCAATCTGACATGATTGACGCACTCTGCGTCCCTTAAATTAAACGATGTCATCTATTGGGACCCAGGAGGTATGTCTTCTCTGTGGCAGTGCCTACCCTCTGGAATGAGATTCTCCCTGATATCCATGTGGATTCCACCCTGCTGGCATTCCGGAAAGACTTAAAGACCTGGCTGTTCTCCCAGGCCTTGGGTTAGGGTGGTTGGGACCCCTGCCAGATTGTGTGTGGGTGTGGTTAGCCAGAACTTCCATCAGTTCTTGTTTTTGTTTTTTTGTTTTAATTTCTTTCATAATTGTATTGCATTTTCATTCTGTTTGATTTTATTGTACATTGCCCAGAGTTAGTTCAGAGTTGGGCAGTGCCTGAACTGAATACATTAAATTAAATTTTCTGATTGATTGATTGATTGATTGATTATGTGCTATCAAGTCATTGTCAACTTCTAGTGACCCCATAGATTTTCTATCTATGATAGGTAGATTTTCTATCTATGATGATCTATCCCTAACCTGGTCTTTCATGTCTTCTAATAGTGCATCTATCACATCTGTAACTGAGTCCATCCACCTTGCTGCTGGTCATCCTCTTCTTTTTCCTTCCACCTTTCCCAGCATTAGAAACTTCACCAGAAAGCTAGATCTTTGCATAATGTGTCCAAAGTGGGATAATTTGAGCCTGGTCATTTGTGCCTCATATGAGAACTCTAGGTTGATTTGTTCGATAATTCATTGGTTTGTTTTCTTGGCTGTCCACAGTATTCTCAGAAGTCTTCTCCAACACCAGAGTTAAAAAAATGTCAATATTCTTCCTGTCCTGTTTCCTCAAAGTCTATTCCTCAAAGTTTCACTTCCATAGATTGTCACAGGGAATAGCATGGCTTGCACAATTCTGATCCTTGTAGGTATAAGCACAGTATGGCATTTGAATATCTTTTCCAAGGCCTTCATGGCTGCTCTACCAATACTAGTCTGCAGCATATTTCTTGACTGCCTATTCCTTTAGTGTTAATGGTTGATCCTAAAAGGCAGAAGCCATCCACTGCTTCATTATCTTCACTGTCAATTCTAAGGCTGTTTGTTGTACCTGTTGTCATTAGTTTCACCTTCTTTATATTTAATGTTAGTTTTATTTTTTCACAGCACACCATGATTTTCATTACTAGAGCTTGTAGATTCTTTGCATTTTCAGCTACCTGAGTAGTGTCATCAGCATGACACAGGTTATTGATGTTTCTTCCTCCAATTTTAAAACCACATTCATCTTCCAATCCAGCTTCCCTTAATCTATACAGGCTAAAAGAGTAACTGAAGACATAGTTAAAGATGGCATCAAAATCATACAGTCACATCACTGATACATTTCTACATCAAAGAATTAATAAATCTAACTGGGAGACACAATCTATGGTTAAGAGGAAAACTGAGTTTTCTTTCTTGAACAGCAGATATCAGGCTCCCAAGTTCTATTCTTGTACTTATTCTTCTGTATTTTATACTTTTTACATAGTAATTAATATCTCATATTTGACAGAAATTTAGAAACCAATAACTTTACATAACACCCTTTTCACTTCTAAATTGTAAAATATTGTGATCTCAAGCATCTTTATAATTTCTGAGGTAAATGGTATTACTGACAGGAATTTCATGTGCAGAGTCCTCTCACTGTCACCATCTGAAAGGCCATCTTATTATGGCTTAACACTCCACGTTTTATTGTCCTTTCTTGTGTTGTTGATCAGGTGTCATTAGATGCCAGGCAAGGACAAGTAGAGAATGTTGACTGCCTTTTGTCAAGCCAGTTGTTAGCTTTTTCCTCCTAGAATACCATCTTGTGTTTGAGCAAGTGCTTTTTTGGGGAGACATTCAATATTTAATTCAGTAATATTTCCTCCAAAGTAGGTGACATAGTTGTTTATATATGTGTTCTGTCTTTAAGAGAGGTGAACAAATCCTACATTAATTAACCCAAATTTGGAATCATTTGAATCAAGCAAAGACAAAACGTAGTCTCTCTCTCTCTCTCTCTCTCTCATCTGTCTATCATCTATCTATCATCTATCTAAAAAGAAACATATGAAAAAAGAAGATTACTGAAATTTCTTGAAATAGAATAATGAGGCATTTGATACATTTCAGTTAACCGAGACATTGGGAAAAAATTGTTTGATGGAACAAGAGCTAGATAAAGCTATGGATAATCATTAAGTATCGATGGCAGCACTCTTGTATTTTTTTAACAGGCAGAGGCTAAGTTGTCCAATCTGTAGGTGGATGTCCAAATACTGCTGCAAACATGTTCTGGGACATGCAAAATGATGTTCTTTTGAAGCTTTTTCGTTAGTGTGCACAACAAAAGGGGCTTGCTTAATGACTTTTGATGACTTGCAGAATTATTCCTACACAGTGGTAGAGACTGGCATGGATTGAAGAAAGCTGTTTAGTTGAAGCATAATCAGTATCAATATCGATCAATACCAGTAAAGAAGGAGGACCCTCAGTTTTGCAACTTGGTGGCAAAAAGCAGCCTTGGAGAGTTGGAGCCACTTGTGTTTGCTTTGTGGAGTGATGGAGCTGTACAGACCAACACCTCTGCCTATGTGCTGGCATGTGTTAAGTCTGCAGTATACTCTTGCTGTAGCAGAACTGTTCTTGTAAAGGCTTGTCCTAAGACAGGGGTGTCTGCAGAGAGGGATTCAAAAAAACCAGCATGGCAGCCGCAACCTTGTGATTGAAGCCCTGTCCTTCGCATGTAAAAAAAGGGCAGGGCTTTGATTGCATGGTTGTACATGTCATTTCAACTCCCCTACCCCCCACAGGCACTCCTGCCCTAAGACTGTATATCCCCTATGGAGTTTGGGAACATGGCAGAAAGGTCTGAGGGAGCAAGGGAAGGAGAAAGAAGTGGATCCTCACTGATAAAGGTATTAAGTGGCATATCTGTTCTTTCAGCATACACAAAGCACTGGATCAGTAGGAATCCAGAATATATTCAGGGGCAGGTAGACTGAGTGAAAACACCAACTTTTAATGGAATAATATCTCTGCTTATGTAGGACTGAGATCAGGTATTGATGTCTCTCTGCTGGACTAACAATATCATGTCTCCAAGTGGCAAGTGGGATCCCCTTATTGCTTTCCATAGATGTTGTACACTCTGGAATGCAGCTTATTCAGACGCTCCTGGCAGTATCACTCTGGCTTCATTTGTGCTTATGTTAAACTGCTGCGCCAACTTTCCAATTAGCAACCATCTCTCTTTTGCATAATGAAAAATCAGATTTTATTTTTTAAGAAGAGAACAGAACTGAAGATGCCAGCAAAGATAGAAAGCACCCATAATGCCTCTGTAGCTGCAAAGAACTACCTAAAAGAGGAGATGGAAAAATTAGGAAGAGGATGGAAAAGCAGAGAGAGGGAGAGAGAAAGAATGCTAGTGAGTGAAATATTCTGGAGATGAAAAGAAATTACCATACGCCAGGATCCTGTTATTCAACCTAATTTTCAAAGGACTGCAGCTGTCGCACTGAGATAATCTGTTAATTATAACAGTCATTGTGTTTTGGCAATGGAAAGAAGGGGGAAAAAAAACAGGCTGTAAAGCAAGTTGAGGTGTGTGGGGGGAAGCAGGACTATGTCAAAGCATATGTCAGGTGTTCACTTTCTGATGGGTGGTGGGAGAGGGCACAATGGGGAGTCCTTGAAAGTTTCATATGCTTTTGTCATCCAGGTGTTGAAGATGACAAGGAAAACACAGAGAAAATGTGCTATGACTAAAAACATTAATAGCATTAGTGTGGAGCACAGATGGAAGTTTGGATAGATGTAACATGTGGGCCAGCTAGATGAAGATGAAGAGCATTACAACCTCAGAATTCTCCCAATTCATAACCATCTGTTGTGATCCTTTGGATACTTGGGAATGAGTTTCATTGAATTTAATAATATTTGCCAATGAGTAAGCATAGGATCAGTGTAACTAACTCTAGGTGAATGAGGTGAAAAGTTATTCATCCCTAGAAGCAAGACAAAACTGGACCTGTCATACAAGTTTGCCCTAACTGGAATTCAAGCTAAAAAGTGTGGTTTTCTGTCATTTCTTAAGCGAGATCCAAAAATTCAGCTTTTGAGGAATTTGCTTAAATAAAAGGAGCATTGATGCATTCTTGAATTATCTACACTGTCATCCCTTAGTGTGTATTAGTGCAACAATGTGTCTTTTCGGGCTTAGCCCAGGGTTTTAATTCTTTTGCATCAAACTAGAAAGAATAGGTGATTCTATCAGATTTTTCACCTGCCTAGACCAAGCTGTGACTGGTTTGCAAATATATCACAGAAAGGTTCATGCAGAAGAAATGGTTCGAGATAACTCAGGTGAGCAAAAGCCAAGTCATATCTTGCAAGGGAAGACTGAATGCTGCAGTTTAGAACAGGTTCACAGAGTCTAATCCTTTCTGGTATGTCTCTCATTTGATTTACACCCCACCTTTCTACTCTAGTGAGTACTCAAGGAGGCTAATAAAATTTGAAGAACAAAGAATATAAAAAGGTAAAAACATAAATTAAAATTCGTACTAAAACTGACAGCTAATCATTTATCAGTTGAAGTCTGGTGAAAGAGATGTTCTTTTTCAGGTTTTGCAAACGCTGAGAAAGTGCACCCAAAGGTGTGTGTTCCATAGGCTGGGAGCAATAGGGCAAGGCTCTGTCCTGCACACCAGAAAGAGAAGGCCCTGACAGTGAGGGCATCTTCAAAAGGACCTCACTGCAGATCCAAACAGCTGGACAAGTTCATAAAAACAGACTTTCCCATCCAAAGGCCCAGCAGACGTGTGGTCTAAAATTTCATTGTTCCCAGACCATGTAGTCGCATGATCGATATTTGTGATGGTGTTATAGCCTAATATACTGGAAAGGCACTTGACACAAGACTGTTTTCCAATGTCTCCTGCAGTCCCTCTCCTTTACAAGACCTTTCCCTACCTAAGCTTAAGTATGGACATGCAGTGGTTGCTTTTCTTTTGCCTTTTGTGGCTCCCTGGCTGCTTTAAAAAAATGTCAAGTAACTGTAGGTGGCTTTAATTTGGTCAGAGAGCCAGAAGTGAATTGTTCCTTTCCAGATTTTCTTTTTTTAATCCATTTAGAATGAAACCAGTCCCAACCGCTTTTTCTCCCATAGAGAGAAAAGATTCTAATTTTCACTTTTTATGTCTGGCCAAGGCGGAGATGCAGTTCTATGTTTGGACTTTTTTTTTCCTTGTATGCAAAAAGGAAAACAAAAACCTTCAAAAAAGAGGCATGGAGACATTCATGCCATGTGAGAAGGCTCTCTTAAGAGAACAAGAAGGAGGCTGCACAAAATCATGAATGGAGCCTTTTAGACTCACCCTTCATACCTCCCACAGGTATCCTAGTATCAATCCTAGATTTTTTTCTAACAAATAGTATTGATTGTATTTTAATTTGCAATTATTTATATTGCTTAAATTGCTTTTTGGAATTTTGTTAACCTGAAAAGAGGATATAAATAATTGTAATAAATAAATGCACAAGTATTTCTTTTCATCTGCCCATTTTTATAATTTTATTCTGTTTATTTTTACTTCATTTTTGTGTTGGTATTATTTTTATTGTAAGATGCATTGAGTGATCATTCCAAACGGAAAACAGCCCATACATTTAATAAATAATAGGTCATAACCTAAGTTTCTCAACATTTTACTTCACTTTCCAATTTGAAACTTTAAATTACAAAATGTATATTGCTTAACTTAGGAACCAATCATGTTCTCATTTACCTGGGGATAAAACCCTTCCAACTCTTTTTAAGAGACAGGCATAGGATTGGGCTATAAATCAACTTTGCTTGTTAGTCTCCTGCCTTCCATGGCCATTGTTATGGCTTCTTTTTACATCTGTTCACTGCAAGCCTCCTTCAAAGTATTTTCTACTAGGAGAGTTTTGATTTGTTGTTGCTCTTGATCACTGTAGGTGCATAAAACTTATCCAGGGTCCAAACCCCTCTGCTGCCTTCCTACCCGAACTGCATCACTCCTGTGAATGACTGAGGTCTCCCATTCTAACTAGGAAAGAGAGCCCGTGTATGCATACGCCCTTCTGCTTGTAGACTGGGCTTCTACTGTCATTGGAACCTCTGAAAATGGAGGAGCTCCATACGGGCGGTGAAGCATATTTCTCAAAAGTTCAATTGGGATGACTCCTTTGGTAGATATTGCCTTTATACTTCAAGTGTGGCACTTGAAGTATATCAAGAGTATAGGAAGCTTACACATAAGCACATCTCCTGTCCCCAATACTCTTTCCACCTGAAATTTCAGCCTTTTCTCTTGCCTCATTCCTCTAACTTCCCTAGGTACCATATATACTCATGGATGAGTGGAGAATTTTAGGAGCCAAAATGCACCGGAAAAAAATCAGGTTCAGCTTATTCACAGGTGAGCTCATCCATGAGCATATACTGTAATACTTTTTTAAAGTACCTGTATTTCCTGTATATACTCGCGGATGAGCCCATCCATGGATAATACGATCCTCAAATTTTTAACCAAAATACCATGAAAAATGCAGCTTGGTTTATCCTCAGATGGTGTATTTTTCATGGTATTTTGGTTAAAAATTCTAGGTTTGGCTTATCCGGGGATGGGCTTATATGCAAGTATATACGGTAAGGATCTCCTGTCCTTGCAGTTTACTAATCCCTTCACCAGTCTTGGTGGGGGCTGCTGTGAGGACAGAGCTTCTTGCTGAATATATTGCTCCCTCTGGGGAAGAAGTGATGCACATTTATTTCTGATAACTCTTTGGATGGATTTAGTAATTCCTTCTGATCCTTTCCACCCGTTCTCCTGCTCTGCCATTGCATTCCCTGCTGGTAGTCTCTGCAGACTCCCTGATTGGACCGAGACAAATATAAATCCCCTTTAATCTTTAATAATGACACTAAAGCATTTCCCCTATTGCTTTCTAAAACAAAAGGAGGCCTTCCTCTGCCCTGCCTGGAAGGGCTGGAACATGAAAGAAGAGCTTTCCCTCTGCCCTGCCCCCCAATGCTTAGCAGGACAGGATCGTCCCTTCTACAGCTTTTTCCTTTGTTCCATGGCTCCTGTTCTACCTCCACTATTTGCTTTGGACGAGCACTTCCTTTCTCTTACACTTGCTATCTAATGAATTCAGGACCTAATCACTGCAAGGAGCTTATTTACAATATTGTGTCATTTTCTGTGTGGTTACTTTCAACTTCAAAGGTCCTGGCTTAGCAAAGATTTCCTTGAGGGCTCAGTGGTGGAATTAGCATTTCTTGTTATGCCCCAGGGAAGGCCAGGTGCTTGGGTGTGCAGGCACATGAGCGTGTACATTATGTGAGAAAGATTCCTTCAGTCATCAACACATTTGATCGGAAGTTTGTTTAGAAGATAGATATAGGGCCCAAGCCTCTCTCTCTCTCTCGCATTGGGTTGCAAGCAGTTCCTATTGCTGGACCACTCTTTGCCCCTGCCCATAATTACTTCTGGGTGGAGAGCCAACATGGTATAATTGTGCTGGACTGGTACTGGAGAGATCCCGGTTCAAATACTAACTAAACATGAAACTGACTGGATGACTTTTGGCAAGTCTGTGGCTCTTAATGTGGCCTACCTCACAGGTGGATTGTGAAGAGAAGAATAGGATGGGGAAAATAATCACATCACCTTGAACTGTAGATGAGATGGGTTATAAACGCAATAAATGCATAATGGGGTGAGTGAAACCTGTACACCTGAACTGTGATCTTTTGACTTTAATTTGCTAGTCATTAATTACAGGCAAAGTGTTATTAGATCTGAAGTCAAAATTCAGCCTAATTAAAAATGTACCAATTTAGCAATCAGTATATGCATCATACCTGCTACGTTACTCAATTAGAGCTTCTTTTTAATATGTGCTTTGCTTTAGCATCTTTAAATCTATTTGCTCTTGGAATAATCCTTTGAAGTAGGCTGCTCATATTCCTATTTACAGAAGGGAGTTTAAATAACTATACCCTAATTCAGAATATGGGTCCCTTGGTGGGGATGCTCAGGTCAATGTCAATTATTTACCTGGAACAAAATAACGTGGAAAAATTGTTGTAAAGGCAAATATAAAAAAGAATAAAGTCTTACTCAGTTTAGAACAGAAATTAAATGAATAGCAATGATAGACAATTCTTGTATGTATGGCTAAATCACCACATTTTTAATTAGGTGGATTTTTTTTATTATTTCAAAATGTATGCTACTACGCTCTTAATTAGCACTTTGCAATTCAAGACCAAAGGAAATCCCAGAGACACCAGGTTTTGGTAATCCTAGTCAAATTTTCTTTTCAGTGAATGTAGGATTCCGGAGGATGTGATATTTCTGGGATGTAAAACCCCAGGAGCAAAGCTGTTTTTTCCCAAGTGGCAAAAAATGGGTCTTCCTATCCCATTTTCTACTCTTTGTCCCAATGCCAGAGGGACTAGAATTTTGTGCCAAATAATATAATGCTAACTCAGAAGCTGCAGGATAAATTTTGTTGGGTGTGTGTGCTTGCATCATACCATGCAAATGTTGATGTTTTGAATGTCATTTTATTATCATTTCATTTTTTTTCCTCACACTCATTTCTGCTCTGAAGATTATCCTTGCAGCAAGGTGACAATGTTGTGAAAGTCACTGCAGCACCTGGCTTATGCACTATGAATTCTAATGCTAGGAGTGACCGTGAACATGTACCCCAGCCATACCAATTCTTGGTCTTCTTGCCAGGTTTGATACCAGTACATGGGAGACTATGGCTAATGTGAGGAGCCTATGGCCTGAGCAGGATTTAGTACTGCTGATCCCAACTGAGCCTAGAATAGGCCCTTTTCTTTTTTACTGGCCCACCCTTGGAAAGAGCACTGGCCTGCCATTTCAGATAGTGATGTATGTCATTGAAAACTGGGCAATAGAAATGTATGTGTTGTGGCAGTCCAGTTGTAGAGGCCCAGCTCTCCAGTCATTGCTGCCATTCCTGCATAACCTGCTGCTCAAACCTGGAGATCAGATTCCTTGAAGAAATGGGAATGCCAATTAAAGAACAGTAATCAGGGGAATCTGGAGTGGTAATTTCATTTTCTTGAAACACCAGTGTCAATGCTTTTCTTTCCTCCATCTCTGTATTGATGATACCCTATATTTCAGTTGTTGAATAACTGGGAACTGCAATATCTTTCTAAACTAATATCTTGAAGCTATGACCAGGTGGCTATTTAATAAGCCTACCACTTTTTACACCAGCTGTGGTCAAGAAATGATGTTCAGAATCAACTCAGAAAGAGGGCATTCTTTGTAGGTGTAGCTGAAATAAGTCTAATTTGATTTTTGGCCTGCTCTGGGAGGATTCGGGTAGGTCTATGTTCTTGGCTCCTTCTTTGGAACCAGCTGAATTCAGACAGGTTGATCTTGAAGTTTATTTATTGATGTTCCAATCAGCAGGACTCTGGGTGGACTCTGGAAAAAGAAATAACACAAAGGACATAATATAAAATTATGTTTAACAGAATAAACCATGGTCACTCCACAATGGGCTGAATAATCATAATATACAAGTTCTCTGTCAAGCAGGCCTGTAGCTGGGGGTGACTAGGGCCAAAAAAATCAAAACATTTTGAAGCAGATGTGATCAGCTGTGAGCATTCAGCTCCTCTTCCAATAGTTATATTCCTAGGAGATCACTGGGAACATGGCTCTTATTCAGTCCATCTTTGTTATAGTTGTCTTCCATGGACTGGCTCAATTGGTTTAATGCTGTTTTATGGCAATAGTTTTTGTTTAATTCTCTAAGATATACCTTGATGTTGGGCAAGGTAATCCTAAGTACTGTGGAAGGGGAGATTTTCATGGAACCATCATAGAGGTCTTTCAATTCATAGGAACTCAGGTCAAGTGGGAGGAGGCCTCCAGCAGATTCTCTCTGTCTCTTTCTCTCTGCCTTTCTCATGGGTTCAGTTTTTAATGGGAAGGAAAATATTTGTACACCTAGACTGCCATAGGGAAGAGTCTCAAACCTGAGGGTTTGATGGAGAATAGAAATTACTTGACTTCCCATTTCTGCTTAGGAACACATATTTTGTGTTCCCAGTCCCTTGCTTTGTATGACATTTAATTTAGTCCCCTCACCTTTTCAAGCTAGAGTGCTGCAGAGCAAAACTCTAGTCACCCATCTCATCACAGAACAATTCTGTGGCTCCAAATCATAGGTAGTTGAAAATAAAAGATAAGCAGGAGCGGGTGGTCATGCAGATACTGGGAGGCTGGAACAACTAATATTGAGTATCTTCCCTATTTTGCCTTTTGACAAAAATGTGCATTTGACTGATCACATCTCCCATAGTCTCATTTTTATAAATGGAAGCCATTATATGAGAATGTGCACAATGTTCTCACAGGTATGGCCAATGGTCCAAAAAAGTGGGGGTTGGGAGACTATTGTTCTTCCACCTTCTGATGCCCTATTTGGTGGGTTATTATCAACAATAGACGTATCCTGATAGAATTCTTCACATGCTAAAATCAGCCTCCAGGACAGACATGATACCCACACACTGAGAGAGCTTTGGTACTTTGGGGAGGACCATTTTAAGCCCAGTCAGATAATCTGCAGGTTAGGAGTGCATTCATAGTTTTCATACCCATCTGTGTATATGAAAGTACCCACAAATAGCGTCCACCTCAGAGTTTCTCTCATCTCAGATATTTAGTGTAGGTATAAAAAAGCTATATCTAAAATGGCTGTTAAAAATCAAGTTTATATGATGTTTTTTTTTAAGAAAACAGAATTATGACGTAATTGGGATTGACAGAAGAGAAACAGAGAAAAGAGAAAAAATTGTCCATGGGTAGGATTATGCATAGCTTATTCTATCTACTTTGTTAAGAGTAGAAGAGTGATAAACACATTACAAAAATGATGAATTAATTTACAATTCGTATAAAATTAGGAATTGATGAATAATAAACAATGTGAATGATAATGAATTCCTGGTAAGTGCATTATGAACTGGCAAATGACAGAATAGAAGCTGAGATATAAAACAAAGGGTAGAATTCTGGCTTGATGGACTACTAGTTACATTGATTGCAAATAATACAAAGGTAATGAATTAATGTAGATTTTTAAATATTTTATAAAATCACATTATCCTAAATTTAATAAGTCTTCTGCACTTTGTGCCCCTCAAAATCCGTAAGTATTTTCATTAATTTGTAAACCATGTAATCCTTAATTATTCTCATTAACTTGTAAACAGTGCAGCCCCTGAATTCAAAGATCCCTCATACAAATATGCGTAGAGCAAAGTGTAATCTCAGTGCCATTCTTCCAAACTAAAACCCATGGAAGAGCTATTTACTCTCCTCTCCCCTTCCTTAGAATAGCAACCAATGTGTTGTAACAATTCTTCCATTGTGCCCCTTAGCTGCTCATTCTACTGAACATTTTTGCCCAGAATGCTCTCCAATCCAATGGTGCTTTGGTGCAAGTTGACTCAAAACTGTATTCAGGAGAGCTTAATCCCTGTTTAGGGTATATAGCAACATTTCCCATGCTGGAAACCATCCAGAGAAGCATGATGTTTCAAGCCTCACTGTGTCTCAGCCATGCTGTCTGGGAGATTTGAGGAGTAGACATCCAGTACATCTGAAGGCCACTAGGTAAAGGAAGACCAGTGTTTAGGGTTGTAGCTTTAAGCACTAGAACTCAAAAATGCATTTTACTTTAGTAGTAAACTGCTTCTGAAGAAGGAATAAAGAAAATTCCCTCAAGTTGAGCTAGACTCCTGGTAACTACATGGGCAATTGGCCACAACTTTGAAGTGATGTCCATTGTTTTCCTCTGGGAGAGATTGATGGATTGATTGATTGACCTTCTCAGTCTAGCTTGTAACCACAGGATTTCCTGGTTGTCTCTCCTCCGGGTCCTTTTTTGAGAGAAGGCAATAGGGGATAGGGGTTGGCACTTGAGCTGAGTGCAGTGATGAACAGGAAGAAACAAACACTGACTAAGCAAAGGGTACTTCATGCACTCAAGTATTTTTTTTTTTTTAAATAAGTCTGCACCATTCCTTAGATGATCAGAATTCCATTTCTTCAGAGCAAGGCTATCAGCTTATTTGACATGGCTGTAAAAGTCTCCCGGAAACAGAAATGAGCACTACTCACCCTTGTCACACTACAGCCTATCAAGGCCTGGTGATTTCCAAATGCACCGAACTAGAATTCTCACTCTGCCCATCCCATCTGTTACAGTTGAAGCTGAGAGTTATAGTCAAAACCCTGGCATTTCCGGACAATTATTGCTCAGAGTAGATAGCTATGCTGTCCTTTAACAAAGAAGGCAGATATGACTTTTGAGCAGCAGGAAACATGACAGAGCCTTGCAATCTCCCTGGCTTTGACTTCTGTTGAGATTAGGCAAGTTTTACCAACCATCAGTGCCTAATGAGGAAGCTCTTAGCACCATTTATGCAATGGTAGAATAAGTGCCTGCTTTCTAATGCCCACATTTTCTGTGGGGCAGACATTGAAAGCCACATGCAAATAATGCACATCGCAGTGTGCAGGTCTCTGAGAAGCAGTTCATTTTCCAGGAACTTTTTCATGACTTGAGCCGTTGTTAGGCAGTGCAGAGATTATACTGATGGTACCTCTCTATGTGCGAGGGAATTAAGCTGGGGTTGCTGTCTGCATTTTAGAAAAGTAGCTGCTGCCAGGCAGAAACGCTTCCCACCCCCAATTCACCAAGGCTAAGCTCATGCTTTTTCTCCCAAAGGGCAGTAAAAGTTTATAGTCCTGGAAACTTGAAAGGAGATGGGCTCCACCCTCCACCCCCACCCCCCTCACAGTTTACTCACAAGCATCCACGCTGGCATTCCAGGTGTCTGGCTAATTGAGCCACATCCTAGCATTTTTAGGAATGTGCTGACATCCATAGGCAGCCCCACCGCACCCAGGCCCTGGGTCTACAAAAATGTGGGTGTGTAGGAGAAAAGGAGAAGACAACAGGCAGACAAGGAAGCAGGAAGCAACATTCTGAGAATGTACAATTATTACAGGCAAGCAAGAGGGCTATTAGTCCATTGTCAGGACCACAAGCTAAGTAAGCAGCCCATTGCGGTGTGGTTCCTGCTTGGAGCTTGGCTTAGAGCTTGGCCTGGATCTCGGCAGTAACCAGAAGAGGAGCAACCATGCTGAGGCAGCCCCTCATCCCAGCAAGGGAGAGAACATCTGGAGGGAGGCAAAGGCTGTACTTTAAGACTTTTATTTGTTATAAGTTGCAACTTGCAAAGTTAAGTATCAACTTGCAGAGCCTAAGAGGGTGGAGTTAACTCAGGGCAACAGCCTATTGTTGGGGAAGGTGTGTGCCACAATAAAATGTTGTGTACAGCTATCAGCTACACTGTGGTGTGTCCCATCCTTGGAAAACAAAGAACTCTCACACTATTGCAGAAAAAAAGATATCTTAAAAAGAACCAAACAAACAAAAAAAACCCTATTATAATTGTATATACTTATCCTTAAAATGTTCAGGAATCTTTGCAGCACACTCTTCAAAGCACAGACAACTGTGTTCCTGAGCTACAGGATAGCACTGAGAAATTTAGCCAAGTCTTAAATGTGATGTGAAGGACAAGGGCTAGCCATTGTCAATGTATACCATGAAATATGTATTAAAAAAGAAAACTATAAGGGGAAAAAATTGCATAAAGCTCCAACACAGATAGTCATGAATGCAAAAAAAAAAAAAAAATTCCATGGAGATAAAATGAATAGTTTTAATGAGGGAGAAGCCAGACTGTCACAGTCCATTATTTTCTGTAATGCTGGTGGGTTTGAAAGGTTGTAAACTGGACAAAGTGCATGATGAACCAAAAGGGTGTAAAACAGCTGCAAATACAGTGGAGAAAGAAAGGGGTGGGGGGAAAAAAAACTAAAACTAAGTGAAGGCAGAAAAAAATGTGCATTGAGAGAGGAACTACAGTGGTACCTCAAGTTACAAACGCCCCTCCTTACAAATTTTTCGAGATACGACCAGCTCCGGCCCCAAAAATTTACCTCGACATGCGAACTCCGCCTCGAGCTACGAACCGGATCCATGGCCATTTGCCCTGCTGCCACGCGGTCACGGCTTCCTGTGGGCAAGATCGCGGTAGCAAGGAGACGTTCGGTGAGGCTTGTGGTGTGTTTTGTGGCGTTTGGAAGGTTTTTGGTGTGCTTGTCAGCATGGCTCCAAAGAAAATGCAGAGCAGGCTTGGCATTGAACCTTATGGGGAAATTTGCCTCATGGTGCGACCAAATTCGGAGGGCGGATTAGCCATATTTACATTGAACCTTATGGGGAAATTTGCCTCGTGGTGCGACCAAATTCGGAGGGCGGAACGGATTAACCGTATTTACATTGAACCTTATGGGAAAATTTACCTCGAGTTGCAACCAACTCAAGTTGCAATCAGAGTAACGGAACGGATTAAGTTCGTAACTCGAGGTACCACTGTACATGGGCAAATTAAAGCCAGTAAGGTTTTTAAATTGCAACCAACTCAAGTTGCAATCAGAGTAACGGAACGGATTAAGTTCGTAACTCGAGGTACCACTGTACTGGCAAATTAAAGCCAGTAAGGTTTTTAAATGTGATTATTCTTAGAACTCTATTCCCTACTTTGGCATTAGTTGTTTAATAGATTTATAATTTCTGGTAGTTATTCAGTGTATGCCTAATGAGCACCTTTTGGGTCCAACTCCTCCGAATCTTTTAGAATCAATAAGACAATTGAATCACACGACTTCGGACCATTTTGCAGACCAAAATGATGGATGTACACTGCACTTCTGTCTGAAAGATTGTCCCATCCAGATCCAGTTTAAAGTACACTAGTTGCCCATCAACAGCAAGCGCTGGGACAGCAGATTAACAAAGCACACAGGTCATCTAGTCATAATCTTTCCCATGTGGTTGAATTGTAATAAATGCCTATGGAAATTAAAGTAATTATTTCTGTTTTGAATCTCTGCACTAAATTAACATATGCAAAGGCTATGCAAATGTGCATCTCCATTTCCATTGCAAGTGGAAGAAGTCTGTCATCTTGTCTCTGCTATTGCAATTCTCTCTTGCTCCCTCCTCCTCATCTTGACTCTGTTCCTCGTTATTGAATATTCAGCTGCCTCTTTCACCAGCTTGATCTGTGATCCTTTAATCCAGATGCCCTAGAAATTTTACCGACCCAGATCAGCTCAGATCCCTCTGTGCACAGATTAAGTTAAATTTCTGAAAGGTTTGCATTCTTCTTTTTCGACCCTCTATTCTCTGTCCTATTTTTACCCTTTTGAACAATTATGTTAGGTTTTATTTATTTGTTTGTTTCTATGGCAGTAAATAATTTCATGAGAAGTTTAGTACAAGCCTCTGTGAAACAAATGGAGGCAAAGGAGTCCCAGTAAATGTAATAAGGTTTATATTAAGGAACATCTTCATTTCCTTAATTTAAATTTCCCCTAGTTTAGATTGGCAATATACTCCTATAATCAGCAAAGAGTTTGCTTGTCCAGTAGAGCTACCTTAGTACTATAAGAGATCTAGTTAAACAGTATTCTAAATCTCATTCTTTTCCTGCCCAATGTTCATTACGCCTTCTCCTAAATTTTGTATCTTGATCTACCTTTTCTTTTTGAATTAAAAACGTTAAAATAGCCAGTTTTAAATAAAATATCATAGACAAGGTTTTTTGGGAGGATTATCTGTTGATAAATGGGACACAATGAAGGGGTGTACTTCTCTGTATTAATTGTTGCATATACTAATTACTAATGTTGCATATACATATTACAAATTACAGCAATATTTCATGGTGTGGTATGAACAAGGGCAAACCAACATTATTCACATTGTATTATGAATTTACTTGATTGAAACAATATTTCCCCTTTTCTGTTTATGTTCATTACATTTTTGCAGCCTCTCTGGAATATTTTAAATAACATTCCCTCTAGGCATCATTCAAATCGTTCCTTAGAAAATTTGCAGGCACTGAACCATTATCCTGAACCATGTGATTCTGTTTACAAAATCAAATACACAGGCCTAGTAGAAACACTTTAGAGAGTAACTTGATCGTGCCCTTGGGCATCCTTACTCTGTGGATTCTGCTGCTCACACATTGTTGATGATGCAATACATTTTTTTCTGTCTCTAACAGTTAGCAGCATAGAGATGTCCATAGAAACCCTGGGGAAGCAGTCACGTTTGGGCTCATTCTACAAGGAAATTGATTGTAAATGCCCCCATATTTGATTAGATTCATAAACCCTTGGGACTTTCCGAGGACAAAGATGACCTTAGAATAGGTAGTTAAATAAGAATAGCAGAAAGTTTCACCTGGACAAGCACAAAGATGAATCAAGTTCAACATTCTGGGTCACACAGGGGCAACCAGAAGCATCCAGGAAGCTCATAAACAAGACATGAGGGTGAAGGCACTCTTCCAGTTGCTTCTAACAAGTAGTTTGGTGCTTATGAAGGTAATATATAGCCGTCAAGCCTTCGATAGCTTCACCCACCATTAAATTTAAATAGATGGACAACCAGATCTCTCTTAGCAATTGATTCCATGGTTTAATGATGCACTGTGTAGTAAACCTGCACTTCCTTTTATTAGTTCTGAATCTCTCTGTTTTTACTTTCAGTGACTGGTCCATAGTTCGAACACTGGGAGGGAAAGGGGAAAAAAAATCTCTTTGATCTTATTTTCCATGCCATATCTTTCCCACCTTTTCATGGTAGTGTAGTTCTGCCATGAAACTTTTGGTAGCCCCTTAATTATTTTGGTGGGTTTTCTGCAATTTTTTTGTTAAGTCTACAATATCCTTCTTAAGGGATAGTGTCCAGAACTGTGTACAGTATTCTAAATATAATTATATGTTACATTCATTTAAGAGCATTACTATTGTATTTTTAATTTTCTTCCTAATAATATCTAGCACTAAAGTTGCTTTTTTCTTGTCACTTACATACCGGGTTGACATTTGCATTACGCTATCCACAACTGCAAGATTTCTTTCCTTTTTAGTAATGACCAATTCAGACCAGAAAGAGAAAGAGAGAAAGAGAGCCAGCACCAGTTTGGTTATTGATTAAGGCACCAGGCTAGAAACTGGGAAGACTGAGTTCTAGTCCCACCTTAGTCTCAAAAGCATCTGGGTGACCTTGGGCCAGTCAATCTCTCTGTGCCCTAGGAAGTAGGCAATGGAAAACCACTTCTGAAATCTCATCAAGAAAACTGCAGGGACTTGTTCAGGAGTCAAGATTGACTCAAAGGCATGTGCACATGTGCATGTACACGCACATATATTCAGTGTACATTATTATATATTTGCCATTTTAAAGCCTGTTCACCCCACTGACAGCAAAAATCCATTTTACTGCACTGAATATTTTAGTTTTTTCAGCAAAAGTGGGCACCTTGCTGATCACTTTTAATACCTGATCACAATAAGGAAACTTGGGGAACCCCATTTTTCATATCATTTTTTTGTAAAAATTGTTCATTTATTCATATTCAAGAGACAGGCACAGGCTGATGGCTTTTACTACTGTTTACCAATTTATCCTCAAGATTGTTGGGCCTCCCCTTTGTTATGATCACAACCTGATGCATTTTAAGGCATTCTGTAGATCTGATCCAATGTTCCTGGGTCTTATAATGCTTAAAAAGTACCATGTCTGACATGTTCAGTCAGTTAATTGGTTAAATTAAAAATGCAATCAATTAAAAAGATGCTTCTAATTAAGCAGGCAGAATATTTTCTAAAAATTATTTTTATAAATACAAATACTTAGAAAACAGCTGAAGGAAACGCCTTCTTAAAAGGGGCATTTATCTTTTCTCTCATGCAGAAAGAATGCTTTTTTTGAGATAATGCCTAATACCACACATGTGCATTGTCTAAAATGAAAGAATATGCTTCTTAGTTGTCTAATCCAATTTGAAAATCAGTAAGATTACAATTTAAAAAACAACTTTGTCTGTCTCTCACTCTGTCTCTCTTTGTGTGTGTGTGTGTGTGTGTGTGTGTGTGTGTTTTAAGTGGGAAGTTAGTCTTCTGACCCACTCAGAGTCTTTAGGGAGGTCTAAAAGAATGGAATGGGAATTCAAGCACTGCTGCAGGAACTTGGTGAGGAGATAAAAAATATGAGGAAGGAGCAGAATTGCTGAAAATTTTGATTGGAACCAGTTAAAGAAGAAGTATCTATTAGAGCCCTTCCCTGATTTCCCTGGACTGATATTTAGTAGTGATGGTGTTTTGTTTTTGTTTTTTGTTTTATTCAATAAATTAAAACGCAAGAAAATATTGAGTTTTAAAAACATGACAGCTGAATATCCTTTTAAAACATTACAAACTGCAAAAAGTAGTGAAAACACCTCCCCCCAGCCCAACGTGTGGTCTAGAAATGCTTTTGTGTTGATATCATTTCTCTCATAGGCCTCGTACAAAGTTCTAGTCAAAAAGAGCACGGCCTGTGTGTGTTCCACAGTGATGGAAAGAGAAATCAAAGTTCTACGCCAAAGGAACTTAAATTCTGCGATCAGAGAAGCAAGGAATAGCAAACAGCAAAAGCTCTGAATGAATCCTGCTCATCTCATGCATTTCTCCTTCCAATTCTTACTATGCTGTGCTTATGCCAGAGATGGATGGAAATGTAGTGAGTTTGCTGGTTAGATTTTTGGTAATATGTAATATCACAGCAAGGGACTCTGACTCAGAAATTTGTTATGACAGCCAAAAGCCTTCTCCACAGCTTCATGAAACTGGGCAATTGAATTCAAGAAATTTAAAGGTAAAATAAGGGTAGATTTCTTTTGAAAAAAATGTTTTGGGAGCTTCCATCAAAAACAAATTCTTAGATATCTTGTGTTCCTCTTAGTTTACAATTTAGCCGTTTTCCATGTTGAGCCACTATGTTCCAGTTGATGGACACCAGGGTCCTATCACCACCACTCCTGCATACAATATATCCTGTAAACCTCATGAATGGCCATTTCTGATCGACATAATTTCCTGCATCTTGTGGACTGGAACCAGATTTGTTTGTTTGTTTGCTAGATAAAAAATATTCAGGCCCTCCACATGTCAAACTTAGCACCAACAATCTACACTGCTGTGGTCAGATTATCACAAAAGTAAGAACGTACATAAAGGTATGAAAGTATACACAATCCAAAGCTAATGAGTGCAGAAACACTTCTGTGATTCACATGGATAAAGCACACACTCATTAATGACAGTGTTAGTCTTCCTTTGAAGGGGAAGGTTAGCCCGAAGGATAACTAATTGTCTGTGTTAACACATCTACTCTGAGCCTCAGTGTGCATCCAGTCCTGCTGTGACCATCACAGCTATATGTTCCTGTCTACCAATTAAGGTCCTACTTCTTCTCTATAGTCTACACTTACCAGAAACATATCTCCCCTCCCCCCGATGTCTGTTAAAGTGAGAGAATTATTTTTGGAACAAGAGCAGTTATACAACAAATGAATTGTTTATCTCTGTGCGTCAAAGAAGAAAAAAAATATTTAGATAGGAGCCTGATTTATATATTTTGTATGTTTGTGTGTGTGTGTATGTGTGCATGTGCACACAACTGAGAGATGAGGCAGCTGAGATTTTTCTTTTTAGGAACAGCCAAAAATCCTTTTCAAAGTTGGCAAATCAAGCACTCAAAATACAACTGTGGATCCTCTTTTTTTCTTCCCATGTCTTTCCATTGTCCACCCTCTCTACTTTTCACTGGACTGCCAGTGAATGATTGCACCATGGAACCCAGGGACCTCCTGCCTATCAATGGCACACATAATTACATTACCAGGATTCCTTTTGCCAAAGCTTATCAACATAGCAGATAATATTAATTCAATTCACCCTCTTTTCTGCCTTCAGTGCTCTCCACTCAGCTTCTCCCTGTCCCTGTGGAACTAAAAAGTCTAGGTGCCTTTTTTGATATTTCAAAGCTTTCCTTCTAACTGATAACCCTTATTTCTTGTGTGTTTCCTTTCCAGATTTCAGCGACAGATGGATTTATCTCTTTCCTTCTCCCTTTTTCTTCCCCTCTCTCCCCCTCTCTCCCCCTCTCTCTCCCTACTTTCTTCTCCTCTTGTTCTTACTATGTTTTTAACACATTTGATGTGAAGTTCTGAAGCACTTCGAAGGAGGACTGTGAGAAAGTGGAGGAAGCAGCTGCATCCAGCCAGAAATGTTCCTGACACCAGGGCAGCCCTGCCTTGTACGTTTAATCACATCATGCTGTTGTTGAAAGGAGGGTATAGAGGAATCAGACAAAGAAGATTTGTTGTTGAACATTTGGCTTTTGTTTGGCTTTGAGAATATACTCACACCCAAATATATTTTCCGTCTCGGAGTTCAGCGTTCATCCTGATTGACTGCAAGAGCCATTCAGTTTCATTGACATCTGTTTATGACACCAGGCACATAGGATGATGGTGGCATCAAACAGAACTGGGGTGTTCACACCCTTCAATTGTTAAACTTCAAGGGCATTAGTTGCTGTCTTAATTTTTTTATCTTAATTTTGGCTGTGATTTTGCTCCTTTTTGCCTACCAGGGGCACTGTAGCCCAACATGCTCCGTCTGGGATTCTGGGTGGCTACCCTGCTCTTCATTTTTGCTCCCAGGATAGTCCACTGTGACTGCTGGCTGATCGAAGGAGACAAAGGCTATGTGTGGCTTGCTATCTGCAGCCAGAACCAACCACCATATGAAACTATTCCCCAGCATATCAACAGCACTGTGCATGACCTGAGGCTGAATGAGAACAAACTCAAGGTGGTGCTCTACTCCTCTCTGAACCGCTTTGGTAATTTGACAGATCTGAATCTAACAAAAAATGAGATCTCCTACATTGAGGATGGAGCTTTCATGGGCCAAACAAATCTGCAGGTGCTGCAGCTGGGCTACAATAAGCTCACCAATCTGACTGAGGGCATGCTGCGTGGCATGGGCCGGCTCCAGTTCCTCTTTGTGCAGCATAATCTGATTGAGGTGGTTACCCCCAACGCCTTCATGGAATGCCCTAGCCTCATCAGTATCGACCTCTCTTCCAATCGTCTCAGCCGGCTAGATGGAAGCACCTTCACCAGCCTGAACAACCTGATGGTGTGTGAGCTAGCTGGGAACCCCTTCAACTGTGACTGCAACCTCTACGGCTTCCTCATGTGGTTGGTAGCCTTCAACAATGTCACAAAAAACTATGATCGTCTGCAGTGCGAGACTCCCCGAGAGTTTGCTGGCTATCCACTTCTGATGCCTCGGCCACACCACAGCCGCAATGCCATCACCATTTTCAAGTCAATGTGTGGGGATGGAACCTTTCCACCCATCTCCAGGATCAGACCTACCCAGTTCATAACAGATCCTCAAAGGGATCCAGATGACAATGCTGAAAACTCAGGCATTAGCCCAGGGGACTTCCTGTCTGTTGAACCTCCAGCGTCTTCCACCACGGATTCTTCCTCCAATCCCAGCATAAAGCTCCAGCAGGTGTCTATCAACTCCGCTGCTTTGGTGGTGACCATCCCATTCCCTTTTAGCAAGATGTATGTCCTGGTTCAGTACAATAATAGCTACATATCTGATGTAATGACTCTAAAGAAGAAGAAGGAGTCAGTCACTCTCACCCACTTGAAGGCTCACACAGATTATACATTCTGTGTGGCTTCAATCCGCAACTCCAAACGTTATAACCACACTTGCCTCTCCTTTGCCACAAGGAGTAAAGGGAGGGAAGAGCCAATACCCAGTACATCCACCACTACCCACTACATCATGACCATTTTAGGCTGCCTTTTTGGGATGGTTATTATCCTTGGCATTGTCTATTATTGCTTGAGGAAGCGTAGGATGCAAGAGGAAAAACAAAAATCTCTCAATGTCAAGAAAACTATTTTGGAGATGCGCTATGGCTCAGATATTGATACCAGTTCAATTGTACATCCATCACAGAAATTAGGAGAGCCACCAGTCATCCCTGTCTCACGGATGTCCTCTCTTCCATCCATGATAGGAGAGAAGATGCCTTCATCCAAATCTATGGAGGCTGGCATGGAGACTCCCAAGGTTACCACAAAAGGCAATTACATTGAGGTTAGGACCGGTGGTGGGGATGGGCTGGACAGGTCACAGCGGGATGATGATCTGCATGAACTGGATAATGGCCAAGGTTCAGCAGCTGAAATCTCAACAATTGCCAAGGAAGTAGACAAAGTGAATCAGATAATCAACAATTGCATTGACGCCCTCAAGCTGGACTCAGCTTCCTTCTTGGGGGGAGGGGGTGGTGTTGATTCTGACATGGCTTTTGAATGCCAGTCCATACCAGCCAGTTCTTCTGGTGGGCTGGAGCGACCAAGTTTTCTCTCCCCACCCTATAAGGAGAGTTCCCACCATCCCCTGCAGCGCCAGCTTAGTGCAGATGCTGCTGTGACAAGGAAAACCTGCAGTGTCTCATCCAGTGGCTCTATCAAAAGTGCTAAGGTTTTCAGTCTTGATGTACCTGATCATCCTCCACTGAGCAAAGCAGATTCCAAATACATTGAGAAAGGAAGTCCACTCAACAGCCCCTTGGATCGTCTTCCCCTTGTGTCCCCAGGTGCCATCCACCACTTGGAGGTGAAACCTTCTTACCACTGCAGTGAACACCGGCATTCCTTCCCAGCCCTGTACTATGAAGAGAGTGGTGACACTTTAAGCCAACGGGTGTCCTTTCTTAAGCCACTCTCCCGTTCCAAGCGGGACTCTACATATTCTCAGCTCTCACCTAGACATTACTTCTCGGGCTATTCCTCCAGCCCAGAGTACTCTTCAGAGAGCACCCATAAGATCTGGGAGCGTTTCCGACCTTACAAGAAACACCACCGAGAGGAGGTTTATATGGCAGCTGGTCATGCCCTGAGAAAGAAAGTCCAGTTTGCCAAGGATGAAGATCTGCATGATATCTTGGATTATTGGAAAGGCGTGTCTGCCCAACAGAAGTTGTGACTCCCTTATTAAAAGGAAGATAAACCAACCATGCAAACAAATTAACCCCCCCTCCACCTGACTGTGGAAAAAAAATCTGACAAAAGAAACTGAAACCATTTCTTAAAGTTTACAAAAAACAACAGGAAAAAACCCCAAGTGAAGTGAAGTGTCTCTATTGTGTTACAGGGACCATTGTTACTCCTTCAGATGGTGGGGAGGAGATCTTTCCTTTTATACTGTGGTGAAGAGAAGGGGATGACTGTTAAGGAGCTACTGGACTTGTAGGTAGCAGAGGCAGGAGGGGAAGGATGCTTACCAGGCATAGACTAAGACACTAACCATCACTTTTCAGTTAGTTTTATTTTGTTCCAGAAAGGGGAGTGATTTTGCTCATTCCCTGACGAAAGTGAGGGGGAGGGTTATCACTCTGCTTCTATATCCTTCCCTTTCCTGTGCTTGCCAGGATTCTTTAAAACGATGCTCTAGTGCATGGGAAATACTTTTCTGTGAGAAGTTCACATAAAGCTGGAGTAGCATTTCAGTCACCTAATTCTGTGGTCAGGGAGCATCTGTAAAGGTCAGCCCTCTCCTGAGAGTAGGGATACTTGATATGTGGGAAAGATCTACATACTCTCAACATGGATAGGCCACTGAAATATTATCTCAGCTGCATTAACACTGATCATGGAATGGGTTGAATCCAGACTTAGTCATGATGGAGCAGACCAAGTGGATATATTTGAAGCATGACTATATTGGGATTCAACTCACTGATGCTTATGCACTTATGGCAGCATTTAAAAGATCTCAAAGTCAAGTCAAAGATGTAGTGTAACACAAGGTTTCACTCAGGATCTTCTGTGCTCCCTACTCTGTCATGTCTTTGTTGAGATTTGTGCATGCAAAAGCAAGAACAACATCTAAAGCTTTCTTTGCCTATCCTCACATGCTCAGGATTGTCAATTACTGTAGGCTGATGTAGGACATACTCTTTCCTTCACTGGGGAAAGGGTTATCAGATGAAGCAAATGTATTACAGAGTCTCTGTATTTTCTATACCCTGCACTGTTTGTCTGGAAGGGAGAGAACATTAGTTCTCAAGGAGTTTCCCCACATTTTAGTAGAATTTCAGTTGTCTTCCAAGAAAAGTGATTTGTACAGTCTGGCCCTGGCAAAGAGGGGATGCCAAAATAAGAGACAAGAGAGGAGAACAGTAACTACAATCCCTCTAAGATCTCAAGGAGTTATAACTCCAAAGAAACCTCAGCATAATGACTTAGGGAATAGCACACAACTCCCTCCCAGGATATACTGTGCACCCTTACAGGGCTGAGTCCATCTTTGGCTCTTACCCTGAAAAAAACTGGATGTGATCCATGACATTCCATGAGGAAAATTTTACACCTCAATGCCAGAACTGGACCTATGTGGCAATGAGAAGGAAAACAATAGAATGCTATGTGGCAATGAGAAGGAAAACAATAGAATGCTAAAGAGGCTGGAAGGATACAGTTTAGGATGATCTTGCAACAGAGCAATGAAAGATGGCCCTGGGAAAAAAGGAGAAAGAGTGGAATTCTTCAAGAAAACATTCAGTGGTTAAACTAGACAAGGCAATGTATAGTAGACTAACTTAGACTTGCCAACAAACTTAGACATCCAAATGGCATATGGGTGGGAGGAAGGTATAGATACCAGTTGGTTGCATTGGCTGGCAGGGCAGCTTCACCCATTGACCTGCCATCTTGCTGCCATCATCTTTTCTCTATGATTTGCTGCTGCTGCTATTCCAGTTCTGACCATTATATTTCCTTATATTCTTAGGGAAAAGATACAGCAGAAAATGGTTCAAAGGCAGTGATGAAGGGGTGAGTTGAGTTACTCAGCAGTTCTGATGTGAACTTCAGCCACCATAGTTAGGCTTGATTAACTAAGGAGCTGGCACATATAAGTAAATGTGTGTGTGTGTGTGTGTGTGTGTGTGTGTGTGTACATTCTGACACACTCATACAGAGAGGGAACCATTCTGTGGAGCTCTGTTTTATGACGAAGAATGAAATTATTAGGTATTTTGCTAGGAATAAATTGGAGTAAAATCCAGTTCAGGTAAGGTGCACTTGGCTCCCAATGAATTCACTGGGACTTAAGTCATGGCTAACATATCCCACTGATTTCTATAGTGTCAGAATGATCTAATAGGCTAGAGGCAATCTATTTTCTTGTATGAAGAGAAAAGAGACTCCATGTTTCTAAATGTTTCTACAACCTTTTGTTTCTGTGATTTGATAAGCTTTATCATGACAATGGATATGGCATATCCTCTTTCCACTACTCACACCTTTCCCTTGCAGCAAGGATCCATAGGTGCAGCAAATATGCATCATTAGTAGAGTATCTTCCTCCCCAATGCCAGCCTATCTCAGAACACACCAACAAAGCACAAGCTACTACAGCCACGGAATATGCTAGCTATTTGTTTTCAAAGATTAACCCCACTGGGCAAGGACCTTCACAGGAGAAAACTCTTCTCAAAGTATTTATGTTGGCAATATTGCCCTCTGAGAAGAGATTCAAGACGCCAGTTGATCCACCACCTTTTCACTGCAAGAAAAGAAATATGCTTCCCTAAAGGGGCCACAGAGTTACATACTCAGACTGAGAATGGATGGGTGCCTTGCCAACCTGTCTCCATCTTGCAACATTTCCTCTTCCCAATTGTCCCCTGCAGAAAGAAACAGCAGCAGGAATAATATGTGACACTAGGTGGCCTCTGAGAAGTGAACTAAGAAGCCAACAGTCTAGTGTAGATGGATAAAGGGATCCACAACCTTTCTTGGGAAAGTTATTTCTTGTAAAAAGTCAAAAAGTTGAATAGCCAGGGATTATTCTATTCCTGAGAGGTCGTGGGCAGATATCTTTCCCTCATCCTAGCCTCACTTCTGATAGACACTGTGCTTCCTCCAGCAACCATAGAAGAGAACACTTTTCTTACCCAAACAGGACAGAAAACGTAGTTCACAAATGGAATTGCCAGCCTTTTGTTGGTTTGTATTAAATCTCAGGGATTCATTTACAATGAAACCAAGTGAGGACTGTGATCCTAGAAATGAATTCTTGTGTTGGAAATTAAATAGGGATGTTCAGATCTTTTCTAAGGAATCCAGTGAAAGACCCTGAGAAAAGCATTTCATGAGGTGAAAGTAGATAATGGTAGAGGATTTCAGAACACAATTCCTAGGAACTAATGCTTATATGGGATGCAGCTATCCTCTCTGTCAGTGAGATGAACTCTAAAAGTAAATCCTTTGTAGTATATTAGGCTAAATGTATGAAGCATGTTCTTTTAAGGTCTATCTGGGATCCCACACATGAGTACTTTGAGGGGAAATACTAAAAAATATGGGCTGTGAGAGAAACTTGATGAATCCTAAACAAAAGGAATGCTTTAGGATTCTCTGAAAATTCAGGAGGTATGCAGTTGGAAGGATACTAAAATCCATCCTGGTCTCAGTGAATTTATTAAGAAATTGATGACATTTTTCACAGCCTCTTTGCATGCCAGCATGTTCCTTGTATTGTGTGCTGTTTTGTCACACACTGATCACAGACTAGGGGATTCTTTTCAGAACGTTGGATGGGTTGGCTATAGGCAAGCACACTGAGGATTGTAGGACATCAGTTGGTAGGAGAACCCATCCTAAAGTGAGTGGGACATCCTCCTTGTTGCTGTGTATTCCTTCCATGCTTGCCTGATCCTAGACAGACACTGAGCAGGACCAAGCACAGTTTATGACTCCCACAAGCACTCTAGGGAAAAGGAGGCAGGGAAGTGGAAGTAGGGTCGTCAAGGACATTTTTAGAATACTTCAGTTGTGGCAAAGAATGTGTGCTGGATTTTCTGGGTTGCTGAGGAACACTGACTCATGTAGATTCAGAATATGACTCCTGGATCTTCCCAGTGTCATAGGATTGTCCAGATCTATCTTAGATAGTGTGCAGGTTGCATTTCATATTTGAGTGGATGGGAGAATATTCCTGTTTTTTCCACAAATGGCAGCTTCCACTGATCGGAGTAGAAACTGCACACCAAAAATTATCTCATTTTCTCTAACTACTAAAAGGCATATAAATGCCATTCCAGATAGATTTTTGCAATCCTTGGGCAGTGAGATAATTTGCCTTTTGACTCGGAATCAGGGTAAAGAGCGGTGATGGTGGATGAATGGTGCAAACAAACCCTGTTTTCCACCTATACTGCTTCACTCCAGCCTCCTTCTGTCATCCTATGATCCCTACTATGGGATAAAAATATCTGTAAGAGGCAGGGATTTATCTGTTACTGATTTCAGCTTCTCTGACTCTCTGGAAAGGAATGGAATTCAAGATTCAGATGAGAGTTGGTATTGGGACCATAACAAGCCCAGCATCTTCCAGGGGATGGACATTTATAGGGCGCAAGTGACCCATGCCCTTTTTATGCCCTATAATGAAAGCCTTAGTCTCTGGGTAAAGTTTGCACAAGTTGAGATTGTTCCAGCAGGGGATAGGAGTAGAAAGGGGAGATAATAGGGAAATAATATTTTCCCTTGGCTTTAATATCCACCCCTTTCCTGCCACTATTTTGAGACTTGGAATAATTACAAAGTACACCCACAGTTGGAAAAGAGGAGATTTAAGCATTATATCTGCATGATGATTTTATTGTATTTTTCTGAGCAAAAACATCTTTTGTGTACGTGCTGGTTTGTCAAGACTAAACCTAATCATGCTCCTTTGCTCTTTCCTTTTACCTTGCCCCTAACTTCCCCATATTCCCTGACCACCATTGTGATTTGAAAACTTTGGGAGGGAGTGGACTCCAAAGAGAACCCAAACCTGGTGCCAAAACAAAACACAGCACCTCCCAGTCTAGTTCACCCCTGTGGGTATGCTGCCTTTGCAGAACTCTCTGAGTTGGTCTCAGCTTGGTTAATTTTCAGTGGCATGAACAATGGCCACAGTCCTGTAATTGGTGCTCATCCAGTGATGATTAACTCTCATGAGCCTTTAGAAATGTTTGTATAGCAAGGGCTTTTGGGTCAAGAGGACTCCTGGTTTTTGGCCAAACATTTAATATTAGTTCACTAGTTGGCTGTTCTGATGCAGAGCCAGATTTGCTGTTCAGGAATAGATTAAAAACTCAAGTTTTAAGGGTGCCTTGGAAATGAAAAGACTTCAACTTTAAGAGCACCTTGGGAATTTAAAGCAATTTGTTTACAATGAACGTCTCCCCTTGAACACAGTAAACTTTGTAGATTACACTTCCTGTTCTGCTTGCATATGACTAAATAAGGCCATGGTGTACATGACCTTCTTGATGGGCCCTTTATAGTGGAGAAATGCACTAAATGAGCATCCCTCATTTAGTTTCCCACTAGTATAGTTCTTCCCTTCAAGTCCTGAAATCTTTCTGAGGAGAGAATTTCTCCTGGAGGAAACTGGAGAAGAAACTTGATATTTCTTCTTGAGGGCTTCCAGCTTGCTTTCATTGTCCATAATGTAAACATTATGGGGCAATGGACATTTTGTTCATCCTGGTGAAAAAAGAGGGAAGGCCAGAGTTGGATTCTGCTCCCCTTTGCTAGGACCTCTTACTTCACTGGAACAGAAGAGTCAAAGACTGAATATAGCATTTTGGAAGTGTGAACTCTAGTGTTTCATGGAACAGATTCTGGATGCAGTCTGTCTTCCTGTGATTGATTTGGAGAAGAATAAGGGAACAACAAAGAAGTGGTCTTTCCACACTGAACCTTGGCCTGCAAAAAGGACACTGCTGAAGTTTTGATCCAATTGGAAGACACTAGATCCTAACTCTTGTAAATACTGCAGTGTTCTCCCAGCTTCATTTGCCAGATAATTCTTCCTGAGGTGGGCGTGAAATATTCATGAATGACAATTGAAAATTTATGTCAAGGAATGTTGGCTGAGGCAACATTGATGTGCTTGCAATGCTGAGCAGCTAAAATACTAGAAGTTCTCAAAAACAGCAGCATGGAGCAGATAGGAGGTAATGGGAAAGAGGGCCCTCCACAAAAACATGGTGGGGGAGAAGGAGATCAGTTGGGGCAAAGTCTACAATAGTAATAGAAGTAGAGGCAAAGAAACATAGGGGTTTGGGGACAGGACTAAATATAGGTAAAGAAAAGTGTGTATTTAATCAACAAGAGAAGCAAGATGTTTATGAAGATTCTCAGTCATCCAGGTGGAATTGTCTGGAGGTTGAGTCATGGCAACTGAACTTATTTTCTTTTTGGTTAGAGGCATTTCACTACTTGACCAAGCAGTTTCTTCAGTCTAAAAAAGTTGGTTAGGGGGACCCCATAAAAGTCTTCCAGGGTGGCTATGTTTCTTACTAGCATGATTGAAGGGACAATAGGAGATGTGATTAGTAGAGTCTTTGAGATGTAGATGTCTTACTCCTAGTCCCTCAGTCATCCCCAGGGAGATGTTAAGTGTTGCCTTCCTGGTGAACTTTTGAACTGTTCTTAATCTTCCTGGGGACTGTTGAAAGGGCAGCCTGGAAAATGGGAGACAAATTGTGTCTGAGGCCTCCACCTCTATTGAGGGAAGGATTTTCCACTTTGACATAAATGGATTCCTTCACTCCTCTCTCAAACCAACTATCTTCTCTGTACATTATTGTCCTCAAATGAGTGTCCTTTTTCCTTTAGATGAAGGTAAACTGCTGATTCTGGTCCTGTGTTGTGTCCTGTGGTCTACTAATGTGGTCTACTACTGGTCCTGTGTCTACTAATCACATCTCCTACTGTCCCTTCAACGAGCCTATCATGCTAGTAAGAAACGCAGCCACCCTGGAAGACTTTTATGGGGTCTCCCTAACCAACTTTTTTAGACTGAAGAAGTTGCTTGGACAAGTAGCAAAATGTCTCTAACCAAAAAGAAAAGAAGTCCAGTTGCCATGACTCAACCTCCGGACAAGAGGAGCAAGACTAGATGTGGAGCTGCTTCATGTTCTTCACTATTCAAATCCAGGTTAATCCCTCTGCTTTCCAAAACTACAAGAAAGCTTTCATGTATCCTGATGTGGGCATCAGCTGTTTATCCACATAATTTTGGGCTGCCCATCATAGTAAATCAAAATTAACTTTACTAAGACAGGTGGTTCAGATACAAAAAATGGTAGAAAAATACAAAACAAAATTCAAGTATATTTTTATAAAATTATGGCATCATTAACATCCAGTATAGAAGCTGATTGGTAGGCCAGAATCTTTTCATTATGAAAATGTCTGTGGAGTCCTTGGTGCTCTCTGAGCTTTGTTGTTTGCTTGCAGATGTTTCATTACCCAACTAGGTAACATCATCAGTCCCAGTGAGTGTGGGGTTTGCTCCCTATTTATATACAGTAGCTTGCCTTGCCAGTTTTTGTGGGGGTGTGGTTTTCTCCTTGGTAGTTCTTAGAACCTAGTGATAATGTTACCTAGTTGGGTAATGAAATGTCTCCAAGCGAACTACCAAGCTCAGAGTACACCAAGGACTTCACAGTTTGACAACAATTTTCAGCTGTCCCTAAAAAGAAAAATCTCAGCTGCCTCATCTCTCACTTGTGTACACAGTTCAACCCTGAGCTACATATATTCTTTTCTATTGAAAATGTCTGTTTTAGAATCTGCTGTAGTCTAGCCTGAAATTTTTGTCTGGATCCAAAGCCACCCCAAGAGTCACTTCTGTTTCCCTCTATTTCATCATTCCTTTTATTCTACCTTCTGTGCTATTGGGCCAAATACAAACCCAGAACAGAATTTAGACAGTTTTGCCCTAACCTCTGGGCACAAAGTAGTACACACAGTTATGTTAATGGAGAAAGTCAGTTTTAAAGAAATAAACTCCATTCCCTGAGAAGCCAGGATAAATTCCTGTCCATTTCTGACTGGAAAATATAGAAAAACATCTTAGGAAGAGAGAAAAGATAAAGCAGAAGTGGTGGTGATTAAATTTCCATGCATACTGTCATGAGCCTGAATAGTTATCATACAATTAAATAAATAAATAAATAATAAGTCCTGAGAGCAGTAGTTGCAAAGAACCTCAATTATCTAGCTTAATTGTTTCAAGATCTGCCACAATTCCCTTGGATACTCAGAAATTCTCACATCTTATAAAACAAAAAACAAAAACAGTACCTTTTGCATCATTTCCCCAAACCAATCTTAAGTTTTCAAATAAATGCCTGCCAGCCCTTGCTGTCCTTAAAAGCCATCCCTAAACCGCCCACCCCCACTCACACTTCCTCTTTGCCACTGCTTACTTTCAAGTGTGGCAGATGGCAAGAGGATTGAAAAGAGACTTTCTCACTCCTCTCAACTTTCTTGTTGTAGATGCTGATACTTTGTCCCAACTGCAACAGGCTTTGGGAGAAGGCTTTGCATCCCAATATCTTATTAATCTGCGTATTAGGGCAATAGAGGGGACAGCACCCCCCCCCCCTTACCCCTGCAAAGCATTGTTGCTCTTGGCGCTATTGGAAGATGAGTCAAGCAAATGCAGAACTGTGTTGAGAATAATGGGAGATTATGGGGTGAGCATTTGGTGACTGTGGAGATTGGTGAAATAGGCACAAGGAACCAAGGAATCTTCACTGGCTTTATTTTAGCCTGAGGCAGACCAAAAGTTCAGTGAAAGAGATTTTCATCTCTTCTTCAATGAGTCCTAATAATTAATTTCTAAGGCCAATTTCAGAATAAAAGAAAAAAAATAAATGGAAGAAGAGATGAAATAATAGAAGAAAGAACGGTTTATGGGTGGGATAAAAATAAAAATACAGAAGGGAGAAGAGGAAAATGTTATATCTGAAAAAATAATCAGATTAAGTTTCGAATTAGCAGTGAGAAGAAATATTTTTGTGAGAGCTCCACTGGAAAATTAGCACAGATGGAGTGCTAAACTGCTGAAAAAGAGGTCTGGATGAAAAAGCAGATATGAATAGCCTTGGGAAGAGATGTGGAGCAAGTTGGAGGGTTCTTGAAACTCAGTGGCCAACTGTGGGCATTCCCCTTAAATATAACCTGATAGATGGAAAAAGCATAACACGATGCAGTATGGTATACACACAATATGGCAAGAGGAACTTTCCCTGAGTTCAGCACCATTAATTCAGCCAAAGCTACTTGAGAAGAATGCAGCCACAGAAGAAAGTAAATCAAGAACTGTGACATCTGCTCCAGGTTCCTTGGCCTAAGATGTAAAGAAGTAGCAAGGATAGTGTACAGTAAGTCCATTTTTCCATGTGGAAAGTCCCATGTTTATATGGAGGCCACAATTCATTGTTCAACAGCCATGACACTGCGCATAAATAGAAGTGCAATCCTTCCAGGATCAGGGACAACAGCCTCCCTAGAGTCACAGTGTATGAACTACAACATTGGGAAGTTGTTCTTTAATGAATTTCACTGTGAAGTATTTTGTACTGGACTTTTTTTTTTCCCGTGGGGGGATTTTTCCAGAGTTTGAGGAAAACTTCACCCCCCACCATGCTCTTAAAATCTTTGCTTTTAGGTACTTTGTGATGTTTTATTCCATGAAATGGATCTTAACTACCTTGAAGCCTCTTCATGGATAGTCCTTTCTATCGCAAACTGGGAGAAAAAAATCAGCATCTATCTGTTGTATCTCATTCACAATGAAGATTTAACTTCACAAGCTCCAGGGCAGCAACCCTATCTTGAAAATGGACTGCAAATGGGATGTTCTTCCTTCCCAAATACAAATACACATTCTTGTTTCATCATCTGGATGGATGAATTTCTCTAGACCAGTGTTTCTCAACCTTGGCAAGTTGAAAATATGTGGACTTCAACTCTAAGAATTTCCCCATCCAGCACACTGGCTGGGGAATTCTGGGAGTTGAGGTTCACACATCTTAAAGTTGAGAAACACTGCCCTAGATCCTTATCTCTCCCAGTCCCTACTTCCTCCGTTCTTGGCCTTTGATTCCTATATAAGGCCTTGCTTTCAGGTGTCTCCTACACAACTAATTCTGTAATAAAGCCTTCCCCAGCTTGGTCCCAACGTGGACTGCAATTCCTGCAATTCCCAATTGTTGGGAATTCAGGGATTTGGAGTCCAATATATCTGGAGAACAACAGATTGGGAAAGTCTATTATATCACAATACGTGGAAAAAGAGACATTTGTAAAAGGGATGGAATCTCAGCTTTGCCCTGCCACCCACAAGCACAGAATTGGGGTACAAGAGTGGGGGTAACCCCTCCCCCAGTTTCTTTCTTGAGTCCCACTTCTGCTCCCCTTGAATGTAATACACAATTCAAGGCAGCTGCCGGTTTGGGTCCTCACCAGCCACTTGGGTTCCCTCCTCCTGTTACAATCCTGTGAACCTTGGTTGTGTATGGAGATTTATTTTTGAAATTTGATTTTATTTTAGGTTTAATTTTGATTTGATATTTTTTTGTTTCTCGCCACTCCATGTTTTAAACTGAATGGCACGACATTTTTTTCCTTGAATCGGAGATTCCTGTATGGAGAAAATCAATTTCTATATTTGCAATAAATTTCTTATTAAAAAAAAAGATAAATGATTAAGAGTGTGGACGCTTGACTTTGTGTTCTCCTTCTTGTCAATAAAGAATCTGTAGCTGAGCAGGATTTTTGTAGAATAACTTGTGAGAGATTGAAAACTGGCAAAAAAGAAATATAATTAAAGCATAAAATTTACTATTGTAAGATGTCAAAATAGCCATCTTTAAAAGAGAGAATTAGATTTATGGAGAAAAAAGCTGACAATGGCTTCACATCAAGATCAGGTGCTTAACATACGGAGGTAAAAGGGAGACACATAGCTGTATTATTGTGGGTGTTTAGCATCTATTAAGCAATCTTGAGAAGTCAGCCCCCTTGCTCTTTACATTGCACTATATGGGGCAGGAGAGTGCTTACTGTTCTTTGACCAAACTCTTAAGACACAAAGAATTACAATTAAGTTCATAGAAACCAATGAACTTAAAATACCTGTTTTGCACTATGGTCTTTTTGCCTCAGGTGGATAAAAGGATCTTAAGAAAGTTAGTTTTGCATATGGAGATCAAAGAAGAACCAACTGGATTGAATCTACATATCCATAGATTCTTGTTCTCCACAGAAAGGACACCACAAAAATAGATGTCATTGTTCAGCCAATGTATTAGGGATGGAGAGTATGTGGTTGTCCAAATATTATAGGACTTTAACTAGTTTTAGCCCTAGCCAGCATAGACAAACATGAGAAGTTGTGAGTTGTAGTTCAGGAACATCTGGAGGACCACCTATCTTTGCAGCACATGGTAATATTTTTCAGATATGTGAGGGGGTGTCACACAGAAAAGGAGAACATTCTTTCTCAGCGGGTCCATGAGTCTTATTTACACAGGACTGCTTGAAGGTGTCTTCTGTTTGAAGAGATGGATTCAAAGGCAAATAACTATACTAGAAAGGGAGGGACCAGCAGTAGCTTTTAAGTTACCCATGATCTCTCAGGGCCTGGACAGCAAATAGAAGGCATGACACCAGTCATCCAGTCACAGTCTTTGCCATGGACAGATGGGTTGCACAGAAATTACAGTAATTCTTCCTAAGAACATGCAAATCCATGACTTCTTTTGTTCTCATTTTTCCTGATGTGTTTCTTCTTTGTTGCCCATTTTGTAAGAGGCTGTCCTACTTCTCTGCTACCCCTAAGAGCAGGACTAAATCTAATAAATAAGCATAAATTACACAAAGTTGGATTGTAGTTAAACTTTAGGGATATTTCCTGAATTAAAAGCAGTGTGACAGTTAATGAGGGGAATGTGAGCTATCCTTTACAAAGATTTCTTAAACAGAGGCTGGACAGCCATCTGCTGGGGGGTTCTCTAGTTCTTGATTTCCTCCGTTAATGACTTATAAGACTTTCTCCAATACTAACATTCAGATTGACAGAGTTGAGTTTGAAACATTGCTCAAAAAGGATATCATCTTGTATTTGCAATGCGTTGCTAAGGAACATCCCTCAAATTTATGAAAAAGTAATAAAACATCTCTGGTCACATAGAACATGCCTTCCCCTTCCCATCAGTGAATATTATTGCCAGGACAAATTCTACTTTTTACGGTTTACTTTCCCTTGGCACTAGACAAAGGCTTCCTTTTTAAAAAAAAAATAATAATATAAACAGATTCTTTGCCAATATAATATAGAGAAAGTATACCAACATGGGCTTCCAGGCTCTTCCCTGCCTTACTCTTTGGAGAATAGTTGGCAGGTCCTATAATCATAAGCTTTCAAAAAATGGCATGAGTGATGGTGTCCTTAGTTTCATTTAGAGCAGTGTTGTCCAAACTTGGCCACTTTAAGATGAGTGGACTTCAACTCCCAGAATTCCCCAGCCAGCATGGGTCCACTCATAAAGTGGCCAAGTTTGGACAACACTGATTTAGAGCATCAGTGTAAGTGTTGCATTGATTCAGGTGGCTCAGTTCTCAGGTTGCAATGTAAAGCAGGCCTCTGCTTTGGAGATAATCTCATCAGGTCTGAAGTACCTTTTGTTCCATGGTACATGACTGGCTTTGTGTAGGAAGCAGGAAGAAAAAGGATGCCTGAGTGACTTGGCAATCTGTTCCCATTCTTTGAATAAAATGTCTAGTGATTAGCACATTTCCATTTGTGGAGAAATGTGTGAACTAATAACTGAGTCAATCATTCCTACAATAAACAACCTTCTTTAGTGGCTGGATCCCAGCTTGATGCCCACAGACCCCTATGTGCCTGCAAACACTTCCCTTGTTGTCCACCCCAATAATCCAATAATCCATTCCCAGTATGATTTCATTTTTTTCCCCCAGTTTACTTTTTAAATGGGAGTCTAGCATGCTAAAGCAAAGTACCAGCCTCAGGCATGATCTTTATTTTCAAGAATGTTTCTAGACTTCGTCTACTGTATACCCTGGAGGTATTCCTCGAAAATAAAATACATTGAACTCCAGATCCACCCAGTTTTTAAAAACTGTTTTTACTCTTTATCTACGGACAATTAGGAGAGACAGACAGTATCTTAAAACAGGGATTGGCAACATGATGTTCCTAGCAGCAGGATATTCATTTACCCTAATATTGCCAAAAGGCTCATAATTGTTTAGTAATATCAGGCAAGATAATCTTAATTTAGCAAAATTATCCTTACATCTCCCCAAACATGCTGTTACTGTGGGCTGCCTGGGATTGTTGTATAAGTTCTATAAAGAATAAAATATAAATTCAGTATAAGCCATACAAGTTCTATACATACATACATATATACATACATATATACATATATCTGCAGTTTGTGTGGGACACCAGGACCTATTGTACTAAGCCAAGAGAGGTTTGCTTACCCTAGGTTTAAAGAGTTATTAGGTGGGCGCATTACCATCTATGACATATGAATGCATATCTTTTGTCCCAGTGTTACCACTATCCCCACAGGAGACTATGTGCCTTCTCACTTTGAGAAAATTTGCCTTTTCCCATTAGTAGATAGTTCAAACTTATAGGATGATCTTTCCATAGCCTCTGCAGTTTCTTAGCCACGCAGGATTCTGCAGAGACCTACAGAATATTCTTCCCTTTCAAGAAGTGATACAGAGCACAGAAGTGAGTAAGAAATAATAAGCCAAAAAAACTAAAGGCACATAATAAGAAAAATAAAAGACCAACACTATTTAATCTGCTGTTTTATACCTTTCTAACCTGGCATGTCATCCTTGTTTCTGTCACAACCATATACCCTGTCATCCATGATTACATTACATTCCTCATTTTTCTCTCTTTTTCAGGATCTCACCAATTCTATTCCATCATGATTTCTTTGCTCTTCACCTTCTCAGCCCATTTACTCTTCCTTCATATATTTGTTTTGCCATTTGATCTTTATTCATTCCCTCTATAATGACCGTGGCATTACGAAGTACTTCCTTCATACTGGTCCATTATTTTTGTATTGAGTCAACATTCGTTCAGCAGCCATTCATTTGTGACTCTATCCCTTCTCACAACTTGGTTTTTTGTTTTCCTGACATACCCAATTCTCACTTCATGATAAAGTGGGCAGAAGATTCCCCTAATATATAGCCATTTTGCTTCTTTAAACAAACATTCATTCCTTGCAATAGACCACACACAATCCAGTCTTTCCTCCAGTGTTTGCACATTTTAAAATTTTCCTATCCATTTTCCCATGTTGTGGAGATACACAAAGTTATTTACTTGCTCCAGCTATGTATAATTTGCAGCCATTCATTTCTCCGTCAAGCACGGCTGCCTTGGACTTTGATACCCTAATTTTCAGATCCATATGCCTTGTTGCATCATATAATTTATCTAACATTCACTACAAATCATTCAGATTCTTAGCCAATAACATGGCACAACCTGCATACAAATATACATGCTTATGCACATCCCTGAGCAACACACTTCTAATGTCACCACAAGCATTCATTATATTTTTACCTATAAACACATTCAAGACCAAGGAGACATCACACATTCCTATCTTCCTTGCTGCTCAGTGTTCAACCATTCACTAAGTATTCTATTTAGTCTGAGGTATGCTTGACTTCCATTATATGCCACTCTTACCACCAACCTTCAATTCTATATTCATGCAAAATGTTACAAAATTCAAGCCTATTTCATTCAGACCTATTTAACAACAACTTTCTCGTTCACATTCGCACATTTTTCAGTGTTCTTTTGAAGAGCAGAATTGGGTCTGCATGCCCTCTGCTCAGCATAAGGCTGCACTATAAGGCTGTCACTTCTCATACCTTTGCAGTCAGAATTCTGCCAAACACCTTCCCAGACAGGCTTGACAACTAATTCCACTGCAGTTTTTGCATTCATTCTTGCTATTTTTCAGTTTATAGAGGGGAATGGCAACAGAATTCTTCCAATCATTAGGCAGTGGTGCAGTCATCACATACTAGTTAAACAAGTTGCACAACCATATCGTAAGCAAACACACCTACATTTTAACACTTTTCCAGTGACACCATCTACATCTACAGCCTTACCATTTTTCAAAATTATTTTCTGTTTATACATATTATCCATCTTTTTTTATTATCAATTTTGCAACAAGCATCTTCTCTTGCTTTTTTCTCATCCACAGCTTCTTTCAATTCACCATTCCACCAAGCATCTTTTTATACTTACTATTAATGTAACTTCCACTGTGTCACCACTGTGACACTCTGTAATATAACTCTTTTTCATTCTATTCCAAGTAGCTTTCAAATTCTCTGTCTTTAAACCAACTTTCTATTCATTCTGTTGGGAGTTTAATCTATATTCTAAGACTTCTCTTCTTACTGTCATTCTACATTCATTCACTTCTTTTCTTTTCTTCCCTATCCATTTACCCCAAGATCCACACTTGACATTACAAAGAAATGGTCTGTTCCATATTAGAGCCTCTCATTGTCTTTGTAACCTTCACTAGTTCTCTCAGTCTTTCATCATAAACAATTAAATCAATAATACTTATAGATTTATGTTCTTTATATGTATATTCTTATAGAGTCTTTTGCCATGTGTATATGTGAATATATTTACATTTAAACCTCTTATCTGAGACAAATGGATTTTTGTCTAAGCAGATCTTTGCCAGTTACCATATTCATTCATTCATTCATTCATTCATTCATTCATTCATTCATTCATTCTAATGGCCCAATTAGTTTTTCTGTAATGTCTCATCATTCCCAGCCATCTATTCATATCATCTAGCAGAATAATTATTTTTCTCTTAAATCACATTCATTCAGTATATTGCACAATCTTCTCCCAAACTATCTGGTTCTTCTATTATCACCATTCACTGGAGCGTAATATGCAACTAATGCCAACCTATGTATTCCTACTTTCATAAACATCATAACAAACTTGATGACACTAATTCATGTTTTCTGACATATATTTTAGCCCCTTCATTCACAATTAAACTTACCCTGCATGTATTCATCAGCTCCATTCCATAATATCAAAATGCTTCTATGCAGATTTAGTACAACCTCCCTATCTTTATTTTCTTTCATTTCTTTTGTTAACTCATGTTCTTTGACACATACTCCTTTTACATTACAAATTGTAATCCTCCATAAGCTATGTTGTCACCAAGTGGGTCCACAGATATGGACCTCTGTCACACATCATTATTCTGATCAGTCAAAGCTTTCATATAATGCTTCTTAATAATATAGAGAAAGTGTATGCTAGGTTACCAGTCTTCATCCTATTTTGGTCATATGCAGCATTTCCTGCTGACAGTAAGGAGTGTGAGACTTCAGAAAGGTTAAAAAGCAATTAGGATGGAACTAAAAAATCATCTAACCATGTCAGTTTTCTTGAAGCTTCAATTATATCAAGTGCTGGATCAATACCTCCCTTGCTGAGAATAATTGTCCAGACTCCTAATATTCCCGAGATCTGCCAGGGCTTACATCTGTTGGGACCTCTTCTACTCCCTACACAGACTCCTTGCCCCAGCACAGACCACCATAACAAACACTCCATTTCATAGACAGCCCACTGTTAATGCAGGCTGAAGCCAGCCCAGATGTTCCAGGAGATCATTGTTTTCTCAGCTATTGCAGCAGAAGATGTCCATCTGTACTTTCTAGGTCACATGGAGGAACAATCTCCAGAGATCACTTGGCTCCAATTGACCTACTGCAAAAGTGCCCCTCCCATCTGGCCACTGAACTCAGTGCATCTATTGCTATTTGTATTATTGCTGAGAAACAAGACTTCTTTCGCACATCTATTGGTTTGATCAGGAGAGCTATCAATCACACTGAAGATCAAATGCAGGTCTTCTATGAGGCTGACTGATGCTCATTGTTAAGCAGAAAGTAACACTTTTTCCCCAGATGGAGTGGGGGGAAGCAGCTGCAGACTGCATTTCCTTTTCAGGTACCACTGTGAAAGACAGATATGTGCTCAAGGGCTGCACCTTATTATTATTTTTCCTTCTGATGCATTTTGAGGACATCCCATGGTCCAGCCTTTAAAAGCAATGTTTTTTTCTTACTAAGCTTTTATTGAGGAAGGTCCACAACCACAGGCTGATATGCCCAGGCATCTTTTCAAAGCAGAGGTGTTAAATGCAAGCAATGAGGGACTAAGTCAAAGAAGGCTTCCTCCCCTGAACTTCTTAAGAACTTTCAAGCAAGGGGAGAAACTCTTTGGATAACTAACATATTAATCCCCTCTTTGTCACCTCTTGCTCAGGCAGCCAGTTATCTCACCTCCCATTATGTGAGTATTTTTTTTTTATTTGGCTGCATTACAATCTGTTTCTAAAAAGTCAGCTATGAAAAAGAAGGGCAATGGACTTGTGCAGGAAAAGTTATGCATATGTGTGTGCTTACCAGCGCTGCCAGTTCAGAATTTGTTTAAACCAGAGAGGTGGTCCCATCCTAAATCCTGATGCTATGATCTTGTAAAGCCTAATTAATTAAAACAAGGCTGGATTTGAAGGCCTCAGTCCAAAACTTGGCTTCAAAGCCTCAAGTCTGATCTTGTGCCCTTGGACTGAGCTACTTGCATTTCAAGCTTGGAACAGACTGGTGTCATGCCTTGCCTGGGGGAAGAAATGCATTTAAAAGGTTGAAAAAACACCAAGTCAGTAGCAATTAGGATTGCCAGAAGAAGAATTCTTCAAACAAGCCCTCCTGTGCTAAGACTTTGGGAAAAAGAACCAATGGGGCAGAGACAGATATCCTACATATAGCACAAGTCAGACATGCAGGGGATGAAGTAGAAAAGTAGAGGGGATTAATTAATTAATGGGGCTGGTTTGAGGCTGAGCAGCTGCCTCCCCAGTTGGCAACCCAGGAGCAACCATGGAAATCTTTAGGATGTATCTGCCTGGGAAGAGAAGGAGGTGGAAGGAAAGAATCATGAGGTATAACTAACTGCCCTGAAATTATCACACCTTTAATTATACATAAACAGCAACACTAGTGGCCTTGTTGCTGAAGCATGTGGAATACTGTTCTTTCTATTGCCATATTTTCCTCCCAACATTACCAGTGCTGTGTGGGGATGAATGTTCTACTGGTCATTAGGCTCCTTGGAGGCCTTCAGCTAGGACAATTCCCACTTTAAAGATATGAACTCTCATTGCCTCTGAATTATTAACCTGGATCACAAGCCAGGCAGACGCACAGAAAGCCATGCCAAAATCTTCCTGACTATAATGAGATGGTTTATGTTTCCATCCACATATAATAATTCTCTATAAATGTGCATTAGCATATGGGAAGTTAAGCAAAATGTTTATTTTGTTGGGGGTGGAGGTTATTGTATCTTCATGGCAAATTTTTGCAGCACCTAAGTGGTCATCTGAATTATTGCCTAGTCAAATACACCATAAGATGCCAAGCTGACAATTTGACAGCTGTTTGCATATGATGATGCTGCCCTGCTGATCTCAGAATGAAGTCAATGTGGATTATGTGTCATTCAGTTGCCTTTGTTACATTAGGGGATTTACTATCTGAGAGCTGTTAATTTAGTTCTGCTTCAACATCTTCAGCAAATGCACCTCTGAGAGATTGCTGATAGCCTACCGGGAGCCTATCCTTTGTCCTACTTTCTCATGAGCTAGGGCCAATTAGAGCTAAGTGTTGCCCCTAACAAGGCTGTCAGTTTAGGGTTTTGATACATTAGCAGAGGAGACTGAACTTTACTTCTTCTGAAGATGAATGTTTTCCTCTGCTGACCTACCCATCTACACTTTACCAATTGCAAAGAAAGGATAAAGTTGGCAGATGCTACATTTCTGGCAATTTGATCAGAGGAAATACTATTTTTTCAGTGTATCTGAAAACTCTATGGTGAGATAGCAGAATATAAGGGGGTGGTCTGTTAAGTTTAGCACTCATGCAGAGTGACTCTGTTCCAACTGGAGTTGTTGCTTTGAATCAAACTGTTACAGTGATCCAATTTGATATAGCATCTCAGCACAGAAAAATGAAGTCAGTCCAATGAATTAAGATGAGTCAATTTGATTTGGCCAACTATTTTGATCCAGTGGAAAGTTCACCCAATAGAAAGTACATGTAGAAGCCCCTTTTAACATTTAACGGGTTGTGCTCCAATTAGGTGTTTTGAAGATAAAGCTTGAAGCTTTATCACATTAAAGCATACCTTCAAAACATTACACAGTACTACTACAACAACTACTACTAGTAGTATAACATTCTGAATCATTGTGGAAAAGTCAAATGGTGACTTCAATTTACATGGTACAAAACATCTAGAACAGTTTTGATGCAGTATTGGGTCCTGCAAAGACCCTGGTGGGCTGCAAATTTGCCAGATCATTCATTGCTATCTCCACCACTCAGTGACATCTTTATATAAAATTTATACTGAAATATATCTTCAATTAACTTAATTTCTTGGCCACTGAGGAAGATCATAGCAGAAAATCTATAACAGTATCTATAAACAAATGAAGGAAATTTGATCCCGATCTCTTATACCTGTCCATATGACTACATGCAACTGCTAGTCAAACTAATGAAAGAAATGCTAAAAGAATCAACAAAAAAGAATTTCAAGGCATGTGGAATACAGGGAAATGACAGAACTAATTCTATAACGAAGGATTTTAAAAATCATCTTTTGAAATGTTTTGACTTTTGAAAACTACTCCTTGGCAGTTTTATTTTAAAGGTTTACAGTTAGTTGGCTTTCTTTACAGGTTATAATTGCTAATTTTTGTTTGCAAGAATTATACAAATGTTTCAGTGTGTTGGAATCTAGAAGAAATGAAGATATTTCCTCTGAGACTTACTGAATGAGGAAATACAGCATTAATCACTTCTTCTACTTTAGCCTTTTTAACTTTGGGGATTGAGAAGGACAACTGAATTAACAGGTTGTATGAGATATTATTCGAACTTATGGCCCAAATGTGAAGTCAGAAAGTCAGATATTTACAAAGGGCTAGTGAATATTCCTGTTATAGCAATTTCGCCTATAAAAGGTGCTGTGGGTATGGGGGAAATGCAATACAGTAGTATGGATGTTCAGGGAAAAGGAACTGTATGACACAAAAACTGCCTTTCAGAAGTGTTATAGCACTTGAAGTGGCTTATAAATTGATTGAGTGGTTACATACATACATACATATACTTACCTTCATCTCCCTGTGGTGGTACTAAACTGTGACCAATCAGGTTTCTTTGAACAAGTGAAAGTTACAATAACATGTGGATTTTTCAAAGCTACATTGTATTTAAGGCCATAAACTGAGCATAGCTTGGTAAATTGGAAGATAGTTCTAGGCTTAAGGTACTCCAACAAACAACATGGTTGAATGAGGAACCTGGATGCAAGTCTGTCTAGTCTAAAAAAACACACTTGTAATAACATGCCTGAGAACTGATTGTGTCAGGTTCAGCCCAAAGAACTCCAAGAGACAATGCAAATACAGTTCTGCTGCGTTTATTAGCTTCAACCTCAAGACAGAAATCTCACCAGACTGAACCCTAGTTCCCAAGCCAGCCAGCCACAACACCGTGAATTCCTTAGGGAGGTGCCAGCCTCATCTTCTTGAACTTCCCACGCTCCTGTTGGGGGCTAAAAACATGCTTATCTCCCTGAGCCTGGCCTTCATAAGTCCATTCCACACAGATTGCATTGTGTTATGGGATAGATCAGCTTTCCCCAGTCTAGAGCTTTCCAGTATATTGGATGATCATGTCCAGAATTCCTTTGGCCCTCTCATCCATGATCAAATCACAGATGAGGGAGGCCTCATTACAGACTGACCTGGCATTTAAGAGCAACAGCCAGAAGCCAGGGCCTCTGATGGTCTGCTGACCAGGTATAGGGGTTGAGACCAAGGAGCTGGAACACGGAACAGGTATAAAACATTGGTTCCATGTTCCCCGGGGGTGGCCTGCTCCTCATCTCCCACCACCACCATAATATTATGGCCTGCATAGATCTCCCCGGTGGCCACATCATCTTTCCAAAGGCCTGAGGGCTCCATAACAATTAATTGCATCCATCCCCGGAGAGGGAGAAACCAAGCACCCTGAGGTACTTCAGCTCTACTGGCACCTGGCGCCCACTTCCACCCACTCAAGAACAAGAACACACACACATATAAACAGAAACACCCAACCTAACACCCAAGCCCCCCCCCAGCCACTCTCACCCCCTCCCTTCTCATCCACCTCACCGAATCAACTCCCTTCTCTGGCTCTCACCCTGAGAAGGGAAACACGCAAACAAAGCACTTGGCTGACAAAGTCAGGAGAAAGATACTCCTCTCCCTCTCTTTGGACCTTTGAAAGGCTCGGGGGGGGGGGAGGGGGTGAAGTATCCACAGCAGACTGCCACTCTGCTGCTATCCCCTCACCCAGCCACTGCCAATTCTCCAATGCCCCAAAGTCCTGGCTGGCCTCTCCAGATGAAAAGTCTCATGGAGTCATAGAGTCTGTACAAACACATTGATCCATGTCCCAACGACCAGTCCACTGACTTTTCCTCCAGCTTTTCCTCTGGTATGTTAAAGCTGCAGGTAACAGGAATGAAAATAGCACCTTCTCCATGCAACACTCATGGTTTATTACTGACTGATAGCCAACGTAATACTGTATAGCCAAACTCCAAAGCCTAAGAACTCAGGGCCTTGCAGACCCCCAAAATCCTTTAGAACCAAACTGGCTCCCGTCATAGGCATCCATAGATTCTGGTTTTAGTGGTCCTGTGATATTTGCTATGGTCCCTTTAATCACAAACTCAATTGCTGTGAGATTAGCTAGCATTATTTGACCTGCCCCCAACATTTTTTTCTCTGCTGTGTCAGAATCAAGCTATAAGTTTCAAGTTCATTCTGATGATACAGCGAAGAATAATATGATATCTGAGTTCGAAACAATCTTGGAAGTCATTTAGTTCAACCTTCTGTTAAAAGCAAGGTCTATAATGCAGGATATAACTCCAGAGTCTGTGGCAGAGAACAGATCTGTTCAGAGTGCTCTCCTTCAGGGAGCAACCTGTGTTAGCAAAGGCTCTCTTAGAAAATGTCACATATTCATGTTGGCCCACACCAAGGAATGCTAGCACTTTAAAAAGATAAAGATTCTCTCCAGTTGAGCTGAATTCCTGGAAACTATATGGACACACTCATGTTGTTTTCTTACCAACAATATAGAAGTGGTATATCATTGCCTTCAAAGTTTTTTTTACTTCCCAGCCAATCCTAAAACTTACAACTTAAAGACTAAATCACCACTTCCCCAAAATGTCAAGGTATTTTTCAGCATGGCAAAACTAGACTTGCAGATAGCAAACTCAGAATTTTCAAAGGTGGATACAACAGTAAACTTTACTTTTGTGAAGAACCGAAGCAGTTTTGTCAGAAATTAACTGGCCCTGTACAGATACATATTTCCAAAATTCCTGACAAAAGCATGTTTTGAATCGATGAAGGGAACAGAAGCAGATTTTGCAAACCTAGCCAAACAAACGAGCAAACCAAAAAAAAAGCCTCCTCTTTCTATGGCTCACAGAAGAAACATATAACAAGTAACATTTACAAACAGAAATACATTTATGCCATAATAGACCATGATAGGATGTCAATGATTCTTACTAGGCTCACTAAGATGTGCTGCTTAGAAGAGAGCACTAGAGATGGGGAAGTATCTCAAGAAAATCAGCCAAGGCAGGAGATTACACAGCATTGCTCTGTTTTTCAATTAAGACTACAATCCCATCAGGGGTCAGGCATCTGCCAAGATTTCACCCCTGTAAGATCTCACCCCTGACTCTTAAAGCCTCCTTCCTTGTTCCCCTTTCTTTTAGCTGTAACTGCCTGTTTATCTGATCTTTCTGTACATACAAGGAGAAAACTATCAGAGACTTCCCCGACACTGTAATTTGAGATACATCTGTTGGTTCGGCCCACAAGGACAGGTCAAACAGTGGCATTAATGAAGGTGAAGTGCAGTTACTCTGGACACTTCTCTTTAAATTATTGTTTAATGAACAAACAAAACATCAGGGCAAAACCTAAGAACACTGAGTTTTTTAAAAGGAAGATAATCAGAAGCAAATGAAAAGGAGAAAACTGAAAAGAACCTTGTGTGTGTGTGTGTGTGTGTGTGTGTGTCCTAATACATTGCGCTCATCTATATGAGTGCCATTCTGGAAAGCAAAATTAAATGTGGATGTTTAAATTATTTACATTTCTCCTTTAGATCACATATGCAAACATTAAATTTGCATACATGAGGATAAATGAGGGAAATACAGTAGGAAAAACTTTGTTAATAGAACTAAGAAATGGTGACTAATTCTAGGATTCTTCAAAGCGTTTTGCTGTCATGTTAATTTTTTAAAGCCAAGCAATTTCCCACTCCTTTAAATACCACTGAACCAAAGAAGCTGACATTTAATTTTCCACCCTGGACATGTTGTTCAGAGGTCCCTGTATAAGGTGTAGAAATAAATGGCTCAAATTTTGCATGTATAATTGTAGTTTAGAATGACAAAAAGGGGCTGTAGTACTTGTTATTTTAATCTTTTGTTCCACAGGAAAAGATCATCACCTAAATGGACCCAAAACTGTGAGAAATGTCTATCCTAGAAGGTTAATCTCTCAAGCAATCTAAACTGAATTGATTTTTTAAAAAAAAAAAAACTGGGGGTTCTGCTGAGTTGATATTGGTAAAATAACCACCCTAAATGATCAGTGAAGACTCTGAGAATGGTGTATGGAAACATGCCAAGGAATGTTTCAGTGTACAATTCCACAAACTGAAGATGAGTTCATACTTAGGGGATATAGGTAGGGTCAACTCATTTCTTGTAGTAAATGAATTCTAGTGAGTGATGAGAGTTATAATCTTCCCATCAGAATGGATTCAAAATCTTTACTTTTTCAAAATCCATCCTTCCTTTTTTGTAAGTAAGTTGATTTTTCTTTTTTCTTTTGGTAATCTACTTTCAGAAGTGGTTGTCCCCCCCCCCCTTTTTTTTTTTTTTTTTACAGAGTAGGGCCTGAAAGGCTAACTGTATAGACTTAACCATTAAAAACAGTTCTACATAGACACTGAAATTACACTACTTATCCACCCTTGTTGCATTCATTGATAGCCATCCAGCCGCCCTATTTAGGGTGACCCAGTCTCTATTAAGTAGGGACAGGCCACAGGACCATCTGCAGGGCTGTTGTGAGGAATATTATAGTAGTTAAGTCACTCAGACTTTACATGAAACCACTGGGTGAGGTCATCTGCCAATTTGTTGTTTAGTATCATCAGTATGCTGATGTTACCCAATTATATCTTTCGACCCCAGACTAGTCAAGTGAGGTTGTTGAGGTCCTGTCCAGATGCCAATCCTACCAAGACTGAATGGCTGTGGGCATTGAGGCCACCTGGTTCTGGGGACATTCCATCTTAGACCTTTGTTGGGATTGCACCTCCCCATTCAAGGGTGGTTTGCAATTTGGGGATGTTCATGGACTCACAGCTCCTGCTCATTGAGCAGGTGACAGCTGTGGCCAAGAGGGCCTTTCATCTGTTGCACCAGGTGAGCCATATCCTAGATAGGGAGGACCTTCAGACAGTCATCCATGCCCTGGTTACCTCATAGCTCAACTATTGCAAAATAATCTACATGGGGCTGCCCTCAAAGCTTTAATTGGTCCAGAATGCAGCAGTGTGGGCTGTGATGGGCATGTCTCTGTATGCCCACATGACACCTCTGCTCTGCAAGCTGTACTGGTTGCCAGTTTGGCAGTTTGTTTCTGGGGGTGATTCAAGATGATGGTTATAATCCATGTACAGGATTATGAAAGAGAACACTGAACTTTTCGGATTTTAATTGTAAGCTGCCCAGAGTTACCCTAGAGGAATGAAAGGGCTTCATTCCTCTAGCTCTAGCTAACATAGCCAATGGAATGCCAATCCCAAAGACCACAGATTATTATCAATCATTGCAGCTTCCTTGCTTTCCTTCCTATCAACTTTGCATACAGAAGATTGCCACTGTGAATAGGAGAGAGACATAGAAAAATAGGATAGGAAGGAAAGTTTTGTGTTAGTAATAACAGTTTAGCATTAACAAAGTTATCCATATTAATTAAAAAGCAATACAAATAAATAAACAACAACAAAGTTCTCCAAATTTGTTGTGTGTTGTCTGTGTGCCTTCAAGTCAATGTTGACTCCTGGTGACTGGCTAGACAAGTCCCTGCAGTTTTCTTGGCAAGGTTTTTTGGAAGTGGTTTGCCATTGCCTCCCTCCTAGAGTTGAGAAAGAGTGACTGGCCCAAAGTCACCCAGCTGGCTTCATCCTAAAGTGGGACAGACTCACAGACTCCCAGTTTCTAGCCTGATGCCTTAACCACTACACCCAATTGGCTCTCTTTATATTAGTTCCCCAAAATATTTTTCCACCTCTAGTCCTATATCTCTAATTAAAACCTAGCCATTCTGTTTTTGCCACATGGCGACCTGTAATCCTATTCTTGCACAGCTGGGAATAAGTAATGTTTAAATTAAATAGAATGTATGATGCATAAATCTAGGCTGCTAATCTGTAATCTTAACCTAGGAGCTAAATCCTACATTAATACATTTATAAATCCTACATTCGTACATTATCATACATTCTTTCACTTGTTCTTCTTCTGTTTCAAATTTCAATAGAAGCCTATACATTTTAGCAATTACATATTCATCATTTGTACATAATAACTTTGTCTACTTTAAATCTTTCTAATAACTGTAAATAAGAAAACCATTGGCAACTATGTCCCTCTGCCATCAGTGCTCCTCTTGATTTTATTCTATATTCCCCTTGACAAAATTCTAGTATCTCATGATAAATTAGCCAGTTGTATTTGCCTATTATTTCTCATCTATAAAATGCTTCTTGTGTTGACAGCTTCATTCCATGTCTTAACATAGCTATTTTGAAATAACACACAGTTCATATTTGTCATAGTGATACCCAGATATTTTACCTTCTTCTCAATCTTAAAACCAGTTTTATTCATAACTTCTGTTTGATTTTCTATTTTCATGTTTTTTGTTAACAACTTTGTCTTCTGCTTGTTGATCTTAGAATCTGTTAATGTATCAAATTCTTTTAGTTTTCCCATTAATGTTTCAATTCTCTTTAAACGATCTTCCAAAACCAACACCAAGTCATCTGCAAAAGCCCATGACTTACAAGTTTCTTTTTTGATCTTTACTCCCACAATTCTTTCATCTTGTCTTATATCTCTATTCAGTATTTCAAGAACCAAAATAAACAAGAGAGGAGGCAGTGGGCATCCCTGCCTTGTTTCTTTTTGTGTCTCACGAGGCTTTGTTAAATCTCCATCAGCAATTATTTGTGCCTTTTGTGGAGTATAAATTGATCTTACCCATTTTATAAAATTCTCTCTGAAGTTCATATCTTCCAAAACGTTGACTAGGAAAGCCCAATTCAAATTGTCAAAGGCCTTCACCACATCTAAGAAAATCAATGTGGCTTATGTTGCTCCAAATATTCCAAAATAGCCAACACATTTCTAAGATGATCCTTTAACTGTCTTTTAGGTAAGAACAAACATTGATCCTCATGAATAAATTCTTGCAAAATTATTTTCAGTCTATCAGTCAGAATCATGTAAATAACTTGTAGTCATTATTCAATAATGATATCAGCTTATAGTTATAGTTTCTTGTTAAAGCCAAATCTTGTCCCTCTTTAGGTATTAGTGCCATATTGGCCACTTTCCAACTCTCTGGCATCTTTCCGCCCTGTAAAACAGAGTTCCTCATATTCTGTAAAGGTTGTAAAAGTTCACCCTCAAAACATTTATAATAAGAACCTGATAATCCATCTGGTCCAGGCATCTTTCCTGATTTAATCTTTTTTACAGCTTCAGAAACTTCCCTTATCATTACAGGTCCATTCATAATCTGTTCCTCTGTAACCCTCGGTAAATTTTGTTTCTTTGGGTATTCATCTATTTTCTCCAGAGAGATGTCACTTGCTTTATATAAGTTAGAATAATATTGATAATAATATTGATGAATTGCTTTTTGCATGGCCCGCTATCCGTTAATACGGTGTCTCCCTCTTGTAGTTTCAATATCATTTTCTTTTCTTTTTCTTTTCATAATTTATGAACAATTTCCAATTGTTCCAATTTATGACAACCATTTCCCTGGTTTCTTTGCAAACTCAATTTTTTTTTTGCTTTACATAGTTCATGTTTATTTCCATTTCTCTTACTGTTAACATAGATAACTGTCATCGTAAAAGCTTAATTTGTTGAGAAATACTTATTTTCTCTGGAAGTTTCTTTAATTCTTCTTCTTTTCTCTTTATTTCCTCCAAAATAGCTTTTGTTTACTCTTGCCTCTTTTTCTGAGTTCACTAAGCAAACTCTGTTTCATAATCAATTTAAATAATGTCTGGTAGGGAAAAAATCTGGCACTGGTTACATAATATTCTCTCTGTGGAATAATAGCTCCCAGTATAAGTAGTCTTCTAGACAGAACATTTAAAGACAGAGATTTACCACATATGCAGAAACCCTTTTCCAGCTTCTCAATCACACAGTAGCACCTGCAAATTTGATGCACACCAAAATACAAAAAAAGAGAGGGCTCCATGGGTGTGGAGGGAAGAGGGAATGGCCCTTAAGGAGAGAGGAAGAGTCAGTACCAAGGCAACAATCAGACAAGCTCATTCCAAGATACTACTTTGAGTAAATACCTCAGGCAGGCCCCTCTGTACTTCACACTAAGATCAAGCGAGGGAGAGGGAAGCACATTCAGACCTGCAAGATTCTATTACTATAGCTATTACAATAAAAGTAGTCCTGACCTATATGCCATTGGTTTCTTAGTCTGGTGTACCTTATAGGGCTGACAAGGGGGGGGGGGCGTCTTCAGTGTGTGGACAAAAAAGTTAAGATGGCAGCCACAACAGTATCAAATTCTGTTTTTTATATGTGTGGTGCACATATGTGATCGTTCAGTTCTTGTACCCCTGGAAGCTTTTGATAATTTTAAAGACAGTTTTGATTTTCACATTCTTCAGGCGTATTGGCCTGCCACACCACCCTCTTCACTACTGGAATTTCTTGTCACAGAGTAGAGTAAGCAAACCAGCCAGCCATATAATGGAGCTTCCCCTTCTCTTGAAGATTTTGGCAATTCCCTGGTACCTCTAGCTTAGGTACAACTTAACTGGAGATAGATCGTATTGCCACATTGATGGTATTGGAAATTGGGGCCAGTGAGGATGATGCTGGGAAAAAGCACAATACAGTAGCTGTAGGTGAGTTAAGAATGAATTGGAGTCTCCATGGACTGTAGGGAGCAGAACTACATTGCTAAGGCTAACAATATTTTAGGAAAGTACTAATGTTGTAGCACAAATCACTACTGGGGCATTTCTATTAATACCCAGCCATTCTTTTCATCCTCCCAATGGAGAAAATCTATCCATGTGGTTGCTAGAAGATGAAAACGATTTGATGGCACATAACCAATCAATCACAATTCAATACTTCCTCCAGCCCTTTTCCGCTAGTCAATAAGAGTGCAAAATAAGCATTCCAGCCAGTGCTCTTCTTCCTCCATCATCATTGTTGCTACACCAGGCTTGTCTTACCCTGTGCATAAAATATAAAAGCTGTACCTTGAACCCACTGGGCAGAATGTGGGAAGGATAGCATGGTACAACCATGTCAGTCTCCAGGAGGGAGGGGGAGATTTGCAAAGCCAGGAAACAGTGACAGTTCCCACAAATGGGAAACCAGCCAGCCCTGCAATTCTAAAGGAAACAGTGTGATTCTGTCTTTGCAGCATTTTCTATGGTGTAGCAGCTGAGCTGGATATTAATCAGCTCAGATGCTGAAGATCTTCCCAAGACTGACAGCATTGTAAGGATACTGGGCACAACAACCATCACAGATTGGCATTGCTCATGTGTGTGGAAGGGCCTTTAATTAATTCAGTTACTCAATAGCTGGTTTTCCCCCATGAGTCAGGGAGGGGAAAAAAGTTTCCAATCCCTCCTCAGCGGAAGAAAGCACATCTCCATGATGTTCTGCCTTCAGAGAAAAGACACTCTTAGCCCCAAAGGGCATGCAACATTCTTCAATATGGCTTAAAAATGCTGTTGCTGCAGAAACCAGAGGCAGATATGGATGGGAAATGTGATGCAGCCTGGTCAGCACAGCCTCAGGAAATGAATCAAGAACATCAGTGTGTGTGCATGTGTGTATGAAGAAAACCATACTAAACAACAAAATATGTCTAGCCAGAAATGATGGCATTAAGAATTCATCGCTGCTTCTGTACTCAATTTTCCACCTCAGTGCTCTGTCCTGCATCTCTCGCCCAGGCTCTGGATTCTGACTGACAAAGCAGGAGGGAAGAGATGGGGATGTTGGCCAGGAGGCCAGGCCAGGTCAGGGTCTGAATCATCTCAGGCATACAGGTGTGAGTCTAAGGATGGAAAGAAAGCAGTGGAGTTTGCAGATGGGGAAGAAGAGGCCTGGTTGCTGCCCTTTGGCTTGCCGTGAGCAACATCATCATCACTGACTCTTGATTTTAACTGAGCTAGACCTGGATGTTCCAGCCAGGATTTGGGAAAGGAAAGGAAAGAACCAGATAAGCAACAAAGAGCTGTCTCCTCTCACATATGGGTGCTCACTCCCAGCTCTCACATCACTACTATGCTAATTAGCACAGATATGAGAATGATTTGTTATATTTCTAACTTGGAAGGGAAGGATGAAGGGGGGTAACTTTTCATATGTTAGGGAAAATGGATCTCCATGTAAAGGGTTCCATGTCTATTTTAGAGATGCACAAGAGATATGACCCCGGAAGGCTTTATGTATGGCCCCTGAGATCTACAAAAGTTGTTATCAAATTGCAATGGTTAATGTCAAAGAAGAAAAATAATTAATTCATGACTGAAGAATAATCAAGTTACCCATATTTAATTTTAATTAAATTCAGATTCAAATTAGATGGAATAAAATGATTCATTTCCATTTTGGCACCATTGCTTTTTGGAGAATACCCCTTGGTGCATCATTCAAAAGCCAAGTGTGGCCCTTGCCCTAGAAAAAATTGCACTCTTGTTTGCTCTGAAGGGCTGCCTAAGAATGGTGTTAGCTGCAAGCCTTACAGAGGGATATTCTGGACAGTAGGCTGAGCAGGTACATAGACCCCTTAGTCCTAGCCATTCCACTATGACTGATGAGTGCAAAATGTCTGTTTCAAGCATAGTGATTCTTCTATATGTGCATCTATATTCAGATGTTGTGTGTTGCGTCCTTCAAATGGAGGACTGTCCTCTGTAAAGTCAGATATTTAGCCATCATGTCCTGGAGCAGTAAGGAATTTCAGAGAGGGAACAGACATGCTATTATCTGCCACAGAGGTAACTGTAAAGTAGCAGAAAGCAGAATGCAAGCAGGGAAGCCCAGAGCACTGCAGAAAAGAGAGATCAGCTGAAGCAATTTTTCTTAGCCTCCTTTTACACATTATTTTCTCCACTGTCCATTTGTCTGTTTGCCTGATCTCTCATCTTTCTTTTTGTCTTTAGCACACAAACAGCCACCACAGAGATAATTGGTATTTTTTGACACTGTCTGTTGAGTGCTCCATGGCATAGAGCTGCCGGAATGAAGCTGTGATTCTGGTAATTAGGGCTAATTATAGGCTTCTGGACTGTGTAAACCACATCAGCTCTGTGAGGATAATGCTCCCTCTTTTGGGGACCATTGGGGAGAACAGAGGGGGGAAGGAAAAGAAGAAAAGAGAGCCAGAACTAGAGACCAGGCATCAAAGGTGAGATGGGAGCAAAGACTCTTACAGGTCACCTTAATCCTGTGCCAAATGGGAACATCTGTTTGTCATATGGGTGCTTTTTGTAATGGTGGTGCCAAGCATTGCATAATTGCCAACATCTGATCTGAAAAAGTTGCTTCTGAACTTCTAATGCTTGTGAGATCCAGTAGGGTCCACTTGGTTTATGCAGGTACAAAGGCTACTGGAAAGCACAGCATATGCTAAATGCCTCCCTGGTGAAAGATACAAAATTTGTGCAGATCAGGATTTGGTAATTTCCCAAGCATGATGGAACTCCAAATAGTGAATAACTACCCCTGTAGGAGGCTCATACCAACCATGTACTCTTGATGAGGGCCTTCCTGTAAAATTATAGACAAGTGCTACTGGAGGTCATACTTATTATCTGACAACCTCCCATTCAAGTGTTGTGCATATACTTTCATATGCTATTTTACCTTGGTCTGTGAAGTTTTAGGAAACTTGCTTTCATAGTAATTGAAAGACAAAATGAATATCTAAACTTCAGGATTTTCGGCTATTTATTGGGATAAAGGTTACAGCTGGACAGCAGAGTTATGCTTTCAACAGTAGGTTAATCACTTTAGCAACTTTAATGTTTAATCCAGCACCAGGAAGTTCTGTATATTAATTTTCTGCAGATCAAGATTTCTGGTAAAGGTACATAGAACTCTGAGTTTTGTTTTGCTTGAGGTAAGAAAAAAAAATTCTCCATTCTTGTGACAAGCCAATGAACCAGGAGCCAACAAATGTAGTGCCAGCATGTTGCCGTCTAACATCTGGTCCCTGTTAACAGCTAACTTATTTCTAAAAGCATGGGTATTATTGGTTGCAAGTGAAATAGCATCATTCCTTAGTACTGATCCCTGGAGAATACCACAGCTTTCTTCCTATCAATGTGTGAACTCTATTCTAAGGCACACTGTCATTGTCCTGCACTCAGACTTATGTATCCTTCATCCCATGTATCCTCCTTATGTCTCTTTATTTTCACAGATCCTCTGGTTGGCTCTGAAGGTAAGTCTTGAGATAGAAGGAGTTAGGGTTTCAGTTTTCAGTTTCATTAGAAGAACGTGAGTGATGTATTATACCAAAATAATACATTTCTACACTAGTTTTTACATTAGCTGGGCAGACTTAGCAACAGTGATTCATGGAAATCCATGTCAACTTTGATTCATGGATTACAATCCATTGATTTGGAATCTGATTTGTTCTTTTTGAAATCCATAACTAGTGGGCCTGCCAAGAATCTAGTTTATACTATACTTGGGGTCTGATAAATGTTTCTGCTCTATTGGTCTTTACTACTTGATTTTATATTCCTGAGCAGCTACTTGCATTTTATTGTGACGTATAAATGTTGAGGCTTGGTTTTTATTGCCCTCTTTATATTCTTGGGTAGCTGCTGTTTTGACCTTACGTATTTGTGTTGCTACCTTAAATTAAGTTTCAATTCACTTTAAACTGAGATTTTAAAACAGTAAGACTCTGTAGGCACATTGGGCATAGGTTTTAATGAATGAGTAATGAGGAAGTGCTATTAAAATAACAAACATAAATGTCAATCTGAATAGAATTACTTATGAGTAAGCACATAAGTTAACATTTCAATTGTACTCATGGTGCAAGTTAGCTAACTAATCATAAGTAAAGTTAAACATCCTATTTCAGTCAATAGACCAGCACATCTGCTTACTTCTGGTTGATATGTTTATGAATGGGTTGACATGTCCAATAGCAGGCCTACGTATAAGTAGGCGTTCTCATCAGTAAGCAGGATTTTTAGGAGAAGGAACTGCATCAGGATACACACATTGAGTTGGCTCCACCCAAAGTATCTGATAGAGTACTGCTTTTCATTCAGGGCAGTAAATTATAGGGCTGTGCGAAGCTTTGAGGGATGCTTCAGTGCAACAAAGCTTCGATCAAATCATCTGAAAGAAAAAAGATTTATGAATGAAAACATGTCTTTTAAGTGCCATGAATCAGATTGGGTGTCTGAAAGGTGTTTCATAGATTTGATAGCTTTGTGCTCCTTCTGGGGTTATTATAGTGGGGTTTCAATGTCACTGCCATAGATGCTGAAGGGAGTGTGAGTAGTATGAGTTGTATGACATGGGCTCTCAGACACTGATAGCTGGCCAATGAGTTTTGTCCCCACATCAAACTCTTTGCCCTTTAGAGATCTTTTGGGGTGGTAAGGCTGATAACACTTTGGGCTTCATTCACTTTCTCTGTTCTTAGTTTTTCTTCACATGTCCAACCTTGACTTTGCTGTCTCTTGTATTAAGGGAATGTTCTACTTCTGTGCTGGTCCTACCAACCAAACTGGAAGTTCAACTCAGCTATCAACATTCTGAATATGGGGTCAAGGCAGACCCGTCCAATATGCACTCTTGGGTCATACCTTACTTTTACATTCTACACAGATGATTGGAAGAACATCAGGTTGCTTGAAATTAGGGAATAGGACCAGGCCAACCCTGGCATTGGTCCAAATATTTTCTGCTTTTAAGAATAAAGGGTGACAGGAATACACATACCACTTTCTCTGAGCCGGACTCTTTTTGGGACATTATAGTTCACTCTGATAGTCTGCTTCTACTACCTCTGCTGGGTATTGTTAGTATGTGGCAACCTGACATAACCCAGCCCTGTCCAGTGAAAGCCAAGCTCTGCCAGTGTGCCTTACCTAGCATGACATTCAACCACTTGCCAGTGATTGGAGTCCTTTCCAGGGGGGATCTGCCTTGAGAAACAGCTGTGCTAAGCTGGAACCCCATAAAACCCAGTAATCAGAGGCAGCAAAGCTAAACAATTGCATAAGGGCAAATCATAGGCATTCTACAGTGATATCCAAACCTAACTCTCTAGAAAAGCAAGTGAAAATATAAGAGTTTATTTTATTTTTTAAGTGTCACTGTCTACATGGATTTAGTCAGTACAGCATAGGCTCTTTGGTGGATAATTTAAAGGGTGCTGTGCTATCCTTGCCTCATCTCTGCTCAGAGGCATCTTTTGGGGGGGGGGTGTCACAAACATGATGATGCACTTGCAACCATACAATCAAAGCCCCACCCCTTTTTGATGTGTGTTGTGAAGCACATAAAAAGGGCTCAGACTTCAATTGTGGTTGTGGGTGCCATTTTGATTTTTTCTTTACCTTTCTGCAGACACCCTATCTCTGCTATTCTGTTTGAAAAGATGTGCATGGGGAATATGAAGCATTCTGATGCCTCTCTATTGCAGCCTATGGATGGCTTTTTTTTAAATCAAATCTCGAAGCAGCTCAAATGGAATCAGTTAACCTTCAAATCTCAAATGGCAAACTTGAATGAAATAACTGCAGTATTTGAATTCGAATCTCTAATTTGAAATTAGAGCAGGTTGGCACTGGCTGAATAAATTGATAGTTTAATTCCAACATTTATTTCACTACTTTAGGTTTTCCTACACCTTTGTATTTAGTGATTCCCTGGCTTCAGAGGCAAAGAGCATTGGAAAGAAAAACAAGGTGGTCATATGGGTGGGAATTTATGTGGAGGCCCCTGGTCCATCCCCTATGCTCTAATTGGTAGCACTTCTCAGGAGGAATAGGTTTCAGTTCCCTGGTCCTTTGACTTGAGGCAGAGGATTGCATCTGGATCCCTCTTCAAACAAAGCATGCTCAGTGCTTGGCTACTGAACTACAGCCTCTCCTATAACATGCAGTATTTCTGCATGTGAATAGGCAGCTATAAAAAGAACAAGATAGAAAAGCAATGGACAAAACTAAAATTAACAAGTACTGCTGGCATGGCCCCAGAGCCTGAGGTATGTTACTTTCTGTCCTAGAAAGCTAGAGACACTGATTGTGGTTTTTATTGGAAAGACCTCAGAGGCACCTATTAAAGTCACAGCTTTATCTTTTAGCCATGAGCTATGTCCAGAATAAATGTTTTCACAAAATGTTAATATGTTGCTACAAAGCCAACATAGGTGAGAAAGGCAGGTGGAGGATACGCCTGTCTGGAGGTCCCAAATTAGAGCCAAGATGGATGGTGCTAGCCTTGGACAATGGGCTGTAAGTTGGGCCTTGTCACCCCCTCATCCCTTTCTGTCACCATAAGGAGCTGAATAGGGAGAAATGTTTGAACCAGGAGATCATCATCCACTTTTGAAGTTGATGAAACAATACAACAACTTCAACAAACTCTGAGCTGGGCAAACATCTGAAACAGAACTGGCCTAACTGCAGTGCACAGAGGTTAAATTTAGAAGTGATGGAGGAGAGAATACTTCCCTATACTGGATCAGATTACTTGCTCTGACTGGCAACAACTCCCCAGGATTTAGCCTGTAGGTCATTCACATAATCTGCTATTAGATTTGTGTGTTTCAATTCAGAAACACAATATCCTTTTCAAAGTGAGGGACATAGTTTACCTTTGAATGGCATATTGAAGACACAATCCTGCAAAAACATGGCACTGAGACAAAGAAGTTGGCTGGTCAAGGAAAAAAAATCCTAAATTTAATCTAATATGATTACATTCCAGATATTTCAATATTATTCCTGTTTGTCACATGAAAAATTACTATTTGGTGGCAAACCTGAAGAGGTTCTGGGAGCCACATGTGGTCCTGGACCATCAAGTAGCATACCCATTTTGATTAACTGTGCTAGAGGTTGGGTCTGGAACATCTCACTGTTTCCATCTCACTGTTTCCACCTCCTTTGTTCAATGCTCAGGCAAATTCATTCACATCAGCCCTTAAAGATTGATCTGGACTCAGCCAGAGAACAGGAGCAAACATTCTACAGCAATTAGATGATAACAAAGGGGAAACTGAAAGGTAATTTATTTTAAAGTACGTCTAGATCCCTTGACCAATAGCAGCCCCCAAGTTTCTGGTAATCGTCATTAAAGAAAGGAGGTAAAGAGAGAGTGAGAAAAAACTGTCACACTTCCAGCATTGTGCAAGCAGTTTGACTAGATGAATTGGTCCCTTCCAACTCATACACTTTAAGATTCTGTGAGATCTATAGTATCCCTCTGAACAGAAAGAAATATTAGGTCCAGTGCTATATATTGATTTTGAAAATGTATTGCAGTCGAAAACATACAAATGCCAGATGAGATGCTAAAGGTAAGAAACCACTCCAGGATAATCACAATCCAAGCTGGCAATTAGTCATCTCGTAAACATTAACAAAAGCCATTATTGAATCTGTTCTTCAAAATGTTAATTGTACTGTAAATTGACTCCATTCAACATTTAAAAGCTGTGGCTTCTGCAGGTCCTTAGAGGATTTAGCATGTCCTATCTCAGCACTGAGCTTTTTGTGTGTGGCTGAGTAGGCAGTTCTCATATCTTTATAGTCACATATTTTTAGAACTTGGGAATTGTCCTTCACCTAACTGGACTGTTGGCCCCTCTTTCAGTTTGTACTAGATGTAGTCATTGAAAGTGACTCTTTGGGTTTCAGATGTTAGTCTTTCCAAGTTTTATCTGGGAATACCAGGGGTTTGAACATGGGACCTTTTGCAAATGGAACTTGGAGTCTCCCATTGAACTAAAATAGCTTGGACCCTTAACTTTTATCCAGAATCCCATGCCTGAGATGTCTCTGATTTCAACATTATACAGAAAGAATACTTTTGCAAAATGCTACATTTTCTGAACATTTTCCAGCATGGACTGGAAAAAAAGTATATCTGATAAGAATTCTCCTTTCTACTGTTCTACTTTTAAAGGTTATTTTTTTAAAAAGCCCTCACCTTCTTAGTAGTTGGCCTTGTCTGTATTGCACTAAGCCATAATGGTTTATTTGATTTTGGTTTAGCATGTTCTGTTAACCCAGCATTTGTGGTTCAAAACCATGCTTTATGATTTAGCATGTTGTAAAAAATGCATCTAACTATAGTTAGTGGATCTCAGTGACCCATGGCTTACCAAACTATGCTTAGTGCAGTCTGTGAACTCAATAGTTGATTCTTAGGCTTCCAGGAGAATTAATGAAGGCTGCTGTTTTCCTGAATAATATATAGTAACCACACACATGTGCACACACACACACATTCAACTGCTTTGAGATTTAATTTAAAGCATGTACCCTACAATGAAGAAAAAAACCCACACAATTTGTTACAGCAATGCTGTCAGTGTGATAGAGCAGCTCCAGCTTAAAACCCCCTCATTTAGCGAGCAATTATCAAATTACTTGATAACAACATGCTGAACCTGGAATGAGTTTTGTGTTGTGAGAGGCTTTCTCCAAATGCAATGCATTATCCAGATGGTTGTCTTTTTTCCTCCTTCCTCCCATTTTTTCCAAACCTGCTTATTAAGAAGGGTCTTTTTACAAGGCAAAGGAAAAATTTTAAATCTACACTGGTTTAAGTGCTTTGAAACATATAAACATGCAATGTCTATTTATTTAATGTTGGAAAAAATGATAGCACTATCTACTTATGGCTTTATTGTTAATCATTTATATAGAAATTTTAAGTGCAAAGTCTTCTTCTTCTCCTCCTCCTTCTCCTTCTCCTTTTATTTTATGTGTCCTTGCAATGAACACATAAAGAGATTTGCTGAGCTGGAAGTCTTGCCTCTCTCCTTTACAGCTGTGGAACAATATATTTTGGATTTCCTTGCCCTGTTTAGGGTTACCAAATTTACAAATGGCCATTGTAAATGTGCCTGTAGAACAACTTTTATCTGCATAAGCTATTTTTCTTTTTTCAGAGGAAGCCTACTTATAAAGACGATTTGGCAACCACAGCCCTTCAACTCTCAAGGTATTTGACCACTCTTTCTATTTTTTACTATGCAGAGATATAAAAAGTAGGTGCACTAAAAATCTTACTGAGACCTATCCTTTTTCATAAATGTACTACAATTAAGATTAGGCAGAGTGATGGTCATGTTAGCTGTTGATACCCAAATTATTTAAGGTGGTTAGAGCCTAACCACCCTAAGAGAGCCATGTGAGGGACTTCTCCAAACTGGGGAAACTGACACTTTAATGGGAAATGTCATTCAATGTAAAGTTATACACTTTATAGTAAAGATTGCTTAATTTCTTATATCAAATTATGGTGTCTTAGATGATGCTGACTGATTAAAGAAAGATCTGACATTTGATAGCTTTACAGAAACTGTGACCTAGCGTGCTATTGCTTCTGCTGTAAAAAAGACTTGTTGGGGATCGTTAGGGAAAAAAATGGAAAATAAATCTGCCAATATGATAACAGCTCTATACAAATCCATACAGCAAACCTTCTTTGAATATTCTGTACAGTTTTGCTCTCTGCAGCTCAAAAACGATATCGTTGAGTTGGAAGAGATTCATGAAAAGCCAGATAAAATAATAAAGGATCTGGAACAGCTCCCATTTTTTAAAAAGTTACACTAGCTGGAGCTTTTTAACACAGAACAAAAGACAGCTAAACAGGAGCATAATAGAGATGAACAATATAATGTGTAATATGCTGGAAGTGAATTGGGAAAAAAAACTCTCACATAATAAATATTAGAACACCAAATCATCTAATGTTTGGCTGATTGGAACATATATTTAAACTATGGAATTTGCTGCATAAGATGTAGTGATGACAAGCCTTTGGGTGCCTTTAAAATGGAAAAGCCATTTAGAAGGCTAAGGCTGCCAATGGCTATTAATCATAATAACTCTATATCACCTCCATATCAGAGGCAGAGTTCATGATGAACACAAGCGGAAAGAAGGTGCTGTTACGCTCGTGTCATGTCTCTCACCCCTACTCAACTCCTCTGCTGAGGAAGGATAATTTAGGGCATCGCTCCCATTGCAATTAGTGGAACTAAGTTTAAGTAAATATGCATAACATTGGATTGCATGTACCATTCATTTTTAATGTGACTTGAGTGCTGCTTTGTTTGGAGGGTGTCCAAAGAAAGTTTAAGAGAAACTGAAGCATATTGCATCTGTGTGTGAAAGCAGTGACGGATCAAAGATGACAAGTGCTTTTTGAGAGGTAGTGACTTCAGAATCCCTTGCTTGCTTTTTGAAACAGAGTGACACCTCACAGAGCTGAATGGTCGAAAACTAAGAGGATGTTACTGTGTACAGTGTGTACAGCCAAGGTATTAGTTTTTAGTTTGAGTCAATCAGTTAAGCAGTAGTAGGAGATAGGAAGTAGCTTCCTTTTCATTCATAAGGATTTCTTGCTACAGTATGTGACCTTCTCCAGTGCTGACAAACATAAACTACAAACACAAACTCAAGTGGAAGGGAGGATGTGGCACAATATTTCCCTTTCCACTGCTTGCTTAGAGTGGCCCTCTGTCTTATTTGACAGAAAACCATTTTCTAGTTCATGGGTTGTCAAAAGACAGCTCTGTCAAATAGGTGTTTTCTATCTAAAGGGCATTCCAGTCCATATCAGTTTTAAAGACAGAGAGTTTAAGAAGAGGAACCCATTGACAATAAGCACCTTGGACAGCAGACAGAGCAGGCATTTGGGACACCTGTGGACATACAGCCTGCTCCAGTAGGATGTAGTACAGTGTATGGCTATCTCAAGGTTTATCTGGACCAGGGGCTGACAATGTTGGAGCCTGAGGGTCTCTATATAATACTGTGTCGTGGTTGGGATTTAGGGCTGAATTTGCATGTACATTTATATCTACTCACCAAGGAATGGCTGGGAAAAAATAAGCCATATTCTTCTTTCCTATTCAGCTATCCTGTTTCAGATAATTACATCTCAGCTGCTTTTAACAATGGGAAATCAGTCATCTTAATCAGGGGTGGAGAGGAAATTCCCTGCCTGCCCCCACCAGGGATCTGTCTACCTAACTACAAGGTAATCCACTGGGCAATGGGGAAAAGGGAGAGTTGCATGCAGACTATGGACCAGAGCTGCATATCTGAAAAGACTAGATGCTTTCTGGGGAAAAAAAGAGCAAGTTTGTTGGCTACTTTATTCACAGCATCATGTTGGATGCTGAATGTGGAGAAGGAGTATTTTGTTCTGAATTACTTATTAACAATTATAAAATCAGCTACTACAGGAAGTGCATACATAGTTTTCTGGGTATATGATCATAGAAAAATTAAATCTAGGAAATGTGAGGTCTTTTCTGTACCCTTGAATGTCCATTCTCACAGCCTCTCAGGAGAGGAGACCAAATAGAAAGGCTGCTGGATACCAGCAGACAAATGTTCTTGCCAAGTCAAATTGTTCTCCTATAATGGATCCACCAGCTGCCAATAACAAGCTTGGTTATTAATTGTTTCATGAGGGAGATAATGGGAAGTGCTGTTCTTTGTGCTTTTGAAAACAAAGGACTGTAATCCCAGAGCTATAGGAAAACTTCCCCTTCCATCTTGTAAGAGTTCCATAGGCCAATCAGTGATGTCTTGAGTGCTTTGATAACAAATGAGTGGGCCATTGGGGATGGAAACATCCATCAGGCAGAATCCAACCATCTCACATAATGTCAAACTTCACACCAGGTAGTCAATAAATTTTAACATTCTAGAAGTCAACCCTATATTTAAGCATTATTTTACAGAAGCTTCACCAATATGACACAGCTAGATAAATTGCTTTAGTCCAGGTAGAAAAGAAGTCACATATGCACAGAATACTATCTATCTATCTATCTATCTATCTATCTATCTATCTATCTATCTATCTATCTAGTTACTTCCCACCTTTTTTGAGAGAGAGAGAGTTCAAGGCAGTGTACTAGCACTCCTTCCTCTAGTTTTTCCACAGCAGCAAACCTATGAGGTAGGTTGGATTGAAAGAGAGTGACTGCCCCAGAAGCACCCAGGGAGCTTCTGTTGCTGAGGGTGGACTTGAACCTGGGTCTCAACAATGCTATTCTACCACATTAATCACTACATTACAGTGGCTGTCTGTGGGAAAAGGTAGAGATACGTTCTTCATGGCAAATTATTGTTTTAGTGTTATGCATACAAGTTGGATGGAATTGATAAGATGCTGAAAAAGAAATGGGAAATGAGTAGTTTAAAGAACAAAAGGCAGTATATGAAGAGGTGTAGAGATGTTGTGGAAAGATAGAAAGGTATGGAAAGGTATAGTGAATGGTATTGATATAAACTAGATTTAACTATTTGTAAACTCCCAGCAAAGAGTTCTGTCCATCCCCCTCAACATTTCTATGTTTCCTTGCTTACCAATAATCTTTTCTTGATACCATAGTATTCCTGTTTTCATATTTTGGGGAAAAAAACCCTACTGAATGCAGACTACAGCTTGCAAACAAAGCATTTTTTTTGTGGGAAAAGACGATATTTACATAAATTGTGTGGATTTATTTGAACCTCAAATAAAATATGTCTGAACACTGGGGGTTCCGTGGCAGCCAATTTGGATTTGGAGAGTTATAAAAGAACAAAGGGTATGAGGAAATTTTCATATAGGTTTGGACTCAGTTTATTGTACCAGAGGTGACGAAACCCAGATGGAAAGTAGCCAGTCCACTCAGGTCAGCTAATGGGCTCCCCATTGACTTTGCTTGTCAGAAGCTGGCAGTGAAGGTCACAAATTGTGATCACATGACTACGGGACACTGCGACTGTTGTAATTGTGAGCTGGTTACCAAGTGTCCAAATTGCAATTACATGACTGTGGGGACTGGTCATAAGTCTCCTCGTTCAGCGCCATCGAAACTTCAAATGGTCGCTGAATGAGTGGTCATTGAATGAGGACTACCTATACAAAGCAATCCCCACTTCTGAACTATTGCTGGAACGCAAGGCAAAGCATCTACAAAATCATGACTGCTACTTTAGTCTCGATCTCCCTAAGCCTGGAGAACTCTAATTGAAAGTACAGTGTGTACTGGGAAAAGTGTTTACAAATATATTTATTAAGGGAAATGTACTTACCCTACACATGATTTTGTGAAATCCCACTCCTTGAATGTGCAAATTAATGTATAAACAAAATGTAATCAGGAAAATTGCCCATCCTTCAACTTTCTCTCTGAACAGCTGCTAGTGTCACAATGTTAATCTGGTTTGCATTAACCCAGAGTCCTAATGCCGTGTTTTCAGAAAATGAAAAAATAATGCTTTCAGAAAAAGAATACACTGGGACCAGTTTGGTAATGGATGCGAAGTGTTTTCCTTCCTCATTGTAGCCACGTATACATTATAAAGGGCCTGGGGTACAGCACAACTGAGGTGTCAGAGTTGTGACCATTCAGTGAACCCCACAAAGTCCCTCCAAAACTGCCACCATATTTTATCATGTCAGAAGACAGAAATTATTAGATACAAGGGGAATAATATTATAAATTATACTTATTTGTTAAAATATATATCTGTAGAGAAAACAAATTTATTTTTGTCCTGGTTTTGCTTGGTACTGTGGCTCCTGACATGTCACTCTACTCAAAAGCCTAGCATGGACCTTGGGAAAACTTGTTGAACAACCCTAGATTAGGGAGATGTAGAAATGTTTGGCTTTTGTAGGTGATCAAATGTTTTCTGTCTGAGATGAAAATCAAAATGGACATCCTTTCCCATATTCTACTGATCAGAACTCAGAGGCTAACTCAGAGGCTTCTCCAGTAGAACTTCATCCTGCTCACTGCCATCTTCTGCAATGCTGACCATAATATCTTTCAGCTGAGTGGTCATCTCAAGCAAGGTATAGCTATTAAACCTTTCCTGAGCACATATTCCAAAGCCTGCGGCCTCCCAGCCTTCATTATTTTCCATCCTTTTCAGTCAATGCTTTGAGAAAGAAAATAAATGGACAGGCAGAAGAGTACTCTAGCCTCAAGGTAGGGCAATGATTTTTTTTTTTCAAACAGAGACTTCTCATAGATTTTCTAATGAATCTTCTTGCTTCCTGTCAGTTTTGTCTCAGATGCTCAGGTTGTTTTGATAGATACGTGTCAGCTCAGAAAGGGCTTTTGTTGATATTCACCTTAACAAAAGATCCATTTTCAACCTGTCTAACTCCTAAACTGAGTTTTCTCAGAGTTGAGCTCCATCAGACTCATTGGAAGTTTGTTTATGAATGAGGACCTTCAATTCATACAAATTCTCTCATCAAATGGACTTCAGTAGGATAGTGTGCAAATGCCAATAGCTGAAAGCAACAGATGCAAGGTGAATTTCCTGTCATTTTTTCTCCACAATGATTTTTATTTACTTTTTTTTCTGTACATGGTTAAGGAACCCACACCTTCAAAAATGTGTCGTCATTCTTCCTTTTTGCCCAACAAACTATTCAAGATGATGCCATCATTACTGAATAGCATGGATACAACAGGTATGATGTGTCCAACAAATTTCTTCCTAATGGATTTTCCTTCATAAATGACTCTTTGACTTAAAGCTCCATGTTGATTAGATGATAAACTAGGCAAGGAAGCAGAAACTATAGGGAGATAATGGGAATAATCTTTCAGTTTAGGCTGCTAATCCTTTTTAAGCTCTTCAGAGTCTTTCCATGAGGTGTTTCTAAACCCTGGTCCTAAGGATCTTTTCAGTTGAGATGCCAGGGAGTGGCTCTAAGGACTTGCTGCATGTAGTGGCTATGGACCTCTTACAATCATAACTAAGGAAAGCTAGAACATTACCATACTTCTCAACATCACATCACTTCTATTAAACTATTCCCAATTTAAATTTGGAAAATTTAGCCATAGAAAAGATGCTATTCAGATTATCTAACACAAGAGCATGGTACTTGGAGTCCTTCAAATATTTTGGAATTCAATTCCCCATCCATATCAGCCAACATGACCAATGGCAAAGGTTTGATGGAAGTCTTAGTCAAAACATTTCATCTTTTCCACATCCCACTTGGTTATTTTAATTTCCAATTTTACTTAACTTTGTCTATTTATTTAGTAGATTTAGAAGCTGCCCAGCTCCAAAATAACACTGCTCAATAAAGATGATAAAGTCATTGTTTAGATCTGTGTAGGGTTCTCAAGTAATAGTAGTCAGCTTTTAACTTTGCCATGCACACCTCTGTTGGCATATTATTAATGTGACTACAGGCATAAAAAGTAAATGCATGCAGGATCATACATGTGCTGCACACATCATCTCTGTCAGTGCATACTAACACGCACACATACACACATATATGCATAATATATAAATGCATATCGTTTTATGTGCACACAGTTAGATTGAAGATGTGTAAGAAATTTACATAAAATAGGAAGTGGGGTTTGCCACCAGAATCCCCTCCTTTATATGCATGTATATTGCCCACATGGGCATTAATGGCCTCAATGTGTGTGCTTTTCATAGTTATTCTGTATTTTGATGTTAATTCTATACCAAAGCATCCTTCTAGTTGGTACTAGCAAGGGTGGTACATGTAAAAAAGTCTTAGGGCTTCAAACACCCAGCCATGGCCACCTTGAAACCATCTCCCTCCATCCTGGGGACGTTAGTGCAGCATTTTTCCTTTCCTTCTGTTATGATAAAGAAGGAGCTTACCTGGGTTGCACAGCAGGCTTTTCTGATCCAAAGGGTCACAGAGGGAATGCAACTCTAACAAGAGAGCTATTCCCTACAACACACGTTTCTACACTTTCAAACTTTTTCCGAAATAATTATTTTTTAAAAAATCAATGTGAAGCCCAGCTTGGAAGTCATTTTCCTGTATGCTGAACTTTCAGGGGTAAAGTAACATATTCAATAGAGGGCATAAGGAAAGAAAAATTCTGACACATGAGCAAAAGAACAAGCTTAAAGGTCCATCACTCTCCTGTTGAGAAACAAAAGGGCTGTAAACTCTCAGATGGCCAAATCATTCTAACGCCTGATGCAGAAAATCCCACTATCTCCCTATATATATACACACACACACACACACACACACACAATGCCATCCAGTTGTGAGAAGATCCAGGGATACAGTATTTATTCAGAGCAGATGTTCTTGGAAGGAGGTCACCAAAGGCTTATGACATTTCCTGATAATTTTATTTATTTACAGAATGAGTGTAGAGCATATAGAATGAATACTCCCATAGTACAAAACTACTCCACAGCACAACTCCAGGTAGAAGCAGTCAAGATTTTAGAATACTTCTGTAAGTAATGCAGCCTCAAACTTCCCTTTCTATCTTCATGACTCTCTTAGCCTATTTCCCAGCTCAAAACTGCAATTTATGGTTGGACCTAGTTCTAACTAGGAGGAGAAAAATATGAACTGGTTAGTGGAAGACCTGGAGTTGACAATAAGGCAGTCCCCAGGTTAAGAATGTCCGACTTACAGACAACTTGTAATTACAAACGGGCTGCCTATTACTAAAAATGGTGGATAGTGTTCTCCTTCCTTGAGCTGGTGAACTGCTGAAGCAGTGCAATGTTCTCATGAACCATTGAAAACTGCTGAAAACAGGCCATATATTAAAAATACACAGCTTCAGCGGTTCATGAAAACATTGTGTGGCTTCAGCGGTTCACCAGCTCGAGGAAGGAGAACACCGTCCACCATTTTTAATAATAGGCAGCCCATTCGTAAGTACAAGTTCCGACTTACATACAAATTTGAGTTAAAGACAGGAAAGGAACTCATTCTTAACCCGAGGACTGCCTGTAGTCAAACTAAAAACGATATACCTAAAACCTTTCCTATTAACTTTCAAAGAAGTCTCAGGAATCCTCCTGGCTCCTACTTCACTTTAATGTTATTGCCAAAGCAGCCTTTTTTTATGTTCAGTGACAAGAGGCCACACATTTATCAATCTGCAGACACCAAAAAAGGAAACAAAAAAAGAGGAAATTGTCTTCATTTTAATACAAACCAATCTAATTCTTACTTTCTGAACCAATATGTGAACAAGAATGCAATTATCCTTTATTTGATACATGTCTCTGCATTTTACGATGCAATTCTCTGATTTAAAAAATGTGCAAAAATGTAGAAACAGGGAAAGGAATATATTCGAAGTCACCCCTAACCTCCTCCCCTGAGTATATTATGGAAAATAAAAGCAAATATGCACACAATTTTTTATGTAGATGCAAACTTGTATGAAAATTGCATTTGCTAACTTGTTACTGTTGCTTACCACTTACAGTCATTCAGACATGTCATCTAAACCTTACAGATAAATACATAAAAATAAATATTGATAGCTCTGCCTATTTTTAAAAAGATAACTGATAAAATCATGCTTAAAAAAATGTCAGTTATACAAAGCAAAATTTACAGATTCACCCATCCCAAGCAGCAAATGAGGGTTTCTATGTGCCCGTTGGGGGTAACATTTTCTATACTTTTCATTTCCTAGTGCTTTACCAGAAAACTAGAGCAAGCTGATGAGACATTCAAGAAAAAGAAATAAATATGAAAAAAATATGTTTGGCAAGAAGGGACTGATTTATAAGGAAAGTGTAAAAGAAGTATATTTAGCTCTGTTAAGCAATGACTAAGAGGACATGAGATAACCATCTGCAAATATATGACAGATGCAAACATGTCAAACATGGCATGGAAATTTGTTAAGTTGTCTTATGGGAGGATAGCGATTTTCAGCAAGGCATCTGCTCTTGCTGTGATCCTCCCCCCTGTCCCCACAATCATTTTTACAGATCTTCTACTGAGGGACCAGAAGCACCAACATTGATAGGTCTTTGCAGTTTCCTACTCAGCAGGGAAGGCCTCAGAATCACACCTGAAGAAGAAGAAGGATCTGTTGTCTAAGACGGGGAAGACACATCCACCTGCACACTCTTACCCCAGCAGTAGACACTACCCTTCACCTTTTGACCTGTCAGCTGGCGATCCAACCAAGAATACTCCAGTGGTGTCTGTAGGGGAAGGGGGTCCAAAAAAACTCCCAATGGAGGTTGCAGCAGTGTTCCATTTGCCCCAAAAGAATGGAGTTTTGATTGTGCTGCTACAACCTCCATTTTAACTTTTTGGAACCCACCACCACTACCGCAGATATCATTGCAATACCACACAGCAATGGGGTGAAATGGCCATTGCAGCTGCCTATCACAGTGTATTTCTCTGAAGGTCTCCCATCAGCAGTGTATATAGGGCAACCAGAGGACATGGCAAGCATTCCAGAGAGCTGGGTTTCTTGAACACAATGAAACAGGCAGAGGGTTAAGAATATAGCAGGAGGCAGTTTTGTCTCAAAGCCACACCTTTCCCGATCTGTTTTACTGTGCCTTATGGTAGGGCCAGCCTGGCCAGTCAGAAAAATTGCAAATGAGATGCCCAGCCTGGTGCTTTTGGCTAGATGGCAGGCCTACTGTCTGGAATGTCTTTGCAGGGGAAAACTATGGATCTGAGTAATAGAACTTGGGAAGAGAAACACAATGCATGCCGCCTATCAGCTACCCTTATGAGTCAAATTGCTCAAATGTCTTCATTCTCTTTTCTTCTCTGTAGCCTGTTGTGGTTTGTTGATTAGATTTCCCTCAATTTCATAATACTAAATCAATTACCTAAAAAAAAAAGTGGGGGTGTTACAAATTGCTTGAGGTTATGAAAACATATTGTATTTGCTCAGGAACACCAGGAATCCAAAAAGGAAATCAAGGTACTGTAACTTATAGAAGTTCTTTGTGGTTTGCCTATTTGTCTGTGTATGGCAGGGTTCCTCAACCTTGGCGACTTGAAGATGTGTGGACTTCAACTCCCAGAATTCCACAGCCAGAATGCTGGCTGGGGAATTCTGGGAGTTGAAGTCCACACATCCTCAAGTCGCCAAGGTTGAGGAACCCTGGTGTATGGGAGTGGGAGAAGTGGAACCAGAAATACAGAACTTTTCCTTCTGGAAAGGAGCTCTTTGTGGCGATGAGAAAGGATAAGTCAATAAGCTCCAGCAATTCTCACTAACAGAGCTGATCTGGCAATTTGGAGATTGGTACTCAATTTTCCAAGCTACTTTCTATCCAATTGAAATGATGGATGTACATATGTGATCTTAGGGATCATGCACAGACTCCTGGCTTTATTTATTTATTTGCTTCTGCTCTTTATTTTTCCCAACTATATCTTTTTTCATTATTGTTTTGATGTTTTATCTGTTTGCATACATGGAGGCAGAATTGGATGCTAACAGGAACCTCCACAGGGATCACATGAACTTCTGGAACAAACTTCTATTCAAATTCCCCCAGTCCCCAATTTATAAATAGGACTATTATCAAAACAAGTCATGGTCTCTTTCTGATGTTTGCACAGATAAGCTATTCATTCTTTCTCTATCATATACTTTATCTGTTGTCCCCTTGAAGATTCCTCTTTGTGCCTGTCTTCATTTTTCTAGCTTCATTAATCTTCCCTCCTCTTCTTCTTTTGATAAATTAATTTTACCCTTTCTGCCCTATTCCCCCCCTCTCCACTTCCTTGGGCCTCATTCCTAGAAGGCTGATCAACATTTTGCTTGCTAAATATTCAGTTTTTCTTTTATTGTGTGGGTGAACAAAGTCTGACTCTAATAATTATTTGTGGGAAGTCAAGATAAAACAAACAGCTGCAAAGTCACTGCAATCTGTGCTCTCCTCTGCAGAAAACAGACATAAAACAGGAATGGGAGATTGTCATTGTGTATAAATCTATTGAGGCTCGGTTCCTGGGAAAAATGGTTAGGTGGGGGAGGGGGGAGTTAATATTGATTTGACCTTCAATTATACAGCCAGGACTCCTTTAATAGGGATCCAGAGATTTGTTTCTTATTGGTGCAACACTATTGCCCCGTTTTCCCTGCCTGTCACCCAAGCCTTCTATATCTGTGAAGTTGCAAGTTACATGGAAATTCAGTAGTTGCTTTTTTCTAAGCATGAAGGGACACTGAAGAATAAGGGTCACCCTATTTGCTGCAGTGCTTTCTTCTCCCTTACATACTTTTTTTTAACACTGAGAAGGGGGAGTGTACAGGGCTGCAGCGTTTTTGACTGTGGCATCACCAGAATGGAAGTAGTTCTGCCACAACACGGTCTGCATTAATGTAAGATCCTCCCCAAACCCCAGTCTGCAACTCTCAGGGATCAAGTTGCTGACATTTGGCAGCAGCATGACTGCTTTATGGCAGCGTGTTTTTTTGCAAAAGAATAAATGCTAAAATACAAGTAGAAATGGATGAATTAGCAATCGGCTTTTGTGAGGCAAAATACACCTTTTCCATCTTTGAGATCCTCAACCCTCAAGAAGGAAAGACAAACCACAAACAAAACAGGTTGAATGGTGTCTCTTAGGAACACCGTTATATCATTGGATAGGTTTCCCTGTGGCCCTTGGAGGGGTGTGTGTGTGCGTGTGTGCATGTAAACATACACTGTGGCCTATTTCTGATTTAGGATGAAGGTTGAATTGGTTCATTTTATATCACCAGGTAATTATGATTTAATTTTAATATTTTATATAATGTTAATGTTCATTTTGTTTTTTGTAATTAAATGTGAATTAAATATATATACTTTTATACATCTGAAAGTATACTTTTATACTTTTTATGTTATTAAATATTATATGTACTTTTTTGGTATTATGTGTTTACTAGATGTGTAAATATTTTCTGTCAGAAAAGGTGAGATAAAGTTGTTTATTTTCTTGTTTGTTTTTATACTGATATATACAACAAAGAGAAAATTTCATATTTCGTAAAAGATAGCATAACATAGATTTCTTCTGAGCCTATTACAGTATTCCTTTAAAGAATGGTTGATTGTATTAACTTTCATGTCTTGGCTGCTAGTTAAAGAAATCTTCTTGTGAATATATATTTTTTAAACAAAATGATCACTGCAAGGAGTTGCTCTCTATTCATAATTTTGTATGACAGGATCTAGCAAACATGCTTTAGTTAACACTAAAACTTTGAATTTGTATCTCAACATATCAACAGGATACCTTATTTTCTTGCCTGAAAAAAAAAAAAATCCATGTTTGACAATTTTTACTGGATTTGAACTAATTATTCTCTCTGTGTGTGAATGAGTGTGTGTGAATGTGTGGATCTAGCTCTGTGTACTTGAGAATGCATGCTCTGTAAAATATTACTGTACTTCAAAGACTAGTTAATCTGCAATATTTCTACTGGTCTAAATCATTTTTTTTTTTAAATATCAGCTTGTATATAGATTTTAACCACATTACAATAGCTGATTAGACTAAATGTGTTTATATCATCTGGTCAGCCTTCATTGTGAATATTATATCCTACATTATATGATTCATTCATTCATATTCATTCATTCAGAATAGATAGAAATGCTATTGAGGACATAGTCCTTCCTTCCTCACTATGTGAAGACAAGATATGGGATCTAAGGAAATTAGTCAGTGTTATCTTTGGTTTTCAGATGAAAAATGAGGTTTCCTAAATGCTCTGTCCTCTTGTAGAACTGTACTACATGGTGCCCTTTCAGCCAATTTTCTGAAGCTTCTTCTGAATATCTATAATGACTGTTAGACATAAGTGAGCAATTTAATGATTCTAAATTTACTATGTCGCAGCAGATGGCAGCACCTGGCTGACTTTGTGTGGGCTTATGGGATTGGATGGGATTCCCTTAGAGAATACTAAGGCTGAAAGCTAGATTGGCATGGTTAAAAACATCCTGGAAGAAGGAAATGGCAAGCCGCTTCCATTTTTCCACCAATAAAGCTATATGGACATGTCCTTGAACTCACCAGGAGTTGAGCTTGGCTTGAAGGACCATTTAACATCTTGAATGTGGCTTCAACAAGCTGTCTGATCTTGTTTTTCCACACTGATTTACTGAAGGCTCACAGTGTCAATATTTTGAAAGATTAAACAGTGTCAGTCTTATCATACTTGGATTCAGGGCCCTATCTTGCAACCCCAGGCCTCCCTCCCATCCCATTCCTCCAGTCAATCAGTCTTTCTTGGAAGGTCTTGCTCTGCTTGTGAGTTCCATCAGGTGTATCTAAAAAAGGCATCACTTGGGGTAGAACTCCAATATCTGTAAGTTAAATGTAATTTGACTTCTATTGTCTACAGATCATGTTTTAACATGCTCTGCAAGACTGGCTAGTTCAGAAGAACTACTTGGATTTCTGAAAAGATCTTTATTGCTAATAGGGCAATGAAATCCAGAAAGGCTGCCAAAGATATTCTCCCTCACAATTTACAGTTAGTAGAATCAATATGGAGTTACTCTGAATTTCTTTCTCACTCTTCTCCTTTATTTGGACTTAAGAATATCTTCTGTAACATCTCTGTTTCCTCCTTTAATTCTCTTGCTGTCTCCTCTGGGTTCCCAAGGTCTCTTAGGCAAGTTGTAGCAACATGGCTATGAACTTTAAAGATCAGGTTTTTCATATTATATATAAATATGATGCCCTTGCTGACCACAGATGAGCCCAGACTGCATAGAATATGGCCTACTGGGATTAATATCAGTTTGTTTGTTTTTTTTACATATCAATGCTCTAACAGATGTGGTTGATTTTTTGTAGTTTGATCTTTGTCCACCTTGAATATTAATAAGTACAGTGTATGAATGGATGAATATGACCCAAGTTGGGTCTGATATATTTATATGAATGAGAATGGTATCAGATGCCCTGAAAAAGATGTGGCCATTTTAAGTAACTATTTTTTTGAACCCAAGTGATTCTTATGATTAGAGACATCTGTTAATTGTTTTTTGGGGATGGTGGTGGAAGGAAACAAGATCTGGTGGTAATACAACTCCAGCTATGTTTGGATACAGACAATATCTGGACCCATCTCAAACCAGATTTAGCTCTAAAACAGTCTTGATAATTCTGACGGATGACTTTTAATAGGCAAAATATAAAGGAATCCAACTATTGATTCGTTTTGATCTTTTAAATGTTTTATATAACAGCAGCCATGGTATTTTGATGGACCTGTTCTGCAGATTGGGTGTAAGAAGCATGATGTTAGAGTGATATGGCTTCTAACTGCAGATTATAATTCAAAAATAATTTATTCTCCACTCATTGGGCAATTGGAGGTCAGTTATCCCTACTTTTTAATATCTTAAATGAAGGAGCTGAGAAGAGACAGCATGGGTACTATAGTGAAATATTAGTAATATCCTGATGATATGTTTATCTGAGTCACTTATGAATTCTTTTTTTTTTTTTAATGGCATTGTCCTTACTTTCTAAATTATAATCCACTCAGAGTCGTTAGGAGTTAGGTGACTTCTAAATTGATTAAATACATACATACATACATACATACATACATACATACATACATACATATAAACTTTTCCCTGGTTCTCCCTGTCATCTGAGCGAAGTTCGGCTGGTTAAGTGTTGAAACAGTGCAACAGAAATATACTCTATGAAGGCCAATGAGTGAAAGTTGAATCTTAACAAGTTAGGTCCCCTGGGTAGCTAATTTTCATATCTGAGCATGGAGATACTTCTTGGTACAATCTTGTTCCTTAAGACACAGTTGGCCTTAATAGCATGGCATATAGTTCACCAGCTTTACTTGATTTACCAACTACAGCTATTCCTAGATAGCAATAGTTTGATCATAGTAATTCATGCTCTAGCAACCTCTTTACTGAATTACTGTAATTTGTTGGACATGGAGCTGTCCTTGGATAATTCAAAAGCATCAGCTAGTAGAAATACTATCACTACTGTGGCCAATTTAGGGACATTGCATTGCTTTTAAAAGAACATCATTGTCTATTTTACTTCCAAGCTCACTTCAGCATAATAGTGTTTATATTTAAAATCCTAAATAGCTAGGGTCCAGATATATATTAAGAAATACCTCTTTTGATATCAGATTGCCTGTGCTTTATTATTACAAGGGAAGGACATTCCCTGAGTATCTCTGATGCATAATACAGTCTTAAAATCAAACCCTTTCTCTTTGTGGTGCCCTGATTGTTGTGGAGACACAACTGGCACCAAAATCATATTCTTTTTTGGTGATGGGTTACCAGGCATTTACATTTTTTAAATTGCTTTCTTAAACTGGATATTGATTTGGGCAATTTCTGCATTTGGATGGTTTTTATTGTGGCTCAACTAGATTTGTTTTTAATTATATTTTATAAACTATAAAACAGAAGATTATATTTTATAAACATACAACAGAAGATACAGGGCAGTCAAAAAATATGAAAATACTGGCTGGGAATCCTGGGACTTGCAATCCCAGGACATCTAGCTGGTGTTATATTAGTAGCCCCAGGTATACATTAGCCATTCAAACAGTAATAACTTACCATGAACAATGAGCTGTAAACTTTGAACAGAATATAACTATTCTTATCCACTGAAATTAAATGCAAAAGGTATAATCACTGGACTCATAAGTGTGCTTACTGCTGGAGGTCCAGAGGCCATTAACATGGTTTATGGATCCACAGGGTCTCATTCAGAAATGCCACCATTATAATATCATTGCAAACAACAACAACAACAACAATCATCACCACCCTTGGTAGGATAGCTATGAGGCTGGAATGGAGAGAAGTGGGGTATTTAATCTGGATAACCATGGCAACCATGATTTGCCAAATACTGACTGGAGATGAAGGGTGGAGGGAGAAAAAGCAAAGTTTTTGCTTTTGTTTGGAAGGCTGCAAACAATTTTTGTCTGCATCTGGGACGCTGATAGAATGATGAAGTGATCGGGCAAAGCGATGCCTGAACTCTCTCCCCTAAACCTGCATAACCAGCCTATAGATTCTCAGCCCCTAATGGATTTGACTCATCACAGGAAGGCTACACTAATCAAATGGGGCAAAGCAAGCTTGTTGAGGGATGAGGCAAACCACCCTGGTAGCGTTTGCTTCTTCATCTTCTCGCTTCCCCTCCCAGGACCGCATCAATCCAAGTTAGATGGAATTTCCATTTATATTACAGCCAAACAGTTTTTGGCAATGACACCAATCCCTTTGTCTTGTCCTTGGCTTCTCCTCTTCCATTCTTCATTCCTCCAACTTTAGTTTTCTCTCCATCTCTTTGATCACATCTGTTTTTGCCATTTTCCCCCTCATGGGTCATATCAACATCCTAAATTAAAATTTAAATTCATCCTGTCTAGGTAATTCAAGTTTTGCAAGGCAGAGAAAAGCATCAAAATCAGAGTTTTCATCATTTAACCAAACTACAATTCCCAGCATTATTTGTAAAAAGATTATATAGCTAAATTGGTATAATGCCACTATCATTTGCAATATATAATTGCTGACTTTTGGAAGCTGTTCCCTCTCTTGTATTTGATTTAATTTCCTGCTTAATCCTATTTCTTTCTTCCTCATCCCAATCTGTTTCTTTTCTGAAATATGTATCATCTTTGTCTCTAAAGGACTTTGCTTCTCTTCAGTTTTCCAATTAATCCATATTCCAAAGGTACAATCTTGTCTGTCTCAGCACAGCAATTGCTACTTTGATTGAATTTCATGTTAGGCAGGGGGTGGGAAAAAAGCCAAGCGCCATGGAATGACTAGTCTTATTCATTTATTTGGAATATTTATACTCTACCGCATAACCAAAAGGCTGCTAGCAAAGTAAATAACCTGTAGCCTATCAGATGCATACAGTCCCCAGACTGAGTTCTGCACTCTTAGCCCTTGATTGCATTGCTGAAATTGAGTGGCAGAATGCTGATCTTTGATGGTGCATGGATTTGGTACATCTAAGCCAGCGTTCTTCAAACTTGGCAACTTTAAGATGTGTGGACTTCAACTCCAAGAATCCCCAGCCATGCTGGCTGGGGAATTCTGGAAGTTGGTCCACACATCTTAAAGTTGCCAAGTTTGAAAAACACTGATTTAAAATAAGACCTCAAAGCATCTGTTCATATCAACACTCCAATCTCCCAAAAGGCCCATCCATTCTGATGACATCACTGCTATGCCCCATATGGGATTTGGGTATTAAAATAAAAACTAAAAACTGCACTCCTCAGGGGAAAAAAGTTGTCTGAACAATTTGCCCTGATAAGGCACTTGAGACTGGTCTGCTTGCCTTGGCAAAGGCTGGAAAAAGTTTCTAAGAAGCATCTTCTGGTAACTGCAAAGACCGGGCAGGGGAAACAAAACAGTGCCCTGTTCCACTTCACACTTAATGGGTGCTTTGCTTCAATGAAGACGGGAGTGAAGAATCCCCTCAAAAACTACAGACCCTTATTTCTCTGCAGAAAAGTAGGCAATAATGACTAAGAAGGGGAAACAGCAGATAGACGTTGGTCTGTAGACCCTAACTTTCTGAGCTGCAAGTCTGGTTCTAAGCCTTTGGAGCATGACACAAAGGAGGAAGAAGGTACTGCTGTTGCAGCAGCCAGATATCCATCTCTCAGAGAACAGGGCTTCCACACCCAAACTGCTACTAATATTCTCCATTATTTGACCCTGAGGGTCAAAAGAAATAGGCCAGGAGACCAAATTTTGTTTATAAATCTCCCCAACCTGTTGTTTAGCTTTTGTATCTTTGGGTTATAGCAGGTTCTGAAGGAGATAACCATGATCAAAAAAAAAAAAAAAATCAGGATTTTATAAATATCTCTTAGTTGGGTTCTTGGTGTTCTCTGGATGATTCCAACATTGTGTTCTTTGTTAGCTCCTGCCTGCCTGTTTTACTTGATTTTTACAAGCTGTCATCATTCCCAGTAAGGATACATAAGGTAGCTCCTAATTAGGTCTACTGACAATAATTAAGACCGCCAAATCTGGGAATACTGATTGACAAGTCTTTGAGTGATCTTAGTCTCATGGTTTCTAAATGAGTTCATTACTGGTGTTCTCCTGCCTCTGCTGAAAAGGATTTTTGCGTCATCATGCTTCCTATAGATTTTATTATGCAGGGAAACAGTTTCACTTTTTACTCTAGGGAATGTTTCTGGATTGTGTTGTCAATGGACATTCTCTGTGAGTGCTATTGTTCACCTGTTAGATATTTTGGAAATGGAATCAAATTGACCAGTGTTTGGCCAGTTTCTAATTCTAGCCAAAGTGACAGACCACAGTTGCAGCAAATGGGTATTGGGTGTACCAGAAAGGAATGTTCCCAATACTCTTGCAATTCCTCTGTCTTGCTTATTACCTGTCAACTGGGCTATTTCTGAACACAGATCTACTAATAATCCTGTGTCCAAAATTAGCCCAGCCGACCAACCAGTGGAGCAAAGAATCAAACCAAAGTAAATTGGTAGGAAGTTCTCTCAATGTGCTATTCAAGAACCCTCCCACTTCACCCCATATCCCTCCGATGCCTCGCTAACTGAGCAGCCAGATTATTTTTAGACACAAGTTTAACATTCTGCCAGAAGACTGGTAGTCCCATGTTCAGAAAAAGCTCAGTTTGTAGGAAATCAAGTACAACTAGTCAGTTGAGCAATTAGGGCTGTGAGGAAGAGCCCCACATCTGTTTGTATGAAACAAAAGTGAATTGTGTGCAGCCTTTAATTTTTTAAATTGTTATATACAGCAAAACAACAACAAGAAGAAAGGACAACTGCAATAAAATATGAAACAAAGCCCAGACAAAAGCAAAAATGCACAAAAGGAAACAAGAAAAAAATGAAGAGCCCAATAAACATGTATATTTTACCAAAAGTAGATGAAAGCAACCCACTTTCTAAAGCAAATTAAAAATCTTGATCACATAGAAGCATATTGAATGATGTTTTCCCCAAATGAGCATGTCAGATATAGCTGTTCTCCAAACAGGCCAACCAGCTGTAAATTAGACTGGTCTGAGTGCACTACAGTATACCTCAGTTTTTTTTAAAACCCTTTAGATTTCCTTCTCCGTATGTGTATACATAATAATTTACATTCACATGAAGGCAGAGGACTGTCATTAACAACAGAAGAGCTTCCCCTGATTCTAGGACCCAACAAATGTTTAGAATCCCTTGGGATATAGTAGGATATTCATATAGAAGATGAAAATGGTAACAATACTTCACTTTTTATTACAGGTAGTACAACAAGTCAGAAAACACAGTTTTTACATATGACAACTGCAGCAATTACTATATGCTCAAAAGTGGAAAGGTTCGACACTACCCACAATAGAGGAATGGTTGGTGAAGATGGTGGAACTTGTGGAGACAGCTAAATTGACTTCCTTGAATAGAGAAAAGAGAGTATCTACGTTTATGGTTGACTAGAAACCTGTCATAGACTTTTTGCATGAAACAGAAAAACATGCACTTATGATTTGTGGTTTTGATGATTGAAAAAAAAATTAGATAATGGAAAAAAGTGATATTTTTCTTTGTAACCATAGAGTAGGAGATAACTTTGTAATTATACTTATGTCTGCTGCAAAGGAAATCAGAAGCTTCTTCTTTCTATTTCTTTTTATCTTTTCTTTTTTCACTTTTGTCTTTTTTCCCCTCTCTTTTCCTTTCTTTGTTTCCTTTATTCTGCATTAGTGTATTAGTTTTTATCTCCTTCTTAAAACTTTTAATAAAATTTATTAAAAAAGAAAAAGAAAACACAGTTTTAACTTAATGTAATTTATTCAGTTTAGGCACTACCAACTCCAGACCAACCCTGGGGAGTGTACAATAAAACCAAACAGAATAAATTGATTAAGGAGGGAACTACAATTACTTTAATAAAAGACTGGAAACCCTTTATAGACTTTTTGCTGAAAATGGATGAAAATGAACTGCTGATTTCAGGATGTATTGATTCAAAGGGTTTGTTTATGAGAAGAAAGGAACTTTGATATGCCATATGGTAGAGATGGTAACTGCTGTGTTTGTAACTGCTGCAAAGAAGATCGGAAGTCGCTTCTTTAGATATTTTTCTTTTTCCTGATTTTTTGTTCTTCACTTTTTCTTTTACCCTTTTATAATCTTTTTCTTTTTCTTCTATGTTGCTGTAGGTTTTTAAATCTTTGTAAAGTCTTCTTTGAATACAAATTATTAAAAAAAAAAAGAATAAAAATGCAATACAATAATTATGAAAGAAATAAAAAAAAAAAACCAGGGACCAAGGGTGAGTCTGGCTAACACCCACACCCTCCAACAAATCTGACAGGGGGGACCAGCCACCCTAATCCAAGGCCTGTTAGAAAAGGAAGGTCTTTAAAGCTTTCCAGAATGCCAGCAGGTGGGAGCCACAAGGATCTCAAGGGAGCCTCATTCCAATTTGGGGGGAGGCAGAATGGTGATCAGGAGGAGGGGCTGCTTAATCCAGTGTTGTCCAAACTTGGCCACTTTAAGATGAGTGGACTTCAACTCCCAGAATTCCCCAGCCAGCCATGTTTGGACAGCACTGGATTAATCATTCCTTTGTCTTCTCTACTCCACTTCAAATCACTCTTCTCTAGTTATTCTCAGCCTTCTATTTCCTTTCATTCTTGCAACATGGATCAGGAGGAAAGCTCAGAAAAATAGGCTGGGAACATTTGTAGGGAAAGATCTCTAGCTGGAGGCAAAAAAAAGAAAAATTAAGTATATCCTCCTGCTATTTTTTGCCCCCATTCCAATATTAGCATTTAAGATCAGGAATGAAATGGTAGTCCAGAATATGCAAATTAAGTGCTGATTTACTACAACTACTTTGGTTTTAATGCAAATTAAAGATGTTGACAAAATTGCTAGGATTTGAGTGTTTGGTGGAGACTTCTCCCCTGCTACATATTAAGACTCTGAACAATGAGAATAAGGTGCTCCTCTTTTTTTTTCCTTTCAATTTTTTTACTAAGGTTTTATCTGCAACCTGGCACAGATATTTAACTTTTTTTATATGGAGACAAGCTTCACCCAGTTAATTCTGATGTTGTTAAAAATGCAGAAGAAGGGCAATAAAAAGGATGATAAACCTAGCAAGGAGCTGTAAATTTGGCCCTCAGTGTAATAATGGAAGGGTTTTTTAAGACTGTGAGACTTGGGGCAGAATATTCATTTGAGCTCTCTGCGCGTATTTTTTTTCTCTCACTCTATCCTGTGTTACCTTAAACTCTTTTTCACTCTTGTTTTTTGTCTCCCTGAAAACAGCTCAATATACAGGAATGTGTGAGCAAACTCAAAATACTGAAAATACTCTTGGGATAATATTTTAATGGATCAATTTTATTGTTTCAAAATGAAAAGTAAGCACTGACTGATTATTTTATATGCTGGATGGGGTCCTCTTCATTTTTCCACTCCTCAAAAGAGTCCTGAAGAACGGACATGGGAGAGAGTTCAAAGCATTCAATTACTCAGTCTGACTTCCTATATTAAGGAAGAAGGGTTGGGGTAGCAGACCATAATAAACAGTTGTCTCATGGATCTACAGAGATTTATGGAGACTCTTCAGGTTCTTAAAAAACTTCTGCATATAAGCTTTTTGTCAGTTCAGAATCAGTTCCAGACCTGTCTGATCGTACAACATCAGCTGGTTTTGAAAGGTGAATCTTTTTTTTTTTCAGACTGCATCAGTTCATTTGAAACTAGGCAAAGTTTAACATTTTTTAACAGTGCTTCACCTCTACAGAGCTAGGGGGGTCCCCTGTTTTCCCATTGGTGGGGATTCTTGCCCACTTCCTGGCTTATGAACTCAAGGCAACCATCAGTTCTCCACTCCAGAGTTTCAGTATCCCTCTCTTGCACCTTTCATGGTTACAGTTACAAATCTCCTATCTGTAAAACTGGAAACATGTTAATATTTCACTATCAGAGTTTATATGTAAATCCTGGCTCTGCCTAAAAAGGTTCCCCTCATAGCAACTGCTCAGATTTGTCAACTGTAATTGAAAGACAAATTGACGCTGGCTTTGAGCTATAGATGGCAACAAAATTGGAACCCAATGATATGATTGCTTATGGGAAACCTACTTTGTAGAGGTATTGGAAGGATTACAAAAATGTTGTACAAAAACACTCTGAAAACTAGATACGTGTCATGTAGATGTTCAGTTTATGATGGCATCTTGAGTATGTACAAGTACACTGCATTGACCACCTAACAGGTCAACAAGTCTGTTGGCCTGTAGTATTCTGGAGAAAATGTGCCAAACCTGACAAGTCTTTTTTCTCTCCTTTAAAAGTTAGGAATAATATTTGTTCTCCAATCCTCTGGTATTATGCCTGTTCTCCATTATTTCTCAAAGATCACAGAAAAGGACTCTGCAATTTCCTTCAAAACTCTATATTTTTTATAATAACTTTATTTAAAAAAAAACCTAACAAAAAGTAATATTAAGAGAAAGAGTAAGAAGAAGAAGAAGAAAACTGAAAAAAGAAAAAATAGTAAAGATCAAAAGTGCAGAAAAGAAAAGAAAAAGAGAGAAACACAAAAGAAAAAAAGAATTTACTTCTGACCCACCTTGCAATACATAAGTAACAATATACATCAAACTCTTACTCTAAATTTAAAACATAACTTCCATTATTTCTATTAACCCATATTATTTCTAATCATCAAATCCATGCAACATAATTTCATTTTTTCTGTTTCCTACAAAAAGTCCAAAAAAGGTTTCCAATTAGCATTAAAATAACACAATGTCATATCTCAAATCAAAGCCATCAATTTTGCCACTCCTTATATCTCTGTTCAAAATTTCCAAAATTAATATAAACAACAAGGGAGACAGTGGGCAACCTTGTCTCATTCCCTTTTGTATCTCACATGATTTAATTAAGTCTCCATTCACAATAATTTGCGCTTTCTGTGATGTATAAATCGATTTTACTCCTTTTATAAAATTCTCTCCAAAATTCATATCTTCCAAAACTTTAAACAAAAAAATGCCAATTTAAGTTGTCACAAACTTTCTCTGTGTTCAAAAAGATTAATGTAGCTTGTTTTTCATTATGCTGTTCCAAATATTCTATAATGTCCAGCACCATTCTAACATTATCTTTTAACTGTCTTTTAGGTAAAAATCCACACTGAACTTCATAAACAAATTCTTGTAATATAACTTTCAATCTGCCAGCTAAAATCATTGTGAACAGCTTATAGACATTATTCAAAATATGACTATAAACTACAGTCATTATTCTATAATTTTTAGTTAAAGTCAAATCTTGTGTTTCTGTATGGCATCCCACCTTCCACCAATATAAAATTCATCATAGATTGGAGCGGTTGTAGAATTTCATCCTCAAACTTTTTATAGTATGATCCCAGAAGCCCATCTGGTCCTGGTGCTTTGCTTGGTTTAATCTTTTTTCTAGCTTCAGATACTTCCATTATTGTTATAGGTCCATTCGTAATCTGACTTTGCTTATCTGAAAGCTTTGGCAAATTTTGTTTTTTTTAAGTAGTCATCTATTTTTTCAGGAGAGAGATCCTGTCTTTTATATAAATTAGAGTAACAGTGATGAAATTTTTTTTGTATAGTCTCATTGTCCATTATTACAGTATCACCCTCTTGAAGTTTTGTAACATTTTCTTTTCTTTCTCCTTTCTTAATTTATACACCAACCATCTCCTCGGTTTGTTTGCAAATTCAATTTTTTTTTTTTTGTTTGGCACAGTTCATCTTTTTTTCCAGTTCTCTCACTGTTAACATGGATAGCTGTTGCTGTAAAAGTGTAATGTGGTTTAAAATACTTATCTGGTGTTAACTTTAATTTATCCTTTTTCTTCTTTATGTTGTCCAAAACAACTTGCATTTTTTCTTAATCCCTCTTTTTAAATTCATTGTTATGCTGTATGAAACACCATTTAATAAAAGCTTTGCTTGAGTCCCAAACCATTCTCAAGTCTGTACCTTTATTTAAATTGTTCTCAAAAAATTCTACTTATCCTTTTTTACAGTATTTCACTATATCTTCCTTTTGCAGCAACATTTCATTTAGTCTATGTCTGAATGAATTAGATTTTTCCTTTAAGAGTCCAACTCACTGGGTTGTGATCAGAAAAAGTCTTTGGCAAAATCTCTACTTTAGAAGTATTAACAGCCAAAGGTTTTGAAGTCCAAATCACATCTATTCTGTCTCTGTCTATCCACTAAAGATAAATTGTCCATCAAATCAAAAAATGTTTTAGGTAAACTACCCATAAGAACTTACCCTGTTTTTTTTTAACTTCCTTCTCTGATGTTCTGTCCAATTCTGGCTATACCACTCCATTCCAATCTCCCATCAGGCACCAATTTTCATAAGAAAAATGTGTCAGTTTTTCCATAGGACATTTAAAAAATTTCCCTTTATCTTCATTTGAAGCATAAAGTCCCAAGATTAATGTTTTAATACCCTGTAATTCAACTTCTATTCTAACAAATCTGTGATGGAATGGAATTATGAAGGCCAAACTCAGGGAGGAAAACATGCTCTTTCGTCTCCTGAGGCGCGAGGAAGAGATAAGAGGATGAGGCTGGCACCTCCCTGAGGAATTCATACTGTTGTGACTGGCGGACTTTGGGAATTGAAGTTCAGTCTGGGAAGAATCTTGCTAGAGGTTGTAGCTAATAAACATTGCTGAACTGAATCTACATGGTCTCCTGGAGTTCCTTGGGCTAGGCCTGACAAAATCTACCATGTTCATCAGCTAATACTAATTTTGGTTTTAATTGTGGATTAATATATAACACAACTCCATTAACTTTCTTTGGACCTACCAAAATAAATTCTTTATTAAGCCTAGTTTAGAAAAGTCTATCCCTGTGGTACCCAACTCAGTCCTCTTTTTCTTCTTGTGCTTAGATCTGTTTGGCTTTTGAAGCTGTCTGCTCATCTTCCTCCACTTGCATCTCTCCAGATCTCCTTTAAATTTTTCCAAAAATTCTTTGGCTTTATGAACAGAATTCAGTCGAAATCTTTTCTGTTGGAAAGTAAAGATCACTCCCTCCAGTTTATTCCAACAAAACCAAATCTTCTGTTTCAAAACCTCCATCAAGAAAAAATAGTCTTTTATCTTGCGTAAAATTCTAAGGGGAATTTCTTTTAATAATTAAATCCACATTGTCAGTCTTCAGTCTGGTATTAAAATGTCATTGCAGAACTTGATCCCTGGTCCTTTTCTTTGTGAAATATACTAATACATCTCATGGTAAATGTCTTATTGCTGTATAATGTGAATTTACCCAATACACCTTATCAATCTAATCTTCAGCTTTTTCCTCTTCCCAATTTAAAAATTCTGCCAACGCTTGAATTATCCTTCTTCTAATATCTTGCCCTGAAATTTCTGGAATAGCTCTGATCTCAGGCAAAATTCTTCTCCCTTAACTCCAACAAAGTCACATTACCCAGTCCTTTCTCCAACTCAAGATCTCTGATTTCTGCTTTGCTGTATTCTTCTGTTTTAGAAACCCAGCCAATCAACAGACATAATCCAGCACAACAAGAAACTTTCCCATGGAAAAAGCAAACTTCGTTACTGCAAATGGAGTTTCATAGAAAAATAAACTTCTAACAAATCTTCCCTTTTCACTGTGAATAAATATTAAGTCTTTTTTAAATTCCAATTTTCATCCAGCTTTTTGTGAATTAATCAGATTCAAATTAAAGCTCTATTTCTTCTTTTAAAAATAAAAGTCCCAAAAATAAGGATAAGCCCCAAGAGAATTACTTATCTGATGTGAAGGAAAGTCTCTCTTAAGTTGGAAAATAATATAATGCGCAGTATTTAGAAATGAGGTTCGGTCAGTTCTAGTGTCCATAAAAAGCTGCACCACAGCTACAAACAGAGATGGATCCACCGTCTCCCAGCTGCTCAACCCGAAAGCTGTTCACAGAGGCTTTCATCTCCAGAATTAGCTTTCAAGGAACAGCTGTCCAGAGGGCAGATGGGTTGATTTCTCACTTCCTCTTTGATCTGGAGCAAGATGAATGGCCAGCGCTTGCTGCCAGCCACCTATTACCTGCGATGTTGTCTCCGGTATTTCAAAGTTGCCTAAGCCATAATTAATCCCCACCAGAAGTCCCGCAATTTCCTTCAAAACTCTAGATGTGGTTGCTCTGCTCCTGGAGACTCACTTAAACGTGTTCACAGTAGCCAATTCCCTAACTTAACTTTACTTACTACCTTGGATTGCCATTCCCTCATTTTGTCAGTGGGTTTGCTTGGAAAAAGAATTCTGTGAAAGATATATATGTATGTAATTATAATCCTGTGCTTTGTGTTACGTATACCTCCGCACATAACAATCAACACTTGCATAGCTCAGGCATTTGACCTAAACTTGCTTATAGAAAGCTTATACAATAATAAAAGCATTAATTGGTTTGAAGGTGCTACAAGTCTCCTGGCTGTTTTTAATTTTATAGAGATTTCCAAAACATTCTGTAGCATGCTCCTGGTACTATTCCTATCTTTTATTTTTCAGTGGCCAACTTCTATACTTTGCAAACATGCTGTCTTTCCACAGGACCGAATGGAAAGATAAGCCCAGCACCCCAGGATTTTTATTTTTCTCTCATTCACCACTAATGATATAGTACTTCTGAGCAGTGCTTTATTGTTCTTGCTATTTGTAATTCAAAAGAGAATAATGGAAGTCCCTTTAAGCATGGACAAAGTACTTCATGCTTAAGTACTCCATTTTAAGAGACCCATCTTATCTCTAAAGGCAATACATACATTCTCCTAAATTTAATTCATATGTAAGAGAGAGATTTGGGAGCTATCACAGCATGGGGGGAGGGGGGAGACAAAATTCTTCCCTCCTTATTACTTGAAATCTTTCCTCCTTTATGGTAATGAAACTTACGGAGATTTAAAAATTTCCTTTGAACCATTTTATTGACCTGCCCTTCCCAACCTATGTGACAAGTTTTAAGCAATAAATTTCCTAATTTTATTTGTTATATGGAGGCAAACGTTTTAGAATTTGCAGCACCTGGAAGGATTTGTTTAACTCTTTAGGGATATACAACAGGTCTGGAGCCCCAAAGAACTATGCCTAGGAGCATCTTTGTTGTGCTTAAGCACTTGCTCCCCTCCAAATGGAAGATTATAAGACCTTAAATCTATAAGACCTTGAGGCAGTAAAATCCTGAAGTTGAAGAATGGACTGTACTACTTTGGCTTGCAGGTAGGAGATCTGAGTTTTGATAATATCTCATGTAAGAATTTCATTTCATTGCTATGCACCAAAAATACAGGTGGAAGACCCTTTGAGTTCCTAGTTAGTTTGCTCCCTGCTATGCTGCTTTTCTATCTGGAGAAATATTATTTTGCCCCAGGAGACATATGGTATTTCCACTTTCAATATAAAATGGTACAATCCACCCTAGCTTTCTCTGCTACTTTATTCTGCTTTATTTACTTTATTCATTCTATTTTGTGCATTGACCAGAGCTGTGGGCAGAAGGAGGCAGCTATCTCTAGATCTTAGATAGTGGATAGTGTGGAAAAGGTAGCAATACAGTTCCTGAATCATCATCTCTTGGCTTAAAAGCTGATGGATTAAACCTTTTCAGGGCTTTCTTTATGTAACCTCTTTAGGATCCTTACCAAGCAATCTATGGCACCCTCTGACAGGCTGTACAAGTTACTGGGTATGCCCAAATGTCTTGTGGGACAGGTTACTCCTCTTAAAGGCTTGAATACTTCTTGAAGTCTTACATGTACAGAATCTGTTGCTGGGCTGACAATGGACACCCCCCAAGACTTTAAGTTCTCAGATACTTTAATATGCTACCAGGAAACACTGAATCTGGGGTAGCTCAGGAGTTTGTGGTCTCTGTGATCACCAAGGACCTGTTTGGTTGTTTTACTCTTCTGGATGCACATTTTTTTTCTAATTGTTTGGGGATTTTTTGAATTGAATAAATACATACATAAATAAATATATGGTATACACACACACATGCACACACACTATTTAAAAAGGGGGAGGGTGCAGAATTGCCAACATATTGTTTTAGATATGAAGCTATTAAACATAAGTCAGATATCACTAATATTTCAGTGATAGATCATACTGCAATAACATGGCTCTGTGAAGAGTAAAACTCTTCAATAACATCTTACATAAAGACCAAGAAATCTTATTCACTGTCACACATTAAGGAATATAGTGTTGCTTATGGTTCAGTGTTTGCATTTGCGCTTTCTTTGACCATGCAGAAATAATATGACATTGCAGCCTTCAAAGAGAAACTCCTTGATCATAATGTAGAAGAGTTTGCATCCAGTTTGCAGCTGCTGAGCTGGCACTGGGTCCAAAGGTTGACACATACATAAAAATTGATTTTAAAAAATAGGATTTTCCAAGATTCTGAGTCATCAGTGGAATAAAAAAAGTCATCCAAACTTCTCTCTGAGCTAGATGGGCCTACAACCAAATATGGATCTCCACCCTTTGATGATCATATGCAGCTGGAGCAGTGTTTCTCAACCTTGGCAACTTTAAGGTATGTGGACTTCAACTCCCAGAATTCCCCAGCCAGAATGCTGGCTGGGGAATTCTGGGACTTGAAGTCCACAGATCTTAAAGTTGCCAAGGTTGAGAAATACTGAACGAGGGAGTCTCCTGTTCTTTGGTCATTATGTGCTATTGAGTCAAAGTCAGTGTAACTAGCTGCCACCTGTTGATCCCAAATCCAGTAACTTTCCTTGCAACCAATATTGATTCAAAAGAAAGTTCATTTCTTGAGAATAAGTGTACAGATCCAAAGCATTGCTAAGACTGAGCAAAAGCATGCCAAAAGCTGTTTTCTTACTTTCTCCCCCCCACATCGCCCTTAGTTTCTCCCCCTCTTCATCGCCCTTAGTTCTTGGTCTTCTGATTCCCTTGCTGGTATGTCCTTGAGCATGCCAGAGCCTGTGATAAGGAGCCATCTGCTTTAAACGGTTTCTCATTCCTACTCCCCCCCCCTCCTTTTACAATGGCAGAACCACAGCATGTAAAAAGCCATTTTTTTAAACTAGCCATATAATAATCTATTATGAAATCTTGCGAGGATTCTGACATGCTGCCCCTCCACAAAAGAGGATGTCAGTCAGATGATTCCTCTTCTTCACTCTAAAAAAGAAAAAGCAAAGAAAAACATAATACAATAACCATTCTAATTGTTAAGGCTTTGTAGGATAAACATCATAAAAATTTTTAACTAAATGTGGAGCCTTTACATGTTTCTTGTCAACCCATTCAGCCATTGATTTGGGAAAATGTTTCCACTGAATTAAAAATTGAACCCCCCCCCCCCCCCATGCTTTCTACTGTCCAGTATCTCTTTAACTTCAAAATGTTGTTCTCCTTCAACCATCATTGGTTTAGGAGGTACTGGGGAGGGATGCCATTGAGATGACTCTTTATAGGGTTTAAGCAGGTCGCAGTGGAACACTGGATGGATTCTTTTAAAGGTAGCAGGCATCTGTAATCGTAGTGAAACTGGATTAATTACTTTATCTACCTGTATAACAAAAGGCCCTACGAATCTTGGAGTGAGCTTTCTGGAAGGTTGTAATGATTTAAGATGCTTGGTAGATAAAAGAACCTTATCTCCTACTTTCCGGTCTTTTTCTGGGGTTCTCTTAGCATCTGCAAATTTCTTGTACGTTGCTCTGACCTCCTTCAACGACGCAGCAATCTGAGGCCACACTTGTGTCATTTGTTGGACCCATTCATCAACTGAAGTGACTTGAGTGGATTGTTTAGGTAGTTCTGGGATGGGTACAAAGTCCTGTACTGTAGCTATTTTAAAAGGGGTGAGGCCAGTGCTTTGGTGCACTGCATTATTATAAGCTACTTCAGCAAATGGTAACAGTTCATCCCAATTGTCTTGTTGGTAGTTAATGAAGCATCTCAAATATTGTTCTAACACTGAGTTCAGACGTTCACATGATCCCGCCGTCTGGGGGTGGTACCCCGAACTCAAGCCTTGCGATGCTCCCAGTAGTTTTAGGAACGCCCTCCAGAACTTGGCAGTAAACTGGACCCCACAATCCGAAATTATTCGTTCTGGAACACCATGAGCTCGGTAGGCGTGTTGTATAAATAACAGCCAGTTTGGGGGCTGATGGAAGGGATTGGCATGCCACAAAATGTGCTTGTTTGGAAAAAAGGTCTGTAACTACCCAAATAACTGTCTTTTTGTTGCTTTCAGGCAGGTCTACAATAAAGTCCATGGAAATTTGCTTCCAAGGAGCCCCAGGGTTTGCTACTGTCTGTAGAAGCCCCACTGGTTTGCCCCCTCTCCTTTTGGCCATTGCACACATGGGGCATGTAGCTACATATTCCCCTACATCTTTTCTCATTGTTGGCCACCAAAATTGACGCCTGAGTAGATGTAATGTTTTCATAAAACCAAAGTGCCCAGCTGTTCTGCTGTCGTGACTTCTTTGCAAGACCCACTTTCTAGCGTCTGCAGGGACATACAGCTTATCTTGTCACCACCATGACCCTTGTTTGTTCACTAGCAATTGGCTGTTGCTTTTAAACCAATCATCCTGAGCAATCTAGGCATTTAATTTTTTCAACAACTCTCCTTCTGGTTGTTCTTCACCCCTTTTTTCTGAGCTCTAGTGACCACTCTTAGGGCTGCTTGGGTACATGGAATTACAGGAGCGACTATTTCCTTCTGCTTGCTGTTGTGTTGAGGCAATCAAGACAGGGCGTCTGCCAAAAATTTTTTTACCCCAGGAATGTACTTCAGAGAGAAGTTAAAACGATGAAAATATTGTGCCCATCTCATTTGTTTGGGTGACAGCTTCCTCAGTGCAGTCAAAGCTTCTAGATGTTTGCGATCAGTCCAAATTTCAAAGGGATGGGGTGATCCCTCTAATAAGTGTCTCCAGCAAACTAACGCCCAGTGCACTGCGAACGCTTCCTTTTCCCACACCAACCAGCGTCTCTCAGTTTCTGAAAATTTCCAGGATATGTATGCACATGGAAATAGCTCCCCCCCCCGCCCCCTTCTGTAACAACACAGCTCCCACTGTCACATCTGAAGTGTCTGCCTGTATGACAAATGGCTGTTCTGGATCAGGGTGCTTTAAGATCGGTTCAGCCGTAAACAGACGCTTTAAACTTAGAAAAGCTTCCTGGCACTCCTTAGTCCAGGCCAAGGGGGCTCCAGGTTTTGATGCCTTTGCTTTGTCCTTGCCCTTGGTTTTCAACAAATCGGTGACTGGGAGTGCTACTTGGGCAAAGTTAGGTATGAATTGCTGATAAAAGTTAGCAAAGCCCAGGAAACTTTGAAGCTGACACCTGGTTTTGGGAGCCTCCCAACCCAGGACGTCCCTCACCTTGACCGGGTCCATTTCAATTCCCTGATGCGAAATTCTATACCCCAAATAGTCAATTTGCTGTTTATGAAATTCACATTTGGAGAGCTTAGCATACAATTGAGCCTCCAGTAGCTTTTTTAGTACCCTCCTGACCAATTGTACATGTTGCTCCATGGTCTCAGTGTAAATCAGGATATCGTCCAGATAAACCAACACCCCCTGGTATAAATGCTCTTGTAACACCTCATTTATAAGTTGCATAAACACCCCCACCACTCCTTTTAATCCAAACGGCATTATTTTATAATGGAAGCACCCCAGGGGCGTGTTAAAGGCGGATTTCCATTGATCTCCTTCCCGGATTCGCACCCTGAAGTACGCCTCCCTTAAAACCAGCTTCGTGAAAATTTTCCCTTTGGATAAATGGGCCAACAGGTCTTTCATCAAGGGGAGTGGGTACCGGTTGTCAGCAGAAATGGCATTTAGCCCTCTATAATCTGTGCATAAACGTAGGGAGCCATCCTTCTTTTCTCTGAAAAGTACCGGTGCAGCAATTTGAGAATGCGTAGGTACAATAAAGCCCCTCTTTAGATTCTTATCAATGAACTCCCGCAATGCTTCCAACTCTTTGGGTGTCATTGGATACATTTTCTTCCTTGGAAATTTAGCCCCCAACTCAATCTCTATGGCACAGTCACTGGCACGATGGGGGGGTAGCTGATCTGACTCCCTTTTGCTAAACACCTCCTGCAGGTCGCGGTATTGCTTGGGAATCTGAGTTGCAGCCTCCACTGCCTTTTCCCCACTCACAGCGCCCATCTCTCCATCTGACAATGTTTCGGTAATTCCTTCAACTTCCACTCCCCCCTCCTTCGGGAAACGCAAGATCTTTTCCTCCCAGTTCACTTCTGGGTTCTTCCTTTTTAACCAGTTCATGCCCAGAAGCACTGGGTTGCATGCCATGGGAATCACTAGGAATTTAATAGTCTCTCTATGGTCCCCCATAGTTAGCTCAAGCTCTTCAGTATGATATTCCACTGGCCCTCCCCCCGCTGGGGATCTGTCCGGCTGGGTAAAATTCACAGGGGTTTTGAGTCTCTTTAAGCGCAGTCCCAAACCCCGGGCAAGGGTGGGGTTAATCAGATTTCGGGAGCAGCCAGAGTCTATCAGCGCCCGTATCTCTGCCCTCCGATTCATCCTTACCACCCTTAGTTCCACCCAAATTTTAATGGGACTCACCCCCATCTCTTCACTCTCTGAGTCCTCCCGTGATCTGCTTTCTTTCTCTGGAAGAGCAGCCGCCTGTCGGAGAGAGAGCGGAGCTAACAACTTCCGGGTTTTGCCGCCGCCGTATGTTGCCGCTTTAGCCCCCATCTTGCTGCCTACTGCTGCTGACTCCTTCTTGCCAGGCTTCGAAGACTTCGGCCCTTTCCGCTCTGCCTTCTTGCCTCCTTGGTCCGTCTTTGCTTTAGGGCATGCAGCAGCAAAGTGCCCCGGCTCCCCGCAGTTGAAACAGACACGCCGGCTCCGGCTACTTTCTGGCGTGCTGGTCTTCGCCTTGGGCACCACCTTCTTTGTGCCGGGTAAGGGCGGAAGTCAGGTTCTTGCTTCTATGGTGCGCTATTGCTCCTCCACTTCGCCGGCCATAACGACCCATCCATTAAAGGTTTTGGGGAAACCCCGGCACACCACGCACTGCAACAATTCGGGTTGCATGCCTCTCTGGAAGAACTCGATCAGGAGCTCTTCAGGCACGTGAGGCAGCCTTTGAGCCAACCCCCGAAATTCATAGGCGTACTCTAATACCGACCTGGACCCCTGCTTCAGCCTTTCCAGGTCGCATCGTGCTTTAAGCGCCAGACACGGGTCTTCAAAGCGCGTGCAGAGAGCCGCCATGAAATCCTCTAATCTCCTTAAAGCCCGGTCCTTTGCACTATGCAGGCCAACCACCCATTCTGCAGCCGTACCTTCAAAAAAACTGGACACATAGGAGACCTTCTCCTCCTCGCTGCGAAACAGACCCCCATAGCCCTCCATGTAGATCCGAACCTGGGTGATAAAGCAAGCCAGCTGCTCAGCATCTCCCCCGAATTTCATGGAGATGCCCCGCTGCTGCATCGGGCTCTTCTTGGCTCTGCTAGGTGTGAGATCCTCCTCCTCCTCGCTGGAGGTCTCACCTTCGGCTGACTGCTCTGCCGCCTCCGTACTTCCCGGTGTGGCCACTGACTCTCGCGTGGGAGGTGTAAATCCCCCTCCAAGCAGTTGATCCACTGCTGCCCTTAACGCTTGCATATCATCGGATAGGGACCCCATCTGCCCTTCCAATTTCCCCATGCGATCTTTCATCAAAGGGCCCTGTCCCTTTGTCGCCGTTGCCTTTGGCCCCGCTCAGGCTTGGCGCGATGATTGCACCGGCTCCTCCTGGGTTATCACCTTCACTTCCAACAGAGGAGGGACTGGTCTCTCTTCTTCTTCCTCAATTACATCATCAGCCATCCCGCTCCTCGGTTGGTCCCGGTCAACATGAGGCTTTGGACTCCCTGCGGGGCAATTTCCCTGGTGGAAGTCTGCACTGGGAGTCTTAACAAAATATAACTAGCTGCCACCTGTTGATCCCAAATCCAGTAACTTTCCTTGCAACCAATATTGATTCAAAAGAAAGTTCATTTCTTGAGAATAAGTGTACAGATCCAAAGCATTGCTAAGACTGAGCAAAAGCGCGCCAAAAGCTGTTTTCTTACTTTCTCCCCCCCTACATCACCCTTAGTTTCTCCCCCCCTTCATCGCCCTTAGTTCTTGGTCTTCTGATTCCCTTGCTGGTATGTCCTTGAGCATGCCAGAGCCTGTGATAAGGAGCCATCTGCTTTAAACGGTTTCTCATTCCTACTCCCCCCCCCCCTCCTTTTACAATGGCAGAACCACAGCATGTAAAAAGCCATTTTTTTAAACTAGCCATATAATAATCTATTATGAAATCTTGCGAGGATTCTGACAGTCAGTTTGGCTGTAATTCTCCAATTTGGTCACTATCTGGGTACCTCCATAAATCAACTCCTAAATTACATATTTTCTTATCATCACTCTTACCCCTTTCAAGTCTTCAAAAAGAGAAAGAGAAAAATACAAATAATTCTGATTTTTATCCTCTATTTAACAGAGAGAGGTAAATGTCTTTCTATTCCTTTCAAGAATCTTTTACCTCCAGCTCTCTGGGTGAAGGATGCATTTGCATATGTGAGAGATGTCAGGGCAGTTTGGAGAGTCTGATATCACCTAGCATGGATGAGTAGTTTTCTTTGACACTTATTGCATTTCTTTAGATTGGGACTCTGGGGAAATATGTTTATAACTCTGAATGTGACTGAGAACTAGGTGTTGACCTCATTCCAAAAAAGAAAGAAAAGAAGAAGGTGCTAGAAGAAAGAGGAATAAAAACTGAATCATATTCTTTTCACTGACTGCAAAAAATATTGTTTTATTATTTTTTTACATACAGCCAACCCCCACACCCTCCCTCCCTCCCTCCCTCCCTCCCTCCCTCCCTCCCTCCCTCTCTCTCTCTCTCTCTCTCTCTTTCTTTCTTTCTTTCTTTCTTTCTTTCTTTCTTTCTTTCTTTCTTTCTTTCTTTCTCTCCTTCCCTCCTTCCTTCCCTCAAAATTAGAAGAAAGAATGAAACAGATAGACAGGCCTTCAGATAATGAGGAGGTGATCAGCGCACATTGAGTGTAGAGCAGTTTACATGCAGCCAAAAAGAAAGAGAGGTGCCAAGATGGAAGGAAGTTTCACATGCTGCACTGCACATGGAATGACTGTGTCAGCACCTCAGGCAGCCAAAATTATAAAGCAGGAGGATGTAGGAGTGTGCAAGTAAATAAGCTTCAATTCAAATTCAGGATTCAAAGATGGCACGATTTAATCTGAATTTGTGAACAAGAATTTATCAACAGCTTTCTACCTGAAATGATTTGAAGTTTGGTTTGATAAAAGCTTTTAGCATAGTCTATAATGGGAAAGCATCACAATGCCCGCACTGCCTCATTTGGCTGAATGAGATGAATACTGTATAACATAAACCCTTCAAAGTTTCAGCCAGATAGCACTTTCACAGCAGTATACTCTTTTAAGGCAGAGATAGCAGGAATGAGAAAAGGATACTGGAACAGCTTCCAAATTGCCCAGCAAAGAGTCTATAGGTACATTCTGCAAAATCAGTGAAGAAAATTCTAACTCCAACTTAAAAAATTCAAAAACCATGTAAAAGTAATTTTTGGCTAATTGCTGTTTTGGAGAATAGTTCGTTGGCCAAGTTTACATCTGGAAATAATGCATTATGTGCAGTTATTAAAAATCTGAGTGTTAGCCCTATTGTAAATATAAATAATTGTGATATAAAGATAAATAGTATTACATGCAGTAGTCTAAGGGAAGTATACTATCATAGACCCACTCATGCACTTAACACATCTGGGTCTTTCTTGTCTTCTCTTCCATGCAAGTGAACCTATACAGATTCTCATATAAAAGCAAGAGACCCAAGCAGGGCCACGGCACTCACCCAAGTGAGTGATGGGCATGGTTTGTAGAGCTCATATATTCACATTAATATCAGAAAACCCATTGTATCACTCGATTCCCCTCCTAGCTTTGCCCAGAGTCCTCTGGCTCTGGGCAGCCAATAAGTGTAAACAAACAAATAATAAAAAGCAACAATGTTGAGAATCTACAAAACCAAAAAGTCCTCCAAATCTCTTCTAAGCCATTTGAAAACAGACAATTCAATCTGATATCTTAAATTAATTTGAAGATTCTGTATAAGGAAAGCTTGAGGTAATATTATATGTTGGTCAGGGATGAGGATATGTGTGTGGTTTTGTACACACACAATGCCGTGATGTTGGCTAAGAACCTAAATGATTCGTATCGATCTACCATATTTTTCCATCTATAAGACGATACTTTTTTCTAAAATTGTTACACTAAAAATTGAAAGGCATCTTATGCAAGGAAGTAAGCCGAGGAGAGAACTGCGCAGTTGCGAAACTGCCCATACTTTGTCTTTGCAAAGAGGCTTCCTCCAATCATGAGCCTTACGTAACTAATGTCAGCCGATGCTGAACAAACCAATTGGAACACATCCCATTGGAGGTGGAGAGCATGTAGGCAGTGCGCAGATGCGACAGGGACCGGTAATGTCAGAGCATTCTGAGCCCATAAAGATGTCGGAAAATAAAAAAATAAATAAGTGAATGTCTTGCTCTGCAAAATTCAAACTGAATGTAATCAGTTATGCAAAAGAGCATGGAAATAGAGCTGCAGAGAGACAGTTTGGACCTCCTCCCACTGAGTGTATCATGTAAATGTTACCTAATTATTAAATAAAAATGTGTTCTGCTTTATTTTTAAAATATTGATTTCTTAATTTTGGGTTGGAAAAGTAGGGGTCGTCTTATACATGGGGGCGTCTTATTAATGGAAAAATATGTTATGTTAGGCAGATGATATGATACATCAAGAAGTTTTTTTTCTCCTTCCTAGCATTTTCCCGCAGGTGCAGGGCCCACTTTTTTTTCAGATCAAATGTTGATCCATTGGTTGCAACAAGAACTTACCAACCAGCTTGTTGCCCAAGACTGATGTTGTAGGCTAGACAGAGTGACTGGCCCAAAGTTACCCAGCTGGCTTTCATGACTAAGGCAGGACTGGAACTCATAGTCTCCTGCTTTCTAGCCTGGGGCCTTAACCACTAGACCCAACTGGCTCTCTACAGTATGGATCTGAAAATCAGTGCATTAAAGACCAAGGTTCTTATTTTTGGCAAGAAAATGAAAGAAAGAAAGAAAGAAAGAAAGAAAGAAAGAAAGAAAGAAAGAAAGAAAGAAAGAAAGACAGAAAGACAGACAGACAGACAGACAGACAGACAGACATTTTAGGCAAAAAAAGTAGAGCAAATAGATGAATATATGTACCTTGAGGAAATGTTTACTAAAAATGGGAATGGACTGAGAAACTTTAAGACAAACAAATTCTCATCAAAAGATGCAATATATGGTCTATTAAGAGGAATTAATGCTTGTTGGAAAAAGTGAAAATGGCTATATACTTCTGCCCACTTTGTTTCATGGAGGTGACAGTTGAGTAGGTCAAGAGAAACTTAAAAGAAATCTGAATGCACTGGGAATGCTATACTTAAAATATGTGTGTGGTGAAACAAAGATAGAGTTAAGATGTGAGTGAGTGATGAATCAATGTGGTTCAGCGAGTGACTATACATTAATTATAAATGAGGATTGAATCAAAACCAAATAATCAAAGGAAGAGTGAATGGGTTAAGAGTGTGGAGAAGACCAAGGAAATTGCCAATGGATGAAACTGATGATATCCTTCAAAAGAGAAGTGGTAAATTTAATGAACAGAAGGCAATATATAAAAAAGTGTATAGATATGGTAGAAGAAAGGATGACTTGTAAGGATAGAAAAACACGGAGCAGAGTATTAATAGTAAAGGAACCAGCAGCCAAAAATATGACGCAGACTAGCACTTCATAGGGTAACAATAAAGAATTTGGAAAAGATAATCAGATACCTACAAAGATGAGAATTATACAGACAATGATTTTCCCTGTGACACTCTATGGAAGTAAAACTTACTTTGAACAAGCAGGGTAGAAACAGTATTGACTCTGTTAAACTTTTGGTGTTGGAGAAGACACTTGAGAATATCATGAATAGCCAAAAAACAAACGAGCAAACAAACAAAAAATGGATTGTAGAATGAATCAATCCAGAGTTCTCACTCAAGGCACAAATGACCAGCTCAAATTATCATAATTTGGACACATTATGCAAAGACCCAGATCACTTGAGAAGTCTGTAATTCTGGGGAAAGTAAAAAGAAAGAGAAGAAGCAGCCCAATAGTAAAATGGATGTACTCAATTACAGCAGCAACGGGTATTTTGTTGGAAGAGTCAAGTTGTGGGGTTGGGGACAGATCATCCTGAGGAAGAGTCAGCATTTCCTTGATTGCACATAATCAAACAATTAAAAGTGAATGATATTGATGTAAACCAGATCTACTTTCTTTTTCTTCATCTTATCCCTTATCTTTAATTTTCTTTGCTTACTACTTCAAACTCTTTTTCTGTGCCTTACATAAAGTTCTTCCTTGCATGATGGTTATGTATGTATGTAGTCTCGAATTTTGTTGGCATGCTTTTGGGCTGTTTTGAGATGGGGTTTGAGGAATTTTAAGTATGGAAATGACAGCAAGGATAGAAATGTATATTATTTATATTGGGCTGTGCATATACTTTCCTATAAAGTAGTCTGCATAGGAAAATCATCCTGTATAATATAATCATTCTAGGAATTAGAGGAGGAGGAGGAGGAGGAGGAGGAGAAATAATTAAAGATAAGGAAAACAAATTCTATTCCTAACCAATGATGCACTTCCTTGCCATGTCATGACTTCTAAGCCTTTTTTTGTGTCACCTTGGATATTATCTGCCACCATGGATCCACCTCCTTCTTCCATGTTGCCATTAAATGCACATCCACCAACCTACTGGGTTGTTTTCCATGGCAGCCATTTAATCTCCATGCTACATGAGAAGGAAACCAGGTGTTAGTGACACCATGAGGCATTGAGATCTGGTTACCCTAAAGAGCCAGCCTTGGGCTATTACACCAGATGAAGACATGCAAGCTCTCAAATCCCAGCTCCCTTTGTTGTGTGCATACCAGTATTTTCAACCACATGAACCAAGAAGACTGCTCTATCTTCCCCAATATGATACCCTCTGGAACTGTTGGTCTTCAGCTCTCTTAAAGTAGCAAGCTAGTTGCAAGCACTAACTGCCCAACTTGCTCTGGATCAAGGAGGAAGCAAGAAATCAACCCATTTGGTCTCTGAGATAGCTGTTCCTCATACACCAATTGCAGAAACGGAAGCTTCTGCGAACGGCTTGTGAGCGAGCAGCTGGGAGGCGGGGGAATCCATCTTCATTCACAGCTGTGGTGCAGCCTAAATATGGACACTAGAGCTGGCCGAATCCCATTTCTAACCTACTTTGGAATGTAACTACTTTTTAACGTGAGAGATCTTTCTTTGCAACAGATAAGTAATTCTCTTGATGTTTTTTCATAATTTCTGAGACTATAACTTTAGAATTAGAGTTTTATTGTAATTTGAACAACTTGCAAAAAGCTGGAAGATAAGGAGAACTTTTATACAAAGGTATAAAAGTTACTTATAGTGAAAGTTACTAGTCACCTGTTGCCCTCAAGTGTTCTCTTTCCTTTAACCTATTCTTGGAAAAAAAAAAAAAGAGGGATAAAAGGAGGTATTATTATTAACAAGATCCATGAGATTCACATGAGGCAGCATCATGTATAAAGGAATGTCCTCCTATAGCATCATTGTGTGATTATTGCTTTACCCACCAAGTTTTTGCCCACAGAACTAGGGCTGTCCTACAAGCACACATTTCTGTTTTAAGCAAAGAATGTCTGTTTGCAGGTAAAATACCTCTCTCTGTTCCGGCACTGGAAAATGTTTCTCCCACTCTAAAAAGTTAAAGGATCTAAGCAAATTTCAAAAAAATTGAATTATTTTTGATTTTAATTATTTTAAATTCTTATTTTATTTTATTTATTTATTTTAATTTGAATTATAGAATTCTGGAGGTTTTGGGGAAAAAAGATGTTTGTGTAGCATACATGTACAAATTACCTACACAAACAAACTACTACTGTGAAGCATTATGGAACATGCAAACCTTTAGAGTTGTACTTGTGAATCTTCTGATTAAACAGAACATTTTCTCCATTAAGAGAAAACACAATGAAAGACAGCATGAAAAGGAACTCATAGCCCTTTTGCCCAGGTTGGAAGTGCTGGGAAATAGAACAGCCTGAAAGTGCTTTACTATTTTGTTCAATGCAGCAAATTAACCTTTCTTAAAACTCGCAAATTATGTTTTATTCTGGCATTGCCTGGGCTCTTCTCACATTGCTTTCTGGCCTGGTTGGCTGGAAGTTTTTGTTTTCAGTTTTCCTAGCCTCTTTTAAAGATCAGCCATGGTCAGCTAAGTGGTTGTCTGACCAAGTCAAAATAATGGCTCTTAGATTGGGATTGTTTTATTTCTTCACTTCTTGTCATTTTTATGGTTCTATATGGGACTGATGTTACCATTATCATTGTTACGATTGGCTTTAATCTCACCATGGATGTTTTAATTCTTATTTATATTGCCTGTAGGCTGCCAAGAATGATTTGCCTGCAGTGGGGTAGAAATAAAATAAAATAAAATGTACTGATAACTGAAGGATGACAACAAAGTCCACATGCCCAGTGAAGCTATCACAATGAACTATGTGCCGTATATATTAAAAGGTCTGGCTGGAAGCAGCCTTCAATTTTTTTATTTAATTATACAAATCTTTAATCATTGGGTTTTAAAATTATGTAGGTAAACATCTTGTCATTCTTAATGAGGATAAGAAAGCAAGAGGAAAATGCTCATAGGGGAAATGAGCAATCTCTGCCAATATTTACATTTCTGATGGACGTGCTTTAAACAAGCAGAAACATACTACTGGAAGAGCAAAAAGGATTCAGCTGACCTTTCACTAACTCCACTGGATCTAATAATGTCTTCTAGTGTGTATTTAAAGTCACAATAATTTCCTTCTGTATGGGCACGCTGTAATGTGTGCCTGTGTACATGCAGAGCTCAGCCACTTGCTTTACGTTTTTGATGAGTTTGTGGAGTCTAACTACACCTTCCGTATTTTTCCGACAATAAGACGCCCCCATGTACAAGACGACCCCCATTTTTCCAACCCCAAATTAAGAAATCAATATTTTAAAGATAGTGCAGAACACATTTTTATTTAGTAATTAGTTAACATTGACCTGATACACTCGGTGGGAGGAGGTCCAAACCGTCTCTCTGCAGCTCTATTTCCAGGCTCTTTTGCATAACTGATTCCATTCAAGCACGAGTGAAACTAGCTTCTCTTTGCAAAAGCCTTCCTCTAATTGGTTTGTTCAGCATCAGCTGACGTCAGTTACATCAGGCTCGTGATTGGAGGACGTCTGTTTGGGAGACAAGCTATTTCACTCGTGATTGGAGGCTAGCAATAGGAGGAAGCTGCCTGCAGAAACAAAGTATGGGCAGTTTTGCAACAGCGAGGTTCTCTTCGGCTGACTTCCTTAAATAAGACGCCCTTCAATTTTTAGGGTAAGGATTTTAGAAAAAAGTATCGTCTTATAGTCGGAAAAATACGGTAAGTTTGAAAATGAAGTAAAAAGTTGAACTATCAAGGGTTACATAAGTTTCATAATATACATATCTGATAGTACTATACCAGCTGCCCTGAAGAAATACACAAATAATGCTACTCATGGCAGAAGTCTAAAGTTCAGTTGTTATGCCATCACCCTGGGATTTAGGTTTTTATTCTATTTATTTATTTATTAAATTTGATGGCCACCCATCTCAACTGCATGACTATGGGCACCTAGCAATTAAAAACCAAATAAAAACAATAAGTGAAAACTATTCAAAGAATGATGTATTTAGTCCAGAATGAATGACTTTGCAGGAGAAGATATTTGAATATAATCTTGACCAATGAATAATCTTGACCAAGATATTTGAATATAATCTTGATCCTTGTACTATGCCATTAATTTGTATTTCTTCTTGCTGATCTCATATATCATTACTTACGGTTTTAGTATTATATCAAGTTACTTTACTAATTCTCTCAAAGAGCGAAGGCCAACAAGCTCTAAACCAAACTGGGTCTTTGAGAAAGGGGAAGTATTGGAATGTTTAGTTAAATCCTAACACCATCATCGTCTCTGTAAAGTAACTTTGAAAGAAGAACACAAAGAACAGCCTAGTGAAAGCTGTTGATTGTAAATTGAAAAAGAAAAGCTGGACATAATGGGAGGAGGCAGAAGTGTAACGACACGCTTGAGCCTTGAACTCAGCAGTGGGAGACCTTTTATTTTTCCTGATGAAAGCCATATTGCCTTAGGGGGAAAGCTGGAACTGATTGGTTTCAGAGGGACTTTGAAATTAGCAGTAGGGTCACAGGAGGCTCACCCCCACTCTAAAAGTTTAGAGCAGGGTGCACAGTTTTTTTCCATTCAACTGAATTAACTATAGTTAATATGATTGCTCTCCAATTATGTATAGAATAATAATTTTCTCTTTTTGTCACATAAACAATTATGATTTGGTAACTATTTTTGAAAGTCTCCAGGGACTATACCTGTGTCTTTTTAGAGGTTGCATGCAGCCTTGGATTTCAGGTTCCACACTTCAAGTTTACATAATTCGGAACAAGGGCTTCTGGAACTCTGAAAAGGCTCACACCAGAAATGGGATGATGGTACATAACGATTGGCCTTCAGGAACCATGGAGTTTTCACTGAAAATTGGGAGTGATGGAACCTCTGCAAGACAGAGAAATCCTCCAGTATTTTTCCCACCAGTTCTCATTCAGTATGAATCAGAGTTTGCTTTAGAAATCTTTCCAAAGAACAACAACACTTTGGAGAAATTCTGAGGGGTACAGTGTGGCTATGAGGTGCTCAAGCTGTGCATGGGCCAATGTCCTATCTTTCATTGTACAATCATTGTTCTAGTAGTCTGCGGCCATCCCATGCTTCTACTAAAATCCCAAGGAATGACACCACGAGGAAATTCCTTTCATTGGGCTTTTTCCATTTCATTTGCTGTTTCCAACAATGGAGACACCTATCTTTGAGCAATTGTTGAATAATTATTCCTCCCCTGGAGATTCTTTCAATTTCCTCCCCTGAAAATTCTTCCAATTTCTCTGTCCTCAAATCTGGTGGAGAGTTTTAAAAGGTCTCATTGTTTTCCACTATAAAATAAATATTCACTAGAAAATTGGGCCAAGGATTTGTAGGGGGAAAGAGGGGAGAGAGAGTTACCTTTGCCCAATTGAGCTTCTCATAGTCTGCATAGGTTATATGACTAGTTGCAGTAGGTGGGAATAAAACATAGAATGTTTTGTTGCAAATGCTGCTTGATACTGGATTTAATTATTTTCCTACATGTTAGTTTTAATTAAAACCTGGTGATGTATCTTTCAATGAAGGATTGCTGCATTCTTGTTCACTGTTATTGCAATGTATATATCTTTTGTTTGATTTTGCTGTGTTTGGGTGTATGTACACTCCATAATAAATTGTACCTCTGAATGGGGCTTTTGGCAACTGTTTCTCATTCAAAAAGGTAAAGGAGTTAGAACTTAAGAGGGCGTAGGAATGTTATTCCATATGCATTTGCAGCAGATGAGTATCACCTCCTAGGATTTTTTCCTCCTATTTAATGGTTTGCAGGATAGTAATTTTGATAACTTTGTGATTCACAAGGAGGACTGCATTAGAATGTATTTTATTCCCAGGTATCAGCAAGCAAAAAGGCAAGATTAACAACCTCTACATAATAATCCACTCAGAGCTGTAGTGTGATAACAATGTTATGAGAGGAACCCACAAAGTTAGGCCAAGGAAGGGGATTACAAAAAGAAAGGAAAATATACTTTAAATAATGTCAAAATGCTTCACCGTAGGAATGATCTAAGAGATAAATTTCAGGGAGTGAGGTCTGAGATCAACCAGCAGAGAAATGTAAGCATTTTAAAACCATTGAATAGCCTTCTATCAGCCTGCACCACACTGTAAGATTATGATTGGCTTCACACATTGTATGAAGGCATATTGTGGCTTGACAGGTTTTCATTTAGCAAAGGGCACTGTTATTTTTGCTGCTGTTGTTAACATGAGAGCCAACATTTAGGTTTTGAGTGGTGGGCACTACAAAGGTGGCAGGACAGAGGAAAAAACAAACAAACTATGGTTTAGTGCAAATGCATACGTGGCAACTGTATCAGACTGGCCAAATCAATCACGACTGGAGGCTCAACCTGCCAGAACAAAACAACCCTGTGAAAACCCTGTTTTGTTTTGTTTTTTTACCTGTAGCAGGAAATAATAAGCTACTAGAAAGGGTGTATCTGCAGAAGCAGGTTGAAGGATGATTTTGATGCATGTCTTCCAATTAGTTGTGAAGGCGAGGGAATGAGAGGAAAAGCATTGTACAGCTGGTTAGAGATGCTGCACTCCCAATGTAATGGAGATGCCCGGGGAAGTTGGGAAGGGAGTGGCCAAGGTATATTTCAGGAACTCCTCTTCATAAGTAGATAGAAGGTGCAGTGCAGTCTTCAGTGTGGGTGGTTGCAGACATACCCTTGCAATAGCCCAACTGAAATCAACAAAGCTAAAGGGGGGTTTAATCACCACTCTTTTACTTTAAGTAATAAACAAAGGAAGCTTTCTGCTTGCAACAAAATACTTCATCTTTAAAAATAGCAGAAGAGTGGAATGACCTGGCTTATATAAAATATTTATAATTTCACTAAAATTGCACTCCTTTCTTATCCAAAGCAGTACTTTCGAAAATAAAACCCTCATGGCAAGCTCTTTGCTAACACAAAACACTATTTTATTTTCAAGAATAGTTTAAGCAAATTGGTTAAGAGTGTTTCTTTACCGAATTTGTTTTATTGTATTTATTTTCACAAACTGTTTAAGTGCTTTAGTCAAGGGCCTTTATTATCCTGAACAAAAAGGGCTTAAATCAGAATACTTGCTTATCCAAAGAGCAGTTTCCTTCCAAAATCTGATGGTTCTGTTATATCCAATGACAAGTCCAAGCAAAAACATTGTGAAGTTACCACAGAAAGAAAACATTTTTGCCTTTTGTAAAATCTGTGCTTATACATTCTCAATATCCCATGGTGAGATTTATGATGGAAAGGGACATATAGCTGTCAGACAAAGGACCAACATGGAAAATCAAGAGTTTAAAATCCTCTCAAGAGCTGATGAGCTCTTGATCCAATTCACACAATCTAGTGACAGGGAGAGGAATGAAAAAAGGATAGGATATATGGTATAAGGCAAAACCAGGTCTCTGTCCCTGATCCTGACATTCTTGGTGTGGCCATGTGCAACCCACTTAGCATTTTTAACTTGCACCATTTCCCTATTACCTCTGAATGTGATTTGCTACTTTTGGTTCTAGCAAATTTTCATGAAAAGTAATAGAAAATATTACCTCCTGGAGGCTTCTAAATTTTTTTAAAAAACTGAACTGAGAATACAAATACATTTAAACATGGCTTGCTAGACCATGCAAAGGCATGCTGAAATGGTTCAGTTGCTCTGTCAAGATAATGCCCTATTTGTAAACCTGAACTAGTCAAAGAGGGCAAATTCTTAACTTCTTTGCAAACCAAATAACTAAAGGAAGTTTTATGTATTGTTCAGTAGCAAGTATATTTAGGCAGAGCTACAAAGCTTTCACTTTAAAGTATGGCAGGGACATATATCTATGTCTTTTCACTTCTATTGTATATTCAGGAATAGAATTTAATTAATTGAACAACGTTTATGCTAGTTGTCTGGCCCCTGCTTTACAAAAGTAACTATGAGGAAGTCATTATCAGCAGGAAGTGAGTAAATCTATCTTTTTCTTCTGTCAAAATCTTTTGTAGCAGAATAATAATTAATCTTTACCATGTATTTACAATCAATAATGTATTTTTTTTTTCCTACCAGAGTGAACTAATATTCTCTTGAGCTTGCTCTCCAGAAATGTTGGACCACAATTCCCAGAATTGCAAGACAAAAAATTCAATTTTGGGAATTGCAGTCCTAACACATCTGAGTGGTATTAGTTTGAGGAATGCTGTTTTGGAAACTAAGTTATCTCTGCAAGGTTTATGAACAGGATTATCTTTAATACTGGAAAAATAGACATATGCAACTGTGACATATTATCTGGCTATGCACAACACACAAAAATGGGCCTGGGTGGTTGTAGGTCAGTATATTGTTAGAAAGAATATTGGAAGGATATTGTGTGAATCAGACCATTATAATAAATTATGATACGGCTTAATTGTTTGGGCACAGAATGACATATGAACTTCAGTTGTGTTTTATTAGCCTGGAATTAAGATTTAGCAAGATGTGACAATCGAGGCAGGCCATCCATTCATGGAAGATCCATTTTGTCAGGAGAAGATGGACAAGTGTTATGGGATGGCTGCAGTCTTCCAGGTTGTTTTTCAGAGTTTTTGGCTGTGGAGAACAGTTAAAAGAAGAGATGGTTGTAAGAATGCACCTACGGAAGGAAGTGAGTTCAAATATGGTTAAATGTGGGCAGGCGTATCTGCAGGTATGGCGAAAAAGTCGAGATGGCAACCACAATGGTGAGAAGAAAGCTCCACCAGTTTTTATATGCATTGCACACACAACACACATAAAAATGGGTGGTTTCGATTGTACCATTGCGCACCATTTTTTTACTATACCCTACAGACCCCCCTGAATGAGGATGTTGGAGGAAAGAGGAAAGAAGCCCACTGGCACAGGTAAAGTAGTATGTAAAAGAGAGATACCAGAAAACAAGTTCCAAGTTATTTTAAGTCAATCACTAAATGAAGACTTTCCTTTCTCACCTGTCCCCCCACCTACTCCTATATTGCAGACTGCACTATCTAACTCTGTGTTGAAGAAAATGGAAGACAAATTCATTTTCACATTATCATAGACTTATGTTCTGGAGTTTTGCATTTATGTGTTCAGAAAGGAGAAAACCTGGAATCTAATCAAGCATAAACATCAAAGATTCCTATATCCTCCAGCTGAGCAAAATGCACCTAGAGGAGGTTAAGATGATATCTTTTATTGAATCAACTTTTCTTGGTGGAACTGCTACACTGCTCTTCCCCAGGCAATAAAAAAATAGGTCAAGAAAAAGAAGTCTTTTTGTGCTCACATGGAACTGAACAGAATGGGCACTACTGAATCTGCATATCAGATGTTCCTGAAACTTAGGAATTATTTCTTAAAATTCATTCCATTTCATTTCATCCCAGAAGTAACCTCTGTCAATAACCAAGATCTGCTCTTCCGTGTTTACTAAGGCAGTCATTTTCAGCCCCTGGAAAGTGAGCCCAGTGGTATCCATGATGGTCAAACTTGGGCCTTCAAAAATAAAGCAGTTGGATGGACTTGGCTTGGGATGCTATAGATAAAACTACTGGTGATCAGGCAAATGGAGAAGAAACCCCAAGTGATGGGGAGAGGTTACAATGGCCAGAAACTGCAAAAAGTTGAAGAAAGATTGCATTCTTGCTCTGAACAAAGTTGATAATCTGGGAGGTTGGCAGTAGACAAATCATGTTTGGTCTGGTTTTCAGGTCAATTTCTAGAAAAACAAGGAGCTAGGCTACTCCAGCCTCTAAGTTTAATTTGCTTTCAACTGTTCTCATTATTAATTTAATATTAAAATTATTATTAATTTTATTTGTAACCCACCCTTTTTTCCAAGGGGCTCAGGGCAGATGTAGTGGTCTTCTGCCCAGTTCCCCTCTCACAACATTCTGTGAGATAACTTAGATCAGGGAAAGGAAAGTATTTTTTTCTTTTTTAAAAAATACAAGGGCACTTTTAGAATTCTGGGAGTATATAGTGGGAACATTCACAAAATGACTGCCATGAAAGACTTTTCAGTTCACAAAATGACTATCAATGTGGGTAAAAGCTAACATGAGTTAGATTTCAAGAGTTGGCAAGTTTGATTTCTGAATTACACAGAGATGTGCAATTGCCATAGGCATCTAAAAATGCATATTTTAACATTTACATTTAGCCTTTTAAAATCCCTTTATGTGGCACAGGAGCAGATGTCCTCTGATGATGAAATTGCTGTATTTATCAGGCCTGTGCAAGGCAGTTTGGATTTGCTTCAACAAGGTGCTTTATGTCACAGAGGCAATGGGATTCTTCGTGTTGAGGTGAAATGACAACATGATCTGCCTTGACAAAGCACTTTGCATTGCCTCAAAGCCTGAACCGGCAATTGCTACTGCAGGAGAAAGCCTCAGAAGTGAGATCAAACAAAGAAGCTACTTCAATCCTAGAAGGGGGAGGGGGGGAGAGAGACATGAATTACTTCATAAAGCATTTTGAAGCATGCTCCATTTGAAGCATTGTTGAAGCAAAGTACTCCTTTGAAATTCTGCAGTTCAGATGTTGATGTCCCTATAAACACAAAGTATTATTTCCCAGCATATGCACAAGTGATCTTGTGCATCATCTTTCAACCTCCTGATGAACACTGCAGTGTACTCATGCTCAGTAGCCAGTTTGTGCAGAAGGTCCTGCTGAATCCTCTCGGAACACCTCATAATATTCTCAACCATGCACTCTACACAGAGTACTCTCCTTTTCCTTTTCTGCAGTAATGGCAGTCTGTATGCCAGAGACCAACTGGTACACCTGAAAGGAAAGAGTGGAAGCCTGGACATGAATGGATCCTGAACTGAAGGCATCAAAAGGAGCTTGAAAGGGAATACTAGTTTTGAGGGAGATGTATAGCCCACGTGGACATGGATGCATTGTAGGTCAGACCAAGCATTCTAGGATATACACTTCTTCAGAAAGGTAAAGCAGAGATGGATTGGGGGTGTACACTTTCTGATGTGCTTTTTACAGGCAGGATAGCTGGGATAGAGGATTGTTCTGCTGTGAAAGCCATAAGCAATCCTTCTCCATGGCTCTGTGCATCCCATTTAGTCCCATTAACCATTTGTGAACAAACCTTGGTCTATTTCCAGAAATGGTGTTGTTCACATGGAATGCATACAGAGGCTGGGCAGGGAGCTAAGCCTTGGCATACTATGAAGCATATGAAAATGGAGTTGGGAAGCATGACAGACATGCTTATCCACTTGGCCTCCATGTGTGGGTTGAGGACATGATCTTTCTTATTTCTATTTCTGCTATCCACTACTAGTTCCTCATCATCGCTCCCTGTGCAAGCAAAGATGAAGCATCACAATGAGAATGACTAGAATACTTGGTATGTTCTGTATTCCCTCCCAGGTCTTGTTTTGCTTTGTGGAGCAAAAACTTACTTCCACCTTTGCTTGGTGGCATCTGATACACATGACTGAATATTTCTCTTCCAGTAGCACATTCTTGTCCTCTTCTCCCTCATCCTCTACCTTGTCAGCATTCTTCAGTGTTTGCTCTCAATGGAATCTACAAGTTGTCCAAGTTGAAGAAAGAAAGGTATTTTGTTATTTGTTGTCAGAGCTGAGACAATTGCTTTGTTGGAAATCAGAGGTGAGGTCAAGATGGAATTGCAATTTAGCCACTGGAATATAATTTTCAAGAAAATTGTAGAAGAACTATGTGGACAGGGATATCATTAAACAGCAACAGAGTGCCAGACTAAAATGAAGATGATGCATTTGGATTGTAACGATGTTGTGGTACACAACTCATCTGGAATTGCTACACTTCTCGGCCTTGGAATTAATTGATTAAATCTACCTTGGATCTTGGAAATGGGTGGTATATAAATTGCTGCATAATTAAGGAAGCAAACTAATCAAGAAGCAATTTGTATTATAAACTTGCATTTCGTCAAAAGGTAAACTCATACATTTAACTACAGGCACTGTAAATTAGAGAAATTTTCAGAGCATGTTCAAGATTGCAATGTTCATCTTCAACACTGCATTCTTGGGGAAAGTTAATGTCTGTCTGCTGATCTAAACAAAACTTTGCATTTTATTCAAAAGGCACATTAGAGTCTTTGATGCTTGTTGTATTACTGTTTCTTAGATATATAATCTCTCTATACTCTGAGACAAATCTCTATTCACAAGGCATATTTTTTCTCATTATTTTGGTAGGTAGTTCGCTGCCATTGTGTCAAGCCAGACTGTAATTTTTAAGATAACTCCTGTTCCCTTTTCCATGCTCACAATAAGTCTTCTATCACCACAATGAGTTTCAGTCTAATGCTCATGAAAAAGTAAACTGTTACTATACCTAGTGTATATTTATTTGGCAAATGTAATGTACTGAGAGCATATTTACTTGGAAATTTTGCATGAAAACTCATCAGGAGGTTATAAGATGGGATGCGCAAGTGGGCTGGCTTCTCTTTATTTCTTAGATTTATATCTGCCTTCCCTCCAGAAGTCCAATGCAGCATTTCCTCCTCCAGTGTTATCTCTATAGCAATGAACCCTGCAAGGTAGGCTGGGCTGAGAGAGGGACTGAACAAGTCACCCAGTGAGCTTCTGGGGCTGACAATGGATTGGAGTCTCCCCAGAGAGAGTCACCACTCTTACCATTATACCACACTGTCTTTCAAAGTAGAAAGATTATCTTAACTGAACTCAGAGAACTGGAAGAATATTGACAATGGGGTTTGTCAGAATTTAGTCCTGAAATAGATTTTAAGTGAATCTTTATTGCAAGTTGGTTATATCTTATGAATTGCATTAAGATTGGATTCATACAGTGTGACATTTCATTTTTCATTATTCTAATGAAATGTAGCCTACTGTAGTCTTTTATACATATTATCATTTTTACGAGATAATGCTACTGACTTTTTATTATAACTTGTAATGCAATGTAAGTGATGGGCAGAATAATCCTAATTCTTACCAGGAGAATGCTGATACTGGAGCCTCCAGGTTATTCAAAGCTTTGCCAGTAAGAATCTGGGAAGGTAAAAGAGAGGTATACGAATCCCCTCTCTCACTTCTTATTTAGGTTTTCTTTTTAAAAAATGTTTCATTCCCACTGTAAATAATGGGAGGGAAATTATTTTAGCAATATCAGGGCTAGCATTTATGTCCTTCGTTTTACGTTATCAGACCAGGACGATTTCAAATCCACAGGATCTTCAATCTACCCATGCCATGCCATTAATTCTTCCTTCCTAGAATGTTACAGCTGTGAATGTTTCCACTGAAGCTACAAAAGGTGATCTAAAGCTGGATCTGCCTTTGGTGGTTGAGAGTTTGGGGCAAAACCTGGGTCATTCTAATTGTGCAAGCAAAAGAAAAAAAGGGGACACCTGTCATGATCCTTTGAAATAGTTTGATTTTCTTAGTGCTTTTTAATTAACCATTTCATTCTATGTTAGAGACATCCCTATTAGCTTTTTAGAAGGTAACCAGTCTGGGATTTTTTTTCAAAATGAATATCATTCTTAGCTTCCCTGGTGTACTGTTGTCACAAGAAGTCACTGGAGTACGTATAATCTCTATATACACTATAATGTTCTCCTGAGCCCCTGAAGATCACCATAGCATAATCCTACTTTAGTTATAGCATTAGTAAACATAGTGTTGCCATCTTGCCAATCTGTACAATGCAGTTCCATAAGATCAGGAATAGTATGAATCAAACAGGATTTGATGATTCCTTCATATGCAAGATGTACATAGTGCGACATTCTGTGATATTCACAAAGCACAACATAAATAACCTGATTGCCTTTGGTTAAAATTAGTTGTTACATACACCTTAATGCAGGGCTGATTCACATGTTATACTTTCAGTTAATGACTCTTTAGTATAATGTAGCCCTAGCTTGACTGTTTGAAATCCCAAAAGAGGAAGCAAACTTCCATTCTTCAATCAGACATTTCCAGGGTGCTATTCCATAAAACAAAATACAAGTCTACATCACTGGGAATGAAGATGAAAGATCCTTGGTTTGGTTAGCAGAGCTATCAGTCTTCTAGGACGCCTGTTACCAACCTGTTTTGCCTATGGTTGATGTTGGCCTGGAACCTCCCCACCTCCGTTTTCTTTACTTCCTCTGCCTTTGGCTTTTGGGTGCCTCAGGACCTTGCCTGAAAGAAAGCTGGACCTGTATGTGCCTTCCAAATAGGCTGTATAGTAAATGCTAGCAATACATCAGCAAAATCTGAACGTGTTTGAGTATGGTCGACACTTCAGCGGTTCGAGCCCAGCTCCGCGCAGCAGAGCGAGCTCCTGCTTCCTCCCCAGCTCCTGTCAACCCAGCAGCTCGAAAACTTACGTGAGTAGATAAATGGGGACTCTCACCCCGGTGGGAGGAAAAATGCTGGCGGAGCTTGCACGGGAGACGGGTAGCAGTTGCTGGTAACACGGAAGCAGCGCACGCCCGAAAAAGGCACGAAGCAATGGAAACCCTGCCTCCTTCGCTCGTCAGCTGGGCTCTGCTCTAGGAAGGAGGCCATGGCAAACCACTTCCAAAACACCTTGCCTTGAAAACTGCAGGGACTCGTCCAGGCGGTCGCCATAGAATCGGTAACGATTGAGTGCGGATAAATAAAAACAGACAAAGAGACCACTGAGCTGGTGCTCCTGTCCAGCTTGATGGACTATTTTTAAGTCTCTGCTATTCTTATACACTTGAAAAGCATTTTAAATAGGGGAAGATACTTTCGAAGAGGTAACTGATTCCCATCAGGCTTTCACAGAGAGGGCTGTCCTCCATTAAATGCTTTCTGAAATAGTCACATAATATACATTTCCAGCCAGAGATACAGGAAGGAATGTGTTGCATGTAGTTATAAACTTGCCATGAGTCTAGGGTTGATAAAGACCTTTAGGCAAATGAAACATATACTGTACGTCTAGTTTCTGTTATGAAAAATGTAGCTGCTGAGTATCATTAAGCAAATTATCCAAAGTAGTAGCCATGACTAAAAGTACTTCCTTACATTCAAGATCTATTATAACAGAACAAATTTTAACAGGCAGTTGCAATATGTAAATGCAGTCAGGTAATTGATTAGCCACTTAAAAACACTGAAAAACTTTTTTAAAAAACACATATATGTCCTGACTGCTGGAGTACTATGTTTATAATAATATTAAAAAACAATTGAATTAAAAATGAGTGAATGAGTAAGGCCAGATTTCACAGAAAAATCTAAACTTCCAGATTTGGGCACTAAATTTCTGCTGAATTTCTGTACTAGTTTCATACTAGAAATAAAGTGAGTTTTTACTTCTTCTTTTTTTTTTTAGTGTTTACTACAATCTCCGGTTTCCTAGGCTGGCCATGTAGATTGCTGGTCTTTGACCATAATAAAGATTTGATTTGACTAATGCAGTCCTAACACATCTGGAGGCTACCAGTTTATGGAAGGCCACTCTACAATTTCTCTGGAGCCTAGACATTTCACTGGGCCCATCATGATTTCGTTTAAATAAAAGAGTTACAGTGATGGCAATGGAGGAACAGAAAAGATGGCACATGCAGACTTGTTCAGGTGGTACAGGAGAAGAGGTAGAGAACTCTATGGGACTACAAAGAAGAAGTGATAATAGAGAAGCAGGGTAAAAACTAGGTTGTCCAAAAGAGTGGAGGTTGTGTGGAAAAAGAGCACCCTGCAGGTAGTAAGGGAGAAAAGGGGAGCTTTAGTAGAATGCATGTAGAAGAAAATGCTATGTTTTAAAGCAGTGTTTTTAAAACTTGGCAACTTTAAGATGTGCGGACTTCAATTCCCAGAATTCCCCAGATAGCATAAACACTGTTTTAAAGAATGCAAAATATCTTAATACAGTTCACAGCAGTGCAACCTTTTTGGAGTTAATAAACATATACATAAAGTCACTGTCAGAACAATTGAAACCAGTTTTTATCAGACTTGGCAACTTTAAGGTATGTGGACTTCAACTTCCAGAATTCCCCAGCCAGCATGAACACTTGAGAAGTTTGAGAAACACTGGTTTAAACCATGCAGCTTAAGACTTGTTCCACTGAACCCATCTCTATTAGAGATTTTTTTTCCACCATGATACCCTGGGCATCTCTGTCTGGAAAAGACAGTTAATGTCCAGACAACGACCTCCTCATCAAAAAGACATGGAATAAAACTGGCTGATTCAGAGCATTGACTGGCTCTAGTAAGTTAACTGTCTGAGTTTCTGTACTTGTCACTTTTCATCTCTAGAACATTCATGGGGGTAATCCAAATTCTCAGTTCCTAGATATAATTTCCTTTTCTGAAATAAGCTAGTTAAGGTGGCGGCGGAGAGGTATATCTTTGTATACAATTTGTATTTGTTAGCATCTCCATACTAGTTTTATTATCCATTCATAGACTTCATGTATCTTTCATTACTCATGCTTGTGCTTGCAGTTATTTTTTTTTTCCTTGTATTATTTTTGCTGCAACTTATCCCAGCAACAGATCCAGTTTTGGTGTCATTCCTGGCAGCTATCATTTTATTTGCTTGTGATGTTCAGATGTATTTTCCTCCAAACACATGAAGACAAGTAATGGTGGCATTCAGTAACATACGGCTATTTTTGCTACTATTTTCCAGAACACCCTCATATATTCTTAGCCTAAAACATATTACAAGCATCTAGCCAAATTATGAAAGAATACTGACCAATTGTTTCAGACTGTCAGGAACCCTTTCCTCTGATATTTTTTCCTCTCTCATTTCTTCTCCTTTCTTGTCTGCTTCCTCTTCCTGCATTCTGCCTTTGAATTTCATGTTAGGCACTCTGGAGCCATCAGAGACCTCACTGTCCCACAGCCTGCTGTGAACATGGTTAGTGAGCATTAATTAAGAACCATGGTGGGATTCTGCTGATGATTTTGCTGCCTCTCAGAATGGAGGCTGTGGGCTTTCTACTCCCTGTCAAAAGCATCCACAGCAAGACCTGTTATCAGTGGTGATCCTTTGCAATAGTAAATATCCGGGCAAGATGAGATAGCCCCTGGTCAGTCTGAAAAGCAAGTCAATACCCTACTATTATTCAGCTGCTTCCTTGTTCTAGGACAGATGCGTCTTGGTGCTTAAGAACAAGTAGCACCCCCTCCAAAAAAGCAGCCCCTAATGTGTTTTATTCACCCCCTATATTTTTGATACAGTACTATGCTGATGTACAAGGAACATGTGCATTTGTAGATAAATCACTGCATAGAATGAGCCAATTGCCTGAAACACTTCAGTTCTACCGCATGAAGCTGCAGATAGAATTATATATTTGTATATATTTAATGCTCCTCTGCATAAATATACCCTTCAAGTAAAATAATTGGCACATCCAGGAGACAATCTGGTCCCTGTTGCTTCCTGATGTGCTATATCAGGAACCACATCAGGAAGCAATAGGGACCGGACTGTCTCCTGGATATGTCAATTATTTTATTCAAGGACTTCACATTAACACAAAGTCTGAACAAACAAATTTGATATATCTAGAATGGCAGTAGAAACACTGGTAAATGGAATCTTCAGCAGATCAGATCAAAGAACCTTGAAAACAACACAAAGCATACACAAAAGCGCAGTCTATCACATTTGCTTTTTTAAAAAAAATACGAAACTTTATTATAAACGTATAGTCACATTACATTCTTCACGTTGATGGTAAAAAATAGTGTAGAGAAAAGTGAAATACTGAAACAAAGTAAAAAAGTAAAAGATATAAAAATCTTAAAGGAGGAATATTTGATAGTTCAATTCTCCCTTCCCTTCCATTGTCCTTAGTCATTAGTTACTACTAAGGTATTTGGCCTTTTCTTGAAATATTGGAGATTGTTGCTTATATTTACAGTAGTTAAATTGTTTCATCAGCAAAACCCATTCAAAAAGTAAACTCCCTTGGCCCCACCTGTTTGTTAGGCAACATGAATGTGCAGCAGCTAATGAGATTTACACTCTCAGCCATACCCCTAAGAGCCTCCCCCCCCCCCACCCCCGCTCAATGGAAGTGCTCTCCATCCATCATTGACTCAGCACAAAACTACACTGGCATGAAATGCTGCTGATCCCTTTCTTGCCTCTGTTCCCAGTATTGTTAGTCACCTGATATCCCTCCAAGGTAGTGGGTGACAAAGCTTAGCAAATGTGATACTCCTTGAGACTGCTCTTGGTTGGTATTCAGATAAAGAGGAAAACTCTATTTTTATACTGGCACAACCAAAAATGACTTAAGCCTATATTACTCACTGACTGGGGATGAGACAAATTTGCCTTAGCTCACCACCACTACCCAAATTGCAATTACTAAGATGCAAAAAATGGCACACCAGCCAACTGACTGACACTACAACCATGTGCCATTTTATTTGCTTATTAGATTTTTATTTTGTCTTTTTTCCAAGAGGATCTTTATCTCCTCAAAAACAGATCTGTGAGATAAGTTATCATGTTTCTTCTTGGCAATCTGGGCAGAAACTAAACATGCACAAAAGAATCCAGGGTCTTCTGATAAGTAATTTATTATAGAAAAGCTAAGAGGCCACTATGAAAGAATTCCAGCAACTCCTGAGCAACAAATGGGAATTCTCAAACTAATCGATGTTTAAGTTTTTTTCATCTTTTTCTCCTGTCCCCTCTACATAAAGGGCTGGAAATGACTCTCTTTTAGGCAGGAGATGCAGTTTCTATTTGTTCCTTGTATTGATAATGGCCTGATGTAGTCTCTGGTTGTTTACTTTTGATTGCATGAGAACTAACATTCACAGTTAGTCTGAGAGAGAGTGACTGGCCCAGAATCTCCCAGTGAGTTTTCATGAATGAGGGTACTTGTACACTTAAACCTGGAATCCCCAATCCTAGTCCAACACTTTAACCTCTTTGCCACACTGGCTGTCACTATAAAAATATTTTTCCAGTTGTACTGAGTTAAACCATTAGACCAGTGTTTCTCAACCTTGGCAACTTTAAGATAAGTGGACTTCAACTCCCAGAATTCCCCAGCCAGCATTCTGGCTGGGAAATTCTGGGAGTTGAAGCCCACTCATCTTAAAGTTGCCAAGATTGAGAAACACTGCATTAGACACTGTCTTTGGGTACTGGAACAGCAAAAGAGTTAGTGTTTGAGGGTATTGGCCATGTGCATTCTTTTTCTAGCCATAACAACTCCTTGATGAGCATCATTTGTGGCTCTCCTAGATCACAGGAACCCCACCCTTTGTTCTGTGGCCACCAACTGCTCCTTCAATAATTCATTATGTGGGATTGCATTTAAAACAGCTCAAGAATCTAACACTTTGAAAAAGAGGTGAGTGGTTTTCTGTATTTCATTTAAATTATTGTATTTACTTGGGTGCTGACAACCTAGAAACTCTGAATGGCTTCTATATTATCCTTTGGGGAAGGCCCTGTCTGATAGGTACCACACACTCTTGGCATGCAGTAAGTCTGAGTTTCAATACTAATCTACCAAGGGTTTAGAAAAACTCCTGGGTGATAACCCTGGATAGCCACTGCCAGTCAGTGAAAGATAAGAGGGCACACCTACAGTTCCAAAGCTTAACCCTAACCGGGGCCACTCTACCAGTTGCTGCCCAATTAAAACTGACAAGAGAACAGAAATTATTAAAAAAGATGAAGAATAATCATATTAATTGGATCTGAAATAGTTCAATTTAAACTAAATTAAAGCATATTTCATCTTTGCTTTGCTTTGCCCACAGTGGTATCCTAGCCTTGCTCACATTTTGGAATATAATGCTTGGCATCCCACTCAGAGGCCTAATTGCCTAGCACAGACAATACTAACAGACTAAACATCCAAAGAGCTTCTTATGCTCCCTTTGATTTTAGTATGACAAGATAATATTAAAATAATTATAATATTAACATGAAATCAGTATAAAAGGAAAGAGGAGAAAAGAACATCACTACCCCAAATGTTAGGGCCTTTCTTGCAGAAGACAGAGTGATAGTCCTGACCTTTTTCCACAGTCATATGGCAACTAGTTCACTCTTAGGAAAATGCTTTCTAGTAGGAAGAAAAAAGCAGAGTGGATGGGCCCTCCAATCAATGCCTGGGATCAAAGTGATCTTTCCTATGAGAGTTATAAATATCACAAAGGAAATAATGGTGACAGTGGTTATTTATATGGTGACTACTTCATCCCGAGGGGTACAATCCAATCAACCTATGCATTTTGTTAACCAGCAGGGATTTAAACCCAGCTGTAGTAATCCAGGATCTTAGCCAAGATAACTGTTTAATCTATTGTCCTGTGCAATTAAGTTACACAGTTTAATTCCCTGGCTTATCTTTCAAAGATGCTGTACAAGGTTTTCTTTTAAGACAAGGCCCAAGAGAACTAGAAACAAGTGACAAGGGTTTGTTTGTTTGATTGGTTCCCTCTTGTTAGGTTATAAATATGGAAAAGTCGAAGAACTGTGGTGTCCTTGGCGCTCTCTGAGCTTGGTTGTTTGCTTGCAGACGTTTCATTACCCAACTAGGTAACATCATCAGAGCATGATGGCTCTTCTAATAACAGTCAGAGAAGATGACAATTATAGTCCAATACTAGCAAGTTCTGCATCCTTATAACCTTCAAAGCACTATGCAAGAAGAAGTGAAATATTTAGTTCTCTTATGATTACGTACCTGCAGGATAGCATACTCTGGCTTCTGCCACCGGCTAGAAGATCAATTACTGCATGCATCTATTGCTTTCCAAGATAAAAATCAAACCGACAAGGAATTCAATCATCTTGTCCCATCCATTTGTCAGGGATGGAGCAGTCGAGCAGAATTGCTTGCACCTCCCTGTGATAAAGAGCATGTAGAAGAATGTTGTATTTAGGCATTGGTGCCCTGTCTTTCTATTTTTAGGAATTTCTCCTTTTTTGCCATTGTTTTTAGGTTGCATGTCTGAGAATAAGGTCTGTCTTAATACTGATCTGTATAATCCCGTCTAGGAATTCTTGTTGAGGTTGGCAGGATTGAAAAGCATAATAAACATGCTTTGAATATATATCACATTTCCACTCCTGGTTTAGCTCTAAAAGCTGATAAATGTCCTTTATAGCACAGTAAAAAATACTGGGAATGGTTATGGGACTCAGCTATTTTTCTGAAAAAAGGAAAAAGTTTGAAACTTAGAATTAAACTAACTTTGATACTGTGTAATAAATACATATGGTTTCTCTATTTATTTGGCTGTACGCTGCCCAGAGTCACTTTTTTGTGAGATGGGCGGCTATATAAATATGATCAATCAATTTTTTTTTTGTAATATAAAAAAATTAAGTCAGTGGCTAGGAGGAGCAAATTAGGATCTCACAGCTGCCATACTCCACACACAAAGTTCCCACAAAACAGCTCTTTGTTTTGGGAAGAAAGCTTCCATATGCGTACATGGAGCTGTCCTCTTGGTTTAATTAAATGCTCCATGGAAGACAATATTGGATGGAATTATAGCAGGGCTGGAAATTATTGCAGTCCCCCCTCCCCCCATTTATCCATATTATTCTCATCTCTAGTTTAGTTCTTTGAATCTCCTGGACTAGGAATGACAAGGAAGGAAAATCATGTTGGTTTAGCCATGTTGCCCTCCCAGAGGCTTAAGTTACCCCTGTCCTTTCCCATTCAGAGAGTAAATGCTTATTTATTTATAATCATTTAGAAATAACCATACCAGTTGAGATAAACTATATATAGTTTCTAGTGAAGGAAGGGAGTAAAAGAAGTCATAATGGTGGCCACGGTCATGCACACACATGTAAAAAAAAAGTGGGGCTTCAATTATATGGTTGCAACTAGCAGATTGACTTTGTGATACCCCCTTCCAGACATCCCTGGTCATTCCACTATAAACCATTCATAACATTTGTAAAATAGTATCTGTGGAGTCCTTGGGGTTTTCTGAGAATCTCAGAGAACCCCAAGGACTCCACAGTTCAGCCCTGAGCTACACATATTTGCCTCTAAAATAGTATGTGTTGTAACATTTTCTCCATATCGCTTGTGAAATTATACATTCACAAGACACAGAAACCATTTCACTGGCAGTGCTATTCAAACTATCATGTTCTCTTTGTTGCAGCACCAGTATAATCTTTGCTGTGATCATGCTGTCCAGCATTGCCTTCCACTTCTCCCAAACTTCCAGCAATGAACACTTTATGAACTGATTAATCAATTACGTACAAATTACATCACAACATGGAAATGCACCAGAAAATGCAACAAGAGAGATTGGGAGGCTGTCACGTTCTGCCACTTCCTTCTCCCTGCTCCCAGCCAGAGGCAACAATTAAAAAAACAAACAAACCTGGGATATAACTAGGATTTGGAGGAGGATCTTGGCCATCTTCCACTCATGTATACCGATTTTCAGCCTCCCCTACCCCATGGGCCTGGAGTCATAGAGATGAAGTTCCTAGAAAGGCTGTTTCCATGGAGCCATTCTAGGTTTTAGTCTCACTCTCAGGAGAGTTAACAGGCACACACACAGATCAGCAAGCGGAGCAGTTATTGCAACCCAATTAGGACTAAATCTCACCCCTTCAGTGTTAGCTGGCTGGCTTAATTGGAGTTCCTATAACAAACTATTTTTCCCCAGTGACCTTATTAAGTGTGTCACGGAAATAGGGCTGCTGAATCACGAATTACCTAACTGCATTATATCTTAGACAAGTGGTTGTGTGAACCAAGCTTATTGATAACAAGTCTTTATTCCACTTGCTCAGTTTAAAAATTTGCTTATAGGTGACACTTTAGAGAATGAGAATCTGAAATCAAAGCAATCATTACAATGAAAGAAATCAAAAACTGCAATAGCCAACTTCCACAGTGAACAAAATATGTAGCAAAGAGGAAAGGTTCAGTCAATTTAATCAAAGCTTACAAAAGAGGATATCAGACACACTTTACTTGAGTGATTGCTCCCAGAACTTAAAATCATTGCAGGGCAGGCTCATGTTTTAACCTTTATAGTCCAATTTTTAGTGACCTTAAAAGGTGTGAAAGATAGAGGTAGAGGCAAAGATGCTTCTTCAGATAACATGGAACTTGACTACCTGGGGTTTTAAATGGAGAACCCAGCCCTTTGAATCAGAGTCTAAAACAGGCTGGCAATCAAGCTGAGAGTCAATATGATGTATCATTATTTCTATATACAATGTCATTGCCTATATGAGTTGTGCTGCAACCATTGTCATAATTAAGTATTCACAAGGACATAGAGACAGGGTGATGGGTGATGATGATGTTGATGTAGTAATGAGAGGGTCAGAAGCATTCTCAAACTATAAATCTGCTCTTTGCTACTATTCATTGATGTTGTGGCCACCCATAAACAATGGGAGTTGAATTCCAACACAGGCGGAAGGTACCAGGCTGGGAAAGCTGGGATAAGATAACAGGTACTTTAGTTTGATCCTGGCAAAGACTGGACATCAGCCCTGAAATAAAGGAGTCTTCTTCTGAGGGACAGGGGTGCCCTCTGCTGGCAGCCTCTAGGCTGTTGTGACCTTCCAACTGAATGCAATGATGGTTTCCCCACCAGGCTGGTTCACCATGATCCTGGCACCTAAACAGCACCAGCTCCACTGATCCATTAACCTTTTTGCCCCTCCGTACTTTCTTCGCCTGGCTTGCGATCCAAGCTTGTGTCCTGAGGTTTAATGTCCTGACAACTGGTAATTATCTGCTGAATGCATACTTGGCCCAAACGCTGGCTCACTTCCTTCCTTCTCCTGAAATATTGACAGAAATGCCCCCTCCCCCCTCCTGCTCCATCGACAATTATTATTTTACCCATCATTCCTTTTTTTTTTTAAAAAAAAAAATCCTTTTCATGCCTCAGAGCATTTTTTTACTCCTTTTTATGTTGAACTTTTTCTGCGGGGAAGAGCAAGATTAAAGGGAGAGCAGAACTGGAGGGGCGAAAGGAGAGGGGAGGAGGATACCCCAGCCCACTAGAAACACACACAAAAGCTGTTTATCTGTCGTACACTTTTTAATTGGTGGCTTTCTGGCAGATCAGCCGTTTTCTTGCTGATGAAACGGCTTTTGGCTGCTCCTCTACAGAAACCTGCCTTGGGTTCCGACGTGGGGTGAGGAGGTGATTAAATGGGAAGCCGCAGAACATTCACCACTGAGAGGCTTTCTGGGGAACTGGTTTTTGTGTGATTTCTTTGTTTATTTAACCAATTTATATAGCCACCCCTCTCACATGCATGGCTCTAGGCAGCTTACAATAAAACTAGGTAACATACATATAATACAAAAAACATAGCAGCCAAACAATGTAAAACAATGATCAACATAGCCAGGGGATGGCCTCTGTCACACACCTGGGGCCCCAGGTGTGTGATAGGTTCCAGTCATTTGTATCTGCCCAGCAAGGGTAAGGGATCCACACCATTCTGTGGATGCAAATTTTGGCTGGGTGGGTGTTGAAGTCTGGAACCATCTTACCCAACCTGGTGAGGTTCATATGGTTTGGAGGGACCACAGCTCCCCTCTCTCCAACCATAAATTACTGTGATGTACATGCATGAATTCCTACCACTTTGTATGTTTGCTACCAAGTTCGAATCTGCTGGTTTCCTTAAAGGAAAGTATTGGAGAAATCTGAATTTCTCCAATGCTTTCCTTTGGGAAAGGCAGGGGGGCAGAGGCTCAGAATGCTACTGACCCCTCCATTCTACACCTCTCTCCCCCCTCAGTCACTTGACCCAGAGAGGCACTATTATTAAGGAGGTAAGAAAAATTCCAGGATTCAGGCTGTAAATGCTTTCTCTACCTTGTTTTATTTTCCTCTGTTGGTCTACAGCCAACCCAAACTGGACAAACAGCAGGATTTGGAAAAATCTGCAGCCTCTGATTTATCATATTGTCTATCACTGAAAGCAGCACAAGGAGAATGACATTTTCAACTTAGTCTATTTCTTTCAACTGATGGGCTATGTCCCAACATAGGTAACCTGGTCAGGAAAACCCCTGGCGGCTGCAATTCTACAGCATGCTAAGCCAGGTTAGTATTGGGCTTGGCTGTTTGTAATGTCTTACATGCCATTAGCCTGTTGAGTTAATTTGGTTGATTTGTAGCACAGTATATTGTGCAATCAAGAAAAGGTTAATTTAGAAAACTGGTTAAGTATTGTTTTGAACACAGCCAGGGTCTGAGCTTGATCCTTTTCTGTTCTACCATTGACTTTTCCTGTGCTAAATACACTAAATACTCTACTAAATAATTTGACTAAAAGTTTCATGGTGTACTGCATTCCTTATGTGATTACTTCACTTGCATTTAGCATAGAATGACAGCTGGGGTATGTTGTGGAGACGACCTACTCTACCTCAATGTGGGATCAAGTGCGGTACCCATGGGAGATGGCTAGCTACCCTCTGATTAAATAAGTCCAGGAATTATGTAGTCCAAAACTGGACGACAATGTGGCAGTCTAAACTGACTTTGAGAGAGATTTCTATGATATCTGCCAGTCAAAAGGACAGCTTCATTACAATAGGCAGTGACGCCTGGAGTGATGGAACTGAGTATTTGTGATAGACCACTTTGACCCGTGCTTCTTGCAGAGGGCAGATAATGCACTCTGAAAACAAACAAAGCATTAACAGAGAAACAGTGGACTGGATTTTTGTTGCCTTTGTGGTAAAACCATCTATTCTCCTTGAAGATTGTTTGTATTTTTACTTGTTTCTGCTGTCTGTGTGTGAAATGGTTGAATCTGAGAATTTCACACCAAAGCAATCACATTGTTCTTCTGTCTATCTAGGAGCAATGTGGGAAGGTGGGTTTCTTTCTTGCAGAGCTCATTTCAGCCAGTGACACTGCAGCATGCTGGGCTGGCTGCCAGGAGGCTGCACACATTATTCCTTCATGGGTGGTGGTGTCCTTTGTCTAAAAAACAGCAACCAAGGCTTTGTTTTCCATGTTGGAAGAGAAAGTTGATCACCCTGGAACTTTGGAACTGGGCTTCCTTCCATGGGGATAGGCAAGTGGCCAACTTATGGTCCATATTAAGACTTTTTCTAAATGAAAGTTAAAAAAAGTAGAACTATTACTGCTAGTGGTAATAACACTGCAGCCCTATATGTTAGTAGCAGATGTGAAGTAGGAACAAGACATTGGGTAACATGCTATTCACAAATGGGATGCTTCTGATAAGATACTCAGGGCAAGAATATCTAATAGGTACAGCTTCACAAACCCTTTCACAAAAAAAAAAAAACCCCAAAAAACCCATTCTCCACGTTTTCCCAATTATTCTTTTCAGGAATACAACTGCGGGAATGCTTTTTAAGTGCAGCTGTCCTTGGGAGTAAGTAATCCTTGATGTTCTAATTAAAATCATCCAGCAGTTTATAACTTTGTCTGCTTTCTGCCCATCTAAATTTGAGTTATACATTTTTTTGATATCTAAAAATGGAAGCTTTTCCCAATCTTGTGGCCTCCAGTTAAGTGGGACTTTAGCTCCCACAATTCCTAGTCAGCACAGTAACTGGCTAAGAACTGAAGAAGATGAAGTCAACATACCCAGAGGATATCAGAGTGGAAAATGTGGTCTATTTTTTTTCTTCCCCAGCAATTCTTCGATTTCATTATTTTTTATAGCAAGATTACAAAAAAAAAAAAAAAAACCAGAGAAGAAAAATGCAAAAAAACAAACAATAAAAGAAACAATGAAAATCTAAAGACAATAAGCTGCCAAAAAACCCCTCACCTAAACAGAACCAAGAAATAGAAGAGAAAGCAAAAAAATCCAAAAATAACAAACCAGAAAATATTAAAAGGTGCCAATACAAAAGATCTAAAAAAAAGTATATATAGCATATAGAAATGACTGGTTTACAAAAAAGACCTTATAACAGTACGTTGTTATCGAATAGAAAGAATAAAAAAATTACCTAAGAATAACTCTTTGTTGTAAAAGATCATAAAATCTATACCAAATAACATATTGCCTCATTTTCTGATTAGTTGAAAATATTGTCTTTTCCAAAATGGATACTTACATGTTTCCATAAGCCAATCTTTAATATCTGGAATAACATCACATTTCCAATTTCTCAGAATTTTTTTTTAGTAACCCCCATGCCCTGTACAAGCATAATTCCTCAAAGACAGTCAGATTCCAAAGTTTTGGGATATAATTCAGCATCACATTAACATTTTTAAAATTTAGGGATTTCCCCATAAATCTACCTATTGAAATGCTATTCCAAAAAGTTACCAACAGTTCACCATTCCAAATCATATGGATCAATGATCCCTCAATTTGTTTACATTTCCAACAAAGAAAATCCAATGTCCATCCTTTCAAATACTGTACATTCTTGGGGAACTCTAGTAGACACGAAATACAATTTTTGGATGAATCAATTATAGTTTCAAATACATCAGTACTATTTTAATGTTTTTAAGGACTTGCCACTATTGATATGACATTATTGGAGATTCCAATTCTTTATAGTTCATGACTGATATATACCATTAATATCTGCTTTTAAAACGTTAACTTTTGGTAAATATGTTGTGGGTTTGTTCCATTGTAGATTCCATCAGATAAGAAAGCGTCTCAGGTGCCTTTGAAGTGGCAAAGATGTCTGGCTCATATTGGAAGACTGGTCTAATATAGTCACATTTTAAATACTGAGGATGTGAAATCTGGAATTTAAATCTGGTATTTGAAAATGTTCATTTAGTTAGGAAGTTATAAGAAAGTCACCCAGTAAATTCCAGCCAAGACATGAACTAGGGTTATGGGAGAAATTTAATATTTAATACAGTAAATGTCTAGTTTTAATTCATTAAATGGCAAATTACATATTTTACATGTTCCAAATCTCCGTGAAGGTCACGTTTGTGGTACCTGAAGGAAGTAAGGTAGTTTCTTTTAAATGTGGAATAATATTTAGAATTCAACAAACAGGAAGGGAAGTCTATCTTTCATTCTCTTTTTCCCATTACGTTTGAGACTGTGGCATATTTCATGTTATAGTAACTCATCACAATCAAAATGAATTAAAAAATAAATGAGCTCATGATGTATGAGTATCACAGGTTTAAGAGATGCACACACAGGTACTAAATTAATTCAGTGCAGCTGGATTGACAGTTCTGGTGGCATATCCTTTCTTAGCCCTTTTTGCCTGAAGGAGAAAGAAACATGTTCTTCTCATCCTGTTTCTCCTCCTTTTGCCCTGCAACCATCTGAGCAAAGAAAATCACAAAGCTTCTTTTTTGCCTGTTAGAGGTGAATCTTCAGCAAAGGCCATTTCTGACCTCTTATCTCTTGATGGCTATTAATGGTGTAGCTGCCCAACCTGTTGTCTTCTTCAAGGCAGGGCTGAAGCATCAGCTGTAATGTTTTTCCACCTGGCTCTCTCAAACGTATAATCTGTTTCCCTTTTAAGGTATCTTGCACCACTTAGTGACAAGCAAATTTATTATGACATCTGATTTCAGTGGCTCAAAGGTCTCCTGGGTAAATTGCATTGAAATGAACTGGAGAACTTTAAGATCTCTGTTTAGGCATGTAAAATGCTTACAGACACCATGTCTATATGGGGAGGGGGGGAGGGGGTACAGTGAGAATGTATGAATGAACCAAGGGAAATCTAACCATTTATACCAGCATACTGGTGTAAGCTTTCACAGCTGGTATCTGTTGGGCATGGTTGGACTTCAGAGTTTAGTGACCATGATCTAGACAACAGACAACAAGAAATCTAAACCCTGAAACCCAACAACCCAACATTTATACTAGCTTTTCTCAATTGGATGCTATCCAGATATATTGCATCAGAACTCCAGTCATTGTAATACTAGACCACAGTCTCATAATTACTAATCAATACAGCAAATTGATATATTGGTTTGAATTGCAGTCCCATTGTAGTCTCTGAAAGATGTCAGGGTGGGGGAGGAACGATTTACACCTTTTACCAATCTACCAAGCCAGGGGAGTGTATTTTTTTAACTAACGTACAGATCAGTGTGCACAGCATGGGACTACAGAAGGGCTGAATTGTGACTCAATATATTGTGGCAACCCAGATACTGTCTAAGCATGTTCTGTGAACCAGGCCGTCACCTTAAGCCATAATGTGTCTTACTTGTTTGGGCACAGCACATTATTCTAACTGAGCTATTATTTTCTGTTAAATCAAGAGGAGGCTTAAGCTGGTTATGTGAACCCATCCACTGTGTACATCTTGTGTGGTACCTGACGGGTATAGGGCGGGTATTTTAGTGTTATTGTAAGGCAGGAAGGAGAGTAAGTGGTAGGAACATGATGAGTGCAAATATGTCTTAACGATGTTCCTATGAATTTTGTACAATTATGGAAGGCCATGGTGCATGTATACATGTGTATGTGATGAAAATAAGAGCCAATCAGAATGGGGGGGGGGGTGAACCCAATACCCCTGCTCAGTCTCAGTTATTCTGTTGTGCAGCCTCATTCCCCTTTTCTCCCCTGATATTCAACCATCCGTCCCCTGCAGCCAGCTTGCTCTCTAATGATCAAGGACGGTGACAGATAACAACCTCTGCATATCAATTCCTCCACACCAGAACATAGTTCTCCCCCCTCCTCTCCCAATTCCTGCTCTTTCTTAGTTGCCATAGTAGCTGACAGACTCACTAGGTCCTGCTTCTTCGGGGACCACAGCAGTTCCAGCAGTACAAAAATGCTTTCTAGTGTCCTAAAGCTCCCTTTTACGTATGCTGCTGCTACTATAAGATTCCACGAGACCAGGGGTGAGGGTGGAGGGTTGGAATTACCCCAGACTTTCCTTTTCTACTTTCCTTTTCTCTGTCTGCCACATTGTCTAATAATAACATCCTGAGAGGTTCAAATTCTACAAAGCTTTGCTGGAACTTGGGGGGTGGAAGGGTCCATTGCACAGTACTTTTTTAGAATTCAGAGCCCTTTGCATTCCCATGGGTTCAACCATAATTACAATGGCACTGTGAGGTTGGTGAGCACTGCTTTTCCTGTACTGCCGATGGGAGGACTGAGGCTAAAAGAGCACAGAAACTTAAAGCTATCTGGAAAAATACTGGCTGAAGGATTTCTGGATTACATATGCTGCTCCAGAGGACAAAACTAAATGGTGCAAACTTTGAGGAAATAGTTGTTGTCTAAGCATCAGGACAAACAATGTTAAGAAATTTTAGACAGTGAAACAGACTGCTTTGTGGGGTAAAAGATTCTCTTCATTGGAGATATTAAATAGAGACTAGAAATGGAGAGTAATCTGGCAAGGATTGCTACCTGCATTCAAGATCCAAAAAGGTATCCAAAATCTTTCAGCAGTAGCAGTGGGTTTTTTTCAGTAACAAGCAAATCATGTTAACCTTATCTGCTACACACCATATGTCTACCAATCAGCAATACAGATTCATTTGCAATTGCTAAGATTTTGAGTGGACAAGAAATGTCTAATATATTCTAATACTGGTTGTTTTGTTCTTGAAATCTGTCCATTTTTCCTCTCAGAAGTAAATAAAAAAAATATATGTCTGCCTTCCAAAAATATTAGTTGCAGTTGAACACACAGACGGCCTACCAGGTTGGTTTGGGGCATAACTAATATATTGCAAATTAAACATTATATGTTAAGTTTGGAAGCAATTTCCATTAACAATAAATTTATTAATGTGCCCCTCCATGAACTTCTGAATGCCTACCACATGTGGCTTGGCCCACTTATCTGAACAGATCTAGAATTCTCCTACCTACTCCTGCTTTATGAACATTCATCATCTTGCATGTGTGTTAGACTGTATTGCAAAGGCCCTTCTGTACATTGACCTCTCTCTCTTGGGATCTGATCTGAGGTATCTCCCTGTTCCTTACCTTCTGAAGCACTTCTCAATTAAGCAAAACCAAGTCATGACTAGCATTTTGTTCTTTAAGAAAATTTTCTTCCTAGGACAGCCTTCACATGGTGAAGCAGCACTCATCCTGAATGGATCACAGGTTTTTGTGCAGGTGCTCATATAGCTAGAGCTGCTGCAAAGGAACACAGTGGCAATGTTTGGTTTGAGAATGTTACAGCTGAGTAAAAGAGTATATACCCAGCAGGAAGAATCTCTGCAAATCTTGTTGCATCTGCCGTCCACCATATATTGCATATTTGCTCTCTCTAAACCATTTGAGGCAATCAACTCACCTCCTTGACAACTTGCTTTAATGAACACATATGGACTAGCTAGCAGGAGACAGCATTTGATTTAACCTGGGGGTAGTGCATGCCAAGCAAATTGATATTTCATTATAGTAAAAACTATAAATCTGTTTAGCCTTAAAGTGCTGTAGGTTTCAGAAATGCAACATATTTTCTAGATTTATGCAAAGCTTTAAAAGAATCACAGCACTTCTTTGCATTAAAATAAAAGCAGCTTCTGCATGTACAGAAACCCTTTTTCAGATGCAAGGCAGCTGGTCAGGACAGACTGGCCCTTCCTTAATACTTTTAACTGAAGTATTGAAGCTAAGTATTGACCTTCCATGGAGCAAAACACATGGACAAAGTCTACCTACTTGTGCAGGTCTAAGAATTTCCCATGACAAATACAGTAAGTACAATCATGTTTAATCTTTGTCTAGGTCTCTAGAATGGTTCTAGTTACCTACATAATGTGACTTGATCTTTCTCACCTGCCATATTCCTCATTTGATTATGCTGAAATTGTTTATATATATATGCAAATTGTAGGAGAGCACCTACATCTTTTTTGGATATATGAAAACTGGAACTTGACAGTCCTGCATGTTTGGCCACAGAATTCACACTGTAACACATTTCTTCTTTCTCTAAGTAGTGAAAAGAGTTCTTGGAAGAGAGAAACCACAGAAGGGAGCTTTTGGATGGTTTTCTGAAACTTGCTTTATGTAAATATCCACACAGATCATAACTGCATCCGTGTAGGTACTCCTACTGAGCAGCAGACGCACTGTATCACATCAGAACTAATAGCTCATAGAGCTGTGAACCTGAAGATATTAGCTGATGATGAAAGTGGGGAAGTTTCTTTTCTAAGCTCTGATGCCTCCTCATTCCAAACACTCAAGGAGATCTTCAACTGTTTCCTATCCATTCTGTTAATGAAACATCATCCTGATCCATTTGCATACCATCTGCCTGATTAAACACGGTCAACCAGGCCAAGAGAATTATGCCATAATTGTAATTACCGAAATTATAAGTTTCCCTCATTGTTCAGTCCCCTGGCTCTTTTGATTATATGGAAATCACCAAAAAATTTCTGCCAAAGATGGAAGGTTGCAGAAATCAATGGAAGTAGTGAGATTGAAGTTTCACTGGTTTCATCTTTTCTGAAAAACTAAATTCCAAAAACAGTGATAAGCAAGGATTAAAATATAAAGCAAGTATTATTGTTATTATTAGATTGAGTTTTAAATTTTTTCTACCCATTTAGTAGCAATTGTTCAGCATTAATATATGGTTTTTCAATGTTCAGAGTGCATGTCACATTGCTCTTGGCGATGCATCCTACAATCTTGCATAATGTTATTTCATCTCTGCATCTATTTTAGATTATTTAAAGATTAAAGATGAAAATAGGTATATTTTTATCTCCAAAAGCATGCCTGTTTCCACCCTCCTTTTAATGTTGTTTTAATGTTCCTCTGAATTTTTGGCAGTGCAATCTCAGAGTGCTCTGAATATGCAAATTGGGAGCTGGGGCCACATGTGGGTTTTCAGTGGGTTATCATTGAGGCTAGGCTTCTTTTCTGTTGAATTGCTGCAGGCTAGATTAGAGTATCATCCCCATGTTCAGGCTATGGCTATTGCTACTTATATAGCCAAAATGGCACATAAGATGAAGAGTCACCAAGAGCCCTAAGGGGCAACTCCAAACCCAGCCCAATAGGAATGAGTGCGTTCAGTGGACATGAAGTATGGACTGAAAGACATGGAGCAAATGGAAATTGGATGGGATGGAAATAGAATGATTTAGGTAGGACTCTGTATAGAAGGATTTCAAATTGCAACATTTTGTGCAGGTCCTGCTTGCCCATCTGATACACAAACGTCTTTCTCCTGAACAACATAGCTTGCCTGTGAAGCATTCTAGACCGCAATGGGTCTCTTGCTTCACTTCTGAAGATGTTGATTGGGGCTGGAAGGGGAGAGAATGAGAGACAGGATTAACAGAAGGAATGGGATGAGAGAATGGCAGGAAAAGGCACATGAGAAAAAGGAAGGGGCAATTATTTTACATGCATCATATTCAAACAGAACCTGTCGTCCCCTCCCCATGTTTAGGAGCTTTTGCTGACTAGAATTTATTATAAAATAAAAACCCCTTAATTGAAAACAACCACAGGCTATTTGTATTAATAATAGAAGAAATTATCAAATAATGGAATTGTTTAAAATCTATTAGTTTGCTCCATGCGGAGAGAAGAAGGGGCTGATTATTTTGCCATACACTGCAATGAACATAGAGCCCAGCCTTCCAGTCCCAAGTGCAGATTAAAGATATAATTTATTGAAGCAATTTATTTTCTAGTGCAAATTGTGTCTATGTCTCTGTGTGGGGAGGATTAAAAAAAATATGATTACAGCTGCAATCAAGACTCGGATTCTTAATTCAGGGACCTGCCTCTTATTTAGTTTGTTTCAATCTTAAGGAATGGATTCATTTCTCAGCTGGGTATTAAAACTGCAGGAAAAGACAGGGAGGCTGATGGGAGTGCAGATATGCCCCAGGAGAAGGCCCCTTACTCACCTCTCTAGATTTCTATCATCAGGTACGGCAATTGCAAATCCTGTGGCAGTGCAATTGGGATGGTAGTAAAATTCCCACAATGCCTATATCAACATCTGGGATGCATTTTTGGAAATTTAAAATTGTAGCTCATCGCTGCCAGCCAGTGCTACCAGGTACCAGTGGCTACGGCTCTGCTTCTTTTCCTTTAGTGCTTCTTCTCATAGGCTTACATTCTCTGGTTCATTAAATGCACTTTGCTGAACCCCAGCCAGGTCTCAAAGGCCAGCTGGACGCTTCAGCTGGTGAAATATACATATACATCCTGACAGCAGCAACTCATATTGACCTAATTAATAGATTTAAATTCTACTTTTCCAACTCATGAGATGCTGGAGTCAGCTTAATCAAAGACAGTGATTAACAACCAAAATGCCTGCTTAAATAAAAAACTTCCAGCAGTTTCAGAAAAACTTGGCTGGACGAGAGTCAGCAGATTCCCTCGGGCAATGAATCTGAACGCTGAACTGGAGAAAGCCCCGATGCACTTCATTACAACTGAATGTCTCTGATGGGGCAGTGAGACAGAAAGGCTACCTTCCAGTGATCTGAGTAGACAGCAAATATACTCCTTTACAAGTCCTAACTTTCATACAGAGCATTGAAGGTGATTGTGTCTCTTTACTGCAATCTGACATATCAAAACAACGCTTAGGTTTTGATTTGCATTGGATCCCTCTACCATCCCCAGCACAGTTCAAGGGCTGTAAAAGATCCTGGCCCTGTTTACACTTCCCCCAGCACAGTTGTGGTCTAACAACAACTAACTTTTACCTAAGGCTTATCTCAGCCCATGATTAAGGCCGTCCAGTTATGTCTCTCCTAGCATTTGCTGTCTTCATTGATACTTGGTTTCCTGAGTCCTCTTCCTACCATAAACCCTTTTATTTATTTATTATTGTGACCTTTATGCCACTCAATTCCAAAAAGACTTTGTGTGGCTTACAAACACAAAAATGATTTTAAAAGACTCAAAAGAAAAAAAATAACCAAATCCCAAACCTAGTAACAGTGACCATCGACATCCCAAAGGAAGTAACTATTACTGTTCTTGGGTGGAGCACTCTTCCAAAGGAGAGGGACAACTACAAAAAAGCATGATCTCGTGATCCCTGATGATGGCAATCCGTCAAGGATGGGATGTGAAGGGTGCTTACTCTAGTAGATCTTATTGGATGGATAGAAACCAGTGGGAGAAAAGAGCATCACAAATATCTTGGTCCTGGACTTTAAAGGTGACATCCAGCCCAACACCATGAAAAGCCAACTGGAACCAGTGGTCTCTTGCAGTAGTGGTATTACTCAGGCAACTCAGGAAGTGCCCTTAACTAATCAAGCTGCTTCATTCTGTAGTTTCCAGGGGGTCCTCAAAAGCAGTCTCATCTACTGGGAGTTGAAATAGTCTAATCAAAAGGTGACCAAGATATAAATGACTGTGAGCATAGCCTCCTAATCCAGGAATGATTTTAATTGGTTCACAAGATGGAATTGCACAAAGTCCTTATAGCTACAAATGCAATGTGCTACCTCAAGCAAAAATTGTGAATCCAGGAGCATCCCTAACTTGTGAACTAGTTCAGTCGGAGGAGTGCAACCCCATCTAGAACTAAAGAATGATCATTACAGGTCTTACTTGGTTTCCAATGCATTTAGTATTGGTGGAATTGAGCCTGAATCTGCTTTTTCCTATCCAGACCTGCACAGCCTTCAGGCACTTAGACCATCTCAACTGGAAGACTATGTAAAGCTGAATATCTTCAGCATATTGTTTATACCTGACCCCATGCTGAGGGGTGACCTTTCCTAGTGGCTTCAGATAAATGTTAAATAGGAGGGGTAAGAGAACAGAGCCCACACAAAAGAGGGCCTTAGGGTTCAACTTCTCTCCTCCCTTATCAGCAACTGGAATCAATCCTGGAAGAAGGAGAAGAATAGCTGCAACTGAGTATCTCCCATGCCCAACCTCCAGAGACAATCCTGAAGGATACCATGATACTATTAAAGGCAGCTGGGTTATCAAGTAGAACCTAAAGGATCACACTCTTCCTATCCAGGTCCCACCAAAGATAATCCAAAAGAGTGATCAAGGTGGTCTTGGTGCTATGTCCTGGCCTCAGTCTAGACCACTGTTTCTCAACCTTGGCCACTTTAAGATATGTGGACTTCAATTTCCAGAATTCTTGAAATCCACACATCTTCAAGTGGCCAAGGTTGAGAAACACTGACAGAATCATTTTTCTATTTCCTAAATTCAGCTGCCTTTTCCTGACCAACCAGGAGTACCCAAAATCCTTTCTCAGATAGGCTAGAAGGGACAGTACCTTCCCCCTAGGAAAACCCCTTTATTTTTTTTAAAGCCAGGATGGTGAGTATGCAGGAAAAAAAATGAATAGCTAAATCATGCAAGGTGTAATACTCAAGAAACTAGCCCTCGGTGAACAAATGTATCCAAGAATATAAGAAATCAGATTTCATTCATAGAAAGCATTCATATCCATCCAATTCGCTGTCTCTGGGGTTTACTGACAGAATTCACCGAAGAACCAAAACCGTCTAACACGTAACTCTAGGTACCTAATATATATTTTTAACAAAGAGCCTGTTTTTTCCTGTACATTAATGCAGCCCCCTCCTTTCCTTGGAAGTAACCTTTTAAGACCTCCATCTTTCTTCCCTGAATCTTTCTCGCCCTCCCAGCCTCCTAAGAAGAGAGGGAGCTTCGCTGAGGCGAAGCTAAGCCGTCCTTGAAGAAAACCGCCCGGTGGATTTGGAGCGGAGGAGGACGCACGAGCTCCGCGGTGAACGGCAGGCCTCCGCTTGTACCTTGCGAAGGATTTGGCGTGTAGCGGAAGCAGCTGGAAGGGCTCGCTGTTGAGGAATAAATGAGCGCCTCCGTGTATTAATCCCGCTCCACGCTGGGAGTGCCATACAAAGCCCCGTGGAAGCGGTCCCGCGAGGAGGCGAGTTACCTGCCCGCCGCTTTCGGTGGCTTTCACGGCTGCCTAACTCAAGGCAGCCGAACGCAGCTGGGCTCGACGGCGCGTGTTCTCGCAGCCATTGTCGTCCTGTCATTTGCTTTGCCCCCCGTGGGCCGAAGGGGTGGGGGGGAGAAGGGAGCGTGGGAGGCAGAAAGGGCAAAAAGCTCGTTTCCCTCCTTCCGCAGTGGCGGGTTGCTAAAATGAAGGCCCTCTTGATCGCTCCGGCAATTATTGGTGATCGCTCCCTCACAATTCCCCCCCCCCCGGGCACCTTAGATTTCTTCTAGATTTCCGTCCCGGTTTTTTTGTAATATATAATATCATAGTGATTAAGGCCTTTGAAAAGCAGCCGCGCGTGGGAGTGGGGGTCTTGTAAGTTGCTCGCCTGCTTTATTTGTATGCCAATCAGGGATCGGCATGGAATTGTCAGGACAAAAGGAAAAATGATCAAGCCTGGAAGGGAGAGGCTTTTTCGTCTTCTGCCAGATATCCCATCCTGATTAGTGATAGAATCTGAATCATTGTTTTCTTCTTAAGGCTTATGATTGCAATTTTCCTCTTTATTATTCTAGCTATGGTGCCCGAGCAAAGAATGTAAGACTTTTCGGGGTAGGCACAAGGCACATCCTGTTTCACAGAGCAGAGGCATGTAACAGGAAGGAGGCTTAAGAATGCTTAATTCGGAAGTCTGCACTGAACTGATCATTGTGCTTTCCATGAAATTATTTAACCTCTTTTAAGATCATCTAATTTGGGAGCCATCACTAAATCATCTGCTTCTACTATCTGTAATTTAATTATATGTCAGTGGAAGAAAAGCTTCCTGCCATCTATGCTGAGTTTTTTACAACTACTTTTCATGAGATGACCTCCAGGTTCTAACACTATGTGAAGTGAGCAAAACAGAAATTGTCTTTCTCCCGACATCCTTAATTTTAGAAAACACGAAGATGTCATGCTCTACTCAAATTTTGCCCAGTCCTTTCTCACCCAAATATTCCTTGCTAGTACAGGTAGTCCTCGTTTAGCAACTGCCTTGTTTAGCAACAGTTCACAGTTACGACAGTGATGAAAAAGTGACTTTGCGATCAATCCTTGCATTTACGACCTTCACAGGTCTGTAAAGCAAAGGAAAGCTGAAGTAAGTTCATAAGCACAGTTGCAGTTTCACCCTTTGTTTAACACCCGAGTTGCCAGTCTCAGTTGTGGTTGCTAAACAACATAGAGGACTACCTCTATGATGCTTTACTCAATCTTGGGAGTGTAGCTACACTATTTGCCTAAACAAATAAAAGATCCTAATTTGCTTAGCAGAGAAGCTGCTGCTCCATGGCCATCTTAGCTTCACCCCCCACTCTTGGCAGTGCTCATCCAAGATATCAGATATTTGTAAGATGTCCCCTATCAGAACAAATAGCAGAAATTTTGAGCTCTGCAAATGTATAAATTTGGGTGGCTTCATACACATTACCTCCCCCCCCCCTTGAAAATTAATCTTCAAAGCAGAGGACAAAAGGCATAGAGTTTATTTATTTATTTATTTACTTTATTTAGATATTTATGTACTAGGTATGCACACATTCAATTAGGGTAAGCAATACAATGCCCACAATATCCTTATATAGAATTTTCAGCCCACAAAAGTTAAATAAAAATTAATGTATACCACATGCTTAAAATCTAGCAAGAGTGCCGCATCTCTTGAGATTTCAATTTTCTTACATGAGATCTTACACGGTTTTAGATGTGAACATTAACATCTCAGATAGAAATGCTGAAATCCCAGCAGATCTTGAATTCTGTCTCTAATATGTAACAAATGACATAAGTTCCCAGTCATACGTTTTGACTTATACAACCTTGTAAATATGGATTCCATCTGAAATGCCTGTCTTGCTGAGATGACATATTTAAATGTTAATTCACCATGTTTTTCCTGGCTAAAAAGAGGGTCATTCGAATGTCTGATATTACCCAGAACTTGCAAAACTTTAATTGCCCTAGTGCTTGATGGAAAGTGAGATATGATTATATTTCCAAAATAGCAATAAACTAGGGTTTGGGTTTGTTTTTTTTAAGGAAGAACTACTAAGAGTAGTTCTCTTACTTCTCTACTTACTTCTCTCTTCTTTGCTCCTTTTTGTTACCTGGTTAAAAAAAATAAGTTTTAGAAAGGGTAATTTTAAGGTGATACCTTGCGAGTCTCACAAGTCAGGCAGATATTGCATAGACAAGGACTTTTCAGAGATTTGGATAAGAGAAGCATGTATGTTATTAAGATTTCAAAGGACAGGTCCCAGTCTTTAAGAACTTAAAATCAAAGCTTACAACATAGAAAAATAGATGTTTAGCCTGATTATTTTCCTTTACTTTTAAAGTGATCTATTTTCCTAAAAAAAAATCTATACCTACCTACGTACCTATCATGTTATTCCCTTTCATGATAAACAATGTTATGCAAAGGGCTGAAAAAATATAGCAAGTATTAAGGAAAAGAAATTGGTAGTGAAAAGTAAAAGAAAAGGAAATCTAGCTAAATCTAGTTTGCAGCAACACCATTCACTGTACTTCTCTGTAACTTTCTAATCCATACAAACCACCCTTTCTTCTATTACATCCATAGACTGAATTATATAATGCTTTTTGTTCTTTAAACTTCTCACCTCTTATTTATTGAATATCTCATCAAGTCCATCGACCATAACTTCCTTTGTTTTCCCCTTTCTCTCAACACATTCATTCTTTGTGTCTTTGTTTTGCAATGTAATCCTCAGTCATTTGCTTTATATGACCAAGTTGCCTCAATATACCTTTTTCAGACTGGTCACTCACATTTCTATGCATTCAGCATCCTCTCATTCTCGACCCTTTATCTTTCTTGACCCTTTATCTTCTTGTTTTATCACTTACACTGGTTAAGTAACCAATTCCCACTGCACTGAACTTAATTACAAGTTTCTCTTGTTATACCTGTTCTTACTTTCACAGTCATTTTCTTTCCTTGCAATAGACCACATACTACCTGCTACCTTTCTAACAAAATTTGCATGTATTAAAATTTCTCCATCAATTTTTCCATCTTTAGGGAACATTCTAAGGTACACAAATTCATCTACTTGTTCTATTTTTTCACCACTTATGCATAGCTTACAGCTGTTCATTCCATTCCCCTGTCAAATACAACTACCTCAGCCTTCAATATATATTAATTTTCAATTCTTGTTGCATTATACAAATTATCTAGCATTCACTACGAATCATAAAGCTATTTCTTTATTATTATTTTTTTTGCCATGGATTTGAACCTTTGCATTAAAGGTTCAAATCCATACACATAGGTCTTCTGTTACACAATATGCACTTCTCTTACACTATATTTTGTATTTTGTATTGACATTTCTGTGCCATTGCATTCCAAATGACTCTAAGCAGCACACAACACAAATAAGGATTAAAAACAACAGAAGAAACTGAAAATAATATAAACTATAATGGCACAATCCATTATAGTGACAGATCCCAACAGCGATGGATCCCGCACATACATCCTCCAAATGCTCCTCCCAGAGCCAGCTTTTCACTTCTCTTCAAAAGCTCATTGGGGACCTGGTAGTTCATATATATGGAAAGATTTAGGGAGTGTAACCTGTTTTATACTACTGAGTTTTATTATGTACTGGTCTTTGACTGCAATAAATATGCAATAAAGATATTTGATAGGGGAGTCATCTAGAAGGGGTGCCACAATTAAGAAGACCATGCTATGGTATCTGTGAAAAGTAACCTGTTTTCTTAAGTCTCAACATATACTCAGTTCCCTCTTAGGAGTTAGTTTTCAGTCTCCTATCATCTGGTGTGTCTGAATCCATTTTAAAACATGCCTGGATCTGGACATAGTTCTCAAGGTGGGGGGTTGACTAATTGTGCTTTTACTTGAGATGTGGTCTAGGCTACCTACTTATTGTCTCCCAGGCCTTGTTGTAGTTGAGTTCTTCATCTAAGACTTTAAGAACCTTAGTGAAGATTTGACAATGAAAAAGGACATACTCAGGAGGTAGAAAGAGGGAAAGATTGCCAAGGAAGGTTATGTAAGGTAGCTTGAAATTACAGAATTGATACCAGAAAAGCTAAAGACTCAGAATGAAGTGAAGTTTTCAAACAAAGCTAGGAATAACAAAAAGGGCTTTATTGGATTTATTCAAAATAAAAGGAACTGAAAAAAATGATATGTAAGGTTGCTCAAGGAAGGCAAAATGCTAATAAGAGAGAATGCACTTCCATTCAATTTCTATTTTTTTCAATAAGATAGAATTAGTTCCACCAGACAGTTGTGAGAAGATGCTTTGAATGAATTGCACTCTGCAGGGCCATATGGAATGTATGCTAGGTACTGAAGGAAGTAATTGATGGTTGGGCTCTGAACTTTTATGTAAACTCTGAGATATCATAGATAAGTGCCAGATGACTAGAATAGGGGAAATGCCACCCCTCTCTTCAAACAGAGGAAAACAGAAGATCCATGGAACTAGAGATCATGTAGGAATGATTTTCAAGATGTTTACAGATTAGTTAAGTGTAGGCCAGATGGCATGAGAATCAAGTGGGATCATAGCTGACTTGAAAATCATACTCAAATTATACTCCTTAAGGGTTCCTCATCAAATTGAGTAGGTTATTGAATTGGGTACAACAAGGTTCAGTCTTAGAATCTGTACTCTTCCACATTTGTATTAATGACTTGGATGAAGAAGTGGAGGAATGCCAATTTCCAAAGACATGAAATTGTATGGAATAACTAATACTTTTTTTTTTTTTTTTTTTGTACCTTCCAGTCAGTTTTTGACTCCTGATGACTGCCGGGACAAGCCCCTGCAGTTTTCTTGGCAAGGTTTTTTTTTGGCAGTGGTTTGCCATTGCCTCCTTCCTAGGGCTGAGAGAGAGAGTGATTGGCCCAAAGTCACCCAGCTGGCTTCTTGCCTAAGGTGGGAGTAGAACTCACAGTCTCCCAGTTTCTAGCCTGATGCCTTAACCACTACACCAAATTGGCTCTAACTAATACCCTAGAAGACAGGAAAAAGGTTCAAAAAGATCTTGATAGGTTAGTGAAATGGGCTGAAAACAACCCAATGCCATTTGATAGAGAAATCCAAAGTTCTTTACTTAGGAAACGGAAATCAAATACACAGTATGGCCTCAGGCATGCCAGTGGTTAACCAGATACAGTAGATGCCCGTAGAAAGCTGAAAAGCAAAACTTGAGGACAATAACCTCACCTGCTAGTTCTCAGAAACTAATATGTATTGGCAGGCTATCTTTAATTCTAAAAGCAATGTATAGCCAGCCTGGCAAAACTGCCTTCTTTAAGAAGTCAGTAGTAGAAGGAACATTACTTCAGCCATCGTCTCATGAGACTGAGCTTTTAAACTAACTGAGGGATGGAATCCAAAATAAATGTGACTTTCTGCTCTGATAAAATATCCTGAGGTCCTGCATTCCCTCCTGGTGCCAAAGCCACCACTGACAACCTATTAAGAGGCTTTCAGAGGGGCATTGGTTCAGGAGCACACACAATTCTCCATCTAGTTCCAGAAGCAGAAGTGACTGACAGTTCCTCTGATTGAAAATGCATCAAAGGCTGCTCAGCAACAGAGAGCCACAGTTCAGGGTCCAGGGGAGCCATCTGCTGCCCAGAGCTCAGATTGAGATATCACAAGAGATTCGGTGGTAGTTAGCAGATGGTGAATAGTATCGTTCCTGAAGAATTTTCTCACAAAGTAAGGAAGTGATGCACAGATCATTTGTATTTCCCATTTGGGTTGAGTAGTGAATGAGTACCTTGCACTATCTAGCTCTATGATCATCTTATTAAGCAGTGATTGATAGCAAAGTGAATCTAGTATATCAGTTTGACAGTAGTAGCATGAGAAGTGATGTAATTAGGGACTTTACCCAAGGGCTCAGTCAGATCCCAGTAAGACCAAGAGAGCTCAGCTTGTTAGATAAACAGCAAATACACAGGAAGGAGCTCCAAATGAAGTTCTTGGCAATCGCATAGCCTCAGAACCAAATTTTACTAGGGGTCAAGGCAACCTCATCTTGTACTTGGCATCTTTCCAAATTTTATACCATTTCACCCATCTTTGCTTCTTACTACAAAAACTAATTGTTAAAAAGAAAAATAAATACATATCAGCACAGCATGTCTGACTAATAGTAATAGAATCCATCTTCCTGGTTTCTTTGGATCATGCAATTATGTATATACCATACATATTCTAATATGCAACCATGCATGTAAACATACATATTACCCATTACAATGCACACTTCTTTTGCAGTAGTATTATTGCCAAAGATAAGGTGCAAATCAGCTGAAATATATAGGGCTCACTACCGTGATAATATGAACTCTACTGTGCAAATATATTCACTGTATTAAAGAAAAGGAAAACACTATGCACAGGTGATTCAAATTCTGCACCAAGAGACAGCTGAACTATTTTGATGGAATGGAATTATGAAGGCCAGGCTCAGGGAGATAAACATTTTCTTAGCTCCCCAGAAGAGCGTGGGAGGAACAAGAGGATGAGCCTGGCACCTCCCTGAGGAATTCACACTGTTGTGGCTGGCTGACTTTGGAAGCTGGGGTTTCAGTCTGGGAAGATTCTTGCAAGAGGTTATGGCTGGACTGAATTTGCATTGACTCTTGGAGTTCCTTGGGCTAGGCCTGACATCAATCTTCCCAGACTGAAACCCCAGCTCCCAAATCTTGGCATTTTAAACCTCCCTTTTCCCTCCTGGGTATATGATCCAGAGCAGAACACATGGAGCTCGACCTGTGCTTTCCAATATACCCACACTCAGAAGTGCAACACAAGGGAAGAACAGAAACATGCAAATACAATACATTATTTCATTACACAGAAGAAAATGCAGGCACTTCCTGCAGTTATGGTAAAGAGTTTGGAAAGAATTCCAGAAGGCGTCGCTCTGCTTGCTTTCCCTTTTGCTAATCTTTGTTTATGTAAAGGTGGGAAAGAGTATTTTAATCCACTTTAGTAATTGTAAGTGTAACGCATTGGAGCCAGGGTGGGGTGTGTTTCAGGGAATAAAAATCCATGATCTGTATACATAAGATTTTTTATTCTCACATTATAAACACAAGAGTGTAGGTAAACTGTCAAAAATAAAATAGAAATCGAACAGCACAGATGATTTATTGTGAAAATACTAAAAACTTATAAAAACCTCATATAAGTGTTTCTCATAAAAAAAAAAATCCCAATGTCTTCAAGTTTAGACTTTTATTGGAGGAAGAGAAATCAAACACAGTCTTTTCTCTGGAAAGTCCAGACATATTCATCCCTTCACTGATGTTTATTTTTGCCTTTTGCAGTAGATTGATCTGCATCCACCAACATTGCAAGAAAGTGTGACTTCAACTGAAACAACACAGAACTGGATTCCTGGAGTGACCATAACTGGAAATTCTAAGCGGCAACCTAAAAAATCTATGAAAGGAATATTAAAGGATTATTAGTCTAAATAAGGGTGGCTGTAGGTAAGTCTGCCATAATGAACAATAGTAAGTCTGAAAACTGATACTTGGAACCAACAGATTTTTAAAACCTTTTGGGATATAGAAGGACACTCATATAGAAAATGAATAATCTAATTATCTCATGCACAGGCCTATCTAGCCTAACATTCTGATTGGCTGTCCCACTCCAGGTTCTTTTCTTTTCCTTTTTTCCTTTTCCTTTTACATCACCACATTACAGTTAGGTAGTTCTAGATAGCCTCCTCTTTAGATGTCAGTATTATCATTTCAGAATGTGGCAAGCCAGCTTTGCTGCATTTGAGATTTAGAGCTTAGGACCTCTCTCCAAAGTCTTGCCCCCATTTATCAACTGCCTGAGTTTTGGGGGCTGGAGATGCCAGGAATTGGGCTTCAACATGCAAAGCATGTGCCTAATGTTCAGTTATGGTCCCATCCCACATATATCTATTGAGCTAGAAATAAAAATGCATGGATATAATGATTCTAAAGACTGATCTACTCAACCACTCTGTACATAATTAGTAGGGTTTAAAAAAAAAAAATTATTCAAAACAGAGATGGCCAGCTGGCAGTTTGAACAGTAAATGTAGTCTAAAAAGAATTTTATTTATCCTTTGGTGAATATATCAAAATTTAATCAACGCATGGTTAAAAAACAACAACAATAATTTAGCTTCATGTGTAGGGAAAGCTGGAAGGAAGGAGTTCTGATAGAGATTTGCCACATCTTTTACTCCATCTCTTGGGATTAGGAAAGGAGTTGTATGTGAAGTCCCAATCATATCTAAGTATGTGTGCTCCAAAATTATGAAGCTCTTTTGCTGGTAGATCATTACTTTCTTACAGCCCAAGTTATGAAGATGTCAGATAGTAGTAAAAAGACAGTTGGACCATTATATGGGAAACTGAAATAATATCTGAATATAAATAAATGTCTCAGTATATTATGCCCCCAGCTGTGCTGGACTACAGCATCTAATACTCCCATCCAGCAATGGGGTAAGAGGAGATGTAGCGCACTATACATGGAGAAAACTACACTGCGAAGGCAACTATATAATAATAGCAAGCCACTCTCTGTGAATCTTTTCTGTAGCTAACACGCTACAGTCCATAGACAAGGAAAAGTCAGTTGCTAAATAGATCAATGATATCTGACCTTGCTTGGGAGGCATGAAGTATTGATATCCTATTAAAGTTGGGATGGATGAGAGAAAGGAACTTGAATTCGCACTGCACCCAACTTTTATGTTTTTCCTGACATGCCCAACTTTCACTTCCACATAACAAAGCAGGCAGAAGCACACTCTTAAATACAGCCATTTTCCCCTATTTGACAAACATTCATTTGTTGCAATAAACCACATAGTACCTGCTACTCTTCTACCAGCATTTGCACATCTTTTTTTTTTTAATCTACTTTCCTATAGTTCATAGACATTCTACCGAGGTTCACCACTTCCTCCACTTGCTCTAGCTTTTTTTGCCATTTGTGTATAATTTGCTATTGATCTCCATTTTCCCTGTCAAACGCAACTACCTTGGTCTTGGATAAATTAATTTTCAGAGCCATGTTCTTCTTTGCATCATGCAATCTATTGGACATTTGTTGGAAGTCATCTGGGTTCTTATCCAGGAACCCAGCACTGAAGGAGAATTGGCGGGGCGGGGGGGGGGGGGGCGGGCAGGTGTCAAGTTAAAAGCTCCTAACTCAAATATATCCTCCCAGAGAAAACAAGGTGCTGGCTCAGCTACATGGTGTTAAATTGGACAACTACCCCATTACAGAAACACCTTCCCAGGGAAACCAAAACTCTCAGTTCAGCCATAAAATATTTAGAAGCCCAAGGAATGCTGATAAGCTGGGAAAAGATACTGACAGGTGAATAGAGCTGTGGGAAAGCAAAGGAAGGTTACTCCCTAGAAAGAAGCAATGTTATCAGAATCTTTGTTCTTTCAAAACCCTATTGTCTTTGTAGTTATGCTCCATTGCCTCATAGTTACAGCCTAATGGTCTCACCAGGCATTTGATGTGTTATATTCAGTGAAATACATGAATATTCTAATTTGCATGCATCTAAGAAGAGGGACTGTAATCCCACCGCTCCTTAGGCCTGTCTTTGCCTCCATTGCATGTATAGGGCTTGTTTTTATAGTCTGGCATTTTAATTAATGAATTAACTTTAATTTTAATTAATTAATTTTAATTGATTAATTAATTATTTAATTTAATTTTAATTAATTAATTAATGGGGGTATTTATTTTTTAACTGTTTGTGGGTTTTAGTTTCATTGTGAGCCACCCAGAGTCACCCACTGGGGGAGATGGGCAGCATACAAATTTAATAAATAAATAAATTGCTGTCAATAAACCATTTTTCCTCTCCAATATAATGTGTCCTGGTCTCTGGTTTAAATGAATCTCTTTTAGGAATTTTTTTTTCTTATTACAGCATCATTTTGCAATGAAATACTAAACAGCAAAAATCTGGTCTGCATGCTGTCCATGTCTGGTATAAAGGCACACTACAATTCCCAAATTTTGCTAATTTTCACCTCTCGTATCTTTCAATTAGAATTCTGGCAAAACCTTCCCAGGTGCATTTAACAAACTACTTTTTTGCATTTACCAGTCCTTCCCTTTCTTTAATGCAACAATAGCAGGTTAGTCTTCATTAAGATTCATTAAGCTACTCCACAATAAGCTATATCCAGATTTTAATATTTCTCTGGTTGTACCATCTATACCTGCAGCCTTACTATTTTGTAACAACCCCACAGCACTTGTGACTTCTTTTTCCTCAGTATTTTTGGACATGAATATTCACTTCATTTCCGCTCTTTGACATATTACTGTCATTGTCATATAAATCTTTAAAATACTCGCTTCAACATTCTTTCACTTTTTCTAAATAATTTTATAACTTATATTTTTAATTCCATTGACGCTGTTGGAGGCTTCTTGTTTATCCCTCTTCATCTACTTCCAGTTTTTTTTTTCAATTTCCAACAAAATCACTCTGCATTTTCTTTGCCTCTTTTAATTTTAACTCTTGCTTTCTTTGACTATATTCTTTGTAACACTCTTCTCTATATACACATTGCAGATGTCTTTCCCTCATCACTTTTGCAGCAATTATTTTCTTACATGCATTTTTCTCATTCACAGACCCTTTCACTTCATCATTCCACTAAGCATCCTTTTTTATACATCCTATTAGCTTAACTTTTGTGGCACATGATTCTTTTCCTTCTGTTCCAAACAGCTTCCACATCCTCTTTCATATGACCACCCTCCACTGATTCTGTTGGACAATTAATCTATTTTCTCATACTTTCATGTACGACTTGTACTTTCTCTTCTGCAGTCATTCTACTTTCATTCTTATTTCTTTCATTTCTTTCTATTTTTCCCCATATTCATTTTTTCCTAATATCCACTCCTGGAACTACCAAAATAATCTGCCTCACGTTCAGCACCTATCATTATCAATCTGCCTCACATTCAGCATCTATCATTATCCTTGTTTTCTTTACTAATCCAAACAATCTTTTTCATCATAAACAATCAAATTTAAATGAGCTTTTATATGTATATTCTTTGTCATGCTTAGGTATGAATAGATTTATGCTTAATTCATATATACTTTTTTCGAGTATGTATTCAGCATTCCTTCCCCATTCTCTTTCATGTTTGCTTCTGTTCAATAACATATTTTTGTATTTCTCATCTCATTCCCAATCATCTAGCAGAATATTTTTTCATCTCATTCATGTCATCTAGCAAATTAATTTTTCCCCTAGATTGCATTCATTCAGAATGTCGTACATTTTTTCCCCAAACTCATCCAGCGTATTCACTGGAACATTATAAACAGCTATCACTAACTTAAGGAGTCCTACTTTGAGATACACCCACTTAATTCATTCTTTCTGATATATATTTGAGCTCTTTTCATTCATAATTAAACCTAAATTTTTCCTGTATGTATTCATCAGCTCACAAGTTTGAGCCAACTCTGTTGTTTTCTTCACCTTTGACTGAGTTTCAAAACATGTGACATGTCTTTTTTAATTCATTTGTTAATTTGTGCTCTTTACACAAAGCTTTAACAATTTACTCCTCTTAGATTCCAAGTTGCAATCTTTTTTGTGCTGTGGTCATCACCAGATGAGGCAATATATATTATCCTCTCCTACCCATTATGGCTTTGATCAAACAAGACTTTTACGTAAGAGTTTGTAGTAATATAGAGAAGATATAAACTGGGTTATCAGCCTTCACTGCACTCACTCTGCATGTACCACTGCTAATATGAAGACAGTACCAGCCAATTTTGGCACATTTTGGCTACAATGCCGCAAGCACAACCAAAGCTCCATTTTATTCTAAGCGTGCTCATGCTATTCTATGCAAACTAGATCTCTAATCCAGAAACTATCTTGCAAGCCAACATATTGTTGCCTGCATCTTACCAACTGGGATGGACTGTTATATACTTGAGATATGTGGCTACAATGTATGTGTTTGAATATCCCGTCTTTAATTGTATAGCTGTATCATTAGCAGGCTGATAGCTTCCTGTTCTTCTTTTCAGATATTCTTCCTTTGGAATTGTTCAGTTGTGGTATTTCTGTCATCACTAAGGGGAATTCTGCCCTAGAGAAACAGTTGAGAAACTCTGGAGAAATTCACAAACATTGTTCATCCTATTTCTCAACTCTTAAACTTGATGGGTAATTTATAAATGACAATTGTACCAAGCCATAGGGTTAATAACATTTTTGGCAGGCCTCCTCTGTCTTTTTTTAGATGCATGAGAATCTAAAATTCAGCAAAAGAGCAATCTGAAGTCTGTCCTATGAGGTCCTGATATACAATTTTTTGTGAGATTAGGTAGGTAGGTAGATAGGTAGATAGGTAGATAGATATGCCAAGGTGTGTGCAGAATTGGGATCCAATCTGGGAATATTGCTAAAACTTTTCATTTTAATGCCAAAACAGGAAGCTGTTCATGTGATAAAAACATTGGTGTCTAGTTCATGGTGGAAAGCTTTCACAAGTCATCAAGTGGGAAAACTTTGGCATCTAATTTTTTGCATTGCAAGCAATTCTTTCTTGACTCTGTCATAGAAAAAGTTGGCAATCCTATTCCATTTTGTCCCAAATAACTAAAGGAACCTGCTTCTTTAATGAATGGTATATGTAAAATAGATATTTTTTTTTAAAAAAAGCAATTAATCAAAGTGATGTAATCTAAATGAGAATTAATCCAATTTTGCTTTAATTAAACTCTAATTACTTCTAAATTAACTTGAATTTGAATGGATTGGCTTTGGACTAATTGAAATAAACAGAACTTAAATCAATCTACGTTTATACTTCAATTTCTCTGTTGCATTAAATTCTATACTGTATATCAACTTGCTTTTCCTCCAAAGGGAAACTGTTCACTGAGAGAACAAATACAGAGAGTAAACAGAATGGACAGCTCAAAGAAAGGAGGTGGTACAACAGAAACTGACAGTGAAAACAACTCTCTATAAGAAAGATACCCAAACCATAACAAGCCCAGTGGATGTGAATAATGTCTGGATGCAAGAGACACAGAAGATATTCTGCACTGCTGGAATTCAGAGATGGTTTTTAGGCCTTTGCAGATGAAACAGGATCAAGGGAAGTAAAAGAGACATTGCAGAACCAGAGACAAGTTGGTGGATCCCTAAGGGTCAGAGAGGATGCAATTATGTCCTACAAGAAGACAAACAGAAGAGTCATAGTACCCTATAGTCAATACTATGAAGAATTGAAACAAATGTGGGCAGATTAGTGGTATAGCTCATGAAGACGTGAACCTCATAGAATTGTGCATTGTGGGAATATTGCTCAAATGGGGCCTCTTAAACCACTCAGTGAAAATCACACTGGTTGACAAAGTTCATTGTCTTCAGCATCTATATGCTAGTGCTCAGGGAATAGGAGTAAACAAGATGATTTTGAGCTCTTAATCCAGAAAGACAAATATGATTAAATAGGTATTACAGACATCTGGAGGGATGGCTCCCATGACTAGAATACAGCAATTGAAAAAGCTTCTTTTTTTTTTTTTCATTTGCCCCAAAATCCAAATGAATGTACTACTTGGCAAAGCTGTAAAGACTGATTGATTATGTGCCATCAAGTCGGTGTTGACTCTTAGCAACCACATAGATTTTGTCCATGACAATCTGTCCCTGATCTTGTCCTTCAGATCTTCCAAACTTTTACTATAAGTGCATTCATCTACCTTGCTTAGAGCTTTCTCCAGAAAGCTAGGTCTTCACATAATGCATCTGAAAATGCTGTAAAGACCATCAAATTTAAAATTAAACAAATTAAAATAATGCTGCTGTTGATGTCAATTATTGTCTGTCCAAACATGGAGAAGATGTGGATGATGCCTTCCAAAAACAAAACACCTATCTTTAAAAGAGACACAAAGTCATAGGGACGGCTGATAACTTCAGCATTGGGAGGCAAACCGTACCAAGCATGATATTTCAGAAAATTTCTCCTCTGCCTTGCTGACAACTTTTGTGAGAGCTAGAGCAGAAAGAGTTAAGCGCGCTCTCTTATCACCAGAACAGAGAGGTACAGATAAGAGGATGAGACTGGCACCTCCCTGAGGAATGCAGGATGTTTGTGGGGTGACTCTGGGAATTGCTTTCACTCTGAGAAGATTCTGTAACGGGACTGAAGCCAATAAACCCTGCTGAATTGAATCTGTACCGTCTCCTGGAGTTTCCTGGGCTAATCCTGACAACTTTCTTCTCCAAAGGATGGAAGAAGGCTCAAGAGGACTGGTTATCAGAAATGTTCCATCCATATAAGTAGTTATCTAGGGTATCAAATTAAGTGGAGCACCAGATTTTGAGAAGAAAAAAATAATATAAAATATTTGCATCTTTGGCTGATGTGGGTCTTCCGGGCTGTGTGGCTGTGTTCTGGAAGTTGAGGAACCAAAACTTCCAGAACATGGCCACACAGCCCGGAAGACCCACATCAGCCATCGTATTCTGGCCGTGAAAGCCTTCGGCAATACATTTGCATCTTTATTTTATCTAATTTCTGAAACATTGGTTAGACAGATGGACAGACCCAATAATTAGATCTGTTTACAAAATATATTTTAAAATATTAATGGAAAATAGTGCCAAAATGTTTCCTAGTTTACCTAGATCTGCTCTAAGGGTTTGGAGATGAGGGTGTCAGTTGTATGGTTCACCTCAGGCACCAGCTGCTGACAGCTCGGCTAGAGCCACCAGTACAGCTATTCTTGGTTTGATACTAATCAGTATAGAAGGCTTGAGGAACTGAGGAAATGGACATTGCAGGAACATTGAGAGAAAGCAATATGTAACACTGAAGTTCTTGATTTAAATAGCAGCTGAAATAAAGCATAGTCAAATGTCTAACTCTAGCTATAAAAATCAGATTGTGATAGAGTAGGATCACAGGGAAGGAGAAGCTAATCAGAAACTGAGCTCAAGATGAGTGGGAGTTTCTGAATAAGGAAATACTAAGTGCCCAATTGCAAATAATACATTGGGGAAAAACAGAAGAACAGAAGAAGAAGCCAAAATGGCTACATAGCTTAGAGAAGTTCTTGAGTGGGGAGGGGGAATATATAGAGGGAACGAAAAGGCCAGATCACAAAGGATGAATACAGACAGATAGTCTGAAACTGTAAAGCTGGTGTCAGGAAAACAAAAGCTCAGAATGAGCTGGGGTTAGCAAAAGAGGCAAAATTTGACAAAAAGGCTTATTTAGATATGTTCAAAATAAAAGGAAAAGAAAAGAATCAGGATAGCTGCTGGTGAATGAAAACAACTAAGTGCTAACAGATAACAAGGAAAGAGCAGAGGTAGTCAACTCCTATTTTAGTTCAGTCTTCTCCAACAAAAGGCATGTATTACGCAGAAAATGTTGATGGGCTGAAGCCAGGACTGAAGACTGAAACTGAAAAATAGTAAGGGGAATTTCTCTTCACTCTAAGTGAGCTACAGCATCAGATAAATTAAATCCTAGAGTAGTGAAGCCACTAGCTGATGTTCTGGCTGAAACATGATGTATTATTGTTGAGAAAAACCTGGAAAACTGATGAAGTACCAGATGACTGGAGGCAGGTAAATGTTGATCCTATCCTCAAAAATGGGGAAAGAAAGATCTAGTTAGTCTGACATTGGTGTTTGGGAAGATTCTAGAGTAGATCATGAACAGATTGATATGTAAGCACCTTGAAAACAATGTGGTAATTGTCAGAAGTCACCATGGATTTCTCAAGAACAAATTTTTGCCAGATTAACCTTATATAGTTTTTTGATCAAGTAGCTTCCTGAATTGTGAACTGTGAATTGTGAAAATTGTGAAATTGTGAAAATACTGTACAAATAATATATCATGACTTCAGCAGAGTATATGAAAAAGTACCCCATAGCACACTGATTAACAAGAATAGGCTAAATAAGAGGCTACATAGCTGGCTAAATAAGAGGCTACATAGCTAGCTAAAGAATTGTATTTAGAACGTGTTAATCATGATTCCTCATCAAAATGGAACTAGGTATCCAGTATTGCTGCACAGGACTCAGTCTTGGGTCTTACACTCTCCAATATTTGTTGTTAATGACTTGGATGAAGAGATGGAGGGAAAGCTTATCAAATTTGCAGATAATGCAAACTGAGTGATATAGCTAATACTCTAGACAGCAGAAATAAAATTGAAAATGATCTTGATTAGGTATAAAGTAATAGAATAAAATTTATCAGTGACAAATGCCATGCCCTTCGCTTAGGAAACAGGAAGCAAATGCACAAATAGAGAGTGGGGCGTACCTCACTTGGTAAATAATACTGGTGAAAAAGATATTGGAATAATAGTTGAGTGAAACTGAATTTGAGCTGAGCAGGGTGATGTAATTTCCAAATCACAGAAAGTCATCATTTCACTTTATTCTGCTTTGGGCAGACCTCATGTCAAGTTTTGAGTTCCATACTTCAAGAAATATGGAGAAACCTGAACGGGTTCAGAGAAGGGCAGTGAAGGTAATCAGGAAATTAGAAGCTAAGTCCTGTAAAGGAAAGGAAAAGCCTTAAAAAAGAAAGAGACGGGGTGGGGACTCAATATGAACACATTCTTCAAATATCTGCAAGGATATTACAGAGAAGAAGGTCAAGACCTGTCCTCTATCATTCTAGAGTTCAGGACACACAGTATAATGGATTCAAATTAAGGAAGGCTGTTTCCAACTAAATGCTAGATTATACTGCCTAATAGAAAGATCAGTCTACCAACAGAACCAGTTACCCAGAGAAGTATTTGCTGGAGGTATTCAAAAAAGGGCTAGACTGCAATCTGTCAGAAATGTTTTTATTTGGACCCCTGCCCTGAGCAGGGATTGAACTCATTAGCCTAAATAGCACCTTCCAGATCTGTGATTCTGGGATCCATTCTTGGCTATAAGCTATTGTGTCCCCTCATTTCCTTTCATTGTTTCTGCTTTCCACTTGCTGAAATAAATGGAACGAAGGATGGCCCCAGGAGAAAGTGTGGAAAAGCAGGCATTGATATTGGTAAAGCTCTGGGTAAATTCTCTTGCTTGCAACCTAACAGTCTAGCTATGAGATATTCCAGAAATGTAACACTGATTTGTATTGGGAGAGATCATAGAAAATTATTCCTAACAGATTACAATTCTCCTTCTTGACACTGCCCTTATCAAACATGGTTTCTTGTTCTTGTATCATATTTGTTTGCTGATGTGATGTATAGTCCATCAGGTTATCCACAAAGCATGTGATGAGCAGAAGCTTCAGCAGTTGTCTCTTGTTCTCAACAAGAAGTAGCTTCTGTGACAGTACTAAGACTTAATCCATTGCCAAATCTTATGGGCCTAGAAACACTGCTAGCATGGATCAAAATGTAAAGATTGAAGAGCCTTAGACTCCCTTCTTTAGGACTGGCATAGGTGTCTGCAGTACAGGAGAGACTCATGGAACATAGAATCATAGAACTGAAAGGTACCTTTGAGGCTGTTTAGTTCAATCCCATGATCAGTACAGGACTCACCTCTGACAGGTGACTGGTTCTATTTGAAGACCTCCAGCGAAGAGCACATTGCTTCATGTGGCAATCTGTATCACTGGCTGACAGCTCATAGTCAGAGGTTTCTCCTGACGTCTAGAATGAGCAGATTTCCTTGGAGTTGTAATGCACTGCTCTCTTCTATGAGACAGCTATTACATATTTCATATCTCATCTCTGTTGCCTCTTCTGTAGGTTAAACATACCCAGTTCCTTTAACTGTTCCTCACGGGGCTTGGTTTCCAGACCCCTCAGTATCTTGGTACCAGTCCTCTGAACTCACTCCAATTTGTCACCGCTGTTTGAACTGTGATTTGATTTATTTATATATTTAGGATTAGCATTAGAGTTAGCTCAAACCTGGACACAATATTCCAAGTGGAATCTGGCTACAACAGAGTACATTGGAACAATTATCTCCATTCTGCACTTGATGCTCCTTTTAATCCACCCAAGATAATATTTGCCTTTTTTAGCAGCTGTATCACCCTGCTGGCTCATGTTTAACTTGGGGTTGACAAGGACATCCAGATCCCTTTCACATGTATTGTGTGAAAGTCAGGCTAAGCCAGACTTCCTTCATTCTGTATTTGTATCTTTCATTTTTCCTACTGAGATGCAGAACTTTAACATTTTCCTTAATAAATGCTACTCTATTCATTTCAGCCCACGCAACCTTTCTAGAACTCTATGAATCCTTTCTCTCCTCTAAACTGTTAGCCACCCTTCCCAGTTTTGTGTCATCTGCAGACTTCATATAATCAACTTTCTCATCCAAGTCATTTACAAAAATATTGAACAGCACAGCATCAAGGACAACACCCCTGTGGCATTGGACTTGGTAGTTCCCTCCAAGCTGAAGTGGAGCCTTTAACAAGCACTCTTTGCTGGGTGAGGAATTCTGGGAGTTGAAGTCCACATATCTTAAAGTTGCTAAGGTTGAGAAACACTGATCTAGTGAATACTTAACCATTGCTTTAATGAGAATATCATGAAGCACTTCATTGATGGCTTTGCTGTGGTCCAGTTATCCTACATTTGTGATATTTCCCTGATTGCTAAGCTATTAAAGAAGGAAATAAGGTTAGCCTGGCACAATTTATTTACAAGAAACGTGTGCTAACTCCTATTAATTACAGCATGTCTCACAAACATGCTGATTAATAATCTGTTCAAGCATTTTGCATAGGATAGATAGTACTGTAGTTTCCCAGCTCCTTTTTCTTTCCATTATCGAAGATGGGGACAATTTTTTCTGTCTCCTGTGTTCTGGGACCTTGTCAGGCCTCTGGGAATTCTTAAAGATTATTGAGAGCAGTTCTGCAATTGCCTAGTCCTTTCAGTACCCTAATATGTAATCCATCTGGCCCTGGAGATATTAATTCATTTAAATTAGCTAAGTTCTTTCTTACTCTCTCCTTGTCAATCCTTAATTGCTATTTCCTCCTTCTCCTGGTGACATAACAATGACCAGCTAAGGCTTCATTTCCCTTCTGGGAGAAGACAAGTGCAAAATAGGACTTAAGAATTTCTGCTTTCTCACCACCTATTACCAGTTCGCTACTTTCTCCTTGCAGTGGACCTACATCCTCTTTGGCTTCCTCATTGTTTCTAAGTACTCAGAAAACTCCTTTTTGTGTTTTTGGTATCTCTCCTAAGCCTCAGATTATTTGATTGCAGCTTTAGTATCTCATTTTGTAGGATTTCCTATCCTTCCTGAGCACTTTTCTCTTTCAGAATTTCAAGGGATTGGAACCAACCTATATTCCCTCACAGTTCATCAAAATCTGGTCTTCTGAAACCCAAGATAGTAGCTTGACTCTTCTCAGTTCCTCCTTTCCTGGATATCAGGAATTCAAAGATAACATGATCACTTTCCCCCAAGATACATGTCATCTACACTTCTTTAACCAATTGCTCCCTATTGGTGAGGATTAGGTCCCAGATAGTAGACCTACCTTGTTCTTTATTCCACCTTATGATAAATAAAGTTGCCCACAAGAGTGGATACAAATTTGTTGGATCTCTGACTCTTCATAGAGTTAGATTCCCAGCTGAATCTAACCCAACTGAAATCCCCTATTGTCACCACTGATGCCCTCTTTGAAAGACTTATCTGATGCAAAAAGGCCTCACCCATATCTTCTGTCTGCCTAGGCAGTTTATAATAATCTCCCACAAAGTACCATGTTTGTTGCTCTCTTTTCTTACAGAAACACTTTCAATAAGATTTCCATGCTCCAATTCCAGAATTACTGTGCAAGTATATTTTATTATTTACATACAGTGCAACACCCCCACATGGTCTTCCATGACTATGTTGGCTGTATTTCTTTTGAATCAGTTGTAGCCTTCCAGGGCTATGTGGCATTCATGAGTAATATTCCACCAAGTTTCAGTGTTGCCCAGTGTTGTTCAGTGTTATCATACCTGTCTTCCAGAGTTGAGGTTTCTAGTTGTCCCTGTGCTTTGGTGCAGAAACGTCTAAAATTTTGATCACCTAATGGCCTTTCCTGTGAAATTCTGAGTCCCCCAGGCCTTCTGCTTCTCCCTTTATGTTCTGCTTTGTGGCCTCAGGCATTGGCTGCTTATTTGAGTCTAGGCTTTTCTCAGCCTCCCCCTTTTGCTGTCCTGATGAGACTGGTGACGTGCCTGCCAAACACTTCCTTCCCTGACAAGATGCAGCCTGTCTCTTCCCAGGAGACCTTTTGAAGCAACATAGGGTGTTGTCAACAGAATCCAAACCCTTCTTGATGACATCATCTACAAAGCCAGCTATTGACTTCTAGGATTCTGTTTTTTCTCTTCTTGTTCCATTACTACTGGAAAGATAGATGAAAAACTACTTGTGCCCCCCAGTTCCTTTGCCTTCCTGTCTAAGGTCTTGTAGTCTCCAGATATTCTTTCTCTGCCTGTCTAATTCAATTGCACATGAATAAAGAGGAAAGGATAGTTATAAGTGAGTTTGAACAGGCTCGGTAACTCTTCTGTCACATTGTATATATGGGCCCCTGAAAGACAACACATCTCCTGCAACATGATATCAAGTCTGAACATAGCTGCCTAATTTCCTCTTAGTAGAGAAGGTTAGGTTGTGGGAACATATACATATGACCACTCAAAGAATCACAGTTACAAGTAAGCAGTCTGTCTCCCTTCTCTATGGTATTTGTGCATCACACATATGGGTGAAGAGCAATCTTATCTGAAGGTGATAAACAAATGCTATGATCACTGCAGGATAGCAATATTGCTTGATTGAACCCTCATGGATTGTGTCCCTATCCCATACAGGACATCAGAACTCTTTCACTGACACACAAAATTCTGAATGGTCACTGAAGGATCCTTGCTCCTTGGGGGATGCATTCGGTCACTTTTCTTTACATGACCCTATTCTTCCCATTCTACTTATTATGATAAGGCTTAATAGGTTGCTACAGGTATTTTTAATCACTTCATTGTGTCCCAAAGAGCCTTGATTTCTCTTATGCTAGTCATGGCACCAGAAAGGATGATGAAGAGCAAGCTTATCTGAAGGTGATAAGCAAATGCTAGTTGTGAATGAATGTTGAAAGCTGGGACCATGTTGACATGGCACAAGTTTTGAAGAAAAACATCCTGGCAGAAGGCTGTGAAAGAAGATTCTGCCCATATGGAGTACTCTCTAAATCCTTAAAAGGTGGCTGCTTTGCTATTTGATAAGCATGAAGTACTGAGTCAAGAATAGTAGCTTATGCCAGTGCAAAAAGAGTTTTGGCAACTGATGGAAAGGTGCAGTTCTGTGGTTACAATGTGCAAGAACCCTACCAAAATCCAAAGAGCTCAGAATCTGTTCCAGAGGATTGAGTGGTCACAATATTTATTTATTTTTCATTTATTTACCTATTAAATTTATATGCTGCCCATCTCCCCCAGAGGGTGACAGTAACAGGATGGATAAAGAAATAGGCTGATTCAAATGAAAATTCATAACCTTTGGTAAGAAAGAAATATTAGGGCACATAGTGACATTACCTTTCAGGAATATTTGGTGTAGTGCCTCGACAAGGAGAGCGTACAACAAAGTAATCAGTAGAAAAATTCAAGAGAATAAGGTCCAAAATGGATGCATTGCAGTGCTGTGAGAGCCAGCAATGAACTTAGAGTTGGGATTTACTGCTGGTAAAGAGGATACAAATTAGCTAACCTTTTCAGAATCATTTAGAAATGAGTGACAGACTGCCATAATATATTTTACAAGGAAATAGCAGAGAGGTAAACCCAAAGGGAGGAAAGTGTTGATCCCCTCTTTAAATCTAGGAGAAGCTGAAAAAATAATTTCCAAGGGGCAGGTTTTCAGGTCCAATGCTTTATCTGACATGAACTTGATGAAGGGCAACTACAGTATTTCAATGCATGGAAGGAGCACGTGGAAGCCTAGCAAGCACAGGCTGAGATGAAGACTCCTGTTGTCTTTGTAGAAATGAAGGCTTTGGGCAGTTGAGGAGGAGAGAAGACTTATGTTCTAAGGGAGGGTGGAGGATGGAGAAGTTTCCAACAAGTTATGTGTTTTCATAGCACACATGACCATTGAACAATCCAGTGTTATAAGTGAGCAACCTGTCCTTGCCTATCAAAAAAACTAACTAGAAAGGTTAAAAACACATTTGCCCAATATCATATAATTTTTTTTCTTTTCAATTATTGTTATTTTTCCCACTACACTGTTGTTTTTTCAAATTAATGTATGAGACTATATATTACTAGAACTATAAATATACCATCCTCTTTTGTCCCCTTTTAATAATATGTTTCCCCAAGTGTCCAGCTACCCTACATAGTAGTACTGGGTAGAGAAAATTCTGCTTGTTGTTTGCCAATTCTCATTCAATTCAGTTTGCTTTTGAAATTCTTTCAAAAGGCAGGTTCATTTCAGAGAAATTCTCATGGTTGGAGTATGTGTCATCTTGCATAAATTTGTGGCCAGGAGAATGCATCAATTCCCTCCCTCCCTCCCTCCCTCCCTCCCTCCCTCCCTTCCTTCCTTCCTTCCTTCCTTCCTTCCTTCCTTCCTTGGTTTGCAGCCTCTCTGGCACCCCATGCTTCAATTACCCCAAGTAAAACCATCATGAGGAAATTCATCCCAATGGGCTTTCTCAGTGGTGGCATTACTGTCACCACTAAGGGGTAGTCTTGCCCTTCAAGGTTGTTGGGGAATTTCTGCTTCCCTTTGTGTCCCATCTAAGAGCTTCCACCACTACAATTTCCAGTCTCCATCAGACAGCCCCGCAAGTATCTACATACTGTGATGGAAAAATAATAAAATAAAGCTGGACACTCTCCCCCCTCCCCCTTGCCTCTCCTGCAATCTCTTTTCTCCACTTCCACCTGCCATTCTTTGCTCATGCAAAACTAGATTAGCTCCAAGCTATTGCATGACCCAAGAGTGACCATGTTACGCTGCCAAAGATAGCCCTCTTAACACTATCGTACTGAAACAATGGGAGGGCCATCACCTGCCTGCTTAAGGGTTTGCCATGGTTCATCTCTCACAATATAAAAACCATTTATCCCTCATTTAACAACTATCCAAACCTATCCTCCAATCAGATCCCTCAGATTTCCCACCTCTCAACCTCAAAAGTGTATACATTCTATGCTTTTCTATTGTTCAGGGTCCCTCTTTCTCTGAAAGTAGGCACCCAACGATCGTTGAATAAAGTTCGGTTCTTTTCTCCTCAGCGTTGTGCTCCTTCCTTTGGCAAATTCCACGACAATACAGTACATGTTCTCCCTTATAACCTATTCCTTAGTTTTTGACGATTAGAGTTTTTTCTCTTTCAGAGACTTTGCATTCTTTAGTAGTGGTCATGATGAATGGGGCCTTGCTAGTAAAACAAAAATGATGTGACGTATCATTTAAATGCCAGAAGAACAGGAGCTGAGGGGTGTTTTTTCAAGGCTGTCTGCCACGCACAATGCCTACTGTCAAGAGCACCAGCTGCTTCTTGCATATAACAGAGAGAGCTCTCATACCTGGTTACGTGGAAGGCAGTTTCACAATAAGGTTCTTCCATCCATTCCAGAGACGAAAGAAGGGGTTCTAGGAAACTTTTCCCCAACCAGTACAATGATGGCATGCAATGCAGTTCCTTATAGGTCAAACATTGGCAAGCAGCCTTATTGCTTCCAATGCATATTGCATATGCTGGCTGGGGAATTCTGGGAGTTGAAGTCTACACGTCTTAAAGTTGCCAAGGTTGAGAAACCCTGCACTAGAAAGGAACGTGCAAGGGCTTCTCTACTTAGAAAGGATGCTTTCTGTTGTAGTCCCATCTTTAATCTGTGGTGCATTATATGTTTGTGGTGATTTACTGATGGGGGAAATGCTGCCAATTCCTTTCTGGGAGACTCCTCAGGAGGGCTTCCTATATTCTGAGTCTGAGATCTGGCAATGAAAGAAGATTCTGTGGCTGAATAAGGATGTGCAAATCTGTCAGGTTTTGTCTTGACACTGACACTATTATTCCCATGACAGTTTGAGGGCTTGTTTGTTTTTCTATCAAGCACAGACTAAAATGTGTATGTATTTTTTGTGAATATTTCTTCAAGCATACACATATTTCTTTTCAGTTTTGCCTGATGAACACAGTTTTTGCCAACACTTTCACATAATAAAATGCATTATATACATTGAAAAAAAAAAGTATATGCCTTTTGTATAGACTTCTCTCTCTGATATGCTGCACATTATTTTCTAAGTGGCAACTATATTACAAGATTTGGAAAGATGAATTTGAAAGGATAGCTGTTATATTTTAGATTGGCTCAACAGAAGTGAAGTTGCATTCAAATCTGAATACAAAATTCCTTTGGCTGAATCCTGGCTGAAATTAAGTCTTGCATCTCAGAAACTTGGAAATGGCTTCATGAAGCATAACTGCGATTCAGGGAGTGAGGGGCGTGTGTTTTGGAGCTGTCCAATTTTCAAGCCATGATTCTTGATTCTGGTGGTAGGAAATGGTGTGACAACCCATATTTCCCACTGTTTTACCACTGACTTTTTGAAATGCAATTAATTTATACAATGCAAGAAGCAGCTTTTTGCTGGACCATTGGCCAACTCCATATTTCCTGTGCTGACTGGCAGTCATTTGAGAGATGCCTTTCCGAGTTGTGGTTGAAGACACTTGGAACTGAATCTGTGGTCTTCTAATAGAAAACATGTGCTCCACCTCTGAGCTATGGCTCTATCAACAGCAGCCATGAAGCTGATGGTGAAACGGCATAGCTAACAACTTTAGTAGTTCAATGAGTCGTTCAATGAGATGGGTGGTGACATATTCGATAAATAAAAAAAAAAAATGTGCCCCCTTCTCCAAAGAGCCACGCTGCTCTTTTTCCCCCCTTCCTTGATCTACAGTGAGATGTGTTTAGATGGGCATATTCTATCAATAGGCAGGGACACTAACTGGAAATAATTTGCTGTGGCTACTGTAGCTGTTTCTCCTTCTCACTGAGGGGACTGCTTCTCTGGTATCAAAGAGTGCATCAATATGTTTAAAGTAGCATCAAAAAAGCTCTCATCAAAGAAAGATTGTGTCAAGAGTGGCTTCCTGCATATGAGATCAGATCAACTGATCCTCAGTGTGTTTTAGCAGAACATAGGTGCCATCATGTGGTTTGTTTGAGTACTGATTGGAGGGAGGAGACATGTAAGAGCTGAACCCTTCAGGGTTCATTCTGGGGTGTATTTTAAGAGAGGGAAGTATTGCCATTTTAGGTTTGTTAGAACAAAAATTATTAGGAACCTTGTTCAGCACAGAAGCTAACAGATTAATTGTGGCATAGATTTCTAATAGACTAAAACCCATTTCATCTGATGCAGTGAGCCCTAGTCTGGGAATTGCTTATACCTCTATAAATCTATTAATCTTTATTAGGCCACTAAACTTTTGTTGTCCTAATTATAATTGACAACAGAGATATCTGAGAAGCGGAAGGAATTTGAAAGATGTTCTTCATTAAATTGTCTCAAAGTGAGCAAACTGCAAATTATGTCCTTATGTAACAGCCAGGATATGCTGCTGGGCATTTCCTTCTACACAAAATGATTAGAAACATGGAAAGTTATCTGTAAAATAGGAGGCAGGCTAGATAAAGGAGTTTTAAATTTAAAAAATAGCATCCAAGTAGAAGGGCATGCAGCTAGTAGATTGAAAAATTATTAACTCACATCCCAAAAAAACAAATTCAAGGAAAATAAAAGCATCTACATTTGGATGGAGGCTCTGCAGGCATCTAAACTGATCCTACTGCAGCTTATGGTAAATTAAGAATGGGTCACTAATAAGTTTAGAAATAAATAAAGTAAGTTTTTCACTTGGATAGAGTTGGAGAAACCAGTTGTGTATGTGCTTTCAAAATATTCATGTGTGGTTTCAGTGATTACTGGAAAAGGAGACAGCTGGATTTGAGATGGATATCAAGTGAGTTGTCTCAAATTTCACTTGACTTAGCCTTTCCCAACTGGGTCCCCTCTAATGTGTCATCCAACATCTCTAAGCTGGGGTTGATATGAAATAATTCAACATATCTGCACAGCACCTGGTTAAATGAACTGCCTTAGCCAATAGGCAGATGGAAATCCAATACTAGATGTGTTTAATGAGACTGAAAAGTGTCCATAAAAGTGATTTCCACACTATGATCTATTTGTACTAAACAAAGTTAACTTGACACTAGTTATTTTAAAGCAGGATAGAGTCCGACTGATTAATATGTGCTATTTCAAGTCTCAAGTGAATCTGTGAAAGGAAACAAATAGATAGTAAAGGGACGAGAGGACTCTAAACAAACATCACTGTCCCATCAATTTTGATATATTTTGTGTTGTTGCTAAAGCATAAATTATACTAATGTGGAGATTGAAAGTATGTTTTTAATGCCACATCTCATCCCCAGACCATATGAAGCAGTGAAAAAAGTGAACATCTGTCTAAATATACATAGAGTACTTTTTGTCCATTTGCTGAATGGTAATAATATTTAGAATTTATAAGAACATCACAGCATCAAAGACAATTCTGTGGATTATTTCAGCAATGTTCCTTATAATCCTCTAAGATAAATGAGTCTTATTATCCCCAGTTTGTCGTTTTGGAGCATTATGTTCAGAACCAGTTGGATATGAAATAGCATATAGGTTTAATGTTGGTGCTATAAGAATGTCCTCTACCACAGTGGACAGTAGCAGCTGTGTTGCAATACTTTTAGAGCTCCTTGGCAGTTGCTATGGGAATCAGAAGCAATTGTCTGATTCAGCCCAATGGTAGGACCAGCCCTCCTTGAATGAAGCTCACTTAAGACACATTATGTTTGAAGAAAGAACTAACCAGTTCACAGATCAGTATCTTGACCATTGCACCAAACATGCTCTCTAATAACTAGCAGTTGCTGTGTTACACCAGTCTTCATGAGTCATGCAGTGGTAGCAAAAATCAGTTCTCCCAGACTGGATTTTCATGCTTTAAGGAAGGTTGTTTCAACCTCAGCAGATTTCATTTTCAGAAATGAAGCATCAGTGCTTCATTTCTCTTAGCTCATGATTCAGCTTCTCCCCGGCACAATTCTCTTTTGTTTTATTGATCTGACAAGCATGCTACAAACAATGGTTTCTTGAGGTACCTGCTGCAAAATGCCATTTTTCTCTCATGACACGCAGGCACAGTGCTTCAACAAACTTTTTGAGAGTATATTTGAAAAAAAAACTGAAATAATGTGATCATGATGGTGCAGTTTGTCCTTGAGATAGATTTTAAATGGAACAATGACCAAAACAAAGTTAGTAGTCCTTCTGCTTTGGTGACATTCTCCAATCCCGTGCTGGCCAAATGAGCTAGATCATATCATATATCACCCAGATTTGAATGCCACTTTGGTTCCGATAGATGGCATTGTTTAATCAAAGGAACCTGGAGCATGTCAACCCTGCCTGTTCTATTTGGGTGGGTAGATACTATGGGAGACAGGTGGTCCCTCAAGTAGCCAGGCCCTATGCCTTTATAGGTTATGACCAGTGCTTTGAATCATGCCTGGAAGCAAACTGGCAACCAGTGCAGCATGCAAAGCAGAGGTGTTATGTGGGCATACCAAGGCATGTCCATTACTGCTCACACCACTGCCTTCTGGACCAGCTGAAGCTTCTGGTGGTCTTCAAGGGCAGCATCGTGTAGAGCACATTGCAGTAGTCAAGCTGTGAGGTGACTAGGGTGTGAGTGACTGTGTGAAGGGCACTCCGATCTAGATTAATGATGGTACAGTCCAATTCTATGTATATCTGTTTACACAGTATATCTCATAGTGTTCAGTGCTGCCTGTCCATCAGCCTAGAACCCTGTTTATTTTTTTAAGTGGACCTCTATTTCTAATGGCAATAGTAGATGAAAGAAGTTCCTCTATCAGTTGTCAGTGTAACTGCTGCCATTGTAAAAGCCAGTGGACAGAAAGACTGAATTCATACATCACACTTAACCAAAAATGTGGTTTGTACCTTAGCTTTCTGCTTCTTCCCCGCTACTGTTCTTGGAAATCATGGCTTATTGCTTGGTATGATGTGCAAATCCAAACAATAAACCTTAAATAAACCATGACTTAATGTGGCCTTCTCCAATCTCAGCCTCTAACAGTGTGTTGACTTCAATTCTCAGAATTTCCCAGACTACATGGCCTTTTGGGAAGTTGGAATTCAGACATCTGGAATACATCAACATTGGGAAGGTCTGTCTTAATACAGTGTGTGAACCCAGCAACTAAGATTATCTTAGTGAAAGTATCTTTAAACCGTGAGAGGTTCTTATATGTAAGTTAAGTAAGCCTTCCCAGCCTAGTGCTCTCCACAGAATAGGGCATTTTTACTATGGGCCTTGACCAAGCAAGAATATACATTCAGTGGACTTCCAACTTGCAGAATTAACATACTGGCTGGGAATTTGGCAAATTAAAACCAGCCCAAATGGAAGACACTCTATTGGAGAATGCTACACTAATGTTAGTTGTATCAGAATTGGAGGACAGGAGTTTCAGGCACTAAAGAATGTATCACACATTTCCATTCTTTCTGGGACCATGGTGTCACATAAAACATAGGGCAATTGTTTTCTTCTGACCTATTTTGCTTATCCATTTTTCATATTTCCATTCTTGCTTTCCCGCTCCCAACCCTGGCCTCTTTGTCCCACTGTGACACAGATTTATGATTGTTCTCCTTCATATTTAATGTTGAAGACTGAAGCTTTCAGAAGTGAGAAAAAAAATAAAGCTACTTCTCACCTTCTCATGCTCTAATTGAAAAGAGACATACAGACGGAAGGAGTTCTTTCTATGCAAAATGTTCTTGTATTTTTCAGGCAGGAAGCTGAAGGGGAAGTTTCAGAGGTGGGAAGTTATGTTACCCAACTCTAGTGGCTGTGGAGACCTCCAATGCTCTGGGGGCAGGAAGGATGCAGAAACCTCTCAGGCATTTTGACATTTTAAATTTAAATTTCATATCTCTATCCCAATCAAGAGGTGATAACCATGGGACTTCATGTTTCTTCAACTCTTTCCCACCTTTCCACTCTCTTTTCTAGCATCATGCAAGATAGCCATACCTTCCTACAATTTCAGTGCACTTCTTACCCTCTGCTTAATTTGCTCTGGCTGTGGTTCTGAAAGCAATAGCTACTAATCATCAACTCAGAAAAATGTTATAACCAGACTTACATGTCCCCTTGAACCCTGTCCTTCCAGGGGAAGGTAATATCACTGACCCAGCACAAGCTTTGCACACAAATGTCTCTGGTTCAAAGGCTGGCATTTTCACGTAAGGCTGAGAAAGGCACTTACCCCAAAGCCTAGAAATGTCCTTGGAGTCAGTGTGGGGCAGGCAGTATAACATTCATATGCTTGTCTTCCTGTAGCATCACCACCCTGATCTAATGTGTGTGTGTGTGTGCGTGCAATTTTTATTAATTTTTTTTTACAAAGTTAAAGGATAAACACACAAATATATAAAAGAAAAGTAAAAAAGAAAGAAAGATAAAAAAGTCTTGAAAACAATATAAAGTAGGGGGAAAAAAAGGAAAAGGAAAAGGAAAGAAAATACCTAAAAAATCAACTTCCAATCTTCTTTACAGCAGTTATGGACATACTTAATACCTTTTCCCCTCTTCAAATTACATAACATAGTTCCCTTCTCCCCATATTCAGCCCTTTTTAATCAGTAAATCCAGAAATCACCAAATTATTTTTATCAATTTTCAGCAAAAAAAGCCCATAAAGGGTTTCCAATCTTATTTAAAAGTAGTTGTCATTCCCACCCTGATCAAACAAGTCAATTTAGCCATTATCATCCTGATCTAATATGTCTAACAATTCATAAGAGAAATAGTCGTGTTTTTGTTTTCTTTTTATCTGCTTTTTGGAAAGATCACATGCCTAAGCCCCAACACCCCCACCTGCCCCCCCCAAACCATATACTTCAGATTTGGAAATACTTCCCCCTGCCAGCTGTGCTCTACAGTGCTTGATCCTGTGCAGATTAATCATAAGGGAAGACATCCTCCTTCACTGGAAAAAAATACCTTTAGCAAAACATAACTGATCTATCATAGCTTATCTCCCCAGCTTCAATTTGCAAAAGAGCAGGTGGAAGCTATGAATTCCTCTGTGGTACCGTCAATCGTAGCCAAGCTTAATTGAACATCTCGCTGAAGTCAGTAGGATGCTGGCTAGAATTAGGCTGAAGTAAATAAGGTAAGGATTAGTGCCCCCCTCTCAAAAAAGCATTATGTTATAAATCAGAGGTAAGCAACCTACAAATCTAGGACAGCTTACTGTCATTGGATGAATTTAAAAAGCCCTTTACAAAGAATCAGCTTTGACCTCTGGAAAAAATTATCTGTCTTTTCTCAGGCACTACATTAGGTGAGAGGGAAGGAGAGAGAAGAGGTGTCAGAAAGACACCCGGCCACATTTTTTAGCTCTGGCTCTGTCCTAGTCTAGCTGCAGAAAATTATTATGTGAGGAAATAGCGTTGAGAACCTATTCCATTAACTGCCCATTTCCACCACCCCTCATGTCCTGTCATGTGACTAATTGTTCTGGGAGTCTGACAGGTCGTCTTCCTCATCCATTGCCATCTTTATACCTTATCTCGGTTATCTACACTACTCGTGGCTCGTGCTGAAGGTCATGTTTTCCATTTGTAGACTGTAAACAACTTATGCAGTGGGAAGTTATAAAAGACAGACCCTAGGGATACCTTTCTGAACCTTATTGTACATTAAACATGGAAAGCTGCTTTACCCACCTGCCATGGACTCAGTCTACAGCTCAGCTGGGTTCTCAATGGCATGAAAAAGGGATGCAAGCTTACTTTTCCATCACTGTGAATAGTCAATGGAAGGTAATATGTTCACCTTACTTGTCTTGTGGTGACATTATTCAGGATCCATTAAGAATCTGTCTGTACAGCTGTGCATTATACCTGTCCACCACTCTTGATTATCTTTGACCAACAAAAGGTTCTCCTCCCTTCTGCAAATGGTAGGATCAATTGGTGGTGGATTTATATGCACATATGTGCATCTGTTCTCCTACTCATAAATCTAATTCCTAAAAATCCAAATCAGAAGTACTTCATCAGCTCATTCTAACAGCAAGGATAATAATTGTAGGCATCGGAAAAGTCTCTTTAAAAAGAATAGGCTCAGTGATTTGGGGACTAGCAAGTACAAGAATTGCACCAAAGAGCAAGTAACTCAGTGTAAATTCAACAATCTGAGTATGCAGATATATATACTTCACCCTGCCTTTCTCCCCACCTGATCCCAACTTAAACCGTACATTGCTCTAGCCACTCTGCATCTGATGAAATGAGCTACAGCTCACAAAAACTTATGCCTTTTAATAAAATTTATTAGTCAGAAAAGGTGCTCCCATAGTCCTGACCTTTTGCCACCAGAGACCAACATGGCTGTCTTCTTCAATGTCTACAAGAAGATCCAGTGAAAAGCAACCAGTTCAGATGGTATCCTTTTGCATTCTTCTTCATCACCATGGCCTTTTCCTGATGAACCTATATCAGCCATTTGCACCCATAATCCTACAGGTATTCCTAGGTGAGAACTTTTGAGATTGCCTTATACAATCATTTTTCATTTTCTCAAGTTGCTTCTATCCTGGACCCAGAATAGCTGTAGCACTGCAAGCCTGGTCAGACAGGATGCTGAGCTACTTTGGGTATTCCAGTGGCAACAGCATGCAAACTCATTATGGTTTTACTATCATGAGTTTAAATATACTGAATCCTTTGTTGCACCAGCAACCTCTGTCAACCACTTCTCTAATTCATCCCAACAGGTTTTCAATCTGACTTCTGTCTACAAAAACATAATGGAGAGAGGTGAGGAAGGTGGCTAAGTAGTGGCTGGCCTAGGAGGGAAGAGGGAAGGAAGAGAAAGGTACTCTTGCCTGCAGGAAGGGTGTACCAGGCATCTTTAATATGGGTAGCTCTTAATGGTTGCAAGCAGAGTGCTTGTTGGATGCTCAGCTTGGTGAGACATTTGCTCTAGCCATGAGGAGGGGTTTCAGAAGTTTGGCTCTGTTTTTGTTAAACTGTAGTTTACTACCATGCCTGATCATGAACCAACTGTTGTTAGCCTGAACAACGATTTATAGAAATAAGTCATCTTCAAGACTTGGTTTATGACATGGCTTGTGCCAGTATATGGGAAGTGACAGGAATTACATTCAGACTGCATTGTGGGAGCAAGGGTTAAACTCCCTGTCTCTATGTCATGTTCCAAATCCTGGCTAGAGAGCTCTCTGTTTTCAAACAAAAAAAATATAATCGGTGTATTCACACATGAAGCACATGTCTAGCTTGCTCTTCTGTTTCTGTAGTTTTCTGACATAACCTTGAATATGTCAGCTGCTTACTGGATACATAACACAGATTCTATACTGCTGAAATCAAGAGTCCCCTTGCATGTACATGCCTTAAGTATTTGCCTCAGCAATTTATTTCACAATACGGAATGTGTTCAGTATTGTCTTCTTGGTGTGGTGCATTGAGAAAAATAAAGAATAATGGAGCTGAGCGATCTGGACCTAACTCACATATGAGGCCTGAGGCCACCTAAGGGATAGAATCTAATTCTATCAAGTTCTGAATTGTATCAGGTTTTCAGTTTCATTGTTAACTATTAGCTTCCTCTAGCTGCATTTTACTGCCTGCCTATGCTCCTAGCAGTGGGACTTATTGTAAAGTATTCTTCCCATAAGTTATTTTACTTTTAAAAATTGGAATATGCCAGAGTGAAAACAGGAAGCACTGCCTTCACTCTTTGGCCTCAAAAGCTAACCTGTAGCCAAGTCTACTTGGCTTTGTTGTACCATGATGAAGCCAAGGCAGAGTGAAGGTAGCAATATCTATACTCTAGCATATTCTGAAACAAGAACAGAGGAATGAAACTGATACTATTCCATAGCTGAAACTATAGAAAATTAGCCTCTGCAGCATTGAAATGGAGGAGCTGTGTTCTTTACTTCAGGGGGGGAAAAATAATACATTTGGGATTGTATTTTGGCTTAGCATTAGGCACACCAAAAAAACCACTGCTCAAAGAGGCTAATTGAATTATTTGCACAGTGGGATTGCTTAATATACAGATATACCAGAAGGCTTACAAATATCATTGATACTACTCCAAATACATCATTTAGGTGGCAAGAGGAGCTTCCTGTTAGTACACCTTTTGAACAGTAAATAAGCTTCTGGTTCCAAAAAGGGTAATCTAGACAGAGCCAATAGGGACTAGAGCAGAAGCATTGAAACCTCTAAAATATGAAGAACATGCTCATGTTATTTTCTTTATATCAGGATGAATGTCAGGGCACCTTCAATCTCATTGTATTCAGTCCTCTGACTGTTGCAGGACTGAGCGCTCGAATATATCTGGAGGGTGATTTGCCCCCCTCTGCATACCAAACTTCCAGCAGCTGAAGCAAAGGAACCCTGCTGATTCCAGACAAATCACTATAATCTCTGCTTCCCATTCCTTCCACTTGAAGAAAGCTATGTTTCTTTCCCATTTAAGTAATAACCATCTGTTGGGAAAGCTTCCAGCATTGATAAAAATGATAGGTAACCTGCAGGTGCTATGGTCTTTTGACTCACATTTAGTGGTGTGCTTTTGAGTGATAATGGAAAGTTGTTGGGGGGGTTTTTTTCTTAAAGGCCTCCCTCCTCTGTTGTGACAAGACAGACTCTTAGCACCTTAAGTGCCAGATCTGCAGTAAACTGGCAGTGCTGTCAACTGAAAGAGATGCAGCTGCTGGTGTTGCCAGGATGATGGGTGCTCTTCTACCAACAGACCCTGCCAAGAACAAAAGGTAATAAATATGTACCTCATTGGTAGAACACCTATTTTGTTCTGCAGAAATCCTGGCACCTCGTTTAAAATAATCAGAGAGTAGGTGATGGGTTAAATTAAGGATCCACTTGTGCCACCTTGAGCTCCTGAAGGAAAGACAGGATATGATCTAATAAATAAATCACTACAAAGTTCTATGGCTTCTAGGCTAAACTGAGAATCAGAACTACAAAGGGTTAGCCTACCATACTTGTATTGATAGATCTTTGCATTAATGACCTTTTGCAATTTTCCACCCCATTTCCAGCCAGGAAAATTGGATAGGTGATTTCTCCAAATTTCTCAAGAGAAGCACCATTTCTCCAAAAATTTCACAAGGGCAGGACACTCCCGTAGCAGTGACAATAACATTGCTACTGAAAATGCTTTATGGGGATGATCTCTCATTATGTCTTCCTCTGGGATTTAGCAGGGAGCATGGGAAGCCAAGGAGGCTGCAGACCACTGGAGACATGATGGATTGGTCAATGAAAGACGGAGTGGTCACATACACCCTGGCTAACTAAATGGGTGCAGCAACTTCATGCTTCATTTAATACATCGTTTCCTTGGAGAGTATTCCTTAAGCAAATTCTCTGTCATTAATTTGAATTAGGGTTAGTGGGGAGGTTGGGGATGGGAGAACATTTCTCATTTATGTCCCAGAGTCCTTTACCTCTGAATGCCTAGCTGCTTAGAACCAAATCCTTAGAACCAGATCCTAACCCTAACTAAGATATTAATATTGTTCAGTGAAAGCTAGAGAGCTTTAGAGACCACACTGAGGAGGGATGGAATTCAGTGGCATCCACTGGAAGCAGGTCATATTATCTGATGCATCTGGGAAAGCTTCTTTTCCACAACAAATAAAAGGTGCAGAGAAGTGATCTGGATCACAGCTGCAACAAAGGCAAAGCCACCACTCCGCCAGATGTTCACCAGGGCTGACTCCCTCATGTTTCTGATTTACTTCTTTTAAAAATTAGAAATTATGAATGGTCTCTCGTCTTTTCACAATGTCAAACATGAGGCAAAAGTGAAGGAATTAGGCAGAGAACAGCCTGACCTCAACTTGAAATTTTCCTATTTCTTCTAGAGAGCAACTTCCTATTTTTGTTGCTTTTGTAATTTCAGCCTATACTCACAGAATTGAGAGACAGTTCTGTAATGAAGATGCAAGAATGTATGCATGCATGTCTTTCCCATATATAATCTCTTTCCTTTCTACCTTTCCTTTCTACCTAGGCCCCATTCATCAACATCAAAGAGTGGAAGGCAGATTGGAAATGGCACAGTGAGATTAAACTGCAGCACATCGCTGTCACAGTTGCTTACAGTGGCGCTTCCATTGGCACTCATTCTTAAGCCAATGGAAATGCGAAGATGGGGCCACAGTGATAACCATGCCGATAAGAGACATTTTTTTCAGTATGGTCAGCAGGATTTGTTAGATTGAGATGGAGAGCAGAAGTTGTTGAACTCCATCAACCATCAGTCCCAGTCAATATGGCCAACAGTAATGGTAGGAGCTGTAGTTAAAGAACAAGGGAAAGATCACTGATGTCTCATTCTGTGCTAGAACATGAGAGGAAGGAAAGAACAATGGACTGTTGAAGATCTATAACTAATCAGCACTGCATGGGCTTTTCCTCTCCACCAGCCTAATATAGGATCACTGGTCTGAGATGGGCAGGTATATAAAATGAATGAATGAATGAATGAATGAATGAATGAATGAATGAATGAATGAATGATCAATGTAGTGCCACACAGGGGTGCTGGACTACATGTCTATAATGATGGGTATCAGCTTGGGGAAGACATCTCCAGAGAAATAGCAAGATGGATTATGTGATTATTTGGGCTAGCATGTAAGTAGGACAGAATTTCAACTTTATGATGCTGAAGATCTCATTTTGAGGATCGTAATGAAGAAGCCAGTTAGATAATTTAGAACAGGTCACAGAGTACCTCTATATGAGGGCTTTGCAGCAATTCAGAAGTAGCTCTAGACCTGTCTGATCTCACAATGTTGGCTGGTTGATTTAGGGACTAAGTCAACAGTTTTTAGCTCCCTTATTGTATTATTTGAAACCAGAAAAAACTGTCCTTCCTTTAGGAACTCTGCATTGATGGGAATTCTTGTCTCATCTCTGTTCCTGGAGTCAAGACAACCATCACTCCCCCACTCTCCCCACAAGCTTCAGAAACTGTTCCTGGTGTTGTCTGAAGTATTGTTCATTTTCCTCCACCATTCCAGCCTTTGAAACAAGATACAATCACGGTTACACTACTAGGAAAAGTGCCCTGCTGAAAAATTCCAGTTTGCTCTGACTTTACAAGTGGCTTTTAAATGCAACAGAAGAATGGTGTTTTTCCACCTAGCTTCCCATCATAGCAACTATCAGACTTTTTTCCCCCAAAGGACAGTAAAATGTACCCAATATGTACTTAAATACAGAGCGATAGGGAGGGGGTGGGGACTAGCAGTTTTCTTTCTCTTTTATGTAGAATAGAGGTGAGGAAATCTTCATTGCTTCAGTAACTGAGGTACATAGTCCATGTTTTATTTCCACTGATTGGTTCATACAATTCCCTTGTATCTTCAGAATTTTAAGATTGGTAGAAGTAAAAATCACAAGTTGGCTTCAAACTGCTTTATAAAGAATTAGGGACTCGAAATGGAGTAGTGTGAAAGCACCCACATTCCTTTGATGCATCTGAAACTGTTCACAAATTTCAATATTTTCTGAGGCTTGCTTATCTGGCCTTGGGGCTCCTGTCCAATTTCATTCCTTCCAAAGATCATGTTAGGTAGAAATTTGGACTGTTGCAATCCTAGGTTTGGAAAGTCTGATTTGGTTTACTATAAAACCTGGCTTGGAATTAGAGCAAGCTGTGAATCCAGATGCAGAAACTCAAAGCTACTGACTTGCTCTTGTTGCTGTTCCTCACACCCCCTAACCTTTGCATTTCCTTCTAGCATGCTGTCCACATTCTATCCTACAGGTCTCTCTGAACTCCGCTGAAAACAATTCTTGGCTGCTGTTCCAGCTTCAATCTTCCTCACTGGCAAATGATTTCTTGAAGCCCTTTAAATTGTATCATCTTTCAAAAGAGGAACTGATAAATTGAGCTGGGATGGGAGGGGCAAAGCTAGAACTTGCCATAGTCCTCTGTTTTATGCCCATTGCTTCCTGGCCTTTTATGAAGATATATAGGCATTTATTATGAAAATAAATTACCAGCTGCACTCCAAAGTCCTTGATAGGAAAAAGGCCCGAAGTGTCAGGCTCCATTTTCTGTTTTCAGGCATGCTTGTTCTCCCAAGCACGGAAAGAAGCATGTTAGCCAGCCAGCAATCTATCAAATTTACTATCCGACAGTGTATTGCACATCCGTGTATGTGCAGATGGGAAAGTGTCTGTGGGCAGTGAGGCAAATTTTCAGTTGAATTAATGATAATCAACACAGATGACATCTTGAGTCAAAGTGTGAATGTGGTGAGATATGAATATGGGCTGGTCAATATCCAATAGCCCATTTATAATGCCTACCTCCTGTCAATGAAGAAAAATGTTCCAATCAAATGCATCAAAGATGTCTGGTCCTCGTATTAATTTTCCAGAATGCCTACAACCCACTATTACTTCAAGGCATTGTGGGAAATTGGTACTCAGAATGCTGCCACAGCCAACCACAAGAAACTTTGCCCAGCATCCTTTCCCTCCCTCACCCCCACCCCCACCCCACATTCCAAGCAAGCCCTGGTTTGAATCTCAGTTTAAACAAAGATTCAGTACTTGTTTGGGACTTCATGTTCAACCCACCCTCATCAGGGCTTCGCTCCAGAATCTGTACTCAGTATTTGGAGGGGAGCCTGGATAGAGCCCTGGAGCATAAGAAATAAGCATATCAATTTAGGAAGCTGCCTAATGCAAGAGAGAGGAGGCTTTTCTAAATAGGATTCAGAAAATGGACTTTCCTACCATGTAACTATGGGGGTAGGAGGGGGGGAAGCAAACCTTCAGATATTGTGATTTGAGTATATTCTATATGCAAAGCACTAAGAGATGCCCCTAATCAAAAGTGGCAGTCTACAGCTTCAGAATCCTGGGGCCTTCTGCCTAATTTCAAAAGCCCTTTATAAGTAATCAACTCAGATCAGATCTTTTCCAAAAGCAATTTGTCCTTTTCTTTGTGGCTAAAGGAAAGCAGGCGTGTGTGTGTATGTTTGATGTTTCTATTTGTCTCTTGCTCTGCCCACCAGTGCCACCTCCAGCAGATTACTTCTGTGAGAAAATAGCCCTCAACAGAAAAGAAAGGTTGTATATCTTTGCCCTAAATAAATGGAATTATCCTTCATCCTCCATTCTCCCAGAGACAGTCCATAATCTTCAATTTCCAGTAGCTCCAGCCAACATGACCAACTTCCAGGAAGGCCCCAACCATCAACATCTGGAAGACCACCCATAGTTCTGTACGGTTATGGGGAAAAAGATCCTGTGCTAAAGAAGGTGATTTTTAAAGCCTCAAACCTTTTATTTCCAAATTAATCTCTTGAGATCTGTTCCCAGCTCAATTTCTTGTCTCTTAAATGGCTAAAAGAAATAATACTCTGACTTATTTCCTCCTCTTCTTTTAATTTAAGCTCTCTCTCTGCTTTTGTACATATCAAACAGCGAAGCAATACAATCCTTCACTTTCTTCCCATTACCAGTCAGAAGGTGGAGAGCAGTAAATCACAAACCCAGATACAATCTATATTGCTCGCTTAATGAAGCTAAGTTAGTGAGATAGTTTAAAATGTTTGATACAGTATTATATATAGCACTGCAGCTGGATGAATCACTAGTTAGGTGTAGGGATTTTCTGGAGGTATAAATGACACTTACGGAGCCTTCAAGGCAATAGGGAAATATGACATCATATCAATCTAATATTCAATACAGGAGAAAATATAAGCCATACGTATATATGATGGGGAGGATGTTCTCCACCTTTTAAATTCACTTTTCCTGCTTCAGCAGCAGCTCCTCTTATCCACTAATAAAATAGATTAAAAAAAGGAGCTACCTGGTTTGTATTATGTTCCAAGATCTCTAAGGAAATTAAAGACAAAGATAGTCATTTCTCAGAGGACAGCAGGCACTATTCTGCTATTTCCCACAAGGTGATGAGCACTAACCTGTTCTAAATTTTAAAAATGGGCAAAAATTCCATAAACCTTCATGTGATAACATGAGATTTTGCCCATTGTGGTAGCAGTCCTTCCGATTTGGGTCATTTGGTCCCTTTTTAAAATAACTGATTTTTAATTTTGGAGACCCATGATTCCCAATTAGAGTTGTAGGCATCATTACAAAATTTGCCATATTCAGTGAGAAAATATAGCTCAAGATATTTGGAAAATTTACACTAAGAGGCCCAGGCCAACCATACAATTCAGTAGGGCCGAGTGGGCGGTGCTTTGATATCACAAAAGAGTCACAGAACATTTAATTTATTATTGCTGTGTGGATAAAGCACTGGTGGGATTTTCTATTGGGTGCCAAATCATATGCAACCCTGCACCTTGATTTGAAAAGAAGAGGGCTTATTTGCTTCTTAGCCCCTGGAAACAAAATGTCAAGGGCTGGCTCAACTGCAGGTGAAATATTTTGTGGGCAGAGAAATTGAATATTGGGAACAATTAAACTGACTGAACTTATAATACTGTAGAAGAGAATATATGTGGCTCAGGGTTGAACTGTGAAGTTCCTGGTGCTCTCTGAGCTTGGTTGTTTGCTTGCAGACATTTCATTACCCAACTAGGTAACATCATTAGTGTGAGTAAGTGTGGGGTTTGCTCCCTGTTTATATATAGTAACTTGCTGCCTGTTATATATATTGTAGCTTGAAGCAAACCCCACACTCACTCACACTGTTGTTATCTAGTTGGGTAATGAAATGTCTGCAAGTAAACAATCAAGCTCAGAGAGCACCAAGAACTTCACATGACCAAATTTCTGCCTGATATAATCTTAAAGGCTTAAGAAGAGTTTCTTGTAATATTGAAGGGTTTTATTCATTTTATTGAGGAAGCACTGTGGAGGGAGTAACTGGAACTAGATTTCATATCACCTGGAAGGAGCTCTAAAGTGGCCTACTTGGGAGAGCTGGGAAGAAACCCAACTGGAATTATTTTGCATCTGAGAATTCATTCTCTTTGCACATCTCAGGTATTTGAGCAGGTGCTACAGACAAAGCCATTTTTGGAGTTCCTGTTTTGAGCCAAGTTGGTCAGAAAGCTGCTGGCATGTATACTCTTTTCAGAATATTTAGCAATGTCTTTCCAGTAGAGTAAAATGTTCTCATTTTCTGCTCATACTTGCCTCTTTGCCACAGAGATTCCTTCATCCTCTTCCCATGGAGAGACGTATGATACATGCTAACCAATGAACTAACTAACTAACTAACTAACTAACTAAAATAAATAAATAAATAAGCAAGCAAGTTCCTTGGGGGACTTCATTAGCAAAAAGGAAAACCTCCACCTTCATCTACTATGCCTGCACATGATTTGAATCTAATATCTATCTACTGTGCCTGCTGGAATTAATTCACCTGTCCTGTTGCACTGGCAAAGGAAAAAAAAAACCCAGAATTTGGCATCTGAATTTCCTTGTGGACGGAGCCCTCTTCAGGAGAAGAGAGAAAGAAGAACCACAAATGGAGATAAAAGAGGCTAGGTTGTCTGCAAAAAAGGAGAAGCCGAGACATAGAATGGTCTCTGCTTATCCACCCTCAGGAAAAAAGGGAGTTACTGATTTCCTGACTGTAATTCATTATCATAATCACCATGCACATAAGTAATCCACCTTCTAAATTTAGCTACCACATATACATTATGCAAATAGCACCCTCAATTCTTCTTATGGATTGGTCTGACTTGCCCAACTTAAAGAACAGGAAAGAAATGCAGTGGTCACCGCAGTCTGAATTTTTGCACCAAATGTTTGCTTAAATACTGATTTATAGCCTACTTTTCATGGCTAAAAAGGACAAGGTAGACAGCATTGCAATTAAAAATACAAAGTAATCTAATTAACCCATAAGAATAATAATGCATAAATAATTCAAGTAACAAGTAAATACAACATTAGCAGAAACAGATAATATATTAGTTAAAACAGAGGGTGCTAAAACAGAACATGATCATACATAGATTGGCATCAATAAATCTTTAACTATTTCTTCTAGTATTAAGTATGTTGCCACCTTGAGTTATTTATAAAAATAATAAAGACGAGATTAAAAAAATCTAAAATCTAATCTAAATCTCTGGCATTCACACATTTTCAGGCTGTTTTTCACAATTATAAGGACTCGGTGCTAATAAAAATACTTTTCCAAAAAACTGTGTCGACTTTATGCAGTTTTTCTTGCATAGCTGTGGAATTGCTACCAGCATCCAACCTTGATTATATTCAGTGTTATCTATAATTCGTTTGGGCTTCTTATTAGTGTTACAGTCTTTCTATTATACATATTCCCAATAATCTTGGGAAATCAATTCATGAATCTCCAATTTTAAGATACGGAATTTAAAAAATTCCTTATCTTAATCAAAAGATCAGACTAGAATATGCTAACATTCTGCATATTTGTGAGCTTTAAAAAAAAGCTGCAAACCAGGGTGGTATGGAATATTCAAATTCAGATCATTATTTCATTCATAAGCCAGCAGATGGCATTAATATTTTGTCATCTCATTGTTATCCCAGCCTTTCAGCTGAGCAGTTGTGTTCGTGTTTGGCAAGCTGTGTAAGCTAAATCTACAAACTGATGAAATTCAGGCAAACCATGGTGAGTTAATGCCATATACTTTTGCCTCAATCCCCAATAATCATCTCTACTACATTCAGGAAGGGCATCACCATTCTTCAGAGCACCCTTCCTTTTGCAAAATAGCTCTCAACCTAATCTAAAAACTGAGGGTGTCTCCCACCAGAGAGGCTATTATTCTATCCCCAAATGAAAGAGTTGTAGGCACTTTTCTAAAAAAAAAAAGACAGATTTTAAAGGAGCTTAGTTCATTCTCCCCATATGAATTATTTTGATTGTGATCATATTTCATCCATCCATTACCTGGGTAGCTTTCCAGCAAATGTCATTTTATTCTGTAAACATTAAAACAACCCACACATGTTTCTTCCACATGCTAGATTGCTTGCTTAATTAATTGCTTGCTTAATTAGTCTAGATTGAATAGAGCTCCCTTTTCTCAGAACTCACTTAGGATCATGGATTTAAGTCAGATTGGATCTTTACAGTGAGTTAGATCACATTGATCTGCTTTAGGAGCTCTAGATAAGACCTAAAATTGACTTAGATCTTTTTTGTGCCCCTTATATTCCTTATTTTGAATAAGAGTACTTCTTCTGTACCCTTGAGTGACATCAGCTTCCAAACCTGTCAGTGGTAATCTTATATCAGGTTATTCATTGGGCCATCCAAGCTGGACTTTCTTTCTTTGATTAGCAGCAACTAGGGTTGCTGTTTGGTGAATTTAAGACTTTTTGCATCTAACAAGTCTTTGGTATTTTTCCAAATTGTGTAGTGGGATTCATAAGAAAAAAGAAAAGCAATAGAGACATACAACATACCTCCTGCTTCTGCTTTAGGTTGATAAAATAAAAACAAACCACAAGTGTAAAAGACTGCAAGACGTTTTTCATTTTTTTTCATTTAAAAAGAAAAATTGTTATTTCTCCATCTGTTTGAATTTGTATGGAAAACAATGCACCCTAATTCTGTATGTGTGTGCATATGGGAGTGTATTTTAATAATATGCAACTCTTTACATCTACTTACCTAAAAAAAATGTTGTACTCCTCATTTGCATTTTTACAAGAACAGCCCAGTTCTTCATAACCACATTAAACAAGTTTTATTATTTTAGAGAACTCATTTTACAGATGAAAAATTATAAGAAGGAAAAAAGCTATGGTCAAGATGGAATTTGAATGTAAGTCTTCCATAGCAAAATCTAGCTTTTGATCCCCTGGGCTAGTGAATGTTTCAGAAGAGGAGGGAATTAAACAAATATCCATCTGTAATCACGCTTTTCAGCTGTTCCAACATTGAAGGACCAGCCAACTCAAAGAACATTGTTTATTTAGAGCCTGATTTTGGCTGGAAGGTTCTGTCCTGCAAAACTAACATACAGTATTACAATAAACTTGGCAATGATTCACATGTCCAAAAGAGCCATTTGCCAAGCTCAGCAACACAGTAATATATGTTTATTCTGGCCAAGCTCCACAGCATCCCTTCGGTCTATTAGTTCCCTTTAATGTCCTTCATCCAATATTCCAGGTACATTTATCTCAGACAGCATCATTATTCAAGAGACCTCAAAACAGTGAATCAGATGGGGCAGGAGTCAATGTAAAAAATCTAGTTTTACTTGTATAAAAACACTGCAACTGCCAAAAGAAATGTGCCATTTCCTGGATTTCCTGACCCATACATAGGCACATGCACACAACTATGTCCTGCTCCATATACTCAGAAAATTGTGCTTGTTTTCTGTACACGAAGGCAAGATAGAATTCCTGTAGCAATCTCTGATTCTGCATACTTTGATTCTGGGAAATGGGAGAAGGTGACTGACCATCCTTTCAATCACTTGCCTGTTCCATAGACATTGTTGAGGAATTTTGCTGTTAGGACTTCAAGGAAGTCATTTCTTGGTGTTAATCGTTGACTGAACAAGGTGGTCCTAACCAGAAGGTTCATTTTTTGCTGGCAACTTTTTTCTTACGAGCGGCAACCAGGTCATAGAAAGGGTCTCTAGTGATACTGGTTCTTAAATAAAGAAAAATAGAAGGAATGTTAAGACTTGGCTGTTAGCAAAGCATTGATTGCCTCCTTCACAGGGCATAGAAGAATCTCTAAGCTTGAAGCTGGGGGAAGAAACAGGCCATATGATAGCTATATACATCTTCCGTGTTCACAGATAATGTGTCATTGAACTTATACCAGACAAGAGGGAGTGGCAATGGCCTTCATCTTTCCTCTTAGTCTTTCTAGGGACCCTTAGTGGGTACTCTAGGAAGTAGGATGATGGACCAGAAGGGTTTAGAGAACTCTTCTCATGCTCGGGATGATCATGACAAATGTCTGGGGGAGAAGGAAGTAGGAAATAAGGAAGGCATACTGCTGAAAAGAATACAAAGCAGTATTCCCTCCCATGTTTTGGTAATGAAGTTGATATTTTTATCTATGCGTTTGAAATGTTTTCCTGGGACTCCCTTTTCCTTGATTTATGGGGTGAAATGTTTTTTCAGTGTTGCTTCTATCTCTCCCCATCCCTTGGCAATTTTCATCACCAAAAGTATCTCACCTGTGTCATCATTTGGGGGATGGGGGGACCTCAAAAGTAAATGCAGTCAGATGGTTCACACATGCATGTTCCTCACCTGATGATTGCATAGCAAGTGATTAATTGCATATGCCTCTGAGGGCCAACAGTTAAAACACCAGGGACTGAATAATTCACATAACTTCAAATGTGAAGTTTTTACAGAAGAGCAATTTCGTGAAATGGTGTCAGATAGATGCCTCTGTTAAGCTCCCACTAGAATATTGTGATATTCCTTATTACTGAACATTCCTCTCCTTGTGGGGCTCTCTTTTCCATTCATTGTTATTCCTCTATAGAACCATGATAGCCTTTCTTCCTTACCGTATGGCTTCGATCCATAGGTCACGGTCCTCCTGGGAGGCTGCAGAGATCTTATAGGACTGGTGCTTGCCTTCAACCACCTTTCCGTCCCCATCAGTTTTGCAAGCTTTGATCTTCTGCCCTTTGCAGTTTGCATTGAAGAGCTCAAAGCAATTCTGAGAGGAAAATGTGGAAAACAATGAGAATCAGCAATACTGCTCCTTCCAATATCTGAAATGTGTGTGCACATCTCTTTCATGCTGTAGGTGAGAAACAGCAAAATGCCTTTAATACTTTAAGGTTTAAACATCGTGGACCCCTCTATGACACAGCACAAGGATCTTAAAGGACTTTCAATTTATTTACGCTGGCCAGGATAGCTGGGGATGATGGAATTGCTAGTCCAACACATCTGGAGGAGGATGCCATTTTATACACTTGTTTCATTTATATGCAGAATGGAATGCAGCTACTTAACAGATTTTGCATTTCTCCAGATGATGCGGCATAGTTCTAGCCCCCCCCCTTCAATAAAGTACCAACATTTATTTTAAAATGTGTGTTAAGAGAGGGTATTGGGATCTAATTAGATTCAGTTCCAGTAAAATGCTAAATCATGGCAAGATGTTACATGAAGCAGTCCTCTGCTTAAGCACTTCCCCCTTTCTGTTTCCCTCTCTTGCTTCCCTTCTCTTCCATTAGTCATTTGATGGATTTCAGCATACCACAGTTTTAATTGCATTTTACCATTCTTGTATTAGCCACCTGAGACCATACAAGGAAAAGCAAAAAATAAGCATCTTAAATAGATCAATTGATTACTGCTGGACTGGCAAAGTATGATACATGTGTATTCTGCAGACCAGGATTAGACATTAGGTTTTGTTCCTGTTTTCTAATCTTGATTTTTGATTTGCTGAAAATAAGGAAGTAGCTAAATCAGAGAGTGAATACATGGAAGAGTAAAGCATCAACATATAAACAAGCCCATGTTCATTGGATACTTATCTGAATACTCGAAACAGCCTAGATCCTATATTGGGTCCATTTTTAACTGAATTCTGAAGATTTGGGAGTCAGAAAGGCTGATTTTCTGGAAAAGCCCATAGTTGGGGTTTCATGTGAACCCTAACTCTTTAGAATGCTTGTGATCTGGGGATATCTCCATGCTGTACAACCTAATCCTGTGCCAATTTTCTTTGAAGCAAGCCCCACTGAGTCCGTGTATGCAGGCTTGGCATAGTGTCACTGATTAATGAATGGAATGTGCTGGCCAAGAATCCCTTTGAATTTATACCTAGCTGGTCCTTAGCGAGAATCAGCCATTTAGATACCCTTGTTAGGATTACACATGCAAATGGTATGCAAGAAAATAAATGATTTGATATCAGTTGCCTTTGTAGGGCAATTTAGCTGCTTCCACTTTGTCTACTCCTTTAATAATTTTCCAGGATGGCATGTGGCATCACGTATAATTGGTGACTGGTAATCCTCCTCCTTCCATTCTGTTAACTATACTAGGAGACAAGGAAGGAAAGTTGCTTCTGGTCTGGTACCAGTTTTTCTCCAGTGGAGCTTTCTGATGAGATTGTCCTGACTGACACTGTTAAGGCTGTATCTTGGGTTCTTGAATAGGCCAGACTGGAAACACAGGGCTGCTTCTTATCTTTTGAAAGACAAGTGTAATGTAGATTTCAAAAATCATTATGTCAGAAGTGCCATGTTGAGAATATTGAATAGATATAAACCCAGACTGTGCCGGAAAATACCTTTATGGCTCTCAGCACAAGAAGCATTTTATAGGAAAGAAATAGCAGGTAACTTCAAATACAGGTAAAGAGAAATGGTTAACCTATCAAGAGTTGTTAGAACAAGAGCATAGAACATATGAGATGAAATCAAGAGAACAACTGGCTACAGAGAGATTTAGTTTTCACTGGTTTTCATACACACCGTTAAAAGAAAGATTTAAGGTAGATACAGGACATCTGGAACTGAGCAACAGAAGACAGAATTTGAATTATGTACAAATGATGAATATGTAATTGCCAAAACATATAAACTCTTGCTGAAATCTGAAATGGAGGACAAACAAGTGAAAGAGTGTATGGTAAAATGGGCTAAGAATTTTGGACATAACATATTGTTGGAACAGTGGGAAAACATGTGGTTGAAAGGACTGAAATTCATATTATGTTATAATCTAAAAGAGAATTTTTATAAAATGATGTATATTTGGTATATGACTCCAGAAAAGTTATCTAGAATGTATAATGGTGCTTCAAATTAATGTTGAAAATGTGGACAACATAAAGGATCATTGATCATGCTTGGTGGACTTGTAAAAAACCAAGAAAATTGGAAAGAAATGGCAGACTGAAGAGGGCTCCATGAAAAGCAGAGCCGACAACTGCAGCAAAGAACAAACAGCTGGTGAGTAGACCTGCTCTTCAGAAGATCTCCAAACAAGGAGAGGATAGGTGATTGCTTATATGTGCTCTGAACAATTCTCCTTGCAAGACAGCGGTCTCTGGCAGGTTTTGAGCACTGGGAGACAACAGGAATAGCCATCTTGCTCACAATTGCAGTCGGTGCCTTTTAAAGGATACTAAGTTCGCAAACTTCCTTTTCTAATCACATTTGGAAATTGCTTGTTAACTACTTTTAAACTATTAGAGACATTTGGATTGACAAGTCTGAAAATGCTGGGTGAATTTTCCTTCAATCCTTAATGAAAGAAAATTTTAATGATAAATTTAAGAATTTTAAAAATTGAAATAAACAGCAAAAAGCTAAATAAGACTTTGATCCTAGAAAGTTATAAACAGATTAAGGGTCCAGATAAATAAAAATTTGGAGTTAATTATAAAGAATCCTACCTGTGGGAAATAGATTTGTTTGGACTTTTGCAAGACAAAATAAAGATAAGCAATGTTACAAATTGGACACTAGAGGGAGCTGACGATTTTAGTTAGAGAAAAATACACAAGCCTCCTTAAAAGCTAATTAACTGGGATGTATAAAATGATGCAAAACATTATCACATTGAACATACTGAAGGACACTTTTGAAAAATGGAATCAGAAGTTAGTATCAATAATGTCAATAGCAATGTTTGCTTCTCTGGATACAGTAGCAATGACTTACTGGTTTCTTCAGATCATCTACTGGTCGAATTGATAGGTTTTCCAGTGGAATAATCCCCAGAGGCTCTTTGTCCTAGTGAACAGCAGAAATCATAAGTAGGTTGTCCCAGTGTGCACACAATATCAGTGAAATTACTGGTAAATCTTAAGTCTCCATTTAAACATGTCTGTAAGAAGAGTTAATTCCCTGTTTCCTGCACGGGATTCCAGTTCAGCAGAAAAAAAGTGACATCTGTACAAAATGCCCTATGACTGGAATGGGAAACAGGATAACTGGTTTCTTAAGAGTTTGGAATGACAAACAGAGTCATAATTTTAACACAGTTTCTGCTGTAGAAAGGAATCAGGGGAAGAATTCATTCCAGAAAGACAGGACAACAAGGATGTGATCTGCAAGAGATACATACTGTCCCATATAACTCTGAAAAGCTAGAGAGCCTTCTGCTAATGCAATCAGATAAAGTACTTCATTCACCTCACCATGAACTGAAACCATGACCTCAGTGTCATGAAGGATTCTGCATCCTTTCATGCAAGTTTTTCATGTTGATTGTTCACTTCTACAACCAGAATAAGTAGTGAACCAAGCATAGCCAAGCATCAGGTAGGGTAATGTGGAAGACCATAAAGGTAGAAGACCTCTGCCTGGATATATCATCAGGATAAAGTCAGGTACGGGGCACTCTTATTCAGGCACTCTTATTCAGGTGCTCCTGAATTCAGCTATGGTCAGCTCAGCTCAACAGATCAGTCAAAATGGGCTTGGACAACTTTCTGATTCACCTAGGCTCTAAGACTAGCCAAGTAATCTTATACACTGAGGTTCACTCCTGAGGACACTCTTACCGTGGTGTATTCAAAATAGTACAGGCAATTATCTGTCAGAATGAACCAGCGGCGTTTCCAGGTCTTTACTCTGCCTCCTACAGCAAAAAGGGAATGAAATGAGCCAGTTATCTTTTGGAGAGAGATAAAGGTAGAGATTTGTCTCACACACACATACAAGTGTAAGGAACATCTTTATATGGATTATTGATTAAACAATATTTACTATAGCTAGTAAAGTCACTGGTCAGATACTTTGTCAAAACATCAAAAGTTAAGTACCATTTGCCTACTTCTGATTGAAGGGGATGAGATTAGAACTCTGTCTTAGAATACCCCACATTACATGGCACAACCTACAATAACTGTGTTTCTAGGTTTAGAAAAATCCATTATCTAATCCTCAAGCTCTTTCTGCTACATAATTTTTTTCAGCTTATTTATGCTATTAAAAAAAAAAATCCAAAATGTTGGTTTAGGGCAGGAGCAGAGGAAAAATATCCAGCTCAAGAGCCAGATGTCATCCTAGACTACCTCCAGGGGGATGGCTCACATAATGGAATGGGGCTAAAGGCTCCACCTCCCTCTCTTCCAAATCTCTTTCTCCTCCCCTAGATATCATCCAGTTCCCACGGAGATACTGAAGGTGACAGGCCTTCACAGCTTGAACATTCACAGCTAGAACATTCAAGGATTGTTTTCCTAAGATCCATTTTTTTCCTTTAAAAAAGTCATGGAATGGCAAAGGTTTCAAGATATCACTTTGCTTCTCAGTGAAGAGAAGAAGGGGGAGGAGATGTTCAGGTAAAGTAAGGGGGTTTGCTCCAGGAATCTTGTGGATTAGATTAGTCAGAGCCAAAATACCTTATCCTTTCTTTACGGGTTTTGTTTTAGACCTTTAAAGAGAGGAGAGGAGGACATCAAAGACCAGCCAGGCAGAAGACTGCACCGTTAAGCAGAAATAAGTCCCACCATTAATCCTAACAAGCAGGTTGATTAATTAGTGAAACAAAGTACAGTACATGGATGGGAAGGGAAGGAAAACAGCATTTCATTAAGTCATTTCTCTTTGAATTGCTGAGTTGTTGTACAAATTATTGGTTAAATCACTGGTTAAATCACTGGTTCTTGACAATTCTGGTTCAAATCTCCTGCTCATAAATTCTGTTTATTGTGCAGCTTTAGAAAGCCTGTCAACACAGGCACATATGTATATGTTATATATAAATGAAGTGCTCTGTGCTGGAGTTTAAGAACCTTCACGACTGTGTTCTAGCTCTGGTTCCTGGGTCCCTGGACCCAAGCACCACAGCTTTCAATTTATCTTTTGAAAATGCGTCCCTAACATTTTCCCCAGCAACTGGTCCTCCAGGTGGCTTTCCCTCAGCCCATTAAATGATGCCAGCCGAGAACCAGGCCAAGTGAGGAGCAAAGGATCAGCCACTCTGTTATTGCCTTGTACATTCTGCAGGAGTCTCTAGCGCAGTGTTTCTCAACCTTGGCAATTTGAAGATGTGTGGACTTCAACTCCCAGAATTCCCCAGCCAGCATGCTGGGGAATTTTGGGAGTTGAAGTGCACACATTTTCAAGCTTCCAAGGTTGAGAAACACTGCTCTAGAGAAGTATATACCAGCCAAACACCAGGGGTCGCTCTCACCCCATAGCTGAAGACTGGCTGGCTTCTGCTGTTGCCTCCTCAACTCCAGTATTAACACAAGCAGCTCCCTTTTTCCTTAAGAAAGACTTGAATTTGAGTAGAAGTCAGGAACAAGATTTTTGATTTTCTTATTGGCAAATTACAAGCAGGTTACCTAGCTTGAGGAGCCAGCCTTCCCGACTAGGGTTGAAGAAAGTGTGGGTGAGGTCATTTCCGTCGTCCTCTGGAATGGAAAATGGTTCGTTCTTGATACTATCAAATAAATTCTGCCGTGGGGAAAAGGAGAGGAGAAAGAAAGGGAAAATCCTGAGGAGTTTTAATGTACAATTTACCTGGTCAAGCTATTTATCTCTCTAGTGCAGCTCTCCTGATTTGGGATCTCAGTAGAAGATCCCTTCTCCTGTTCCTTTTGATCCGATGGACTTTTGACTGGATCTGGGACTTCTTGCATGGAAACCATCTGCCCCATCACTGAGCAAGGAGGATTTATTAACTGGCAAATTTGCACTTCCTTAAGATTAACCATATAGACCAAACCAACCTGAGTCTCGGCACATCAGTGGTATAGCTGCTTAAGTACCCATACAATTTTGACTGAATCACTGGAAATCTAGTCACACCATTCCTACTGCTAGAGTGTAGTCCAAATAAACCTTTTCATTCAGCACAATGAGGTAGAATTAAGTGATTTGACTAATTTCCTGTCTTTAAAAAAAATCAGGAAGCACCTGTTTATCAGTCCTCTCTTTCCCTCCCTCTGTAAGTGCATTCTTATTCTTGATACATCATTTTGTGCCATGAAACTATGCTTTCCTGCCATTCCTCTCAATCTAATTTGAAACCCAAATCATCATAATAAAAGCATACGCTGTTAATCAGAAATAAGCACCACCAACTTAGTCCTAATAAGCAGGTTGATGAATTAGTGAAACAAAGTACAGTATATGGATGGGAAGGGAAGGGAAACAGCATTTCATTAAGTCATTTCTCTTTGAATTGCTGAGCTGTTGTATATATAACTTTTATTTTTCATAATGTATTCTATGCTTGAGTGCCAGTTTGGTGAGGTGGTTAAGGCATCAGGCTAGAAACCAGGAGGATGTGAGTTTTAATCCTGCCTTAGCCACAAAGCCTGCTGGGTGACTTTGGGCCAGTCACTTTCTCTCATTCCTGGGAAGGAAGCAATGGCAAACCACTTCTGAAAAACCTTGCCAAGAAAACTGCAGGAATTTGTCCAGGCAGTCGCCATGAGTCAAAAAAACTGTCTAGAAGACACACACACACAAATAAATCTACACTTAGGAAGTGGATTTCCATTATACAGCATTTTTTTAAATCTGGGAGAAATGAAGTTCTGGTTATGCGCATATGACTCACTGATTAGGTTGGTGTGGGGGGGGGGTTGTTTTGTTTTAGTGATTTCTCATCCAATGAAGTAACAACATTGGGCTACTGGAATATGATATCATATATTAAGTAATGTTCCTGCAACTTCCCCAGACTGCTCACCCAGAAAGCTTCACTTTTACTGTCAAAGCAATTTCAGATTCCTATGCAAAATTAAAATTGCATAGGAATAGTTCAGGATAATTTTTGAAAGCTGAAACTGAATTTGGACAGATTTGTAAACTTCTGCAGAAAACACTTAGTAAAAATCAAGCATGCTATGAAGCCCTCTTAAGAGTCTGAGCCCTGCAAGGATAAAAATGAAAAGGTTGTATAATTCCCACGCTGGCCCACACTCAGTGGAAAAGTGAAAGGTCCTATACACATGCAGATATAAGTGTGATAATCAAGAGTTCCCATTAATGTAAGGAGGCTTGTGTGTGAACATACTTTTGCTAAACACATAGATGTGGAAAACATGGCTGATGGGTATGTTAGTTTATGGCTCTCAAGTATGATTCCATTTGTCTTTCATATACTTGATAAATGCATCACAAAAGTATTTGAATATGCCTATCATAGAATCATAGAATCATAGAATTTCGGAGTTGGAAGGGACCACATGGATCATCTAGTCCAACCCCCTGCAATATGCAGGAAACCAATTAAGCCATCCCCGAGAGGTGACTGTCCAGCCTCTTCTTAAAAACCTCCAGAGATGGAGAACTCACAACCTCCGTAGGTAGACTGTTCCACTGTTGTACAGATCTAACCGTCAGGAAGTTTTTCCTTATATTTAAGTGAAATCTAGGTAGCTGCAGTTTGTACCCATTATTTCTGGTCCTAGTTTCTGTGGCCATGGAAAAGAGTTCCTGACCATCTTCCCTATGGCACCCCTTTATGTACCTGAACACTGCTATCATGTCTTCCCTCAGTCTTCTTTCCTCCATACTGAACAGCCCCAGTTCCTTCAGCCTGTCCTCATAGGACATGTCCTGAAGTCCCTGTATCATCTTTGTTGCCCTCCTCTGAACCTGTTCTAACCTGTCAATATCCTTCTGGAAATATGGTGCCCAGAATTGTACACAGTATCTAGCCTATAGAACAGTATTTCTCAACCTTGGCCACTTGAAGATGTGTGGACTTCAACTCCCAAATGCATAGCTGGCTGGGGAATTCTGGGAGTCATGTCATCTTCTTGGCAACAATACAGAAGTGGTTTGACATTGATTTCTTCAAGGGTTTGTTTGTTTTTTTAATTCCTTATCTAGACTACAGCCTTGTGCTTTCTTGGTGTTCTATCCAAATCTAACCAAGTTTGAAAAAGCTAAGATCATCCAGGTACTGATAGAATTCTTTACTTGAATATGTGATGATTTTCTTGTGTATACTCATGTACTCCATAGCTTGTTAGTGTTTAATGTACTTAAAAGAATTCTACTTGGTGTACAAACTGAATACAAAGTCAATCAATCAATCAATCAATCAATCAATCAATCACATTCTTTTTGGTACTTTGCAATAAATTAGTGCATCTTCTTTAGACTTATACTGTCTAATATGATCACAGTAATTAGTTTTTCTTAACAGGCAATGCTATTCAGAGATACAATAGAATAAATTCTCAGACCTTTCCATGAGTATACAGGGAATAACTGAATTTCTGAAGTGCACACAACCATTAAAATCACAAGAAATCTCCTAGAAAAGATGTGTTCATATTGGTAAAATAGATGACAATTTTAGTCTATTTTGTTGCTTTTAGGTGTAGTCTGATACCATAATGATTGCTCTGCCTTCCTTATGCCATTTTGCTACAGTTAATAGTTTCTGTCCTCACTTTCCCATACAATGTATCTTTAAATTTCCCATAAAATCTCATAGATCTCAGCTGTTTCCACAATGAATGAGGGCAAAGCTGAATGATACTACACAATGGTAACTCCTCACAGTTCATCTTCACCTCCTCATCAGTAAATGTTCCAAAGGTTTGGCTAAGGAAGGGATGTCTCTTGGCTTCAACAAGAAGGATGAAAGAAAAATGTTACATCTTCTTACCTTCAGTAGTGCTTCTTGAAGATCTGCTCCATTATTGATGCCCCTGTTCATGGACACAAACCGCTCAAATGGAGGTTTATCTTTGACATTCGGATTATGGAGGCTGGTATTCAACATGATGACAGAGAATGAAAGGATGTAGCAGGCATCTGGCAAATTAAAAAATGTGAGGTTAATAGCTGACAATAGTGGGCTTCTGAAAGAGAGAAAAAAGACAGAAATCAGGTTAACTAGCAGGATGATATCTAATGAGGCCTTCTAGAGCCAGGAGCTTACCTTGATAGCTCAGCTGGTAACCATTTTCTCCAAAACATTTGCCATCACAAAGGCAATTCTGGGCTGTATGTTTTTGTGATAGCCTCACTTTGTATACACATTGTGGCTCTGTTTATGGGTCAGTGCAATAAAAATATTGTGGCCACTAAACTACAAAAACAGTAACAGAGCTCAAGTAAAACATCCCAGAGTCTTGTAGAATGGGCAGCCATAATAAATGTAAATAAATAAAACATTAGCATACAGTAGGCTCTAGTCCTTTTCAAAGGTGATACCCTATCTCAGGTATTATCCTGGCACCTAGTTATATATTTTTGTGTATAATATAAAGGTCTATAATGGCTTTGATAGTTTTTCAAGAAGTCTTTTAATTTAGGGGTGCATACTCTTTCATGTTAACACCTATCATGATGTGATCAGTGTTATCCTTATCTTGTTTGTTCCTTTTAATCACTTCCCTAACAATGAGTTGAAAGGCAGGACAGAAAATACACATTAACTGAAAGAGCTAGATCTCTGGCATGAAAGTTAGTAGAGGGTGCTCAGTAATGTAGAAATAGAGCAGAAATTAATTTCAAGCACAGATTGAAATCAGACTGGTATCTCTATCCAGGACTATTAGGACTAGTACTGTAGAATTCAAATAAATATCTCCCACCATCCATTCCCATGAGTACCTGTTGACTGGAAAATGCCTGGGTTGCACTGACAATACCAGTTGGCAAAGGCTTCCATCATGCGGTCAATCTTCTGGGCTTCTCCAGGCAAGCGGAAGCTCCACAGAAACTGACTGTAAATGGAACCATGTGGTCAGATTCTTCTAACTATCAGAAAATGGGGGACAGTTCTCCTTTCATAGAAAATAGAGATTTGTACAGCTCCCATCCTTAGGACATTTTGGAAATTATGAAGAACTTGGCTGTTTTCCCAGGCCTTGGGATAGAGTGGTTGTAGAGCCCTTTTTAGTTTAGCCTACTTTTGTTCTTCTGGTCAGCCATGTTCTTTTGCATATTTATTTATTTTTTCTGTTATTTATAAGCTGCCCAGAGTCACTGAGGAGTCAGATGGTCTCAAAATTGGAATAAATAGATAATTAAATTAGACAAATATGCCATTTCTGGAAATGTTTTTCATCTGATGATTCATGAACTGCATAGAACTTTTGATTTAATTGAGAGGAAAAGGACAGTCTTTCCTTCCTACAACAAACTGAAGCTCAGGTTATTATTGTGGCTTCATACATATGACCTGGGACTTTCTTCATACAAAGCAGCTGTGTTCATGTAAGATGCATAATCAGATCAGTTATGAATCTAGAAGCTACATTTCCACAGTATACTAAAAACTGGGTTAGTTTTTGTGGCTTAGTCACTTATTTTGTGAACTCAAGCCATTGGTATAGCATATGGTCAAGGTATCATACAAGCTCAGTAACCAAATTAAGCATCTTGTGTGAACACAGCCACCAAGTGCTCTACTATTGGATGGATGTCTCTTCCCAAGCCACAAACTTAGCCAGTGGCAGAGTCTTGTATCCTTATTGGATTTGCACAGCAAGGCTGGAATTTATCCAGATATATATGCACAGAAGTGGAACAGAAGCCACACTGAGTGCATGAGAGAATTTACCCATTTACTTCATATTAGCAGCATCTCAATTGGTTCCCTCTGGAGAAGAAAAATGGGCATGAAGATCAAAAGAGAGCCACAGCACCTAGCCTTCAATCTTTGAGTTATTTTGCATGTTTCAGAACTCACCGTAGTGCTTGCACAAGATTGAGATTGGCAAACTGGTGACATTCTACAAAAGCCTGCAGAATCTGGAGGTTCAGTGGATCCCTGGCAAGAGAACATAAGCAGGGTCAGAGGGATGGATTTTTTCCATCCCCCAAACTATATTTTCTCCTGTGGCCTGAAGGCCAGAAATGAGACATAAGTGTGTTTATTTACTGAGGATGCACTTACCTTTGCCCCAGGTAATCTCCTATGGCTGTCTTATTGAGCCCTTCTCCCTGGTAAAGAAATCTGGCAATTTCTTGTGCATCCAAGGACAGTACCTTGTGCTCAACCAGATATTGAATACCCTGTTGGGGAAAGTAGAGGATCCCTATGAGTTAACTGGAGACAACTGTTGCTTCCAAGGAGCAAGCAGGAACATGAAAATTAAGGGGCCATAAAAATTAGTGATGGGCTGTCCATGATGGTTATTGTTATATGTGAGCAACGTAGCCTGACTAGGTGGTAATTCTGAAGGCTTCCCCCACCTACAAGGGAAATAACCACTGATGGTTGATTATGACCTGAATCTCTTTTAAGCAGTGAATTGTCCATTGTCTCTCAGGTCTTAGGAAAACTCAGCTGCCTAAAGAAATAGATAATAGGTCATATAACTGGCCAATAATTCTATGTATTTTAAAATTCCCAACAGTTTTCTCTTTCAAAATTCAGCTACAACAGTTGGGCCTAGTAAGCAAGATATAGCTTAACCCTGAAGCTCTGCTGTAGGTCCCATGATTGTGAGAAATCAGAGCTGAGATTGCTCAAGAAGAGATTTCTTTGTGGTGATATCATAACCATAGAATTCTCTCTCTCGTTTTCCCCAGCACACACTTATGTAACTTCCTTAATTAACTGTATCAATTAAGTCAAGACATTTTAGTTCCACCAGTCCTTTATTTTATTTTTCAATGTGTTTAACTATTTTCAGCTTGCAGCTGTGTTTACAATAGCACTCCTCAATGTGAAGGTTAGTGGGAAATGGTTCCCAGTGTTGATATTTTAGTGTTTACACACATGTTCTTATTTGAAGAAGAGGAATTTTAAATAGGGCTAGATAAAGTTTCTAGTCAAACTAGTTTTGCATGTGTAAGTGCTTTAATAACCTGCAAATTGATCTTAAATAATAAAGCAACCAATAAAGTGAACTTGAAACATAATGGGTATCAATCGTCCTATCAAATTGTCCTCACCGGTTTTTCTTAAATTTCTTGTTGATGTTCAACACAACTTTACCCCATAGTAGTAATGTGTTTACCACTTTAAATTAGTGACAAATAAGTCCTTCCCAAGAGGTAACTGCTTTTCTACTAAGATTCCAACTACCACTTAAAGATTGAGTGGTTACTTCTGACTGTAGTGTTGTTAGTGATGGGAAGTAATTAAGTTGGGAGTATCAGAAAGAAACAGTTCAGTATGAAGTGCAATTCACATTGGGTTACAGTTAGTGGAATGAACAGAGGTAATTATATATAGAAAAGAAAGATAAGGATAAAGACAACTTCAGTTCTCTCTTTGTGCAGGCAAGTGTCTGGTGGTGACAAATAGAAAGAAATATGGTGAGGCCAAAACCCGGGGATGTGTAAATGCTCCAGGATGAAATTAGCAGTGGTTAACACAAGTACTAATATTTAGTATCATAGGTTGTGATTTTCCTTTTAAAGTATAAGCTATCAATTGCAAAGAAGAGAAAGATGGTTGGAGAAATACCAATGCATTCTTTATTTATTGGTTTGTTTTAATGTAACAGCTGTAGGAAAGGATGGATCTGGGCCACAAAAGAACAGAATATTTTGGATGTTTGTAGCACCTTTCATCAGAAAAAGGAGCTGGGGTGCTTTCTGGTCATTCTCTCATCAGAAAGAGGACCTGGATTTCTCAGGGCTGGACCCAGGGACTGTCTTTCATCATATGATTTCTTATTTTATTTCTTATTGCTCTCACTACTTGGCTTTCATGTATTAAGATTTCACGGTTTCTAATTTCTTCCATTCTCTTTTTCGTTTAGTGTACTGTACATAGTTATAACAAGTAGGCTTATCTGATTGTGTGTGTCTCTGTGTGTTTTTTAAAAAAGCAAAACTAAGAGCCTTTCTCCATGGCTGAGTTAAAGTACCACCCACCAATCTTTGAGCCAGTCAAAAACGATATTGGCATTAAAATTGCTGTATCCATCAGTTCCCTATTCTTCCATTGGCACAATGCTACCAAATGGTGTTATCCTTATTTATTGCTCATGGGCATGTTAAGAAACGGCTTCGGGGGATTTCCCCATCTTGGTTTCCCTCCTCTCATCATCAGCTGTTAGAAAACATCTACCAACTATCCTCCTTATTGGGGGATTGGGAGGAAGTGAGTTTTCACCAATAGCTGGTCTGGTAAAATTTGGTCATCTGTCAAAATTCACTCTGACCTTGAGCAAAAGTTTTGTGTGGCTGAGCTCGACAGGAGCTCAACTATTAGTTGATCGTGGGGATCCTTTTGATGTGGGCTCAGTGCACTTCTGGAGCACTTAACCCTGCATTCAAAAGGAGCAGAACATAGTTTTAGTGCTTTTCTAGAAGACTATTAAATCCATATTCAAAAATGGGCCAAACAATAGATAACTGTCTGAGGGAGGGGCAGTTATGCCATGAAATGGCAGAGAGAAAGAAGGAAAGAGAACTTCTCCCTCTCCCCCTCACAGCCCAAGGACCATTACCTCTGTGTCAGCTGCTATTTGAGCTGGTTGCAGAGATGGGGATGGCTTTGAGATGTGGCAGATACAGGGGGAGCCTGGTTCTTTCTTTCTATTCAGTCTTATGTTCTAGAAATTGGCTTTTTCAAAAATAAAAGCTGAGATTCTCAAGGTCCTAAATCTTACCTTAAAACTAATCTCAGTACAGACTTGTTCCTACCTTAACAGGATCCATATTAAATTTCTTCCGTCCAATGCCCAAATTTTTATCCCTCTGAATCATTTTGCTGCAAATATAAAGATGGGATCTGAGCACAGAAAAAAACTCAAGAAGAGTTACCTTCCATCTTTTCTAGTTGCTTGCTAGTTCCCAGAAAGATACACCAAATTTCCCCCATGTGATGCATTCAAGTTCAATTGATACAACTGATTTACTTAATTTTAGGTACATTAAATCTCAGTTGCTTACCTGTTTTATGTCAGACAAAATATAGGTACAAATTAAACATTACTTTACTAATTTATGAAATAAAGGGAACAGGATGGAGAGCAGAGTAGATTTCCCCCGGTGCTTCTCTGCTCCCATCTGATGGAACTTTTCATGCAAAAAGAGGAGCATTAGGTTACACTTACATGCAGAGAGCAATAATCAACACACATTAGAATATGGATTCTCACCCTAAAATTCTCTGTATGAAATAGAAGAACTGCCCAATAACAGATTCATCTGCTGGTCTCTCTCTCTCTCTCTCTCTCTCTCTGTCTCTCATGAACAGAAATAAGCCACACTGAATACTTCAGAAAAGTGTATCCTGATTATAGTATCCTCATAACAATCTCCTATATCAAGGTCATATCTCTTATATCATGTGACATAATCCAAGAGTCAGCTTCAAGTAACTATTCTAGGAGTACTGTTGGGAAGCTTTATTCCCAAAACATGCAAACTTTGTCAGGGTTAGCTATCACTCTTTTAAAAGATACACGCTCTTAGTTTCACTACAGCATTGCAAACAAAGGAGTGAAGGAAATGTTTTTCAGGAATATACAGGTAGTCCTCAGTTGATGATGGTAATTGGAACTGGAATTTCCATCGCTAAGTGAAGCAGTGGTAAAGCATGATGTCACATGACTGTCCTGTTTAGTGACAGTAGTTCCAGCCCTGTTCAAGTGCCTAAGACTACTTTCTGTCTATCAGATTGCCTTGCAGAAGGCAAGCAAAGATGCAGTATAGTATCACAATACATGAGTCAAACACCCTAGATTCTTCTTAATACCCTTGGATCTTCATTTGGGATTTGTATTAAGTAGTCCTTCCTTTTGCAGCATCTTAGTAACAAAGCACCTAGGCAGCTTGGCCCCACCTATTTGGTCAGGAACAGTACATCAACCTGAATTATAAGCAATATTTATATCTCTGTTAGGGTATCATGTACTACTCTTGTTCTCTGCAATGTTATGTTTTGAACCAAAGTTTCTATTACATATCTTGTTTGGAAGACCTTTTTAAGCACTTAGTTGTTTGACTCAGTAATTGACTGTTTTCAAGACAACTGGGAAACTCTATATGATTGACTTGGCAAGTTGATGATATTTCATTGTTCATAAAGATATGCATGTCCTAACCAAATAGGCAAATCAACATGACATTTTAAACTTAGAGTTTCCTGAAAAGCATTATTTTGCAGTTTTGTCTAGTCTGGTCTTAAAAAAAAAAAAAAAAGCACTCCGATTGCCCGTATTACTCGTGCATATAAAATCCAGCTGTTTTTACTGGATCAGTTTCTAATCTCCCATGGAGCTCTCCCAGGTCCTGAATACCTGATGCTCGCTGGCTGCCAGTAACTAGCTTTTTTATCCAAGAATTGCTAAGCCAAGTTGCAGACAGAGTTAAATGACATAATGGCAATTCTTCTCATTTCAGGTACAGATACTGACTGGCTAGCAGATTAATCAAACAGAAGTTATGATGCAAGGCAGGCTGTATAACCCTGAGTGCTCTTAAGTCTCACTGCTGCTGCTTTTCCCTTAGCGTTGTGCTGCATAAAGTGGCTAATTCAGTGTTTTTCAAACTTGGCAACTTTAAGATGTATGGACTTCAACTCCCAGAATTCCCCAGCCAGCATGCTGGATCACTGGTTCAGCTCAATTCTCCACTAGTTTAACTAGCGTAGTGAAGGCTGTCAGCTGCAACAGGATGCAGGGAAACTCCCTTTTTGTATGAATTGTTCTCAAAACCCCTGATTTTCATGGGAAGTGTGTGTGTGGGGCGGGGGGGGGGGGGAGCCCTTTATTCCCTTTTATATCCAAAGAGAACTTTTGTGTGGAATATCCAGCATTTCCTAGTTTTTGTGTTGTTTTTTCATATGTGTCTGGCAACTCACCATGATTGTGCTTGCTGGAAAAGATCAATCTCCAGAAATATTTCAGCAATCTCTTCATTTATTTTCTGGAAGCAAGAGAAATAATGAGAATGAAGGCAGAGAGAAAAATAGCAGCCACGTAGAATGTTTTCCCAATATTCAGTACAGAAGACTAGGTGGTGAAAAGAGAACAATAATTACATACCAGGTAAACAGAGACTGGCATTTTTCAGCCATTTCACTCATATACAATACAAACTTTTACATTATTTATCCTTAGGATAGCTGTTCAAGATATCTTGCTATTGTGTCTATGTTGCAGATGAAAAACATATGTGGAAAGATAGAGATTCTCTAAGTAATTCAGAAACTGAGTAAAGATGGTCAAGCACCAAACTTCTAGTAATAATGCCAGAAGTCTTTTTGCAGAAGCATAGCCATTATCCAAATATATTGTTCTATCGCATAGGGAAATAGTGCTTATTCAGTGTAATACACATGGCTTTATTAAGTCCTCTTCTACTACCTGTAACTCCACTAAGTTCAGGGTCAAAAATTACCTAGCTGCATTATTGATTCAGATAATCCTTTGCTTTCTCTCAGCCTTCCCCAACGTGGCATAGTCCAAATGTACTGGACTACAACTCCTACAATTTCCACTCCACACAGTCAATAGGCATATTGAATGGGATTATGCAAGTTGTGCTCTAACTCATTTGGATGGTGAACTGAGTGATTCCTACCTGAATGTCTTCCAGAAACTGTTTCTGATGCTTCTTGATTACCTCTAGCTCAGCCTGCTCAACCTCACTCAAGTCAGTTGAATCTGAAAGAGAGCAACATTTTTACTCCCACCATAAAATTCATTGTAGTAGTAACATCCAAAAACGCATATATGGTACAAAATATCCCACATACATGTAAATTCTTTCATTCATCTTCATGCAATAACAGTTAGAGTCTAGACTGTCATAGAGTTTTCATCTTCAGGGGATAAAATTGTTTGATTAATCCAGAACAAAACCCATGAGCTGTCATTAACAGAACAGGAAATATAAAGTGTTCACAGGAAAAGAAATCTGCCAGGCCACCTGGGGTCAATGAATCAGAAGTCCAGATATCAGGGCAAATAACAATGCATTGTTGAAGTTCAAGTGGTTAGTCAGGAAGAGACGTCTGGAGGAGAACAGTAACAGAACAAGGACTGAAGTAGATTGATGACGTTGATCCCAGCAACTGAATTTGCATTAACTAGAAACTTTTATAATGAGAGTTTTTCTGGTTACTCCTCTGTTGCAGCTATTTCCCAGATAAATGACACCATATGGATGTTTTTGAAAAATCTTTATGTGTTTTTCATTGTTGAAAGCAGAGGCTGTGATGCAAATCCATGCAGATGCTGATATTCCTGGAGATTTGAAAGGAGTTCCAGATTTCTTTTCTGTCTTAGATGCAGGGCAGGCTAAACTGCTGATTCCTTATTATTAGTACCATTTTTAGAACATACATGATGCCTGCTGAGCCAAATCCTCTGAATAGGTGTCTGATTCTGGAGAGTAAAGTTCATGACTGAGTAGGGATTTGAATCCAGGGTTTTTGAAGTGCTAGTCTGTCACTCCAATTATTATACTCAATTCTATGTGCCTATCTACATAATTTTTAAAAATTAACATTATGGGAATGACAAATCAACATTATGGAAATGACAGATAAAGCTGTTTCAATTCATTTGAATTAAAAACTTAGTTTGGGAATTTGATGTAAATACAAAAGTTAAAGAAAGTGAGGGAGATACACACAAAGACACACACAAGTGGGAATTGCTGTCATAATATAGTAATAAAATGAGAGGTTAAATATCAGAATAGTGCAAGCAAGAGTATTCCCTGTGACACTCTATGGAAGTGAATGTTGGACTTTGAAGAAGCAGGATAGGAAGTGCTTTTGAACTTTGTTGTTAGAAAAGACTCCTAGACAGCCAAGAAAACAAACAAATGAATCATTGAACAAATCAACCCAGAGCTCTCAATCAAGGCACATATGACCAGGCTCAAATTATCTTACTTTGGACACAGTATGCAAAGGCCTAGCTCTCTAGAGAAGGCTCTAATGCTGGGAAAGGTGGGAGGAAAGAGAAGAAGAGGACTTAGCAGCAAGGTGGATGGACTTGGTTACAGTGGCAATGGGTACGCCTTGGAAGTCCTGAAAGATCAAATTGGGGACAGATTGTCATGGAGAGCATTTATCTATGTGGTCGCTAAGAGTCAACAACTTGATGGCATGTAATCAATCAATCAAGATGACAGGTTGAGCAGAATAATCTTATGGACCCTTCTAATTCAGTACAGCCTTTTTGCACAGGGGAAGATCAAGAGAACAAGTAGATGACCAAGTGGAAATTATAACAACACACCTAGTAAGTGACCAAGTACTGTACCATTTTGTGTTATGGGAATTACTGCCTCTAGCTGCACTTTTGCGAAAGAAGAAAATTTGGGGTAGGGAACTGTTTCTCTTCCTGCCAGGTGTGCTTATGCAGAGGTCTGCATAAAAGCAAGCAGGCTTTAGCTATAGTGGAGACAGCCTGCAAAATGATGAAGGTTGGAAGATACTGCAAGTTTGGGTTGGTATCTGCCCATGCTTGCTCTGCTAAAATGGCTTTTGTCTCCCATGATTTCTTTCAAAGGAAACCAATCCTCTTTGTAAGCACTTGGGTCCTGGACACTTCACAACATGGAAAACTGAAAGGGTAATTCCTTAGAGTCATTTTCATGTATATCCTGAGAGTGGTCCATATTCAGTAACTATTTTGTTGAGACAACATGACATAGACATGTCAGCCTTACTAGATAGACCAGACAGGAAACATGACTAGATAAGCTAATTCTACTTTATTGTAAGGCTAAATTAACAGAATCTTGCAAGTCTGAAAGTACAATTCTCTTGCTGCCTCCTCTATAGCCCAAGAAATTAGGGAGGCTCTCTTCTGAGCTTCTTGCCCCACCCACATCCAGCTGCAGGCTATGCTGTCTCTTATCTGACCATTCCCTTGGCAGCATCTCTTGGCCTAGCCTCCCAAGGTCTTTCCCATATATCATTACAAGACAATTACAAATCACAATGATGGCTCAAATTCTAAAGTTTATACCTAACACCTGTGGTAATACCATCTGCCTATATCTTCCTCCCCATCTGAAGGGAGACTTAGGCAGTAGAAGATTTTGAAAGAAATGGAGGCCCTATTATCTATCAGATGCTGTCCATAAATCTTACTCTAGGCTGTCCTCAGTTCCTGTTTAGTTCATAGGAAATGGGGTGGGTGTGTCAGAGATAAAAGCCACAAGATGGTTTACTAAAGAAGCAGAAGAACCAAGCGGCAGGGATGGGGGGTGGATAACGCTACAGTTAAATCATGAATGCTTAACAAATATTTGTCTATTAATGAGAAACAGCTACTGTAACTGCAAATAAAAGTATTTATTTAATGTATAAATTGTACCATTTATGAGGCATTCAGTCTAATGTAGAATAAAGGTATCGCAGCAAACTTATCACACAAATGTAAATGTCAGATCTCTCTGTGAAGGCTGTGCTTTGCTCTAACTAAATACTGACATTCAGAATGGACTTTAATTAGGGAAATTAATGTTTTCTTCAGTGTGGGTCAGGATTAGTTATACCATTAGAGAAAATGAGATGGTTCATTTCTAATAGGAGACTGTTCCACAGAAGCAAATTTAACTCACATTGGTTATTCTGATTATTAGGACATTTTAAATCATGCCCACATTGGTTTATTCAATTGGCCTATGCTACAATAGCACAAGTATTCTTTGCAAGCACACCCAATAGTTTGGTAGCACATCGTCATTTTATTTTTAACTTATTTTCTTGTCTCAGGATAGAAAGGGGAAGTTCAGTCCATTGGTCCTGGAAACTCTTTCTCTACTTTGTATTTCACATGCCAGATAATTGCTAAATATGCTCAGAAAAAGGGAAGCCATTACCCTGGACCTCAGGTGAAGTTTGGATAGGAAAAAGTAGGGAGAAGAACAAGAATCCCACTCAACATGTCTTTTTTTTTTCTTGGCTATATTTTTAAAAGAGAAAAGGAGGAAGGGTGGTTGAGGACTGCTGTGTGATTAATTGCTGAGCCCTGGTGTGAGGCCTGACAGACATGGTGATATCAACAAAGGAGGGAGGCCTGGTTGTTTTGAATGGGGCTTTGTCACTGGGAGGGGATATTGGTCATGCAACCTTAAAAAACAACAAAAACAAGTTTAGTGTTTTTCCATTGAAATTTGGCAGCACAATTTCTGAACAAGAAAAGCATTCCAAGAGCACCTGTAGATTGTCCATCTCTGTTCTAGAGGAGGAAACATTCACATTCTCATACTTTTCATTGGCATTCAGAGATAATTCACTCCCTAATGATTGCGTCAACCTACTACGCTGCTTTCTGATAGTACAGCAGTAATCGTACATAGTGTGTTCATCTGGTAAGGCAGGCATGTAATATTTCAACCACAGCTGGGATGCATAATGGAGTCAACAAAAGATACAGTGACCTTTGCAAAGCTGACCTAACACTTGGATACATGATGGGGCACTTTCACTACACTGGATTCTTTTGCTTAGATGCAGGACGTAAATAATGACAACCAGTGGGACAAAGTTGTTGCAGGGTCAGACAAGGAACTAGGAGACCTGTATGCAAATCCCTCCACCCAAATAATTCACTGGATTGCTGGGGCCAGTGACTATCTGTCATCCTAACTCCTCTTAGAAGGTGGTTGTGAGGATAATATTTGGAGGGGCACCACTGACATCTTCCTGAATTCTTTGAAGATCAGGATTAAATAATGCAACAAACCTTGTGAATGTCTGCCAAGTTGTTTCTGAGCAAGGTGAGAAAGTCAAGACATGCGTTTCACCTGTAATAGTATCTAAGAACTAATCCAGACTGTCACCTCAATGTGCTTATTTCCAGTCTGTGAGATGGCACAAAACATGCCATAAAGAAATCAAAGTCTTATTTAGTTTTTTGCTGTTTATTTCAATTTTTAAAAAATTCTTCAGCTTATGATTAAAATTTTCTTTCGTTAAGGGTTGAAGGCAAACTAACCCAGCATTTTGGAGTTGTCAGTCTGAAGGTCTCTAATAGCTTAAAAGTAGCTAACAAGCAATTTCTGAAAGTGATTAGAAAAGGAAGTATGCAAACCTGCTGTCCTTTAAAAGGTGCCGACCACAGTTATGAGCAAAATGGTTATTCCTGTTTTCCCCCAGTGCTCAAAACCCTCCGAGGACCGCTGTCTTGCGGTCTCCTCATGAGGAACAACTGTTTGGAGCACATATGGGCAATCTCCTGTCCTCTCCTTGTCCAGAGAGGTTCCAAAGAGCCAGTCTACTCACTGGCTGTTCATTCTTTATCACAGTGGAGTGTCAGCTCCACTTTTTGCAGAGCCATCTTCAGTCTACCATTTCTTCCTCCGGAAGTCCAGGAATCTTTCCCCTTAACCAATGTAGAGGAAACTGGCTAGGACAGAGTACTTTTGCAAGCTTGAGATGTCCTGTGTATTTTGTTAAAAGTGCCTCAGACCCAGATTGTACATACACATGCATTTTCAACTTCCTCTTTGGGCAATTGTTGTTTTCATACATTTCCCTTTGAGCTATGTTCTACACAATAGATATTCTGATCACAGAAAAATATACACTGAAGATACAGTTGCAAGGTTTTCCTAGGTGAGCATTTAATCTAGGAAGAAGAAACCAGAGTGTTTGCAAAAAACCACCCAAAGTAGGAAGGCTGAAAATAGAGTTATCGTATTAGTATCCCCAAGCCAGCAAAACTGGCCAAACACCACATCCAATATATCTATTCTAACCATAGGCTGCTTGGTCCAACTGATAAAGAATTTAACCATTCTTTTGACTGGCAAATTCCCCAAAAATGTTTATTCCAAAAGCAAAAACAAGGCTAGAATCTTATACGTGCAAAGTAAGCCTTTTGGAAGTCAGTGGGCCTACTTCTCAGAAGAAACACAAGTAGTACGAATGCAAATTTTGGTGAAACCAAAATGCAGAACCACATGCAAAAAAGGAAGAGAGTTCTTCTAACAACTGAGCAGAATATCTCATGCAAACTACATCTGCTACTTTTTCCTCTTCTATACAGTATAGCTACTGAAGACATAGAAATTCTTCTCCTCTTTTGCATCTGGCCATGTTAGGAACTAAGTACTGTATTTGAGAAACATAACCAGCCACATGCCTGGGCTACAATTCTCCAATCTCAGGGAGAATAAATGTTAGAGAGAAAGATTCAGAAACTTGATTACCGCATTTAAAGCCTCCCTATTTTATAAGAACACAGTCCAAGTACAGTTGTTGCAGTCTGCGTGATGACATCTTTAAACTGAGTCCACTTTTCAGAACAGGTTCCTACAAGTGGTAAGTTGCCAGAGTGTTCTTCATTAAGTACATCTTGGAAACATCGGACTTGGCCTGGGTCTTGCAGTCTGTCGATGCTGAATGACTTTCTGATGGTCCTTGGTTGCTCGTGATGTACAGGGACTATGTGCAGGTTGAGGACCAACCAGACCTGCCTGTGATCTGTCCAGCACCTCACATGACTCAGGTGATGGTGACGTCTTTAAGGTCATGCTGACATAACATGACATAGTCAAGTAGGAACCAGTGTTTGGACCAGGAATGCATCCAGGTAGTTTTGTACTTGTTTGCAAGTCTGAACATTGTATTAGTGATACACAGATCGTGCTTGGCACATTTACTCAGAAGCCATTGCTATTTAGACCCAATTGAAGCACAGAAGTCACCCAGAATGATGAGGTGGGAGCTGTTTGAATAATCTGGTCCAGATCTTCATAGAAACCTTCCTTGTCTTCATCTAGACTCATGAGAGTTGCTGCATAGGTGCTGACAATAGTGCTATACTGGGACTTGCTGAGAGGAAAGCGGAACTTCATAACACATTCATTTATTCCTGTGGGTAGAGTAGAGATGTTCCTCAGCAGAGCAGTTTTGATTGCAAAACCCACTCCCTAAGTCTGGTTGTCAGTCTGTGGTTTCCCTTTCCAAAAGAACATATATCCACTTGCTGCTTCCTGTAATGAACCCTCGTCTGCCAGTCTGGTCTTACTGAGCACAGCAACGTCAATGCTATAATGGCAAAGTTTGGCTGCTATGAGTGATGTTTGTCTTTCAGGCCTTGACACCTTGTCTCTATCCAGCAAGGCGCAGACATTCCTGGCTCCAAAAATGAGTTTTCTTTGATTCATTTTTCTTGATGCTTGACTGATAAGGAGATGGTACTGATAAAGAATGTAATTTATAAACCATCTAGATTCACTTGGTAATTGCATGGACCAGATTTCCAGCAAGCTGCACATTGCATCTGGCATGGAAATGGAACCAGTTATAATACAGTTACTTTTGAAGTGGGGAGAGAATCACGGAACAGATCTGTGGAGATCACTGTCAATCTACCTCAATGTGGTATATTGCCTCACTAAGATGCATCACTGATTTGACATGATGAACCCCTCCCCAAAGCACTGATGGAAGTATCTAACATTTTAGATAAAGCCTTTTTATCTTTATCTTTGTAACTCTGGTTTTTATAACTTTTAATTATGTTTTTCCAATTTTAGTTTGTTGTAAGCCGCCCAGAGTCCCCCGTTGTGGGGAGATGGAGTTAGTTTGATGATTGAGGTAGCATACAAACTGATAAATAGATAGGTGATAGAAATAGATAGACAGAATCTTAACATTGTTTTTGAGAAATCCTGGAGAATGGGTCAAATAACTAGAGAGGATAAAAGCCACTGTCTTCAAATAGGAGAAAAATGAGTATCCAGATAATTAAGCATCTTGAAAACTGTGCAAGTTTACCAAATTTTAGTGTGGATTTGTCAGTAACAACCTAACCTCATTTTTTTAATTAGCTGTCTTTCTTAGTAAATTGTGTGAACGCTGTAGATGTAATATAGCCTGATTTCAGCAAAACATTCAGCATTCCATGACATTTTGATTAGCAAACTAATTAGCTAAACATATCCTTTTTAAGGAAAATCGTTGACAAAATGACATGGCTCCAGTTGCAGAATGCCTTGGAGGAAATAGATAATCTCAACCCTTTTCAGCCAGGATTCAAACCATGGTGTAGGACTGAGACAGCACTGGTTTCGCTGATTGATGAATTTTTCTGGATCCTTGATGGGAGAATACACCTGCCTTAGTTCTTCTTGATCTATCAGCAATCTTTGACCACAGCATCCTTCTGGACCACCTGCAAGGGTTGAGGGTTGGTGGCATTATAAAGCAGGTTCTTCTCCTTCCTAAGCAAGTGGTTTCAATCAGTGGTAGTAAGGGAGGAGGGGTCAGTTTCATGTACCTTCTTGGGAGGTTCCAGAGGAATTTATTTTCTCATTTCTGCTGTTTAACATCTATATGAGGCCACTTGAAGAGATCACTTTTTTGGTTTGGAGTGAGGAATTACCAATATGTTGATAATACAACATGCAGCTATATATCACCGCTATCAGGCTTCAACTGTCTGGCAGGACTTGGACTAATGAGCAAGCATACCAAAATCTAATAACTTCTAATAAGTAGCTTTTATTAAAAAAAAAAGTTTAGAAATCATAACAAAAGAATGTGAGTGATTGCTATGCTTCAGGAGCAAGCTTTATTTATTACATCAATATTCAAAAACTTTTCTGCCTCTCTTTCCTGCCTTATATAACAGCCTGCTGAGACCCCTTTTTTGGTTGATAAAAAGAGTCAAGAAACCTTATACATTTTTAATAAAATGTTTAAGGTTGCTTGACTCTATGGTGGCTTACAACAATAAAGCAATACCATACACACACACACACACACACACACACAAAACAAAGAACAATGCCCATCCAGAAGAGGAAAGACATCCAGCTTAACATCAGTAATCCTATGAGAGGTTCCTCACTCACTCTAACCCAAGGCCTGGTGAAAAAGCCATATTTTTAACCAACTTAAAGGAGATTAGGGAAGGAGCCATACAGATCTCAGGAGAGATGCTGTTCCAGAGGGCAGGCATGGTGACAGAGAAAGCCCATTTCCTGGGACACATCAGGTGACACTGTTTAATTGATGGGACAAGGAGCATGCCAGCTTAGAACAGGCATAAACTACTAGACATACAGTAGATGGTCCCTCAGATTACCAGGCTCTATGCCATGAAAGGCATTATAGGTGGTAACCAGCACCTTGGATTGTACTCAGAAGCTAAGTAGCAACCAATGCAGCTCACAAAGCAGAGACATTAGACAGGCATAATGTGGCATGCACATTACTTCCCATGCCACTACAATCTGGACCAGCTGCAGGCTTCCAGTTATGGTTTTGACTCAGTGCCCAGAGGCTGTGAAGGTTTGCATGAGATGGGAAGAACTGAGGTTGAAGCCAAATAAGATGGAGTTGCTGTTTGTTCAAACACCATATCATTCTCTCTCTACTTAAATAGTTATTTTGAACATTATTTTAGCATTCCCCCTTAAGGAACAGATCTGTGAACTGAATGACCTCCTTGACTCATGGTAACTGCTTGATGGGCATGTGGATGTTGTGGCTAGGAGTACCTTCTCCCAGCTTTACCTGGTGCACTGCTTACAGTCCTACCTGGACTGACCAGACCTGGTTACAGTAACTCATGACCTTATCATCATCCGTATAAAGTACTGCAATGTGCTTTACATGGAGCTACTTTTGATGACTAATTAGAAGCAGCAACCAGTAAGAATCATTACAGCTCAGCTGTGCCAGTATTGTGGGCACTCCACTGGTTCCCAGGAGGCTTCCAGGTGCAATTTAATGTCCCAGTTTTGACATCTAAAGACCTAAATGATTGGGTTTTTAAATACTTGAAGGACTACCTTCTCCATGTAGAACCAACTCATCCTGTATATTTGTTCTGAGTGAAATGTTATGGGTTTTGACTTCATATGAGGTGAGGACAGTGGTGGCCTCAGGATGGTGTTTGTTGATGGTGGTCCCTGCCCTATAGAACAGTCTCTCCCTGGAGATCAGATCAGCAGCAACCCTGGCTTCATCCAGAAAGGCAGTCAAGATGGAGTTATTTCAAAGAACTTTTGAAAGTTGAGGTTGCTTACATGGATTGGTTCTTCACTTAGGAAATAGAAATTGAACCCATAGGTATAGGATAGGGGTTTTTAGCTTAGTAATATACTTGTGAAAAAGATCTTGAAATAGTAATTGATTGCAAACTGAATATAAGTCAGCAGTGTGGTGTGGCTGCAAAGAAGGGAAATGCAATTTTAGATTGTATGAACAGAAGTATATTTTCTAAATAACAGGAAGTAATAGTTCCACTTTATTCTGCACTAATCAGACCCCACCTTGAGTACTGTGTTAAGTTCTGGACATTAGATTTTAAGAAGTATTCAGACAAATTCATAGAAAGGTAATGAGGATGATCAGAGGTTTAAAAGTTATGAAGAGAGGTGGATGGAACTGGGAACATTTCACTTTCAGAACACAGAGGTTAGGTGTGGAGGGATATCACTTAGGTCAGTTCTTACTGGCGATCACTCCACAGTGCACAATATGAAATAAAGAATTATTTAGGAAAGTTAAAGGAAGGCAACTGCATGTTGGGGGGAAAAATCACTTTGTGACAGTAAGAGGAATTTAACAATGGAACCAATTACTGAAAGAGCTGGGGGAAGGCAGTTACTAATGATGGTTGCAAAGAAGGAGGAGGAGATGCTTCTTACTGAAGTACAGTCACCATAGTTCATATGGTAGCACTATGAGCAGGGTAACAATATGTTCCAGATGCACAAATTAAAAAAGGCAGACACTTTTCACCATATAAAAGCAATACACCACTAGCCACACATCATGCATTCCTTGCTAAGTATTTATGAGCAATGTATTTATAGCATACATTAAAAGAAGTACTTTCAGAATGAGGTGACTCTATATCTTCCATCCGCCAGACCAACAGACCAGCTTGCCTCCGTGACCAGCTATTGAATAAGCCACAACATTCAACAGGAGGAAAAGCATGGCTCAGTAGCAAATGAAAGGTTACATGTTCAATCTCATCTATCGGGATGAACATACAATTGACCTTCCCTTGAGCTCTCAGAGCAGAGAGATACAGATGTTACATTAGGTCACAGAGTAACATCTGGTTACCTATGTCTGATGATTGGGTGAAACCAATCACGTAGTGCCTGCCTCCTGGTGGTCTATGTAAATGTTCAATCAAAAGCATTTTCCCTTAAAAGCATAAGATAATAGATGATAAGGAAGACATTTGCCAGAACTGTGGAGAGCTACTGCTAGACAGTTAGAATACTTAGTTTTGGTTGAGATGAACAAATAAGATAACGGGATGCATGGCAGCTGGATTGGCTTTGATCTGGTAAGGCAATTGACCAGTCAAAGCAAAAATAGCCCTGCTGAAGTATCCTGTTTCCAGCTATGTGGTAAAACACATCTGAGAGCAATGGAGAAATGCTATTAATGTAAACCAGGATGGAACTTTCTTTCCAGTAGAACTCACTAGAGCTAGAGATGTTAGAAAAAGAAAAAGTTCTCTTTCACAGAGAAATATCAGGATGCATCAGTATAAAACCACTGCATCAGCCTCGCAAGGTAGTCCAGACAAGAAGCACACTCAGAAGAACTGGTTCTACTTTATTGTAAGGTTACACTAACAGAACCTTGCAAATCTGAACGTACACCGCCCCCCCCCCCCATCACCTTTACAGCCCAAGAAACTAGGAAGGATCCCTTCTGAGATGTTTGCCACACCCACATTTCTGCTGCAGGCTAAGCTGCCTCTTATCTGACTGTTCCCCTGGCTGCGGCTCTTCCCCCTTCTCTCAAGGTCATTCCCACATACCATTATACACTGAGATAAAAGGCTGTAATAAATGGTTTTCTGCTTTCTACCACCCTCAGCTATAAAAGTGTACAAATCCAGAACATATTCCAAAATGGTGTATCAAGTCAACAAAAGTTTTGGAAAGCTGTATTTAAAAATACATGTCGGGTCTCAAAATGTATAAAGTGGGCTGCTAAAGTGGACAGAGTAGTCACACAGATAGAAATACTTTTAAACTGCAAGAAAAGACATGCAACATCCCTATGAAAACAGCTGCAAATAATTCACTGAGAAATTTGTCAGAATAAAATGAATATTTGTGGCACGGCATGGGCCAAGTTTCCACCGACCAGCACGTTGTATGTGGCACTGAAATGGAACCAGACATATTACAGTGACTTTGGGAGCAGGCAGGAAATTAAGGAACAGATCTGTGGAGATCACAGTCAATCCACCTTAATGAAGTATTTTGCCTCACCAAGACGTATCACTGCTTTGATATGATGGCAAAAGTGAGACACTCGGCTTCCTCCAAGCAGCAAGGCAAGGTCAGTCTCACTTGATCTGCAGCTTCACTTTGATGGAAGCAGCTTCTGAGCAAGGACTGTTTTATACATTCAGAAATGTTCAACAAGTATGTGCTTTGAAATAAATGTCTTCTTATTTGAATTTATGTCTAAATCTGAGCTGCTTATTTTTCTATCCCTGCAAGAAGGAAAATATGATGCTGTAAATTACTGCATATTGCATTTCTTCTTGACGCGCCTGGATTTTCAGTCTGAGCTGTGCTAGATTCTGCGCTTCCAGACTGGGACTGCAAATCCACCTCCACAGATGAACTGTGCAACAGCGTGTCTTCTTCAAACCCGAAGGACTACCTATATTGTATTTCTTCTACTTTTTGCTTTGTAAGGTCAACCAAGTAGGGTTGCTGGCTAGGGATACTGGGAACATCTGGTTAGGGAGCAGGCCAGACTGGGGATTAGCCTATTTTTGTCTATAATCAAAGATAGTATGAATTACAACTTGGCATGGAAATATGGCCTTCTGTTGTCTTTGCCTAAAGCTTTCCTCATCTTTAATAAATCTCCTTTTTTCTGAATTGCTGGAGAACTCTTGACAGAACGCAGTTCCTGGTCACATGTGAGTAGGGGAGAAGGATGTGCTTCTCAGGCAAGATGGTTTTTCTGAAAGGAGAAGCTGCTTGTAAATGAAATGGTTGATTCTGTTAGAGATACTTTTGCTGAGCAGAGCAGAGCAGAGCAGAGCCCTCATGCCCATTAGATGTGGGACATTGAGGCACTTCATGAAGACACTTTGGAAAGACACTTCACTTAGACCTCTGCTGAAGTGAAGCATCGCTTCATTGAGATTTGCTTTCATAAGGGACAAAGTTCTTCCAGGCATGTCTTCTAAATATCTTTACATATAAACCCTCTTTTCCCCAATCTTTATTTTAATAGTCTAATTTAGGAAGGGGAAATGCATTTTGTTTTCATGATTGTTAAACCAATGCAATCCTTATTGGAATCTGTTGAGCTTCTGCCTACCAATGGTCTAACCTTTACTAGGAACTAATTTTTCTATGAAAAAAAGTAACACAAAAAAAGTGAGGTTAAAACTATTCAGCTTTAATAATTATGCCTATAATTTAGTGCTCTGCTGAAAAATCATCCTTTTTTCATACTATTCTCATTCATTTTAATGAGGAAAAAAAGTGCTTTCAATATAGAAGGGAGAAGAAAATTTCAGAATAATCCTGATGGTTGAAGAGCAAGATGGTTGTGTTTACTGTAATAATAGGATTACTGGGGGGGGGGGGGGGTCCTTTGTTCTTTTGACCATCTGGAGAGATGGACTGAAGCTACCCTGACTTCCGACACTTCAATTATATTCCATAGAAGCCAATATGAAGGAACTCCTCTTCTAGGGTCTTTTCAGAGCAACAATGAAGGACAACCACAGAGAGTAATGAATAGGCAGATAGTGGAAAAGCTGTAACCATAATACCAATAGTGTCCTATTCATCAAGCAATACTAGAATAAGCTCAACCACCACCACCAAAAAAAAACCAAACAAACACCACCACCAAAATGTCAGGTCCTTAGAGAATGGAGTAGGAAAACAAAAGACCCTTTTGCAGGGGGGTAATCTGTTAGGAAACTGGAAAGCAGTCTAACCTGCTGTTAAAGTCATCTAAATTAATTACCATCCATTGTAGCAATGGATTCCCTTTACCTCCCTCAACAGGAAGAAATGTAATGCCTTCCTTGAAAAACAAGACTCATACTCAACAGTGTTATTGGGCATAACAAGGATGGCCAGTTCTTTTTGCTTTCCTTTCTGAGATGAAGGAACCAAAGGTTTTATAGCTTAGCGGAGAAACAGATACTAACCTTCCACTCCCCCTGTTTCAGAGGTAGAGCAACTGCCCTACATGCAGCCAAAGAAGATAGGAGACTTTGGGGAGGAGAATCAAGACTGTGGATGACCCAGCAATCAAACAGCTTCCCATTTCTCAAGCACTTTCCCTAGATTTTTATTTCGGGTGTGGAGCACTGGGAATTTCTGGTCTTTGCATATAGATTTGCTTGCTTTTATAAACTGCCCCAAAAGGACCAAGTTGGCCATCTCAGACACCTGATTACAGTTTCTGGCATAGTTTATCAGATACAATGGACCACAGGGCTTTTAGCAGTGACAGTTGTTCTTCATGACAAACTGCAACTACCCAAAATCCCCCTGCTTTACACACCTTATCATTGTATCTCTGACATTCTTTATGTGCAACTGGCCAAGATATTCTATTGCTGGTGCCACTCAATTTCAAAGTTTGCTGGGTGATCCTGAGTCCATCATTGCCCTTCATCTACACCTGTCTAACGAGGCTGTTGCTATGATGAGATGGAAAAGAAAATTATGTACGCAACCAAGAGCTCTTAGAAAGAAGGAAATGATTAAAAATAAAACACGACTGATTACATCTAGTAACAGGGAACAGCACATATCTAAGAGGCTGTGTGTTTCTCTCGGTGTTTAGATACTTCAAAAGTTACTGTGATGACATTTCATATCTTCTGAATGGATGGCATAAAACTCCACCTCTGAACAGCACCTTTATTGGTTGAAATAAATGACTTGACAATTCTGCCTACCTGATTATTCCCTTTCCAACAGTTTGCCTTTTCCTAAGTCACTGCCTCTTTACAATGTCATATCCAGGATATTGTATCTGCCTATCACTACCTGCAAGTCACAAGGAAACTCCATTAAGGGCCAAATCAAAGTACATTTAAGCCGCACCTGCTGAAAGCCTCCTTTCTATATTGCCAGAATGGAGATGAATGAAAATGCATAGAAAAGTACTCTATGTAGGACTCTTCCTGATGTTTCAGTTCTCTTTCACTCTTGCTAAGATTTATATATCCTTCCATTAATCATTAAGTTCAAACAGTGATCATGTTTGATAAAATGATACAAATATCCATGATAAAACTTGCAAAATAATGAAATAATATAGGAGCTGGAACTGTTTCCCTTTAAGATATCCTTGGCTGGAATTAAGGAAGTAAAACGGCAACAAAAGTCCTCCTAGCAAGTTGGACAAATTTATATTCTATCCAGTTGTCTCATTTCTCATTGGTACTTTGTTTAAGCTGATGGAGTTCTTATGAGATAGATCTCTCAGGAGTCCTACACATAGAAAGACAACAGAAACATGCATGGTCCCTATTTCTTTTAAGAGAGGACTTACCAATGAGAGAAGCATCCATCCTGAAGATGTCCCAAGGGTAATACAGAGCTGCTCCAATTTTTCTTCCACTTTCTTTCTTCAAAATTAAGGTGACTTGAACACTTTAATAACTAAACTGAGGTGACTCCACCCTTTCTTCCTGGTTCCTCCTTGAGGGTTCAGATAGACAGAGGAAGCCATTTACCCACAATTCAAAATGTGCACAAGTAGGTTGGTTGTTTCCTGGAAAAAATGCAGACCCACAGCACTGTTGCTCACATTGCAATGAGTGCTTTTGTTAAGAGGAATCTTGAATTACAGAAATATGTTCCTCTCTTAGAAGTGACTCACGTTCATTTGCACTGTAAGCCATTCTGTAGTTTAAGCTATCATGCTCAGGAAGAAAATGGTAGCGATACATGAAAAACCTCAAGCAGTGTGACAATTAAGGAGACTTTTTAGTTTTGCTAATTAGACCACTATGTTTTAGGTTTTGGGTGCCTTGCAGCAAGCTAGAGGAGGAGATAAAAGGATGCATTTCTGAGTGATGATTGTCAGTTAAAAAAATCTAGGGCTTGTACATATAACTTATTTCCATTTCTTCAGCATAGACATAGTTTTTAATCCTATGTAGCTCTTTAAAATGCAGTTGTGGCAATATTGTATTGAATTCTTGTCAGCTTCCTCCACTTTGGCCTATATTTGGATCCATAACTCTGTGCTGCTGTTGTGTTGTAATCCCTTTATTCCTCATTCAATGCAAGAGCAATGCGTACTTTGTACACTTGGCCAGTGGAAAGAAATTTAGCTCCACAAATCCATAAGTGAGGAGCCACAGACAATCCTGACACGCTGACAAATATATCTGTGTGTGTGAAATCACATGCTACGTCTGGCTTCCTTAGCAGACAAAGTGAAAAAGAGGACTATACCTTTAATTACATATCTGATATTTCCTCTTCTCTGCACAACTATGGAGGGGACAAAAGCTCATCTTTTGCATCCGGCTCCCTAGTTTTCTCTCTAGCTGGTTCAACACACCCCTTCCACATCTTTTCCTTCCATCCTGCAAGAGTGTTGTTTCCAAGGCACAGTTAAGTGGAGCCAGCAGATCAAGAGTTCTTCTTCTGCTTCGCTTTCACATCTTCCTCAAATAGCAAGGGTGCAAATAGGAAATGCTCAAAAGGCAGCACCACCCTTCATATAATTTCTTCTGCTTAGAAAAATCCAGAGAAGCTGCACCACCAGCTGGAAAGAAAAGAGAAATGCAGCAATTACAGTTCAAAGAAGCCAAGCTTCCAAATTTTCCATCTCAGGGTCCAGTCTTATGCCAGTGATTAGGACAGTGTATAATAATATGCATCGGACGTAGTAATAATACGTCATTATTTTGATCGGTCCATGCAGTGAATACGTCTCGAGAAGGCCTGTTAAGAGTCCCACCTCTGTCTGAATTGATGGGGATATGGACAAGGTGTCAGACCTTCTCTGTGGCAGCTTCCACCCTTTCAAATCCTCAACTCCAGAGGTCCATAAACTCCCCTCCATCATGGTTTTCGGACAATTTTCAAAAACAGATATATTTCACCAGGCCTTCAGTGCTACCTAGGTTTCATTGCCTTCCAATGGGGAGGGAGTGGATTTTTTATTATGATTGTGGGGGTTTTAACAATCATGTTGATTTATTTCTATAATTTCTATAATTTTTATAATTAATTTATTATAAATTTATTATAATTTATAATTAAAATTACAGAAACAAATATAATCTTTATTTCTGTAATTTTAATGTTTTATAAACTGCACACTCTTTTGAGAGAGAGAGAGAGAGAGAGAGAGAGAGAGAGAGAGAGAGAGAAAGAAAGAAAGAAAGAAAGAAAGAAAGAAAGAAAGAAAGAAAGAAAGAAAGAAAGGCAAATGTAGCCCAAAGTATATGTAATTATGGAAAGAAAATAGGAAACCTTTTGATGCATAGCATTAAATTAAATTAAGAAGTGATGAGGAGCACGTGTGTTTTTTACTTTGGGTGTTAGTAGTTCTAGACAGCATAAGTAATGAGGGAACTTTGCTGCTTTTATAAGTAGGTAGAGGCGGTATAGTTCAGGCAATGGGAATGTTCTTGTCTGTAATTGCAGTTGGTTTTGTTTTCATGCTGGACAGTGAACAAAAAATATATTATTCAAAGGTAATACATCTTTTACTGGGTTACCTGATGAAAACAAGTGTCGTGGTAAATTTTGGAACTGTTACACCCATGCCATCAAGAAGACACTATAGTCAAGCTCCTTGGATATATTTATTTATAATTCCTGTTGTTTGTACTCAAAGAAGAAATGAAAAGAAAAAAGAAAGAAAGAAAGAAAATCAGGAAACTGCTAGCACCTTTTCAGACTAGCAAATTTTATTAAAAGGCATAAGCTGTCATTAGCTACGCAAAAGCTTCTGATTTTTGGCTACTGTAGACTAACAACAGCTCTCCTCCTACAATTTCCTGAATGGTTAAAAAAACAAAGACATTCAGACGAATTGAACAAGCAAACTACTAATAAAATAGCACCATTAAATTTATGGAGCATGACTACAATTCTACACACAGTTACCTGGAAATAAGCTCTGTTTAACTCCTTGGGGCTTCCATTTGACTGCAGAAATGTTTAACTTGTAAAACATCGTGAGTTTTAACAAAAGGTCTTTGGCAAGTTCAAATGCAACCTTTAGCTTTTAATTAAAAATGCAAGCAATCTTTTAATTAACTGTTATAAACTAAAGCAAAAACAGTTCAGTTGGTGGAGGAGAAAAAAGGCAATACCTTTATTAGGCCAACACTACAGTATGACATCATCAGGCAAATTGCTTAACATGCACAGAGAGAGAAAAGTGTGTGGCATGGCGGAAGGGAATAAATGACTTATATCAGTCTCAACTGATGGATGAAGAAGAGAATTTATCAAAGCTGAGGGGAAATTTATTTATTTATTTATACATAGACTTATCCCCGCCCATCTCCCCGCAATAGACAAATAGACAACCTGTACTATTTTCTTTGTTCACTGATTATTGTAAGGGTAATATCACAAATTGCAGTAAAACTTGAAACTCTCATTATCACCTCTTCTCCTGGCAAAATACGGAGAGCCCCTGTATTCTACTGGTGTTCCACCAGATGATAGCATCACTCATCTCATTGTCCTGCAGCTGTGTTGCTCTGCATTCCCACTGTTTTTTTTTTAAGCTAAAAAATTCTAATCCTTTAAAATGTCCAAGAATATAGAAAAGTATTCACACCCAACCAAAAAACAAACAGCAAAAATAGCTCAGTAGTCAGCCACTGCTTCACAAGTGCAATGCCCCCACAACTACTTTTAGCAGCTTGAATTTTCTGTTCCAGAAGATTGGAGTCTAGATGAAGACTCCAAAGCTTGGAAGATTTACACACTGAGCAGAGACACAGCAAAATATATAATCTACCACTGTCTCCTGAGGATAGTAAAAGGAAATGCAATTTTTTGCCTTTTTCCTGGCAATAACACTTGATTTCAGCCTTGATCCATGGCAGTGGGTAGGTCCAGAAAAAGGGCTGAAGTGGTGTCTGTACAATAAAAGAGATAAATGATAGCTAAAAATTGTGTTGCCTGTTGAGAGCAGACTGAAAGAAAGATTCCAAGGCAGAAATGTTTAGAGGGCAAGAGAACTGCAGACTGAAGCATAAGTTAGTGGAACAGGAAGACAGAGTGAGGGTAATTTAGCAATATCCTTTTGTGCTGTATAATAATTGTTGTGTTGTTACAATATCTTCTTCTGAAAGGTCAAAAGCAGAGCAAAAAGCAGTGTCACTCCCAGAACATCTGAGGACGTAGCTCATCTGCCCTTCTGCAGGGGCAAAATTACCTCCCTGTAGCCCAACACATGATCAAATGACAACCTCCAGTTTTCTTCCATAATTACTTGGTATGATAAGAGGGAACTGCAATAATTAATCATGGGATAATTTGATGTTAGCAGGGCAGATTCATGGCTAATGAAAGCAGTTATTTAAATGATCAAACAATATAGCTTCAATTATCGTATTAATAATTCATTCCCCTAGTTAATATACCCATTTGCATTTGATGGAGTATTGTTCAGGCAGGGGTCTATAATCTCTTCTCGGGTGTTCTAGTCCTGCAAACATGTGCACATATAGTTACTAAGGAGAGAGGAACTGTCAAATTCTCTCTGGGGAGATGGGTGGGAAGATAACACAAAAAGGAAGAGGCTTGGTGCAACTGCAGCAGGTCAGTGGCTTTCCTTGGTATAAGTCTTCACTCAATATTCACAATCTCATTTCTCAAACAGAGAAATTGCAAGGGGTTCCTGTTAAGTCAGCAGGCAACTTGGTGCTGTAAAGTTTTGAATTTGTGGGTGTGGGTGTGTGTACATGCGCCTTCAAGTCATTGTTGACTCCTGGTGACTGCCTGGACAAATCCCTGTAGTTTTCGGAAATGGTTTGCCATTGCCTCCTTCCTAGGGCTGGCCCAAGGTCATCCAGCTGGCTTCGTACTGAAGGTGGGACTAGAACTCACGGTCTCCCAGTTTCTAGTATGATACCTTAACCATCGCATCAAACTGGCTCTCTAAAGTTTTGAATTGCAACCTCTACAGTTCATTGCAATCAGCCACGTTGAATGGGTCTGAAGAGTACCAAGTTATTCACTCCTATATTAGAAAGTGACAAAAAGGGGAGGAATCTGAGGTGGTTGTAGGGAAGGTGTTAAACACAGAACATGTTTGCTGGAAATCCCATCTAAGCCAAGTATGTTCATTGTGGGTTTCTTTGTCCTTTTTTGCATGTTGATGTCCTTGATTATGATACTTCAATAAGTATATTTCATTTATTGTGATGGCGTTTTAAGATATTGCAGGAGAGAGTTACAGCTATCTAATGCAAAGAGGCGTACTTGGCACCATTGCCAGGTGCTGGTCAAGGCACTGCCTACCATTACATTGGCAAACATTTTTTTGCATTCAGGACCACATTTAGTCGTCAGTGGTCTAATAAAGACCATACTCCTTCCCTCTACAGCTGGCGAAGAAAGGAGGTGTGAAAGGGAAATGTGGACTCTGTTTTCTACGGCATTTATAAGATCAGAAATTATAAAGAATAAGGGGTTTTTTTCCCTCTATCTCTCCCACTAAATTTGATCAGAAGCAGCTTCTGTGGATAAATATGATAGTATGGAAGGTTAATTGCCAATAATTAGAAAGATATCACGCTATAGGTAAAGGTTGCAGATATTATTCTAAATCCAAAATTAGGGAATGAAAAAGTTATTGTACATCTGCTTTACAAGAAAAGACTAGAATGTCTGACTTATTAGCTGAGAAAAAAAGGCAGCCTAGAGGGGTTACGATTGAAGTCTGTAAATTCATGTGTGGTATGGAGACAGTGAGCAGGGACAATATGTTTTGTCCTTCTGTCCAAATACCAAGGGATATCCAATAAAAACATTAGCAGTGTCCTGCTGGATCAGACCCCTGGCCCATCTAGTCCAGCAGCCTGTTCTCACAGGGGCCAACCAACTGCCCAAGGAAGCCCACTAGTCTCCCAGCAGAAGGCCTTCAAAGGCAGCCATCCTGCCCCCAAAGCTAATAGCTTTTGATCCCCATGACTTCCATGAACTGGTCCAACCCTTTTTTTGAAGCCAGCCAAACCTTTAGCCAGCACCACATCTTGTGGTAATGAAGCTGGCTGATGCAAAAGATTAAGTTTGTTGCACAGGAAGTGGCTGTCTTAGCCATCATAATCACCCATACTGAGCCTTTCAGGGTGTGAGTATCATTCAAGAGGAGTATCAGTTGGACAGGCAGAATTTGGATTTGGAGAAGGAATTTGATGGAACATTACATAGGAAATTTGGGAGGGGAACCCGACCTGTTCTTTAAATAAGTCTGATTTAAATAGTCCACTTCTCTATAATTCTGTAACAGTACCTAAATAAGCATGTGCAAATATCATCTGCTCTTATTCTGAATTTGTGATTCAGTAGAGTACCCAGCATATTTGACACCATTTTTAACACCCACCTCCTCCATCACAAAAAGCCAGTTTGGTGTAGTGGTTAAAGGTACCAGGCTAGAAACCAGGAGACCTTGAGTTCTAGTTCTGCCTTAGGCACAAAGCCAGATGGGTGATCCTGGGCCAGTCATTCTCCTTCAGTCCTAGGAAGAAGGAATTGCCAAGCCATTTCAGAAAAAATGCTGCCAAGAAAACTGTAGGGGGCAGTCACCATGAGTCAAAACCAATTTGAAGATACAATTATTTTTTTGTTACTGCCATGCTGCTCACCTCCAAGAAAGATGATCAACACCCAATGCCGCTCCCGCCGCTAGCCTCCTTATTGTCTTCAGCAGCATTCCCCTTATTGCCTGTACCTGGACTGCCTGCCACACCCCACATCCCCTGGCACACCACTGCTGTGCTCTATTCTGCTTCAACGAGTTACTGTATATTTTGTGCAATAATTTATTTTATTTCACTAATGGCACAATTCCCACTCTACTAACATGTCATCCAGTCCAGGTTGAAGTTTGGACAGATATCCATAGCTCAGAAGAAGCTACCCCATGTATTGTTAAAATCTTCTCTTACTGGAATAAATCTTCTCTTACTGGAATGAAATTTCATAGCACTGTCATACCTCTCTTGGAGAGTTCCCCACCTGAAAAAAGGAAGAAAACTGAAGATCAAGCCCAGGAAGAACATGCAGACTCACAGCTTTCAGTAGGTGAGCCAAATGATGCTGTGAAAAACAGGAAGAGAGGATGAATTTAATAGAGCCTGCAGGTTATTGCAGGTCATCAGGCAGAGTGCCTGCTTGAAACAGAGGGTTTGCACAACTAGAGACACATCTAAGGCTTACTAGCAGCCATAGGACATGGGGCCATGCTACAAAATTCATCATATAAACATCATTTTCAAGTACTTCACAATGCAACAAATATGTTTGGCTCCAATGCTCAGCCCATGCTCTAATTCAGTATCCTCAGATCTTGGACCTTCCCATTTCTCGGTATTTCAGGCCATCTGTCCTGCTTTATCTATAATTAATTTGATAAATTGGACTGCATTTCTTCCTTTCTTTCTGTGATGCAAGACTTCATATGCTTGCTTCTGTAAGAGTTTTATTGCTGCTATAGCCATATAGCCTTTATATGGCTATAAATGTGGTATGTAAAGAGTTAAATGTTTAGCTTCCATTGGCAAAGATTATAAATATGAATATTATATGAAGAAGATAAGTCATAACTTGTGGAACTCTTCAGCATGCATGTCATTATAATATGTTTCACTTTGCTTTACATTTTGTGAGGTTGGGAACCAAGAATTCTGCATGTATCAGGTTGGTTTAGATGTGCAAGGACATCCAAAACATTTCATGATATTCTCTGTGGATATCTAAGTCTGTGAGCAAAATGTTCTTAAAGATTATTCCTAAAATTAAGACGACAGGGACCTCTGTTTTCAAAATACACATGCTTTGTTTTGCACTAGACCAATATGGCTTCGCTCTCTCTCCCTCTCTGCAGTGACCTGAAGCCTAACAATTCCTCAGCAAGGCATCTTCTCTTCAGCTGAAGCACTTGGAAAGAGAAAAGGCCTTCCTCTGAGCATCTCTTTACTTCACCTTCTCCATCTGCTGCTCCGGGTAGCCTTTGCTGGGGAGAAGATTCAGAGCAACCTTTTTCCCTACTGTCCAAAATGTGGAGTCACAAATGAGAGAAAATGCTGAACCATCTGGGATAGGCAAAGAGAGTTCTGCTTTCAAATGGCATACATGCCCCTCCCCAGCAAACACTCAAAGCTGCCTGGTAGAGGAAGAGACTAGTGGGCGTGCTGAGAAATATTCTCTCTCTTCCCCTTCCTCCCTAACCCACAACCTGCTGTTAATTCAGCTTCAGTTTTGATATAACTCTAGAAGACTTTCCACCATCAACATTTGTTGAGCTGCTTCGTTGCTCAAGAGGCTTCCTGAACTCCACAGTGCTGCTAGGCCAGAGACATGCAAGCGATCAAATGTGTGGTGGTAGGAGACGGGTATGTACCATTCGTTTGAGGGGCAAGGGTGAGCAGGGAGTGGATCTTTCTTTTTTTCCTCAGCTGCCCCTCTGACAAAATGTATGCATTCTTGCTCTTTCTTGATCTCCATCTTTCTTTTAGAGAGAGGCCATACAAACAAGAGAAAGAATTATTGTTATTTGTTTTCTGGGCAATATGGATGGGAAAGTAATGCTTTTGTTTTTCACATATGTTGCATTAAAAAAAGCCAGCCTGGATAGAACATATATATTGTTAGATAATTGTTAGATAGAGTTTGCTCATAAGAGAAATTATTGATTGTGGAGTTGCCTACCAGAGAACTTGTCATTTATCAAATAGAACATGGCCCTTTCTTTTAGTCAGAACTTACCGAGCCTGCTGCTCTCCAGATGGGAAATTGGGATTGCAACTCCCAGAATTTCCAGTCAGTTTGATCAAAGGCCTAATGCATTTGAAGACCAACAACTTGAGGGAATCTGATTTAATTAGTTTCATTTTGGGGGTTGAATGCTGCAAGCCTGGAATAATGTAACTATCTTTCAAATTATTTAAAATGGAGCTTCCTGCCTATGTTGTATTTTTACTGTACCAATGATCTTGGTAAAAAAGAATAACTTTTCATGGCCATTTTTTGGGGGGGCTTATGAAACTGGTAAAGTATTTGTTTCTATGAAGCCTTGTAAAACTAAGATGAAGGCACCTGTCGCCCCAGAAGGTTTACTTGGAGTGATCATGGATGTCATTTGTGGACTGGGAGCCAGGCACAAAAGCAAACTGTAGTCTCTGAAGAATGCCTCCTAATACAATAGCTGTTGACTCAGAAGCAGAAAGGGGGAGACCATAAAAGACAGATTGGTTTTTAGGATTGCCATGAGGTTACTTTTAGGACAGAGCTGGGGTCAGTTCCTTTGCCAGCTACAACCCTTTCTCAAAATATCTGCTTGTTGGAGAAGAGTGGCCATAATCAGATGCCAGTATGAGATACAAGAAATCAGCATGAGAGAAAGAGAGAGAGGGAGAGGGAGGGAGGGAGAGAGAGAGATTCTTGGTGTGGTTCATGATGTGTGATAATGTATTAAAAGCATTTGCAGTACAAAGAAACTTAGCAGCAGACATAAACTTCACCTCCTTCCTGATAATATGCTCCTGATGACTCAAGAAATTATTTTTTCCATGATTTGGAGTCAGCTCAAAAAAAAAAAAAAAAAAAGAGCTTGGGTGGCCTACATGTAAAGACTGTTCCTATGTCTGTTAACTCAGATGGCAAGTTCTACTAAATTTAGTTTGGGACTTCCTATTAATTGTGCACTGAACTGCAGCCTCAGCTTCTTGTATTTTGGAGGGTCTTGAGCACAAATCTGCTAAGAACAGCACTATCTACACTTTGGAAGAGAAGGGACACTTGCCATGAAGGAAAATCAGCCTGTTCCCTTTATCCTAGGATTTCTTGAAATTATGTCACCTGGGCATGTAGAGACAAAGAGACTTTTCTAGCTTCTGCATTTCACCAGTATCTTTTCTTTTGTCATGACCTCAGTGAGGAAGTTTCCTTGAAATGCTTAACCTCTGTGACTTTAAAAAACAAGTAGGTAGGAGTGGTGGGTGGGGTCATATCACTATTGTTCACGTTTGATTTTCTCCAGTTAAAAAGACCAAGTACTTAATGCTCCTGCAAATGAGAATTATACCAGCCTTTCTGAATCAGATGCATAGATGATCATTCTGTTCTGGCTGAGGATTTGAGAAATTATAGAGTAAATTCAACTGGAAGCTTCCTGTTGAAATCAGCAACACTGGGCTTGATGGCTCAGTGGCCTGGCATGATGGCTGTATTCACAAGATACACTAAGCCACATTCTAGCCATTCATATGTTAATCTAGTATGTTGTGTGAACCTGTCTATGTAATTAGGTAATGGTTCATTCAATGTGTACCCAGAAAATTGGGTTAAATAAATGTACCTTGTGAACAAGTTCTGAATGATATTCTGATGGTGAAATTTCAGTGCCCGACATAGGCGTTGTCCTTTTTGACCTGACAGTAACAGTTGATCAATCACCAGGTAGCCTTGTCTAGGATATGATCCTTGGGCATCACAGGTTGAACACTGGATTGGGTCAAGTCTTTTTTGCCTTCTCACTTTTTTCCCCCCAATGCTACATGCTGGATCATTGTCTTTGGAATTTTCCATTATAGTGGGATTCCCTCAGGGACCAGTCCTGGGTCCTATTTTGTTCACCTATTATACCCTTCTCTTGGGCACCCTGATTCATGATCAGGGTTTTCAATACCATGCCAATGTTATGCCTATGGTACTTAGGTCTATCAGCCTATCTTACTAGGTTTTCATCCTGGATGTCCTCCCATTAACTAAAGTTGAATAGGGATAAAACAGAGATCATTGTGGTTTGGCCTGGTTGTCCTTCCCATCCTTTACTGTCTTCCTCTTTGTTTGTCTCCAGGGCTCCAGATTTCCTCAGTTTTCTCTATCTGAAGCCTTGGAGTCTTGAATGATAATAGTGACCCATTTATTAATCTTACAGCAAATTTCCAGTTGATAAGCATGTATAGGCTCTTGGTGGCTTTATTGATGCTTGCCTTGGTTGTTTCATGCTTGGACTAATGCAATAGACTCCTAGCAAGTGCTCCCACTTCCTCTCTCTGTCCTGTGGTCTTAGTCCAGAATGGTACTTTTGGATTGTTCTGGATCTTTGATGCTATTCTCATGTTTTGGTACACCATACGGCACTTTACTTGCTCCCTGTTTGACCCAGAGCTGAGTTTAAAATACTGGTGCTGGTTTCCTGAGCTTTCTGGTCTCAGGCCCTCCAGTATCTGCTCTTATCCTATAATCCCATCCATTCTTTCTGTTCCTTTGTGCAGGGCTTTCTTTCTCTTTCACATTACAGGATCACTATGCCCAGGATTGCTATTGGGGCATTCTGGGATGGGCCCGGTAATTCTGAAATCAGCTCCCTCTTTTCCTTCGTATCTGTGAAAGTTGGATGGTTTTTAAAAAGGATCTAAGGGCCTCTTTATTTGATTTGTGGATTAGTGTAGGGTTTGATTATTCCACCTTACTCTTTTGCATTTCCTAGAGATAAATTAGTATAAATTAATATTGCCATTCTTGCTGCCTAAAGTTGTTCTGATTATTGAGAAGGCGTAGACAGATGATTGATGGATGGATGGATGGACGGACAGACAGACAGACGCATGCTTTTGGCTGTATTGTAAGATATTGTTAATATGTCTTGTTGTACTGAGTGGCTGTTTAAATTCTAAATATTTGTTCAGTTGCTTATTACATTCTGAGCATTTTTGTATTGGATGAAATGTTTGTAATTACTGTAGTTCCTTGATTCATACCATACCTTGGTACAGATGCATAATTTTAGCATCATCACCACCACCACCACCACCACCACCACCATTCTCATGCAGCTTCTAATGTTCATGTAGGGACAAAATGAGTATAGCCTTTCAAAGCAAATTCCAATTATTGTTTAGAAGATCTACAAATATTTCAGCTGAAACCCAAGGAGGATTATCTAGATATAAACTCCACAGATCCATCCCATTATATATTCGATTAAGAGAACTCAGAATGGATACCCAAGAACAGTTTTTCCAACCTGGTGCCCTCCCAAGATGATGCAAAAATTACTTTTGTCATAGCTCACCATGGGGCAAGATGGATGTCTTACAAGATTTTTTTTTTAAAACCTTTACAGCTAGGCTGCTGCTAAGAAACACATACAGCCTTTTCTTCTATTTCCCATTTAAAAGCCATCAAGATATTGTCTAGACCATGGGGCTGGTGGGAAAGACATTCTAAACTACAATTTCCGTTGGATATCCTATTTGCCCAAAATAGGAACCATCCAAACAGACACATTCATGCTCAACTTCACATGCCTTTTTGTGGCCTCCGGTCTGACCTCATCTTTCACCAGTTTTTCAGAAAGGCCTCTGAACATGGACAAAATTTACTCATTGTACAGGCTGAGAGAAAAGAGTGCTTCTGCGTACTTTGTGTTATCATGCCTCCCACTACAATGTAGAAAAGTGATTTAACAATATGGAATTGCACAGGCCAGCTTTCATCTGTCTGATATCTTCTGGGTATGTTGGTCCACAACTGTGATTATCTGAAGCAAGCATGGCCGGAAATGATGTGAGCTATAGGCAACCGCATCTCAAGTGTGCGAGAGAAAGCTGGCTTAAGCAATTGGGTGACATTTTTTTAAACTAAGGGAAGTGGCAGTTTGCTTCTGGTTCTTCTTGATTCTAATGAATTTTTCTCACTAGCACCCAACCATGGAACAGACATTCCCTGGCAATCTCTTTTTTTCTTTATCTCCTCATGAAGTTGCCTTCACCTCATCCCCATCCATACTTAAGAGAACTTAAAGCTGTCCTTACCTACATCTTGCAGATCTGAAGACATGCTTCCACCCCTCTGTTTTTCTTCTGATATGATACCCTGGGGTATGCACTAAAAAGGAGAAGAAGAGAGCAAGGCATTTTCAGTAATGGTTAACACACTATGCAGTAGCATGTTAGCCATTATCAAAAACACCTTGCTAGATCCATAGGTCCTCTTCATTACTTGTGATTTGTAGCAGATTTAAAATGTTCAATTTGTGGATACCATTATAATAGTGCTATGCAAATCATTTGACTAGGAACTTCATTCATAAGCAAAGCATCCCTCTAAATCTACTCTTGAAGCATATTCTTAAAAAGAACTGCAGTTAATATGCCTTTTTTCCCCCTTTTTCTTCAGAGCTGTAGGTAAAACTTGTCTCCTGATCAGCTATACCACCAATGCCTTCCCAGGAGAATATATTCCTACTGTGTGAGTACGGTACTAGCTTGAGGTTGTTGGATTTGAGAGACTGGGATTCCTGTTTTTCCAAGGAAATGTAACTGTGTTGTGTGAATAATATCAGCAACAACATAAGGTCAAGTTCCCATGAAATAAGGGCATTCAGCATTATAATATTCCTAGATGGGAATGCTAAGAAAAACAAATGCATTTGATTGAGAAATGATTTGTGCCTGTTCTATGCATTTTGGGGATAGGATGATAGATCAGCCTTAACTAACTTGGTGCTCCTCAGATGTATTAGGATCACAACTTCCAGAACAGGAACTGTCACTCCCAATACATCTAGGGAAGGTGATGATAAAGGGACATAGCATTATTTTGGGGTTGCACCCTGGATATTTTCTAATGTACCGATTTAATGTAGAATTTGGCTTCCCATCTTATGTAAAGGATTAGTTTAGTGCCAGTTTAATTGTATATTGCAGGGAACAATTGCTTGAGAAGGGAAGGAACTAAAACAGGATACATAAACACTCATCTGATTTAAAATGGAACATTGTAAGCATCGGCAGAACTTCCATTTTCCCAAAGACAGCTTAGAGATGCTATGTCCTTTTTCTAGCCTTCCAGAAGGGGTGGGGGTGTAAAAAAAGTCAAGATGGCAACTACAACAATGCAATCTAAGCTCTGCTCCTTATGTGCAGCACACATAACAAAGGAGCAGGGCTTTGATTGCACAGGTGTGGTGCCATCTTGACTTTCTTGACTCCTTCCCTGCAGACAACCACGCCTTTCAGACTGCTCACTAGTGCTCCAGAATATCTTTGTCTTGTACTTGTACCAAGGGCCCATGCCCAAGAAAGCACGGAGATGTAGCCACCCTCTGTTTTCTAAGAATGCCTCTGGGCTTCATGCTGCTCCTGAAGGTGCCAGTGGGATTTACAGAATCCCATCTTCCCACTTAATGTTTAATAAAATAAAGTCAAGTGATCCAAAGAGTCGGTACCAAGAGAAATACCTGTTAGCACCCTTGAGAAAGCCATACCTCCACTCCTGAGTTAGGATTTCAGTCTAGTAAGAAGAGAGAGCTCTCTCTCACATGTCACTATAAACTTTGATATCTGTTACAGCTTTGATAACTACTCTGCCAATGTGATGGTTGATAGCAAACCTGTAAACCTGGGACTATGGGATACAGCTGGCCAGGAGGATTATGACCGCTTGAGGCCTCTCTCCTATCCACAGACCGTGAGTCCTGCATTTTCTTTGAAGCATTGTTTCATTGCTTAAGGCCATCAGATATGGACTACAAAAATCCAGATCATCACTAGATGGCTGCAAAGAGCCACAGTTCTCCTTATCTAGTGGACTTCCAGATTTTTTTATTTGGTAGCCTTGCTTACCTCTGAAGAGCTTTGTACCATATTCCTTGTTAGCAAGCACATGGCAGCTTCTACCTAACCTTGGCTGATCTCCAAAAAAACCTATCCAGGATTAGACCTAGTTAGCATTTTGATGAGAGACCATCAAGAAATCCTTAGACTATAGACTAGAGTGGAGATTTTAAGAAGCATCCTGAAAGAAGTCAATGACAATGAGATAGATCCACATCATCACCAGAAGTCAATATTACACTAAAGAAGGTCATCATACCTGGGCCACAAAAATTCTAATTACATTGGATGGTGCCAATGCAACTAATAGTAATGTCATGTAACCTTCATTACAGCCAAAAGACCAGTATGTTTAATAGTTTTACCCATCTGACCCAGGACCCTAGACAGCCTTTTCCCTAATTTTGTAAGATGGAAATAAGACTATCTTTACATTCTTTAAGGAGGTCCTTCAGTATTCCCGGACAAAATCCTCAAGCATCTGTAGCTGATAGTAAGTACTGTATAGCTGAACTATAACCCTCCAATGGGGAAGGTATGATGACACGAAGAAAGCATCTAATTAAGGTTATTCTGAGATGATCTTGATTAGATGAGGTAGATAGTCTTTGTCAGCCTGTGGACATAGCTGTGAACTTGTTAGAAAATGCTTGTAGAAAATGGCTACCACTAGGGCGTGCCTCATCATAAGATAGCTGCTGTGACAAAGCATGAGGCTATGCTCATCTGCATTGTTATTTTCTAGGAATGCCTTACAAGGTTACAGGTGGTGATGTGAACTGGCACTTTGCTTTTAGCATCCCACCTTCTGATTTTTTTAATTAAATAAAAATAAAATCAGGTACAAAGACACATCTGTTCTTTATGCTGCTATAAGCCTTTTTAGTGGAATGATGCAGCCATCGTTCTGTCTTAGGTGAAAGTTCCTTTGCAGAAACTGAGTTATTAATGTAAGAAATCATAATGCTGTCAAGTCTGTATAATACTTCTATATTTGGTGTACTGTTGACATGGTTTCTTTATTTCAAAAGTCCATTGTTTTCAGTAAAGCTTTTCCACAAAATTCAGAATTCCTTAGCTGCATCATGTCATAATTTGAAGAGTAACAAAAATCATTGAACTTTAGAAATATTCATGATAGATAGATAGATAGATAGATAGATAGATAGATAGATAGATAAAGAGTCAACTCAAGGCAGTGAACATACCTATCACTTTTGCCTCCTATTTTCCCCACAACAATTGAATATACTGTTTCATGGGTTATAATGTCCTTTGGCATTTCTGCCCTGTAAAATGCTTTAAGCACTTGAGCAACATGTACTGTATATCAATATTTGATATATTCTGCTTCACAATGTGACATTTTTTCTGGCTGGACCAAACTCTCACATGATTTTTCACATGTCTTTGAATTTTCTGCCTACAGGATGTCTTTCTCATCTGCTTCTCTCTCGTCAGCCCTGCATCTTATGAAAATGTTCGTGCTAAGGTGAGATCATCTGAGTTTTTGTGTGGTACATGTGCAGAGCAAGTGAGGCTGGGGCAGACTCAATCTTGGTATTGGCTGCAGCATGAAAAATATATAGTGATGTTAAAATATTTGGATCCCAATATGATGTATAAATTGGACTGATATCAAACATTTCATTGAAAGTTTTGAATGAAGACTCCTAACTTTTCCCATGCCTGGGTTGGATTCCCCATATTGGCTGGGAACTCTGGCAGTTGAAGTCCAGTAAATCTGGATGAAGGCTGTTTTACATCAACATAACTCTTCCAGTCCATCAGTGGTTGCATCATACTCTACAACCAAGGTTCAGCAACCCTCAGGGTCCTGGCTAGGCAGAGCTGCCCTTCTTTGCAACAGTTCTGGTTTGTCTGGATCCTTCTTAAAAGGGTCTGGGGATTAGGTGAGCTCTTCATTGTGAATTTGTCTTTTTTATGATCTGAGTTGGGTTTGTTTTCAGATGCCATTACATACTTTCATTCTCCATAAATGAAGGTTGTCTGGTTTTAACCCTGTGTGTGCCTCCCAGAGTTACAATTGTGAGAGGGGCAGCTATATAAATTGATCATATATATATGATCAAATTTATATAAATATAAATCAAATTTATAAAAATATAAATATAAATATATAAAATAACTATGATACCCAGAATTGAATGAAGTACTTCAGTGGAACTATTATTTCCCTTGATATGGATATTGTACTTCTCTTAATGTAACCCAAAGTTGCATTTGCTATTTGTTTGTTTATCTGTTACATTTATAGCCCACCACAATCAGAATCAACTCTCCGTGGTTTAGCAGCTACATTATACGCTGTGACTCATATTCAGCTTGTTATCAACTGCTATTCCAAGATCCATTTCCTATGTATTATTACAAACATTTATACCCCATCCAACACCTGGGCATTTGATTTCTAGTCCTTATCTAAGAAGGCTGCATTGGTGCAAATGGCCCACCTGGTTTCTCTTTTACCATCTCCCTGTCCTGCATCACTGACTTTGTGTCACTCCAGTCAAATCTTAAACTTTCTTTTAGTGGTTCCCTGAAGTACGACATCACTGCCCTAGCACGCCCATTATCCTGGTGGGCACAAAGCTGGATCTCCGGGATGACAAGGATACTATCGAGAAGCTGAAGGAAAAGAAGTTGGCCCCTATTACATATCCACAAGGTCTTGCCCTGGCCAAAGAGATTGGTATGTGACGCTGCAGGGAGGGGAAAGTTTGCTAGTTTTGTTTATGCCAGCTGAATTTTGGATACCCATCTTTCTTGAACCAGTCAAATGCAGATAGGCATCCATATCCATTCTTTAGACTAGGTTGGTACAAGTTAGTCTGGGAAAATTATGCCATATCTTCTAGCTTTTCTTCTTTTCTTTGGCTTGTTTATTTTGCCAAAGTATGAACACAACAGGAGGATCAACCTGCACTTCAGCCTTTAGTGACGCTGTAGGGACTAACTCTGATGCAATGTGCAGAAACCTGTGGTGATATAAGGGCTAGAAAGCAGCTGGGAAATGCAGAAAGGCAAATGCATGTCAATATGATCTACCTAGCACACGAACCCTCTTTTTTGATGGAACAGTACACTTTCACCACTATTGAGTGGAAGTCCTATTCATCTATCCTTGAATTGGCAGAAAATATACAGCTGTAAAAAATTGGCATTCCCATTCCAATACCTATCCTGCCTTTATTGTCTCTGTTCCCAATCATTTTGTTCGTTTGTTTTATTTAAAGCATTTATTCGGCCACCCAAGTCAGACTATGTGACTCTGGGCAGCATAGAAAAAGGGATAATTATCAGTCACCTGACTCTCTTCTGGGATTTTAAACACCCTGAGGCTGCCCTTTCACACTGGAGATCAATGGGCAAAATACTACTTTAGCAACCAAGGACAACTTAAGGTTGTCTCAATCACAGTCTGGGAATGAGTTGAAAGCGATGTCTTGGGAAAATGGCAGAACAAAGTTGTTCACATTAAGATCCATCTGGAAAAATGTTTTTCTGTGGAGGGGGGGAAATCACCCAAACCAAACTGGGATTTCTGCCATTTTTCTTCCTTGCAAATTATTTACAATCTATCAGGTATTGCACACATATACAGACCATGAACCACAGTATTATGATCAAGTGAGAAGTTCAAGCACAGGAGACACAGTACATCTGGAATATCTGAAAAAGGTGCATTTTATGTTATGTTCTATGCTGAGAGTACCCAAACATGGCATAGAGGCATTTGCAGACCCCCAAAATCTTTGATAGCACTCAGACCCTCTCCAGATTGCTGAATCATAACTTTTAGTGAAACAGAAGGAGACAGCTGTTATGAGCATAATCACATAAAATGCATTTAATATAATTTTGAATGTGTCTACATTTTGAATTAACATAAGTCAGTGTTGGTTCCTGTCCTGACCTCACCTTCTTTATCCTGGATCCATCCACTTTTTGGTGTGTGGCCCCCAGCACACCTCTAAAATGCATAGTGTGTGGTCTTTGGCTTATCCCAGATCTATGCATCTTATTTATTAGATTATTTGTTACATTTCAGTTAGGGCTATAACTACCAGATATGCACTACAAAAGAGTTGGAGTCTGTCTGGACAGGCCCAGTTGAAGTCCCCATGGCAGGTTTTGTAGGGTTATCTGGAGCAAGTTTGATTCTGTGGCTCCTGAGGAATTGGACAGGGTTCTCCAGGCTGTCAGCTCAGCCACCTGTTTGTTAGATCCAGGAAGTGACCTTTGGTGGAGCCTATGCAGTGGTGTCTGCTTCTCTGAAAGAGGGTGTGGTCCTCTCTGTCTTGAAGGAGGCTACAGTGTACCATCTCCTTAAGAGGCCTAGCAGTATGGGACCATTTTCATCCAGCACTGGATTAAAGCATTACAATTCAATCAAAAGCACAATTCAGATAAGGAGGACAGTAGTATTTGCTCTATGTTGGGCTAAAAGAGCCACAATGCATTAGATAGACAGGGGCAGAAAGTCTTTCCAAGATTTTCATTAGTTGCTCCAAGGAAATGCTACCTTGAATATTTTGGTCCCCAACAGAGGGATGCTCAAGTATTTTGTTCAGTTCACACTTTAATGGGCCAACCAGTTCTGAACTGCAAATCAGAAAGCAGTTAGCTCTTAAATTTCACACTTTTCCTACTTATGTGTACCACATACGTACCACGTATGAAAAATACAAAAATGCATGTATAAATGTGTATTTTGAGAATCTAAAAAGTATTAAAAAATTGTTGAAGAAAATGCACTAAGAAATGTGTATTGAAATGCACATTTTCTGCATTTATAAATAAGATGCATGTGGCCATTTGATAGAAAAAAACATGGCCATAAAAAAATCATTTGTCCATTCCTGTGAATACACTAGAAAGCATACGTTCGTGCTTGCTCACACCTTGGTAGTAGAAGTTTGTTTGTTTGTGAGCAAAGGCAACAATGATCCATATGTAAGGGTTAAGGTGGCATCAGACTTCTAGCAGAGTTAAGATTAAGATTAGGGCTTTAACTCTGAATATCAGAACTGCTGACATTTTCCCCTCCTCTTCTCAACTTTCTGTATCCGGAACTTGCCTTCTATCAGTCGAAATAATGTTGAACCACAACTTCCTTTTCCTGTCCTGTGTACTGGGACATACCAGCAACAGCTGAAAGTCTGCTCTCTTTCTGAAGGTTCTTTAACAGGGCAGGCACTCATGCTTTGGAAAAATTAACTATTTTTCCCTTGTTACTAACACTCCAAGACCTAAGTAGAAATCAGTTGTGAGACACAGGCAGAGTGAGAAAATAGAATGATACAGTGTCTTAGATGGTAATTCTGAAAAATGTTGTTCTTTGGGACAGCAGTTCTATCTTGTTCTCTTCTGGATTTAGGGTTGCTGCCTTTCAACAGAAAAACAAACCTTGGCTTTTCCCATGATCTGCCTGATAATTTAGAATCTGCACATACAATATCAGAAATGCAGTTTCTACTAATTGATGCTGGACATACATTATTTATTTTCTTACTATATCACATCAAAGACATCTAGTTTTATCATATCAAAATACAAGCTGTAGAGCAACAGCAAGTGAAATTTTTGTGTTCATGTATTCCTTATGGATGGCCATAGCCATCTGGTTGGCTGAGTGGTAAAGCATCTACTTAACACACAGAAGGTTCTTGGTTTAGTCTCTGGCCTCCCAGATAGCGATGATCAATGCTTCAGCCTGGAACTCTGGAGAACCATTTATTGTCAGTGCAAACAATATTGAGATAGATCTTGAATGGTTAGATTCTACATAAGGCATCTTTCTATGACAGGGCTTTGGTGTGATCCAGTTAGTCTCTTCTTATATTCTCACATTCCTAAGTAGTGGTGCAGTCCATAGTGATGCCAGACCTGATATCAGGACAAGGGAGGGAAATTCCTCCATTTCCGCCTCTTCCTTAGAAAGACAACTTTCTCTGTTTGCAGATGCAGTGAAGTACCTTGAATGTTCAGCACTCACCCAGCGTGGCCTGAAAACAGTGTTCGATGAGGCCATTCGAGCAGTTCTTTGTCCACAACCTACAAAGACAAAGAAAAGGGGATGCAATATCCTTTAGGGGTAAGTATCAAAAGATTCCTGCTTGTGCTTTCATCCAGAAGTCATCAATACTTCTGGACAGTACAATGTTTCCTTAGCATAGAACTTCAGAACATTGGAAAGTTTATAATGGGCTATTTTTGTGATTCTAGCATGAAAAAAGTACAGTATATGGTTCCATCAATTTGCTATGGAAAAGCTGCTTTGATTTAATGACCCAGACATCTGCTAACTCATCCCTCCAAACTTTACAAAGGACCAATGTATATGACAAGGTTGGATGATATAAACCTGAGCCTAGAACAAAGGACTCAGTATAGTTTGACATGAAATTTAAAAAGCCCATGTGCTTCATTGCACACATAATCTACACATAAGTTTTACAACATGGTGCTCTGCAGATGGGTTGCATTCCAACACACTGTGCTAGACTCACCACGTTTGATCAAGGATTGCCAGTGAAGCAGTGGATGGTAGCTGGCCCACAGAGATGTATCACTGGGCACAAAAACCCTTTCAAAGTTCTCCACTCAATTTATGGACAGTGAAGTTGGTACGGGTGATTTTTCTAAATCTCTCCAGGGAAGAGGAACAACTTCTCTTTAGACTTCCCCTTAGTGATGACAGTCACATTGCTATTGCAAAAGTCCCAATGGAGAAATTGTCTTGTGATATATTTCCCCAGGATTTAACTGAAGCATGGAACATCAGAGAAGCAGCAGATCACTGGAGAGATGATTGTATAATGAACAAGACATTTATACATAGACATGCGTACACCTTGACCACCTTTTCAGTAAATAAATGCAAAAATATTATGGGAGATTTTAGGTATATTTCATGTATACTGGTTGGTCTAAGACTGCAATAAAGCTTATGTTATGCTATGTTATATTGTACCCATGAAAGTATCTTTAAATTATCTTCTTTCAGAGAAGAAAGTACTTTTTTATTAAATCAAATGAGACCAATTGGTAAAAAAGTGCAGGAAAATTCCTCTGTTTAGCACTATGCAGGTTGTTCAACAGAATGTTTTTGGCAGGAACAGAAAGTATATTTGTGCTTAAGTATAAGACCAGCAGGGAGTAACATTTATGTAGGTAGTCTGGAACACAACTCAGCACCCTGGAATTGGGAGAGGGGAGAGATTGGAGCCCTTTCTCTCATTTCATCTTGAACATTCAGTGTACATGTGATGGGGAAAAGAACATTGTGCTGCTGTACCCCAGCATTGATACACTTTATGGCAGTGTTGTCCAAACTTGGCCACTTTAAGATGAGTGGACTTCAACTCCCAGAATTCCCCAGCCAGCCATTATAATTATAATAATTATTAAAATTTGAATAGTTATCTGGATTTAATTTATACCCCATATATATTTTTTCCATGTAGCTGTTTCATGGGTAATTTATCACATTTCCCCATCCTCCACCTTTTGCAGTATAAGGCAAAGAGTTTGCCTATGACATTCTAATTGTTTTTTAAACATTCAAAAAAAATTAAAATTCCTTTAACAAGCTAGATCATGGATGCAGTACTTATCCCTCCTCCCCAATACCACCACAGATATAATTAAACTATAACTCTGAGCAGCCAAAGTCAACATGGCTATCAGTGAAGAATGCCTGAAGATGCAGTTTGGCAGTCTATGGCGAATCCCAGGTGACCCACCTCTAGCGTGAAAAAGGATCTCAGATAAACATGTGCCATTCATCTGAATGATAACATTGTCCATCATTCAGTTCAGGAAAGTGCAGACAATATGTGGCCCTACAAATACTGAATTGCAACTTCCATTTTCCATCATTGGCTAGACACAAAGGGACTCCATTTGGAGGGCCAGATATTGCCCATCTTAGTGTTAGAACAGTGTTGTCCAAACTTGGCCACTTTAAGATGAGTGGACTTCAACTCCCAGAATTCCCCAGCCAGCTGATGTTCCATGGCTGGCTGGGGAATTCTGGGAGTTGAAGTCCACTCATCTTAAAGTGGCCAAGTTTGGACAACACTGCTTTATAGCAACATGAAGGAGCTCTGCAGCACGCTAACATTCTGCACAAGCCTACTTTTCATAACAATTTTACTGAATGCTAATGCACCAATAAAGGTCATGAGCATCAGCTCTATACAAGAAAATCCTACAGTAAAATGTTTTCACGCATAGGCACTGTGTTCGGGATCCAGCTGCTCCATCTTTTTCATTTGCTTTTCCCACTCACGCTCCCACCCTCAGATCTCATCCACCTACCACCTTTGGTTAGCATTTCATTGTTTTTGAGTATACCCCATCCTTATTGTATTATTCCGGGACTTTTCCATTAGCTATATAAACCCTTTTAAAATATTTAGTACTTCTGCAAACCCTAAGATTTTTCCAAGCCTGATGACAACATTTGTACTCCAGCCCTCTTCAGACAGATCTTTATTAAGCAGCAGGATATTCACTGCTCCATTCACCCTCAACAGCTAATGAAGTTGCCCATGTAGTTTTATGAGGCTGAAGCTAGAGGAGAAGGCTTCCCAGGGCAAAAGTACCACAACTTTGGGATTCAGTTGTATAAAAGGGTAATGTTTTCCTAGGAGCCAACTTTTGCTGGATTTCTGGGCTGGTATTTGTGGTAGCACAGTAGATTTTTGCCAAATGAAGAGGGTTGATCTGTACCCTTTCTTTTTTGTATAACAACAAACCAGTTCAGGGATCCATTTACGTTGTGAAAGTGGCCCCAAGTCTGCCATTTTCTCCCCTGTTCTAAAGGAAACATGGATCTTAAAGGCTGCCTGCAACTATCTACTGCTTCATAAAGAGTGCAGAATATAACTCCTTAGAGCAGTTTTCCCAAAATTGGTCAACCCTCCAATGCCCATTATAGCCATAGCTAAGAACTCTGGGTGTTGAAGTCCACGTATCTGAAGGAGTTGCAGAAGACTGTCATATAGCTAACAGACTATACAATTTCTCTCTCTCTCTGTCTCTCTGATACAGAGTCTGGATTCTGGTGCTTCACCCCACAGACCTTTCTCTGGACTCTGAAGAGGGGATGAAGCGAGACGACTTTAGCACCTGCTGAATTTTTAATCCTGTTCCACCCTGAATAGCCCAGTGCTTCCACAACTAGCTATTTGTTCACCTAAAAAAAAAATCTGAATGTATACATTACTTCATTCTTAATACGGTGCCTTCCAGTATGAATTGCTTTTTCTTTCCCCTCTAGACCTAATCTGTGGCTATTGCTTAAAAAATAAAATGCAGTTATGGCAATATGTCCATTAGTGAACGGGCAAAGCACTATGAAAGCTTTTCAAAGGCTTATTCGCCTTGCATATATACTTTGCAGGTCCAAACAGTTAATGACTCCTGTTGATCTGGGCTGACGGTTTTTTAATGAATATTTTCATTTGCCTTCTGAATATGTTCCCTAAATTTCCCCAGTGCCAGTTTCCCTCTTGGTATGGAAGTGTGTATGGGGTTATTTCTTAATTATTTATTTCCTCTCATCTTTCTTCTCTCTCTCTCTCTCTCTTTCTTTCTTTCTTTTTTGGATGGTAAACTAGTACCATAAATGAAACTCTTCCACTATTATAAAAAGCAAAGAAAAATATATATTGTCAGGAAATAATTATTGTTTTTAGTTGAGTGAGAAGTCAAAATGGTATTGAGGTAATTGAAGGATTATGTTCAGCATTATCCCCATGCTCTATTAACACATACAGACCACAAAATACATTGCTTTTGAATAAATGTTATAGAATATGGGAAAAGACTTTGCTAAGTAAAGTGCTGGGTAATACAGTAATAGATAATGTGCTATATGAACTTTCATTTTTTTAAAGTCATTTTTGTTCTGAAAAAATTATGCTTCATCAGTACTAAAGAGCTCTAGCATGTGAGTTTTGCTTTCTGTAAATTTTTCTCCTACATAATCTATCTGCTCTTACTACTGATCACTGCACTGCAAATAAGACTCAATGACAACATAATAATAAACTATCTGCTCCTATTACCCATATCTTGTATGGGTGCTAATACACATTTTCAGAAATGGGTGGCTCAGATGCTGGCTTTCTGTTACTTATTGAGCAACCCATCTCCTCTGGCAATATTATGAGGCCACAACTGATGAAACTCATTCCTCATAGATCCTGAATGGGAATTTAGACTGGGTGCCATTACTGAGGAGTAATGTTCCCTTGGTAGACACTATGATCATTAGAGGACATGATCCCAATTCTTAGCACATAAGATGTCACTGTCACTTTTCCATAATTTCACTGTTGGGTTTCCCATTCTGTATTGTTCCTGTAGCCATTTTGGGATGTAACCTGGGCTTTTAATGATTTTGGAGAATGCTAACTTCTTGCTACATTTTGTTTTACCAGTGGGTCTTCTGGGAAGGCTGGTTGTTTGCCTTCTACATCCTTGCCGAATGTCTCTAACCCTCCACCCATCCACCAAGTTGCACTCCTAATTTCTTCCCAGTCTTCTGTCTTTCAGGAAGCTTTTTAATGAGGTTCTGAGCTAAGCCAGGATGCCTACATGTTGGTAGTGTTGCAACAATTCTAGTCTAGAAGTGCAAATATTTGTTCATGTTAGATAAGTTGCGCGGCAGAAACAATGCGACTCTTGACAATATATAATTGCATGGCAACCTACTAGATGTGCAAGAACCAAGTGAACAGGCCAAAATGAGTGATGTGATTAAGTCTACATCAGCCATATCTTTGTGGTTTAACAAATGGACAGTGCTCCAAACTGTGTTGCTATAGATTTGCCTATGTTTCCATCTGTACCAAAGATTTTGACATTTTTACAATTCCTTTTATGGAAGAGTCCAGTACACCAAAAACATTTACTAAAGATGCTATGCCATGTGCAGTACTATTCTCAGTGTCTTATAACTCTTATAACATTTAGACCACCAAGCCAATCTAATCTGATTGGGATGACTTTAGATCAATAGGTTCCGCATTGCTTTTTTCTAGAACCTCAAGATCCTCCAGCTGGAACCAGATGTGAAACTATGGCTTGAAGATGATGGATTAGAGCATGCTGGCTGGGTAATTCTGGGAGTTGAGGTCCACACATTTTAAGTTGCCATGGTTGAGAAACACTGGCTTAGAGGACAGGCAATTACCTGCTATAAACCATGACCCATGCACTTGCATTATTGATATATTCAGTCATAAATCAACAACTGTGTAATTACAGTCTAAACTAGGAGGTAGAGAAAGATTCCTGTTAAACAATTCTTAAACAATTAGGAGTCAGAAACTTTTTCAAACCATCCAGTGAGCTACAAACAAATCTTAATTTAACTTTGCCTTATCCCTGATATTAAGAAATGCATTTCGGCCATTCTAAAGGATATTTGAGTTCTATAAATCTGTCTTTCTGACATAAAACATACCAGAAACTAAATTAGTTTCACTAAGAAATCTCTGGTCTCAACTTCCTCATTCACAGTAAAAATTCCTGACCTGCTACAGTATGTGTGACAAATAGATGGTGTATTGTATGAGTGGGATGGTTGGTAAGAAGGAAGACAATCTTATCCTTTATTTCTTATACACCATGTTGTTTTGTCTCAGCGGGCTCACAGCTCTCTCCTATCCAAAAAATGGTGCCAAAGAGCATAAATGGTTATATGTTACACAAGCCAATGGTTTTGGCAATTAGTAAATCTGCATTATTAGGGACATTCTTAATTTAGGGTGTGGCCCTTGTCTTTGCAGTGGTTTCCTCCTGTTGAAGTGCTTCTGGGCACCCCCAAGGATTGGTGCAGATCTCTGCTGCTATACCAATATCCCTGCTTGCACTAATCAGCAAGCAAGAAGCAGAGACAGAAATGGAATGCTGAAAGGAGCAAGGAGGAGACAGAATGAGTCACCTATCAAAACTAATAGCCTACAGGTTGCTAAAATAAAACTGATGAGAGCTCTCCTTACATGTAATAGAATTGGCAGCTGTTGGCACATCTATTACTGGATGGTGCTAAGGACCAGGAAAGGGGCATGGCATTAAATGATGGTCAGTAAGATATATTGTTGAACACCTTCCCAAAGGAACCACTTTCCCATAGCTTTATTGCCACAGACTTTATCACCCAAGACAAAGTTCAGAGCAACAGATACAATCAAGAAGTCACTGAGATAAACACAGATAAACTCAGAGGTATGGAAGAAGCCCACCCAGATAAACACAGAGGTATGGAAGAAGCCCCTTCTAACTCTCAAAAAATCATTGTAGAAAATTATACCTATAGGGCATTTTACAGATTAACTGCAGTACCAGTTTGGATGCCATGCCTAGCCTGCTGTGCCAAATAGAATATATTCGACATGGCTATGTTCTTTTTCATGTGAATAAAATGATAGGAGGACTGTAATTCAGTGGTCAATTACATGTTTTGCATGCAAAAGTCACTGGCTGAATCCCCAGAATCTCCAGCGAAAGATGGGAAAGCCCCCTGCCTTAAAATTTGAAGACCTGCTGCCCAGATGATTTTGAGCCAGAGGGATCTATACTATACCCTCTTGTTGTAAAGTTGGACATAAACCAAATATCCCCAAAATGCAATAATGTTGGATTCAGACATTATGTTCAGCTATGGATTACTTGCCTATGATTTTATCAACAAGCCACAATTGTCCTAAGCTCCAGGGAGCATTTTCATCCTATGACATTGTCAAGACTTTATCCCTTGAGATCATTTGGTGAAGAAAAGGAAAAGAGATGACACTAAGTGTGCTGACCCTTCTCTCAAAGTCCTCCTGCTAGACTACCCCAAAGGATCCCAGCTGTGTTTGGTGGGGAATTATGAGTTGTTCTATTCACCTTCCTTTGATCACAAGTAGAACTTCTGTGGGATCTGGATTATAAATTTTCAGATGATGAGATGCTTTTATGTGCATTCAAACAGATGTGAGTAGAACCCCCTATGGACCGCTCCACTCAGTAGAAGGAGGTCAAGAATGTTGGAGAGACAACTGGACAAAATCATTGTATGCTTTTGAATTTCCAAGGTCTTTTCATCTTGTAAAGCAGTTAAAAAGAAAAAAAAGATGGGAAGGAAAAATAGTGTTAAGACCACATCTGATTACAGTTTTAGATGGAATGGGGAAATCGAGTATGGTTATAGAGATTCCACATAGGCCTCTCTCAAGATTTATGGGGGGAAATGACCAAATAATTGTTTTTCCAAACATACACCAGTTTGGGGGATCCGGATGTTGGACTTAAAATTATTTGCATCCTTTTTTTTTAGATGTATATATCCCTCACTAAATGGAAAGCATAATGCAGTTCAGAAGAAACTTGAAAGACAGCTCTAATTAACAGCTTCTGAACCTTTTCCTTTTTCTTTATATTCCATCTCTAAATGGAGCAGAAAACAACATAATCTCACACTTGTTAAAATAGGAGATGGAGTAGTTTTACCATTCTGGCAAGGTGTAGCTATCAAAACATTAAAATGCTATGTTAATGGACATCTGAAAACAAACACAAAGCTAAGCTCTGTTCCTCATTCCTGTGGAATAGTTTCTAGTTGCCATCTGAACCTGGTGGCATAGTGGGGAATGTACACTGCAGTATAATCGCAGAAAACAAACTCCCTTGAGCAAAGCAAAAGAAGGTGGGCTGGAAGCAGGAGATGAAGGACAAACTAGAAGCTGGAAAGAAAAGGAAACAGATAGGCAGAAGCAAAAGAGGTGGGTGTTGTTGATCTCTACGTAAATGCCAAGGGAATCAAAAGGCAGATTCTCTGAAATCATACACACACGTATAAATCATGTAGAGAGGCAGAAAAAAATAGCTGACTTGTTCTGTCCTTCTGCAATGGCACATTTAGGTGGCTCTGAACATAATGGTCTTACAGGACATCCTTCACTTAGATAATATATTTACTTACTTCAAAGGTGAAACAGACAATAAATATGCTACCCTTTACGTTCTCCCATCCTGTGGTTTACAAGTACCATTTTCTTGATTTTTTTGGGCAAGGGGGATAATATTAAGTTCCTTGGTAAAGAGAATAGTTAAAAAACTGAACATGCTTAGGATTTCATATTTAAGAATTATGTAATTATCATAATGGCAGATTATCTATATAATCAAACACTGAAGCAAAAATCTCCCTCTTCAGATGCATGAGAACTACATCCTATAGTAAAGTGGATTGGGGCAGGGGAGCATTATCTATTATCAAATGTTCAAGGTAGGGCTATATTTTAGTTTCCTAAAAATAAGTTGCAATTCTTCAACCTCTTTGTCTTTACTGCTTCTGAAAATAGAGTAATCAGAACAAACTTGAGGACTCTTATATTGTTATAAAGATAATGTATCCAAATCAAGCTTAATTCCATGTTGTTTTTTGCTCAGCAATAAAAAGTAATTTGCCATTGCCATTTTTCCAACCTAGCCCATGGCTTGGTATTCTCTGGTACTCTCCCAACCAAGTACTAACCAGGTCTGACAAGTTTAGCTTCTGTACCCAAGTCAGCCAGATATTGCTACCTAATGAAACAGTTCTCCCAATAGTTATGGTATAGCTAATCTGTGATAAATGATCAGGAACTATGAGAAAAGATGAAAACAAGGTCCAGTTAATTCCACATTATTTTTTTAAAAATTGTAGCCATCAGCAGCTAGTCCATCTGGAATTGGCCAGAGGTCCACCAGTGAACTATAGTGTCCTCACCCAAAATGGTCACCCAAGATAAACCAGAAGGCAACAGGTTCTAGAAACCCAGATATGGCAAGTTTATTATGAATTAATCCACAGGGTAGAATAGTGTGGGGGGGGGGGGGGGACACAAGCATTGTGCTGAAACAGTGCAAGCTTTGCCCCTGTTATACATGCATTATATACAAAAAGGGTGGTGCCTGCATTGCAACAGTGTGATGTTTGTTTCATCAATTTGACAAATTATTTGATCCTGTAGATACCTCTGAATATAATTATAATTCACCTGTACTTAACAACCTGGAGCTACGCACATTTTTGATATCTCATGAACAATGCTTGGATGCTGTAGGATCTGGATGGGTGAAATAAATTCAGATTAAATCTTCTAAGGTGGAATTGTTTGTCATCAATAGTCATTGGGGCAATCTAATAACATTTTTCTTGGCAATAACTCTGGATGGGACTATGTTGGTTTAGGACTCAAGATTTCTCCTGGCCTGAAAGCTCCTGCTTAAACAGCAGGTGGAAGTCATGACTGGGGGAGATTTTCTCCAGCCTTAGCTATCTGGACCAACATGCCCTGCAACAACAATGTATACCTGGATCACAATTCACCTGGAGTATTGCAATGCACTCTGCAAGAGGTTGCCTTTGGAGACAATGTAAAAGCTACAGCTGGTACAAAATGCAGTGCCTAGATTCCTGGCAAGACAACTCCATCAAGTTAAAATAATAATGATTCTGAAATTGCTACATTGGTTCAAAGTACTTTTATCATCTCCTTAATAAAAAGGAGCAATTGCCCTGATTGCTCCATCAGGATTATCATTCTGGAGCAATGAGGTATAACATGCCTGTCATCTCAGAGGTTCTCTCTACCACCACCCACCACCAAACTGACCACATGCAAAAATGTATCTGGAGGAGGCTTGCTAGGAAAATAGAAAAGGAGGTCCCCCAGTCTTAGCAATTTTGTCTTGGAAAGTGAAGACTCAGACTAAGTGTGCAAATAAACTTGCAGATGATAATGCCAGGTGGCTATTCATATGCACCCTTTTCTCCCCTCCCTTATTTGGGAACAGAAATTGAACCTGTAAATCTCCAGTTTGCCACAGTCACTTGTTTGCTCCAAATCAGGGATCTCCAGTTGCCAGCTTTAGAACAATCCAGGATCTTAAATCCATTGCATAATATGGTTTTAAGATCAAAACTTGTTCCAAAGCTGGTAACCATAGCTTCTTTTTCAGATGAAACAGGAAATTATGATAAAATGAAAGGGGACAGAAGAGACTACATATCTCAGTTTATTAATCCAAAGTGTGGTCAGACAAATATGTCTGCTAAATGCAAAATGCAACCCAATTGTTTTTTAATAGTCCATCCATGGAAGCATACTCTGCATATGAGGAGCAAACCTTCGAACATTTTAACTGATAACCCTAAAAAGGATTAAAAGCAGCTAAGAATTCAACATTTATTTACATATGATTTTGCCCAGAACATCTCAGGCAATCACACAACTGTTTTTCCACATAGCACATCTGCTAATCCTTGCTGGGGGGGGAGGGGGACAGTCATAGCACATCTGCATGTTAAAATATTGACAATTGTCAACTTAAATATTACAGGAAGCCTAATGAACCATTAATACATGTCTTCTTCATTTACAACTTATAAATGATCATTAGTCTGGGATGAATCTCCTCTGGATATTGTTGCTGCAGAATAATAAAAGAGAATGCAGAATAATATTGGTTAGATTAAGCAAGACAATCAATATATATCTTATTAAATATAAGTGGAAGAAGGAATTTAGGGAAAAAAAACCAAATTAATATACATTGTAATCCTGGATTTACATTTTGAACTGATTATGACTTTTATTACTGCAGTTAGAGAGACTAGAAATACAAAGCATTTGCATTAAATATCACTTACAAAAATGCTCCCCCTCCCCCCCCCCCCCCCCCCCGGGCTCGGAAGACACATATAAACAAGTTGCATAACACCAAATTAAGAAAGGCCAAAGCATATTTATGAATTAACAAGTGGGATGGTGGCTTGTAGAGGTAGGAATGGCATCATTGACAGACACAGCAAGCATTTCTGAATGTACAAGTCTGTAAAACTTCACAGAAATCTTGAGTGAAAAAACACAAATAGAAATCGATAGGCTCTGGGCAAGAAATCCAGCCTTCGCAATGAATGCTTAGCATTAGCCCAGCTTCCCTTCTTCTCAGCTACAGAAGCATCCCTGAGCTTCTTTCCATATTTCTCCCTTTCCCTTTTTTTCTCCAGTTACCTCTCTCCTCTATTTCCTGCTCTGTCACCATCTGTTATAACTGCACTCTTTTGCACACCCCCTCATGTCTCCTTTTTCCTTCTTACACCCCCTCATTTCCCCTCTTCCTCCTCCCCCCACGCTATTTCCTTCTATCATAATCCCTCTGTCACTCCGCCGATCTCTCTCTCTCTCTCTCTCTCTCTCTCCCTCTCTCTCTCTCCTTTTCCTCCTAGCCCTGTACCTCCTCCTGCCTGCTCCCTCTAAATCGATGCCGATTGGCTGGTGGCACCCTTCCCAGGCGCAACTGACATACATCTTGATCTGCCTAACCCTGTGAGACAAGCAGCCCCCCTCCACCCACCCTCTCACTTCATTCAGCAGAAGGAGAGCCAGGCTGGGCTCCACTCATTAGATGCTAGAAGACAGCCTTCTTACCTGCAGTGGCCACGGAAGACCAGGTGGGAGAGTATTAAAGGCAGGCAGGCAGGCCGATGGGGGAGCAAAGGGGCCAGGAGAAGGCATGTCACCCCAGGAAGAGCAGCCAAAGGAAGGAAAGATAACCAGGTGCCTGAAAGGGAGAAAGAAAGTCAAGGAGATGTAAAAGACTGTGGATTCAGGCATTCATTTTCTATTTTTCTTATTTAAAAGAAAGAGGAAGAAATAAGAAGATGAAATATCATCCTGGGAAGTGAAGGCACATATCCATTTGTTGAATCTGTGAGTATCGGGCGCAGCCTCCTGTTCCTGGCTGTTCCTTCACATTCAATTGCATGCAAAAGTTTACTTTGACAGCCTGGGCAATTGATGCCCTCTCCTCCATGCCCCTCCCTCTTCCATCCCCTGCAGATAAGTAGGGTTTTTACTTTTGGGTTTTCTTCCTAACATTCATTAGCTTTGAGCTAGGGAGTAAAGAGGGCATGGTGGGATGAGCTGCTGGGGCACTGCTGCCTGATCAAGTTGACTCTTTTGTCATTGGCTTATGTTTTCCCAGATCTGTCAGTTACAGCTACCTGTTGTCATTCATTTAACACTGTAATGCAATTGGCAACTATCTGCTCCAGCAAAGTTCCTTGTCTTTTTAAAGGGGTTTTCCCTGAATAAGTGGAATGTAGGCTGCAATCTTGGAATTGTAAAAACCTTTAGGACAGAAGCTTGATCTACAGAGTAGCCTGGTGGGGGCGGGGGGATTGGTTTAGGTGGGATATGACAATTTTATTTATTTGTTTGTTTGTTGTTTATTTCCCAGTTTTATGTCCTACCTATTTCTTCACACTCATGACAGTTTACAAATTGGTACCCCCGATATAAATTATGGGCAGTGTGGAGGTAGTCATGATGACATGCAAATTTCAGAAATGGATTTCAAATCTTTTTAGATAAGGTTTCTCTGAGGAAGGTAACAAGAGAGCCAGTTTGGTGTAGTGGTTAAAGGCACCAGACTAGAAACCAGGAGACTGTGAGTTCTAGTTCTGCCTTAGGCATGGAGCCAGATGGGTGACCTTGGCCAGTCACTCTCTCTGAGCCCTAAGGAAGAAGCCGATGGTAAGCCACTTCTGAAATTGATGGCAAGAAAACTGTAGGGACTTGTCCAGGCAGTTACTAGGAGTCAAGACTGACTCAAAGGCACCAAAAAAAGGGGGAGAAGGGGAAGGTAATAAATATCCATTGTCATATCAAACACACTTATGCACATACAGCATGTATCTGCTGAAATTTTTCAAAATTGTTGACTCTGTTCAGAGACTGATATGGATGGAAATCCTTGGGTTTTCTTTTTTCAGCTGCATTGCTAGGTAATTTGGAATAAAGAAATTTCTCTCTACAAGTCAATGACAGTATTTTCTCCACTGGGGAGGATAGCGTTCTCACATGCAGAAGTTCAGCCTTCTGCTCTTGTTTATTTTTCTATTATGTAAAAATATAGCAAAAGTGTGTTGAGGTTCCAAAAGAGTGCCTGATATTTTTTTAAGAAACTGATACACAAAATGGAGCCCAATAATTGTACACATAAACATTTACAAAGAACATGGACAGCTGAAGCATCTGTAGCAAGTAGCCAGAGTGGTGTTGCAACTCATACACTCATAATTTACTCTCCACAAAAGCTCCCCAAAATCATATTTATCTATGTGGTCATCAGGAGTCAAAAATGACTTGATGGCACATAATCAATCAGTCAAAAGCTTATAGGTCTGTCTGCACAGACAGACAAATACCTTATCATGGGTTAGTTCTGATTGAAGAGCTCTATAAACATACCTGATTTTCACCATTTTGGAATTTTTCATATGTCGACTTGCGGGAGAGGGCAAGATAAAGGTCTGGTTATTACTGATTTGTACCTTGAGATCCAAATGTCTTTCTTTAAGGCCATGCTTTATTTCTGAGACATTGCATGTTCCTAGCAATTAAGCAGTCATTGTTTTTCTCTGGAAAACAAGAAATTTTTTCCTACTTTTGGTACAGCTTGAGGCAGTTAGAGATGTTCCCTAAGATATGGCTGACAATGTGCTTAGTGTTTCTTTAATGAGCAGCCACACTGCTGGATTTTCAGGGTTTACTTTAAAAAACATACTGCTATTTGTGCACTCCGCAGTCTATACTAGTTTAGACCATGCTTTTCTGCATAACGTTCCCATTTCTAAGCTAGGTTTCCAGCTCCATTTCTGGCACTTTGGAAAATATCTTTAAGATTCCTCTCCCAGAAAGCTCCTTACTTAAATCTGTGTGTTATATCTCAACTCTAGCACTTATACCCATGTTTTGAACTGCTGTCACCACTTACAAGTTCTTCCTAATGTTTCCCAACAGATACTTCCCATTAAAATCAACAGAGATAAAATCCAATTAAAAGCAATACAGATTCAGAAAGTAAAATGCTTTCTTCAATAAGTATGACAACAAGCCATCTTCTATTACTGAGAGTAACCACATTAAAGCTGCATAATCTGAGACCTAAGGATATATGCAGCCATTTAAAGTTTGGGAACAGGTGGCTCCCAGATCCTTTTTAAAAGCTGTACCCCCAAAAAAGCTGGGCATTGAATGTAGCATCTTCTGTATGCATAACAGTGCTCTGACAATGTGTCATTGGTCTTCCCCTCAAGGTAAGCTTATGAGAAACCCCCTAAAATTGCTACTTCTTAATGCTTTGGTTCAAAAATCATGATTTCCATTTCTTAATGGAAATTTGTAAGAGTTTCCAGGTTAAAAAATTGGCTAACCATGGTTAGGAATACCAAATCTTCAGTTATATACATTCATCTTCCTATAAGTTCCAAAATGAGAAATAACAACAGAAACAGGTACAACTACTGTCTGAATGTATAAGAGTTTTAAGTTACAGATGAGTGGGAAGAGGGAATGTCCTACAGGCTGCCTATATAGTTAAGGGAAACCTGCAACTATCATTCCATACCTTCAGAGTTAGCTGCATTGCCCTAGGATAATCCATCCTTGCAGACACCAGATTCACTTTTTCGTGAAGGAGGTAGCAAAGGATAAATTAACTCAATATAAGTCCAGTACTTAAGTCAACGAATTCAGTGAACGATGACCATTCGAAAAGAAAAAGCAATTTTTTAATTGTGAGCGACCCAGAGTCACCCTCTGGGGGAGATGGGCAGCTTATAAATGTAATTAATTAATTAATTAAATTTCATACGGAGGCAAACTAAATGCTTATTAATTGTTAAGTGAATACTTGGCAATTGTGATGTTTTGTATTGGTTTGTCATTGCATGAAGACAACTTCCAACCTAGTTAAGAAATAAAAAGGGAAACGCAGGAGTGGGCTTCTGTCAACCTTTTTTCAGTCTAAGGGAAAGTCAAAGGTGAGGATAGAGCTTGTTACATATGTAGCAAGTTGGGACACATAGCTAAAGATTGTCGAAATCACCTATGGCAAGAAAAGAATGTTAAAGGGGGAACTTTGACCTTCTAAAAAGGAGAGAGGAATGTGAGGGAGTGATGTTGGAGTTGCTGCCTGTGCTTTGGAAAGGTAAACTGCAGCCAGGCAGAAACACTTCTCACCCCATTTCCCTGACTACTTACCCTGGTGTTTTCAAGGACATGTCGACATCCACAAGCAGCCCCAACCCCATCCAGGATCTTAGCTTAGAAAAGCAAACATTAAGACAGGATGAAGGAGGAGGTGGGTGTAGAGGGTGTGTGTGTAAGAGGAAATGTAACAAGCAAATAGCCAACAGACGGGGAAGCAGAGGCAATGTCTAAAGACTGGCATGCTGAGAGGTGTGTGAGAAGGAGGCTAAGCAGGAACACAGAAGCCACTGGACAAGAGTCTTCAGGTTTGGCTAGCTCTACTCCTAGTATGGGGGTGGGGGTATAGGTTAGGGATACAAAAATCCATAAAGTAAGCAAGGATGAGGACATAGAGGTATTTTTCACTCTGTCTGAATGGGTGGCAGTGTCTAGTATAGCCATAAACCCTTATTAAGTGCTTTTCACCCACTCTTGGTGCTCCCTTGACTAAATAAGGGTGAACTAAAGTCCATCTGCTTCCTGTACCAGCTAAACCCAAAACAGGAATTCCACTGACCTTAGCTTGTATTGTTAGTTCTGACCCCCTGGGGGTTTTCAACATGGTTCTCAGAAAGGAATGTGGAACTCTCACAAAGCTTCAGCAGCATATCTTGGTGGAAGTCCTGCCTGGAGCTTGAAGCTTTGCTGGGAGAGACGGGGAAGGGGAGGTGGAGGTGACCTCTAAAGACTGGCAGGTATTGCAAACAGTCAAGAGGACGAGTACGCAACTGCCAAGTCCACAGGTTGTGGTGAGCAGCTTATCTTGGTGGGAGTCCTGCCTGGAGCTTGGAGTTTTGCTGGGAGCTCAGTAGCCACTAAAAGAGGAACAGGCACACTAAAGCACCCCCTTATCTTAACTAGTGCAAGAATATATGGAGATGACTTAAAGGTTGTATGCCACTCTACAGACTTTACAAAATTTATATATTTATACAGACTTTACTATAGTCTGTATATAGTCTCTTGCCTGCTTGTGATAGCTGCCAGTCTTTAGACATTACTTCCACTTCCCTGTCTCTCCCAGCAAAGCTTCAAGCTCCAGGTGGGACTCCCACCAAGATATGCTGCTCACCACAACCTGTGGTCTTGGTAGTTGAATACTAGTCCTCTTGCCTGCTTGTAATAGCTATAGTAAGCTTTATATCCAACTCACTTGTGAGGGTTTTTTGTATCCAGGGACTGGATACACACAGCGGAGCAAAACTGCACAAAATGCCAGGCACATCCTTGAAAACACCAGGGTGTGGCTCATTATCACAGGCAGCTGGAAAGCTGGCCTGGATGCTTGTGAAAAGTCAGGGAAACAAGGGAATTGGGGTGAGAAGTGTGTCTGCCTGGCTGCAGCTTACTTTTCCAAAGCACAGGCAGCAACTCCAACTTCACTCCCTCACATTCCTCCCCCCTTTTAGCAGGTCAAAGTTCCCCAGAAACACTTCTCCCCCCATTTCCCTTGTTTCCCTGACTACTCACAAGCATCCTAGCCCTCTTGCCTGCCGTCCTGGATCCTTCCGGTACCAAAATGACTGGATCCCATCATGCCACTAGTTGTGCAGGTTCTTCCATTTGCTCCTCAGCAGCCATCTTTGCCTTTCCTTCCTCTGTTTGCTGGTGCCTTGAATAAGCTCGAGTTTGAGGATGTGCTCATAACACCAGGGTATTAATAAGTAGGTAACAAACATTGGTTCCCGCTTAGCCTCCTTCTCACAGAACTCTCAGTGTGCCTTGGTCACCTTCTGCAGTCCTGGATCCCACCACAGTCCTGAATCCCACCGCTACCACCACTTGTAAGGGTTCTTTGTTTTCCAGGGACTGGACACACCACAGCATAGCAAAGCTTTCCATTTCCTCCAATCTCCTATAGTCATTATTTTCTTTAACTTTTTTTAAAAATAAAATAGGCTTAGCAGGAGATATGACTGCTATATAATTGGAGAACCAGCATTGCATGCAGCCCTCAAAAAATGTGGGTGTTATTCCATGAGTTCCTTCAAAATTGTCACTGACAATAAAGTAAGAGGACTTTATTAAGTACATGGGAAGTAATCAATTAAATAAATGCAATTTAAATGCATTTAAATGCTCTTTGGAAAATGTTGTTTTATTTTTGCTCTGACCCACCCATATTTAGTTTTTGCCCTGACCATCCACTTCTTAGTCATTACCTTACAGACATTTTGGAATGGGTCTCTTGGTAGATTACCTAAGGCCAAATATGGCCCTCAAGTTGAAAAAAGTTGTGTTCAGAATGGTTTGCCATCACCTCCATCTTAGAACTGAGAGAGAGTAACTGTCTCAGAGTTACCCATCTGGTTTTGTGCCTAAGAAAAAACTAGAACTCACAGCCTCCTGGTTTGTAGCCCAGAGCCTTTAACCACTACATCAGACTGGCTCTCTATGACTATACTAGCATCAATTAAATATCTAGCTGAATGGACTTACTCTTCTTAGAGACACCATTTTGAGCTTTTCCCTGAAAAGTATGTGTCAGGAATGAGCTCCTGGGCCTAATTTGCCTTTAGAGTGAATAATTTTGACAATTCAGGGTGACTGGATTGGTTGAAGAATATGTCTCAATGTGCATTAGATTCCCATCTGTGAGTTGTGGCTGTTGAGCCCCATTTTTATCAAGTATGGCACCAGAGTCTGGGCCTTATTCTGGCCATTTGATAGGATTTCATGTTGTTCCCATGTTCTGTTCAATGCCCACTCTCATAATAAACAACAATCTCCTCTCTTGTGATGTCCTGAAGATAAAGATTGCCCTATTTTTTCAAGAAATCTTTTGAACATGGTAAATTTCTTTTTTCCTTTATTCCATCCATCTTCTCTGAAAATTTACTGTTGCTTCCAGTTCTTAGTAGTGCCTTAACTCAGGGATAGGAGTTGCTGTAAGATAAATCTGCTCCACTATGGCCAACATTAGAAGCAACAGAGATATATAGACAATCTTAGCTTGTAGTCATAAGATTTCACTGGCCACCACTTGCTATTCCATATCTTAAGTAGAAGACCTGCAGAGCTACATATTGGCTATCTAGAATGGATTATAATGTGAATGATAAACTATCTATTTCTCTTCTTCCTAAATACAGAGTCCTCCAAAGGGATCCCGTGGATAATTCTGTCCTGCCCCTCCCTCTTCTGCCATGGACAATTTCAACTTCACCACCACAGTGGCTGCTTGGGAAGAGAATTCAACAACCTCTGGAACAGCCTTTCTTTCTGGAAATTTATCCCTAGCTTCTAGTCTGGGCCTGGATATTAGTGGTGTCCTTATTCCCCTGGTATATCTCATTGTCTGTGTCATAGGACTAGCTGGAAATTCTCTAGTCATTTATGTGGTTTTGTGCCATTCAGTGAGTGAATCAGTGACTAATATCTACATCTTCAACTTGGCACTGGCAGATGAACTCTTTATGCTTGGCCTACCCTTCTTGGCAGCACAAAATGCTTTATCATATTGGCCTTTTGGCTCATTCATGTGCCGCCTAGTAATGGCTGTGGATGCCATAAACCAGTTTACTAGTATTTTCTGCCTCACCGTGATGAGCGTTGACCGCTATCTGGCTGTGGTGCACCCTGGGAAATCCTCAAAATGGCGGACAGTCTGTGTGGCTAAGACTGTCAGTGCCACTGTGTGGGTACTCTCATCTGTGGTGGTGCTGCCTGTGGTGGTATTTTCAGAAGTCCCTCATGGCATGAGTACATGCCACATTAAATGGCCTGAGCCTGCTTCAGTATGGAAAGCTGGTTTCATCATCTACACAGCTACACTTGGCTTCTTTGGGCCACTGCTGGTTATCTGCTTGTGTTACCTGCTTATTGTTGTCAAGGTTCGTTCATCAGGCAGAAAAGTGCGAGCACTGACAGCTAAACGCAAACGCTCTGAACGGAGGGTCACACGCATGGTAGTAATTGTGGTAGCAGTCTTTGTACTCTGTTGGCTGCCTTTCTATATGCTCAACATCATCAATGTCATCTGGACTTTGCCTGAGGAGCCATCACTCTTTGGTATTTACTTTCTGGTTGTTGTCCTGCCCTACGCCAACAGTTGCACCAATCCTATCATCTATGGCTTCCTCTCCTACCGGTTCAAGCAAGGCTTTCGCAGAGCCATCTTGAGACCCTCCCGTCGAGTGCAGAACCAAGAAGTAGCCATGGCAACAACCGCAGATAATATGGAAGAAGAGGAAGAGGAGGAGGAGGAGGAAGAAGAAGAAGAGGAAATGTTGGCTAAAGTAAAGGAGATCAGCAAGATTACCCAAAATGGCAAGGGAGGACAACAGGAATGTGAACCTGCCAGTGAGCCAGGAAGAGGCAGCGAACACAAGCCAGTTCCTGAAGAGCCCATAAGTTGTGAGAAGCCCAACATAGTCAACATCAGCTATTTATAGTGACTGGGAACAGGATCCCTCTATCTTCTGAAATCCCCTGGCAGAGACTCATGTTTAATAATAATTTTTTTAAAAAGGATAATTCATAAATTAAGGTGTTTTATAGTAATAACCAGTCCTGTGATGTCTTTCTGAAGCAAGGTACTCTACTAACACGACCATAACTTTTTCCACTAAACAGAATAACTAAGCAGAACTGTTAATGATATTTCTGAAAGCAGGGGTGACCCATCATTAGCATTATGGCTAGAAGTAGGGATAAGATCTTCTTTGTTCTTTATAAAAACTCAGAGATTGATCATTGGAATTAAGTGCTAAGCAATAGTTCAGCTAAACTGTCAGCCCTACAAGGGAGACCAGACCTGGGAATCAACTCCATAGGAAGGCTAAAGCTACTTTTGTGACTGGCTACAATAACAGAAGCTTGCAAGCCTGATCATTCTGTACTTCCTCCTCCTTCTTATTGTTTAGTTAATTAGGAAGGTATCTGCCTGAGCTACTTCCAAATGTTATCTTGTTGTGGACTTAAAAAAATGTTTCATCCCCTTTTCCCTAGGTTCCCTCCTATCCCCATCAAGGTCATCTTCCTTACTCCCTACTGGTAGACAGAGGTATATTTACAATTAGGGCTGGCACATCTAGATCTCAAAAAGCTGGATGACTACCACATGGCAACAGGGAAAGATAGAAATGTCTCTTTCTTGCCTTCTAGTGGTTGTATGGATTTTTGCAGCCCAATATGCAGTATTCAGATCTCCAAAGGGAAATATTTTTGGATTTGTTGTAAGTGTAATTGCCCATCAGTGGTACCTCAAAGAAGCCATCCCTTCAAAATCAAGAAAAGGATGGAGGTCTTTAAGGTCCTGCCGAGAGGTACAATGCCAAATTTGAAGTAACTTTCCTGCTTTAGATCCTAGCACATCCTAGTCCTAAAAATTGTGATTGGCACTGAAGTTGGAGCACATATTGAAATCCTTTTCCTCAGCTTTTTCATATTATCAGTCAGATCAGGAGGAAAAAGGCCCTTTTGTTTTCACTGTTAGAAGTACAAAAACTTTGTTGGTTTCCTGCATCCCACCCAGGGATCTAACGATAAATCCTAATTTATCTCTGGTATTATTATCCCCATACAATCGCTTGAATGTTGAAGTTGAGAAACTGTTGAGTTGCCTAAAGCCCCCATTTTATCACCCCCAGCATTTCAGTCAATTACATGGGTATAATACATGCTAACCTTCCTGGCAAAACTGCTGCAAATTTTGATGACTGAAGGAGCAGCTGTGATGTGTTTTCAAAAGCAAAATAAGGAGATTTTATCTTCATTGTAGCATTATTCTCCAACATATGGACTATATTGCTGACCAGTTATCGCAGTAAAATATTTCTTTTAAAATATAAAGGCTCATGGCTGTAATGTAACCTTTTAATAACATGCAAACAAGCAAACGAAAAGTGAGATAAATTTGTTTTTATGGAGCACTGCCACGTATATCCAGTGTTCTGGAAAAACAATCAATTTCAGGAAGTAAATACAATTTTTTTTTCCTACCAGCATGTTAATCTATTCTTATCATTGCTCAGCAAACCTGGGTGAGCCATTTGGGGGGAAGCCATGCCAAAGAAAGAATTATAAAGATAGTTTTCTAATATAAGCATATTAATATCTGTGGAGTCCTTGGTGCTCTCTGAGCTTGGTTGTTTGCTTACCGACATTTCATTACCTGACTAGGTAATATCATCAGCACTAGGTAACATCATCAGCACTGATGATGTAACCTAGTCAGGTAATGAAACGTCTGCAAGGAAACAATCAAGCTCAGAGTACACCAAGGACTCCATAGTTCAACCCTGAGCTACAGATATTCTCTTCTATTGGAATATTAATATCTCTTTTTTTCCTCTCCAGTAGCTGTTCTATGTCTTTAAAAGCTATAGGATAAAAGCTTACAGGGTAAGCAACAATTCAATAGCTTGATGGAAATGGATGTATGGAGTATAGGCACAACCCCCCAAAGGTATTTGATAATGTGTTCTTTTAAACTTTGTTGACATTTTTCGAGCTAAATTGCCTGAACCAGAATCTTCCAAGTAAGCTGAAATTGGACAGTAACACTCTTCCTACATTTCAAGGAAATTGTCATTTCTTGCATTTCTACCTGTTGTGCAGATATGAAAAGCAGCACTTCCAAAGTCATGTAACACAAATGGAACATTATATGCAAGGCTTAAAAGAATATTGGAGGGTGACCAAGTGGGCACACAGTTACATCTCCTTTAGCTGTGATATGGCTTTGCATCAGCTTTATACCTTGAACTTTTCCATATCTCTGGTTGCTAAGATACCCAACTCTGATCCAGATTTCTATATCTGATTCTGGACACCATTCTCCAAAGAAGGCTTTAGAAGACATGAGAAAAGGAGGGCATAACATGTTCACTTCATATAGTGGGTCTGAAGTGACAAGAAAAGATTTGAGGAAAAAATGCAAAGTGGAATCTTGTACTTCAAAATCAGCTCAAATTATGCCTCTTCTTCAGAGTACAGAGAGTCTTTGTATAATTCTAACATCTGGTCAATTTCTGCCTTTGAGACTCCAATTAGATGGAATTTGGGCATTTCCTGCCATCTTGTCAATCTTGTTATAATGATTAAAAACAACTGTGTGAGAGACCCCGAATACATCAAGGACAGGGGCTTTCTCCTATGCAAAAGCAATCTTTATCCTGCATGGGACTGGTTTTACTTGTGGAGGAAGAATATGTAGACACACCCAAGCAGAGAGCCCATAAACATATAATTTAAAATGGATAATGTACTCCATCATATCCCAGCCTCTTACGTCAGATAGTTAAAGGGTGACAAAATAACAAAATAATATCACATACCCTTTCAGATGTGTCTATGGGTGATGTGAGGTTGCTAAAACAGTGGCATTTTTCACACAGTTACTTAAAATAAAAAGAGCAAATTCAATTTTGTTGGTCCAAAGGAAAAAAATCTTATGGAATATGTGGCCTGACATGCACTGCCAAAATAATTACTATTATGGACAATGTTGTAAGTGCTTATCAGCTGTGTATGACATTTATCACTTATTGTAGTTCTGGAAAGAGTCCTGGGAACCATAGGTGCATAATAGATTTATTAAAAGCAACAAAACTGTCATAAATGAGAGAGAAAACTCAATGGCTCTTATTTCTGAATACATACCATATAATCATGCCTGTGGTATTATTATGAGCTTTCAAATTCCACACTGATAGTGCAAAACCTTGCAGTGTCACAATAGGAGGGTAGTGCTTCATCAGTAATATATTGCTGTGCTTATCAGAAAGCCACTCATTAAAAAAACAGAAGTTGTGAGAAAAAAAGCTTCTAATTAAAGTTGCAGGGGATCTCCACTGTATGTTGGTGTCTGGAGGTCAAACACAGATTACTGTGGTATTTCATCTTGTGGTTCTATTCCTGTGATGGAATGTAATTATGAAGGCCAAACTCGGGGAGGAAAACATGCTCTTTCGTCTCCTGAGGGGCGAGGGAGAGATAAGAGGATGAGGCTGGCACCTCCCTGAGGAATTCACACTGTTGTGACTGGCTGACTTTGGGAACTGGGGTTGCAGTCTGGGAAGATTGATGTCAGGCCTAGCCCAAGGAAGTCCAGGAGACCATGTAGATTCAGTTCAGCAATGTTTATTAGCTACAACCTCTAGCAAGAATCTTCCCAGACTGAAACCCCAGTTCCCAAAGTCAGCCAGTCACAACAGTGTGAATTCCTCAGGGAGGTGCCAGCCTCATCCTCTTATCTCTCCCTCGCCCCTCAGGAGACGAAAGAGCATGTTTTCCTCCCTGAGTTTGGCCTTCATAATTCCATTCCATCACAATTCCTTAATCTAACTGTAATAAGACACTTACATGGAAACACCAACCACAGTTTGTTTCCTGCAAAAGCCTTCTCACCATCTCCCACTTTGCCTTCAAGTTTTGTTGGGAGTCCAGCTGGGGATGGTGTATCAACTTAAACACTCCCACCAATTCTCCTCTGCAAGTCCTCCCAACGTACATCTTACCGTCACCAGAGAGATACAAAACTCCTAAATTTCTCTTATAATTTGAAATTCACCTGTAAAAAAAGAGGGTATTGAGTGCTTTGTCATCTATAGACAACTTTAGGGCTAACTTGAGAGTCCTGATACAAAAACAGCAAATCTGTCTTGCTTGGGTTCAAATCCAGATCATTCTGCCTTTGGATGGAATGGGATAGGGTAGAGTAGTGTAGGTTAGGGATACTGTTAAGTATCTTCTGTTAGCTAACAATATCTACAGAAGCTTCCTGGATGGGTTATTAAATGAAAGGGTAAAAAAGACAGAAGAAATAAGTTATTGCAACCATAGCAAGCCCAGGATGATTTGAAACACCTGGAAAGGCACTTAATTTCAGAGATTCCCATTTTGGACTTCTTATAACAAAACAAGAAGCATGCCAGAAGAAATGTCATGCACAGTGATTTTATTTTAAAAGGTTCAAAGGTCCAAATTTCACCTGCTCCTTCCCACCCCAGTACAAGGCTGGTGGTCTCAAGGACACAGGAATCTCTTATACAAACTGTCTGGCATTTAACTTTATTTATTTTTAAAAACAATTTAAAAATATTTTTAAAACAATTTTAAAAACACTGAAGTGACTCTAGGTGGCAAACAAGATAAAAACCAAAAACAATAGCACAATTCAATGAGCAAGATACCAAAAATGGTAATATATATCACAGGCATGCAGTAAAAAAACAATATGCCACTACATCACTGAAGCAGTAATTACACAACCAGCTGACAGGGCTCACTCCACCTCCCGGCTGCAATGCCTGGGGGAACATCCAAGTCTAATGCCTTGAGAAAGGCCAACAGGTTTGGGGCCATCTGGATCCTGAGGGGAATGCTGGGGGTGGGGGGGGGGGGAGTCAGGTGCAGCCAGAGTGGACCCAGCACTGCTGTGCCCAGTTCGAGCCTTTCAAAATTCTCTGTCTGTGCACAGAGAAACTGAGATGGGGTCACTTCACCAGGCTTCAGTAGATGCTATGAGCAGCGCAAGAGCCTACTTTTCTTAAAAGCCTCTTTCCTTTTTTCTTGTTCATTCATCTCTTTTCCCATACTATAAGTAGGCTAATAGCGATAACCATTTGATATCTAGCCGTGATTCTGAATCTTTCATGAGGATACGTGTGTAGCATTGTTGTGGGATTCTGTAGGGAGAGAAGTAATTTAAAAGGAGGGGAGAAAAGAATCTTTTAAAAATCCTGGAAAATGTACTTGTTTTTCAGGGAGGGAGGGAGGGAGGGAGGGAAGGAAGGACAATTTTCTTAGGAAATAAAGGCTTAAATCTTCTTCTGTATGAATGGAAATTAAATGCACTTAACATTAAAAGGATTGTACCTTAGATATTTCAGCCAATTTTGTTCACTTTATTAATGTATGGAAAACTGCATGGAAGGTTTTAGCAAAGCAAAATAACAAATGACATGAATTCCAGCATGTAACTGCAGGAGAAAAATGTAGCAATATATGCCTTATATTTGTACTATGTCTTTCCTCTGAAAGTGCATGGTATTATCTTTGGGGCTGTTTTTCCTCCTTTCAACATAGATTATGTGCAAAGGTAATGACTGGGCAAAAGTCATCAAACATGTTATTGTTAATTAGCACAGATCTGAACCAGGTTCCAAAGCCAACGTATCTATCAGTCTTCAACTATATGGGCCAAGAACTACCATTGTTTTTGTCTTGTCTGAATGTAAGCACTAGATCACAGAAAAATGACATTTATGATGTATACATATTTTATTATTATTATCATTATCACTATTATTTATTAAACTTGTATGCCGCCCACCTCTATATGATCCTGTGGGTATGCCTGAAGTCCTAGTCGCATATTGGGAAGTAAACCGGTTGATTTACATTTTTATGAAATGTCACCCGATGAGTCTGCACAGCTCTGCCTCGTGCAGCAGCAGCAGGTTGGAGCAGATCTCGGATATAAAAAAGCTGAGGTCTGGTACTCTACATCTTCCTGACTCCTCCATACGGAGAGGGGTGGGAGGACATGGAGAAACTAGGTTGAGTGGACTGTCAGGCTTTCTTGCTACTACCGACATTCACAGCTCCAGACATTCACATTTTGCTCCTCCAGCCTGAACAGCCTTGAGGGTTCAATCTTGCTTGCACGTTGTGCGATACAAAAATGCTGTGGATGACGGCGGAGGAGAATCGTGCAGACGCACACACACAGAGAAGGGGGAACAGCCTTTGAGTGGCATTCTGGACATGTCCCAGTAAATCTGCCTTCCAGGCCACTATGGAAAAACATTTTTGAAAAAACTTCAGGTACAGAGGCTGAGAGAGATAAGTATATCAGACCCTTCAGGACACAAAGGGTTTTTAAAATTAATTATTATCACAGAATGACCACAGCTGCTACTATAGCAGCCGGGTACAGTGCCTCTTCCCAGCTCTATTTGATCATGGCCAGGCTGCATAGAAACAAGCAAACCAACCCCTCTATGCATGCACACACACACGTGCGTGCACACACACACACATTCTTTATTCTACAGGCAAAAGCAAGGGAGCAGAAGGCATCTCTTTTGTGCCCACGTCACTAGACTTTAAGCTGGCCCACCACTGCTACCCACACAGACTGCACAAATGCACCCTACTTGCATGCAAACAAGATTCACCCACACAGCACATGCACCACGTAGCACACATCTGACTGCCTGCACCCACAAAACTAATTAGTCACATCTTTTTCAGCACAAGCTGGCTTTGCAACCCCTCAAGCTAAGACTAGAATGCCTTTGAAAAAACCCTTTGCTGGGATTAAAAAGTTCTCAAGAAGAGGAAGGGCATGGCAGGAGAATGGATTGGATTGGCACCCACATAATCTACTTCCAGCAATACCTCTTCATTGTTTGTCTTCCTTGCAAACTTTTTTGGGGACAGCAAAGGGCCAGCCAGCAATGCAGTGCAGTGCAGCTTGGGAAATAAGGGTGGGGATCCAGAGTTGAGTTTGGTTGTAAGAGAGGGAAGGGATTTTAGGGCTTCCTGTTTCAGAGAGAAAGCATGTCCCCTCTTCTCTCCCCAAGGCACAATGACATATCACTGTTCTGTAAATGCAGTGTGGAACTAAAACTGTTCATCTGCTTGATTGAGTAGAAAATATGCAAATATTTGCTCTCTGCTTTCTCAAGCAAAGGCTATGCAGGAACCTCATAGTGAGCATCTGGCTCCCACTTCACTTCAGAAGCACATTATGCAAAACCAGTGCACGCCCAGACATTCATTGTGTGTGCCAGATGTCAGAAGCGGGGAACCTGTAGCCCTTCCTATGTCGCCAAAGTACATCCTTCACCGCTGAGGCTGCTGGGAGTTCTAAGTCTGCAATAACTGGAGAGCCACATCCTTCCCCCCTGTGCATATTCACTCCAATCTAACACTGGAACATCCAAGGGCCCCACTTTTTTCTTCTGGCAAATTCTTTCCATGGCCACCTGTGAGAAGCAGAAATTTGAAAGACGATGCTTTCCTCACCATCACCACATGACAACAGATGTACCGTTGGAATATATCACAAGGGTATCGCTTTTGGAAGAGTTACAAATTCTGTCATGAAAAGAAAAGTGACACTGCTTATAACAAAGATTAGCTTCCTTCTCATGGAGAAAGCCTCTGTGAATTTTAAACAGCTGTGTGGCAGGCAGAAATGGTTGAGAGTGGAAGGGCCTTCACATGGAGTGCTTGCGTTGATCAAGCAGTACAGTGCTTGGGTCCTCTGACCTCATGCTTTTTGGGTAACTGGAGAAGCTCAGCTCAGCTGCTTCTTAGGCAGGTGGATGCCATGGGAAGGCAGCAGTGCAGCACCAGTGCCATATTAGTACAAATACAGCATGTGGAAGGATGCTCTACATAGGAATAACTTTCCTATAGTGAGCTCATATCTTCTACCAATCAAGTAAAGGTACAGAATAAACATTCTGCATAACTATAAAACACAAGAAGGCCACATTCGTAACTGGGGGAAAATGCCATTTATGGAATATTTACTCCAGCCACCTCCAGCTGAGCACAGTCCAGATGTGTTGGGATTCTGTCAGCAATCTGTGAGTATATGCTGGCTAGGAGTCTTGGGAGTTGAAGCTCAAACATATTTGGAGGAAACCATGGTCAAAAAAGAAGGGTGAAATCATTGACTACATCATCATATTTACTGATTTAGTCATTTTATTTTAATATAAATGCTTTTGTCAATGCTTTAACAACTTCTTATGCTGATCCTACTCATTCCTGTAGTAGGGCTCATGGCATGTCATTCAAATGACAAACAAGGCCTGAAAAATGTATATGCTTTTGACGTAAAATACTGCACCTCTTTTTCATATGGCAATTTTTTCAAGAGCAGTTTATACAAACTCCTTCACACATCAGCTATACACACAAGTAGATTGTGGGACTGAAATAACTAGACCTGTCTTCAGTGGATTAGTATATACGTCAGCCACATACCTCACAAGTTGCATATCAATAATTTCATCATACAGAACTGCTTCAAATGCCATAAAATATGCAGATATTGGGCTAGCTTGCTTGATCTTTTTTTTTTTAACCAATCATTATTTGGTCTCAACATTTAAAAATTGGCAAAAAAAAGTTTGCAAGTGTATTCATACTCATTTTTGTGTATGCTTCTCTTTTGTATGTCATTTGTGTCTATGCCTAACATGAAAATTTCACACTTCAAAATTTTAGGATATGGAGAAAATGCACATGGAAATTCATATATTGAAAATTGCCTTTTCAAATGGAGAGAATGCTTTGTATATGCATCTTCAACATATCCTAAATTTTTGAAATGTGAAATCTGACATGCATGTGTCTTGCAATTTCTTATACGTGTTTTGTATATCCTAAATGAGTATGCTCATCTAACAATGTTGTGTACCACATTGCTGTTCCATTCCTAGATGTCAAGGATATTGGAAAATAATTAATATATTTATCTATTTAATTTTTAACACTCCTCTGACTGAACAAATAGTTTTTAATTGGCAGTTGTTTGGAATATATCTATACCAAACAAATAGAAGTAGATTTACTTAAACCATATTATGCTTTGCATCTTATAGAGCAAACATCTACAGTCAAATAAATATGCATCTACAATGAATACCTTTCCCCTTTTGATTGCTTCATGCCAGGGTTCCTTACTAGGCCAGGGGCAGGTGTTTCGAAGGCAATGCAACTCTAGTCTCGTTCAGCACATTATGTGCCTTGTATTTCTCAACAACAGGTGCAGCTGCTCTCAAAGATAACAATTTTTAATTGCTAGTGGAGTGTGGAAATACAAGCTTTCCATACCATTATTTATATCCTCTACCCCAAATAAAATCAAATAATGTTGTTCTCTCTCCATCAAACTCAGTGGTCTATATTAATTCCGCTAAAAGATGTAGACTGTGGTTACATATTCAAGGATAGAAAAGTTGTTTTAAAATTGTTCTTTAATGTTTCTATCTCAGCCACAACCTGTGTGTAGCACTTACTGTGGCAGCGGGGTTGCAGCAGGATAGATTTATGCACGCATCTTTGCCAACTTTAGACATACTTCATTTTCATTTGAATTATTACCTCCAGTATCATAGGTAGCGTGCCAGTTGCCAGGGAGCACGTGTGGGAGTGTTGTGGGATGCTCATGTCCCACTTTTGGTCTTTCTGTAAGCAGTTGGTTAGCTACTATGAGAACACCCAACTAACGACTGATCCAGCAGTGCATTTCCTATTTTTCTGTTCATTTACACATCCTTGTGATTCAGTGGTTACTTTCACCAAAGCCTTCACAAAAGTATTCACCATCTATCAGCAATGAACCTCTTTGTAATATCTATAGCTTTATTAGGACCAACCAAATTAATACAAAAGCGTGTGCAAACTTCCAAGTTCTCCAGAATTCTTAATCAGGCAAGATGTTATCATTAAAAAAAAATTTTTTTTTAAGAAAAAGGAGGTGGGTGGGTAAGGAAGAAGCACCAGAGTCCAAAAGTTGGGCTGGATGTTTTAAGACTGATAGCCATAAGATCTATGGTTTGAAGTCATCCTAATATGGTGTTTCTGTATTTAATGCAAGGTGTTGTTAGTATGAGATTATACCTAACCTTCATGGAGACAGGAAATTGTCTAAAGAAAATTTATCCAAGCATGAAGTAGAGAAGAATAATGCAGATCAAGAACACTTTATCTTGCTAGTCTTGTTGATTTGCTTCCAGATGATCATTCTTTTTAATTCATACCTCCAACACAGCACAACAGAAACATAGGTGAGTCCATCCTTTAATATGCTTCATTCTAACATATAAATATCCATAATAACTGAATCCTACCAAGTCATATTTCATGAACATTAGGCTGCTCCCCATAAATGTCTTATTTATTGTTCCCAGTAAATGCAGCAGTGCATGGGATTCAACTCCAGATAAAATACTACTGTAGAAAAAATTTGTAGGCTGTTCTAGTAAAACAAGAACTTATATATTGAGCTAAATGTCTGTGTAGCCTGTCAGATTCAAAGGGAAAAAATGCTCCAGAATGTGTGCAGTTTACAGCAGCTATGACTTTGCCCAGGATCACATGGCTACCTTCTGAAGCTGCAGTGCAATCCTAAGAAAAAGATAGGTTTGTCTTAAGAAGATTCCATCACTCATTCATGCTCTGAAGTACAATATATTGGTGTAGCCTTTCATGGCTGGCAACAATCGAGCAGTGATGAGCTTTGGGGCTGAATGGCCATGGTCTAGTTTTCTGGTGTTCAGTTGCCTGTGAGCTACCAAGAAATATTCTACAAAGCAGGTCACTTTGTCTCTGAAGATGCCAGCCACAGCTGCTGGCGAAATGCCAGGACACAGAAAACTAGACCACAGCCATTCAGCCCCAAAGCTCATCATTGTTTAACTCTGAAGTACTGTTTCCCCTTCAAATATAAAGTAGCCTGTTGGGCTATAAACTAAAGTGTGTGGAGACCGATGATGTATCATTGTGTGTGACTCCCCAATTATCCTGTAGGAGGAGCAATTCTTTCACAGAGATCCCTAACCCAAACACCAGTGTGCTTCCTCCTCAGCAACGGACTTGAAAGCCACCTTTCCAAAAAAACATAACCAATGAAATGTAAAGGGAAAGGGTCAAGGGACACAGACAGGATAATTAATAGTATATTAATATAGATAGCCAAGAGAAAATCCTGGGTCATAGGAAGTGTCTACATTGCAGGCTGAAGACTGATTTAATGACCATTCCATCTCTCCCGCAGTAGTGAGGGTGGTAAAGGCAGTGGAGTGGCAACCATCATTCTATCCAGTACCATCAGGGAAGCAGCAGAGAAAATTGGCAGGCAGTGTGCCACAAAATATATCACCAAGGACTGCATTGTCTACTAAAGAATGACGTCACTGATGATACAAAGCAGATACATCACCTTTTCCATCAATGCCAATGGCCAGTTCTGCTCTCAGTGGACACTAGGAATAATAATTCTGTAGGTACTAGAAATATCTAATAAAAATTCTAAGCATTCTTATCAAAGTACAGTTCCCAGTTTTGGAGAAAGCTGCCATTAAATAATATAACACATCAACATAGACTACTGCTCATTCTCAAAATGGTGCCTGGATCTTTGTGGAAGAGTGTGATCCGAGATTAGAAAGACATTGGCTGCATGGTGACACACAACAACCTATACAGTCTGTTTCATTCTAGTGATCTGGAATCAAGGAAGTAGATTATAAACAACAATGCAGAGAAATTGAAGGAATAATTCACTTCCTTTAATCCCTAGAATTCAAAGTCACCATGATTTCTTTTTTTAATTTAGGAAATAAAAGGATTATTCCCTGTGCATAGTGTGTATGATGTATGGCTAAATAGCTACCAGTACAGTCAGGTATTATCCTTAGCTAAAAACAATCTACTATGCTCTGAGGGAGTTCACCTCTAATGATCAAAATTAAAACAAGGAGAGACCATGGCTGGCTGGGGAATTCTGGGAGTTGAAGTCCACTCATCTTAAAGTGGCCATGTTTGGACAACACTGACCTAACTGGATCCTTCTGAATGCTGGATTTAGGAAAGAAAGTAGTTTGATCTCTTAAAACAATTCTTATGTCTTTTTCCATTTATGAAAAGACAGCAAATAATAGATGCAAGATTCCTGATGGTTTGGAACCACTGTTAGCCTGATCAGTCTATGGCAATCTGCATAGTGTTTGCCACGTTGCTCCCACTTTTCAAAAGTGCTTGGAGATCCTTCTTCCTTAATACTTCCCAAAAAAACAGGAAGGACAGAGATGGCAGTAAGAAAGATCCTACTGTTCTTTTTGTACTTGTAGGAATGGATGGTTTGTAATGGAAATTATCATTTTCTAAATAACTAAGATAGTTCTGATTCTGTGATTTTGGACAAATGCATGAGAATATCTTCCTAAATCTACTTTATCTGAAAGCAGGCACAAAGGTTTAAAAGCCATCTACTGCTGAAAGAAAGAGGCTGTGTGGGCAAGAGGGTATCATATATCAACACTGCAAACCAATGCGTGTCTAGTCAGAGGTAAATCCCATTAATCTGAATGGAACATAAAGTTGAAGGGCAGCAATTTCTTGAAACCGTTCGACTAGATCCACTAATGACTAGATCCATCTCACCAATTACTAACTGAATCAATCTTTCTCACCATATCTGCTGACAGATACCTGAACCCTCTAAACACACACTTCTGATGTGACAATTCAGAACTCAGTGCTGAAAAAATGAACATAACAACATTTTGAATCAGGTTTTCTCATCACTCTAAAAAAGTAGAGAGGAATGAAGGATGTCAGCCAGAGCCTAGACTGGCAAGAAAGAAAGTTATACAATGAAAGCCTTTAAGACAGATTCACAGTGGCATTGTGTCAGGGACACCAATCTGAGCTGCTCTGGATTCAGCTCTACCAAAAAAAGTCTCTTGTCTTCAAGAGAAAATTAAATCAGCCCCTCTCAAGAAATAGTTAAACCAATATTTCTTGACAAGGCAATGCTGGCTATCAAGAAGAATTACAACCTTGATCATTTTGAAAAATGATATACCTAGCTTCACAAGCAAAATCTGAGAGAGCAGATCCACCCCTTACTCTGCTTGAAACTAAAACTCTGCTCCATTCCTTACTCTGAACTGAATCAAAACTCAGCTATAAATTAAAGGTAGTTAGTGCTGAACGTGAAAGTTTCATGCAAGCCTACACATGTATATATAGACAGCCATATTTATATTTATGGAAAAGTGTTGTACCACCAGGAATCTAAAACGTAGTACAAATTAGCTTGAGGTCACTGAGATATTTAACAACTGGAGTATCAGAATTGTGCATCTTAAAATTTCAAGGATATCTCATTTAAATGCATAAGGAGAGCTCTAATGGATGGATCCAAAGGTATATTAAATCCAAAACCTGATTGACTCTAGTAGCCAGCCAAAAGCCTATATGAAGCCTACCAAACAGCAAGATACTAAAGCAAAGGGTGTTGGAAATGAACTTTGCATGTGCCTATAAATGTCTTGACCACTAGGGGCAATAGAAGTTGTGAAAATTACACATTTATTAGCCCTTTCCTTATCTATACTTTGCATACCTCTCCCTAACATGCCTCCAGTTGGTTATGCTTAATCACTTCATCCCTCCTTCAGTTTTTTTTATTTTTCTTTTCTTTCTTCTGTCTCTGACTTGGGCAGTTCAAGTACTTATTTCCTCTCTCTCCATACAGGAGGAGGGCACAATACAGGCTCTTGGCTGTAGACAAACTTAAATAATGTAGGCTTTCCTAACACTGTGTACTTTCCTAAATAACATCTTTATTTTTCTCTCACACACACCAGCCGAATGAATGAATGAATGAATGAATGAATGAATGAATGAATATAAAAAGTTATACTTCTAACTTTAGTGTTTCTCTCTCTGTGCATTCTTTGCACTGCATAAATCTATCTGTTATCCAACAAATGGATTTTCCTCTGAATCTGCTTACAGATATGCCCTACTTTATGAAGTGTCTTCAAATCTCCAACAATTGTTTCTTTTACTGTCCCTTCTTCCTTTCTTCTTCCCATCTCTCACTCTCTTATTTTACTTTATCTGTTTCAAACCATACTCACAGGAATTTGCCTTCTGCTTATTCTTCCAAAACTTAATAATGGACTCAGCAGTCTTATTATTTGTGGATTACTGTGTTATCCATTATGGGCTTTTTTGTGGTTTCCTAATATTTTTGTATATTCAAGGAAGAAGCATCCAATCCTAGTGTGCATTTACTGCTTTAATTCAGAGTACATCCAGATGCTACAAGGAGGCACTGGTTTGATTATTATTATTATTATAATTATTAAAATTTGAATAGTTATCTGGATTTAATTTATACCCCATATATATTTTTTCCATGTAGCTGTTTCATGGGTAATTTATCACATTTCCCCATCCTCCACCTTTTGCAGTATAAGGCAAAGAGTTTGCCTATGACATTCTAATTGTTTTTTAAACATTCAAAAAAAATTAAAATTCCTTTAACAAGCTAGATCATGGATGCAGTACTTATCCCTCCTCCCCAATACCACCACAGATATAATTAAACTATAACTCTGAGCAGCCAAAGTCAACATGGTTATCAGTGAAGAATGCCTGAAGATGCAGTTTGGCAGTCTATGGCGAATCCCAGGTGACCCACCTCTAGCGTGAAAAAGGATCTCAGATAAACATGTGCCATTCATCTGAATGATAACATTGTCCATCATTCAGTTCAGGAAAGTGCAGACAATATGTGGCCCTACAAATACTGAATTGCAACTTCCATTTTCCATCATTGGCTAGACACAAAGGGACTCCATTTGGAGGGCCAGATATTGCCCATCTTAGTGTTAGAACAGTGTTGTCCAAGCTTGGCCACTTTAAGATGAGTGGACTTCAACTCCCAGAATTCCCCAGCCACCTGATGTTCCAAGGCTGGCTGGGGAATTCTGGGAGTTGAAGTCCGCTCATCTTAAAGTGGCCAAGTTTGGACAACACTGTGTTAGAACCTCAAGATCTTAAGTTTACACAAAAGTGATGTTAAATGGGCCTCCCCTTGTCTTTCCCTCACAGGTAATATGCAGATTCAGAACCACACCAAGATTATGAAGATTGAAGCAGAGCGGGAGAAGTTAAACCATTCTTCCCTTGTTGCTCTCTAGACAAGACCCTTTGAAGAGACATTCCTTTTGCCTTTGCAATCCCAGTGATTAGCACATATGCATGTGTCAGAAGCCAATTCCATTTTTAAAAGGATGCATACTAAGATGCCATTTAATATTGTTTCTAGAAGCTCTTTGGATCCCAAGATCCCTGTATATCATTAAAGGTTGCAACAAAAACTGCAAGTTCCCTAAAACAAAATACGAAATTGACAACTTTTCATTAATGCTGGAATACTAACAGTATAGTATTGGAATTGGCTATGTGCATCAGTATGTAAATAGCCAAGGACATACAGGAAGAATGCCTCCCCCCCCCCCCCGCCCCCAGCATATTTGAGAATCCCCAAGGACAAACTGTAAGACCAGAGTTAAGGTGACCTAAGTACTACCACAAAAAGATCTGACAGAGTTCTGATATTCACATCTCAGCTTTTTTTATTTAGGGGAGCCTTGTTTCCCCCAAATATTCAGAGAAATCATCTCCGTTTTCTTCCACTGCCAGCTTCTGGATAGTGTTAAAAACCAGCAACTTCCCGGTACCTTCTGTTCTCTGCTCCCTGCCACGTTTCCTTCTTATACTTCCCCAGGCTTTCTGTTTGCTTCTCTGTTCTCAGTTTCTTTTGCCAAGTTGTGGGAAGCACACCAAATTTGGCACCAGGGAGTTCTCTGACTCCCTAATCTAAACAAATGGAAACAATTTGTCCACTCCAGAGCCTGGTGTAAGACATTATCCAGCTTTTCCTCCAATAACTTGAAAGGGCTACAGTAAAGCTGCTGACCTTGCTATTCTTCTCTCAGTGAAAAGCAAAAATGATTTCCTTTGGTCCTTCATTCCCCAATATTTAACCAGGAGTGGGGCCTTCACATTTCTCAGGAAACCCACTTCCCCAGTTTCTAGCTAAACTCTGATTGCCAGCCAATCAAAATTTTTCCCTTTATTTAATTGCCAGAATGAAAAGGCGCAAAGCCAAAATAAATAAAGTCAACCCACTGTTCTCTATGGCTGGCACGAGACGTTGTACATCCAGAAGCAGCCTTGTGAATGCTCTGCTTTCAAGTCAAGGGGAAGAAAAGCCCAAACCAGCCAAGTTATTTTGTTATCTGAATCTGATACAAACTATCCCACAAAGTGTCTCCTCCCATACAGCAAATACACAAAATGACTAACACTTTGCTGCCCTCACAAAGCATCCAAAATTAGCTGATTGAAACATTCCTTTTCAACCTGTTCTTGAAAAGTAGCTGCGTGTGCAGGGTACAAGTGCCACGGAGGCTCTATTCTAGGGTTCCTCTGAGACAACTGTGTCTCCCTTGTCTTTCAGCCACCAAACCCAAGACAGACCAAAGACCAAAGCAAAGTTCACCATTTTGCTTCTGATTTCTGCATTATAATGGGGATCCTTGAAGATAGGATTGGAGGGGAGCAATACCCAAGCTGGTACACACCTGAAGCATATATACAGTGGTACCTCGGTTCACCAACTTAATTCGTTCCATGACTCCAGTCACGAACCGAATTGGTCATGAACCGAATCAAATTTTCCCATAAGGCTCAATGTAAATACGGTTAATCCATTCTGAACCATATGTACTTTTTTTAAACCAGATATGAAACAAAGTACAGTACAGTACGGTATGAAGAGAGAGAACACTAACCTTGCTTGAGGCAACTTCGGGCGTGGAGGACAGGAAGGCAGGTGGGGAGGCGGTTATTGTTTGGAGGGAGAGTCCCTCTCCCTACAGGAAGCCACGACCACGTGTTACAGCAGGGAAAATGGCCGCAGGTCGTGTTCATCACCCGATGCAGAGTTCGCGAACGGAAGCAAAATTTTGCAAATGGTGCTGTTTGTGAACCGAATTGTTCGTGAACAGAAGCGTTCGTGAACCGAGGTACCACTGTATTTCCCTTTCATGGGTTGTCTGCTTACAGAAAGCCAGGGCAGCAGAAGAGCATCAGGTCAATGAAGATGGGAACAGGGAATCTTACTATCACTTCAGCAGCCAAGATTTCTCTTAGTTCAAATATTGATTTACATACCAGTCTTTCCAAACCCATGAGGTCGAATAATAATGCCCAGCATTCCCAGCCAGCCCTTGACCACTGGAGCCACATAATGCCCTCAGAATAAAAGCTGGCATATAGAGAAGGCAGCAGAGGAAAAGGATGAGAACCCAACAGTAAGCAAGAGAAGTCTATATATTCGATTCAGCAGTGTGTATTAGGGTAGGTTTGGAAACCAAAGGATACGTGGGAGAAGGGCAAAGATCCCAGTGGGAAAGTCTGTGCGTTCAACCTGACATCCCTCTAATCAGAGTAGAAACATGCCCCCCTAATGCCATTTCACAATACTAAACTCAAATGTTGACTTTGTCTCCTCCCTACCCGGCAGCTGAGGCTGCTTAAAATCATCTTTAGATGTTCCAGTTTTAAAGTAGCGTTTTCCTCTTCTGCTGCTAATTGTGTCCCTCACTGAAGGTCAATTTAAACCAGGGAAGAGAGCTGGATTCTGCCAGCTGTGGATTGCTGGTCCTATCACCAGTGGGTGCATTACAGGTTTTCCAAAGCTTCAGCGACAAGTGGTTTTTCATGGAGGACTTTTTCTTTCTTTTTAAATTACGTTTAGGGGTAGCAGCACATTTTGCTATCCCATTTTGCCTCCTCCATGGGTGACTTACGGGTGCTGCCAGTTGTAGTACTTCTTGTCAGCACTGCCATGGCCTCGAAGCATACTTTTCTGCCAGCTCAAGGACTGGTAGATAGGATTTTCACATGGCTGATTGGCTGTGTTCTACGTTGCACAGTTGGGTAGGATTTTTTGGTTTTTTGGGGGGAGGGGTATTTTTCCTCTTAACTAAGCCTATTTCAAAGCTTACGCTACACTCCGCATGTGTTTCTCTCTCCTCAGACTGGTTGAATTGCAGCACCTGTGACCCCAAGGGTTTTGGGGATCTGCAAGAAACAGATGGGGAGGGCATGCAGCCCAGGGCTTCACAGTGCCCACTGCTGCTATGGGGCACATGAATAAGTGGTTACCCCTTTCCCCACTTTGGGTCCTCAAATGCTTCTGGATACCACTCCCATAATCTCTGAACAGTATCCATACTGGCTGAGGATTACAGAAGCTGTTATCCACCCATCTGCAGACCCAAGGTGGCATCAGACACCTCCCTCCGCTTTCTTTTCCGTTCGAAATTCCGCTAATCGTTCGCTGCTTTGGTTGCAGAAAACGGCAGCTGCAATCCTCTGCTCCGCTACTCGGGACTAAGTCCCAGTTAACGACGGAGGACTCATTCCCGGAACGAAGAGCTCTTCGTGGCGCCTCTCCTTCGGGTTCAGGCCGGTCCCACAGGAGAATAAGGGGACGGGGCTGAGCAGGCGCAGTTGGGCCAGGCCGGGAGAGAGAGGGGAAGAAAACGGCTCCTATCGCCGAGGAAAGAGTTAACGGCTCTAGAAACCTAACACCCTGCCGAGCCCGAAGAGGGGAAAAAGGGAAGGGAGCGAGGGAAGGCATAGACGCTCTTCGGCGGACTCGGAACCCAAGCCGGCGGTCTGAGGCGCCTGTGTGCCAGCAAGAAGCTATTAAAGAAACCCCCAGGCAGGCTTCGCGAGCAGAGGTCAGCCAATGCACAGGAGGGACTGAGCAGCGAGCGGAGGAGCAACGAGGACTTCTACAAAGACTTGCGGCGACGCGCATCTCCACTGGGGTGAGCCTCCCGGGTGCTGCACTGAGTCAGGGAACCCGCGGGCGCCAGACCTCTCTGCAGATTGCAGCCCCCCTTCCTTCCCTCCCGGTTCTGCAAACTCCCGAACTCCGGCCGAGCTAGTATTCAGACGCACCCGGCTTCGGCGTCCCTCCGTCCCTCCCCCGTCGCGGTGGTGCGGCTCCGCCAAGTCCACCTCCGCCCCTTCGGCGAAGCTGGCACAGCTCTGCCTTGCGGAGCGCTCGACAGACTCCCCAAGAGGGATGCGCCGCGCGAGGCTGGGATCGGGCGGGATCCGCGGGAGGGTGACTGGCTTCATCCCGGGGCAGAAGGCGACTGTTTAGCGTCTTCGAAGGTCGGTTTCTAAACAGGGATGGTTGGAGTGAGAATTCCTTCCAGCATCCCTACCCAAGCAAAAATAACAAAATCGCGATTTAAAATAATAGCAAATTGATCCAAGCCGCAAGGTTTCACTGGCGTGTTATTTTGGCTCCCGTTACTTGGGGTCCCATTGTGCAGCTCTCAAAACTGAGTCCAGCTGTTGTAGAATGATATCGTTGGTTAAGCACCAAAGTCATACAAGTGGGACGCCCCTCAGTCACAACTTGGTGGTGCAGGGTGTGTGTGTGTAGGGGGGAATGCTTGGAAGCTGGGAGTGGTCCAGAATGAAAACAGAAAGGCTGACAGTTCCAGTAGAACAGTGTTTCTCAACCTCAGCAATGTTAAGATGTGTGGACTTGAAGTCCACACATCTTAAAGCATGCTGGCTGGGGAATTCTGGGAGTTGAAGTCTACACATCTTTAAGCTGCTGAGGTTGAGAAACACTGCAATAGAATATATGGAAGAGCAGCTATGGTCAATAGACAAACATATACAAAAATAAAAAAAACAAAAGTCTTGTGAAGGTCAGTAGACCAGTAGTTCCTGCAGAATATAGCAGGCAGCCTAATTATGAATGATGACCAAAGTCAGGGCCCAGCCACCAGAGGAGTGAGGAAAGGGGGCCCATGGGAGACCTATCTCATCTATTGGAGCAACACACTTCCCCCATGCAAATTCTGATGTCCACATAGGAGGTGCTGCAAGAGGGAAAACACTACTTCATGTCCTAATGCCCCAGCCCAACATCAGCAGTGGGCTGCAGTGAGATGAAGGTTGCAGGGTGGGGAAATGCCCCCAAACAGTAAGTGGCCCATCCTAATGTCACAATGAGGCAGCCATGTGGATGAGCCCTATTTGAACAAATAAACTGCATCTTTAGTAGGTTCTTGCAACTTAGGACAGAGATTACTTGAGGATAAATGGCTCCAAATAAGGTTTTGCTTCTGTTTCAAAAGGCTTTTAACATTTATAACATGATCATTTCAATTTAAAGAATGACTTATTGATTTAAGGATAGGGAATATTGTTGTTGTTTTAAGTACATTAGTGGCAATTGTTTTCCCATCCTCTCCCCTTCACCAGTGATCAATATTTTAGTTACCTTCCTATTCAGCTGTTTCATCTAGAACTTCCCTCCCAGGACAATTATTTTAACAAAAGGATTGAAAAAAAAATAGCAGTGCTTAAGTCATCAAAGTGAAAAGATCAATGTCTAGATATTGTCATGGCTTTAATGAAAGTACCTGCTTAAAGAGAGGGTAAAGGACAGTTAAACTAGTTAATTATTTAAGGACAGCCTAAATTAAAAACTGTTGACAGGGACTAGGGGGCAGCAGTACCAAGGTGATCTTGGCTGATCTACAAAAAGTAAGTAAGGTTGGACCAAAAAGTAAGTAAGGTTGGACTTGAAAGGGAGACTAACTCTAGGCTGTAGGCAATCCTGGGCAACCCCCCCTCCCCAACAAAAGCCCAACCCCATCCTCAGAGAAGGCAGTTGCAAGAAAACTACATGGAGATATCTGTGCATTTACCAGGAGTTGAGCTTAGTTCAGGGGACTGCTTACTTTCAATTAGAAAAAGAAAAGAAAAATTAAATGTTTCTGTACCTAAAAATGATAACTCCTCATTTTATGGGTTTCTAAAGCTAACTATTTACAGACGGTCAATTGTGGGGCCAAAGCTAGATATGGCAAGGGAAATCAGGATGCTCTGCAGCTGTTATAGAGTAAGGATTTGTACTGGATCTTTAGTGTAGATGCTAGGGTTATTTTTACCCATGTAGTTTTTTCATCTTACATCTCTATTCCCACTCAAAAGGAAAAGACCCAGATACCTATAGGGATCAGCTCTAAAATCAGCTGCACCCACAGTGAGAAATAATCTGTTTATAGATCACCTAGTGATCTGTATTGTACAACTGAGAAATAGCCACTTTCCCTTCCATCATGACTCAATTAATAACTTGTGCAGAATGGAGGCAGAAAATATCTGTACAAAAGGAATTTATGTGCCCTTTATTTCCTCGCCAAAATAAGTTCCAGGGTCAATACATTTATTAAAGTATAATATTTGTGAACTCATAGATGCATTGAGTATTATCCCAAGGGAGAATTATTAATGGTTGGAGAAGTAAAAATAATAAAAAGGAGAGATTAGAGGGAAATGAAATGTAAAGAGTGCAGACAGTGTGTGTTACCTCTAAAGATAACAGCCATTCACAGAATAGTTGCTGGGTCTGGCACAATACATTTTCCCCTTGATGAGCTGATTGACATATTGAAGTGGGATAACAGACTATTTCTCATGTGTTAAACAGAGATGAATGTCAGAACTAATGGATTTTAAGTCAGCTGTTTTGGGAGGAAGTTGGCCACTATAAAACATCAATGGCAAGAGGATTCTGCCTGCTTGCCTTCCTTATTACTTCTGACTGGTTCCTATAGGAAAATGAGGTACCTGGCCATTTCATAGTGGCTCCATTCTGGTTTCCTTTCCTTTTCACTTAACTCTCTTGCAGTTCACAATGGAAGCCATCCGAATCCGTGTGCCCCTGGCCTTCCTCATGCTCCCACTTGTGGTGCTTGGGGCTCCCAGTGAGGAGCTTAGCCCACAGGAAGTCACCACCAGCTTGAATGGCTGCAAGAGATGCTGTGACTCCCTGGATGTCCCTGGGTCCTCCAAAGCCAGTCATGGTGCAGACAGACCTCACTCTTTGCCATTTGTAGTGCCAGAAGTTCGCCCATATATCAACATCACAATTCTGAAAGGTAAGCTTGTATTTTTCCTCTGTTACTTTCTGACTCATGCTACTTTCACGCTGTTTCTATCTCATTTCATCTCTAGAATCAAACTGGAAGCTTCCTTGGCAGGATCTTGTAATTTGTTTATTTACCTTAGCAAACCACCATGTACATTATTGTGCTGAAGACATGGGAATCATCTTTCCCAAGCCAGTAACTGTCAGACACCATGGAAATGCTTCTTTAGGGAAAGAATGCTGGACCACATTGAACTTTTAGTCTTATATTCCATGGCTTTACTAGCGAAAGATGTTGGGAAATTTAGTCTAAAACATCTGGACAGTGAGAAGTTGGAAAAGGCTGCTATGAAGTCCCAGGATTGGCTCCATTTGGTTACAAAAGCCTAGAATCAGTACAGATGAGGACCAAAACATACCCACTTCTTCAGCCAAAATTAAAGCGTGTTTTAATACAGATAAAGCAGAGGCTGCTAGAAGTGTGGCATGTATACTTTACTTAGGTATGGCTTTCACTTAAAACTCTCCTTCTCCAGCTGGGTCATCCAAGCATCTCCTCAGGGAAAGAGCTGTTGCCACGTGTTCCATCACATCCTGCCTCACTTCTTGTGTTCCCACATCCCTTTCTGGAATTTTGTACTACCCTTTAATTGTGGTTGACAGAGATGATACACATGCATGAAAATACACTGTAAGGCAAGGTTCTGAAGCCACCCACCAGCAGTGGTTGTCCTCCACAGCTTCTCCCTTTCTTTCTCTCCCTCTTTCCACAGGGGAAAAAGGAGATCAAGGACAGCCTGGAGTTCCTGGGAAATGGGGCAAAGAGGGACCCCCCGGTGATCAGGGACCCCAGGGCCCAAAGGGCAGCAAGGGACAAATGGGGGCACCTGGAGATCCCTGCAAGCACCAGTATGCAGCTTTCTCAGTGGGCCGGAAGAAGGCTCTCCACAGTAATGAAGGCTACCAAGCTTTGATCTTTGACACTGTCTTTGTGAACCTCTATAGCCACTTTGACATGTTTAAGGGCAAGTTCTACTGCTATGTGGCAGGCTTGTATTTTTTCAGTCTCAATGTCCACACTTGGAATTTCAAGGAGACCTACATGCATGTCATGCGGAATGACCAAGAGGAGGTCATTCTCTATGCTCAGCCCAGTGACCGCAGCATTATGCAAAGCCAGAGTCTGATGCTGGAGCTGCGGGAGAATGATGAGGTTTGGGTGCGTCTCTACAAGCGAGAGCGTGACAATGCCATCTACAGTGACGACGTGGATGTCTACATCACTTTCAGTGGCTATTTGATCAAGCCCAGTCTTGAATAGCTGTTTTCCTCCAAAGCACAAATTCATCCTCCAGACATCCTCTTGATTTCCTATGAACTACTGCAAATAATATAGAAAATGACCAAAAGATCTGAAAAGAGAGATAGCACTGAAGAAAACTTTTTTTTTTTTTCGTTTTCCTTTTGAGAATGCCAACTGGAAAAAATAATACTCTTGGGTCAAAAAAATTCCAGAAAAGTCGTGCTCATTTATTCGTCATCCTCAATGGCAGATGGCAACTGCAAGGTATGGGCTGGAAATTTTAAGTGGTCTTATGAAATTTCTGTATCTGCTAACTCAGAATCATTTTGTGAACATCTTTGTTTGGACATGGTACTTCCTGAGCAGAATGTTCTAATTTGGATTGTTTACATAAGAGAAAATCCTTGACTTGAGTTGTCTCAAGTCAGTTAAGCCTCCATATCGATCTCAAACCAAATGTAGGCCAGCCAAGATATATTATTTTGACATTTCAAGTGCATGACAGCCCCCTTATTTTTGCAAAGCGTTCCTGGAGGGCAGCCGTATATAGTTGATAGGCTGCAGTCGGCCTCACAAAATTTACACTTGTAAATGTTATACAGGGCTGGCAAATGTAACTGTGATTTGTACATCTGTCTAGTACACTTGTTATACACTGTATAACTTAGGGATCTCTTCCGTCACCATGTTAAAAACATGCAGAATTGTCCTCATTAGGATTTACTTCAGACAGCAAAAGGGTTAAAAAATAGTGCCTCTAATTTATCCCAGAAATCAGAAGGTTCCTAAAGAGGTTCCATGCTGGTGCCCGAATTCATGTGTTATAATTGATTGAATCACAACAAATCTATAAATCCATTACCAAATCTACTTTCATTCAGCTGACACAGATTGATATTTCAGATTTTCCCATAGGCAGGTCACTCAAAGGACATGAGTTGGGCAAAAAATCAGTGGGGCTTCCTTTAGTATTGCTGTGAGCTGGCCTACAGCCCATAGTAGAATTAGTTACTGAGGCTGGGCAGTGCTTCAGATTCTAAGGGGGAAAATTCTTTGCAGCGTGCATACACAGCACCTGGCAGCAACTTCTTAAAGCAAACAGATCTTTTCCAGAGATCATGCTGCAGCTGTGCGATCCTAGGAAAAGATGCAGCTGTTTTAAAGCATTTCCAACAAGTGCTATATGATGCCCCCAGACACTCTGAAGTATCTCTTCCCTTCGAGTCTAAGCCACTGTGCAGCTCTACTGGTTCGTTGGGTAAACTATTCAATGTAAGGGCAAAAGGTCCCAAGGAATTATAAGCAAAAGAAAGATACAAAGGCTTGCGTATCAGCTTCTCTCATTGAGGGCAGTGAGTGCCATTTCTACATATGGAGAGAAAAGGGCCCAGGCTAGCATTCTCTTGCTAAAGCTACTCCGAGGATGGAAAAATGCAGAGGAAAGAAGGTTTCTAGATGGAACTTTTACTTTCTGATTCTCACATGAGACCTGCAAAAAAATACTGCAAAGTGGAATACTCCGGTTCAAGATGCAGCATACCCTCTAGCAGGAAAGTACATTTTATTCTCTATTTTCCCCGGTTTTCCATTCCCCTGCTGTCCCAACAGTCACCATCAAATAAGTGCAAAATATGCTGTTTGGGGAATGGAACTTTCTGAAGAACTCTGGATGCCACCGATCTAGTCATTCAGAGAGTGGTCTGGAAGTTTTCTGGAAGTTAATCTTCCAGAAGTGTCCATCCAGAATTTTTCACATCATCATATCATGGTAAATCACAATCACTTAAGAGGATATAAAGGCACATTTCTTTTCCTATCCCATCCCCATTTACACTCTTCACACAATGTAAAATTAGGTATGTATAAGTTAGTTAAGCTGAGGTCTTTTTTCCCCCCCTAAGCACTGCTTAGTTGATATATGGGAATTATAATGCTGACCCACCATATAGGGTTGTGGTCAGGATACTGTAGATCAGCTTCTGCCAACCTGCTACCTTGAAGATAAGGCAGGATGATAACCCCTAATGCATCTGTTGTAGTCCAAAACATCTGGAGAGCACCAGCTTGGGAAAGACTGCTTTAAGTAAAACATTGAGCACTTCTTAAAGTGTGACTTAGATGCTAAAGAATTCATATCACGATGCACTGTATGTTAACAGTACCTTTTGTGTATGGATGGTGAATATATACAGACACCATGCCATATGCATTTGCTGCCTCTTCCACTCACAGGTAACTAAGCATGGTACAACAATAGGTAATTTCAAACCAAGAGGCTTCTCGGTCTATTCAGAAAAAAATGGAGGTGGACAGGACATGCATTTTTGTTTTGACCTGGTGGGTAACCTTGTACGGTAGGGCTGTGGGAAGTGTCAGGGTGCCTGTTTTTGTAATACAGGGAAGGCTGTAGCTGATTGCATAACAAACTGAATTCCTTCTCTCTGCAAAGTAGTGGTTAAAAAACCAGCTGTTGGCTGTTTGCAACACATGGCGTCCCTGTGTCTCCGGAGGGAACAACCAGAATTTCTAGCACTGAATTGCTTCCAGATGTGAGCCCTGAACTCTTTGAGCCCTTGCCTCAATTCCTGCCTCAGCAGAACTCCCTCAAGTGCTTCTCCTGGTAAGCCGCATCTAAAGCACAAGGACAAAGTCTGTGCATAGCTGTTATGAGGCAGTCGGCCTGCTTTTTGGTGCTATATAAAAACCCTTATAATTCTTGGTGCTAAAGAAACTTTTGATGCCAAATTAGACTGAAAAATAATTTGACTTTGCTGGGAGATATGTTGGGGGTAACATGGACAGGAAGGCCTGTGGAATTTATGGTGCTTTGTGGCAAGTCAAATCATCAAACAATGGTTTGTATGTATATATGTGTGTGTCTGTATCTTTTAAATATTAAAACTTCGTGATTGCACTTTGAGTTGGCCTTTTCTTTGTAGGGCTTTTTTCCATGAGATTACAAGATTTTAGTGTCCTTAAGAAGAGTACAAAGGTCATTTTTAGTGGGAATATTTCTAAAATATAAGAGAACCAGCAGGCAGACTGATGGGAGAAAGACTGCACATACTGTGGAAGGAATGTTTAAGGCATGAGGAAAATGAGGGTAATAAACAATTCCCATGGCTTGTCAAACATCCCAGTGACCCCTTTCAGTACACTGGGCTACTTTGTAGGAATTGAAAAGATGGAAGACCAGGACAGTAGTAGTTTAACTGGTAGTTACTAGGAGTCATCTAGCTGGAAGCAGCCTCAAATGTGATTGGCTTTGCTTAAGGCTCAGAATGATACGTGCAAAAGCCTTTAGGTATTTGCTTTTCGGTGGTGCTAAGTGTCTACAAAGGGATGAAAAGCAGACAATAGACATGTCCCTGGATTCTCCCACAACTACACACAACAGATGTAGTAAATTTGTAGTGAATCAGTATCATTCTGACTGCAGGAAAACTATTGGAAAAGCTCCAGTCTAATCTTTGTTTTTCTTTTTGTATAGGATTTCCCCCCTCATATCACACAACCTTATAATGGTATGGTAGAAGTGTTCAAAAACAGGAGATACGAGAAGTTTTTGAGCACTAGTCCTCAGATTCAACTATTTGCCATTTGTGGGAAAGTCCTTAAAATAATGTTTTCAAATAGTGTGCATGGAGAATCAGTGTTCTCTGTGCAACTTGAAAGTACTGAAAAATACCACTAAAAAGGTCGTGGGATGAAAATTCACAAAAAATGGGAGCTTTTACGTGACAAGGTACTGAATGCCCTACTCCCTTTTTCTTCAGCATATATTGAAATAGAATAAATGTGCCTTTTCTAAGATGTTAACAAATCTCAGTACAGACACTAATGAAATTTACTGTCATACGCAACTCATACATCGTATTAAGACTTACACTCAATGTATTAACTATAAGAAAAAATAAAAGCATTATGAAAACATGCTTTATTTTAATGTTCTTTTTTCTTTTCTTTTCTTTTTCTTTTCTTTCTAGAAAATAGTCATATGTGTTCCCAGCTAGAGATAGTTTTTTGTGCCAAATCTGATATGCTAGTGGCAGTCCTGTTTTGCATGTATATTTATTCCGTTTGCATATGAAACAGGCAGAATAGAAGGTCTGAGTTTAGTATAAAAGGGGATACATACATACAGTGCCTTTGAGTCAGTGTTGACTCCTGGCGGCTACCTGGACTAGTCCCTGCAGTTTTCTGGGTAAGATTTCAGAAATGGTTTGCCCTTGCCTGCTTCCTAGGGCTGAGACAGAGTGACTGGCCCAAGGTCACCCAACTGGTTTTGTGCCTAAGGCAGGACTAGAACTCATGGTCTCTCGGTTTCTAGCATGGCACTTTAACTACTATTCCAAACTGGCATTCACGCTCTTTCTCTCTCTCATTCTGTCTCTCTCTCTGCATGCCACCAGATTCTTGCAATTGAGGTGGCATAGAAATTGTGTAAAATAAGTGGAAGAATGAGTGGGGTAAGTAGATAGGTCAGGGCAACTGTCTTTTCTACATTCAAGGACCTCAGCTGCCGTTTTCCCCAGCATGTTATTTATGTGTGGGATGTCTTAACAAAATGTGGCTGGTGCTAGCATGCTTATTTTGGCCCTGAGTACTGACCCTAGTGTGTGGTTTCCTCTTTCCTACAGGTTTTTCATCTGATAAAAATCTACATATACAGAATAGTTTTTGAAAGAAAGTGCTTCTTGGAACAGAGGTGGTTTGGTTTTTACACTTTTAATCTAGGCCAGCCAGGGCTATCTCAAGAGCAACTCGGACTGGGTGTCTTCTCCAAGATACATCATCCATCTTTGGTCCTAGTGAGCCTATTAGGCAAGAGCAGGGCTCCAATTTGCTCCAGGCACCTGGACCTGGCCACTATGTTAAATTTCCACAGCACCTCTGCTAACACCAGTAATATGTTTCACCGAAAAATTTATATAAAGGACAAATTTAAATTAAAACAAAAAGAAAACAAACACAGATGCATCACAGGCCTGCTTTTTGTTTTTGGTTTTGGTTTTTTTGAGCAGTGATGTCCTGCTAATAAAATGTATCCCACATGTTCCCAAGAATAACAGTTATTGCCACTAGAGTTCTTGTTGAGGGTAGAGGTGAGGGACCTTTGATGACTAAGGTTGTACATCTAATGTTGTGGGGGGAAGAGCATGATGGGCTGGACAGTAGGCAGGTTGTTCTTGGAGTTTCCTACATCAAAATGACGGGGAAACATGTCACTGATTTTCAATTACTGTGGTCAGAGGATGTTCCTGTTGATGCCAAAAGAAGAGGCTTGAAGGCCCATGCACCCTGAGGCCATAGGTGCCCCCACACACACATCTGCCCCTTTTAAATCTTTTATTTAACAGATTTCATAGTTGAATATTTTCTTCCGATAATTTCCATTCCATGCCAGAAAAGATTCTGTCAGCCTTTGAGGTAGGCAAGGTCAAGAAACAGGAGCAGCAGGGGGTTCAAGGAAGCTAGATACACACATCATCTCATTAATCAGGTTGAGTGCCAGGAAAAAGGATTAGGTTCTAAAATATTGGAAACTAGACAAATATACTTCAGCCCTCATTTGTTAGTGAGAACATTAACACAGCATCATTATGAGCTGTTTGATCTCTTTTTCAGATTCCCTGATGGATGGACTGACATTTCTCTTAAGAGCTAAAGCTGAAATGTCTATCTGGTCCTCATTTTCTATATTTCAAAAACCTGCTTTTTTCCCCCAGACTCAAAGCATGTGGTTGCAGCATATGTCACTTCAGTGTTTCTATTCAATTGCTTAGAATTGCATAAGGAAACGCAGGAATGAATGCTGTAACTTCTTGCCTTCCTCAGGTGAAAAGTGAATATCTCTGTGAGTTAATTTTACTCATATAGGGCTATATTTATACTTTATGCAATTTTCCAACATTTGCCTTAACATAGGAAGAACAGGGTCATGCTTACTTGTCCCACTGCCTCTGTCCTTCTGTGTGCTAGTCCTACCCACCCCCTCCCTGAGCGGAATAACAAGCTTTGTATAGTGGCTATTTCTGCAATAACATGAACACAAGTTCTTGTTAGGATCATGGATCTTGCTCTATCAGGATCAATGACTGTTAAAACAGCTATGTGGATATGCAAATGAATGTCCATAGAACTCATTTTCAGAGTTTACTATTTTGCACAGCAAGATCAGGGGTCTGATGGAGTGAGTCTAATATGCACAAAAATATATGGGGTAGGATAGTAATTCTGTTGTTGAAATCCATAATAGTCCAGTTGTGAATTCCAGCCTATAAGTTGAAGACATGGTATATTCCAGTCCTGAGCTATGAAGTGCTGCAGTTAACTACAGTTTCCACACATAGTATGGAGAATACATATACACAGATACTCATATGTTCCCATATAGAGGGAAAGTACTTCATGTTTGGCTTAGCTTGGGTTATGAAGCCAAGATATAACATTGGGAGAAGTTCCTCATTAATGTCACTCTAGAAAAAAAATCAAATGATAGTTGTGTATGTACCACATCCTGAGCTATATTGGTTATACTTCAGTTGCCATGTAAGCCCAGAAATTTTAATGAATGGACCATGGTTAACCACAAATAAAAGTGTCAATGTTTTTGGATAGAACCTCAATGTTTTTGGATTACCAGCCATAAAAACCAGTTGTGAAGGACTCCACTTTCTGATGGTTTGGGCTAGAGCGTCTTCTGTGCCACTACCTCTGTCTAATACCCAATCTACTGTTGCATTTGCATCTGCATCAATTTCTAATAGGGCCTAGAGGGTTAGTGGGGAGACATGATTGTGTCATTTAGATTGAAAAAAAGTTAAAAAGTTAAAATATTCCCTTTCTTGGACTCAGTGGCTTCAGTCAAATTTAGAGTCTTATGCAAAGGCTTTTTTACATTAACAATGTCAAAAGATTTGATTAATCAGTCTTCTGCATCAATGTTATTTGGTCTTAAATTCTATTAGTAGGGCATTAATCACTTGCAGATCCTTTGTGTAACTTTAACCTTGCTTATAAGATTCAGTACCCTTCCCCTCACCAGCAATTTCTAAAAGGGGGCATTAATGCCTTAACTATCATGCTGTTGCCTTTCAATTCCAACTTGAAAGAACTGAAGTACAAAAATCAAAATGAAGTAACAGCTTGTTTTTCAATGGATAATATGGATCCCTTCATGCTGTTCACATTTCCAAGAGGCACCTTGGTTAGTATCTACTAAGAGTTGTTTGCAAGACAGACTCATAAAAGATAGCATGCACTTGGTTTGCTTTGGTTATTAGGACATCTATGTAGTAATTTGGGGATAAGAAAAGAGTGACACATTGGCCAGGCTTCTCCGTGAAAATTGACATTCTACAGCAATTTTCCTCTTATGAATGTGATGATGAATTTGGGGGAAGATTCCTATTTGAAGACTTGCTGACCTGCATGACTAAGTGGGACGCATAATGCTAGACTAGATGGGAGTAGAATACAGGAGTAGACATCATAGCAAATTTAGTTGTTTTGGACTTCTTACTGTCCCGAAATATGAAGGGTATCTGATTGTCTTTCCCTTCCCCATATTATCCATTATCTGGTATCCTGTTCCAAATACTGCAGCTGGTAACAACGCAGTACACATAAGAAGGGACTTATCTATCCAGATCTGACCCATTTAGGCCAATTCAACTGCCATTTATGACTTTAGAGTGATCATGTTCAGGACCAGCCTTTTCAATTGTTGTTCTTCTGGTGATTTGTGGTTTCCACACCAGTTTAAAGGAGCCAATGAGAAAGTACCAGGTAAGTAAATTGTGTGCAGTTGAAAGCATAGTGGCATACCACACCCAGATGTAGGTCTCTTTGCTACAGGAACAGAAACAATACCACATGTTCTTAAAGAAGGAAAGTGAAAGATAATCCTAAGGGGGACACAGGAGGGGGAAGCAGAAAGTCCAAAACAGCAAGAAGAATCACAGAAAGCAGAACTTTCAAATCTCACTGAGAGGACGATAAAGGGGAGAGTAGAACAAGGAATGGCAGGAGATAGAGGCTCAGAGCTGAACCTGGGTTTAGAAATTCAAGACTGCAAATGGGTTGAGGTGTTTCATGTTTAAAACTTCTTTCTCTAAACCTTTCTTCAAGAGGTTAGGAGTATAGTCCAATCAGCTGTGGACAGTTACTGCTGTTGTCATTACTATTTAATCAAATTATATAGCTACACTACTCAGCACATGACTCAGGGCTATCTTATCCTAAAGAGAGCATTTCCTGAAGAGAAATATTCTGAGGTGTTATTCCTAAAGAGGAATACTACGTTGATGTGCAGTTCCTGCAAATAAATGTTCATCTCCACAAATGCTTCCTTGGTTGGGTGATCTCTCTCTTTCTACTTTTAATATTTAAATATTTATCACACCAAAGAAAATTAGTAAGACATCTGCAAAAGGTGGGTTATTACCTGCTTAGGAATTGTTTTCTGTATTTTCATCTTTTGTATTTTCTGTTTTTTCTTAATATTGGACCAAACAGATAAGAGATTCTCCATTATTCTTCCTTTCTCTCTTGGTTTATTTTCCAAATCCTGCATAACAGGGAAAGACAATCAGATACCCTTCATATTTCGGGACAGTAAGAAGACCAAAACAACTAAATTTGCTATGATGTCTACTCCTGTATTCTACTCCCATCTAGTCTAGCATTATGCGTCCCACTTAGTCATGCAGGTCAGCAAGTCTTCAAATAGGAATCTTCCCCCAAATTCATCATCACATTCATAAAAGGAAAATTGCTGTAGAATGTCAATTTTCACGGACAAGCCTGGCCAATATGTCACTCTTTTCTTATCCCCAAATTACTACATAGATGTCCTAATAACCAAAGCAAACCAAGTGCATGCTATCTTTTATGAGTCTGTCTTGCAGTATCTCTTAGTAGATACTAACCAAGGTGCCTCTTGGAAATGTGAACAGCATGAAGGGACATTTTATCATGCTTGGTGGACATGTAAAAAAGCTAAAAAAAATTGGATTCAAACACATACTTTGATACAGAGGATTTTAAAGATCAGGATTCAATTGAAACCAGAACTTTTCCTTTTAGAATTAATGGACATACCGTTAGAAAAAAGCCATGGAAAATTATTTCAGTATATGATTACCATGGCAAGATTGCTATATGCACAGAGATGGAAAGATTTGACATTACCCACTATGAAGGAATGGTTGGTGAAGTTGTTAAATTTTGATGAAATGGGTAAATTGACTTCTTTGATTAGAAAAAGGACAATATCTACATTTATTGGTGACTGCAAGCCTCTTATGGACTTTTTGCGTAAAAATGAAAAAATGAAATTGTGATTTATGATTTTGATGATTAGACAGGATAGATTATAGAAAGAAGAGTAACATGATGTACCATTAGAGAGAGAGAGGTTAAAATATATTTGTATTTATACGTGCTGTGAAGAATATTGGAAGCCCCTTCTTTATGTTTTTCTTCTCTATTTTTTCCTAACTTTTTTCTTTTCTTGCACTTTTTGCTTTTTCTTTGCTTTCTTTCTTTTTTCTTCTTCTTCCTTACTTTATATTAGTTTGTGTTGGTTTTTAGCTTTTTGTTTAAAAGCTTTAATAAAAGTTATATTAAAAAAGATACTAACCAAGGTGCACCCAGGTTGTACATCAATTGGTACATTCAAAAGAAGAAGTAGAAGCTTTTGATTATTGTTCCATTCATAGCAAAGACTTTTTGCAGTGTTGAGGCATTACAGAAGGCTGAGTACTATGCTCCAATAAAGACTTTTTAGTTTGTTCCCTTTATTTTATAATAATAACAAAGAAAAAAAAATAGAAAAACACAAAGGAACAAAACACAAAGATACAGACATTATCAAGAAAAAAGATTACATAACAAGTGCTTAAAAGTAAGTGGAAATAATACAACCGAAAAAATAATAATAAAAAAAGAAAATATAAAGTATAATATGTCATTACAACAATAAACAGTTACGATTCTATATATACGTATCTAATGGGAATGGTATGTGAGTATACAATTATATAACTACTGTGCTTTTTCCTGACCTACTGTATTTTGTATAAATGAGTCCCATATTTCATTATACTTGTTCATACAAAGTCTATGTTTATAGGCAATCTGCTCATAAGTAGCAAGTAGCAGGTTTTCAATCCATTAACTAAATGGGGCCATACATTTATCTTTCCAACATTGCAATATCAGTCTTTTGGCCATAGTAAGGGCACAGAGAATCCATTTACGCTGCCTAGTTGTCAAATTCCATGTACTAGGTACGTAATTCAAGAGAATGTTATACTCTGAAAATTTTAGCTTTTGTCGTACAGTCACATTAATATGGTCCACTACTTTCTCCCAAAACTTACTAAATATAGGACATTGTAAAAACGTTGTTTTAAAGAAGCATTATCCTTGTTACATCTCCAACAAAATGCTGTCTTAGATAGCGCTTTTCAGTACAAATGTAATGGAGTCCAATAAATTTTACATATTATTTTTTGTTGTATAAGTCATAGGTTAAAGCCCATTGACACTCTTGCTATAGAAGTTAAGACAGTCTCCCATTGTCTAGGTAATATAGAAACCTCTAATTCTTTATTACACTAATCTCTTAACATGTGCATATATCAAATTTACTTATTGATAACAAATATCTCTAAAAGCTAAGGGTAGGGTTTTTTTTTTTTTTTTTTAGTTTTAAAGGATTTAACAAGTTGTTCTAGTATCTCAGGTGTCTCAAAAGCTGAAAATGCTGCTGGTCCAAACAATGTTGTTAACAAATATTGTAGCTGTAAATACTGGCTTACATCTGATAGATAATATTTCTCTATTAACACAGCATATGTTAGAAATTCATGTCCCAATAAAGACTCTAAGGTGAACAGAGGCCTTACAAGTCCCTCTATCCAGTTTCTCATTTCTAAGCATCATCCCTCTGAAGTGTGAATTTTTAAAGGATCTAAAGTTGGGTGTTTCTTTCTGTGCAATTCAACCAGTGCAATCAGAACGGATCCCTTCAGTGGAGAAGGGATCAGAAAAGGAGGGGACTCTATTTGATACTTACAAAAACTCATGAGTATACTGCTACATCATGGTTTAGCACAGCGTTCCCCAATCTGGTATCCTTCAAACATGCTGCATTATAACTATATGGTGGATCCTTTCAAGTCCACACAGTGATGGACTTGTTGCCTCAAGCAGCAGTTGCAGGTATTGAACCAATTAAAATCATACTGATTATGCCAACAACTAGGGACATAAAAGCAAAACTTGAGCTATTCACAGGATGCATCTCGAAAACTCAGTAATTTTTGTGCAGTGGGACATTCTGGTGGTGGGGTAAAACACTCATGTAAAAATGTTTTCTGGCATTTTACCTCTTTTCCTTCATGAAATTTCCTTTTTAAGACTGGAGAGACCCAGCTCCATCAAGAACATATTGTTGTGCTACTTGGAATCTAAGATATAAGAGTACAGTGGAACCTCTAGTTACGAATTTAATCCGTTCCGTGACTCTGATCGCAACTCAAATTGGTCGCAACGTGAAGCACGTTTTCCCATAGGGTTGAATGTAAATACGGTTAATCCGTTCCACCCTCCAAATTTGGTTGCGCCGCGAGGCATATTTCCCCATAAGGTTCAATGTGTCAGCCGGCGTTGCACCGCTAGGAAATTCCCCAGGTGCACTTTAGTCAGCCCTAGCGCAGAAAGAGGAAGTGCTAATGAAATCTGAGCTTTTGTCGCACGCACGCACAGCCGGGAGCGGGAGCTTCCCCCCCCCCCACTGATTCCTCCGTGCTCTTTCCTTTCTCCATAGCGACAAAAGCACAGTGAAAGCAATCAGCGCGCTGGGGGGAAAGGCTTATGTCGCGCGCATGCACAGCCGGGAGCGGGAGCTTCCCCCCCTGCACTGATTCCTCTTCCTCAACTCCGCACACTTTCCTTTGTCCATAGCCCTTGGCGTGGTGCGCATGAGGAAAGCCTTTCCCCCGTGCGCTCAGATTAGTGAAGAGGCGCCAGGTGGCCCTTTCATTAGCACTTCCTCTTTCTGCGCTAGCGCTCGAGCGGTGAAACTGACTAAAGCGCGCCTGGGGAATTTCCTAGCCATGCAATGCCGGCTGACACATTAAACCTTATGGGGAAATTTGCCTCGTGGAGCAAGCCTCCTTGCTACCGCAATCTCGCCCACAGGAAGCCGCGACCACGTGGCAGCAGGGCAAATGGCCGCAGATCCGGTTCGTAGCTTGAGGTGGAGTTCGCATGTCGAGGTAAATTTTTGTGGCCGGAGCTGGTGGTATCTCGAAATTTTCATAAGGTGGGGCGTTGGTATCTTGAGGTACCACTGTACTTGAATCCAATTTAATCATAGCATGACACATACTATGAGATGAAATAAGAGATAAATCCAACTGCTGGAAGACAGGGAGAAACAAATTGACCTTTAACTGAAAAATGGGTAAAAGAAATTATGGAGAAAGAGAACTTTATTTTTCATTGCCTGATAGCTCTATGAATGAATGAATGAATGAATGTATTCTTAGTTATGAAAATGGGGACTTTTGTGGAAGCTATTCTTCAATTTCTTTTTATCCATTTGATTTTTTGGTTCTATTACTTATGGCATGTTACCATGTGCTGCTAATATGGTATTTCACGGTATTCAATTTTTATAATAAAAAGCAATAAAATGAAGGAATGGATTCATGTGTGTTAAATTAAGTTGGAATTAATACATTGGGAAAAACTTATCCTTTCTGACAGAATTTCTACCAATCATAAATAAAGGCTAAAACCTTTTAAAGTCTGGGAGACAGGTCTATTGAGGAATTGTTCTAGAAATGAGTGATACCCCAAAATTGAATTTGGCGCCTCCAAGCCACCAGGCCTGCTTTGAAATGACATGGGGGAACTGCACTGATTTTTCTTAAATCAATCCTAATTCTTTTTTTTTTTTTAATTAAGGAAAGAAAGGAGGGTACAAAACCATTATAGAGATATAGTAATCTGTAAATACCCAAATATCCACTTAAAGTAATTTTTCAAGATAGACTAACATGCATTTCCATGCCAGGTATATTTGAACAAAGTTCCCTTGATATGTTTTTGCAACTGAAGAAAAAAGATGACACCCTGGCCTTATTAATTTGCAGACCTGAACAGAACTGGATTAAGCAATTTCCAAACTGAGCAGAATGTTTCTTTGCATCTAGAGCAACAGTATCATTTTTTAAAATTTATATTTATTAAGAGTTTTTTCCCACGGGATAAAAGACAAATTGAAAAAAGAAAAGAAGAGAAAAACCAAAAAGTACAAGAAATGAAAAAGAAAAAAAACTAAAGTTAAAGAATATATAAGTGACTTCCAACCTTCTTTTCAACAAATAATTACAATCTTATTGTCCTTCCTCCCTCTTAGTTATTACACAAGTCCCTTCAAGCCCTAGAGCTACAATATCATTGAGGAGGAAGAGGATTATTTGATTTCTGGGAGGACTAGCCATGGTTGGATGTGAACCAGGATTTGGTTCTAGATAATGGGGAGCAATGCTAAGGAGAACAATAGCTTTCCCACACTATAGTGTGTAGCAGTGGTCCATACAACCAAGCAGAATTAAGGTATAAGCAGTCCAAGCAGTTACTGGGAATATCAATGAAACAGTGTGAAGAGCATGAAACACAATGAAACACTACAGAAGAACATATCCCATTCCGTCTATTCTGATAATGTAGGAAGTGCATCTGTAGGTGACATTGTTGCAGAAACATGCAATGTAGATCCTGAAATATCCTATCTGCATCAAATTAGGAGGCAAAGTTTCCAGGTCAAACTTCAGCTTCTCTGTCTTTCTCAAATGCTAGGCTCCAGGTGGGCTGTGTGATTTTCCTTTGTTTTAGAATTATATACATAAAAAAGTCATACTGGATCAGATTCAGTATAGCCAACATCCTGCTTCTAAAGGAAGACAACATGATGCATCTACAAGATCAACCTCTCCTACTTAGGAAGAAAGAATTCTAATGTAGGCACCCCAGTTAATTGTCATTGATAAAGCTATAATGTGAGGATTTGTCTAACCCTATTCTAAATTCATTTAGGCAGCTTCTCTCAACTGGTGTTTGCAAGATGTATTGTGGCTCCCAAAATTTCAAGAAAACATGGAAAATTCTGAGAAAGTTATGAATTCTGTAAGAAATAGATGAACACATTTCAGAATTAATTAACCTGTAAAGAATAAAGAATTATTCTTTAAAGAGTTTTACACAATAACAAAAAGAAAAAGTGATGTGGCCACCAACAGTGGAAACAATCTGTGACCCTCACAGTTTGTAGAAAAACACAGTAAAAGATGTGGCTGGATTGCATAATGATTCTAACAATATGGTATGTTATGCATGTAAATATTAAGTTCAAAACAGCTTGAAGGTTCTTCTCATGCCAGGATCTGCTGTCCTAAAACATCTGGGGAAAGCAATAGGTTGGGAAAGCCAGATAACGAGGAGAATGTGAAGGAGGATACTGCTGGAAGTATAGACAGAAGAAAATAGAGTACTGCATGTTTTTTTCCAGGCAGCACCCAAATTGTAGTCCAATACTGCTGAAAAAAGCTAGCTTGGAAAAGATTAATCTTAATCAGGCCAAATGTAGCTAGAGAGAATCATGTACCCAGGAAAATACAAACAATTACATAAGAAGTATCTCCTCTTTCTTCCCCACGTACTTCTCTTATTTTTGAATGTGGCCCCAGTTATTTCTGAGTTTTAGAAGAAAACATACAGGAGATTGGAGGAGGAGGAGGTTTAGATGGCCAGATGAGCCGATAAAGCAGAATGGTCATGGACGCAAACACCAAGCCGTCAGGCCAATACCTGTCACTTCATACCGCACTTCAGTTACTTTCCACTTTTATCTGCTTTAGCTCTAAGGCTCGGCTACAGTTCACACATATGGGGACCACAACACCCTCCACCACCCACGCTGCTTCCTCTGCCTCCCAAGATCTGCAGCCAACCCAAATGTGTGTGCTCACACATGAGTGTAAATGTTCCTCAGGCAACAAACATCACAACTTTTTCAAAAGGTCAGTATGTTTTCAAAGCCTTAAAAAAACCTCCTTAATTATATTACTCATTGGTGTTTAGCTTGGCTGCTTTTCTTAGAAGCAACTGTCATAGGGAAGGGAAATGTTGCTGCAGTAAAAACTCTGAAAAAACCCCAGTATTTTTTCTTATTGTGGATTCAGAAAAAGCAAACATCTCTAGCCTCTTACTAACATATAACAAACATACCATCACAGAGAGGCCAGCATCTTGTTTATATCCTTAGAGTAAAATAATTTCATTATTAAAACTTCCATCTCAGCATATTTTTGGAATCCTTAACACATGAATATCAGAAGGCTGTTTTTGTGTATATTAACATATTATTTTCTTTCTATGAGAGTTCAGTGTAAAATGAGTCTGAAAATGTATATGTACAGTATGTAAGGTAGGAATACCATCTTTGCATAATGCACGTGTGTATTCTTATAAGCAACCCAATTCTTCAAATGATGGGAACTGGGGATGGGTGATTCTATCACTTTTAATTTCTCTCATTTTTACAAGTCTGTTGAATTGAGCTTTTGCACTTCAGAATATTTTTTTTAAGGTTGCACTAAAATTTATACCATTTTTATGCATATTCTAGAGCAGGGTTCCTCAACCTTGGCAACTTTAAGACGGGTGGACTTCAACTCCCAGAATTCCCCAGCCAGCAGTTGAAGTCCACCCATCTTAAAGTTGCCAAGGTTGAGGAACCGTGCTCTAGAGGAACAGCAACTCATGAGAAGAAATTTGGGAGAGAAAAGGGAAAGGGCAAACAGTGTGGATCATTCAAGGCTATATGCCACATCTGGCTTGTATGTGGTTTAAACAATACATAGTCTAAATTCCACTGTTCTCACATCGGGTCTCCAGGGAGATAGCCAGCTTCTGGGGGTCAGATTTCAGTCTTCCCCTTTTCTGGATCTCATTAAATTCAGTTTTATCTTGCTTCTTTTAAGATAATCACTGTAGATAAATGGTTTTCAGCCTGTGGTCCAGAAACCAATGGTGCTGTGAGAAGTCACTGCTAGTGATCCTGGTTGGGCAGAGATGAAATAAGGAAACATTAACATAGCATAAAATAAATCATGCACACTTTTTTCCCCCTACCCATTCAATTGGGTTCGATTCTCAGAGACTGCGTGGACAAGTCCCTGCAGTTTTCCTGGCAAAGTTTTTCAGAAGTGGTTTGCCCTTGCCTCCTTCCTAGGGCTGAGAGAAAGTGACTGGCTCATAGTCACCCAGCTGGCTTTGTGCCTAAGGCAGGACTAGAACTCCTGGTCTCCTGGTTACTAGCCTGATGCCTTAACCGCTACACCGAACTGGCTCTCACAACATTAACATAACATAAAATAAACCATGCACACTTAAAGTGGCCCAAACCTCAGAGCCCTATGAAATATTTTAAGAGTTTAGGTGGGAATACAGAAATTTTGTGAGATTAGGAGATAGCAGAAAAATCGACATCACATTTAAAAAAAAAAAAAAGCTATTTTTATTTAATTTTGGATCCCATGGATACCACTTTTTTGTGCCATGGAGCTCACAAATGCTATGTTGCTGATGTTCGGATTATATCATGGTCCACAAAAGTTTTCAGTGACAATACAGTGGCTCCCTTAAAGGGAAATATTGGAAATTATTGTCATCTTAAATGTAAAAAGTGGGCTGAAGTGACATCCCTTCTTACATGGTTTAAATGAGATTCCTCAAAATGTTCCTGCTGTTCATAAAATTATTTTATATACTGCATTTATGTCAAGTTTTTTTTTTCTCTTAGAGTTCAGGTGGAATACATTTGTTTCCCCTAAATTTGTCTTCATAATAGGTTTTCCAGTGAACACCATGGTCAGCTGAGGGCCTGAACTCACCTGTGAAGTAGGTTGAGATGAAATAATGTCACACATATTTGAATAGGGATTTGGACCTAGGTTTCCATGATCCAGGTCCATCATCTTAACTATTACATCATTTCCCAGAATAGGAAAACTAATCACTGCACTGTCTGATTCACAGCAGAGCCTCCAGATAATTTGGATTGCAAATATAAAGTAAATCCTGCTGTACTCATTGGAACTAATTTCTGAATACATGTATTTTATTTATTGCCCTTGTTGACCCTTTGCCTTTCATCAACTTTTTGAGCACATATGGGCAATGAACCTTGTTTTGTAGTCCACAAAGCTCCCAAAAATTGCATTACTAAAATCCAATGGCATACCAACAAACTTACACTGGTGTGATTATCATCTGATTTTCACTAAGATAATAAGTAAAATAAACACATTAGCGTTCAACTGGATTATTAGCAGACGGATTTCAGCGTATCAGTAGCCTAACAAATTTCACTTGGCTTAGAAGTAAATCAGGCTGTACAAAAGTGAAGCAACAGAAAGAGTTTTTAAAAATACTTTTGCCTTATAGATTATATACTTGCACTGTAGTGGCAAACTTTATTGATTCTACTTGGTTTGTTCTGGTTTTGCAAGGCAAGCAACATGTTTAGGGTTTTATTCTGAGAAATCCCGGATTGTGCATTGTTAAGGTTCCGTAAAAAAACATATTAACTCCTAGTCTGCTTCATGGTTCTTTGTCACTGTTACATGTAACAGTCATAGTAGCTAAGCCAGGATGTGTTTATAGTATGGGCTTCCACAGACTACAGTATTTGGCTCAGGCCTCAGTTAGAAAACTTAGAAAACAATCAGATTCACCTTGGATTTGTACAGAGTTTGGCCAAGGGCCCAGTTCTATTGATTCAAAAATCTGACTTTCCCATTTTTAATTGGGAACCAAACAATTGATGCAATTTTCCCCCCTGTTTAATAAGGCTACGAGATCTGTGCTGCAAAAATCTGAACTAGATGTTCAGATTCTTGTTACCCAGATCTGGTAGCTTTACTATTTGAAACTTGCAGGAATAGTAACACCATGTCCAGCAATTAAACCTGATTATTTCAGACAAACTGATCAGGGGGATTTAATCTATGCTTCTTTAAATTTGGATTTTTTTTAATATACTGCTGGTAACATCAGATTAATAGATTTGGGGCAGGGGAGGTTATAAAAGAGGAGTATTTACATTCTTGGAATTTCTGAAAAGGTTTGCCCATTTCCATACCGTTTCTGTTCATGTCTGTTGAAATGGCATTAAAAGTTAGGTGGCTCTAGATAAGAAACCTGCTAAATTTCAGAAAGATAACATCAGTGGTTGTACAGAAAGGGATTCTAACTTGGGGAAGGGCTGTAAGATTCAGTTCTTCCTCCTTCCCCTGTCCCCGTTTTTGTAGTGTTATTCTTTTTCTAATGCTGATGTTAATTTTATGAAATTTAAATATAAACCTCTTTGTACAGTAGTAAGAAACTTGTTAAAAGAGGAAGAGAATTATGACGACTTAAAAACAGTCGTTTTGAGGACATTTTGGTTGCTTCATGTTCAGTTGACACCAAAAGAGGACAGGAGCACATGTTGATTCTTTGTAGCATACTGCTGGGGTGATTGGACTTAAACATTCAGCATTCGGAAACAAATATTCAGTGATACACGATCCCATATATTACAGACTTTCATGATTCTGTTACTGGTAGAAAAAGTTAGCATAAAGCAATCTTCAGAATGTCTTCCTTTAAGCCCTAGATGAGTAAAGTGTCCTTCATTGTCACTGAAGTATCATGCCTGTCATTCGCTGTGCATTGGGGTGTCATTCACTAGGACTCTCAATTGCAAAACTGCATCCTCCTATTAATCCTTTCCTTTCCCTTCATTGGGCTATTCCTTCAAGGCAGAGTTTGGAGAGAAATGGATCTAGATTTGCAAGCCCATGATATCTCTCTTAGGGTAGTACAAAAATGGGGTACTTGGTGAACTTTCTTGCAAAACTCTTCAGAACAGCGCCCCCTCCTCCATTTCTAAAAGTGAAGCAAAACTCTATACTGTATTGCATGTGAAAGGCTTCCTGGAGATGCGAGTGTTCGCATGAGGAGAAATGAGATGTCTTGACAAAGAGAATCGTGCTACTTCCATGGAACAAAGTGCTCCCCCAAAATAAAGCATTAGATTACATCATGTTCCAACAAAATATAATTATACTTGTGTAGACACAACACTAGCCTACCTATTTGTGTTTGAGATTCTGGGAGTTGCAGTCCTGACATAACTGGAGGGCCCCTTGGGGAAGGTTGCTGTAGACCAGTGTTGTCCAAACTTGGCCACTTTAAGATGAGTGGACTTCAACTCATGCTGGCTGGGGAATTCTGGGAGTTGAAGTCCACTCATCTTAAAGTGGCCAAGTTTGGACAACACTGCTGTAGACCATCCAAAAGAAGGAGCTGCTTTATAGTAGGTGTGCATAAAATGAGACTATTAGTCTTTACTTGTACATAAATTAAGCTGAAAAGCAATCTTAACTTACCCTGTTTCTCCATTTGCTAAAGCAGAAATTGACAATGATTTGCTGAACCAAGGGCTTGTTCCTTTTGCTTTGATTTATACTTTGGTTATGCTAAGGACCTCAACAGTAGGTGGGCCGAGGACTAGTTGAGGATGATGCTGGTCAAGCAAGACGTGCAAGTGAGTCCCAGCCCACCAGACAGGTAGCTTACATTTATCTTTAACTGTTCCAGTTTAACAGTAGTATTTTCCCTCTTCTCCAGATTCAAGTGTTGCTGCACAAATGATTTATGATGCCTCATTAATGACATTGGTAATGACACACTGAGGAACTGAGAAGTGCTCAGCTCCTATTGATCACTTTAAGATGGTGTGGGCCTGTCTCCTCCCCTTCAATCTCTTGCTGTTTTGACTTGAGCTGAGCAGAAGAATAACTACAAGAAGGAGTAAATAACACTCCATTGAAAGTAAATAAATAACTGTTCTGCACATCTCCTTGGAAATGGAAAATACTCCTTAGCATTTGGTGGGAAGGGATTTATACCTCTTTTGTTTTAAAGGAAAACAAATAATATTGAGGACAATGCATATAACAGCTGGAAATAGTGATTAGGAGCAGGGAAATCTTGCAAGCAATAGCAGAAACTCAAGGAAATACAAATGCATGCATTAATTCAGAAAAATTTTAAAGGTTAAAGTACAACTGAATCCAGAAACTTTTGTCTTGGGACTAATGGACAAGCAATTAGAAAAAAGTCATGGAACTTTGTTTTTATAATTGACAACTGCAGCGAGACTACTACAGTATATACTCAAAAGTGGAAAGGTTTGAAACTACCTACAACGGAGGATTGTTTGGTGAAGATGACGGAACTTGCAGAGATGGTTAAATTAACCTTTTTGATCAGAGAAAAAACAATATATTTATGGTTGACTGGAAACGCATTATAGACTTTTTGCATGAAAAGGAAAAAAATGCACTTATGATATATGATTTTGATGATTAGAAAAAAATAGATAATAGAAAAAAGTGACTTTTTTTGTAATCATAGAATAAGAGATAATTTTGCAATTGTACTTACAGGTGAAACTTGAAAAATTAGAATATCGTGCAAATGTTCATTTATGTCAGTATGGCAACTCAAAAGGTGAAACCAATATATGAGATAGATGCATTACATGCAAAGCGAGATATGTCAAGCCTTACTTTGGTATAATTGTGATGATTATGGCGTACAGCTTATGAAAATCCCAAATTCACAATCTCAGAAAATTAGAATAGTGTGAAAAGGGTCAATATTCTAGGCTCAAAGTGTCCCCCTCTAATCAGCTAATGAATCCATAACACCTGCAAAGGGTTCCTGAGCCTTTCAATGGTCTCTCAGGCTGGTTCAGTAGGAATCACAAGCATGGGAAAGACTGCTGACCTGACAGTTGTGCAGAAAACCATCATTGACACCCTCCATAAGGAGGGAAAGCCCCAAAAGGTCATTGCAAAAGAAGTTGGATGTTCCCAAAGTGCTGTATCAAAGCACATCAATAGAAGGTTATGTGGAAGGGAAAAGTGTGGTAGAAAAAGGTGCACAAGCAGCAGGGATGACCGCAGCCTGGAGAGGATTGTCAGGAAAAGGCCACTCAAAAGTGTTGGGGACTTTCACAAGGAGTGGACTGAGGCTGGAGTTAGTGCATCAAGAGCCACCACACACAGACGGATCCTGGACATGGGCTTCAAATGTCGTATTCCTCTTGTCAAGCCACTCCTGAACAACAAACAACATCAGAAGCGTCTTAACCTGGGCTACAGAAAAAAAGAACTGGTCTGTTGCCCAGTGGTCCAAAGTCCTCTTTTCTGATGAGAGCAACTTTTGCATCTCATTTGGGAACCAAGGACCCAGAGTCTGGAGGAAGAATGGAGAGGCACACAATGCACGATGCTTGAAGTCCAGTGTGAAGTTTCCACAGTCTGTGTTGATTTGGGGAGCCATGTCATCTGCTGGTGTTGGTCCACTGTGCTTCATTAAGTCCAGGGTCAACGCAGCCGTCTACCAGGAGATTTTGGAGCACTTCATGCTTCCTTCCGCAGACGAGCTTTATGGGGATGCTGACTTCATTTTCCAGCAGGACTTGGCACCTGCCCACACTGCCAAAAGTACCAAAACCTGGTTCAATGACCATGGGATTACTGTGCTTGATTGGCCAGCAAACTCGCCTGACCTGAGCCCCATAGACAATCTATGGGGCATTGCCAAGAGAAAGATGAGGGACATGAGACCGAACAATGCAGCGGAATTTCCTTTGCGGCAAATATACAGGTGAAACTCGAAAAATGAAGGCCGCTATTGAAGCATCCTGGTCTTCCATAACACCTCAGCAGTGCCACAGGCTGATAGCATCCATGCCACGCCGCATTGCGGCCGTCATTGCTGCAAAAGGCGCCCAGACCAAGTACTGAGTACATATGCATGCTTCTACTTTGCAGAGGTCCGATATTGTTCTATTTCCAGTCCTTGTGTTATTGATGTCATGTAATATTCTAATTTTCTGAGATTGTGAATTTGGGGTTTTAATAAGCTGTACGCCATAATCATCACAATTATACCAAAGTAAGGCTTGACATATCTCATTTTGCATGTAATGCGTCTATCTCATATATTGGTTTCACCTTTTGAGTTGCCATACTGACATAAATGAACATTTGCATGATATTCTAATTTTTCGAGTTTCACCTGTATATTTGCCGCAAAGGAAATTCCCACTTTTGCACTACGAGTTTAAATCCTCCTTTCAGATTTAGGGAGAGGGTTGTAGTTTGAAACTGAATGTCACATTTCCATGACAGCTTCTGTGGACAAGGAAGGAAAGAGACAGTTCTTCAGGACAAGATTTAGGGGGCTGCTCCTAGGATCAGACCCTGGGAGGTAGAGAGTAGGTCCTCCCCTCTCTCTCAGGTGCATTCAAAGGGATCCCAGCTATCATCTGATATCAGCTGGTAGTCAAACTCCCTTTGAATGCATACATGCAAATACCTGGGCGGAACCTACTGCTCCAGCCTTCTGTCAAAACTCACCTCCTCTCCAAACCCTTCCCACATTAAGGGGAGTGATTGATGGATGTTTTAACCCCTACATTTCACTGGTTCCTTACTGAGGCACTGCCAGCCCATCATTTGTAGCCATGGTGTCTGCAGTAGCCATAGACCAGCTGAGAACTCAGACTCCTCTACTTGTTTGCCTCTGCGTGATCTGAAGGCCAACAGGCTGAGTACTATTTGCTGGTAAACAAGGGTTTCCGCCACAGAAGTTAAGAAACAGCTTCTAAGTTCCTGGTATTTCATAAGGTGGTTCAAAATGTGAGTCACTTCAGCCCAGGAAAGGTTTCTGTGCTATGACTCAGTAAAGTTTTGGAGGCTGCAGAAAACTGCTCAGTACCAACAGCCTGATAAGGCTGCCTAAAAAATCTGAATAAAACAGGAAAGGTGCCATCTTGGGACCATTCTATATTTCAAGATTTCAGTGTAATTTCAATAGAGCTTTTTGCAACCAAATTGAGCTCAGGGTGAAATGGTCACAAGACAGAAAAGAACTGAGGAGTATCTGGACATTTTAAGAAGCGGCATGCACAGTCACAGGGTTGCTGGCTGCTTTTCCCACTAACCTCTGCTCCTGGGATTTTATCAGGATTTTGATCTGCATATATTAGCAAATGACAGCATTTGGCAAAGCTTTGCTTTCTAGCGTCTGCAGCTCAAGCTGGTGTTGGCATGAAAGCAGAGCAAGCTGGAACATGGAGGATTTCTGCTCAATATTCCTGAAACTAAATTCTTTTCTGGAATACTCCATTCCAATACCATCTTTATTTTTTGTCCCACCCTCTTCCACTCTATTTTTCATGGCCTCTAATCACATTCAGTTCACTTAGGTTGTTTGAGTATGGGTGGGCATTTTTTAAAATAATGGTAGAAAAATAGTAAATCAAAATCATATACCCCCTGAGGCTAAAACCAGTATCATCTTATTGCCTGCTGGTCACTGTTGGAGGCCTGGTACAATAGCTGTGTTATCTAATGTTGTCTATAATTATGCAAATTGGGAAAAGCTTACCCTTAATTCTCTCCTGCTGAAATCAATGGGACTTGCAAGTAAGCGGTAGGGAAATTAGGTCACTGCAGATTTTTGAACTTAAATGATCTTATGAGAAGTCTCTTCTCATGTGATAAGTATTATTTGAAGTAGAAGGTAATCTCTTATACCTTATCTCTTTAGAAGATAATCTGAGAAGATAACCCTCTCTTGCATCTCTAGTATTTCAGTTATTGCAGAGTCCCCTCTCTTTTGATACAGCAGTGTATTACTTCCCTTGTGCCAAAATGGGACACAAGGTCAGCACTATTGTATTACTCTGCTGACAGCTGCCTAGAAATGGCTTCTCCTCACCTGTCCTGCCAGCAAAGGAGCAGCTGGATTTGCATAATATCTTTAACCAAATCAGTTAAAAACTTAGTGGCTTCGTTAACCTATTCATTCCTTTGTGACTTGTGTGAGGCCAGCCAGTTTGGTTAGTTTATGATTCAGTGTATCGTGTGAGCTGAGAAAATGAGTTACTTCAGAAACTGCGATAAGTGTGTTAAGCCAATCCGGTCTTTAAGTGGGCAACTTAGGTTTCATCAAGCTTGGTTTTCAGTTTTTCTTCCACAAATGTGAAGATTAAAAGTCCTGAAATGCCATGGTGGGGAAGGAGGAAGTAGATTAAACTTACATGACTTGATGCCTCATCCTTTGAGGATCCCTAGATTACAGCTACAGGATCTGGACTGCAAAGATTCAGACAATCACCAGATAACAGCAAAGAGCTGGAGATTTCACTACCTCATTGTCTTATTTTATTTTATTTTTTAAATTAATTTATGTATTTAATTTGTACATGCAGTTAACAAAACAATCTTTAATCTTAAAGAAAAATATTTGTTTAAAAAAATAAAATACAAACTAAAAATACAAACTTAGAAGGAAAAGAAAAAGAAAAAAATCTACCTCTTATTTTATACTTATCAATTGTCACTGGTTTACTAATGAATTCACTGCTATAATAGGAACAATTCAAAATATTATTGTAAGATATCAAAATCTCTGCCATAAAAACACATATTGCTACATCCTTTGATTAGGAGAAAACATTGTCTTTTTCAAAACAGATAAATCACAGATTTCCAACACCATTCCTTGACATCTGGAATAATATCACTTTTCTGATTTCTTAATATAATTCTTTTAGCCATCCCCGATGCTCAATACAACCATAATTCTGATTAACAGTCAAATTCCAGAGCTTTGATATATAATTCAACATTACATAAAGATCTACATTAAGGGAAAATAGGAGGAGGAAGGAGTATTCGGTATGTTCACCACCCTGAGTTATTTATAAAAATAATAAAGGCGGTATAAAAAGTCTAAAAAAAAAAAAAGATCTTTCTATCTTGTGGTCGCCATCTAATGGTCATCTGGATCTCTGCAGCTCAAATCTGGGGCCAACCACAGTTGAATATTCATTCTTGCTCTACCTAAAAATAGTGATTGGATTCATACATTCCATTACCATAATGTGCTTTGTCTGGTTCTAATGAAATGCGTTGTCTGCCACCCACCATTTTTATTTATTAAGATGGGCCTCATAGTTCATACAATATATTAAGCCAAAACCAAACAAAGACCATGTGTGAACCCAGCCATTGTGATTTATTAAATAAACCATGGCTTAGCAGTCAATGGTGACTGGAAGTAATATGAAAGATCAGGCTGTGGCTGACAGCTCCTGAGGCAGTTGGATCTACAATGGCTTTTTCACACATATGCAATTCATTACTTCTTATTACAGTCCTCAAGCAATAAACCATATGAACTGGTAAGCAAAGCCAAGGAATTATGAGTCTATATATACTACTGAAACTAAAATACTATATACATTATTTGAAAACTTCCTTCTCAATATTGTTTAAATATGGAGTATAATCTCAGGGTATAGTCTCAGCTTCAGAGCTGACTTAGTGGTCAGGTTCAAACATCTCACTAAGCCAAAATATGGTTTGCTTGTTTATCATCTAGTTGTTGTCAAACCCAGCCACTGACAATTTTAAACTATGGTAACTATCTATAGCCAGGGTAGATAGCTCCTCCAACTCCTTATTTGCAGCCTTCAGAGCTTACCCAAATTGTACCAATAGACTTCAGTGGTGTGATTTTTCACAGTTTTGTGGTTTAGGTGTGCGTAAATAACAAAGTAAGCACATTAAACTTCCGCTAGGTTTAACACACCTATAATATTTACATGTATACCCAAAACAATCCAAAAACCATGAACCACCCCAAAAATGATGGTTTCATCTGCTCTGCTGATGTTTTTAATCACTACCACAATCTCTTCGCAATCAGAGGCCAAACAAAAAATAGTAAAGTATCGGCCCTAGCTGCAAATAGTTGGCCTACCACACCTTTATGACTTGGTAGGTTGTCAAACCCAGTCAACTGTGGTTGATGCAACAAATCCTGGTTAAGCCAAGCACACTAAGTATGGTGTGTGAACCAAGTTACTCAAACTCTCTTGTCCACTTTCTCTCAAACATTTGACATTTGCATTGTTAGCACTTGAAGTGTTGACAGACCACAACAACAGAACCCCAGCTCTAAAACTAGCCTTTTCTTCCCTATCATAGTTCCCATCATTCAAGATATAGTCTGATTACACCAGTCTGGGCTGTTCTAGGAGAAGGAGAAGGAGAAGGAGAAGGAGAAGGAGAAACAAACACTTAAATGCAGGGAGGAAGAGATGTGAGGGCTATTTTAAACAAAGACTGTAGCAATGTCACAGATTTTCAAACTTTATTTTGTTCCATCAAGTTTTTTTTTTTGTATATTTCTTCTTAGCAAAATTACTAGAATGCCACATTCATAGTTGTAGCCACTTTCTCTAACAAACAACTTTTATGTACCATCCCTAAAATACTGTTTGCAGCACAACTTTCCCAAATATTTCTTTATGTACAATTTTTCATAATGTATGCCATTTTGAAAGCAATATCCCAATGTATGTTTGTTTGTTTATTTATTTATTTATTTATTTATATATCAAATTTGTCACTGCCCATCTCATTAAAAAGCAACTCTGAATGGTTTATAGTATGCTTAACATATACCCCAATGTACACTTTTTACAAAACAGAAATATGGCCATAGTGACAGCATTGAGGGCAATGTCAATCACTTGGTATTGTCATCAGGGGCAATTCTGTATTCATGTGGTTTGGATCTCAGCTTCTTAAATTAACAGCCAATTCAACCCCAGTCAATTCTCGCATTGGTAAAAGCCGGTGTTTTCACTGGGCTCCACTGTATTTTCTAGGCCAAGGTCTACCAGGACAAAGACTGACATTAGATTTCATTTCATTTCCATTTAATTAACATTCAATATATTCTCTGATTATGTATTTAAAAATTTCCCCTTTCTATCAGTGGCAAATAACAATTATGGAATGTAATGTGGAGGTTATCATGTATGATGGCTTGCGCATAGCATAAGAAATACAAAGGAGCAGGCCAACCAGAGTCATCTGATGACCCTGGAGGGAGAGGAGACAGATAACAGAAACCAGACTGTGGTCTTTCCCTTGGTGTGAGGGAAGGCAATGTATGAGCACAGTAAATGCCACTGTTTATGATACATAAAGTTAGTATCTGTAATTAGGGAGGGCTTGAGTACCATTAGGCGAGAAGAATGTAGAGGCTCTGGGATAGCCATCATAAGGTCAAAGCATAGTATTATCAGATGGCGCATTCCAGGTGTAAAGGTCAAAGTAGGATTTACTTTACTATATCTTTCCTATGTAACATTTCTGGGGGTATATATCCCATAACCTTGCTTAATTTGGGGCTCTCTTTTGCATTCTTTGGCTGGTGATCACTGTTATTGTGCATGCCAATAAAAGATACTTTGTTGCATCTACCTCCAGATACTTTGGTTCCTTATTTAAGGGGACTTTGTCCCCACAACAGCCTTTTATGGTCTGAAAAAGTTACAGCCAAGGTTTTCAAGGGTCACAATTAGTTGTACTTCAACATACAAAGTCACATTACCTTCGCTGCAGTGTTCACACTAACTTGACCCCAGTTGCTCATATTAGTGGTCAGTTTTATCACTGGCGCTTCCCATACATTCCCTTTTTTTCTGATGTGCTCTGGAGCCCTACTTAAATTCAGGCCATCATCTCCTCTGATATGGCAAAGAAGCTGCTATTTCTTGACTGAAGACAAGTGCCGAAAGTAAGTGCATGTTTGAGGTTCTGGGCTATGTTACTCCTTTCAGATGCTCTCGTTCGCCTACTGCATAAAAGCTAGCAGTCTAGCAGCAGCCATTCTTACATCAAGGTCACTCCACTAGCATCACCCAAGGATTCCCTGTGGCTAGAAAGCAATCAGTATCAACATGCAATATTAAATGATACTTCATATGGGGGGGATTTTTTTTTTAAATGAGTTTTGAGTCTGAGAAACTGGTGTAGCTGGAATGACTTGTGGGATTAGCAGAGGAGAGACTATACTTCACAGCTTCATTTCATCCACAAAACATTTACCTTTACCCCACCTCCAAACTCAAAACTTTTAATGGAGTGGGATCAGGACTAAGACAATAGTCCTAATGTTCATGAGTTCCAGGGAAAGAAGATCTGTGCTGTGACCAAATGGTTTCAAGAAGTAACTTTATGTTCTTCTTTGGTAGAGCAGGGCTGGCTATAAACATTTTGATGGCCTAGGCCAGTGCTTCTCAACCTTGGCAACCTTAAGATGTGTGGACTTCAACTCCCAGAATTCCCCAGCCAGCATGGTTGGCTGGGGAATTCTGGGAGTTGAAGTCCACACATCTTAAAGTTGCCATGGTTGAGAAACACTGCCCTAGGCAAAGTCAAATTCTGGCACCCCCTCTGGTTTGACTCATCTTCCCATTTTGTTAGGAATTTTAAAAAAGCGCCCCCTTTTTTAATTTTTTTTTTCTTCTTTGAGTTACTGAGCTTTACATTTATGATTTCCAGTCCTGGACATTTTTTTTTCTTTTCTTGGACTTATTCATGTAAATAAGGGCATGATTACGAGTAGTTTGGTTCTTGAGATTTGTCAGGTAGGGAATCTGTCCAAAAATTGCTACTAGAGAGCTTTCCTTGTTGGAAGAGTAGAATTCTATAATGCTGTTTTATATCTTAATATAGAAATAGTGGGAAATATTGAAAAGAATTAACCAATGGAAAGCTTTTGATTACCCTGAATACTCATATTAATTATAGTATGACACCTTCACTCCATACTATAATTGATGAATGGAGCTATTGTCCATCCCAACAGAATTGGAAAAACCCAATGTGCCTGATGAGTTAGAAAAAATGATTTATTCTTCCTCTTAGTGGGTAGATACATAAACGACTAGTAATATTTGTAGAAGGAAACCTCAGTCTGCATCCAGAAGCTATGCCTGATTTGGACCTCATACAATCTATGACACCCTTGCTCTGGAATGAGATTTTTAGGCTAACTTGTGTATATATATAAATGTTTTAAGTTTCCTCTCATCATATCACACTGGAAATTATATTGTGCCTTAGTTCTGCGGCTATTTGTTTTGCTTGCTTTTGGATTCTGGGAACTGAACATTTTAATGGGGTAGAAATCTGATTTGATTATATTAAACATGATGAGTGAAAGGATCTCCCTTGAATTGCATAATATTAGTAAGCACCAGTAACAAAACATAAATCATAACATAACTGGTGGGATTATTGTTTCAGGTTCTTTTTCACAGAAAGTGCACTTCTCAATTTGATAATTTATCTTATTGTCATTTGTTTCCTTTCCAGTTATTGCTCCCTATCTTATTTATTTATGGGAACAACCAAGGCAGATTTAAGCAAGCAACCAAAAAATGTATAAGTGAAGACCAATCCATCAACAGAATCAGCACAATTTATGTTGGTCTAGAACGGGCCTGCCCTTTCATTGGATTAAGAGGTGCACCAACATTTGAGTGGCACATCAAGGGCTGCATTGAGAAAGAGAGTGGGGCCATATTTGGGTGGAAGAGATCAACATTAAATTAATATTAGTATTTTTTAATGAGTTGCACTAGACAACTACCTAAGTTTAACATACATACTTACAGTGATCTCCTCCCATGTTTAAAATAAGGAAATATGGTTAAGCCTGCCTCTCCTTCCAAAGTCATACTGTCATGCACATTCTTCTCTGACATACACATACATCTTATATACTGTCAGCCCTTCAGGGTAATCTAGACAAGAAGCACAAACCATGATACTAGGTACTAATACTACCTTTATTATAAGGTTACAGTAACAGAATCTTGCAAATCTGAAAGCACTTCTCCCTTCCTTTATTTTTATTTTCCAGAAAGCTAGGGAGGATCCCTTCTGAAATGCTTCCCACGCCCCTTTTCCTTCTGTGGGCTGAGATACCTTTTGCATGACAGTTGTCTAGGCTGAGGCTCTTCCTCCTGTCTCCCAAGTTCATTCCCACATACTATTTGGCCAAACAAGGCAGAGAGAGGTGGCATGTAGCATAGAATTGTTAATGACAACATAATCTAGAGATTGCAGGAAGGGGAGGTCACAGTTGATGCCCTGTCAGACTACACCTATGATCTACAGTATATGAAGACAGTTCAGGCGATTGATCAATGTCTCTCTGCTCCATCACTGAAAACTTGAATCAAACTGAAAACTGGAACCCTGGCTATGTCCTACTGCTACACAGGTTTAATCATGAGCCATTGTCCTTTGGAAACCCGCCACCTCCTGTGGCCACAATCGTATGGGCAGCATAAATTACATAATATGGTAGCGTTAGGAATAAGGAATGCTCATATGCATTCCTGTGCATCAATGCATTATTCAGGTCATGAATAAAATTGACTTGTATATTTTTTTTAATTTTGTGGTCCAGATTCCTATTTTTAAATCCATTCTATCTGTGACTTCTGGTCAATTATTATGCTGATGGATGTCTATGCTTCTGCGGTCATTTCATCTTGAATAGTAGCTTTGATATCAGACCTCTATTCTCTCACTTTACAAATCAGGAAGTGGGCTGTGATGTGGTCTGGGGCTTTCTGACTGTCATCCTTTTAAGTCCTATTTATACTTTGGGGCCTCATCTCATTCTGACACAGCAAAGGAGCTGATGCTTCCTGTGTGAAGGTAAGGGCTAAGAGTATGTGTGAGCATCAGAACATTCTCCTTTCTGATGCTATAATATATATAGGCTAGTAATGCAGCAGCTGCAGTTCTCACAGGGATGTCACACCAAAGACCAGGATCAACAGCACTGCACTTCCAACCTGACTCATGAGACTAGAAGGGAAAGAAGACTATCATAAAACCAGGTAATGGATACATGTGTTAAATGTGGTAGCTTAAGAGAGGTTGTCTTAAAGCAAACTTTTAATCTTGCAGATTTCGGGCATCACATCTTACAACTTCTTCCTTCCCTCAAAGTTCTTAAAGAGACAGGATTAAGAATTGGAATTTGTTAACTAGAGACTCCACAAATGCTATGCAATCCCAAATGAGTGAACACTGTGAACATGCTTTATTTGTTTATATGTTTGATTGATTTTTAACCTGTCCTGGGTTCAGGAGGAAAAGGTAGTACACATAGTGCTCCATCCTCCATTCCTCCCCCCCCCCCCCCCCAAATCCCTGTGAGGGAAGTTGTGTTGAGAGAGACTGATTGAACCAAAGCCACTCAGTGAATTTACATGGCTGAGAGTGACCTTGAATCTGGATCTCCTTAATAGTAGCTCACTAACCTGAATGGCTTTTAAAGGGGTTGGATAAATTCATGGAGAAAAGGGCTGTTATCAAGACTATGTTAGTCTTGAGACTCAGTATTACCTATGGGCTGGAGGCAGTGTATCCCTAAATGCTACTTGCAGAGGAACAACAGCAATAGAGGTATCTATCTCTACCTCCTTTTTGTGTTAGTCTTGAGACTCAGAGGTAGAGAATAGAGGTATCTATCTCTACCTCCTTTTTGTGAGCAACCCAGAGACATCTAGTTGGTCATTGTGAGAAACAAAATGCTGAATAAGGTGAGTACTGGCCTGATCCAGAAAGTATATTCTTATGTTTTAATGTTCTTGATGTTCTCCATTTCATTTTAGGGTCCTTCCCTGGTTTTCTGTTGAAAATTGTTCTCTCCCGACTGTTTTTTGTCTCTATATGTCCTGTTTGCAACAAACAGCATCTTTGGGGCAAATAAAACAAGGTATCTGACTGATCACTTCTGGGGTCACTATATAGATTAGATAAACCTTTTTTGTTATATCTAGCATACAGTTTTGTTGCTCTGAAATTAGTAGCTAGACTAATCCCATAATCCATGAAAGAGAATCAGCTTCTCCCTCTTCTTCTTAATTCCAGAATCCTGTTACTCTATCATGAAAAGACACTTTGTTTCCCTATGTACATGTTGTTGATGATGACATAGAAACTGCTCTGAAGAAGTCTTGGGTGTCAAAATGATACTCAGCTACCCAAAGAACTCTGAGTCGTGTGCACAATCCATTCATTTTGAGAAAGCTTCTACTTAAAGAAGAATAATTCATTTTGAGAAAATTTCCACTTAAAGTATAAATGTCAGAGTAATTAGAATACTGATGAAATACAGTGAACTTTTACAATGACCCAGCAAATGAAATACATTGAACTTTTGCAAATGGAGTAGCATATTTTTTTAAATATTCCTGATCAGGAGAAAACATCTGAACAAGACACTTCATGATACTTTATGACCAAGTCCCCTGACATTTTTTTAGCTGTGAGTACACTTGTATGCTGCCCAGAGTCCTTGAGGACTGAGAAGGTTTCTACGTATTGTGAGACAAATACATAAATAAATTAGGAATTTTGAGCGCAACTTGGATGCACTTATAAAATGGCTGCCATTAGAGGTTTGTCCATTTACAAAATGGCTATCATGGTGGGCATGGCCATTCACAAAAGAACAACTCACCAGTAAGTAAATTTGCTCTCCATCACCCCTCTAGCCTTCCAAAACTGCTTCCTACAACAATTCTCCCACCAATTCCTGAACAGGTAGGCAGAAGAATTAGGCTGCAATTACTCAACAGTTTTATTTTCCAAAAATGCCAATGAGCCCATATGTAATAATTACACAGTCCATGTAGTATCCAGAGGCATTCTTGGAAATAAAGTTGATCTTGAAGGCTGGTGCTTTGTCCGGCAGCATGTTGGCTTCCCAATTAGTGCTTACAGTAAAATAATATAAATCAAATGAAAAACCAGACAGAACAGAGTGGCTGTGTCCTGGCAGGCACACGTGGATGGCATTCTGAGGCCTAGAGGTATCCTGTTAAGGTCTCCAGTTACACAGTCTCACCTATGTGTTTTAGGAACCACGTAGTTGATATGGTTCTTATATTTTATGCCACTTCCTATATAAACAAATCTCAGGTATTATAAAATATAAAATGCATGATAAAATGTTAACTTCTTTTAAAGAAAGACAAGAGAACGAGAGGTGTGGGAAAGGAAAACAAAGCCAAACGAAACAAACACCATTTATTCCACGTTCATGTAGGAAGGCCTGGGTGAAGTGGTAAATCTTCAAAAGGGTGTAACAGGAGGTGCCTAATGATGTTCGTGGGAGAGAACATTCCAGAATACAGCCATCATTACAGAAAAAGCCTCCGTGCAATGACTGCAATATGGCATTTTGTGGTTCTAGGCACATGCAGTTGGATGACTCCTGAAAGTCTCAGTGATTGAGGTCGATAATGGTGAATGCTTTATACACCACATGTAAAATTATTAACCTGGCTTGGTAGCTAATTATAGCAATGAACCTGCTCCCATGGATGTGCATGCATCCCATTCTGCATCAGCTCAGTTTCCAAACCAAGCGCAAAGGTAGCCCCATATAAAGCATGTCATGATAATATAACCATGAGGTTACTTGTGCATGGACAATAATAACTCAGTGGTTCCTGCGTGGGAAACAGCTTAGCTGAGCTTCTCATTGGTGCTTCTCACCTCAAAGGTCACTTAGACATCCAATTACAATGATTACACTACATCCATTCAAATTCAATTATCTTCTATCTAACATTTCCAAGGCAGAGTGACCCCACTGAGAATAAGCAAGCTTTTCATTTCCTATCCACAAGTTCTCCATCTTGTCAACATTAAGTTTCAGTTTATTGACCTACATTTTCTCCATCAATTCATACAGGCACTGATTCAGATCTTGTGAAGAAATAGAGATGAGTAGACCAAGCATGTTGATGATACCCAGCCCAAAAATTCTTGATAACCTCCCTCAGCAGCTTCATAGAGATAATAAATAGCACTGAGGACAAAATAGCCTTGTGGAACAGCACAGTATAGTTGCAAGAATCCAAAGGCATAATTACCCATGATTACTTTCTCATATCATTCCTGCAAGTAGGAGCAGAACTACCTCCCAACTCATGAAGACAGTCCAGGAAGATGTCATATTGAGGCTATCAAAGCTGTAGAGATATCAGAGAGAATCAACAGAATGACCTCACTAATGAAAATCAAATTGCAAAGAGAGATGCCTTTTCCACAGAATGAATGGATGAGTGAATGGATGAGTGAGTGATGGACACATTTGCAGTTGGGATTCCACTGAGATTGCTTCTTTTTTTCCCTTAGTCTTCCAAATCTGTGGTTATGGAAACCAGCCTGCTCAGACTGCTCTACATTATTTCATTCTTCCAGGCATCAGGAGCCAGGCAAAGTAAGTCTGATTTCTCTGTATATTTCAGAATGAACACTTAGATCTGTGTCAGGGACAAATGCTAATTTAGTGGTTTTCATGTTGTGCCCATGAGATCCCAATTTTCCAATGCAGAATACAACCAGAAAAAGTATCGGATATTCTATATACTGCAGGTACAATGGTTCACCTAAGAGGTCTCCAGCGCCCAGCGCTCAGCCGTCTGCAATTTTGTAAAGGGATCCCTGAGTAAAGATGCAATCAATGAGCCTCTTCCCTTTGTAGACATAACGTAGACATGATGATAGTATTTTTACCCATTTGTCTGCCTTCTCAGGCAGGAATAGAAGGAGGAGTTAGCTTGGGTGTGAGGTTTCCATGAGGAAAAAGCAGACTAAGTGCCAGAAACAGTTTATATAATTTGTTATTGAAATCAACATCTCAGACCAGTTTAGAAGAAAAATAGTAAAGGGTGACATGGTTGCTCACCCATCAGTGATAGAAAAGTACCCTATGATATCATGAAGATTTCTTTCATAAAGTTTTGCCCTATAACTGGCCAAGTGCATAGTAGGTTTTCCAATATCCAAAACTTCTCACCCACTAAAAAGAAAAAAATTAAGGAATAAGCCTTCTTTTGCCTGCTTAGCAGAACTGCCCGGCACAGCGTGTTTCACGTAACACAGAATGAAATGTCACAACAGATTTTCACCTCTCCACTAACAGAATCCTCAAATCTGGACTGTTTATATGACTCATTTGAGACTGTCATTTGCACATGGACCCCTGTGAAAAATGCCATGAAAGGGCAATGCCAACTCACTGCTTCTGTTGACTATGGGTGAGTAATCAGGAAAACGTATTTAGAAGGTAAAGATCAGTTTTCCTTGTCCTAAGTCTATATAAGTCATTCATCCAAAGAAGAGATCATTCCATCTCTTGTCAAGGAAATAGATAGAATTGCTGCGCAGAGTGCAGCAAAAATCCCATAAATCCTGCTCTCAGGAAAATTACACATCAGCATGAGAGCTTGCAAAATGCAACATCCATATTTTATTCTCCAAAGAAAATCCAGTCAGAAAATATAAACTAACTGGTCTTTATTGATAAAAATGCAAAACTTCACAAAATACAAGTTGCATACAAAATATAGAATATAACAAAGACTTCTTCTCATCTTAGCTTCCAAGACTTAACACTGCAAAGCCTCTAGCTAAAAAAAACACTCTCAGAGAAGAGGTTCACTACTTGGTTACTAGTTAAGACTACATAACCTATAAACTACATGGTTAACTGTACAAAGCAAAACACACTGAACCTGCTGGGCATTGTAGCCCTCCCCTTATATTGCTAGTATAACACCCCCACTGAATAACAAACACACATTTCAGTAGGTGGCAGTAAAAATCATAACAAAATCACAAGATACTTTGTAATCTCAACACTTGTTTTGTATAGCGAACGGGATGACCTTCTTCCCATGAGAAAATCCCGATACTCCTCTCAGCCCGTTTGCGACACAACAACACGTGTTACGGGATACTATAAACAACTGATTACAGCAATACAACACAATTTACATTTGTTCTAATCCAAGATTTGCTAACATTGCTTCATGTTGTACAATAGGCAATGATTTTGTAAATACATCAGCAAGATTTGCTTCAGATGCACAATACACAAGATCAATGAATTTTTCTAACATAGCTTGTCTCACGTTTTTATACTTTACATCAACATACTTTGTACGAGCTCTAATGTTTTCTGTTTTAGCTAACCCTATACAGGCTTGGGAATCTTCATACACTGTATAAGGCAATGACACTTGAATGTTTAAATCAATGAATAATTGATGAAACCATCTTAATTCACTGATTGCTTCTGATAAAGCTGCAAATTCAGCTTCTGCAGTAGACAAGGCAATGGAGGTTTGCTTCCTTGCTTTCCATGCAATTGTAGATTCACCAAATTTACAAACAAATCCAGTTATGGACTTTCTGTCACTTTCTTCTGCAAATGAACTATCAACAAAAATTACAGGCTTTTCTAACCCATTAGTTGACATTTTAAGACAAAGGTCTATTGTACCTTTTAAATATCTCATTAATCTTTTCAATCCTAGCCAGTCATGTTCTGTAGGATTAGCCACCTTACGGCTCAAAATCCCAACAACATAAGATATATCTGGACGTGTCCATTGTGCTAGGTGCAGTACAGAACCAATCACAGAATGATACAGTGCAGGTGTTTCACACAACTTTTCACATGTTCCGTTTTTCAAAAAATCACAAGTCATTGGAGTTTTTACAGGTTTTGCATCTAACATTCCCATGTTTGCTAACAACTGTTCTATCTTTTTCTTTTGACTTAGATAGATTTCTCCATTTTCAGCTCTATGCACTTCAATCCCAAGGTAGTATTTTAACATACCTAGATCTTTCAATTTAAAATATTGCTCTATTTGCTTGGCAAATTCTTTTACCATGTTTAAAGAACTAGTAGCAAGACAGAAATCATCAACATAAGTGAGAAGTACTGTATAATCTTTTCTAGTTCCTTTGGTATATACACATTGATCAGCTATTGATTTCTTGAAACCAATTTCCAATAAAGCTTTATCTAAGCATTGATGCCAACATCTCCCAGCTTGTTTCAATCCATACAGTGCTTTACACAATCTGTATACTTTCTGGGAATCCTCACATGTATAACCTGGATGTTGCTTCATATACACAGTTTCATGAAGCTCAGCATTTAAATAAGCTGTATCTACATCAAAATGATGAACAACCATGTTTCTTTGTGCAGCTAAGGCCAACATTACACGTAATGATTCAGGCCTAACTGTAGGTGCAAATGTAAGATTATAATTCACAAACTGTTCTTGTGAATAATCTTGTGCAACCAGTCTAGCTTTATACTGAACAGTGTTATCCGGTAAAAGCTTTTTTCTAAACACCCATCTGGAACCTATGGCTTTTTCTGATTCAGGTAAATCAACAATTTCAAAAACATTCTTGTTTACTAATGCAGTGAACTCAGTATCCATAGCTTCATTCCATTTATCTTGCTCATCACTTGGCAAAGATAACATTTCCTGAAAATTCTGTGGCTCACAAGTGATTTGACACACTCTGACTTGTTGAATAACAAATCTTTCTGGTGGAACACCTTTTGTTATTCGTGTTGACCTACGAGGAATTTCAAAACTTTCCTGTATTTCCTCTTTCTCCTCCTTCATTTCTACTTCAGCTAAAGCCTCTGCTTCTTGCTTTATCTGTGGAGAAGAGGGTGCAACAAGTGGTGTTTGCTCTCTAGCTAAATCTGTCTGTGACTCCAAAAAAACCTCTGAATTTGCATGCAGCCTTTGCCAATTAGAAGGCTCTTCAAAATTCGCATTTCTAGAGATAATAACTCTGCCTCAGTTCAGATAAAATCTATAACCCTTTGATTCCTGAGAATAACCAATAAATCTCAGACGCTGTGTTTTTGGTTGGTTTCTCCTTCTTTGAGACTTAGGAATTTGTACATAAGCAAAAGTTCCAAATGTACACAGATGCTTTAAGCATGGATGTTTACCATACAGCAAAAAATAAGGAACTTCATTCACAGCTGAAGTCCAGTGTCTGTTAGTAAGAAAAACAGCTGTCAGCATCGCTTCACCCCAGAAACTGGCTGGCACTTGATTATCAATCAAGAAACTATCCTTAATTACTTTCAAAACACCAATCTTGCGCTCAGCAATTCCATTCTCAGCAGACATGCCCACATTTGTTAATCTGTGGAAAATGCCTTTCTTACGTAGCCAAGTTTTAAACTCAAGACTCATAAATTCACCCCCTCTGTCAGTCTGCAAACTCCCTACTTTATATCCATGTCTTTTGTCAACCATAGACACAAATTCTTTGAAACGAGAGAATGCTTCAGACTTCTGTTTCAACAAATAACAAAATGTGAAACATGCTTTATCATCCACTAAAACAAACATGAATCTTGCTCCCCCCTCACTCGGAGGAAACGGACTTTTGTAACATAGCATTCAGAACCTTGGAACATAACAGAATAACCAATGCTAGTTAATACAGGGACAATGAGAAGAGAAAAATCAAGGATTTTCTCATGGGAAGAAGGTCACCCCGTTCGCTATACAAAACAAGTGTTGAGATTACAACTCGTTGTAATTCTACCAAGCATCTTATAAAAGACTGTCCTATGAAAAATCAGCCTGCTGAGAGTTCCAGAAGGTTTGTCCGTCGTGGAAAAGCAACAGTTAAGAAACAAGGGAGTACTAGACTGGTGTCTGCCTTGATTTCTAACAGGCAAATTCATCTTTCAATACTCTTAGGATACTGAATTTGAATACCTAAGCCCCTACATCTTAGTAAATGGCATTTTCTGTCTTGTAAGAATTTAATCAATCCCTGGGATTCTTAAACTGTAGGTAGTGACCACTCGAAGGGGTCAGGACCAACTTGGGGGAGAATAGTAAAACTTTTTCAAATTTTGTCTCCATCACAATACTGGTAGTTCCCAGATTAAGAACACCTGGGTTACAGACGACCCATTATTAAGAACGAAGCCTATTGTAGCAAAATTCAAGTTAAATACACAATGATTCATGTTAAATACACAATGGTTCAAATTCATTATACAATACTACTTATACAGTATTATACAATAATATTGTTCTGGCTCACATACAAATTCAACTTAAGGACAGACCTTGGAACAGAACTCGTTCTTAATCTGGGGACTACCGGTAGTCAAATTAGATTTTTTTTAGTATTCCTAAGCTTATGGACCAATTTTCCTCCACTTCTTTTTTGTTGCAGAGTTAAAAGGATTAACCTGTAACACCAACTGACAATATTGTAATCTTCGAACTATTATTTACCTTGGTAACTTTAAGATGTGTGGACTTCCCTATGCTGGCTGGGAAATTCTGGGAGTTATTTTATTTATTTATTTAAATGTACTGGTTGCCAAACTCCAGTGGACTCTGGGCAGTTTACAAACTAGAAAAAACATAAAAACAGCTAAAAATATAAAATCAGACAGCCTAGACTAAAACAAACTAATAAACAACAAGATCAACAAAACAAAACAGTGGCCTTAAACAAATCATGGACCCCAGGCCTGGGACCAAAGCCAGGTTTTCAAAGCTTTTTGGAACCCTAGGAAAGAAGGCACCATCCGTAACTCTGTGGGACGCTGTTTTAGAGGCTGCAACAAAGAAGGGATACTTCCTAGGTCCCACAAGGTGACAGAGTTTAATGCAGGAGACGTGGAGCACACCCACTGTGTTGGCACATAGTGGGCGGGCAGAAATGATCGGAGACAAGCGGTCTCTCACATATTTTATTTATTTATTTATTATTAAATTTGTATGCCACCCGTCTCCCCCAATGGGTGACTCTGGGTGGCTCACAATTAAAAATCAAAAGCCTATAAACAATTAAAATACCCCATAAATAATTAAATACTCAATCCATTAAAATCCACAATAAAACAAACCCTATACATAAATATTAAAGACATTTAAGATGACGGGGGGGGGGGTAAAATCAATTACCCCACAAGCCACTTCCACTGATGCAAGCCCCCATCTGGCCCCCAGGCCTTCTGGCATAGCCAGGATTTCACACCTTTCCTAAAGGCCATGAGAGTGGAGGCACACCGCACCTCGGGAGGTAAATTTTTCCATAGAGCAGGGTCCACAGCAGAAAAGGCCCTCTGCCTAGATCCCACCAGACAAAATTCCTTGACTGGACATATCCATGCCTATGCCATACAGGGCATTAGAGATAATAACCAGCATCTTGAATTGTACTTGGAAGTGGACTGGGAGCCAATGCAGCTTGCATAGCAGTGGTGACACATGGGCCCACCAAGAAGCATATGTTACTGCTGCATTTTGAACCAGCTGTAGCATCCGGGTTATCTCCAAGGGCAGCCTCACATACAGCACATTGCAATAATCCAATTGTGAGGTGACTAGGACATGAATAACTATCTGAAGGGCCTCCCAATTGAGGAAAGGGTGCAACTGGCACACAAGATAAACCTGTGCGAAGGCTTTCCTGGCCATAGCTGCCACCTGCTCTTTGAGCAGTAGCGACAAGTCCAGAAGGACCCCCAAGTTGTGCATTAGTCTTGAATGGGGAAAGCCAGCCTCATCCAAGATCAAGGATGGTAACAAACAGTCCAAACAGCCAAGCCACTCAGTCTTGTTTGGATTAAGCTGAAGTCTGTTCTGCCCCATCCAGACCTAACAGCCTCCAGACACTGGGTCAAGACAATGACAGCTTCACCTGTGCCACTCAGGGTTGAGATGCAGAGCTGGGTATCATCAGCTTACTAATGATAATACACCCCAAACCGGCAGATGACCTCACCCAGTGGTTTCATGTAGATGTTGAACGGGAGAGGTGAGAGCGTTGAGTCTTAGGCACCCCATATGTGAGGGGCCATGGACGCAATCTCTCCCCCACATCAACACCAGCTGGAACCAACCACTGACGGAGGTGAACCACTGGAATTGAAGTACACACATCTTAAAGTTGCCAAGGATGAGAAACACTGATATAGGTTATGGATTATTATTTTAAAATTACCTTTGTTATTTATTATTATTATGGGGGGGGGTGCCTTCGAGTCATTGTTGACTCCTGACAACTGCCTGGATACATCCCTGAGTTTTCTTGGCAAGATTTCGGAAGTGGCTTGCCATTGCCTGCTTCCTAGGTCTGAGAGAGAGTGACTGGCCCAAAGTCACCCAGCTGGCTTTGTGCCTAATGCGAGACTAGAACTCATGGTCTCCCTGTTTCTAGCCTGCTGCCTTCACCACTATACCAAACTGGCTCCACTTTTGTTATACCTGACTATTAATTTTATAAAATATTTAAATGAATGCATTAAAATTGGTCATGTCAAAAATGTTGATATAATTCTGTAATTTGCTTTGATTCAAAAGTAAACTTGCTCCATCCAGAGCATCTGAAATGGGAATGGCAGATTGGCATCTGCATGTGATTCAACTGAAAAAGGTTGGAGACATGCTTTATTATGTATTTTGCTCAGATACTGCCTTTCCTCACAAAGGAGCCTGGATGGTACACAGCACAATACAAACAGAGCACCACCATACCAGAATTAAAAAGACCCAGCAACCAAGCAAATCACAACAAATATCATTTCAAAAATAGTAGTCCTGTGGCCATATTACACCTCCAAAGTTTGTGAACAAGTATGGTTTTCCTTGTCCAAGGCTCCATGCTTCGCCCAAAATCCATAGTTGGAGTGCTGCCTTTAAGAAAGTTCAGTTTCAAGCTATCACACCATACACCACTCCAAATGGCAAGATCTCCCCATATGATCTTAAAATCTGGATTAAGAGATATTGGGGAACGTTCTCTTTTATCTATTTCATTCCTAAAATATGTTGGGGTTTTATACTCGTAAGCATCAATATTCTGAATTGGGCCTGGCCAGTGCATAATTCTATCAGTGGTGTTAAATTAACAACCTGTTCCTGCATGTGAGTTATCTGATCCTACAACTGCTATCTTGTATTGTGTGAACAAATTATGTGCAAAATTTAGAAAGTTTGTGCCTTATGTTCTCTTCCTTACAGAAAACCACCGAAGACATGTCAAATGAATGGCACAACCATAAGGAGTTGTAAGCTGATTCTTGAGGTGAGTGATTCATTTACAAAAAGAATGTGAACAGCCTGTTTACAAAAGCTTTTCTCAATATATGAGGCTGAAAAAACAGTATTTGATGAAATACACGCTGCAACCAATTGATTAATCCTTCAACACCAGCAAGTTCTTTGTCTTTCTGCATATTAAAATTCTGCAGCATATTAAAATTGTCTCATTTAAGACTCTCTGACATAGGGCTGAAATCTCTGCTTCAGTAATAAATTGATTTGTTTACTGATGTTGGTATGCAAAGACTCAGTTATTATATACAACTCTTATTCTTCTCTACATTACTTTGATCTATTCCCTTTCCTTTGGCAGAGGGAAAAAGAGAATATGTCGACTATCACCAAAGCCACCAAACTTCTAAGGACCTATATATATCAGACAGTTAAAACTAATTTAACAGTTGTGGGGTGATTTTATTTACTTATTCAAACTTAATATCACAATCCATAAATTAATGAACTATAATGTTTAAATGTACAATAAAATATGCAAATACCATCCCTCCGTCAATAAAAAACAATTACCAAATTTCCACAAAACATCAGAGAAAAAAAATTGAATGGAGAGTCCTAATAAAAATATGACATAAAATGTCATCCAAATCAGGTGTTGTAAAATTTGTCTTCACAATCCTTTAGAGAACTGAGGGAAAAAGAAGCTAAACTAGGGTTCCAGGAAAAAGAAATTCATTCAGAGCCAAGGTGCCATGATAGATCAAGGCCCTGTCTCTTACATGAATACCAGCTTAACTTCAGATGAAAGTGAAAGATGGAACAGAGATTCAGGCTAGCATATGACTGAAAAGATCTTGGGAAAGCCTCATCCCTGAATCTCATACTTTTCCCTTGGCTTAGATATCTATATTGGCTCTGATTCTCTGGAATACTTTAATGGATAGAAACAATGTTTAAGGTTCGTGAGTAAAACCTATTTAGGGCTTTAAAAGAATTCAACATTTTAAACTGAATATATTACTGTAAGACAGCCTAGATGGAACCAAAATTTATGGTAACAGTGTCAAAATCATTGTTTTCCAGAAAAGGCAGCGCTAGGCACATTAGTTAGAATTATTTAAAGAGATTGAGATTTTTCGAGAATGTGTCAAGATACACAAAGAACACACACACATTCACACATATGTTACAATTCAGTAGTACATCCCAGAATTACTTGCCTACAGTGGAGGTGACCTGCTGGAGTATTACAGTACAGGTGAAACTCGAAAAATTAGAATATCGTGCAAATGTTCATTTATGTCAGTATGGCAACTCAAAAGGTGAAACCAATATATGAGATAGACGCATTACATGCAAAGCGAGATATGTCAAGCCTTACTTTGGTATAATTGTGATGATTATGGCGTACAGCTTATGAAAACCCCAAATTCACAATCTCAGAAAATTAGAATAGTGTGAAAAGGTTCAATATTCTAGGCTCACAGTGTCCCACTCTAATCAGCTAATGAATCCATAACACCTGCAAAGGGTTCCTGAGCCTTTCAATGGTCTCTCAGGCTGGTTCAGTAGGAATCACAAGCATGGGAAAGACTGCCGACCTGACAGTTGTGCAGAAAACCATCATTGACACCCTCCATAAGGAGGGAAAGCCCCAAAAGGTAATTGCAAAAGAAGTTGGATGTTCCCAAAGTGCTGTATCAAAGCACATCAATAGAAGGTTATGTGGAAGGGAAAAGTGTGGTAGCAAAAGGTGCACAAGCAGCAGGGATGACCGCAGCCAGGAGAGGATTGTCAGGAAAAGGCCATTCAAAAGTGTTGGGGACTTTCACAAGGAGTGGACTGAGGCTGGAGTTAGTGCATCAAGAGCCACCACACATAGACGGATCCTGGACATGGGCTTCAAATGTCATATTCCTCTTGTCAAGCCACTCCTGAACAACAAACAACGTCAGAAGCGTCTTACCTGGGCTACAGAAAAAAAGAACTGGTCTGTTGCCCAGTGGTCCAAAGTCCTCTTTTCTGATGAGAGCAACTTTTGCATCTCATTTGGGAACCAAGGACCCAGAGTCTAAAGGAAGAATGGAGAGGCACCCAATGCACGATGCTTGAAGTCCAGTGTGAAGTTTCCACAGTCTGTGTTGATCTGGGGAGCCATGTCATCTGCTGGTGTTGGTCCACTGTGCTTCATTAAGTCCAGGGTCAACGCAGCCGTCTACCAGGAGATTTTGGAGCACTTCATGCTTCCTTCCGCAGACGAGCTTTATGGGGATGCTGACTTCATTTTCCAGCAGGACTTGGCACTGCCAAAAGTACCAAAACCTGGTTCAATGACCATGGGATTACTGTGCTTGATTGGCCAGCAAACTCACCTGACCTGAACCCCATAGAGAATCTATGGGCATTGCCAAGAGAAAGATGAGGGACATGAGACCGAACAATGCAGCGGAGCTGAAGGCCGCTATTGAAGCATCCTGGTCTTCCATAACACCTCAGCAGTGCCACAGGCTATAGCATCCATGCCACGCCGCATTGCGGCAGTCATTGCTGCAAAAGGGGCCCAAACCAAGTACTGAGTACATATGCATGCTTATACTTTGCAGAGGTCCAATATTGTTCTATTTCCAATCCTTGTGTTATTGATGTCATGTAATATTCTAATTTTCTGAGATTGTGAATTTGGGGTTTTCATAAGCTGTACGCCATAATCATCACAATTATACCAAAGTAAGGCTTGATGTATCTCGCTTTGCATGTAATGCATCTATCTCATATATTGGTTTCACCTTTTGAGTTGCCATACTGATATAAATGAACATTTGCACGATATTCTAATTTTTCGAGTTTCACCTGTATGTCTGTGTGAAAGTTTCCTTCCAAATTATGTAACTGAACAGTAAATCTCCAATTTTAATTACGAACATTTAATAGCTATACCTATCATGGAGTTTGTGGGACATCATCTGACATATTATATGTACAGCTCTTTGCAACAACATCAGTGATAGTATAACTGGTTCTGTTCTATATTTGTTTTTAGGATTACAGCTTGACTATTGTGGACACTATTCACTTGGTTGTGTCTTGCCGTACTGGGGAGAAATGGATAGAAGTTCATAATCAGACAATAGAACCATTTCGGAACAGTGAGTTGAAAGTTTTTGGATTGAAATATTTGATACTGTGCCCTGTGCTAATTCACCAGATTGTATGATGCATTTTCCTATTATCTACCCCTATGATTCCATGTGCCATCTTCCACATAGCCAAATTAGCACTATGCAATGGAAAATAGGTTCATCCCCAGAGAAGAGGGTAGCAGTCATTGTCACACACAGGCATCAGCTATTATCTTCCATTTTTAGCTATCAATGAGAGACATTCAACCAATTAAATACAGTCCTTGCTAAACCAGTAGTGGGAACTCAAGGATAGTGTTAGCTTTGGACTGAAATAATGAACCTGATGTCAAGGAGAAAGAAAACAGTAACAACAACCACAACACAAGTAAGTCATAACTCAGTAGTGTAGAACCTATAACAAATGTTTGCAGCTTAAATTGATCCAGTTCTAGTTCAGGAGTCACTCTGTTCCACATTCTTCCAATGAGTTTATATGTGAAATTGACTCTGGTTTGTTCCCAAACAAATACGACTGTGTGAAGCATCCAGAGGGGTGCTTCTCAAAGCAACTGAAATAGTCATCCAAACCCACAACTCAAGAACCTTCCCATGTCATCGGAGCTTATGTGTGAATGCAGAGAAAATATTTCTGCCAGGATTGCTGATGAGATGAAATAATGAGGACTATGAATTTTATGCTGAATCAGATTAGATTCAGTATAATTACTGTTGTCTCCTATGTTCTGAAAGACTTGAGACCACCACTAATTTTTTACATAGGAATACCAGTTATATAGACATTATATCAGTAACATTCCAAATCTGGGATCCTTCAGATATGTGGTAGTTACAACTCCCCCAAATCCCCAACCAACATGGATAACAGCCAGGTAAGAGTTATAGTTGCAACATAACTAGAGGGTCACAGGCTACGAAAGTTGCACATTATCAAGGACAAGTACTTGATACACACATGGCTAGATCAAAGTCAGCTTGCTAACTGTCCATCCAAATTTCAGTAAAACTTGCCAAATGTACTTCTTCCTCTAATGTGAGATAAATTTGTTTTTAACTGACCTGGCATCAAGATAATGGTGTAGGGAAAGAGTGGGTTGCACAATCAATATCACTTCTCATAAAACTAAGACCAGGAACAAGTTCAATCTTATCTCCCAACTTCTAATGTCATGCTGTATCATGTCCTACTATCCTTATCTCTGACGTCTACTCACATTGACTATAAATGAAATAATCAAAAGTTTGTTGATCTCAAACAAACTCTTTGACCCTATTCCAATATGGCTATATCTCCAGCAAAATGTGCTATACTAAACCAAGATGCTTAAGAGACCACCTAATCCAAAGTGAATCCATCTGTCCTGTGAGGACACCCAAAGATAGCCTGCTCACCATATCATCAAGATGTGAAGTTTGGGCAGGGGACACATGGACTAGAAAGCAAGCCTTCTTTCTAGTAGTCCTCACATTCAGGAAATACTGTGAACCCAGAAGTAAGTTTGGCTCCCTCTCTTCTGGTATTTAAGATGCTATTTTTTTTTTCTTTTTACACAGGCTTCTGCTGCCTAAGTTGTATTGGCAAGCCATCATGTATTCCTCCTACACCTGCTTTTATTTATTTATTTAGAACATTTATATGGTCACCCAATTGAAACAATGTGACTCTGGGTGGCATAAAAGACATTGTTAAACAAAGATACATAGGAAAATAACACATAGCATTAACGCCAACTAAAACAATTAAATGGCAATAAAAACTAGTATATACTATATTTCACCAGTTGGGAACTCTACTGATCCTATCCCAAGCACCCATGGAAAGAACCAGATCTTAACTGCCTTTCTAAAAGACTGCAGGCTTGAGGCCAACTGTATATCGGAGGAGTGATTGTTCCAAAGTGCAGAGCTGCCACTGTGGGCCTCAGAGGTGATAACCAGCACCTTGAATTGCATGTGGAAACCTATACGGACCCAGTGCAGCTCATGGAGCAGGGGTGTTACATAGACACAATGAGAAATGCCCATAACTACCCACACCGCTGCAACTGAAGCTTCCAGATGGTCTTCAAGGGCAACCCCATATAGAGCACATTGCAATGATCCAATCAAGAGGTGACTAAGGTGTGAGTGACTGTGAGAAGGATCCAGGATCAGGTGCAACTGGCACACAAGATGTAGTTGCACAATGATGCCTTTGGTCACAGCAACCACCCACTCTTCGAACAAGAACTGTGAGGCCAGAAGCACCCCAAAATTGTACACCAAATTTGAGCAGGATAGTGAAAGCCTGCTCAGAGTCAAAGTTGAGATTTCTGCAGTTCCAGGATCATAGGGCTACAACCCACAGCCACTCGGTCTTGACAGGGTTGAGCTGGTGCCTGTTCTTCCCCATCCAAGCTTCCATTTCTTTTAATGTTTTCCTTTAGTTTTTATTGTTGTTCACTGCCCAGAATCATGAGATTGGATAGTATAAAAATGTGATAGATGAGTAAATCTTTAGAAAGTAGCAAACACTACATTATTTGATATCTTGAATGGGCAGTGTTCTTCAAAGAAGATTCACTTCCAAATGCATCCAGCAACAACAGTTTAAGTTAGAGAGAAGGGAGATGTGGATTAAACAAAAACGAAAACTCTCTCTCCCTAGTTCTCTTACTGCAGCTGTTGTGGCTGGGTCTACAGCAGCAATGGCTCCAGAGGGAATCCCTGTCACACACATGTGCACATATACATTAAGTGTTTCACCAGTTTGATTTCCTGGGGTTTGGGCTTCTTTACTCACAAATATATTTCTCATGGGACACTTCCAGCAGCAACTGACATGAGTTAGAGAGAGGGGTAGCATGAACACTCAAAGCCTATTCCTCCCCATCTCCTTGCAGCTGCTGTGACCATGTCCCCAGCAAGTAGCTATACAGAGACTCCACACACCACAGGAAGTACCTCTTGATTCCTGATTGTGCAATATTCTTTCAGTTCTACTTCCTAGCTGGGTAGAACTCCTTTGCCCATAAAAGTGTTCTACTCCCTGTTTATCTAATGATGATAAATGTAGTAGATTGGAGGACAGTTAGGATTATTAGGTAAACAGGACAATTATCTCTCTTGCTGTTGGACTGTTGCTTTATGGCCAGCTACACGTGGAAAGGGGGGAAGTAGTCAGAAAATAATTGTTCTTGCTGAAGTTTATGATAGCCACAAGATTTAGCATATATACTATTAAGAAAGTTAGTTATCAGTTCCTTTCTTGCTTTCAAATTTAGTTCAGCTCCAGCCTCCTTGCAACTTTCAACTGGAAAATGCCAGCAAGCCTTCTTACAATTTAACATGGACCCTTTGTGTTCTCTCCCATTATCTAAAAGAAAAACTGGAATATGAAGTACGGTATAGAGCAACTTCTCCTGGTGAGGTATGGAGGAAGATTTCTTTATGGAAGGCAGTGGCTTGATTCCACTGATTATTTTTCACTCTGCAATTTTGCTTTGGGCCCACAATAAGATTATAAGCAATGTGGTATAGGATTAACACACAGTACAAAGGCATGGAAGGAATATCCATCTGTTCTTGAGGCTCGATAACAGTTGGCTGCAGGGGATGGATGAGCCCAAAGTCTTTGGCTTACTTCGTATACCACTCTAAGCCACTGTCTGCTTAACCATGTTTTGATGATTAAATCACAGTTGTCTGGGTTCATATAACATGCTATGCCAAAACCAAACATGAGCCCCAATAGTGTGATTTATAAATTAGGGTTTAAGGTTTAGTAAGTTGTCTAAATCCAATCAATTGTAATTTAGTTGTCAAGTTGTGTTTGTTAAACCCAAGACAATGGCTTAATGCAATGTGCAAACCAAGGTATTGGTTGTGCTCAGCTGTTATTATTCGGTTTGACAAACTGAACTGACAACTGCTCAAAACTCGGAAAAACCAAAAGCTGACATATTTGCCCAGCCTGAGTTGATACCCAGTTTTGAAATTTCATCAGCGTTATTCATCGGAGCCGGGGGAGGGATGTTAGCTGACACCCTGACAAAGGGAGCAGGGCTTCAATCATGTTGATTCAACTGCCATATTTACTTTTCTTGGTTTTTTACATCCTCCCCATCCCCCCCCCCCCCACCAGATGCCACTGATCCCCACTTGTACCTTGAAGCCTTCAGGGTGATCTAACTTTGAGTTGTTAGGAAGATAAAATGGGGCAATGGGAAGGACTCTGAATAAAATCTTGGTGCTCCTTGGAGGAATGATTTTTAAGTTGTAACAATGAAACATGCTTCCAATTTTAATCTAGATAAGATGGATGTTTAGTTGTTGCAAATTTTAAAAACAGAAGTAGGGTTTGCACATAATATTAGGCTGTGAGGTTTCTTGTATCCATTGAGATCCATCCACAAATTCAGAAAGAACTGAATTCTCTAACTGAGCACTCTTCAGATGTGTTACATTCCTGTAATACCTTGGGCTTCCAGACGGTCTATAGAAAAGACAAGACCGTCTGGAAGCCCAAGGTAGTTCGGGGAACCTTGGTCAAAAGCTGCATACATGTGTGTATATGTGTGTGTGTATGTATGTGTGTGTTAATGTTTTCCGGTCACTGAGATCTATAGCCAGTATTGCAGTAACATCACTGGAGTGGCCAGAGCTGGGATATTCAAAATTGGGGTGGGGGGTGGGGGGCGTATTTTAAGGGTGGAAGCCTTAATACCTATTTTGCCCCTTCCCCATTTGGTTTTGTGCTGCTGAATCTTTGTAGCATCATCCAGGAGTGCTAGACAGGACCTAAGCCACAAGCAGCCCACAAGTTGTACGGCTACATTCTATCCTGGTGGAAAATGTGCAGAGGTTTTATATACCACAACTCAAATCTCATTACTTTTGATTCCATTTCGCAGAATGACACAATCCTGCCCATAACTCAGGATCAGAAATGGCTAATAATTGAGAACCTTTCTCCTGACACGGTATTTGAGGCAGCCATTCGTGTAAAAGTACAACGGATCAAATATTATTACAGTATATGGAGCAGATGGAGCTCACCTCCTATAAGATGGAGGACAGAGCCTGAAGGTAAGGTGCCTAATAGAAGGTTTGCATCACATCTCGAGAACACATTGGATAATGATTCCCAAGCACTTAAATAGAAGACTCAAGAGTTATATTTAACAACAATCCTTGAGCTGAAAAAAATTATAAATAAGAAATCTGGTGGTGTGCATATGTGTTAGGAGGTGGGAGGAGGTTTCAGACAAACAGACACGTCTACAGGTTAATGTACAGTATCTTGCATAGACAGAGTCCAAGGTAAATATATCTCATACATGTAATATTAGGGACAATTTCCAGCCTGCATTACTTTTGCACATGTTTACTCATAAGCCTATTTCAAATTATATTTTTCTTAAAATATGCACTTATCAACTTTATTTAGACTGTGCTCCTAATCCTTTTTATTAGAAATGTACACACTTCAGAAATGTATTTATTATAATATTTATATAGTGCCATCTTCCATATGACTCCAGGTGGTTTATAGCCATAACATATCCTATAAAACAAAACAATGAACATCGTTTTAAAGAAACATCTCAAAAACACTTCCATTAAACAAAACAAACTAAAATTAAAAATCTAAATTAGGAAATGAATTGGAAGAAGTGCTTCTAATTGGATTGTGCAAACATAGCACCTCTCTGCTGCTTATTAAACCAGCCAGTCTTTTTCTTTCTTTTTTCCAGCAGCTGGAAAAAAGGGTAGCTGTTTTAAGGAGACCACTGACTGAAGTGAATGTGCCTCTTTTAAACTTTTACATTCAAATGGTGCTAAATTTCTCATGTGCGAAAGATTTGGTTCAAGTCTTTTGCTTTAGGATGCAAAAAGTCTCATGATGAACTTTTAATCAATGTAATTTTCCAGGATGGTATTTGAGTTCCCAACTTTTGGGGTACAGAATACATCTGGAATTCACAAGAGCAAGTGTGATATAATGGTTAAGGTGTTGGATTAGGAACTAGGACAGACACAAGTTCAAATCTGCCTTCAGACATGGAAGCTCACTGACAACCTTGAGCCAGTGACTATCTCTTAGGTCAACCAATCCTAGAGAATTGTTGATGTGGATAAAAAGTAAAAGGGGGTCTATATACTAATGCCACCCTGATTCCTGAAGGAAAGATGGAATGTAAATCTAATGAATAAATATTAGCTGCCATACAGATTGTACCTTTTCACACAATAGCTGCCAGTTTTACCCAAAAGCTAGTGCAGCCAAGGGTGTCCACAGGGGAGGTAAAAAAGCGAGGCTGGCAGCTGCAACCATGGCAAATGTAAAAAAAAAAGAGCTTTGATCATCCAGTTGTGGCTTCCATCTTGACTTTTCTGATTTCCTGTTCCCCATGGATGCCTCTGGGTACAGATGGGGTCAGAATTGCAAATCGATTCTTTGACTCCAGAACATTAGGCTCCAATACCCATTTGAGAAGCAAACTGATAGAGCTCAAACACAAGTAACTAGATCACAAAACTGAACGCAAGGCAAAGATAGAAGATAAGTTCCTAATGCTCAGTGATAAATTAGCACCTACAAACGCACAAGAAAAGAGACAAGGGTGATTGCTGGTGTGGATCTTCTGGGCTGTGTGGCCATGTTCTGGAAGTTCTGTTTCCTAACTTTTTGCCAGCATCTGTGACCGGCATCTTCAGAGTGCGGGAGCACAGACAGGAGCAGTTCTCTCTGTGCCCAGGATGGTGTGACCCTTTTGTGGTTATTTATAGAGATCTGAAGGGGTGGGGGGCTGGGGGGGTGGGGGGGTTAATGAGTGGCTGCTTGTTTTGGTATCAGAATATCTGTGTATCTTCCTGGGGTTTAGGCAGGGTTTTTTCTTCTATTGAGTTGTTAACGAGTGGCTGCTGAAGGTGATTAGCATGTTCATTGTGTGAGCTGTTCGCATGTCCTGGTGGTTGAGCTAAGTTCGTTGACCTTTTGCAGGCTGTATTTTTCAGGATTGGTAGCCAGGTTTTGTTGATTTTTAGACTCTCCTCTTTTTTATTGAAACTATGCTGGTGGTTGTGAATCTCAATGGCTTCCCGGTATAGCCTGGTATAGTGGCTGTTGGTGTTGTCCAGTATCTCTGTGTTTTCAAATACGATTTTGTGTCCAGTGTGCCTGAGAGCATGTTCAGCTACTGCAGATTTTTCTGGTTGCTGTAGTCTGCAGTGTCTTTCGTGTTCTTTTATCCTGGTATGGATGCTGCGTTTTGTGGTCCCGATGTATACTTGCCCTGCCTAACCCACAGGAAGATACACAGATATTCTGATACCAAAACAAGCAGCCATTCATTAACCCCCCCCCAGCCCGCCCGCCCCAGCCCCCCCAATCCCCCCCCTTCAGATCTCTATAAATACCCACAAAAGGGTCACACCATCCTGGGCACAGAGAGAACTGCTCCTGTCTGTGCTCCTGCACCCTGAAGATGCCGGTCACAGATGTTGGTGAAACGTTAGGAAACAGAACTTCCAGAACACGGCCACACAGCCTGGAAGATCCATACCAGCAATCACCCTTGTCTCTTTTCTTGTGCGTTTGTAGGTGCTAATTTATCACTGAGCATTAGGAACTTATCTTCTATCTTTGCCTTGCATTCAGTTTTGTGATCTAGTTACTCATTCATTAGACAAAAGCTCAAGTCTGCAATGTTGCACTGAGTTGTGTACCCATAAGCCCATTTTGCTTTATATAAGGAGTCTCCTTCTTATATTCAGATAGGACATAGTTGTCTTCAATCAATAGCTAATTTCTACTTGTTTGTTTCTGGTTATTTCTGAAGCATCACCACAAAGTACGCTCCTTCCAGTTCTTCTAGCCATTGCTGGGAGCCTCATCATTTCCATCTTCGTCATTTTCTTGATGATTGTATCTCCAGCACCAAAATGGTAAAAGTGAGCTGAAAACTTATTTCCATCCTCCTGCTAGTTTATTAAGAGCCTTATCTCCTGCTCCACTAATGCAGGTTTCTGCTTTGGCAAAATTTAAGAGCATTTATAAATAAATTTAATGGTCCACTTAGAGACAAAAAGAGTTTTTACTTATTTTTGAAAATGTACACACTGGCCAATGCTCTTGACATTTCTTTCTTTTGACATCAGAAATACCCTACATGTTCACCACACGTTTTCTTACTTTTTCTTATGTTTACAGCAGCATGGGGCTTTCCTCAGAGACTACTTCTCCTCTATAGTGCTTTCTTGATTGACCATGTGATCACATTCGTTTGTGTGACTATATGAACATTTCAGGAAGCACTACAAGGAAGAATCCCACTTTGAAGAGGCCTGTGCAATAATTATTGTTCTGTGCAATAATTATTGTTTTTGCTGCCAAAACCTTAAGAACCCTGGCCATGCATTACATTTTTACCAGTGAGGTAGAATTTTTGTGGGGAGAGACAAACACTGGTTAGGTTTTGTTCTTACTATATTAGTGTTTGTCTCATTATAGTTTCAGTGAGACTGAAAAGCCCACATATGTTCATAGTAAGATCTATGGGAAAGCCAGTTTGGTGTAGTGGTTAAGGTATCAGGCTAGAAACCAGGAGACCGTGAGTGCTAGTCCTACCTTAGGCATGAGGCCAGCTGAGTGACCTTGGGCCAGTTGCTCTCGCTCAGCCCTAGGAAGCAGGTAATGGTAAACCACTTCTAAAAAACCTAGCCAAGAAAACTGCAAGACTTGTCCAGACATTCACCAGGAGTCAACACTGACTTGAAGGGACCAAAAAAGAAAAAAAGATCTATGCAATGTTTTATGTCCATACCCTCTACATGATTCCTCTCAAGTAGTGTTCATTGTGGAAGAAATAGATTTTAAATTTGGTTCAATTGTCCATAGAGTTGTGATGTAGAATTAATTATGTGGAAACCCAGATTGATTCTTACAGTGGTCATTCTAAAGAGTTGATGTGGCCCAGATGTGGGATCTGTAATCCAATGCACATGGAGTGTGTCAGACAGGGAACAGCTCCACTAAGGGGTAGAAAATGTGCTCTCTGTCATCATATCTGTTCAATTTCATGGAATCACATGACTTAAATATTTCTCTGCTATGTGAAACAGAAAAAAGATCTGGCACACCTTATCCCAATTTATGGGATAAATAATGGATGTAACTATTTCTGAGTGTAAAGAGGAGACCACATTTTGATCACCTCCTACGTGCCAACTTTTATTTGTGCCCTTCATATATTTTGGACCCCAGTTCCCATTATCCCTAGTCAGCATCCTTAGGAAATTGTAGTCTAGCACATCTAAAGAATACCAGATTAGCAAATATGGTCATACGTGGTTGTTTTTCAAAATAATAAGGAATATTGGGATAATTTAGATCTTTATGTTCCCTTCACCTTTTTGTGACAAAATAAGTGCAGTGACATGTTTTTTTCCTTTGTTTCCCTTGATTACATCATTTAATTCTGAATACAGTTTACATTTAACTTTTTCTAATGAAAATATAATTCACTTTTCTGAAGTTCTGAAATCCTGGAATGCAGTTCTCATTGTTGTGAGGTAATATATTTGTGTTTCATGAAGCAGAGGCCATTAATTATACTTTCTAAAAATAATTGTAAAAGGAAAAGATGGTGTTCCATTAGAAATCAGATAGAGCCAATTCTAGACTGCTTTCTAAGGTGAAATCAGTCCGTCCATGATAGTTTATAAGTTCAGGAAATGTGGGCAGCCTCTGTCTGAAGATCAGAACACTGTAAATATATCTGAGAAACCCATACTACAGTTTGCTACTATATAACAAGATAACCACAAAAATACCAACCCCCAAACTCTAAAGCACCCTGAAAATGATGCAAAGATAAATCTGAGAAAAGATTTCTACATATTGTTGCTGATCCAAATCCGCTGTTCCTGTGCTTGCTTGTTACTGTTCTCCAAACTCTTACTTACAGTACTTTTCATTCTCTTCCAAACTGTGCTTGTTTTAGCTTTATAAAGATGTTCAGCATCACTTTGCCAAATCCAGCTGAGTTCTTTCCATCTCTCACTGCTGTCCATGGAGGAGATATCCAGGTATGGGGACTTAGAAGTGGGTGGATAGATAGCCTAGGGCCAGACTACTGCCTAGGACAAGGGAAAGTAGGCTAGAGTTAACCTGCCCCATGCCTTCCACTGCACATACAGTAACAACTCGGACAGAGGATGAAATAATTAAGCTAAGGCTTCCAACGGTAAAGCAAGATGAAGCTTAGCAGTATGATTGTTAGCAAACAATATTTATTACTACCAAATAAATACACTGAAGAATCAGCATTATGATGTCTTTAAATATTTTCGCAAAAATGACTTTCCTTAAATTATTGAACTGACCACTTTCAGGAACTCTTGGTGAAATCACCATTGCCCTAATTTAATCTGGTTATTGTTGTTTACTGTCTGAATGTTGATATTTGTTTAGCAATGGGCCATTCTGTCATATTTAGTTTTACTAAAATTACTGATTTTATTAAATTCTGTTTGATTTGTTTATATATTCAGCAAGAAAAAGGGTTGCATAAATATTTACACACATTGTACGCATTTTTGTATTCAGGGGGTTTGTGTATTTTCTTGAACATGTACTACTTTATGAATAGTTTTGAGTTAATTGTACTATTTGCAAAATTTCAAATTTCTACGTGTTTTGCTTCTCCAAACTGTTGGGGAGCTCTGAAATTGGTTGTGTACAGTTTTCTCATATATCCCTATATTTTATTTGGGTGTATGTATTTAGATCAAAATACATCATCAGTATCAACCTATTATATCTGAGCAGACTAGCAATGCAATTTTTTTAACTCAGAGGAAGAGCTTTCTCTATCCTTTCCTTCCCCCCCCCCCTTGCCATCTATGCACATGTTTTATCTTTAGATCTCGTTTTTAGCTCTAAATAGTACAGAATCAAAACATTCTGCTGGAACACTTTACTTAGAGCCTATAGTGACAGTTAAAGATGAACTTATGTCACTACCACTACTATAATGAGAATCTGCAATAGATGACAAAGGTCAACTGTCTGATAAAATCTAATCCACCAAAAAGATATATTATGCTCGAACCTCCACTTTCAAGATTTAGGTCAAACCACATGTTTGGCTGAAAAAATATAGTAAAAATAAACTAAACTGGGAAGCAAATATTGGGGGGGTTAGTTTTGATCAGAGCAATAGGAAATGTTTAACCTCTGATATTCACTTCTGAAAAAAAACTTCCAGGTAGCAGAAATCCTAGAATGAAAAAAAGGAAAATTCCCTTCCCTCTCTACCCACAACACTATTCAAATACCATTTAGCACTTAGATGAGGAATAGGGTAAAGGCCACCATCACCACTTTGACAAAATTAAAGACCTCCAGGTAACTTTTAGAATGCACAGATTTATAATATTTTATAGGTGATATTTTTCATGTCATCATTATTCAGTACTCCAGTATCACAAATATTTTTTTTTCTGACCTAAAATGCATCAAAAGTTAATTTCACATTGTGTTCCTTCACATGTATGCAAAATGAGAGGGTAATGGTGGGGGGCATATTAGGATATGTACCCATTTTTGCAGAAATTAAAAGCTGTTCTGCAGGTTTGTTTAAGAAATGCAAATCTGGTCAATTCTGTTTTAAATGTGCTTCAAAGTTATCAAGCATCCCTTTTTGCAAACCATTTAATTCACCGATTTTAATTTAAATCTTGGGAGATAATGAGCTCCTGATGAAAAGAATTTTGGAAACTTAAGAGCTATAGGGAACATCCCCCACCGTGAAGGGGCTCCCAAGTGTAGATGTTAATGAGAGGAGAGACCATTAATGCTAACGCCCTGAGTTGCAGTTACCTCAGTGAGAGCATACATGCACAGTGCCGGTAAAAATGATTGCTTTTATACACCTTAGTGTAATAAAGGAAGCACCTTCTGATTTAGGAAAAGTTACTAATAATTTCCCATCACCTCTTAGCCTCCTGACAGTCATTAAAGGTGGAAATGGCTTCCAGAAGCTGACTTTTAGAAAGGTCAAAGAGGCTTTGGAGTGGAGGGGAGGGGAGTCCACTTCACTTCACTTCACTTCACTCTTAGAAGCAGGAGGCTGCATTACTTCATGAAGCAGGTTATGAGCAGACACTTCAAGTTTTCATCAGAATAAAACTTTCTATTGAAGAGCTGTACAGCCTTTCTACAGAAAAGGCAAAATCATAAAGAAAAAAAAAAATAGAAAAAAGGTGCAGATAGCTCAACATTTCAAAGCATGATTTTACTATACTAATCTACAGTACCTTTTAAGGATATACATATTGATAAAACATTTGTCACAAAAAATATTTAGTTTGGGGAATATGACAGTGCTATCTCAGATTATCTGTTAAACGCTGAAACTGGTTAACTAAGTAATATATTAGGAAAAGCATAATATGAGAGCCAGTTTGGTATAGTGGTGAAGGTGCTGGCCTAGAAACCAGGAGACTGTGAGTTCTAGTCCTGCCTTAGGCATGAAAGCCGGCTGGGTGACTTTGGGCCATCGGCTCTCTCTCAGCCCAAGCCACCTTGCAGGGTTGTTGTCGTGGGGAAAATAGGAGGAAGAAGGAGTATTAGGTATCTTTGTTGCCTTGAGTTGACCAAAATATATAAAAAATGGCAAGAAATAATAATAATAATAATAATAATAATAATAATAATAATTATTATTATTATTATTATTATTATTATTATTATTATTATTATTATTATTATTGATGGATAAAAATGCCAAATCCAGTCTAAATATCTGGCTGACTGTGCAACCAACCATAATAGGAAATCCATATTAGTCATTAGAGCTATCCAGAAAGAAAAACATAATTTTCCTCTGGTATGATTCAGACAGACCTCGTAAGCTTTGTGATCATTTCTATAATTTTTGATGAGGAAATGCTGATGCAAATGTCATGCTAATTGTTTGAATTTTTATTACATTAGCTTTGTCCATTTTAGTCTGTCCTAAATATGCTTTATTGGAAGATCCTGATTGCCTTCGAAAATTTAAGTTAAATAGCTGATATACAGGGAGTCCCTGGATTAAGAATGCCCAGGTTACAGATGACCCATAGTTAAGAACAGAGCCTATTTTAACAAAACTCAAGTTAAATACACAATAATTTGAGTTAAATACACAATAGTCCGAGTTAATTACACAATACTGCTTATGTTCTGGCTTACATACGAATTTGACTTAAGACAGACCTTGGGAACGGAACTCGTTCTTAAAGTGGAGACTACCTGTACATGTTTCGGCAAAATCTGAAATAGTGTACTTCAAGAGAAATAAGTGAGTGAGTACATAATAACTCTTATCACCTTTCTCCTTTGCTTCATTTTGCTTATTCTGGGTATAGCGTAGCTACCTCAGGATGCAGATTTTATTTCATTCATTTTTCAAGCAGTCTTACCTGTGGTGATCATAGCATAAGGCTGTATATTTTGAGCAAAACCCCCCCCACATAACCCTGGGTCTGCACTACAATAGAGCTTCAGAATAACTAAACTCCCCAAACATAATAGACAACTCTTTAAAATCTTTCCTAAAGATGCACAACATTCAGGATTCACTGAATTTCAAAGACAAATCAGTCTTCTCCATTCCAGGACCCTCTAGATATGGCTATGCGGGTTGGAGATGATTGGAAGTGTATTGGAAGCCAAATACACTAGGTTAGGAGAAGTCATTCTAGGGAATATGGCACATGTTATTATTTATGTAAAATACCATACAGAAATGTTACAGGCCAATTCTTATGGAAACGGAAGAAGAGATCCTAAACATCTGTATGTTAAGGTATGAAGTTTGCATTGCAGCCCATTTTGAATACTAATCCCCTTTTCTGTACTTTTCCAACCAACAGAAGTGGTTGTCCTCCCCAGAATCCATTACTTCTTTCCACATTACAACTGAAGCTCCCAATGCCTCCATGCTGGAGATCATGCAAAAGAGCATCAAGGAGTCCTGCCTTCCCCCTCCTAAGGAATACTTCACACATATTGAGAACACAGTAGAGACCAGTGGACAATCCTCAAGCAGCTGTTTTACCAACCGTGGCTATTTCTTTTTCCACCATCTTGACTCCCTTGAGATTAATTCCTGCAAGGTGTATTTTACCTATGATGCTATCACTCAAGAGAGAAGCAGTGAAGATAGTAACTCCTATTTCTTCAAAGAGCTCCATGAAGCAAGTCACAATTTCCCGTTGTCTACCAACATCATGACAAACCAGGAAAACTATGGTTTTCTTCAAGATTATTCAGGAGGAGGTCTTCCATCAGGGGAAAACTTCCCAACAGCATCAACAATAGAGCAGGATGAGAACACAGAAGAGAGAATTCCTATTGTCTTGTCTTCAAAAACTCCTGAGCCATATTTCATGGATGGTTCAAGTGAGCCAGAATCTTCTAGCAACAATACAGATGGAATAGGATTACTCACAAATGAAGACTTATCGAACAATGTTATGGGAAATAATAGGTTCATATTTCCAAATCAAGGGCAGTCCAACGATTTCTGCAGAACTGCATCCTCCAGCCAGATCCCCAGTTCCTCAGAAGCCTACCTGACCTTGCGGGATCTTCAGAGACATTACAGTCATCATTCTGTCTAATTTCACAACAGGAAGCCTCTTTTGAGAGCAAGACAGCTTCTTTACATATCATCCACCCTTTCCAATGAAGGAAGAGGAAATAGATCTCTGTCCTTTTGGCATGATTTAAGAAAAAGAATGGATAGAAGATTCCATATTTTGTAGAGATGTCAGTCGTCAGAGAAACATGGTCAGATAAGCTTAAGTGCCTCCAGAGTTTATTTTCTATAGAATACTTTTGTTATTGTTCTTTGCATAGAATTTCACATCCCCAATCTCACATCACTAAATTTTGCTCTGAAATTGGAATACAGAGAAATGTCTAGTGAAAGATTTACAACTTCACCCCACAATAATACAAGTTGCTATTCTTGGTGTTGATTTTGGCCGGTTCTTTTTTATTTTTTATTTCATTTTCACTAATGTGGGAACTACATAGGGATCTCCATCAAAAAGACCTCTTGCAAATCCAGACCCAAATTCTGCTCTTCACGCTTTAGAATCCAAGTCTGTGGGTTACTTGTTGAAGGTCTTAGGTATACCTAGTCTGCTAATCAGTATTGTGACTTGTTTCTGTGTTCATTGGCCATTGCATGTTGCATCCCTCCATACTGGATGTGATCATTTAATGAAGTTGACTTGAAATCAGCTTCTGATGTTGCATGGAGAAGTGGAGTTGACAAGGCTGTTTTACCCCAAGTAAATGTTTACAGACAGTTTTTAGAAGTAAGAAGGCAGACACTCCCTTTTGTCCTAGACTGCGGTATGTAATCTCATGTTAGCAAAACCTGCTAGATGCTTAATCTGACAGGAAACAATCCAAAAAGCAGGGGGCTAGGTAGATTCTTGTTAGTTTCTGGCCTCAGCTAAAGGTTCCATCCTCAACATCCTATAAATATCAACTCCTGATTATTTCAGGAAGACCTTCTATCTTGGGAATTAGACTACTCATGAGTCATGTAGCTTCCAGGCCCAGTTTTTGGCCCACCAGAGTCCCCAAAACATTTATCTTAATGTTGATAGCAAATTGCCAATTTTCAGCTGCCTTATTTCTGGTCTTTCTTTACTGAAACACTTGATGTCAAAACAGATACCCCCCAAAATCCCCAAAATAAAACATGTCAGCCTTGCTTTTTCCAATTTTCTCACAATATTACCACCACGATCGCATAAAGGCTAAACAGTATGACGTGTGGTCTGATTTTCTTCTGGAAAAAATAGCATGGCCACTGGATAAAAGCTGCTGCCTTACAAGAATCTGTAGCAGGGTCTGCCTAGTGACATTCAACTCAGTCTGAAAAACTGAAATCACTGTCTAGCTGAAGCAAAGTGTTTTTTACAGTATTGTGGTTATTGTTCAAAAGTACCTGTGTCTGCTCTGTGTTTATGTTCCTCTCCAGTCTCTAGTATGCAAGTGTCGGAGGAGTAACTGGAATATAATTTCTGCTGCTGTTTTCACTGATCCTTGCTCTGAATTTGAGCACTTCCATATCGCCACTGCTTCTACTCCCCAATCCCAGAAAAGAGTTTGAAGACACTCAGCAATTATTTCCAAACTTGCTGACCTTGTAATGCTGGGAAAGGGTCACACTGCTCTGTTCTGAGTTATCACGGTCCCCGCAGCAATGAAAGCAAACACAAAAGCCTTCTGCATTTCACGGAGGGACTAAAAAGCCATCCAGTCACTTTTCTCCATAAAAGACTGCTTCTTCAGTCCAGGAGCCAACAGGCAGGATAAGGCAAAAGACTCTGAAAAGGAGGAAATAAACCAGCCATAAACTGCAGAGAGATGCAGCCTCTCAAAACATATAGTAGCTTCACAATGCTTTCAAATGCATTGGCTCAGCTGTCAAGATGGAGCATTACGGGGACACAAGGCTGCAGAGCCAATGCTTAAGCAGCACCAATGATGCACGTGGAGGTGCCCTTTTGTTAAACTGCTTTATACTCTTTCATACAATAAACTGCTTTATTGTTGGTGGACTCCCTTAGGAGCAGCACCTTGGCTTGGGTCCAAATATAAATTCACTGAAGGAAGTTCATGGAAAGTTTGCCATCTCTTCCTGCAGCCACCCACACTTCCCCCCACCCCTCAATCTCTGTGCTTAACTTCCCAGCCAGACAAGGCTGGTTCAGGTGCTGCTGCTGCTAAGACTACATGGAAATAATCTCTTTTAAATTCAATTGTTAAATCCACACATTGTGTTCAACTCTGTTTTGTTAGAATCATGATTCATTAGATAAGCCAAAGTAGCTTGGTTTTTACATGAAGTGCAACGTTGTAATGAAGTGAAAAAAGAGGAAAAAATGAGTTGCATTATTTTTTCTGCAAGGATTACCTTGATCAACTATTATTATTACTGTATTTTTATAGTATTTTGAATGTTGTTTTAATTATTTTGCATTTCATGCCCTTAGCTACCTTGAGCTCCTTAGCATGAGAAAAGTGGGAATTTTTTAATTGTTTATTTTCAATATTCATATACATATTAATATTATGCATTCTCTTTTATTCCTTGTAGAGTGAATAGAGGAAATTGTTTCACAATTGTAAAAAAAAAAGTATTTGCAATTGGGATATTGAACTAATAATTCTCTTTACTTGATCAGACAAATGATCCATCTTTCATCTGATTAACAGTAATTCTTGTGGAATTTACCTAATATATAAAATTAGGTAATTTTATATATATTTATTGTTTTATGGGTTATGTGACCTGCCCAGAGTCCCCCATCAGGGGAGATGGGCGGAGATAAATTTAATAAATAAATAAATAAACACAACCCAGATCCCATGTGAGAAATCTGATACTTATCTTCATTGTATCCTTGTTTGAGGAAAACATCAAGTAATTAGCTGGGAAGATGGGTGAATCTGCACCTGCGCCTAAAACCAAAACCAAATTATCTGTTTCAAAGCAATACATGTTCAGTTAACATTTGTCAGACTTCCTCCCTGCTTTGAAGCAAAAATAGGACCGCCACAGTCATGTGGTATGGAAGTACTTTTAATAATAACACAATGAAGAAGAGATAGATGGTAATACATTATTAGCATGCTTTTCATTATACCCATTCTTCTAGTTCTTGCTGAATCAAGCCCACTTATCTAATCTTCTACATCAAAAGTGCACAACAGTCGCTTCCATGATTTCATGTAGCCCTGAGAGGCCTTGGCTATGCCTCTAAGAAACTTTGACCAGATTGATATTTTGAATGTGACAGGAGGAGAAATTATAAATGCTAGGTTAGATTATAAGCAAGCTAACTATAGTTAAGTTTAATTTAATGAAAATTAAAATGAATTCAGATGAAATTTTTGTTCTGCCTTCATTCATTCATTTTGCAGTGGGGTTCACAGTACACCACTCAGTGCCCAGTTGATCCAAGATCCCGGTAAACTCAGAGTAAAACTTCTTAATTTAACCTAGAGGAACTTCCCATTAGGATATAATCAGTAATTCCTGAAATGTTCTGTAATGTGCAAAAAAGGCTTATATATGGAGGGGGGAGGGAATCTCTATTCATCTTCTACCCTTTATCAGATTTTGTCAATCAACAACTTGTTTATGTACATTTTCTGCTTTTCTCAGAACAAAGAGCCTAGGAAAAAATGTGGTTAGCATTACAAACACAATATTAAATTGAAAACTGCTTGCCAATTGCAGCAGTACAGAGGCTGCAGCATAGAAACAACTTGATATTTCATGGTTTCCTGTTTTATAATTAGGGCAAGCTCTCTTGCTTGTTGTAGTTATTCTTCCTATTGACATTCAAATTCAGTAAACATGCTCCCATCTGATGCATTTTATGTAACAGGAATCTAAATACTGGATGCAGGTAATTTTGAATTTGCCACATGATCAGCAGAATAAAAGAAATGCTATTTATTCATCAACACACCAGCATTATGCCGAGCATATTACATATGAGAAAAGTTCTCTAACCAACTGAATTTGTAACCTAAAATCCAAATTTTTGTCTATGAAAAAAGAATATTTGACTACATTTCTATGAACATTTAGAACAGTGATCGACAACTTTTTCTGGGCCAAAGGCCCTTAATTTAGTCTCACAAAGATGAAATGGGAAGAGGGGAGAGGAAGAGGGGGAGAAGGGACTCTATGCAACATCTAAACTCCTTAAAGAATTCAGATGAGATAAGTAACACAACGTTTGAGTTTGAAGAAGGGCATTTTTTATTTCAGAGATTGTAGGTGGTCTCTGTGACTATGGTTCACACATTATATTAAACTACATGCAGTATGTTTGTTTGATTACATATTTTGTGAACATTCCCAATTGTGCTTATTTAGGCTATAGAGGAAATGGTAATAATTCAAATCCAGGAACAGTAGCTTGAATACTCTCTTTTCACAAGGCACAGATGCTCCTTAACTTTCAGCTTTCAGAGGAACTAAGTCTTAGGTACAGATGAATTGGTTTCCTTCCTAGTTACAAAATAATTAGTTTCAGAGGAACTAATTCTTAGGTACATATATTAAAATGGAGGACTATGCTAGAGGGTTCTCTGGGATATTATTTTGCTTCAGGGGAAGCAATAATTTCTAATGAAATAGCTAGAAGGAGATATCTTGTGAGTGACAGGAGATGTGCAAGGTGCCTAATGGATCCTCTGCTAAGTATGAGGTATGGGCCTAAATGAGACTGCCTTGAACAAGACAACCATTGACTGAAAAGCCCAGTCTTCTCCAAAGATCAGGAAGAGCACACCTAGTTCTGCTACAAAAGAGTGATCACATTTTGGTGGCTGAGGCTGCAAAGCAAGAAGATGTCATATCATACATATGAGTGGGACTGGGGGATTGAGTTCTTTTCTCCCCCCCCCCCCCCATTTTTTGTCCTTAATATGCTAGGGCATATGCACAGTTCATTTTTAGCTGTCATCCAGATTTGGAATGGAGAAAAACTTTGCCATCAATTTTCAGCAATTATATAGTAGACATGACATAAAAAGGAACTGCAGGTTTTTTTACCTCTGTGTGATAAGATCTTTATAAAACTAGCAGTGCAGGCCCCAGCTTTTATTGTTCTTCTGGGGTCCAACCAGTGCAATCTTTGAATGAGTAAGCACCCAAAAGGGGAGGAGCTGCTGGTCTGTTTCTTCTTTTGTGTCTTCCCTGGAGAAAACAGGTGGGACAAACACATCTAGGAAGAGCAGCAGGACCACAATAAAGGTGTTAGCAGAGGTACAGACTTGGCAGGTACCTGACAACAGCACTTCCACATTGTGGCAGAGAATATACATGAGTTTGAAGGAGATGATTTAAAGAGGCAGGGCCACACAGCTTTTCAGATTTCTTTTCCTTTTTTTATTCATTTAAAGCAGTGTTGTCCAAACTTGGCTACTTTAAGATGAGTGGACTTCAACTCCCAGAATTCCCCAGCCAGCCATGCTGGCTGGGGAATTCTGGGAGTTGAAGTCCACTCATCTTAAAGTGGCCAAGTTTGGACAACACTGACTTAAAGGACAGTACGAAGGCATTTCAGCCAAACTTTATTACAGCAGTTGAGCAGCTTCACGCCACCATACTCACATACCAAAGCAGAAAAAGTTCCTCCTCCCACCTCACAGCAGTTCAAAAGCACAAGGAAAACTTTTATTCCTCTGAACTCCAACTTTCAGTTCTACATCAGCAAAGCAAGTACAAACTGCTTTATATGGGTGTCTGCATGGATACACAAAAAGCCGGGGAGATGGCTATGGTGAAAAGCAGGCTTATCACATGTGACACCTTTGTTTCCATTGCCTAAGCCTTCAAAAAATCATTTGAAAATAATCTGCAGTCAACCTTTTTTCTTCCAGTCTCACAACCTGAGTTTCAAATTAGTGCAGAATACTCATATGGAAGTGCCCAGAGCCAACCAATTACAGCTACAGCTGGTGCAGAATGTGGTGGCATGGACAGTTCTGAATGCCCCTAGGAGGCACATATAACACTGCTGTTACGGGAGCTGCATTGGTTGCCAGTTTGCTTCCGGGTCCAATTCAAGGTGTTCATCACCTTTAAAGCCCTTCATGGCACAGAAGCAGGTTATCTGAGGAGCCGTCTCACCCCGGTTACTTCAGCCTGCCCCACTCGGTCCAGCAGAAGGGGTATGTTGCAGACCCCACCAGTCAAGGAATTTTGACTGGTGAGGTCTAGGCAGAGGGCCTTTTCTGCTGTGGCCCCCGCCCTATGGAACAATCTGCCTCCCGAGGTCCAGTGCGCCCCCACTCTCATGGCCTTTAGGAAAGGTGTGAAATCCTGGCTATGCCAGAAGGCCTGGAGGCCAGATGGGGGCTCACATCAGTGGAAGTAGCTTGTGGGATAATTGATTCCCCCCCCCCCCCATCATTTTGAATGTCTTTAGTATTTATGTTTAGGGTTTGGTTTATAGGGGATTTTAAGGGATGCAGTTTTTAATTATTTACGGGTTATTTTAATTGTTATAGGCTTTCAGTTTTTTAATTGTGAGCCACTCAGAGTCACCCACTGGGGGAGATGGGTGGCATATAAATTTAATAATAAATTAAAAATAAATTTAAAAATGGGGGGTAAAATATGTCTTAAGTCCACAACAGACAGATAATATTCAGAAGAGGCTCAGTCAGACACCTTCCTAATTCACAGGAGTATAAAAGGGGGGAGGTTGAACAGCACAAACAGACTTGCAAGAGTCTATTATAGCCAGTCTCAATAAAAGTAGTTTTAGCCTTCCTGTGGAGTTGATTTCTTGATCTGGCCAACCTAGTGGGGATGACATACTATGATTCAGTTCTAGCTTGTCTCTTCCAATCCAGTCCCTCAGTCTCCACAGTCTTCAGACACTGGTCTGGAGCTCCACCACCTGTCCAGTTTGGCCCAAGATGGAGATGTACAGCTGGATATCATCAGCATGCAAATAATACCTCCCTGTGAGTAGTGGATAAGCTTCCCCAGAAGTTTCAGGTAGATATTAAAAAGCAAGGGGAGGGAGAATGAAGCCTTTTGGCACTCCACAATGGAGTAGCCAGTTGGCTTACCACTCATCCTGTCCGCCCTTTGAGGTAATCCAAACAAGAAAGCAATACCATGAGTACTAACACTGCCTTTATTGTAAGGTTACAGTAACAAAATCTTGCAAGTCTGAAAGCACATATCTCCCTCCCCCTCCCCCTTGCCCTTACTTTCCAGGGAATTAGGGAGGGTCCCTTCTGAGATGCTTTCCATGCCCCCATTCCTTCTCTGGGCTAAGATGTCTCTTATCTGCCTGTTGCCTTGGCTGTGGCTCTTCCTTCTCCTGTCTCTCAAGGATATTCCCACAGACTATTACACATCCCCAGCACCAGTTACTGGAACTTCCTAGTCAGGAAGAAGTTGAACTACTGTGGAACATTGCTATCCACCCCCAGTCCTCTGAGATGATCTAGAAGAATACCATGGTCAATGAGATGTCTAATAGGACTAAGAAGGCTGCCTTCCTCCAATCCAGACTCAACATGTGCCATCCAGTACACCAACCAATGCTGTTTCCATCTCAGGCCCAGGGCCTGACTGAAAGGGAACCACTAATCTGCTTCATTTAGGATGCTTTCTGGTTGGTGTCTCACTACCATCTCCAAAACCTTCCCTAAAGGGGAAGTTTGAGAGATTCTGTAGGAGGGTATGGACCAAGGCAAATAGTACACTCTCCCCTCTCAAAGAAGCACTGACTACCTCCCAGATCCAGCCACATGGGTGGCAAAGCTCATTCTATAGAGCTCCACTTTCTCAAAGTTCATGACTGGAAGTAAAATCCAGATGATTTTGCAAGGCATTGCATTAGTCATCAGAATCTGTTCAGGTGAAATCCAAACTCAAGCAAACATGAGTGATTTTATTGGTGGAATGTTTGGCAAAGATGTCATAGCAATCTGTTGACAGATCTTCCTGCCCTTCCTTATCTACCAGGGCATGGGCCATCTTAAACAGAGCTACTGTACAATATCCAGCTGAAGCAAATAAGAACAGAGAAATAATTATGTTTGCCGCTCTTATCACCACAGTGTAGGCCTGATTCTGAGCTCTTATCTGTGTTTGATCATTGCCATAGGTTAGAGATGGTACAAACTCAGACAGGGCATAGGCCAACTCCCACTGGGGAACAGAGTGATTAGTATCAAGGTACATTAGAAAAATAAACTTTATTTCTGGATTGAACAGTAGTGTGCTCTTTTATTTATTGTATACTTTCTGTTTCTTGTGCCCTATTTCAATGAATTTATGCTTAACTTTCCTAACTTATCTAGTATCTATCCTAGGGCTCAGCCTTGTTGCTAATGCACCTTTTCAGCCATACACCTTCCCGTCCTCCCCGACACTGATGATTCTGCTACCTCTTGGGTCTTTTGCTGGCATCTTGTCATACCAGCATCTCTTTATGGGAACAACTGATCCAACCTGGACTCTGTGAGCTTAAGCCTTTAAATCTATGTATCCAGAAACTTGGTCACTTTGATCTTGGATTGTCTGATGACCTTCCTGTGAATGCCTTGAATCTTAAACCAGGAATTGACCACACAACACATCTATTGACTTGGACCTATTACAGGCAAGCTCTCCCTTCCTGTAAACCTCTGCTGCTAGCCACTGCTTGTAAACCCTTTGCAACATGAGGTAAACTTCTGAAATCTTATCTCTGTGTGGGTGCTTGGTCTGGAACTACACACTCTAGGACCTCCACTCCAGTAACTTTAGGAGTATGTCTGGTATCTGTCAGCACTGATGGTGCTCCACTCTTTCTCTAACTGTTGCCTGGGTCTCCTGGAGGAAAGTTTGCCTAGATCACTGACAGGGCATATAGGATTACCACACTTGCCACTGGGGTGCTGGGATCATTGGGAAAATCCCCAGGTCCCAATTGGAATCCCACCAGATCCATAAACCACTAGGGCTAAGTATCCTAATCAGCCTCTCACCCTTGTGGAGGTCACAGAAGAGGATGAGCTGCAGATTGACTAGAAAGTGATCTGTCCATGGCAAAGGACTAACAGTGATGTTTTATTCATCTTCAGATTACATGCCAACTGCTCTGAACTGGCTTACCAAGATGCTTAAATCTGGTCAATTATATTTTATACCAAAAAAAGATAAAACAAACCATGGCTTAGGCTGATATGGGAACTTAGGCTATAAGTCTCCAGCATGAAAAGCAAGGGCTCTACTCCTAAGAGTCCTTGGTCTTCTCTTGACCAACCAGGAAGCCAAATTATGCAGTCTGATAATATGGGTGCAACATGAAAAAGCTGCTATTTGAGCACTGCTGTTTACTATATAAAGACGCCAGGGGAATGGAACTTTTTAGATGCACCACAAGTGGTTTTACAGAGAGGGAAAATAAGAAGCAATATGTTATCATACCTTGCCTGTTTTAGTAGAGCGACTTGTGTTGGTGAAATGTGTGCTTTATCAAATATCTCACAGAAGGGTGATTTTATTCACCTTGAAGACAATTGCAGGCCTCACTCAAGAAGTGTGGAATTTCAATTCAGTAACACTTTGAAAGACCTTTCATTTGTAGAATGTGAAGCAACATGCAGGGTTCTTGTGGAAACCTGGCTACTGAAAACCAAGAGCAGCTCCAAGGGGTGGATCCAGTTAAAGATGAGGAAAAAAACATGGATGAAAATAAACGTTTGCAGGATCTAATATTTGCATCTGGTATTAAAGAATATCCATGGCCAGAAATGCCTGTTGCTTTCTAAAGTTAGTACACCAAGTGCTTCTTCCCTGGACAAAGATGACTCAGACCCTGTAATCCATACATTCAAGTCCAGATTTGTACAATGTGCTCCATATATAGCTGCTTCTAGAATTTACAAAATCAAATCAGGGCAGAAAACAGTGGCTGCATTATTGACTGTGATTCCTTATGAGGCAGACATTGCATTTGTTCTAAAAGTTTTGCACTAGCAGCCAAGCTGCTAAGCCAGATTTGAATTATTGGCATTACTATACAATCCTCTAAATAGTTTAGGATCAGTTATATTATCCCACAATACGTGCAAAAGACTTATTTTATACAGAGGTCTCACTTCTGCTTCTTATTTAAGTGATTGGATACATCATTGGTTTGGCTATGTCAGCTTCCATGGTTATTTATTTATTTTTGATAAATGGTGGTTTGGTACTGAATTCACTAGTTGTGGTATGTAGTGACCAACAAAATTAGATGGTCCTTATTCTAACCAGTAGCTTATCTTGACTTCAGTATTAATGTTGGTTATTTCGTACTCCTGAGTAGTTGGCTAGCTCCTGCCACCTAAATAACAGATATCCAAATAGCCATTGTTGTACAAAAATAATCAATTAAACATGACACCAATTTGACAATAAACTGGTGGAAAGTATCAACTTATGTTTCTCTTCACTAGGCTTCTATATTTTCTTGTAGGATTCCTTTGTCTTATTCCAGATAAGATGAAAGTATGGTGCTTATATATGCAAGAAAATCTACAACTTGTTCTCTATAGGAGACATTTCAGCCCCCCACTCAAATAAGGATATGCTTGGGGACTCTTGCAGGTTATGCTATAATGCTTAGGATAGGGACATCTTGTACAGCTTCTGCTGATGTTCTAGTCTCTTTCAGTAGTGACTGGCCTTTAGAATACATGTACAGATTACATACAGATTAAACCCTAATCCTTTTGATGCCAAAGTGACTTTCAGATCAGACCAGAAATACTAATTGATTCAAAACACAGCTGCTCCGGTGTTAGTTGGATTAAGATATTCCAGGGCAGATGTTTTCTTTTCCCCTTGGTCTACTCTGAAGTGCAGATTTCTCAGAGCTGTTAGCAACTGGAGTGACCTGTAAACCCAGTAAATAAATAAATAAATAATAAATTTGGAACTTCAAAACCCTACTGTATTTGCTTGCATCTGCCTAATTATTATAATTGGTCTCTGAGCCTTGGTCTTTCGTCTGGTATTGAAAGCAATCAGGAAGATGCCTGCTGAGAGCAAAACTAGTTTGGCAGTCTTAAAAATATTTGTCTGTTCTCTCTCTTGGCTGTCTTTTAACATGGCCTGAAGGCTTTTTTAATTTCAATAAGCATTCGCATGAAAGATTTAATGTTTTCAGCTGTTTTTCGTTGTTGCTTAATTTTTAAAAAATATTAATTAGTTTATAGAATTGTTTAGTATTAATGCTCCAAGCCTAGTTTATGTGAACGTGTTCTGAATGATATGTTCTGTTTCTCTCTGTCTATTTTGGCTGGTTGTTAGCCTATAAAATATTCTTTTTGCTATTGTACTTTCACAGCTGAACTGTGATTTTTGAATTGTATTTTTTACTGACAAAATAACTTGCATCTAATTATAATGTAAATAAAACCTATACAAATTATAATGTAATGCAGTATATATTGGAATTGTCACTAGCCACCCAGAGTCTGTATGGATTGGGATGGCCTATAAACACTGTTAATAAATAAAATAAAAAATAAGAGAAAGACACTCTATAATTGCAGCAAAAATTGATGATTGTGAAATCTCCCCTCAGGGCAGGTTTAGAAATGGGAAAAACTTCATGTCTTGGATTTCTATGCGGAAAAATGTTAGTCCTGTAGTAAGGATCCTAACGGAATTTTCAAAGGAGTCAGAGATAATAACAAGGCTCCATATTTTATTTGGCTTTTAGTCTTTTAAGATAAGCATCACATCATGTGGCCATCCAAATGTTATTAACTGTAACTTTACTCTCTGTTTTAGCCAATGGTAAGGTATGCTTGGAGTTCAGTAACTATTCATGTTGCTCACCTGGTAGTAGCTTAGAACAGTGTTGTCCAAACTTGGCCACTTTAAGATGAGTGGACTTCAACTCCCAGAATTCCCCAGCCAGCATGGCTGGCTGGGGAATTCTGGGAGTTAAAGTCCACTCATCTTAAAGTGGCCAAGTTTGGACAACACTGGCTTAGAAGGATCAGACATCAGATATATCATTTCAGATGGTCCAAAGATCATTTTAAATAGCGATGTGGAACCCACTTTGGTTTTGTACTGTGCCATCACAAGAAAAATACAGGATTGCTTTCAAATTTTAAAGTAGGATGTGAGAAAAGAGAAGGCATCAAATGAATGCCAGTTCTCTTGTATTGGTGCCTGGCTGCTTCTTGGACCAGCTTACAAAATTCCCATCTTCATAATAAATTAAAAAACCAATGAGAATTTAAGTCTTTTCTTTGTTTCTTATTAGCATTTTACTGTCCTTATTGAACAGCTGGGATACAGATTCTTTTCATTTTTGTTTTGAATATATCTAAAAAGTCCTTTTTATTTATTTAATTATATTCATATGGGCATCCACCTTGCTATAGTGAGGAGCTAACCATAGATTAAAAACAGCATACAAAAACTAAGAACCAACTTTTTGTTCTTAACATTCTTTGCCAACCTTATTCTGCACATTCACTTTTCTCTACAGTTCCAAGCTGTCTATCTGTACTCTTCCTTGGTGACTTCTGCCTTTTTCCACTTCCTATTTGCGTCCCTCCTTTTCTTCAAAACTTCACTAAGCTTTTTGTGCAGACACACTGGCTTCTGTTGCCATTGTCTTTCAGGGTTTTTTTTTTCTCAGTGGAATTGTTTGCAATTGTACTTTTAGTATTTCTTTGCTTTAGAATCTCCCAGCCATCTTTAGCTCATTTTCCTATTAGCTTCTCCAGCTTTGGAATCTTGCTTAGCATTGCTCTGAGTTCATTAAAATCTGCTTATTTTGAAGTTCACAGTATGTGTTTGATTTCACTCAACTCTAAATTTCCTTAAAATCAGAACTTTGGCCTTATTATTTTCCACCAATGCTGGAAGCCAACGGGTGTAACTAAGACAGGGAACAGTTGCTGGGCAACTGGGTAACAGCCTCTAGAGCAGGATCCAGAGGGACGGAAAGGTAGGAGCAATTGCTGTATTATCCTGACTCGCAGTTGCAACATCCATTTAACCTTCCAATAACCACTTCTGAGCTCTCTTTGGCCATTAAGTTTTCTTGTCCTCTGCTTTGCTATTTGGAGAGATATTTAATCATTTGGTACTGAAAATTGCTATAGTCTTCCCAGGAACTAACTATACCGAATAGGTACGATGGTGCCTTTTTCTAGGGCAAATTTCTGTTAGACCTGTATAGCTGTCAAGTGACACAGGACTCTTCGCTGGGCAGCCATGTGATAGACAATCAATCCCCAGGACAAGTTCTGCTTTTCATGCAGAATAGGGCAAAGGCCAAAAAAGCAGGACAGAGCATTGGACAACTCATCTCAGGGAAGACCTTGGGTCTGAGTAAATATTCAATCTCACTGGTGTTTACATATGGCCTTGTGTGTGCCTCATTTTGGATGAGCGTGTATCAGGTGAATAATACCACAGAAGGCTTCAAATAAGGTAAGACTGTAATTTTAAGTTTATACCGGTGGGGAGGGCAAGTTATTTGTGGGTGTAGGTATGGATGTGCTTGTGCGTTTATGTATTACACTTGATCTTAGCCAAAAGGGAGGGAGGGAAGGAAGGAAGGAAGGAAGGAAGGATCAACAAAGTTAGTGGTTGCTATGAGTTGGCAAATGGAAACCCAAATTCTTTTCTTTTAGAGGTTTTGCTATAAACCTAGCAAAAAAATACTCTGCATGAATTGGAGAGGCAAATTATAGGCCTGTAATCTGGATTACAGATGGCTATAAAGGAGGAAGTGAGATTGTTGTTAATTGCCAAGAGTAGCATCCTTGCTGCTTCTGAAGAACTGATACAGCCTCATCTCGAGCAGCTTTCCCCAACTTGGTGCCCTCCACCTGTGTGGATATTACAATTCTCAGCATCGGCTGCATTGACTGGGAATTCTGCGAGTTGTAGTCTTTGAAAGGTAGCAAACTTGGAAGACTTGGCCTAGTTTTGTGCTCTTCAGTATATAGAGATTGCTGTTCAATTCCCATTTTCACACTGGGACTGCTATGTAATATTAAAGTTTCTGTAACAGGAAAAATCACAAAAGGGAGGGCAAATAAATATTTCAAGAGGACAACTTAATGACACACACACACACACGTATCCCATGCCCACACCCATATTAAAAAGAGGACAAAGGAAGACATAAATTTGTTTAATTTCTTTCAGGTCAAGTGTAAGCACTGTCAGAAGTGTAGCCCCTGGTATGTATTTATGGTGAATATATGGAATCACTTTCATTGGGAATATTTCCCTACAAGACATTGTCATAATGTAGCGAGCTTTTTTGGTGAACTCTGCTCCACTTGCTGAGCTGATATTGAATTCCATGCCTTGATAGTTAATTTCTAATCCTATCATCAAAATGTGTATAATCAGATTAGATGTAGCATCAGATGCTATCATACATCCAGTACTGAAATAAAATTCAGTGACATGCCATTTAGCTGCTGTCCACGGAATAAAGACAGCATCTTGTCCTTCCCCTGCTCTTTGGCAGCCCTGGACATGTTTCATGAGCAGACCTTCCTTGTGGACTCCCAAGGAACCCACAAGAAAGTAATACTTTGAAGTTCTAGAACTCGAGCTTGGAAAATTGTACTTGCTTCTGTTTTTCCTTATCTATAAATGTGCCTCAGAGATAGTTTTGTGCAAATCTAACACATCTGGAGAACATAAATATAGATCATAGATCCTGATTCTTGCTTTGCTGTTTGGCAAGGTAACCATGACTGAGGGAGAAGAACAGGAGGAGGATCCAGTGGAACTACCACAAAACAGACAGAAGAGTAAAGTGATTATCTGCCAACGCTACATCCCTCTTTTGATAGTCTTGGTGCTGTTGGGTGGAGCCGGAGCAATAACTTGGTACTTCTTAGGTAACAGATACTGTACATCATTCTTTGTACTCCTGATGCAGCATTTGGGGAGAATGTGTTCAGGGAAAGTATTCAATAGAGAGGAGTCAATATAGCTGCCTATGACCTGCCTCATGGCCATTTCGCATGACTATTTCAGTTCACCCACAGTGAAGTCTTACTTGGTTTAGACCAAATAAGGTACAGAGATTAGTTTGCCATAATTTATTATTCAATTGGGGGTGGGGTAATAACTAGTATGAGATCACTTTTCCATAATAAGTCACCAAAATAAGATGACGAAAGAAGAAATGGGTCAATATGTTGCATATGCTATATACACTGAGGAAGCCTCTGACTAGGTGATAGAAATGAATATGAAGGTGATTTATCCCTACCTCACTCCCATGGGTCTATATATAGTAAGCCTCCTGTTTAGGTGCTCACTGTGGATAGATATTTTCAAAAGATTAGTTGCAGATGTTCAAACTAAGATCTAGCTGATGCTTAGGGTTCATCCAGGACATCCTTGAGGCAGCTATAATATGAAAAAGCAATATCCTTGGCAAGAATTATTCCTCCATTTTTGAAAATACAAAATTCAACTATGCTGCCTATTTTGGTTTTGTTTCCTTTTTTAAAAACAAGCATTTAAATGTATCACTAACTTTGTTAATATAACCATCTGATTAATTTTCTTTTCTGTTACATCTACTGAAGGTAACTTTATTTTGCTTAAGGATGAAAAACAAATTTCAAAGCTTCTCTGCCTGTCTGTGTGTATGCACACAAGTGGGTGATCTTTACATTGCCCTAGTAAAAAAATAATGCTCAGTTATATATATTTAGATCTTTTTTCCCCTTTAAATCCAATACAGTTTATGTTGCATTTCCTAAAATTGCCAGGTACTAGAATTGCAGGCAAGTAATTATTACATTGCAAACATGTTTCTGCCTAGATTTGTAGTTACTGTGGGCCTATGATCTAAACTTTGCAATGTTTATGTTCTTCCATTTCCTGAAAGTAATTAGCATATGTATCTCTTTGTGGCAGACTACAGACTGCGGTATCTGGATTCTGCTCACCTGAATTTCTACTCTGGCAGCCTGAGGATCCTCAATCGGCAGTATTCTTTGGATCATGGGCGGATGGAATCCAGAGCTTTCTGGACAGAGAGATCAAAGATGCAGAAGATGGTGGGATGTCATGAGTAGAATAGCATTTTAGACTGGGTAGTTTCATGGATACTAGCATAAGGGTGGGCAGCTCTTTTTACTGGATCTGACCCAGTCGCTTTGCAGTAGTATAACATGCAAAATTAAATATGTCCATATTCTCTATTCGATTATCATTTTCATCTACTCAGATCCTGCTAATGTGCTTTGTATTAGGTTGTGGATAAAAATATTGGAACAGGAACAATTTAAAAATATGGTGATCTTCATCAGAGCTAGATAATTCACCATCATGTACTAAATGAGAGGTGACTTGTATTGTTAAGGGGAACATGTTTCTTTGTGATGATACCTCAGCCTGACATTATTTAACAATCTCCTTTACAGTTAAAAGACCTAATTCTTGCCACTAACCTGGCCTCTTTCTACAACTCCAGTGCTGTCTATGCCTTTGGGTGAGTGAAGCATTGTTAGTTTGTTTGAGAGTTATCATAGAACATGGATGGTCAGAAGTAGAACTTGATCTAACTGGCTTATAGTAGATCTCCTGGATCTCTGATTCACCTTAGTTGAATTAATAATTGTTCATTTCTATACCACACTTCCTAAATGGCTCCGAATGGTTTACATTAACCTTTAAGCAAATAACATAAATCTAATATTGTTGTTCAGTCGTTAAGTCGTGTCCGACTCTTCGTGACCCCATGAACCATATTGCGCCAGGCCTTCCTATCTTTCACTGCCTCCCTGAGTTTGCTCAATTTCATGCTCATTGCTTCAGTGATGCTATCTAGCCATCTCATCCTCTGCCGTCCTCTTCTCCTTTTGCCTTCCATCTTTCCCAGCATCAGGGTCTTTTCCAAAGAGTCCTCTCTTCGCATTAGGTGACCAAAGTATCTGAGCTTGAGCTTCATTATCAATCCTTCCAACGAGCAATCAGAGTTGATTTCCTTTCAGATTGACTGGTTTGACCTCCTAGCAGTCCAGGGGACTCTTAAGAGTCTTCTCCAGCACCACAGTTCAAAGGCATCAATTCTTCGGCGTTCAGCCTTCTTTATGGTCCAGCTCTCACAGCCATACATTACTACTGGAAAAACCATAGCTTTGACTATGCGGATCTTTGTCGGCAAGGTGATGTCTCTGCTTTTTAATATGCTATCTAGGTTTGCCATAGCTTTCCTCCCAAGGAGCAAGCGTCTTTTAATTTCATGGCTGCAGTCTCCATCTGCGGTGATCTTGGAGCCCAAATAAATGAAGTCTGTTACTGCTTCCATTTCTACCCCTTCTATTTGCCAGGGATTGATGGGTCCAGATGCCATGATCTTAGTTTTTTTAATGTTGAGTTTCAAGCCAGCTTTCGCACTCTCCTCTTTCACCCTCATCAAGAGGCTCTTTAGTTCTTCTTCACTTTCTGCCATTAGGGTGGTATCGTCTGCATATCTGAGGTTATTGATGTTTCTCCCTGCAATCTTAATTCCGGCTTGTGATTCTTCCAGCCTGGCATTTCTCATGATGTACTCTGCATATAGGTTAAATAAGCAGGGTGACAGTATACAGCCTTGTCGTACTCCTTTCCCTATTTTGAACCAATCAGTTGTTCCATGACTGGTTCTAACTGTTGCTTCTTGGCCCGCATACAGATTTCTCAGGAGACAGGTAAGGTGGTCTGGTATCCCCATCTCTTTCAGAATTTGCCACAGTTTGTTGTGATCCACACAATCAAAGGCTTTTGCATAGTCAATGAAGCAGAAGTAGATGCTTTTCTGGAACTCTCGTGCTTTCTCCATGATCCAGCGAATGTTGGCAATTTGATCTCTAGTTCCTCTGCCTCTTCAAAACCCAGCTTGTACATCCAGTAGTTCTCGGTTCACGTACTGCTGAAGCCTAGCTTGTAGGATTTTGAGCATAACCTTGCTAGCATGTGAAATGAGTGCAATTGTGCGATAGTTTGAGCATTCTTTGGCATTGCCCTTCTTTGGAATTGGAACGTAAACTGACCTTTTCCAATCCCGTGGCCACTGTTGTGTTTTCCAAACTTGCTGGCATATTGAGTGCAGCACTTTAACAGCATCGTCTTTTAGTATTTTAAATAACTCAGCTGGAATACTGTCATCTCCACTAGCTTTGTTGTTAGCAATGCTCCTAAGGCCCACTTGACTTCACTCTCTAGGATGTCTGGCTCAGGGTCAGTGACCACACCAGCATGGACATCAGGGACATTAAGATCTTTCTTGTATAGTTCTTCTGTGTATTCTTGCCACCTCTTCTTAATCTCTTCTGCTTCTGTTAGGTCCCTGCCTTTTTTGTCCTTTATCATGCCCATCTTTGCACTAAACGTTCCTTTGATATCTCCAATTTTCTTGAAGAGATCTCTAGTCTTCCCCATTCTATTGTTTTCTTCAATTTCTTTGCATTGTTCATTTAAGAAGGCCTTCTTATCTCTCCTTGCTATTCTCTGGAAATCTGCATTCAGTTGCTTATATCTTTCCCTTTCACCCTTGCTTTTCGCATTCCTTCTTTCCACAGCTATTTGTAAAGCCTCATCAGACAGCCATTTTGCTTTCTTGCATTTCTTTTTCTTTGGGATGGTTTTAGTTGCTGCCTCTTGTACAATGTTACAGACCTCCGTCCATAGTTCTTCAGGCACTCTGTCTACCAAATCTAATCCTCTAAATCTATTCATCACCTTCACTGTGTACTCACATGGAATATGATCTAAGTCATACCTGAGTGGTCTAGTGGTTTTCCCTACATTCTTCAATTTAAGCCTAAATTTTGCAGTAAGAAGCTCATGATCTGAGCCACAGTCAGCTCCTGGTCTTGTTTTTGCTGTCTGTATAGAGCTTCTCCATCTTTGGCTGCAAAGTATGTAATCTATCTGGTTTCGGTATTGACCATCTGGTGATGTCCATGTGTAGAGTCGTCTCTTGTGTTGTTGGAAAAGAGTGTTTGCTATGACTAGCTTGTTCTCTTGACAGAACTCTATTAGCCTTTGCCCTGCTTCATTTTGTACTCCAAGGCCAAACTTGCCTGTTATTCCGATTACTCCTTGACTTCCTACTTTAGCATTCCAATCCCCTATGATGAAAAGGACATCTTTTTTTGGTGCTAGTTCTAGAAGGTCTTGTAGGTCTTCATAGAACCGGTCAACTTCAGCTTCTTCGGCATCAGTGGTTGGGGCATAGACTTGGATTACCGTGATGTTGAATGGTTTTCCTTGGATACGCACTGAGATCATTCTGTCGTTTTTGAGGTTGTACCCCATTACTGCCTTTCCCACTCTCTTATTGACTATGAGTGCAACTCCATTTCTTCTAAGGGTTTCTTGCCCACAGTAGTAGATATAGTGGTCGCCTGAATTAAATTCACCCATTCCCGTCCATTTCAATTCGCTGATTCCCAAGATGTCGACGTTCAATCTTGTCATCTCATGTTTGACCACATCCAGCTTGCCTTGGTTCATGGATCTTACATTCCACGTACCTATACAATATTGTTCTTTACAGCATCGGACCTTCTTTTCGCTTCCAGATACATCCACAGCTGAACATCCTTTTGGCTTTGGCCCAGCCGCTTCACTCTTTCTGGAGCTACTTGGAATTGCCCTCCGCTCTTCCCCAGTAGCATATTGGACACCTTCCGACCTGAGGGGCTCATCTTCCGGCATCATATCTTTTAGCCTTTTAACATTGTCCATGGGGTTTTCTTGGCAAGGATACTGGAGTGGGTTGCCATTTCCTTCTCCAGTGGACCACATTTTGTCAGAACTCTCTGTCATGACCTGTCCGTCTTGGGTGGCCCTGCACGGTATAGCTCATGGCTTCACTGAGTTACACAAGCCCCTTCGCCACGACAAGGCAGTGATCCATGAAGGGGAATCTAATATTAAAACCACTTAAAACTACTAAATATTTTTTAAACCAGGCTGCCAAGATGGGGTGTGTGTGTGTGTGTGTGTGTGTGTGTGTAAAGTTGACCTGTAAAACAGGAACATTATTAGTTGCTTTTAACCCAAACTTTGTGCAGTTATACAGCCTGGTTTTAGAATTGTATTGGGTTACTGATCCATAATAATAGGGTATCTGTGAGTTTATACTTGTCTGTGCAAGTTATTCTAGTTGGGATGCAGGAGATTATTGGCTCCATCCAAAAAGATCTTTTCTATCTGACTGCACCTCATCTGAATTACAGTTTTGCATCTGGCCATCTGAATGGTAGACTTTCTAGCAACCCCCCCCCCCCAAAAAAAAAAAAAACCAGGGTAGATCTTGCTAGTCTGAGACCTATCTATATCTTTCTTGGATGTTGCGATATAAACATTTTAAAAAATGCTAGATATATTTTGAATTGGGTCATTGGGTTGAGTTGTCCCTTGTGATGGTTGGAAATGTTCTATCTACCCTAGCTTCTGTAGTAGTTTCATGATGATTGTAGGAAACTGGAAAGAGGTGGTAATTGTGACAATTGTCTTCCTATTAGAGAAGGGTCTTTGACATGTTTCTTCTGGCTCGCCTTTCAAGTCCCAAAAGACCAGCATGAGGAGATGACTGTGGAAGACGTAAAGGACACACTCTATAATCAACTTCTTACCAGCTTCAACCGAACAGGGTACTTCTCTTATCAGACTGAATACAAAATTGATCCAGAATCCTTAATTTTATTGGGTAGGTACTAACTATATATCTTTCCTTAGTATCTCCAAGAGAGCAGCTTTCAAAATTGAAAATCGGATCTCTTGATACTGGGGGAAAAAAGAGAAAGTGTAATGTAGTTATGTAGGGTGGTGTGGCATATCTACATACCTACTGTCAATGAAGAGGAAATAATCTATCTTGTAAAACATGTCTTCTCTAGGAGAAACCACACTGAAAAACTATTTTTAATCCAAAATAACTGTTAAAAGATGCTAGATTACACATACTAAAAATAGTAGTATACATAGGAACGTGATCCAACCAAAAGTCCCATTGATATCAGTGGAAAAGTCTTGCATGTGTTTTATATTTAGCTGGATGTCTGGTTATTTGAACATTTTAGCCCTTTTGAGCCATTTGAATAAGGGAGGAAGCACTACATGCTTCCTTTCTTTTATAACAAAGGTCCTGTCTTTCTTTGAAAGGGCATCACTTTGAATCTGCCTATTTGGATCCCTGTATGCTATCACCAAATGAGTAGCATTGTTGCCTTCTGATAGTACTGATTGAAGATGAAGGGAGCTGGGTCTAGACCTAGCTGTGTCTTTCCAATTTAATGTCAGAGGTATACAAAGGATCTAGCATGGATCACAATGGGGATAAATTAGATGCATGGATCTTGGTGGTGGTGATTGTTTTTAATCACCCCAGATGTGAAGTATTTTCTCATTTAAGAATATAAGGTATATCTATATTGCTAACTTAAACTAGAAAATACTATTTCCTCTTTCCAGAGAACTGTAATTCTGTGGAAGTGGTTGGGTTGTAATTTCTATAAGAACATTCTGAGTATGCTCTTCAAATTAAAGAAAGAACATTACAATATTCATAGGAATTTACACATAAACTTGCCAGTTCTTCAGGAGCAAGTGCCTCCTGTCCTCTGGTGAGCAGATGACTTGTTGCCACTTACCTGGAGGTGTCATTTCCACTCCAGTTTTCAAACAGGTAAGAAGCAGCTGGAGTTTCTTTCGAGCAGTAAAAAAGTCTCCAGTTATTCCTCACCTTTCTCAGATCTACAAATAAGGAACATCTCTTTTCCAAGAGATGCTTGAAAGAGATCCTTATGCACATGTCAGATACCTGAAGAATGCCACCAATTTTTGTTTTTCCAAAATCATATTATAGAGCATTGTGCCTAACCATACAAAATTTTCATTAGCTCATAATATATCAGGGTTTTCCCCCTTTTTTCTTGTTGGATTTAAATTTTATCTCTCTTGGCCTGCTACCTAGAATCATACACACACACACACACCCAAACACAAATACACACACATACATATATAATTCTGTGTAACTCTGCTCAGATGTCAGTAATTTGTATTATAATTTTGCAAGCCAAAACTACAAATGAACAGTTATTTAAATGTCAAAAGTTATGTTCTACTATGGATCGTGTATGTTCTTAAAGTGAATTGTGTTAGTTGACACTTCTAAACAAAATTCCAGGCAATCTGACAAAGTCTGTTGTCAAATCTTGACACTGAGAGCAAGTCATAGAATTTCATGACATAACTTGGAGATAAGCATGAATGATTTTTTAAAAAATTAGACACAGAGTGATTTCTGCATTTGTCCATGCAGATACCACAGGACACGACTAATAGTATTTATCATATTTTATGGTTTATTCATATATGACAAATATCTTTTTCTAGTGCCATGAAGAACAGGTCTTCTCAATTTGTTTCTATTAATTCTCATTCAAATTGATAAAAGAGAATACTTCAGAAATTCTTTCAAAAGAGAAGAGAATTTGAGAAACTCTCATGGGTGGGTTGTGGGTCAATAACTTTATTAGAGTGCTATATTGATAATGGAGGTATCTTTTAGTTCAGGAAGAGATTATAAAAGCTTTATCATTTGCGAGTTGCAAAGACACTTCATTTTTTTACCTAAAGAGTGGCTGAAAACATTTGTATTTCAGATACAAACCCCTCTGTGCAAACTAGGGTGGGGCACAAATAGCCTCACAAGATTCTGTACCAGATTTATTGGTAGAGAAATAGGTGGGCCATTTTTCAGAATGTCTTCAGGGGAAGGAATAATTCTCCAACAATTTTGTAAGGGCAGAACTCCCCCATAACAATAATAGGAGCAAAAGGAGAGTTATTTATCTCACTTTCTTTGGATTGAATTGTAGCATGAAAAGCCAGGGAGGCTCATGTCCTCTGGAGAGATGATTGCACAATGAAAGTCAGGGTATTCGCACATACCCCTTGGCCATTTCATAACTGAATAAGACCTAGAATCTCATACTCCATGAGTGGGAATTTCTGCAGCACTCTCAACTCTTTTGCTGTTTGCAGAAAGAGAAAGAGATTGAAAATGATGCACTGGATCTCCATGCTGGACCTCCCAGTTGATCTGCAACATTCCCAGAGAGGGAAGAGAGGGGAAATGCCTTGCCTATTCTACTCAGAACTGGAGAATGGACTCATATCTCCAGATCTGCTTTCAATATTTCTCACAGATTAATTTAGCAAGGAGGCTTGTGGAAGGCTGAAGATTACATTAAAGCAACCCTACTCTATGATTCCTCTACCAGCTGTGTTTATCAACACAGAAACCTAGAAGCATTATACCTGGAAGCTCAGATAAAGTACACAAGTGGTTAATCTCAGCTTTAGAGTTTTATAGTTGTGTGCATTTTTTTTTCTCCCTTTCTACTCATGCTAAGCAATCCAGGCCCTCCTTAACTGCCTTTTGCTTGGTTTCCCTTGTCAAAATCAGCTGATATTAAAGACAAATTCAATGTCTTGTGTACTTTACTTACCTAAGCTCATTTTCTTTCCATTTCTTTCTTGCTCTTGCTTGAGTGTTGCAGATTCTGCAGATATGTTTTGCACCCTGTAGTGATTTATCAATACATTTCTTAGTGTGGCTTCCTAATGATTCATCCCACTGAGTGTCATGATTCTCTTCCATGCTCCTTCCCTCCCACACAAAAGAATTTGGTAGTATTTACTACCCTTTGTGATGGTTTTAACTTTAACCACTTTCATCCTGTGACACTGCCTAACCTAAGCAACCTAAGGGCTGGCTAGCATACCTGGAAGAAATACTGTACGTAAATTGGGAGAGGGGGTCAGAATTCAATTCAGAGGTATATGCTCCCATATTTTAACAGGTAGTGCTTCCCATATATCCTTTTAGCATTACAGTATAAATCACAGGATTGCTGGAAATTCATGAAAGTACATATCCTAAGTCATAATCTAGCACTTTGGACAGAAAAGCTTCAGAAATTAATTGGGAGGTGATTGAGAAGCATCAAGGGCTTCCCAAGTTATTAGGAGACATACAAAAGGACAGGAGCCATAGATGTGCAAAAAAAGAAAATGAATTTTGAATAAAGGTAGGGAAAAAGCTCACTGAAAGAGGGATAAGGAGTAAACCACATATAAAACCTATCACACTGCATAAGGCAACAGTGCTAAAGTCTTTGGGATCATATAAATTGGTCTGGCTGTGGCTTTTCAGGGTTGCAGAAACAGCCCTAACTTGAGAGGCACCAGTGGTGTGATGTGCCAATAGTTTGTTGTACGCCGCCCAGAGTCCCCCGTTGTGGGGAGATGGGCGGGGACAAGTCAAATAAATAAATAAATAAATAAATAAATAAATAAATAAATAAATAAATAAATAAATAAAATATGACTGCTTGCTTTACTCCCATAAGTAGCTCCTGGCCAACATCAAAGTTGTTGAATCACTGGCCACAGCCTGCATGACCAGCACACTGCTGACGGGTCTGTTACTAACCTTTGGGGAAACAGACATTTCAAGCAATGATGGCAATAGAGGTTGGCAACACTGAACACCTGATGCCCTTTGTCAATGAAAGAGCTGCCTTTGACCTGCCCAGAATTTCTCTCCCCAAAGTTCTCAGCCCCCCACCCCCCGTGGGCTGTGGCCTCTTTGGATCATGCCTTTACCAATCACCAGAGAGCCCACAGGGGACAACAACAATGCAGATATGTCTTTTGTTTCAACATTCCACTTCTGCAATTTCAAAAATGCCATCAGTCATATAATTATAATGGTTTTCAGGTGGTGTGGGTTGTTTTCAGGTGGTGCAGGTTTTTCACCCCCCGGCTGGGTTTGCATAGCTCATGGATTCCCCAACTTTTGGGCTGGAGAGCACATTGGAATTTTTGTGTGCACTCTTGTGAAATTCATTTCAATTCTTTCAGTTTGCATGGCCAACCCTTCACCAGGGGACTGAGTGGCTGACCACATTAAAAACAACTAAAAACACATCAACCATCATCATCATCATCATCATCAATAGAAATACACCTGGTTATTACAGTACTCATTCACAAAATGGCTGTCATACCAAACCAACATGTTAAAAGCACTGATTTACTTACATAGTACCTGTTACCATATCTCGTGTCCTACCCGCACCCACATCACCAGCAGGGTGATTCCTACTACCCCTGCTTATCCCTGCTTATGTTTGCCCTTTATTTGGACAAATAGACACCCTTCCACAGTCCTGGGCTGCAGCTGCACATCATATTTATTTTCTAACAAAGCTTATGGGGCACATTTCGGGTCAAAGTTGTTTTGGGAAATAGTGATGGAAATGGAAACTGGCATTTTCCTCTGCAGTACGTATCTTCTTTTATTTTCATATTTTTAAAGCAAAAGGTCAGGTGGGAATGGGAGCCTGTATGTGCTGAGGGAGATGCCTGTGAGCACACTGGTGTCCTAATATTAAAATATATTGTGATTTATTTGATTTTAACTTAGCCCAACTTGTGAACCTATCACTGTACAGCCTGGTTTACAGCTTAGAATGATGTGTGAAGTCGACCAAATGTATCTTCAAGACAGTGTGATTAAGCCAATTAGCATAATGTGTGAAGCCATTTCTCACACTTTGCTTAAACTAATCATAGCTTCCAATTCAGCCATCATGATAAACCACACATAATTTGAAGTAGGAAGCGATGGCTACCCATCTCCTCTTTTGGTACCTGTTGGAGAAGGAAGGGAATGCTTACAAAATGAGTTTGCAGAATGTTTAAATTGTGGTTTAGAATTAGGTCTGAACTGAAATATTGTTGAAACTTGAAAGAGAAGAGTAAAATGGGCAAAGTATGTGACTGAAATGAAACTGGGCAAGGAGCAGTGGGTAGTTTAGTTGTGACATCTCATGTGTTTGTCTTCTTTTTTTCTTTTTCTTTTTTCTTTTGACAGAATCCAGTCTCAAAGACATAATAGTGCTGAAATCCACCTTGGGTAGGCTCTTTATTTCCCCCTTATTTTATTTATTTATTTTATTTGGTTATGTTTGTTGCATTGCAAAGTGGAAGTAAGGACTGTTGCAGACAACCCATCAATTAATATGACATCGGGGACCAAAATGAAATATTTTCATAGCATTCTGTATCATTTTAATGTTGCAATTGTATTTTTATATTGCTGCATTTTAGTACGGGCTGACTTTTTATCTGATGCTTGTTAGCCTCTCTTTAAGTTCGTTTTACATGAAAAAAGATGGTTAATAATAAATATGAGTCATAATAACAGCATGCATGATGCTAATTCTGCTCATAATACCTTTAACACCAGTTGCTTTCAGTATATGCAAGGCATCTGTTTTTCACACCTTAAAGCAAATTTCTGTCTGTATGTGCCATGTTAATTGAGTGTGTGGGTATGTATTAAATGTGTATGCCACCAACTCTTTCCAGACTCACAGAGGCTTACCTAACAGCGTAAGAAAACACCCCCCCAAAATTAGAAAATAACACAATACAAATTCATTAACTAAAACCAAGTGTTATAATACACAATAAATAAATACTATAAACTGAAAGTGCCTTTCAGAAAATTCAGTCCTCATTAAATTCTGGAAGGTGATCAGCAAGGGAAGCAGTCTAACTACTGGGGAAAGCTGTTATAAGCATTTTCTGGCTTCATCTCATCTTGCCTTGTGAAACTGGGGTATCATAAGCAGCTTTTCTTGGAAGAACCTCCTTGGACAGGTCAAATCTAATTGGAGTAAGTAGTCCTAGTATGTGGGAGCAACCGCTTTTTGTGCTGCATATCAATATATAGGTCTGAATAAATCAATACTTATTCCTGGGTGCCAACAGTATGCTTGTTTTCCACTAACTGGTGTATGACTCTTACCTAACAGTACATATTAATGCAAGCAAGGCTTCCATCAATATATTCCATGGCCAAAAGTTACCCTTGCGTACATAAAGGCTGAGAGCATGATAAATGTGTGTAAATTCCATTAAATGCCCCTAGTTTCAAACCTGAGATTGATTGGATGGATGGATGGATGGATGGATGGATGGATGGATGGATGGAGACAGACTTATTTCCAATGGGAGAATTGCTGAAATCATTGGGACATTGGTACAAAAAATATCTATTTTGGGATAGATTATACATGGAATTTGGGAATAAAGAGGAATAGAATGGTTAGCAAGGCTTTACATCAAAATAGGAAAGAGTAGCACTGAAAAATTGGATATATCAGTAAAAAACACATCAAAAGCCCCTGGTTTATGCAGAGCTGTATTTTTCTTTCCCCCTATATCTGTGGGTGGATTGAATGTTTTATTTCCTCCATGTCATCTCTGATCAAATGCATGGTACACTCTGCAATTTTGTTTGTCTCCTCTGTTTAGGCTGCTATAGGTACAACTACATCAGGGAGGATGTGGTCCTAAAACTGAAGGGTCCAGACTTTTTAGCCTCCGGCTGCCTTTGGCATCTCCATGGCCCCAAAGGTCACATGGTCAAGCTTCACCTGGAATGGACTCTCTCAGAATGCAGGGACCGACTGGCAATGTATGATGCAGCTGGGCCACTGGCGAGACAGCTCATCACTTCGTAGGTACCCTTGATTTTGTAGCAGCAGCAGTGGGAAGAGGAGAAGTGTAGTCATAAATTCCATATCTTTCCCATAATCCACTTCTAAGCAGAATTTAGTTTAGGTTCAGGATGTACAGGAAGTTTCATTTTATAGAATTATGGTCCAGATAATCCATGGAAGTAGTACACACTGAACTAACTAATGAAAAGTTTTTCAGTCTCCAGGGCAGTTGGTTTTTGTTTTCGGTTAGTGACAGGGAAAGGGAGGGAAAGTCTGGAGCAGTCTTATGGGGCAGTTGGCTTACAAAGCTATTCCTGTGCTGGTGCTTGATGTTAAAACTGAAATTAACTTTCTGGGGGATTCCATCCCCTTTCAGCCATGCTTTCTAAGCAGAACCTCCAGCATTGAAATCTGGGGTTTAAAAAAACAAAATACGATGCAGAGCAGGACAGGACAGGAAAGCTCCCATCTCTAGCCATCATTAGCCCCTCCTCCCCAAAATGCATGTTGGGCCAAAAGATTTCTTGGTGTGCAGCACTTTGTCGGAAAATTGGAAAGATCTGACAAGAATGTGGAAACCACTTACATTTTCTTACATGTATTATATGAAATAGAACAGGTTTCTAGCCCCTAAGGAGGCAAATAAATACTTGATGGAAAAGACTTATGTGTTCTGCATGACCTATCCAGCCACTATCATTTATTGTTGCCAAAATATTTTATTTATCTAGGCTTGCTTCTTTCTTTTTCTTTCTTTTTCTTTCTTTCTTTCTTTCTTTCTTTCTTTCTTTCTTTCTTTCTTTCTTTCTTTCTTTCTTTCTTTCTTTCTTTCTTTCTTTCTTTCTTTCTTTCCTGGTCTTTTCCAACCTCAAAGGTTCCCATTACACGGTATACTATTATTGCCTATCTTATATTCCTATGTGCTGGTCTTCATATTAGCGGTGGGTCTCAACAACATGCCTACATAGATAAAGAACCCAAGTAATTACTCCCCCCCCCCATTTCTGTCTCATCTTTCTATATAAAAACCTCCCTTCATCCTTCTCATCTTGTCAATATGATAGTAATCCCTTTGTTTCCATTCTTTAGACTATATGGGTGCAGCCGGCAGGAGCCTGTGGTAGAAGTCCTATCTTCTGGTCCAGTCATGTCTATCATATGGAAGAAGGGGATGTACAGCTACTATGATCCTTTCATACTTTCTGCTCAGGCAGTGCCCTTTGAAGGTAAACCAGGATATGGACAGAAGGAGATAGAAAATGTAGATTGCATTTGTGAACTTCTACAGACCTACCTTTTTATATATTTTCCAGTTTCTGGTGCTGTTATCTCTAAGATGGCACATAACTGAGTAGGGTTCAGCAAAATTGCAAAATAGTTTGGCCAAGGGATTCACAAACATTTGGACAAGTTCGGATCAGATCAGATCTGGCATTAAGAAGGAAGGATATCTTATATTAAGGTTATTTTGGAGAAAATAAAAGTTGTGTTGCAATTAGCCATAGTACACTCTAGGTGAGAGCAGAAGGATGAGTTTCAGTATTGCATGGACTGAGCTTAATCTAGTCTTCTATAGGCCTATTCAGTATATAAATGCTATATCCCCATTATACTGTGGAACTTTGTGGTCACCCAACTGGAAATATCAAAACTCTGAAGCCCCCTGGTCCTTTCCCCAGCTAAGATGCAATTGTACTTTGCTACCTGCATGTCCTCCCCAGTTCCTCCAATGGGCAGTTTTGCTGCTGTCCCCTACCCGTGCCTTGCACAGGGACTAGTCTGATTTCTTCTGAACCTTCCCCACCCTCACCCCTTGCTGCAATAAGCAAATATAAATGTAGAAAACTACCTCGTGTTTTGCTTTTGTTTTGCACCCTCCCATTGGTTAGCTAGAAGGAGCACTGGCTGGCAGCATGGTAGGACAGAGTGCAGCTGTGGTAGGAAACAGCTGAAAAGCATTTAAAAAATAAAGCCAGTGCTGTGGGGGAGTGCTTGTATTCTGAGATCATAAGCATAGCTCATATAGCCTGCAAACTGTTCAAATTTAATCCCTGGTTTTAGGCAGTGGATCTGAGAAATGAATCTTTTGCTCATGTAGCTGCCTGCTGGAGGAGGCCTCTTCATGTACTGGGTTACATGCCAGCTGAGAATTATGGGAAGAGGGTAGTCTAATACTTCTTTATGGTACCTGGAGTGGAAAGACAGCAAATAAATAATTTGATAAATGATGGTCTGACTCAGTGTATGGCAGCTTCATTTTTTTTTCTTGATCAGAACAAAATCCTTTCAGTATTGACATCAGGGTGCATAACAACTTGAAGGAGTTTGCTTCAAATGAATCTGTGAATCCAGTTGCAGAAAAGAAAATAGTGGATTGTTGGCTTATAAGTAGGTAAAAATGCCTCTGTGTGGAAATGATTATAACACATGTGCACCAATCATGGACAAAGCTACATCAGAGAAATGGCCAATCAAACCCCAAATATGGAAAAAAATTCTGTATAACTAGCCGGCTTTAGATCAGTTATGCATCTTGATTGGCAGTAGTTCTCCAAGGTCCAGATTGAACTCTTTTCTAAGAATTGTATAACTAGAGATTGGAAATGCCAATCTCCAGGAATAAACTTTCACCATCACCACTGCCACCGCACTTTCATCATGGCCACTGCTATTGAACCTTGACTGTTGGATGGAGCATTGGAGCTTGGACATAGCCAGTTTAGCTGGAGATCAGCCTTATCCTATTTAATCTCCAGGTGACAGTGGATTACAGTTACCAATGTTGTGCTGATTGAGGAACGTGGACTTCATAGTTCAGCAATATCTGGATACTAAAGGTTAGGAAGGATTGAAGAACAAGCTGCCAGTTAAGTTTTATAAAATATATCCCAGTCCGAGTTGCTAGTAATGAAGTGCTAGGAGCATTAGCAGAAGAACTATAGTGGCTGCCCCCCAAGGAAGGACATTGCATCTTGTTTGGAAGACTCATAAGTAGGGTTTGATGTGAAATTCAGATCACCAGAATTTTTAGATGAATGTCCTGATTTGAACAGACCAAGTATAAAGGCTCACCTAGAGCACATATATGTGTTACAGCCTGCACTTTGGGGAATCTTTGCAGCGTAGTTCATAACTGGAAAATGCACACCAAAGTAAGTACATCATGATTAAATGCCCGCAACAAGTATGTTTAAAGAAAATAATAGCTCAAAATATATGTTCCTATAAATAAATTTCTTTTTTAAAAAGGTGTGCATGCAGGAAAAGCGTATATGAAAATGTTTATATTAAAAGTGAGCATAAATATGCTGTGCAAGATCCATGTTTTTTTTCAATGAATAGTAAACATAGGATGAACAAAAATTGCCAGTGGCAATCAGATGAGAAAATCATTGAAGTGAAATAAATGGCTTCACTCATGCCTATCATAGCCTAATATGACAGTATTCCTATTTCCTGTACTCATTTTTTGTCAGAATAATAAACATGAGCAAAATTTTCTATAGGTCTCAGTTGGTGTGACAATGCTTCTATCTTTTCAGCCTGCCAGAAGAATCTAACACTGAAGGAAAGCTGGGAACTGCAAGGGAACATCAAGACTCCTTACTATCCTAGTTACTATGCGCCAAATACACAGTGCACTTGGCACATGATGGTACGATCTTGGCTGTTCCTAGGCAAAACTGAGCTGTGTGTACTTTTGCATTTAAATAACATCAGCCAAGTGTTGTGGACAATATGCCATTACTTGGTTATTTTACATTCTTATTATATTTATATTCTACTCTTCCATGAAAGTTGTACAGAGCACTACACACGAACAGATATTTAACACCATTTAGTTGAGTGAATGGAGACTTGAAACTCTGTGTGTTGAACAGTCTAAAAGTGCCAGTATTCTCCTATTTTATGAGCCCTTACTGATCTCACTGAGGATATATTTTAATGCAGTCTCTTTTGTATTTTATGTAAACTGTTTTTCCTCTTCCTCTCTCTCCGAGCCCTCATGCTTTGTTACACTCACTTTTTTATTTGAGAACCAGGAGCAAAGCTCCATTTCTGTATGTATCTAAATAAAACTCTGAGCTGTAATCAATCTTCTCTCTCTCCCTCTCCCTTCCTGCCTCCCTCCCTCCCTCCCCCCCTCCCTCTCTCCCCCCCCCATAAGAGAGCCAGTTTAGTGTAGTGGTTAAAGCATCAGGCCGGAAACCAGGAGACCATGAGTTCTAGTCCTGCCTTAGGCATGAAGCCAGCTGGATGACCTTGGCAAAGTTTTCGGAAGTGGTTTCCCATTGCCTGCTACCTTGGGCCAGTCACTCCCTCTCAGCCCTAGGAAGCAGGCAATGGGAAACCACTTCTGAAAAACCCGGCCAAGAAAACTGCAAGGACTAGTCCAGGCAGTTGCCTGGAGTCAAGATTGATTAACAGGCACCCAAAAAACCCCTATATTGTCAATCCAGTTGACCACTGCATTTCCTTCTTTGGAGGTCCCGTCTCTGGAATATGGAGTTGTCCTTTGGTTTGATGCTTACACTCTCAGGAGGCAGAAATATGACCTTCCATGTACTCAAGGCCAATGGACCATCCAGAACAGAAAGTAAGGATCTACAAACATCTTGGTATGTTCATTTTACAGGACTGGCTTAAAAGAAAAGCAAACATTTCACAGCCTTTTCACTGATAGCAAATCAAACAGCAATGCTTTGAAAAACTCTGACTTTCCCTACCTCATGTCTTCCAAACATGCTGGATATCAGCTTTCCAACCTAGCCAGCACTCTGTTTGTGGGATTGAGGGACAGGACCAAGTTTGGGAAATCTGCTCCATTTAAAAGTTTCCTATGCTATATTTTAGAACTGGAAGAGGGGAAATAAGCAGTTAAAGATGAACAGTGCAGTCCTAGGTATGCTTAATCAGAAGTAAGCTTCAATAGATTCAGCAGGACTTAAATTTACAAAACACATTTGAGTTCATGAAACAGCTTTGCCACAAAGAAATTGGAGCGTTTCATACTTTTTTGTAAAATCAGCCTCTTGCTAGCTCTAATTTAAATTCTGTAATGAAATTGCTCTTCCGGCTCATTGTTAAGTGACTTGGAATTATATTTTGGACTTAGTTTCCCCTTACCTCAACTACCCATCACTCAAGGATGTCACTATTGAGAAATGTTTTCTCCATCTGTTTCTGCTGCTTCAGTTCCTCAGTGTGTTAGTTTGGGCTCTATGCATTTAGCAACTGCATGACAGGCAGATATTCAGGATATACAATTTTCCATTTTTGCTACATTCCCCATGCTAAGGAAAATTGCATTTGCTGGGTTTCTGGTAGTAATCCATTTTTTCAAGAAAAAGTGATTTGCATTAAAGATATTGGAAAACAAAATCCAATCCTCCTCCCCACCCCCAACAATTCTATAGTTATCTTGCTATAGGCATAGGTTCATTACTTAAACTGGCTCAATTTAAATAAGAAATCAAAACTTGAATTTGGTGTCATGGTTGTAATTAATTTCTTCCACTTTTTCAACATTATACTTTCATCAGGTGAGCCTTCTTCCTGCTGCCACAGTTTATAGCCACCTCTTGTTTTTAATTCTGAGTTTTGTTTTTAATTCCGAGTGAGCCCCAGAATTTATTTTGGGGCTAGCAGCCCAGGTTCTACTGTTCTGGTTGTGCCCACAACTAATGCCAATCCTGGGGTGCATATACTATATAGCTGATCCTGAAAGATAGTTACTACAGTATTTTAATTTTCCCCACTGGGGGAATTGTGGGTAACTTTACAGTGGCAGATGTCTCACAGTTGCTGACTTCACTTCCAGCAAGTAAGTCTGCCTGTTGGAAGGGATCCCCAAGAAGATGCTTTTGACCTTCTCTTGTTCCCCAAATTTCATAACATATTTCTTCCTATACCCCTGTTCTTTTAAAGACAAGATTGTTGATTGTGATTTATTGCCCTAGTCTTTGTTTTAAAATCCAGGTTCTGTGGTCTGCGGACTTTGCAAGCCTATGCTGAAAGAATACCTGTGATGTCTAGAGCTGGTGTCACCATCAACTTTACCTCTCAGATTTCCCTAACAGGGCCTGGAGTGCAGGCCGCTTACAGTCTATATAATCAATCAGATCGTGAGTATAGTCTCTAAAACACGCAGCTCAGCTAACTGGAAACTTGTGGAAAAATCAACGCATACCTTGTTATGAATGTTGCCATCTTGATTTAACATGAATCAAGGGCCAAACTGGATGTTGTGTCTGTCAGACTAATGGGGAACTGGACGCTTTACAACAGAACATCAATATTACTTAATGGCTGGGGACATTTCCCTAAATGGCCTAGAAATCTCAGTCTTTTGCATGATCAGTGCTAGACTTGCAAATTTTCAATATGCTGTCATTGATCTGGACTCCTGCCTCAAGTTGCTGCCAGATCCACCACCAGAGAGGGAGGGGGTTTCTGCTATTTTCCAGTATCATTCACACAAATTAATCTCCCCTTCCTAAAAGCATACTGTTTTTATTTACTAGAGGACAACCTTGGTACATTTGAATGGGGAAAAGTTCAGGTAATATTCTGCTCTCTTCTGTGAGGGGTAGGCCTCATCTAAGATCCCACTAAAATTTCAGGCCGAAATGCAACACCAAACATTGGGAACTGGATTTTGGCTGTTCTAGGATGCTGTCTGTGCATAGACAAGTTGAGTCTGAAAGTGGTTCGTATCTTTCCCACCCAAAGTGTTACCATGGCTCGTCGGAGGAAGGGCAGGAATGACTAGTAGGTAACACCAGCAAGTGGAAGTTCTAGGCCAACATCCTGATAGTACAGGATTAGCAGCAGCAGAAGTGGAGGCCACGTGATATGATAAAGAGGATTGTGGATGGACCCTTCTGAGTAGGCAGCTGTGCTTTGTCAGCATTGATGCTGATCCCCTGCATTTAGAACATGATGCCAAGCACAGTTTAAGGAAGACGGAGATAAGCACTTCATACCACATTTGCGGAGAGTGTTTGTAGATGAGATTAGAACCAGTTGAGTGGTTGCTGAGACCCCAGGTTGTTGCTTTCGGAATCTGATACAAGATTTATGAACAAGAGAAAACAGAAGCAACCAGAAAAGTGGGGATGGACACAGGCACAAATACGCACACACACACACAGAGCAAGAGAACAAAGACTCTTGTGATGCCCTAAAGACTAACCCATTTATTTGTTAATATTTAAGATGCCAGACTTTAATGTGACACAAAATGTCATGTTTGCTACAATAAATTAATATGGCCCTTACTTGGGTTCTTTATCTATGTAATTAATATATTTGCAAAATTCCAAATGTGTCCGTGGTTTTAACTCATAGCTTGTGTTTTACTGTTCTCCAGCTTCTAATGTGACAGCCAGTTTGGTGTAGTGTTAAGGTACCAGGCTAGAAACCAGGAGACTGTGAGCTTTAGTCCCACCTTAGCCACAAAAACAGCTGGATGATGTTGGCCAGTCATTCTCTTTCAGCCCTAGGAACTATTTCTGAAAATCTTGCCAAGAAAACTGAAGGGACTAATCTCAGCAGTCACCAAGAATCAAGATTGAGTTGAAGGCACCAACCCCTCCCCTCCAAAAACCCCACCCACCCTTCTAAAATGCATCTTTTATCTGTGCTTCCTAGTTCCTAATTCTACAGCCAATACTACATGCATTAAAAGACTGTTATGGATTGAACACCATATTGATAATAAACATTCATTGTTGACAGGGATATCTTTCATTCTCATGTTCCAAAACTATATTATGGATTCAATTTTTAAGAAGTGGATTTTCTGTCTTTCACATAGAATTAGCAGTAGATTAGAAGCTCAACACAATATTTCAATATTTGAACTGAATTTTGGTTATGCATTAAAAACCAACTAACATCTTTCTTTATTTTCCATTCAAAAAAAAGCATGCCCTAGAGAATTCCTTTGCTTTGTGAATGGTTTGTGTGTGCCAGCTTGTGATGGGATTGAAGACTGCCCTAATGGACTAGATGAGAGAAACTGTGGTGAGCAGTGCTTTATCATTTCCTTCCTTTGTCGTCACATAATGCTTGACTTTTGTTAGAAAATAATCCCTCTGTCCTTTTGAGCAAAAGGATCTCTGCAGGTGACACATGCTTTTCTTGCAGAAGAGTTTGTTCCTATCTATGAGTCAGCCTCTCCAAAACACATTATTACAGTTTCAGACCATCCTAATTTCCTGTGATGTAGCCATTGGTGAGAAGCCACTGACTGCTATGGGAGAAGAGATCTACAGATGAAGAGGTAGATCTCACACTGCTGAACTGCTCTGTCTTTAGCTCTGAATCCCGCCAGCAGAACCTGGACACGAAAGAGTATGGCCACATACATATTCCTGCACAAACATACAAACACTTTCCTACCGCAAAAAACACATTATATTATCATGTGGACCGATGAGCTTCATTGCTGGTTGATTTAAACCTGTAAGGTTTTAATCTTAGTTTTTCAAGGAACTGCACTCTAGTTTATTTTTTCTTTATGATTTTCTTTTTTAAAGAAGCATGTAAATAATCTTCTCAAGCTCAGTGTCTTTGAAACACATCCAGAGAGGATGCAATTTTCTAGGAAACACTGATTTATTGCTTATATATTTACCGTTTTATATTATATTACATTACATTACATTACATTACATTACATTACATTAAATATAATATAATATAATATAATATAATATAATATAATATAATATAATATAATATATAAATGAGGATATAAAGTATGTTTTCATATAAAGTACAGTTGGGTGAATTTCAAAAGCAGTGTTTCGAAACGATTCGAAGCGTCTGCACAGCCTCTACTAACATGTCAAACGATTCATCCAAACTTGCCAAAATTATACAGGCCTTTTGCTGTTCAGGAATGGCCAGATTACGATCTGCCAACTCAGCAAACAAAGTTTTCATTTTATTCAGGTGCTCAATTACATTGGCTCCTGGCTCCAACTTAAGATTATACAACTGCTTTGTCAAACTCACGATAGAAGATGCAGTTTCCCTTGCATAGATCCCATGCAAAGCAACCCAACACGCGTGAGCAGTTGCCAAATCACGTACATGCACCAATTCTGAAGATTCAAGCCCCAAAATCAAATTACCATATGCACGATCCATCAAAACTTGCTCCGCATCCGTGGGTGCCGCTGGGGGTTCGTTGTTTACATGACGCCAAAGCCCCTCTCTCATGAAGAAAGATTTTATCTTTATCTTCCATGTTTGGTAATTCTGTGCATTCAACCTTTCAAACGGAAGGCTCACTGCTGCAGGTGAAGCTGCTGCCATATTTCACTTAAAACAAGCACTCACCACAGAGAAAAAATCCAAACTACAAACGAAACAGTCACAGGCAGGGTAATAAAGCCATAAATCTCCCTTCACTCAGGAATTCAGGTCCTCACTTTCAGAACGCCTGGATTCACGCCTTGGATGTTATTTCTGGAACCTCACGCCTGGAATCCTGTTCCTCGAAACCACCGACCTCAGTCCTCAGTCCTGGGCACTTGGTCCTGGTTCTGCATACTGGGTCCCCTCCGGACTTTAACACTTAGTCCTGAGACTCTGGGCTCTAGGATCTGTGGTCTCTCTGGGTGCTTTGGGCTTCTGGGCTCTGGGATCTCTGGTCTCTCTGGGTGCTCTGAGATCCTGGGCTCTAGGCACTGTGGTCTCTCTGGGATCCTGGGCTCTAGGCACTGTGGTCTCTCTGGGATCCTGGGCTCTAGGCACTGTGGTCTCTCTGGGATCCTGGGCCCATAACCTGATGCGCAGAGTGCAACAAAAGAATCCCATAAACCTTGCCCTCAGGAAAAGACACCCATTAGCATGAGAGCTTGCAAATGTCCACAGTTTGATCTCCAAAGAAACTCCAGTCGGTAAAAATAGAAACTAACTGGTCTTTATTGAGAAAAATAAACTTCTGTAAATTAAACTAAACACACACACCCTGAACAGATCCGCCGCCACCCACACCTGGGCATTGCAGCCCTCTCTTATATTGCAAAGTAAAAATACTCCCACTGGATACACACGCGCACACTTTCTGTAGGCGTTAATTAGACACTCATAATGACGTTACAAGGTACTTTGTTATCTTGCCACCTGCTTGTAGAGCAATTGGGCTGACCTTGATGAGTTAATCCTGATAGTGTTACTGGATGGCCAGTGCAAATGATCTAACTCTATAAAAACAGCATGAAGGCAAAGGCCTTTCAAATGACCGCAAACACAAAAACATGCATAAAAATACATTGGGTATTGGGCACCACTTGTACCCAAATTATCTTTCCACCTTTCTGTCCCTTTTGCTCTCCTACCTTCCAATTTTTTTTTCTTTCTTTTCCTTATGGTTTGCAATTTGCCAGTCTGCCCTGCAAAATTTCAGTGTCAGGAAGACAGCATGTGCATTGACTTCTCCAAGCTCTGTGATAAACATCCAGATTGCATCAATGGGAGTGATGAGGAGCAATGCAGTGAAGGTATGGCATCAAAAATATATATTAAATCAACTTTCTCCAACCTGCTGTCCTCAGAAACCATGCTGACTGAGATATTATGACAGATGAAGTCCTACACATCTGGAGGGCACTAGATTGGGGGGGGGGGAACTGTACAGTACTAGTTTTCTGGACTAGAAAAATTGCCATAAATAGTAGAATGTCAGGGCAATGTTTATCCTAAAGGTATTGCCTTTCTCTTAACTATATATAGATATATCTCCTTCTGAATCTCAAGTTACAAGAAGGCACCTAATTCACTGAAGCACTGGCAGTAAAACTCTTTCTGCAGAAATAGCAACTCTATAGTTTACGGGTTTTTTAACTCACAGTTACTCATTTCTGGTAGGAAAGGGAGCAGTCTGGTATGCAAATAATATAGAATTGAGTAGGACAACCAAAAGAGAGGAACTTCAATGAAATCCAAAATAACCTTGATAGATTGGAGACAATGGGCTGAAAGTACAAAATTAAATTTAACAAATGCTAAGTTTTTCACTTAGGAAATTAAATAAAATGCACAATTATAAGATGAGCAATTTCTGGTTTGGTAATGGTATTTGTGAAAAAGATTGCGGGATAGTAGTTAACTGAATGTGAGCTGGCATGTAATATGGCTGCAAAAAAGCAAATGCAAATGTAGATTACATCAACAGAAAGTATAATTTCCAAATCATGGGAAGCTATCATTCCACTCTATTCTGAACTTGCCAGATGCCCTTCAAGTGCTGTTTCCTATTCTGTACACCACATTCTTCAAATGTCTGAAAGGAAACCACTTGGATGAAGGTCAAGACCTGTCTTTTCTCATTCCAGAATGCAGGATGTGAAATGCATTATTTAAGTTACAGGAAGTCAGATTCCAGTTGAATGTTAGGGGGGGAAAAAACTTCCTAGCAGTTAGAGCAGCTCAAAAGTGGAACTAATTATTGAGAGCTTCCAGTGAAGGAGAGGTGGGCTCTCCTTCACTGGAAGCTCAAGCAAAGGCTCTACAATCTTGATTTGGGTTCCTGAGGGTTGGACTTGAAGACCTAAATGCTCCTTCCAGTTCTATGGTTCTATACCAGTGTTTCAACCTCAGCAACTTTAACAGATGTGGACTTCATCTCCCAGAATTCCCCAGCCAGCAGGACTGGCTCGGGAATTCTGGGAGATGAAGTTCACATCTCTTAAAGTTGTTGAGGTTGAGAAACACTGTCCTATACAATTATCCATCTACCTTCTAAAACAGTCTAGCCCAAAGAAGGCTCTACCACCTTGGTTGTAGCTTTGTTTTCAGAGTACAGACCTTTCCTTAATGTAAAATAATGGGCGCTGATGTTGTGATTATCACTTTCTGTTCACCATTATCACACCTTTGGGACTGGGCTTCATGACCGCAATCAAGTGCAGCTAGCTAGGTAACTTGTGGACCCACTGATACTGCCAAATTATAACTCCCAGCCAACATGGCTAATCATTAAGTTTACCAGACACTGTGGTTCAGGCACACGTGGAAGCTCCCCAATTCCCCATCCCTGTGAGAAGAGAAAATTGCAGTAGTAAGTGCAACAAAAGGTATGAATAAGACCACATTCCTTTTCCACCACATATCTTTTCAGGAATCCCTTGTGGACTTTACACTTACAAATGTGCTGATGGGAGCTGTGTGAAGAAGCCCAACCCTCAATGCGACTCAATCCCTGACTGCAAGGATCAATCGGATGAAATGCACTGTGGTGAGAAACTCAGAGGAAGGGATCTATCCTAGTCAGAGGAATATCTAAAACCAACTCAGTTTCTTCTGCTTAGAATGATCCCAGTACAGAAGCTGCACATGTTCATTCTCTCAGGGGTTGATGGTATTAAGCTTTAGTCCTATGCACTAGTCTTTTCCAAGCTTCTGCTGGGACTACAATTCTCAGAATCCCCAGCTAGCATGATCATGCATCACAACTTAACTGGAGGGCATTAGTATGCTTTCTGGATTGTGTTGTTAGAAATCCATAATTCTGGGTGGGTCTGAAGTCTATAGTAGATTAACTGCAATTAATTATCCAGTTTGGAGGGATTCACTTAATATCAAACAGCTATCTTGCAGAATATCAAAATGTTCCTTCTGAGAGAAATAATGTAAATGTAGGAAAGTTTCAGTGAATGGATATTGTCACGTATACATCGAATCATCCTTGTCAAAAGAACAGTAATATCCAAGGTACATATTTTCCTTTTCATTGGAAACAAAACATGTCCATTACCCTTACTATTCTAATTATTATTTCCCCAAGTGGATGAATCCATTTTTCCACTTGCATCTATCTATCTATCTATCTATCTATCTATCTATCTATCTATCTATCTATCTATCTTTCAAATTTATATAGCTGCCAATCTCACAAAAAGTGACTCTGGGTGGTGTACAAGGCTCCAAAGGTTGAGTGTGATTGTTTTGGTGAGAAACATAAAGTGGTGAATGATGATGATATACACAGTCTCCTGTAGCAGAAACTTTAATTTAAAAATCCTTATGTACTTTTGTTAGATTTATATCTTGCTTTTTCTCTAAGAGGTCAAAGTGACAGATACAGTACTCCCTCCTCCATTCCCTCAACTCAAAACCACAGACCCAAAATCGGACTGTTCCTTTCTATGGCTGATGATGAACTTGAACGTGAACTTGATATTAGTCTAACTTCTTCTATTACTACTCCATACTGTGGTCAACTACATCAACATTTATGGGAAATAGCAGCTGAGAGTAGATTTTTCAGCTGAAAATTGGATGGAAAATTTTTGAGGTTTGAAACACATTCCATAGTAGAAACTCAGGGCTGCTTTTTATTTAAAATAAACGCGGTCATTATAAACACATTTATGATATACAGTTTGGCCTATGTTCTCACAGAATCTGCTCTGATTGCACAAGAAATAAAGAGATGCAATTAATCTAATATAATTTGTATGGTTTTGCAAATACTTGATTTAGAGATTCAATTAGAATGTAATGCTATCAAGTCTCAGACATGACTTTTTAAATTGGACCAATGATTCACATCAAATTGATTTTTTTTTCAAAATTCAGAAAATTGGTTGAATTAATTTGATGCTCAAATTGGATTGCCAATCCAAGAAGTCAAACTGAAACTAATCAGCTCTTCAGAACGGAATCAATCATCACACTGCATACTCCCAACAATTTGCTTACTAGCATTATATGCCAGGTGACTAACGTATGACAGCCAATTTAGTGTAATTAGGGACTTAACCTGAGTCCAGAGAAACTCAAGTTTGGGTCCACCAATCACTGGTAACCAGTACATCCTCACAAGAGTTGTTGTGAAGATAAAATGGGGGGAGACTCCACTGTCCTACATGCACCAACTTAAACTTCCTCCTTGAAATGGAATGTGAGGGTAACCTTGGAAGATGGGGGGGAAGAGATGCCACCAAGGGAATAATCAGTCAAAACAGAAAGGAGTCTGCAATAGAGTAACGTCCAGAGAAACTTAGGAAGGACCTGCCCTAACTAATCAGGTGGTAAATAGGTAGGGCGGAAGATTTGTACTTTCAGACTTGCAATATGCTGTTAATGTAGCCTTACAATAAAGTAGAATTAGCCCATCTAGTCATGTTTCCTGTCTGGTTTACCTGGGAGAGCTGACATCAATTTTGCAACCTGCCTGAGTAGTTATGGTGGGTCCTTCCTAAGTTTCTTTCTCTGGACGTTACTCTGTTGTGGGCTCCTCCCCCTTTTATCTGATCATTCCCTAGGTGGCATCTCTTCCCCCTCTCTTCCAAGGTCACCCTCACATTCCATCACACTCCGAGAGGAAAGTGTGAGGCACAAATGCAATGGACGAATGAATGGTAATCACGAAGGAAAACCTGGATTTCTTTGTAGGCATGACTTTTCAAAACAGGAAAACAAAATCAATCATAAAGGGTCTTGCAAGTACACCTCTCCCTCTCCCTCACTTTGCTCTTCTTCCACTTGCCTTCACTCTTGTCATCGTTTCTGCTTCCTAAAGTTTCTCCCTCTTTCCTCAGACTGTGGAGTGCAGGAGACAGCAACACCCCGAATTGTAGGTGGTGCTCATTCTATGGAAGGGGAGTGGCCTTGGCAAGCAAGTTTGCAAGTGCGTGGGCACCACCTTTGTGGGGGAACATTGATTGCAGATCGCTGGGTGATCACTGCTGCTCACTGTTTCCAGGAAGACAGGTAAATAAAGGTGGGGGGGGATGGGAAGGGACTATTGACATTGAGGTGGTTCAAGGTTCTTACTAACAATCAGAAAAGTGGGCTTATGGAAAATTTGTGTGCATTTCTAAATTTTTTTATACTGGTACTTCTAGGCTGCTTCAGTCAAATAAATCTAAATGGCTTAGAAGTCCTTGATACATAATATGCATTTCTCTTTGTATTTTTATTTTATAAAAAAAAGTATTTTATATTTTTATGCATTATACAAGCATTTTCCTTGTATCACGGCCTTTAGACATTATGTTTCACAAACATACACATTTGACAAACTCATATTCTCTTTATATGTGCTTTTTTTCACAATATCAGGTGCCCTGGGTTTCCTTAATCAGATAAATTAATAACACTGAACAAATGGTTAAATATATGCATTTAAGCCTATGGCAAAATCCATAATCTTGTAGTAACATTTTTGCTAGCTTTTTGTTTCTCCTTGTTAATTGTTCTAGAGTTGCTCCTGGGAGAATATTGGGCAATATCCTTTCTGCTATTCCTCCCTATCCCACCCCATTCCTTTCCTCTCACTCCACTTCTTTTTCAAGATACATTCATGTATTAATAGATGTGTTGGCCTTTTGAGACACCATAAGACTCTTGCATAAACTGACAGGTCTACTCCTTTACTTATGGCCATTATCTAAGATCATTTTAACTGCTCCTGGCTTCTCTCCTCAGCAATCCTCTTTTCCCTCTCCTCCCGCAAAAAACTACGTGCATACAGTGTTCTTCCCTTGGGCAAGCCTCCCTACAGCAGATGCAATGGCTTGTGGTCAGCAAAAGCTTATGTACTAATAAAACCAATTAGTCTATAACAGTGTTTCTCAACCTTGGCAAGGTTCAGATGTGTAGACTGCAACTCCCAGAATTCCCCAGCCAGCAAGGCTGGCTGAGGAATTCTGGGAGTTGAAGTCCACACACCTGAAAGGTGTGAAACCAAGGTTAAGAAACACTGGTCTATAGGCTTCCACAAGTTTTGGGTCTTGGGCAGAGTTTGACCAGATATAAGACAGTTTCCTTTCTCCCCTAAACCCAGTCTCCTCTGAGCTGTATTGGGGAGCTGGGCAAATGAAGTATCAAGAGAAAAAAAAAAACTTGCTGAAGCTATTTCTCACCCTTTTGCTCTGCAGGCAGGTTTCCCCCACGGTCTGGACCGTCTACCTGGGCAAGCACTTCCTGAACGTCAGTAGCCACGATGAGGTTTCCTTCAAAGTGAACCGTATCTTGCAGCATCCCTACTATGAAGAAGATAGCCACGACTATGACGTGGCTCTGTTGCAGCTTGACCATCCAGTCATCTATTCTCCTTTCATCCAGCCCATCTGCTTGCCTGCCAGCTCCCATTTCTTTGAGCCCGGTCTCCTGTGCTGGGTCACTGGCTGGGGTGCAGTCAAGGAAGGAGGTATTTGGCCTGTGGGTCCTTAAAGGCCCTTTCTTTTTTAGACTTAAAAGGGTATGTCAGATACAATATAAAGGCTTCCTAAGCTTTTGCCAAAAGGAGCAAGCAAAAACCTATGTCAAAAGCTGGCCGATGAAAAGCGAATTCAGAATACTGCATATGTACGAAGCTAAGGCCCAAAGTTGCAAGGGCTTTGCAGCAAGACGCTATCATGCTCCCCCTAGTGGATCTTTGCATAAATCAGTGTTGTCCAAACTTGGCCACTTTAAGATGAGTGGACTTCAACTCCCAGAATTCCCTAGCCAGCATGGCTGGCTGGGGAATTCTGGAAGTTGAAGTCCACTCATCTTAAAGTGGCCAAGTTTGGACAACACTGGCATAAATCATGAAAACACTGCAGCATCCTGGGAATGCCAGGGGTTTGACTTCAAGGCTTGTTCCTTTTCTCCGTCCCTTCCATAAGTGCACCAGGGTTGCTCAGGAGACACTTTCAAGCACCTGGAATGAAAGGTAGTGAGAATCATTCCAGAACAGCAACTGCCAAAGGAATTATACTACTGGATCCAACCCCTTCTGTTAGGCTTAAACCGGTGTCTTAATTACAAAATGATACCATCCCATCTCTTACTCAGTGGAGATTTCTCAAAGCAGGGGAATGCAACTATTAGTTTCACCCACTTTTCTGAGTGAAGCAGCTCAAAATTCACCCAAAAGAATTACTGCACCCCTATAGAATATGTGGGGATTGGAATTGTGGAATTTCATAGGAGCAGGAAATATCCTTTCTTTGGTCAGTCCTGCTAACTTGCAGCTCCTCTCCCACAGGTCCTACGAGCAAGATCTTGCAAAAGGTGGATGTGCAATTAGTTCGGCAAGACATTTGCAGTGAAGCTTATCATTATCAGGTCTCTCCCAGAATGTTTTGTGCTGGCTACCATGATGGCAAAAAAGACTCCTGTCAGGTAACTTTAAGCACTAGTTTCCATGATCTAGAAAGAATCTTTCCCCACCCTGTGAAGCTGCTTTATTTGCATGCAATTTGCATGCACACTGAGTGTTGCAAAGGTCATTACTCAGAGCTTTCTCTTTCCTTTCCATTTGAACAATTTTTCCCCTGACCTCTATTTGGTTTCACTTTTCTAGGGAGATTCTGGAGGACCTCTTGTTTGCCAGGAAGCCAGTGGCAAATGGTTTCTAGCTGGTGTGGTGAGCTGGGGAATGGGTTGTGCACGTCCCAATAACTATGGAGTGTATACCAGAATTACCAGTGTGATGGAATGGATGAAACAAACCATGTTAAACTGAGCAACATTCTAAATTCTTCCTTTCGTTACAAGGAAACACTGTGGAGGAGACACCTTCAGACCTTCTCCCACTGTTCAAATAGCCTAAATTGTACATCCCATCCTACACCTGGCTCATATCACACCTGATATTCAAGTGTTGATCTTCAAAGGTGTTTTAGTGTGTGAAGAGAAAGCAGCATAGGAAGGCCATTGAGGAAAGGTTGTTCAAAATAAATCCAAAACTTCAGATACTGCTCCAGTGAAACAATAGAGAGGTATGGTTTCCTCCTTCTAAAGGTATTGATTGTTCTTTAGATTAGTTTTGATGGAGAATCCAAGACATTAGGAAGGTTGATTCTCTTGAACATTAAACGTGGAAGTAGAAACTGGAAGCCTATCCAGTCTTCCTTGTATTATTTAAAAATCAATTCCAAATGGTAGTGACCAAAACACTGACAAATAGGAGCTGAGATTATATTTGTGGAGTGCTAAGGGAAGAGCATCAGAGAACTTTGTATTATTACTAGCATGACTTGTGCCTTATCTATGTGCTGATTATTTGAAAAATTATGCATGGATTTTCTTATGCTAAGATTGGAGTTTTTAATGAACATGTATGTAAAGAAACCTGCCATGAGCAGGATACAAATGTATTTCAAGGTCACATCCTATCCAGCAGTAGTCACCCAACCACTGCAGCTTCACCCCAGGCTACTCTCTGTCTTGGTGTGGATGAGATGAGAGACTCCTCTTAGCTTTAAGATTGGCAATCCTAAAAAAGCCAAAGCAGACAACAGAGGCTATTGTCCTATGTGGGTACCCTGTCTGCACAAAATGGCTGATCTAGTGATCCCTTTTCCCTGGCCAACAGATCCACCATCATGCTCTCGCAATGCAGAATGTCTAGCAGCCATTTTCTTTAGTTCTCCAGGAAACAAGCGGGCAGCCGTATCAAGGCAACCTGCTTCACTCAAGGCATCAAGGTAGATTGACTCCCTTTGCAAAGCTGAGATTTTCTGCCTTGCATGAGATCATTTCATTGACCTGGACTTGAGAGCACAGCTGTTTTGCAGTCAAAATGTTTACTGCAAATGTAAATAGGTTTCAGGCAGCTTACATCATTTGATAGTAAGAGAAATTCTGTCAATAAATGCAAGGGATCTGTAACTGAATAACCCCAGCACATGCTCAGAACTATAGCTTTGTGCAGAAACAATGAACTCATCTTGAAAATGCTTCAAGGGTTTCCCACACTAGTGTACCTCTTGCCAGCAAGAGAATGTTTGTTGCACAGCATAAATTTAACATTTTTTATTTGCACAGTTGTGGCTTGTCATCCTCAGCAAAAACTGTAGAGCTGGCCAGTCTTTATTTTAACATCCCATCAACTTGGACATACTCATTACAATGATGCCTACCACTTCAAATGTAGCAGGACTGTGTCAGGCTAGCATTAGGATATGGGTTGAAGCTATTGGACTTACTCTGAAGTAGAACCACCAAACAAGAGTGAATAGAAGAGTTGGCAAAGACAGCCCAGTGCCTTATTAAGTTGGTAACTTGCTTGTTCTGGAAGTATTATCCTAAGGAGATGGTTCTTCCCCACGTTTCATTTAGATTTAGTAAGCCGCTAGCAACTGCCCCAGGCTTATTCATAATCAATTCCAAACCAATCAGCTTGGTTTCAGAACTAAAAACATTTTGGTACCACCAGAAAAAGCTCACAGCATTCTAAGCTAGTCCAAATTGTTTTGGCACTGAAGGGTGCGAAGTCTTTAAGAACCTCTGGTGGAAAGAATACATAATATAGGTGGAAATAATACATAAAATCAAAACCAGTAACCATTTTGTCATTGACATATAGCAGGTTCCTGAAGCCGCTACTTCAACCTGGTAAAACTATTCACGCTTGGTTTGAATTGATAGTTTTTTAGGGTGCATTCTTTAATACTGGAAGTGTTTCTAGTGGCACTTCTTCAGTCATAACATTGAATTCAGGTTTTCACAGAACTGAGTAGTTGCACATAAAAGGCTGGATGCATACTTAGAACATTTTTCTGAGTGGCAATGCCTTTAAAAAAACAACTTTGAAATACTTCAGAGAAGTTAAGGCTGTGGGTGTTTTGATAAAGGCTTAAAGTCCAGATTCCTTATCAATAAAATTATGGCTGAGGTTGCATACCATACTAAGTCATGGTTTCCTTAAATAAGCTATGATTTAATGAATAAATCCCAATTGGCTATAAACTATATTTGGAAAAAACATTTAATTTAGCGTGTTGTCTGAATACAACCAAAGGTTTCTGAGCCAGATGAATGGATAGTTACATTCAAGGAAAATACATTTCATGAATCACACCTTCTACTGATTATTAGAAGGGGGAAATAGAAGATCTCCCTGCTCTTTAATAGCACTGGGAGTGAAATGTTAAGATCTGAAAGCTGCATCCTAATCTGAGTCCACCTTAAAATAAAACAGCTTCTCAAGACCCACAACTTCAGGCAATGAAGGACAGTCTTTCCTGCTGGGGAAAAAAAAAACTGATTGGCACCAAGGAGATGCATGCCTAGTTATCTTTTGAACAAAATAAATAAATGAGTTGGAGTCAAATGCCATTACAGAAGGATGCATTCCTATGCACACTCTCTACGGGCATGAGAACATGACACAGTAGTAATGAGACAGTGAAATTTATTCCGGAGTTATTACACAGCATCCTTGGACACAACTTTATAATTATTGTCTCAATTAACAGAATTATGGGTATCTCCATAGTAAACATGTGGCTTTATATTAGAAATAAAATTTGTCGTCTTGTTGAGTTACATAAATGGCTATAATATTTCTTGGAGTATTGAAATGAAGCATGTACAGGGGTGGCCGTGTGGGCATGCAGAAACACATGCATTCAAGTGTATCAAAGGGCAGATGCTCATCCATTAGTATATTGTTACTAGCCCTCCTCCAATATCACGAGAAAGAATGGGTGTAGGGAAGAATGTATGTGCTTCCCTTCCCTTCAGCCTGATCTTTTTGGATTGATGGAGAAAATGTGAGTGAGAATAGTATTTAGCTAAACATAGTTACACTTGTGCAACTGGGAACCCAGATTTGTGAACCCTGCCCAATCCCATACAAATTTAGCAGAAACACACAATGGGCTGGAAGGGGCAAGACTAGAGAACACATATCTCCATCTCCCTACTATGCATTTTTGCTCCTGATGCCAGAAAAGGGCTATTTCATAAGGATATTTTTAAAAAGGGTATCTCTCAACAGCCGCACAGATGGCATCTGCTAGACAAACAGAAGGTGAAATTGGTGGGACAGGTGGAATAAAGCCAACATTATTGCTGGGAAATGGTTAAGTCACAGTCATACCCGTTTTCTTCTTCCTAGTGGGTTGGCTAGTTGCATGCTAGAGGACATTCGTGTATCTTTAAAGCTGCCCATATGGAAATGCTTTCTTTTGAACAGGTCTTCCACTGGATGGTGTGCATATAAAGAAAATAAAGGCAGTTCCTTCTTCTCTAGGCTGTTCTCTTGGAGTTCCTGCCGCCCACTCCCTTGCTCTGCTTACCAGATGGCAAATCTGGAAAAGCTAATGAATTGTAACAGGCCTGGGAAATCACTGGCTGGAAAAGTTGCTCCAGCAACAGGAGATTTAGAAGGAAAATGAAATGTTTGTCAGTTTGCAGTTTGCTTGCCTTTAGATCTTCATGGGGTACGTTTCAGCAGCAACATCTGCCATAGCTTGCTGTTTTCATCAGAATGACAAAAGTCAAACTACACTGCAAGGTCTACCCTTTTGTATGTATGTATGATGCCACAACACATGTACAAAAGCAGTACAACCTTGCATCACAAGGTTGCTTTTATCATTCTGTCCCCCTATCCCTTGTCCTTGTCCTTCCCCTCAGACACTTCTGTGTTTCAGTAAAATCTGGTGCAGTTCACACCAAGCCAATGCAATCTGCTCAGTGATCCTCTTTCAGGAATAATAAAGTCTTGTTCAAGAAGGATTCAGCTCTCCTCCTTAATCTAAAGACATAAGGTATATTGGATCTGCTCCCAAGGAAGAACTGCCATTTGAACCCAAGCCAAGCTTTCCATCTAGCAGCATATCTACTAAAGGAGAAACATTCCAGCTGGCTTCTTTCTACAGAATGTAACATATTTTCTTATGCTGCTCTTTGCAGCTGGCACTTGAAAACACAATATGCAAAACAAAGAGCAAATATGGAAAGATTGCATCTCTTTGTGCTTCCTCTCCTTCATACTGCAAGGGCATTCCTGCATGCCAAAATGTTAGAATGCATTTAATAGTGATGGTTGCCCACAAAGAACAGGGATTGTCATTTGCAGCAGGATGCAGGATATTCATTGTTAAAAACTTCTGAGGTCCTTTCCAGAACTTCATCTGTTCCCCCACTGAGCAAGCCTGAAACCTGCAAGGCTAGAAAAAGGAGTAACTATGGTTGTGTGTGCTTTACTTTGTTCTCCCCAGCAGGGGAAGCTATAACAGCATGGAAAGTCAACTTTTGGGGCCATGAGGAGTAAGTTCTTGAAAGTGCATCCCACGTCTCCCAAAAATACTAGAAGGGTAAAAAAAGTAATCCAATATTTTGCCAAATAGCAGAACATGCAGCAATTAGAAGGTGCTGCTTAGAAAGTAAAAAAAAATACAATACTTCACCTTATTGTAACAACCCACTCCATTGGTTTTTTTTTTAAATAACAGTACAAAAATAAAGACTTAAAAGTCAACTTTAAAAAGAGAGAGACATTGATTATCGTTAGCATCATATCCTGAGACACCTGATTTGTAACTGCTTAAAAAAGTTGCAAGGATGAACAAGGGCAAGAGGCAGGAGAAGCAAGAAGGAGAAAACAAATGAATAGGATACAAGAGAGAGGATAAAAGTAGTAGCTTCAGGTGAATACAGAGCACCAGTGGTCTCAAAGGGTACATGACCTTCAGGCCACAGCAGAGAGCCAAGACATTCCTGCAGAGTCAAAAGATTAAGAGACCTGCCTCTGCTAGGACCTCCCATTGCAGATGATCACAGAAGGGATGCCTTTGTGAGCTGGGCCTTAAGGATGTCTTGATCCTTCCTTTGTAACAAAAGACAAAGCCCATCTATGTGTTAAACCCAATCCACTGGAAGAGGCCAGTGTTGCTCATCAGCAAAGAGTTTATTCCCATGAGACAAGGAGATACATCAAGAGGAGGACAAATATGGGTACTTCCATACAAAAGACTAACAACAATCTTCCTACAGAATTAGCCAGACAGTATTAGAAAACCTCAAATGGTAAGGCTAATTATCATATTCTCTATTTTGATTCCAAATGAAATCAATGGTTTTAAGAGCACTTAAATCTGTACTGGATTGCTGCTGGCATCTAGAGTCTGGTTCAAAATCTGGCTTCTTGGGAATACCAAATTTAAGTTTGTAGTCTTCAAGGTTATCAGGTAGGGAAATAGAAACAGGAGATTTGACTTACCACTGAAGGTCCTTTCTTACAGTGGAGACATGGCATTCTAAAGACAGTATTTCCTTCCTATTCATCCCATAGGCAAAGCTAGAAAAGGTTTAACACTGCTTCCTATAAAAGAGTATACCTCCTTTCCAGTTGTGGACTGACATTCCAGACCACAAAAAAAGGGGGGGGGGGGAACTTTAAGAAATGTATGAACAGTATAGACATTAGACTATGGGCAAATATTATTTTCCCTTTTTAATGTATCAGGTTGGGTTGGATCCCCACTGTAGAAAAAGGACCTTCACAGTAAGTTTGTTTAGCAAATTTATATAGCTGCCCACCTCACAAAAAGTGATCCTGGGAGTCATACAACTAGAAGTTCATTATACAGTTTTCCTACAGCGGAGCTAGGATACTCTATTCTTCAGCCACTATTACCTCCTTGTGGCAACAGTGACCACCAAACCTCTGGCTAAAAATCCACCATGAAAGCAGCAGCCTTAGCTAGTTGTTCATACCTTATGTGAGCTCCTCCTTTTCCCAGTGGGATTTGCTGAGATAATTTGGACCCAGTTTTCTATTTGGATCATAGAACAGAAGCCTTGGCCATGACTTAGGTAGCAAGGGTGTACAGGAAGAGTAGTTTGGGCTAGCTGATCCACAAAGAATTGATGTTTTAGTTGAATGTATACGCTCTGTAGTATATATGGCCAGCAAATGACCTCTTCTAATGATCATGATGGATAATGAGCTTAATGAACTATATGATGAATACTCAGTTTAATGAAGTATATACAGTCCACATGAACACCACGGGACGCGGTGGCGCAGGGCTTAATGACGCTGGAGTTTGCCGGTCAGAAATTGTCAGCACTCCAGCGGTTCGGGCCCAGCTCCGCGGGACGGGGTGAGCTCCCATCACTCGTCCCAACTCCTGCTCACCCAGCAGTTCGAAAGCTATTCCATCTGCGAGTAGATAAATGGGGACTCCTGTTTAGACGGGAGGAACCGGCGGTGCTGCGCGGGGGAGAAAAATACCATTGCTGACCGAACTCCGAATGCAACTGGCACAAGCGATGATCGATGCGAGCCGTGAGAAAGATCTACAGAGGAGGAAAAGCCCGGATGACCCCCTAGCGACCACTGCTGGTCACATAGTGTAATATATAGCACTGTAGATTTGTAATTGTAACAATCGTTAGTCACTGTTAGGATTATATACTTTGTGAGCCGCCCAGAGTTCCCCATTGGGGGGAGATGGGTGGAGAATAAATCGAATGTATAAATAAAAAAAACACCAAGGTGTGCAGAAATACAACAGCATGACTGAGTAGACTAAAGCAATGATGTGCCAAAAACTAGGAGAAGATCAAAGAATGGTGAAAAAATTCAAGTACCAAGAATTAGGACATAGCTTCCACAATCAAGAACTGCCCAAATACTTTCTAAACCATCTTCCAAATTGTAACAATATTCATAATAAGATTGATGAAAAGTAGCTGATCAAGGTCCAACACTTTAGGTTATAAAACAGTAAATTTTGTTTCCTCCCTCATAAGAAAGTGGTTCTTATAGCTAAGAATGTGACCATATTTGCTTTGTGTTGGAGGATCTCATTTTTCTGTCTTCAGGATATCTGAGGTTATCTACCACATCTTTGTGAAATGAAAAACAAATTCTGCCATGGGGACATCCACTGTAGAGGTCTGAGCCACTCTAGGGCAGCCTGAGGGGAAGTATGGGGTTTCATGGCCATGGAGGAGCCAGCCCTCACAATCATATTCTACTTCATGAATGTGATTGAATGTCTTATGATATGAGGGAGTGGGAAGTTCTGGCTCCTTCAGGCCAAGAGGCTTACAGACTTTACTGAGATGCTCAGGAAAATCTAATTTTTTGGAAGCATCTGATGGATTTGGGGACTGTTTGTTCTTCCTCATCCAGAGACAACTCCCTCTTTTCCCCATCTGACCAGTCCTGAGGGGAGATACCTGAGTACAATGTACAATAAGGGGTGGGAACTGGGCACCCCTTCATTTGATTGTCTGCCTTTTTCCCCTGTGAAGATCTAGAAAGGGCGGGGGAGAAGAGGAGCTGTACCTTTTGCCTACTTCCATGTTTGAATCCAGTCAGGAAACCCCAAAATGGGGTATCCTGCTCTTTTTGTCCCCCAGTTTGCCAAAGGGGTGGTTGGTCACTGGTATGGGGCCCAATCCAGAGAGGCAACAGTGGCTGCATAGCTTATAGCTACCAACTCAGTAGTTGAGGCATTGGCCAAAGCCTCTTGGGAGATGACAGTGAGGAAACAAGATTGTGCACTGATGTGCCACTGGAGGCCAGCTCTGGTTTGGCCCCAGCCATTGGGGAGATACTTCAACAGACAACAAACTGCTGTTGGTGGCCATAGCAGGAGGTCTGCTGAGTTTACAGGAGAAAGAGAAAAGGGAAGGGAAGGGCCAAAGGAAAAATAAAAATCTGGAGCTGAAAAACAGCCAAAGTAGAGGGAATGCTTAACAGAGCTGACAGGCAGTGTACTCTCTGGAGCAGGCAGGGCTCAAGCAGGAAAGGAGACAATCTTCATAGCAGAAGCAACATCAAAACCCTTCCAAGCCTGGGAAGGAGATATCACACTACAGAATACTCTGGCTCCACTAAAGGTAAAAGCAAAATTGGCAAGAAATAGGAGGTGCCTTGATGCAGCTGAGTAACAAACATGGTGAGAAGATGGAGATATTAGGAGTCTCTTACATTTGAGGACAAATAGGCACATTTTGAGAATATGTTATGGGAACTCTCACAAAATAGTGGCCATGGTGGGTGTCATTCATTACTAAAAACTCCAACCACAGAGAACAAGAACAGCAAGCTCTAGAGCCATCCATCATTTCATTTTCTAAGAATGCCTTTGGAGATCATGGGGAGCACAGAAGCAGAGTAGGAGATTTGCTTATGGCTGATGCTTTGCAGCATGCAAGCTTCTCATTTATTTCTTAAATTAAAAGAACCTTTTAAAAAGGTACAGCAAAGAATTTGGTGAGCACCAAGTAATGCATAAATGAAGTACAATGCTATCCCTCAGTGCCCTATTGAAAATTTGGCATGTAGATCTCTCCTGTTTCCAGTCCCTCCCTGATTGCTCTTGCCCCATCTCAATTTTCCTGGGTCATTCTGTTTGTTCATTCTTCAGCATCATAATCAGAATTAAGCATATTAAATGAATTGCAGATTGCACAGTTCATCCTCAGCAAAGACAGACTGATTTTTGCAGGATGAAACTTTGGTTTTTCTTTTAGATCAAAATGTAAGTAACAGTATAAGGGTGGAGTGGAATAGCTTTGGATGAATAGCTGCCAAAAGCATAGCACAAACCTGGCATGCAGAAGAACCAAACTCAGTCCCTGGCTTCTCCAGTTAAAAAGATCTCAAGGAACAGAGGTACAAAAGACTCTCATATGAGACCCTGGAAAGATACTACCCATAAGAAAAGATACAGCCAAGTCTGAAAGGTCAAGCTCCAATTCATTTTTTTAAAAGGCAGCTTCGTATGTTCAGAAGTCATTTCACAGCTCCTCTCCTCCTGCATGTAATCTTCTACTGTGATACTCCTTCTCTCAGAATCATGAGACTTATTCTGGAAGACAAATTCAGGATGGCCTCAGTCCAGACACCATCACCTTAGCAAAAGAGTCCAAGAAAAAGGAAGGTGGTGGGTAAGTCACACATAAAAGGTGTGATGGTGCAGATGAAGTGTTGTCTTTACCAAACAGAATGGGAGGAGAGGCCCAGAGAGAAAAGTCTAAACTAGGCTACGATGCAGGATTCTTGGCTCATGGAGGAAAAGGTAGGACTGGAAGTGTGATCAAAGAAATAAACATTACCGGGGGGGGGGGGGGATAGAATGGAAAGAGCAGAAAGTAAAAGGCCTCCAAAATGTCACAAGAAGAAAGAGAATTGGTGGAATCTTGAGTAGCTGGAGCTTGCTACAAATTTAGTATAAAATAAACAGTTTAGACCAAAATGCAAGAGCTGCCAAAAGCACAGTTTTCCCCCACCTCTCACCAGCCTTAGGCTTCTGTGTATTGCTTGATGCCCACGCAGGCACTCCATGCACCCTCCTTTGAAGTTCCTCCACCACCAGCTTGCGCTGGAAAAGAGCAGATGGCTTTACCCTTTAGTTGATGACTTTGGTCATCTTTTTGCTTAAAGATTTGCTGCACCTTTCTCCTCTTCTGCTTTGGGGGCCTCCTCCTGCCCTTCCTCGACTTCTTGCAGGTGCAGCTCCTCGTCCTTCTGCTCTCCTTGTTCTGGACCTTCCTCAGTGTTCTGTGTTGCAGCAGGTAGCACCAAAGGAAAGAACAACAGAAGAATAGAAATACCATCAACAGGAAACAGATGATTCTCCCTCCTTTGTAAAGGCTCTGGAAAAGAACTTCAGCTTTGGGTTTAGATAACTACTATAGCCCAAAGGCTGAGAGAATAATTTAAAATAAAGAAGTCCCTCAGATCATGTCTAACATTTGCAATCAGATAGCTCTGGGTTGCATTCCAGCTCCCATAATCTCAGCCAGCCCAGCTACATGGAGCAGTAATGATATAGATTTATCTTACACTATTATTTATAGGGGTTACAATTAGATCAGGGATAAGCAACCTTTTGAGTCTGAAAGAATACTTGGAATTTCGAAAGCATGTTGTGGGCAGTTTTTGCACAACGGATACCAGGGAAGGCTAGCCTTTTCAAAAAATGGCTGCTATAATGGACATTGCCAGCCATAAAACATCCACTACCAGAAGATAAGGTCGTCTTCCCACAAGATGCCTCCTAAAATCTTTTGTAGGACCCAAAGGCATTCCTGAAAATATCTGCTTTGCCCTGCAATATTTCAGCTTCCCATTTCATTTTTTTAAGTAAAAGAATTTTTTTGAAAAGTTAGGTGGATCAGGGAGCCTGGTGAGGATCAAGAGATATATCTGCAGGCACAGGATCAAAGATATATGTTACCTTTGCTGAACTAGATCATGCACATGAAGCACTGTAAATATATTATGCAACTAATATTTTGTCAATTAAGAACTTCAGGCAAATCACCTCACTCCAGAAAATCCCTCACTCTGGATTCTCAGGTAACAGAAAACTGAGCAGGACAATGCCGCGCAGGAGCATGCAAAATGCCTGCAATTCTAATGAACTATGGATTTACCTGAATTTTGGATCTTCACATCTATCAAAAGAAATAGGCATCAAAATGTAATTCAGCTCCATCTCTCCTTATGAAAAGAGTGCAATATATTCCTCAATCTCCCCAAAAAGAATGTTTTTAAACAGTAGAGAACATGGACCAATTGCAAATCTCTGCACTCTTGGAACTCCAATGCATCCTCCAACTGGTATTCTGGTCACCAATAATTTTGGTTAAGTGTCAACACTGATTCTGAACGTTACCTTAGAAATAAACATTTCTGAAACTAGATTGGACATGATAGGGTACAACAAAGAGCAAGAACAAAGAACTTAACAAGTTTGCCATTTGATAGTTGAAAAGATAAGCAGTTGAGAAAGTAGGTCGTTTAAAATTCAGGATGTTACGGATTGCCCTAACCTTGACTTTCCGGCTGGATTCAGGGCAAAGGCCGCTGGGTGAACTGCACAGCTCCTTCGAGACGACACACAGGAATTCTGATTGGTCCTCATTCCCATAATTATAGGATGACCCAATATTCACTAACTGTAGAAAGAGATAAATGAATGCTTGTTATGCCAATGATGCAAAACTGGGGACATTTTATCAGGATTTTCTCATGGGAAGAAGGTCATCCCATTCCCTATACAAAAACAGGTGTTGAGATTATTCTATGAAGCTAATGTAAACAAAGAATCTTGTGATTCTGTTATGCTTTTTACTGCCACCTACTGTAATGTGTATGTTAGTTATTCAGTGGGGGGGTGACATGCTGGCAATATAACGGGAGGGTAAATGCCCAGCCTGTTCAGTCAGTTTGTCTTGTATAGTTAATCATGTAGGTTTTATAGGTTATGTAGTCTTAACTAGTAACCAAGTAGTGTACCTCTTCTCTGAGAGTGTTTTTTTAGCTAGAGACTTTGTTGTGGTTAAGTCTTGGAAGCTAAAGTGAGAAGAAGTCTTTGTTATATCCTATATTTTGTATGCAACTTGTATTTTATGAAGTTTTGCAGTTTTATCAATAAAGACCAGTTAGTTTATATTTTCCGACTGGATTTTCTTTGGAAAGCAAACTATGGATATTGCATTTTGCAAGCTCTCATGCTGATGTGTAATTTTCCTGAGAGCAGGATTTTTGGGACCTTTTGCTGCACTCTGCACAACACATTTCTGGTCTGAAAAAGAACAGAACGTTTGAAGAGGGCAAATATGCTGGGACTGGTGCAGAAGACTAACGTTAATACAGGTATCCTCCATGGTGGTCTATATGTGGCGAAAGAAATTCACCATGTTTTTCAGCAGAGCCAAAAAGCACAATCTGCCAAAAGATTTTTATTACGCCATAGAAATGAATGAATAGCAATGAATAGAGTCTACCAACTTGTCATTTTCCACTCAAAATTTTCAAACGTAGGAATTTTTTTTAAAGAGCTTCCACAAGGTAGCCGTTTCTTGTCCCTTTAAAAAAATAGGAACAGAATGGAAAAAGAATGACCCATTTTTTAAAAAAAAAATAATGCATTTAAACTATATTAAGTATACCTTTTGGGGGAGATGGGCAGCATACAAATTTAACAAATAAAAATTAAATACTGTTACTTTTCAGAAATCAAACTGTCTTCACAGAACTCCAGACTGTCAGTTGCATGTCATTGCAGATTTTCCCAATATACTTCCTTCTATCTCAGGCAAGATCCTCCCGAGGGAGGATGCTTACTGTAGCATGTAGCAAAATAGGATCCCTCCAGCCTCTCCCCTTCTTTAAAGGAAAAGCTTTTGCCTTTTAAAAATCCAAGGGAGATATAACAAAGCAGGGTTAGGAAAAGGAGCTAAGGAACATTGCCCCTCAATCTCCAGTTAAGGTTGGAATTGTCTAGGATCTGAAAAATCCAGCAAAACAAGCAAAAAGTTTGTGGCAGTGATCCATTTATCTCTAAGGAATAGGTAACAAGTATTGAGGGTGGGAAGAGCTAGAAATATTGCACAAGATTAATTTTGGCAGATGTATAGCCATTTAAGGTTTATGGTTTATAATATCTATTGTCTCTGATGTGTATTATCTCTATACGAGCTCGGTGACTGTGTGTCTTCAGTAACAGGCCAATACAATTTCATCTTAACTTTTCTTGTGTATCCAAGACTAAGTATAAAATTCTTCTTGGGAATAATGTAGCCTAAGATTTGGGAGTATCATCAATTCATAGTTTATGCCTGCAATGTTACCTGTACTAATTAAAAAGCACTGAAAGCAGTGGGACATTCCAATAATCAGGCACAAGATTACATGACGTGTCTTGCACGACAACACATATCTATTAAAAAGTAAGCTCCATAAAGTTTAGTAGAGCTTACTCCCAGGTATACAGCCAGAAATAGAAAAAATCGACTGATAGAGGCTATTCTGTCATTATCATGTTTCTTCCTTCTTTGTATCTGGTCGAGAATTACTTATAAGAGCCAGACAGATGCACAAGTGAAGCATGACTGCATATTCCATTAAAAAAAAACCTCTTGAAGATTCTGAAATCACTATCAAATTCTACACTGGGAAATCTATATTCATAATCTTGCATACCTGTTCAAAGCGCCACCCATCTGACATCGTAGAAACCATTTGTGTGAGCTCTTCCTCCTGACACTGCAGCACTCTGTAGACGTGCTTTGGTGGCACCTAGAAGAAGCAGGACAAGCAAAAACAGACCATATCAGCATGGACTTTCCTGTCCACCTCTGCAGATTTTCTCTTAGTAAACAAAGCCAGGGAGTTGCTTCCCACCTTCAATACTGGGTCCTGGTGGAAAGAACTCTATGCTATAGCAATCAAAGACAGAAGCAGGTTGTTGGAATATCTATATATGTGTATTAGATTGAAAAGTTAGATGTCCTGAGAGAAGAGCTGTAGCTCACCAAGTGAACATCTTCTGGCAGGGCTGAGCTAGGGACTAAGAATGCAGAGAGTTTTCTGGCAACCAACATAGGTAATGCTGGTGCAGGAATGATGTGACTCATTATAAGACAAAAAGAGCGAGAAGTTCTGCACTTGAAAGGAGGAGAGGGGCCTGAAGTTTCATGCATGAAAATGGTTTGAGATGAAGCATTTTGCACTATTCTCACACGCAGAGATTTGGGGCAAGGAAACATTGAGTAGATAAGATACAGGTGAAACTCGAAAAATTAGAATATCGTGCAAATGTTCATTTATGTCAGTATGGCAACTCAAAAGGTGAAACCAATATATGAGATAGACGCATTACATGCAAAGCGAGATATCGCAAGCCTTACTTTGGTATAATTGTGATGATTATGGCGTACAGCTTATGAAAACCCCAAATTCACAATCTCAGAAAATTAGAATATTACATGACATCAATAACACAAGGATTGGAAATAGAACAATATCGGACCTCTGCAAAGTATAAGCATGCATATGTACGGTACTTGGTTTGGGCCCCTTCTGCAGCAATGACTGCCACAATGCGGCGTGGCATGGATGCTATCAGCCTGTGGCACTGCTGAGGTGTTATGGAAGACCAGGATGCTTCAATAGCGGCCTTCAGCTCCGCTGCATTGTTCGGTCTCATGTCCCTCATCTTTCTCTTGGCAATGCCCCATAGATTCTCTATGGGGTTCAGGTCAGGCGAGTTTGCTGGCCAATCAAGCACAGTAATCCCATGGTCATTGAACCAGGTTTTGGTACTTCTGGCAGTGTGGGCAGGTGCCAGGTCCTGCTGGAAAATGAAGTCAGCATCCCCATAAAACTCATCTGCGGAAGGAAGCATGAAGTGCTCCAAAATCTCCTGGTAGACGGCTGCGTTGACCCTGGACTTAATGAAGCACAGTGGACCAACACCAGCAGATGACATGGCTCCCCAAATCAACACAGACTGTGGAAACTTCACACTGGACTTCAAGCATTGTGCATTGTGTGCCTCTCCATTCTTCCTCCAGACTCTGGGTCCTTGGTTCCCAAATGAGATGCAAAAGTTGCCCTCATCAGAAAAGAGGACTTTGGACCACTGGGCCAGGTAAGACGCTTCTGACGTTGTTTGTTGTTCAGGAGCGGCTTGACAAGAGGAATACGACATTTGAAGCCCATGTCCGGGATCCGTCTGTGTGTGGTGGCTCTTGATGCACTAACTCCAGCCTCAGTCCACTCCTTGTGAAAGTCCCCAACACTTTTGAATGGCCTTTTCCTGACAATCCTCTCCAGGCTGCGGTCATCCCTGCTGCTTGTGCACCTTTTGCTACCACACTTTTCCCTTCCACATAACCTTCTATTGATGTGCTTTGATACAGCACTTTGGGAACATCCAACTTCTTTTGCAATGACCTTTTGGGGCTTTCCCTCCTTATGGAGGGTGTCAATGATGGTTTTCTGCACAACTGTCAGGTCAGCAGTCTTTCCCATGCTTGTGATTCCTACTGAACCAGCCTGAGAGGCCATTTAAAGGCTCAGGAACCCTTTGCAGGTGTTATGGATTCATTAGCTGATTAGAGTGGGACACTTTGAGCCTAGAATATTGAACCTTTTCACACTATTCTAATTTTCTGAGATTGTGAATTTGGGGTTTTCATAAGCTGTACGCCATAATCATCACAATTATACCAAAGTAAGGCTTGACATATCTCATTTTGCATGTAATGCGTCTATCTCATATATTGGTTTCACCTTTTGAGTTGCCATACTGACATAAATGAAGATTTGCACGATATTCTAATTTTTCGAGTTTCACCTGTACATGAGAATAAAAAGTGGAATCTGCCTCACAGGTTTAGTCATTATCTCCAGTTAAAAGGGATCTAGAAGTATACACTGCCTCATTTCAGCAACCTCCAGATGGGTTGGGATTTCAATTCCCAGAATTCCCAGCTCATATTGCTTTGATCATTTGGGGCTAAAACTAAAATTGTGCCCACACATCTGGAAGGCACATGGTTGGGGAAAGCTGCAGTACTGTATGAGAGTTGCTGCCAGTTAGAATAGAAAATATATGGACAAGTAGTCTAATACGTGAAATCCTAGGAGATTTTCCAGCTTCTCACCTCTCTCATAGCAGCAGTCAAAGGCCAGGAGCTAAGACTATTGCCTTTTCACCACTCCCAGATATGAACTTCTTCCCCAAAAAAATACTGACTGGATTTTCAGGAATCATTCTTTCATCCTTTCCAGTTGCATAATTAAGACAGAGTAACAAGTACCTAAAAATTAACTGAATTAAATCAGTCCCTGCTTTAAGAATTAAATACTGACTTGTTTATTCCCAGTTCTGTAACATTTATTGTTCTTCCATTTCTCTCAAATATGATTCTGACATTTCCCAACCCACCTGGATTATAGTGTAATCCTTTTCCTCCAGTCTGTCTTTTATTAGTCTGATTAGAGAACCAATGTTGTAGAATTCCGCTTCTTCCAGAACTCCTAATAATAATGGCAGAGAGCATAAATAAAACACTAAGTACTGAGCAACCTCACTGTCAACTAATATTAATAAAAATATAAACATTTATTAAACTAAGAAGACTTGACAATTCTCGAACTTAACTCATATCAGAATTATATGCTGCAAGAGTGTAATGTTTTTTAGAGAGATCAAATTTGGAAAGGCAATCAGGATCTGTGGGGAAAAGGCAAGACTATAATGAAAAATCACGTAAGGGAATAATTCTAATTTAACATACTGGGACATATTTAATACTAAATGTATGTCTCAGGTCTATGACTCTGTTCAAATGTACACAATCCAGAATTTTTAAAGAAGAAATCATGTGACATTGGAAACAGAATTTTATCCACCAACACTGGAGTGTGCGTCTCTTTCCCACAATCTTGCCTGCTGCAAAATGAGGAGAACATCTTGATTTAAGAGAATCAGATCATCACAGAAACATACAACTGAAATAGATCTCAATAGATCACCAAATTCTACCAATACAGAAATTGAGTGATATAACATCAGGAATAAAATAGCCATATAGCTTCTCTTAAAATTCCATAAGGCAGCCAGATGCACTGTTTAACAGCTTGCATCGTCAGAAAATTCCTTCAAATGTTTATTCAAAGTTGCCTTATTTGTATTTCAAATTGCTGGCTCTAAAGCAGCAACAACAACAACAAGGCAAATTTGTTTTATCAACAAGGTGAAGGTACTTCAAATATTTGAAAATGGCTATATTACCTCTTAAATATCCCTTCACCAAAAGTCAACTCCTCCAAAGTAGCCTTCTGTAGAATTATCTCCAGGTTCCCCTGCTATCACCTCACCTGAAAAGCTGTATTTTGTCCATTCTACCCTATTATACTACTCAACACACTTTTGTACTGGTCACTGACTTTTCCATTCAATCCACATACATTCAGCACCCATTCATCCTGGACTCCACCTCTTCTTGCATTTAAGTACCTGATTCCCACTGCATTCAGCTTACTATTATGTTTGTCTTCATATATTCAGTTCTTTCACACAGCTAAGAGGGCAGAAGCATACTCTTATAGAGTCATTTTGTGATTCTTCAACAAATTCACTTCTTCCAACAGTTAACACCAAGACCCACCACTTTTCTACTGGTATTTGCATATCTTAAAAATTCTCCATTATTTCCCCATCTACCAAGGCACACTATTTCATCTGTTTGCTCTAGCTTTTGGTCATTTATGCATGCCATATTTACTCCATTTTTCTTTTCAACTACAAGTATCTTACATTAATTTTCAGTTTGATACTTCTCATTGCATCATACAATCTACAGGTAGTTCTCGCTTAACCTCTATTCGTTCAGCAACTATTTGAAATTACAATGGCACTGAACAAAGAGACTTACGACCCTTCTAGCTGGGTCTTTCTTTTGCAAAAGAAGGCCCTGGCTGGCTTGCAAATGGAGGCTCTGGGTGGGGCGTGAAAGAAACCCTGGTGGCACCAGCATGAAAGAAGGCAGCACAAAGAAGGCCCCCGCCAGTACAGTAGTGGTGCATGGTGTGGTGGGGATGGTGGCAGGCAGGGGATGGTGGTGGGGGCAGTTGGCAGTAGCAGGTAGGCGGGTGGCCAAAAGGGCAGAGATGAGAGGGAGATAGATGAGTGGGGGGAGTTCAAGAGGAGGCAGAGGAGGCAGTCCCTTACCATATCGAGGCTCGGGGCTGGGAAGAACCAAGCTGGGAATGGCTTGGATCGGGGTGTCCTCGCCTAACAACTGGTAGGATTCAGTTAATGATGGCAACAGAGACTACCGGAATTGCCGTCTCTAAGCGATGTGGTCACTTGACGTTGCGCTTTACGACCACATCATTCAGCAATGGACATTCCAGTCCCAATTGTCATTGTAACTCAAGGACTACCTGTATTTAAATAATTAAGATTCTCAACCAACTACATCAGTATACAAAAGTACAGGTACATTCATGTCCCTAGCCAAGCACACTCAAACATCACCACACGCAGTCCTGATACTATTATTATAAATACATTAAACAACCAAGGGGATAACAACCTAATCTTAATCCCTGCTCAGTGTTGAACTATTTGCTAAGCATTCCACTTATTCTCATGTAGGATCTATTTCCATCATATGCTGCTCTTACCGTATTCAGTAAATAACATCAACTCTATATTTATGCAGAGGGTTTCAAAATTCAAGTCTATTTACTTTATCATGTACTTTCTCTAAATCAAATATACAATAAATTCTTTCATATGTGTATATTTTTCAATGACTTACTGAACATTAAAACTCTGGTCTGCACATCCTTTGCCAGATATAAAATCACAATGCACTTCTCAACATTTCCTCACTGTCACGTCTTGTACATTTTCTATCAGAATTCTGCAAAATCTTTTTTCAGGCACAGAAAAAACTAATCCTTGTACTTTTTGCATCCACTCCTGCTACCTTTCCCTTTGTATAGAGAAACAATATTGGAATTTATTTGATCTTCTGTCTTCACAGCAACATTAAAGTTGCAGAACACTCCATTAGCAAATCAGAGCCATATATTAACATTTCTCCCATTTTGCAACCTATATATGCAGCCTTACAATTTCTAAACATTCTCTAGTGTTTTTTAAAGCACAACAAAGCATTTGTTTCAATTTACATTTCAACATACCATAATCATAACCATACAAATCACTAAAATATTCCTTCCAGCATTGCCTCATTTTCACTTCAGCCCAAATCATTTCATCACTCTTACTTTTAATTCCATTCCCTTTACTGGAGTTCCTTGCTTAACCTCACATACCCCTTTTCAAAACATTTCAGTTATTATTCCACCAAGATTGCTCTGCATTTTCTCTGCCTCTGAATCTTAACCATTCCTTGCTCTATTTGGCTATAGTTTCTCAACCATCCTCTTCTGTCTATATGTATTATGCAGTACATTTCTCTCAGTTTCAGTTTTGCAGGAAACATTTTCTTATAAAGATTTTTTTTCTCATGAACAGCCTTTTTTCACTTCATTCCAGCAAGCATCCTTTTTCATACCTCCCATTTTAACTCTTCTACATACATCTGTGATATAATGTAAATATCCAAATATCTCCATTGTGGGGAGATGGGCAGGGACAAGTCCACTAAATAAATAAATAAATAAATAAATAAATAAATAACTAACTAACTAACTAACTAACTAACTCTTTTCATTCTATTTCAAGCAACTTCCACATCAAATTTATGTCCACTTCTCATTGTTGCTGTTAGAACACTAATTTATCTTCCAATATCTTTTCATACATGATTATCATACTCGATCCTTATGGTCCCTTCCAACTCTACAATTCTATGATTCTTTGTCCACTTCCTCTGCTTCTATTCTGATTTCCTTCACATTTTTTTTCTTTCCATGCCCATATTTTTCCAAGAAGCAATCTGAAACTGCCAAGTAATGTCTGTGCCACATTCAGAATCTCTCATCATTCTACTGTTCACTAACTCTCTCCATCTCTCATCATAAACAAATCAGTTATGCTTTTGGATTGATGTTCATTCCTTTTCCATGTGTACATGTGAACAGAATAAAACATAAACCATAAATTCAAAACAAGCATGTATTTCTAAGCAGACATGCACCCAACAATCATCATTTTCATTCAGTTTTGGAACTCTGAATGGTCTCAATGTTTAGCTCATTCCCATCCATTCATTCAAGTCATCTAATCAAGTAATTTTTCTCCAGAAACACTTTCAACAGAATGTCGCACAACTTTTGGCAAAATTAAACCTGCTTCTTCCCTTGTCATAGGAATGTAACATTCACCAAGTCAAATCAAATCAAATCAAATGTATTAGATTTGAAAGATCACTCAGTTCAAAATTACTCCAGATTCCTACTTTCATGAGCATTCACAACTACCTAATGCTACCAATTCATACTTTCTGACACACACTTTAGCCCTTTCATTAATAATTAAACCTACAGTTTCAATTTTCTACACTTATTTATCAACTCCACTCAACAAGATTAACCCACCTTCACTCAGATCTATTACATTCTTTCTCTTAGTTTCACTTTTGCACAATGTATCTATTTTTCTTTCATTCCTTTTAATTTTTTAATTATTAATAATAGAATACAAACAACTACAGCACCAGTAGAAAAAATATAGTAGTGGTATATAGTGAGAAAAAGAATACATACATGGTGGTGATTAAAATAAACATAATAAAAAGGAAATATGGGGAAACTTGTTAAAGGAAAAGAAGAAGAAAGATCCATATATTTTTCATTTAGTATCAATACAGAATTCAATCCTTAAGCTTATTATTCAGTCAAGACCATATGGAAACATATTGCTTTATCTTCTCATTTTTAGAACAAAAAAACTTTTAAAAAATAGATAAGGTTCATATTCTGAATTCATTCCTTAGTATCAGGAGGATAAATTTCTTTTCATTTACATAAGATTATCCTCATTGCCAAGCCCCAGGCTTAGTAAACCCAAGAGATTCATATTTTAGGAATATAGCTTGGCAGCCCATTTATATCTTTAACTGTTTATTTCTTTTCAAAGTTGCATGTGTTATGTTTTGCATATGCAAAGTTACCATATGCTGTGCTTTGACTGAAACAAAGCTATGGCTGGACAAGACCAAATGATATTTCTGGGGAACAATCCAAATCCAAACATGGATCAGAGGAGGAAAGCTGAAGACAAAGAGACTCTGAAAAGACAGAGTAAGAGAGAAATAGTCTGACAAATATTGAACAGCTTATAATTAACATGCTCATCCTTCAAATAACATAAGCATCTTTTTTATATACCAGGTCATGGAAACTGACAAGGAAGTTTAAGGTAATCAGATAAAACATGGAGGCAAAAAAAAAAAAAAACTTCAAAAGAGAAAGAAATGGAAAGACAGTAGAATTTTAATGGATCTGAAGGAGTAAAGTTGTCAAAAGGAGAAAAAGGAAGTATTGGGGTCCAATATTGAATTAAGTTCCCTACTTCATGTTTCCATTACTCAAATCAGAAGTGACCATCCTAAATAGATATGTATTAGAGAAGGTGGCATAAAACCTCACAACTCTCCCTTACTTTAGAACACCAGCTTGAAAAACAGGATTGTCATATGTATGCAAAAAAGAAATGGTACCTATGAAATCACTACAGATCACACTGACTCTTAATGAAAACAAGTGACAAGTAAAAATACTTGAGTTGAAATTCATTATTTCAAAATATGATAAATGCTAATCATATTTCAATACATTTATTCTAAAAAATATGACTTTCCCATACTCTAGTGGATTCATTCATTATAATAGATATGCCCTAATTCTGAATAAACAATTTAATAAAGGAGGGGTGATATTTTTCTTCTACAAAGAAGCTAGAAAGATTTTTGTAAAAAGAAAATAAATTAACCAGCATTTCTCTATCACTCCTTTCTACTCAGTTTGAAAGAAGACCAGGTACCTCAATAGCTTGTATGAAATGAGGTAACATGAGAAAAAATATTTCTAAGCATATGAGTAGAATGCTGGAATGTTCTTCTCAGAACCATTTTCAATAGCAAGGCACTTAATATTGTATAAATAATTATTAGGCAACAAAATGTAGGGGAAATTCTCGAGTTTCTCCAGCTCAGTGAGTCTATATTTAGTAGAATATGCGCATGTGAGTAGAACCAAGCCTATTAAAAATATCTGGAAAAAGTTACTTCAGACTCAAAGGGACATTTTTATTAAGGAAATAGCGTGCTCAGATAGAAGGCTTGCTTCTTTGAGCTTTCTATTCTCATGGTGATAGAGGAAGAGGAGAGGAGACAAGAGCTCTGTTCTTCCTGATTTCCTCCAATCAGGCAAGAGAGAACAGAAATAAAGAGAGCAACAAAAGAAGATACTTGGCTGCTTACTCATAACATTCCTAGACAGAAAGAGATAAAAAATAGATGTTTCTAGTTCTCCAACACAAAGTTCTAATAGCTTTAGAAAACTCTAGATATCTTCAATAACTTTAAAACACACTTCCAGCAACCCATGAAGAAAATCAGCAAAATATAATACAATAGCTCTAGACATATCCCTCCATTCCCATTATTGACATCCTCTTCATGGTGAGCTGAACTTCTGAGTAAATAGAACAAGGGTGGCTTCAAGCATGCTCCTTCTTACTTGCCCTATTCATAGCAAGTTTCAGGATACCTCAACAGGCTTCACTTTCTTATTTAGCTGATTTTTCTAACACAAAAGAAAACACTATATTTACCCAAAAGGGAGATGAACCTGAATTTGAGATGACAGGCACATCACAAACATTTCCTGTTCCAGAAGATCAACTTTCTGAAAACCGCTGGACCATCCCCTGGATTGGTGTGGCCCAGAAGAACAATAAATTGCTCCAATGTATTCTGGAACATCCCATCCCTAAAAAGATAAAAATATAAACAAAAATCCTTTTCATTGTCCAACTCCGGTTGAAACCAATCCTGGAGTGTATTTTTTCCCTCAACAAGTTTCTGCATGTAGCATATTCACATATGTGTATACATGTCTCTTAGCTTAAACTATCTCACAGAATGGTTGTTATGGAGAAAAATGGGAGGCCAGAGTGCTATGAATTCCACCTTCAGCTCCTGATAGAAAGGTGGGATATAAACCTAACAAATGAACAAACTAAATAAACAAATGGGTAGAGAGATTCTATTATATTCACCTTTTACATGAAAGAGGCGATCAAGACTCACCTAGATTAGCATGCCTATTCAGACACTTTGCACCCCTACTCATTTGCTCATGTTCAACAGTTATACAGGAACAGTGATAGTTCCTCTGTAGCTCTACTCTCAGAAAATGTACTACAAACACAGGTAATTTTTTGAGAAGAATGCTAGATTCTTTTTGGGTAAATATAGTAAATGAAAGATGGTCGTTAAGTCATGCATAATAAAACATACAGAAAGCTTGTTTAGATCCAAGCATTATATGCGAACTAAGCTATCCTGGCTTGTTCGATACACTATAATTTTTTTTAAAAAATTCTGGCTTAGCTTGGTGCATAAATCCAACCAGCGAGTTAAGCCTTTTCAACCACCAAAAACAACTAATTTCCCATTTGTAAATGTGAAGAAATCTTGCCTAACAGAAAAACAACCTAGCAAACTTGACAGATGGTTTAAGAATAAATTTTCATTTATTTACTTAGTTTGATTTATAAAGCCTCCCACTCAGCACATGACTCAGGGCAGTGTACATCATCAGTAAACAACAATTAAGTCCATATAAAATGACATAATGAAAAAATAATAAAAACAAAATATAAAAACATAAGGGCATTAAGTGCTGGGAAAAATTAAGCCAACAGGATTATACTGGCCCACTGTCTGGGGAAAGAGTCATGTTTTTAATGCCCTCTGAAAGGCAGGCAAAGTGGGGCCAACCAAATCTCAGGGGTGAATCTTGTTCCAAAGGGTAGGGCAATAACAGAGAAGGCACAACTCCTGGGTCTTGCCAGATGACACTGTCTAAGCAACAGAACACTGTCAACCATGTCAGATCTAACAGGACCCTAACAGATCTAACCAGAAGAGCAGAAATAATCAGAGATTATTTTCCAGTCCTGCAAATTACCCAGCCTGGTGCCACGAAGGACTTTTTAGTGAGAACCAGCATCTTGAACTGCACCCAGAAGCTCACTGGTAACCAGTGTAGTTCATAAAAAAGAGATATATCCTACTTGCACCACTGCATTCTGGACCAGCTGCAGCTTCTGAAAGGTCATTGAGGACAGCCCACGTGGAATGCATTGCAGTAATCCAATTGTGAGGTGACTAAGGCATGAATGACTATGAGGAGAGCCTCCTGATTCAGAAATAGGCACAACTGGTATACTCAGTGGAACTATGCAAAGTCCCTCTCTGAACAGGAGCTGTAAGTCTAGGAAGACCCCCAAACTGCACTTCGGGTAGATTTGGGGCAGTGCTACTCTATCCAGAAACAAAGATGGAAAGTCTCCAGATCTAGATGGTCCTAAAATTCAGAGCCACTCTGTATTACAAGGGTTGAGTCTGAGCCTGTTCTCCCTCATCCAGGTCCCTACAGCCTCCAGACATCAAGGCAGAATCTTGATGTTATCATTTGGAGGGCCCAGTGTTGAGATGTACATCCAGCTGCATGCTTATGGATGATCCCATCCAGCAGTTTCACACAGATGTTAAACAGGTGTCAGGAGAGAATCAAGCCTTGAGCTATCCCACAAAGCAAGAGCCTTGAAGCTAGATCTCTCCCCACACCCCCACAACAACACCAACTTGAACTGGCCCAAGAAGAAAGAGAACCAGTGCGACACCATGACTCCCATTCCCAACCCCTAAACCATCCAAAAAGATATAATGATCAATGGTATCGAATGCTGCCAAGAGTTCAAGGAAACTCTTGTCAAGAAGTGAAATCAATACCATCTCCATACTGTATCCAGGTTTGAACCCCTACTGGAAGAGATCCAGAAATCTACCTAATCAAGAGCCCTTTGAAGCTGCAACCTGACCACCTTCTCAGCAACTTTCCCTAAAGACGAGACAGCCCAGAAATTAACTAACACGGTCAGGTCCAGCATGGCTTCTTGAGGAGAGGATGAACTACTATCTTAAGCATAGGATGGACCACCCCTCTTTCAAGGATGAATTCACCACTGCTTGGACCCAGCCCACATGCCACCCTCTGGGAAGCCTTAACCAACTAACCAGATTGTACCACCAAGCTTACAGGTATTTGACTCATGCAGAAATACTTTAATCTTCAGACATGTCCACTATCTAGCTCTAGTCCAGTGATAGCCAGACTACAGACTTGTTAGACCTATTTTGTTGTTGTTTTTATCACAATATCAATATCCACCAACTGGAATTATCAGCCCAGACAGAAGGGCAATATTAGGGAATTATGGGATTTCTAGCCCAAAATATCAAGGACTAGGTTGCAACTGGTGGCTGGGGAATCCTGGGGGCTGAAGTCCATACATCTTAAAGTTCCTGAGATTAAGAGACACAGGCCTAAGGGAAGCCGGCATGAAATGCTGCTCCTTACTGAGACATAAGCAAATAAAATGTTGCCTTCCATTTTGTTCACCTGTCATTATTTGCATCCTCTCTTGTCTCTTCCCTAGAGGCACACACGTGATGCATTTCAGCAGCAGGCATGGGGAATCTAGGCACTTAATGAACACACTGAGGAACCAGAATTACGCTTAGGAACCAGCATTCTGTAATTCACCAGAAGAATCTATTTGGACCTGATGCCTTATTTGGAAAACTTGGTCTTCACCATATGTCACTTTCCTTTCCTAGCAAAACTAGATGAATATATTAATAAACAAAGCAAAAAGTACAGCCACTCTGAATACAAAGCCCAAAGGTTGTGGGGAGGGGAACTAGGAAGCAATTTCTTTTTCAATTACCTCAGAGGGCTACTACCATCATCATTAAAATGATGTTGCTGTTCCTTTCTTTTCCTTCCCCTCCCATGTAAACCACCCAGAACTGAATGGGGATAGAATAAAATGCTGTAACTTTGGGTTACTTAAGACTGATTGGCTAGCTTCCTATAACATACTAAATTCTAAACTCAGGTTACCAAGACATAATTTTTGTTTGCACATAACATGTCCCCAAACAAATAAACCAAACATGGGTTTCCATAACATGTGATTGAGTTCTTATAACACACTGAACTTTTAATCTAGTGTAGCGTTGTCTGAACTCAGTCAGTCAATTCTTACCCCCCCCCCCAAATCTTACTCCTTTTTTGCAATATAAGAAATTTCTGCTTTGAATAATTCAGGCAAGTACTCTCACCATTGCCACCTACTCCCACAAATAAACGAAACCATCAGGGCAGAGAAACTGAAGATGGTGTAATGCTGTGAATTATCTGATTAGCATCTTTTTTTTAAGTTGGAAAAAATGTTACTATAAGCATATAGTCACTTTACATTTTTCAAGCTGATGTTAAAAATTAGAAAAGATATGAGAGGGAAATACTAAAAGCAAAGTCAAAAATAAAACATAAACGCACTGTAAGACAGAGCTTCCAATAGCATATTTCCTCTTTCCTTTCCACTATCCTCAACTTCTTACTGCCACTTAAGCATTTATACTTTTCTTTGACCGCTGGAAATTATTGCTTGTATCTATTTTGGATGGTTAGCTCTATTGTTTAATTAGCTGATCGGTATCAAAAACAAGAGGTGTCATCAAAATCTGCCATCTGCAGCTGATTGTTGGGATTTCTGAATATAGAGTGCAGAGCATTCAAAAGGGGGATGACATTTTTGAAGGAAAGACGTTGTCTCTTACAAAGCCATGAAAACTAAATATTTAGAATACCCAAATACCAGTGTATTCGCAAGGGTAAAAACACATCATCCTTCAGATGAACTCTTTGGCCTGTTCCTCATTCTCTGTACACAGAACTGCATGAATGGAATGCAGGCATTTTAAAATAGACTGTGGAGCCAAAGTACAGTAAGGACCAGATCAGCTTTGTACTTACTGTACAGTAGTAAGTAAATAAACCTCCTCTTTAATATTGTTTTCAAGTTTAGAACCTCAACCCCACTCAGCAAGGTCATGGTGGCTGAGGACAATATCCACATGGGCATCCCAAAGTGGGGAAGTAGGAAGCCCCAACTTTCATTATAAAAACAAGTCACTCTCCAGCCCAGATTCGAGATAAAGTATATAATCACTATTCCACCCACTTATTTTGTAAGAAACTAGCCTGGCCCGCTAGCTTAGTGTCCAGTAGAGTACCCGGGTGGGGGGGCGCATCCATCCTGAGTGCAGGCCACAGGGGGGTGCAGCTGAAGATGACCAGGAGGCTAGCAGCAAGCGCAGAGTCGGGTTGCTGTTGCCTACGCCACGATCACCTGTTTGGCGGGTGATGCCGCACAGCAGCGACGGAGGGAAAAAATATGCCTTCAAGTGAGTTTTAACTCCCAGCAACCACCCCCTGCAGCATTTTTCGGAAGTGGCATGCTAGTTCCCTCTTCATCAGCCTGAAAGAGAACAACTGGCCAAGGTCGCTCAGCTGGCTTTGTGGCCAAGGCACAACTAGAACTCAGAGTCTCCTGTTTTCTAGCCTGGTGCCTTGACCGCTAGACCATCCTGGCTATCAGCAGCAAAGGAGTGTCAAATATGTGAGGTACACCATTGGTTTGGTCTAGTACCCCTGTATGTTGTACTGATGAACTTTTTTTTAAGGGAGATGTAGTATACAGGAGAGTTGAAGTAGGTTATAGTGATTGCTAGTTATTATGACTGGACAGATTTGTGTATGCATGAATTGTTCAGTAAATCTGCAATTTTTCTTTCCTCTTGAACATACCCCTCCCCCTCCTGCACTAGTGCAGGCATTAGCGCTAAGCTAAGGCAGTTTGCTAGTTCAGGCAATATGCCAAAAAGTAAAGTTTTCTCATGGATGATAAGAGAAAATGTTTTGAAGATATTGACAACTTAGCAGAGTTATTTAATGAATACAGCCCAGCAATGAGATACCAAGTTGTAAGCCATTAGATAGGTGAAATAACTAAGCAGCCCGTATTTTTTTAATTTTTGTTAACCAGAGTTCTTCACCAAAATGGCACTTCTAGGCAACTTTATTATAAAAATAAAGATAAAAACAGAATAACTATGCATAAATCGAACAGTTAAAAACAGCTATAAGGGGGAAAAAGATACATAATCAATTAAAACTGCCTTAGTAGCAAAACCAATATAAATCCTAGCGTGAACAAGAACATCCAGACATCCCCTGGGTTTAACAACTGGTTCTCCATCAAGGCTAAGACAGACTCTGTTCTGAACCCGGGAGACCCCTGCGCCCAGTCATCATAAGCCAGAGATGGGCAATTTTTGACAACCAGGGCTACACTTAATATTTTATGCAGGATGGCTGTGGGCCATAAAGGGCAGAGATAGTGAAAAGTAGGCAGGGCTGTATCTCAGATGTGAGCAAAATCGATATTTTTCACATAATTTGGGGGCAGTTGAGGGTGTCTCTCTTTGTTTTTTAACTATGCTAAGTCTATCTTAAGATTTGTTATAGTTTGTGTCTTTCTTATTCAAAATGGCAGGAAACCATATTACCCATTTTTAACAACGGAAACAATAGTGGGAAGACTGGGCCCTTGGCTCAGTAAAAAGGACCTTGAAGGCACCCTATTACTGTATAAATATGACTGTGTCAGATAGACAAATAGTTTAACTTGGTATAAGGCAGCATTCTGTGTTCCTGTTCTAGAAGATGGGGATCATTTCCCTGAGAAATTATGTGAAGCATTCAAACTTATGAAAAAGATCATGTGGCCAGAAAAGATCTAATATGTTCGTAAGGTTCCATCAGAATATTACTGTCATGGAATATGACTTTAAACAACAGCACACAGAGAGAAGAGTATTGTCAAGTGTATTGTAGAGGCAAGTCAATAAATAGCCCTTAGCAATCAATTATGCTCACTGCCTGCCACAAACAACCCTGACATTCATAAACCTGGGTTCTGGAACATACAGATCTGAAGACTTACCTTCCTCAGCCATATCTTTATCCAGTACCAATTTCCCATGCCGGAGGAAATTCAGAATAGGTCCAAAATAAGTAGGGTCTCGATCTATGAGATATGCGCCGGTCTCATCCTAAAGCAAAGGCAAAGAACCAAACAAGCCACATTTCACTATCTTTTCTGAGTTCTTTGGTTACTTGGATCTTCAAAAAACTTTTCACTACAGTCCCTCACCCAAACCTCTGAATAAATTTAGTCTTCAGCAATAACAAATGAAACATTGTTATGGACCATTAACTGCTTAAAAACAGAGCAGAGAGAAAGAATTAACAGTCAGTTTTCATAATGAAGGGGTATAAACAGGGGTATAAACATAATGAAGGGGTATAAACTGCAGCAACCCAGAACAGCAGGAAAAGGAAACAGACCTCCTATACAACATCTTCCAACAAAACGGATACCCATGCAACTTTATCAAAAAGTGCCTGACCATTCAACCCATTACAGCACAAGCAACATAAGCTATGAAAAGGATAACACTGCCATGCATCAGAAACGTCTCAGAAACAACCAAAAGACTATTACAACCACACAGCATCACCATAGCACACAAAACAACTAAAGCCCTCCAAAACATCTTAAGTAAACCAAAAGACCCAGTAGCCCAAGAAGAAAGAACAGGAGTCATCTACAACGTACAGTGTAAGGACAGGCAGGACAGCCAGGCAGAAGACTAGCAGAGCACACCCACAAACACCAACTAGCAGTCAGAAGACATGATGAAAACTCCTTAATCTCACAACACATGGACAGATTTAACCATAATTTCAACTGGGAAACTTTCAGCATCTCAGACCAAGCTAAATCCAAAAACACAAGGGAATTCCTGGAAGCTTGGAATTCAGACAAGTCAGCCACCAACAGGCACATAGAGATAAACAACATTTATACACTATTCAAAAGAGACCAAAAAAGGAAACAAAAAGACGAAAACACCTCCTCATCAGCAATCAACACCCAGATAAACAGGGATGAACACCAGGATTAGCACCAGCCAAACAATCAAGCAATAAACAATACCCTAATCAAGGAACTACCAACTCAGACAAACAATCAAACAATAAACAACAGCCTAATCTAGGAACTACCAAGAAAAAAACAACTCCCCCCCCCCCCGAACACTGGCAGGGCAAGCTACTGTATATAAACAGAGAGCAAACCCCGCTCCCTTCTAGCACTGAAGATGTTACCTAGATGGGTAATGAAATGTCTGCAAGAAAACAACAAGCTCAGAGTACCCCAAGGGCTCCACAAACAGTTGTGTTTCCCCAGAGAGCTGCGTTGGGACCTGTGCTTCTTATGTAAGCCCTGAAGTTAAACCAGTGAGAATCATTTAGAAATCAGCAGTACGGTAACCAGTTCTGCCGACCCCAAGTTACTCAGAGTGGTAAAGAAAAAACTGAGCTCAAGGTTTTTCTCCAAAAAGGGTGAGTGGGAGTTAATACAAGGCATAAAAGTATACAAATTGGGACCAAAAAAAAAGTCAAATGTTTTAAACACACACATACACAAAACATATTGATGGGATAAAGTGGCAATGACTGGTCAGAAACAGATCTTGACATCACTACAAAGTGTGAAGATATGCAAGAGACACATCCCAAGATAGCATCGACCAGGAAAAGATAAAACAAATTGTACTGCCAATATCAAATGTGTTATACAGCTACACTGTTCACCTATGACTGCTGTATCTCAAAAACCGCTGTAAAAAGTAATCAAACAAAAATCTGGAGCAGCTCTCCAAAGAGAAAGAATCTTGGAGAGTTTTTTGGTTGGGGAAAAATGGACCAAAAAAGGAAGAAATATGTATAAAATAATGCATACTCAGCAAAAGAGGTTTTTGTCTCTCTGTCATATTATGGGAACCCTAAGTCATTAAATCGACTTAAATAGAAGATTCAGGGCAAACAGTTAATAAAAAAGAATATTTAAGCTGTGAGGTGTTTAAATATTTCTTAAACAATAAATGCACTACCCCAATATAATGAACTCATTCCTGCCTTGTGCTATGCCATAAACTATGTTGTATATGACACAATGGCTAAGTTTGCAAAACAAAGAAAGTCAACACAAATTGCATGTATCTCCACGATCAGAGGGAAAAAAAGGCAAAGCAAAGCTGCCAAGAAAAATAGGAGGATATGGCACGGCCCCCATTGTGTGTGTGTGTGCGTGTTCAGGCACAATAGTGTACTTCCTCCAAATGATATTGACTAATTTAAAACAATGCTGAAACAAAGGCTATAGTCATAAAGCAGATTTAATGTGCTTTACTGAATTAATCAAATTGGCAGGCTCACCCAACAAACTAAATCCTACATAAATCATACTCAGTTTGCAACGCACTGCCTGATTCACTCAATGTGGGTTAATAAAATGTTACTGCTGAGTTCACAGAACATGCTGTGTCTAAATTAATTAACCTGATTATGGCTTTACCTGACAATCTGGCTCACAAGATGTGTTATCACTATGGCTGGACTCCTCCAGTGTGCTAAAGCACATCTCAGCCTAGCCTAACACTGTGTGCAAATCCAGCCACGGAGCTACGGAACACATTTTAGCCTAGCGTGTTGGCCAAAGCCAGCAACTTTTTGATCCTATCATAACATTTATTTGAAGGCTGCAATCTGTATGCATGTCCTCGGAGGATAACACTGAAATCAGCGGCCCTTGCTCCGTCTGAGCTTTCCGCCTCTCCTCCTTTTAAAACAAAAAACAAAAACATCCTGCGGATGAAGTTGTTGAATGGCTGCCCACTACTACATTAGCCGCAGAAAAGCTGCACCAAGCCTCAAGATAAACTCTTGGAAGCACTGACAGATGACCCACGTTTCATCAAGGAATGTCTTGGAGAGGAAGAGACGACCCTACATGCGCGGCCGTTTGAGGACTGGGCAAAGTTTCTCCGAGGCGAACCAGCCCCTCGGGCCGTCTTCATGGTTCTTCGTCGATTCTTTTACCAGGAAGCCGCGCGCTTCTGAGATAAGAGGCCACAAACAGCAACATTATCTCCGCCGACCAATTTCATCAGCTCTCGCGTGCAAAGCAAAAGCTGGCGTTTCTCCGCGTACGCATTTTTCAACCAGCAGAGAGATTCGCGCGTAGGCTTTTAAGAACGCGGTTTCCCTGTTTAGACGAGCGTCTCTCAACCGTAGCAACTTTAAGAAGCGTGGTCTTCAACTTCCAGAATTCTGGGAAATGGGGAATTCTGGGAGTTGAAGTCCACACATCTTTAAGTTGCTGAGGTTGAGACACACTGGCTGAGACAGATGCCCCCCGCCAGAAAACGGATGCTTCCATAGGACTTGCCTCGCTCTTTAAATAGCTGAAGCGGAGCGGTAAAACTATCGTTCCTCCGTAAAGCTTCCAAACCCCTGAGAAATGCTGGGGGGGGCGGGGGGGGGAGAAGGAGAATCGAGTCTCCGGAAATTAATTTTGCACCCCTGACCAACTTTGCGTTCACGAAGGAGGCATGCGAGTGTGACTTTGCAAAAAATGACTCCGGCTGATGGGCACGACTCGAAAAGTGCGCGAGGCGAGAGGAACGCTCGATTCCTGAGCAAGATCTCTCCTGAAAGCGCTCCGACCGTCCGAAACAAAGAGCCCCTCATTGCCCTCGCCTCTTCTGGACCCGCGGCGCTCTCCACGCCCCACGATTCAGGCGAAATGAAAACGCTCACGTGTTGGCAAAACAACGCCGCTCCTTTGCGGGTCGGTGAAGCGCGGGGGCTTACCCGATCTGACTGCAGCTCTTCTCCCTGGCACAGGCGGCAGAGGAAAGATTTCTGCTCGCGGCACAAGGTCTGCCTGGTGGTTAAGAAAACGGTGCCCCCGACATTCAGCCGAACCCATTTGCCTCGGCTGCTGGGGGGCAGCGGCTGCTGAGAGCAATCCCACGCGTACGAAGTAGCCTTCGGCGCAGCCGGCGCGTCCGCCCCTCGTTCCATTCTCATCTCTCTCTCTCGGCACACCCCTCCTACTTCCACAAATAGGCGGGACGCGGCTTGCAGGTGTTGAGCACTGGAGGATTCTGGGGCTTGTAGTTTGCTTCGAGGATAGCGCGCATTTAGGACTTGGGAAGTGAAGTCAAGGATATTGTAGTATCTTGCAGTGTTTAAACGGAGTCTTGTAGTATTTAAATGGGGATTGTTTGTTGGATTTCCTTTTAATGACAGCTCAGCAATCTTCTCAAGCAGAAAGTGCAAAAATAATTTGAATCAGTGTTTCTCAACCTTGGCAACTGTAGGATGTGTGGACTTCAACTCCCAGAATTCAACTCCCAGAATTCCCCAGCCAGCATGCTGGCTGAGGAATTCTGGGAGTTGAAGTTCACACATCTTAAAGTGGCCAAACTTGAGAAACACTGATTTAAAACATTTAAATGACTGAGATCTTATCAGGTTTGACATTTTCACTGAGCTCTCCTGCAAGATCAGCAAATTCTTGCCAGATCTGGGAATCATATGGGATTCCAATTATTTCTTTTTTAAAATTAATCTTAGGGCTCCATGTGTGCTGCTTAGGGAACTGGCTGGTTGATTATTCAGTAATCTTTGATACTCCGCTGGACAGACTTGTCCAGGGGAAAATCTTATTTATAGCATCATCACATCACTATCCTGTTTTGCCAAGAATGCTGTAAGATTCAGTCTCATCTCTTTTCTTTCTAGAGACATCTGGGTTTAGTCATTTGTAAAGCAAGACTGTCATCATTTCCTAAAGCCTGTTGGGTAAAGTGGAAATTAGTAAGTCCGGCAATTCAAGAATGTCCTACATGTGTAAGATCTTTCTTTTTAAAAAATGCCCTAGATTTGTAAACTGCTGCTCTAATATTCAGTAACTTCTCCTTTGAAAAGCATGGAGCTTAACTAAGAATATGTCAGCCCTTCAAGTCCAGACCAGAAAAAAAAAACCCAAGAATACTAGTATGACCTTTTGAAGCGGGGGGGGGGGGGTCTTTGCAGCCTAGCTATTGGCTCGAAGCGGGAGAGACACGTAGGCAGGATACCTTGAGGGTATTCAGGAAAGGGTCTACAGTTAAACTGGTTCAACCTGCCTTGTGTACCTTGAGGGTCTCCAGGAAAAGGTCTACAGCTAAACCGGTTCAAACTGCTATTCAAACTGTTGTTCAAACTGCTTTGTCCCTGTAAACTATAAAAACTCATCTTGCATTTCTGGTGGTGTGGCAAAACCCTGGCATAGCTGCTGCCTGTGCTTTGGGTTATTGACCACCCAGCTTCCTTTACTCGGCTGAATAAAAAGCTGTTTCTTTCTAAGAGCCTCCTCCTGAATTCTTGGCATTGGATTTCTCTGAGATTCAGGGTTACGAACCTTACACTTTATTGTAAGGTTAGAGCGGCCAAATCTTGCAAGTCTGAAAGTGCTTCCCCCCTCCCCTGCCTTTATGCTCCAGAGAACTCAGGAGGGCCAACTGTGAGACGCTTTCTCCACCCCCAGTCCAGCTTTGGACTCAGATTTCTCTTATCAGACTGTTGTCTAAGCTGAGGTCTTTCTCCTGTCTCTCAAGGTTATTCTCACAGCTCATTACAGTATAACATGTCACCACTTGTACCTTTCCCGCAGTAGTGCAATGCTTCTCTCTCCAATTTGCTTACTCTATTTGGTTCACTACCAGGTGGTTCACTATACTTGGTTCACTACCCGGTGGCCCATCTGAATAAAAGCTGGAGTCAGCAGATGGCACTGAGAGATCAGTACTTCTGTGTTGGAGTTATTGGATAGGTTGGTTTAGGATCTGCAGGAATGCCTGCACTTTCAAGTAAGTTGAAAGTGAGGCAGAATTGTTTTTGGGCTGGAATTTTCTGGAGCTGGTAGAAAGATGTTTTGGCTTCAGTGAAGCTGGATTGCAGAGAGTGGGATGGTACTTTTGTTAGAGAGTGGAGGTCTAGAAGAAAGAGGAAGTAGTTCTGGAATCTGATCTCTGGTGGGTCACCAGGATATGTCATCACATTCCCTCAGATGCTGGCTCCTGGTGGTTTAAAGCTTTTATGAGGTCAAGCGGTAGGAAAGATGGTCAACAAAGCTATTCTGGTGGGCAAAGTTGCAGCCCCTGAAACAACTGTTCAGTGTGGTAGCCATCACTACTAATTTGCAGAAAGACATCATGTTTAACTTTGTGTTATGTAGAGGTAGTTCTGTTCACTTCTATTCATTTAGGGCTTTACTGAAATGTGCAATCTGACCAGGAGTACTTAAACTTTTGCAGGCTATTCTATGTATGTGTGTGTTTGTCTATATAAAGTCATAGATCCATACATACACATGCACACACACATTTTCTCTTATGGAATAGCCTAGAACTAGTTGAATTCAAGCTGCCATTTGCAACACAGGCTGTCGCGGACACAAGTTTTTAGAATCTGACCCACTTCAGGATGAGGACACAAAACAAAACAATGAATCTTTAAGGGCACTAAGATGCTTTTAATTTAAAAATGTTTGCGCTATTGCATTTCCATGAAAGTGAATAGAAACCGGATTACAAGGCTCAGTGGAGGAACAATTAGTACTAAATAGCCAGAAGCATGACACAATTTCCCATAGTTACAGTGCAAAATTAATTCCATTAAAAAGCAAACTCCTTTTCTGCAGTTGCAAATCTCCAGAGTTCCTGTATTCTACCCGGAATCTAATTTCATCATCCCACAATTAGTACTTTCTTTGCAATGAAAAAGGGACAGTATCCATACCTCACAAAGGAGACAAGCAAAAGAATGGCAAATCCCCCAATTCGTTATCAAAACATTTCACTCAACCAGCAGAACATCTTGAGGTAGAATTTTTGAAGGCCATCCCCTTTCCCTAATGTTTCTATCTCTGCAGAAGGCTGGGATTCAGAGGCTCTTACCCATCTTCTCGGAGATGATGTCTTCAGGCTGTGCACGCATGAACCACTCCACCCAAGCCCCATCATAAATGGCCACATCTGGCTTCCCACACAGATATGCTCCTAATGCCACGTGGCAAGCGGTGACTCCTGATCCACAAGTGGCCGCAAGAGGTTTAGAGAGGTCTACTTTCTTCTCCTGAAACAAGCTTCGGATAGTTTCTGGGCTCTTCTCCAAGCCTGCTTCAGTGAGGAATTCTGTGAAAGGAATGTTTGCAGAGCCAGGGATATGACCAGGTTCGATTCCTGGAGAAAGTTTGAAAAATAAAATACTATTAAAGTTCATTCAACAAAATTGCAAAATGAGGAGTGCAATTTAGAAATAATGTGCATACGTACACACACACATTCTGTATGAAGTCAACCTTGAAATCCTGCACATAGCAGTAAGTTTCATGTGGCTAATTTCTAAGTAGACATGTATAGAACAGTTCATACCAGTGTTTCTCAACCTTGGCAACTTTAAGATGTGTGGACTTCAATTCCCAGAATTCCCCAGCCAGCATGCTGGTTAGGGAATTCTGGGAGTTGAAGCCCATACATCTTAAAGTTGCCAAGTTTGAAAAACACTGGTTTATACCAATGGTAAGGAATGAATTTTCCCCACCCCCATATGCCCCAGTAAGCCAGAATCCCACAAAGGTGGAATTAACTGGTTTCACCCACCTGCTGGTACTATCAAGAAGAATATGGGGAGTGACTGTTCCCAGTTCTCTAACATGCAGAAAACTTTGTCTGATCCACATCTTCCCCCATTAGGGAAGTGCATCTAATGAAGTGGTAAAAATCAGGAGCCATGCTGTACCTTCTCCAATCTGAGAAGGGTTTTGACAATTTTTGGCAATTCTATCACCTTGTGCTTCATCCTTCACCTGTAAGGGGTGAAAGATGCAGCAAAGATGAAAATCAAATGCAGTTAGTATGATCCTAGGAATGAACAGCCCCATCCTTCCCTTTCAATAATATCCTTTTTAGGAGGAATGACTGGTGTATAAGCATCTCCTCTTGTTCCTTGACCTGGGTAGAGGGCAGAGGGAATGGCCTTGAAGGACAGAAGGAAGAGCCACTACCAAGGCAATAGTCAGATAAAAGGGGCCTGAGCCCTGGGCAAGAATTGAAATGAGTAAACGTCTTAGGCAAGCCCCTCTCTAGTTCACACAAAGATAAAGGAAGGGAGGAGGGAAGCACATTCAGACTTGCAAGATTCTGTTATTATAGCTTTACAGTAAAAGTAGTACTAGCTTACATGACATTGGTTTCCTAGTCCTTTCTACCTTGAAGAGCTGACAACTTGCAACTTCCCTTTTTGGGGTTTTAATCTCAGAGTTAAACCAGCCCAACAACACTCCCTTCCAAACCTAAAAAAGAGCCTTACCTTCTCGGGGCTCTGGTTCTATCCCAGCGAACCTACCAGCAGACCGGGCATCCACTACCTGGAACTGGCGTGACTCAATGTTCTCCTTAATCTGCTCGTAGGTCTTCACCATTGATTTATCCAGAGAGGCATGAAATTCTGCAGAAGTAGGATGACTCTTTCCAGAGCTGACTGGATACCCCTCTTTCATCCAGTTCTTCAGCCCACCATCTAGGACAGAAACCGCATCATGCCCAAAAATGCGGAACATCCACCAGACACGTGGAGCTGAGAACAGGCCCTGGTCACTTGCGTCATACACCACAACATGAGAATCACTGCCCACTCCTAGTTTGCCCACGTACTCTGCAAAATCTGTTGCACTGGGAAGCATATGATCATAAGGTGATGTGCGGTCACTGCAGTGATCAATGTCAAAGAAAGCAGCTCCAGGAATGTGACGTGCCTCAAACTCACTCTGGGGATTACGTTTCATTTTGGGGAGGTACCAAGAGGCATCCAAGAGCTTCACAGACGATCCGGTTTGAGGAGACTTGATAACTTCTGACACCCATTTCGCGGTCACCAATGCCCGGTAGAGAAGCTGCTGAGACATGGCGCTTACAGCTTGTTTGGGTTTAGATGTCACCTGGGATTTCCCTTGGCACTGGGGTGAAAGAAGACAACACAACAAATATGATCACTCTCACAACAAGAGGAAAGAACACCCAGGCATTATAACATGTAGGTGGTTATACATGAAACAGTAAGTTCAGCCAATTCTACAACTAACTTGAGATGTAACGTTCTTGCTCTAATAAATACAATACAATATGGCTTTGCTGGTAGCAAGAAAAAGATTTACCAGGGGGATGGAAATCTACTGCCAAATCTCCACCTATGCTAAAAAAAAGCCTCACCCCCACTGGTAGTATCTCACAAGTGATGTAGTCTGAAGCAGGGCATTCTGGGAGCTGTCATAGAAAACCACAGATGCTCAGGGTCCTTGCTCCCTCGAGATATGCTTCCCCAAATTATGCAAGTCCTGGCGCTGCCAATTTTCTCCCGTTATCATCAAAAGTAGGATGGAGGCGGAATTAGAGAAAGGCAAAACCCTGAGTGAGCAAGGGAATTTTTCTCCCCCACTCCTCCACTCTGGAATCCTTGGCCTAGTGAACAACAGTTGAGGAGAGATGCTGGTGGGCAGAGAAGAGGCAGGAGTAGATGAACAGGAGCTGCTACAAGCAAAAATAGAAATGTCTTTCCAGGCGTAAAAGGAGCATATGGCCCAGGAAACAGGAGACATCTTTACGCAAGATATGTGATTCTTTATGAAGAATGAATCTGTATTTACATTTTGCCAGAGAAAGCAAAAAGGTATAACAGCTACGGTGTTGAATTAGGACCAGGGAGGCACAGGCTCAAACCTGCCCTCCACCACGGAAGCTCACGGGTGACTTTGCCTGGTCATCCTTGCTCAGCCCAACCTGACAGGGTTGTTGTTGTGGGGAAAAACTCAGATGAGGGAACACAAGGTACACTGCCTTGAGCTCCTGGAAGAAAAGTAGGATATAGATCTATCAAATAAATAATAGATAGATATAATGTATCTAGTTTATTACAATTCGAAGAATGCTATGGTTAAGCAATGTTAACAAGGTCACTTGACAAGGTATAGCAGTGGCAACGTTTTCGCTTTTTTCCCAGGGGAAGGACAATAGATGTTTCTATACACCTTCAAAACATAAGGGATTTGCAGCCATTCACCAATCCACCAAACATCAACAGGATCATGTTAACAACATTCTGGGCAAGAAGACAGGAATATAATTAGCAACACAATTTAATTAGTGAATGTAAAACATCACAGCCATAATTTCCTCATAATTTCCTCACTTTTTTTCTGCATACAGTTAAAATGAACTCTAACAGAATACTGTAGCCATTCTTTTGGAAAAAGCTCCAGGAATCCTCAGCCCTCCACCTTACCATGGGTGAAACACTTGTATGATCCATGCAAAATGAAAAGGACCCCTACAGATACCTGACTTTCTCATTTTTTGGACTCATTCCTGAAAGGGATAATTAGATTGCCATGGGGTTTATTTTACTTAATTTAAATCCCATCCTTTTGTCACAGTAATGCTCAAGGTCTGTTCATCTCCACATTACCTTGTCCAAAACATCCATGAGGTCTATATTCAATAGCAAATAAACAAGAAAGCAAGAGTGATCAGGGTTTACAAGAACAAAGGGAGACTTGGAAGTTAGATCATCATAGAGAATGTGCAGGTCTTGACCTAAGCCATAATTTCTGTTAACAGCAGCTACTGGCTGGGCCTTCTCCATATTGACACCACATTTTTTGTTATTTCTCTTCTTGTTTATCTATCCTTTTTTAAAAAATGCACCTCATATTGTCATTCTTATTTTAATTGTCATGATTAAGTGCTATTTATAGGATTATAATGTTGCATTTAATTGCTTTTTACCATAAGCCACCTTGAACACTGATATGGAGATAGGGGGTTAATAAATGGGTAAAATAAGGAAATAAAAATAATTCCCATCCTGTGCACAGGAGAAAAAAGGATACTGTCCTTCCTTTTCTTTGTAAATTCTTGTAGTTCAAAAAGAAGCATGGTTGTTGTTCTTAATATCTGCTGTTTGATTAATTAGCTAAACGGGGGCTTCCCATGTTGCAGCCCTAGACAAGAGTCTGTCTGAAAAACATTTTCTTTGATCACAAAGCTTTTTGATCGTATCTGTGGCTATACTGTACAGAACTGGATTCTCACTGTTAAAGAGAGCAGGAAGATGCTGTGCAAATATTCAGAGGCACTCCATTTTGTTCAGAGCAGATTTGTTTCACTACCTCAAATTAGCACAGTTTCTTCAACAGGCAGGGATAAAGGACTCCCAAGGGGGGAAAGATTCCATCTCCCTTCCCAAAAAAAGCTCCTCAACATCGCCCCCCCCCAAAGAAACACCAAAGCCCCTGACTCCCCCAACTGAAGAATGTGGAAAGACGGCACCAGGCACCCAACTCCTGTATAACAAGCAATTTATTTCCTTCTCCAAGTAAAGACCATTCTTCTGAGGCCTGCCCAATCTGGCAACCCCAACAGTACAGCTCCCATCATCCTCAGCCAACTTCGTACACCATCGCAGAGAGAGTATTACATATCACCTCCTGCCAACAAGGATTTGGGAGTTATAACCCAACACCCAAAGGTTTCCAGGGCTGGCTAGGGAGGAGGGCAACGGGTTGGTAAATGCTGCTGCTGCCGCCGCCAGAAGAGCACCCACGCCCTGCCCCTGCCCTCACCCTTTCAGGAGGCAACTTGCTCGGGTGTCAGTGGCTTCTGGGCACGTGGGCGCGCGTGCATCTCTTGCTTTCTCCTTTCAGCCCCCACTCAGTCCGATCGACTCCCCCCCCCCCCACGCGTCCTCTCCCCTTACCTCGGCGCCTTCGGGTACCACGGATGGCTCGCTGGCTGCTGAATCTTCAAAGCGTGGCGCCCAAGCCGGCTCCCCTCCACCTACTTCTTCCTCCTTCCTTATTCTACCTCCAGGGTGGAGATAAGGACCACGTCCCACTTTGATATCCAGTGAAAGGAAGGCTCGACGGGGCGAACCAACTGGTGCAAAAAAAGGGGGGGGGAAGAATGATCAGAAAACCACTCACCCGAACATGGAGATCGGTCCCTCATCTGACTGGAACCACTGACGCCTTTCTTCTCTTATTCTCATGACATCTGACCAGCTACTTGCCCCTTGAGCCGCTCCCTTTGGAGAGGAACTAAACATCTGATTTGATTCCCCCCTACCAATCACTTCCTGGAATAACAGATTGCGGAGTCCAGAAGAAGACGTCGTGGAGCGCTTTCCTTCCGCGCGGGCAGTTTCTAGGCGAGGCGCGTTTCTTTGGACGCGTTCCGGTCAACGCCTCGCCCGAGTTTCCTTGCGGACTTGGGCTACGAAGGCAAACTCAAAGACGTCTCGTCTCCTCCGCCAGCCACGATATTTGAAAGCGAAACGGTGCCCTTGCACCGATTGCGAAAAGCTCAACTCCTCTCGAAAAAGTCTTTAGTCCTTCGCGCTCTCAGTAGTAAGAAGAAGGAAGAGTCCGGGGAAAGGGAGAGATGTTGCAGATAACCTTGCCCTGAAGAGGACCGGGCGAGATAATCTCGGCACTAATTACTCCCATACTTATCTGCTTTAGAGTCTTCATTCTGCCACAGACTTCCTTCATGACCTTGAGTCAATCATTTAACATCACTGTCCCCCCCAAAACCTCAATTCACCGTTAGCATCAATTTCCCCCAAAAACCTCAACTCACCCTTTATCCAAGATGGATCTCTTCTCCAACAGAGCTTTGTTATATCTGGGGACAATGGGAATCATAGTTCAACACATCTGAACTCCAGATCAGTGCAGGCTGCTGTATTCCCACAACCTCACAAAACTGTAGAACTTGATGGTCTTATACTGCAAGTCTCTCGTATTTATTTAAAAATGAAGCCCACCACCTCTGCTACCTCCTTCCCATAAGCGTGTCCAGGATAGGAGAATTATAGGTCTTATTTCAGAACCTGCAAAGTTTAAGACTCAACAGTATCTTGCTAGCTCCTTTCCTCTAATGATTTGGCTCCCTCTTATCAAACAAGCTGTGGAAAAATACATATGCAGTGCAGGGTTGCTATATCATAGCCATTCCTAAGTAGTCACACTGCTCCACTTACAAAGCTGGATGTATTTTGAAATACATGCAGCTGGATGTTTCAGGCTGGTACACCAGCTTCTCTTACAAAGTTTCCTCTTACGCACTTTGCCCTTTGGGACCCCACTTTCTTGCCTTACTGAGTTTCTCAGTGCTGGTTTCCTCTTTCAAGTTTGCCCTTTGCCCCACTTCTGACTGAGCCAGTTTACTTTTGCACAGTCACTGACTGTGAACATAATGAATGTCTCGTCTTGTTACAGCACATCCAGAAAAGCCTGCTGATGTTCTCACCCTCTGGTTCTTGTGTAAGAGTGGGAGGGAAATTAATAAAAAAAAAACCCTGGAAGGAGCTGCAATGGTTTTGCTTCCTCTAAACGTTTAATTGAGTTTCTCAAAACTGGCCAAGTACTGGAGGGAGGGAGAGATTTGGGGATTGGCAGCTGATTGTGGGTAAGCCTGTGCCAGTCCAAAGTGCAGACCTGAATAGAAATGAATGTGACTTAGGGTTCTTTCTCCGCCCTTTCTTAGTTGATTGGTTAGGTAACCAGACATTGGAGCCTGGGCTGAGAACCTCCCCTTTCTGTACATGCCATTCTTCTCTTTTGAATTCACTCATCTAAAAAGCTTTCCCTACCATGGTGCAGCAAGCATTATACAGAGCTCTGGTCTCCACCAAATGGCTAGCAGAAGCTGTCCGAGCCAAAAAGATCGGCCCCAAGTTGCGGGTCTTGGATGCTTCCTGGTATGAACCTGGAACAAGAGATGCCCATAAAGAATTCCAAGAACAGCATGTACCTGGTGCCTCTTTTTTTGATATTGAAGAATGCAAAGACAAGTCATCCCCTTATGAGCTGATGCTGCCCAGTGAGAAACACTTTGCCGATTACGTTGGCCACTTGGGTATTGGCAACGACACGCATGTAATTGTGTATGATGGAGACAACTTGGGCACCTTCTATGCACCACGGGCATGGTGGATGTTTCGAGTCTTTGGGCACCGAACTGTTTCAGTGCTGAATGGGGGGCTCAAAAACTGGGTGAAGGAGGGTCACCCAGTGACATCGGAGATCACCCGGCCAGAGCCATCTGCCTTTAAAGCCACCCTTAACAGGTCCCTCCTTAAGACCTATGAAGACATGGTGGAGAACATGGAATCCAAGCGGTTTCAGGTAGTGGATGCCAGATCTGAAGGGCGATTCCGAGGAACAGAACCTGAGCCAGGGAAGGAAGGTAGGAGTACATCCTGAGATAATTTCTGCCTTTACTTCTGATTTGGCCCATTTTCCATATTCTTTACCTGCTAATGATATTTCACTCTTTACATCCCTCTTGCATACTTTAGGGTTTCTTACTTGTGAGCAAACTCCATTGAACAAAGTGGAACACTTTCCAAATACACTTGCATAACATTTTAATATTAGGATGTCTAAGAAGAAATCTTTAGGCAGATCAAGAGGTCTCCAGAACTGGTACATGTAGACATACTACACCTGGTTAGAAAACTGGGTGATCTAAGAATTCACCTATTGGGAGAATTTTTACTGAGAGTTTCCTGGCCTTCTCCTTTTTCTTATATGGTAAGAAACATACCTACCTACCTACCTACACACACACACACACACACACACACACACACACACACACATGCATACCGGCAGAACAGAGGTTCCATTTTTGTGTGTTTGGGATTTCATATTTGTTACTGACAGGATTTGCTATTAACATTTGTTGGCATTCCTGTCTTCCAGACACGCTGTCTCAGAAACTCAGGACCCAGTTCAAAACAGATCTCCAGTAACTTGACATGTCTGCTGCTCTTTCCAAAATGTTATTTTTTTTAGAGTAAAAGGAATCTAATCGACTAGTCTTAGAGTTTTTAATATCTAAAAATCAGTCTTGCCAACAACTACCCAAGACATCCAGGACATTGTCTTACTTTATTAAATGGTCTTCCCCATTCCAATAATGTATAAGGGACTGTTGAACTATAACCTTTGATCACCCTGGACAAAGGGCAGGAGCCACAGCTGTGGAAACTGGTGAAAGGCATGAATACATGCATGTGTCAGAGGAAAATGCAGCCCACTGAAGTAGAATCCTGATTGATCAACTCCAAGTTAATGATTTTTCAGGTCAGCACACCCAGCAAGTACAGGATTTGCAAACAGAAAAATCACACAGATGAATTTCTTTTTCATCTGTTGGACTGTTTTTCAAATAAGTACTTTTCTGTAAGAAAATTGGGGGGGGGGGGGAGTTCAGATAGCTCCTTGCCTTATTTCAATAATTTAGGTCTATTATGACTCCTTGTTTCAGGATCTAGGATCAAGGGACTAATAAGCACTTACTGTTAAGTAAATGTTAGGTAGGGAAAATGGGTGGCTAGATCCCCACATGCAGACATTAAGAAGCCCCAGACAAAGAGAGTTTGGAAAGGACACACCAGCATCAAAAAATTGAAATACGGGCCCAAGATCTCTTTGCAAACATTACACAGCTAGACCAATCCCCATGATGTCAGTTAGCTCCAAACAGCAAGTTTCTTTGGAAAGCAACTGCCTTCTAAGTAGGTCAGAGCCATTAAAGAATGCTGGGGTGGAAGTAAAGCCTGATGTCTAATATGTCAGCCTTCACAATGATCTTTCTAGTTTGAGATCTTCCCATGGAACTTCAATATGGCACCACTGGTTCCTAGGGCAAGACTACACAAGTGACTGACATGGAATCGTCAGAGATGTATTAGCATAAAATTGGCAGAAAGGAATTTCACTCCATTCTATGAGATTATAGCCCTATGAGGATTGTGTATTCATCTGCCTAATAACAAGATCTTGTTGTTAAAGCAAAGGAATTTCCCTGTGGGGGTTCTAGTGAAGTAGCTAAGCGTCCAATAAGCTTTGCACAGCACATGTCTCAATGGACTAGTTTGTTGTCTTATTCGTGGAAGATTCAACATGAAGAGCACAATAGCAGGAGGAAGTTTTAAAACTGTAGGAATTTTTCAAGAAGTCAGCTTGGAAGGGCCATAACTTAGTATTTCATTGCATAGTCTTTTTGATCTCCTGGATCTCAAATTATTGGGATCTTAAGGCCATTGTTACATTATTTTCCCATATGTGCATTCTTACAATGAATGCAGGGAGGTGGCTACAAGGTATACGTATTTGTAAATTGAAAATAATGGTTTCTTTCCTGTGGCATTCACTAATATCAGGGAGATTTACCTAAAAGTATGTTGGCAAATACTTCTCACTACTTCCAAACTGAAAAGCTTCTTGTCTTCAGATTAGTTCTCTGATGGGATCTTAATATTGCATGGGAAACAAAGAAACATGAATTACACCTCATTTGATGTGAACAATCTGATGACATGAAGAAATAACAGTAAGGTTTACTCCGGTCTAGATAGATCACTGGTATGATGATGACACAGTATAAATATCTTTATCAGAACCTTGAATACAGCTCCCATCACCTCTGATATTTACCCTAGCTTTCTGGGATAAAGAGGAATCAGTATCATTCATTCATTCATTCATTCATTCATTCATTCATTCATTCATTCATTCATTCTATTTAGGCACCGCCTGACTCCAAACTCTATATTGTGGGTTACTCACAATATAGCAAAAAACAAGATAAAAACACAGTACAAAATAGAGAAACAAGATGGGATCTGGCCACTCAATAGAAAACATACAGAAACACATCCAACAAGGGGGAATGAATTAAGACGATTATTCTTTAAATTGTGATATGCCTATTTGAGGGTTTACCCTGTAGTTTTCATATATTTCCCACCTCAAAATAGCAGCAAAGTCTTCAGCAGTCCTGGTCAGCTGGGGGCTCTGAAGGCCACTGAAGAGACTTGAGGCTACATGAGGCTCTGGGCCACAGGTTGCCTGCTTCTAAATGAATGCTTAGTGCCTGTATATGTAGTATTCCAGCAAAGCTTATAAAACATAACTGTGCAAAGATTGCAACAAAGGTGATAATCTTATTTATTCTTATCTGTTAGTAAAATCCAGATAATATGCAGTAGATCGAATAAAGCTACAAGTCCTTCATGTGTGTATTTGGAAGTATGTTGAACTGAATGAGATTTATTTCCAAGTAAAGTTTCATAGGAATCATGGTGCTCATTTTTTACACTGAATAATGTCTATGTATGAGTGTGCATGTTTTTGTTTTTTAAAGAGGAGCCATGCTTACTACTGTTTCTTGCAGGTTCACATTAGGATGCTCTCATAGAGCAAGGCTGCTACAATGTCATGTTGTGACCGCAGAATCATGGGAGTTGACAAATGAGTCTTGGTAATGCCAAGCAAGCAGATGAAAACAAAGCTTTATCTGTAGAGGTGATCACCTATGGTTTGTTGCAGCCAGGTGGCTTTGTTAAGTTTGGTGGCAAGTAACATTATTTCCCAAATATGCTTCCAGTAATTTTTAAAATTCTGCTGAAATGGTCTTCCTTTTCCTTTTTTTTAATTTAATTTTTATTGAGAATTTTTCACAGAAATAAAATATAAACATAAAATAATATAGAGTAAGAGTAAAGAAAAACAAAGAAAAAAGAAAAATGCGAAGTAAGAAAATAAAGAGTAAAGAAAGATACAAAGAGAGGGAAAAAAGATATGTAAAGAAGCGACTACCAATCTTCTTTACAGCAGTTACAACAATCTTATCCTCATTCCTCCCTCATTAAAATTACATCCTAATTCTCTTCTTCCCATATTCAACCCTTTCCAATCAGCAAATCCATAAATCACCAGTTCATCTTTTTTCCATTTTCAGCAAAAAGTCCAAAAGAAGTTTCCAGTCTCTGATAAAAGTACTTGTATTATCCCTGATCAAACAAGGTCAATTTTGCCATTTCTGCCAAATCCATAATCTTTATAATCCATTCCTCCATTGTGGGTATTTCAGAATTTTTCCATCTTTGTGCATATAATAATCTTGCTGTGTTACCATATACAAAATCAGTCTTCCATGAGTCTCTTCTAATTGGCTATCCATAAGTCCCAATAAAAAAAGTTCTGGTTTCAGAAATTGTCTTCCTTTTCCAACCAACAGGAGAATTTGTCTTCTTTTCATGTGCTAATAGTACTATTACACCAGGGATAAAGACAAAATGGTCAGAAAGACAGTGAAATTGCAGCTCATCCCCTATTGGGAACCACTTCAAACATGCTGTAAGCCAAAATATGAATGGCCAAAACCTTATTACATGTACTGTATATCATATGACACAAGATTTGTTTAAATGATTTCTGTAACAAAATACTCAAGATAGCAGTTCCTTCAGCAATCCTTTTTCTTTATGTCAACCCATGTCAATGCAATCTGTGGCAACCAGATAATTATTTCAGAGAGAGTTCAGCAAGGTTGAATTTGCCATCAAGTTGGAGTTGACTCTTAGTGACCCTATAGATAGACCTCCGAGATGATTTGTCCACAAGCTAACCTTCATGCCTCCCAATAGCGTACCCTCCACTGTTATAATAAAATCCATCCACCTTGTTGCTGGTTGCCCTCTTCTCTTTCCTTCTACTTTTCCCATCATTATGGCTTTCTTAAACGAGGTGGGTCTTTGCATAATATATCCACAATATGATAATTTGAGCTTGGCCATTTGTGCTTCAAGTGAGAAATCTGGATTGATTTGTTCCATGATCCATTTGTTTGTTTTCTTGGCTATCCATGATATTCTCAAGAACCTTCTCCAACACCAAAAGCATCCTGCTTCTTCAAAGTCCAGCTTTCACTTCCATAGAGTATCACAGGGAAAAGCCATTGCCTACACAATTCTGATCTTTGTAGGTATAGACACGTAACAGCATCTGAATATTTTTTCTAAGGCCTTCATTGTTACCATAAAGTGCTAGATTGTAGCATATTCATTCATTGCTTGTTCCTTTATTGTTTATAAAGCTACCAATCTCAACCTAGTGACTTTGGGCAGTTAATAATACATAAAACAAAAATAGAACAATATAAAATCAATTCAGAAAGGACCTAGTGCATGCCCACCCTGCCAGATCTGGTGGCATGGGCAGAAACCATTGAGACAGATGATCCCAGAAGTAACCTGGCCATTTCCATGTAGGACTTTATAGATGACAAGCTAACAGATATTATTTGGTCATGACTGCATTGTACCCAAATACTGTGTCTGCAATTTTCTTCCTGACTGTTTCATGTCTTAAGCAGTAAACTATGATCTTTCAGCTGAAGGTTGTCCAATTCCAGTCTATTTCAATTTGCTGATGCCCCAGATGTCAATGTGTACATGTTTCATCTCATCTATTGTATTTAAATTATGGGAGTGTTTGTCATTGTGATTGTAATTAGGACATTGTATTTCATTTCATTATTGAATGCAAGATTGAATGTTCTTTAAATTTGGCTATTTTTTTTAATATTGTGGATTTTTCAGATTTATTTTATATATTTAAATGCAGTAAATTCTGGAACTGCGATTTATCAGAAACAGGCATTTTTAAAGCTGTTTTATTTTACATTTAACAATCACCCATATAACCAACATGGTATCTTACCTTTTGTTGAACTTTGTATCAGAAATAATTGATAACTTCAATTTTTTTCACTACAATAGTTACAGGAAGTCTCTCTGGATACTTTTTATGATTTGATTGATTACTCTTTCTCTTATTCCAGGGATAGAACCAGGTCACATTCCAGGTACCGCAAACATGCCTTTCTTCAACTTCTTGACTGAGGAAGGATTGGAGAAAAGCCAAGAAGAAATCCAGAGCATGTTCCAGGAGAAGAAAGTGGATCTCTCAAAGCCGCTGATCGCCACATGCCGCAAGGGGATTACAGCCTGCCATATTGCCTTGGCAGCATATCTGTGTGGTAAACCAGATGTGGCCATCTATGATGGATCCTGGTCAGAGTGGTTTCGTCGTGCCCCACCTGAGTACAAAATCTCTGAATGGAATCGCCATAAGGCATAATAACTCAATTTTCTGTGAAGCATAGTTCTTAATACTTTCCAAGAATGATGAAAAGGATAGGGAAATAGATGACGCTCCTAATCTTTTATAATTTTTCGCATTTTCTAATCCATGGTTGCTGCTTGATTTTGCCAACTGGTAATTAAATAAAATTGAATCTCAGGTCAAGTACCTTTTTCTTTCTGTGTCCTTTTTTTATTGTCCACAGCTAATAACAGAAGGGAACCTATCCACTGTTATTGTTATAAGTGTTAACATTTATATTATGCCTTTCCATTGTGTTCAGCATCCTGCTACAACATGCTGCCCTTTACATGTATTAGATTACAATTCTTAATGTCCCTAGACTATCCATTCAACAGCATGATAGTTGACAATGATGGGGATTATAATCCGTATCTGGAAGGTGCTAAACTGTGGAAAGCTAGCAAAAACTAAAACCTAATTTGAACCTTATGTTGACATAAATGAAGCAACAACTTTGTGTTTTAATAACAGTTTTAGAGACTACATGCAAAACTCAATCAAGCCCATAAGCTCATTGAAACAAATCATTTTAATGGGTTGAAACATTATCAGGAAAAGGATCAAGAGATTTCCTGAGAATGGATTCTAATTCCAGGTGGTCTTGGTACTGTTTCAAAGAAGGCTGTTTCCTGTGAATTCACACACCAAATTGCCAATAGTGGTAAGGTGCAAAGAATCCTTTTCTGAGTGACAAGTTCAGGGAGGAGGTTATGATGTTTGACATATTCTAGGCTCTGTCATTCAGCTTTAAAAATTATACCCAGGAGTTTGAGGCAAACCACAATTTACATCTTCAAAGTTGCTTTGCATGTTATAGGTTAAGGTAGCTTGTCCATATACCCTGGCACAGAACTTGTTAGTTTTGAAATCATTGAGCCTAACTACTAAATAATTGTGATGAGGTCAAGCTCCAAGTATATACCTTGTCACAGTGTAAACAGTTATATTCAATCCTCAGCAAACGTGTGAAGCTGAGGAGAAGCAGTTCGCTGATATTTCCACCATGTGTACTTACAATGCAACAAATCTGTACCAACCTATCAAACATTATAATATGACCTTTAATATTTATGAATTAAAGCTGTCTTTATTCCCATCTATTCATCATTCTTTCAATTTTCAATATTTGGGAATGAATTCTTTGCGATCAAAATAGCACCTGTCACATTCCTGGTGATACCCGAGATTTTTGAAAGTACACATACCACCCACACCCTAGTCACCTCCCACTTGGACTATTGTAACACGCTGGACATGGGGCTGCCCTTGAAAAGTATTCAGAAGCTTCAGTTGGTTCAAAATGCACAGTTCTGCACAAGTTCAGATTTGCACATGTGTCACTTCTTTTGTGAGAGCTGCATTGGTTGCCGATTTTCTTGTTTTTGGCTTTGTTATTGTTGTGAGCCACCCAGAGTTGTGTTTTACAAGATGGGTGGCCCTATAAGTCTTTAAAAAAACAAACAGGTCTTTGTGCAAAATCCTTTCAAATATTTGAAAACTGTTATCATAGCCAATCTCAGTCTTCTCAGGGCTAAACATTCTTTAATCCATAGGGAGGAGAGTCCATTCAGGTATGTTAAACATCCCTAGAGAGGAAAAGGAGGAGCATAGAATCAGGGCAGATGTTTGAAGGACAGGGTTGTTACAGGTATACCTTGTCCTCTTGGGCTCAAACCCTTTGCTTTTGCCTATTTGGCACTCCAAGCTATTTCTCCAGCCAGGTGCCAGCTATGAGTACCCAAAAGTGCATTCTTGGTATGGCAATTTTATCTTTCTTGGCTAGGCTGTCATCACCTGTTGTAGATGAGCAAGGTGGGGTGGGAGTTGTTCTCCTGGGCATAACAAAAAAAAAATTTCCTTCCTTCTGTCTATGATTATGTTGGGAAAATCTGAAGCCTGGCACATGCCAGTATATGGAATTCAAAATACTATTCCTCAACGACAGTAAAGTATCTTTAACTCACATAACAATGTTACATTCATTCAGACTTACTACTGGGAAGTGTTCCTACTGACAGCATTGAACTGAGTATGCATAGCCAAAAGTACAACCTAACCCAGTGTTTCTCAACCTTGGCAACTTGAAGATGTGTGGACTTCAACTCCCAGAATTTCAGGAGTTGAAGTCCACACATCTTCAAGCTGCCAAGGTTGAGAAACACTGATCTAACCCAACTGCCTTCTCTGTTCTTCTCCAACTGACTTTCCTCCATCAGCCCCCCTCCTGCCAAGAGACGGAATTTAATGATGATCAGCCATTAAAGATAGAACTCATTCCTCCTGTGCTATTTTCTTAATCAACATCACTTCTTGTCTCCAAACTACAGCAGTCTAACTGCCAAAAAGACAGGTAATTTCAGTATGAACTTATTTATTTTTCCTCAGCACGGTTATGGCAGGATTGGGGAGGAAGGTTTTTGTGCCTGACACAGCTGCCCTAATCCAACCCCGCCTGGCTACTTTAAAAAAAGCATGAGATCCAGTCATAGCTTCTTGTACAGCATCTAGATGAGTCCTCAGGAGTCAGTTAAGATGTGACATCCATGGAAACAAGAAGCTGAAGGAAGTTTTAAAATTGTAGTGAATTTGGAAAGTATTTTCCTTTTAATAGCATTTTCTCTACTTTTATTTAACTTAAATATTTTGATTTAATTAAATTTAATATTTAATTTTATTTATTTAAATATTTAAGTGTATGGGATGTCCAGGGAAGGGTAACACCTCTGATGGAGGGTCCTGCCATGCCCTTTCTAGGACTGCTCGTTCACCTTTGGTCCCCACCTGGTGCACAGCTCTCACCTGTGGCTCCAAGTAGCTGTAACATGTGCAGCAGCCACACCCTGCTAAACCATCTCGGCAGATGGGCCAAACCAGGTGAGGGTAGTTGATGGGTCTTTGACTGTCGGTGAGATAGGGGACTTGTCTATCCCAGCGTGTGAATGCTGGCCCTGGCAGATTGAGTGGAGGAGGCTGATCAACAGTCCAACAGGAAGCCCAGCAGGTGTTGTGGAATGTTAAGAGCATGACAAAACACTTAGATGTCCTGGTCGTCCACTGCAGCAGGAGAGGTCTCCAGCTGTAAAGGTTCTCTGTGCCACTGGATTAAGGTCCCCTATGCCGAAAGAGTGGGACTGCCTCTGTGCAACAGCAGCTCCACTTAAAACTCCATCATGCACAGGTTTCTATTGTGCAATTCATCTTCATCTACAACTCATCTGCAAATCATCTCAGTCCAAACCTAACTTTTTGAGCCCTGCAGCCATGGGGGAGTGGTGAAGTAACAGGTGGAGACGACCATTGGCAGTTGTAGTCACAAACCTGCACGTGGATGGCCCTTGGACCAGTGGTCGTTCATCTCAGTATCTGGGCAGCAGAGATGTCCAGCAGCATCCAGGGTGACTGGGCAGCCCTTCTAAGATAGCACTGCCCACCCTCACATGAGGGAGGGGGTTAGAAAAATTACCCGAAACATTGCCTGCCCCACAACATCTGGCTAGCTAACCACAGCTGGCAGATCATCTCCTTAGCAGTTGAGCGTCAAGAAAAACAAATCAAAGAAAATTCATTTTCAGAGCCTGGAAATTCTGCACTTTTCTGGATAGACACAAGGGGTCAAGGCCTGAAAGATGAACAGCACTCATAGCAGCTGAACTTTACTGTTATAGCATTGACATTGCTGCACTTAGTGAGACCAGGCTGGCAGACAACGGCTCATTACAGGAAGCAGCAAGTGGATTGGAAAGGGAAACCACAGACTGACAACCAGACTCATCAAGTAGGTTTTACAATCAAAACTGCTGTGCTGAAGAACATCTCTACTCTACCTACTGGAATAAATGAATGCATTATGAAGTTCTGTTTTCCACTCAGCAAGTCCCAGTATACCATCGCTGTCAACGCCTACGCATCAACTCTCATGAGTCTAGATGAAGACAAGGAAGGTTTCTACAAGAACCTGGACCAGATTATTCGAACAACCCCCACCAGCAACAAACTTGTTATTCCAGGTGACTTCAATGCTAGGATAGGCACAGACAGTGACAACTGGGATAGAGTCCTCGGGAGACATGGGGTGAGAAAACTAAATAGCAATGGCCTGCTGCTTCTGAGCAAATGTACCAAGCATGATCTGTGTATCACTAACACAATTTTCAGACTTGCAAACAAAACTACCTGGATGCATCCTAGGTCCAAACACTGGCACCTACTTGACTATGTCATAGTACATCAGCACAACCTTAAAGACGTCACCATCACCTGAGCCATGCGAGGTGTTGAGTGCTGGACAAATCACAGTCTGGACCAATCAGTCCTCAGCTTGCACATAGCCCCATTACATCGTAAGCAACCAAGGACTGTCAGAATGTCATTCAACATCAGCAGACTGCAGGACCCAGGCTAAGTCCAACGTTTCCAAGATGTACTTAACAGTGATACAACAGCTGCATTTGCCATTTCCAATGGAGTAAAACAGGGTTGTGTGCTAGCCACAGTCCTGTTCAATCTGTTCTTCACATGCATGTTGTCACATGCTATCCAGGGTCTGAAGGAGGTGTACATCAGGTACCAATTGGACGGCTCTCTCTTTGACCTTTGCCACTTGAATACACGGACAAAGTGCCTCCATACAGTCATCCAGGAAACCCTCTTTGCTGATGATTGTACACTCCTGGTGCACAAAGACAGTGATTTACAGTTGATGCTGAACAAATTCTCAAATGCTGCTATGCAGTTTGGCCTGACTATCAGCCTGAACAAGACTGAAGTACTTTACCAGCCTGTGCCAAATACCAACCCCATAGAACCAAAAATCACTGCTGATGACACCCAACTGACAAATGTAAATCACTTCAAATACTTGGGAAGCATCATCTCAGGCAATGGGTCTTTGAACAAAGAAATTGACTCCAGGATCAGCAAGGCCAGCCAGGCACTGGGGCAGCTGCATACGAGAGTGCTCAATCAACACAACATCCATATCTCCATAAAACTGAAAGACTACAGAGCTGTGGTTATCCTTCTCTCCTATACAGATGTGAGTCCTGGATTCTGTACTGAAGGCACCTCAAACAACTGGAGAAATTTCACATGCATGCTCTCCGCTCCATTCTTGGCATTCGTTGACGAGACTTGGATCACACCAAGGTCTTGGATCACATGGAATCCACCAGCATTGAGTCCCTGATTATCAGAGCCCAGATGCAGTAGGTGGGACACATCATCAGAATGGATGACCACCGTATGCCTTACCAGTTGCTCTAAAGTGTACTGGAGACTGGGAAGAAACCTCAAGGTTGTCCATGTAAGCACTACAAAGATGCTGTGAAACAAACCCTACGCCACTGTGACATCCTGCCAAGGGAACTAGAAGCTGTGGCTGCTGAGAGAACCCACTGGCAAACCCTGTGCTATGAAGCCTCCACCGGCTTTGAAGATAGGCTCCGCCAAAAACTGATAGAAAACCATGAGTGGTGTCACAGAATAACACTCACGATTGCTACAATAATGGACTTCCAGTGCTCCCATTGTGCTAGACTCTGCACAGATTTGAACTGCATGTCCACAGGTAAACTGCACAACAGTGTGTCTTCTTCAAACCTGAAGGACTACCATGTTTAACTTAAATTGCTTATTAGCACACATTGCTCAATGAGGTGGTGGCTATAGTTGTTAGCTGATCTCCAAAAGCTAAGTATATTTGAACCTGATTAGTGCTTGGATGGGTGATTACCAGGAAATCTCAGGACAGTAAGCTATATCAGGAAATTGAAAAAACATTTTGGAAGAAAGCAATGGAAAGCTACTTTTAGATTACTGTCAAAAAACTACATGGATATGTCTATGTAGTCATTGAATTGAGCTCTCCTCAAAACTACTCAAGACAAACGCTCTTTCCTCTGAGAAATGTATTTGTATGAAATTTGGTATTCAAAATACTTTTTTTCTTTTTTTCAAATAACCATTCTTATATTGTGGCAGTAGCTGGAAAACTAGAGCTCAGACCCTCTTGATAGGCAAACTTCTCTTCAGCTGCTGAACATCTCTCTCAGCGGGGTACTTCTGTTTACTTGGGTCCCCATAGCAACTCTAGATCACAGATGGGAACGTTTGTTTCTTAGCAACCATCCTTGGTAACTAGACATAGTTCCACTTCTTTGTCTCCCTAGACTTGGGAAGGACCTGTCTGATTCATGAGAACTCCACTGGCACCTCAGTTGAAACCATGGCAGAGGTGAGATACATGTTTGTGAGGAGGGCTTAACTTCTGTGCATCTCAGAGACAAAAGTAACCCCTCCCAGCCAGGCAGTTACACACAAAGAAAGGTGCTGATGCCCTATGACCTACACAAAGGCTCTTGGTTTTTAGGCCCAAGTCACTGCACTGAGCCTTGCTGTGCTCTTGCTGCCAGTCCAGGCCACATGTGGCAGGCATGTGGGGCTCTCCTTGGCCACCTCTGGCAACTGATTTGGGGCCACATCTGGTTGGCAACCCTGGGACATGCCTGGCATGTATATAGCTCATTTATAATCATAATTGTGCTTTTCCCAGCCAGAGGTTTTGTGAACCTGGCCAGGCATCTGTACCAGCCTAAAAAGACCAGTGGCTTGTTTCAGGGTCAGAGGGGCCTTGAGGAAATTAGTCCCTCCCTTGAGTACCAACAGAAGCCAGAGATGGCTAGCCCCTTCCTCCAGTATGTACACGAGCCTGAGGAGATTAGCCCTGTGCTCCGATACCTACAACATCCCGAAGAGTTTACTGCCTTGTACCAACCACCACCACAGTCTGAGGCAGAGGTTGATGCTGCATGCCAGCAGTCAAAGGAAATTAGTCCTGTGCTCCAGTATCTACAACAGCTGGAGGAAATTGGCAGCAACCTCCTCCAACGGGACAGCTGCCTCATATCTTCCTGCCCAAGAATTGTCAACAAAGTGGAGACTATGACTCAGGTGAAATACATGGGGACTGGCCAAGGCTATCTTTGCAACTTTTTCCTTGAGTGGTGACTTGGAGACAAGGAAATAAGGGGAGGTAATAAAGATCCACATTCAGCAAAGATCCATGAATTAAATCCAAAGAGTCTCAGTTTTATCTTGCCAATATATCTGTGCAAGTGGAATTGAATTGAACCAATTTCAGGATTGAAATTTTAATGGGTAATTTTGTCAGTCCTGAAAAGTCTTCCCAGCATTGTGTATGGTGCTATACTTAGCTCATGTTTATTACTCCAGCATAACACGATGAGCTTCAGTAAGTCTGGGGGTGAAATTATCCTGAAGTTAGTTCAGTAAGCATTGCTTAAAGTAAAAAAAAAAAAGTCTACTGAACTATTTTAATGCAATATGTATATTAAGTCAAGTGCAAGGGTAAAACTCATAAGGTCAGGAGGTGAAGTTCTAATTTGCAGAACTTATTGTCATGATTATGAAGGTAATAATTAAGAGGCTGGGAATTGTGGTAAGTCATTTTTGACCCAGCTATGCCATTTAGACAATTAAGGTGTACTTCTTTCTTAAAATGTTTGAATTTGTATGCTACTTCAGTCACCAGAGTAACTCTAGAAATCATACATATGAGAGTTGGAATTGCTGAATCATTTGATCATCTTATTAACTCTCTCCTGCCTGCTCTTCTCGGCTTTATACTTTCTCTGTCATAGCCCCTTATAACTGGAACTCTAAATATTTGACAGATCTGTCCTTTGTCTTGAGAGGATCTGTCCTTTGTCTTAAGAAGGTTTTTTTTTTTAAATCTATTCTTGTTCAAAGCATTCTATTTCTATTTCTATTCCTGAATTAAAATCCTTCTTCCAGAGTAGGTTTTTATCACACAGTTGTCCTGCTTTATGAGTAAAGCAGTTCTACCTCTGGTCCAGATGAAAATATCTTCTATTTATTTCTCTTTTCTTATTTCCTTTTAAATCTAAATTCCTTTTATATCATGCTTATATTACTTTTGCTATTCCCTATGGACAGGAACTTATCCAACTTTATATAGTGCCTGGAACATAAAACACAATTTTATAAGTAATATACAACTCTCTCCTTTTTGAGACCAACATATTAGATTGGGAAGGTTTGCTGGGTATAACTTTGGAGCAATAAAGTTAATTCTTGCTCACATTTTCAAAAATCTTCTAAACAGGCTGAAGTGCTGTATACATATCATTTTGAAAAAGAAGTTTAGGGATGAGCTTCTCATTCAATAGCCCATCAACCCAGGAGGGCTTTTGCACAGCTTCGGGTTGTGCACCAGTTACGCCCTTTCCTGGATCAGGATGCCCTGCGAACAGTCACTCATGCCCTTGTTATCTCCCAGATAGACTACTGCAATGCGCTCTACATGGGGCTACCCTTGAAGAGTATCCGGAAGCTTCAGCTGGTCCAGAATGCGGCTGCACGAGCAATTTTTGGGGCCCGAAGAAGGACCCATATAACACCTTTGCTCCGTGAGCTGCATTGGGTACCGGTTTGCTTCTGGGTCCAATTCAAGGTGTTGGTTATCACCTTTAAAGCCCTACATGGCATGGGGCCAGGTTACCTGGAGGACCGCCTCACCCCCACGATTTCAACCCGTCCCACCCGATCTCACAGAGAGGGCATGCTCCGGATCCCCGCAGCAAAAGAACTTCGACTAGCGGGGTCCAGAAGGTGGGCCTTCTCTGCTGTAGCCCCCGCCCTTTGGAACATCTTGCCCCCGGGGGTGAGACAGGCCTCCTCACTCCAGGCCTTTCGGAGGGATTTGAAGACCTGGCTCTGCCATCTGGCCTGGGGCAGGGAGGGAGGATACTAGAAATGGGGTTGGCTGGCCCCTTAGCGGCCTGGTGTGGCCTCTATCAGCCTCTTGGATCTTTTAGCCTTTTATCTTTATCTTTATTTTTGTAAATTCTGCTTTTTATAACTTTTATAACTTTTAAACTTTTTATAATTTTAATTATGTATTTTTGATTTTAGTTGTTGTAAGCCACCCAGAGTCCCCCGTTGTGGGGAGATGGGCAGGGACAAGTTAAATAAATAAATAAAATAAATAAATAAAATCCAGATTCCTATCACCCCTACTCTCATTTTCTGCAATAACCTTCATGTTATGTGCTGGTAGATGCTTTGCAAGAGCACATTTACTTCTTCCTCACTCATCTATTCTTCCAACCTCTTTCCTAATACTCTTTTTCAGGACAACTGGCTTATTTCTACTTCGAAATCTTAACCAACAGAACTAGTTAGTGGGTACCACAATCTGGCTTGACTCCTCATGACTGCATGAACAAATGCTTGCACTCATCACTGCATGAACAAATGCTTGCGCTGTCCCGTAAGGATTAGATCTATGACTTGGGGATTCTCATGGACTCAAAACTCTTGCTTGAACAATAGATGGAAGCCATTGCAAGAGGAGTCTTTGCCCAGATTTGGTTGGTGTGCCAGTTGCAGCCCATTTTGGACTAGAACATTCTTGCAACTGTGACTCATGCTCTTAACATCTTGCGTACTCTACTGTAATGCACTCTACATGGGGTTAACCTTAAAGACTATGCAGCTGCTAGTAGAGGGGAACCATTTTAATAGCAAAATACCTCTGTAATGGTTATGGTATAGGTTGCAAATGAGTTTCTGAATCAAATTCCAAGAGCTGGTGTTAATCTTTAGATGGCTCAGTTCACATTTATTTTTTCTGACTGGAATCTGCCCAAGCTGCACATTCATCCTGGGGGAGGGACACTTAGGGTCCCCACTTTATGAGAGATCAAGGGAATAAGAGCCCAGAGGCAGGCCTCCTCAGTGGTGCCCCCCAACATTACTTACTCTCTGAAGTTGTTTTTGGCCTTTTGGCCATTCAATGTTCTGGCAGGTGTTCAAGTACTAACAGAACAGTTACTTTTTTGTCTTGGTTGGATATTAATTCTGGCTTTACAGTTTTCAATTAATGGGATAATATGGATTTTACTTGGGGGTTGGGGCATGTTTCAATTCTGATTTTTTTCCTTTTTTGGCCTTTTGTGGTAGTTGTTGTTATAATGTGCCTGGAATCTTTATGAATAGGAGATAGATATATACCATATCTGTTTTAATGTTCAGCCCTCCTTACCCCCCCCCTTCCAAAAAATAATAAGTTGAAAATGTTGGCATTGGCCATGCAGTGGCATAATTGCAGCAGTTCCTCCCCCACCCCCATCCTCCGAAACTCTTGAAATAATGGTTTTTAAAAGGGAGGCAACTGTAGAAAGCTTGTCAGCCTTACTTCATGACAAGGTTTCCTTCAGTTCATCATCTATAAGCCATAGGAATGCATTTTCTACCCACTGCTTTGACTAGTTTACTTGGAACACTAAAAGAGATTACATATTAAAGTGTGTTTCTTTTATTTAATCATAAATACAGTGTATTCAGTGTACTTAGTAATACCTTTAAAATTACATAAAAGCACCCTATAGTATAAAATGCAGCAGTGGTTGCATCCAATAAAATTTAATGTTCAAATGTCTATAGAAAATCAGGCAATATATTAAGAGTGAATTACAGATTTCATTGATTCTAATTTTTATTAAACCATGATTTTGCTATTTAGGGTTAAACAAACCATGCACATTCTCAGATCCTTATCTGTGCTGCAACTTACAAGTATTTTACATGTAAATAATCCATACCTTTTTTTTTCCTTGGTGGGGGGGTAACAGGTGCCCATGGACACGGCCTTCCCAATGCCTGCCAGCACATATCATGTAACCAGAATGGCCTATTGTCCAACAGGTAGGAAATTTAATTGATGGGAAACTTCTATTTTCTCTACTGGTTAGTGAAGACTGATATAGATCCCTACTATGAGCTATTTGCTAATGTCTGATCAATCTTTTGTCAAACTAAGGAAAAGCAAAAGAAGTGGCCATCACACCAACCTACCACAACCTCCAGACATGTTGGATTGTAATTGTCAGAATTTCTTGCCTACCCATGCAGGAATTCTGGAAGTTATGTTCCCATAAATCTGGAGGATGGCTGACTTCAAATTACTAGTTCAAGCCTGGCAGGTGTCCCTGCAAATTCATCCTTTGGCCAAGGCTAGATGGTGATGTTTAGAAGGGTCTCAGACTCAAGGCTCCTTGAAGACTTGGGTCCAATTTAAATTGTGACATTTTGATAAGTTTGCATCTTATAGGCTTGTCCTTGCATCTTATAAACATGACCTTACAGTACAACCTGAGTGTGTTTGCTGTGCACAGCTGTCTGCTGATAAAGCCATGCATGTGAAGCCACCAATCACCATGTAGCAGGCTTGGGATTTTTTTCCTCCATGGTGCCACAACCTATATAAATGTTTGTGCAGTAGATCCTGGGATGTACCTTCAATGTCTTTGGGGAGACCAGTCATCTCATTGATCTTCCTTCATTAAAGGAAAAAGGAAAATGGCTATGGGAGTTGGGGGTCTGGTGAACTTCATAGCCATGGGGCTTCTCCATGGGGTGGAGAAGAATCGGTTCCACAAGACACTACCAGAAGAAACTGAAGCCTTGATATTCACCAATATGGAACATTTCATTTTAGATGAACTTAAGTGCTAATATGAGAGGGGGAAAAAACTCTCTTTATTGACTTTTTCAAAATCACGCATGACTTTACTATTCCTCCATCATTTCTCACCTTGCCCCCTTTTTTTTTCAAGGTAAAAAGCCTAAATGGTGTACTCTTTCTTCATATAATCTTCACTCCATCATTTCAGCTCACTGTTTTTTGTTCGGTCAGTTTTGGGGTTTTGTGCCTTTCAGAGTTCTATAATATATTTCTTTCAGTTATGGTGATCATAAATATTAATAGTGCTCAAGTCTGATTTTACTATAGATTTATATAAGGACATTATACCATATTGGCAGTTTTACTTTCAGTTGTCATCCAAGCGATTCCTGTGAAGGGGCCCCATGAGAGAAAACTACATCTTTATTTTGCTTTGTTTTGCAGAACCTTTTGCATAATCCATAAAAAGTGGACTATGCAAATCCCCAAAGTACATCTCTGGAAGATCCTTGATGGCTGAACATCATACACAAATAGGGCATTATTTAAATGATGCTTTTGTTTATTACTCTGTATGTCACCTAACAGATGTACTATTGAACATCTTTTCAGAAAAAAAATCAGAAAAAGAAGGCAGTAACGTTTCTCTAGCCTGTGTTGTAGACTGCAACTTTAATACTCTTCAGTTACTACAATGATAGATGTAATAACTTGGGAATTGTCATCCAACCCACCTAGAAAGGAGTCAGATGGGAAAAGCTAGAACGTAAAGTGATAGTTGGGAGAGAATACTGGAAAATTGAGATGGGAGGAATAGAAGTAAGTATCAGAGAAAAGGGCACGACTAGCAGGTTGGGAAGCTGTCACCTGGACTTACTTCTGATATGCAAATACCTCCAATATTTTATTTTCTGTCTTCCAGAAAAACCTGCATATAGAAACAAGGAGCAGGTCACATATAACATGGCTGGGGTGCCATCCAACAAAACACCTCCCTCAAGGAGCTCCAGTAAAAATTCTTGGGACATCTCCAAGAGTTCGGAAGAGGGTAAAATAAGATATGAATCCCAAGTTATCCGTCAAGGATCTCCTTCCACCCAGCACTTCCCAGCAAAAAACCATAGTAGACAGAACCACAATTCTAAAACTCCCTCTGTCCAATATATTCACCACGGATCATCTAAAACATCTGTTGGGAGAAGGGACAGCTTAGACAGCACAACCTGTATGGGAAATCACCAGAAGGGAAGGCCTACAAGTTCCCAAGAATTTGCCAAGCCTATCCAAGGAAAAGCAGAAGCCAACTTGTTTAATTCAGAGGAATCAGCAGGCAGACTGTATCCATCTGTAGGCACTGAGTTGCTCAGCTCCCCACGAAAAAGTATAAAGAGCAGCTGTGAAGACATCAAAGAAGCCAAGACTGCTTTGAGTGCCAAAGACTCCTTGGCATCAAATACACAAGATGTTAAAGCGGAAGGGAAGCCCCTTCAGGAAAAGAAAAGCAGTCTAGTGCCTGCCAATATCAAAGCCAAATATGGTACCACAGTAGTGGAGAAGCTGATATCAGAGGAGCAGGTAAACAAAATCATTACAATTGGGAGGCGTGATGATTAATAGCACCTGTACCTGGTGTCCTCTAGAGGTTTTGGATTTCAACTCACACACTGCTCACATGGAGGAAGCCTCTAAGAGCACCAAAATCTTGTGTCATCTAAAGAGTAATAATTCTACTATCACACAAGTTTTCATGAATCACTGTCCATCATCAGATGCATAAAATATAGTGCATATAATGGGGTATCATATATATGCACGCAGCTGTTGGCAAGGGTAGGAGAAAAGAGGGAGAAGAAAATGGTGAAAGAAGAGTTAAAAGTCAAAGTTAGCTATCAACAGTGATAAACAGCTATAAACAAAGCAATGGTTAAATGTGATGCAGACATTCTTGCACTGAACATGGTTAGTATACATGTAAAGTGTGTTAATCTGAGAGAGAACTTTGGAACATTCCATTTCCTTCCTGACCATGCTAAACCTTCTCAGGACCATGCTGTTTGGGGGTGGCGTGCTTGCTGGTTTTGGGATCTCTAGAATTAAATCCTATGAACTGGAAGGGATTTGGAGCACAGTACAGCCCCCACCTGGCTTGTTTCATCCAAAAGGCAGTTCAGAAACCCCCAAACAGTTTCCAGTTTGGAGGATTTACTTTTGGAAACTCCCAAACTGGACCATAGAACTGCATGGTTCAGAAAAAGGTTGATACACTCCTGAGGCTTTAAAAGTTCAAAAATCACACCTGAAATTAGGCTATGACACTTGTTATGTTAGACCAGAAAATATTTACAGAAAAAGGAATAAAAGACAGCCAAGTGATTCTATATTTTATACATCATATCTCTTTGCAAGTCTGATTTCAAGATTCACATGCATTACATTCTATTTATAATAATATCACTGTAGTTTGCATGTTAGATAAAATATATGCTTTAACTTTTTTAAACTACAGCTTAGAAATCTGCCTTTAGGAACACATTCTCCAGTTAGGGCAGTCTTCCTGGTGTCTTCCAAATATGTTGACCTATACTTTCCATCATCTCCAACTAGTTTAACTACTGGTATCAAACTAAGAAAGATTATGTTTAACTTTTTTATTTTTATTTTCACCTGGAAAATAATGATTACTTCAGTGACGCTTATCTGAACAAGACCTCTTGAATTTTATAGGAATGTCTTCTGAGGAGACATGTGTAATATTATGTTCTAAGGAATTTGTGTGACTACAGCATAGTGCTAAATATTAGTTGAATAATTAACCAGAGTTGAAAAGCAAGACCTCATTTACATGATGAGCAATATGGTTTAAAGAAATGTATATACCTCTCCAGTTATATAATTGAAAAGACACAAGGCCAATGTCACATATATTTATTGATTTGTTAAATCTATATGTCACCAAATCTTGCAATTCACAGTGCTTTACAGCAAAGCACAAAAATACATAATAAAATATAGAATGAATAAATAAATATAGGCAAAACAGTTCAATAAAAGCATATCCATTTCAGATCACAGCAATCATAGAATCCCACCAATATCAAGAGCCATTTGCTCTCAAAAGCCCTCCAAAGAAGTTCAAATTGCTTTAAGAGCTCAGTTTTAATCGTTTTATGAAACAATGTCCAATTTGGCAGCAGTCGAGCTTCCATAGGGTGGCTATTCCATAAGGAAAGGGCCATCACAGAGAAGCACCAGCCCTAGGCCTTCACCAACCTAACTTTTCACACACTAAGGATAAGATTCCCAGCTGGGATGAATGCACGAAATGGGATACTTGTATCTGGAGAAGGTGGCCCTATTGGAGCAGAGTCATGTAGGGCTTTAAAGATAACAAGCAATATCTTGTACCCTGAAATCTATTGATAGCCAATGAAGTCACCACAATATACGGTAGTGTATATACATGCCAGCTCTGATTTATCATTTGAGTAAAGTTGACTTTTGTTTATTGTTCTTGATTTTTAAGGGGAAAAACCCATAAAAATATACTGCTGTCCAAATAGTGGTTATGATCTTTTTATTGACTCAAATCCAAAACACGAAAAGCCTGCTTCTGGCCAAATTTGATTTATTAATTATCTGAGGAGTGGAAGGTGCCACTAGTGCTCCAGGTAGGCTGAAATGTATGTGGTGATGGCAAGGACCTTGGGACGCAAAGTAGAGACTAAAAGTATCATTTCGCATATGTATATTCCAGGCACGACGTGCTCTTTGTGAAGCTGGACTGATCCAAGGACAGAAAAGACTCAGTGACTGGCCTTTCAAACCCCTTGAGAATCCCATGGCAGCTTCACCTTATGCTGATTATTATGAACTGGGTTATAATCTGAGATCCAACATTTTCCAAGGTGGGTTAGACAGATCTCCATGCTTCCTATTTTGGCCATAACACCAGCTTGATTTGGTGTTGGTACTTTAAGGGATCTTTTCTCCTTAGGAGAAATTATTCTCACAAGCTAACAGTTGTTTTGTTTTTAATGTTTCTGCTTGTAGGATCAAACTGTCACCTTCAATGTAGTCTGGGAGTTAGTAACACAGTACCCTGCAGACTTCTGTTAGTGCCATCCACTGCATCAGTGGCAAGGGACAATGGGCACCATTATCCAAAACATTAAAGCTGCCTTTCCTTTCTGTAGTTTGAATAATCTGCAGATGACCACATCAAAAAGTATTTCCCCCAACAAAAGATTTGAACCCAACACCAAATTATAGTCTGTATCAGTTATAGAAACCTGTCACTGTTTAAAATCTCTGACATCACTAACCTTTTCCTGTCTGTCCTCATCTCTGTCCATTCCTTTGATTCAGCGCAAAAATGACTATAGCAGAAATGAATATTTTTCAAATATTCTTTCTGTAGGAGGACCATTAGAAACCAAAAGCTTGATGAAGGATTCTTATACTCCAGATGTAATAAAGAGGGCTGTGCGGGACCCCAAACGTTGGCATGGAAGGAAGACTGATGATCTAGGTAAGGAGGCCTAGGAACCACAAGGGAAAACTAGAAGGAGATGTGTTTAGCTTATCCTACAGTCAATGTTATGGAGGGATTATGTATAAATCCTCAGTATTATTACAATCTAAACATTTAGATTTCATCCAGTTCCTAGCTTACAAACTTCAAACTATATGCCCAGGAACAGATTTAAAATCATTTCTGTGAACTTCTCTACAGTATTTCCTTTCAATGATTCTAACATAATTTCACTACAGTGTCTGTCCTTTTATAATTTTGCAGTTCCTTTTTCATTAGTGGCTCTTTTCCAGCCTCTCCAAAAAGTTAAGGTTGTGGAGCTCAGTAAAAAATCCAGTCTCTGTTAAAAGTCCAGCCCAGCAATGATTCTGAATCAGCACAGGTTTTTTTTTAGATTAAAAGAATTCTGTAGAAAATTTCATAACTTCTTGAATTTGTAGCTTGTCCGACAACTTTTTATTATCATTTTTGATGGTGATGATGAAGATTGCTGCTGCTGTTATTTTGTATCTCAACAGGGAGATGGTTCCAGAAAAATGCCCTAAATCTTAACCTGCAGAAAGCTTTGGAGCAAAAATATGGGGAGAAGAACAAAGGCGGCAAATCCTAAAAAGGCGTAAGAGAGGCATATGAGCCCTTGGTGAAAGTTATCTGCCTCTCCCTAGCAGTGAAATAAATCTCATTGCAGTCTCTGTCCTTCTGTGTACTTATCTATATTGATAAAGCTACAAGTAAGTTCATTCAGATGAATGGGGAAAATCTGTTTGCCCTGCAACTGACACTTTATAGAGACTTGATCACACAAGTCAGCATATAAAGTTTTCAAAATGCAGAATTACATAACTATTTGCTAATTTCAAGAGGCAACCAGAGGTATTGCTCATGGGTCCAGTTTAAAGGTAACTCTTAATTAGTCATGAAACAGATGAAAGCTTTGTAAAAATGTTATGCAGAAGATATAGGCTTCTTTTTAATTGCATGTAAAAATTCATAAAAAGGATTGGATAATTCTGGGGTAGTTGATACATTTGTTTGACCTATTCAAAGGCACCTTCCTACATAACAGTCCAAACACATGCTGATATCTGCATAGGAAAGTCCAACTTTTACTGGTAGATATGGAATTAATATGAAAACAAAGCATTAATGCCAAAAATATTGCCTTTGCAATAAGGTTTTCCATAGTGAAGCATTTTTTTTTTCAGGGTAAAGTTTTCATTAACAAAATTCATTGTACAAGGCAATAATTATTGATTTCTGCCCAGCAGGCTAGATTAGAACCGTTTCTCTTCTAATAAGAGTTGTATTGTTGAAAAGAAAAGAGGCCATTATGAAAGAAATCCAGCAACTGCTATGTATCAAAAGCAAATCATATTTATGGCTATGTAAAAGTTAATACTTGCACTTCTTTCTCCTGCCTCATCTATGCAGTAGGTCGGATGGCCCTCCCTGGTTTCCTTCTCTCTCTGGCTTTGGCAGTGGACATAGTTGATATCAGCTTGTTTTCTTCTGATTAGGTGAAAAACAACCCTCACATAGCACAAAAGAGAGCGAGATTATGTATTCAAGAGCTAGAGAGCTTTTACTGAGGCACACGTTTTCACAGATCTTGGCACACCTGAGAGGTGACCTGTAGCTTGCTGTCGAGAGATTTTGTCTCCCAAGGGGATTTGGTGACTTTTGGAAAGTTTTCTGGAGACTGGTGTCCCACAGGTGCTTCTTCACCCTTACTGTCTTCCTTGGTGGGCTTGGAGCCAGGAAAGAAGCAGTATTCACCCTCTTGGTATAAGAAAACTGGACTTCTGCTGCCAAGACTGAATATAAGAATTTCCTGCTTAGGCTTCTCCACGGCAAAAGCAAGTCCGTCCTTTGACACAGAACCTAAGGTAGCAGAAAAGTTCATAACATAGTCATTAGATTCTTCCTGGGATATTGCTGAGAGGTCACCAATACCTTTATCCATAACTGGGAGGACCGGTTTTGACATCTTCTGGCATAACTCTGAATTTGAGAGATTTTCAATAGTTTTGGGCAACTCTGCAGCAATTGTTGCTGTATTAGCGCAAGGAAGCATCCCTTCCTCTGAGGTCAACACAGGTAATGGCAATAAACATCCCTTTTCTTTGCTTATTGATAGATCTACTGTGGCAATGTAGTCTAATGGCAAATTTTGACTGTGGCTATTTGAGCTGGAAAGACACGTTGGCCTCCATTCTTCAGTTTCCCCTTTCTCCAACTGTCCACTCGTCTCCTGGGTTTGAGATGCTTCTTGTCCTGTAGGAAACAGAAGCTTCTCTTCCATCTGCTGATGGACATTAGACAAAGTATTTTCATTTTTCCCTACTGGCTGTTGCTGAAGAGACAAAGGTGGCAATCCCATATACTGCAGAGACTCTGATGTTTCCTTTGTTTCTGAAGGAGTAACTTTCAAATCTTGCTGAACAGTAGGTACGAAGGACTCTGAAGAGGAATATATGTATGGGCCATTAAAATCAAATGCTTGTGCTTTGGGACTAGTACAAATCTGGCCTGTATTGGCTTTGTTGAGAGGATCTATCTTTTTCATATTCTGAGACCACACCAAATGTATCTTCTTTGACCCATCTTCAATAGCTGATGACCCACCAATCAGTAATTCCCTGCAAACAAAGAAAGTAAGCAAAGAAGGATTATCATCCATTTATAGAGACTCCCACAGAACACACCAAGGCTTGGATGAGGAAAAAGAAATGACAGGTGGTACTATGCAAATGTATGAAAAATGTCTTTGGGAGGAAGAACTAAATGGTATTTTGTGTTTAATACTGTGCCAAACTCTTCCAGTTTCCTGGAAGTTCTTTTTTCCTTGTAAAAGAAGTTTTTGTATTTCTACCTCATTCACAGGATGCTTTAGAGCAGTGTTATTCAAACTTGGCAGTTTTAAGATGTATGGACTTCAGCTCCCAAAATTCCCTGGTCAGCTGTTGCCAAGCTTGAAAAATTCTGCTTTCAAGTTTCTTTTGATGGCACATGCCTGAATCTACCGTATCACTATGAGTTGAGGAGGTGGGTACTATCAGTTTTTTGTTACTTATCTCTCTATTACTCTACAGCAGTGTTTCTCAACCTTAGCAACTTTAAGATAGATGGACTTCAACTCCCAGAATTCCCCAGCTGGGGAATTCTGGGAGTTGAAGTCCACATATCCTAAAGTTGCCAAGGTTGAGAAACACTGCTGTACAGCAAGGCTGTGCAAGTTCCAATGGCTTGGCAGTCATGCTGGGCTTTGTGGGGAGGAGCACACCAATTTGAGCAGGGGGTAAGTTGGGGTTCTTAAAAGGAAAAACTTTGCCCCTCAAATGTCCTTAAACTTTCTCAAAGTGAAAAAAAAAACAAGTCAAAAGAGATGAAGGACTCTAGAAGCCATCCCAGGGCATTCATGATCCATATGCAGGCCATACTTTTTTCACCCTATCCTAGAACTTCCCTGGATGCCCATTCTTACTGACCTGAAAAGGCCTCCTAGGATAAGTTTCTTCTTCATGTATTTCTTGAGATTGAATTAAAGTGTGAGAAGCCAGGCCAAGTGCAGATGGACAGAAGCAGGCAGGATATTCCACTTCATAATTAAGGCAATTGAAAGAACTCCATACAACAGCCATAACATCTTATTTTTAAAAGTATTCTCAAACATAAAAGAGATGTTTTGCACCAGGACTCTTTTAATGGTCCCAGATAGGCAAATAATAGGCAAATTTTTATTGGGACCCTCATGATTGTTAAATGATTCCTGGTCTGGCAGTTCAATAGTTATACAGAACTTGCTAAAATCAATATGTATTCAAAACCATTAAAAGAGTCACTATTTGACTATCCAGCATTCATTGCTATAGTAACAGTGAATTTTTAATTCTTCCTCATGGACTGGAACTTCCTCCCCAAATTTCCTAGGTTCGTGATGCTGCCCATTGTTTCCAAAATCTCTTCTCAAACTGGTTCAGTGTTTTCATGAATCTTTTGGGCATGTTCATAGAGGAATACTAAGTTGCGGTGGTGGATGGAATCATTGCATTGCAGTATTTCTTCAGAAATCAATTTCATAAATGTATATATTATATAAATTGAATTAAATTATATAGTATATAATGTCATATAAATTATTTCAATTTAAAAATATATCAATTCATGAATATAATATATTACTCTTTTTTACAACTTCATAATCCTTCTCACTGACTGAACTTAAGGTCCAATCTACACAGTTCTTTGCTCGTTTGTTTAATCTCATACTTGTGACAACTGGCGTAAGCACACAGCCTAATTCATTTATTTATTTATTTAATAGACTTGTCCCCACCCATCTCCCCACAATGGGGGACTCTGGGTGGTTCACATCAAATTAAAACCATAAATACATAATTAAAAGTTATAAAAAGAACCACACTTACACAAATAGAAAAAAAATAAAAAATCCAAGAGGCCGATGGAGGCCACACCAGGCCACTAAGGGGCTAGCCAATCCCATTTCTGACAACCTCCCTCCCCACCCCAGGCCAGATGGCAGAGCCAAGTCTTCAAATCCCTCCGAAAGGCTGGGAGTGAGGGGGCCTGTCTCACCTCTGGGGGCAAGATGTTCCAAAGGGCAGGGGCTACAGCAGAGAAGGCCCACCTTCTGGACCCCACTAATTGGAGTTTTTTTACCGAGGTGGTCCGGAGCATGCCCTCTCTGTGAGATCGGGTGGGACAGGTTGACATCGTGGGGGTGAGGTGGTCCCTCAGGTAGCCTGGCCCCATGCCATGTAGGGCTTTAAAGGTGATAACCAACACCTTGAATTGGACCCGGAAGCAAACTGGTACCCAATGCAGCTCACGGAGCAAAGGTGTTATATGGGTCCTTCTTTGGACCCCAAAAATCACTCATGCGGCTGCATTCTGGACCAGCTGAAGCTTCTGGATACTCTTCAAGGGTAGCCCCATGTACAGCGCATTGCAGTAATCCTCCTGGTTCTATTTTTCCTTCAATATTTCATCACTTCCTATATCCGTTTATAACATTTTTTCCCCCAAAGGACTATTGCTTCTATGGACTATTATGTAAACTGTGTTTCACTCTTGCAGTATTCCTGGTAAGAATGGTTTCAGGGTCCAGCTGTATGGATGGGTGGACCTTGTCTGCCTGCTTGCAAGTGCAAAGTGCAAACCAGCTACATCTCCTTGCAGAGCTATGAAAAGCAAGATGCTGCTGAGAAGGAAAGGAAATAAACATCAACCAGCAGAATCAAGGCCAGAAAAGGGTTAATTGCTAATTCTGGGAATCTACAAAGCAGAGCGCTCAAAGTTCACTTGGGCAGAAAACCTCAGCAGGGAAGAAATTATTGACTTTCTTACTGAAAAGTTACTTGAGATGTGCAAACACAAAAACGTAAGCCTGTCTACAAGCACTATATATTTTTAAATTTTAAATTTCACTGTTGCGCAATTCTGAGCATTGAAGAAAATTACTGGACTTTTTAAAAGTGGTAGCAGCTAGAATCCCCAAAGGCAATGTTCTGTTATAATAAAAAGCATGTGGCCTTTCTAATGCCTTCTGCTTCTCGTACATCTTGTACAACATCATTTTGGTGCTTGCCTCAATTTCAGATTTTTTGTATACAGATTAGAAGTGTATTTATTGTGTGTCTTCTAAAGAGCACCTGAATTTTCAGGAAATACTGGGAATGAGGTTCCTCACAGTCGCATAGATCCTGCCTATGCTAGTGATCTCTGAATAGCTAATAGTTCACTTCCTTTATGGTTTTGTGAAAATGCCTTGGACTGGACTTCCAGTAGGGTCTCTCAGCTTTCTATACTCACCTCTCCAGTTTACTGGTATGGCTGATTCCTTCCTCAGCTAAAGAGCTCTGGATACTGCTGTCTTCTGAATGGTTTGCCAATTGTACTTTCTGAAATGAAACAAGAATAGATTGCAGCCTGACCTAGATCAAAGAGATGTTCAAAAAGACCTGTACACATAATACAGAGTAAACTGAGCTATGTGTAAATATAAACCTACCCATCTCAAAGTGTTTTTCATATCTAGTAGTGTCTCACAGCACTTCCGTGTCTGCTGGCTTGGCATTCCTATGCAACTGACTTCACACACATAGAATTCTTCTACAACTGCATAGCTTGTTTAGAATTCATGTAAACAAGGTAAATCTGGAAGTTGCTATTTTTAATAGAAAGTGGCTACCATAGCAGTTTCAAGCTAAGCAGATTTAGGCATGCTTTTGCCAATTTTCTGGGTTGATTTGATCCTTCTTACCCACATTTCCCATGAGCTGTCATTGTACATTTTTATAAGTGAATGTTGGGGAGGAACACAATATTCAGGAATGTACAACATGTCACTTGAACCTCCAATTCCTAAATAATCCTTAGTAATCTGAAGACCAAACAGAACAAATAAACTTTAACTAAACATTAAATTAAGAGATTATCTTGTTTGATTTATAGGCCACAGGTTCTCCTCTGCAGTTCTGTGCTGTTTGCTACTGCATGTTGTCTGCTAGGAATTCTGCAGAAGCAGGCAATCAAAGAGTATTATAGATAGCAGAAAGCAAGATGATGCAACATTAGCTATGCTAGTATATTCATACCTTTCCTTATTGACCTAAGTAAAGTGTTGATCTTTAGGGTGGTGATCTTAAAAGATTAAATCTCTTGCCAAATATTACACTGTTTAAAAGATAGAGAAGGCTATTTGTGAAATCAAAAACCATTATGTGGCAACACACAAGATTTGCCAAAATTAGGTCTAGCAATGGCGCCAAGACCCAGCCTGCATCGTGGTACGGTAGAATCTTTCCTGGTTCTTGTGCAGACTCCCATTGTGCAGCTTTAGGAGCTTCATGTGACTCTTTTCAGTTTGGATTTGTTCTACTGTCTTCTTTTACATCACCGTATGGGCATCTCTCTATGGACATATGCGTATGTTCCCCTAGATTTGGATTACACAGCCTTGTGGATTGGAAGGCAGCATGTTCCACCAGTTATTTGGATGTGCCTAAGAACAGTCTTTCCCAAGTTTGGCTCCCAAGATATCATTTCTGTCATTGCTAGCCATTGGCCATGGTGTGATCTAACATCAGGTCTATATTCTGTTTTGCTGCTAAATAATCTGTTTTAGATAATTCTATACTGCTTTCATTAGTTTTGGCTTAAAACTGTATAACATGCTGAGAAGTCCTGATTTAGAAAAATCTTTCTTACCGGAAAAAAATTGGGGAGAAGAAATGTCTTGGGAGGACTTGGAATATTTGCTTCCCATTCCTTTTTCATGCTGCAGTGAAAGCATACATTTAATTTAGGCAACAACCAGGATTCCACCTGCCCCTGTTCAACCAGCACCCAAACCTCACATTTATTTTTGCAGTTGCCACTCAAAAGCAATCGTGAATGGGCAGTCAAGCCCCCACTCCACATTCATTGACAGCCAGCCACAGCTTTTGCTGCCATTCTTCTTATCTTAGGAAAATTCCTTTGGTTTAAATTAGGGTGTTACAAAGACATCTCCTATCATTCTTTCAAATACCCATATTGGCTGGAGCTGCTGGGAGATGGAATCCATCAAAATCTGGAGGACCTAGGTCCTGCTCCAAATCTTGGAGCTGAACTCAGCAGGAAACGAAATGCAAATGGAAGGAATGATATGAACCAAGTAACAGGAGCCAGGTCCAAAATGGAAAAGGACAACATTTGGCCTATGCTCTAGGAATCCTTAACCCCATCAGAAAGCTTCACTTCATCATCTCAAATCAGAGACCAGCTCAGTTGATTGCATCTGTACCTCATCTGTTTCCATTTTCTCGTCACTATAAAAATTACTATGTAATGTTAAGAACTGGCATTTGACTTGGCTTTTTTATCTGCCTCCTCCTGCCTTTATACCCTTTGTATTGTGCCTTCACAACTGTTGTAAACCTGTGGGCAGGGATTGCCATGCTTAGTCTTCAAACCCTAGTTAATATATTTGAGGTGCTTTTAAGCAAGTGCTTATACAGTATCATAATGATACTCTTGTTTTCCAGGGGAAAACTGCAGCTTTCTTTCATTTCCCAATGTAATAAAACCAGGCTTTTTAAAGAATGACCACCAAGTGAAGGTCTTTCTCTTATTATTTATCAAATGATGAGCTGTTCTTGTGTAAAAACGTCTTGGGGGATATTGACAGAGCTCATTAGATGACACAGGTTGGTTATCACCTTTAAAGCCCTACATGGCATGGGGCCAGGCTACCTGAGGGACTGCCTTGCCCCCACGATTTCATCCCATCCTACCCGATTCCCATTATCTGCTTGTAATATCAGAGTCCTTATCACTCCCACGATTTCAACCCGTCCCACCCGATCTCAGAGAGGGCATGCTCCGGACCCCCTCAGTAAAAGAACTCCAATTAGCGGGGTCCAGAAGGCGGGCCTTCTCTGCTGTAGCCGCCGCCCTTTGGAACATCTTGCCCCCAGAGGTGAGACAGGCCCCCTCACTCCAGGCCTTTCGGAGGGATTTGAAGACTTGGCTCTGCCATCTGGCCTGGGGCGGGGAGGGAAGATACCAGAAATGGGGTTGGCTGGCCCCTTAGTGGCCTGGTGTGGCCTCTATTGGCCTCTTGGGTTTTTTAATCTTTTTTCTATCTGTGTCAGTGTGGTTCTCTTTTTATAACTTTTAATTATGTATTTATGGTTTTAATTTGACGTAAACCGCCCAGAGTCCCCCATTGTGGGGAGATGGGCAGGGACAAGTCCACTAAATAAATAAATAAATAAATATACATACAGCAGGGCATGCAAGCTGTTTGGGGCTGGGGTTGCCCGTGGCCTTTGAGGGGCATGTTGGGGGTCTCCCTCCAAAAGGTGGGCAAGGGCAGGGCAAAAACTGGATTGAATTGGATTGGAGGAAGAAATGGCAGACTGAAGACGGATCCACAAAAAGTGGAACCAATGACCACAGCGAAGAACAAAGAGCTGGTAAGTAGACTGGCCCTTCAGAACCTCTCTGGACAAGGAGAGGACAGGGGATTGCCCACATGCACTCACAAGGAAACTGCAAGACAGCAGTCCCTGGAAGGTTTTGAGCACTGGGAGATGACAGGAATAACTATCTTGCTTGCAACCACAGTTGGTACCTTTTAAAGGACACTAACTTCCTTTTCTGATCACATTTGGAAATTGCTTGTTAATTACTTTTAAGCTATTAGTGACCTTCAGATCAACAAGTCTGAAAACACTGGGTGAGTTTGCCTTCAATGAAAGAAGGCAATGAAAGAAAATTTTACTCATAAGCCGAAGAATGTTTAAAAAATGAAATAAACAGCAAAAAAACTAAATAAGACTTTGAGAACTAACACATTTGTAAAGAACTTTAGATTAGTCTTTCATAAATGTAGCCTCTCACCCACCAAAAAATGCTCAATGGAGTTCTGATGTCTCAGAAGTCCAGGAAGTTTTGAATGAAACCAGCATTTGTTGGAGGAGAAATTATGCAGAGGAATTATACAATATTAGTGAGTCTGACATTTGTGAGGATGAATGGAATGAAGAAAATGACCCTGGGTGTCATGGGATAGCTTATTGCCCAAGGTGATTGTGTACCTACTTATATAAATAGGTTACCTGGGCCAAGTGACATTGCACAATCTAAGCCAAAAAAGTCTTATATAGCCTGTGCTAAAATAATTCCCAGCAAAAAATATGGCAAATCAAGATAACATTTAAATCCCAGCCTGGTACAAACTGAACCCCTGATTGGAATACAGCACACTGAAAAGGATGTGTTTTGTGTTGCTTGTCATGATTTCATTGCAAAGGATGCAGGTAGTAGTGTACAGCTACTGGAAGAAGACTACAGAGAATTACTTAGACCTGAGGCTGCATAATGGAAGTATAGTTCGCAAAGATTTCACGGTGGCTTGGGAGAATTACAGAAAAACTCAGAAAGGCAAAGAAGGCTCAGTTTAGCCCAATTATGTCATGTTCCAAAAAGAATCCTACAAAAAATAGACATTACATTGTCTTTCTAGCAGAAACTCTTAGGTTTACTCTAAACAAAATTTGCTGGTTGCAGACATGAGGAAAGTGATGAGATAATGACAATAGAGTATTTTATTTGAACTCTTGTACCTAGTTGCAAACCATGATCCCAGAATTCAGTCTAGATAGTTTACCTTGCAAATTTCTGAAACCACCACTCCAAGCAGCCTTGGGACCTTTGACTATATAGTGTGGCAGCTTTCATATAGTGGTTGAAATTGCCTTCAAAATTTGCAACGGCTGTCTCCAACCTAGCACTTTCCAGATGCATTGGGACTACAACTCCCAGAATATCCAGCTAGAATTCTGGAACTTGTCTTAGCATATCTGAGTATAACAGATTGAGGAAGGTCACCCTAAGACTTAAGGGAGGAGCACTTTTATCATAGCCCCGTGCTACCTTCCCAACTCCACTATGCCAAGGTGTTAAAATGCACATCAGGCATACCTGAGAAGATATTTTTGACAAAAGCAGATTCCTGCCGTCATCAGAATGATAAAGATCACTGTTATTGGCACAATAGTCCAGAGAGGAAAAGCTAAAACAGAACAGAGGATAAAAAAAGGGAAAGGTTAAAAAATCAATTAAATAAACTATTAAAGCAAGTTTTAGAAAAAAACAACCAGATCAGATCATAGTACAGGATAACATTACATTCCAAGTGGGGCTGCTTTTGAAGATGCTTTAGAACAGTGTTTCTCAACCTTGACAACTTGAAGAGGTGTGGACTTCAACTCCCAGAGTTCCCCAGCCAGCATGGCTGGCTGGGGAACTCTGGGAGTTGAAGTCCACACCTCTTCAAGTTGTCAAGGTTGAGAAACACTGCTTTAGAAACTATATGTTGTCCAAGATACTGCAGCCTGTCAAAGAGAACCTATCTCCAGAGTTTAGGTAGGAATTACCACAGTTCTCCCTGGAGATGTCAGGGACTGAACCTGTGATCTACTGCATGCAATCACATTATTTGCACAGATTGTATTTATTTTTTAAATAGTTGGTATAACCTGAGCTTTTTTCACTGCTTTCATCATTTCTGACCCTTAATTCATAGCATTTATTATAACCATTTTAAACTGCTTTAAAGCAGTATCAAATGATGTTTAGAAATAAATAAATAAGATGTGCGGATGCACATAAACACACCACAAACCCAATCCACAAAAAGTCCCACTGTGATGTGATTTTTTAAAAAATTAATTAATTTATTACCTACATAGATCACCACAATCGAACTGACTCGGGGTCACAACTTAAACGAAATCATGTACTGTATATAATGTTTTGCCTTCTGAGGATAGCATAAACTATTTCCCTATAAAGATCAAAAGAAGATTAGTGTCCACTCTTGACTTACCGCTGGTAGTTGGCCAGCCAAATTCCTCACTCCATTCACTCCAAGAACCATTGTAACCAGGGAAGTTTACTTTTACTCGCACCTTTGCTGTGTAACTTTTGCCTAGTTCCAGGAACTGTGAAGTAAAGACAAATTTCTGGATCCCACTGGGAACAACTTTGGGCTGAGAGGAAGGAAGGAAAAGGAAGACAGGAAAAAGAAAAATTAAATGAGGGCAAACAGAAACATAATCTGTTTGCTAGTTATGAAGCAATCTATTCCAGCTTACCTCTGAAGGTTTTCCAGTTTCCCAGTATGAGATCTGATATGTCTTTTGCAAGTCATATATCTCATGGATCTTTTTGCAGTTCCACTGCAGGATGTACGTAAGACCATCAGACACAGGCATAGACAGGTTGTAAGGTGGGTATGGCTTGACTAGAAGAAACAAAAGAATGTATCAAGAGACTCATCAATTTAATTATTTGAACTTTCTAGCTCTTTCTCAGGCTCTGGACACATTACATAATCTCTTTATGTTAATGAAAAATATTTCTAAGATCTTGTCAAAAACTGAGCCGGTAGATATGCTTGTGCATCTGCCTAGGCCAGGTTCAGAGGGACAGTTTTTCATAACATCCCTATGTATAATTTTTAGCTGTCTAGGAAGAGAAACTTGTCAGAAAAAAAAAAAGCTGGCAACCTTAATTCAGCATTGCAATTATAGGATAATACATAAGGATTCCAACCCAGACTCTGAAGAATTAGTTTTATTTTCTTTCATTTGAAAAGAAGTGATCAAGGTCTTTCTGTTTGTTTATGCAGAAATTTGCAAAGACTGGTAAATTCTTATCAATAGAAAACCAAGCAAAATTCTTAGCCAGCTGGAACAACAATCACGGATGAAGCATCCTTTGCTGCCCTCTATCATGTGCAGAAGAAACTAATTTTAAACATTTTAGACAACTTTATTAAGCTAAATGTAAGCCGGGCGACTTTGGGTCAGTGACTCTCTCAGTCCATGACGTCAGGCTCAGGCAACAAGCCGGTCAGTCAGTTCCTGTTGTAACCAATGGATCAAAATAAAATAACCAGTTGATCCAAAAAAAGTCGGGCCCTGCACCTGCAGTAAATACACTAGGAAGAAAGAAAAATTAAGCTAAATGTAAGGTAGGTTTACATAATTGCCACCTAGTGGTCAAAAGTCAAAAGGTTTGTTTAGGAAAATTAGAATTGAGCACACTCTTGTCTCTGTACTTTGGACAATTCCACATGGCAACCTAAGCTGCTTCTTTATCATGTTGTTCCTTGCCAAGAAGGCAAACTTCAGTGGCTCACCCTTACATGAATGGGTCTTCTAGTTGGCTGGTACTTTTCTTTTAGTGATTGTTTCCCTCTTCCTAGTCCCCACTCTTTTCCTTTGCTTTCCCAGATGTTTGTACACATGGATATCTTCTCATCCTCTTCCCACATTTTCTCTTTTGACACTAACATGGACCCTTTTTTTTTTTGCCCCCATTGAACTATCGTTGCTGTGATGTTAAAACGATGAAAGCAAAAGGAATGGGATGTCTATATTCCACTGGTCTATAAAAACTTTGTAGCAAGGAAGAACTGATGGTTCAGCTTCACAAAAGTAGAGTAGCATTCATTGAAACTTTGAGCTTCATTCCAACGTGCCTATGTTGCAACTTAAAGAAGAAGAAAAAAAGAGAAGAGGAGATTTGTGGTACTGTAGACAGCGATGGAAATGCAGAAAATGGGGACCTGCCCTGTCGGTTACATATCTAGTTGTTACATTTATATCCTAGCTTTCCTTCATGAGTTTACTGCGGTGTGTCTACAGCACTTTTTCCTCTAATTTGTCCCCATAACAGTGACATCAGAAGTCACCCAGTAAGTTTCTAATTGAGGACAAACTTGAGCAAGGATTGTCCACAGTCCTAGTCATGTCTTTTACTTCATACCTGCCATAGTGCCCAACTAGATGACTATTAACTTTGTTACATTAAATTCCATCTTTCTTCTATTATGGAGTTCAACTCAAAGTATGTGGGGTATTTAAAGAATATCCATTCAGGCACTGATAAAATCCAGAGCTATTTAACTTCAGTGAAGTTGTGGTATCATGTGTCTTTAGGCCATGCCTGAATCCTGCTTAATCTGCTAGACTTATCCTAGAGGGGATCACATAATCTATTTTATCTGCACTTTTACTCCTTTATGACTGTGTATTAGGTATCATCCAAATAAGAGAATCAACAATTACAGGAGCCAGCACATGCTTCTGTGAAATAGATAGGCATTCTCTAGAGGGGACTTACTTTTCTGAGAAAAATTTATCATTTTCGCTTCTTCTTTCAGCCCTACACGCACAAGATATTGGCTTTGTCTGTTGGGATTAGTGACATTGATCTCGCAGCTTTGCAATACATGATAAGTGGCATTATTGCTTATAAGAGGTACTTGATAGACTTCAGAGCATTCCATCTCTCTGCACATAAATGAATACAACAACAGGGAGAAATTTTAAAAAATGTAAATTAAATTTAAATTTAATTTTTTGAAAAAGTAAGTCATTCAGGGAAATATTTGATTTAAAGATAGTTTCTTACTCTGATCCAGGATTGTCTTTGTAAAAGAGTGTGAACAAAACAGAACTGCTGACCTCTTGTCTCACCTCCCAACTGCATTTGAGCCTATCAATTCCATTAAAATAACATTGAAGATTCTTGGGCTGAGCATCATCTGATGGAGAAACCGGAAATAAACTTATTGGAATTGTGCAAAACATGACAACAGTAGGAAGGAAGAATTTGATAAAGAGCACTGCTAAAAATGAAAATAGTGATCCATTAATGTCAGGATTTTTAAAAGAGTGTATGCAATAGAATGTATACAGTGTATTTAATATAGTGAAGAAAGTCCTTATTTTATGACAAAAATGGAGATTGTCTCAGAAGACATCAATACTTCCAGTGACATCTAGCCCTCATTAATGCTTTGAAGCCTGTCAGCAAGTAGATGTTTCAATTCTAGCAAACATTCAAACTAAGATGGACTATCATAGTGTAAATAAGACATATAAACATCCTGATAGATAGGTCCAACATAACCTTCTAGTTCTATATCCTATTTCTGATAAAGGCCAGCCAATTCCCTTTGAAAAGTCCACTGTTGTGCTGAAAAATTATCATGTACCAGTTCTCACCCAATTTAAAGAAAGATAATTTGCTGTCAATATTTTTTTTCCAAAGGAGAGAATTTTAATGAAATGATCACAGGTGCCAGGGGTCTGATGTTCTTGCAACTAGTTAGTTACGAAGTTAATAAAATGTATTTCTGTGTATATGTGAACGGCCCATCTTTCTCTGGCAGTCTGTAGGCTCCCTGGTTTACCACAATCAAATCCCATGGGAAGATAACATGTGGGAGGTACAGACAGACAAGGACCCTTCAGAGAAATGTGTAAAAAGATCAACAATGCCAGCAGTAACACACTTGCCAATTTCAACCATAAAACAAGCTCAAGAACATCACCAAAAGAAATAAAAAATAATTTTCAAGTATTCTGAGAACAAGGAAGCAAAACAGAAGCCTCTTTTGCAGAAGAAATAGCCCTGTGAGAAACTGCAAGGAAGATTTCAGCATAGCATTGACCCACAAGGACAAAACCACGCTAGTGACTAATTTGTAACAAGTGGAGACTCTTTGTCTTGTAGTTCTTCCACCTTCACTTTAAAGTTCATCTGAGACTGACCTCAGTTACTCTGACCATTTTCAGATTAACGTGGCCTCAGGGAACTCTGAGCATGGGCCTGTTTTCAAGTGGCCAGCAGTCAACATTTGCCCTTTCTGGTCAACAGCTGAACACAGATCTGTCAGCCAATCCATGATTGGTTGCCAATTAACTTCATCCCACCCATCCCATGTCCATCCTAAAAAAGCACCCACCCCTTCACAAAAAGAAAGGAAAATGACTTTGCTAGTTGTTTTGGTATTCTTAGAGTTACTAAGCTCCTCTACCAAGTGATTTGATTCTAGCCCAATAGCATCTTTGCTTCAGTGCCCCTTTACAAAGGAGTCAATTCCTCTCCAGTGGAAGCACAAAATACCCATCAGAGCTATTTCACAGACAAACATGAAATGGCTATTCGCTGTTAGTTAAAAACAAAAATGTATTGGAACATCATTCACTGGCAACCCACCAGTGACAATGTCATCTAATCACAATGGACCTCATCTCATTGCTGGTGTGGAACTGAAGCTTTGTTGGAAGATCTCCCCAATGGCCTATTGCATCTGTAACTGGCTTCCAGTAGTCATTGTGATTTAAAAGTCATTGCTAGACATAGCCTTAGTAAATTTTAAAGCCATCTGAACATATCTAAAACTAGCAGCCATCACTGCTACTTGTGGGACTGAATCCACAGATGACTTGTGCATCATGTGAATGCCTTGGAGAAGAATGGAATGAACAGTTGCATGTAATGGATATCATTTCAAGAAAAAGGTAGCTAGGGAAAGCGTTATTGATTAGAAGTGCCAATTGTATCTTTACCAGGGACTCCAACATACAACATAGCGAAAGAACTGACAAAAAAGCTTGGACACCTCACAGAGAACAGTGAATATTCTATCAACTCCTCACTACAGTGCCTCCAGAAAATCAAAGACGTACACATAGATGAAGATGAAATTATGGTCTCATTTGATGTCACAACACTCTTTACGTCCATAAACCCAGAATTAGCGAAAGAATCCATATCAGCAGTACTACACAACACACCCGACTTAACCAAATGCTCCCAGATCGAAATACCCAGAATCATGGACCTCATCAACCTCTGCCTCACCACCTATTTTCAGTTTGATAGACAAATATACCAACAAATCAGAGGCACGCCCATGGGGTCACCACTGTCAGGACTCATAGCAGAGATTGTAATGCAATGCCTAGAAGCTATAGCACTTCCCCACATACAACCTAAAGTGTGGATCTGGTATGTAGATGACACATTTGTTATAATAAAAAGGAAACAACTAGAGAAGACACATGAAACCATTAACCACATCTTCAAAGGAATAAAATTCACCAGAGAGGAAGAAAACAACAACACGCTACCCTTCCTGGATATCCTCATCAGCAGAGGAAAGAACAGGAAATTAGAAACCCAAGTTTATTGGAAGACAACCCACACCAATCAAGTACTCCATTACCAAAGTAACAACCCAACCTCCCACAAGATGAGCTGAGTAAGAACATTATTCAAACGCATTGCAGCAACCCAGAACAGCAGAAAAATGAAAAAGACCACCTATACAACATCTTCCAACAAAATGGATATCCACACAACTTTATCAAAAAAGCCTGACCACTCAACCTACTACAACACAACCTACACAAGCTATGAAAAGGATCACCCTGCCATACATCAGAAATGTCTCAGAAACTACCAACGAACCATTACAACCATATGGCATCTCTGTAGCACACAAACCAACAAAAACACTCCAAAATATCCTAAGTAAACCAAAAGACCCAGTAACCCAAGAAGAAAAAACAGGAGTCATCTACAACATACAGTGTAAGGACTGTAACAAACACTACATAGGACAGACAGGCAGAAGACTAGCAGAGCACATCCACAAGCACCAACTAGCAGTCAGAAGACATGATGGAAATTCCTTAATCTCACAACACATGGACAGACTCAACCATAGTTTTAACTGGGAAACTGTCAGCATTTTAGACCAAGCTAAATCAAATATGCAAGAGAATTCTTGGAAGCCTGGTATTCAGACAAGGCAGCAATTAATAGACACATAGAGATAAACAGCATCTACACACTATTCAAAAGAGACAAAAGATCAGAAGAGCACCTCAACAGCAGTCATCACCCAGATAAGCAAAGGTTACCACCAGGCCCACAATCAAGCAGTAAACATATGCCAATCAAAGAACTACCAGAGGAGCAAAACAACCCCCCCCCCCAGCACTGGCAAGGCAGGCGACAGCACATAAATAGAGAGCAAACCCCATCCCATTTTAGCACTGAAGATGTTACCTAGCCGGGTAATGAAACGTTTGCAAGAAAAGAACCAAGCTCAGAGCACCCCAAGGACTGCAAAGTGCCATTTAGTTAAAAGAGAGAAAAAGAGAAAGGGAAAGCATAGAGACAATAGTTGATAAGTCGGTAAATTCTTCTTCCTGTGCTGAAAGGTTTGAAGTTCTAAAATGTGCCCTGAAATGGCCTTTCCAGATTCACTACCCACTTGATAAATCTGAGAGTTCATTTTGCATTAACCCTAGAAATAATTACAACAAACCCAAACAATAAGCAAATTGTTGTCAACCATTGCCTTTATCTCTTTTCCTTGCCTAAAATAGATTGATTTCAAGCCCTCTTGAAAACATAACATAAACATTTGACAAAGTTTGACTCTGTGAAGTTTTGATATTGGACTTTTAAAAATGAGAAGAAGATTCTGATCTTTCGGACTGTCACTTTGCAAATCAAGCCCCACTGATATCAAGTTGAAAAGGACAAGTGGAACAAAGGAGATGATGGCAGCAACATTTATTCAACCACTTCCTTAGATTTACAAAATTATCTGGTGTAACTCATGGCCGGTGTTGCAAAAAGTGTGTGACATCAGGTTCTTGCATTAAATGTTTTTTCACACAAAGATGTATGTTTCTTAAATTGTTCCTATCTTACCCTCTTGTACATTAATTCTTCTAGAAAGCTTTCCTGCCCGAAACTATGCATTCTGCTGCTGACGCAGAAGCACTTTTGAGATGAGTCAGTAAAGATGCTCATGCTGTGAAGGTTTTCAAGTGACAGTCACCATACCTTGCAAGCACCCGATACTGTAGGTGAACCATGCAGACCCACACACACACACCCTACAAAAAAATGGATTTGTGTGTGTGTGTGCTCTACTTAAATGTTATGGACATATCATCCATGTCTATGCTTTTCAGAAAAAGGGTTATGAAAAAGTTATGCAGACTATGCTATCTGAGAACAAGCAACAAGATTGTTTCTGTAGCCATGTACTTCTGATAGGATATTAGGGACGCATAACTCCTCTCTAAGAAAGGCGGATAATAGATTCACACAACAAACAGGAGCATTGGATGCTATGAATGGTCAGTACTGAAGTTCACATTTTTCCCAATCTTAGGTTTCATTTGCCCTGTTTTCACTTCAGCTTGAGATTTTTTTAAAAAAAGGCATGAAAATATGTATCACATTTTAATCTCTTTTTTTCAGAGATATGCAACCTTATCTTGTATATTTGTATTTGAAGCAGCAGAGATTCCCTGACTCACTGGACTATAAGAAGAGGACTTGCAAGATTCTGTTATGATAGTCAATTTCAGTAAAGGTAGGGCCAGTCCCACTAGGTAGACAAGATCAGGAACTCAACTCAACAGGAAGGCTAAGACTACTTTTATTGAGATTGGCAATAATAACAGACTCTTGCTAGTCTGAATGTGCTATACCCCCTCCTCCTTCTTATACTTCAGTGGATTAGAGAGGTGTCTGCCTGAACTGCTTCTGGATATTATCTCATTGCTCTGGAGTTAAAAAAATGTTTCAGCCCCTTTTGCCTGGATAATGATCAAGGTCATCTTCCTTACTCTCTACACTGCTGTGCAGTAAACTGTGCTGCTACTGGCAGGAATTCTTGGAACTGTAGTCCAACCCATCTGAACAGCACCAGGCTGGGTGATTCAATCACTAATGAAGAATAGCAAATGAAGCATGTATTTGTTGAGATAGAGGGGATATTTCAAAAGCCAGAGTGAGTTTTGAATTATTGTTTGTCTTTTAGATGAGAAAACAAGGATTTGGACAATGGAGGAGGAAAAACAACTTCTGATTTTTCCCATTAATATGATGGATAGGAGCTTAATGGAGAAGACATCCCAGTGGTTGGCCTAAATCTTATCCAGCTGATGAGGATCCCTTCCAGGAGTTTAAAGCATAGAACAACATTTGCAAACATCTAGCTTTCATCTTTTCTCAGTCAGTAGTCACAAAAAGGTCTCCTCTTTTTAAGCTTACCTTCCTGTGTTTGCCAAGTTACCACTGGACTCCAGTCACTATAATGGCCAGCAACTCCACTGCCTTGACTTGGTTTGCTTCTAACTCGGGCAACATACCTGCTGCCAGGCACAAGGTTATTGTGTCGGAGAAGGTAATGAGAGCTATTTGAGACTAATACAGAGGAAGATTCCTAGAGAGTACAGGGTGAGAGATTGGTATGAGAATATAGAATAAATAAACACATTTATCTGTTCTAGGAAAAGCAACATTCTAAACTTACTTGAAGATTATTTATTTTTCTGGACTTCCAGTGAGCACCATGGGACTTCTGGTGAGCGCCATAGTGAGCTATACAGTACATCCTGCCGAAGCAGGATGATGTTTACTACAGAGATCATAGCTGGATGCTGGATCTGGACCAGTGAAATCTCTCCAGAGAAAGGAGAGATTGTGAGATAACCCAGGTGCACTCCGGACAGCCACTCCTCATAAGTATACCACATAAACCATGGTTTTATGGTTGGCTTATGAGTTGAGTGGCTGGGAGTCAAGGGATACCATCTAAGCTCACAGTCGTAATATAGCCTTTTAAGGACAAAAAGCTAAACCAAGCCTCATTTCTTAATCACTTTTTGGATTATCCTTTTATAGCTTTGGAAATATTAAGACCCTTCAGAGCAGCAAGTTTCTACTGTATTCACTGGGTGAGTTTCCTTCTCTTTTGGGAAAGAAGTTTTAAATATGATTTTAAGGACTTGGAAAAATATTATTTTTTGGAATGTAGCAAAAGGGTGTTTAGAGTGTTGATTTTGGAAAGTTAAAAATGGATTAAGGTCCAGAGGGATTTCAAATAAAAGTTTGAAATTAATTATAAAATCCTTCCCGTGGGAAACTGTAGATGTTTACATTCTTTGGAAAAAAATAATGTGATAAGTTGGGTCTTTGAAGGTTGGACTCTACAGAGCACCAGAAGCATATAAAATAATGAATGGATCAAGAGATATGTGTGAAAAAATAATTCAGAAGATTCTTCTAAGATTTCTGCCATTCTTGAAAGACTAAATTATGCTGTGGAAGAGGAACAAGTTTCATTGGACAAGAATGGAATTGACTTAAATGTGGACTATAAGAAGGATATGGAACAAGGTGAACTGAACCTACAAATGAAGCCAGCTGATGTTTTAATAATTAAAAAGGGCTTGCAAATAATAGATCAGAAGAGAGGCTTGTACAACATTTTTACCACTGAATTTACAAAAGGGACTTGTTAACATTGTTTGTGTTTTTGTGAGTAAAAATAAAAAGAAAATAAAAAGAAACCAAGTGTTGGGATATTATTTGAAGGGGCTTAAGATCAAGATATTTGGGAGTAAGGGAAAGGAATATGAAGTGGGTTTATTTGACCAAGGTTAAAATAGAAAGGTGGTTGTTATTTTTGGCAATTTTTAATGGAATTTTTCTGACTAGGACTGGAAGATGATGCTTAAGGTTTTGTTCTATAGATAAGAGTTTTGTTTCTGGCAATTTTTATTTATTTTTTTCTGATTATGGAAGTTGATGTTTTAAGGTTTTGTTTTAATGATATACAAAGTTATATGGGAAAGAAATTATTTCTTATATTTTAAATTTATGTGATCAAGCTTAAAATAGTTATGTTATTATTTCTGGTAAGCTTTATTGAGTTTTTAATTGATTGTATTTGATTTATGAGGCTTGAGGGATTTGTTTAAGAATAGAAAAGGAGATATAAATGTAAAGGAAGGAAATTAAGTTTAAGTTTATAATAGATACATGATTATTTCTGGTAAACCTTAATGGACTTTTGCTGATTAGGAGGGATGACAAGGATTTATAGATATGTTTATAGAGAATGAGCTGAGATATAGGGTGAAGAGATCATTTGTTGTATTTTAAGAGATGGTGATATATATACTTGAAGTCGAAGTTGTATATACTTGCTGAGCAGAAGGGGTAAGTCGCTTCTTTTTCTTTTCTAATTTTCTTCTTTTTTCTTTTCTATTTTTTCACTTTTCACTTTTTCTTTTTACTTTTTTATCTTTGTCGTTTGTATTAGTTTTATCTGTATAATATGATTTTAATAAAATTATTATATTGAAAACAATTGTTTGTTTATTTTTCTACTTAATGCAATAATTTCCTATGTTTTAAGTATTAAGTATTGAATATTTCAGAAAGTCCTATTGATCTGATGGAAAATTATGGAAAACTGTAATAATATTGGCAGAAAAAAAGTGTTTCTTTCCATAATTATTGTTCATTGTACACTGCCCAGAGTCGTGTTTGCGAGATGGGTAGCTATATAAATCTGATAGATAAACTATCTAACTCTTGGGGGAAGCTATAACACTTTCATAATTTTCAAAAACTGTGTATATTTGTGTGTGTGTGTGTGTGTGTGTGTGATGTGTCTGAGAGCCACAGGGGATATGGCAGCTTTGTAGTAACATCATTAAAGAGAGTACAGCCAGAATTTTCTCCTCCCATTTTTTTTGGCAAGGGTGGGAGAGTGGGGGGTGTTTTTATTTTAAAAAATAAAATGCATGTATTTGAACCTACTGGAGGTTTTCTGTACTTATTTTACTGTTTGCTCCTTTTTAAAAATAAACTGTTGTGCACTGTAGTTCAGCCTGATGTTACTGAATTCTGATAGCCCAATGTTGGGGAGGTGCAGAGACTACAAAAACTGGTTGGGGAGCCAAATAACTACCTAAAAGTGGCAGGTTGTTGCCCATCTATAGTCAAAATAAGTGTTCACAAAAACAGCCAGCTCCAATTTCTAATTAATCTACTCATGGACTGAAAGGTCACCTGAGATTGCCATAGGGCTAAGCCCTACTCATAGCCTCATCAGCCAGATTACTTGTTTATTTGGCAAACATTTAAAAGGTCAATGTTCAGAGAAGTTAGGGTTTCCGGACTATCTTATTAGCTGCTATGGAAGGGAGGGAGGGAGGGAGGAAGGAAGGAGGCTGAAGGTGTCATAAGATTAGGATTTGGGTTTGTTTTTGAGCATTTTCCAGACTCCATTCAGAACTTACAGTTGCTTTTGCTCTGGAAGACATTCATTGCTTACTATTAGTTCCCTAATATAAATATAAACAGAACCACTGTAACTGTGTGATTATAACAATTGCCTAAATACCTCCCAGAGTTCCCAGGTTCTTTTGTAGGTTATTTGAAAATCCAGGGGGAGGCCTTCCAATATGTGATTTCTGTTTGTTCCTCCACCTGCTTTCCATTCCAATAGGAAATCACGTTCTTCTGTGACACTGACATTTAATTTCTCAGGTCGCAGAGGTTGGACTAAAAGAAGGAATAAGGGAAAAACATAAATTAATCCTTGCCCATGTGAAAGCCACATATTTACTAATACTGTCCATAAGTATAGAAGGGCAGTATTTTGCCCTTAAATAGTTGTATAAAAATGAATGTTAGTAGGAGAAATTTCTTATCTGTAAATATAAGATGCTGTCACAAAATCCAAGTTTTCTATACATTTATAACAGCACATCAAGAATTTTCCCTAATCTGATGCCCTCCAGGTGCGTTTGACTTCAATGCCTATTACCCTAAGTCAGTATGGCCAATAATCATGTTGGGTGAGAATTATGAGAGCTTCAATTAAATATATCTGGAAGGCATCACTTAGGGAAAGCTGCCCTATATATTTAATGCAATAAAAATGTTGCTGTCATGGCCAGAAAAATGAGATAAGAAGCTAGATAGAACAGTCAAAATCTTTGACTCTCAGATCATCGGTAACTTTTCTGCATGTTCCATGTAGCAATCTGGAGAAATAACAAAGGCACCCTGAGTCTGTCAATGCTTGCTTGGAATGACATCTAATCCCATGGATCAACTGATGGAAAAAATGGTCAGTCTCCAACTTGATTATAGGAAAACATCTAAAACCTAGTTAGATGAAGAGGTATAGTAAACCTCTCACAAATGTCTATCTTGCACAACACCAAGGCTGACTTGAGAGAAGAGAGTGGGGAGTATGGCCTACAGTTCACCTTCTGGGTAGGGCACTAGTTTGCTCAGCACAGTCAGTTTTAAGTGTCTATACCTAATTCTCGGAATATGAGATAAGATTGGGGTTCTATTTGTGAATTTTTCACCATGCTGCTTAACAATGTCCATAACTAAGCTGGCAAGAAAAAGTCCCTCGAGTGTGATGTTTTAGTTGGTGATCATGGTGGACTTCAAAGTCATCACTGAAACTACCTTTTCAGGAGTTGTTCAGGATTACATAGTCACCATCTTAAATTGTTTCAAATTACATGTGGCAAAACACTGGGTCTGATATTCTGTACTTGATTGGAGGAAGTTGGATGAAGAAAGCTTTCACATGAAGATGCAGATACATACTGTTATTGAAGAGGTCAACATTCCGCTGGATTCCCAATTCCCGATCAGGTTTGAAAATGAACGTATCATTCCTTAAAGAATGGAAATTGCTCTCATTCCTCCTACAGCTCCAATGTATCTGGGTGTCTAGTTTTTGGCTATTGCAGATCATCTTTGTGAGGTTTCTGTAAGCAACAGAACTTTGTTTTATTGAAAAAAGCAAAGACTTCTTACATTAACAATATGAATAATTCCAAAATTAGGTTAATACCTTTATTATACTAACATAAAGATCATAAAGAAATGTGCATGCTTTCAACTTCTCCAGAATTCTTCCATCAAGCAAGACAGTATAAAATTGCTGGTGTTCAGACCATAAAATAAGCAATATAATAATAAAGTGAACAATTACACAAGAGAGCAATTATTGATGGGGAACAATCAACCCCTTCAGTTTGGTTTTTACCAACTTCCAGAAGGCCATCACTGAACTGGAGTGTCTAGCTTCTGGGGGAGATTGTTCCAGAGAACTGGTTCCATGAAGGAGAAGCAGTTTTTTTCTGGCCTCAGTCCTCCTCACCTAACAGAACTGGGGCACCACTAGCAGCTTCTCCCAGGAAGAGATCCTTGAGAGTTGTGAGTCAGATTGGTACAAGTGGTCTTGCAGGTGCCAAGCCATTTTCATTTAGATATTTATTCATTTTGCAGTGCTTATAATTACCCCATTCCTAAAGGACTCTGGGCAGCCCCCACCTTGATACCTTCAAATGTCTAGTCTTTAATTTCTAGAATACTCAGCAATGCCATGCTGGCTGTGGAATTCTGGGAACTGAATTCCAAGAAATCTGAAAAATACCTATAATACATCTAGGAAGGCAGTCATAGATAGTCCCAACTTTCATCTGTGAAATGTTAGACATCAAACCGCCCACTCCTCTTCGTCACCCTGCTTTTTTCCCCCTCCCTGTCAGACTGAAAAACAGTTCCTCTTTCAGAGTAACGGAGGTAGAAGACAATAGCTGAAACACCACTTCTTCATTTTCTGCAGGAGAACAAAAGGGCAGATGGTGTCCACTTCTCCATTGCTAATGAGCAATATTTTCTCATTTTCACAATAGGGAACTTCAACTTGAATTTCCTCAAACTATAATTAATATGTGGAGAAGGAAGCATGATCACATACACTATCATGACTTCATGTACATATTCATTGGAAAACCTGCACACATGCAACTGAACCTGAATAGTTCTCTCTGTATGATCACAAGTCACTGTTGACCATGGTTTCCAATCATGTAGAGAGAACTAAACACAGCACTCTACAGGAATTCTGCTTCCCCAGCTTTGGTAAATGCTTTGATCAGACCACAATCTATCTATGCCTATTCAATACAACTGCTGGCTTTACCACCATCACCCAACTTTAATCTTTTTCTTTAATTACTACACAGTATCCAGCCATTATCCCTTCCTTGTGGCACTGGTGCCACTCCCCTGTATTACTTTTCACCTGGTAGAGTTAGCCCATCATGTCTTCATGTTGGGGGTGGGGAGGCAAGCCAGTCATTGACTGAGAACAGCAAAATCTTTCCTCTGGGGTTTCTCTCTCTCTCTCTCTCTCTCTCTCTCTCTCTCTCTCTCTCTCTCTCTCTCTCTTTCTCTCTTTCTGTCTCAAAAAGAAAGCAGAAGGAGTGGTTTTGGGGAGTGGAGAGAGTCCTGTGATTGTAAAATGGAACAAAGCAAGAGTTCCCAATAATGGGAAGTTATCTCATAGCTTGATCTCCCACATCAGTTCTTTTCAGCTTAGAGACACCAACAGGTTGGGATTCATAGGAAAGAGGAAGTACTGTTGAATAGCACATGTTGATAACTCCAGATCTGAGAATGATTCTCCCCTACAATTTCATATAGGTATTAAATAATATGGGAGGTAAGGCCAGGCTTTGCAAAATCCCCCGGAAAAACTTCAGTGGTGCTGAGAAGTAGTCTTCCAGTGTGGTAAGTAGTTTGCTGACCAAGTTTGTTGATGATATCAAACTATTCAGGGGGAGAAAACCAAAATGATTGTGAAGAGTTCCAGAGGGACCTCTTTCAATTGGATGAATGGTCAAATCAGTTCAATTTAAGTAAGTGTACAGTAATGTTCATTGGGCCAAAAAAACATTATGGGGGTTGAGCTGTCTGTAAGAAACCAGGAGAAAGATCTAGGAGTCATGGGAGTTAGCTCAATGAAAATTTTGACTCAGTATGTAGTAGCTGTGAAAAAGGCAGATTTCATGTTAAGAATCATTAGGAAAGGGACTGAAAATACAAAGGACAACATTGTAATGTCCTTATGCAAATCAATACTGCACATCTGGAACACCATGTGTAGTTCTTGTTGCCACATTTGAAAAAGGGTAGAATGGACCTGAGAAACATATAGAAGTTGGCAAACAAAAATTACCAGGGCACTAGAACATTTTCTTACAGAAAAAAGGTTCAAACATTTGGGTCTCATTAGCTTAGAAAAAAGATGACTGGGCAGGGAAATTATTGAGATCTATCAAATTATGCATGCTATAGAGAAAGTGAACAGGGACGACCAGGGTCATCCAGTGAAGAGATTTAGAATAAACAGGGAAACCCCTCATTATGCAACACATAAATAAAACTGTGGAATTCATTGCCACAAAATGTTGTGATGGCCACTAATAGCTTTGAAATGGGATTAGCTAAATTTGTGACAGACATAACCCTATTAAGGGCTATGAGTCTTGGAGGGCAGCACACATTAAAATGCAGTTGCAGGAGAACAATGGTACAAGGATATGGATATGTCTCCAACTTCTGCTTGCAAACACCCCGGAGACATCTCATTAGCAACTGCGTGAAATAAAATGCTGGATTCAGGGACCCTGGCCTAATTCAGCAAGCCTAATCATATGTTCTTATGTACCTCTTTTTGATATCCACTGGAGAGATAGGAGCAGTATCTCCTACCATCAGCTCCATAAAACCAATAGGGCATCATAGTTAAAAGTACCAAAAGCCACTAAGACACCTAGAAGTACCAACACTCTACTTATCTGTCTCCCAACATAATTATCCATTAATGGACTAGCAATGACGAAGAAGCCTTTTCTCTGAAATCAGCCTCAGAGATCTCCTCACTTTCATCTCATTGCAACACAAACGTTTCCCAACAATCTCTTTTTTCTGTGGCGTCCTCATGATGTTCTCTTCAACTGACCCCAACCTATGTCTGAGTTAGCCTACAGTCATCCTTAACTGTACCAGTATTGCAGTAATGTTCTTGTCAGGCCCAGCCCAAGAACAACAATGAAATGGTCCAGTCGAGTACAGTTCCTTTATTTGCTTACACCTTATAGATGGAATCTTGCCAGACTAAATCTATACTACAGCAACTAGTGGATATACCCTGGGAGGTTCTAGGGAGTGGCTATCCTGAATCTCTTAGTCTTCTCATGCTCCCCCTGCAGACTGTGCTGCCTCTTGCCTCCTTCCCCCACCTGGAATGCACCCCCTCCTTCCTGATAGCCTTGATCTCCCACATCACTCTCCTCCTTGTAGATACGTTCCTTCACAGTTCTCTCTCTTACCCCAACACTGAATCTGCTGTGGATATACTATGAAGCACTTCCCTCACCATGCTGTTGATGGCACAGCCAGGTAACCCCAGGGAATAGGATCAGCCAGGCACCTATTGGCCACTTTTTACTGGGATGGGCGTGTCCTTTCCCCTCCAATCCATAGGCGGTGTCTTCCAAGGCCATTGTCTTTGGGCAGCAGGAAAATCTAGCTGTTTCACACAGGCTCTCCTTCCATATCTGCCAGATCTCTGAGCCCATCCTCAGAAACCTGGATCAGCCTGAACAACAGCTTACCAGCAGTGATGTTGGAGGAATCCACACGGTGAACTGTGAGCAAGGGAGCTCTGCTGCTTCATGGCAAAATTCTCACCATGCCTATCAGCTGTTGTTTGGGCTGCTTTTGAATATGGATTTAGCAGTGCTAGTCCAGAAATAATACTGTATCAGCTACCAGCTATCAGCTGGACTCCCTTTGAATGTACCACGCAAAACATTTACTCAAAACCAGAACAAATTTTAACAAGGCTAACCCTGCTACTCTATTCTTCTCTGAAAACTCACCTCCTCCCCCATCCCCATCCCAGGTAAAGGAGACTGAGTGGTAGATATTTTCCCAGCAGCTGGTGACATTTAGAGGGAGGGAAACTAAACTGGGCAAATCCAACAATCCTTGTTTTGAAATTTGTTGCATGACATTTAAAAAAAAAAAAAAAGCACCATTTGCCAACATTATAGCTATGGCAGGATGGAGATCACTGGTGGGGGCAGAAAAAATTATACTGTTCTAGTTTTCTATTTGTCTGAGGACTGGTAGATGGCACTTTATCTCAGCCATAAGGAAAACCCCTTAAACAAGAATAGATGAATCAATTTACAGCATTTGTGGCTGATGACACTTCTGCATAATTCTGTGCCCAAAATTCCTCTGCTTCTTCTTCCATCTTTCCCATTTAGTATGATGAAAAAGGAATTGTTTTGAGAATTCTTGTTCAGGGAGAAGAAAATTTCAGCAAAGCTTTCCCGAAATAAAATATGTGAAAAGCATGGCCTAGTGAGTGCATAAGTGCCCTGTCTTTCCTTTTTTAATCCTATCATTTGCAGTCTGCAGTCTTCTAGCCTTCCTATGCATCTGTTAAAGCCTACGGGAAAACTACTAAGAAAACCCTTCCTAGGGGAGTTCTTTCCTCTTTCTCAAGGGAAGACAACTTTCAGAAAACCAAGTTGGCACAGTGGTAGTTTTCTAAGTCTTCACCCATAAATCTATGCCCTCTTGATTCTATCTGAAAGGGCACATGTCTTTTAAAATACATATAATTTATGTTTAAATAGTACTTTCTCTTAAAATTTGATTTTCTGTTTTTTTCCCCAAATACAGAATGTTTAATTTTTTCTTATTAATGATTTCCTTGAATGCATTGATTATTTCCTAGAAATAAGAATGGCATTGGAACATTCAGAACATGTGAAAACTCAGTGGATGACACAGTTCTAACGGGCCCTTCAGTATGAGAGAGAACTTGCATCTGTTCTATGGGCTTCTGTCTCCTGTCTCTCTAGCATTCCACTGTTTTCACATGCCCTCTCTAGAAGTCCTCCTTTGCCCCCAACTTCTCTTTTTCATACACTCAGACAAATTCCTCTGCAATGGATCAGTGCTCAGCCACTCACGAATATATTTCTTTGTGGAAAAGGTGCATCTTGACAAAGGCATTTGCCTCCTGAGACTCAGACCAGGTGCACTCCATATATGATTCATAGTCACTGGAACAGTTCAAGGTTTTCATCAGCTGGCTCTCTGAAAGGGAAAGAGAACATACCTAAGGATATTGAACTGGTGTCTTGTGTAGGGTTGATAGCAACGAGAGCAAAAATAGCAACAACAGGAGATGGGAATAAATATAAGGATTTTTTTAATGTTATTTATTTATTTGTACAATTTAGCACTGTTGGAATATTTTCCTTACATGTTTACAATAAGTTTAAATTAATGCCATTTTATAGAAAAGCTGGCTTCTCCATTAGAAACAAAAGAGACAACACATAGCATACCCATGTAAAGGAAGACATATGTCTTATGTATAGAAAAATATATGTATAGGAAAGATAAAATGCCCACTTAAGAAAAACATATCTGTTTTAGCTCTAGATAAAGAAACTGACATCAAGGAAGGCTGACATCAATCATGCAAGTCTGAAAGTATAAATCTCCCACAATCTCCTTTACAGCCTGAGAAGTTAGGGAGAGTCCCTTCTGAGCCTCTTTCTCTGCCCATTATGCAGCTGCAGGCTGTGCCCTCTCTTATCTGACCATTTCCTAGGCAGCATCTCTTCACCCTGTTTCTCAAGGTCTTTCTCACATAGCATTACACCTGCCCATCCACTAGTAGTCACAAATCTAGGAGGACCTTCAAATTACAACCTTGCTTTTTAAGGGATAGAGGTTCCCTGTCAAGAGACAACACTGGAGCTGGCAGAGCATCTCAACACAGAAGACAGCATCACTGTCTTGTTTGGGCCCAGATTTATCTTGTTTTGTCCCATCCAATCCCAGCAATTTCCAAGGGCAACTGTGTACACGTGACTATGATCAGCATACTGATAGTACTGTACCCTGAACTTCTGGATGACATTCTAAGTAGATTCATGTAAATGTTGAAGGTGGGGGGGAGGAGGAGACAATTCCTACAGTATCCCACAAAGGAATGACTACCTAGGTCAATCTCTGTTCCCATATAACCACCACCTGAAACTATCCACTAAAGAAGGAGCTCCAGCCTTTGCAGTTGGTCCAGAAGGATACTATATTAATGGTATAAAAGGCTGAACATTATTCCCATCTAGATCCCTACTAAGTTCATCCATTATGGTGACCATAGTGTCAAACCCCACACAGCTGGGCAAGATCAAGGAAGCAAGAACTACACAGATTTCAGTAGGGTACCTTTAATACTAGACTGGGATAAATAAGAATATGGGAAACTGTAAGAGAAATTTCCCACTTTCATTTATAGTGTGTTGTTTAAGGCGGAGTTTCTCTGAATTATTTAAAAAGCTTCTTCTCAAGTTTCTTATCAGGTAAGGACAGTCTTTTCACTGATAATGGAGAAGCTTGCAACTGACTATTTACCTAAGAGTCTTCTGGTTCTTTATCAGGAAAGAAAGATGAGGAGCAAAAAAGGAAGGGAAGAATAAAATAGATTAATACAAAACCTACGCCGAACTTCAATGATGGCAGCGATGAGGCTCAAAGTCAGAACAACGCTGTAGGGCTTCATGTCCCTTAGTTACTCCTTGTTTGCTGAAGAACTCACCTGTGGGCAAGATAGAATTCTTTGCATGAAGTACTGTTGAGTGATGGATACTTTCCTGTTGCTGCTCTTTCCCTTGCTGAATATGAGATTTAAAATGTTCAGTGCAATTATTCATGCTCCACCTAATTAATTTCCTAATTCTTTTTCTTCAGAGAATGCTTTCCCACACTACTTTGCTGCTTCTTAACAACTTGCACTTTTGCTTCAAAATCACCATTTGTTGCAGAGGAACCCGGGACTCAGCCCTAATGGAACACTGAAGAGCCATGTTGTCGTCATCAAGTAAACTAAAACGAAGAAGACTGAGATATATGAGCTGTTTGCCAGGAAAGTTTGCTCTTGGGTCCGCACATTAAAAGAAACAAGAAAACAAAAATAAAACAAAATCTCTAGGGATTTCCAAAGTGCCCCAGGGTTCCCTCAAAGATAGTTTTGAAACCTTCAGTGAGATCAGTACATGGGAAAGGCAGAATCACAATTATAATGTTAATTATCCACCATCCGGAGGGAACTGCTCTGGTTTCTCTTCAGAACATAGACCAGTATCACCTTTTATAGGGAGAAGTGAGAAGAGCAGAAGAGACAGAAACAGTCTCACCACATCTCTTCACCAGAGAAATTCCATACAGGCATTTTAGAATTCCAGATCAGGCCACCAAAGGCCCCGATTGTGTGAGACTTGTCCCCAACCTCCATTAGTTCAGCCAGATCTGAATAAGAGATGTACTTGTGTTCACTTTGAACTAGTGGAGTTGATGTTTGTATTTTGTTTAATGGCCCTTGTTTTGTTTTGTGGATTTTGTTACTAGAGCATGTTAGTCCAGGCTATCTGTTGATTTAATATTTTCAGTTGTTTTTATGTCTCTTTTAATTTTGTGTGCCACCCAGAGTTCATTAGAGAAGGGTGGCCAATAAATTAATAATAATAATAATAACAATAACAATAATAATAATAATACTAATAAAAGTTATTAATAATAATGAACACTTATGGAAAATGAAATCCTCATGCATAACCCCCTCCTTTCCACCACAGTCATTCTACATTATCTGATTGGAGCCTTTGGAGCAATATCTGATGGCGTCGGACCCGAATGAAACTCCCTAGTCAATGGGACCTGCAGCATGCCCTCTATACTGGATCTCATGGGATGGGCAGATGTAATGGAGGAAAGAGGATCCCCCAGATAACCCGGCCCATGCCATGTAGGGCTTTAAAGGTCAAAAACAGCACCTTGAATTGGACCCAGAAACAGACTGGTAACGAATGCAGCTTACAGAGCAGAGGTGTAACGTGTGTTCTTCTGGAAACACACATAACTGCCCATTCCACTGCATTCTGCACCAGCTGAAGTTTCCAGATACTCTTCAAGGGCAGCCCCATGTAGAGCACATTACAGCAGTCCAACCGGGATGCGACTAGGGCATGAGTGACTGTGAGTTGACCCCCTCAATCTAGGAAATTTGGGCTGCATTTATATTTATATTTAATTTTTTGTACTGTTTTAAATGTTGGCTGCTTTTATTGTTGTTAGCCACCCAGAGTCACTGGTCTGAGATGGGCGGCTATATAAATTGAATGAATGAATGAATGAATGAATGAATGAATGAATGAACAAACAAACTGGCACAACTGGCACACAACATGAAGTTAAGCAAAGGCCCCCCTAGCCACCAATGCCAACTGCTCCTCAAGCAGGAGAACCCCCAGATTGCACATAGGGTCTGCTTGGGGCAGTGCAACCCCATCCAGCATCAAAGATGATATAGTCCTAGAACCAGCAGGCCCCGAAACCCTAAGCCACTCAGTCTTGCCAGGGTTCAGTTGAAGCCTGTTATTCCCCATCCAGACCCTCACAGCCTCCAGGCACCAGGATAAGACACCCATAGCATTGCTTAGTTCACCAGGGGCAGAGATGTATAATTGGGTTTCATCAGCATACTGATGATACCTTACCCCATGGCAATGGATGAGCTCACCATAAGAAAGGAGGTGAACCAGCACAACACCATGCCACCCACCTCAATCCTCTGAGTTGATCCAGAAGGATACCATGGTCAATGATATCAAAAGCTGCTGAGAGATCAAGTAGGGCAAGGATAGAAGCACAACCTCCATCCCACCCATGCCAGAGGTCATCCAAAAGTACAACCAATGCCATTTCCATTCCATACCCAGGTCTGAATCCCAACTGAAAATATCTAGATAATCTGCTTCATCCAGGGTCCTCTGAAGCTGCTGCACAACCACCTTCTCAATCACCTTCCCCAAAAAGAGGAGGTTCAATACTGGACAAAAATTGTTTAGTATAATGGAATCCAGTGATGGCTTCTTGAGAAGGGGGTGAACCAAAGCCTCTTTAAGAGGTAATGGGACAACCCCCTCACTCGAAGAAGAATTTACTACCACTAGAACCCACTCACACAACACCCCCCAGGCCACCTTAACCAGCCAGGAGGAGCATGGGTCTAAAGGACAGGTGGCTTTGCTCACTGTCCTAAGGACCCTGTTTACTTCCTCAGGTCCAACAGGATCAAACCCTTCCCAGATAACCAGGCAAGACTCCTCCCCAGGCACCTCCTCTGGATCTATAACAAGGCTAGCATCCAACTGTGAGTGAATTCAAGCGTCTTTGTCTGACAAATGCTGGACAAATTTTTTCACAGCCTCTGCAGGGGGTTCTCCAAGCCCCCTCTACTCAAGGGGGCATGTGCCACCCAGAACAGGGCTGCAAGATGGTTATCTGCAGATGAAATAAGGGTGGAGAAGTACTGATGCTTCGCCGCCCTTACTGCCACAAGGTAGGCCTTAATAATGGCTCTAACCCATGTCCGGTTGAGTTCGTCCCCTGTAAAACACCACTGACGCTCTAGATGTCTCTTCTCTTGTTTCAACTTTTTTAACTCCTCCGTAAACCATGCGGAGTGCCTGGATCCGTGACAGGGGAGAGGTTGCATAGGCACAATTCAATCCAAGGCCTCAGCCACCCTCTTATTCCAAGTGGTAACCAAGGCTTCAGATGGACTGTGCATCTATTTTAGGTATTGCTCAAGGCACCTCTGTGCTTTTGTAGCAAACTAAACAGCTAGGAGTGAATTTGTAGTCAGTGTATTACAGGTAACGGGAACCTAGCTAGTTTTAAAATTTATAAATGAGATCCAGTGCCAAAGGTATGTACATCATTGGCTTATTCTATATGTGGAGTAGCTGTTTTGTGGAGAGGAAGCATTAACTTTGGTATCTTCTCATCTTCTTGAATGGCACAGGGAAGGTTTTTCTCCATCTTGGCCCCATTCCAAGTTTTTCTTTGGTGAGACCAAGTGGGCATATTTCTGTCAACAGTTGAAGATACATCCATACTGCCAGCTATATCTAGAAATACCAAATAATAATAGTGTTGTAATAGCAATAATAAGAGAGCCTGTTTGGTGTAATGGTTAAGGCATCAGGCTAGTAATGGGGACACCATAAGTTCTAGTCTTGCCTTAGGCACAAAGCCAGCTGGGTGACTTTGGGCCAGTCACTCTCTTCGCCCCAGGAAGGAGGCAATGGCAAACCACTTCTGAAAAACCTTGCCAAGAAAACTGCAGGGACTAGTCCATGCAGTTGCCAGGCATCAATACTAAGGCATACATACACACACACACACACACACACACACACACACACACTAACAATAATAGTATTTTGTATGCATTGGGATTTTCTCTGAGAGAGAAAAAATGGCAAATAAATCTTCTTTAAAAACATAAATGCGTGTGGTAACAAATAGTAATAATAATAAGCCACTCACCTTCACATTTAATTTTTCTCTTCTTTTTGGTGACAGTTTCAAAATATACAATCAGCAGTAAAGAATTAAGCCTTTTACTCCAATTTACCATTGTGAATTAAAACTTTTCATAACTACAGGAGGTCCCCCATTCTTCAAATCCCAACTTCCAAAGATGAATTGAATTTTCATGGTTTAACCATACGGTTTATATGTCGATCAGCATCTGGCAAAGTTTTATTTCTTCCTTTTGTTTTTCTTTTCTGTTAGTTTCCTTTTTCCAAAGCAGTCTTTCAACATCTCTTCTGCTTACGGAAGGGAAACTAAATGTTTCATTTTTAAAAGAATTGCATAACATTTTAAAGAAAGCACTGTACTTTACACAGTACAGCCTAGAGCATCTATTACTATGAAACTGCAATTTTCGAGACTTTGCATGCAATGGACAAAAATCTGCTGTGATTTGCAATGTTTGCGTAATGACATCCTTACACAGACAACACAGATTATATTGTTTACACCATTTGTTAATGCTGTCAACATTAATTCTTTTGCAAATGACAAAAGTTGCAACATTTGGGTCACCCCAATGAAGTATTCTTAGGTTTGAGAGATTTTGGGGAATGATGGACCCTCTTCCGCACAATTGTCCATTAAAATGAAGTTTCAAAGTATATTGGTTCTCACAAAAAAAAAATCCACAAATAATATCCAGTTTTCCTTCAAAGTGAGGATGCACATCTATGCTAGCTATGCAAAGATTCATTCAGAATGTGTCAGTTTTTACCAAGTTATTAATCTAAGGTTACAGTTTCAAAGAACAATTCTGAGTTATGTGACAAGTTGTTTAAAGATATCTAGTAACATATTCATTATCTTGGTTGTATAAAAATGTTATAAATAAATAAAAAGTTATCATATAACCATTCATAGCTCGCAGTTGGCTTCATCAGATACCTGGGATATAATTAGATAGAGATAGATATCTATCTACCTGTAATTAGATAGGTTATTAGATAGATAGTTAATAATTAGATAGATAGATAGATAGATAGATAGATAGATAGATAGATAGATGTATCTATCTACCTGTAGATGATGATAGAGAGATAGAGATCTACCTGTAGATAGATAGATAGATAGATAGATAGATAGATAGATAGATAGATAGATGGAAAGGAAAGGAAAGGAAAGGAAAGGAAAGGAAAGGAAAGGAAAGGAAAGGAAAGGAAAGGAAAGGAAAGGAAAGGAAAGGAAAGGAAAGGAAAGGAAAGGAGACAGAATTAGCTTAGACAGCAGTTGCAAATCAAATAAGTGTTACTCAGACATGATTGCACTGAATAGTTAGTTTATATAGTCAAGTTGTTTTTGCATAACCTCATTGCTGATCATCTCCATACAGGGCATTCCCTGCCCTACTGAACTTTTAAACAAGTCTTTTAATTTAAAAAAACTGAATCAGGAAGCTGACATGCTACAAAACAAAACATCTCTTTGGTTGTTATAAAATGACCTGACTCTGTTAAACAACAATAACTTAATTTATTTACAGAAACAAAATTATACAACTGCTTGGAGATCTTACTCTGCTTTTCTTAGCAGAAGCGCTCCCTCTCCAGCTGCCTCTTTTCTTCCTGGGTTCTTCCTTGTCATATATAGAACTGGCTTCTCCTTCTTCCCCTGTTCACTAACTAGTAACATATTTCATTACATTGCCTTTCCATTCAGTCATGAACTCAACGTAACCTTCAAAAACACAGTAAATAATATGGATGTTTTCAGTGCCCTGACTCTGAGGTGATGAATAGGTCTGCAGTCACATCTAATAACACTTGGGGATTATTCTGCCACAATAAGTCGTGGTATTTCTATCTGCATAAACTAGTTTCATGCAGACTTTCAGACCATACTGCATCTAGAAGTCACAGGTTTTGTGCTTGAAGATGAGGTGCATGAGTCTGATGATGTGATTAGATTGCTATTGTTATCTCTTAGTAGTACATTAACTCAGATCCAGTATTTTGGTCTGTACCCAAGTTTACCTTGCTTAACCCTGTTTCTGGAGGTTTCTGTGCTAGCTGTAAATGTCTTGTGCTTCTCTTAATCTTGCCTCTCTTGGTCTTGAGAATATAACATTGAATTCCTACACAGTTGTTAGTTAAGACTCTGCCTTCAGATCATTTATTTTGGCAAAGAATGCCTTCCATGATGGTCTGCAAAGAGGAATTTGTAGGCTCCTTTTGCATCTGATGCACAGACCTCCTTGACAATGGTCCAGTTAGGGCACAAGTTTGTTTTCAAGGTTGGAAATAGGATTCATAGTTATAACTTAACAAAGGTTCTAATGCTAGAATTTCCTTTGTAGTTTAAACCATTCTTTCTGTTCCACCACTGGCTTATATACAACTGGCTGGTTGTAATATGTCTAAAATGGCACTTCTTTATAAATAGTGCAAACTCTTTTTCAATGAATTGTGGGACATTGGAAAATAGCTTTGGACAACAAAATACTTATGACCTCCAAGTTAATTCTCTTCCAAGGTTCATCTGCCATTGGTGTAATAATCTGTGTTATTTTCACTCAGAAAATTTAAAATTCACCATCTGCCACCCATGTTTAAGGCCCTGACCCAGCAATGCCCATGAGACACATAATCTTGTATATGTATTTAGTGTTACTGTCAGCCACAGACCATTACAGTTACCTTTGGGCCAGATGTGTCCAAGCAGAGCTGGACAGACAGCTGTTATGAACATTTTAATTTGGATTCTAATCCTGAGCAAGGGGTTTGGCTAGATGGCCTAAATGCCCCCTTCCAATTGTATGATTCTGTGGGATTATAAAGCAGAGGTAGGATATGAACTCTAAATGCCAAATCACATTTTCTTTCCCACAAAATATATCAAAATACCAGTTTCACAAAAGACAAAGTGATGATGGAGAAACACCTCCACATACCCGGGGAAAACAAACTCACTGAACTTCCACATTGGGGGGGGGGGGGCAGGGGGAGCACAACACTGAATCCCAGCTTGCCAGCTTTTCATTCATTTATTTTAAATGAAAGAAATTTTTGAGAAGCTCAGGTAAAGAATATGGCCAGGTAGATGCCAAAGAAAGAGCCTTAGGCATACTGGTGCCCATGGGCACCACATTTAGGACTCCCAAATTAAGCCATTGCCCTACATTAAATTATAGGTCATTATCATTTGACTAATGTAAAGGAGCTGTTTGGCAGATTTCCATTTTCACATGCAGAAAGTTCAGTTCCAACATCTGCTAACTTCCAGCATTTTGTATAGTAGGTATTTGGATAGCCCTCTGCTCATGGGTGTCTGGAAGAGAGGCAGGTAGTCAAAATATACAAGAGGGGAGGGAGGGAGGGACGGAATCAAAACCTACAGATACACACACACATATGATGCCACCTGGAAAGCTGCTGTGAGGCTGTTTTAAACTCAGCACACTATCCCCAAGTTAACAATGGTTTTCTGATGTAAATCATTTTTTAACTTCACAAGTCATACTGAACAATAAACTGGCAACATGGCCGGAGTTTGCACTACACACCAGCCAACCACATTCAACAAGTAACGTGGGCCAACTTCAACAATGACTAAGTGATGCTATGAAATCAATAGTGTGGAAGTTACACTAATGTGATTTAACAACACTAGTCAAGATGAACCAATTGCCTGGTTTACTAGGGAGCAGCTTCAAATATCAGGAATAAAGTTTCATATAAAATTGTCTTTCTGATCTGTTTTATACAGCAGTGGATTCAACGTTTGATTATGATATTCAGCTGTTGCAGGTTGCCACCCGTTTCCTCTCTTTTTGTGGTATTGCGTGCATTATTTAGCTCTAAAAGAACACATCTGCTTTCTCAGAGTTTAATGGAAAACAAAAAAATCTAATCCATCCCCATGCCAGAAAGAAATGCTAATTGGCTGGGGAATTAAATTTGCATGGATTTAATTCCATTAAATTCCAGAGCTTTTGCAATTAAGAGAGAAAAGTTTCAGCCAACTCAAAATGTCAGTGTTGCTGGCCAAAGGTTATTCATGCAACAAAAAGAAAAACAACTAAACCATCAAAAATGTTTACATCTCCTAGTAATTTTCTAGTTGCTAAAAGGGCTAGCACAAAAGGTAATAATGGGGATTTTTTTCTCTCTCTCTATCCTCCTTATATTGCAATTTGAGCAGAGTATTCCGTGATTCAAAAAATAAATTCTAAATGCTCCATTTAAAAAATGTCGCTATCCAAAATTATATTTTCCCTCCCTGCAATCTCAAATATGGGGGGGGGGAGGGGGGGAGGGGGAGAAGGAGGAGTTGTCCTTGTTTTTTGACTCTCCCTCCTCACCCTCTATGGTGGCAATGTATCCTATTTTGCCACTTGAAAGGATTGTCTTAACAGTTGTTACATTAGATAAAGAATTCTAAGAAGTGGAGTTGCTTGGAAGTTGGCTATCAGCTTTGAGCATCTGGATAGTGGATGGAGCAGAGCCTCAGTCTTCCCACTGTAGTGTGATGGATTGCATTTCTATTTCAGTTATAGTCAAACTTACCATATTTGCATCTAGACATATTAGTAACGGTATTCCTATTGCAAACCCGTGATTTCTTTTAGCCCTTTTTGGGCAATGCTTGCATTATTGACACTCAGTCCTGTCTCTTCCTGCACCAGAACTACCCTCACTTTCATCAAAGCTTGCTTGCTTCCTTCCTTCCTTCCTTCCCAACAGAAAAATGGTCCTTTCAAAACTGGACAGATTTTTGGCATCTCAGTTCTGCAGGAGCTCTTGCTTGCCTTCCTAGAAACCAAAGCACTGCCTCAGCTGTTTCCTTACTTAATTTTTTCTATCATTCTTTCTCCAGTATAACGCTGAGTGCCAACTTGACCTAATCCCAGTGTCAAAGACAGCCCCCCATCTAAGAAGTTCATGCCAATTAACAATGAATAAGATCTTGATAAAGTGCTTCTGAGAATGAGAGAGCTTGATGTGTCTTCCTTGCCCCCAGTGGCTTGAAAGAAATGTACTCCCCAAAAGTAGCTGAACTCACATTTCTTCTTTCATCCCATGCTCATGGTTCGGGGCAAGATCTCAGCATGCCCAAGGAGCAATGACAGTTAAAGGATTTCCTTTCTAAGGAAAGGAAAAATAATTTATACCATTGGGTTTTTCACTTAAGTAGCAGAGAATGAGGACTAGCTGCAAAATTTGCAAGTCAGTAGATAGAACAATAAAATGCATTCCCTATTCATTCAAGAAAAAAAAGAGCTAGAGTTATTTCTAAGAGATTGAAAGAAGTACGGCAGAAGAAATGAGAGAGGAAGTAGAGACTGAAACCTATCTAAGAATGGCAGGTTAAAACCTTAAACTAATTATGGGCTCAGAGGAAAGGCAATGCAGAAAAATGGCATATAATTAGAATTATCAGCTATTTCATACATACCTTCTTCCTGGCAGGTTTCCTTTGCTTTTAGCAACAATATGGCATTCAGAAATGCCAGCCAGTGAAATTTCCCCAAATGTTCCTGAAGTGCACTAATTTATTAGACAAACACCAAAGACAGCTAACTTGTTATTTTTTAAAAAATATGGAACAGCTAGATTTAAAACTTGCATGTGTCTTCTGATAGGGAGTAGAGAATTCCAGACTTGAAAATGACAAAATGAAATCCTTCCAGAGACTACAGCATTCATACAGTTTCCCCATTCCTTGAAGAAACTAAGGGGTTGGGAGGCTTTGCATTCACATGGGGAGATTTTATACCATCTACTATTACATGCTGATTATGACTTCCCTTTTCCTTGTATGCTGCCTCCTACCATCTTAGCATGATTAATCTTATCCAAAGAGAGCAGAAAATGAAAGTTGAAATCCTCATGTCCATTTATCTTACTTACAAGGTGTCCAATAGATGGGTGTAACTGTCCTGTCTGTCCCTATATAATCACTTCCCCAGCAGTCTGAAGCTTCCCTGGCTTGAGTCACTAAAGATCCTGAGGATATTCTTACCGCTGAGTTTTTTGAGAGCAAGAAACATTGCAGCCAAGGAAGACTGCGTAATGATGGAGAAGACATGCACAACACCACCTCAAAAACTAACCACTGCCCCACAAATGGAAAGAAATTCTAAATCAGCTTGAGAAAGAAGTAGAAAAACAGAAGCTTCTTTTACCCAGAATAAACTTTTGAGGAATTTGAAAGAGTGGTTTTTATACAGCATTGCAGTATTTCCAATTAGTTCCTACCTCCCTCTCCTCTAGTTCAAGGCAGGGAAACCTCAGAGATTCGGGGCTTCCAATAAGATCAAGGAACAGGGATGATAAGAGTTATAGCCCCCTCCCTGTTTGGCTATGCACTGCAGCAGCGATTCAAACCATTCCTTCTAGTTCAGGCTTGCAATTCTAAAAGTACTGCAAGGTCCATCAACTGGAGCCAGAAGCAAAACAGTAGCTCAGAATGTTTAACATCCAGAATTAAAAATTCCTTCCTTATGCTCACCTCAGAAATATATTTACAGTAGAAAAGATGGTGATTTTGCCAATTCTGTTTTTCCCTAATGTTTCAGCTTACCAACCATGAGTTCTATCTGGCCATGCTATCTGCAAATTGGGCAGAAAAACTGCATAAATATTTGCACAGAAAACAATGCATTTTTGTGTATACTTCGATATCCATGATTTTGCATATATTTTCTATAAGGCATCCATTTTAAAAAAGTTTCTTCCACAAAAAGTGCAGATTGCTGAGGATGTTTGCTATAGATTCTCCTCAGATTCATGAGTTGATGTCATGAAATTCAGTCTCCTGCTTCTGCTATAAATACAGTTGTTCATAACAGATATAAAAGTATGTTAAAATGCATAGTTTGTGGGGGGAAATGCATAGAAATGCATAGGTAAATATGCACACACACATTGCTAAAAAAAAAAACCCCTTAATTTAGACTAATGCATGTCTGGGCTGAGCAGATGCAGAGGTGATAGAAAAGGAACAGAAAGGAAAATGATTCACCCCTAATCTCTTTCTCCAAGTCTAAACAGCAGTTCTTCGGTCACATATTTTTGGGTTCCATCTCTTTAAAATGGACATAACTCAGGAAAATATGATACAGCCTTCTAGATAGTTTGCATTTCAAAGATGTACTTATAAAAGGAAATGTATTTATGGATCTGAATATTAATAATAATATTAATAACAACAACAAAACCAATATCAGTTACAATGAAACATTATGAAGTTAAAACAGGAGTGACAAAAGACAAAATTACCAGGACCAGGAATGTCTTCTAATATTTTATTTCTGTATTTTTTAATAACAATATAGGATAGTTCCATAATAGCTCAGTATTAAACAAATATAGGCAGATTTTCCAAATCAAGCATTTAGTATGCAAACAATCTACTAAAAACTGGGTGAGTGGATACAATCAAATTGGGTGATAATGTTTATAGGATTGCAAGGAATCCTAGCCATGATTTTAAGAAGAAAAAAAAAGAACTCTAAGAGGTTGTATATAAAAGTTCTTTCTTGGCGGGTTAATCCCACACTGATCTTTTCAATTAATTATTACTGCTTCCTATCAAAACATCAAGTTCCCTTATGAATGTGGTTGGGTGGCTGTTTGTGTTGAGATGCCAGATTCTGTTGGGTGGTAAACACTGTAATCATCTTCCCTAGTAACATGCAATTTCCACGGAAAGATGTTTTTCTGAAAAGGCCAGCTTCTGCCCTGCATCACCATAAGTGCAACATCCTCATCAGAGAGCAGACGGATCAGATCACCTTCACCATCACGGTAATTCAGAGCAATATCATTCCGCTCAAATCCACGCCTGAGAAAAAAAGAAGATATTCATTGTAAGACCAGAATCACACCAAGAAGAATGTGCCAAAACACATTTCCACTTTCCTGTCTGGAAGTGTGTCCCACACTGGCATATACACAGTCTCTCACCTGTTTCTTGCTGTCGATGCCAAAGATAGACTCAGCTAGTTATCAGCAACAGGTAAACAATGATCAGGTTAGCTACTGCAATATCATTCAAGAAACCCTGATCTTGTCTGGGGATGCTTTCTTGGTTAATGTTAAAATGCCAAGCTAGAGAGGCAGGAAAGTGACATTATCAGATATGCCATTCAAAAACTGAGATGCACATGGAATATTCAGCTGCTGATTTGATTTGGATCTGTCACAGAACTTCACAATCTCAAAAGGCAAGTCAGGGAATGGCTTGCTGACAAATACATCCATATCCATGTCTCCTTACATGAGAAAAGCCTGCATGGTGGGATAGAGGCTATCTTCAACCTGCTGTGTTAGCTTTCTATTGTAAAGGAGCAAGAAGCCAATTCCAGCAATGCCAAGAGTATATGGTTGCCCCAGCAAGGAAGCTGATAGACTGATGTAGAATGAGCTTTAAGAGAAAATGTGAGCTCACGTCCAATTTCACCTGCCAGTGTCCTTGCACACTGGGAAATCCAAACATTTCTGGGTGTCTGGACCACTTGGAAATGAATAAACAATGTGAGCAGAAAGGAGGAGAACTTAGATTCTAGTGGGGGAGGAATGAATTATTTTCTGATGCAATGAAAGGATTAGGGGCACTTTTTAGGGAAAGTTATTGAGAAGGTGGCACCCTATAGCTTCAGAGGATCCTGGAGGAAGCGGATTATCTAGACCCCTTTCAGTCAGTTTTCAGGCCAGCTCATAGTTCTGAGATGGCTTTGGTCACACTGGTGGATGACCTTTGAAGGGCTTGGGATGAGGGTAGTGCATCCATCCTGGCCTTCCTAGACACGTGAGCTCCTTTTAGTACCATTAGTCATGATATCCTTCTGGCTTAGGGCATAGGGAGTGGGGGACACTGTTTTGCAATGGTTCTTTTCCTTCCTCCAAGGCTGGTTCCAGTCGGTGTTGGTGGGGGAAATGGATATAGACCTCTAGTTTACAGGATATCTTAGTGTTCTACCTTGTCCTCCCTTCTTTTTAACATCTCCATGAAGTAGAAGTCATCCATCAGCATGGGGTGCAGTATCATCAATATGCTAATGATACTCATTTGTACATTTTTGCTCCGGCCATCCTGGAGAAGCTGTCAGGAGGCTGGAGGTTGTGGAGGCCTGAATGGGGAAGAATAGGCTTTTAGGTCAACCCTATCAAGACTGAGTGGCTATAGGTTTTGGGCCCCTTGGGTCCCAGAATTGGAGAGTTTCATCCTTGATTCTGAACAGGATAGCTTTGCTCTGCTCAGACTTAATGCACAATTTGGGAGTTCTCTTGGATTCAAAGCCCTGTCTGAGGAGCAGGTGGCAGCTGTGGCCTGAGGGACCTATGCACAACTTCAGCTTCTGTGCCAATTGTACCCCTTCCTGGATCTATGTCTTACCTCCCAATTGTATTATCGCAATGCACTCTATGTGAGGCTGCTCTTGAAGTCTATCCAGAAGCTACAATTGGTCCAGAATGCAGTGGTGCTAGAGGTTATGGATGCTTCTCATTATGCCTATATGATACCACTATTCCACAAGCTGCACTGGCTTGCAATTGTCTTCTGGGTGCAATTCAAAGTTGTCATCCTTAAAGCTCAACATGGCATAGGATCAGCTTATTTATGAGATTGCCTTCTCCCTAGGCTATCTGCCTGCCCACGTGCTCAGATAAGGCACACTTCGGGTCCCTTCACTGAAACTCTACCATCTGGTGGGACCCAGGAGGTGCACCTTCTCAGTGGCAGCCCCTACCTTATGGAATGTCATTCCACCTGACCCTGCTGTCTTTTAGAAAGACTGCCAAGACCCAGATTTTTCTCCAGGCATTTACACTGTGTTGTGTTAGAGCCCCAATTGGAATGATGGTGTCATATCTCTTTGGATTTTATTATGTTATTGTTGTTAGTCAGTTTACATATTGTGGTTTTGTACCTCTTTTGTTAGGTTCTGCTGAATTTTCTGTAAGCTGCCCAGAGTCACTTTGCTTCAGTTGGGTGACCATATAAATGTTTTAAATAAATAAATATGGGGTCCCTTTTGTTTAAAAAAAGCCAGGGCAAATATTTGTTTGATAAAGCCCTAGTCCTTGGATCTGTTTGTGTACAATGTGGGGAGGAGGGGAGAGATGAGGGGAAGGGAAGGAAAAAAGAACTGATCTGGTCACTCCTCTCCCTCCCCCAATTTCATCCAGCAAGCTGTGAAAGAGCCTGCCGTGAAATTGACTAGACAGGGGGGAAATCTAATCACACTCTGGAAATTGGAAACAAATCTGAGCGGGGACGTCTCTGGATGAGATCTCACTGCAGATTCTCTTATGCTCCCTTCCTGCACTCATCTGTGGTTTCAGCCTCTCCAGCCATCTGAAGCACATTGAGTGAGCAAAGATGGAGGAGAAAATGGTGACTACTCCAGGTTCCCAAAAAGTTCTGATCCAGAACTGCGGAAAGAGGGAGAGACAGAGATATCCTCACCAGGATGGGACAGTTTAAAAAACAAAATACAGGTTAGCATTATTCCCAGATAGCATTATTCCAAAGTAGCACTATTCCAGATTAGCATTATTTTAGAACAGCACTATTCTGGAATAACACTAAACCTCTGGCTCCTACACAGACACACAGATGGAACTGCATCATTGCTGAAACAAGTTTTTCATTAAAGCTCCAATTTTCCTGAAGTAGGAAAATTGTACCATAACATGGGGGTAACATCACCAGTGCTATCTGTTTAAAGTTAATCACGTTCCTACAGATGACCTGGCTAGACAGCTTTGCTTCCATATGCATACTTTCCTTTATGAACAAAAAAAGTCATGTTTGATTTGGCTCTGAGGATGCATCTGTGAATTTGTACTTCTTCAATCCGCAGCCTTTTTATTCTTTTTACATTTTTACATTTTGCTGTCTATGGACAACATTCACCGTGCAATTGGTAAGTAGCACATATATGCATCATTTGATTACTGAGTTGACAGTAATTATTTGTTATTTATTTATCTTTAATTTCTTACTGTCCCTCAATAATCTCAGGGTGATGTACATCTTTCCCCCTTCAGTTTTAACTATATAGTTGGCCTTCTGCAAGTCCCTTTAAGGACCTTAGTTACAATAAAATATAAAAATAAAAATGACAACACATTAAAACAAAATAAGACAAAAATAGTGAGACTTAATCCAAATATTTTTCAATGTTTTAAAAATTAGCAAGATTACTCTTGATGCTGTGGCCAAATGGCCCTCCTGCCTCTCACTTTGCTTCTGACAATAGTTCTAATTAATAGATTAAGATGAGAGATGAGGAATTGCTAAAAAGAGTTTCCAGCCCAGGTTCTCTTAGTCCAAAGCTACCTAGCACTTTTTCCACTATACTATACTCCACTGGCTAGTGGAATATAATCTTAACATTTAATGCATAATCTTAACATTTTAGATTTTGAAGATAAGAAATTGAAGAAGAGCCTTCTACAAGGGCCAGAAAAACTGGTGAACTCATATTCTTAATGGAAAATCTAAAAACAGAAAGTTGCAGGTAGGCCTCTTGCATGAAGCTCAATTAGTAGGTACAGAAAGAGATGGTCAGACAGCAATAAATACATCTATTTTGAGCCATCTCAATCATCCTGAGAAAGAGAAGGGAGGGAGGAGGAGGAGGAGGAGGAGGAGGAGGCGGCGGCGGCTTACTAATGTATTTTTTAATGAGATACTAAATTTGAAATTTCAAATGGAATACAAATAAGGGCATTGGTATAAGGTAACAGTGAGAACTATAGATGCTACAGTAATAGCCATGTGAGACTACCCTACACTAGAAACCTTTGTTGTTGTTGTTCAGTCGTTAAGTCGTGTCCGACTCTTCGTGACCCCATGAACCATATTGCGCCAGGCCTTCCTATCTTTCACTGCCTCCCTGAGTTTGCTCAATTTCATGCTCATTGCTTCAGTGATGCTATCTAGCCATCTCATCCTCTGCCGTCCTCTTCTCCTTTTGCCTTCCATCTTTCCCAGCATCAGGGTCTTTTCCAAAGAGTCCTCTCTTCGCATTAGGTGACCAAAGTATCTGAGCTTGAGCTTCATTATCAATCCTTCCAATGAGCAATCAGAGTTGATTTCCTTTAAGACTGAACACTAGAAACCTTACTGAATGGCAAATTAAAGACAGTACACTCTATTAAAAGTTTTAAAGGATAATGGCATGTCAACACTCAATGTTTTAGAAGAAGGAAAAATGCAGAACTCTCAGTTATTCTGTATTAGGGATTATGGAAATAATTTAATAAGAAACAACACCAAACCTCTTCTGCCATCATTGCAGACACCATCTGGAATCTTAACCAAACATATGAATGCAAATATTTGGAGATATCCAGTTTGCTGGTTCACCTGCTCATACTTTTACCTGATTAATTCCATTAGCTCTTGGAACAATGGGATGCTGCTCAAGTCCTCTTCCACTGATATGTCCCTAAAGGGGGGGGAAAAAGATTAGATCTAAGTACAAAAAAGTGAAAAATTAAATATATACATGTAGCACTCTTGTCCACTAAGAACAGCATAAGCACATGTTTAAATAGCTGCATCTGGGGACCATTCAGACAGGGGTAACAATCAGCACAGAATCATAACTCTAGTCCCACAATGTTTAATACCAACCACATTTTCAGTTTCAGTTCTAAGGAACTCAGTGTTTATGGAAGTGTAGTTGTGAAATGATTTCACCAGTATGCATTTAAAACAGGAAGTTCTTGGCTGTGCATCAAGGGGTTAAAATAGAGATGAATAGGGGGCTAGCTTTGTCCAGCCAGGGTGCCTTCCAGAAGTGTGGCTGCTGACTCCCAGAATTTCCCAGCCAACATGTCCTGTTATGAGAATTCTAGGAGAATTCTAGGAGTTAGGCCACACATTTGTCCACCAACCCTACACTTTGCTCTAAAACCCTATCGCCACAATACTTTTCAACTAATGTATAAAGTAGACCCCAAACCTACAAATCAGTTTAAAAAAAAAAAAAAGCAATGTATCTTCAAGAAGGAGGATTAAGAATGAGGAACTTCTGGGAAATAAATGGCAAACTGAAGATGGCACTGCTAAAAGCAGAGCCAATGACCACAGCGGAATGAAGAGCCAGCAAGTAGACTGGCTCTTCATAATTCCTGTCTGGTCAAGAAGAGGACTTGAGAACACCCACAAGTATTTCATATAGTTGCTCCTTGTTAGAAGACTGCAAGATAGTGGTCTCCTGTGAGTTTAGAGCTCTGGAAGACAAGGGAATAGCCATCTTTTTGCTCAAACCACAGTCAGCACCTTTGAAAGGACACTGGGTTCGCATACTTCTTTTTCTAATCACTTTCAGAAATTGTTTTTTAACTGCTTGTCAGCTGTTAGGAACTTTTGGATCGACAAATTTTATAGCTCCAGGTGAGTTTCCTTCAATCCTTAGTGAAAAAAGTTTTAAATACATGTTTAAGGACTTAAAAAATTATTTATGAATAAACAGCAAAAGGGTGATTAGAACTTTGATTTTGGAAAGTTACTAATGGGCTGAGGGTCTAGAAGGATTTGAAATAAGATTTTGGAATTAATTATAAGAATCCTTCCCATGGGAAAATACTTTTGTTTTGATTTTTTTTTTTTAAATGATAGGATGAAACTTTGAAGGTTGGACAGTAGAGGGAACCAGAAGGAACTAAAGATTACAATTAAAGAAGAAGAACACTTAGATCTGACTATTAATAGAGAATGGAGCAAAGTATTTTAACACTGAATATATTGAAGGATATTTTTTTTGAACAATGGACTCAAAAGTTAGTTTTAAGAGTGGCTGCCTCTATAGATAGTCTGTGTTTAAAAGATGTTATGGAAGAGGAACAAGTTTTACCAGACAAGATTGAGAGTGATCTGAAAGTGGATTTAAAAATGACAGGCTACAAGAATGATATGGAAAAAGATGCTACACTGGGCATACAAATGAAACCAGCTGATTTCTTACTAATTAAAATGGAATAACATTTTAACAAATGTTAAAATAACAAATCAAAAGAGTGACCTGGATAACTTTCTTATACTGGATTTACAAAAGAGACTTGTTAAAGCTCTGAAGAATGAGAAAAGACAAAGAAAAAATGAAAAGAAATCAAGTTCTAGGACATTATTTGAAGGGACTAAAGATCAAGATTGTTAAAAGTAAAAAAGAAGGAATATAAAGTTGGATTATTTGATCGAGGTTAAAATAGATATGTTGTTTTCTCTAGTAACCCTTAATGGACTTTTGCTGATCAGGACTGAACAACGAGGTTTAAGGACTTGTTTCTAGATAAGAGATGGGATATGGGAAGAAGACATCATTTCTTCTGTTTTAAGAGAATGTGGTAATTTATCAAAATTGTTTATACTTGTGATGAAGGGGGAAGTAATTTCTTTATATATTTCTTTTCTTTTTCTTTACCATATTCTTATTTTTTCTTTCTTTTCTATTTTTCTTTCTATTTTTTCTTTTCTGCACTTTCTATTTTTTCTTTTTATTCTTTTGTTAGTTTGTATTAGTTTTTATCATTGTAATTTTTAATAAAATTACTATTAAAAAAAAGGAGGAGGATTAAGAATGGAGATGTGGAATCAGGACCAGGGAGGGCATAAGAAGTTAACCTTTTTTCCATATTTTTATTGCCTTCAAAGGAGTTTTCCCATTCTGAATCTGAAATTCATTCAAATCCTGCAGAAAGGAAGCCACTGGTTAAGGCATTTTGGAGTGCAAAAATGCTAAGGTGGAAAATATATGGTGTGTGTGTGTGTTCCCTTCTCTCAAAAATTATCCTTCCTTGATTTTTAGGCATATACATTTGCTTGTAGCATGCAGTTTGTCCTTTACCAACAGGGAGGATTAAAATTTATCTCTATACACCAGATATCTTTCAAGGCCCATGAAATATACCCAATCTAACATAAATAGACAGGTTTCAATTATAATATTAATTAACTATCATTAGTAATTTCAAATGTTCAAATTATATCATATACATTACCTAAGAACTATCCTGCAAGACAGAATAGTATCATCAATCCAGGTACAGCAAATGGAAAAGTTAAGAGATTGCCTTAAGGAAATCATTGATTTTAGCAGAGGGAAGATTTGAACTTGGTTCACCATACAACCACTGGAAGGCAGGGATCTGACATCTTGCACTCTGTACTATGTAACGCTGGCCAACAGTGCTACATAAATAATCGTAAAACAAAAATATTACTCCGTAACCTCCTGCTCTTAGTGGGTGAACAGGCACAAAAATTCTCAGAGTGGGACTGATGCTGAACCTCAAAGCACTGACAACTAGGAAAAGAACGATGCCCAGAAAGTTGCTTTGTTGCATTACCTGATAGAGCTAACATTGTCATCGTGGTAATAGCAGCGCAGCCAGTTGATGGGGTCCTCTTCCTCTGGGAGATCTTTAATGACGGATACAAAGTCACATGGAAAAATGCCAGTGGCATCTTGGCGAGTTCCCTGGAATAAAACAGGACAGTTTTTAATAGGATGGCTCCCTCTTTTTGACTGCATGAGACCAGAAGAGGAGAGCATCATTGCCTAGGGACATGGCCCAGGATAACCTTACAAAGGCAGCTGAAAAGCCATTTCTCGCAGTCAGTAGGCCACCAAGAAAAGTGCAGCAAAAGAAGAACCCAAAGATAGCAAATCAGTATTCAGGAACAAGGTGCATGCCCTACATATATGAGGCCCACTGACAAAAATCCTAGCTCTAAGCATGACAATGCAGCTATGTGTGAGGTTAGTCCACCAGCCACAACTCAGAGTGCTTTTGGGAGGGAAAATTGCAGTGGAGAAATGGTGTCAGCATATGCCTTCTTAATGCTTTCATTGCCCTCCACAGAAACTTCTCTACTCCTACTCCCCCAAAGTGGAATCCCTGGAAGAGAATCCACCATCGTCTTATCTTCCATTCACCATGCAGTGCTGAGAGGGATTAAGGAAGCCCTGCCTGCGCTTGAGTTGTAGCAAGTCCTTAATTTCCATCATACCTGCATCCCACCCTGGCCACCCTGGGAGATATAAGTCCAGATCAGTAACTTATGGCCATACAAGGCCTTAATATTATGTACCTCAAACCTTCTTTGATTAGAGAAAGGACAGTATCTTCACAAATGAACTTGTGCTTTATGGTTTTGAGGATTAGATAGGATAGATGATAAAAAGAAGAGAGTCATGATGTGACTTTAGAAACAGAGGTTAAAATATAATGGTACTTATAAATGCTGTGAAGAATATCGGAAGCCACTTCTTTATACCTTTATAACCTTTTTTATATTTTTCTCTTTTTTCCTCTTTTCTTCTCTTTTTTTCTTATTGCACTGTTAGTTTTTTCTGTTATTTTTCTCTTTCTTTTTCATTTTTTCTGTTCTATTTTAGTTTGTATTAGTTCTTATTACTGCTGTTAAATTTTTTAATAAAAATTATACACACACACACGTACATACACACATTATTTACCTCAAACCAATCTTTATTGACCCTGCTAAGTAAATAGATCAAGTCTCCTTTCTTGAAGCTCAATTCCAGTTTAGAGGAGGCAGTAAAATCAAACAATGCCTATGGGAAAGAACCCAATTACAAAATACTCTGGGAATATTTCCCTACAGCAGAATTATACATACTCGATAACACTAGCTGATAGATTTCACGGCTCTGAAAGAAAATGTCCAGTAATTCCACAATCCAGTCATAGCAAAATTAAATTTAAGAATGAGATTGTAATATCCAATACAAATTTCAGTTGCCATAAGAAAGACAGAAATATAAAATCAACTGTTGTACATGTTTCCATGGGTTGGATGGATGGATGGATGGATGGATGGATGGGGAAGGAAGGAAGGAAGGAAGGAAGGAAGGAAGGAAGGAAGGAGGGAGGGAGGGAGGGAGGGAGGGAGGGAGGGAGGGAGGGAGAAAATGTGCCTCTACTTATCTATCATTGCTCTACTTATCTATCGCTGCTCTTACCAATTTGGCACTTTTCAGATGTGGTGGAACTGCAACTGTTGTTTGAGAACTCTGGGAGTTGCAATCCCAATGTTATCTCAAAAGTGTAGATTGGGGAAGGCTGATCAACCACATTTATTTTTCATCTTTCCTCCAGGAAACTCAGGACAATTGCAATTTTGAGATAAATTATGTTTAAAAATCCATATCTTATGATGAAATATGTTCAGTAATGTGTTTAAATATCTATTTATATGTGGATTTTGATGCAAACCTTTTTGTAATGTTAATTCAGTGCCATTTAATACAGTAATATTAAATTCCTTCCTCCCTCTTTCTAAGAAAGAATACTTTCTAAGATAAGTAGAAACACTGAAGTGTGTGTTCCTCCTACTAGCCCACAAACTCCAACTCTATTATTGAAAGAGGATCCTCTGGCTGGATAGTGGCAGATTCAGAGAAATACCTCTATGGCATTAGACTACCCAGTGAGCGAGGCACTCACCTCCACTCGTGGAGCTGCCAATCTGTCAAAGCCAGGTTCCTGGGGACTCATGCTCTTGCTACCATAAAGAAGAGAGAGAATATTTCACCAGCTCCACTGGGGATCAGTGAAGAATTAGCATTGCAACCAGCTGAATGTTTGTCAAGTTAGCAAGGTCTGTCTGGTACGTTTGTTGAATACTCACACACGGCGAGTGCGAGGGCGAAGCCTCCTCAGTCCCTGAGGTCTCTGCTCACTATCAAAGTCTGACTGATAGAAAAATAAGCGGACATCTTCATCCAGCAACACCCAGGCTGGCAAGCTAAGCAGCTTCTGTGTCAATGAACAGAAGAGCAGGTTGTGAAATGGACATTCCTGCCTTGGCATTTTATAAGTAGAGGAAATCTTTCTGGGGGGTTTCAAACACCCCCCTCATGGTCCAGCTATACTCCATGTAAGAGGGAAGTGCCAGTATCCCTACTCCTTAAGCCCTGACACATGCTCACCATTAATGAGGGCTCCTTCTTATCAGTGCTGTAAGAAGTTAGGAGCACCTCCTGAGAGGGTCGAAAAAGTCAAGATGACAGCCATGATTGTGCAGCTGAAGCCCTGACCCTTTAAAAAAGGATGAGAATTTGATTGCATGCCACCATACTGACTTTTTTGACAACTACCCCCAGATGCCCGGTTGGGCTGCTGAAGAGGTTGGAGTGGCCAATAGTTGTATTGGCATTGTGGGTGGGATTAACAGGTTTGGTAATAATCCCCTGCCTCAGGATCACCAGATGTAATGGGGTGGGGGAGCCTTAGAAGTATCTCTAATATTGGGAAATCTCTCATTATTAGGTTAAGTTTGGACAATGAGAGGCTGCATAGGATGCTAGATGTGGGTAACCTTTTCCAGGCAATTGTGTAATCTTGTATAATGTCCCAGGCATTCAAAACTTGAATGAACATTTATAAGATTGCCAAATCCCACACAATACCAAGACATTTTAACATTTTTTTCAAATGACTACTTTCAATGTATTGGAGGTGCTACACATCATTTCGAACGCTAAGGGATGCCCTGACAGCCTCAGTCTTTATGATGACAATTCCTATATAAAAAATTGGGCCACTGTTCCTGATTCAGTGTGCAGATCTGCAACCATTTTTTTCCAGTAATTTCTGCTTTTAGCAGTTGTAGAATTCAGTCTTCAAAGGTGAGTGGTTCTAACTGGTCAAGAAACCTGCAAGAAATTGTTCAATGGCTCAGAGGAACAAACAACCACAAAGAGAAATCGAGGGCAGAAAAAAAAAATCCTATATGTTTTCCCTTCTCCTGCCATGCTATAGGTTGCAAGTGGACTAAAGTCATCAAGACCACACAGCAACAAATGACCTGAAATTATATACAAGAGGAACATGGTGCAGAAGCCCATAAAGACTCAAGGGTGGAGAGATGCAAAATGAATGAAGGAAATATAAAACTGAGTCTATTAATTTGGAAGAAGGCAATTTCTGCAGGAGAAGTGGCAATGTCTCACACGCTATCCTAAAGTTTCTGATCCAAAAGCTTCTCTCACATGTTAGTATTTAGGCTCAACATGGCAAATTAATAACAAATGTTAGTCATACGGTAAACTCCACTACCCTGGCTTACAAACTACAGTAATAACAGATACAATTCTGTAAAGGTAGACAGTAATCTCTGACCAAATGTTTAAGTAATCATGCCAAATAAGGCCCACAATTCTCTGAAGAAAGCTGTGACAATTAAAAACAGAAAGAGTTCAGTAGTTTAGCTATACTTTTGAAATGGCATGAGTAAGAAAAAATGGATGAAAAATCAAGCCAAATCTTTCTACCTGAATGTATTTTGCATTCATATTGTAGACAAATCTAACCTCAAATGAATTTAAATTGTATGTGTGAACAGTTCCTCAGCTCACCATGGTGCAACAATTGATTTTTCCATAACAGTGTTTTGCACTAAACGGCTACATGATCAAAGCAACAAACCCTCCTTAAAATTAATATTTACCTTCATGTACATGTTGAGTATAGGGATTCGGCTGTCTGCAATCTCCTTCTTTGCACCAACATAAACTTTCCCTGAAAAACATCAATATCAATGAAGAGAACTAAGGATGGGTTGCCATGGAAGGGATGTGTAGGAAAAAAAATCAGCAAGTTTGACTGTGAAGAGCTTTTTTTCTTCAGGGAATGTTGGGGCTAATTGCAAATTGCATTTTAAACTCTCATTGTTTCAGTACCAATGAAACCCTCACGTTCTCTCTCATGCAAACTGCAATTCACTGAGAATGCTGAGCATCTTCTGTCTGAGAATCCTGAGGTCAATAATTCTGTGAAAGGAACTAATGATTTCTATGGTGCTGGAATCATGAAATGCCTGTTTTAAATTTATATTATCGACAACTGCTTTAATAGGATGGCAAAGACCAAAATATTTTCAAATACAACACTAAGTGAAGGAAATCCAGTTCTCTACCAACAAAAGAAACTTTAAGTTTCAAGAGCAGCAGAGGATCTTTATCTCTGACAGAAAGAACTGAAAGAATTGGGGGCTTTATGAGGCATAAGAATGCCTTATTTCTGTGTGCTTTATAAAACAAGGGAGGTACTGTTTTAAAGAACAGGAACTGATGACATGAGATACAGGCTCTGTCACGCAGCAGAGAGAAAGAATTTTTCTTAATAGCAGGATAGACAAAGGCAGAAGTTGAATTATAAATGGTGAAAAGAGACATTATAAAGTGTAAGGTATACAGGAGAGGCGAATAGTTGGATTCTGTATAGGGCAACAGAGTCTTTGAGCTAACATTGATAAAAGGTCTATTACAAAATATTCACGTCTTGGATAGTGTGTGTGTGTGTGTGTGTGTGCGTAGAGACAGAGACAGATATTTGTTAAAGCCACCCAACTCCAAGAAGACTCTGGGCAGTGTACAATAAGTCCAATACATAGATTAAAAACACATTAAATACTACCTGGACCAAAACATACTCCCTAACATGCAAAATCTCAGCAGGGGCTCCACAGCCACCCTAACCCCAGGCCTGGGAACAGAGCCAGATCTTAAGAGACTTAAGAAACCAAGGAAAGAGGAAGTCCTCCATATCTTGGGGAGGGGGGGGGTGTCTTTTCCAGAGGGCATGGGCTGCAACCCAGAAGGCACACTTCCTGAGTCCCATAAAATGACATTTAATTGATGGGACCTGGAGTGCACCCATCTACATCAGACTTAACAGGTTAAGTCAGCTTGGAAACTGTGTTTCTGAAAACATATGAGGTTTATATAATCCAGACTGAGATAATTTAGGGCTGGGGGGGGGGGGGCTGACACTGTGCTACTTAGAGGAAGACCCCTGTGGAAATGTACGTATTTAGCTGCTGCAAATAAAATTGTAGGGTTGAATCTGATTTTTTTTAACACAGCTTTTCATTTAGAATTGAAGTGGGGAAAATAGATGGGTAAAGTTCACATTACCCAGATGGAAAAATCACATACACTGTTCAGGCATTGTAACCTACAAGCTTCCCTAAGGAGAGGCACATATGCTAGAGAGAGACTAGCTTAGAGTGAAGCATTCCTTACACTTTTGGACAGTCGGATTGGAAGCACTCATTCAGAACATCTAGCCATCTCCATAATTAGGACCAGCATCAGCTTAGGCTGCATCACAATGGCCCCCAAGAACAATAAGACACATCAATCAGAAAAGCCATTCAATAACACATGGCAAGCATAAGTATCTCCAGGTCATCATAGGTTTTTATGTTTATTCATTCATTCATTCATTCATTCATTCATTCATTCATTCATTCAATTTTTGATGCCACCTGACTCCAACTGACTCTAGGCAGCTCACAACATAAAAAAGAACAAAAAAGCAACACATAAATAAAAATACAATAAAAATTACTCCAAAAAGGATTACAAATAGTTACGAGAGGATGATGATGACGTTGATTTGAAAAAGTGATATTCAAATTAGGGAGCATCCCAGATGGCAAGGGATATCTGGGAGTTCAAAACATGCGGTAAAGGCAGAGGACTCCATCATTTGAATCACTGTATTGTTGTAATCCTAATATCTTCTGCAATTATAAATCTTTTATTATACAACCACTTAGAACAATTCATTGCCAGATTACCAAGGAAGGAAATCTAGATGTAGGACCAGAAAGGTGTTTGTAGTTTACCTGGAAGGTTAGGAAGCATGCAGGTAAAGCTGCTATTTTTATTTTCTGCACCATATCTTTCTTCCAGCTTGGTATGCAAGCTATAGAACTGGCTGTAACGACGAAATATCATATATCTGTTGTTGCCTTTTGTTTTCACCTCAATCACAAATACCTAGAAAATAAGAATTCAAAATTCTTGACATCTCCAGTTCAAAGAATTTTAGACAACACAGCATTGCTCAAAGAAATTTCTACCTAAAATGCTAAAGAACTGGTCTCAGACTGGGAGCCTGATTTAGTATAAGCTTCCTAAGTCCTTAATACAAGCAAAGGAATTCAGGAACATAGAAATATATAAATATCTTTTCTATATAATTTCCTCCACAGGGCCAAACTTGGCTTTCATTCAATACTAATGATACAGTAAGAAAATTAATGCTTGGTTCAGAATAATGCTCAACCATAGTTCAATATATTGCATGAATAAACCTTGGTTGCACATAGTTATCCTCTCCTATCTTTTGTTAATACAGTCAAAACAAGATTGATAGTGGATCACATATCATACTAAGACTATTTGTTTTAACCATAGTTTGGTGATCAGTCCCTTCCAGATATTTTTGGGCAAGAGATGATCAGTGCATTCCAGATGTTTGAAGACTACAACTCCTTAAATGCCAATCCCACATAGCAGAAATATGCTGGCTAGGAATTCTGAGTCTTGTGTTCCTATCATATCTGATGAATGTCCAGATTGGAAAAGACTGCCTTAAGCCATAAACTGTGGTTTACAAATCACAATAGTCGGGTTCATCATGCTATCTCACAACAAAGCAAATGTATGTGGTGAAAACCTGTGTCTGCTCCTGAAGACCTTTTTGTCACTCTAACAGAATTGCTTGGAACTTGCTGGAAGCTTGTTGCAGGCAGCCAAATACTCCAGAAATTCAATTTTTCCATTAATTTGTTCCTTAGATTTATATCCTGCATGTCATTCAAAATACCAATTTTCATGAGAATTTCCCTTTATTTTACCTCCACAACAGCAATCCCATGAGGTTATGCTGAGCCAAGAATGACTGGCCCAAAGATATCAGTGAATTTTCATGACTGAGGATGGACCTGAACCTGGCTCTCCCCAGGTGTAGCCCAATACCTTAGCCATTACACCGCATATGCCTCTGCTTTGGGACAAAAGTATTTACCTGCACATGTGGTCATTCATTTGCATTGTGGCTGGAGAACGCCCCCTGCTCCCCAGTATGCAATTTGTAAACTGGGGCAGAGGAAGCAAAACAGGATTATCAGGTGATGTTTTCTCTTGTATTCCCAGTGGGTTGCGGTGGTAGTAAGGATCAACTTTGTTGAACATGATGTATGAACCCACCCAGTGCTTTTGCTTCCATTTTTAATCAACTATGATTAATGTTATCTATGGCTGAGAATAATCCTCCCCAACTTAGCACCCTTCAGATGTGTTCTCTGGCTGAAAGTCATGGAAGTGAACATCTGACTTTCAGATGTTGGCTGAAAGTCATGGAAGTGAAGTCCAACATATCTAGAGCATAGCACTTTAGGGAAGACTGATTTAAGTGAACAAGCTTAACCATAGTTTAAAATGGGCCATTTTCCCTAAATCATACTTAACAAACAGTGATCACAGACTGTCCAGGTGAAAATGCTGAAAATGAAGGAGAACATTTTGAATCTCTTCATCTCAATGGGGGGGGGGGGGGGGGGGGGAGAAACTTATGAACTTGTTTAAGCAATACTGAACTCTGGTTTGATATTACCTCCAATTACAGATTTAAGAGAGTTTTGTACATCTCTCAAAATTTCTAATACCCAACATATGATAAACATCAGTCATTACAAAGTCAAATCCAATCCTGTGAAATTAATCATTTCACCTTTAAAAAGCCCCTTTTTATGAAATAGTAGATTTCCTCTAGCTCCACTCTTCCCATCCCTGGGATAGCATAGATCAGGGTGCACAAGAAAAATATTTCTCTTACATAATAACTGGAGAAACCTCTCTTCTCTTCAATGTCTGCAATATTAGCAGAAACAGGTACATCATCTGGAAGCTGGTCAAAGTCACTAAAAGGTACATGAAAAGGTGCAGGTGACAGCCATTCCTAAGTTGATGATCATACATTTTTAAATGCTTATTTTTCATTAAAAATCAAGATAACTCACAAATCCTGAAGTTTAGGTAAGAAGACATGAAATAGAAAAGCATAGTAAAAAATCAATTGGATTTTTACTAGTCTTTGGAAAGAAGGGAGTTTGAAACCAACACTGAGCAGATCTATACATCACTGTGTGATAGAACAGATTATATAACATTGTGGAATGTTGCCTCTTAAACTCTGTTTAATAAAATTATGTAATAATAGCTGGCTTATTTATTTGAAGAGTAATACAAATGAATCAGGTTTGTAAGCTCTTTTAGATTGTTAACTGTGTAAGAATCCTGATTTCTTCTGCATCTGGAAGCTTATAGTGACATTGCAGAATTGGTGCCCTTCAGTTATATTGGACTTCTGGCCATTCTGGTTGGGAATTATGGGAAATGAAGCCTAGCACAATTGGTAGACATTAAGTTGGGATGACTGCTTACAACTTCCTGCCGATAATTTTCTTGGGGTGGGTGTGGCTGTGGTTGTGTGTGTGTGCATTTCTGCATGACCAGCTGTATCATTAAAGGAAGTCAGAAAATTGCCAGAGGTAGCAACGATAAATTATTATTGTATTATTTTTATCCTTTTAATACCAGGGAGCAGGGCTGTGGGATTTCCTGCTACAAGTGCCAAAGTTACTCAACAGGAGAATTTCTATTTCTATTTGCAACTCTATCTCAGGCAGGAAAATACCTTGGGCTAGCCTGGCATATCTGCATTTGAGAAAGAAAAAGAGAAGAAACCGTACTCTATAATCAGAACAAAGAGAACACTCAAAACACAGACGTTCTTCTCTTACAGCAACTGGAGCTGCATCCACAAATCTGGACAACTTACACCAACTTTGAAAAGGTATTGAGCCTGAGGCAAAGGCACATTGAAAAGCTGTCAGGAGAAAGAACCTAAATGACTCACCTCTCATCTCGAAGCTGCCTCAGATGAGACATTCCTCCAGGCCCTTGCCTTGCAAGACCCCAAAGGAACAATGGATTAATAGTGCTCTGCTCGTCAAACAGCTCAGCAGCAACTTGAGTGGTGGGGAGGTGGGCAGGGGAAGGGTTGTGTTCCAGCCCACCTCTCTGCCTCAGCTAATGCACTGTGGATTCCCTGCCAGGCTTCAGCAACCTCTGCCTGGCAGTTGAATTCTGACTTTCCGGAAATATGCTTTTTCTTGGTTTTCTCCTCCCTTGGTCATTTGAGGAAGTACAACTGAAAGCAACCTTTTGAAACAGAGTACTGTATAAGGTTGCATGACACACATGCCTGTGTTGAAAATACCTTGCCCTTAAAAAAAAAGCCCATGAGGCCAAATTACAACTGAAATGAGTTTTCCATCTAGTTTCAGCTTTATGTGCCACATCCTGAATCCTCAGGTCGCCCTTGAACTGTTTAGTTTTCTCTGTTTTCTTATTTATTTGTTTATTGGTTTCCTACTTTTCAGAACAATGGTCCTCCCAAAGCAGGTAACAAGCAATATAAGTAGTAGTAAATAAAAACTGCAAATGCTGTTTTAAAACAAATTATTGTGATTGTTTCCACAAGGCAGATCGTGGTGGTAATAGGGTGGGGGGGGAGGGAGCTGTGCAGCTGAACCAAGCTTCTGTGTCACCTGTCACAACCCTTCTCTATAAGTTATTCAACTGTATGATTTATAGAGTATCTTTGTGAATCATGGGGATCCTTAGTTTTATAGGCCTGCAGACAAGGAGATGCCCACAGAAACCTGTGCATGACTATTGTGTTTGAAAATGGAATCAGGGCATGCACTTCATAGGAGAATTGGAAAGGGGAAATACATTCTGGCTGATGAGATCTATGTAAATAATAGGCCAAAGGTCTATTCAGAAGTTGACTACGAACAGAATCATGTGAAGATATGGAGTTCATAGACAGTGACCATAGAGGGAGAGCAAGAGATGATGCAGCTGCTCCTATCTCCATCAACTGCTTCCACTGCTGAGCAACAGCGATCCTGCTGTGGAGCATGAATACTTAAGAGAAAGGAGAAGGAAGTGATGGGCAATATGGCTTGGGCAATTTTGTAAGGATTTTACAGCACAGCATAAAATCTACTTCCACAAATTTAATGGCTACTTCAAACATCTACTCACTTTGTATGTATATGTGAGGAGAGACCATGCAGCTGGAATTCATATTTGTTGGAATAGTGAACATGACAAAGCCCCACCTTGGTGGAATTTTACATTTCCTCTAAGCCCTTGTGCCCACCTGCATCTTAGCCCAGCACAATCATGCCCTGACAACACAATTGTTCTGTTTTGCTCACTTCATTCCCAAGCTGTGATGTAACACCCTGAAGTTGCCATTAGGTGTACCCATTAAAGCAGTGTTGTCCAAACTTGGCCACTTTAAGATGAGTGGACTTCAACTCCCAGAATTCCCCAGCCAGCCATGCTGGTTGGGGAATTCTGGGAGTTGAAGTCCACTCATCTTAAAGTGGCCACGTTTGGACAACACTGACTTACAGTGTGGATTCTAAGACAGCCTAAATGTCTACAAATATTGCAAATCAGCAGATGTATAAAAAGGGGGGAGTCAGAAACCCAATATTCCTTTTTATATTATAATTTCCTTTTTTTTCTTTTCTCTTTTTGGTAATTAATTCTTGTTAAATTTGCTCTGTTTATTTTTTTCCTTTTATTGTGTGTGTGTGTGTGTGTGTGTGTGTGTGTGTATACATACATATATGTATATATACCCCCCCACACACATATACACACACATACACATATATGCACACTAAGTAATAATACAAGGGAAACTTTAATAAGCAATCAGCTTAAGATCAAAACCTCTAGCATATAACAATTATTTAGATGTGAATAATTGCATCTAAATAATTATTTTGTAGTGGTTCTTTTTCAATGGATGAAAAAGCTCAACTATGGATGAAAAAGCTAAATAATTTTACACTCGCAATATTGCCATCCTAAATTTTAATTAACATTGATAGGATTTTTTTTCTCTTTCTTTTCTATTCTCAGTATTCTAAGATATTTAAATAATAGAATGTCAATGACTTTTAAGCATATTATACAAATATCAATGTCTGGAAGTAACACAGTGTACTAAGGTTTATAACAACGTAAAAAGAACAAAAAGAGGGAGTTGCCTCTTTACTGATCACTCTCACTTACCTCTGTAACCTTTGTCAATCATTGCCCGGTGTCAGCTCTCATTCTACTTCCATTCCTATGAACACTGACAACATTCCCATTTCACTGGTCATAAACTAAGGCTAAGAAGATAACCAGACCAAACAACTCATCACTTTAATATTTAGGTACCCTGCTGGAGAATGCTATTGCTACTCCCCTCCCAAAGTGGGGAGGCTTCCATATTTCATTAGCCTTCCATCAGTTTGTGCAAGGACTAATTCACGTATCAAATCAAATCTTCATAACGGTCAAAGACCAACATAAGGATGGTGGGATCCAGTCAATTAAGAAGCACAGAAAATGTATCAGAGTCTAAATAATGAAAAGGTAAAAGATACAAAATAGAAAGTATATATCTAAAAGGAATCTAAAAGGAGGGGTAGGAGCATTAGAACTAATTCATATAAGGCCAACATAAACTGCCAAGCAGAATAATCCGCAAGGAAGGCTTTCATTGTGATTTTGAAATAACTCATTGTGTAAATCATACAGTATATGCAAATTAATGTGTGCTATTTTAAATCTTTAAAATCTATTACTTTTATCCCCAAAAAACTAATGTACCCACCCCCTTTGGGGATATGCCACTTATACAGTGTCATATTGCACACTCAAGTAGAAATCCACAAAGCTGTTAACTTAGGTAGGTCACTTAATAAGGTCACCCAATAAGACTATAACTGTCCCAGTTAATCAACTGGGTAGGAAATTATACATAATTAGGGCTATCAAATCCAGGCCACAGAAATCTGGACGGTCACTAGATGGCAGAAAACAGATACAGAAAACACAAAGTAGCATGTATTGGTATGGTTCACCCAATGCAACCCCTTCATAAGAGTGCTGCTAGAGAAAATTGGATGCAAACTGTTTTTGGAGGAAAAACAATATTAAAAAAAGAGATAGGAGGTTTTCTGCAGGAGTTTTCAGAGGAGAAACAAAACTAGAAAGAAAGTAAGGTTTAGAAAAGACAGATTCTGCCCCTTCTCCCCCATTCTCCTGAAGGAAGATATAAAAGAAGTGTGCCAATCAGAAAGGGAATTCATTGGCATGGGAATTCAGTCTTGGAGTTCAAGGCAAGCAAGAAACAAACAATATAAACAACAAGGAGAGAGAAAGTGGGTAGAGAGACACAAGGATGAACAAGGAAGTGATAGAGAGGGAACATGGAGAGAGAGAAAGGTGCAAAAAAAAAAAAAGACAATTCTTAGGGCCACATGTGGTCCACAGCTTAACTTCAAAAGCTCTCTACAAATTGCAGTTCAGGTCCTCTACGAGAACTATATGTTCATTTCCTGGCAACCAGCTTCTTGGATAAGAAAGAGAGAGAGATCCAGAGAAAGGAAACTAGATATGGAAAGAAAGATGGCCATCAGAAATCGAAATAATGGGTGTCCTTTCCCTCTGCTTGCCTTGGCCTTTCCAACCATTGGCATGCAGCCTCAACAGATTATCCCTAACGGAATGCCACCTTTGACAAAATAAGGTTGCCCATCCGTGACTTAGACTTTTATGTGAACCAAGACCATTGACTGCAGTGTCTGCTGCCCAGTTGCAGTTGAATGTCAAGGTCCACAATTTGTACTCGAAGGAGAGAGGAACATCTCTTCAAACAGAGAGCTATCCCTTGTAATGAAGGGCGTATTTTTATCAATTCCCTTCACAGTAGCTTTTATGAGCATGATGGGTAGGAATAGTTAACCTTTCTGAGCAAGAAACAAACTCAATGAGCAGGTGGCAGGCATGGCTAGGAGGGCCTTTGCACAGCTTCATCTTATGGAGTGGCAGGCCCTACTTACAGTCGCTCATGCCCTAGTCACCTCCAGATTGGACTACTGCAATGTGCTCAAATGGGGCTGCCCTTGAAGAGTATCCATAAGCTTCAGCTGGTAAAGAATGCAGTGGTGCATGTAGTTATGTGCACTCTGAGAACAGTGCATGTTACACCTCTGCTCCATGAGCTGCATTGGCTGCCAGTTTGCTTCTGGGTCCAATTCAAGGTGCTGATTTTGACCTTTAAAGCCTTTCAGCATGGGACTGGCCTATCTGAGGGACTGCCTCTCCCCGGTTATATCAGCCTGTCCCATCAAATCTTGCAAAGAAGGCATGTTGCAGATACCGTCGACCAGGGACCTGCATTTGGTGGGTCTCAGGAGATGTGTCTCCTCTGCTGTGGCACCTGCTTTATGGAATATCCTTTCTCCTGAGATTAGATTAGTGCCATCCCTTTTGCTATTCTGGAAGGCCCTCAAGACCTGGTTATGTGATCAGGCCTGGGGCTCCCAGGGAAGTGGAGAACTGCTTAGATGGCTCCATTGCTGAGTGGGCCATTTTTATTCTCCCTCCCCTATGGTTTGTATCTTGGTTTTTATGATATTTATTAATGTGTTTTTTATATTTTTCATGTTGTTTTTATATTTGTTTTTATCTGATTGTTGTACATCACCCAGAGTCACTTTTGGTGAGATGGGCGGCTATATAAATTTGCTAAATAACTAAAAACACTTTTTAAGAAGGCAGGCTAGTTCTCTCAGTCTCAACCATCCCAGTGGGATCTTTATGGGGCCTGCAAACATTCCTGCAATAAATATTATGTCAGAGGAAGCCAATTTGCATTGCCACATGCCAGCTTTTTATTTCAGTGTTTTTATTCAAAAAAGTCAGAATGGGCAGGAGAAGGGTCAAAAAGCACACTGGCATCCTTACACTAAACACTACCTACCCCTGAAGTAGGTGATTCACTAAACTAAGTGTGCAAATTCTGATAGTACATGTTGTTGATTGAAAAGGGAGGAGAGAGAACCAAAATGTATACTTAAATCAGTTTTAAAGGGGCTTTCAAGGCCACAGCAACTAATTATCTACCTTCAAACACTTTGTGTCGAGAAGCTAATAAATTCTCGGCTCCCACAGGACTGTATGAGAATCTAGGGAGGAAAAGGATGGGGGAGGCACAAGGTGGCTGGTTAGAAATAATTCTTCAAGATCCAAGTGTCCCCCCCCCCCCCCCGACCTGACTCTCTCTGTGCCAGGATTTCTGCAGCCCAGTTCTAGTAACACTAGAACTGTTGCATATACAGTGGCAGAATAAAATGTTTTATTCTGCCACTGTATATGGAATTTTCCCCTGTATCTCACTCCAAAAATGCTGCTAATTTTATGTTCAGGTTTCTAATGGGAAGTAATTTGAGATTCTTTCAAGCAGCCTGCCAGAATTCAGCTGCAAAAATCCTGATGACCCTAAGATGGCAGCAAAGAGATACCAAAACTGCTAAATAATCCACATTATATATCTATCATCTTGCCCTGCAGAGAAGCAAAATAGGTGGGGCGGGGAGACATGAAAGAAATGTTTAGAGTTGCATCAGGATGTTTGGATTCCAACAGAATCTGCCCAGAAAAACTGCTCTTTTCCTTCACTCTCCCTTTCTTGGTGGCCCAGATTGTCTCAACAGCAAATCGGTCAGCCAATTGGGGGATTACTACAAAACTACCCTTCAGTAACATCATCCTGCAGCTTCTTTATCAGTAACTTGTCTGTGCATCCATTGGTAGAGATTTTCTGATGCTTTGCAGTAGTTTAGCAGATCTGCTTCTATGACTCCCAGGATGAGGAGATGGAAATGTGTTGTATTGTTTGTGCTAGACATGATTTTTCATTTTCTGACATGTTTTTAAATAACACTAAGTTTACATCTTAAGATGGGAAAAATTACAACTATCATTGTTGGGAAGAATCTCTGTGATAAAAATGTATATCTTACCTAGGATGCTATTTTTGTTTCAGACAATACCGATTGTGACTACTGATTTACCATTTAAGCAATGGCAGAAGGATATAACTAAATTTATCTGGCAAGGTAAAAAACCACAAGTTAAATATAAGGTGTTGCAAGATGCTAAAGAAAGAGGAGGTCTAGCCTTGCCTGATTTCAGATTTTACTTTGCCACTTGCTGTTTAGTTTGGTTGAAGGAATGTGTGTTGCTGAGAATTTTGAAGGACACAGATTGAGATTTGGGTGGCACGGCTATTTATGGTATGATAAAGTTAAAGTTAATGTAGATTTTAAGAATCACTTTATTAGACATGCCATTCTGAGAATTTGGAATAGATATAAACCTAGATTGTATCTGAAAATACCTCTATGGTTATCTCCACCAGAAGCATTTTATAGGAAAGAAATGGTAACTAAGCAGAAATGGTTAACTTATGGAGATATTCTTAATATTCACCAAGGAGAAATTAAAATAAAATCAAGAGAGGATTTGACATCACAAGGACATTCATGTCATTGGTTTTCATATGTACAACTTGGAGAAAGATTTGAAGTTGATAAAAAGACATATGGTATTGAATGAAACAAAGCTGTTTTTGAAACTGAATTGTGTACTGACAATCAACATCTTATTGCTAAAATGTATAAGCTTTTGTTGAGATTTGAAACAGAAGATGAACAAGTTAAAGATTGTATGATAAAATGGGCTAAAAATTTGGATATAAAATACAAATGGAACGATAGGAAAATACGTGGTTGAAAGGGTTAAAATGTACACTGTGTTATAACTTGAAGGAGAATTTCTATAAAATGATGCATAGATGATATTGTCACCGGAAAGATTATCAAAAATGAATAAAGGGGTTTCAAATATATGTTGAAAATGTGAACAACAAGAAGGGACTTTTTACCATCTTTAGTGGGCATGTAAAAAAGCTTTAAAAAATTGGACTCAAATTCCTATATTAATCCAGAAGATCTTGAAGATTAATATACAGTCAAAATCAGAGACTTTCCTTTTGGGACTGATGGATAAACTATTGGAAAAAGCTCATGGACCTTTGTTTTTATATCTGATAACTGCAGCTAGACTTTTTTACGCTCAAAGGTGGAAAGACTCGACATGACCTACAGTGGGAGAATGGAGGGTGAAGTTGATGGAGCCGGCTGAGATGGCGAAACTGACAGCTTTGCTTAGAGAAAAAACATTGACTAACCTTAATACCAGTTGGAAGCCCCTTCTGGACTTTTTGTAAGAGACAGAAAAAAATGAAACCATGGTACAGTATATGGATTTGATGATTAGTTAAATTAATAGGTTATACAAAATATGTATGTTAAGAAGTAGTTTTAGAGTAAGAGATTATTATGATTTACCTACATCTTCTGTATAAGAAGTCGGAAGTTATTCTTTCTGTATTTCTTTTTTTTTTCTTTTCCTTTTCTTTACTTTCCATCACTTTTGTATTCTTTCTCTATCTCTAACTTTCTTGTTCTCTACTTTTCTCTTTGATCATTAGTTTTTGTTTGTTTTTACCTTTATGCTTTTTATAACTCAATAAAGTTCTTATTTAAAAAAACCCACCAAGTTTCTTTTTAGGACAAAAATTCAGGAGATAAAGATGGAATCATGAAGGAAGAAAGCCTCTGTATAGGTTACAAATTATATAGCTGAAAGAGAAGCAAGAAATAAAGGAACAAGAAGGGAGCACAGGAGAGAACAGATGGAGACTTTATCCTTCTCCAACAGCTTACAATATGGCTTCAGAACTTGACCCATATGTCCTACTTTTTAATTTATGAGAAGCACTAAGTTGAACCAGTCAACAGAGAGGTCATAAATCATTCATCTTGGCTAGAAGGGAAGGGCATAAGGTGAGTGAAATGAGAACCCAGCCCATTACTCTGTACACAAAGTTATATCTACAGAGGTATATTAAAGAATATCTCTACCTTACGGGCACAACATTTTATGGCATGTTTGGTCTGATATGGCAGGGACCAGCAACCTTATCAGTTGGTAAGCACCCTTGCTTATTTTCATCTGATGTGAGAGGACAAATACTAATTCTGCCCCTCGGCTGTAACCTTGTGACAACTTATCAGGGTTAGCAATATCATGAAGTGTTAGCATTTTGGTTTTAAACATGATTTAATTTTAGGATGGTCATTCAAGAACGTTGTGGCATCTGTGGATTTCATGTTGCTGAACTAAATCAGAAGGAGTCTGACAGGATCTTTTCTGACTAACACATTTTATTAAGAGGGAATAAGCTCGTGAAAGCTTCTGCTTTTTAATAAAATTTGTTGATCAGGAAAGGTGCTACCAGGCTCCTGGCTTTTTGCCACCATAAACTAACACAGCTCTCCTCCCACAATGTTGCTGTATTATGGACTTAAAACTAGCTCAACAATCAACCCTTGTTTTTATGATATATGTGGACAGATTGGAGTGAGCGGCGTCGAAGGCTGAAACGGCATGCCTACTAATTTGGAAATAAATCCTCTGAAATCTGTCAGATTAACTTTACCAAGTAAATCTTAAATTCAGCCAAGCTATAAAGTTTAAAGTGTAAACTAAGAGGTTTGCATGTGTCAAGCTCATATAGAACTGCATCTATTAAACGGGAGCACATGAATCTCTTTTGTACTATTTCTGTCACACATGAATGTTAATGAAGAAGAGGAAGTGGAAGATAAATTGATTTTACATTCTAGCCAAGATCATTTTTGTCCCACAGAAAGGAACAGTACCAAAATGTGGTAACCTTTGAAATGAAGGCTTCTCTAAGAAACCCAGACAACAAAGAAAGTAGGAAGGAGACATAGAGACAAAGAAAGACAGGTATATATAGCTGTGGTAAAAGATAGATTCTGAGTCAGAAAGGCTGAACAAGTGCTCAGGTTTCTTGGCTAAGTTTGCTGGATTCCTGATATCGTTTGAGACTGCCAGGTTGCAATGAATTCAGAGATTCATTCTATGCCATTACATTCCCCAGGTAACAGGTAATAAGGTCACTGCAGCTTTGCCCATCTATTCTCTCTCTCTCTCTCTCTCTCACACACACACACACACACACACTTTTTTTTTTTCATCTCATCTTCTGGAGTGGACAATTAGATTCAGGATCCCAAATCTGCCACTGCCCCATCCCAGTGACTCCCCAGACTGAGGGCAAAAGAAAGGCAGTGACAAGGCCTGGTGGGCCATGCCAGCTTAGCTCATGGTTTGCTGAATAAGTCACAATGGCCAGGTTCAGGCAACAACTAAACCATAGCATGAATCACAGACTACAATTACTGGATTTAGATTTTTTGTAAAGCCACAATGAGACTTGTTAAAAATATCCAGTGTCTGGATTCACTGATAGGCTTTAACCATGGTTTGTTGAATAAGCCAGAGGATTCATATATAACATCTAGCCATCAGCTGTGTTTACAAACCACAATGGGATTTTGGGTTAAGTCACTGCATTAAGTCGGAATCAAACAAGCCAAAGTATAGTTTAGCACAATGTCCGAACTTCCCTGAGACTTCCCTCTTTGATCAACCTCCATCCCCCAGAACTGGGCCTGCATGTATTAACCTTTGATAAGGTATATGATTAGTTTTACACAGATTGCCTCTTCTGTTTTACATGGGTCTGAGTGAAACTAAGGACATTAGCCTGGCACAGAAATCTTTTTTTATTGTTCAAGTTTTTATCAGCTGGTGGATGATCATTTATGAAGACATCCACTAAGGTTTACTTAACTGCGTGTACAATGTCTCCAGTAGAAATTGGCCCACAAAGAGGCATTACATTTTCCACTTAGATTCTTTCATTATCTGGATACCCCAGAGCAATTACATTCTCCATCAAAGTAGCTGAAATGTCCCAGTGTTAATATACAGAATTCTTTTCTTCTAAGTTCAACTAATTACATGCCCAGGGTTTCTGAACACCTCCAGTGTAATTCACCCAGCATGAGGGAAGACTCTTGAAAATGAAGGTTATTCTGTAGTTTTGAAAAACTTGCCTATAATATAGAGCCTAACTGAGATTAGTAGAGATGAAGAGAAGGATGGATTCCAAGCAGGGTGGACAGCTGGTTCCTGCCCTGTTCCCTAAATGCTCCAAGACTAAGCTATTTCAGAGGCACTGTATGAAAATGAAATGGTAGCTACCCCCAAATTCCTGGTTCCAGCTTAAAATTCCAGGCTAGGGAGAAAAAAAATCAAGGGAAGGCAAATGCTAGAATATCTAATAATTTTTCAAGGATACTATACAGGTTTTTATGCTTACCTACCACCACCAGGCCCCACCCTTCACAAATCAGTCCTGGTGTCAGAAAGAAGACTAAGAGATGAAGTAGTAGTTTATAGCTTTCCATAAACTGCTGTTCTCTAGAAATGCTAGACAAAATTTCTGTAATTTCCCACATAGTCCCATAGACCATGCTGGCTGGAAATGTTGGGGGAAGCATGCCTGTTCCATTCCAATGTTCTCTGTGTTTTGATGTGCAGTGAGACTCCCTGGCCTCACTTTCCCTGTTATCACATTTCTCCTATTACCCTTCCTGTAATTCATCTGTGATGCTTCTTTTTCCTCTGCAGAACAGGGGTGGATTTTGCATCCATTTTTCAAAGTAGGATTTGAATAAAAGTGGATTGTTTTGTAGTTTTTCTCAATTGTCAGGTTCTTTTTTATGAGGCTGTTAGCAGGACTACAAGATATGGGCTGCAAAAATCTAGATGGCAGTAAAGAATAGTAGCCCTAGCTATTAGTCTTAGGTTGTCTTTATTTATTTATTTTTTATTGATTATGTGCCATCAAGTCATTATCAATTCTTAGTGATCACATAGATAGATTTTCTCCATGACAATCTGTCCCTAACCTGGTCTTTCAGGTCTTCCAACAGTGCGCTCATTGCCACTGCAACAGAGTCACCTTGTGTGAGATGGGCAGCTATATAAATATGATAAATAAATAAACAAACAAACAAACAAACTAAGTCCATCCACCTTGCCACCGGTCACCCTCTTATTCTTAGGTTCATCGCACTCCCCTAACTAAATTTATCCCATCAGCTGTTGTTTGCAGGCTGCTGTCAAGAGTTAAACTACATTAAATTTGGAATCACACATTGTATGAATATCAGATGCAACCAACTTAATGGAAGGTGGAGCTGAAAATCAGTAAGTATAATTAGACTTGCTAGGAGATTAGACTTGCTAGGAGACCACCTTTATATCAGATGCTTTCTCCCACGTCTTTTAACTGGTTCAAACTTGGTGATATCCACATGACAGAAAGCCAGTCCAGGAATGCAGCCTGCCACTTAAGCCCACTTAAGCCCAGCAGTATGTCTGGGTGGGTATATGCCAGCCTTTAATGCAAGATCTGTTTTCTTTCTGCATGTGTCTTGATATGTAATTTGCCAGTGAGTGAAGTAGCCAAAAACCCTTTTGAAAACACTTCTGTTGGCCAAGTTGTGGTTGGGAGGTGGGGGGTGGGGGTCAAGCCAAGAATACTATTAGGTGATGCTGAATTACTCAACAGCCAAACCACAGCTAAATATAATGTAAATTCAGCATAACCTAATGTCACCTGAGCTGGGCCTTAGCCAGTGTTGTGCTGGTAAATGTTTAACAACCAGCTTTGCCACTTCCATTGATGATGACAGGCCACTAGCCACCAAACAGCTGATCAGCAGGCCAGCTGTAGTGGCTGAGTTCTGCTCTTAACCAGCTCACAAAAATCCATAAAATTTAACAATTGGCTCTCATGAGCCAGTCTGAGCCAGCCACAGTACACCACTGGCCTTAGCTTTCCAGAATACTTAAGCTTAGGTTGTAAGACAAGAATGAATGGCTAAAGCCTGCCAGCCAGATAAGTAGCAAAGACAATTATGATAAAGACAGCTAGGCAGGGAGAGAAAGCTCATTTACGGTTATGAGTTTAGATGCACTAATGTCTCTTGTGCTGCTATTTCTCTGAGGCCTCCTAGTGTGGAGGTCAGAGAACAACTTTTTCATCATCCCATTTATTGTCTACAGTGGGATTTTATTTTACTTAGATTCGTTTTAAAACAGGGGATAACTTGAAGCCCTTCTAGAAGCTAAGATATAAAGTGAACCTCACAGTCACTCTTCTGACTAGTTTGTAAGAAAGGCTCATTCCTGCTTTTTAGTGCTTTAGTCAGTGAATGATTAGTCTTCACAGTGATTGAGAAGGTAGTTTGTTTTTTGTTTGTTTTCTTCCCCCATTTTTTAAAAATCTTCCTTGGTGGAACTGATTGCTACCTTTTAGAAACAACAGCTGGGGTTGGGCAGTGTATCCGCAAAAAAAAAGGAGCAAGATCAGATCTTACTTTAAAAAATCTTTTTTTTTCAGTTTCTTATGTAACTAAAATACATTGCTGTTGTGGGTGTTCAAAAAAGCAGGTTGGTGACTGATCACAGATACCCTGAGGGACAGCTGGTCCACAAGGTGGGGAGGCAGCTCTTCAGTAGACTCCAAGGCATTGCTGGAAATGGGGTTCAGAGAATCAAAGTTACTAGAGTAACACTCACATTTTCAGATGTTTCTACACCAATGCACAGAGTAAGGGAAACAAACTTAAATCCCAACACAGGAGGATAAATATGATGTCCTAGTAATCACTAAAACTTGGTGGTATGACACACCCAATTAGAAAATAGTTCTGGGAGGCTACAAGTTATTCAAAAAGTAGAGACTCAACAGAAAGGCAGAGAGTGTTGCATTACATAAAAAAACATATGCCTACGCAGAAATTTATGAATCATAGCATAGAAATCCTATTGAGAGTGGGTAAGAATAAAAGGAGAGAGAGAAAAAAGTACTATTGTTATGGGAGTTTATTACACACCATCTAGACAGGAAAAAGAAATGGACGAGTCTTTCTTTGTCAAATGACAAAACTTTCAAAGAGTCACATGATAGTGACAATGGGAAATTTCAGCTACCCTGACACCTGCTGGAAATCTCTGCCAAGAATCAGAAGTCCAAGAAAGAAGTCTTATCTTCTGTCCTATATCAAGGTCCCTTAATGGTTTTAATAAGATAAAACCATGTAAAAACAAAAAAATATTTTAAAAAATTATTAAAACAATTAAAGTTAAAAGCCTATTCAAAGAGATGTGCTTTCAATTTTAGTAGTGTAATCCTGCATCAGAAGCATGGTTGGTTGCAGAAATGAAGTTGAGAGTTTCATGACAGCTCTTAGCACATGACAACTGTGCTAACTTAATTAGGATGTGGAAGTACTTTTCCTTGAAATGTCAAAAAGTGGAGTTGTATATTTCCATTTGGGACTTTACCATACTGTAGACGGATGTTGCAGTAGCATCTTCGTAAGTGGGACTCAAGGGAGGGAACTTTAGTCATGCTAATTACCAAATTTTGGTTATTCCAAATTCTCATAATACCCATGTCCAACTATAACTTGCACAATAGTTGTTAGAGTCCAACAAAATGTTTTTTCTCTAGTCTGAAATCTCCTTAAACTTCATTTAATCAAAATAGGCAGAGGGCTTAGCAGTGTAGTAGCTTCTACTGAGCTAGTCTGGTATAGAAACCCTGCACCTGTAATTGCATGAGCTCTCCTATCCTAGTGTGAATAAAACCACAGGAGCAATTACACCAACTGCCTGATGAAACATAACTCTCAGTTGTGTATAAAACTGGTCTACCTCTTCCCCCACCTCATTGTCCCCAACCCACATCACAGCTTCTGCTCTTATCCTAACAGCACTTCTTTCTTCTTTTTCCTTTCCTGGCATCGCTGAGAAGGTTACTAGGAGTTTCTATGACACACACATATACACATTATAGTTTTTCTTTTGTTTTTCCCCCCAGTAATTGAACAAATACTTTCCTTCCCCCATAGCTTTAACAAGAAAGGCAATTCTCAGAATTGTTGCTTTTCACAACTGCTGCATCACAGTTAAGTCTCAAACTAATTTGGGTCATAAACATTCCTAACATGTTACTTTATCTTTTTCTTTTTATTCTCTCTCAGGGCTCATCCACGCAGCCATATTAATGGACTTTCCTCCTGTCCTCGTTGCCCTCACAGTCTCCTTTTACTGTGCTTCAAGACCAAGGCTAGTAGAATTGCTACCCTCAAATGATGGAGTGATTAGCTGCTGATCGTGCTGTTGAGAGCGGCAGTGGTATTTGCCAGCAAGCCATACAGGTGAAGAGTCAAAGAAGTAGAGAAGTAGTGATCTTTTAAGCACTTTTCCCACCTTTTGCTTTGCACTTTTCCTCCATGAGTAGTAGCTGCTGTGCCTTTTTACCCACATCATCCTCCTTCTCTCATGGCTTTAAACCGAACCACAGACTAGACAAGTGGGCTCACTACCATTCATCTTCTGGTCTTACAACCTCCTCTCTTTCTCTTCAGTCCTTCTTGAGATTCTTCTTGATCACCTCTCTGCTTTCATCAGCAGAGAACAACTCTTTCTGGGAGAGGGAGGATTGATAAGGCTTTCCCTGTACTACACGTGTGATAAGTGTAGATCTTTTTGCTTCCTCTGAAAAATGATCCAGCAAGACTGCTGGCAGGCTTAGTGGCAGGTCCAGAAATGATTCTGTCCCCTTCCTGAGGTAACAGAGCACCACAGAACCACCACTCAAAAGGACTCCCCAAAAAACCATTGGTCATTTTTCTTGTGATCAGAACAATGGGAATATTAACTTTGTGAAAGACCCTTATTTGGTCTTTCTTCATCAAGTTGAACAACCACAGTATCTTCTTCTCTATTATTTTGCTTACTTTTCCTAGGCTGGAAAAACAATATCTTTTGGTATAGAATTTTGAGGTTGTTCCTGCTCATAATTATAATTTTCTATTTGTAATGATTGAGATAGTTGTGAGGCTTTAAGAAGTTCTAACTGAAATTCTAGATCTTGAATGGGCTCAAAAGATATATCTTGGCAAATGGTCAATATTGGATTGAACATTTTAAATAGGAGGGAACCTATTGTTAAAGGGACTACACCCTTACCAGTTGCTGATGGCTTGGAATTTCTCTGAGTAACTTTTTGATCCAAACTAAAGACAGATTAAGGATAGAGGTGGAAACTGCAATCATTTTCTCCTCTGTATGATTTAGAACAGTTTTCCTTGTATTATTATTGTTATGTGATATAGTATCTCCTCAAAAATGCCTGGTGAAAGAGATTCTGCAACAGAATGTACAGAAAAGTGAATGTTTTTAAGATGCTACAGTTTATTTATAATTCCCTCTTGTTCCTTCCCTGAGAAGAGACTAAAAAGTTTATTGAATGGTCTTCCATTGGGATATTTTCTGAAATATTAGCCAAGGCCTGGTTATTTGCATTCAGATTATCTTTGTTTGATATTAAAATTATGGCCTTGGCTGTCACAGCTACATGATAAAAAGGGAGAGCAGGGGTCTTCCATTATTAAAGCACTCACTTGGGTGTGCAAATGTATGCATCTTATAGAAATGTTCACTTACTTATATAAACTACTAATATTTGTATTATCAAGGACCTGTAGAGGACATAGGGAATGGCCTTGAAGGAGAGGAGGAAGAACCACTATCAAGGCAATAGTCAGATAAGCGAGGCTTGAATCGAGTCCAAGAAAATAACTTGAGAAAACATCTCAGACAACCCCTTCCCTAGTTAACATGAAGATAAAGTAAGGGAAGGGAAAGCACATTCAGACTTGCAAGATTCTGCTACTGTAGCTGTTGCAATGAAAATAGTCCTGACCCATATGGTTTAATTGTTTGATAATACTGACTAGTTTTCACTTGCAGTATTTGCTTGTTAAAATTAATTACTCTTTGTTTCTTACGTGATTGTATCATATGATGTGTATTTGGTTTACCGATGCATTGTTGCTTTTTATCGAGGGAACTGTGTTGTCTACCTTGGTGAATAATATTTATTTATTTATGTGTTAGATTTATGCATTCGATTTAAAGACTGCCTGATTCCAAAACAACTCTGGGTGGCTTACATGTTATATGTGAATTTCATTTTTAAACAAAGAAATACACTGGAGGTATAAAATTAATAGCATCTTTAAATTGGAAACATTTGTGAAACGCAACATCTATTCATACAAAAATTAAGATTAGGATGTTTTGATAATGGATGAATTATGACTTTGGCATGTACATAATAAAGAATATAAACGTTGGGGAAAATATGCAGGTTACACACAAGCATTAAATTATATTATTAAAAATAAACATTATTAAAATACTCTTAACTAATTATTTGATAAAAGAATTTCTTTCTTTTTAAAAGAGCCTTATCTTGAGATGTGAGAGAGATCACTGGAAGATGTAACTGGAAAAAAGAGAGTAGAGAATGAATGAGCAGGCTGGGAGAGGGGCTGATAAAAGCCCCAAGAACTTTGCTTTTCATCAGCCAGCGACGAAAAGCAAAGTTCTGAAAAGCCCAGGTTAGTAACTCCAGGTTGATGGACAGATAATTTGTCTGAGCCTGTGAAATCTCCAGATATTCAACTGTGAAGCCTTCAGAAAGATAAAAGAGTAAGGTTAAGTTGCTCTTAAGGCTCTGACTGAAAGTTGGAAATCTGTGAGATAGAAAGTTTATCTACAAAACCATGGAATCCCAAAATAGTACAGAACAATTAGTTGTAATACACCATCAGAATGTTATGCTTTGTTCTCTGCCCAACTGTTTCCAGTAAGCTTATTGCAATCCTGTATTTTTGTTCCATCTTAGGTTCCTTGAGTTGCAGGTCCTGCCCATTATGAATCTGTGCCCAGTGTCCCCAAAGCCTTCTGTGGGAGATTTATGTTCAGAAGCTGTTGGTGATGTGCTCTAGGCTGTAGTCCTTATTCTATCCATCCATATCTGGATTTGCAAGTGTCTACTTACAGTTAAAAGGAAATATATATTTCCCTATTTCTTATGTTTCCTGATTTTTTTTATTCCCTAAAATTATAATTTGTGTTTTTGTTCCAACATCTCAAAAAAGTGGGAAAGCTGTTTTTGTTGTCACCCACCTCAAAGCTTCAAGAGTCAGAAGATCACTTTTCCACTACCACCATCATTTCCTGTTACTGGCATGCAATGAGGCTCAGGTTCTGAGGTCCCCTATCTGTCTCAGAGGCTAGTGTTCACGGGGAGAAGGCTGGTCCAGACATTCCCATAAATAAGACAAGTGACAGGAGCTGGAAATACTAGATAGCAGCCAGACATGGTTGGGGCCAAAGAGTGGGTGGTACCTGAGGCCTTGTGAGAGCAGTGGGGTGAGACCTTCTATTGGCACAGCCAGGTGCCCTGTCACCTAGCCTTTCCTTGCCACAACAAAAGCACAAAATGACAGGCAAAAGTCAAAAAGGAAGTGTGATATTGTAACATTTTGGGATTTATGTTCTAAATAGTCACCCAGACTGCTTTTCCCTGAATTTGACTCTCTGGGGTTGGGAATGTGATCCTAAACCCATTTGCATGTGCTACTTCCCTCCTTCTGCCCTGTTTAAAAAGTCCAAGGTGGATCCTGTGGTAGCTGAACCCCAGGGCTTATCAGTACAAGAATAATCAGGCTGTCAATCATCACTAGAAGATGCCCATCCTGCTGTTTAATGCCACCACTTAAGTTGGGCACAGATGTCAGTGACAGTTTTCAATAACTCCTAACTGTATCTGGATTTGTAAGTGTGACCTCAAGATATCAAATTCTGCATTTCCTTCCCAGTCTTGTCAGGTGGAAAAAGCGCTTGCTGGTTCATAAAATATTGCCAGGTAAATTACCATTTGACAGAGTTCTCGCATTCTCTCACAGTGGCTGATGAGTGTTATAGATTACCTTTCCTTCGCTCTGCCAATAAGCCCTACTGAAAGACTTCCAGGAAAAAGAAAGGAAGGAAGGATCTATCTGAATTGGTTTCTCTGCCCATGGACGGCAACAAGACTGCTTTATGTTCTGGCTTTTGAATAAGCAGACCATTTTCAGCCTTCAGACCTCCAGCAATGCCAGAGATATGCTAGCAGCTAGCCATATGCAAATATGTCATATACAGATAGTTCTCAACTTACAACCACAATAGGGACCAGAAAATTCATTGTTAAGCAGTAACATTAAGCAAGGCATCACATGACCACCCCTGATTTTATGACATTTTTGGCAGTGGTCATTAAGTGAATCATGCAGTTCCCCATTGATTTTGCTTGTCAGAAGCTGGCTGGGAAGGTCACAAATGGTGATCATGTGACCCCAGGATGCTGCATCCATCATAAATATATGCCGGTTGCCAAGCACTCAAATTGTGATCATGTGACTGTGGGGACACTGCAATGGTTGTAAGTGTGGGGACCAGTCATAAGTCACTTTTTTCAGCGCTGTTTTATGTAGATATAGGTATACTGTAGATGTATAAAATGGGCATCTTGTAGTGGTGATATCTCTATAAAGAGAGAGAGAGAGAGAGAGAAGTGCATATTGTTCTATCATGGCCAAGTCCCAACAGCCCTCTCCAGTTGAGGCCAGGACCAGGAGTAAGCTTCCAAGAAGCCCACCTGCCAGGTACAGACCATGATATCAAGCCAGCCACCAGCTCCTCTCTTCTTGTCTGGATCCTGCAGACTCTGACCCAGACCTGGAAGCTCCTCCACCCAGCTTTTAGGAACACCAGCCTCTGAAGAGGGAGAAGCAAAAGACAGAGATGCACAAGAGAGCTAGGCTACAGTAAGAGACAGATGGACCTACCAGGGCCACTCAGATATCATGGGTTGAAAGAAGGTAGACCTGAACAGGATCAGCTGTTCTTGGTCAGGGTCAGAGACTGCTGATATTTAGAAAGTAATCAGAATTCAGTATGGTCCATGGAATAAAACTATCGAGTTCATTGATTCCTGCCTTAAAATTCCTAGCTGCCCAGACCTCTTGCCTGGAACTCTGACTTAGTCTGTAGTTTTTTTTCTCTTGAGGCTTCCATGGACTTAGGCCACCGGTAAGTCTACCACTGAGTTCATGATCCCCAGCCTGTATCATTGATGACCTTGAGATAAGCCTGATGTATTTACTGCTAACTGAAGCCAGACAAGCACAGCTGTTTGTGAGGCCCAGACATATTATCACATCTTTCAACATATCCTTATTAGAAAAGATATCCTGATATCTGATTTTATGTTCTTGTCCTTTTGGATCCCAGCTAACACTGAAGTCCTCTGATTAGTTTTGCAGAACTGGAACAGAAAAGGAGTCTAAAAGCCTTGTCTTTTCTGTCTCACATATTCTGAATTCTCAGTGAAAGGTACATGTTCTCAGTGCAAGGACAACTTCTCTGTTATGCAGGCTTCAGGAATAATTGGATGGAATCCATTTATCTATGAAGATCTGACTATAATCAGAAATGAGTAGTGAGACTTCTGCATATGGTTAAAGCTGGGACAACTGTGATCAAGGAGTACATTCATTCTTCTTTGGAGAAGGTTGAAAAGAACAGTATTACATCCTCTGTGTGTGTGTGTGTTCACTCTTACTGTGATCTCTATAGGAAAGTCAGAACTTGCACTTAGGGCTAGAAAGAACTCTAAGTAGAGACAAGACTAAAGTGGGTTGTTTGTTCCCAGGTCGTTTCCTTACTAGGGTGAAAACTTTTAAAAAGCAATTCCATCTATGAAGTGAAAATAATACTATGTTGGTGGACACAAAATTAAGCTTCAGGCAGAGCAGGCAAACTCACCTACCAAGGTCTAAAGTCAGTCCAGATAAATCAGGTAATGGTGATCAGGTAACAGTGTTGGGGGGGGGGGGGACTGTTCTGCAAAATATTAGTTTAGATGGACAACCAACTCCTGACATAATATAAAATTTCCTACCTATGAAATTTGCATGGCTTAGCATTGGGGTAGTTCCCAGGTTTCTAGTCCACTTGACTTTAAAAAAAATCTTCAGAAACAATTTGTTTTGCTTTCTTTTGTTTTTGAAGGAAAACTCAAGACAAAAAGTGCTGAGCAAACCTTTGACCTGATGGGATTGTAAGATTTCATGACCAATAAATTGGTATTGTGTGTGTATGTGTTTTTTTAAACCCGAAATTTATCACTATTATCCATTTTAAATCCTGTTTTGCGGCAAAAGGGCAAAAGGAAGGGGACATGCATTTCATATCTGATTACTAAATAGATTTGCCCAAAGCTCTGTACGTTGCCCTAAATCGGATAATCCAGTTTAAAGTCAGATGCTTTGGTGGTCGAGCTCCTTCCCTAGCCCTCGCCGAGCCCCAGGCGTTCCGGGAAAGTCCAGCACCCGTCTCCGCCATCCTTCAGAGAAGCGGGATTCGGGGCCTTCCTCCTCTCCCAAGTAGGAGTGCGCCCAAAGCGCTCGGAGGACAACTCGGAGGGCGGGCGGGCAGGCAGGCGGCGAGGAGGAGCGGCGACCTGGAGAACCGGGGATCGACCCTACAAAAGAATGGGAAGATTGGCACAGCTAAGAGAAGGGAAGCTATAACCGGGCCGCCCGCCCGCCCGCTGAGTTCTCCGCGGGAGGCAGGATCTCTAGGAGGAAAGCGAAAGCGAGAACTGCTTGGTCCCCCACGGTCTCTAGATGTTTCGCTACGGTGGTTGTCCGGCTTAACTTTGATAGCCTGGGACCTCCGGCGGAGCCTTCCTATGGGCTATCGCGAGCGCCCAGCGGGCTGCGGATACCAGGTGCCAGCCAGTCACCCTCCTTCCGTTCACGCCTTGGTTTAGCCCGGCTGGCGGAGGAGGAGGAGGAGCGGGGCGCCCGGCGCGCGCTTTCCATAAAATCCGCGAAATGGGCACTGTCGTTTATTTCGCCGGAGAGAAAAAGAGAATCAGGGCCGCCTGTTCTCCGAGGGACGCTTGGTCTGAAGGAGCGCGCAGGTAAGGTTGGTGAAGCGCGGTGCGGGCTGAAGCGGCTGTCCTTCGCAGCTTCGGTTTGCAACGCTGACTCTACCCTGCCCCTCCTAACCACGTCTCTCCTTTAACGTTGTCGATTTCCCCTACTTGAAAGAAGTTTGTTTCTCCTACCGCCTCCCGAATAATCAGGCGTGTCGTTTCCATAAAGAAGTGGAGCCCAGCGTATTTCGTGCGACGCTTTTGCACTGCACCAGTTCTTTGGAGATGGAAGAAAGCTTTCATCCGTGAGGAAGATTCCTGTTTAACATGAATTAGGGCTTTTTTGCCCTAATCTTAACCAGCAACAGTAGTCCAAACATGATCTATCTAACTTGCAATAGATTCTGCTGATACTGGAATTTCACTCTGAGGGTGATATCTGGGTTCACCCCTCACCCCCAATTTCTAATGGCCTCGTTTGTACATTCATTCCTTGAGAACCTGGGAAATGGGCACACACTTTTCCTTCCTGGCCTCCCACCACTGCCATTTCTAAGTAAGGTTCGTGCTTGTTAATGTGCAGATGCTTAATTTGGATTATTTGCAGTGGTACATCTTAACTGCAAATGATTTAGTCTTCAGACTAGGGTTCCTCAACCTTGGCAACTTTAAGACGGGTGGACTTCAACTTCCAGAATTCTCCAGCCAGCTTGCCATGGTTGAGGAACCCTGCTTTAGACTGAATGGCTTCATGGAGGCTTATGGAACACATATGGAATAGATACTCACCACAAAGTCTTGAGCACAGAATGCATTCATTCATTCTAACTTTTGTTCTGCACACTAAACTTCGTTTTGAACACTTCATATCCCCTGTTTTCTGGGACACATCCCCTCCTTCCCTCCCTCCCTTCCACAATGTAACAATTCAGAACTAAGAAACTTGGCAATCTATTGCAAACAATCTAAATGAGTAGATGCACTTTTGGCCCATTAGGATGGGCAAGTGCAGGAAAACTAATTTTTACATTAAAGAAAGAGCATGTGGTAAGGTGCAAAAAACTTCTCTACTCCTGGGTTTTTTCTCCTCATGGCTTTTTTACGCATCCCTCACACATTTTTCTCTCTGATACTAGAAATGGAATGATGGGGGAAGGAGGGAAATCTAGCATGGAAAGCCTTGGTTTGGGGATCCTTTTCAATTGTCTTCCTGGGTCCTCATTCAACCTCCTGATAATAAGAGCCACCTACCCCTGGAAAGCCTCCTGCACTCACTGTCTGAGTATGCCCTCAAGAACTGTCATCCAGATCTCTGAAGGGCCTGGGGACAGAATGTTCATGTGCCATGCTTATCCCACATGTGTCCACACAAATACACTTAACAATCACACACCCTGCTTTTTTCACCTCTTTCTCTCTTCTACTTGTCTTTTGAAGCCAGTGGCCCAAAAATGTGTGGGGAAAACCCAAATATTGGCATAACTCTATTTGAATTAATTACCTACCTTGAGTACAAAACCCATCTGGGGCCAAGACAGAAGGACAGCTGTTGGGGCAATCCTCCCTTCCTCCAATTAACAATAAATTTTCACAGATTTAAGTTTCACCTGGACTCTTCATCTGCTTTTTCTCCTGATTTATACTAGCCAATCTAATAAAGCAAAGGCAGTTTTTCAAAGGTCCTCTTCTGACTTCAGTGGGTGAAAACTTGCAAAAGTTCTCACTTGGCTGTCTTCTATGAACCATCTGCTTCCAAAGGCTCCAACTGTCTGTGTATCTCTTGAGCTCCCATAGAACTCCTTGCTGCCTTTTTAATCAGAAGCCATAAAAGAAATTAGGTGGGTTCTCCAGGGATTGCATTTTATAAGGAGAGCTCTCAGCCCTACTAAGAGTTCATCTGGTTAGGACTCATGTCACTTGCCTCTCTATTGAGCATCTGCAGGGAAGGTCTTTTTGCAACTTTTCTCACTTGTGCATATGTGCACATACACCTTTGAGTCGGTTTTTGACTCCTGCCGACTGCCTGGACAAGTCCCTGCAGCTTTCTTGGCAAGATTTGCCATTGTCTTCTTCCTAGGGCTGAGAGAGAGTGACTGGCCCAGGGTCACCCATCTGGCTTTGGTTTCTAGCCTGATGCCTTCACCACTACACCAAACAGGCTCCCTTTTCTCACTTGATCTTTCCTAATTTATTAGCATACCTGTGGATCTATTTATCCATGCAGTTTCCTGCCTGTTCTGCTCTCCTGGTAGCAGCCAGTGCATTCATCTCTAGACAAAAGAGGAATATACTATGCATTTAAACTGGGATATTTGGTCATCAGTGACTCAATTTCTCTTGAATAAGGTTATATCAGTTGCAATAAATCCAGATGGGTCAAATTTAGAATGAGAACAGGAATGTCATTGCTAACTACAGATGAATTATAGAGATTAAGGACATTTTTGATGCCATTGTAGCTTAATGGTTAGAATACTTGACCAAGATGAAGGAGACTTAGTTTCAATCTCAAATCAAACACAGAACCTCAATAAGGTAGGTGAATCTGGAATAGCCACTATTTCTCAATCAATCTCCTTCTTAGGGTTATTGGTAGGATAAAATGGGATGATAATTATACCTATTTGGAGGAAAGCAGAATATCTATGGTGTGAATTAGCATATAACCTATGGCAAATAAATAAGAGTAAACCAAGAACTTCTAGGGCAAAATTGCACATGAAAAAGACATTTTAATGCACACAAAGGGTGAGGACTTCATGGCTCTCCAGATATTGCTGAATTACAATTCCCATAAGCCCCAACAATTTAGCTACTGTTAAAGAATATTGGAAGATACAACTTAGCATTTGGGAGAAAGGATGTCATAGATTCCTGTTCCTGGTAACACTGATGCCTGTACATCAAATCCAAGGTAGGAGCATGGAAAAGCTTGGCACTATCAATAATCTGGTGGCTCTAAAAGTATCAGTATGATACAGCTACCACTATAGAAAATTATACCCAAAGGATATGACAAGGGTGGTTTCATCTAAGTAAATAAGAACAGAAGTCCAGTAAAATTAAACAAGCACCTTTACAGAATCACTGTAGACAGAAATGCCAGTGCTCCCCCACACACACACACACACACACAAGTAGCAGAATACTAAAAACATTTTAGCCACCTGGCAAACTTTCTGAGGATAATTTTGAGATACAAAGCAGAGGGATATAATTATGACACCCCTGAGTGATCTCTGAATGATCAACATTTAGCAAATGGCATAGCATACTTTATTTTTTTGTTCTTTCTATTTAGACTGGATATAGCTTTGTTTTACAAGCTCCACTGGCTTTTGTTATTTGAGCATTATATTTCAAACTATACTTTTGATCTGTTTATCATTTCATATGCCTCTTTATCTTTGATCTGCTGTCTGACTGTGCCTACTTGTTCTCTTCTTTCTTCTGGGATATGTTCCTTTTGTTCCAGGAAAGAGCAGCAGGAATAATGTATTACATTTCCCCAAGCCCTTACTGTTGTAATTTTCTTCTTATTGAAAATTGGTCTGTTACTTCTTTATACCTGTTTAAATGGCTTTTTAAGATCCAGGTTTTTCCCAGGTTTTCTTTGACTGATTTTTGCCCTTTTTATTGTTAAGCACATTTACTGAAATTTCTTGCTCCTTCCATTTCCACTTTTTTTTATGACTAATGTACAGTCTTCAAGGCTTTTTGTTTTCTCCTGATTTTACAGTCCCTAACTGCAGAAACAATAAGAATGAATTGTTGTTATAATTATTATTACTCAGTTAAGTTGAAGAACTTAACAAAACTGATGGTTTTAACTGGCTAACAGAGTAAAATATATATTCAGGATGCAAAAAAATATACTGGAAATATGTTTTAGAGTGGACACTAGGCATGTTTATTCAGCTGTAAGTCATATTGACTGCAAGGGTGTTACTCTGAGATGGATGACTATAGTTGCACACTAGAGGGAAGATAACACACTAGGCTAAATCCTGAACCAAACTCACTGGAAACAATGAGAAAAGGGCTGCCTGTTCAGCCTATGTGTAAGTGATAAGTTGCTGAGAATATTTAATAAGATCATATGTAATTTCCAAAAAAAGAAAAGTTGAGCAAACTCAAGTTGTCCTTAAAATGAAATTGAAAGGGAGATTTATAACTTATTTTAAAGTATTACAGTAGTTCATTCAAAATATATGCCAGAGAAGCAGTCCCAAGAGGATGCTGTCTTAGTTAATATGGAGAACCAACTGTAGAAGGGAAGAAGACATCTTATATTGAAGTTATAGATGTCTTGATCAAATGAGAAGAAAAAGCATAAGGTCTGGTGAAATAAACATAGATATTTGAACCTGATTGGGCCCTGTCGGGTAGCTGAATATTGTTTAAAGAGTGAACATTTTATACAGTCATGCTGCCATATATAACCTTCCTGTATTTTCCCACAGCTACTTCCACCTATTTTCTTTCCATCACTAGAAATAATCCATTAATCCAATAATCCAGCGGGGGAGGGGGGCAAAGCATCTTTGGGCAGAGTTGGGGGAGCTAAGAGGAGCCCTTCCTCTAAAAACCTGAAAGGTGGGAAAATAGGCAAGGGCTACAAATGGAAGACAACATCTTCTGACCTATCAAAGAAGTGAGGCAGGAACAACTGCACAATGCAAGTCTTGTGAAGTCTGCACAATGCAAGGATGCCCATATGCAAGACACACACACACACACACAGAGAGTACTTAATTCACAATACAGAAAGGGTGAGTGGGGAAGTATAGCCTTGCATGCAGGAATGGGAAAAGCCAATTTATCTCCTCTCTAGGACTAACAACTGAGAGAGCAGGATTATTACGACAGTGCGGGAGTCCTGAGTTCACCCACTGGGTGACCTTGGCCAAATTCCTTCTGCCTTGCAGATTCAGGCTCAGAGTGGCACGGAAGGAAGAACCTCGCCATCCTTTGCAAGGATCTTCCGGGCTCGGATGAAAGATAGGAGGAATCTTATAACTGTCCCTGGTTAAGAAATAGCGCCCTTTTTGGTATTGGCCCACCACTTTTTTCCACTGCACTGCCCCTCCCCCCCCCCCCGGCTTCTCCGTGCCCCAAATGGCTATTCCCTTGGACAAAACAAGTCTTGATTCGGATCCGGTCTTGGTCGCTTTGCAAAGTGGTGCGCCTGACCGAGCGACCCGCAGAACAGTCCTCAGCGCGCGCCTCGTGGCCCTTCGGCTGCTGCTGCTGCTGGTGGTGGTGGCTGGCACGGATCCAGCCTTATCCCGGTGTGCCATCCCCGCCCAGCACTGCAGCTCTGGTCATATGAGCAAAACCGAGGAGAAGGGCACTTTCCCCCTCCCCCCTCCATCTGAAGTCTTTCCTGGCACTTTCTCTCCCACTCTTTCCCCCAACAGTTGCAAGAATGGCGATGGCGGACTTGTTCACCGACGAGGAGATCAAGAAGATGTTGAGAGCCTTTGCGGGTGAGCCTTTCCAGGGAGCGGGAGGGACGGGAGCGGGAAGGTCGGCGCTGCTTAAAAGCGGAGCTCAAGCAGGAGAGGGAACGGGCGGTGCAGGGAGAGGGGAGAGCGCGCTGGCTGCCCAGCCTAAGCAGACCGCCGGGAAGAGTCCGGGGACGAGTCCTGCGCCAACTTCCTTGAGTGCAAGGAAAGCTTCGTCCCTCTGAGTGGGGAGTCGCTGGGAGGCTGCTGCTGTGCCGCCCTGGCGGAGATCGCGCACTGGGTCAGCCCCAGGAAAAGCGGGACGAGTCCAAAGGAAGTTTCGGGCTTTACTGTACCCTTTGCCCGGGACACGCAATCCGGTGCACGCTAGACCTTCTGGATTGCAGCTCCCGCAAGTCCAGACTCCACTAACCAGGGCTTATAAAAGTTGCCATGCCACAAGCCTGGGGAATACAATGTTGCCACGTTTTGAGCAATATTGTCATCTGTTTCCCCCTCTTTCCAAGGGCTTCAGTTTCTCCTCCTAGATTCGGTTTATCTTTTATTTGCTTTTCAGGAGACAGGTTTTTAAAAAAAAAGAGAGAGAGAGAGGGGGGGGGAATCAATTGCTTTCAATTAAGTCACTTACAGGGACAGGATGAATAAATGAATCGTCAAATTTCCTTGCAACCTCCCATAATTATTTGATTTTGGCACTTAGTGATTAGCTTTTGCCACCAGATGGGGATTCTAGGCACAAGAGAGTAACCAGGGGCTCAAGGGGCAGAATGTCCTGTCACGTTAAAGCACATCCAGACCCAAGTTCAGAGTATCCGACTTCTTCTTGTGGGGAGGAATTCACAGTGGTCTCATGCAGGAAAGCAGAACCCCAAGCTCCCGGACATTACAAGCGGCATCAAAAAGGGAATTTCTCCAGGTATTCCTTAGCATGCAGACCAGATCTGCTGAATTTCCTGCTATCAAAGATGCAAAAGATCTCTTCTCCTGCCTTCTTCTATATCTGGCCACACAAATAGCAGTATCTTTCAAATTCTCACTTGAATGGACATGTCTTCGATGTACATGTTCCTTTGATATTATATATTGGTTTGTTTCTGATATATGGACTTTAAGCCACACAATTCTCAGCAATGGTCATTGGCCATGCCCGCTGGTGAATTCCATACAACATGAGTGTGTCCAGACTGTAGAAGGATGTACCACTGCCAAGTAATACCACTGGGCATGGCCTAATATAGAACCATCTGGCTTAGCATTATGAAGTCTAGTACCTTCCAAATATACTGGAGTGCATGATCACCATTGTCTGTTCAGCATGGCCATCTTTTCCCCCCAAAATCTGGATTAGCTTACCTAGAAGACAAGCAGAAAGTTCAAGTAAGCCAGGGCTATTTCATCCAAGTGTCTTCAAACCTCTTCTCTTCTATGGGATTTTATTTCTCTCTTTATTATATTTATATCCTGCCTTTCTTTTTTTATAAGTCAGGGTGATGTACATAATGTTCCTTCCTCCTATTTTCCCCAGAAAAGGTGAGTTGGGTTGAGAGGGTGATTGAGCCAAAGCCATCTGCTTTGTTTCTGTGCCTAAGGAAGGACTAGAACATATGGTTTCCCAGTTCTGGTCCAGCACTTTAACTGCTACCCCAAACCAGCTCTCTGGAATTGTCATCCTCTCAAAGCACCTGCATTGTTCTAATGTCTTATGGTTAAGACAGGAATTAGCAGACCTCAAACTTACAAAATCCACTTCATTTTTTGTGAGAGCCCAAAAATCTATGAATCAGCCCCAAATGAAAACATAGCAGCTTCATAGCTAGACATATGCTTACAATTAAAGAATTCCTTAACCCATGAATTTATTTTCAGTACCAGGGGTAAATTCACAGTTCAGTTATGAGCTGGTTTTCTTCATTCCAGTGCCCTAAATTGGGGAACAGGAACCTGTTTCATTTCTTGTTTTTGTTTAGCAGTTTGTTTGTTTATTTATTTAAAACATTTATATAGCCACCCATCTTCTATCAAACTCTGTTCAACCAACAGTTAAAACAGCATCAATATACATGTATCTATTGAAAGTTGAGAACCAGAAATCTGGTCAATCCACCAGAAAAGAGAAATGGACCTCTGTTGCCCAATTGTGGTCTAAACTACACTTCTCTGTGTATATTTGCTTAATGCAGATAACAGGCTAAATTATATCCTTACCCTCACCACTGTTAAACACTGCAATTTTTGTGTGATTTTGCTGTGACCTTGGTAAATGCCCTGAAGGAAACAATAGGAATCACACAAGGAAAGTGTGCCATGGAACAGATTCCTCTAGGAATGGACTGATTCCCAACTTACATCTTCCTCCTCTTTTTGTTCATTGATTTCCTCTAAAATTACATGCAGTGCCAGAAAAAGAAGTCTGCCCAAATGAAAGACATTGCCAATCAGAGCACTTCTTAAAGTCACTGCATCAGATTTCCCTATTACCTCTCCTGGGTGTAAAATCAAGGTGACAATGATCTCAGTATTTGAGTAATTTAAACTCTTGAGGATTATTATCATTATTGTTGTTCTTGCTGTTGTTATGTGATGTGTGTGTGTGAGAGAGAGAGAGGGAGGGAGGGAGGGAGGGAGGGAGAAAGCTCATGTCATGGCTGTGATATAGTACAAAAACTGTTTTATAGCAGTCTCCTAAATAATATCTCATCACCCTGTGAGATAATATATACAAAATATCCACTGGAGAAAGGCTTAAACAAATAGCTATTTATCAACCCTTGTTATTTCTAGCCTTCCCTCCTGTTTAGGATCTAGACAGCAATTTTAAAATATGGAAATTAAGACAGCAGTCTTCTGCATTCTTACTCAATCAACAATGGAAAATTCTCCCAGGATTTTTTTTTTTCCTGCTACAGAATGCATGTTTAAAATGATCTGTTGCCTTGTCCCCTCTTCTCCTAGGACTTATTATATCCAGGGGACCTCAGAACATTTTCTCTTATTCCCTGGACCAGGCCACTGAACTGCTAGACCCACGTACCTGTCCCCCAAATAACCATATGTTCATGGCTTGGTATTTAAAGTATTCCTTTCTTTACAACATAAAATGCCCTGAATCTTTTCTGGAAACGGTGTGAATATCTTGTAATCATGAATATATTAACCTCCCATGTTATATCTAGTTTAGTTCTCATTTGCAAAAGTTCACACATAGCTCTATTAGGCAGTCGGGACACATTTGTAGATGGGGGGGACGGAGAGGGGGAGAAAGAGAAGTGATTCTCTTTCAGCATCTTAGTCTGATTTCCTGATCAGGTCTTATCATGTAGCTGAAGGCAAATAAGGTCACCTGGGTGACTTTGGGCCAGTCATCCTCTTTTGGCAAACCCACCTCTCAGAGTTGTTGCTGTGGTGAAAATAGGAGGCTGGAGCATTAGATATGGTACCTTGAGTTTTATAAAAAAAAAGGTGAGATATAAAACTGATAATATAACAATTATACGAATAATTCAGAATAACAATACATATATGCCTGGTCAATAGACAGTGCCTGTTCATATAGTTGCCTCTTACAATTCCGATTTTAACCCTACCTTAACCCTCTTCTTCTTAAAAACTAAAGTAACATTTGCATCCTTTTTCGTCTGTAGTTCCCTAATGTGCTTTCCCAAATACCGCAAAAGTAATCTTGTTATCTCCAATGTGGTCGTTCAGTGCTTCAGAAATAATTTGGAGAAGGTGCTTCAGAGCATGGCGGAACATGAAAATAGCACATGTCTGCAATTCTTTAAAGCAACTGCATCTTTTCCTAGGATTGTGAAGTTGTCCTCTGTGATTGTCATATGATCTTTGGAAAAGACATAGCTGCTTTGCAGAGCTGAAGACAGGTGCTATATTCACAATCCTTTGTGCACTGAAGCACCCTTTTGGAATCCCATCCAAAGCCTACCCACTGATATTCATAAGTTCATTTTCCCAACTGCAGTTTAAATTGGCATTAGGATGTAACCACAACCCTAATGCTTTCTTTTGTTCATATAATGCTGGCCATATCTAATTTGCAATCAATTTACAGTCATCACTTGACAGTCCCAATTAAAAGCAGTTTTCTTTCATTTAAACTGACAGGGTCCTACCATAACAACAAGATAGGTACAACCCATGCCTGTATTCAAAGCAACTCGATAAGAAGACTTGCTTCTGAAATTGCCACAAGTGTGTATCAATCTACACACATCTACATGATCATCAAGTCGTCTTCAGGCTAGCCCATGTTGCTTTTCAAGTGAAAACTCAAGCATTTTTGGACTACATAAAGTACCAGGAACTCCTACAAGTAAAATGAGGAAGAAAAGAGGGGAGCAAAGTGGATTTGTGCAAAGCTGAAATGGTGCAAGGCTCAACTGGTACAAATTCAAAATAGTGTCAGGGTACACACAGCAGCACCAGTCTTCCTGGTTACAGTACTCTAATCTGTGCATTCTTCCTGCCAGCAGGTGACCTTGACTTAGGGATTTCCCACATTATTGTTAAAGTACCATCCATCCATCCATCCATCCATCCATCCATCCATGAATCATAAACTTTGCTGTCTCCATTGCCAATCCCTATCCTTCCTCCGCTGCACCTGTTTCATCACTGCCAAATGTTGTTTGGTTATTTGTGAGCACACCAGTTATTAAAGGCAAGGTTAACAGTTATTTGCTGTAACTTGCCTGCTTCCTATTTCAGCCAGTGGGAAAAGATACAGCAATCAGGGCACACCAAGAGGAATGGGACTGGTTTGTCTACAAGACTTTGTGTAGGTTTGTCCAGCCTAGTTTTTCTGCCACTTTTGCATACCCAGTCTGGGGAGGGGAGGGGAGGGGAGGGGAGGCAGGAATGCCCTGATCCCATTTTCAAACACAATAATCATGCACAGGTTTCTCTGGGCATCTCCTAGTCTGCAGGCCGACAAAATTAAGGGTCCCCATGATCCCCAAAGATGCTCTATAAATCATACAATTGAACAACTTATAGAAAAGGAAAGGAAGACAGGTGACACAGAAGTTTGGTTCAACAAACCACCATCTGCCTTGTGGAAATAATCACAATAATTTGTCTTAAAACAGTACTTATTGTATTTTTATTTACTACTGATTATGTTGCTAGTCAGCTGCTTTGGGAAGATTGCTGTCCTCAAAAGTAGGAGATCAATCTATCAATCAATAGCAAAGAAAACCAAACAGCTCAAGAGCAAAGTGAGGACACAGGATGTAGCACATAAAGCTGATTTTTGGCTAACATAGATTAACATGGCTCTCCTTACAAAACGTATATATGCATATAGATCAGCTTTCTCCAAACTGTTTGAGGAGTTGCAGTCCTAACATATCTGGAAGGCACTAGGCTGAGGAAGGATGAAGTAGATACTAAGAGTTGGTTATTTTTTTATTACAATATTACTTACACTTGGTAGATGAACTATCTCTGCTGAAAAGTATTTTATTTAAGATTATTGAGAATGCTTGAGCTATGATGGCTCATTTGCACAGACAAAGCACCTGATGCTGCTCTCCCCCCAAAATGAATAATCATGTATCAATCAATTGCTTCTGTATTGTGAAGATGAATGGACCATGTCATCTACGGAAGGAAATTTGCTCATGTAAATGGAATTCTGTTCATCTTCCTGCAGCTACCAATTCTTTTGACTACAAGAAATTCTTTGAGATGTTGCGACTGAAAAATAAAAGCCTTCAAGAACTGAATATGTTTTTTAGCATTCTGGACACAGATAAAAATGGCTACCTTGAACCTGATGAAATACAGTAAGCAAAGATCAATATTTCTTTCATAACATGTACCAACTGAAATGTGCTTTATAGTAGTAATGTGGAATACAGGTTGATGATATTTGTGGCATTGTCTGGCTACTAGCAGAAAAATGCAGGCATAGCTGATAATCTCCCATAATTGTAGCCACACTGAAGGTATAACTATCTCTACTACTCTCTGTCACTAATAAATCAGATGTAATATTCTCATTAGAGAAATAAAATCAGACCAGAATCTGAATCTAAGATTTCAACCAAATTAAAATGTTGTTATTCTCATTATAGGCTCTATCTACCTTTTGGGGGGGGAGGGGAGGGAAGGGGAGGGAAGGGGAAGGGGAAGGGAAGAAGTTAATGTTATACTGAAGATTGCAACCTATGTTATACATACAAGTAAATCACAAAACTGTCCAAGCCCGTTGCCATCCCCAGCTGCCAAAGGAGAGGGAGGTATGTCATTTTGGGGAGCTCTTACAATGGCTGTGTTGGGCTGATGTAGAATGAATTCTGCTGCTGAACATGATTTTCTATTTTTTAAAATGATTATGGACAGTTTTTATGTTTGTATACTGGTTTTTAACTGGTTTTTATTGGATTGTTTTTACCTGTTGTGAGCTGCCCAGAGTCACTTAGATGAGATGGGAGGCCATACAAATCAGATAAATAATAGTAATAATTTTCCTTCTAGCTCATTGAACAGGTAAATTTTATTATTCATTTGTGTTGACTTTTCAGACATTCCTCATGATGTTCAGCTAAAATCTACTCTCCTGAAACTTAACTTAATTAAATCTATTCTGGTTTTAAGTCCATTAAGGGTCCATCTACGCTTTTCTGTGGAGAAATTCTGTAGGGCAATTCTGTAGAAGAGAGTGATTTCAGCCAATATAGCTTGAATTACAGATACTGAGAATGGTTTGAAATAACTGCTGTAGCATCTGAAATAGAGCTTTTTCTAGCAGCATTCTCTTCTTTGTTTAATAGCTTCCATGTGACAATTTCCTTTCCTAGGCAAATTTAAGGTCACTCATTCAAGGTTTTTTTCCCCTCTAGTATTGTACTAGAGCTCAGTAATAAACTAAAGGAAAAGCACATAAATCTAGAAAAGTCAGACAGGAAGATGCTGAGGGTGATGGGTGGTTCAGCATACCAGGATTTAATGGCATCACATTTCACCTTAAGAAGTGGGCAGCCTAAGCATGAGAGTACAGTAGTCCAGCACTGTTCTTTGTAGATGTGGCAGAGGTGCGCTTTTTCATCAGTATCTACTAGCCTTTCTTGGAGACCAAGGACCAAACCACTTTGCATTCTATTGTAACCCACTCCACTTGACAATATCAGTTTTCCATGAAGCTGACCTGCAGGATGTTTTAGAAATTTCAGGTGGTCCAGAATGAGGGAGGGTGATCTTTACTAGGTGCTGACTTTTGCAAGCACAGGACACTGGTCCTTTGAAGTTCAGTTGTTGCTATTAGTTCCAGGGTAGTTGATCATTAAACTCCTCTGTAGTTTAGATCTCATACACTGAAGGAACCGTCTCATTCCTTATATTATCTCCCTCTTCAATAAGCTAAAATATGCAGAAAGAATTTTTCTTGGAAATCAGACTACACAATAAAGATTTATTTAGAATTTTCATTTGATTTTTATGACTATGCCTGAATTTAGAACAGACTACCCATGCACGTCTACTAGATACATTACACTGAAGCCTTTCATTATCAATTAAAATGCTTTTCATTCTGTCTGGCTTTACACAAGTTTTAATTTCCATTACACATTTTAGTGCTGTTTCAAACAGCTAATTTGTGTGGGTTTTTCTTTTTAAAAAACATGGTGTTCTCCTTCTTACTGTTGTTCAGTCATTCAGATGTTTCTGATTCTTCAGATGCAGATGAGATTTGTTTTTATATTGGTTTAGTTTTCTGTTGAAAACTATTTTTTAGCATCTTTTGAAAGAAAATAAACTTCTAAATGTATATAGCAAATATAAATATTTTTAAAACTATTACCTCTGGAATCAGCTCTTCTCTTCTTGTCCTTTCCATTCACAGGTTGATGCTGCAGGATTTTTCCCCCAATAGCAGGCACCTCACTGATAAAGAAACCCAGGAATTTATGGGTGCTGGAGATAAAGATGAGGATGGCAAAATAGGTATTGATGGTAAGTTTGCTGCCCTGGACAACTCAGGTTTGGTTACAGAAGCTCAGAGTTAAATAACCTGAACTAAGAAGGATTATGCATTCAAAGACAGTGATAAAATCATAAGGCTGGAAGGGGCTGTTTAGGCCATCGAGTCCTACCCCTTGCTCAATCCAGAAATCCAAATTATAGTATCCCAAAAATACTATAACTTGGACTTCAGAGTACTTGAACTGTCCAGAGTACCTGAACACATCCAGTGAAAGGTTCGTCCCCTCTCCCATAAAGCAGTTCTACTGTCAAGCTGCTTCTGTGTCAGTATGTATGTATGTGTTCAGTTTATCAAATGCCTTAGTCACCAAAGTGTTGCTCTATTCCTACTTCAATCCTCTTTTCTCAGGACTAAATATTAGGCCTGCAAGAGACAGGCCAGGTTGGCTCGTGATGAGCCACTTTGTATCAGAGACAATGCAATTCTCCTCTCTGAGGTAACACAATTTCGTTCAAAGAGGCACTTCATCTCAGCTCACAAATCTTCCCAACCCAATGCTTTCCAGAAATGTTAGGATTACAACTCCCAGAATTCCTAATTAGCATGGGCAGCCACAGATGGTTGGGAATTATAATACCTAGGAATATAAAAAGCTGCTTTGTAGAATTTAATCCTTGGTCCATCTAGCCCAGGATAGTCAACACTGACTCTACAGTCTGATGTTTTCCCAGTCCTACTTGGACAGTGTAGAAATTGAACATGGGACAACCTTCTGTACAGGAAACATGTGATCTATCACTGACCCATTGCTTGCTGTGAGACAGGGAAAGCAGTTGTAAAAAATAACCAACAAAGTTGGTTGCTTCTGTCATAGCTATCCCTTCTGTATACTGACCATTTATTTTCCTTCTCATTTTTATCATTCCTCCAGAATTTATTATCCTGGTGAATCAATCATAAAGGTTTGGACTAATCTGAATCTTCATCTATCGTTTACCACCTGATTCCACCTGTTTTGTATTGACCTCTTTTGTTCTTCACCTATTCATCTAACTTGCTCTATACTTCAACTCTGTCCTCTGCAGCCCTGTAACACTGTAATTGTGCTGGAAAATGCTCTTAAAATAATAAAGGTCACATCAGTCTGGACTCTGCTGTTGCTGCTTCTGTTATTTTGGCATGAAAGGGAAGGAACATTGTGAGAGGACTGGGAAGGCATGATTTCAATAAGGGTATAGTCCAAGTGTACCTAATTTAATCTCATCGCATCGTGTTACTGCTTTGTGGTAAGACTGATTTCTTCCTCCAGAAACTCTCCTGCACACACACAGAGACCACATGAATTTACAAATCTACAATGACAGCAATTGCAAAACTTCATTTGACAGCCAATTCCTTTAAGTCATCACAATGCTGTAAAATATTTAACTGCCTCAGATTTTGCTTATTTTTTAAAAAAAAAAATTGGTAACTCTTTCCCTATTCTTATATTCAGCACATTATGCGTTCAAAATGTATGGAAGATACCTGATGCAAAGGCTTTGCGACTATTTCAGCCCGAGGCAGTCAGACAGTCAGTTCTAGAATGGACAACGGGCACGTCTACCAGCAGTGCCAGTAAGTAGCCTGGATGGGAAACAAAATGATTCATACTACTTCCCAAAAATTCAGATGAACAGAAAAGAAATAACTTCATTGAGACTTCTGTGCCACTAGTACCATTCTTGCCTTACAGGAAAAAATACTGCAGAGTTCATCTTCCTAAAGCAACAGAATTTCATTCTAGACCTTATCCAATACAAGGGAAGCTTTTCATGTGAAACATGGCAACCATTTTTCTTCCTCTTGAATCTTTGCTATTGCTCTGCAGCAAATTTCTGACACTCTGAACTATTATCAGAAACTGAAAAGTATCTGTTATTTTGTCCAGTTATCTCTGCTCACAGTTACTCATGTCCCGGTCACCTCCTGAGTGGACTACTGTAATGTGCTCTACATGGGGCTGCCCTTGAAGAGTATTCGGAAGCTTCAACTGGCACAAAATGCGGTGATGCTGGCAGTTATGTGTGCCCCTAGAAAGGCGTATGTTATACCTCTGCTCTGTGAGCTACATTGGTTGCCAGTTTGCTTCCAGGTCCAATTTAAGGTACTGGTTCTGACCTTTAAAGCCCCACATGGCATGCGGCCAGGGTAATGGAGGGACCGCCTTTTCCCAATTACATCTTCCTGTCCCATCAGGCCAGGCAGGAGGGGCATGTTACAAGTCCTGTCTGCTAAAGAGTTCCATCTGACAGGACCCAGGAGGTAAGCCTTTTTTGCCGTAGCAGCCGCCCTGTGGAACATCGTCCTCCCTGAGATGAGACTAGCTCCAACCCTATTGGCCTTCCAGAAATCTCTCAAGCATGATTTTTCCAGCAGGCATGGGAATCTCTTGGAAACAGGGAGCCCACGAGATGGCTTTGCGTATGAGTTTTTAAACACTCTCCCAGGGCCTTATTACGTGCATGTTTTATTGTTTTTAATGGTTATTTAAGATATGTTTTTATTGTTTTGTTGTTTTTTTATTGTATGCTGCATGGAGTCACATTCATAAGATGGGCAGATATATAAATTTGATTGATAAATAAAGCAAGCAAGCAAGCAAGCAACCAACCAACCAACCAACCACTTCCCTAACCCTCTGAAGCTTAACCTCACTCAGAAATGGGTGAACACACATGAAAGTTACCCAGTGATTCCAGACAACATAACTTGTGCAGATAAGGCAATCAGTTTTTTAACTCCTGCAAAGGAGAGGACATGAATCCAGCAACAGCTGGACTTTGGTCTTTGTCAAAGCAGTAGTTCCTTCCTTAGGATGGAAATCGGTGCTCTTTGTTCAATGAAGTCCTGCTTCCTGGTACTGTAGTTCTACCTTTGCTCCAGACAGCTTGCATACACCTGAATAAAAAAGAATGGGTGTGGGGTTGCATTAGAGTATGGAATAATGCAGGGTTTAAATGTAGCAAGTTATGGATGCTACAGATACCATCAAGGGTTGGTCTTGTCCTGGTTGATGGGGTGGCTTGAAGGGATTTGAAAACTTCTGTATCTGCTAGCTATCATACCCAGTATGTGCTTCCTTTGTGTGGCATCACCCCATCTGTGTATTCTGTCACATTATTAGATCTAGGAGATTCAACTCAATGAAAACAAGGGTCTCAACTTAGTTTTCAGTTGTCCTTCTACTTGGATTGCAGCAGAGCTTCTCAACTGTGGGTTGCAACCTTCTAGGGCAGCCCCTTCTAACTGAGTTCTGCAAGAGGTCGCTAAGGGTACTGCAAGAGATTGTGATTGAAAAAAATAAACTTTTTTTTCACTTTGCATGAACTTTGCATGTCACACAATGCTAGGAAGCATCTGCAGTGGTGGGAATTTTTACATGCTGCAACTCAGCTGGCACTTTGCTGTTGCTGTAAACATTGTAAAGCATGGATTATGTAGGTTGGAAGTAAATTGTATTGTGAAGTATCATATTCCAATAGAAGAGAATATAGCTCAGAGTTGTACTATGGAGTCCTTGGTGTTTTCTGAGGTAACATCTGATGATAAGTAACACTGATGATGTTATACAGTTGGGTAATAAAACATCTACAAGCGAACAACCAAGCTCAGAGAGCACCAAGGACTTCACAGCTTTCATATTTTCTGCAATTTCCCTGAGAGATGAACATTATTTCAAGAGTTCCTCCATGGTAAAAAAAAGTTGAGAAAAGCTACTCTAGGGGTTGTATGCAAAATCAAGAAGTCATCAAATTGCTGAACAACCAGGTGGGCATGGTACAAGCTTCTGCAGAGCTCTGGCTAGAAGTTCCAGGGAAAGCTGGAGGGAAGGAACCTATACTGTGCATGGTGCAGAGCCGACTGGAAGGAGAAACACAGCCTGGTTGCCATTCCCCCTGTAGATTCTATTCAGTATGGGCATGAAGCTCTGGGGAGGCTGGGATGGCCTGGCACACTAAGCAAAGCAGCCGCAGGAAAGTTTGGCATCATAACTCCGATGCAAAATCAGTGTCTCCAGCTCTGGACAGCCAGAAGGGTTGACAGGTAGGAGGGCAGGGAGCTTCCATGCCAGGGCTGTCAGTAGGGGAAGAACCTCCAGACTCTGGGGTGCGACAGGGAGGAGAGGTGGAGGCCCAGGGTAGGCAGAAATACCTTCTCAGAGCCTGGAAGAGAGGGCACAGCACCCATTTTGGGTAGCAGCTCCTGGTAAAAAATACACACTTGCTTGCTGGGTCACCCTCTTTGCTGGCTGGCTGTTGTCACCCAGGGTGGGATATGTGACTCCCAGACTACCAGGAAGACAAAAGTTTGGCTGCCCTGTGAACTGACATGCCCTCAAAGGCATTGGTTTCAGTGTGGCACCAGCAGAGGCCAGTTGACCTTCCAAGGAGCAAGGCTTCCACAGCAGCTTTCCCCCAACAGGCTTGCTTCGGGGTGGGTGGGTGGAGGAGGTCAAATCGCTCCCAAGGGAGCTGATTGGTGTGCAGTGGGGAGGGATGGCAATGGTCAGCAGCTCAAAGTCCCAGTCGGGTTGGGACAGATAGAATCACCTACCCCTTCCCCTGAGACATGCATGTGATGTTCTCCAGCACAGCTGGATTGCAGCATCTTTCATCATTCTCAGCATGGCTGGGGATGATATGAATGGCCCATGATAGCTGTAGGACACCAGCCAGGAAAATTTTGCAGTCGCATGATTCCAAGGCAGCAAGCCCTGGCTTGCAGCTTTAGGGATGACCTTGCTTTTGAAACTCACTAGATCCCACTTTGCATATATAAAGCCCATCATTTGCTAGTCTGAGCCCTGTCAGATTATACAGCTATTGATATCTGTATTAGCAGTGATACTTGCACTAGCCATTGATAGCTATATCCATCTTATTATCTTTATCATCAAAACAATAACAATAATAATTTATTAAACTTGTATGCCACCAGAGGGTGTCACGCAACTATTTGTGTGACAATTATTTGTGTGTGTCATGGTACTGCCAAATTTTATGGATTATGGGATTAGGCATTTGAAAATGCTTTGTTTGTGTTTAAGTATCATGCTGTGTAAGTAACAGCAGTGTGTATCAGCCAAAATGGAACTGGTGCCCTGATCAGGGTATTTGAAAGTCGCTTACTAGACAGCACAATTTTGTCCTTCTATTTAACTCTTCTCTACAATAGTTCTAGAAATTTAGAATATTATGGCTCCTCCTCCATCACAAGATGCTGGACAAAAGTCAAGCTATAACCTTGGAATAGTTTAGGTAACTGGGAATCCGGCCATTGAGAAGAGCTGGTCACTGTAAATTTTGCAGAACAAATTAGGATGAATGGGGTGGATAGAACAGAAATTTTAGATTAAGTTCATAAACAAGTGGGACCATCTTAATCCATCTTTTTTCAGATTTAATAAGGTTGTATTTACATCTAAAATACATTAATCCAAAAATGGATGATGGAAATATTGACATTGCTTTAGTGTCACCTAGTACCATAATGTTCTTTCTTAATGGCTTATTTCTCTGCTGCCTCACTTTTGAGGAATACTATACATATTAGCATGTATTTTACTGAATACCGTAGTTCACTTTCCATTAATTTTCAGCAAATTAATGGGATTGTATTTTTCATTTCAGTTATCTTCCACGTAATTCTGGGACGGGTGGGAAAGTATCAGGAATTGTTTTGGGTTCTATGGCAGAAATGTGCATGGTACAAGGGCCACAATATATCCTCCAGATTAAAACAATGGCTACGGATAAAAGGCTATCATGAATCAATGGGGAAAAAAAAAAGACGTGTGGAACTCCATTGGATTGTCTGCCAAGAAGTAATTGCATTGCCCAGCCAATTCATTTATCTGCCACCATATCTATGATACTATACATGTACAATACAGAAGAGTTATATGAGTATTAACAGTGGTGTATAGTGCCATACTGAAATCATTCCCTAAACCAAGGGTGTGAAATCTATGGTAAAAACAGTGTTTGGTGCCACCAATGAAGATTTTGATTTAGTTGCTACATATTCAAAAACCCAGATCACTTTCTTCTGTCTAACCTATTTAACCTCAATAGATTATGATGGGACCAAATAAGATCAAATCAATGAACATTGCCTTGAACTCCATGAAAGAATAACAAATACAAATATGATTAAAAATGAAATAAAAGAACTCTTTCACAGCCATTTGTGAAATGGCTGATCTAAGCAATGGCAGCAGAAGCCCACCGAAAGGAGTTCTGTAATTTGTTTTTCTCCATTTAGGATTGTGCTGTCACTGAATAGCAGGTTATGCCAAACATGTATATGTCAATCTTCCCTAAAAATCCTATTTTTAGGTTATAAATAAACCAATAAAATGAAGCAAAGTGTCTTTCAGGGATTCATGCCATTCCAAGTAGTACACTCATGTGGGAATCATAGGAGGGGGAGATTGGGACAACTTCCATTGGCCCCACCCTCTTCTGGATGGTTCTTTGATTCTTGACAACTTGGACAGGGAGGGAAGGGAGTTTGTTCTACTTCTTCTCCCCCCCCCCCGCCCCCCTTTCTGGAGTCTATTCTACTTTTGAAGAGTCTACGTGTGAAATAGTTCTGTGACTGTGCACAGTTCTAAAGTGAGAGAGAAGTATAGGTAAGCACAGAGGCCTTCTGTTGCCAATGTCCACCTTCTGACAAATGGAAGATGATGTGGCATGGGGACAAGGACTAGGAACCTAGCTTCCTTCCTGCCATAATACAAACTATGAGGAAGGGGAGCATTAAAAGCATTGAACTTTCTTTTCCTTGTGGCACATAAAAAGCAAGCTGAAGCAAAGGAACTCACATTGAAAACTTAAAGGAGATTTTTTAAAATAAGATCTCTGGTTGAAAAAAAAATTCTGTGCCAGGTAAATCTCCATGAGAACAGTCTCCCAACAAATGGGGCACCTCCTCTGAGAAGCCCTTTTTATGGCCTGATTCAGCTCAGAAAACAGGAGTCCCCAGAGGAAGGTTTACCCAAGGTGATGTCTTCCTGATGCAGCATAAGCCATCAAATGTCCTAATATTCTGGCTTAGAGGACAGGATATACCAATATGTCATTGGTCTAAAGCCGCCACAGCCAACCTGTTCCTCCTACAACTGGAAGCCCTTCACACCAGTGATTATGTGCAGCCCCACCCCATCCCCCACCCCTGCTTTCAGGATTGGTCCAGCATGGCTTCTACTTAACAGCACATCTACATCACAGATGCATATACCACTCATGCATCACAAATGCTCACAGAGATCGGCATAGAGCCATCATGGGCAGGCTCCCTCCCAACACTGCGGCCACACTGCCTCCTGAACTAGAGATGACCATCCGTCAGTTCTTTAGGGCTGACACATACCAGCAGCATTTTTCCCTCTCATGTGATCAAGACTGACATCCCAGATTTTGAAAACGAAATCTCATTACTTTCAACTAGCCTTTCAGTACAGGATGGTGAACTCAGAAAGATCCTTAAAGCATCTTTTTTTCAGCAACCACCGACCCCCTGTGGCCAAAACGTGGAATTACATTATCTTTAACTCAAATTATTGGCCTTTGGAAATAATTACAGTGTAAAATGCTTATACCCAACAAAGCTGGGTTAAATTGTTAATGTTGTTGTTATTATTCCCATTTCCTATGGACAATTCTACAGAGGGTCATCCTTCTCCCATAGTAATAAATGGGTTCTGCCTGAATGCAGTCCAATTGAGCAGAACATTTGCAATAACAACAACACAGAGATTACCTTTATCTTTCTTACTCTGCCTGAGGTATTGAAAAGAGCTGATTTTTACTGAGTCATACTGATGTTTGTTCTAAGCCCAGCATCATCAATCATGACTAGCAGCAAATTTCAAGGGAGCCAGTGAGGTTAAGGCATTTTCCCATCCTGCTATCTGAGATCAGAGCTGGCATACAGCTGAACACATAGTAGGAATGGGGCATTGAGATGTAGCGGTTTTATTTTTTAAGGTAACTCTTGCTGATTAATTTTAAGGCAATTATGTGATGTAGCGTTATACCAAACTCGGCATTATTTGCATTCCCTCCCTTTAAAATCACAGCAATGGGACAGGTTGGTGATAAAGTATGATTTTACATTTTTGTAACCACACGCAAAGGGGAAAAATCTGTTCCTCATAAGCTCATTCTGGGTTCCTTAAAGATCTCTTAATGTGAAGGAGAGGATTGGAATAAAATCTGGTCTTCCTTATATTTTTTTAAAATATTTTTTATTGGTGAAATATAACAACTATAACAGGACAAAATGCAATAGTGATTAAACAATATAAAAACCCTGCACACACTATAATGGGGCTACCCTTGAAGAGTATCCAGAAGCTACAGTTGGTTCAAAATGCAGCCGCGCAGATGATATTAGGTGCCCCGAGGATGGCACATGTCACACCTTTGCTGCGGGAGCTGCATTGGGTGCCAGTTTGCTTCCAGGTCCAATTCAAGGTGTTGGTTATCACCTTTAAAGCCCTACATGGTATAGGTGCATGTTACCCGAGGGACCATCTCATCCCCATTACATCAACCCGTCCCACCCAGTCAGCTAGAGAAGGCATGTTGCGCACCCAGTCAGTGAGAGAATGTCAGCTGGCAGGGCCCAGGAGGAGAGCCTTCTCTGCCGTTGCCCCCACCCTTTGGAATATTCTCCCCCCAGAGGACCGGTGGCCCCTACCCTCCCAGACTTCTGCAAAGGTTTAAAGACCTGGCTCTGCCAGCGTGTGTCGGGTGATATGAGCTCTAACCATCCCTGGGGGTGGTTAGCGCCCTGACGATGCTCCCTAAGTTATTTGCCAATTCTCCATCTTTCTTGGAAACTATTTATTATGATAATTGTTTTTATATTGTATTTTAATTAATTTTATCTCTGCTGTAAACAACCCAGAGTCGTTTCAACGAGATGGGTGGTGACAAATTTGATAAATAAATAAATAAAATAAAATAAAATAAAATAAAATAAAAAATAATGATTGAAATAAACAGAAAAGGGAAAAAAACTAATATTAAAAAAAGATTCATGTAGTATCAACTTGGTATCAGTATGGGATTCCTTATAAATATTCAGTATGGAGTGCTACTCTCCAGCTGCTAGCATGAATGGGGGCGGGTAGGAAACTGACAGCAAATCTAGGTCTCCTTTGCACACATGCAATATTGCCTAATTGCTTGATAGGACATGTGTGCACGGCAGGAGACTATAGTGCACACAAGTACTGTTAAGACAGGTGGCTCATCCTTTCTGAGCGGCACAGTCTGAAGGCTCCCTCCGTATGTGGATACCTTAAGTAGGATCGGGCACTCATGTAGAAGTGGCGAGGGAACTGTCCTTTTATACTGCCCAGTTGTGGTTAATCTGGTTTTATATATTAACAGCAGTCTCAAGCCTTAAACTTGCCCCAGATGTTTGACTGCTGACTTATAGGTCCTTCCCTAGTATGCTCCGCCATCTCTCTGTAACTCTGGATATTATGTATGCTTCTTACTGCATGTATAGAGAACCATAACAGAACTGACTTCCACATGGCTTTGCACAAACTTCTTAACTAGGATTGATTCACACTTTCAGCTGAGCTTATGGGATAATAATTATTCACTAATCCAGTTATGTCTATAAATGTGTGAATTGGCTCTATATGGCTTTCATTTGATTTTTTTTTTCCAAGTGGCTCTAAATTGTGGTGTTAATTATTATTTGTTCTACATTGGCCAATGACAGCTTTATTTGCCATTTTTAAAAGTTAAATTGTGAACTATACTCTTGAAAACAATCTGATAGAAAAGACATTACAGAGAACATTAACCAAAGCAGTATAAGCCTAGGACTTATGGTAAAACACACCTGTCTTTCCCAGATCCTACTGAGCCATATCACATGGCTTGTCTATGAGATTACTTAAGGACAGCATTGTCTCAGATAAATGCTTCCTTGCGCTGCCACCCACATAGCAAAGCACCTGCCTTGCCTGTCGTGTATGTGATCCATCTGGGATATTGTATTGAAAAGCTAAGCAGACAGTCCTTGAAACACAGTCAAGAAATACTCATGCTTATCATCTACTTAAAAAAAGCAATAGAAAAAAAATTAACATGTCTGGATGATTGAGCAGAAAGGTGCAACACAGCAAATTCATTATGAGATAAAAGGTAGAAAATCTAGCCTGTCCACCTACTTCGAGATCATACATCCAAGTTCTCTCCACGTTTTTCAAGATATCCAGCTTTCTTCTTTACCTCTGGCAAAATTATTGCCTGCCTGTTAACAGCCTCCCAAGTCCTTGTGCATTTTCATAAAATGTTTACAAAAACGAGAAATGATATTTGGAGGCATCATTCAGTATTATATTCAGTAATTACAACCTGCAATGTTTGAGGGCTATTGTAGAATTAGTAATCAATTTCCTTGGAGGATGCAGGCAGTTCTAAAAGAAATTTAGGTCAATCTTGCTCACCCAGGGATGAAACTATATTCTGACTGTTATACACATAAATTAGACACAGTATTTATTGAAATAATCTATTGCTGTGTGATTATGCAAGAACAAGAGTTACGCTTGGCCTAGCAACCTAAACTCAGAAGTTGCAAATAATGGGAGGTGTGAAACCTGGAACTTTACCCTGAATACTATTTTCAATACTTTTCCAGCTGTGAGAATCAGTATCTAATATAGCAGAATCACAGAGGGAAAAGAATATGTATTCTATCCAGTGAACCAGATAACCTCATAATTTTACTGAGATAGCAATTTGCTGCTATCCCATTAATTGTTTTGATAAAACGGACACATATCTTAACACATGTGCAATGCACATAAAAAAGAAGCGGAGTTTGGCTGCATCTTGATTTTTTTGACCATACCCTGCAGACTCTCTTGTCCAGGCATACAAATGAATGACTGTAGAATTGAAAAATCAAACATAAAAAGCTAGAGTAAAGCAAAATTTATATCTTTATAATCCAATTTTTTAAAGGGCGGCATATTTTTGAATACTGAATGCCATTAGTCTCACAATTTAAAATTTAAAACTGGATTTGTAAAAGGATTAGCCCGAGCAGACTTCCTCAGCTTGACATTCTCCAATTGCATTATACATCAGTTCTAATAATTTCCAGCCAGCATGGCCAACTGTCCAACACAACTAGAAGGTACCTGGTACAGGAAGGCAGGACTAGGCTATTATGAAAGATTCTCATCCAGCAACACTGCAGTCCTGTCATGTGAGCTGGATTAATCAGAAGTATCACTATGCCCCCATCTGCATTTCCAGCAAAGTGAGCACCAGCAAAGACTAAGGCCCAAAGCAGCATGGCAGGCAGAATGGGCACGTCATCAACATATCTCTCACCTCTCCTCCCAAAACCTATGCACAAATCTCAGAGAAAAAATCAGATTGTATTTGGTACTTTCAGAGTATTTTTCTCAACAGATTTGGTCATCCTACCCCAGCATTGCTCTAGGTGTCTCTTCTGTTGCTTCATATCCTAGGCCCTCCCACAGAGTAGTAACTACAAAGAGGCTGCTGAGAACCAATCCTGTCAAACACTAAGCATCAGGCAGTCAACAGGACTGCCTGCCAGAGCTTGGAGACTCTCACCAAGTGTCCTTTAGAAACCAACAAGCCCCATTAGGCATCTGGGAGTGGACTGATAGAACATGTCTTTCCTCTCTGCGGAGGTCTGTGGCACCAATTAACTCCACAGAAATTAAATAAAATATTGTGTCATACATCCGGATGGCCATTGGGTTCTGCTCCGTTGCATAAATCTCTCCTATTGCTGTATTGTAAGTTTCATATCCGAAACAACATATGAAGTCTTTAGAGGAACACTGAATAGCATCATTACATTTGGCTGCACATCTGCTAAGATATGTTTCAATGCATCTACCTCCTTGTACCTGTCTAAGTCACAAAGCATGACTTACAAGTAAATGAAAATAAAGATTTTGTGCTATTGTCATCCAAGTATTTTGCTTTGCTGATGCTTTTACACTTGGCTGCTTTTTCTAACATTTGCTATTTACTCCAGCCTCAATTCACACTCACTAACTTTAGAATTCACATTGGATAGCTTTCTCATTAGAGAACATTCTGGGCAGAAATGTGACCAGAATTTACATAGGGTTTTTATTCCTTTGGCCCACAAAAAAGCATCTCAAATTCTGGACATGTAGCAGTTTAGATGATACGTACCATTTTTTGCTGTATCAGAACTGTCCTTATGCCCTTGCCCTTTAATCTTCAGTGATAATCAAGAAAAGATTAGTAAATGCTATCCTCTATTTTATTAAACAGTTCCCAGGGATTACAGTGATATTAACTCTTGCTTCCTCTACCCAGTACTTCTACAGCATCAAAATATAATTCATAACTAATTCCACTACCTCCATCCCAGATGAAATGATGATGACGATGATGATGATGTCCCTCCTTTAACAGTCTGCATATGTGAGTGCAGAGATACATTTATTGGCAACCTGGTGCCCTTCAGATAGCTTGAAGTAAAATTTCCATCAGTTCCAATGTGGCCAGTAGTAATAGATTAAGGAGAACACTGACTACCTATTCTTGAAAAAGTGTTTATGCCCATACTACTGTAGACATTACAAACTAGCACAGAGTAGTTTGTTTAAATCTCATATGCTTAAACTCTCCTTAACTGGTTAGATTCAATCAATCAAGACTATGTATGTTTTCTGCAATCACAGTAGAAAGACATTAGAGGTTCTGGGTACATAATTATATATTTCAGCTTTCATTTCAACTCTCATTCAAAAATAGTAATAAACTTCCTATCCCTTAACTCTTGTGGAGTCTGTAAGTGGGTTCAGACACTACACTACACAAAGGTTTGTTGACTAAACTTCCACTGGCTGGGCTAATATAATACACTACATCAAAATCAAAGAAACCTTATAATGGCATAGCATGATGCATGAACTCAGCCAGAGTGCAGCCAGCACATATTATATACAGGTATATTGTGACTTTGAGTTAGTGTTGACTTCTAGTGACTGCCTGGACAAGTCCCTGTAGTTTTCTTGGTGAGATTTTCAGAAGTGGTTTGCCACTGCCTTCTTCCTTAGGGCTGAGAGTGACTGGCCCAAGATCACCCAGCTGGTTTCATGCCTATGGCAGGACTAGAACTCCCAGTTTCTAGCCTGGTGCCTTAACCACTACACCAAACTGGCTCTCACTATGTTTCATTACAGATTGCTTAATTCTTAAAATGAAGACTGAGCAGAATTCCTAGAGCTTGGATAAGAACATTTTCATATCTTTCTTTAATCATTTATCTCATTAAAACCCCAAACAAAAGAATGCATATAAAATCTACGTAAGGTTGTATTATAATCTATCAACAATTATTGGTGCAAATTGTTGTTCTCAACCACTCCCTGTTGCTAGAAATCTATTTTTTCTGCAGGTCTTTATCTTTCAGATTAACCTATCTTCCAGGGTTGTTGCAAATGTAAACGTGCAGGGAGAAAAGTATGTGCACCATCTTGAACTCCTTGCTGAAAAAGTGGGAAACCTGTTTTTTTTAGTTTTTTATGGTTTGTAACCCATGGTCTATGGCATGCTGTGTGAACTAGCCAATTGTGGTTTATTCAATAAATTATGGTTAAATATGTGGCTTACCTCTAGGGATGGATGAACTTGACCAGAATCCAACTCTTAAATTATTTTGGTCCTAGTTATATACTACATGAGAATATCAGTAATCTTAATAGAACTTACAAATAAATATGCACAGAACAATATCCAAATTATTATTTGAGTTTCATATGGCCCAAGTACTTTTTCAGTTGGAGGTAGTCTGCCCTGCAGCACTTTTCCAGTTACCATAAAGCTAAGTTCACACATATCAAACCATAAATGTGGTTTGCTTTTGACTCTGCAAACCAGCTATTGTGATTTGTGTTTAGCATATTCTCTAAGCCCAGTAATTATGGCTTGATTATGTGTTATCAAGTCGGTATCAATTTTAGCAATCACATAGACCTTCTCCATAATGATCTGGCCTTTCAACTCTTCCAACTGTACATCCATCACCACTGTAATTGAATCCATCCACCTTGTTGCTACTAATCACCCTCTTCTTATCTTTCCTTCCATATTTCCCAGCACTGTAGGCTATAAAGAGAGCTAGGTCTTCACATAATGTATCCAAAATACAATATGATTTGAGCCTGGCCATTTGGGTCTCAAGTGAGAACTCTGAATTTGTTTGTTCTATGATCCATTTGTTTGTTTCCTTGGCTATCCATGATATGCTCAGGAGTCTTCTCCAACACCAAAAGAGTCAATTCTCTTTCTCTCCTGCTTCTTCAAAGTCCAACTTTTGTTTCCATAGAGTGTCACAGGGAAAAGCATTGTCTACATGATTCTGATCTTTACAGGTATGGACACATCACAGCATTTGAGTATCTTTTCCAAGACTTTCATTGCTACACTACTAAGTGCTAGTCTGTGGCATGTTCCTTGACTGTTTGTTCCTTTACCGTTGATCCTAAAGGCAGAGGCTATTCACCATAATTTCACTGTCAATTCTAAGGCTGCTTACTGTACCTGCTGTGATTAGTTTAGTCTTCTTTATACTTAATCTTTGACCCTTTTTTCCACTGTGCTCCTTGACTTTCATTACTAGAGATTGGAAATCATTTACAGTATATTTTCAACTGTCGCAGTAGTATCATCAGTACAGCACAGATTACTGATATTTCTTCCTCCAGTTTTAAAACCACGGTCATCTTCTTCCAATTTCTCAATATATATTCAGCATATAAATTGAATAAATAAGAAGAGAGTATAATTGTGCTTAACAAACCATAGATATATAAGCCATGGCTTAGTGTGAAGTGTGAATTTAGTTCAAGTCTGATCTGCAGTTGCTTTGTCTCCTGCCTTTTCTTTTTTAATAATCACACTCAAGCTGTTAATTTTTTATATGACAGACTTTTAATTATTTGAAAACTGAAATGTGAAATGTGAAATTGAAAATTAACCACATTTAAACTAAAGTATTATGAACCTGGAAAAACTGAAGGCAATAGAAAAGAGGCCAGTACAAGACAAGATGGCTAGACCTTCACAATATTATGAGCATAAGCTTACAAGAAGACAAAAAAATGCAGTAACTGATAATCTTAGTGAACTGTTGCCCATCAGGTTACAAAGAGATGGAGCAACTGAATGATCAAACATCAACATTGTGAACTCAGGCCATATGATTAGTTTATAATTCATCATGCCATGTGAACCCAAAAACCAGAGCTGAATAAACCATGGTTAAGTTACTCATAAGTAAGCATTTGATATGAGAAATCATATGATTCAAACTCACAAGTTCGCTTTTCATAAATATATAATCCCTACAGATAGAATTCTTAATACCAATTTTTTGGTAGTAGCAAAATCCTAAACCTTGAGTAATGGTTTCTTCATCATCTATTTTCATTCTCTATTTGTTTGGCTATTGTCCTTCTTTTGGAATTTCTCATTTTTTTCCAGAACCGTTATCTTTGACTGAAAACTTCTCATGGTGGACTGGCTGAGATTTTTAAAGACACTGATTTTACGATATACCCAGACTAAGTTATATTGGCACTGTAATACCTTTTTTTTTTTTTTTACTAGATTTGTCTCTCACACTTTCTGCCTCACCATTTTGTAAAATAAAAACAAAACTGTTAACTTCTACAGAAAGGAAGGTGAAGTATAGTGTGAATTGAATCTTAAGAAAATGAGTACAAGAGGGAATTGAACTGTATCTTGTAGGTTCCAAGGGAATATCATAGGCAACTTTTCTGTTATGTCAAGCATTTCCCACACTTCCTTGATAACTACTATCTTGATCTCATCAGTCACAGAGAATCAATGCATTTAAAGGTTTCACTAGTACAGTAATGTTTCCAATTTGAAAAGATAAACACATCCTCAAGCTGTGATAACTGAAATAAGGAAGCATCCATTTTACAATTCAAGAAACCCCTTTTATTTCAGCTGTTCTGATCATTTAATGTTACCATCCCCAATGCATTACTTTTACAGCATTTGCTATTACATTGTTCAAACCATGATTCAGGCTTTGAGGCGGCCTTAAATCATTTTCCATTTTGTCCCCCACCAAAGACGATGATTTTGACAATAAGGGCAGCTTTACAGAAGCTGGACAGGTGACGAAGTTAGGAGAAAATATGCACGCAAACGGGTATGCCGGCCTTAGTGATTCATGAGACTGAGATCAACTGTTCCATTTTGAACTCCTTCAAGGAAAGGGGAGGGGGGATGCATATAAAATAATACCAACAATAATGGTGATGATCCCGTTTCCTTTTTTGCTTTTGCTTGGGAAGTCATGAAGGGAGGGGCTCCATCCTATGTAGACAATCAACTAGAAGTAGGGCCATTTCTGCTCCCCACAGATTTGAGAGTAATGGTTGCACAAGCCTTAAACGTGGCTGTCAGTCAATCATGAAGAAAGCGGGGGGGGGAGAGAAGGAGCGGTTGAGACCAACGGTCGTTGGAGAAACGCCTCGAACGCACAGCAGCCTCAACCCTTCGCTGCCCTTTCCTAAAACAGGATGGGGGCAGGGAGCGGCTGCAGCAGACTGCGCCGGCGCCAAAAACTCAGTTAACCTTGCGTGGAGAGAGCCAGACGCGAGAAAGTACATGAGAGCTGAAGAGCAATGTAAGAAAGTCCACTATTCAGAACGGCGGGGTGTGTGTGTGAGTGAAAGGTGTGGCTCGTTCTATTCTCCATCGCTTTGGGGCCTAAATGGAGACTCCAGAAAAAGCACAACTAAATTTGTAAATGATTTTCTCATCAATCAGAACAAACTTTTCTTTGAAGATTTATATACAAACAATAAAGACCATTCTGTCCAAATGGTACAATCCATCTGCATTTAACCAATCATAAAATAGTCTTTTAGGGGTATCATAAATTACCGGGTAGAAGAAAAACTCTAAGGCCAACGCACGCTAAAATTGTAGCTTCGAATGACATCATTCCTTGCCTAAGAGTGGAGGGGGAAGGACGGCGTTATCGCAAACTGATTTTCTTTTGAGCGGCATACGCTGAGAACCAATACATTGAGGCCATGGGCGGTGCCCTGGCCAAAAGGCGGGAAAACGTGAAAGTGACAGCCAACGGAAACAGTCTTTTAAGACGCTTAACCAATCGACTTTTCCAATTTGGAATCCTCCAATGGGGCATCAGCGAATGCGTGGAAGGGTAGCGGCGTACTTCGTGTACTGTTGCTAAGAGAGTGTCGGGTTGTTTTTCCCTGCGATTGAGAGAAGGCCGTGAATGAGGGACTTTATTGTGTCCTCCACAGTGGAACTCATAACAGCCCTTCTTCTAGCAGGGTCTCCAGAGGGACACAGAGGGATTCTTTACTGCATTCCCCCCGCCCGACTCCATGAGGACGTGATGTCTCTGGGCCCCATTTAATTACCTAAGCCTCAGTCTTAATAAATGCACAGCTCTTCCTCTAGCTTCCCCGAAGGCCTGTTTTTATGGTGAAGAGCAATACGGGCCATGGTAAAGCTGGCTGCCAAATGCATCGTGGCGGGTGAGTCCCCAAACTGGCCACCACTTTTTTCAGTTGTATCTTTTTACAGGGCCTGGGTATTCCTAAACCAAGATTTGGATCAGGAAACTCAGTTGCTTCCCAGCAGCTTCCCGTTTAAAATTGCACTTACAATAAGTTAGGCTTATTTGGAAATAGGGACGAGGAATCTGCTCTATTCTCAGTAGGCTTGAGATTCCTCCTAACCTTAAATTTAGCAGCTAAACATAATGTGGCTTGTTTGGTTTGGTGTGATGTTGGTATATTCAGTAAACTGTTGTTAAACTGACCTTAGGCTTAGGGGGAGTGTGAACCCAGTCACTTGCTAGTTGCTGCTTTGCAACAGTTTGGGCTGGAGTTTTATCTGTCTTACCTGGAGATGCCAGCAATCTGAAACTTTAAGATTTCCTTTATGCAATTCATGTGTTCCACCGTTGTGCTGTAATTTTTAACCAGTGAGGATTACTTCCAAGGCAGTTTGACTGAGCACACATTATATCAATTTTGTTACCTTTATAAGACAGTATTCTGACCCTAAATGCCTGTTAGCTTGCGTGTTATTCGGGATCTCTAAATCCAGGGTTTTTTTTAACTTCTTTGGGCTGCAGAACCTGTTAGCTAAAAAAAATTCCCAAAACTCCTGTTAAAGACTCTTTTTTTTCCTGTTTGCCTTTAGTCTCTTACAAAACCCATCAGAACACCTACATTGCCAAGCTCTAAACTGCATTGGCTCAGGGTCTGCACTGCAGTGAGTGATGAGAATCAGAGTGGACTAGAACAGTAGGTTAAGACAGATATAGGTTGCATTGCTGGTGGAGATAGAAGTGGTAAGGGCAGCTGGGTAAATACATGTAGTGTGACACTGACAATAGTATACTGTATAGGAAATACCAGAACCCCAAGTTGTGGGCTGTACATCTATGTTCTAAATCAGGCCTGTACAGCATGCAGGCTGCCAAGCAGCTTTGTGTGGCCCATTGGCATTTTTAAAAAAACTCAATAGTTCACCACCACCAGGAAGAATTTGCCTCCCCAAAAAGCACTGTGCCAAGTGCCACCAGCCCTCACACTGCCAGCTGATCAACACACCAGCTATTCCCTTGTGGCCCATTATTATTTTCAATTTATCAGTGTGGCCCTTTTCTCTTCTAGAACTTCTGCAGGCCTGCTCTAAATCTGTATTATGTGTCTTTTTTTTTAGATTTTTTTATCCTGCCTTTATTATTTTTATAAATAACTCAAGGCAGTGATACTCCTTCCTCCTCCTAGTTTCCCCCAACAACAACCCTGGGAGGTGAGTTGGGCTGAGAGAGAATGACTGGCTCAAAGTCACCCAGCCAGCTTTCATGTCTAAGACAGGACTAGAACTCAGGTTCCTGCTATCTAGCCTGATGCCCTAAGCATTAGACCAAATTCTCTTTTTTTGCACATTTGCAGCTTTATAGTTATCTTTATAACATTTTTCTGAGATGTTTGATGACTAGAACTGTATATGATATTTCAACTGCCAGTTCACCATAGATTAAAATAGTATTCTAATAGGAGCTTTATTGTTTAATTCTATTCCTAATTATCCCAAGCAAGTCAGCCTCTGGGGGAGATGGACAGCATACAGATTTAATAAATAATTAAATAAATAAATTTGTCCCACATACCAATTATAAAGAGGATGCTGGAGATTGGCGCTTCATTCTCAGCATGCCTGCTTCCTATTTAACTTGAAGTACTTTAAAAAAAAAAACCTAAATACAAAATTAAACTCAAATCAGCCAGGAAGCCTGTATTGTGTACCCTTGACTTGCCCTTGGATTTCAATGGGCTTAGGCTTTCCATAGAAAGCATAGCACAGAACTCTTTGTTGCTTAACATAGCAATGGGAAAGAACTCATGATTTTTTAAGTAGAAGTGGCTTAATCAAAGGGTTTTTTTCTTCCATTTATGATGCAGGTGATTCAGCTGTGGGGAAGACTGCTTTGGTCCAGATGTTCTGCAATGATGGGGCTCATTTTCAGAAAAACTATACTCTGGTGAGCCTTACAATAGAATCAGAGATACTGAGGAAATAGGAATTAATTATGGATCTTTAAGATCAGTATTAGAACAACCTTTTTAAAATGCTAGGCCAATTTATACCTTTATCCAACCAGTTATTTTTAGGCGCAAAATTTTATATTTAATTCCATTTTCCACTACATACATACACACGCAAAAAGGGAAACAGGCATCCTGTAGAGCAGTCTGTTTATGTAGAAGCTCAGTTGGAGCTGGCAGGAATAGTGCCAGCCTGACCTCTGTATGTACATTTTCCTTTTGAAATTAATTTGTGTTATTTTAGATTGTTGGCTAAATATACGTGTGAACCCATCCCTAAGCAACTTAGAGCAAGCATTAAAGGCTTACAGTAAAACAGATATTTAAATTACAGTGAATAAATTCTTTTTCAGCCTAATTTTGTTTTTTCAGCCAAGATCTTAGTGTCCAATATTCAGATTTGAGTTTCTCTGACTGAAAAATAAGTAGCACTGGTATTGTGATGGGTCACTTGAGAGCCCTAACGGGTTCTATGTATTGTCGAAGGCTTTCACGGCCGGCATACGAAGGCTGGTGTGGATCTTCTGGGCTGTGTGGCCGTGTTCTGGAAGTTCTGTTTCCTAACGTTTCACCAGCATCTGTGACTGGCATCTTCAGAGTGCAGGAGCACAGACAGGAGCAGTTCTCTCTGTGCCCAGGATGGTGTGACCCTTTTGTGGGTATTTATAGAGATCTGAAGGGGGGGGCTGGGGGGGTTAATGAGTGGCTGCTTGTTTTGGTATCAGAATATCTGTGTATCTTCCTGTGGGTTAGGCAGGGTTTTTTCTTCTATTGAGTTGTTAACGAGTGGCTGCTGAGGGTGATTAGCATGTTCATTGTGTGAGCTGTTCGCATGTCCTGGTGGTTGAGCTGAGTTCGTTGACCTTTTGCAGGCTGTATTTTTCAGGATTGGTAGCCAGGTTTTGTTGATTTTTAGACTCTCCTCTTTTTTATTGAAACTGTGCTGGTGTTTGTGAATCTCAATGGCTTCCCGGTATAGCCTGGTATAGTGGCTGTTGGTGTTGTCCATTATCTCTGTGTTTTCAGATAGGATTTTGTGTCCAGTGTGCTTGAGAGCATGTTCAGCTACTGCAGACTTTTCTGGTTGCTGTAGTCTGCAGTGTCTTTCGTTTTCTTTTATCCTGGTATGGATGCTGCGTTTTGTGGTCCCAATGTATACTTGCCCGCAGCTGCATGGTATGCGGTATACTCCTGCGGTGGTGAGGAGATCCCTTTTGTCTTTTGCTGATTTTAGCACTTGTTGTATTTTTCTGGTGGGTCTGAAGATTGTTTGTCACACCATCCTGGGCACAGAGAGAACTGTTCTTGTCTGTGCTCCTGCACTCTGAAGATGCCGGTCACAGATGCTGGCGAAACGTTAGGAAACAGAACTTCCAGAACACGGCCACACAGCCCAGAAGATCCACACCAGCCTTCTAACGGGTTCTGTTGATTCCAGGCAAGCAATATAAAATAACTGACTTTATTTTATATTGTCTGACATATTTTTCCACATTCTGATTGACAGACAATAGGAGTGGAACTACTGATGAAGACAGTACCTATTCCGGGAACAAATGATAGTGTGGTAAGATTAGCTACGATTTAGACTGAAATTTTTTAAAAAGCTCCTTGAGCTGTCAGTTTTCTCAGAGTTTGTTTGCATTTTGTTAAATGAGTTTAGTCATTTGCGTTCTACTGCATGTGGAACTTTAATATTAGCTATGCAGAAATAAGGATGGTACTTCATTGTCTGAATCTTCTGATCTGGATTTCCCCTAGATTAAAAAAATGTAAACAATCATAACTATTTGTATTATTGTGGTTGGTCGCATGGTCAGCCAGATGTTTAGACTGGATTTGGCATTTTTATCACCTATCGAGTCCTTCCCAAGGACCTGGGATAGGCATATGTTGTTGTCTGATGGTGTTAAAAGTATTGTTGCAGGTTATAAGCTGTTCCAAATAAAGCTGCCTTTTGCAACTGACTGATGGTATTATTATTATTATTATTATTATTATTATTATTAAAATTTATTATAGCCACCCACTCCCATGAACTCTGGGTGACTTACAAATATAAAACAATAAAAGCAGTTAAAAACATACAACACCACAGGCAGCCCGGACTAAAACAGGTAGCCCAGGCTAAAACAGTCGTAACAGTAACAAATCAAACCAAAACAGGGGCCCCACAAACCCATCAACCTCAGGCCTGGGACCAAAGCCAGGTCTTAAAGGATTTTCATAACCCCAGGAGAGAAGGTGCTGTCCGTATCTCTGGAGGGATACTGTTCTAGAGGGTGGGGCCATGACAGAGAAAGGACGCTTCCATGGTCCCTTAAGATGACAACATTTAATAGAAACCTGGCATGCACCCACTTTGCCAGAACATATTGGTGGGCAGAAACAGTTGGAGATAGGAAGGGTCTCAGGTGTCCAGGCCCTATACCATAAAGGACTCTATAAGTAACCACCAGCACATGAAATTGCACCCAGAAACCTACTAGCAACCAGTCACTATAACAGTGATGACTCATGGGTATACTGAGAGGCACCCATTACTGCTTGCGCTTCTGCATTTTGTATCAGCTGTAGCTTCTAGATGGTCTTTAAGGGCAGCCTCATGTACAGCACATTGCAGTAATCCAGTTGTGCAAATTATCTTGCTTCATTCTTTGATATGTTTCCCTTATCCATCCTTTAAATGCAAATTCCATTATGTAAGCTTAATAAATATTGTAACTATCCCTATTTGTATGGAGCTTTCAATACCATGCTTTCTTAGAAGTATTTCTGTTTTTGTACATTTTTGTTGGGGAAAGCCAAATGTTTTGATGGTGGTATTTGTGTCATCACAAAATTCAGTGAGAGGAGAATGCATGAATATGCTCGCAACAGAACTTATGTGAAATTTATTTTACATCTTTTGTGTCAGATTTACTTTAAAAGCCCTGGTCATTGAGACTCTTGTATTTTTGCATCATAAATATATAACTGTTAGAATGCCACTTGCTATTTTCAGTATGCAGCAAGTTAACTGGGAACAATAACTGAACCTTTTGGTTTATGTAGAGAAAAGTAGTTCAAGATCTATGGATCATTCCTTGAAGTCACTCCAGTGCAGCTTTGTATTGTGGTGACTCAGCACTATAGGCTAGTTCTTGAGGGAAGAGGGGGAATGGGAGAATGACATCTTTGCAACTTAGGTATGGCCTGCAGCTATTCTGGCTATGGAGGGTGAATTTATGATCTTACCTCAGAAAATTGCATTTATCTTTTATACTGCAAGCTGATTAGCCACTTGGGGATAGCAGCTTTTTCCCCCAACCATTGCTGTGTCTGAAAAGTTCTAGAATTCAAAAGCCATTTCCGAACTATGGAATATTTTTTAATTAAGCAATATATGTATTCTCTTTCAGGAACTCTTCCTGTTTGATTCAGCAGGCAAAGAACTCTTCTCTGAAATACTAGACAAATTGGCAAGTATAAAAGTCTTTGTTCAACAAACCTAACTTCCACATTCTAATTAAAGCCTGTTTTTGTAAATACCTAAATTCAAAACAATAAGATAAAACAAAAAATTTAATAACATTGCTATCAAGAGAAAATGAGGGGCCCAGTCTTCTCTCCTGGAGGATCTGCTGTTTGCTTGGATGCTGTGATTCTTATTTAAAATTTTTATTTTATTAAATGTATAAGCCACCTAACTTTTAAAAGACTCTGCACAGTGTACAATATAGAAAATGTAGAATAAAATATTTCACAAAATAGAAAAATGTCCAGAGAAAACAAACACCATCTCACAAATCAGACAATCCAGCAGGGGGCTGCCACCCACTCTAGCCCAGGGCCTGGAGAAAAAGCCAGATCTTAAGCTACTAAGCCCCAGATAGAGCACACTGCAGTGGCCTAAATGCAAGATGACCAAAGCTCGAGTCCATTATCAAATGAATTAGGTAAACCATGAGAAGTTCTGTCTCTCAGGTTTTTTGGCCCAACAGGCTTCCCATCTGGCCTGTGAAACTGCAAGGCCGCTCCCTCTCTGAAGTCCTCTTTCCCACTAGAAAGCACTACCAGTTCCTCACTAGGGCAGACTCCAAGCCTTTGTTCATTTGTTGCCTTTCCCAATAGAAAGATGACATGGAATGAAGCTAGCTTTAGAACTGCCCCATTTGCTAAGTAGAGCGATGCACAGTGATCACTCCTTACCTGTGTCTGCATAGAAAAATAAACTTAGTGCAGAGATGGATTATTTTAAAGGGTGCTGCTTTGTGGAAGAAAGCCCTAACCCATCACCTGGGAGGTGTGCCAGAGAACAAATATACCCTTCAGCTAGAAAACATTCCATATGTCTTCATTCAGAGATAGTTGGTCTGATACTTGTGCTAAAAAGTACAATTGTGATTATTTCCTATACCTTAATTGTTCAGAGATCTTGATTATGTATCCTTGTTTTGCAAGTTTAAAACACTTGAGTAGCCTGTAAGGGTTTTGTTTTTTTTAACTGACTGTTCAAAGAGTGAGGTTAGCCCACATTCACCTTAAAAAAGTTTCTAATTCTCAAAAAAATGTGTAGAAAGCTTACTTGCAGTTAGAGGCACCATTTTCTCTTCCTGTGATTTATTTCTGACTTGAATCAGATTGTTTTGTTTCTTGGACATGGCTGATACTCCAGACTTTAAAACCATTGAGCTGTTTCATGAAGGCTGGTTAGCAGTGTGTGTGTGTGTGTGTGTATGTGTGCATGTATGTATGTGTGAGTGTGTGTATATAGTGTTAGATATACTAGAGAGAATTCAAATTTGAGTTTCCTTATTTTTCCTAGTAGTGCTATTTATATCTTCATTTGGAGTATTTTTAGACTTTACACTATGTTGGTTTTGAATCCAGTCCTGTGCAATATAAAAGTATTGTTGAGCTCAGTAGAATAGTTATACAGAACTTTGACACAATCTGGGTAGCTTCCATTGCATTGCTAACTCCCAGTCTATTCTTATTAAATGTTTTGTTCATAAAATTTTGGATAGAAGTATATTTAAAAATTAGAAAACACATCCCCCTTTATAAGTAAAGGATATTTCCACGTAGATTTTTTAAAAATCAGACTTTTATTTTTAAACTAGGTTTTATTATGCTTATTCTATGACAAAATTATCATCTTCTTATAGAGGACTTAGGGTTATATGGGTGATTGATTTTATTTATTTTATTTACAGTGTTTTCCTTTTACTATATAGTGGGAACAGCCCAATGCCCTGTGCATTGTGTATGATGTCACCAATGAGCAATCTTTCAATAACTCTGCTAAGTGGCTAGAAAGGCTGAGAATCCAGACATCAGGAATTCATATTCCAGGTAGGAAATTTTAAATGTCTTTGTATATATATATTGTTTCTACATCTCATACTCATTAAATATGGTGGAAAACAACCTTAATTCCAAATAATTAGGATGGCTTTCTTCAGTTTATTCAGTCATGTGATGCAGACATGTAAAATTTATGTTCTGGGTAATTCCTTTGTGATCCTTTTTTCTTGAAATGTCAGACAATTCATTTTTCAGTCTTTTTAACCTGTTAGCTTGCTTATCTGAAACAATCCAATATTTCTTTTCTTTTTGTTTTTTAAGGTGTCCTGGTGGGGAATAAGATTGATTTAACTGATAGGAGAGTTGTAGAGCGCAAACAAGCACAACAGTGGGCAGAAGCAAATGGTCTGGAATACTGTGAGATATCAGTAGTGAGTGTCTTCATTTTACTGGATATATGTAAATGCGTTTATTTTCATTTCAGGGAAAGGCTAGATTACTTTGGTTGGTTTATGCAGTAGGTTGATGAAGTAACTGTACTCCCCCATTTGTTATTGTTTCTTTTTCCCTTTACAGAAAGAGATGGAAAATTTTGAAGCTCCTTTTCACATCGTGGCAAATTCTTTCCACCGACTATACAAAGAGAAAGTAGAAATCTTTAATTCACTGGTGTGAGGTATCCCTAAGTACAATATGCTGGATTAAAAAAACAAACTAACAAAGGCAAAATCATATGCAAATGGAAAGTAGGTTTTTGTTTTATGGAGAATTATAGTTCTTCAACTGTTATTTCAAATCTCATCTGCTTATTGTTTGTCCTGTGATGAACCTTTTTGTAAGAAATATTGGTTTTGGTTATCATTTTTGCATGAATTTATTCATGTATTCAGAGTTTAAATATTATGAATATTTGAGGAATTTCCATAAGGAGAAAGCTATCAAAAAATTAACAGACAATGTGTCATACTCCGTACATCTCAACCACTTGGACAATCTGTTTCTTATGGCTAAGTTATACCAAATAGTTAATTAGTTGCTGTCCAGAAATAAACATAAAAGTTATATTTTAACTTTAATTTTCTAAAGGTAGAAATGGGTTAATTCATAATTCTCAGAGCCTCTTGATCTGCAACTTTCTTTCTGGCGTCTCAGAATATCACTGGGTAGAGTTCTGTTTGGATGTTAGTAACTAAACCGTGATAGGCTTTTCTTGTTGCCCTTTTCTAACTACAGGGGTACCAATCATTTTAATGAAGGATAAGGGGTGAGATGTCACTTTGTACAATATCATTCTTAATACCATGTTGTTCTAAAAAAAATTCAGGTTCGGAAATTAATTCACCAGGGTTTCTTCATATTTTACTGGTATTGTTCATATCATGAAATTGTAATTGATGGGCTTTTAACATTTCCATAATGGTATACAAAGAATCTACTGGGAATAATAAAGAATGTGTTTATTTTAAGCTGAAAAATTATACTGGAAAGATTATTCTGATTTTCTTCCCTATTCCCTATTCCAGGGGCTCAGAGCAGGTCATAACATACTGCATATAGTTCCAAAATATCCTATTATTAAAAAAATATAGCATTTGAATAATATTAATATCACCCAGCTAGAAATGGGAAAGAAAGCCATCACAATTTAATTTCAAACAAAATGACACAATCGACACAAATAATTTGGTATAACTCCAACAAAAACATGTTCGTTTTTGAAGTTACATTTTAAAAAATGTAGATTTTCTCTTTTATTGAAGAATAATGTGGAAGTTCAACAAAACACACTAACAATGAAATATATATGTACACATACCATTAGTCCCTGCATACATAGAATTTAGTATAGTTAGTAAAAGCTTATGAATATCAATACATCTTCTACAAATAAAAAATATGAGGAGAGCATATAAAAAGCAGTACTTTGCTAGATCTCATTAACTCATGAGGTGATCAAGTCATATTCTTACAGGAATCCATTCATATTAGTAAGACTTACAGAAAGAAATGCAAATTGTTTAGGGAGACCTTGTTGAAGGCAAGAAGTCTGTTGGCTGATCTTTTAGCAAACATTAACAGATACGGTGAAATGGTTTTTTATTGCTTTAGAAATCTGAATCTGCTTTTAATTCAAGAACAGAAAAAATACAAACTTTCTACATACAAGATAAATGAACCAAAAAATGAAGTTGGGGCGGTGCTTGGGTAAATTTGAATTATATAAAAGGATTTCAAATGATCAGGGCTCCGATGCTACCAGAGGAGAAAACACTTTATTCCTGTTGCAAGAAATGGATAGCTCTTGCCTAGGCTTACTTGCATTTACTTTGCTACAGTTTAGAGTTGGTTTCCAAAAATGTTACTCTTCTTGAATCTGCTTGCTTTCTTTTTTTCTGCTTGTGGCTGCTCATTGCTCTTTGCAAAAGGTCATCTGGCTCATTAGGAAAGCAAAATCTGCAATTTAAAGACCATATCAAACTTACTGAGTCTGAGTTGAACAGTTAGGTCACAAACTACAGACAATTCTGAGTGTATCAATATTTAATTAAATGTATCTTTCAGATTTAAATCTGGTAACCGTACCCAAGGGCTGTGCACCTTTCCTGACCATCTGAGTATGTGTGTATAGATATAAAACAATTTTGAATTGCCATTGAAATTGCTGTACAAAGCTTTTGAGAGATGCAGCTTCCTTGACAATTGAGCAGTAGGTTCATGACATGCTTTGGTTCTTTCACAAAGCATCCTTCTGAGTGCTTTGCACAGTCCAGCTGAACCTTGCTGCACCCCACCCCCCTTATTAATGTTGCTATATATTGCTGAGTACTCAGAAGAGATCAACAGTGATCTGGATTCATTAATTGTTTCAATCCATGCAGTTAGCTCTTGTACCCATTTTCAGCATAATTGAGTAGTGGCTGGAGGAAGGAGGAATAAAATCAACAGATAAAGCTGTGTTTGGAAAGTACAAGAAAGCAAGCCACTCTAAGAGAACATTGCAATCCTCAAGTTACCTTAACTACCATTATTTACTTTTTCATTTTCCAAGTGCAACTCATTAAGGTAAAATAATTGGCAGAGAAAATTGCAAAATGAGAATGTCAGGTAGTTTGGGAAATGCCATACTTCCAGTTTTGCAGTGGCTCAGTAGAAGTTAGAACTGTCAAAGGTTTTCAGTTCTTGGTTTTGCTATCATGATCCTGAATGAAGATTTATATTTGAGATATGCAGATATGAAGTTCTCTTAACTTCTGTGAGTTATGTAGTCCCACTGTCCTATTTGCACTTGTCAGATGGCAGCATGAGTGAAAAAGTGTGTGATTGTCCATGAGGATCATTTGATGATAACTGTTTCTCCAAGGAGAAAAGGAATAGTGGTCAAGTTCAGATCATCAGGTAGGTAGATGCATATGGGATATTGGATGGACTTGATGAATTTGTGCTTTAAGAATCTCTGTAGGTTTAAAGGAAAATAGACCATTTCTTCAAATTGATCTTTTAAGCCCACTTGTATAGTAAAATGTAGATGGATTGATCCAGGCCATTGATAACCATTTATTGTGATTGCACAATATGCTTAGAGGCCACATGGGACATTGCAGGTTTTTCACATGGGTGACTGCAGAAATCTCATGATGTGATCAGGAGAGCAATCTACACCTGAAATGGCCTACTCTGCACTAGGTCATTATGGAGATAGCCCAGTCCAACTTTGTACTCAGTTCTGGATTAATATTAAGAAAAGCAAAATTAAGTTCTCCAATAATCTAGTATAAGAAAAACATAGGCATCTGTAACTTGAAATGAAATAACATTTATAGGCAATCTAGACTCTTTACCAAGAGTCACATCAATATGTGGACATGTTTTTAGCCACCATCCTTTAAAAAGTAATTTTCTTTAAAACGTCTGCATTTTGGGGGGGGGGGGGGATTAACAGTTAAAATATGCAGCAATAATAGCCTTTACATTGACATTCATACCAAATTTCAGTTTCTGACTAACAAATGTGTAGTTGTGTCAAAGGGGTAGATTGAACCAGGTTTTATTGGGGGGAGTATTACATGCAAAGGGTGAGTCTCTAAACAAAGCATTTTCCATTCCCCATATTTTCATGGTTGAAGATCTAAGAATGTTTTTCTTAGGCAATGATTGAATCATAGCTGCTGATTCTTCTGTTGTCTGCTAATAGCCTCTGTTGTCAAACCCAGCCTAGTGCTGCATACCCTGAAGATTTTCAAGATTGATATTAGCCTTTTGAGGTAGGCCAGATCAAGAAGCAAGACTCTGCAATGACTAGTGGAGCTCTATTGTTGTAGGGTATAATAACAGCATATTGCCCCCTCTTACACCAAAGAGAATCAAGATGGGATAATCTTGAATTTATTTCTTGCTCCCCCCACCCCTCCAGGGCTAAGTTGATATTTACATAACCATTCTTGCAATCCTCTTCAATGTTATCCCCATACTATACATGGTGTGGCTTTCGTTCCTTACGGATAGGAAAAATAGCTAAACACAAGTGACAGCTGGCAGAAGAGAAGGTAGTGAGCACATAGCTAAAGAAGAGTCTTCATGGGAGCAGGCTACTATCTATATACTTGTTTTTCTTCGCTAAGCTGAAATTGTACTAATTATTTCTTGCCTCTCTGATCATTACTTACAAATGTCATCAGTATGGAAAATATGACACATTTTAACACTGGATATGAGTCTTTTTCCCATTTTATAAAGCCCATCATATCTCCCTCAACTTTGTCCTGGTTTTAACTGACCAAGAATATTTTCATGTTAAATCCTTGATAAAATCCACACCTTTCTCCTATGTAGGTCCATTTGTATGTTCCAAGTGATACTGAAATCTAAGATTACTGTTTACTTCACAGTGCTAGGGAAGAGCTGAAATTTGATAATCAGAGTATTATATTAGTTGAAATGTATTTGAATTAGGGTTATCCTAAGCAGGCATCTCCTTCATTCCCCTAGCAAGACTGCTGTCATTTATTTTACCATCTGCTTTTCAGTGCTGGAGATGATGCTGGAGATATGTGACTTGGGGCACTCAGGCGGAAACTGGCCTGCACAAGGCCAGGCATGTGTTTGTCTCCTAGCAATGCAGCGGTCAGCAACAATTTTTTTTGCTGCCATATCAGAGAGCAAGGGCTTGGAAACATTTGAGATGCAACAAGATGGACTGTATGAAGGCAAGATTTGGGGAGGGTCAGGAGACAAGCAAGATAATGGACTGTGGTAAGGAGGCAGACTGATGGGCTATATATAGATGTGATAAAATAGAGATTAAATAACCAGATCATTTAAAGATATTGAGATATAAGAAGACAGGATAGGCAGAGTTGATAGTTGCAGACAAAATGGCTTTATTTGTCCCTCTAGCAATGTGAAAATAGTCAGGAACAGCATGAATCAAGATTGATAGTTGGAAATTCCACAACAAAGCAGAAACAATTCTACCACATGTGGTGGTTATGTTAAAAAACTCAAAAGTACCATAAAGAAATAAAATATTCAAGAAATCCTAAACAATACATTTCAAACTGAAACCACATGTATTTTTATTAGGTATAGTTCCAGAAACATAAAATATACCGCATGGGTATTGCTCTAGGAAGTGCTAGTGTGACCCAATAGTCCAAAATCCAACAACCAATGTATGTTTAAACTCTCCAACTGAATATTGAATGCTAAGACAAGAATGTCATTTAAGAGGCATTTCCTCTGTATTATATTAGGATATTTTGCCAAAATGGTTCCTGAGGGTGTAATGTCAATGATAGTCTCGCATTCTTCTGAAGTAAGGGTACTACCAGGAAAGCTTTCCTGGGATTCCAGAGGTGTGGTTTTGATGCACACATAAATAGGTGGTGATTACTAGGCATGGGGTGGTAAACTGCAGTTGGTCAGCAGAGTCCCCTTTATTACCATCTTTTCACCACAGTGTGGGGACCCTGTCATCTGTCCAAGGAATTAGAACATCATCCACATGAGCATGCTTGGATAGCCTGTGTGGCTGATGAAGTAAGAGCAGACCCAACAGTTGGTCTGATTGCTGACAGCTGACATAACATTTAAAGAGGCCAACCACAGACTCATGCCCCAGTGCTCCCTAAGGTCTCAGTTTCCATGTTGTGAAGAAGGAGCAGGATGAATTGGAGCAGCTTCATAGATTCTCAGGCACAACCTGCAGAGTGAGCCAAGAGAAGGTGCTAAAATTTAATTGTTAACCAGGGTTAGATCCCATGATACTTAGCTTTAATGCCAACCAAACTATAGGAAGTAGCCTAAACTAAAAATGGTTTGTCTGTTTTGTTCACATCTTGTTTGCTTGTGAATAAACACTGATCTCTTTAACTAGTTGAGTTTATTTTAGCTAATGTTGTTTGTAATGAAACTTAACTTTATAGTGCATTTCTTAGCAACTAATGTCTTAGAAACTAAAGTCTAGCTAGGATTATGTTTCATAAGCTCATTTATCTTTTTGATTATTTTCTCCTAAGATAGAGTATTTGTGTAGTTAGCTATTAAGTATTTTTTGACAAAGCAATTCTGTTTGCTTTTGTAAATCCAAATGATCTGTCTCGTTTACTCAAGTTTGCTTTTCATGCTTGTGTATCTTAGTATGCTGCTCAACTGTACAAAGAAGGTACATTAACTCAGCTGTAATTTAAAAGGATAAAAGTAATTAAGCTTCCTCCTTTTAATTTTATAGATGTCATACCAGTTTGGTCATACAAATAATTGATGAGTAGTGGCAATTTCAGGGATAAATATTTCCATCAAATCCATATTAGTTGGTCTGTAAGCAAGTTACAGTAGGCAAGGGGACTGTGTGGGGGAAACGTTGGCCCTCTGAACAGATTAAACAGCACTTTGTAATTGGTTGTGATGTGTTGATGTATGGCATTATTCCTGCAGCCTGAATGCACTTTGTTCAAAGCCGGCCCAAGACATTTTACTATCCAAATTCCACTATCTCCATCTCTCTTGTTTTAACATTTTGAAAAGTCTATTGCACCATTTACAGAACAATTCCTGTCTTCATTTATCCTCCCTCCCTCCATGGTAGTATGGAGGTCCCTTTATCAGCTTTATAGGATCAGCTCCAATTTGCTGTAAATGTGTTTTATTGCATAGGGTGGTTGTTTTTTTTTAATTATTCATTACGTTTATGCCTTTCCTTTCCTCTGAGAACCCAAGGTAGCTTATGCACTAACCTCCATAATTTTATCTCAGAACAGCAACTTTGGGAGGTGAGTTGTGCTAAAAGTGACAGTCTCAAAGATCTCTGGAGTCAATAGGGTTTTGATCCTAGGTCTCCCTGGTTCCAGTCCAATACTTTAATCACTCCATTACACTGGCTTATTCATTAGAATAAGTAATAATAGCTGAAATGCTTATTGCCTGTGCATTTCAAACTAGAGTTAACACTAGTGTGTTAGAGTTACTTTTAAATATTTCATGAATATTGTGAAAATATATTTTTTCTTTTTTGATTAATTTATTAATAGTGCCTTGTCATTCTTCCTAGTTTCTCCTCCTCTGTTAATGCATGCCACTTCTTTTCCATTATATACCTTTATAAAATTTTTCTCATATACAGTACTTCTTTCAGCTCTGTATTTACCCCTTCTAGCTCCCTTTTAGCTCAGTTCTACCTTACTCTACCTCCCTTTCATCTGTCTCCTTCTGTCGCTCTTGCAGTAAGGTGAGAATACTGTCAGCATCATAAGGGGACAAGCTGTAAAATTGCAAATCCCAGCGGGTTAAGTTGTGATCCATTTCATTTCTACTTTGTCCTTGAATGTGCAAAGGTGTTTATTCAAGGGGGAGGGGCTGTGTATGTGTCAAAAGAGAATACAGCCCACAACAAATAGAGCTTAAGATGAATATAGGTCAATTATAGATAAGACCCTAGGTTGTCTATGTAAAACAGGAGTATCTTGTTGCTTTGGACAACCTACCAAGAACACGGCATATAGCAAAAATGACACAGATAAAATATATTGGATGCTTTATCCATCACTTGAAGATGTGTTTCTTGCACATGTGGCTATTGTAAAAGGACAATCACTAATTTTCTGCAAAAGGCAATCATAGCAGTTGTTCAATTCATTGCATGTAAATAAAGACTCTCAAGTTGAGTTTGGCTTCTCATGACAGCTTGAACACATTATGACTTATATTTCACTCCAGTCCAAAATAATTGAGTATCTTACATTCCCATTTTCCAGGAAGAAGGTTAAAAAGAAAAAAAAATAGTAAAACAAGATAACCATTAACAATCACAACTAAAATCACAAAAAGTTTGGCATTCGGTGAATACTCAAATATTAAAACAAAACCCATCAAAGGACACCTTATGTCAGTTTCATTCCCAGGGCCTTCTTAGCCTGGTTTTAAAGGCTTTCTTGAAAGTCAAAGATGGGAGCTAGTCTGATCTATTCCAAAGGGGGTACAACGGAGAAGCCTCAACTTCCTGAAGATGACACTTCCTAAGAAAAGGGACCCAGAGCTAGCCTACTCTTTCCAATCTTATTAGGTGAGCAGTCAGGCATACAGACCTGGAGAAGATATCTGACTATACACTGAAATATTCATACTGAATAATTGGCAATTGATAAGGATGGCAATTCTCAGTGTTTCACCATTACTTACACGGAGGAGCCACAACGGAACCAATACATCTTGAGCCTCTGGAGGAAAGGTAGGTTATAAAATATGAATAGATATGCTTTGATGTATGCCTATCAACAGAACAGTTGGAATGACATGTATATATTTATTTAGTATGTTTTAGAGGGTTTTTTATTCACATTCCCTTTTATTATATCTAAGGCTGTTGTCCTGAAAACACTAGATAATCCTTTGAATATGTTGGGGCTTACTTCTGAAAAAACACATATGGAATTGTAACATAAATTGGGAGGGGAAAGCACAGAGAATGTTTATGTATACAGTATTAATGATTAGCTTTTTGATTAATTTCTCACAACAGTAGATACTATTATTATTAAATTTACACCCCAGCTTTCTATTTGTATGCATTATATGATTTACACTAAATAGAAATTGTATTAAATACCAGATTGTTTTGGCTTATAGAAAAGTGTTGTCTATTTGCGAAATTTGTTATTTTGAATATTTTTACTTTGGAATGTTAATGCGTCTAATTGCAAAAGACAGATTTCTGGTATTTATGAAAAAGATATACCGTATCTTTAGAAAAGAAATATTGTAGTTCTGATTCAAAGACAATTACATATAACTCCTGGCCTAATGTATACTGAGGTGCACATTACTATCCAGTAGATGGGTTAGTTGATGTGGGTCTGGATAGAGTTATAAAATCTTCAAAAATTTGGATTTGTGTCAGTATTCATAGCCAAAATTCTGAGCATTCTGCACAAAATACAATTATGACTTTAAGTAGTCCAAATTTTGTATTTAGCAAGGTGAACTATTGTTTCTTTCTAACATCTTTCATTTATGTCCATTTTTCTGCAATATCCAGTCTTGACATTACCAAATAATGGTCTGTCCATCATTCAGAATCTCTTATTCTTGCATCCTTTACTAATTCTCTCAATCGTTCATCATAAAGAAACAAATCAATGTTCTTTTATTCATTGCTTTTCCGCGTTGATATATGAATAGACTCACAGTGTACTTAAACTATATCTTAATATCAAACAAACGTTTTTCTAAGTACATGCTCACAAAAACACCCCAATTACCATTCATTCTTCGATCTCCAAATGGTGCAATCAGTTTTCCTGTACTTTCAAGTCATGTTCCCACCAACCCATATATGACACTGAAGAAAAAAAATTTTTTTTTCCCAAATCACTTTCATCCAGAATGTTGCACATTTTTTCCCCAAAACTTATCTCTGGCTCTTTCATTTTCACAATTGACTGAAATGTAGCATGCAACCATCATCAACATATGAATTCCTACTTCCATACATACCCACAACAATCTAGGTGACACCAATTCATATTTTCTGATATATGTTTTAGCTCTTTCATAACTGAATCCAAACCTTCAATTTTCTACTTATATTCATCAGCTCCATTTCATAAGATCAGACCACTTCAGTTCTATTACAGTCTTCTAGTTTCTCTTAGTTTCACAGACGTACAATATATCTATTTATCTTTATTCATTTCATTTATTCATGTTCTTTCTTATTTATTCCTCTTACTTTCCAGGTTGCAATCTTCCATATGCCCTTGTCATCCACAAATAGACCTATGGATATTAAACTCTGCTGCCCATCGTGGCTTCAGACAGTCAAGGCTTTAACATACAGTATCTCTGTTTTGTAAGCTAGAAGTATAGACTAGCCTTAATCATAGCTGTGCTACATGCAGCATTCCCTGCTAATGGTAAGAATAGTACCAGTTCCCTATTTCTTTGATTACTGTAGCATCAGAGCAGCTACAGTATGTTACAATAAGGGGAACAAGAAAGGGTCTGAGTTAGTGTCAAAGGAAATAATGTGAGAAGGGGAAATGATATTCATGTGAGCAAACATCTGGGGAAACAAAGGAAAGGCACAGGGACTAGTAAAACGGAATAACACCTAAAGGGAAAAGGCAGGCACTGGTAGACTGTGTACCAGCGAGGCTTGCTTTCCCTACACAGACAGAAGTGTAGGGCAAGAAGCAGGAGAACAACCGGTCGGGCCTTACGATGGCCATTATCTTGACTGAGCACCAGAGTGGTCCTGCTGCCAATACGTAACAACTCAGATGGGAATTTCTGAAGTTGGCTTAAGAAACAGTTGGGAACAGCATGGAAGATAAGCAGGCATTACAGAATTGCCCCAAGCCTGAAGGTTTGTACTTTGCTCTTATTTGTAGAAATTATCACACTCAGGAGATCTACAAATATCCTTTATTCTAGCCTATTTATGCAAGAAATGATAAGCAAACCCAAAAGAGTGAAGGATAAATGGGAGTTGCAAAAAAGCATGTGCCCTTACAGTAGGTTGCTCATCAGTAAGTGATTTTCTAGTTTTGAAGGACTTTGTGGGTTTGTAATTTTTCATCCAAATCTTCAAAAAAATGCATGTTCTCCTGCATGGTTCTCCTTCAGTACTCAGCAGTTCCATGGACACTGCAGTAAAGTGGCAACTGTGAAGTTCTAGATACCCACACATTTTTTTACAATATGTATAAACAGATGCTGCCAGATTTTCTGCCTCCAGACAGTTCTGCTAACACATAGGGCATTTTTAATAACATGACATAGCACAATGGCCTAAAGTGAAAGAGTGATAATGACAACAATTGATTACACATCCAAACCCAGCAACTGAAATTCTTCCCACTTTGTTAACAGGATTGCTTAAAAGCTGCCCATGTATAAAAACCAGCCACGTCAATGTATATTGTTATGCAAATGTGGAATCAGCTACTGTTTTCTGTAAAATTAGAGGGAATTCCACTTGCACTGATGTTTAACTATTAAGATCAGATGCATCCCCTTATCAATTTCATAGACCATTTCTATCCCCTCATGGTCCTTCCACCCATTTAGGACTTTATAGATGATAAACCATGTATCTGAAAATGAACTAAAGACAAAAATAGGTTAAACAAATAAAAAATCATGTGCTTCAAAGACAGAAAGCATGACATTCTTTTGCAGAGCTTCAATCTACCCTTGGTCTCTCACCCATACGTATGATATTAATGAGAACAACTGTGAGAACAACACTGGGCGTTCTGCCTATTTCCTAGGATTACAGCCAGGATTCAACTCTGAACTGAATTTAAATTATAAGAATTCAGATTTTGAAAAATGTGGTAACTTTCTTTTGTCATATCCTGAGCCCCACCATTATCAAAACTAATGACAAATATTGAGCCAGTGGGAAAGGATTAAAATGTCTTCTAAGTTGATTAAAAAAACACAGTAGTTTTCATTTTAGAAATTCAGCATTGCCCACATTCTGCTTTTGACACAAATCAGTCCAGTGGCAATATTACAGAAATAGCATTTTCCATTTATTTGCTTCTCTTGCCTTATAAGTTTTTTTTTCTTCATTTTTAGTGATGTAATCTGATGCTGAATTTGTGCTTGTGAGCTCCAAGAGTGAAATGCAGTAGGGCTGTGCAAAGATCTGGATTTGATAGGCAAAATGTGATTGAGAGAACGCATGGATATGCATGTGGCACCTGTCAGGAACCTTTTAAAGTAGCTGCTTCATTTCTTGGACTCTTGTTGCTGGGGTCTACAGCTGACAAGCAACCCCAAATGGAAACTCTGGGAAGTAGCTTCAGCAAATCAGGAAACAACTGATTTGTATTTCTCATTGCCACCTGCACCTGCATATGAGAAACAACCAGCATTTCATTTTCATTTCATTTTATTATGGTCACAAGACCAGCACTGCCAACAGCATACACATTCAATTAAAAGAAAATGAATAAATACAAAGTACAGAAATTAAAGCTGAATTAAAAGCAAAGGGATAAAAGCAGTGACAGACCAATGACTGCATTCAGCATTAAACAATCATTAACATTTGAAGGTAACAAACTGTAGCACAAAACCTAGCAACTTTGGAATTGTTCATCACACGTGTATCTACCAACAGATGAAATACATAAAAGCCCTGGCAATACTAGTAATGAATATAGGCCTAGTATCATTATAGTAAGAGCAGTATAGAAAGATGTGAGCTTCTTATCTAAAGAGTAGAAATAATCACAGACTTGCACCCTATAAAACAAAATAAACTTTCAATAAAAATGTCTCTGATATCACTGCTCTGTGAGAATCACTGTGAATGACCCAATTCCAGCTTTAATGTATTTGCACATTTATTGTCCTCACATTGCTACCATGATTTTCTCTCATTTTGTGATTCTCTCATTTTTCTCATCTCCTGCCCTGGAAATGGAAAAATTTAAGCTTAGATGCATCATAAATAATTCTTTAATAAGAAATTATCTCACTTCATTCTATCAGCATGTTGAGTAACATGGCTAGCAAATTCTGTTTCTGCTGGAGTCTTCCAGTTTTGTTGACCTTTCTTTTTTAAGAAAGGAAGGAAGGAATTTATGAGAAAATGCTGAAGCAATCCTCTGAATTATAAAGATTTCTCTACTGGAAAATCAAAAAGTATTCCAGAGTCCATGTCTATTTCTTATATTCACACTCAAAGTTCCATTTTTAATATGGGGTGCATTGCTTATTTGTACAGCGCAGGGTTGATTTAGCTGTATATAATGTACTCTTTAATTCTTAGTTAAAAATGCCAACGATCTTGCAAAAAAGGGCTACAATGAACAGCCTCATGAAAGAAAGGAAAGAAACATCCAGTTTTTGCTTGATTTTTCTCCCTCATTCTCTGATTCCTTCAGTATTAATCTGTCATAAACAATAATTACACTTGAAAGGGTTATCAACATTTCCTTGCCAGAGAAAGGGGAGTCTGTCAATCACCCTGGTGTTTCAATAGATGACATTACTCCTTTGAAAAACATCCATGAGATATGCTCCTTAATGTTTCCTCCTCTACCTCAGCAGAGTTCTGGGGTGAGTGTTGCTTTAGCATCATCTTATTTACTGTATTATAGTCAAATCTTAGCTATATGTCTCTTACTACATCTGAAAAAGCCTGCTGTACTAAGTCAAAGTCCAAAGGTCCAACAGAATTCACCAAGGCTCGCTGTTCTGTTTTATATAGTAGTTTCCTTGGCATAACGTTGCAATGCTGGCTTATGTTTTTCTATGTGCATTACAGAGGACTATATCTGTTGCAAATCTTGCCATCTAAATGAACTCAAAGTATCTTAAATATTTACCTCCTGTTTGCAAAGAAAAACTCCCTAAGGTTTCCATGTCAGATTTTTGTAATAAGGTATTTTGACTATGGATGTATCAAGTTTTCCAAGCAGTACATAATAAGTTGAGAGTAGATCTTCCCCCAGTTTCAGACCATTGTACAAATATCTCCATTTAAGAACATAGAAGTGTTCTGCTTATTTTGATTTGCAGCAAAAAAAAAAAAAAAGTATTTGATTTGTAAAACATCTCACTTTTCCTTATATGTCTATAGATAAGAGAAAGCCCATAGCTGCTGGCATAACTGCATAAGAATTCATAAATATGATTCATCATTATTGTTATCCTTGAGTCTGATTTTGCCCAAAGATTTTACCTATATTCCTAACAACCTTCCCCCCTACCCGAAAAGCATTTTTTCAGCTGGTATGTCTTATTAACAGCCTGCCCTCTATTTAGAACTAATGGCTGACATGCATTGATTTCTTCCCTGCTTTTATTGATTAGGCAGCTACTGAGCATTCACATTCCACCAAAACACGCAAAGAGAAATGAGATAAAAACAGTTCAGAAACAAACCTTTATGCAGATAATGTGCCTGGGAAGGCCTGACTCCTTGTACCAAATCCACACTGAATCAGGCAGGGCTCTGAGCTCCACTCAGCAGGGAGCTCAGTCTAGGAGGCTACGTGGACACATCCATATAGTTTTCCTGGCAACAATATGGAAGTGATTTGCTATTTAAAAGAGGAAAATAGTTGTAGACGTCTCTCTGAAATTGTGGAATAGGTACTTCATGGAATAGATATATATTTACTCCTGCTAGTTCTAAATGCTTGATAGGTTTCAGTATACTGACAAAATTATCTCTATCCCATTGCTCAGTCTCAGTTCCTGGCAGCAAAGGGCCTTTTCCACCTAACAATTCCTCTGAAAATGTCTCCACCGTAGAACAGTATTGCACCAGTTGGCATTTGGAAAATGCTGGAAGGATTTCAGCATTTTCTAGCCAAGTTACAAAATGTTTGGTTGCGTTGCTTGAACTTATGCAGGAAGGGGGTACAGAAAGTGGTTCCCTTTCCTTTTGTGATGGTCCACTTAGCTTCTATTTCTAATAGGTTAAAAGTGTATATAATTGTCTAAATTTGGGGGAAAATAGATTTAGCCCTTTCTCTTACCTTTTCTCTGTAATTTTTATGCTGGTTATTTAGTATGGTCAATAAACTTCTTAATAGCTATTAGTAGAAACCAGCACCCTTATACAGTAGCAAACATAAAAGCCTGTGTGATCATAAAAGTATGGGAAAACAGCATGAAACTTGCTAGCTAAAAGTTCCTGTCTAGTAAATTCATGCATAGTATTGTATGTAGTAGGATAAAGGGAGAGGAAAATTGAGAAAAAATAAAATTTGAGAAGGGGACAGAGATATTTGCAAAACTGCTTGTGACATTAGAATAATTCAAGAATGGGGGGAAAGACTATTAATATACAAATATGGGAAGTAATAAAAAAGGGGAGGAACTCTAGGTAAATTATGGGAAGAAGGCAGGATGATCAGAGAAATAAAATGTGTCACTAAAAGCATTTGTAAGCCATAAATACTATTGCATTCAATAGGACATGTAAGTTCACAAGAGTCTCCAAGAGTCAGCCAGAATTTATCACATAACATGAACTGAGCACTTGAGAAAGCCATATGAATGACAAGAAAAATTCTGCAGTGGATTATGACAAGAATTAGGAGCCAAAATTGACCTTTCAGACATGAAATCAAATTGGTGAACTGAAAAGCTGAAATGGTGTGTGAAAACTCTTAAAGGTCAGAAGTTCTATTCATTGGCAGATAGTGGTATGAACAGATGGTGTTACGAGGACAATTATGGATGGAGTTTAATGTTTTCTCATTATTATTATTATTACTTCTTGGACTTATATATTGTTGAAGTCTCTTGCTAGTTTATTTTAAAAAATGGCAACAATGTTTAACCCTTCATCTTACATTGCTGTATCCCCGTTCACTTCAGTGGAATTTCAGAAATGGAAAAGGCCACTGAAAAGCAACAAAAGCAAAAAAATAATTGTATTGCATCCCATCAGTGCAGTTACTACTGTCAAATTCAGTTACAAGCATAGGTTCAATGTATTTGTTAGCACTATAAAAACTTAGATGCTGTTAGACCAGATTCCAACATTTGTTAGGCCTGACAAAATTTCTGCCCTGTTTTATTTATTTAGTCAATTAGTCAATCAATCAGTGAGGGATCCCTAAAATGTCCAGATTAAATCACAGCATTTTATATTGCACACTTAATAGGCAAGTTAAAAAATTATTAATTTTATCTTTTTGTTTAATCTTAACCTTCATCTGTCCCATCCAATTCCTTTCTACCATAATTATTTGGAATAAAATTTAACAACACTGCTTGAAATCATCCCTTTTAAAAGAGAATAATTTGATTCTCTCTTTAATCTGCATTTTAGATATATCCTGTAAAACTATCCTAGGTTTATGCTGATTTGGTTTAGCTACTATTGAAATAACAGGATAAACACTCAGATCTGGGAATCTTTTCAAAGTAATCAAAAGCACATTACTAGCTTAAAGTTGTGTGGATATTATGAAAAGGTCCAGAAATATATTTGCTGAAATTGATTTGAGACCAGAAATTTAAATGGATTTCAGTCTTCATCATCTTGGTATTGTGAGATCACATTTTCTGGCTTTCTCTCTTTGAAAGCTAATGAAAGCTCCATCAATCAGCTGATTGTAGAATTACACTGCAGAATTACGCTGAGTATGACCACTGTTCTGTTTTCTATCTCAGAAATCTCTTTGCACCCTCCCATCTTTTTTTGGAGTAACATATATTTTTGAGAAAAGAAAGATATCCTATTCATTTCAGTCTTCTAGCTATTGACACCATAATTGTGGGAGCATCTTAGAAGGCTAATATTCTTCACCTTAGGCTTCTGAACTTCCTGGATGTTCCACCAAAGCAGTCTGCTCTTCTTGTTCCAGAGTTTATTATTACCTTTGGCTTTATTTTGGATTAATTATTGCAACCAAAGGCAACAAAATTATTTTTTTAAAAAAAGGATATCATATGAATTCTGTTGACACTATAAGTTGGTTCTGATATTCACTGCTGTTCTCCACTGCAACCCTATGTGCCTCTTTACTACTGCTAAAGTCAGATTATTAATAGTTTTACTAACATCCATTCCACACTAGTGATTTCTATCAACTTTTAGAGTCATCCAGACATCACTGTGCCAAAATGTATTCATTCATTCATTCATTCATTTTATATAGCCGCCCATCTCAGACCAGTGACTCTGGGCGGCTAACAATAAAATCAATCAACATTAAAAACAGTACAAAAATTAAATATAATATAAATGTAGCCAAGAGATCTTTAAAAAATGGTGTCAACACAACCATGAAACAGGGCCCTTCCCACATTTGGGGCCCCAGGCCAGGACATAAAGCCAGGTCTTCAAGGCCTTCCGAAAAGCCAGAAGGGTCGGGGCCATCCTAATCTCAGGGGAGGATGTTCCAGAAGGCAGGCTCCTGGTCCTCACCAGCTGACATTCCTTGGCTGACGGGACCCGGAGCATGCCCAACCTGCAGGACCGGATTGGACAGGTAGAAACAACTGGGAAAAGACAGTTCCTAAGGTAACCCAGTCCCAAGCCATGAAGGGCTTTATAGCTGACGACCAGTACCTTGAATTGCACCCAGAAACACACCGGCAACCAGTGCAGCTCCTGAAGCAGTGGTGTTATATGTGCCGAGTAGCCAACGCTATTTACAACCCAGGCAGCTGCATTCTATACCAGCCGAAGCTTCCAAATGCTCTTCAAGGGCAGCCCCATGTAGAGCGTGTTGCAATAGTCCAAACGGGAGGTCATGAAGGCATGAGTGACAGTGAGTAGAGCCTCCCAATCCAGGAATGGGCACAACTGACGCACAACCTGAAGGTGTGCAAAGGTCCCCTTAGCCATGGCTGCCAGCTGCTCTTCCAGCAGGAGCTGTGAGTCTAAGAGAACCCCCAGATTGTGCACCAGGTCTGTTTGGGGCAGACCCACCCCATCCAGAACCAAAGATGGAAGAACCTTGGTACTGGAAGGCCCAAACACCCAAAGCCACTCAGTCTTGCTTGGGTTGAGCCGAAGCCCATTGCGCCCCATCCAGGCCCCTGCAGCCTCCAGGCACTGAGATAGGACATCCACAGCATCAGTCAGACAGCTCAGGGAAGAGATATAAAGCTGGGTGTCATCACCATACTGATGATACCTCACCCCGAACTGTCGGATCACCTCACCCAGTGGCTTCATGTAGACGTTAAATAAGAGGGGCAAGAGAACCAAGCCGTGTGGCACCCCACACAGTAGGTTCTGTGGACTGGACCCCTCCCCTCCTATCAACACCAACTGGAACCAACCCTGGAGGAAGGAGGAGAACCAGCACAACACAGTGCCACCCACCCCCAACTCCCAAGGCCGGTCCAGAAGGATACCATGATCAATGGTATCAAAGGCCGCTGAAACATCAAGAAGAGCAAGGATGGAAGCACTGCCCCATCCCGGTCCTGCCAGAGGTCATCCAAGAGTGTGATCAATGCCATCTCAGTCCCATATCCTGACCTGAATCCTGACTGAAGGGGGTCCAGATAATCTGCTTCATCCAGAACCCTTTGAAGCTGCCATGTGACCACTTTCTCAACAACCTTCCCTAAAAAGGGGAGGTTGGAGACTGGACAAAAACTATCCAGATTAGCTGGGTCGAGCAATGGCCCCTTGAGGAGGGGGTGTACCACTGCCTCCTTGAGAGCTGGCAGGCCCACCCCCCTTAAAGAGGAATTAGCCACTGCCCAGACCCAATTACGTGTCCTCTCCCAGGCAGCCTTGACCAGCTAGGAGGGGCATGGATCTAACACAGTAGTTAGATAACAACAATGCGGACAGCTTTATGTCACAGTACTTCAGCAATGGCTAAATGATGCTGTGAAGATGCTGTAAGTCAGTAATACAGAAATGAAAAATCATGGTCCTGCTTCACTTTATTTATTTATTTATTGGGTGGGGAGGAAATTATATAGCCACCCATCTTATGCATCGTAACCCTGGGCAGATCACAAACAACAGTAAAATAAAATAAAATGAAACAATAAAAACATTAAAAATAACCAACAACACAGAAATTCCTGGCACCCTGAACCACAACACATCCCAACGCATCCCCACACATCCACAAGGATTTTTTAATGGGCCCCAGCCTCATACTATCCCAATACTTGTGGGGAAAACCAGGTCTTTAAGGCTTTGGGGAAAGCTAAGAGGGTGAGGGCCTGCCAGATTTCAGGGGGAAGGGTGTTGCAGAGGGCAGGAGCAGCTACTGAGAAGGCACACTGTCTAGGTCCCCTAGCTGGCAACAGAAGGGACCAGAAGCATGCCCACCCTATCAGACCTAGTGGAACAGGCAGATACCCTTAGAACAGTGTTTCTCAACCGTGGGAACTTTAAGATGTGTGGACTTCAACTCCCAGAATTCCCCAGCCAGCCATGGTGGGGAGTTGAAGTCCACACATCTTAAAGTTCCCACGATTGAGAAACACTGCCTTAGAGAGAGGCAGTCCCACAAATCACCTGGGCCTCTGCCATTCAGGGCTTTATAGGTGCTAACAAGTACCTTGACTGCACCTGTAATACAATAATGAGAGTGTGGATTTGTTGCTATAATCAAAAGTTAGTGCATTCTGAACTTTATTGTGTGTTTCTTCTTTTCAGGTACAATTTACATGGAATAAGTCATGCTGACTTTCTAGATATGATAAAGGAGAATGCATCCAGCCATGGGTAAATAATGTAGTAATTGCATTTGGAGGTGAAGAAACACACACAAACTCCTCTTAAGTGGGATGACACTTTCCATTATAAGACTTGTCTGTGTAGTAGAATTGGAGTACTTCCCCACTCTGATAACCTGCAGATGTGTTTAGATTTTAACTTCCAGAATTCCTAGCAAGAATGATCAGCTGACCTCCCTAGAGTATAACTGGGTTATCAAACAACATAGTAATGTAGTAAGCCAGGCCAATGTCTGTATATCAGATTCAGGGTTTCAGTGAATAAAACAAGTCATTGTTTTAAGTAGAGTAATGATTTTAAATGAATCTTTCAGGTATGAGTCTCAGATCCCATTGACGACTCAGCTGCAGATTGTTAGAGAAGGCTCTTACAATATTTAAGCTTTGGTTGAATAAGCTTTGGTTTATAACAGTTCTATTCACTCCATAAATGGTGGCCAACTGAGCCTGCACTTCTGAAACAAGAACTCCCTACAACTAGACAGAGGTTCAGGTTTTTTTTCTCAGAATCAGAGAGAGGACTTCCCACATTTTGTAAGGGGACAAGGGAACTGCCTTGAGGGACAGCAGGAAGAACCGCCACCAAGGCAATGCTCAGATAAAAGAGGACTGAGTCCGGGGGAGGAATGTAACCTGAGTAAACATCTCAGACAAGATCTTCCCTAGTTTTCATATAGATAAAGGGAGGGGGGAAAGTGTATTCAGACTTTCAAGATTCTGTTACTATAGCCTTACAATAAAAGTAGTACTGACCTACATGACATCGGATTCCTAGTCTGATCTACCTTGAAGGCGTGACACATCCAGACATGACACCAGGGACCATACTGGCTGGGAATTTTAGCGGTGGTATGACATCACACCCAAGATAGTCAAACAAGGAAAACTGGAACATGGTAATTTATTTATTTTTATATACATACATACATACATACATACATACATACATAAATGATGCTCTCAGATTGAGCTCAGTTCTTGAGAACTGCTTAGATTCTGACATCAGGTAACATCAGATACATGCTGTCACCATTAAAGGGGAAAAAAATGAATGAAATAATTATTTCATTATAGGTTTGATAAATAATGAACTGAACCAAAAGTACATAATCTTGGGGGGGGGGGGGAATGAGGACAGCAGTGACAGAATAGGAGAAAAGCAGGGCAAGAACACTAGAAGCTGTGGATCTCTTATTCTCATATTCACTCTCCTTGTTCCTCTTCTTCTTCTGGCATGTGATAAGCTCAGAAGGAACACTCTGCTAAGCCAGTCCCTCAATAGTGTGTGTTCTTGCAGTTGAAGCTTGTGCAAAGCAATATGAGATGAGAAATTAAGGAAATCCAAACTTGGAGTTGGCATAAGTCTCATGTATAAACATAGTGCCAGTTTCAGTAATACTTTCCTCCAAATGAGTGCCTTTGGAGTGATTCCTGTGGAGACATACACTTGGAAAAATATTAGACTGAGATATTGATCAGCTAAATTGATTTTTTTTTTCAAGGAGGACTGCCCAGTGGACTGGATTGTTTCTACTCCTATTTTCAGGATTGCACATCAGGAACAATAATGTTTTCGTATATATAATTCTATAGTATTTTCCCCAATGCTCCGTCCTTAACAACAAATGCTGCATCAGAAGAGTTCATTGAATCATCCAATCAAGTCTGTCTAGTCTGAGGAGTGAAATCCAGACCCTAAATTCAGTCTTGAAATAGGCAGCTTGGTATCTGCTCCCAAAGATAGTTCCTCCTCAGTCAAAGAGAAACTACAAACACCCTGGACGCCTCTTGCTCCCCAGTGCATGCTTACCAGAAATTACTCAACAAGCATAAAAGAAAGGGGCCAAAGTTCAAGACTGCAGGCTCAAGAGCTGTTATTTTAAACAGCATTCCTCAATTATGGAGGTGAAACCTGGGCAAACCAAATAACAGCAACAACAACAATAACAAAGTACCAATAGTAATAGGCCCCTTGGGTCTAATCCCAAAACATTTGGAGCACCACTTGAACACTATCAGCATTGACAAAATCACCATCAGTCAATTGCAAGAAGCAGCTTTACTTGGAACAGCTTATATCCTGCAACACCTTTAACACCATCAAACAATGACATCTGCTTATCCCAGGTCCTTTGGAAGGACTCGACAGGTGGACAAAAATGCCAAATCCAGTCTAAACATCTGGCTGACTGTGTGACCAACCATCATCACCATCAAAAATACATTTGGAGCTAGGAAACCAGAACAAGTTCCTTGCACTCAGTGGTCTATCCGTGATTCTGCACACATGGAACTTAATCACAGAACCTCTTTCTCCTAAATCTAAATTTCTATTGCCTGCTTTTCCTTATCTGCATTTCTTGTAATGAATTATCCTCTTTATTTATCCTCTTCATCCCAGGCAATTGGCCCCCATTTTCCAGACTCTCTGTAAGCCTATCACCTGCGAATGGACCTAAGTAGAGCAGTTATGAAATGCCTCCTCCCAATTTTCCACTCTGTTTGCTTGGTGTGAATTGTAGGTGTATATTTTGCCAATTTGGTGGGTGAGAATAAAACAATTCAAGGATACAGAAAACAGTATTTATGTACGGTGGTAATTTGATGCTTCCTTGTTCCTTATGAGAACTGATGCCTGCAGCTTGCACACAAAGATCTTGTGGTGGTACATGCTAGGACTGAAGGATGGCCTGATCTCCATCTCCCCTCATGCTATAATGCTCTGAATAATGTATCTTAGTTTCTAAGCACAGCAAAGAAAAGGTGTATATCCGACAACAAAGCACTTCTTGGAATGGCTAGCATCTCTGAGAAGAAAGTGGGATCAGAGAATATTGGGTCCATTTCAGTGGACCATATTTGCTTCTACTGCTTAATTTGGCAAACTGGGTAAGAGCATAACATCAGTTGTGAAAACCGGCAAGTCTCATTTTGAAACACAGAAATAGAAAGGAACAACAGCAGCTTTGAAAAGCACACCAGAATTTTGGGAAGTATAGGTCCCTTGTAGCAGAAAGTGTGCTTATACTGAAAGTTTGCATTCTGAACCAACATTTTTAAAATGGTAAAATTGTGTAATCTATTGTTTTCACTGATAACTTTACCATTCAGTGTCAAAGTATAGCTATTCATGGCTTTCCTATCTATAACATCTCAGAGGAGAGAGTGAAGCTTATGTGCAGGGCTGTCCGCAGGGTGTGGTCAAAAAAGTCAAGATGGTAGTCACGGTGGTATGATTGAAACTCCACTTGTTTTTAATGTGTGAACATAAAAAAGAGGGAGAGCTTTGAGTGCACCATCCTAGCCACCATCTTTTCAGTACTTTTGTTCCTGGGATAGTGTATATTCTAGAATTGTGTCTGTTCTAGAGGGTTGCAAGACATCCTTCTAAAATGAAGCTCCAGGGTGACCAGAGAAAGGTACATTTGAAGAGGAAGGAATAGAACTGTAAAAGAATAATCACAGCGACAAAGCCGTGCATCTCCTCCTTGTGGCATTACACCTTACAAAAAGAAAAGAACGTCAACTTCCAAATAGAGCAGATGTTGGTATGGTTCTTGTTGTTAGTGACACAAGAACACCAGCTTGCATTTGTTGACAAACAAGACCTTCTGATTGATATCACTGCTTTCTTACTTAGTCTCCATTCCTTGATTCCCCCCACCCACCCACCCACCCCTGCTTTGGCAATTAGCAAAGAAAGTTTACTAAGATTACAGTAGATATAAGGGAGCTGATGTCATTGGTCAGCATGGCTTTGTTTACTTTAGGTGTCTCTATTATTTCAGATATAAAAGTTGTCCTCCTGCTGTCTTCAAAATGCTATCAAGCTCATAAGAGTTATCCTAAACCATAAATCCACCCAATTCAGATTTCTTCCATTTAACAGAATGTGTTGAACTAAAATCTCACCACAGGTATATTACCTTGTATTCAAATGGATGCTTTGTTACAATAAAGCCAAACAGGCTTCTGTTGGCTTAATCTGTGTGATATACTGTATCTCCCAAACCAGGAGCAGCTTGATGAGTGTCAGAAGAATTAAAAACAGAGTGCTAGGCAGGGCAGAAATCTCTGCTCAGAGTTATTCATCCCTAAACTACACAATGCTTCTGTTCCGCTATATAGGCCATGACCTAGTACTCACATACATCTAAGCTCATTCACAGATAAACAGAGGCTTCAGCAGAACTGTTTTAGGTAAGTCTAGAGGGCATCCAATGATGATAAGATGTAAAGTTTCAAGCCAGAACTTTGCAAAACTGTGCATTACAATGCAAAAATACATTATGGTATTCCAATCATCTCCCTCTCTGTCTCTGATCCAGGAAAAAAAACAACAAATGAAAGAGTTTTGTACTGGTATGATGACAATCAGAGGATCTGTTTAATCCTTTCCGTCTGCTGTTTTCTCATTCAGGTACCTCCCCCTCCCATAACCAGATTCTTCTCCTTGCTGGATTCAGACATGTGTCTGCAGTTGTCTTTTGCCTTGTTATTGTTGTTAAATATATTTTATACTACTTCCCTTTTAAAACATGAGGAGAATAGTCTTCCTACACAATACTGAGAGACAGGTTGAAAAATAGATGAAGTAAAACCACAACCACTTCATCACTTCCTATTATTAAAACAAAATTGGGGCACAGTTAAATGAGTTTTCCTTTAACTGGTCTATGATGCAAGGTTTGGCATACAATAGGTTCACCTTTTTGCTTATCCCTAGCCCGAAACAGAAATGGTATGAGGCACAGAGTTTACTTGCTCTCTCTATATAATCTACTTCCAATTGTACTTTTAATGTAACATTTTCTTCCATAGGAATCATTTGGCACTTCTACCAAGAGAAGGTAAAATTATGTCCAGGACCACTGCCTAGAATTACATTAATGGAGGAAGAGTGATAGAATTTTTTTAAAATCATAACTTTCTTAGGAATCTAGGTATATTTGATTTTTTCCCCAGCAGTCCTGTGAAAAATAAATTGGAAAAGGTCCTTTACAAGGCTAGTTATTAGCAACACTTTGAAAATACAGAATGTGATTTTCTGCCTAGAATTACTTAGGTGATTGAGATGACATATACAGTAAATAGATAGAGATAGATAGATAGATGGTTAGATAGATAGAAGACAGACAGACAGACAGACAGGTGGCTTCTACCTTAGAAAGAAGCTGTTGTGATGATATCATTTGGGTGCATTGATCAAGTGTAGTTCATTATTTATTTGCAATAATTATATGCTGTCACTTCCCAGGACTCTACTCGTATCTGAAGATTCAGGAAGTAACAAGGACACAAGCTTTATAGGTAATAATACCTTGAATTTGTGGAGGAAATTTTAATTTCTATTGTTCTATATGGCTCCCACATGCTCATACCTATAGGTCATCAGTGGTTCTTGAATATCTCTGCCTTTGCTTGCCTGTTTAATGTAAAGGTCAACGTATCTAGCCACAATAGCTTTGATTGCTAAGCCATCTTTCCTGTATACATGCCATGATTACTCCCTCATGACATATATCCTCCTGGAGTTGTAACCTTTGTTACTGAACAGCCTTTAATTCACAAACTCTGTATCTCCATAAGTGAAACATTGCAAAGATACTTAGAATGGATATATTTATAATTCTCCCTGTTCAAAGTGGGATGCAGGATCAAAGAGCCAGTTTGGTCTAGCGGTTAAGGCACTAGGCTAGAAACCAGGAGTCTGTGAGTTCTAGTCTGCCCTAGGCATGAAAGCCAGCTGGGTGACTTTGGGCCAGTCACTCTCTCTCAGCCCAACACACCTCACAGGGTTGTTGTTGTGGGGAAAATAGGAGGAGGAAGGAGTATTAGATATGCTCACTGCCTTGAGTTATTTATAAAAATAATAAAGGTGGGGGGAAAAATCTAAATAAAAAAATCTAAAATTTAACAATTATCTTGATTGACATTTACACTTCTCAAAGATTAAGCATTCTGAATTGTCTTCAAGGACAGCCCATTTAAAGTGAGTTGCAGTGATCTAGTTGCAAGGTGACAAAGGTATAAATTACTATTGCCACAATTTCCTGATCCAGAAAAGGCTACATCTAGTGCACCACTGCAAAAGCCCTCCTGATCATAGGAGCCATGAGTCCAGAATGACCCCCTGAAAAAAGTTGTGGGCTTGCTTTTTCAGGGGTACTGTAGTGCCACTGCATCCAGAGGTTGAAATGGAGGAATTCTGGAATATAAGGCTTCTGTATCTTCATCTTGCTAGTATTCATCACAAGCTTGTTCCATTCCATCCAGTTCCTCACAGCCTTCAGGCACTAGTCAAGCTTTCCACTGTCTCTGTAATACAACACTGGGTAGACATATAAAGATGGTTATCAGCAGCATACTGATAATACTTCACCATGAGTTGACAGATGATCTCTCCCAGCAGTTTCATGTAGATATTTAACAAAACTGGGGAGACAGTGAAACCCCAAGGCACTCCACACTAAAATGTCCAAGGGTTCAACCTCGACTCCCTCATCAACACTGATTGGGACTCAAGCAGTGAGTGTTGCTCAAACAGGAGCAGAACCATTACAAAACAGTGTTCCCATCAGCCACATAACAAAACTGCACAAGAAATATTGCTACTGTATTGATGTAGTATTTTGCAGACAGGCATAGTGCCCTATAAGGAGATTTTCCACCCTATTATTCCCCAGTAAGAAATAGGTAACCCTAAACAAGGCATTGGCTTGCAACCTGTAAGGCAGCTGGGGCAGATCCTCTTAATTTGTCTTCCTCAATGAAGGTCAACAGAGCCATCTAGCCACATCTTGACCAGAAAGTGCCTTGTCCATGTCAAAAGACTTATGGAGATGTCCTCCATCTCCAGATTACACTCCCATTACTTGACAGTAAAAGCTGGATCCAAGGTGTGTCCCCCTATGCACATCAGCCCTATGATAATTTGTGATGAGCCCACAGTTGTCATGAAATCTATGAAATCCTGAACTGACCCTGTTCTCTGACCAAGGTATCAAGATTAAAGATGGGGGCCCCACCACTAACCTGGACAAGCAACCGTATTAGGGATGTTGATGTAGTACACCAACAGCATCTTTAGCTTATCCCTGGCATCCAACTCCACATACAGGATCTCACATCCAGCCACCTGTGGAGTGGGACAACTGGCCACCATCAAATTTAATGATTAAACATAGTGTTTAATCATTATATGGGTAATCCTTGAAAACTTTATCAATTTAAGAGCATAAAAATAATCTTAAGAATGATGAATATTTCTCATATTGTAATTTAACCTGGCAGGCAAGTCATTTATTTTCCACATACTGATTAATGGAGATCAGATCTTTGAATGATTGTTTAACCAAATCTGCTCAGCCTTTAAAAAGAGAATGAGGGAGAGCAAGAAAGGCTAAAAGCGCTATGAAAATGTAGTGCATCTCAATCTCTTCTACAAATTCAACTTCCCCATACATTTTTCTGACAAAATTGCACTGGCCTTTCCAGTCTATCCAGTCTTCTGATGTATGAAATTGTTTAGAGGTAAATAAGATTGGTTGGATCAGAAAGCAGATGAGAGTCACATTGTGTCCTTTACTGTTATATTAATTAGCAATTATGTGTTTTACAGTTTTCAAGTATTTCTTGGGTCCATTGTTAACTACTTACAATTGGCAAAGAGACCAAAAATGCACTGAACTATTGCAGGGGTTTATTTGTTAAATGTTTTATAACCTAATGGATAGTAGTAGTAGAATCCATGTTTAACAAAGAAATCTGAATGCTGGAATTCCACAATACCTTAAATAAAGTACTTTGCAACATAGCACCTACTGTTCAGGCAGCATGCCAAATCTTAACATGGATTAAAAAAGAAATGCAACTATTGTGTTCACCTAACTTGCTATGACCAAACAAATAAACTTCAGTAGGCTTTAACTTGGCAGTAAACACAATACACTGAACGACAATCAATCCAATGTCATCTTATCCTAATATATTAACATAGTTAAAAATTAGAATAAATTCCATGGCTTTAAAGAGGGAGGGGCTTAACTACTTCATGGAGGATAATTTTAGTCATGATCTCTTATGCTACATCCAGATTCACTAGCATGTATATTGAAGTTACCATATACTGATGACTTAAAATGGGACTGAGCAATTACCCTCATATTTTACTTATGGGATTTCCCAAGGGTATTGGACAGGCCACTTCAGAAAACAAAAGTAATGGATTTGACAGTGATTTGGTCTGATCCAGCAGAATTCTTCTTATGTCCTTATGCAGTCTCTCTCTCCCCTCTCTAAGAATTTAAAGGTGTTTGAGATACAATATTCTTTTCTCTTTTTTTTTTTTTTTTTTGTCTTCTTTTTCTACACTCCACAGAGAGAACATATCCCAATCTGGGTTCTCACAAGAACCTTCAAAAGTGGAACATAAGACAGATTCATCTCCAGCTACTAAAGAAGGAATAAAACAAGTATTGAGCAACAGTACCTATCTCTCCTTTTTTTTCCCCCTCTGTAACACACATTGAAGAATAATAAGTATTGATTTTTCTTGCTTTTATTTTGTTTTGTTAACACACCTAATGCACTATATGTTTCTCCATTTCATTTTCACTGTCTTCTAGTTGAAGTTTTTTGCTCATTTAATTGTGATGTGACAATTGCATTTAGAGCATTAGGCATGTTTGGCTGGAGTGCAAATAAAGGGGGATAGAGGCGGGGAGGATCCAGTTATGCTTCTCTCCGAGCTCCTGAAACCTATGGGAGAGATAATTTCAGGGACTGGGAGAAGAGGAGTGAAAATGGAAAAGGACAAGCAGGAAGGCTAATAGCCCCGCCCTTCCTGCTTCTGAGAGCTAGGACAATTATTCTCACTTACAGATGCTGGCGAAGAGGATCTAGGAAGTGAAAGATTCCCCTCATCCCCACCCCACCCCAATCTCCAGTGCCTCCTCAGTTTTCCCGGCAGCACCCCGGGCAAAGAGGTAACGGAGCTGTTCTTCAGCACCGCGGAGTGATCAGTGCAGGGGAGCTGTCCATTTCAGCACCACCACGTTAATGCAGTAGGTGGAGAGCGGAACTCACAAGGAAAGCGAGGCGAGAGACACCGACGGGCAGCGTATCCTGCAGCAAGCCTTTCTGGTTTCCTTATCTTCAGAAGCTTTGCAGAGAGGGGGGAGGAAGGGAAAATCCATCTCAAAAATCCATCTGGCAGAAATTCCCCCTCCCCCGCCCAACTGTTAGCTACTACCACTCCTGAAGCTCACCACCTCAAAAAAAAAAAAAAAGTAACAACTGCTTCTCTACCACTGCCTTGGAGGAACAGCCATGGAAGGCAAATCCTCAGCACCTGTTCAGTTGAAAGCAAGGGCTTACAAGAAACTGGCAAGTCTGGCTCGGTGGTAAAAAGAAAAGCAAAAGAAAAGCAAAACGGGGACAGAGAAGAAAAGAATTGAAACAAAAACCAGCAAACAAGCAAAGTAAAGGGGGAAAATCCAAGGAATATACGCTGGGAAGGAAAGGATTGTTCATGGCGCAGGCTGCAGAGCTAAGCAAGAAGACTGAAGGTTGCATCTCTACTCTTACAGTCTCTAACTGTCTAGGTCCAGATAATGAGCGAGTGTGTTGAGAATGCTGCTTCGGTTGCCGCTGCTGCTGCTGCTGCTGCTGCTGCTGCTCCCCTGTTCACTGTGGAAGCCATCTCCAAATTAGCCATCACATATGGAAACTGGAGACCAGAATTTTAGAAAAAGGGATTAAGGCATCTCATTTTGGGGGGAGGGTTGCCTATTTTCTTTCTTATTTTCTTTATAATATTATATATAATATTAACAACTGGAACATTTTTTTTCCTTTTGAAAATCAAGCCTCTTCTGTGTGATTTTTTTTTCATTTACACTGATTCTGTGGGCTTTCTTACCTCTTTTTTTATATATAGATTTCTCTCTATTGATCTCAGATAGTTATTATTATTATTATTAAGATTATCATTTATTTTACTAACATTACACACACACACACACACACACACAAACAGCCCAAGAATCAGAAAGCAGTTGGGTATTTGTATAATGAAGAATTATGGGGCTCTTTGACAGAGGTGTTCAGATGCTTTTAACCACCGTTGGTGCTTTCGCTGCCTTCAGCCTCATGACCATAGCTGTGGGAACCGATTACTGGCTTTACTCCAGAGGGGTTTGCAAGATGAAAGGAACCGGAGAGAATGAAACCAGCAAAAAGAATGAAGAAGTCATGACCCATTCTGGATTATGGAGAACCTGCTGCTTGGAAGGTATTTAAATCTAGATCTCCTCAATCCCCTCATCTTTCCTCCCCCAATACTCCCCATTCCACCATTTTATCACTTCAACCCCAAACACAAGGGAAGCAGGGTGTTTGATTTAGTTTCAGAAAAGAAACAATCAAGTTGTCAATATTAGGCAGACACGTTCCCATTATGCCCCCCCCCCGCCCCTCCATTTGCCTCCTTATGCCCAGAAATGCCTGCTAATTTCTGATTTCTGTTGAGTTCCTTTTTAGAATGCAAGTCAAAGGTTGCATAATTGACATGGGCTGTTGGCTTTACAATAACAGAGGAAAATAACTGGTCTCCTTTTTTGAATTGGGTTGCTGAAGTCTGGGATAGGGAAACCGAAGAAAGAAAAGCAAACTTCCTATCTAGCTGATTTTCTTTGCAGCCACGAATATTCTTAAAGTCATACTCCACCGTAGATTTTGTTATGTCTAGGAGGCTGTCTCATTTGGTAAGCTCAAATGTCCCTCGTTGTCTTGGTCCAGAAGAGTTTCTTTTTTAAGCAATGGGAGGGGGAGCTTTCATAATGGTCTCCAGGCAACCAACGTATAGTTTGGGATGTATGTGGTTTTGTTTGCTCTCCTTTCAAGAACTTGGAGCTGGGGAAGAGAATTTGTATGCTCAAATCTCCAAATGAACAAGTGGTGGAAACAGGAAGGGTGAACACCCTTTCTAACTCTCTCCTCTCCTCCTCTAGTGGGAAAGTGAAGGAGAACATGCCAAGCCTGCTCCCACCCGAGTGATATGCCGGGATGGCAGCTGGAGGAGCCCCACGGCAACTAGCTTCTGAACAATCAGGCACTGGGAAGAGGCGAGGATCTCAGGGGTATCAGTGTGCAAGAGATTATGGTGATGATGATGATGATGATGATGCGCAGAGCCACGGAGGGGGAAGTGGATTGTTCAGATCCTCCATAGTGTTGGGGTGCTGGATGGATAGGAATTCATAATATCCCGGTGCTGTTTAAGATTAGAACCTAGCCTGGGGAAGGGGACAGAGTGGACACGCACGTACAAGCTTGTGTTGTGTCCCCGCCTCAAAAGCGAGCTAGTCCTGCTAGCTGCCAGTGATGCCTGGGCTGGGGACGGGAAACGTATCCCGCAAGATCGTAAAGAGGGATCGTCTGTAGAAACAGGAACTGGAACATAAAATGTGCCGATCTGCCCTCGCCCCAGCTCCCCAGTCCCTAAAAAAAGAAAGGAGAAGAGAGAAAGCAAGCGCTGCTCTTTGGAAATGATTGTAGCCAGAAAGGAGAGCGACTTCCACCCTCCTCCCCCCCCCCTCGCCCCCCGCCCGCGCGCCGTTCTTGGTGCAAATGGTTGAGTGATGGCTGAACATGTTTTGAATAGCTAAGTGACTTCATTGAGCGATGGTCTGTTTGACGCATACTGCATTTGGTGCCCTTTCTCTCTCCAAGCCGCTGCCTTTTAACATATTCTGCAGAGGACCTTCCGCCTGGATATCTTCAAGCCAGGGGTAGGGGGTGGGGAAGCAAAAGCAGCCAATTAATCGAGGGTGTTTCAAATACACCCCCGGGGGCGCGCGTCCACCTCTAGGGAAGCGAGATTATACGTTCCAATATTTATCCATCCAGCTATCCCAACAGCCTATCAGGCGCGAAATGAAAGCGTGATATGACCTCTTGATGAAAGAATGCTGTCCGCTAGAAAGCTCAAGAAAAGGGGATTGGAGGAGGAGGACTAGGGGCGAGGAAGGAGAAAAGCCCCTTCTTCCTTCGGTGTCCTTCTCTGGGATTTGGGGCTTTTAGGCAGTGTCTGATGGGAGAGAGAGCTGGAAGCAGTCTGGAAGGAGCCAAGCCACCCTTAACAGAGATGTCGGGGGGAGGGGGCTGTTGCCGTATATTGTGATTGTGCGATTGTGCTTCTAGATCCTCGGGCACGTACCTCTGGCTCCAGGACATTTGGCGCGGAGCGGGGAGGTGAGGAGGCGGGGTGTCAAGGAGGAGAGCCGGGTCCTTTCTCCTTTCGCCCATTTTTGCACGAGTCTCTCTTCCCCACTCCTTCTTCTCCTCCTCCTCCTCCTCCTTCACGTCCCCTCCCCACCCCCCGCTCGCCTGGGCTGTGATCACCCGGAGATTAAAAAGGCAAGGACGTTTTAATTAAAAGCTCCTAATTGTCCCCATCTCAAGACGCGTCGCGTCACCAGCCTCTTGAATTCGGTGGCTCGCGTGCGTGCGCCTGTTCTCAACCGACTTCGGGCTCTGTGCGCGCTTCACTCTAGCTCAGCAAAATGGGTGTGAGATGTACGAGCAGCAGCCTTGCCTCTGGGCCTACCCGGTGCTTCCCCGCTCCCCTGGACTGGGGAACTATTTCACACGAGCGCGACCGCACGCCACCCCGCAGTCTCGTTTCTTTGCAGCCCGGGCTGAGCGAGCGGACGAGCGACCGAGGCATGGAAGCTTCTTTCCTCACGACTCTTCTCCCCCAACTCAGTTTCCTTAAGACGCTGGGAAACAAGCAGGCGGGCGCCCCCTCCGCCTGTTGCTCGCCCATTCCCCAAAGCAGTGCCTGGGGAGAGTGCGGCCCGGCGCCAGCCCGGGGATCAGTGAACTTCTCGGCTTTTGACTTGCTCCTGGCTCTGCGCAACTCGCCTGAGATCCGAGTGGATCCCCAGACCTAGTTGCCCCAAAAGGGTCGGCTGCCGCAGGACTGTGGATTTAACTCAGCGCCTGGCCCCAGAAGAAAAACCTCGGGGCTGTTTCTGATCTCTCACCCTTCAGTTATGCGGTGGGTCTCCCCCGATAAATTCTTGTCTTATGTTCTGAAGAGGAGGGAAAGAGACTATTCGGAAATTTCCCTCCCACCCCCGGTTGAAGTTGATCACCGGGGAGGGAAGGATCATTCAGCACCTCTGCCTCCTGCCAAGGTTTGATTGATAAACTATTTGGCTAGATTCACACAGTACACTAGACTATAGCACTAGATAGACTGTAACGGAGTGTGCTTTCAGAACCCAGACTTTGTCTTGTATATGAACCAAACCATCATCTTAAACCACAATGTGATTTATTTGCCTGGCCATAGCATGTGAACATCAGGATTGTGCTTTGTTAACCCAGGTCTAGGCTTTAGCATATTGTGTGAACTTAGCTAAAGTCTTTGTGCACAGGTGGCCTGGTTTATACAATACATACATATGTTAAGTACATACAATGTGTTTCTTTGATTTTGGATGAGTGTGAACCAAATCACTGTAGTCTGCAAACTTAGTGGTAGTTTGGTGGGTTGTTTGAACCCAGATAATTGTGGTTTATTGACAAAAACGTGATTAAACTTCATTTTCATTGTATCTGAAGGAATACTGAAATGACTTCTTCAAGCTGGGACTTCATTTTTTTAAGGTAGCTTTTGTTAATAGAGCTTGTAGTCCCTGGCAAGAGGAATTTTAGAACTGAATTAATTTCTGTGGTTTTAGGGAAGGATCTATTTTCCTCTGAAAGTGTGAATACACACACACACACACACACACATGTATATGTATATGTATATGTATATGTATATGTATATGTATATGTATATGTATATGTATACCTACCTATATAAGGTACAGCTCTTGCTGGATCTTTCTTTTTTAAGAAGCTGTAAGGGTCATGCTTGTGTTAAAATATGGGATAGGAGTTTGTGGTTAGCCATTGAGGTCCGCATTTCCCCTCAACGTTAGAATTTTGCCTTCTAATATAAAGCTAATTATTTTGCACAGCAAAACCATCTTCCAAGTAGACTTTTGTTCAATAATATTCAAATCCATTTAGGACAGAAAAACAGCTTATGGATGTAAAAAATCCATCAGGTTCTTTAAATGTTTTCTCCCTCCTGAGTACACACATACATACAGAGTCATACTTTTGTTCTTCATTCATTGAGGAAAAAGCAGGGTTTCAACTGCTAAAATAACACATCTCCCTAGCAATATTTCCAGCCTGGAAAAATATAAAATTCTTTTGCTCATACCCACCCCCCCCCCCCCATGCCCCAACAATCCAGAACCATTGATGAGGATGCAATACTACTTCCTTGACTGTTAACTGAGGCTAGCTAATTTTCAGAGTGATTTACTGTGGTGTTTGGATGGCAAAGGAAAGAAAAACGTATGTGTCCTCCCCACCCCCCAAAAGTTGCCCAAGCTAAGGTGATCTCTGGCTGGCCCTAGTGGGCTTCCAACTCAAATGAATGAGGACTGGATTGATTAATAATACTAGTTAATAATGACATCAATCTGTTCTCATTGTTTTCTGCTTTTACAGCTGCAGTCTTTCAGAAGTAACCCTAATCAGACAGGATGGATTTATTACTCCTTTTCTTTTCTTTGTAAAACATACTCAACAGGAGTATGACTGTCCCTATCCAATATTATATGTCACCTCAATATTATACTGTGGGAGGCACTGAATTGGGATTTGCAGGGCAGTCAAGCAGGGTCTAACATCCTTCTGAGTCAAGCTGCTGTGTTCAATTTGATACTGAATGTAGCATTAGAAGCAATTTTATCTAGCCCCTAATGGTCCTCTTAAAAAAACAATACCATATAGTAGAAATTACTAGAGCCCACAATTTTATGCATAAGAATGCATATTTGTATCAAAGTTTTTCAAAATTATGTTATATTTCCTTTTTGGGCTCTGAATGTAATATCTATATATTTGTATGTAATGTTCTGGTTCAGCACATGTGCTCCATGAAGACAGGTTGCCCATATTATAGTTGGTCACACAGTCAGCCAGATGTTTAGACTGGATTTGGCATTTTTATCCACCTATCAAGTCTTTCCCAAGGACTGGGATAGGCAGATATTTAATTGTGTTAAAGGTATCTTCACAGGATGTAAGCTGTTCCAAGTAAAGCTGCCTTTTGCAATTGACTGATAGTGATTTTGTCAACACCGATGGCCTTCAAGTGGTATTCCAGATGTTTTGGGATTGCACCCAAGGCACCTATAACTATTGGTACTATCTTTGCTTTCTTTTGCCACAGTCATTTTATTTCTATTTGCAGGTCTTTGTATTTTGTGATTTTCTCCAGTTCTTTCTCTTCTGTCCTTTCTATTGCAATGTCCACTAGCCAGACTTTTTAAATCTTTCTTACCAACAATTGTTAAGTCTATCCAGACTTTTTTATCTTTCTTATCAAGAAAGACAAAAAAGTCTGGATAGTGAAGGATACTGTCTGGATACCGTCCATGAAGACAGGCTACCCTGATTATGGTTATGGTTATGATTATGATCCCAACTTTTTTATATATATAACTCAAGGCAGCAAACATACCTAGTACTCCTATTTTCCCCACAACAACAACTTTGTGACGTACAGTAGATTGGGCTGAGAGAGAATGACTGGCCCAAAGCTGACTTTCATGCCTAAGGCAGGCCTAGAACTCACAGTCTGCTGGTTTCCAGGCCAGCACCTTACCCAAAAGCTGCTTGCTCAAGGATAGAAAAGAATGTTCAGGAATGCATAATTCACAATGAAGAAATTGCAACACTTAATCCTTTCACTAATTTTTTTCACCTAATCAAAACTCCAAATTGCTTTTCCACCTGTACTTTCAAAAACAACCTACCCAAGACTCACTCAAACCATCAAGCGGATATTTTTTTAGGATATTTATTTATCCTTAAATATTTTAGGATATATTTTAGGAGAGAGAGAGAGAGAGAGAGAGAGAGAGAGATAAAGCTCTACCTGGAGATGCTGTGGATAAAATAGAGATCTTTGGCTTGTAAAGCAAACTGAACCCCAGCAAACTGGTTTTTTTTAATGCCAGATGTTAATAACTTTATAGTAGATATTCAATATTTGGAGAACAGTCATATTTTTGTAGCAAATATGCTCTTTCCCTTTGCCCATGCCCGAAGGACAGAATGAGAACCACTCCCAGTCCAAAAAGTATCTGATTTAGAAACTCTCAGGAGAAAAGGCTGATACTGTGCTGAGTAAGAGATTATTTCAAAGGCAGTTACCTTGATCTTTCAGGACAGGTTTAATCACAGCTCCTTATGAAAATATGTGAGGGGAACAATCTTTAAAAATGACTGAAGTAATTATGATTACTGATTACAGAGCAGATATACAGAAAATACTGAAAGCTATTATCATCTGTATGAGTGCGCTATGATTTTCTTACAAATGAACATGGTTAGAGTTGACTAGATAGGGAGGTTAGAAACTTATGTCTAGAGCAGCTTTCAACTCAACTACAGCCCAAGAACCCAGGTAGGAATTCTGGGAATTGCAATCCCAACAATTCTGGAGGGCACCAGGTTGAAAAAGGTTGGTACAAAGTCTTACCTAGGTGTAAGTTCAGCTGAATTCAAGAAGCCTTACTTCCAAGTAAGCTTTTAGCTTTTTGCTGCAGCAGATTAATTTTCTGTACTGGGTCTAGGAAAGGATCATTTCAATTTTTAATTGCTCATTTTGCATGTCAAGCAAATGAAATCTGCAGCCTTGCTTCTGCCATGCTATTTGTTCTTGCAGAAATTGTTTTTTCCTCTGATGGCCATTTCTCGCTAGCTTCTACCTATTAATTTTGATTAATGTTAGATCTGAGCTTCTCATAAGTAGGTGCTAATGTGGTCCTCCTCTACAGAGATCCAGAAATAAAAAAAGATGGCTTTGTGCCTTATGAAGCAAGTAGGAATAAATGTGATTTTCTTTCACTTTTTGGTTATAGGCTTTGTCATATCATTGCTATCAAAGAAAGATTGGTTATCAAGACCTGTATATAAGCAGAGGACAGAAAGAACAATCTACTAAGAGAAAGTATGGGGGATGCAAGGAGATTAGACATCACAGGTGGGTTGCCTAGAGTGATGACAAGAAGTTGAATGCAGAATCTGATGTTGAAAAGAAATGCCATCTAGGAAATCCTTTTTTTCTTTTCTTTTTTTTTTGAAGAATGCTAACAAACGTCTTGCTTCCCCTTTATGGAGGTGTAATTTTGACCCTCACCAAAGCCAGCTCTTGACAGAAATTGAGGTTGAAGGTAGGCAGCTGTTAGTTAGCCTCTTTCTCTCTTTTCTCACATTACTGGGACCAAACCCCTATTAGTCTCCCATCTTTTTCTGCCAGCTTCATCTCCTGCCTCCGTCATCTGTGTTTTACACACACACACATACACACACTCAGGCCCCTATGTAATTCTGCCATTATCCTTCAGCCTCATCCTGTTCTCAGTTTTCCAATTGCTTTTATATTAATCAGTCATCAGCATTTTTTTCTGAAAGACACCAGTTGTGACTGGCAATGGGCGTGCTGTTCCAGTTTTGGAGCCTGCTGTGCTTGGCTTCCTCAGTTTTGCCAGCCCCAAACACCTGCGAATAGTGCTAAGACTTGCACAGCTCTGCTCCTGAACATCCAGGTGGATTTATAATACAACCTGCTGTTCCAGCCTGAGATTTCCTCTGAGTGCAAGATTGTTAATTGCTGTGGATGAAGGCAGGATGGTTGTAACTTTGCTGCATACAGCACTGTGTTGCACACAGAGCAGCAAGCAACTGCTGAGCACACTATACACGCCAATGGCTTGCTGTCCAGATGCAGTAGAGATTGGGTACAAGATGTAGCTCAGTCATGCTGTGCAGTTATGAAGTCCAGTCCTTGACATTTCTGATTGAAACAATATTCTTCGACATCAGGACTTATCTGACAAGCTGCTGCTAGAGCTGCGGCCTAAATGAACAAGCCTTCTCTCCTGCATGAGAATAAGCTTGCTTGCAGAATACATGATCTGTTGTATTTTCCTTTCTTCTCCAATAATACCTAAAGGTAGAGAAAAGTCAGAGCTTCTTTTGGAAAACTGATGGAGAGACACAGATTTTGTCAACTTGGCAATCATTTGCACATATATGCTTGTTTTGGTTTTATAAGCAACTCCTGACTTCTGTAGACTGGTTTGAAGGGCAAAGATAAACAATTAAGCTTAGTGAGATATGCAATCCTCAAAGATGGATTGTACAAAAAAAAATTAAGAGAAAGATCAGTGCTTTTGCTGCGCATGAGTTAACATCCTGAAATGTACCACCCTAACAAGAGTGTGAGATTAATATAGGGAAAGGGCTGTCAAAGCTACATTGTAGTAGCACTACCAACAACAGCAACATTCTCTATACCACTGGGAGCAAAATAATGGAAACAGAGAAAACTTTCTAACATTTTCAGGGTTGCTGAGGGAAACCTCCTTTGATAATCTCTCTTCCTTTTTGCTGCCTTGTGCACATATTCTCTTTGTATGGCCTGAAAAAGCCATCTTCTCTATCCATATACATTTCATTTCACTATGTTCCAGGAAGGCTAAGCCCAGATATTTCTAAATCTCAGAGTATTTGCCTCAGCGTGTTTTTTACCAGTAAGTCACCAACTCAATGAGTAATGGATTTAATTTCATGAAGATCTTGCCCAGATCTAAACTATTTTTGCATCCTTCCTGAAATGACATTTGTACTGGGAAAAAAGATGCTATTCAGAACCGCCCATATTCACTTTTTATAAAGGAAAAGAGTGCTTTATGCTTCTTCCTTCTTTTCTTTCCTCAAGGATATGAAAATAAATTGATAGGTTAAGGAGCATTTTAAAAACATGCACCTAATAAAGTTAACAAGAATGCTCTTTAAACTCTCTCTACCCCATCTTCATATGTGTATAAAAATTTTACAGCAAGGTTTAAAATGAAGGAAATAAAGAGGAGGGGTAGTTATATAGAGTCCTTTGCATTTATTTCCTCTTTAATGCATGCCTTTAAAATGACCTGGAAATCCCACAGCTGTAGGCTAAACTGGGAAGTTGAAAAGCAGCCAGAAAAAGACAATGGCAAAATGCTTTTATACTGTGGACAAGAAAACTACATTGATGTTTTTATGTGGCTGAGCATAACTTGGGGAAAAGTTTATCTTTACTTTCACTTAATAGAAAGGACCAAACCCGCCCACTCTCCCTCCCTTCCACAATCTTATTCCTCGTTCCACATTTTTAATCTCTTTGCTGCTTTTCTCGAAGACCTTTTCTTTTGTGTGTGTTGGCTATTTATACTTTTGTATTCAACTCTGTCATCTTTCTCTTATCGCTGTGTTCTATCATCATTTTGTAGACTTTCCATCTCACAATTTCTCACTATTGGTTCCTCTATCCCTTTTCTTTGTTATTATGACACTTCCTGCTATTGTTCACACCTTGTTTAAAATTGCCTCTTTGATCCCTATCTTCTCAGCCTGAGTTCTCTTTCTTTCTTCCAACTGAGAAATAAGGAAGCTGCTTTTGTTCATGAGGATAAGGAAAGTCATATCACATATGTCTGTGCACCTCCACATAGACTTCCCTTTCTTAGTTCATGGCTCCCACTTCTACCACCTCTGAGAAGAAATTGGACCTGGACCTTTTCTTTCATTGTATCTCTGGCTTTACTTGCAGGACAACCCTTGTGTCTTCTTGTATTTTCATACCTTATGGCTGCTAATAAATATGCAGGCTGGAAGAAAGTATCATCATAGGTACAATCAGGTAGATGTTTCCCTTTGCTGTTAAAACTACACAATCCAGATTTCCCCAAATCTGATGCCTTCTAGATAAATAGAACTATGTGGATAGTTAGCTGGGAATGATGGGGATTGTTATACCCATCTGAATGAACCATGGGGGTTGGTGCAATTGTTGTTTTAGGAGAAAGTATATACGTTCCTTTGAAACAAATCTTTGCTACTATTGATATTTGGCAATCACATTCTAGAAATAGACAACAATGTATACCTGAAACAATTCAGAAGCTGTAGCTTTTTAAACATCAGTCTTTTCCCCATATATGTATAGACCTTTTTACATTTACATAAATATAGGATAGTCTTCTCAAATTTCCATTTGCATAGTAATTTATGTTCCATGTTATCCATCCCACACAGTTCTACCCCGAATTAACTTCCTTTGCAAGAATACTGAATCAGTTTGTATTGCAGTAAGTCCAAAAGGCTTCTGAATAATTGACTGACTTAGTACTTCTGACATGTCCAGCCAAAGTTTCCCAGAGAAGGAGCAGTTGTGAAATAATGTCAAGAAGCAAAATTCCAGTACCATTTTGTGCATGATGAAGTTCTTAATGCAGAGATTCCTAAGATGAATAGCAAGTGATAACTGGGGGGCTCTTGATCATTGTTCTTTATTGATAGAAATGGCACTGGGTAGTAAGATCAGAAATGCCTACCCATTCAAAAAAGCGGTCAAGATATAGTACCTGTCAGATCATGGAATTTGACAACAAGAATGCAACTATACCTGTCTATAATTCGTATCTGGATTAACCATACATTCAAAACCAAATGATGAATCAGAGACTTAATATTTTGTTGTTTTATTGAATTTTTAATACAGTGGTGGCTTTAGTATAGTTGTATGTTGCTGTGTATATTTATATTTTTTATTGTTTCTGTTGTCAATTTTGATTGTTGTGAGCCACCCAGAGTCACACTAGTGCAACAGACCGCTATAGAAATTTGATGAATAAAAAATATCAATTTCCTCATGTTGGCAGAAAGACAAGGAGAGAGTTGAACCAACTGTTATTAGGAACTGCCTTCTGTAATATATATGCCTTTGACTTGCTCATGGATGGTAGCTACAGTCTTGGGAATCAACCAGAGGAAAAGCTTGTCAATTGTTTAGCAAGTTGTAAAAGAGGGAGTTGAACTACTGGTATGGCTTTTTTCTTCACCTTAGCAGTTTCCTATGCAAACTTTTCCTTTTTTTCCCAATTGCCACATTGGAAATCAGGCAATTCATGCTGGTTCTCTGCCTCCTCCTTGGAAATCCTTATAATAGGAAACTTGGGTAACAAATATTGTCACACTGAAACCAGAATTGAAAAAATAAGGGCATAAGGGCATACTTTATATCCTAGATTTGCAGGAATGCAAAGGTTATTTATTTAAAAGAATAGGTTTTTAAAAGAAAAGAAAAACAAGTAAATCCCAAACTAATCTAAGGGGATTAAGCGAGCTCTGTCCTGTTAGTGAGCAGGGACAGTGAAATAGCCTGCTTGTGCACCTAGGAATAGTGCATACAGCTGATTATTTGGATCACTGAATAATCCTATTAAGAAGTGATTGTGAGATTTTACTGAGAATCCAATTTTCACTTTGATATCCCATATATGTATTTGATACTCTTCTAGACTGTGTACCATATCATGTAGAGCTGCTGCTTCTTAACTACCACCTAATTCATCTCAACTAAGCAATAGTTGGCCCTCCAGATATTGCTGAATTACAGTTCCTTGTTGTTCAAACCCATCATGGGGATGTTGGGAATTGTAGTTCATGAACATCTGGAAGATCATACATTGCTCTTCTTTGCCACAGAGTAACATTCTTTAACCTGATCACCGCCTGATGCTTTAAGTTCCTGTAATCCTGAGCTAGCACAGCCATGATTGGGCAAGGTTGTAACAAAATAATATTTCAGAGCACAAAGGTAGAACTGTTCTGCTGAATGTTACTTCTCCAGGATTTATCATGGGAAGTTGCTGAAACCAAGAAGGCATTCTCTCAAACTTTATATTGGCTTCAGAAAAAAAAAAAAAATCCTTTGTGAGTGATCTTTTCAAGTTGTTTCCCATTGCTTGTCATGTTAACCACCCATCCTAAAAGCATGCACAGCTTCAGCATGTGTCCACTGTACCAAATTTCTATGCCTGGTTTGGCTTATAGGCTGCTGAGAGTCAGTTGTGAATGAAATAGCCTAAAAGCCCAGTAAGGAAATGAGTAAGTTATGTGCCATTAGATCATTGTTGACTCTTAGCAACTACATAGATAGATTTTCTCCATGATGATCTGTTCCTAACCTGATCTTTCAGGTGTTCCAATGGTGCATTTATTGCCACTTTAACTGAGTCAATCCACCTTGCTGCTGGTTATCCTCTTCTTCTCTTTCCTTCTACCTTTCCCAGCATTAGATCCTTCTTTAGAGAGCTAGGTTTTGTGTCTAAAGTAAAATAATCTAAGCCTGATCATTTGCGCCTCAAGTGAGAACTCTGAGTTGATTTGTTCGATAATCCATGTGTTCTCAGGAATCCATGTCCATCTCAGGAATCCATGTCCATCTCAGGAATCTTCTCCAACACCAAAGTTCAAAAGCATCAATACTCTTCCTATCCTGCTTCTTCAAAGTCCAACTTTCACTTCCATGGAGTATCACAGGGAATACTATTGCTTTCATGACCCTGATATTTGTAGGTGTACACACATCACAGCATTTCAATATCTTTTTTGAAGGCCTTCATGGCTGCCCTACTAAGTGCTGATCAGTGGCATATTTCTTAAAAGTCATAAGTAAATACATATATAAAGTGTCTTCCTGCAATTTGTATTTTTAACAGCAGTCTTTTCAAACTGGGGTCTACCAGATATGTTAGGCATGGAAATTTGGTACTACCCCAATTCCCACCATCCCTACAATATATGGGTTGGTGGAAGTTGTACTCACACATATCTGAAGGGCTCCAGGTTGCCTCATAACTTCCCTGCAATCAGTCAGAATGCAAATGACAGATTTCTCATAAACGATAAATGCATTCAGACTTAGAGAATGTTCCTTCTGGCTATTATAAGCCCCATGCTTGCATGGATATTCATTCCACTTACATGGAATTTCATACTGGGAAAACTAGACAACATTTGAGAGACTTAAATCTGGGAACATGAAAGATCCACACTCAAAATTTGGTTTTGTAATGATATCCTACTGACCACAAAGGGATCTATCCAGCATTCTTTTGAAAAGCTCTGAAGCTAAAAGGTCCTTCTCACAAACTTGCCTGAGTGTGAGGCTGTGAAGAGATTATAGGGACAAGTAGGAAAAGAGGTATCAGTTTTCATTTAAAAGGAATTGGGGGTTTCCCCCCTCAATCCACAAATGATTATAAAATATTCTGCTGATATTTTAAGGATTTTCTGAGGATGATAGCATTTTCAGACATCTTGAATCCTGATAGCTATCTTGCTCCTTCAAACCTTGATAATGCTCATTGGGGCAGTTTTCATCTTCTTTCTTCAGCCAATCATTCCTCATGTTTTGCCCCTGTTTTCCTTTTGGGAAGATGTCTAGGCTGAAACAATTGGCCACCTGAGGAAGAGCAGCAAATAGACTTCTTGACCCAAGTCAAGATGCACAGTATTCATAGTAAGTTCAGTTATTTTGACCTTCAGGTCTGGAAATATCACAAGTATCCCTTCCTAGCAACAAAAGGACAATAATAATTAACAAATGACACCACCATCAACAACAAAAATATGGATGTTTCTGTCTGACTACACATAGGATCCCTTATGTTTAGGAAGTTTTTTTTAAATTTCATAACTCAAATTAATCCATGGTTTGCTGAAACATGATTTAATAACAGTGCTGCAATTGGTTAGATGCACACATCATGCTATGCCATAAATCACCTGGATTCACTGTTGAGTGAGATGCCAGGAGCACCCTCCAAACAATAGGGAGGGAGAGGACAAAGTGAATGGAAATAAAAAAAACCTACATTGTATTTAATTTAATTTGAATATAATTAAAACTACTTACATGCAGTTGATATGATTATTTTTATGCATTTCATAATTTTCCACTTCCGCTGAATTAAAAAATTACAATTTGGTGACAGTGATTGGAAGTGTTCTATGGTCTATACTCAGAAGGAGGACCACATGGAACTCTTTTTACCAACCAGGTTTATACTAAACCAAAGACAACCCCCTTTACAGCTTCATTTAATGGGTACAGCTAGTTATAGTGTAAACAGCTATGGATGGTAGTTTCATTTTTTGTCTTTTCACCCTCACCACCAAAAGGTAAATTTTTGAGTGGGGAGTGAGATGCAAGTTGGAATTAAGTGCATTTTGTCTCTGTAACTTACACTTGTAATTAATGTGCAATAAACCTGTTATGCCTAGCCAGTTTTTCATCTGTTTTGATGCAGTTCATTGTAACTTCTTAGCTTGACAATATTTTGATAATATCTTTTTTTCTAGTGCATCTTTAATCAAATGAAAGGACAGCTTTCCTTTGAAATCAGTGAAAAACAGGCTATTGCAGAGAATTTCAGCAGTTCTACTGATATGTGGTGAGATGCCCAGGCAATTCTCATTGGAATGACAATTTGAGTTTTATAAACAAGTAGAGGCTTATAGTTCTGCAAGGATAGGGTAAAAGCTTTTAACCCAAGCTTGTAATTCTGGCATAGTCTTCATCTGTACCAGTTTAATGGACTTAACTACCAAGCCAAGAACACAGGAAGAACCCTGTTTGATCAGGCCAGCGGCCCATCTAGTCCAGCATTCTGTATCATCCAGTGTTCAGCTGAGCGCGTTTAGGATGCTCATTGGCTGTTTCCACTAAATTGTGACCTGGGAAGAAATGTAAGGAAGTAACAGAGGCAAGTAAGGAAAGGAATATTTTCTATAGGACTTGATGAGATGGGAGGGAAGGTTTTCAGGGCTGGGGCTCGCAGGGAACCAGAGACATGCTTAGATGGCTCTATGGCTGAGGTGGCTATTCTTACTCTCTCTCTGCCTAAGGTTTGTATATATTTTGTTTTTGTATTATTTATCTTTTAATATAGGTTCTTATTATATTTATTGTTTTATATGTGTGTTGTTTTATCAGATTGTTGTATGCTGCCTAGAGTCACTTTTTGTGAGATGGGCAGCCATACAAATTTTATAAATACATACATACATACATACATACATACATACATAAAATGGACAAAATACTGACATCTGGCAGCCAAGCACTGCTGGTCCTCTGAGGCAGGCTTTGCAATCTGGAGCCTTTAAAGGTATTGTGGTTACAATTCCCAGGAAGCCCAACCAGACTGGTCAAGGCTGCTAATCCAACATACCTGGTGGGCACTACACTGGTCAATTTAACATCATTCAAAATATATGTGAATATATCCTTACTGGGGTAAAGAAAAGAAATATTTTCCTTTATACCTCCTTACGTGCTTTGGCCTCTGGTGTTAAAACAGATTCTGGTGCTGAGCCCAAGCACAAAGTAAGTGGTGTGTTATCTGCACACTTGCATAGAATAACACTTTGAACCTGTCTGATGGACCTGGATCCACCTGGAGATGATGACTTAGTATGATACTTATCCGTGCCAGAGTACATTATGTCTTCACTTTATCCTTCTAGTATAGGTAATTATGCCATTTCCCAGATAGAAAGACTGATGCTGCAGAAATTATATGCTCTTGGCTGAACTGAGAAGAGCAAACAAAGTTTCAATATGCCAGTTAAACTTCTTACTTTTATTCCTTTTGCAGTCATGTAAAAGTCTATAGAATCAACAGTGAACTTGAAATTAGTGCCATTGGATGGCATATGTTGCTTTTGTTGTTCTAAATACCCGCAAGGCAGAGTATGTGTTTTTTAGTTTGTTTTTGTTTTTCCTCAAAGATTAGTATAATTCATGAGTCACTCTGCTGAGAAAAAGAGAGAGAGAGAGATGATTTTATGTTTGCTGTTGAAGAAAACTGGGTACTTACATAACAACCTGGCATACATTGAATCAGACCAATGTTCCACAGACTGTCTACCTTAAAGTGTGTAGCATTAATTTGCTACCTGTCAGATCCTCACTGAAAATACTAGGGGTTATCACTAGATTTATATTGTCAAGAGTGAGGAGAGATAGTCTTTGAGCTATCTTCCCTTTCTCCATTATTGAGAAGCATTTCAATATTTCACAAGATTAAGAAAGACACAGTGACTTCAAAATCTCAGTTGTTATTTTTCTGTGTGCTTCATTATAAAAATCCAGGTCATCCTAAGTGGCAAGCTGTTTCCTTCAAAAGTTTTGCCCCTCTGGATATAGGTTAAGAGAAAAAGAAATATCCTTTTGGTCAGGTATTCAGGTATTCAGCATTCAAGAGACAAGTACATTTTGAAATATGAGCTAATAAGGCCAGACTACATCAAGGAGAAGTGACAGGTGATATCCTTCCACTAGGAGCTATCTTGGACTCTGTTGACAATGAAAGGTTATTTGAGGTCTTCTGACAACCCTTCCATGATATCTCAATGGCCAACGTGACTGCAATATCAGCTATTCCTTCTGCTTTCAAGACACAAGAGGATAAAAGGGCAAACATGATCGAAGAAGGCCTGGCTGATGATTATATTAACCTCCTCAGACATAATCTTTCCAACTGCTAGTTAAAATACATATTCCTAAACAGCCAGTTAAAAAGCCTAAATAATATATGCATGAACAACAGCAATGTGCCAGCCTATGTGGCCCAGGAGAAGTCTAAGCCCCACTATGTATTTCATATATAAGTTCCTATTGCTTCTTCTTGTTGGTGGAGAAGTTCCATGCCAGCTTCTCAGAGATGTCTCTCAAGCCATAATTCTCCTTCTCATGAGACTGCTAGTTTGTATCAGGAACTATACAAAAATGGTACACAAGCTTCTTGATTCTGCATCTCTGCCTCCAAATTCATCTGTCTTTGTCTCACTGAATAATTTTAGTCTGGACCACAGAATTGAAGCTGCAGGTCACTTTTAGAAATAAATGTATATGCTAGTTGTACTCACAATTAGTATCATGTCTTATTTGCATCAAGTGTAAGTATAAAAGGACAGCATCTTTCTTAGTTCCCAGAATCCTTTACAATTTATAGAACTCGTTAGCGGACATACAAGAGTTTTTCATTTATTTAATACATTTCTATCCCATCATTCCTCTATCAGGGATACAAATTAGCATGTGTAAGGTTCCCACATCAGGCTGGTCCATATGACCTTCTTGCCTCAGCATGAGTATGGGCTACTGACCATTTTTCAGAGGCAGAAACATATAGCATGTCCTCTACCTGTACCCAGCACTCCAGGAAGGCAACTCCTGCCTGTCATTTTATGCTAGGAGTTAAAAGTAGTACTTCATGCCTTCTGCCAGCTCAAGCAGTGCTGTCTGGTTCGCCTGCTGTGCTTCATTTCTTCGTGGGCACAAACTCCTCCATTCCCCTTGGTTGCTGGAGTGACAGAAGTGCCTCCTCCCTCCTCCCATCACCAGTCACCACTCTTCACAACCTTTTTTTTTTTTTACAAGTTCACTTGTGTAATAATGACAAGCTGGCTTTTTCAACAAGATAATTGATAGAACAGTGAAACATGGATTCTCTCTCTCTGTCTCTCTTTTTTTAAGGAAGAGGAATTGCCAGAAGTTCTGCCACTTTCTCCTTCAAGTCTAAGTGACCAGAAAATGGTGAAACTATGGTGTTTCTTTTTTCTTTTTACCATCCAGGAGGATAATGAGGCAGGGAAATCCACCAATCAGGGGCTATGGTAAATATGGGCCAGAAAAAACACAAGGCCATCACTGTGGCCAAAGCAGAGGAAGGGGCTGAAAGCTGGAAAGGGATTTCTTAAACTGGCTTCATTTCCCACTACTTTATTCACAAGAGTTTAATTTAACGTTGCAATGTGGACAAGCTGATGCTCTATCTTCCAGGAATCAACCAGTACCAACTGCTTTAGGAGACCAAAGCATGTCAAATAACATTCTGAAAGGAATGAGGATGTTGCTATTTATGAAATACAGAGATAATGAACTTCATGTTGTTATATTTTTTCTATATTAATGAGGCTAAATAGGCTGGGTTTTGTGGCAAGATACAGATCTCTATGTGTGTGTGTGACAGAGAGAGCTTTAAGCTCCCAAACTTCATTGTATGGGTTTTGCATTAAAATATCAGGAGGGAAAAAAATATGTTTAAGCATAGATTGGCTTTGAAGATAGGGAGAAAAAGAATGTTAATTGCATGTTTCACACATGAAATTAATATTCTCCCATAAGAGATTGAGTCTGAACTTTGCAATTACTCAATCACATCACTTGCTAACTTTCCCTGTTTATTACTTTAATCAAAATCTTGAAAGCCATGTGAAGTGCACCAAGAATCATTAGTAATCTCTAGACCACAATATGCAAACGATTGCATTAAAGTAGGAACAGAAAATCAGTGGCACAGCAGATATTGTTGCACTGCACCTTCCATCACCCTTCATCATTAGATATGTTGACCAGAGCTCATAGAATTTGGACTTGAGCAACTTATTGCCTATCTTTGCACTGGAGAACTTTTGGCATTTACCCATTAGAGCAGTATTTCAGAGTAAATTTCAAACAGGTTTCCTTAACCACAATTAGAATTAGATTGGGGGATATAGAGAGAGCCTCCTGTATAGCTAGTGGAGGGGATCCAGAATTTTCTACCACTTTCCCTGAATTCCATCAGGGAAAGGAGTGGAGATTGCCTACTTCCACTTCCCCATACTCTACTGACTTTCCAGAAAGATCAGGGAGAATCTCTGGAATGGTGTGGAAAGTGGAGCTGAAGGGAAAAACTGCTTCTCCCTCACCAGGAGGGTCCCATCCTTGGAGCAAATGTTTCAATGGACATAACAAGTCCTTTCATTTGTGTGGAAAACAAGGTTGCAGAGAACTCCATGGTTGTATAAATCTAAAAGTAGGAGCACCTTTTAATTAAAATGGAAGATTTTGAAAAATGAAAGAATAATAAAAACAAGGTGGCTGCATTATGAGGGCATCTCATTTTTAGTACTGTTTAAACTCCAGTGTAGAAGTCACTTGATTTTTTTTTACAGGGAGTAGAGTTCTCTTAGTCATCGAGGATGCTTAAACCTTCAGGTTTACACATTCTACTCTTTGTGAAACCTTATTGTTTATTTCTTAGTTGTACACATAGTAAGATTGTAAGCCACTCAGAGCTGGTGAACAATTGGAACAGCATATAAGCCTAGTAAAATAAATAAATGGCTTGTGGAGGCTAAAGTAATTGGATACTCTCTCACTCAAAAAGCACAAATTAATCCAATGACAAAAGGAGAGAAATGGCATATGCAGAAAACTAGGCCATAGATGCAGAATCACATTTGCTGGGCTGTTTGTTTGGCTACAGGGGAAGAACAATGAAGGAGTCTCACTCAAATGTAAAAGACAGTACGTGCTTTGATCCATACAAAGCCCTAGGATATGTTTCCACTATTAGGAGAAGGATAAGAGGCCTATAGAATACATGAAGCCACCTACCCCATTTTTGTGGCCTTCAGAACTCCCAGGATTATATTGCTAAAAGTCAGGGGCAGGATGGTAATTATCTTTAGCACCTTTTTTTCCTGGATTTTCTTACAAAATAAAACTCAGAAGTTGGCTTCTGGGAAGTTCAACACTCCTATTATGAGTAAAAGAGAGGGAAATGTTGTAATTCACCAGTGAAAGGTCTCAGAATGATTGGCTACAACCCCTCCAATGACATCATTGTCATACCCCTGCTGCCCTCAGAAGAAAAAATGGGAAAAAAAATTAAACCTCTCCACTTCCAATATGATGTAAATAGGAGCACCTCCTTCTCTCCCTAACATGTTGTTTTTAATAAAATAATAACCCTTGGAGAAAAAGAAAATCCTTTTCTTATACCATATGACCTCTGGGAAGTCTTGAATCCTTGCTCTAATTTTCTTGCTTTCTAAAATTATGAATATTTAAAATGTAGGATTCTCCACCTTCTCTTTACTGATGTTCTAACTTCCAATTTTATTCAGTGCTTATGGACATCCTATACTTCTTTATGAAAAGTAAGTTCCTTGTATTGACTGCGACTGATGTGAGGACCACTTTGCATTGTGCTGCAGCTTCTGTATTCTTCCTGTGTTGTTTATAAATGCTCAAAGCCCTTGAGGCCCATTCTCTCAGCAGTTCTCAAACATATTGTAAAAGGTGGGTGGGAGGGAGGGCAAACTGCACTGAGTATGAGAAATGGAGGCTTGCCTAAAGGCCATTCAGTGACTTCACATCTTTGTTCAGTTTCTTTAGATTATGTAGCTCAAATGTAATTTTCCAGAGAAAGGCACAATGGCCTGTTACAACTGCTGAGTGGGATAGGCAAATGTAGGCAGAATTCCTGACCAGATGTGGACTGAAATCCAGCTGCAGAACTGATATAGGCAAGGACAAATATAGTTCCAGCCACTCAGCCATATCTTTGGCTGCTGAAAGTTCTCCAACCAAATGCAATAGTGCCTCTAATCATCATCTTCTGGATGCCCCCCCCCCCTTTTTTAAGTAGAATGCCTAGAGCTGGAATTTCTCCACTTCTTCAAATACAGATAGTCCTCACTTAATGACAGTAATTGGGACTGGAATTTTCATCGCTAAACAATGTGGTCATAAAGTGCGATGTCACATGACTGCACCACTTAGCTATGGCAATTCCAGACTTCCAGTGGCCATTGTTAAGCAAATCACCACAGTTTGTTAAGCAACGACATCACATGGTCACTATTTGTGACCTCCTGCCAGCTTCCCCATTGACTTTGCTTGTAGGAAGCCACAAAGAAGGTCACAAATGGCAATCACATGACTGTGGGGATGCTGCGACTGACATAAAGACCGAGTTCAGCAGTTAAGCATTAATGGCTCATAGGCTAAATTTGGTGGATGCCAAGTTGTGTGAGTCTGATCTAGATTTTAAGCCACTGTTACTCAGATAAACTAAATGGCAGTCCTGCCTGGTACCTTCCAGCTCTTTTTCTGACATATGTGGGAGGAGCAACCACTGCCCACCAAACAAACTGGTACATGTGGAGCATCCTAGTAGAATCCTAGCATGTAAAAATGTGCTGTGGTTAATGTCAGCAGCAGGGGGCAATGTAAGATACAGTGTTCATAGGAAAGTACTGTACGCAAAAGGGCTATTGTTGCAGAGAGTGAAAAGTATGGCTGATGGCTGAAGATGGCCCATCTGCATTTGTCTGGCAGCCTTCACAGTCACCATGTATAGGAACAAACTTTTCAACACTTTTTCTGCCATACCTGTAATTGAGGGGGGAGAAAGGTAAGAGATTGCATGGGTATTTTAAGCTTTACATAAACTAAGCTGCCAGTTTCACCATTCCTGAGCTCCCCGATGAATCTGGTCTCTACTCATTCTGTTGCACAAAGCCTAGCATGGCCTTCAACTGATGGAAGTTTTACACTCCTGCGTTATAGCACTAAGACTGGTGTGACTCATCACAGGAAAAGGCAGGATTGAGGGCTACAGATTGTACATTATTGGAGTCCCATGAATCTGGAACAAGAGACATGTGCTAAAGCCCTCTTCAGTCAGTTGGAAACCATGTAAATTCTATGACAAAGAAGGAAGAATGGAACAAGCATGCCAGTTTCACCTGTTTTTCCTCTGTCTCCATGTCATAGAAATGTCCACTCCTTGTGAAGACAGAGGGCAGCAAACCCCCATTCTCTTCTGGCATGGTATGATGATTAGGTCTTTCACTTAAAGAATATTGAGCTCATTAACTTACGTTGAGTACCAGAATCTTCTGCACAAAATCCACTCCTGGTTGTCTTAAATTAATCAGTTTCAGTACAATAATGTAGGGGAGTGGAGGAATCATTTTGTTATTGCTTGTTGTTAAATAACTACCAAGCAAATCATCTGATCATGATTGATGATGACCTGACTATGATCCAGCTCTGGCTTACAGATAAACGTTTAGATTAGAGAAATGGGTGAATCTAGTAGTACCCCCAGTTTCTCATTTTTGCAAATCTTGACGTTTCTGTTTGGCATCTTTTCATTTTTCCACTCATAATATTGGTTCATTCCATTCATGAAGTTATTCTCATGCTACCCTTTTCTGTTACCAGTTTGGGATTTTTTATATATATAAAAAGTTTACAGTAAGCTTTGTACATATTTTATACACATTTCTCCAAATGCACGCATTTTTTATTTGCAATTTTGTCCAAGATATGGATTTTTGCAAGCTTTTCTTAAATACAATATATTTTCACATTATATGCATTTTTGTGCAGATTTCTTTCCTAATATCTGTTTTTTTAAAAAACTGAAAATTGCACTCCAAAATCATAGCATTTTAATGATAACCATGCCTTTATTAATGTATCCATTTGGAAATACAAAATTACATAAGTTTGTATTAACCTGCAAATTAAATTAATTTCTCCTTAACCCTAGTACAGTAAAGCAGGTCTTCCCAACCTGGTGCCCTCCAGGTTGATTTTAATTCCTATAGGGCAACCGGATAGGGAAGGCTGTGTTAGATCTGTTAAAGATGGAGCAATCTCCACCTCAGATAAGCTACTGTTTCCAACTGTTGCTTTGGCCTTGAAATGAGAGAGAACCTGAGTCTTTTTTTTTTTTACTTACCCACAAAGAAGAGATTTTCAATAAATGCAGTTTGGTAAGAATTCATAGCTATGAATGAGTTTCCTTATAAAAGGGAAAAGGTGAGGGGATGAAAGCAAGCATATTGAATGAGAATCTGTGAAAAAACAGAAGCTTTGGGAAGCTACCTCAAACAAGAGCAAGCAGGACAAAAGAAATAGGAGACAAAAGAACAGGAATGAAGATGTATGAGGAATACAGAGAGAAAGAGAGAAAAATCTACAATATTCCTACTCTGAGACAGTAGCCTGTTTACTGAGTGCAGGTTTGCCTTGAAAGAACATTGATCATAGACAGGGATGGACTTACAATGGTGGGTGATGGATTAGGAGTTGGGACAGAAGGAAGAGCTCCTTGAAGTGGAAAAGCTGTAAAAAAAGATGGCATTTTCTCCAGTGATGCTCCCAGTGTGGAGGGGGCCATGGGCAAGATATGTCTACAGACAGCATCACCCCAAATCTCCCTTCCTGGTGTGATTTATTTATTGGTTTGGTTCCTTCCTTCCACTTTCAACAGAATTGGAAGCATTGCAGAATTTTTATTTCTTCAAAAGGCCTCTGTTGATGAGAAAGGCTGGCTGGTCTCCTCTTCCTCTTCCTTCCTTCCTTCCTTTCTTTTTTTGAATGCATGAGGCTGTGAATTTGAAACCTCTCTAAGTTACAGAGCTCTGGATTTGCACCCATGGCTCCTATGAGAGGCCTCGTTGCCATTCTAGCCCATTTAAATTGATGGTTTGGTGTAGACGTTCCTGCTGCATTAAACACAACAGAAGTTTGATCAGAAACAAAATCTGAACTGAAGGCATGTTGGAGGTGCATCTCTCTCCCCCTGGGGAGCTCACATTGGATCTCTTTTCAGGTAAGAGGTTTCCATGCTACTCACCGTACCTATGTTCTACCACTATACTGTAAATGTATACATTGTAAATGACTCTTTGCATTTGTATTAATTTTGTTTGACCTTTGCATTTTATATTCCATGTAAACTGCCCGAAGTCAGTTTTAAGGTGGACTCCATAGAAGTACCTCTAATAAATAAGTAAATTAATGCACAAACAGACCTAATATTACACATATGCTGGAAGATTCTCCTTCAAAAGGAAACCAGATTCAGGCAGCACTGTCCTGGGAATATTATGCTGCTTTGAGAAACAGGAGAATGTACAGATCTTTCTTTTAAAAAACTAAAACAAAATACTCTGCTGATTTCCAGCACTTCCCTCACAACTTAAGCAGCTGTTCCAGTGTCCCTTGATGGAAGCCATGACAATCAAGTTGGATTTTCTTTTTGGGTTTTGGCAGTTTTTTAGGGGAAAAAAATTAGATTTTTTTATTAGAGGCAGCCATTAGAGGCAGCCTTAGGAGCACTGTTGACAGCTGGCTGCCATGTACTATACAATTTCTGCTTCAATAGCAACTCCTGTCTTCCTACTGCAGCTGAAGAAAAAGCACAACAAACATCAACGTCTGGCACTAAACAGGAGCTAGTACCCAAGGTGATATGGTTGTTCTTATGATTACTCTACTTTAATCTACTACAAGCAGGCACAACTTAGTTTGGGCCATTACTATACTGCACTTGCCAAAAAGTAAGCAGAGGCCTGGAAAATGATTTGGAGCTTTAGAATGCATGGGATCTTAAGTGCAGGATTTCTTTGAAGCAACTGTCTTTTTTTCTTTCTTTTTATGGCTTCTGCACAAGGCTAAAAACAGATGTGGCTGCTTTAAAGAGTCACCTTAGAGACAGATTCTTTAACAAGTTAACTTCTTGAAGTGCTTTTTTTAAGATTGATATGGAAGCCTTTAAAGAGGTGTTCTGCTTGTGTTCCGGTGCAATTTCATAACACTTTTTCCAAACCACTTTCAAAGCATTTACCACCTGATTATATACAATCGTTATGATTATTCCCCCTGTATTTAATAATTTCTCCCTTGTTCATATTAGGAATTACAATTTATTGGCCTATTGTGAAGGAGTTTCAGCCTGTGTTAAATTCTTTGCTCAGTTCCTGTGTTCTCATTGGTGCTAGGATGAGAACTTATTAGAATCTTAATATTATTTACACCTATTGCTCTTTTTCAAATAAGTTTCTAACTCTCTTGGGTGTGGGGGAAGACTCAGCTCTATGTAATTATACAGAAAACACAAACCATTCAAACACTTTAAGTCAATAGCATCATAGTACAATAGCAGAGAGACCCATTTTGAGGGTACCAATTATAAGCAGCTGATAATTCAGGTTAGTGATTCAGCTACAGAAACTAACTTATAAAGATTTCCAAACATGCTAATAAAATATGCAGATGAGTTTCAGATTTCTAACTCATACATTTTCAGTATGGAGCTTGGGGATATATTTGAAGTGAAGAGGGGTAATGAGTGATGGTAGATGTAAATTATGATTTTGACTTCATTGCAATAGAAATAATGCTGGAATTAAACTTAGTACTGGCTTGACTATCCTTGGTGTCCAGATGGAACTATCTGATTGGTCCCATGGTGATTTTGTTAAGTCTTTAAGACTGCAACACGTAAATTTACTTGAGAGTAAATCCCTTTTTCCCATAGCTGCCCTAAGTAAACACGTGCCCAGATCACACTGCACTAAAGATTGCAAAACACATTCTACTTAGTATGTATACTCAAGCCCCCAAATCAGAAGCCTAGTCTTCTATTTGGTTGTTGTTGTTGTTTGTTTGTTTGTTTGTTTTTCCCAGAGCATATTCATCCCCCTTAGCTCAGGCTGATAAAATTAAAATTCTCAGCTATATTAGCAGTCTAGCATACGCAGGGCAAGAAAACAGTCTGAATTATTTAATGCGGTGACATAGCTAGGGCTGGGCCACTCAGCTCTGTGATGTGGAGAACCCCCAAATTCAGTTCCCTAGATACCTGCCTTTAGAAAAGAAAAATGGAAGCTGGGTTAAGCAAGCTAGTGGTCTCCAGATGTTTTAGACTTTAACATCCAATCTGCCCCAGTGAGTAAGGCCAATGACAAGAAGCTGTGGAATTCAAAATATCTGGAGAAGATTAGCGTCCTTACTTCAGTTTAAGCTTTTAAAGCACCATTTAAAGAAAGTTTGTTACTCAGTGCAGTACTTGTCTTGCATATAGAAGGCCCCACATTCAGTCTCTGGTGTCTCCATTTAGAGCTGGGAACAATTTCTGCATCAGATTCTGGACAGCATTCTCAGCTACCTGGATTAATAGTCTGACTTAGTATAAGGGACACACTCCCCACATTCCAGGTGGCTATTGTTATCTTGTGGCACTGATCCAGCATGTCTGAATATTGGGCAAGGAATCCTTGACTTTCTGTTTTGAACCAACTGGTTATCATTTTCACTATAAAAACTGTGTAAAAACAACTTCCTGCTACTACCTAACCAGGGAGTAGGGGTTGGGCTGTTTTCATCTTCCATCCTGGCTGCTGCACACTGTCTTTTTTTCTTTTTTTCTTTTCCTTTTTCTTTTTGGCAGAGCTGAGAGGTGGACTGAGAGATCCAAATCCTCCATGATCACCCTTGGGGTTGTGACTCAGAAGTACAGCTTGCTTGCCTGTGGCATAAATGCTCGGTTAACAAATAGAAGCTTCCTATATGTAGGGTTGCTGCTAAGCTTATTTTCATATTTGAAAAAAATAAGTGCCCAACAGGAATTAATAGCAGAGTGAGCTTGATGTTATGGCTGCTGCTTCTCAAAAAAAGTATAATTTATTACAAACCTGCATTTGGTATCATTCAAATAGGGGTTGACGTTTAATACAAAGGACTTGCAACTGTATTTTCTTTTACCGCTGTTCTCTGCCAACCCAGGTTCTTGCACTTTCACTCAAGACTGGAGACAGATTTGATACACATTTCGTCTAAACAGGGGAAGGAGGAGGAGCGATCATGCAATGCTTCTTTGTCTCAGAGGATTAAGTAATTAGATGCAACTATTAAGGTCTAACATATACAATCTATGATCCCCATCTTGAGACTGTCTTTGTGGGCTAAAGCAAACAATATGTACATGCTTTTTTTTTTTTTTTTAACCCATTCAATTGTGTTTGATTCTTGGAGACTGCCTGGACAAGTCCTTGCAGTTTTCTTGGCAAGGTTTTTCAGAAGTGGTTTGCCATTGCCTTCTTCTTAGGGCTGAGAGAAAGTGACTGGCCCAAGGTCACCCAGCTGGCTTTGTGCCTAGGCGGGACTAGAACTCACAGTCTCCCAGTTTCTAGCCTGATGCCTTAACCTAGTATTGTCCAAACTTGGCCACTTTAAGATGAGTGGACTTCAACATGGCTGGCTGGGGAATTCTGGGAGTTGAAGTCCACTCATCTTAAAGTGGCCAAGTTTGGACAACACTGCCTTAACCTCTACACCAAACTGGCTCTCTACATTGCATATTATGCTATCCTTTTCCTAGGTTTCATTTTCTTTGGTGTAAGGATATATGGATCAGTTTGGACTAAGACCACAATGCTTAATCTTCCTTCATCCCCTTTTTTAAAGAAAGATTTGTATACACAGATAGGCCTAGGATTTATTTAAAAAATCTCCATTGGCATCAATGAAAAGGGGAATGTCTTTACCCACAAACCTGTTAATCTTTCTTTTAAAAGGTATTAAAGAGAATATTTAGGCTTTGCTCACCTGTCCATAGTTGTGCAGATCCAGAATTGGCCATCATATATTTACTCTGGAGACCATGGAACTGGGATGTAGGATTGTCTGATATCCCAATTTATATACAGTACTAATTTGTTTAGTCTTGAGCTATACAACCCATGTCCTAATTTTGAAGCTTTCCTGCTTTTATTTCATGTTGCTGGATAATGAAGATCTTTCAGGACTCAAGAACACATGAACTCTTGGGGTATTTAGGTTGACTGAAATAAAGTTATCGTCAAGCTATGGATTTTGATTTTTTTCTGTTTCTCATGAACTAACCCGGTTATTATTCTTTTTAAGAATTGCAGTTGTTAAGACATGATCTGTATTTCCTAGATAATCTTTCTGAATATATTCCAGAATCTTTCTGGAGGCTTGGTGCTGTTGGATCAGTTCAAATTAGTAACATTCTAGTTTTATTATGTTTTGATTAGGTGCCATTAAGTTGGTGTTGACTCTTAGCAACCACATAAACAGATTTTCTCCATGACAATCAGTCCCTAACCTGGTCTTTCAGGTCTTCCAATGGTACACCCATAGCCACTATAACTGAGTTTTTCCACCTTGCTTCTGGTCATCCTCCTTCTCTTTTCTTCCACTTTTCCCAGCATTAGAGCCTTCTCCAGAGAGCTAGGTCTTTGCATAATGTATCCGAAGTATGATAATTTGAGCCTGTTCATGTGTTCCTCTAGTGAGAACTCTGGGTTGATTTGTTCAATGATCCATTTGTTTTCTTGGCTGTCCATGGTATTCTCAAGAGTCTTCTCCAAAGATTTTAGAGGATCAACATATTTGCTACACTAAAAAAACAACAGAGCCTTGTGACACCATAAAACTAGGTGATAGATTAGGGTGTCTTTGGGTGACTGTTTCATTCTGACTCTCAACTTCTTGGTCCAGGTTGAAGAGATGTTTTTAAACAAAGGGAAGATTCTTGTTCAAAGTTTGATAGATGGAAACACACATGGTCCAATGCTGGCTTTAAATGGGTGTTCTTACCAGTTGTTAGGCTATAATTGTTATTATGTCTGACCCTTTCACCACGTTAGCTGGATCTATTGGAAATTGGAGTCCAGCAACACTTGTCAAGCCATAGCTTTCCTATCCTTTCTATAGATCCTGGGAAGATATTTATTTCTTCAACTGAGCTATTATACCTCAAAAAACTTCGCATATATCCTACTGTATTCTGTCACATTACAAAGGTTTAGAACAAATGCATATTTATAGGAAATTATGTCTAGTCAAATTAGTCAAGCACCAATGCTAAGAGTATACATTGATTTACATATAACAATATGAAGAATTTTAATGCAGCCTGGAATAACTTAGAAACAAAAACAACATTCAGCCACAACTGCACAGCAGGAAGCCTCACAATTTAGCAGAATAAAGCCTTAAAATGTGCTCTCTTTGAAGTACTGTAAAATGTTTTGAGATATATAATGGGAAGAAGTATATAAATATTTTAAATAAATATTGTACATGATCCTGACATAGCATCAGATTCACTCAAAAACCTCTCCATATAAAGGATTCAGAAATGCACAGGTGGATTTCAAACACAAGCTTAGTTTGCTCTGATGCAACTATTCATTCATCAGGCTGCTAACCCCCAACCTGTTCAATTTTGGTTTAGTGTGATGTATACTGGGACATCTGTGGGGAGGGGGATCAACAGCATCAAAATTGTGGGTGCGACTAGGATGATAAAAGCCCTGGTCCTTTTTACATGCACACACATAATACATTTAATAAATACTAAAAAATGCTCCAGTCACCTGGTTGTGCCCATTTTGATGCTGTTCACCCCCCCCCCATGACACCCCCAGTTGTATGAATTCAGTCATTGTGACTTGTAAACTATGGCTATGCAAAGCCAGCTAATTATGTTTATTCTCTAAACCATAGTTAAATAAGCCCAGCTGTGTATGAGCACATGTGAGCATTTCTTATACTATTGCAACACACCTGTACTTCAAAATAATAATATTCCTTTGAGCTTCACCAACCTCCCAGACACTCATTTGTTCCTGTTGGTCATAGCTGTCTATAAATACTCCAGGGGAAGCCTTTTATCACCTTTTTATGCTACACTATGTTGTTATGACTTGCAGTCACAACAATCAACTTATTACTTACTTTTTAATCTTGTGCCTCCAAGATGTTGGACTATACCACATTGGGGAAGACTGTTCTAATTGACAGTCTTGGATAGAGATGCCTGATGATGCAACCGTTCATGCTGAATTGTAATTATGATTGTTTCTGTACAATAATCATAACTGATTTGGTTAGCAGTTACTTCCCTAGAGGTACCATGCCTGCACTGCAAAAATCTGGATGACTGATTTATTATATTATATCCATATCTCCCTTTGCGTTCCTGGTTTGGCAGAAGAAGGAAGGAAAATATCAGAGGATCCCACTAGAGCTACCTGACAGCAATCTAAGTAGTAAATTGCATATTGGTAGTATAGCCAATGATCAGAATAATCTATTAGAAATCAAGTTTGCTTTCCTTGGAGATCAGCCTTGGGTATCATGTATCCATGCCCCACAATCAGGAGCAGAGTAGATCATTTCTATTTATTTGATTGCAAAAGAATAATAAAAAAAGGCTGTATTGTTTTTGTGGGTTAGTGGGCCATTTAATTGGCTAAATCATCCAGTAGGTGTACTCTCTCTATACGTACCAATCAGAGCAAAGTCACTCAAAGCTGTGGCGAGCCATATTGCTGTGTCATACAGCATGGTCTCTTGAGAACGATTGTATCGTTCGCGATAATCAGTCAGCCATAAGATCAGTGCAGTAGGTACGTTGTGATGTCATGGTGTCTTTCTATTGGTCATTTTAAGTTCTGCAGTGCCGTGCACATTTCTACTGAGTCACAGATTTACAAAAGGGATACATTGCCTACTTATTTTCTATTGAGAAAGAGAAGAGAGCATTTTGGGGGGTTCTCAATATACTGAATTTGTTAGACTCCCCTGAGATCATGCATCTAAAGGGCATAATGGCAACAGCACATTGCGTAATATTTCCATCAAAAACCATCTGCTGCTTTCTGTTCCAGATGTGCCTACAGTTTTGGCACTGATGGAGCTAAACATTGCATGTAGCCTTAAAGAGAAGCAATTTTCTTGCTATATTCTGCTCATAGGCCAAGGATTATAGAAAGGAAATTGAATCCTATCATAGCAGTGAAAAATTGTTTGTCTAAAAATAGGGATTCAATTTAAATTTTGAAAACTGGGAGCAGATATAACCCTAACCTTTTGAGGCATAAGAGGGTCCAGAGACCTCAGCACACACACTAAAGCAACAACTGGATTATGCCACTTACCCTCCCCCATAAATATATCTTACTATATTATATTTCTTATATTTGCTACAGGAAATTAGACCCTAGTCCTATGTATTTACTTGAGTGTATTCCTATTACATTCAATGGCACTTATGCCTGAATAGTCTGAATTAAAAAAGACATGAGAAGGAATCCAGTCTGGGTTTCTTCCATATATGTGCGTATATATGTATGGGTTAAGAACAAGTTAAATTAATCATAATTATAATATAATGTAATAAGATACAGCAAATTAAGCACAAAATAGAATCAAAAGGTCACATTTAAATACAGAGAGTAGAGGAAGACAATTCTACATCATTAAATAAATTAAAGACAAAAGTCAGAGGAAACAAATTCACAAAGCAACATTAAATCAGCATATATAAATGAAAGTGACTGAAAAAAAATAATCATTGCCTTTTTCTGGAAAGACACTGATATAGAGTACTTTTCTCTGGAGGTACTCTAGAGTAGTGGGGCTGATCAACTGTTTTTGCAAACCAGCCTTATTTGCTGGCTCACATCAAACATGCTAGACCCATAGAAGTGACTAAAAATATGTTTATTCAGGACTGCATAATCGTCACAATCAAAAAGAAAATCTATTTAATTTACTATTACCTCTACAGATTATATAGTACAATATGTTTTTCCTAGTTCTAAAGCAGTGTTTTGTTTTCACATTCAAAAAGGGTTACAGAATACTGACATAGTTGGAAATCATTCTTGAGTTTAGTTTCTAAAATTGTGAACCACTACCTAAACCTTGCTATTTTTGGCCATTATTTCTCCCTTGTTTACCTTACAGAGCAACCTGCCAGTCATCCTTTTCATATCCCAACTTCTTATTTTTCATTCATTCTAAAAGGAGTACACACCCAGGTGAGAACTGAGAGCCAAAGAGTCTACAACCATAACAACTTACTATGCTACAGAGGAGCAATAAATTGTGCATCCTACACCAAAAGATGCTAAAAGGAAAGTTCTTTAATTTCTCGACTGCACCAACAGTGCCTTGACATACAACAGAGCAGTTCTTATCATGATAATATATTCAAATGTGTCAGTGGTTGGTTGACTTTCTTGATCTTGTCTCTATGCAGCATATTCAAACAGCACTTGATTAATCAAGAGAATAAGGCAGCCAGTGCAAGAAGTTGATTCTGAATGTCCTGAAATATTAATTAATGGAATATTGTGGCGTTATAATTCTTTAAGCCAAGATAGAGAAAAGGTGCTTTCTTTCAAGTGTATATACTGTTCTAACTAGGACACTCCAGATCCAAAAGAAAAAGCAAATAATAAAACAATGAAAATCCAATTAAAACAGTATTAATCCAACTCCAAAACCAGCCAGATTTTCTGTCTCATGTACCAAACTATATTAGTTGACACAAGTGACTATTCATCTTGATTTCAGGATATGGCAAAATCAGATGTCATTAACTGCTGCATCTCAGACTACAAACTATCTTAAGCAGCTCCTGCTTGAAGCAATTAATAAGAATAAAAAAGATGGGAAATACTTTAAAAAAAAAAAAGGAGATAAAGCCAAATTCAAGGGCACAACAATGTAAATCCTCATCAATAAAAAAGGTCCATCTTAAAATGTCTGCAGGAGTAATCAAACTATAGCCTAAGAGCAAAAGCAGCCTGAAAAATATCACCTGACAAGTCTTTTGTGATGTTTAATCTTGTTGCAATATCTGGGAAGGGCCCGTCTGCTCTTTGAACTCTGTTCCTGAAGAGCAGGACCACGGGGCAGAGTCCTTCCAGATCACTTCAGAAAATAAACCTTTGCCTGCCTCCAGAACAGACTCTCGTTTAAAGCTGCGGTCAGAAATGGGCATGTCATTTAGGGCTACACAAGATAAGTTGCTAGTTTTATTATTCATTATTTCTATGCATTTGTTCATATTTAATTTCATGGAGGAGACAGCTGATATGTACATTTTTTGTGGGCCCCTCATGGGAATGTTAGCAACGGAGGGCAAATACTGTGTTTTCCAGAATGCCCTTAGATCCAAACTCTCTGAGAAAAATGAAGGCCTCCCACTCTCCAAACTCAACCATTCGAGACAAGAAATATCTGTTCACCTCCCAAATGAAGGACGAATGAGAGCATGATCTGCAATCCATTTAGTGTCATTTTTCAGCCTTCAAAACAAAAATAGAGGGCTAGGATCATTTTGACATATTTTGTTTTCAGCACACAGTGTAAAACCATTATGGTGTACAAAAGTCCATTACACAAAGGACATTTAATGGTAGAAGCATTTCATTTAACTTTCTTCTAGTCACTATGAATATGATCAGGTTAGTAAAAAGATATGACATACACCCTATTATGCCAAGCTTGGCCCAAATATGGACTTAAAATGTGATTTATGGCCAGAATCATCACAGGAAAACTGGGGCTGCATACTATATCAGGAGGCCCAAGCCCAAAATTAGGGTGGCCAAGGGTTACCTATATCAAATATACATTTATTCAATACATCATTATAAGTCACGCTTGGCTTAGAGTTTTATTCAGCCATTGTGGTTTACAAATTATGATGTTTAGCAGAGCACACACATTTTCTGGATTGAGAGCTAGACTTGGTCACCGATGGCATACTGGCAGGAAAAAAAAAAATTGATTTGGTTCCATTTATATTGACCTGTAATTAAAATCAAACATACTTAATTTACTTTTTTACACATAAGTTTACATACAAATAGTAATTTTTAGAAAAAGCCATTGCATATTATCATTTATTTATTTACTTATTGACGTGATTCTTATATTGCCTAATCCAAAGATTCTGGGAGGTATACAAGCAATTTTGAATCTCAGTTACAACTTCATTAAAAGCTTGCACTAGCTGCAGCGAGATTACTATATGCACAAAGGTGGAAAGATTCAACATTACCCACAATGAAGGAATGGATGGTAAAGATGATGGAACTTGAGATGGCCAAACTGACAGCTTTGATCAGAGAAAAGACAATATCTAAGTTTAATGCTGACTGGAAACCCCTTATAGACTTTTTGCGTGAAACAGAAAAAAATGAAATTATGATATATGGTTTTGATGATTAGAAAAAAATGTAAGTCATGTTGTAGTCATAGAGTAAGAGGTTAATTTACATCTATACTTGTAACTGTTGTGAAGAAAATCGGAAGCTACTATATATATATATATATATATATATATACACACACACACACACACACACACACACACACAGACATATATACATACATACATACTTTGTCTCTATCTTCTCTTTCTTCTTTCTTTTCTTCATTCTAAATATTGGTTTCTGTTAGTTTTTATTTTTCATATAACTTGCACTATATATATCTTGCACTATCATAAACAATTATAACATTTCCCCCTTACCTGACTTCGATGCCTAATGCCTTTTTCTGGAATTTGAAGCCATTCAAATGTGCATCCCAAAAGCTGTTGCTTTTAAGTTTTCTAAACTTGTTGCCTTTCAGTTGTGTTGAACTTAAATTCCCATAACTCCCTAGCAGCATCTGGAAGTCACTAAATTAGAAAAAAGCTCATCATTGCACTACTTGTCCAGATGGCACACAGGATTCAATATCCATTATCAGCGTTTTACCCATTGTCCCTGAATAATCAATTTCCTTTTCCAGGAATAACAACTTTGAATCAGCTGAGATTCTAAGTCTGAAAGCAGCTGCCAATTTGAGTGGGGGAGAGTCATACACAAAGCCTTCTGATTCATAGTCATGTGTACGATTCACTTGGTAGTCAAGCTCTATGTGATGTCAGAGAAGATCAACCAATAGACAGCCTTAAGGGGCAGGGACAAGGTTCATAGATGTGGCTTTCCTTCTGGACTGTTTCATCATTTATGTAGTCCAATGATGCAGGAGCAATTAAGATTGCTGTGTTTTTCTATCACATAAAGTCAGTCTCTATTTGTGGCCTGTCCTGCCAGCACAGGAATGTTACTAAGGCTGATTAAGTAAATGGGTCCTGATATGCCTTGGAGAAAAAAATAATTAGGAACTATGAAAGTTCAGGAGTTCTTTTCAATGCTAGTCAGAGTACCAGAAGAGATGGAAAAAATCCATCATGCACAGATCTTCCTCTCTAGTGGAATTCCTGTTTAATGTAGGAATCTTTTTCCAGTCTGAACTCCACAGATGATTCTGCAGTGGTACCAATAACATAATCAGGACTAACAGATTTAAACACACACAGATCCCTCTTATCGACAGGGACCTGCATCAGCCTGAAGTTTATACTACTGCATGTACTACTACAGTATTCTAAAAAGCCCAGGCATACAAATAAACAAAACTGAGGACAAGAATTGCAAACCTACCCAGGAAGATGAGGTATGCATCAAAATATTAATAGTAATAATAAACATAACCTATTTTAAAGCAGGGCTGTGACCTTTTTCCAGGACGAGGGCCACAGTGCCAAAAGTTGTGTAATGAAAACTAAAGGGTGTTCTGTTTATATTGTAATGTGATTAAAATCCAGTGTATGCATGTAATTTCTCTCCTGCCATATATTTAATGATTTGCCACTCATGTCATATTAAGATTATAATGTGATCTTTGGCGATCTTATGAGGCGATACCCAACTTTTTGGGCCCTCATGAGGCCTGCAGCCAATGACATATAAGAATATGTGAAAATAGCTATGATATTGCTATTCATATCAGCCCCTACTCCTATCCCTAGCTCTTTATTTTTCCCAGCAATTATTTTACTTTAGCTGATTATTTCATCTTTGCAACAAAAGCTGCTTGATTCTCTTTGGCTGTTGGAACGAACGAGGAAAAAGAAGACACTAGAGTCCTGCTTTTGCTGTAATTTTGGAGGTATCTTGAAAGGAAAGAGATCTGGTTTCGCACTCCGCGATTATCTGAGCAGCAGGAAGTCTCAGAGCAGCTTTATAGAGTCAGCTTCCTTAGGAAAAAGTAGAACTAGAGACAAGAGACTCCAATGTGTTGTAATGCTTGTCTACTTGCAAATCTCAACAGCCAGCATACCCCTTATACAGTACACCCCTACCGCCCCATTCATATACACTCAGTGGGGAGCTGGCGATTCCCCCCCACACACACACACACACCATAAGCTCTCCTAGAGACAAAAGTAGGTGGCATTACTAAACCAAGAAATTTGCATAATGTTTACATGTGCTACTTTTATACAGAGAGCAGCAGATCTTGAAAGACTTGGTAGGGCAGGTTCCCTGAGGAGGGTACTCCATCTGTGTGACATCAAGCATGAAAGAGGCCTTGTTTTGAGGTCACTTTGCCTCGCTAGCGCAAGCGGTAGAACCAGGATGAAAGTGCTCCAGAAAAAATAATGGAGGCTTTAGGAAGATTTATGTTGAAAAAGGGCAGAATAAGGCTCACCTAGTTATTTTAAGGACTGGAGTTAGTTTGCTGCTCTTTGTATTAGGCTACAATTACAATTTTATTTGGCTGGGGATTTTTTTTTCCAGAATACAAATTATAAAAAAATTGACAAAACAATGTAGTGTATTTTTTAAATACACTAAAAACACACACACACAAAATTAAACAAAAAAATCTTGGTTGAGGATTTGTTTTAACTGATTGTCTGGTTACTAGGATGAAGATGGGCAGACAGACCCTTGGATAGCGAAGGAAGATTGTATCAGCCGAAGCTACCAGATCTGCGCTGCAAAAATCTGGATGACTATTAGATTCTTGCAACCCAGATCTGGCTGCTTTGATCTTGGTAGACAATCTTTATCTTTTGTTTGTTTGTTTGTTTTCTTTTCATCTTTTAACAAAACAATCTTCAATCTTAAAGAAAAAAAAGGAAATTAAAAGTACGAACTAAAAACACAAACGAGACTATCTTTATCTTGGTTTCAAATTTCACTTCTGGTGCTCTTCAAGTAACTGCAACCAAATTCAAAATGAAATGTATCTTTTTCTCTCTCTGGGCCAAATTATATGTCTTTTTCCAATCAGTTGAAAAGCCAAATCAGTTTCAGTTCCAAATGGGCTTGCCCCCTGGAAATCTGTAAAATAAATGCATTACAACATTTTATTAAAATGGCATGTTAAATGCATTATTAGAGCATACTGTAATGTACAGTGTTGCATTTATTTAATATATTTATATGCTACTTTTCTAGGTACGTTGTCTCTCCAACTCACTCACAATTAGTATATTCAGATTTTGTGATAACTATGCACCATTGGAATTAGTACAATTTAAATAAGTGTAAGTAATTGTATTTTTATTTCAGTGGTACTCTTTGTGACAGCTAATGCACGCTTGCTGCCTCATAATAAGTAATAACAATTTTGAAATACAGCATTAAAAGAGAACAGCAGACCTGGGTAACAATTTAGGTAGACGACAAATTCAATGAAAACCAAGACTAAACTAATAAATAAATGATATTCCTTTTTACTGTAAATAGGACACCGTTCTGTGAAATACAATTGGAATCCAAGCTCTAGTGGGGATTCCTCATTATAGTGATGTCCACAACTGCATTTGCTTGCTCTTTAATAGTATCCATTCCTGATGGGCAAGTCATGCAAAAAGTTAATAGAAGACTCTGCTTATCAGGTATCAATACTCATTCATTCATTCATTCATTCATTCATTCATTCATTCATTCAACATTTGTGACTCTGGGCAGCTTGCATAATTAAAATATTGCATTCCTATACACACAAAGAAGGAAGAGATTCTTCTATAGAAACTTAGTAATACTATGTTTCCTTGTATAGAGGAGCTTTGGGTTTAGATCAGACACTTCACTACTGACTCAGACCCCGGGCATAATTTAAGGGAGTATTTTTGCTTTATATTGGCTGAAGGTCAAGGCTGAAGGCAAACATAATTTTAGACATCAGTCTTTGAAATTAAACACGCTTTGTTTTTCATTTATTGTCAGCTGTATGATATCGCTGTTTCCAGAAGATCTGGTAGCCTGGAAATCTTTTAAAATATTAATTTTAAATCCTGGGGTTTTTGGAGCTGGGGGTGGGAATCACATTTCTCTGGTGTGCAATATTTGCAGTTCATCCTAAACAGGTTTTAAATAACCACAATTGAGTTTTGTGGGACATACTCCCAACTGAGTAGGCTTGGGATTGTACTCTTAGTGATTAACCTCTAGTTTGGGCCACAGCATCTGGACGGCTGTATTATTCTGCAGGAACTTCTTTACATATTATGATAACTAAAAATCATGCATTTTGCTGGGACTAAGGAGTGGGCTTTGGGATTCCATTCCAAAGAAAGCTCACTCTTGTTCTCATTTAACATCCTTTTGCTTAATGTAAATACCTTGTATTAGAAAAGCTTAATGCTTAAAACAGTATTTTAATCTGCTGGATGCTGTTTTGTTTTGAAAAGGAGTTTCTGATGAGCATTCTAATTTCTGTATGGTTTTTTTTCCCCTTTTAGATGGGATTTTATTATTAATTATCTTCAAAGTTCTTCAATAAAGATAGGATCAAATATTTTAAATATATAATGCTCTCTTGTAGAAACTATTTAAAACCTTTTGATTAATAAAATAAAAAGCACCCCCAATTAGGTTTTTTAAGTTAATATTTTTACTATGAATGCCTATAAAAACTGCAGTAGATGCTTTCCAGGTATTTTGAACTACAAGTGCCATTATGTTCAGTCAACACATTGAACCCTAACAAAAGTTTGCTAAGGCAAACCAGACTGCAAAATAATCATATTGACTACAACCAAGTCAGTACATACTTACCAGAGTTTGTTCCTATGATGAGGATGTAGGTAGAGTTAGAAGATATGCTTGTACCATTTATTCCATGCCAGTGCTTACAATACATAAATTAGCATCACTGTGTTTGTGTATGAAACATTACACTCAGTTCCCCTCCATTTCACCCCTAGTCTACCTTTTCTCAGAGTCATTGTTCCAACATTTTATTCTGTCCTTTATGCAGCTTAAGATGGTCAATGTGATTCACTTTCCCCATTTCATATTAAATACACATCAGATCTTGCATGTTTTCCATCCAAAGATACCTTATGCATGGCTAAACTTCTCCCTCCTGAATGTCTTCTAGGAAAATACAGTAGATGAATGAACTTCACAATAGATGTAAAGTTACAATTCTACACCACTTACCCTTTGAATTAATGAGAACTTTTGAGTGCGTATGTACTGTAAGCTGGTACTACATGCATACTCTAGTTTTCATCAACATCAAAGGAGCTACTACAGGCTAATATCTTCAGGGACCACAGAATAAGTTTTGTGCAGCAGAAGATTAAGATAATGACTGAGCTGGAAAGAATATACTGTAGAAGGCAGAATATGTCCAGTTATCTATTATGGATGAGAGAAGCATTGGACTCTAAGCAATGTAAAAAATATTCTTTATGTTACAGATTTAAAGGTCATTAACCCAACCAATTAATGAATAATATATAAACAAAACCAGAAATGAGGACAACCCCAAACCTCTTGTCAGCTACAAGAAAATTCTTTCACTAGCCAAAGAGTGGACACACACTCACCATTTCTTTCAGGCTATCACTTCTGTTGTTCTCAATCTAGTGCTTTCTGTTGTCTCTTCTTTCCAAGTTCTCCTCCCCTCCTCCCCTCCCTTTTACTTACTGCTATCTCTCAGGTGTCTTTTCAGCTTTACCTTACCAGCTGTCACAAACTGGCCTCGTCCTCTTGCTCTCCCTTCTTTACCTTGCCCCAGTTTCAAAAACCTCAAAGCAGCAGGCATCACACCTGCATGCATATACACAGAGAGAAATTACATTTTCTTCTATTTAACTGAGACATTAAAGGATTTTTAATGTAAGGGGAAATATCTGTCATATATAGTATTTGAGCATAGGACCATTGTTTTATCCTAACTTATACAAAAATTTGAGTTAAGCTTCTGGAGATTTATAGAAGTGAAGGAGAGAAAGAAACTGCCATTCTGTTAATAAAAACATGTTGACAGCCTAGGAATAAAGATTGAAGTCAGTAGCAACATTTTGCCTAAATAACTAAAGACTTCCTTTTTCTCACTGACCTTCCTGAGCTGAATCTTCTATAAAGTTGTGTTTGGGGTTTTTTTTTACCATTCTTCTGAACCAGTGTGAACCCAAGCACTATTTGTACATGAATTGCATGGCAATACTTTGAAGAACTATAGTCGTATTTCTGTCATAAAAGAAGACACAATGAGAGATGCTCAGTTCTCTGTTCTGAAATAGCTTTCCCCAATCTCTATTGGTTGGAGAGGGCTGGTCCAACATTTCTGAAAGTTACCAAGCTAAAAAAGGCTGATCCAACATATAATTGTAGGACATCAGGCTGGAGAAGGTGTTCTACTGTATCTGGAAGGCCCAAGGTTAGGAAAGGTAGAGAAAATGAATATTTTCACCTGTGGTAACAGAGTCTCCCCTGCAGTGGTGTACCATGGCTGAGGATTCTCAGGAAGTTGCTTGGCCGAGAAAGATACATCCTTGTTGAAGAAGCTGATCATTCATGCTATAAACATGGAGTGAGGTCATTTCCATCCCTACTTATTTTCTGGAAGTCACTCAAGACCTGGCGATCTCAAGGGACTGGTGAAAAGAGAGGTGGCTCTCTTGCTGATCTAATCTCTTTGTGTTTTATGCTGTTTAAAAACATTTTAATTTGACTGCTTTTGACATGTTTGTTTTTATATTTTTTTGCTGTATGCCACCCAGAGTCACTTCTTGTCAGATGGGCAGCCATATAAATTTGATAAACAAATAAACAAACACCAAGCACGGGGCATTTATTGCATATTAGTATTATTGCTATTTACACAGTGCTATCTATGTGCAAGATTGGTCTCCTCATTATGCAAGGTAAAGGACGCTTCATCGTGACAGCTGTTTCCTCATGATTTGTATTGATTACTTTTTAATTTTTCTTGCCAGAGAAGAGGAGAGATTCTTAGGGGATTTTCTGCCTCCAAGAACATAAGGCTACTGTGTATCTTGTGTGTGTGCATGCCCATGAGCACGCAGTTTGCTGCTCTGCCTCTGGCAGTAAGAGATCATGGGCTGACCTTGTCCATCCACATCAGAGCTGAGGCCCTGGATCTCAATAGATCCTCAGACACCTCCAAGCATTGGTACCAAATTATAAAGTTTTATGGAATATAAGGGGGTCAACTGTCTAACGTAGGACTAGAGTGCATCATTTCGAGTATATTTAATATTAAATCTATTTTAGATTTTGTCCTGATCTTACCCATGACTTAGAGTACAATTCTTGACATATCACTCAAAAGCCAAGTGAGTTGAGGGACATTCAGATTGTTTTCCACAATGTCAGTGTCCTGATAGGTCCTTGCGGAGATCCCTGACATCTTAATATTAGGTGGGTTGGTGGGAAACATCTCTGCTATTCACTTCTACTTTGTGGATTTTCATGGTGACTTAGCAAGTTCTGCATTGACTTCACTGGCTACATCAGTCCTTAACAATTGTTGGATTCAGACTGGCAGTCCATGTATACTTGTCCCATATTAAATCTGCAATTTTCACTCTCTCTCAGAATTAGCTTTGATGGAGACAAAAGCACTTCTTGTCCCTTTGGAGATTTCTGCTACAGCCCCATTAGCACCATTTCTTGACAGTTAGATAGGTCATCAGTTTTTCCCTCCAGCTGCCAGCATCACTGAAAGAGGATTATCTCTCAATTGCTAGCAGGTGCTCAGTTTAACCATTATATTTCATCCAAGTTTTGGACTCCTCTCGTTCTTTTTCAAGCAAGCTACTAAATGAGACACTGGGCTAATCTCTGTCTTGGATTTTGCTCCAGAAAGCTTTCAAAGCCTAAATGTCTTACCTTCTAGGGCTTTTTGTACCTTTATGGAATCCATCTTGCTTCCTCCCTTCTTTCCAAAGTGTTAAAAGTGCTTGCTAGAATATACCTGGAAGAAGTTTCTGGGGTCACATTCTGTGCTTGAAGGGTATTAGTACCCTTAAGGAAGTGGATCTGTTCATAAATATAAAGCTTCCCTATTTTCCTATGCAAAGCAACCTTAATTGTTCCTTGAGGCTTGCACTATCGGATGCTTTGTCTTTGGTTGATGAACCAAGAAATAGCTGTTGCATTTGCTTCTAGGTGTCTATAAGTCCTTCTGTAAGCTTGGTGTGTAATAAATTTTATGAATGAAGTGAAATTTATTCCCAAATAATATTACTTAACCTAGGAGACATTAGTGGCAAGCATGCCTAGCAAATTGAAAATGTGGTACCGCCATACACAGGTAGTCCTGGGTTAAGAATGCCCAGTTTATGGATGACCCATAGTTAAGAACGGAGCCCATTGTAGCAAAATTCAAGTTAAATATTCAATGATTCGAGTTAAATACCGAATGGTTCAAATTAATTATACAATACTACTTATACAGTATTATACAATAATACTGTTCTGGCTTAGATACAAATTCGATTTAAGGGCAGACCTTGGGAACGGAACTTGTTCTTAAACTGGGGACTACCTGTGCCTGGTCATATGGTTTATCTGTCTAGCCCAGTATAGTCATCTCTCCCTAACACTAAGTCTTCAGGGTTCAGGCAGAAGACTTTCCCATTATTTTCTACTAGCTCCAGCCTGGCACTGACTACAAAGACACAACTATATTTGCACAACACCTTGTCTGGTTTAATGTGTTATCTAAGAAGCATGGGGTGCCACAATCATGCAGTAATTACATAATCAGCAGATTTAGTAAAAACAGATATCAAAAGAAACCCCTTTTCAAGTGTTTGAAAGATGCATCCGCATTTGTACAATGACCTTTTGTGCTTACTAGGATTTTTTGGTTTAGTTACCTTGATTAACTATGATTAAGGATCATAACTGCTGCTACCTTTGATTTCCTGTTCATCCTGTTTTGTCTTTTACAGCACCCTGGCCTGCTATAAACGACCCAGGCATAAAATTATGGAAAATCCTATATTTCCCTTTTTTCCAAACTAGGCTGCTGTTAATGGCATAAAAACAAGGCCAGGAAAAAAAGGCAATTCCATTCTAGACATATGTGTAGTATGTACTTTCATCTTAGCTTATTTAGGCTGAGCGTGGGTACTCACAGTGCCCACCAAAAGGAAAACCATTATCCTTTCTGTAAAAAATGTATTTGTGGAATACATCTTTGCTGCTAGCCCCTGCTAAGTGTTGTCAACTTAAGCTTATACCTTTAATATTAGTATAACAGTGTTTAGATGTTCTAGTACCCTCTGTGTGGCAAATGTGTTCCTACCGCAAAAAATAACAACTCTGAAAAAAAGCTTGTACCAAAGCAGATTTTCTACCTGTGTTTTTCCATTACAAGGTGAGAAATCATACAAATATGATCAACTTAGCTTTAGGAGACCAGAAAAGGAATAAAAAAGAAACTAGACAATTAAGCTTTATTTTAAATAGTTATAGCTGTTACAATTATTTACCACAACAGTATCTTTAAAAATGGGACATCAACAACCTTATCTGACTTTTTTCTGTAACCTTTCTTGGAAGAAGAGGGGGGAAACGACTGTAGCTGACAGAAAACTGTGAACAAACTGTGAATTAACAATCCACAAACTAATTTAAAAAATCTAATTGCTAGCAGTGTGTGACACCAATGCAAAGCTAGTCTCAATATCTGGATATACAAAACTACAATCAGGCATTAACTTCTGTTCAAACCAGAGTGGTCTTATCAATAGAGCAGCCCAGGCATCTTGCAGTGGAGAGAGTATGCAACAAGAGGCATTTTCCTTACCATTTTCCCTTGATAGTAAACTAGCCTTTTGTCAGCATCTTGAAAGGGCTAGAAGCCATCCAGGAAGCAGTATTCTGAAGTGCGATGAGGAAGCTCTTTTCATCTACTGCAACAGGGCAGGCAATCTGGGGTCTTCCAGATGTTTTGGACTTCAGTTCATGGCAATGGATGGTAGACATTGGCAAGGAAGTCAGGGTCAAAATACCTGGATGGCACGAGGTTATTGAACCCTATACCATGAGATCGAGAATCTGATGTTATCACATTATAGGATATTTTCTCTGGCAAGGGAAAATGGTAGCAGTGGGAAGCTGAGGGTGTCTCAACCACATAGAATGTGCTTTGTCAAGCTGGTGCTTGTGGAGTCTGATGACACCAATTGGCTTGGCAGCCCAGCCCAACCCAGCATGAGAGCTCAGCAGGCGGCATGGCTTCCTTTGCAGAATCCTAGGACGTGTATCCTCTCAACTGCCTCCCTGCAAGTTTAAACCCAGGCTTCCAGGTAGGCTTTTTATCTTGCAACCACCCAATTTTGTTCATGGAATTCTAATTAATGTCCAGAAAACATCTTCTATTTCCATTCCTCCCATGTTTTTTTTTAAATGTATACATTTATTAAGAAGAAAAAGATTGAATAACTGCACAAGGTATTTTGACCAGTAAAACTAAGGGTCTTCAATCTGGAAACATCCCAAATTGTGCAGGACCTTCTCAAGGTCTGAGATTATTCACAAATAATAATGAAAGAACCAAAGTGTACGTTTTCCCACATTAGATATTTAACCTGGAACTAAGACTCTTCAGGAACACCCCCTCTTTCTTTTAAGCATGCTGTAGCACTTTTCCCCCTGTACTTGAATTTGGGAATGGGAGAAGAGAAAATAGCAGAAAATTGACAGAAAGTGTCGATCATTCCTAGAATGTTCTCAGCTAATTGGATGTATCAGCTGGGCTTATAGGAATAGTAGTTCAAGGCATTAGCCTAGAGACCACTGCCATTAACGTTATCTACCAAAAGATGCTGCACAACTGTTCTGTGTTTTCTTCCTTAATAGATGTATAAATGTTTAAAGATAAGACAGAGGAGGTAGCGGGAGGGAGTTATAAGAGTAAGATGATATTATTTTGATCCTCTCTAATAGTCCATGAGAATCAGAAAGAAAATTAAAGCTGCGTCTGGAAGCATCTTAGTCAGGGGACAAGCAATGTAAGAGTCTAGAAAAGCCATGTTTCTACAAAAAGGCAGGAGGTAAATTTTAGCAGAGTATTTGTGGTGCCAAATGGGGTTGCCACTTTTTATGCCAAGCAGCAGTCATTGCCCTTTTAGTTTCCAGAATGGGTAAACCATGTCCATCTGTTGAAGTCATTTCAGTGCCAGGTAAAGATTTTTTTCCCTTCTGCACAGGTTTTTTAACTCAATTTGGTCTTAGCTGTTTCCTTTTTGATTTTTTAAAACTGCTGCTCAGCTGTGCACTTTTTAGTCTATTTTAGGACATCTTACAGTGTATCTTATTGTGTTGCGATGTAACTCACCCTTGACATTTTATAGAACCCACCCAATATTGTTATGGCTAAAATAAAATTAACCAGTTTATTATGACCTAAGGTTTCATAATGTGGGCTCAGATTCACAAAAGCTCCTTAATTTTAAGATAATAAACTTGAATATATTGATCCATCCAGCTCAGAGTGGTCAACAGTGGGATCAAAAAGGTTAAGAAAGATCCACTGATAGGCAGATGTTTCTGATTTCCTACTATTTAACAAGAAGAAAAAATCTATCTGTAACTGTGTTCACATAACATATTTAACATGTTCCTAAGTAGGATTTACACAATACACTGAACTATAGACTAAATAGATGGTTCACACAATGCAAATCTAACTAAGATCAGTATTAATCAGCCTTCACACATGATGCAAATGTAGCTACTTGTTTTTAACTGACCTAATTAAGCATATGGAGACACAGCTTCTTGTGTCTTTTTCCTCTCTTTCTTTTCTCTTTGGGAAAACCAAGATAACAAGTTTGTGTTAAATTTTAGGGCTCAGTTCTGATAATTAAACCAAATTCCTGGGCTGGACATGTGTTCAGAGATCCATATTTAATTTTGAGAATGTTGCAGCTCCACTGAGCCTCACGGTATAAACAATTTGCTCCAATTGGTTCATTTTAGAAATCTAGTATTCGTGCTTCTAAAAAAAACCTCTGAAGCTTGCTGCCTGCCTGCTTCTGGTGTGCTTTGACTGACAATATTTTCAGATATTTGGCTGAGAAAAATGCTACCTAAGATCTGGTCAAATGGGAACTTGAAGTTGGGAATGATCCAGGGATCTTCTCCCAAGAAAAGTGTGTGTGTTCTACTTGAAGTAGAAACCATCAGTCAATAGGTGATGTGGAAGAAAGACAGCAGAAATCCCCTTACCTGTTCCTTCCACAGTCATTTGCCTCTCCCTGTTGTAATCTACTCATATCAAGACAAAGGACTAGGCCTACTGCAGAGCTGATAAGAAGAAACATGGCTGCCCTTTTTCTCTCTTCTGTTCACCATCTCCTCTATCTATTATTAGTCTGCTTTAGCCAGACCAGCTACCTTACCATAGAATAGGCAACCCATATTTTGGACTGCGACTGCCTCAGTTATGGCATTTGTGCCAAAATCTCTATGGCCTCTGTCAAATGTTCACTCTGCAACTATTTTCAACAGTGGTAGCTGCTGTAGTAGTATTACTATTTACATACTGCAGATGTTAATTGTTTCCAAGAGCACTGACATAATCGCACAAGCAGTTAGTCATGGCAGTTAACCTTGATTATTGTGCATAGTGAATCATTGCCATATCCTGGGCCCACAATTAGGTTGCCTTCTGGCAAGTTTAAGTGCGAAAACATGGGGAGTTTGAGGGGCAGGTTTTACTTTCTAATCAATTTTCTTGTGTGGGTTTTTGTTTTGCTAGTTTGTTTGTTGGGTTTTTCAGATCACATTGTTAATTAGTAATTTTTTAAATTAAATTTTTTGTCACATTCAAACTAGAAGAGCCCTTCTTTGGAGAGAGCTATATATGAACCCCCAGAGTTCAAATATTGGATATAACAAAAGCATGAGCCCGACCAAACACAACTTTATTATCATCATTTATGTCATTCATTCTCTAGGGTTGCTCACACAGTTCTGATCTCCTCTAATGGAAGATGAGACATCCACTTTAAGGTTGCATTTGTGCAATGATAAAAATTAATGCTTCATTGGGGTGCAATAAACAAAGTTGTTCTGAGATTTTCAAAGAGTTAATATTGCTCCAACCCAGAGAATCAGAAACTCTGGATGATGTGCAAAAGGCCTATGGCACAGATTGTTGGCAAATGAGTAGTCTATGTTGCAACCTACAATGGTTTTGCTCAATTTCTCATTTTGCCTTCCATAATTTCATGTGTCCTCTTTCTGCAGATTTTGCACTGATTCACAATTTTCTTTTTTTAAAGCCCAAATTATATACAGCTTTATGTGTATTTCTCTCTGTATATACAGAACACAATTTTGCACAAATCCTTTGTATAATGCAAAGTAATTCTAAATTACTTCTCCTGATATAGATATACACATACACACACACACATTTTTTATTAGAGACCTGCACTTTAGAAATAGAGAAAATCATTAAAATTGATATGGGGAGTATGAATCAGATGAGCTTGCTTTAAAATAGCAACCAAGCAAATTTCTCCCCAACCCACAGAACAATCATATGTGGGCTGCAAGAACAGGGGCAGCCACTAGATGGTAGTAAAGAGATATGGAAAGCCATAGAGCTTTGCTGCCATCTAGAAGTCAGTCAGTTCTTGCAGCCCAAATTTGGAGCCCTATTTAAGTAGCTCTCATAATATTATGGTAACATTGGAATAGTCTGTTAGCTTTCAGAATGGCCTTATTCCTAGGTCCAGATATAAAGAGAATTGCTGTGCTGTAGAAGATAAAAAGGGGTTCATGCAACATCAGAGACAGGGGAGGAAATTGCGGGAGGTTGGCATTATTTTGTTTATGCTGAGCGTCAGTGAATAGGGAAAGAGCTGAAAGGAATGGGGTGATAAAGCTTGGCTAGCTGTATTACATTAAATTCTTTGAAGCCAAAAGATCTAAAAGAAATTCTCAGGCTTCTTTAGAAAGTAATATGGCAATTTCCCCACTGGTTACTTATAGTGTCTTCAAAAATCATCTAACCATCTTTGTGCTGATGTAACATTAAGGAGGTCAGGGTTTATATCAGTTCAGCAATGGCTGATTGATGCTAGAAGATGCTGTAAGTGATTAGTGGCAAAATGGCCTGTGGTTGAAGGATTTGTTATGGAAACCCTGTGATTTTCTTTGTGAAAGGAACTCAGCTCCTTTTTTCTGTGTCCTTAAACTGAGGGTTTTTTACAATCATTTGGGACATAATATTGTAGATTACCCATTGTACAATGCTGTGTATCTCAGTTCATGGTATAAATAAAATCTGGGCTTATAGTTAAAACAGTTTTATTTTTCCCCACACCATTATTTATTAATTTGCTTGCTTGCTTGCTTGTTTGTTTGTTTGTTTATTTATTTATTTATAGAATTTATATTTCAACCAACTTGATTATTGTGACTCAGGATGGCATACAATACATTAAACAAAATTATTATTATTGGTAATCTACAATTAGATTCACAGTCAAAGACTGGTGAAAACTTAATAATTCAAGTCCTAACCAAGGATCTAAGAATTATTAAGATAGTATCTGAGGATATAGGCAGTTCCAAGCAGGGTATATTTTTGTAAAATTAGGGTATTCAGGTCTGATAAATTCCAGACTTCCAAATATTGAGGGAGTATTTTGGGATTGCTCCAAGGGTTCCAGTCACGATTGGTATAACAGCGGATTTCTTTTCCCACAAGCGTTCAACTTCGATCTGTAAGTCCCGGTATTTTGTAATTTTTTCAGATTGCTTTTCCTCAATCTTAGCACCACCCAGTATAGCAACATAAATGAACCAGACTTACTTTTTTTCAATGACTGTTATATCAGGCATGTTATAAACTGCCTGTTTGAATTTTAAAGTCCCATAAGATCTTAACCCGCTCATATTTGATGCTCCCAATTGTTCTTGCTACATTCAAATCCAAACCTCTAGCAAAGTTTCCAATGAATAATTTTGACAACTTGGTCATGATGCTGCTTATACTCAGTTTGTGAAAATTTGTGGAAGCCACTGATCAAATGGTCAACTCTTTCATCCTTTTCACTACAAAGGTGACATTGACTATTGTTTGTTATATGATGAATTTTCACTTTCATGCAATTAGTCAAAAAAGCTTGTTCTTGAGCAGCTAAAATCAAACATTCAGTTTCTTTCTTTAACACTCCTGATCTTACCTAGCTCCACATGGGTTTTTTATTGGCTTTTCCTTCTATATCCTTCAAGTATTGGTCATGCATTGGCTTGTTCTTCTAATTAACAGATCAGTTTTTGATTGTTTCTTTTCTATACTCAGCCTTCACCTTTGCTGTTTTCAAAAGCTTTTTCAATTTATTTTTAATTTTATAGCTATTTATACATATATATATATATATATATATAAAATATAATTTTATTATCATTATTTTAATCTACATGATTTCTATGGCTGCCTATCTTAGAGAACAACAACAATAAAACCACAAAATAGTAAAATGGTAAAAAAAAAAAAAATTAAAAAAAATTAAAAAGTGCCTTGGGGAGAGAGCCATCTCTTTATGGCCTTCCAGAATATAATTGGATTTTAATTGAAATTGTTTATTATTCTTTAAGAATTCTTTGTTTATTATTCTTTAATAATAAACAATTTGAGTTAAAATCCAAAACATGAATAGGCAGCCAGGAAATCACATTCTTATCCCTCTCCAGATGGGAAGTTCCAGTCTTCCCAGCCCCAAAGCCCAAGTATTACTTCCCTGGACAAACCTGCTGGCGCAGCCCTTCAGCAGGCCTGTCTCCTGTGCAGAAACTAGCTGGAAGTGGAGCTGGCCTAAAAAATCTCTTTCTGGATTTGAACCCCTTCCTCCACTTTGGCCTCAACTATGGCCAGGCGATAGTTCTGTCTGGACTATGATTAACATGGCTGCTGACCTGTGAATACCTAGGCTCACAACGCCAGTTTCTCTTCTATTTTCCCTGCTTTTACAAGCAAAACAATAATAGCTGGGCCTTCTACATGATTATATCCATCTTACCTGCAAATAGTAGAGCGCTTCTGGCAGGCTTTTTATCTCATTCAGGAATAACACTTATATATGTCACTTTTCCATTTTAACTTTTCCAAAATCCAGATGCTAGCATGAAGACTAAGGCTGGATGCAGTTTTGCTTCAACCAGCATGAGAGGATCTCCCAGTTACCTGAAAAGATATAATTAACTTGCATAATAGATGAGAATTTATGAAGAGCTTGGTTTAATTTACCTGTGCTGGTCTTGAAACAAACATTTATCACGTCCTGCCATGGAAAAGAGAAACTCCACTGACGAGATAGCATGATTTGTAACACAATAAGAAGCAACAGGCCTTAAAAGACATTGAAAAACTGTGGTAACAGCAAGCATTACACAATATAATACTGTATAATTTGCTGCCTAAATAGGTAAATGTAGCTGATTGAGGATTTATTGCTGGCTCAAGCAGATTAATTGATCTCTCTGGGGGTGAATCCATATTTAACATGCAGTTTGCTTCACTTAGTAGAAAATGTACATTAGCAGCTGTTAATACAAATATTATTTTTCCCACTGTGAACAGGGATGGATGAGTGATTTTGTAATAACAGGGACCAAAGTTAGTGTTTTATAGTCATTCTGATGTTGGACTAGGGGTTCAGCCCTAATGAGAGTTCCTGCTTCACCGTACAGTCCCTACAGCACTTGTCAGATTTTCAGGCTTCTTTTAAACTTGAGTTCACTGCTTTTTAAGAACCCCTATTTAAAAATAACTCTAAAAATAGCAAGGAGGAGCTGGAATGGTGGGTTGAAGGGACGGAGGAATTTTCTGGCCCCCATCAACTGTTTCCCAACATCCCAAGGGAGTAAGTGAGATAGGCTTTCTCCAAGCATGCTAGGTTTTTTGTCTGCCTGAAGGCTTTTTTCAACACACAAATCTGCTGCCTTAAGAAAGTTGATCACAAGTGTTTTTTTGTTTGCCATCTTTGTCCAACACCATAACCATCTTAGCCTGGAATTTAAAATAGAGAGGAGAAGAAGGGAGAGAAAGATCCCCATGAAGCACTTGAAAGCTCCAAGATCTGTGGAGGAAAGGGGACAATTCTCTGTCTCCCTCATTGCCAACAGTCATCCAGACTAGAATTCTAAAACAGCCCTAAAAAGGATGTGTCACCATTCTACCATCTTCACAGAGCCAGCCGGGGCTGGACCCAAGGGGAGAAGTTGGTGACTTCTTGGCGTGGGCAAGAAAGAGAAGGAAACTACCTGTTCTTGACAAGGCAGTGGCTGCATTCACAAGTCATGCCAAACCCTTAACAACAAACATACAAGGGAGGAAGACAGTGGCTACAAGGAGAAGGGGAAAGGAGTTCAGCCACTCCCCTGAGCAAACCCCACCCCACCTCACCCCATCATCTGTTTTTAACACAAGTTTAGCTCTGTTCTAAAAAAAAGCATTTAACATGAGGTTTAAAGCAGACTCCCCAAAAGCTGACAGGAGCAGGATCTCTCCCTGATCACTTCAGCACCTCTTGACTATTGGGGGGCTGGTTGAGAAATCCTGGGCAGCTTTTGACACCCATAGGTCAACAGGTGGGGAAAGGGACTGCCACTGAAGTAGGATGGCTCTCTGCTTCACTGGGCAGCGCTCCTATCAGTCCCAGCCCAGTGATCCATGGAGTAGTGAGGCTAACTGGTAAAGCAGGATGCACCCAAAAGACTCCAGCCTACCTCAGAGTCCAACCAAGCTGCCCATCCCCCTCCTCCTTTACAAATTAAGCATGATAATAAGAACAAATGAATGGTGTCATGGAGCTGAGAACAAGAAGGAGGGGAGAGCAAAGGTTCTGATCTCCAGATCAGCAATCTTGGCATAAATAACTTAACACATCCTATGAATCTAGTCATCTGTCAGAATTCACCTCCTCCCTAGCTGCAACCCACATTAAAAAGAATTTTCTCCCATTTGCTGGTGATGTTTGGTGGGGTGGTTTTCTTAAATTGTATCATACCACATCTATGGTACATTTTCTTTTCAGGAAGAAAATTTTATGTCAACATACTTTCCTGCCAACAAACAGATTGGTGGATTGCACTTAACAAAGGTGTGAGCAAAACCCCCAGGACCTTGGAGTTCAACTCCAGAGAAAGTTTAGAGGAGGAAGTGTTATGTATGCCACCTTGAGGTCCTGGAGGAAAAGAAAAAATAAATGTAACAAATAAAACAGTAAAATTAACTATTATATTGAATTGTAGAAACAAGATTATATTTCCTTGTTTTCTACACATTAAGTAAAAGAATATTAGGGACAAGCTTGGAAAACCTGGCTAAAGACATCTTGAAATGGTTCTGGTTTAATACAGTGCATTTAATTTATATCCATGTTGTCCTTGTTAACTCCCAAATAAGGCATGTTAAGACAGTGACATACTTTGTTCTTGCATTACTCACTGAAGGCTCTGAATTCACAGATTGTATAGATAAGTTTGACAAAAGCTACTTAAATAATAATTAAACATCCCCCATTCTAATCCCCCATGTAAAATATTCAATTTTCCAAGGTTTCGGCTTGTTATTTTCAGATATTAAATTTGTGGAGTGTATATGTTTTGGTGACACACTCTTTTTAACTTCATTTGCACATTCTCCTTGTGTAAGGTAAAGGTGTTAATTGCATCTCTACTAGCCTTAGTTTCTTTTTTATTTGCTGAGATCGTTATAGGGCTTTAAAGTCCCAAACATCTATCTAAGTGATTTCCAACCTTGGCAACTTCGAGTTGTGCAGACTGCAACTCCAAGAATTCCCTAGACAGCATGGTCATTACTGAGAACTCTAGGAGTTGAAGTCCACTCATCAGCTGAAAAACATTAATCTACCCACTTGGTATGAGGGAAGTCAATCTCCCAGGGATGCTCTGGGACTTTCAACCATCCCACCAAACTGCGCAACTTGTTAATTGAATCAGATTTCAACTACTTGGGATACAATATAAACCTGAGACCTTGGCAAGCAGATGCCACCTCCCCAGCCTGCAAAGTCTGCAAGCTGATGCTGTAGTGCCCTTGAATTTGCAAGGAAGTTTTATAAATATTTATTCTTCTATACCTCTGAACCAATTTGTTTCTTCCCTAAATGGATTATTTATTTCTTGAACTTGCCTGTGCTATATATTGCTAAACCATCAACAGTTCCCTAATCAATGACAAGTTCTAATGGCAACACTCACTTAGATTCTTTGGGGAGATCACTGAAGACTTATTCCATTTCTATAATTCCATTTTTTTAAAAATGCAAGTTTTGAACTTAGATGGGGACAGCATAATGTTTCTATAAGTAGCTTCAGATCCCAGGAAAGACTGCCCAGTCCTCAGAAATGATTTGGGCCTTGGTCTGCTCTCTCCTTCCCACTGGGACTTCAATTTTAGGACTCTGTACTAATTCAAAACAATTTCAGAACTCTGAGATCCCATGCTGTTAGCAGGGGTCAAGAGATGAGATGATCTACCTCAGTGTTGTGGTGTGTTAAAGCTATTTTTCCTTTTATTATGTTGAATCACTAGAGCACTTGTGGGCAGTGAGGTTTCACACTGTTAGGGAACTCTCCCATCACTCCACCTCCAGGCTCACCTCCACCTTTTCCCCCTTACAGTAGCAAATCAGATTCCATGGCATCTTGCCAAGGCATTATTATTTCAGAGCCCTTTAAAATGCAACAAAAGAATAGTGCTATGGTAGCTGTGCCGGTCCTCCCTTCCCATAGCTATCTTTCCATTTTTTAAATTTTTTTTAGAAATTACTGCACAAATGCACAAAACATAAATAAAAGTATGAAGCAGGAGAGAACAGGGGGAGAGAGACACTGATTGAATGCCACATTTTGCATTCTCCAGCTGGTATTCTCAGCATTTTGAGACCTGATGGCAGTGAACATGATCCCAGGTCAGTTTCAATTTGCTTTTGAATAATTGAAAAGTGGAACCAATGTGGTATGGTAGTCCTTGATTTCAGAGAGCAGTTTCTCTTTTGCTATTTTTGATAAATGTATAGAACAGTGTTTCTCAACCTTGGCAACTTTAAGACAGGTGGACTTCAATTCCCAGAATTCCCCAGCCAGCATGCCTTAAAGTTGCCAAGGTTGAGAAACACTGATATAGAAGCTCTAACCAGGCCTTTCTCACAGAGGGATTTTAGCTGCAGCAGCACCTTCAAAGTTCTGACATTTTTTTTCCAAACAAATGTTCCGTAGAGGACCAGCCATCAAGAAACCATTTTTAAATAGTTGGAGATACTCTCTGCTGATCAAGGCACATCCACTTGCTTGGCAAAAAAATATGTTGAAAGCTGCGTTCATAACAGTATTTTCCACTGATTGATTGATTTCACTGGGCTTATATGGCACTTCAATTGCCATTAACTCAAAGTTGCTTACATACCCTATTTTGTAAAACAAGATTTTGAAATATACATTAAACTTGAACTAAACCAACCAACTAACAATTGCATGCCAGAGAAAAATTAATAGACTCGGTTCAGGAAACAAAACACCAAGCAACATGTAGAAATGCTTCATGATACGTGGCTCCCAAAGCCTTCTGGAAAAGTCAGGTTTTAAAGGCCAGTAAGTCTGGGCCATATGGATCTCCAGAGGGGATGCTGTTCCAAAGAAGTAGGATAGCAATTGAAAGGGCTTGTCTCTGTGGTCCCTGAAGGTGACATTCTGGCACGCCAGAATGGAATTATATCTTTATGCTTTTGAAACAATCAACTCCTTCTCTGAGGCCTGCACATTAGACATAACTCTGTTATTCACTCTTTGGAGAGAGATTTGGCAGCCAATAATTTTAAATGTTTGTAAGATAGGTGGGAGCTAATAATAAATGTTCATTTTCTACTAGAGTCACTCTTTCCAACTGCTTTTTACATCATATAAGAACATAAAAACATATCAGCATTGGTATCTTTTTCACAGTAGTTGGACAGGAAAGAATGTTTAGTGGAACAATGTGAGATATTAAGCCCTTCTCCTTCCATTGTAACGTTAGCTCCAAATTACAGCCACAGTACTTGGCAATGGGAGAAACTGGAACCATGAGGAGCTGTATGCAATTTTACCCTTTATCAACATGCTGTGGAGGAATCCACATATTTTCTGGATTCTCTTAGGATCTATTTTAAAATATTGCTTTTGTATGAATTGCTTATCATGTAATTCTATGGGCCTACCCATGTATCTTATGTTATATCTCCATGTATTGTCTCTTTTGGTATCTTTTTTTCTTCTGTGTTACTGTCACTGTCACACTGCATAGTTTCACATCATTCCAGACCTAGTCCCTAAAATCACAGGGAAGCTGAAACAGCAAAAAAAGAAATTGCAACCAAAATGTTGCAGTTCTAAATAATGACCCTTGTTAGAAGTAGTAGCCCAAGCTATATATTACTAGAAGGCAGAGATCCTTAAATTTCTAGTGGCACACAGCATAAGCAATGTTCAGTTTTTAATCCTAGTGATTCATGAGTTATCAGACCTTGAAAGTCACCCTGATTTCTCAGCCAAGCAGTACTTTTAAGTACTGATCCATGACAGAAGACTGCAGACCCCAAATCAGCCTTGCCTAAGCTATGCATATGTAGCCAGCCAGCCAGTGGAAGCACTTCATTTGAATTTTGTTGAGATTAGCATATTGCAGCAATGAAAGAATATGCTGAATCACAGCCTCAAGGCATGCACCTTCCATGCCAAAATCCATACACTACCACCTCACATAGAAACCTCTGCATCTGTTGGTTGGGCCGATACACAAATGTTTAGATGTGAAGGATTCTATGGGGGAAGAAACTACGGTTGCAGAATCACTGCTGAAAAATTTCAGTCCTAGAGACTGATTTGCAGATGTGTTATGGGAAGCATCTGAAATGTCGGAATACCGGTGAATATGGCTGATACAAGACAATGCAAACTACAGTACTAAATACCATGTGAAGTTGCACATAGTGTACCATAACGCTACATAACTAGGAATTTGGATAACTGAAGGAATGTTCCCTGCATTATAGAGGCTCTCCTCCCTGAGTAGATCTTGGGAATGGTTCATCCTTTCCATAGCGCTCTATGTTTAGAATGCTTGCTGTAAGGACTGAAGTTGTCATGGTGGAAATCAATAATTCTCTGAACAGGCAAAACCATTATGTAAACATGGAACAAATATGTCCAAGTCTCAGGGCCGGAAAAAGTTTGGCCAAAAGACGATTAAATCAAAAGGTTAGGAGGAAGGATTTGACACACACACACAGATTGTTTAGTGGTAGTCTTGACTGCTGTCTTCTGCCTAAGCAGCTGTTTGCACATATGTGACTTCTATCTTGTTGACAGGCAACTTCTGTGCTGAGTGCGTGAAGCTTTTGCTGTTAGTCACTCAAAGTGGAGCTGTGTTTCTGGAGAGTTGAGATTTACTGCCATGCTTGATCTGAAATCTGACAGCAAGTTCTGCCTACTCATATTAGTCCATGCTTCAACCCCAAGATTTAACAATGGCTACAAATCTTCTTGCAATGCGGCTAACCACAGATCAACTTGTCAGTGCCTTCCTCCAATACCAGAATCAAGCTGCAACCCAGATGGACCAGTTAATCGAGACAATAAACCAGTTAGGCCAGCAAGTGGAACAGAATCTGCCATAATGGTGGCTCCAATACCTGCTCTAGCCTAACGTTCAGCAGCTATTGCTGCTGCAACACCAGCCATCCTCTGCTGTGTACCTGCCTCCCTGCCTAGATGGAAACCCTAGTGAATTTATTACTTTACTCACAAATTATATGTCCTTCTGAGCAATTTCTGTAGGATCAATATCATGTAGGATTGATAATTGGCCTAATGACAGAGGCAGTCCCCCTTCTGATACAGAACAGCCCAAATTTGGACAATTACACCAATTTTGTGATACTTCTGAGGCCTAACTTAGATGCTATAAGTGGCCACCAGCCACAAAATCTATCACCTCTGACAGGATAAGCACACTCTGTGCAAAAATAGACAGCAGATTTTAGTCATTAGCTCAGGATGAGGGCTGGTATGAAATAGGCTTCACTGACCAGTTTAAAGAGGAACCTGAGGAAATATGGAATGAAATCACTCATTGGCACCCCTGAGATTTTGTCTGCATTAATCCAGGTCTGCTCGGGTATCAATGGAATTCTCAAGGAAATGCAGCAGAGTATTGCTTTTAATATGCTTGAATTGGACTATTGGGGCTCTGTATTTCCTTGGAAGGAGTTCAAATTGATCCACCTTTTCAGTCTATTCTGTTTTGCAGAGTACGAGGAAAGATGTACACTATTTTCTGGGCTTTGCTAATTTTTATCATAAATGTGTCCTACATCCTGTAGAACAAGACACAGAACTGCATTATCTTACCAAAATAGGTTTCCCTTTAAGTGGAATTATAATGCCCACTAAGCCTTTATTCTACTCAAACAGGCATTTACTTCTCAGTCCATCCTCCAGGCCCCAAGTACCTCTTTATTGTACAGGCTGACACTTCCAGTTTTGCCATGGGAGCTGTATAATTTTCTCTATAGTTTGAGGGCAGTTTCATTCCCCCCCAAAAAATATGCATTCCATTTCTGGCCACACTTTCCAGCCAAGAGGAACTATAATATTTTAAACAGGAAACTTTTGGCCATTAAAGAAGCCTTTTAGCACTGGTGCTCTTTCCTTGAAAGAGTAGAATATTCTCTAAAGACTGAATAGACAAGAATTTAGAACACAAATTTCGAATAGACACACAGCATAGTGGGCATTATTCTTTTTCTTATTTTAACTTTCATCTCTCCTATACTCCTAGTTTGAAAAACAAGCAGGCAGATGTTCTATCACATAAACCCAAATGTTTCAGACCCATGAAGAAAACTTTGTCCTTCCTTTATGCCTGCCTTGCCCTATAAGACTTTTGGACCTGGAGAGTCCTCCCTTATCCAATCAAAACGTTTGTGTTTGGGTGGGTGGGGAGAAAAAGAGACAGAGGCTGATCAAATCCACATTCACTAAAAGGATACTCATATGTGAAGGCTTGAATAGATGAGGTCCCTTTTCTACCTACCACTTGCCTTCAGAATGGGGAGACCCTCATCACAACAATTGGCTATACATTCCTATTTTTTTGAGGGAAGAAATCTCACAGCTCTGATATAACAGCCTATAAGCTGGACATTTCAGCGTATTCAAAATATTTCCCTTCCCCATGACTTTTGGTGGCCTCATGTTAAAATAGACGTCATGTGAGTCTATAGGCTTTGATGTCTATTCTAACAAATCACCTATCTTTTTCCCCCTAGTGTTTTCCTCTTGTCCTTGAGATGGAAATAATGAATTTTGGCCTGAAAACTGCTGCATCTACAGCATTCCTATTACTGTGCCTCCAAAGCAATTCTGCATCTCATGCAAGATGTTTGTGGTGGCAACATGGAAGAAATGGGCAGGTCATGTCAAGCCAGGAACATCTTGTGAAGGTGTGAGAATGTTGGCCCCTGAATATTACCAGACTACAAGGAAGCAGACAGGATAGAGGAAGGCAAAGCGGAATCCAATCTGCCTAGAGATCCTCACCTGGCAATGGGTCATATGGCAGATGGGATTGCTTATTGACAGTTGGCCTAGGGGAGGAAAGGCAGGACTGTGGGTGGTGGCTCCAGTGTCTCAGGCCTCTGTGTACAGCTGAATTGAGGGAGATGCCACCACCACATCCCAACATGCAGCTGCAACCTAGAGCAACCAGTCTTTTAAATTTGACAGATAGGAACTAGATGCCGTTCTGTGGTACTTGATCTTTTTTCTAAGATGACTCGTGTCATTTCTCGGTCTAGCCTTCCCTCCACTCTTGAGACAGCTCAAACATTGATTTAACAAGTTTTCTGAAACCATAGTTTACCCAATTATTTCATTTATGATAGAGGGACACAGTTCACAGCATATCTGGGAAAGCTTAGTATCAATTATTGGATGTTTAAGTTCTACCTGTCCTCTGCCCATCACATGCTCTCAGATGAAGAAATGAAGAGAGCAAATACCACCTTAGAACAATATTTTCTATATAAACCACCAGCAAGATAATTGACCTGATTTTTATTACGTATGGTTGAATTATTTATAGTAACTCAGTTCATTGCCTCTACTCAGTTGTTATTCTTTCAGGCTACTTAACAGTTACACCCTGCACCTACTATCACATTTTCCAACTCTATGCTTTCCAGAGGGTTCCTATGTTTTTCAGGAACTGGAAGCCACTCAGCACTTCCTCCAGAATCAACTGGATCTTGCCATACAAGCACTTTGCTGACTGTTATCACCAGGAAGTGCCCCCCTCCATTGATGTGGGAGACCATTTGATTTTCTCCTCTCTATGACCTTCAAAAACACCAGATGCCAAGTTAATGGACTATTCCTATACTTGCACAGATCAATCCTATAACCTTTTGTCTTCAGCTTCTAGCCACGCTGATAATATGTCCAGTTTTTCACCATTCCTTCCTGGTCCTGAGAATCTTGCTGCTTGCTGTGCCATCTTGGTGAAGGGAAAGGGGAAAATGAGGTGCACTGAATCCTAGATTGAAATATTTAATTAATTGGAAGGACTACCCAAATACTATATGATCACAGGAAGGAGCAGATGATGTACACACTGTCCACCAGTTCCCTTTGCAATACCTCCATAAGACCAAATCACTGGATCGGCCAAACATTCTGGCTTGCCAGTAGTTCTAATTCAGAGGAAGAAAGGGACTAGTCTGGGGAGGGGGAGGGAGTCCTTTGAATAAGTAATGTGTGTGAGAGAGAGATAGTGCCCTACCCAAAGCTGAGAGGTAAAATTCTATAGAGGGGCAGGATTGGGTAGTTCTACAAGGAGGAGGGTTAGGAGGCCCTGAAATAGGGAAAACCTCCCCACTTCAGCCAAAGAGGAAATGGTTGTCTGAGGAGGAAGAAGACGAGTTGATATCTCTTCAAGGCTAAGTCTCAGGGGAGACAGGGAAATCACATCCACCTGTCAGAGAAGGGCAGGAGGTCAACTCTTTTCCAGAAGTAGAAATAGCTGGAGATGAAGAGCTGCTAGCATCCATGCTTCTTCCCCTTCCCAGTCCTAAAAGGTAGAGATAACTCAAACTGTAAGTGCAGAGAAGCAGTAAGTAGCTGAGGCTAAGAGCTGGCAAGAGTAGGTACCCAGTAAATTGATTAGGCAGCCCTTTGGGGAGAGATGCCCCACCTGGCAGATTTAACCAAGCTGGCTATCTCTTCTCATTGGTGCTTGGAACTAAACATCTTGTCCTGAACCTTTTGAATCTTTATCAGGTGACTCTGTCGCTGTTGGCCTTGAACCTTTGGGCCATCTATGATGACTTTTTCTCACTTGCCTCTTGGACTTGATGGTTGATATAAGAATAAAGATACAAACTCTAGCCAACTCCCGTTAGAGTGAACAGCTTTCCTTCCCCATCTCTCTGCCTGCTGCTTTCTCAGCTCCTCTCAATTCTAGACTTGTTACTTCCCACCAGAGGGATTTATAGCTAATACAGCTATAAAACAGGATAGCACCATAAATAAATATGAAGTCACCACAGATGAGGACAAAGTGGGGAAAATGGGTTGGTTTTACAGCAGTTTTGGTATATCCTGCAATTCAGTGAATGGTAGCATGGTACAGTTCAATAACAGCCATGTCTAGAAACACCCAAAGATAAAATAATGCAGTTCAAAAACATCAATCTATACCAACAGGTGAGATAAAACAGCAACCTTTACCCATTAAAAACACAGTGCTTTGTAAATCAATAAATAAGGTGAGACAAACTTGGAAAGTATGTATGTATGTATGCATTTTTATTTGACTACATTTATATATTGCCCCAATCCACTAAACAAAAACAAAAATTCTTGTCACCAGGCTAATATTTCTTTTGAAGATATATCATTGGCCATTTTTTCATTAGTGATTTAAAATATTTTACAACATTATTTATCTGTTGTGGTGATATAAATCCTATTTATTATGTTGTTGGCGGCACAGTCAGCCAGATGTTTAGACTGGATTTGGCATTTTTATCCACCTATTGAATCCTCCCCAAGGACCTGGATAGGCAAATGTTGTTGTTTGATGGTGTTAAAGGTTATGGTCACAGGATGTCAGCTGTTCCACGTAAAGCTGCCTTTTGCAATTGACTGACGGTGATTTTGTCAATGCCGATGATGTTCTAGTGGTGCTTTGGATATTTTGGGATTGCACCCAAGGTGCCTATTACTATTGGTACTATCTTTGCTTTCTTTTGCCACAGTTGTTCTACTTCTATTTTCAGGTCTTTTATTGTTGTTGTTGTTGTGTTGTTGTTGTTGTTGTTATCTTTAAAGCACCAAACTTGAATTGGATTTTGAAATGAATTAGCAGCCTTTTTCATCATCATTCTTTGTTGGTAGCAGCAATGTTAGGATGAGCAATCTTTTTGCCCTGTCCCACCACTCCAAAACTGGAGGACTGCAACACGCTCTAAGCTCTACTAGCTAGAGACTAGCAGGCAGAAATGAGGCTGGAAATGCATTTGCATCTTTCCAAGACCATCCTTTTTAAAGATCTTCCCTCCAATTGCTTGCAATGGAAGGGAAGGTATTTGGACTAGACAACCATCTAATCAAAATATCACACCAGTGGGGAGCTTTTGGAAATCCCTTGCAGCCTCTACTTATTTCCTTGAGATCTTCCTAGGTTTTGGTGTCAGATTGAGCCAGTTGCTCTTGGGGAGGTTGGAGAGGAATCTGATATAGGCTTCCCCCTGCAAGGTTGTAGCCCAGCATCCAAGCTCAGAAGGTATTCCAAACAATCTGATGGCCCTTGGAATGCTATTCTAAGGTTATTGTCATTTTTCTTTGCATTTCTTGAAAGGTGTGCATCTGAAGGGTGGAACACAATAAATGCAGTAAATATAACAAATAAAAATATACAGCAGTTAGACTAGCTTTTGTGACCAAATGTGAAATAGCATGATATTCTTCAGTTTTAGGGGAGTGAAATTCTCTACACATGTCATCAATCCTTTGATTTCATTGAAGCATGCAAAGAACTTCATTACTGTATTACTTGTTGGGGGAGGTAATTGTCTTCCCTGTGCTAAAATACTAGTTCTGCTGTGAAACACAGGGTCCCTTCTGGCAAGGGAAAGATTTTTAGATTCCTGCCTTGTAATGTAGGTCCCTAACATTGCTGAGATAAATACCTTTATGCAGTCAGATCTGTTTGGCTCTTTGCACTGCATTAGACAATAGTCCCATAGTGCAATGCATAGCTGCATTCAATTTCCCTAGCAGGGTAGTGCAGACATAACAGCAGCTGTACAGTGCAGTCAGGAGGAAAAGGCACAATGTGTCTTTTACAATGCTTCAAGGCCCCTGTTTGGAAAGGATGGAAGGACATTTCTTGATGTACTCAAGATAAAAATGTATACTGTTCCACTTGTATCACGGCATCCATGTGTTCACAAGCTATTGCCATTCAAAAATATTCTCTCTCTGAACCTACGTATGCTAGTCAATAGGTTGACAGATTATTGGCTGCTGAAGGGAAATACAGTCAAAGTGCAAATTATTTGAGACCATCTTGTGTTGCTGGACAATGGAACTGTTGGGGAATTCAAGGATGTAAAGCAATAAATGTTCACATAGAGAGAACTTGCCCAGTTTAGGCTGACCTATTGCCATTCCTGTGGTGCCCCCAGTGTAGACATGCCAAGAGGATTCTCAGTCGGTGAGCTCCTTCAGGTGGAATTTCAGATAAGAATATTCTGATCATTCATGCAAAATGCTTCAGCCACGCTTTATGATTAGCATCTGGCTTTCTCATCAACTGGAACTGCTCTGCAATTCTTTCTTTGTCCATTGTCTTTCATAGGTACCTTGCAAATCACAGTTCTTGGAGGAACACAGTGGAAAGTTCATTATTTGCATTTGCAAAGGCAGACAGATGAAAATTAGCAATTGCTAGGGTTTGTGGCTGCAAACTTAATTCTGCCCAGTGGTGCATATTCATTATGGTGCAATCTAAAGCCATCACATACTCTTGACAGGCCTCCTACATCATTACATGTGCCAGATGCACAGAATAAAGCTTTGATGAGCAATTGTAAATTTTCAAGCAGTTCTGAACATTTGAATGTTTACTCTTACAGATCTACTGTCTGTAATGGCTTCTTTTCTTTTTAACATAAAGTGTTTGAAACAATAAGAAACTGATAAATTATATCAAATACGGTTATGCTCACAAACTTTCTTACCCAGCCTAACCGTAAATCACTAATTTTAACTGAATTGTTCCTATAGTAATGGAGATGAATCCTTGCAAATTCTTAAACAAGAACAGGGGATGCCATTTCAGATTTCCATGCTATGGGGAGATACTGAAATATTTAATAGTAGAATAAGCATCCAAATTCTTGCTTGAATTTATTCAAAATATAGTTTAGGATGCACTGCTAAGGTCCATGGGAAGACTTCTCAGGGGCCTTAGGATCCTGTAGTTCTCTGTCAGATAGGCAAAATTCAACAGATGGTGAAAGAGATTTACTCCACTGTTTTGCCCAGTAGCAAAACTCCCCAACTCTGCTCCTGTTCTGACACTAGTATTAAAAGGGAGGCATTCATAAGTTAGAGAGATTCTGTGGGCAGAGCAGGAAGAACTTTGAATTCTCCAAATAGAAAGTCCCCTTGTTTCATGGATATATTCTCAGACTGTGGAACTACAGTTATTTCAGAACTATGAACTTCTATAATCCCTGACTAATGGCCATGCTGGCTAGGCTGAGGGAGGCCATTGAGCAACAGCTTCTGAAGATCAAAGTCTCATCACCTCTGTTCTGAGAATAAACAGAGTACCTGTGGTCTACTCCTACCAGGCTCCATGTCCCACCTGACTTTCTAAAAAGTGTTTAATTAAAACAGGGGAGGAAGCTGGCATGAAGCAAGATGAATAACCAGGTATAGAATAATGTTTAATAAATTGAGCAGGAGGGCATCATGCAGCCCACAGGCCATATGAAGTCTCAAACTCTCCAGAGAGCTTGAGGATTGTGCCAATGAAATTTAGTGGAAATTAACAAATAACACCAGCATGATTTCCTAATTACTTTCACTGGGAAACTAAATAAAATAAATGTGTTAAGCTCAAATAGGTTTAACCCATCTATAGAATAGTATTTGAAAACTTAGCCTGCCAAAACAGGAGATTGAGACAGGCAAAAATGCCACCTCTTGCAGACTTCAACCACAGAAGGAAGGAAAGAAGGAAGATCTGGCCCTTGGCCATAAAAAGACTGCCTATTCCTCATTTATAACAATACCTAACTGTAAAGATTCCATAGGTATTTTTGGAGAATAAACCTGATATGTTGACTGCAACCCAGTAACGTGCCAAACTGATCAGAAAAAAAATACAGTGGTAAACTAGGGCGGTAGAATATTCCCAGTGATTTCTGGGAAATGGTCATGTTGTGATAGACACCATAGCAGCCGTTTTATAAGAATGCCAATGAGATGCTCTTAAAATTCCCAGTGTGCCCACAAGCCTGAAAAATTGCCTGTCTCCAGTCTAACCAATTAGAAGAATCACTCCCTAATTCTCTCACTTTTCTCACTTTCTCTTCTGTACGGGATAACAACAATGCTCAGAGAATTGTGTTTCTTGTTTTGTTCTTTTACATGTCAAAGGATACAGCTGCTAAGGAAGGAAATAATTTGTCTCAGTTTTACAAGGCAGAGTCCTTGGTCATTCTTATGGTGGGACACACCGGTTTGCTATTGTCTTGACAAGAGATAGAGGCATGCTAAGGTAAAAGAAAAGAATGGGCATCTTCTTGGGTGAGGAGGGATGGTGAGATCTATTTAGCATTATTACTGTCTTTCTTGTTGTAATTTTGCATTCCATCTGGTTCATTATCAGGTATTGTATTCAGTACCAACTTGCAAGAGAAAGGCTGGAAGGGGGGCACACACCTGCCTACAGTATATGCATGCACACAGTGGCCACCACATCTAGGATCACACAAAACCAACCATTTCAAAATGTATTGAATAAGGAGAAATTAAGCTTTTACGTCTTTTTCCCATCAAAAACATTAGCAGTCCCATAATCCCCCTTTGGTCGGTGATGTGCCAAGGGGTCAAATGCTATAAATGTTAGTATCCAAGAGAAAAGGTTATGAAAATGAATTTATAAATGCATGAGAATGTTGAAAAATGGTAAGGTTGCAGGTATAGATAGTGTAATTGGAGAAATATTAAAATATGGATGTAGTTTGCTTACAGTATGTGTGAGATGTGTTTAATTAGTATGTGAAGTTTACATCTGTGTTTGATTTGATTTATGCTGGATAGGGGTTGTACACAAGTCACTGAGAAACGTATGAAAGCAAGACTATCATTTATTGATTTAGAGAAGGTGAACAATAAAGTGATAAGTTTCAATTATGGTGTGTTTTGTGTGAATATGGAGCTGAAAGTTGGTTGCTGAATGTGATATGATAGAAGTAAACATGCCTGAGTATAACTTGGGTGTTTAGCAAAGGGTTCAGCAGGGAATGGGATAAGATTAGGTCTTCTTAGTTTTTAATATATTTATTTATGGATAAGTGTACGAAGAAGGCTTGCAGTGATGTTAGAGAGGTGTTGATTGGGGACATGAACATGTATGTACTTTTATATGCAGATGGTACCACATTGTTGACTGAGAACTCAAATGATTTGCAGCAAATGTTAAATAGTCTGTATGATGCAATGAGGCATATGGGTCTACAAAATGTATTGAAGACCACAGTATTTGTGTTTCACAGGGGAAATGAAGTGAATGATTGCAAATTATGCATAAGTTGCGCAAAACTAGAGCAAATAGGTGAAATTTGGGTATCTTGATAAAATGGTTACTAATGATTGAAAAATGGATGGAAAAATCTTAAATACAAATATCGGGAGAAAGAACCTGGGTAATATGTAGTCTATGTGCTTTTGTGTGGCAAATCATAAAAGTTCGATGCGGTGCAAATTGGTTACTTAAAGAGTGGGTATTGCATAATAAGAAGAGACAGAGTCAAGAATGAATGGGTGATTAATGAATGTGGATTCAGTACAAAACTAAGTGGCCATACAAAAGAAATATTGAGAGAATGAATTGTAATTAAATGATGAAACAAATATATAAAAGAAGTGGATGAGTTGAGAAGAAAGGAAAGTCAAGAAACTCATGATCCGATAGACATAAAGAAATTGTCAAGAAGAAAGGAATGAGAAGTTTAAAGAGTAAAAAGCAAAGTATGAAGTAGTATATGGACATGATGGAAGCAGGAATAGAAGGTATACTGTAGAGCAGTATAATGAATGGTGTTGGCTTAAACTCAATTTGTTTGTTTGAACAATTTATATAACCACATGTCTCATATCAATGACTCTGGGTAGCATACAAGAAGTTAAAACCAAACAACATTAAAACTGAGCAACCAGTAATCCACATAACCAAAGTCTGAGGTCAGGAAAAATCATTCCCAATTCGCCACAGAAAAGCAGCAATAAAACCAATTGACCCACCGACCCAAGTTTGTTCAACATCCCAGCCCAAATGCCTGAGGGGACGGCTAGTTTTCAGTGCCTTACAAAAAGCTTGGGGTTGTTCTGGGGGAAATAGGAGGCAGGAGCATTATATATGCCACCTTGATTAAAGGCAGGAAGTCATAATCATAATTGGAACATTGCAATGGTATCTTCAGCTATCCCAGATCTTTGAGAAGGATCTAATACTCATGGTAGACTGTATGTAAACAACAATAATAACAACAACAGGGGGTGCATCCAAATCTTTGAGGGGATGCTGTTCCATGTGGCAGGCACTGCAACAGAGTAAGCAGAATTCCCAGGTCCAACAAGGTACCATTTGTTGATAGAAGGGACCTGGAGCACGCCTTTCCTGTAACATCCGATGGGGCAAGCAGAAACAATAGGAGACAGGCAATCCTGCAAATAGCCTGGCCCTATACCATTTAGGACTTTATAGATAATAATCAGCACCTCAAATTGCACCTGGAATTGCCAGTACAGCTTGCAGAGCAGTGGTGTTATATCAGCATATTGTGAAATGGGTTGATCGCTCCTCTCTTACCAATACCAACTGGAACAAGCCCTGAAGAAAGGAGAAGAACCACCATAACACCATGCCTCCCAATCTCCTGAGCCAGTCCAGAAGGATGCCATTGTCAATAGTATTGAAAGCTGCCAAAAGATCAAGGAGGGCCAGGATGGATGCACCACTCCCATCCCATCCCTTCCAAAGGTCATCAACAAGCACAATCAATGCCATTTTAGTACTATGGCCAGGTATGAATTTAGGCTGAAAGGGGTCCAGATAATTTGCTTCCTCCAGGGCCCTCTAGAACTGTAAGTAAACCACCTTCTCAAAAATTTTCCCTTAAAAGGGAAGGTTGGAGACTGGACAAAAACTGTCCAGATCTGTTGGGTCCAGTAATGGCTTCTTGAGGAGTGCGCAGACCATTACCTTTCAAGGCAAGTGGAACCACCTCCTCCCACAAAGAAGCTTTCATCATCACATGGACCCAACCACACGTCACCTCCCAGGAGACTTTAATTAGCCAGGAGCAACATGGTTCTAAAACACAGGTGGCCAAACTCACAGCTCCAAGGATCCTGTCCACTTCATGAGGGCTAACTGTAGTTAGCAATATTTCCTTTTCTTTTTTCTTGTCTTCTGTCATTCAATTTTGCTGTTTTCTATTTCTTACTCTTTCTCTGTGCTTTGTATAATGATGCTTATCCGCAAAATGTATAATATGATAGGTATGTAATTATGTGTGCTTATGGTATTTGCTGCCTGTCAGAAGAAAGAAAAGAGTCATAGAATGAGAAATCTTGAGATTCCTTGAATTGCTGATATCCTAAAAGTGCAAGCAATGTGATTGGAGTCTGTAATGGGCTGCAGAGAAGGTAAAATTTAATATCTTTACATTCAGGACAAAAGTTAGTTTGTTAATGACCTTTCAGTGCCAGACAAGTATAGTCAATCTGTATCTCAGTAGATTGTACCTTTATGTTTGCAGTTTAAAGTACTCTTATCATCGGTTTTACTGCTGGAAGGAGAGTGGCCTTTGTTGTACGGTATACTGCATATCACCAGCTGTAATGGATGTGGGAATGACCTTGGGAGACAGGAGAAAGAGCTGCAGACTAGACAATGGTCAGACAAGTGGCAGCTGAGCCCACAGAAAGAATGGGGTGTGCAAATGTCTCAGAAGAAGCCTCCCTAGTTTCTTGGACCGTAAAGGCGATAGGGGAGAGATGTACTTTCAGACTTGCAAGATTCTGTTAATGTAGCCTTATAACAAAGTTAGAGCTAGTACTTCTGGGTGTGTTTCTTATTTGGATTACCTTGCAAGGCTGACACCAGCCTTGGTTAGTGTCACAACTGTATCTTTTCTCAGAGATACATGCATGCATGTATATGTATGTGTGTATATATACACACACACACACACATACACACACACACACACACACACACTCTGTGTATGTGTATGTGTATATGCATATGTATATGTATATGTGTGCATGATGGGGACGCAGTGGCGCAGCGGCTTAATGACGCTGAAAGTTGCCAGCCAGAAATGGTCAACACTTCAGCGGTTCGAGCCCAGCTCCACGCAGCAGAGTGAGCTCCTGCTTCCTCCCCAGCTCCTGCCAACCCAGCAGTTCGAAAACTTACGTGAGTAGATAAATGGAAACTCTCACCGTGGTGGGAGGAAAAATGCTGGCGGCGCTTGCACGGGAGACGGGACCAGTTGCCGTAACACGGAAGCCGCGCACGCCCGAAAAAGGTGCGAAGCAACGGAACCCCCGCCTCCTGCGCTCGCCAGCTGGGCTCTGCTCTAGGAAGGAGGCCATGGCAAACCACTTCCGAAACACCTTGCCTTGAAAACTGCAGGGACTTGTCCAGGCAGTCGCCGCAGAATCGGTCACGATTGAGTGCAGATTAAATATATATATGTGTGTGAGTGTGTGTATATATATATATATACACACACACACACACATACATACAGAGCAGCTGGATAGCATAGTGGTTAGAACACCGCCTTTGATGCAGGAGACCGGGGTTCAAATCCTGGCTGGCACCTACCTTACCAGTAGGGGTCCTTGGGCAAAGACCCCCTAACACTTCACCTGCCTTCCTCAAATATGAGAGTGACATGAACTAAGAGAGTCATGCCTGCTCGGACGTCGCCCGGATTAACAAGGTCCGCTAGAGAAGCAGAGGCCAAGAAGATAAATGCCCTGTTCTCCAAAGAACCATCCAAAGTGTACTCCCAACTGCAGTGCAACCACAGAGTATCAGCTGAGCCACCAGCAGCGGAAACTGAACAATACTGGAAGAACATATGGGAGAAAGAGAAGACACATAACACCAGTGCAAAGTGGCTGCAGGACCACAGCAATCTCCCAGAACAGGAACCAGTCACCAACACAGTAGCAGACATCCAACAGCGGGTCAAGAACATGAAAAGCTGGACAGCACCTGGCCCAGACATGATCCACACCTACTGACTAAAGAAACTAACAGCAGTGCATGAATGCCTAGCAGCACAGATGAACCAACTGCTAGCAGCAGGCTCCCACCCAGACTGGCTAACAAGAGGAAGGACAGTGCTGATCATGAAAGACCCTCACAAAGGAACAGCACCATCCAACTACCGGCCAATAATCTGCCTCCCCACAACATGGAAAGTTCTATCAGGCATCATAGCTGCCAAGCTACAAGACCATATGGGCCAGTACATGAGCACAGCTCAGAAGGGCATTGGGAACAACACCAGAGGCTCAAAACACCAGTTACTCATAGATAGAGCAGTCACCCGAGATTCAAGGTCTAGGCAGACCAATCTGAGCACAGCCTGGATTGACTACAGGAAAGCCTATGACTCAATGCTGCACATATGGATCTGTGAATACCTGGTGCTATACAAAGTCAACAGGACACTAAGGACCTTCCTCAAGCACTCAATGGGACTGTGGAAGACAACACTGGAAGTGAACTCAAGACAGCTCGCACAAGTGGCCATCAAATGCGGCATATACCAAGGTGATGCACTGTCCCCACTGCTGTTCTGCATAGGCTTAAACCCCCTCAGCCAGATAATCACAAGGTCTGGATATGGGTACAAGTTCAAGAGTGGAATCACCATCAGCCACCTCCTCTACATGGATGACATCAAGCTGTATGCTAAGAGTGAACGAGACATCAACTCACTGATCCACCTGACACGGATCTACAGCGAGGACATTGGGATGTCATTCGGACTGGAGAAGTGTGGCAGGATGATAGTAAAGAGAGGGAAGGTAGTTAAGACCGATGGAGTGGAACTACCAGTGGGCCACATAGCAGACATAGAGACCAGCTATAAATACCTTGGTGTCCCACAGTCACACGGGAACCATGAGGAGGAGGCAAGAAAGACAGCAACATCCAAGTACCACCAAAGGATAAAACAGGTCCTGAAGAGCCAGCTCAATGGGAAGAACAAGTTCCATGCCATCAACATGTATGCCCTGCCAGTCATCAGATACCCTGCCAGTATAGTGAGCTGGCCAAAGGAAGACATGGAGGCTGCCGATGTGAAGAACCGGAAGCTCCTCACAATGTACGGAGGTTTCCACCCCAAGTCCAACACCCAGAGACTGTACACCAGGCACAAAGAGGGCGGGCGGGGTCTGATGAGTGTCAAAGCCACTGTCCTGGATGAAACCCGGAGTATCCAGGAGTACATCAGTAAGATGGCACCCAAAGATGAGCTGCTGAGAGAATGCCTCAGGCAGCAGCAGACATGGGAGGAAGTTCAAGCGGAGGAAATACCATGGCAAGACAAGCCCCTGCACGGGATGTACCATCGACAGATAGCTGAGGTGGCTGACATTGGGAAATCCTATCAGTGGCTGGAAAGGGCCGGACTAAAAGACACCACTGAGGCACTGATCATAGCAGCACAAGAACAGGCACTAAGCACCAGATCCATAGAAGCAGGGGTCTACCACACTAGACAGGACCCAAGGTGCAGATTGTGCAAAGAGGCCTCAGAGACAGTCCAACACATAGTGGCAAGATGCAGGCAGGAACAGCATACACTGAACGGCACAACCAAGTAGCTGGCATTGTGTACAGGAACATCTGCACAGTGTATGGGCTAGGCCCCCGCAAGTCCAGGTGGGAGATTCCACAGAAGGTCATGGAGAATAACAGGGCTAAGATCCTGTGGGACTTCCAGATCCAGATGGACAGGCAGGTACTGGCTAATCAACCAGACATTGTGGTAGTAGACAAAGACCAGAAGACAGTGGTAGTGATAGATGTAGCAGTGCCAAGTGACAGCAACATCAGGAAGAAGGAGCATGAGAAGCTGGAGAAGTACCAGGGCCTGAAGGAGGAAATCAAGAGGATGTGGAAAGTCAAGGCCAAAGTGGTCCCAGTGGTGGTAGGAGCACTCAGGGCCGTGACTCCTAAGCTGGGAGAGTGGCTCCAACAGATCCCAGGAACAACATCAGAGCTCTCTGTGCAGAAGAGTGCAGTGCTAGGAACAGCTAAGATACTGCGCAGAACCCTCAAACTCCCAGGCCTCTGGTAGAGGACCTGAGATTGAGGAAGACACCCATAGGGATGAGAGGGAATTTTTTTTTTTTTTACATACTGTGTATATATATATATATATATATATATATATATGTGTGTGTGTGTGTGTGTGTGTGTGTGTGTGTGTGTGGGTGTGTGTATATATGCCTTTGAGTCAGCATTGACTCCTGGTGAGCGCCCGGACTAGTCCCTGCAGTTTTCTTGACAAGATTTCGGAAGTGGTTTGCCATTGCCCGCTTTCTAGGGCTGAGAGAGAGTGACTGGCCCAAAGTCACCCAGCTGGCTTTGTGCCACTATTTCCTGGTTTCCAGCCTGGTGCCTTAACTGCTACACCAAACAAATTATTGCACTGAACAGCCTTGGAAACTGCAACTATCTGGTCCTGACTGAGGTGCCATGATTGCTAATTGAGCCAGACTGCAAAGCCTGTAGTATATTCACTGTTTGCCACTCTTTTGGGCACCGCCTTCAAAGCTTGAAATGTCTTAAACTTTTCTGAAAAATGAATTGGTTTGTTCTACATAAATTTCCCAATTGCACCTGCTTCGGAAGTGCTTTTGCAGGGTCACTGTCTTGATTTAATCCTTGTGATCTTGTTTTCATTTTTGCATTTATAATGCCTAAGGCCCATGTGTTTTATTGTTGATAATCTCATTTAATCTTCCTTCCTTCCTTCCTTCCTTCCTTCCTTCCTTCCTTCCTTCCTTCCTTCCTTCCTTCCTTCCTTCCTTCCTTCCTTCTTGTAAACTACTCGGGGAGGAGGAGCGAGTGGTGGTGGTGACAACCACTGTGATTTCTGAGATTAGGCAGAAAGAGAGAGAAGACCTTCTCAGTAATGGTTCCCTCACAGTGGAAGTTCCTTCCTAGGCATATCTATCTAAAGACTTATGTTCCATGAAAAATCCAACTTGTCTTCCCTTGCCTTTAGTGACTTAATAACAGAGAGCACTTTATTGCTTTTTAAACTGTATTGATATTGGTTGTTATATTGGAATTTTATGTTGTTGCTATTTTCATCCATATTACTGTAAGCCATATTGGGCCCATTGCTGATAATGGAAGTTACACATTTTATTAAAAAAATAAATAACATGTATGTCTCTCCATTTTATGGTTTTAATGTTTAGGGTCTCTGAGACAAAATCAATCTACAGTCTATCAAGGGGTGCAATTCTGTAGCAAAGGCCTCAATAATTGCGCTGCTGCTTCCTCCACTCCAAGGTGCAAAATTTTACCTTACAAAATTTGGAGGATAGCAGAGCCATATGGGTTACTTCAACTTCCAGAGTTTCAATGCTTTTTTTTTTTTTCTTTTAATGCACATGGATGTGCATGAAGGAGGAAAGAGCTGCTAGCTCAGGAAAGAAGGTAAGCAGTCTGTCCAATGAAAGCCAAAAACTCTGGTCTTAAAAGGTAGTGAGGAAATAGGGCCTCAGGGATTCTGCCATGTCTTAGTGCCCGTCTGCTCTGGACCATGGATGACTGTTTCAGAGATGCAGTAATAGCATTGTGTGGTAGGCTGACAGGCTGGAGTGGGGAAGCTACAGAAGTGAATGACAGAGAGGTTTAAGATGCATCAGAGTCACACTCATCATAGGTAGATAAAGGTCATAATTATGTATGAGCATAATAGAATGTGAAAAATGGAATCAAGGAATTGCACAAAGGAAGAAAAGGACTTTATCAAAGGAGGAGGAACTTCAAGTAGACAGAATAATTTAAGGAACTCTGCAGGAAGAAAGAGAAAAAAAAACAGGTATGTGATATACCTGGACTTACCCTAATTCAGCCATGCCCCCTCTACTTGGGGGAAAGAGCCTGGCGCGACAGAGAGGCCTTGCAACACCCTCCTCAAACTATCACCAGGGTTCTTTGAGAGAAGCAGATAAAATCATTTGTTTTGAAAATGTTTGTAATGGGGGACATGCTTTCTGAGATGTGGTAGATTTGAAAATGAGGACCCAGTCATTCCAATCTGAGAAATGTTGTTCTGTCTTGTCCTGGCTTCAGTGATCTGTTGAGAAAGTAACATTCCACTATTGAAGGTGATAATTGCACCTTGGAAATAAAGATCTTGTACATTTGCCTTGCCTCCCTTCTCTCTTCCTATCTCCCATCTTTTGTAGCATCGTACTACTCACAGTCACCTTCTATGCACCTAGGCGAGAGACTGATTAGCAGCTGTTGGTTCAAGCACTGAATGCATAATTGATGATGCCTCCGTATCTGTTTAAACTTGCATCAGTGTTGTTTATATTCATTTTTAATGGCTTTTTTTCAGTGGAGTTAAGGGTGCATGACTGCATAATACATACCCTGATCTATCTGTATATGAAATCATTCAAATATGTGCAATTGCCATGCTGGCTGGAACTTATCATTAATGTTGATCTTAACCAAAATATATCTAGAAACTAAATTAAAGAAAACGGTTGATTTAAGTCCCATCAGATAGCCAAAACTAGACATTTCAGTGGAGCTAGATTCACTCTCGCTCTCTTTTTCCTAACCAGAAGGAACAATTCATAACAAGGTCAATGAGGGAGACTTCACTAAGTAACATACAATCTTCACTTCCATAGAAACACAATGGCTTGCTTTAATGTTCAAATTATATTTATGTGAGAGTGAACATTCAAAATCTATAGTGTGAAATATCTTTCTGAAAACCCATCAAAAGGTTTCAGTTTCTCCAGATACTTCTATCTTGGCTGCATGTCAAACACAATGCAAATGGATGAGGAATGAATAGAAAAAGTTGGCCTGATGTTGGAGTTGTGACCATGGAAACTTCATATATTTGGAATTTTAAGACAGAGTGTAGAAAAAGACAGCAATCTTGAACAGAGTAAACTCTACTAGGTGCTCTGCAGATTTCAGGTTATACCTTGGAAGGCCTGTACAATTACAGGTACAAAGAAACATGCCATCCTTGATATTCCATCCATATACACATAGTCTAGCTGTTCTTTGTAGTGTTTCCATCTCTAGAAACTCCTTAGAAAGTTGAAAAGAGAAATAAAGAAAAACTAGGCAGTTTTTCTATTAACAAAGCTGGGAAATAATTTTAGGTAGTATATTATTTTTTTAAAAAGATAACCGTAAAAACTGAATAGTGTTTCCTAATAATTGGAGGAAATGTAACACTAAAAATCTTATCTTTGCTCAATAGAAACATTCTTCTTTCTCTGATCTACTTCCTAATCTGTCCGAAATAAAAAAAAAAATTGGGGGCAGCAAGGAATGAATTGCTATGTAGAAGAAGTCTTTGGCTTTCATATTCAAAACAAATTCCTAGGTTCAGATTTTTAACAATCTAAATACATTCCTTTCATATCAAACCCCCCTTACTAAAATTCAGGATTTTAATTTAAACAAACAAAAACAGAGAAACTAGTAGAGTATTTTGGTCAGAATCTCAAGACCAAATTTTAGTCTTTGCACTCCTGGGCCTCCCAAAGGGCTACACAGGGAGCGGCGGTGATCTGGGTCAGCCCCAGATTCCATCCAGGCTGATACTGCACCATTCTTTTTTTAAAGAAACAATGCTAAAGGAATGTATCGGCCAGATATGTACATAGTTACAGATGTTTGTTTTACAAAGTCAAGGAAGAGCCACATTAAGTTTATTTCTAACTCCTTCTTCCCTTCCCAGGCTTGATTCATGTTTTGCTAACTGCCATCACATATCTTCTCCAAGGTCATCTCCATGGTTCCCTGCACCATTTTTTCTGCTAGACTTAGTCTCCCTTCCTGCCTCAAAGAAATCCTGGAATAGTGTTCTACAAATAAACTACAGGCATGTCCCAACCCAACCCCTTTGCTTGGCAGGTGCCCGAGATCCCTAGACAAGTCCTGCAGTGCAGAGTTAGAATGAGTTGGTAGTTCTCTCCTCCCTTCCTGCCACCAAATATCTTGACTCCACTTCTCACCTGGTGGCTCCCCAGGCAATTCCTTTTTTGTAATATAATTTTTATTAAGAATTTTGATTATAATAGTAAAAACTAATACAAACTAAGCTTAGAGAAAGAGAAGAGAATAGAACAAAAGAATAAAAAGTGCAGGAAAAAAGAAAAAGAAGAAAAAGAAAAGAAATATATAAAGAAGTGACTTCCAACCTTCATCACAAGTATAAACAAATTTAGTAACTCTTCACTCCCTTATAAGGTTATAAAGAAGTATCCCTTCATCCCATATACCATCCCATATCTATAAGCAAATTCATAAAACATCAACTTTTCAATCCTGGTATCAGCAAAAAGTCCATAAAGGGTTGCCAGAACTTTGCACAAAAATGTCTAATTTTAACCTTGATCAAATAAACCAATTTTATATTCCTTTCTTTTACTTCTAACAGTCTTAATCTTTAATTTAATCATATATTTTAATTTTTAAAACTTCACCAGTTTCTTTTGTATATACAGTAAAGTGTCCTTTTCCAAATCATTCTCTTGGCCTATCATTTGTAGTTCCACTTTTGATACTTTCTCTGTCTTGTCAAATAAAATTTGTTCCACATCTGTCATTCCTTCATTAATATCTTTTGGACATAATCTATCCACAGAAGCAGACTTCATTACTGACAGTGTTGATATAGTAGTTACTAATTTCTGGCTCCATACTACAAAGATCTTTAATGTTTCCAATGGTATAATGTTTTGTATCATTTTCTAAGTCCCAGTATTAATTGACATCAAGAACAGGCTTTTTCCCCCCCTTCTGCTTAGAATCTTTAGTCCCTTCTAGTGTTCAGTTTCTAAAATCATAAAGTAACTTATCTTTGTTATGGCTTACAGTAGCCAGGATAGCCAAAATAAGTCTTTTTCCCACAAGAAGCTATTTATTTTTTATAAATAATTCCAAAATCTTATAATAAAAGTCAATATTCCAAATTTATCTGGACTCTTAATCCATTTATAACTTTCTTAGATCAAAATCTTATTTAGCTTTTTGCTGTTTCAAATTCTTTAGATTCTTAAGCTTATAATTAATTTTTCTTCTGTTCAGAGTTGAACATAAAACTCACCTGATGACTTTTCAGATCTGTCGTTCCAAAGGTCTCTAATAGCTTTGAGATGATTAATAGGCAATTTCCAAAAGTGATTAGAAAGTGAGGTTTGCAAACTTAAAACGCTCCTTTAAAAGGCTCCACTGCGGTTGTGAGCAAGATTGCTGATCCCTTTGTCTCCCAGCACTCAAACCCATGGAAAACTGCTGTCCTGCAGTCTCCTCACGAGAGGCAGCCATCTGGAGGACATTTGGGTGATCTCCCATCCTCTCCTTATCTGGAGAGGTTCAAAGGGATCAGTCTACTCACCAGTTCCTTGGTCTTTGCTACAGTCGTTGGCTCCATAGGCAATTCCTACCACACAGATGTAGATGAAACTAGAGAGTCCCTCCACCTTTTCTACCAGCCCTGGATTAACCATTAAGCAGGATAAGCATATGCTTAGGGCACCAAGGGAAGGGGGACACCACAGAGTTTTTCGCCCTAGCTATCGTGCTGTGTTCAACTTTAATCTGCATTGTTAAAAAAACAGTGAAAGTTTAAAAGTTTTGTTTGAAGGTGTTGTCCAATATCACATTTGTTTCTGTCACATGGCCTGAGAGTTTCGCTTCCAGTGAAGGGCACCATTTTTGGGCCGCACATGGGGCATCAGTAGGCCTTAATCTGCCCTGCTCCCTGCTGCACAATTTCCAGTTCTGGTGAATCCATTGTACTGGAAAGCACAGCTTCCTCTTCATCCTGGGGCTCACTGTCTACAGGAGTAGATCATGGGGACAGAGCTTAGGTGGGAATTTTGTATACAAGGCATGGAGTGTGTATGTCTGTGTGATTTCCCACAATCTCTCCAGTTACAGTAGCCCTTCCAGTGAATCAGATATCCCAATGGTTTCCCCCTGCATCAGTAGCCCAGAACACATTCTACTTCAGATAGCTTCAGCCTTTCAAGGCCCTGGGGCTGTACCAGTGACTGCTATTTCATTGCCTCCAAATTTAGATATTCGGATGAATTAACGTAACATCTAAGAATGTTGTGTTAATATCCTTCAACCTATTCTTCGCACTGTTTCCCTTGATGGTTTATGTCAACTGTATTATGAACATGGGTGTTTAGCAATGATTCTTTAACTGTACTTAGTTTCCATTAAAATCAATCAGAATAATAAATTATTTATTTATTTTACTGGGATGTCAATACTTTCCTTAAGGTGATGTTATATGTACAGTATGCATAATTATCAAACACTGATTTATTTTCCTGGGTTGTCAATAAATCCTCTAGGGTGCTTTATATGTACAGTATACAGTATATGGTCACCTGTCTGTGTGGGTGGGTACCTATCTGGGTTTGAATAGAGACTGAGATTTAGATATCATTGTGTTGCATATGGTGAAATAAGCTGTAGCTGGTCCTATAATCACAATTTTTGCTCTTTTTATTGTCACAGAATTGTTGTTTTTGCTATAACAGACTATTCAGGTGAGCATTCTATAAAAAACATATATCACATACGGAAGTACACATGCACATGTGCACACATGCCTTTATTTCTCCAACTGTAAATATGCTGAAGATGTGACATTTAAGTTTCACAAAACTTGAGTTTTTGCGTTCATTGCTTACCTACCCATCAGAAACTGCTCTATCCCAGTTTTTCCAAACCTTGTTCCCTTCAGATGTGTCAGAACTGAAGTTTCCAGAATTGTCAGCCAGTGTAGCCAAACCATACTGGCTTACATGTGGAATAGATTGGGAAATGCTGATTTATCTACTTTACCAAATATATAGTAAAGATTGTAACACATTCCAATAGGTGGCAAAAGCCTAAACTGTATTTCTGCAACTGAGAGATTTCATATAATATAATAATTAGAACAAAACAAGCTTGTTTCTAGATTGTTTAAAACTGATCCTTCATGCCAACTGATTGTATTTAATTTATGAGGATAGTTTTTTATAACCATCCCCACTTATTTGCTTAAATTCCTAAAGATGACAGCACCAAGTTTTCTCCTGTTCTACTTCAACCATTTTTTTGCCAAACTGAATAACTTTTAATTCATTATCTTGATGTAGCTGCCATCCTGTCTATTTTTTCAGATTTATTTTTATCTTATTTTTTTCAGATCTCTCTTCCTTTCTCTATCCTTTTATGGTAGTAGGAGCAGTAAAGTCATTAAACTGAAATAGACTGTGCTATGGTAGCCTCCATATGAATAAAATCCATCAGTTGTATCTGCCCTCATCTATCATTTGGGTGGGGTAAGAGATTGTGGAAAAGTGAAAAATAAGGCATCTGGTTTATCAGAGAAGTGGCAACTTAGCCCGAATGTGAGAGACATGAGAAGGAAGTGTTTCCAAGAGACTCCACGTTAATTAACTCACTCTGAGGTTGGGAATTTACTCTTACAGTTTTCAAGATTCTGTTTGTACCCCAGACTGGTATTAAAGATACCTTCCTGAAATCCATGTTGTTCTTGCTTTATTGGTTTGGCCAGCTACATGGGGCTTGACAAGTAATTGTGCAAATCTTCCTTATGTATGATTATGCGCTGATCTCCTCTAATGACAGAATACCTTGGGAATATACTGGACGAAGAACAGCACATTTCTGTTGTTGTCGTATGGCAGGTTTGCAATTTTCATCCCCCTTGACAGGCACAGGGCATTGAGTAGTAAACAAAGGAGGGCTACACGGAAAAAAAGGACTGCATCACTATTGAGAAAGCACAACAACATAAACAATAATTAGACATATCTCAGAGTTTGTAAAACTCTACTGAAGCCAGATAATTACAACGTTAATCATTTTTATATGTTTTATTCTTGGATTTGCTTCAGAGTTCATTACAAAATCAAAAGTGGAAATCAGTTGTATGCATTGTTACATTTAGTTTAAGCCTAGAATCATTTAAGCTTTTATTGTTTTATCAACTTATATCTGATTTTCTCTCTTATCTGTAATATCTGTAATATTATTTTAATTATAATTGCAAAAAAAAAAAATCATTTTCCAGTTACATAAAAGACCACACTCTTAAAGTAGTACATCTATAATGATGTTTGAGGTCAAATGTTAGACAAATTATGCCATATTAGACTCCTAATGCTGTTTTAGCTCAGTGTATTGACTCAATCAGAGTTTGAATCCCATATCTTGATTTTCAGCATTTGAAAAACGATGTGAAACTCTGTTAATTATGAAAAGTCACATAATCAGTACAATGCCATTCATGTCTATTCAGAAGCCAGGCCCATCAGATTCAATGGGTTTGACTTCTGGGTAAATTGGTGTAAGACTGCAGCCAATAAAAAGCAATATATAGGCCATTCTGTTTCATAGCAAGCTAAGACAAATTTATTTGTTTGGTTTTGGCTTAGCATGTTGCATAAACCCAGGCAACTGGGATTTATTATAGTTAAATAAACCATGCCTTAGTGCAATATGTAAATGAGTCAGTGAGTTGGATGCTGACAAAATTCGGTGCTACGGGGACTTGGAAAGAGAATTTTACACAACCAATTGTTTCCTTCCCCCTCCCCCGCCCTTTGTCTGACCGTTCCTCTCTGGTCATCACAATTTTTCAGCTTCCACAATAAGTCTTAGTTTTGCAGTACCATTTTTTGGAATGGATCCAGAGTTGCCTCTGTGTCTATGTCAGCGGGTATTCCATACACAGAACTTCCAGCTAAGCAAGAGATGTTCTTTTGTCCTCTCCTCTGCTGGAAATCTTCTAGTGCTGGCTTTATACAGGAACATCGATGTTAAGCAAAATTGCTCATTATTTTTGGAGGCAATTAATATCTCTGTTCTTGAAAAACATTATAGTGCTTCATTGAGACAACAGTTCAACAGGGAAAGAGGGCAGCCCTGAATGTGTGTGTCTTGAACTGATATGCAATGGCATTTGGATGATACAAAATTAAAACAAATTTGTAATTCTGACTTTGTGAAGTTGTAATTGAGTTTGAAAATGAGAAAATAAAGCAAAAGACATTTGAAAGAGAGAGAATGTATTCATTACAGCAGAACACCATAGAAAGACTTTCTGATGTCTCAAATTTCAAAAATACAATAGAATTTCAAAATGGTATTCTATCTTCAATTTTGGAAATTCTATCATTTCTTAAAAATGGAGAGATGCATATGTTTGAGATAAATGTTCGGCAGCACATAGAACTAAAACAATGCAAAGAATATTAACAAGCCACTACACAGGATTCAAAATCAGGCATCCATGTTATTTTGAAAGTCACATTGAAAATGTATGTTTTCAAATATTTTGGAGGGAAAGAAAAGTTTTTTTTTTAAGACTAAGGGATGTATATTTCTTAAGTATACTTCTTAAAAGAAAAATCAAATCTAAGAGAATAGTTCCAGGTCTTGGGTTGAAGTCACTCATTGTATTGCGGTTGGTGAGGGGGAGGGGGACCCAAGAAGCAGGAATGACTAAGATGAAATAATACAGATAGTACAGAAATTGTGACTCTGTGTTAATTCAATAGTCCCAAAGGACACGCCATGTCCTAGATTCTTGCAAGTTCAGTTTTGTAATGGAAATGGATAGGACAAGGGTCCTCTCTGAACATTCTCTGTCCTGCTGCATGTATAGGAAAACAGAGTCCATTTGGCAGGCCCTTAAGAAGATGCAGTTTTGGATATTCTTAGTAAATGAAAAATAAAGGTAGCTGGCTGAATCCCATGCTCTGTTGTGCCCATCTTTGTACAAATGAAGGTAAAATTAAGCTCGGAGTTAACAGTTGGTAGTGGGGTGATAGAGACATTAATAGGAAGCAATCTCACTAGTTTGCCTTGTGGCGAATTTGTATTTTGCGACTCGCCATACATACTGCAGCAACCATTTTGTGAATGGACAGGTCCACTCCCCATGGGGAGCTATTTTCTGCTGTCCAAAGGTAAACGACATCCTCCCACTTGGGGACTCCTGCTGGCTAATGCTGAAGCAGCAATTCTTTTCTCACACAGTGCATTAATTGCTGGCAGCTATCAGTTGATCTCAGAACTACCCCCAGGGTTCGACCTAGAAAGTACACAGATGGGAGACTAGGCTGAAATCCCAGGGAAGTTGAAAATACATTGTAGAAGAAAATAATGGCAAACCAATTCACTGCTGTCACCAAGAAAGCAACACGAACCAATTCAAAGGAGACTACTTTTTCTCTAAAGTTTTACCTAAAACTGGAATTCTAAAGGCAACTATCCTCAGTTGACTTCTACTGTCATATTTTTTTCCTTTTCCTTTTTCTTTTCCCTGCCATATTGCTCTTGTTCCTTTAAAACTGCTTGACAGGCAAACATTCAGTAAGTGAAACGTTTCACAGGATGGGAAAAATGATAGGGAAAAATATCACCCGCTGACTTTATGATTGTCAGACAGCTTTTAAAGGCACAGTCTATCAGCAGAAGTGTCTATCAAGGGGGAAAGTGGCAAACTTCAACTGTCTGCCAAAGTTGTGTGCCTGTCCTGCTTGGGCCCTGCATTTCACAACTTCACTGGCATATGCTCAATTCTGGCGTGCTGAATATTTTAGTATGTGAAATGTGAAAGGATTACTTCAAAATGAGCATTATGATTTGACATCTATACCTGAAAATTTGCCTTCTGGGCTATAGCAAGATCATTATTTTGATTTTCAAACATTCTTTGGCAGGACATATACAAAGCTTTCCAACAGGTTATTATTGTGACTTGAGCTCTTCTTTTTTTCATTTAAAAAACAAATATAATTTATTCCGACAGGGTACTACTTGCAGCACTTTAACGTAGCTGTGGTTATGAAAAGCTGTAGATAGGTGCTAGATCCATGTCCCAAGTACTCTGAAGCACCTGTCTGGATTCAAATCCAAAGACCTGCGCAGCTCTAAAATGTATTTCCTTCTCTGGTTAGGGATATGGGAAGTTTTTCCAGTACAGTAGCCACCTTTAAAGACTGACAAAAGCTTGAATGTGATATAATAAATTGAAAGTTGGGGATGAGGATATCATGAGTTGTCCTCACATCAGCCCTGTGAGGTGGGCCTGGCTGAGTAATAGCACCAGGACCATTGTTATGCAGCATATTCCATCTTTGCTCTAGTATATTATCTTGTTTGTGGACAAATAATAGCTGTAATAATGGTCAAGCTTCAGAATATGAAGTGTCAGATTAAGGATAAAGCAAAGAAAACACAGTATTCAGTTAACCTTTTTGTTCCAGTAGTTGAAGCGGGTGGGGAAAAAAACTGCTGAACCAGGAAGAATCATAGCTGGATTGTATCTGTATGGAATGCTCTAAATATGAAGAGAGAATTTTACAGAAACACTGCTGATTGCTTGAAATACCACATTACATTTGGTTGAATGGCTTTGAAAATCACTGCATGCAAAACAAAGAATATGCATGGATGGATGCTCTGGGAGCGTGTGGCGCATTCATCTCCGGCTATTATCATTCAGCTAAGCTCATTTCATAGCATTCCATGTGTAATTTCATATATTGTGTAGCTGTCCTTAAGCTACTCCATTCTACAGCCCAAAGTCTCTGATCTTCCAAAGCTACAAAATCAAAAGGCCTCTTATATGGAGGAACGGAGACAAACAATATATTTTCAAATTCAAAGACAGGTCAAGCAAATGCATAAAAAAGTGAAGACTAAGACGTCTTTGTATCTTCCTCCTAAATGATGCCTTTCAATGGCCATGTTGCTGAGAATTCTAGATGTTGCAGTCATGGGTGTCCGGCTGTGGCAAGGTGCAAAATGATGAAATGTGTGCTGCAACACCACTGCGCTCCTTTTGTACCTGTGTCATGACATTGCTGATTGGATGAAATCTCAGCTGGCCACAGACACCTCTGGTTGTAGTGCAACATACTCAGCTATACTGGGAGTGGAGGGGATGGGAAGGTTAGTCCAACACATCCAATGGGTCCCAGTGTCTGAGAGACAAAATAGAGACACAATGTTATGCGGTAGATTTCTAGATGAGGTGTTGAGTCTGGAGAAAAAGACGGAAGCTTTGTATTCCTGCAGCAAAAGAAGCAATGAAACTCAGCATATGGCACCTTTTCAGATGAGAAATGTTCTTAAAAGACTAAGGGCTAAGTTATGATATACACAGATGTTGATGCCTCTCCTGCAAAAAACAAAAAAGCCATTGCATATTCATTTGGATTTCCCCAAACTTAAATCTCTCATCTGATCAGATTTCAGGCCAGTAATGAATGAGGCCAGCTGCTACTAACTTAAAAAATGTACCCTGAAAAGTGGATCCTCTTGGTGTTTCCATTGAGCCCCATTTGCACTCCCCAGTCCCTCTACACAGTTTTACAACTAGCTGTGCAATAATCTTCAGTGCTGTAAACTTCATAATGCAGAGAATAAATTAGGGATGATCTTGAGCCAGTTTGTGCTCTTCCTCCAACTAACCAATTGGGGAGTGCAAAAAATGTCAGTCAATGTGTTGCCAAAAGCTCCTGGAATAACAACAATCTGCTTATCCATGACGGACGGACGGACGGATGGACGGAAGGAAGGAAGGAAGGAAGGAAAGTCTGAGTGCTTGCAGTAAAGGGAAATAGGTAAAGCCCTCAAGCCACCTTTCTGCTTTAAAAAACAGACTCATATGACATTGGATGCCTGAAGGCAGTGTAAAGAACAAATGCCCACTAATAAAAAATCAGATTGCCCATAAGTTCTTCAAGGTCATGACTACAAATGTAAAGACTTGCGGGGCGGGGTCAATTTCAGATACATCACAGCTGAGTTAGTAATTAATCAGCTATTGAACACAGAAAAGTGTGGGAAGACCCAGTTTTGGCCCTGATTTGGAGATAAGGAAAGCCCCTGCCTGGAAGTGTTTTATGGACATATCCAAACAGCCAGGAAGATATTTACTGCTCAGCTGGTAAAATCATTCCAGTTTTAAACATCTAGCAGCCTCCATGGAGACATTCTTTTCATGCAGCTTTTTGGGAATATGATATGAGGGCAATGCCCTCTGCATTCAGTTCATAAACACTCCCACCCCAACCATTATTTTAACTTAGAAAATATGTGCCTGAAATGAACAGATATATTTCATGTATCATGGGATGGAAGATGCTTTCCCCATCCCAGGGAGAAGATCCTCTTCCTTGCCCTCACAATGTGGTGGTCAAAGGGGAGACAACCATTGCCTATTCCCTACCTAACATTCTAAACCTTGCTTTAAATCATGGGAAGAGAAAGCATAAAAGTAATGTTACCATGGACAGCTCCCTCGGAGCCTTCCCTGCCCCACTAGATTTGGCTGGGTTTTTGTTTTCATTTCAGATTATTTTAATTTTTAAAAATAAATGGAAGGCTGACATGAAAAGAGTCTGCCTGTAGCAAAGAATCTGCCTGTAGAATCATCTTTATTTCTGAAATGACTTTGGATACCACTGACATTTTTAGAAAATGAAAATGGTGAGTGACTGCAGGTTAAAGCTTTGTTTGTTACCCATCTGTTCAGAAAAAAAAAGAAGGACTAGAAGGAAAGTTGGGAAGCCTTGTGGCAAATGGATATTTTCTGATGTGAAATGTGAACTGGCAACCATCCCATGGAAGCCATTTTATGAAAGCATCCATGGCATGCCTTCAAAATTCCACATTTTAATTGGCCCAAAGAAGTGGATCTATCCCAGCCTTTAAAGTTTCTCTCTTAAAACACTGGGATTAGATTGGCCAATTAACGTTCTCTGAAGCTGCCACTGTTTCCCAAACCCGACCTCCAGTTAATTTATGCTCATTTAGGATTAGCATGCTCTGGTATGTTCCAGACATGTCCCATTTGTAGTCTCTGAATGCTCTGCCTGGCCAGGAATCCAGAAAGAGGTCAAATTCCAGGGTTGCTCAAGCAGGCGTGTCTTAGCCCCACATCTCCTAATCTTTTCCCTTCCTCAGTGTTTGATCAGTAGCATTCTGCTTTCCACTTCCTCCTCCATATCCCCAACCCTTTGGTTGTCCACCTTCCTATTCCCCTGCCCTCTCTTCTCATCAGCAGCCCCAGCTCACACCTCAACACCAGGTCCACTTCCTGCCCCCAACTAGGATTCAGCCTTCCCTAGCCCAGGTTCCAGCCTTCCTTTTGTTGTTGTTGCTACTACTACTACTATTGTTACTATTGTAGGAGACAAGCAACAAAGGAGATATGATTCACAGGAAACACAGCGGAGAGTATGACAGTGTGCATATGTGTTTAGGACTATGCTCGAATGGTTCACGTGTATGAATGCATTGGGCTTTGACTTGGAATTTGTTCCCTCTCTGTGAGTGAATTTGGGATAGTCATTCTGTCAGCCCAATGTACTGTTAGGAGGCTAAAATTATGACAATTGCCCCTCCCCCCATAGATTGCCTTGAGCTTTTACTGGAAAGGTAGGATATAAATGCAATAAATGCATTTTGTTTACTACACAACTACCTATATAGAGTACCTTCTGTTTAAGAAGTTCACATACAATCACCCAAACCTATCTGATTGTCAAGAAGAAAGAAGTACAGCAACAACTGAGTGCTCAATCTTGACCTTTTTTCTTTTTAAGTAGATAGCAGGCAATATCCCACCGGGTCCGGCAGAGAAGGCATGTTGCGGATCCCATCAGTGAGACAATGTTAACTGGCGGTTCCTAGGAGAAAAGCCTTCTCTGCCATTGCTCCTGCCCTATGGAATATTCTCCCCACAGAGGTGAGGTGGGCCCATACCCTCCCAAATTTTGGAGGGAATTGAAGGTTTGTCTCTGCCAACTTGCATGGGGCAATCGACCCTGGGGATGGCTGGCGCTCCCTGAGTTTATTAACACCTAATTAACATCAGCCTTTTGGAAGTATCATATAGTAAGTTTGTTTTTTAGCATATTTTAATTAATTATTTTTTATCTATTTTAATTAATGTTTATTCTGTTTTTACTGTAAACTCACTCCACAATGAGATGGGTGGTGACAAATTTGAAATATAAATAAATAAAATAAATATCTAGGCTTGGGTTTTGAGCCTCTTAGAATACTCAGCCTTTAGGGCAGTAGTATCCTTACAGAACAGGCTCCCTTCCCTGCCTCTCCACAGCTATTTCAGTTCAGTTCAGAACCTTTTGGCACCTGCAACACTTTGAATCTGATTTACAGTAAATCAAGCATGACATTTATTTAGGAAAGTAATAGGGTAGTCTGGAATGGGGCAAGATTACAAAACATTACAAAATGCAGTTTCAGCCCTAATGCTTTAGACTTCTGTCCTTCAAGATAAGTTTGGTTATCAAATGTGCTGTCATGAGAAATGCTGTTATGCTGAACCAAGTGAAAAGATGGCTTTTCTCCCTAGGCTTGATGTGGCCTGATCATTGATGGAGAGTGTTCAATTTGGCAGCTCTCAGGGTAAAGCCAACTTGCAATGTACTTGAGTCATGTTCATCTTGCAGGGCAATAGGTTGGAGCAGAAACTGGTCTACTCAGTCAAGTGGCCACATATATGTGCTACTGTGGCATTAAAATGACATTTTAAGTAATAAGAACATATTTTATTTTTTATAAAAGAAGTTGCTGTGAAGTTGTGTATTCTGTAATACCTGCTTATCTAGCATATTTTTAAACTGCAGAGAGTCATAGCTCTCATTCACTTTCCTCCAAGGCAAACTTTTGTTGCCATAAACCTTCCACAATTCAGTAAATGGTGCATGAGAAAGGGGAGGAGGGAAGGAGAAGAAGAGTCATAAAACTCTTCCCACTGGTGCAAGTAGGACAATCTCCAATGTACAAGACTAAATATGGTAGCCTTCCCCAACCTAAATGTCCTCTCCTACTATCATGGCCATTGCTGAGAACTCTATGATTTAAAGTCCATACATTTGGAGGGTTCCCACACAGGATGAAGCTGGAATATGAGAAACTGTTTTGGCTGGACACTGTGACTTCTTTGCTCCCGATTACTGAGAATATCCTAACTGCCACTTTGATGGTAAAAACAGGATGATTCATCCAATTCTCACTTCAGTTCCTATAAAGGGGCCAATTTATTTTTGGTAGACAATTGCTTACACCCAGAATCTCCCTGATGTCATGCAACAATTTTGCACTGAAAGAAAGGAGTTCCCCCATGTACCTTACTGAACATCCCCAAAATGCAATTCTTGGGGATAGAAAGCACAGCCCAACTCAAAAACTTAAATCACATCTTTATTATGGTAACCATAAATCCAAATCAAAACATTAGAAATAGCCATTGTGATTGTAACTGCAAATCTTAGAAGTAGTAGTTGTAGTAGTCAAGATCTTTTGTAATCATGCCAAGAAGCTGTCAAATCATAGGGTCATAGGGGTACAAAAACTTTGTTTTCATGGGGAATCAAATGTGTGAGCAGGCCTGTTCTATATCAGCCTTTCCAAAGCTGACATACTTCAGTCATAGAGATTACACATCTAGAGGACAAGAGGTTCCAAAAGGATGTTGACTTGCAGTTTCAATTTGGAACTAGCATATAGACCGACCTTAATTTTTGCTAATGATCAGAAAGGATTATTCTCAGGAGTACCTAAATCTATTAGGCTTTTAGAAAAAAAAAGACTTTCTTTGCTAGAAGTGTTTGGGAATTTTCAAAAGCAAATTCCTTATTTTCACTCTCTCTCTCTCTTTCTTTCTCTTTATGGAATCATTGTCCAAAATCCCTTAGGACTGAAATTTTGTTTTCTAAAATTCATCAAACTTTAATACATTTACTTTTGAGAATAGTTTCTTCCCTTGTCATTTTCTGCACTTTTTACCTTTCCCTTGTGGTGTTTGTACCCAACAGGTTTTCGATTGTAATGTAAACAACTATTCGCTAGTGAATATATTACATACATGCAGACAAATGGACATGCAACATTCTTTAGTGTTGTGAGGCAATTAATAGGGAAGGAGAATCCCTCTTGAAAATAACAAATAAATAAACAAGAAATAAAATTATTTCATATAGAGTAGTTGTTCACTAGAGTTAGTATTCATTAACAGAGGATATGCTGTGTCCCTGGAATCACGAGAGGCCTGGAGAGGACTTCAGTGGGAAGTCTCATTATCTTTTTCTGAATCTTCTTGGCTAAACATTATCTGCACAGCTTCCTGCATTTAGCCATGCTGGAATCTAAGGCTTCATATCAAGTCCTAAAAGATTAGAATCAGCATCAACCTCTGCTACAGGTTCAATTTGGCCCTACCAGCTTTCTTAAAGCCCCAGTAGTCAATAGGAAATTGCATGAGCAACATCTTTTCTACCAAAAGTAGTCCAAGCCAGTAAGTGTACATTGTGCGCTCCAAGGTCCTGATGATTAGTTGTCTTCCCAAGGCCCAAACCTAGCTTGCTACACCAATATTACATGAGGAACTCAAGCCATTGACTGATATTAAAAGAACCTTTATTCCAAATAATCCACACTTGCTAAGCAAAGCTTGTTTTGCTTGCTGGAGAGAGTTCATAATAGTTCATAATAGTTCCATACTGAATTATTGTGAGGTCTTTTCTCAATGTTACATAAAGGTCTTTGGACTCGGGAGTGCAAGAATCCTCAGATATAGCTTATGCTCTTTTGCATCCCCAAAAATAATAAATTCTGCTGCAGTGGAGCTGCTACCAAAATCATAGCCAAAGAATAAAAAGTGAATTCTGCAAAACTGCCTCTTTATCTGTTGCCAGTGTTTGTATAAGTTGGTGGTGGTAACATAAAGCATAATATCCCACTTTGCACATACCGACCCTGTTCCTTTTTTTTTCAAGATCAGCCAAGGTCAACTAAGTGCTGCCACCTGCTGTGACAGGAGAGACTATAAAATACTATAAATCACTAGTTACAAACATACCTAAGGTCTATAAAGACTTATTTCCTATTACCAGTCCTGAATTTCCCCCACATTTAGCTTTGGTGGATGTCCCTGGATACCAATACTTTTTGCAGTCTTCTCTTTTTTTTCCTCTCTAAACCCACCTGGAAGATGTTAAAATTCTAAGAGGTTTCTTTTATTTGGCTCACTAGACAAGTGGAAGGAAATAATTGCTTATTCTCAGGAGAATGTTAGTCCAGATGAAAGAAACTGCAGCAGCACCAGAGTGTGCAGCATCTGAAATCAACCACATTTTGACTGATGTGAAAGGTTTTTCGTAAAAATCCTGTTGGATCCAGCCAGTATCAGTAGAAGATAGGCAATTGGACCCAGCAAATGTCTGAAGTTAGGCACATTCCCTAGGGCCTCAAGATTTATAATCTGCCAGTGGCATCGTCAGCCAGATTTCAGTGCAAGCATAAAGCAGCAGAGCACTGAAAGCTGTAATAGATGTTCAATCCACATACAGCCAGGAGCAGTGAGATAAAGCATCTTGTAAGAACAATTTAAAAACCTGAGTGCTACCTTACTAATTACTCAGATGTAACAAAATTGGGGCCAGGCAAGCTAGTCTCCCAAACATTAGGTCGAGTACACAAAAGTACTTGTCCTGGATCACAGTTCAACTCATAATAAATAGCAGGGTGGCATTCTAAAAGGGCTTCTGAAGGAAAGTTCAAAGCTGTGCCAATTCGTATCAAAGCAAGTAAGCAGACACTTTTATACCAATCCCATGCAATTTAGTCACAGTGTAGTACACAAGTGGACAAGATGAAGAACTCCAGATCTTGCTGAATCCAGCAAGCCTTCCAGTAGCCTGTATCACTTTGGCCAGTGCTGAGGATGCTTAAAAATATAGTTGAACAATAGCGATAACCAATACCATACCCACAGAGAAATATAAGACTCTCTATTCTTAAGTGTTGTAATATGTTCTCAGTTTGTGTTGCAGTCTAACATATCTCAAGGCACCAGGTTGAGGAAAGTTTACCTAGATGCACTCTCTGAAGTTCCTGCCCTCAAAAATTGGAACGTGGCAGAAAGTCCTGAGTATTCTCTGTGTGTGAAAGGTGGAAGAGGTGGTTTTAAAATTGTGTCATTTATTTCAAATGAGTTCTCTTTCTCTTGTTTACAGGTTTAAAAAGCTGCAGAATTCAGTATGGCTAAAGTTCTCATATTAGATCACCGAACACCAGGCTACCAAAAAAACGTTGCCATTGTGGGATGAAGTAAAGGGAGGGTGGACTAGAATAGTAAGGTTTCTATATAGCTGGCTTGTCACGTTTCTCACTTGTAATTCTGAAATAACAGCATAAAGCTCAGAAATGAGGAAATTACTCCAGAATTACATCTATTTAACTGAGATAAAAACAGGGTGAGCTCCTGTTTCCCCCCCAACCCCCAGCTCCTGTCAACCCAACAGTTCGAAAACTGACGTGAGTAGATAAATGGGTACTCTCACTCCGGTGGGAGGAAAAATGCTGGCAGCGCCTTGCACAGAGAGACGGGACCAGTTGCCGGTAAGCGCGAAAAGGGCACGAAGCAACGGAAATCCCGCCTCCTGCGCTCGCCAGCTGGGCTCTGCTCTAGGAAGGAGGCTCTGGCAAACCACTTCCAAAAAACAATTGCCTTGAAAACTGCAAGGATTTGTCCAGGCAGTCACTGCAGGGTCAGTAATGACTGAGCGCAGACAAAAAAAAAAAAAACTGAGATAAAATCTGCTGTACCTGTAAACAGTCTTTTAAATATCTATCTATCTATCTATCTATCTATCTATCTATCTATCTATCTATCTATCTATCCTCCTTCCTTCCTTCCTTCCTTCCTTCCTTCCTTCCTTCCTTCCTTCCTTCCTTCCTTCCTTCCTTCCTTGGATTAAAAGGTGGTTTGGAAGAGGAATTATAGTTTGTAATATGTACCATTCTCTCATTTTTGCTCAGATGCAAATTTCAGGTTTTTGTATTGTTCCCTCCTAAATATACCTTCTTTGCCAAGAAGTCAAAAGATGCAGGAAATTATACCAAGTTAAGGACAAACTCCAAAATCTACAGGCTGAGTAATATCCATTTTGACTGACTAAACATTACAAGCCAGTAAGCATGGTTGTTGTTTTTTAAGTTCTCCAAAACTCCTCATTAGGATATTTCTCTCAAATTACTTCTTTAAAAAACTGGTTTGGTTCCACACACCCATCCCCAATTGCTTTTTCCAACTTCAGAAATCCAGAAGATTAAGAGAGAGAGGGAGGGAGAGAGAGAGAGAGGAGAGAGAGAGAGAGAGAGAGAGACTGCTCTAGTAGTGTTACTATGATTGGGCAACTTTCCTTTGCTAAGGAAATTGCTTGCTAATGGCTCAGAATGACTGTCTAATGTTTCCTTAATTAGAATGAATGGGAGATATAAACCCACTTCAGTGGTGCTTGAAGTTCTAGGGAGACCAAAACTGTGCACATTTTCTTCCCCTTTGCTACGTCCCCCATCATTCATGCATGGAGGCTGGAGGTCTAGCTCCATGTGAGAAGCCTAGATCTACACTAGTAGGCTCCTCAAAGGCAGAGATCATGTGGAAATTTGACTTAGGTAGAAAGGATTCTGGATTCAGTCTTTCAACCCTGATTTGTGGATGGCAAGGAATATGCAGGAATGAGGCATTAGTTAGTAAGGCTGTTTTACTTAATTATGGAAGAACATTTAATAGTGAGATGGGTAGCTATATAAATATGATGAGTAAATAAATAGGCACTGTACAGAGATAATCTCTAAAATAAATGGAATGCAATGCCACTAGGATTCAGGCAATATGCTGTTCCTCTAGACAACATTAGACTACATCTCTGTGCTGAAAAGAATAGAAGTAGGTGGGGACAAAATACAAAAGTACCTCAAAGTTCAAGGTGCTTCCCTCTGGTGATCTGAGGTTAGTTAGATGAACTGCTACATGAACTGAGTGCATGCTTCTTTATTTCATCTATTTGCAAATGAAATACCTCAGTAATAATATAGATGTTTTTGCTTTAGGTGGATACTAGGTTGAGCCCCTGGAACTTCCAGGTAGTGATAGGAAAGCTGCTGCTAGTCAATATTAATAAGATATGCAGAACTTGTAGCCCTCCACATATTTTGGAGCTGCAGATTCCATCTCTCATAACAGTGGCCATAGTGGTTTGGGCTGATGGGAGTCAAAGGCCAACTAGATCTTCATCCCTGATCTAGATAATGCTGATTTAGATGGGCCAATGTTTGACTGATACAGCAGTTTCCCGGATTCTGGTAAACATTTACAAACAGATTGTAATTCACCCTTGCTTTCCTCTTCTAAAGGAAAACCAATAAAGTAATGTTGCCCCAGGAATTTCTCGTGGCTCAGGGAAGCAGCAAGCACAGAACAAATAGATACTAAGGAAAATGTGCCCATGTTTTGTTTGTTTCCTTATTTAGTTATCCCTGGTAAGTACTGACATGTCAGTGATACTACAAGGACAACAGACCTTGTTTTCCAAGTTCTGCGTCCTCTGCAGTTGCTTCATTGAATTGTGACACAATTATAGAGCTGGACCAAAAGAGCAGCAGGAAGGGTCTGGTTTAAGCAACTATTCTGTGTGTGTATGTGTTTAATATAGTATACTTATATAACCATTCCATCCTGGAAAACTTTGTGTTACCATATTTTTGCATAAGTCAGTTATTTATATATGTACCATGTAACTTTGCACGGAGTGCGTAATGCAAAATATTATACCCTTTAAATGTGCCTTATGAAAACATTTGCATAAAGTTGAGTTTAAGTAAATCAGGCTTTATATAACCCAGGGAGCATCTGTATCTCCTCGATTTTCTGTTGCCAATATTCATTCTGGGCTATAGAGATACGAACATTGAATGGCTTTGGAAGGGGAAATCTGAATCAAGAGCAGTTATTATACCATGCCATGTCATGCATCAAGGCAATTAATGTGCAGCAGAACTGAGCTCCCAATGCATTTAACGGACTTCTCTACATGTGTAAGTGACTGACATCATAATCAAGTTTTTAGAAAAATACTATGACAGCCCTGAGATGCGTTGGAACTACAATTCCCAGCATACCATGAGAGTTGCCGCTGCAGACCAGAGGCATCGGTTTGAGAAGGCTATACAAGGCAATTTGATGGATAAGAACCCAAGTCACTCCATATGGTGAAAATATTAGCCTCATACTCATGGCATCCTTGAAAGTATCCATGAAAGAATCCATGCAAATATCTACATTTCCTAGGACTATACCTTATTCAATGCCTCTCTAGATAAGCAGAACCCAGTGGGTTAAGAACTTGGCAAATTTTCCTTGGCTTGCAAGTAAAACAGGCTGAATATATTGAAAACAACAAAATAAAAAAACAGAGAAGTTCAGAGCAGACTTAACCTCAAAATACAGTAAAGGAATCATATGTGGGTAAGAAACCCATTATAATCTTCCTTATTCCACTCAGTTTTTAGACAATATACATGTAGAGCTACTAAATTAGGTCTGCACCCCCAGTGACTGTTGCTATTTTACAAACTTTGGGGACAGATTCACATTTAGTTTATTCCTTGGGGTGGTCATCCCTTGCCATTGCTATTCTAAGGGTGTGCTGTGTTGCACAGAATATTAAATGTATGATTGCAAAATTTCTGCATATCTTGTGGGGTCCTTTGGCGGCACATTCATGCATGAGATGATGGTGCTTTGTATTTTATTTTATTGTCTATTAATGTATTTATATGCTATTCAATCTCCAGACCAGAGATTTAGCTTATCTAGAATCCTCGCAAGCTGTCATTTTTTATTCCTTTTAATTTGATGGAGAACTACACAAACATACTGACAACATCGTAGTTCATAATTCCCCAAATGAGCCATTTGGGATAATTCAAAAGACACAGTGAAAGCATAAAAAGCCTGGTGAAATGCCAATACCTTGGATGGCTCAGCTATCAAACCGATCAAGATACAATTTGAGTAAATGAAGGATCCTCTCTATCTCTTGGCTAGATACTTGAGAAGCTTCACAGTGTGCACATGTTTCTTTCACCTATTTCTCAATAAATATATCACGTGTAGCAATATTACATTGATTTCTCCATTTTAGGCAGTTTTTCCTTGCTTCAATCTCGTTTTTCTCTTTAAGTTTCCAATTCTTCTTTATTGTAACCATATATTTAGCTGCATTGCATCTCAGTGTAAACAAAGTGGATTGGATACAGGTTCAGACAAGAAGCATTAATGCAAGAGAGCCTTTGCAAAATTGGGACAGGATTCCTGTTTGCAAGGAATGCATGTGTAGTCATCTGCTTCATGCTATGATCATTGGAAGATGATGTTCATGCTTTAGTAGTGTCTTGTCTAAATTAATATAGTAGCTTGCTGGCAGGACTTCCTGAAGTCACTCACCATCCTTTGGTTCAACTTCAGAATTCTACAGTTCATGAAGTTCTGGACCTCCCCAGTTTTCCTCTATGCCTTCTTTTGGCCAGTCTTTACATTAGTTGAGTCTCCAGAAGCAATATCAGTTTAAACAGTGGGAGTTGGCAACACCCACAGTTTAAACTGATATTTAAACTCACAGGAACACCTAGTAATTTGAATCAGCAGATCATGGTTCATGTTCCAGTTCATGTGTGATCAGGGTCAGTTAGTTTTTTCTATAGTTTACAGCTTTTTCCCATCTAGCACCATTTCTTTGGAAATGACTCCCTTGGAATCATGCCTGGAGAGTAATCTCCTGAAATTTAAAAAGCTTAAAATGCTTTTTTTCCCCCAGAACTATTATGAGGTTGGTTGAATTATGCTGCTTAAACTATGAAAAAGGTATGGTGAGGAGATGGTTGTAATATTTGATTGATCTATAATTTGTTTCTACGCACTAAATCAAAGCATTACTACTACTGTACTGCCAAATTTTAATTTCCTGCCATTCTGAGATGGAAAACACACAAAGTAAAACATAGTTCCCCTCCAAAAACCCCCATCAGTTCCCAGCCTTGTCAAAATGCATGATGTTATCCTAACTGCTCTGAGGCACTCATCCTTCCCCAGCCATTAAAGTGGCCCTTGGCCATAAAAAGCTTATTCACTCCTGCTTTATCACTTGCAGTTCACTCCTCCTTTATCTTTGATGGATGGCGGATGACCATGCATCTAGAGAAGCAGAATATTTGCATTGCCTTCCATCATTTCAAGCACATTTGCAATGCAGCCCTATTCAGCAGCTAAGCATCAGATCCAGAGTAATAATCAACTGACGAGTATATATGTGTCACCCACACCCCGGCACTGCTGCTAACTGTAATGCTAATTAGAAACCGGGAGGCCTAGTTTAGTATTTCAATTCTTATATTGCAAAGAAACCTAGATCAATTGTATACTTTTTATTTTTATTTATTTATTATTAAATTTATATGTCACCCATCTCCCCCAGAGGGTGACTCTGGGTGGCTTACAATTAAAAAATGGTAAAACACACACACACACACACACACACACACAATTACTTGCTTTATTACGGTTAGATCCTATAATCTGAATCTTTCCAAGGCAGAATTCCCTTATACAGAAAGTGGCCATTCTCCGAAGAACTGTTTCGATGCAATTATAACTGAAGCCTTTCTGTTTGATTTCATGGCCCAAGGGCCTCTTGGTAGCTGGTTAGGTAAGAAAGGTTCTTGCTGATGAATAGCTGTCTCTTTTTGATGCCTTATAGGATGAAGCACTGGCTAACCAAGCAGATTCCATCTAGTCATACTTGGTCTCAACTGTTCTTTTGCAAAAAGAGACTGTGATCATAATCATAAGGGTCCTTCATAAGTGTCAGTCTCTGGTTTATCTTGTATATGTATTCCAGCTATGCCTATTGTGTTATCCCTAGTTGGGTAGAGACTTTGGGATGCCTTTAAACATATTGTGTATACCTGATGCTCCAAAGTCTGTAAGCTTCAGTCCTCACTCCTGGGTGTATCAAAATCAAACATTTGAGGAACAGGACATGTTTCTTTCATTTATTTATAAATAATAACATTTCTCAAAATTAAATATTTGGCAGGAGAGAGGCGTGACTCCTGTTTTTATTTATTTGAAATGTTTATACAGGCCACCAAATAACAATATTCTCTGAATAGCTCAAAAAGCATAAAATATTGAATCATAATCACAGCTCAAGCCAACAAATGGAAGCATAAAAATGTTTTGCTGATAACAGAGAAAACCAAATTATACAGCATGTGGTAAACAGGAATAACCCAAAACATTTAGTTCTAAGGAAAAGAACTCCTTCCACTCTGCGTCCAAAATGTACAATGTATAAAAACTGACCGGCATGGCAGTTGAAGAGGAAGCATCTTCTTCACACCAAAAGGCATCAGGTCAACTTAGAGAACAGGGGCAATAGATGTCTCTTGACTCTCTCTACTAACATCTCACTGCTAACTCCAAGTATCTGCCATATAAGGAAACTGCTTCACTTTTCTTAAGGATAGGACCAACTCTGCAGTTGTGGTTGTTTTTTTTTTAAATCATGACAGTTAAAAACAATGAATTAAGATGCATGAGTTTTAAAAAAAAAATCGTAATTTTAAAATGTCTCAGAATACAAGTTAATTTCCTGACACTGAAATAACCAAAAGGAAAGAGCATTCCAAAATGGACATCTACCTCTCCCTGTAACCAGCTAATATCACTTGGCAACAGCATTTGGAGCCAGGACTTCAAAACAAATCCCTTGCCATGGAAAATTCAGAAATATGGAGCCCAACACTGAGAAGAAGGAATCACGTTTATTGCAACAATCATTAGGTGTCTGCTTTAAAAGGAAGAGGGACCACAAACAAGGGGAAAGCAAAGATTTTTATAGAAGGTGAGGAAATTTTAGGGATCTGATTTGCTGGCCAGTTTGGGGAAGCAAGGCAAGTCCTTGACCTGGTTACCTGGGGTTAGTTTTATTGTTAGGCAAAACGGGCCTACAGCAGCAGAGCTGGGGAAGTCCATTGTGAAGGAGAGGGAATCTTGAGTAATCAGGTTGATTGAGGATGGATGTTGGGGTTTCTCTGTGTTGCAAATCCCTTGTTAGGGCTCCCCATGGGCTATACTGCAAGCTGGTGAGGCGGCTTCTATTCTTTGGTATAGATGGGATTGTGGGGTGGCTTTGTTTGGAGGCATGGTAGGTCCATTTGGAGCTCATAGGATTAGGCAAAAAGATGAGCTCAGTTTGACCCTGATCATATCTAAGAGACAGGGAGGAAAAGGGTGCAGCCTCCATTTTATTTGCTACATTTATTTTCTCCATCACACTTTTAAGTTTGGAAAAGCAACATCTAGCTCATAGATATGGACATACATGAACTGTACATGCTAGCGTAGATTCATCCTTTCCTCCATTATAAATCCAGCTAATGAATGTTTCTGAGGAAATTTGGGATGCTTCTATTCTGTGTGAAGTAGAACAACATTCACTGTGAAATTAAACACTCCAAAAGTGTTGGTGCTTAAAAAAATACCATAAAGTCTATCTTTCAGCAGCCACTGAAGGACGGGCTATTCCGATTCCCAGAATAAAGAGTATAGGGTGGCTGAAGGTGATAAGAGTTTTTGTCCAGCACATTTAAAAAATAGCAAGTTGGGATACACTTCAAAGCTGAATTCAAAGTTGAGAGGTATCTTCAAGAAATGTGTATGTGAGTGGGTCTTATGTACATGTACAGTTCTTCTGATAATCCTTGGTGTCAGAATAGAGGTAACTCATCCATTAAAAATACCATATTTATTTTCATTTCTTAAACTTATTTTTAAAGTATTGAAGAGTAACTATCAGTAAGTAAATTTACTGTTGTAACCATAGGTAATAACATATAACGTGCCATAAAATACAATAAAAAACAGTAAAATATTGTAAAATGACGTAATAAACAGACTATTACATATAAAAAGTTTACAGCAAATTAAAGCCAAGGCTACAGCTAAGAACTTAAGTATTTCTTTCTAAGTTTAAATGACAGCAGAGCAAACCTAGCAACTTGGTTGCTGACAGTTGGAAACACATCTGCAAAAAGATAGTTCACTTTCTGAGATTGGTAGTTCATCTACCATCAGTAATTTGACTTTAATCTCATTGTACATGGGGCATAGTGGATAATGTCCTCCACTTGACCAACACCACAAGGTCAGAGACATTTTTTGACAAGGAGCTTACAAAATCTTCCTCCAAGATATGCTGAGGGCATGGTTTGTGGGAAAAGGGATGTTAAAGCCCTTTTCAGTGAAGCTCTGGTTATATACCAGGAGAGGCTTCTATTTTTTTATAATGATGATACCAAGATGAAAATTTGGATGATGGTACGGTAGTGCATCTTTATTGGCATCCCTTTCAAAAAGCTTAACTCTAATATTTTCTCTGTTCCAAGAGCTAAAGTTTCCTAAAGGTGGTAGGGAATACATTTGTAGGATAGGTGACAAAAATTTGGTCCATTGAATCCCAACTGTGTAATGGAGAAAACAGAGTTTGGCAAGATGAGATTCTCAAAGGCTTTCTAGTTTCTTATAGTGCCCGAACAATGCAAGGTGTATTCTAACAGTCCTACCTCCATCCTTAGTAGGCAATGGGGGTGCCCTGGGATAACTTCTTAGTCTTGTATTGGGATCAGAGCGGAATCAATAACTGAATTAAGGAATCTGTCCTTTCCTCTCTAACTCTCCTCTGTACCTTTCTTAGATCCTGTCTTTTATTTCTACAGTTTTGGTCATACCATCCCTTCCTTGTATTATTCCTCTAAGATGACAAGCAGTGGTAAGCTGGGAGCTTAGCACACTATTTACTGAACTGAAAATATGAAATATATTGGAGTTGGATTGCAATGCAAGATGCCTTTGATTCAGCATCTGTGGGGTATTTAGAAAAGCAATGATATTCTCACTGAGGTTGGGGCTCCATCTGAGATGGTATTTAACCTGGGTGATGCCATCAAGAGTATAGTACCTCATGGGGGGAGGGTCTTATAATCCAAAAGGGTCAGAACCAAGGGCAGATGATCACTCTCTGTTCTCTTGTAGACATCAAAGGAACTAACCTGGGAAAGGAATGCAAGAGAGATCAGAATGTAATTCACTGGCTCCAAATGAGCTTAGACAGGTATAATGCCCATTTGAACTATCAAAGTTGGAGCCATGGAGACTTTACAGCCAATGCTTAAAGGCTAGATTCAATAAGAAAACCCTTGATTTTTTTAGTATTTTGTCCATTGAGGACCATAGCAGGTACCATTCATCCTCCGGGCTAAACTTCTAAATGTCTTCCTAACATAACTGCTGATATCTTTGCCAATTCTGGAGTTAAAGTCACCAGCCAGTAGGATTTCTGCATTAGGTAATATTTGTTCAGCTGTCTCCAAAAGGGTTTGCAGGGAGGACCAGGCCTTGAGCCACAGATTTGGATTCCGTCCTGTTGGAAAATAGATATTATTGCAAAGAATTAATCCAAAGTATTTGCTATCTATGTGGACTACTTGGATATAATCACTGTCTGACCAATCCCTTCAGATCAGCTGAGATCAAAATTGATAACCCACTACTTGCTCTTCCATACAGATCCAACTTAGTGGCAGGGATGGTATATGAGCAGAATTCTGGCAAGGAAGGAGAAGAAATATCCAGGCACCATGTCTCCTGTAGTAAGATGACGTTAAATTCTGACAGGTACTGTTCAAAACAGGTATCCACCAATTTATTGTGCCACCTAGCAATATTCCAAGAAATGGCTTTTATGTAACCTGGAGCCTTAGAATCGAGTCAGTTGGTGGTATTCAAAGTGTAATGTTCTTGTCTAGGCGCAAGAAGACATACTGATGTTATTATATTGATGTTCTCATCAGAATGGGAATCATTAGCAGCAGCAACTCTGGACTATCAGTTAGTTTGTTATCTCGCCCTAGCAGGATTTGCAGGTTGGGATTAGTTAGGATGTACTGTTGATACAGCAACTTTCTTTTGTCCTCTTTCTGATCTAGGCCCTCAGTTAGTACAGACTGAAGCAGATTGTCATTATCTGAAACTGAACAAGATGGAATTAATTTGGGCTGTTTCAGAATAGAAGGACATGTAGACTTGCTGAGGTGCAAGTTGCTTTTCTTCTTTGGTGGAATCATTTGATTGCATGATTCAGAGAATTTAAGATGAGTGGACTTCAACTCCCAGAATGCTGGCTGGGGAATTCTGGGAGTTGAAGTCCACTCATCTTATGGCCAAGTTTGGACAACACCGTGTTAGATGAAAGGTCCAAAGATATCAGGTCAAGCAGTGTTTGTTTCAATTCATCCAGTTGTCTCAGTATTTCTTCTTCTTCACAATTTAGTAAGGCTTCAAAGGAGTTAATCCTGTTTCTACAACTTAATCAATGCCAATTTTTTTCTTGCATCATCTCAGTATGATTATTTGAGCAGTGTCTTGTCAAGAACACTAAAGGTGCTAGGTTGCTGTGTTTTTTATTGTTTGGCATGCTGCTCATAGCATGAGGCAGGGGAGTCTCTGCCTGAGATGCTAAACCAAAATGTGTAGTCCTTTTTCCATCTCGGAAAATGTACGGTGAGTATATTTGAAAAGTAGAAAGAAAATATTTCATTTTGAACAGCATGCAGGGGATGGCGGAATGGTTAAAAGGCAATAGAATTCGTTTGTGTCCTGTCATGCTAGGAAGCCATTCGACAGCACTTATAGATCAGTCATACCACAAAGGCATCAAAGAAGTGAACTAAGTGAGAGAATGTTAGCTCTTCTGGTAGACCAACATCCAATGTTAGTTCTGTTGAATGTAATCCTTAAAGGAGTGTTTGGAGTGTATGGTTGTACTTGTTTGGGTTTGTCTCTTTGGTGGAAAATGAGGCTGTAAACTCTGCCTCTATTTGCCGTCCTTTCTAATCTTAATTTGTTCTCCTGAACAATTTCGTTTCCTTTGACTGTCCATAAACAGATCAGAGTTGGTGCCAGTGTTTTGAGTTTCTGTAAAAGTTGCTAGCTTATCCACATAACTTTGCACAAAAGTTTCAGAGGCAGTTTTTAAAGAGTCCACCTTTGTGTTTATAGAGGTTAAATATTCAAAAATTGAAATTACAGTTTGTGCAGTTAATAGGCATTGCCTAGCAGCAAAGCCTGTCGTGAATTCCTCTGGTGATTGCTTGGCTTGCTGTTCCCTCTTCAGAGATGTATTAACAGCAGGGGAGGCTGATAAAGGCAGGGATTCAATCAGATGTTTCAGTTCCTCATGAAAAGTAGAGGAGAGCTGTAAGAGTTGTTGTTTTTCCATTTCTGTCTCTAAATTCCTGTTCAGGATATCATAGCTATTGGAGGTAGGGATGGAATGGAGAGGATTTATTTTGTGGTTATTTTTACTCACAGTTTTCTTGTCCATCATGCAGTCATAAATTTTTGGCTCCTTTGTTGGTTTAGGTAGAATCTGTGAGCCTGGACTTGCCCTGTTGCGTTTCTTGTTCTTCCCCATTGCTTTGGTGTCAACATGTCATATTTAAAGCCTTTATGATGTTTTAGGAGCTTGGTGTTTGGGTTTAGAATATTTCTTGCAGAGAATGTGTTTATTAAAAAGAACTAGATAAAAATTAAAATGTGTAGCTACCCTATTTATAAAAATGAATAAGACAAATAAAATATCATAAGGAGCTCGACAGAGAAGCTGCTGCTCTATTGCCATCTCAGCCTGCCTCAAGAGTAACTGGGTAAGGCTATGAAATAGTTCCAGTTGGGAAGCACTGACTTTGACCTAGCACTGAAGATGTTATCTAGACAGGTAACCAAACATCTGCAAGAAAACAGCCAAGCTCAGAGAACCCCAAGGACTCCACAGTTCAACCCTCAGCTATATATATTCTCTTCTATTGGTAACACTGACTTTAAAAATCCTGAGCACAAAAATGTCAAAGACATGTAATCTGCAGATTGACATTGTTTTCATGTTAAATGCCATTGTTTTATCACTTACATGCCTGTGGAGAGAGAGGACACAAGATTCTCATAAACAGGGGTAAAAAAGACACCCAAATGCCACTAGCATTTGACTACTGCTAGTGTCTTTCATTGCAGAAAAATCCAAAAAACAGAATCTGTTTCTCCCATTGTTATTAACTATCTGGACACAACTCCCATCTCGGGGAGTAGGATTTCCAGATAGGCTTGAACTCTGGCACTTCTCAGTTAAGCAATGCCTGAGGGAGAAATGGAAGCCCATTTGCAAGTTCAGGATGCCTTCTCTCACTAGAGCACAATATTTTTGTGTTTGTGTTTCTCCTTTCAATGCTGGCTCTTATATTCTGCAAAAATATTTGGCACCATGTTCATCATCATAATCGATAGGTATTACAGTATGACTAATGTTTCTACTGTTAAACTAATAAAATATAACAAGCTTTCATTTTCCAGGGATGTTAGTATGTAAGATCAGGACAGCTAGATTGGGGTTGGTGGAAGGTAGATTGGGATTTACAGGAAGAACTTGGAGTGATTTTTACAAAATCAGAATGGGTTATGAATTAATTGTTTCACAGTAGCAGCACACACACATACAGTCTAAATTAGGCTTTTGAAATTAAGAAACCTTGAAGTTACCAAGGCTGGACTTTGTCAAACGGCTGTGAACACAGCTGAATTTGCATTTAGAAAATAAATGCCTAGTCTCAGAATGTGCTCAGAGACATTTATTCTACGATCCTTTCCCCATCCCACAGACATGACAACCCTTGCTAGTATTCCCCCTTGGTCACACAAAGCTGCTTCATCTCATCCTTCCAGCCCTTGATTTAAATGTCCTCATGTTCTCACTTCTTGTACTAGAACAAAAGTACTGTAGCCTTTTCCCCCTTGAGAATATTCAATTATAGCTTCAAGAAGTGCAAAATCTATAACTCTTTGCCAACCATGAACTTGGAGGCCAGAACCATGACCTCTTGTGGGTATGACAAGAGTAAATGTCTGGGGAACCTGGGAAAATGTGGGAATGCCCCTTCACCCATGGTCACCAGCCAGCCTCCCTGCTGCCAATCTTCTCCCAGAGTTTGCTCTTCAGCTAGTGCTCTGCTTCCCGATTTCCTTTCATACCAATCACCTCCCAATTTCTGAAATCAGCTTCTCCTCAAACTTCCTACCAAGAAGAGAAGAACAGAGCTCCACAGCTTTATTTAGGGAAGGAGAGGGCTGCCTTTGTGCAACTCCAAATGACACCAGAATGAGGGCTGTAGAACTGAGTTTTTATTGGTTATGCTCAGTTTCAACCACTTCACTCAGCCAGGTCACTGTCAGTTGCTCAGCTCTACAGAACCTCACTAGCTACCGAATCATGGCAGGATCTGTTTCCCTCCTTTGGGAGTGAATTCTGCCCTCATGCCGGCCTGCATTTAATTATACCTGTCAAATTAGGATGCTTGGTGCTTCTAAGTTAATAAAAAAAAATTCATAGGCATTTTTTTTCTTTAATTGGACACCATCTTCCCAAAGGCTTCCTCATTTCACAAGGAGGAAAAGATAGATTAAAATTGTGGATAGGCAGGGGGAATTAGAGGTCAAAGGGCCAGCTCTACTATTGAACAAAATAAGGCAGCCTATCTTGGGAGGGCAACAAATAGTTATTCATTTCATTTACTACTCTTATTGTGTCTTTATTGCAAGTGCAAGGAGAGACCGTTTAGGATTTTCGGCCTCCCGAGCCAAGATAACTTGCCTGGTTTCAGAACTGTAGCTGGGTTTGTGAGCAAAGGGGGTGTGTGTGTGTGTGTGTGTTGCAATTGCTGTTCTGCCTCAGGCAGTAAAATGGCTCGGGTCAGCCCTGGAGCAAAGTAAAAAATAATGGGAGAAGGAAGTCTATATGTCTTTTGCCAACCTTTGCTTCAGCAAACGATGGACATTTTGTAATTTGTTGAGTCAGGATACCGGGAGGTTGTGTTAGGTTTCAGTAACCATGATTCACTATTGATGTCACATAACATTTATAAAACACTTTTATTGTTTGGCCAGTGAGGCATAAGCTGAATCTTTCAGTCACGGCTGTACTCAATTGACAACTTCTCAAAATGGCCACCAGCCTCCTCAGAACCCACGAGGATGGACCAGTGTGTATAGACCCACTGCCACCTAGAGGCCACTTTAAACTGCTGCACTGGACAAGCCATTTTGCTGCAACTCAACCTAGCATTCAGACTTCTTTGGTATGCCAAGATGAACCTCTCTTTTCTTTTCAGTTGATCCACATGGCAAGTTACTGCACAATTTCAATATGCAAGTCTACTGAGATCCTTGGAGCTTAACATACTTTGACCTTGAGCAGTAACTGAATTTCTAGTTGGCTATAGGGACAAATTAGCTTTGGTTGGATTTGTCAAACTATTTCTGGAGTTTCACTTAGTCTTGGTTTCCCTTATTTGGCTTAAGCGAGTTCAGACATTCAAATTCAGAACTCTCTTTTCCAGAATATGCCTTTGTTGCAGAAGAATAATTTATGTTTGAAAAAGAAAGAGAGGTTCAGGATTCTAATTCCCCCTGCCTATCCACAATTTTAATCTATCTTTTCGTCCTTGTGCAATGAAGAAGCCTTTGGGAAGATGGTGTCCAATTAAAGGAAAAAAAATTGTCCATGTTTGGCACTGTGAGCATTTCCTTTAAAAGTAAATAGCTGGTGAAGAGTACCCTAGCAATTGGGTTAGCGTTTTTTTATTTTTATAAATTGATGTATTATTGGTATATGACACCAGGGAAACTGTACAAAGGTATTACAAACCAGCGTTTGGAAATGTGAAAAGCACGAGGGGACATTTTACCATGCATGGTGCACTTGTGAGAAAGCTAAGAAATGTTGGATACAAATGCATATAATGATGCAAAGGACCTTAAAGATTAATATTGCTAAGAAACCAGAACTCTTTTTATTGGGACTTATGGGCAAAAAATTAAAAAAAGATTCATGGTAGATTGATACTGTATATAGTAACTGCAGCAAGATTATTGTATGCACAACGATGGAAAAATTATGATATTCCCACAGTGGAGGAATAGATTGTGACAATGTCAGAATTTTCAGAAATGGTGAAACTGGCCAGTTTGGTCAGAGAACAAACAACTAATTTTTTTTTTTTTTTAAGGCTGGGAACCTTATATGGACTTTTTGCTGAAAGAAGAACAAAAACAAATTGATGATTTATGGATTTGAAGATTTAGAAAGATGTGGATTAAAGGAGGGGGTGAGGGGATTTGCAAAATATTTAAGAGGGAGAAGGGACAATAAGTTTGTAATTATCTGTTGAAAAGGTCGGAAGTCATTTATATATTTATTAACTTTAGTTTCTTTTTTCTTTTCTTGCACTTTTTTGTCTTTCTTTTTTCTCTCTCTCTTTTTGATTTGTCTTTTATTATATGAAAACTCTTAATAAATATAAATAAATAAAGTACCCTAGCAATTGGTAGATTCTTAATCTTTACCTCTATTACAGTCCTTATTAAAACTGGGGGAGGGTTACATCTACACCAGCTACTTAAAATGGAAAGAAAGCTCCCACTATCACCAAAGCAATTATTTCCCTTTTATTACAAATAGAGTAAGAGATTTTAGTTCACTTTTGGGCCTATCATTTAATGAAATGCAATTCTACCCTTCCCTTTTTCTCTTTAATCATGGTCACTTTGGGTACTGATGTGAATAAGGAAGTCTTGTTTGTCCATTAGTATTCACCTAGCTGACCTTATCTGAGCTTGAAAGCTAAGCAGGATTGGGCCTGGTTAGTAATTGAATGGGAGATTTCCATAGAATACCAGGCCTGCAGATTAGACATAACATCAAGGAAACAACATAGAAGAAAACCACATGGATGTGTCCATGAATTCAGCAAGACTTGAGCTCAGCTCTAAGGATACTTAAGAAACTTATTTCTTAAGTTTCCAATAATTTTCCCTTAAGAAACTTATTTTCAAAACTCATGTTTGCATTATGCCTTGCCTTCAGGCCATATCTGCGCAATACACTAATCCATGGCAAATCACATCCAAATCACACTGATCCTTACAATATATACACTGGTTGGGTCCACACAACACACTGAACCAAAAATTATCCAACCACAATGTTGTTTACTGAGAAAACTCATCACTCACAACCTTTGGCTCTGCTATTCCCTCAAGGTAAAATCTGATCTGTATTCATGCTAGATCTGAGACATGGCAGACTGCAAGATTCTTCTACTCTCTTTTGTCAAATATATAGCTTGCCATTCCTCTTGCTAGTTAATCTGCCATTTGGACAGGACTTTAATGGGCCCTAGGCACTTTTGCCTTCGTGGGCCCCTTCCTCTATAAAAATAGAAGTATTAAAATTATACTTTCATTATTTTCCCAGTGACATTTAATATATGACTGAGCTTTTAATTTAAACTGTATGTATATTTTATTTGTATTTTATTTACTTGCATTATATTTATTGTGCATATTTTCAAGGCTGAAAGGCAAGGCCTGAAAATACATAATTTCTGCTTCATTTTTATTCTTTCTGATTTTAAAAAATTAAAACATTTTCATGGGCCCAGGGAACTGTACCTACTGTGCCTAATGGATAAGTTGGTCCTGCAACTAGACAGTCACTTCCTTGACACTTAATGTTGCTAATATGATAGTGAATATATGATATATATTCATATATGCATATATGATAGTGAATTTAATTTGTATTTCTTTTTTAAAAATGCCCATTATGCATGGCAACCTTCCCTGCTTGATGTTGTTCAAAAATATTGGAGAACCTGCATAATTTTTCAGTCTGCACAATCTTTAGCCAGATTGTCTGGGAACTACGGAAAATGAGGTCCAACAATCTGTACCAGCTTGGGAAAAGATGCTACTTGGTCAGGATGATAGCAATGGATATAGGAGATTGGTCATCAGTCTGTAGTGGGCCATCCTCTCTAGCCGTTCTCAACCCAAACTACAATAATACCTGTAATCAGTGATGGGATTGTAAATACTGGGAAGCAGATTCTGTTGCTGTTTTCATACAACATGATTAACCCATGTCAGTTAAAGATCTAGTGTATAATACATTACGTTTTCCTAATATTAACCTTGGTGAGGGTTTTTGGGGGGGAGGTCTTGAACCCAGCCCATTTCCTTACTTTATGATTCAGTATATTCATTGAATCAAGAACATAAATTAATTCAGTAACTAAAGTAAATGCGTTATGTGAACACATCCTGTGTCTCAATGCCATGTACAGAGTTGCCATATTCATTGGTTTTAGCATTGCCTGCAACAAGAAGAATGTCTTGCCCCGGGCACTCACAATTACAACATTTGAATCTAGGCCATATATTCCATCCCTGTGTACATGGATATGACATGGGTGTGTGTCTGCGCATGTGACTGCTTGTGTCGGAGCAGCAAATATGATTAAGCAGGTGTGGATGGAAGTACATCATAGCTCATGTCATCTGCATTCGGTTAGGATGAAAAAGAGAACATAGTAGTTACAATCAAAACTTGTTTTTTATTCTTAGTTACAATATAGTCTTAATCCAGTTTCAGTGGGTCAATATTGGATCTGATGTCATTCCTGCAGGGAAGGTACCAGGAAGGTAGCTCTGAGCTTTGACCTAGGAGTTAGCCTGGTTACTGAGCTGCTAAAGCAACACGGAAATGTGTATAGAGCAGCTGACATGCAGCCTTCAAAGAAGTAAAAAGGAAGTCTTAAATGATTGTCTTTAATGAATTGGATTTCTGCAGAAAATTGTGTATGCCTCCATGTCACTTTGTGTGTGTGTGTGTGTGTTGTTTTAAAATGGATGCCTCAAGCTTAGCACAAAGGTGTCATGAGCATTATCAAATAGGTGACTTTGACACCTGTGTAATCTCCTTCCACATTCTCCTCACTGTCATGAATATAAATACTTGCTTAGATAGATGAGGGGAGAAAGTCACATTTCCTCAACAGCAGAGTATTGCAGTCAGAAAACATACTAGTACAGCAGGAGTAGAATATTTGGATCCCCTATAGCAAAGGAATACAGTGTTTGGTGAATGCTGAAATAAAAAGATAAAATAAAATAAATAAAATAAAATAAAAAAGACATCCCTCAGTTTCTGGTGTTCTTATTTGTTGTTTCTTCTCTTGTATTGTAGGGAATTTTAAAGGTCTGTGTAAGCAAATTGATCACTTCCTCGAGGACACAGAGTATGAAGCCGACACAGCAGAATATTTCCTCCGTAAGTCTGCAACTTCTCTTGTTTGCTCTTCTCTGAGCAGAGCAGGGGTGCCCTTTGTTCTCTGCTGATGACATTAGACAAAGCTTATTCCCAAAGGATGGACATCCTGGTGGGGCTACCTGAATGGGACACCTTTCAGGCCTTCTGGGTATTTGCCATAAGATGTTTTGTTAAAATCCCCTGCTAGGTCTTTTGCATATATTTGCTCATTTGTTTTCCTTGTAATTCATTTAAAAGAAAAAGAAAACTTTAAGAGGATGTTTTTGCCTCTGAGAAGAAAAAAAAAATCTTCTCTGTGCTATGAAGATTACAAAAGTCAAGGCCATTGCACTGATTTCTAAGATGGGCTAGTATTCCTGGGTATTTCACCTGTTGTGCGTATCCTCTATCTATGGAAACTGTTAGCACCTCAGAATTGTCAGCTGTAGGACAAAGTCTAAGGAGAAACAGCATGGTGTAGTGGTTAATGTATTTGGCTAAGAGTGGAGAGATTCAGCTTTGAGTTCATCATGAAAGTGACCTAGGCAACTTTGGACCACTCATTATCTCTTAGCCCAAACTACCTAACAGGGTTGTTGTCATGGGAGAAAATTGGAGGAGGAAATATGCCGCCTTGAGCTCCTGGAAGAAAGGGAGGCTATAAAACCAATATAGATACACACAGAATAACATAAATTAAATTGGAGGGGATCTAGTTCAGGTACTGTTGCTTAAAACTCGGGCAAAAAAAGGACCAAAATTGACTGACTGTGGTGAATGGTGTATACGTGTGTGTGTGCACACACACATGCATACACACATATTCTGCAAGCAATTTTAAACAGTTTTTTCTTGAGTCAATTCACCACTTTTTGTATTCCCTAGGGTGATGCTGATAGAACAGAATACTAGATTTGTAGGGAGGTCCACCAATCCCTGGCATCATCTTAAACATGGCATGATAGACTGCAATGAAATTGACTTAGCAATATCTTTATTAAGACCAATCCAATTCTAGCAAAAGAACACACAAGTTTTCAAATATTCCAGAATTCAGACGGGGAAGAATCAAAAGAACTAAACATTATTCCAAGCATTGTGGCCCTGAATTTTTGGGCACAATATTTAGCCTAATCCTGAGACTTCTCCATTTTGGATTGTTCTAATAAAAGTATTGGTATACTGATGATTATTTTTTGATTATATAGAACCAGTATATATATTATTATTAAATGGTTTATATTGCTTGTCCATTTAATTCTCCCCACTTAGTGCTAACTCCCAATAGAAGAGAATACCCTATAGTTCTATTGAGTATGACTACTCAGTAGAAGAGATAGCGCTAACTGCTACAAAGAAAAATATCCTAAAGGCATAATAATAACTTGCTTATTGTCAACCAGACAATAATATGGTCTTAGGACCATAGCAGATGTAATATAAAGACATTGTCCCTATTAGTCATTTTTGTGATGTATTATGGAAAAAATATCCTGTTTTTAATAGGACCTGATTTCCTCCCCTTCTTCAATTTCCAGTGTAGTACAAAAGTGCCAAGACAAGAAAGCACACAAACATTATATGGATATATCCCTCTAAAGCTGCATTTTGTTGCTTTTAATACCATTGATACAGCAAATCTCTAAATTATTGAAAAATCATTCTTCAGGAGCAGTGGAGTAAACGCAGAACAATTATCCATAACTTACAGCAGTAATAAGGTATTAAGGACTGTTTAATTGGCTAATTAATTAATTAGAAATGCCACTCCACTGAAATCCCCTCCAACTGCCATCAGAATAAAAAAAAAATAATAAAATGCCCAGGAAGACCTAAGCATCCCATTCCCACTGCTCCTTCTCTGAATATTTCCAGAAAGGCTTTGCAGTGGTTGGTTTCACAGAATTTACTAAATTCTAAACCCCTGTTAAGAAAGCACAATTGTTCCATTTACATAACGTGCTATGATAAAACTCTGGGCTCTTCCTCATGGCCACATTAAAATGCATTCCACTAGCCCCCAAGGTGGCAGAAAAATATGCCAGCATAATTTGTAGTGCCCTGGTAGCCAACCCTAACTGGCCTCAGCAACAGGTCTTGTGAGTGGTCATGTATGTAGAGTTTCTCTGGGGGATAATTTAAGGGCAGGGATCCATACAGTCCTTTGGCTTTGTCTCCACCCCACTCCATGTCAACTGCCAGCAAGAAAAAATCCACTGATTTATCTCCTTCAGGTACAGGCTTGGGTGAGTGTCTGTGACAAAGGCTGTAGCCATCTTTCAGGTTGCCCGAGGACAAGTCACTGGTGCAAAGGTGCTCCCTTTGGCTACCTCTAAACATGGTTGTCTGGAAGCAAAGTGACAGCCTTACTCTTCTGTCACTTGGGCTAAACAGTGAAGGGAATGACAGGGCTGATTTTGCAAAATGGCATTAGCGTATGAAAAAACAGCCCTGCCTCCCTCCCCAATAAAAACCGTAGAAACATGGCCATGTAAAACCCCCTGTTGGTAGAAGCAGTGGAAAACCTCCAATAACAGCCTCATTTGGGACAGACGCAGAAGCACTATTTTATTGGATTATTGTACACTGCCCAGAGTCACCTTCAGTGAGATGGGCGGCCATATAAATTTGATAAATAAATAAATACATCTCTTTCCCAGTTTAACTTGACTGACAGGCCATCTTTTTACAGGCCAGTTTTTTAAAAGACCGCTGAACACCCGTTTAATAAAAAGGTGAAAGGTATTCCAGAAGACCAGTATACCAGTATATTTAAGGAGCTTAAGTAATGTCTGAACATGAATTGCAAAAAAAAAAATAAGGTCAGGCATCATTCAAGCAGATATCTCCACAGAAGACAGGTGTCTGGCTTCTCCTGCAGCCCAAAGCAAAATGCCCATGGACAGCAGTGACCAGTGAATGGGGGGCGTCCTGCAGCAGCAACCAGACAACAGGAACACAGAAGATGCCACTCCCTCATCATGTCATCTCCAAGATTTTTAATGAGGCATTGTAGATTGCTTGTAAGCAAAAACTTAAGTTGGGAATAGACTGAAAGCACTATCTTAAAACTAGAACAGCTAAGGACACATTTTGGCTGACTCTGTGATAGGCTGGGAATGTGTTCAATGAGAATGTGTCACCTATTTAATTCAGTGTACCCTATTTAGTACATTGTATCCATTTAGTACAGTGTCTTTCTTCTGGGGTTAGCAGGATGTCCAGATGAGTCCAAATAAACAATATGATGGCTTAATCTGATGGCCTGGTTTATTCAACATGCTAAGACAATGATTGAGTTCCCACGATATAACTTGAAACCACAAATTATCCAATCCTACTTCAGCCTAATCAAGTGAGTTGGGTGATCAGCCAAGAATATTTAAAGTCTGAGTAACCTAAATTATTCCAGTCCTGATCATAACTTTCTAATCTAGCTTTCCTCTGTGTAGAAAATCTTCATCTCCCTTTCTTTTCTTAGCCAGCATAGCCTGCTTGGCTGGGGATGATAGGAGTTGTGGCCCAGTATACTTGGGTACGTCAGGTCAGAAAAAGCTGCTTAAATTTGAACTCCAAATTTATCCATGTATTTTTTTGAAAATACCTGTAGAGGCTAAACCTCATCCGCAGGTTTGCTTCAGTTCCTTCTGGAGTTCATTATATTGCCATGATCCTATTCATACATTTGGGAAGAGGTAAAATATCACTGGAGCATCCTGAGCAAGCCTCTCAGGCTGCAAAAGTGTACAATGATTAATCAATCATCAGTCTTTCAAGCAATATAGCAATGAAACTATAACAGTTTGAAAGCATACCCAGAAGAGTTATAATATTTAACCTTTCATCCAGCCAGAATATTGAGCATATGAATCTCTTCATTCAAAGTATTTACCTAATCCAATATTGCCTGGGTTCACACATTGTATTAACCCATGATTTGTGGCTGGGATGCTGGAAATTGTTCCCCAATACACCTGCAGAGTACAAGGCTTAGGGAAACTGTCTTCGAAAGCATGTGTTCTGCCACTAAGCTATGGCCCTTCTCCTTTTGTCTCCCCGCTAAAAGCATTTGCACACAGTTAGTAGCCTCAGCCTGTCACTCTCTGCAACAGGCCCATAGCCACAATCCACTGTCCTCACGGCTATGTTCCATTCTCCCAATGAGCTGGCCAGGGCTCCCTTCAGCTGTGCAATATGAGAGCGCCAAAAAACAGCATCCTGCAAGGGCCTGTTCACATCCTCAATCTCCCTTCGCTGTGTTTGCTTTTCAGACTAAGAGGGGAAAAGTTAGAAAAAGCCTCATGTGCCACTGTTGATGCTGAGTGGTAAAGCCACCCTTCAGAGCAGCTGGGGAAAACAGGAAAGTGACAAAACAGCACCTTGACTGTAGAAGAGAAGGGGAAATCTCCAGAATAATGAGGTGGGATAAGGCAGGAGTTATCTGTCTTTGCCGTGTTTCTGCAGGAGCAGGAGCTAAGCTGAACATTAATTGTGCCAGCTTCCCAACCTCCAGACAAATCTCTTGATGTCACGGGGACACAGGAGAGCAGTGCCAGTCCCCGATGGTATAGCCTCCATATGTGGATGGGGCCTAAGAGATAAAGACCTCCCTGGACATAGTTTGCACTTGAGACATCTGTGATGCCAGATTCCATGGTTTTTAATAGTAGGGGTAATCATACATAGTCTTGTAGGGTACAATAACAGCAACAATTATATGACTAATTTGTAGGGTTCTCAGTTGAGCATATTTTTCTTGTTTATTTAATCTGGTCTGCTCCTCATGTACTGAAAACAGCAGATGGACATTTGTGGGGTATGTAGCTACACATGATCATGTGCTAATCACTCTGAAATCATAGCTGATATTTCAGTAGGAGAACCAAATATGGAAGCTTTCTTGATAAATGCTAGATATCCAGGGCAAACGGAGTATGATTCTTGAACCTTCACCAAATAATAATATTCTTTCATTTAATTAATTATTCACTTTAAAACAAATTATTCTCAGGATGCTTTATATAAATATAGATGAAACAAAAATTAAAATATGACAAAAGCCACATCCAGAACAGCACAGAATATCATCTCAAAGCAAAACAACCCAAAATATAGTAACTACTGACTGCTAAAAGATCTGAAAAGAGGTTTTTTTTCCCCAGAGAAGAAACCATTTTAACATAAAACTAGGCAGCATGTGAAGACAGCTGTTTAAAAAGCCCCACTAAACAACAAGCATAACCAGTCAAGCTAATTGTTTAAAAACATGTCACAATATGGGTTGAGAAGAATTTAAGTCTCTGCTTCTCAGAGACTTAAACTGACTTAATGACTTAAAAGACATTAGATAGGCACTAGCTGGGCTTATCTGGGAACTGTGTTCCATGTGTGCAAAGGCTTGACCATAATTGACACCTTCTTGCATTTCACTATGTGAAGATAGGTGGGTGAAAGGCCAGAGATAGGAGGAATAGAACAGGTAATCCTTCAGATAAAAAGTGTCCTTCAAGGTCAGCTCCACTCCTAGTTGTTTCATGGACAGATCTATCCAATTTTCTTGGCAACGTTATGGAAGCGGTTTGCCACTGTCATCTTAGAATGTTTTATGACTTAGACAGTCTAGCCTAATACAGCGGCCCAAACCAGCTAAACCAGCACCGTGAATTGAGCCTGGAAATGAAATCAGAACGAACGGAGATGATGCATTGCTGATAAAACATTACAGTCATTCCATATTCATGCCACCATATTTTATAATAACTGAAGCTTGTAAACTGTTTATATGCAGCTCCAAGTACAACATGTTGCAATAATCCAACACCATTTATTATTTTCTACAATACCGTACAGCTAGCAGAGCCACCTGTGCATCTGCAAATCAGCTGCACATAAATGCACAAATTGTAAATACCAAATGACATGGCAAAGAATGTTATTTTCTCTACCTTACATGCCAATAATTCCATATTATGGACTAAATTGCCACTGGAATTTAAGCAAGCCCACTCCTTCCTACAATTTAGGTGGGGGCTCAAAACGTATTTACTTTCCCAGGCCTTCTAATTGTACATCTTTAGCTTTTGTGTTTTATATCTGTTATTTTTACGGATGGTTTTAATGTACCTTATCAGCTGCCTAGAGTAGCTGGTGCATATGTGTGTGTGCGTGTCTGTATGTGTATACACATATACATACAAATAATAATAATGGAATGTGCAGACGTGCATGTCTGTAATCCAATCCACGTCCTGCAACAGCAATGCATCATGCAAATTGAGCTTAGTTTGCAGCAACAAGCTTGCTTTTGCATGAAATGGCCCTTTTCCAGCTAGTCAAAACTGGTCCAGAAAAAGTCTTATGCTTCTGCTAAAAGATTCTTTATTGTAACTATGTTGGACTAATTAAAATGTGTGAAAAAAGGCAAATCATAGGACCCACCTATGTTCTATAAAACCTTTGATGGTGAGCCTCTCCTGGCAATTACTGACATTCTTCACTGTCAAATCTCATTCGTGTTTTCTAGAGGTTGTTAGTGAAGCAAAGTTCCATCTCTGAAACGTGGCCAAATATACTTATCTAATACAGATTTGAGATCAATGGATTTTAAATCCACCGGAGTGGGACAGCATCATTTCCATAATTCTCACAATAAAATTCTGGACTTGGTATTATATCCACATACTGTAGTGCTAAAAAAATTAGTAAGTGTCTCATTGTAACATAGAGGTTTTCATCCCTTTTTCATCATTTGTCAACTCATACATTCTTCAGCAAAACCCCTGAGAAACTGGTGACAAATAGAATTGTATGGATGTGAGTGTCACCCTCTGGGTTGGCTAGCCAAAAGGCCAGAGACAGCATGAGAATTAAAACTCACACCAAATAAAACAGGTATCATGACCCAAGAATGGAGGCATCACAGGAGTGTTGTGTATATTTTGTTTCCAAATAAGTGACTGTTTCCTCTTAGAATTCCTAGGGAATCACAGTCCAATTCCTATGGAGAATGCCAGGATGTGGAAAGCTGCTATTCGATATTACATTTACGGTAGTTTCTCTTCGAAATGGCATAATTTGATTGAAGTGAATGCAAGAAATGTTTAAAATGGAAAACTTTGCAAAATTTGAGTTCTAAGAGTTTTGTATTAGGAGACAGGTGACTTGTTTCCAAATCCCTTTTAAAACTCTCAACTATATACTATCCATTACCTGCAATTGTGGAGCGCCTTCTGGAGACAGTAAATTAATAATTTTAAACAATAAGATGTTCTCTTATTGAAATCCAAAGTACATTGGGAGTTATTTGATCAGGTTGAAAAAAAATCTATTTCTTACACCGGCTTCAGTCACAATATTTTGCACTAGGATTACTTTTGCTATGTGAACTATAACTAAGTTTTGTCAGCAAATATTCAATTTCCTACACTGTTCATGACGAAGTCTGCAGATCAGATATTGTTTCCATCAATAGTCAGCCCAGCTTTGGCTAAGAATGACTACATGCATTTTTAGAACTGCAATAATATTTTACTAGAATCTCATATTGCCCATTTTGGTTCATACTTATCACTGTGAAAATAAAATTGTCAGTACAAACATAGGTCACAATAGATGAGATAACTACTCATTGGTGGTTTCACATTAGCAGTCATATTTCTTGTTTCTGTTCAGCCCTTTGCTGGATCCAGAGAGCATCTCAGTGCGAGGGCAACTGCACATAAAGTTCCCATGATAGATTACATGCAGATCATCCTGCTTCAACATCCATATCACCCTTGTTAGAGCAAGGATATGGCCTAACAATATGTGCCCATGGCTTTCCATTAACTGGGTTTGCACAACATACTAAACTAGTTTAAAATGGGGTTGGGTACTTTGTCATCCAGCATGTTGTGGGAATCCCAACCTTTGTTTTAACATGTATGAACCAAGCCATTCAGTTAAGCCATAAGGTTTGTTGGTATATGGCATGTTATGTAAATACAACAACTGTATTTTGTTAGCCCAGGTTTAAGTGAATGTGTTGTATGAACCCAACCATTAGCCAAACATAACAGTTCAGTTTAGAATCATGTGGCGCTTCCAAGAAAGAAAGCTACTATTAATTAGTTCCTTGTGCCAAAAGTCTTCTGTGAACTTCTTTATTTTGACACTTGTCTATTGCATCATGCAAAGTTTTCCTGTGAGTTTGCAGGAATTAGTGGGGATGGAAGACTGAAAAAAGGAACATTTTGATACAGGTTTATGAGAACAAATCAGATGCATATCAAAAATCTTGGTGGCACTGTTTTTTCCTTGTCCCTAGATAAAGATTTTTTATCATTTAAAAAGAGAAATATATGCTTCATTTAGCTAAGCAATCAAGACAGCTAACAATATAGCTGTTTCTGATATGTTTCATTACATCAGAATAAATGTTTTAATATCCATTTAATGTAGCCAAACCATCCCATGGTGTCAAAGAATGGCAAATGGATGGATTTTATCCACACTTTCAAAGTGTATTTATTTCTGGCATGATTATTCTAATGTGAACAACTTACATCAGTCTACCCCAACCAGGTACTCTTCATTCAGACTGCTCTTCAGCTTCCATAATTTCCAGCCAGCGTAGGCTTAGTGAACCCTAACTCTAGGGAAGCCGGCAAGCTGAGGTAGGCTGACTTAGATGCTGCTATATGTTACATTGGAAGTGAAAAATATTGAATCTAATATATGGATGCCATATATTAGATCTTTTAACAGCCTAGTATATATGTCTGAAATCCCCAGATAAGCCAGATTTCATATCTGTACATGCTTACATCTGTGTATGAGAGAGACACTGGTACTTTAATATCACACTAGTCACACATCTTTGCAGAAGCTCCCCATTCTCCATAATGCTTAATCTGAAAATCATTACATGTATATGTGTATTTACGTACTGCCATCTACTGGGTAGCCTGTGTGAGGACTGAAGTCCTATACCTATGTGTAAGGAAGTTCATATTTCCCCAAATAATTTACCTTTAAAAGGAGACGGTTATCTTAGATTTCTTGAGAATGTAATAATACACTAGGCAGATGAAATTTTTTCCTGTCTAGTTTTCTTTTTGGAGGAAGCCTTAAATCTGGTGTCATCTTCCTTTTGGGTAAATACAGTAAATGAGGACAAACACATATGACAGCTTCATTAGTTTGCAATACATGTACACATTTCCAAAGTGTAATGTGCTTCCAGGGAGATAGCATCAAGTGTTAGCAGCTGAAAGGCAATCGGGCAGCAATTCCATCTTTTCCTCCTTAATGCATTTTTTGTGGGAAGAAACAAGGAGAAAAAAGTGACAAGGGAAAATGGAAGACTCCATCTGGAATCTTCATAAGATTCCACGCTTGAGGCATAAATCCTGAAGGATAAAAAACCCCTCTGCCTCCCCACCCCACCACCATGTGTCTGTGTGCAGGCCTGCCTGTGAGCAAGGACTGGGTCCATCTGGAGAGTCTTCCATGCCCACTTCTGCACAATCTCTGTGTTTATTTCAGGACATCTCCTGCTGACTGCAATTTGTCAACAATATGCTGAGTAGTAACATAGCACTGTTTTAATTTTCTGGCCTTTAGACTTTCTGCTTGTTTCGAGGGACGGCACTGTGTTTTTTGGTTACAGACACCATTTGACCGTCCCCAGCTCTAAGTACACTGCTCTCTTCTAATATCCAGTATGTTGATAGTTCATTTGTAACAGCTTTCTTCTTCTGTTGATGCTCTGTTTCATTCTCCTCCTCTTTCTCTCTCCTTATCACTGGCCTTCCAATTCCTGTGCTTCTTTGCTGTGTCTTTTTTGTTCCACCTTGCTGCACTCCTCACCAATCTTCCATATTCTTCCTTAATTTCCCCCAACTGCATGTCTTCCCTTCTCCCCTTGTCTCCCACACTTGCTGTCTTCCTCCGCCTCTTCCCTTCCCTTTCCCCACCCCTCTGGTTTTCTTTGCTTACAGGGGCTGTAAGAGCCTCTAGTATTTTTCCGATCCTGAGTGTGATTCTGCTTTTTATGGGTGGACTCTGCATTGCAGCCAGCGAGTTCTACAAAACCCGACATAACATCATCCTTAGTGCCGGCATTTTCTTCGTGTCTGCAGGTAAAAGGGCCGAGGGACCAGCGGGCTGCCTCTGCACAGGGATCAAAGCACAAAAATCCAAAAGGAGGGAGGGACCCAATGTGTTGGGAGGTGAAGGGAACAACCAGCTCCCAGAGCATTGGGATGGAACATCAAAGAAAAGAAAAAGACTGGGAGTGCTAATATTTCCCAGCTCCACTGATAACTATTCAATTCCATGTCTGAATTAAATCATGTGAAATGAAAAAGGAGATATTTAAATCTGAGTGATTGCAGGAAAGAAAGAACGCATTGCAATTGCATTCCATGTTTCGGAGTTGCAGCCTATTTTAGGGGAAGTCCAACTAGATTTGACAGTGGAAGAATCATTTGTTTAAACTTGTGTCTGTTTCACTTGTGCATAGAGCTGGGAACAGGAGGTCCAATCTTAGAGCAACACATGGATATGGTTAGTGCCCTCTATTTTCTTCACTGTAATTTCTCATCACTTCCCCTTCTCCCACCCCCCACCCCCCACCAAATTCATTTCTGTGTTGGAGTTCATTGGAAGAAAAAATATATTTCGTGGAAGAACAAACTAGAGTCACACCAAGCAATAGTATGATGAAGGATAATATATCTACAATATTTTCAATAAATATGTCAAAGGCAGGTGGAGAACACATCTCACCTATTCACGTGCTTTTTTGCTCTAAAAATCAGATCCTCCTACCCTCATTTGGAAATCCTGAGATGTGATTTTACCTTCACTTTAAATCTCTCCTTGCATGAAATCTGGGCGTCACCGAGCCATGTCTAAACAAATAGACTTTCTGCTGTCATATTTAGTTTGACCCTGGCAATGCAATACAGTGTCTCTAAAATTTCAGAAAGAATTCAGCTGCCTTGCAAACATCGTATTCAGACAGAATTTTTCTCAAGTGCATTGCTCATAACATGGTTTTGTAAATGTTAAAAGTAACATTAATGAAAGCAAACCCAAGATCCTGGATGACAACCCAGATATTTGGCAAAGAAGAATATCAGGCAAGTGTTCCCCTACTCCTGCTCTCCTGATAGTCCCCTATCAGTGCTCTCCTAGGCTGAACATGTTCTTTTTGCACCAGGAAGGAAGTGGCGATTGTCTAGGCATGTACCAAATATGGTATTTTATGTTAACCACAACAGAGAAACCTAGCAGCTGCTACCTTTTTTCCCCTTAGTGCAGTGTTTTTCAGCCTTGAAGTCTACACATCTTAAAGTTACCATGGTTCAGAAACACTGCCCTAAAAAGACTTCTCATCTTTTCTTTTGACCACAGATTAGATGGAGATATAGATAACCTATCACCAGGAAAAAATAAAAAGCATCTCAACACACAAAGATTTTTTTGTGAATTAGGCCCTGTTCGCTAGGTTGAGTAAGAAGGAGCAGCTCAGAAAATTGAAGGAATTTTATTTGGTCTCCTATGCCTGTTTAATATTGAAGGAATAAGCCTTTGCTTGGGCTTTACCACTGCAGCATGCAGGTAAAGGCTCACAAGATTGAATTTCTTCCATACCAGAAATAAATAGTAAAAAAAAATCCCTCCATATCAAACAGTAGATATTTGTTTATTATTACAATTTGAAGCTCACCTTTCCATCCCTAGGAAGCTCAAGGCGGCTGACAGACAACAACAGAACTGTATGTACAATAGAAATCCATTTTGGTGCATAATAGCTAAATCATCACCACCCAATTGGAAAGTCCTGCCTGAAGACAAAGGGCTTCACTCATTTTCTAAAGAAGTAGTGATTGGAAGCTCAATGCATTTCCTGAGAGAGCCTGTCTTAGGAAATGCAGAGAGAGAGCCAGCTTAGGAAAAATGCAGAAGACCCTCTCAGGTGGGCCTAGCCGGTCTCTGAAATCAGGGACCTGTTTAAGGCTGCCTTTCTTTGGCAGCCAAATAGATTTCTACACAAATAGATGCCTAAGCTGTTAGATCTTATAGTCAACAGCATAAAGTGTAACTTTCTAAGTTACACTTAGAAAACAATTGGCAGATATATTAGGACAGGCATAATATGATCCTGGTATCTTGGAGTGTTAAGCCACATAGCTGCATTTTGCACAATTTAAAATTGATTGTTTACTTATTTACCTAATGATATATACATTGCCTTTGTGTTCAAAGAACAAGAGTGCCACATATAAAACATATTGCAGTACTTTAACTATGATGTAACGAAGGCCCAGGTGACTATTGCCAGATCTGACTGGCTCAGGAAGAATTGCAGCTGGCGCATTAGGTATAATTTTGCAAATACAGTCCTTGCTACTGCCATTATCTGCAAATCCAGAGACAGTTAGAAGTAGAGGACAAGAGAAGTGCAATCCCTCCAGATTAGTTTAGTTTCTTATTGACCATCATCACAGGCTGAAGAAATCCTGGGAAAGATCAGATTTCAGGAAGAAAAGTTCTACCTTAACCTTTCTTCCGATCATCATCTTTTCTAGGTGTAAATATGTATTTCTAGATACAGAAATGTATTTTCTTTTAATGGAGGAACATTTGATCATGTGAACCCTGGCTGCAATAAGAAGTGGTACAATTTAAACACAGGTTTTCACCTCAGAGCAAACTAGGCCAAAATAAGGTCTAGGATTTCTCCTTGTGTAAAAGTCAAAGTCCAGTTTTGTAGCATCCTCTTCTGAGCAATGAAAATGTTGGAGTGTGTATGTGGGCTTTTTTAAGAGCCTGTCTCTCTATCTGTGGCATTTGTCTTCTGTTTCTAATTATTCTGTTCATATGTTGACTGTGGCAGCATCTAGTGATGAAAGTGGATTATCGTTTTTTTTTTTCAGAATGCCTGTAATATTATGCATACACTCCACAAAGCAGGGGGCAGTTGTTGCCTTCACGTGCTCCTTATGGGGGTCTCCTGAAGGCATTTGCCTGGCCACTGTCCAAAGAGGATGCTGGATTAGATGGACCTTTGGTCCAATCCAGCAGCGATCTTGTGTTTTAAGGTCAGTGATTAATCTAGTTCAACATTTGTGGTGGTACTCCAACTTGTCCATTTCTTCCTACTATTGACTAAACTACATCAATGTTCTGCATGGGGCTTTCATGCAGTACTTTGGTGCATCTGATTTCCATGAGACATCCAGGATCTCGCGGTGGTCGCTCCAGGATTAGGGTCTTGAATGCAACCAATTTTGGGAATTTGAATTAAAAATTCCTAGGAACATGGCAGGCAAACTATTCTTTCAGTATTCATACAAGACTTAGCAAATTCAGAGACTGTACACCATCTGTCAAGTGTTAAGAATATTGTACCTCCTCTCACATAAAGGGCTCAAATTCTTGACATGTAGGCTCATGATAACTCTCTAAGATTAGGTCTTCCACAACTGGGTCCCCAAAACAGATGATTACTAGATGATAGCAGAGATACAGAAAATTTTAATGTTTGCTGCCATCTGGTGGCTGTCCAGAACTCTGCAGCCCTAATATGGTATGCCTAACTGAAATCTAATTCAACAGTTATTCCACTTTCTTTATATTTTGACTTGATAAAGACTAAAGGTGTCTAGATAGCAATGTTTTATTCAATGTTCCCTAGTATAATCTTCCAAGATGGCAAAATTTAGGTCTGACAACAGACATTAAAAAACTGGATGCACTGCAATATACCCTCCAACCAAAAGTGGGAATAGAAGGTCTCTACTTTTGATCTCTTCAACTCCAAACTCACAAGAATTGCCAAACCAGAGTAAAGCTGTTTGTTTAGTCAAATGCCATCCTAGTAATCAGGAAAGAATTAGAACCTCTGTCTTGAGGTTCCAGCAAATAGAATATCATCATAGGATCTTTTTTTTACAATTCTGTTTTAAGCACAGACCCGACAATAACCAGATAGTTCTTCAACATACAATGAAATGTAGCTCAAAATAGTTGGTGAGGAATTTAGGGAGGGCATCAGGTTGGTGAATGTTGTACTACAAGTATGACAATTTCTATGCTAGGTTGGTGCAATTTCTTATAGTGTGTAAGAAAAATATTTGAATAATGATCTGTATGGCTGAACATATTAGGATAGTGCTTGTAATGGTAGACAGTGGGCAGGGATAGTTTTTGATGTATTACTGACAGGCACATATTTGAAGTACTGCCTTGTCTCAGAACTGATCCAGTCTGTAATGCATTGCTTCTAGGCTTTATTCTTAGAGAATGAATATCTCAAAATATTCATTTTTCTACACTATATTAAGTATAACTTACAACCTACCTAAAATATCAATTAAAAGCTGTAGAGAGAAAAATCAATGCCATCAAGTGGTGGAGGAAATTACTAGTCTAAGATAACACAAACACATATTCATATATTGGCTAGAATTGTGTTGTGTTTCCTCCGCTGCCATTCTATATTACTGTGGTCCAAAGTAAGGATTTTAATTGTTAATATTTAAAGAGAACTGAGCTTCCTAGACTTATGTGCTGGCTAAGGATTGTGCAACTTGAAGTCCAACGTGTTCGGAGAATATCAGGTTGGGGAAGGCTGCTCTAAAAAGTTTTTCCAAAGGGATTTGAGTCAGGATGTGCCCTTGTGATGTTGATACATATTGGAACATTCAGAGTCTCAGAGAAATCCCCAAATACTATCTTTGAATGGATACACTGCACTATTAAGCTTTTAAAAATGGGCATGTCACTGATCCTAGTGAGAATGGGCCTTCGCCAAAATATCTCAGTAGCAACCTAAACAAAATAGTCACCCTTGTCTACAAAGCCTCTTCAAATTATATTAGGTATGCATAGGGGACAGTCTAATTTTTTTCTCTTAATCTTTGATTACAGGTCTGAGTAATATAATTGGCATCATTGTGTACATATCAGCCAATGCTGGAGACCCCTCAAAAAGCGACTCCAAGAAGAACAGTTACTCTTACGGATGGTCCTTCTACTTTGGGGCCTTGTCCTTTATTATAGCTGAGATGGTTGGAGTGCTGGCTGTACACATGTTCATTGACCGGCACAAACAGCTGCGTGCCAGCACTCACACCACGGACTACCTCCAGTCCTCTGCCATCACCCGCATACCCAGCTATCGCTACCGCTATCAGAGACGCAGTCGTTCCAGTTCCCGTTCCACTGAGCCTTCACACTCCAGGGATGCCTCTCCCGTTGGGATCAAAGGGTTCAACACCCTCCCATCCACGGAAATCTCGATGTATACCCTGACCAGGGACCCCCTGAAGGCTGCTACTACCCCCACCGCCACCTACAATTCAGACAGGGATAACAGCTTCCTCCAGGTTCACAACTGTATCCAGAAGGAAAACAAAGACTCTATCCACACTAACACAGCCAACCGCCGGACCACCCCCGTATGAAGCTATCACAAGGGGCTGAAACTGGGGGACAGGGAAGGTGGGAGAAGGACTCGGGTGCAGGAGGGAAGAGCAGGGAGGGCAATAGGGGCAAGGAGAAAGCAACCATAGAAACCTTCCAAAAGCAAAAAACAACAACAAACAAACTTAAGTGAAACATCCAAAAAGAAAGAAAAAAGTTTAAAAAAAAAGAAAAAAAGAAAAAAAATTAAAAAATCAAGAGAAAGAAATTTAAAAATATAAAAAATAGAAAATAAATTTAAAAGAAAATGCATGATTTCCCATGTACCATTATTTTAACATTTAATAAAAGCAGATTTAAAAAAAAAGGAACCAAGAAGTAAAAATAATAATAATTTTAAAAAACAAGTGGGAAAAGAGGAGGCAGCTCTTTGGATTGGAGGGAGGGGAGGGGGGGAAGAACTACTCTTTCATTTCTTAGGCTATTTTTATTTTCACTTTTAGCCCATTGTGGATTTGCAAGTTGCTGGCAATCTCCAGACAGAAGTAAAATGCAGTGATTCTGGTGTCCTTGTGGATACCCTACTTGTAGGTACATTGGAGCCTACCTAAGTTTTCTGAACCTGCCACCCCCGGAGGGACTGGGGATTCGACAGTTCTTGTTGGTCCACAGAGCTTGCAGTGACCTTCCTTGTCCTTGGGGATTTGCAAGGTTAATGCCCATGTGCTGATCTCTAGGTCTCAGGAAGTTACAACTGAGCAGTTCAGCCTCATCAGCCTGACTATTCTGGGGTTAACTGGGACATTGCAAAAAAAAAGAAAAAAAAGCTTAATATAAAGTGGCATTTTTTAATAAAACAGCTATAAATAAATGTAAATATAATAAGGGGATTTACTTGCCAGAAAGCCAGATAGTCTTTTTCTTTTCATTCTTTTTCCAACTTGAAAACTGTGAAAACTAAAACCTTAGGAGAAAATCAACACCATTTTTTTTTTAAAAAGATTCCCAGAACTTGAGCTGTTGTTTGATGTTAATAGCATTCCCTCCCTCCCCCATTCCCCTCCCAGTCATGAGAATTATGGACCAAGAACACAATCTCCCCAGGGAGAGAAGGACACTACTATCACTGGGCTTAGAAAATTGATAAAAAAAAACCCCTAGATGTTGTCCTCCCCCTGCAGCCAGGGTATCCACAGAGTCTGGTAAAAAAAAAGTCAGGATGGTGGCCACAATGGTGTGATCAAAGCACCACCCTCTTTAAAAATGTGCGTTGTATATAAAAGCGGGCAGAGCGATGCCACCATGATTTTTTTTTACCAAACTCTGTGGACACCTCTGCCTTGCAGTCATTGACAGGCTTTAGGAAGAGGATAGGCCAAATGGCTATTTGCCCACTGACCTCAGCTTCATTTACATTGGTAGCTTTTCTGCTTTGTGGATCCATTGGAGTTCCTCTCATATACACCAAACAGGCTCTCATTGGCTGAAATTCAGCTCCGGTGCCAAATCCATAACCCTAAAACATTATCCCCTGATTTCCTTCTGTCGCTAATGCTAGCCAGACCCTGGCTCTACATTCATTCTGCCTTACCCTGAGACCTACCTGTGGTGTGGCCCTATGTAGTATGGGACAATTTGGCCCTGAGCTTTTAAGAATCATTCAGAAGAGGAAAAATTTTGTTAAGTGCAGCTTTTCCCACCTCTGTAGCACAACATTTGGAAGAAACTGCAGCTTCTTATTTTTCTCTCTGATTTAAAGGCAGAACAGCCAAACTGCCCCAAACATGGAGTCTGGCAGCTCTATAAGTTTCAATAGAATTTGAGAAAGGATCTATCTGGTCCTCCTTCTTTCACTGAAGATGTATCTGGCAGGGACAAAGCATGGATCATAGTGTATGTTCTATCACAGAAGTTGGCTACATCATGGTAGGCAAGGAAGCCCTCAGAAATGCAATAAGATGGAGAAGCAAGGTGATCAAGGGAAAAGGGAGGCACAGGAAGCCTACCAAGGCTCTTCCTTATTTTAGGGCTACCATATAGCAACAAAGAGTTCAGTATATTTGCATCTCTTTGTTGCGTCTAGACACTGCCCAGATTTTTGCACCTCAGATCTGATGGTGTCAGCCCTTTGAGGTAGGTCAAGTCAAGAAACAGGCATGACAGGGATTCCAGGAATTATATTATTATTATTATTATTATTATTATTATTATTATTATATAGAATAACAGAATCTTGAAAGTCTATGAGGGCTTCATTCTGTCCAATCTGAAACCAAACAAAATCAAGGTGGGGTTATTTTGAGTTTGCTTCTTTCCTCTTTCTCAGAACTGTGTCTTCTGAAAGTCCCCCCTAATTGGTTTGCTAACTCCCAAGGCCAGGTTTCCGTTCCTTCCTTGGTATCCTGGTTTATTTATGGCCCCAAAGAGTTATTGAAAACTTTATCCCAGGTGTTGCCAGAATCTTATGTGAAAGGGGTTCCTGTGACTTTACTAGTGAGTAAGAACCTAGGTGTTGGCAGGTTCCTACTGCCAGGTTAAGACATGTCTTATATGTCTAACTTGTAGAACTTTAGCAGAAACTAAGATAAGGAGAACAATTAAGAGTTAGGAGATTTAAAAAAATCTATTAAACATTTTTAGTTAAACACACACACGCAAAATAAGCTTCCTATCTCTATGTTGCTGCTAGGCTTGGATGCTAAATCCCCCAAATTGCTTACTTCAGGAGTAACTTTCCATATTTGACCCAAGATGAGGATATAAACACTGCAAGGCAACCTGTTCAATCTGAAGGTCCTCCAGATGGCCATTGTTAAACAGTCTGAGAGTGGAAGTCCCCATATATGGAGGACATACAGTTGAAGAAAACTGTTGTGAGGCAGTGGTGATACTAGCTTTCCTTTTCATGTATCTGATTTTCTTCCTCACAAATCATACCATTGCTTCTCCTACCGTCTGAACACCCCAAAAAGGGACATGTTCCCTTCCTCTCATCCTCAATCCCTCTTAGCTTTCAGGCACAGCATGCCCACAGCAACCATCCAAATTACTGTGAAATGTGTTAGGAACATTTGGTGCAACAGCAGCTGAGAGATTAAGAGTGTAAAGTCTGACAAGGTCTTGGGTCAGAATAGAGATCTGGTTATACTGCTGGTGGCACTGAGTTAGCTTTAAGGTGCAGATCCAGCTTCAGACAAAAATATATGGAATTAATTTTCTGTGGTCTTACAATATCTGAGCCTTTTGTGTTGCCTTGAAAGAAAATTGGGGGTTAAGTGAACCTGGCCCAGCCATTATATTCAGTACCTTTAGGTTCTTGCTTGATTTTTCCTGCTCACGCTGGTGCTGCTTCAAACTCAAGGAGCCTTCACTCCCCACAGCTACTCTGCACCTGCTGGGATCTATATAGGGTCAAAAAAATCTCTTCCCACCCAGTTTAATGCTGCTTCCTCCTAAGTTTATTCTCTTAGATAGAAAAATGGAGTCCCACTCAGGGTAGGATGGGGAGCAATATGTGAAACAGTAAGACAGTAGCAGAATCAGTTCTTCCCCAGGCATTAGCTGACAACTCATTGAATGCAATCCCAAAATAACTGGACAGAACTAAGTTAGAAAATACTGAGACATGGTATTGTTAGTAATCAGTATGGGACCTCCCATTCAGTACTGAATGTCTAAACCTGCAGCTATATCCCAAGCCTCAACCTGCCCATCAGCAGCAATGAAAAGTTGGGAGAGTTAAATAAGCTAATACCCAAAGCCCAAGAAATGAGTTAAAAACTGGTTTCCTGTACTCCAGCATAAGCAGAGGACAGTCTTTTGACTGAAATCCCAAAATTGTTACCAAGGACTTTGCTACCTGTGATGTTCTTGAGTATTTCTGATAGAATACCATTGAATGAATATTTGTGCATGTGTGAATGAGTGTGTAAATGTGTGCGAGAGAAAGAGTGTGAGAGAGAGAGAGAGAGAGATGGGAAAGAAGAGGGAGGATTGGGACTGGTGAAGGTATTATTTTTTCTCCCAAGGTTATTGCTTATGTTCATCTCAAACCAGTTCAACACAAATCTCCATTTTCTTTATTTTATGATTTTTTTTTTCAGACTGTTAAAAAGAAAAATTTTAAAAAGAGGAAAATTACAAAAAAAAAAAAAAAATCCTGGTACATGAAATAAAGTTTTTTTAAAAAAATATCACTTGGTCCTTGTTTATATTAATTTGTTTGGCAGTTTGAAGTATTGTTCTTCCTTGTGGAAAAATGTATAAGGAAACAGGATCCAAGTGGAAGTGAATGGAGGCTATTTTGCCATGTTTGAAGTCCAGTTTTGTGCTTAGACTAGGTACCTGGGTAAAATATGTAAAAGCAAGAAAATGCATTTAACTGGAATGATTTGCTTTTCTCTGACAGGCAGGTACATTGTGAACATAAATTTAGCACATTATAGTATTTTCAGAGTATAAATTAATATTATCAAAGTATCCATTCCAAACAAGCCAGAACCTAGAGGTGGAAAAAGATATCTTCCTGTAGTCAACGTTTCTATCTATACTGAGTTTCATGAAGGTCTCCTAAAGTCAATGTTTAATTTTTTTTATGGTGAAGATTTTTATCCTGACTTATTTACCAAAGTTTAAAGAACAGTTCACAACAGAAAAACATGATAAACTATGAAAATACTAAGGAGAATACAGTAAAAACAATAGTACGCTATCTGCAATCAATAAGAAACACAAATCTAGAGTCAGTTTTTTTTTTTAAAAAAGCCACTTGTACATCATGATAAACATTTTTTTTAAAAAGCCAATTCCAATGTCATGAAAAACCAAAGAGAATATTATAGGATGGAGTTCACTTGGCATCTATAAAAAGAAGGTATTGAGTACACCTTCCTTAATAAACAATTTCCTAACTGTACACTATCACTAAGTAGGTCCTCTCTCTTGCTGTGACCCATCTAATTTCAGGTGGGACCTTCAGAGAAAAGGTTTTGATGGAGGTCTTAATTACAGTCTTTCAGATATCTCTTTCAGAGATCACTGGACTCTTTTCTGTAAGTTTTAAGGATCTAAACATTCATACTTACGAACCATAATGGACCAAACCTAAGCATTTTTGTGGAAAACGCGATTCACTAAAATACAAAACAAAGCTATGGAGATCTGAAACAAAGTTTCTTTATTAAAATACCCTATAATAGTGATCGCTGGACTCCTAGCTAAACTGACCAAGCACCCTGACAATAGATTGGCATCAATAATCATGAATAATTAATTACATTGCACAGACAGGAAAAGCCCCCAACCCCATATCAGCAATAATGTCATCAGCCTGACCTTGCCTTGAGGCTGGCCCCTCAGCTTTGTCCTCAATTCTGATCTGCCTTTCTTTCTCTTTTATGGTAAGGCAGCCCTTTGTCACACTTCTCCTCAAAATACAAGCCACATTGTTTTATCTGCCTTTTGCTTTGTTCCTCAAAGTCACTTTAAACTGAATGACAGTATCATAGGGCATTCTGAACTCCAGCAACTTTCTTAGTTCTAAGCCATTTTCTGCTGACACAGGATACAGTATGATTCAAACATAAAAATCAAAGTCTTAAATAAGAAAACCTACTTTTAAAGAATTTTAACTTTTCAGCCCCACAGCATGACAAAGCATGATCAGAAAACAGAGAACAAGGATAGGCAGCATGTGGTGTTCCTGGTGTTGCTGAAATTCAGCTCTCAGAAGTCCCAGTTGGCCCAACCGTTGATGAGAAATGCTGGAAGTTACAGTTCAAAAAAGCACAGGAAGGTGCAACACACCAGAAAGCCTAAACAATTTACATTGAAGTGTAAGTGGGAAATGTTGCACCTTTCGATGTTCTGTTTGAGAATAAACTTCCTTATGCTATTTGTTTCCTGACTTAGAAGTTCTGGTTTAGTAACATCTGATGGGCAACAGGTTTTTCTTCAAAAAAACCCCTAAATATTATATAAAATCTATTCACAATCACAAAGGACCATTTTAACCATCAACGCTTTTCAAATGAACTATAATTTTCTTTTATTATAAAAATCTGTATGCTACTTTTCAAACCCATGGTTTCCCAGGACAGTTTACATTATGTCAATATCTAGACCTCACAAAAGAGGGCAAAGAAATATTAAACGGAGAACAGTATATTTTGCCCAACAAATTTAGCTTGCTAATTAATCAAATTCATTTCAAAATTATTTTAACTATCATTGAAGCAATTTTATATAGACAGATTACAGAGTCAATCTATAGCCACTGAACCATCCAACTAACCATCTATCTTGTTATTTATAAAATAACTATATAGATATATTTTCTATGTATCTTCTTCCCAGAACAGAGAGGCACCATGTTTCCTGGCTGGTAGACTTTTAATGTGATGGAATCATGTGCTTTGGAGAGAATCCCATACAGGTAAATGAAATTTTATCCTGAGCAAATATAAGGTAATATAGGTCCATACAATTGTCTTTTGCTAGTGCAAAACAGCTTTTAAAAATTATTTTGGAATAGGTAGCTTTATACATCTCTTATCTTTTAAATAGTTCAACTCATGTTTAGATCATTGATTAGCCTTGTTAAAAAAAAAAATCAACTAACATTGCTTAACCCTAGTATCTGTGCACATGAACCAGGGAAGGCTTTCATGCAGAGTTATTCCTAAGAAAATTAAGGAAGGCTAATTAATATTTGAAGCTGGAACCCAAGATTCCAATTTCAAGCATAGTAGCTGAACTAAATGGCAATGAGCAGATAGTATGTACCAAAGTATTTGTAATGGGAGCTTTATTCAGACAATATGTTTGCATGAAGAGGAGCTGGGAACAACTCCACTCTCATAGTTAAACTGGTGATGTCACTAAAGAGCCAGTCTCTACAAAAACAGCACAATCACTTGCATATAGACAACGGTCACCACATGAGCTCTTGTGGAAATGTCCATGTGTACACAAAAATCAGGAGGAGTCTGGTAGCGCCTTTTCTAACAAATGTTATTGAAAGCCGTAAGCATAAGCAGTTCTTCAAATGTTGAACACCAAATGCTCAACACAGCTGTCATCCCTTAAAGTGTACACAAAGGATCCTTGTTGCAGATGATTGCAGCATATCTATGGAGACTGGTACTTCAATCATGTCACCAACATGACTTTTGAAACAGGAGGTGCTGCTCCCTGCTTCTCACATGTTGAGTTCTCTATGCAAACTTATCACTGGGGAAAGGTTTAGGAATGTTATAGACATTTAAAAAATAAGAATTGGCCTGCTGCAAAACTGAATGGCCTTTTGTAAAGCTATACTGCTCATCTGACGCAACACTGTGATTTTCCTAAAGATGTAACAACATTCAGTTTAATCATTAATAATAGTAATTTCAAGTATGGAACGATAAGGTTGAGTCTTTAGACAATATGGCAAAATAATCTTGGAGTTGGGTAAGCATAAATTTCAAACTAGATTCAATGAACATCAGCTGAATAGAGCTCAGAATTCAAGAGCACGTTTCTATGTTTCTCCCTGTTTCTTTCATTTATATTCAAGGCCACATTGACTCGATGTACCAGATTTACCTGTTATTACTTTCAGTCAAGCCTGCCATCATTTCTTTATTTATTCAAGAAAATACAGGATTTTGATAGTTCACTTGGTTCCAGACTTAGACTGAAAAATCCACATTCTATCATCTTTTAAGCAAAGAAGTTTTCAAGTAGATGACTGATGAAAAACAAGATGGATGCAATGAATTGGCTGTGGACTACTAAGACCTGTCTTCTAATCTTCATTCAAATCTTATGTAAATTTGATGGTAGCACCCCAGCATCCTTCAATATGACATTTGTTTACAGGAGGGGTTGTGACTGAAATGACAAACAGGGTTTGTAAAATATTTCTCCTGGCTTTGGTCTTCTTTTCCACAAGGCCATCCTTTCCCATCCTTTCCCATCCAGCTAAACTGCCTTTAGGTAACAGAAATAAGCCTAGCTATGGCAAGAAACTGCAGGAAATAAAATAACAGGTTAGAGCAATGTTTCTCAACCTTGGCAACTTTAAGATGTGTGGACTTCAACTCCCAGAATTCCCCAGCCAGCTGGGGAATTCTGGGAGTTGAAGTCCACACATCTTAAAGTTGCCAAGGTTGAGAAACACTGGATTAGAGATAGTCTTAACATTTTCTATGTCCTTTTTGAAATAGCACTCTTCATACTTACAATATATTTTGTTTGTCATTGAAGTAGATCCTGCTGCAAGTAGTTGGGCTTAGGGACAGTTCCTATTTTGGAGCTTCTTCAGCCACGTGTCCTGTGATTGGTACCCTCCCACTCTGATCCCTGCAGCTTATCTAGTAGTGATGACAGTGGTGGTGGTGGTATGGTAGGACAGCTACAGGAGAACTGTAATTGGTTCTATGTAGTTGGGACTGAGTATCTCTTTAAATTTTTATCTTACCAAGAAAAAAAGCCATGATTATAATTTCTTTCACCACCAACCTCTCATTTCATCCCTTGATTTGAGAAGATGGATCTTTTAATATCACAAATCCTCAATCCAGATAATATGGGAAATTTCAGCACCACCCATGTGTAGGAATGTGTAGGAAGCAGCCCTTCCTAGCTTGCATCATAACTCAATCCACTGCTATCTTCAACCCTTTGATTATTAGAGTGGATCCCTAATAATCAAAAATCTGATCACCCCAACTACACATTTTCAATGCCTTCTGTCATTTTTCCTACCCAGTATCCAACACATTCCCTTTGAGGATTTTCCTAAACTTAAAACAGGCCAGCTACAGAGGCTGGCAAAAAAAAAAAAAAAATCCCAAAAAACCACAGGAAACTAAATCTGACCTCCAAGGTTGGAGAATCATCTTTATCTTTGGATGGGGGTAACGGAACTTACAGGCCTAGAATTTTCAGGTAGTTTCCCACCTGAATACTAAACAGGCCTGGACGTATCTAATTTTCTTGAAATCAGTCAAGATTGGCCATGTGCTTCTCAAGGGCATCCACGGGGGGGATCAATAGGATCAAAATGTTGGGCATGACTGGGCAATGAAGCCACACCCCTTTTTAATCCTGTGCAATCCATGCATAGTGAAAAGGGGCAAGGTTTCAATTGCCCAGCCACATGCCCCCATTTTGGCAATGTTGACCTCTCCCTATGGATGCCCTGGTGCTCCCTTTTACTGTTTCATTCAGTAGTAACAGAATATAGAGTGGCAACTGGAAAAGAAAAATGGTACATATGGATGTAGGACAGCAGAAGGTCTGCTGGAAGAAGTAACTGGCTGGAACGGAACTGAATAGACAGTTTCTCCAAGGGAAGGATCAATTATCCAAATTTCCAAGAGCAGGAATTCAACTGATAGAGATCCCTTATAATGTTGCCCCTTGGTATTTAATCATTGTGGGGAAAACCAGGAAAATAACAGGCTGCTCGGGAGATGATTACACACTGAAAGGTGGGTCACCCCTTGTCCCCGTCATAATTGAATAAACGCAAGAACACCAGGTCATGGGCCTTGGTGGATTCTTAGGAATTTGATCCAAGTGTGGAGTCCTTGGGGTTCTCTGAGCTTGGTTGTTTTCTTGCAAACATTTCATTACCCGGCCAGGTAACATCCAAGTGGCAGCATATCAGACCTATCGTGGGGTTTTTTTTCCTTTTTATTCAGCAAACCAAACAATACCAGCCTTTAATTTTGATTCTAGACAGCATTCCTTTTCCTCTGCCCTCCAACCTCCCAATGCAGATAACAGCAGCCATAAAGCTATCAGCAGCAGCCAGTGTTAGAAATAACTGCCCAGGCATTTGCACTTGTATTCCTTCAGGCAAAATAAAGCTTCCTGCAGCTAGTCAAGTTTACCTTGTTATGGATATAGTCCAAAGTGTCAGCTAACTTTGAATATAGCTACTCCTATATTCTATCCCTACTTCCTACTTCAAGATAAATAAGGGCAATTATGCTAACTGGCCTCCTTTGTCTCTCTCTCTCTCTGGCCTTCTCTCTCCAGATGGCTCCTTTCAGCTTTCCATGGCAGCCATCTGCGAAGGGTAGATCTGTCCTCTTCTTCCTTCAGTGGGTCTTTGGACCCCTGCCCACTCACAATCACCATGAAGTCTTGCTCCAGGCTCTCCTGGAAACAATACATATTTAACAACCAATACTGTCTTGGTCCATCTTGGTTTGTTGATGGAATGGTTTGGTGAAGGCCACACTTGGGGAGATAAGCATTTCCTTAGCCCCAGAAAGAGCGTGGGAAGGTGAAGAGGATGAGACTGGCACCACCCTAAGGAATTCGCAGTGTTTGCTTGCTGGCTTGGGAAGTTTAGATTCAGTCTGGCAAGATTCTGTCTTGTAGGTGAAAGCTAATAAATGCTATTGAACTATACCTGCACCGTCTCGTGGAGTTCTTTGGGCTGAACCTGACATCAATCTTGCCAGGCTCAATCTAAACTTCCCAAGCCAGCAAGCAAACACTGCAAATTCCTTAGGGTGGTGCCAGTCTCATCCTCTTTACCTTCCCACGCTCTTTCTGGGGACTAAGGAAATGCTTATCTCCCCGAGCGCGGCCTTCACCAAACCATTCCATAACAGTTTGCCAGCCATTACACCTCCGTCTCTCCACACTCCTTCCAGAAGACCTTTTGTTTTAAGTCTTGACCTGTCTTCTCCTTCTTGCCAGCTCAGCTGGAGCCCCCCCTTCCTATGAGAAAGTTTTGAGAACCTGTGGTATCACGTTCATGCTCAGCTTCTACTTATTAGCTAAAAAAATGTAACATGTCTGGCTGGATGCATAAGTGACAGGATGTTAGAGAGCCATAGGCAACACCAGACTGTCGTATACCACCTTGTCCCCAGAGGTATTTCTCCAAAATTCTCTTTGCTAAAGCAAATTCTGTTTCTGCAAATTGAACAAGAACTGATAGAAAAAAATACAGGCAACATTAATTGATATAATTCCTAACTCAAACCTCTCTAACTAGTATTATGAATAACATTCAACATTTCCACAGTAGGACATTATTAGTATGTTCATAATATGGTTATAACATTCTGAAATTCAGAAATATTGAAACCTCCTTTCCGTAATAGTCTCCAACATGGATTGCATGAGCACCTCTTTTAACTGCAGATTTGGTAATGAAAAAGGTGTTAGGACACCCAGAAAACAGAAGAATTAAAGCAGCAGGTTGGTTTCTTTTTCTGACACTGATAAATTACAGTATGTTCTCTGTATTAATAGCACTGCAGTTTTCTGCTGCATCTCCCACCAATCAATATCAGAGCTCAGATTAAAATTCCACAATTGATTCAGCCCCTTGTAAACACCATCTCTGTCCTATCTCTCATCTTCCTTCTCTTCATCATTTATTCATCTTTTATCTTCCCCTTTGGTCTCTTCTCTCCTTATTTTTGATGTTTCAACTGTGCGTACTCAAAATCCACCCTCCCAAGGGATCAGTTGCTGCATTTGAATAATTCCAGTTTACCAGTGGGTTATGGGTTATGAAATACATCAAGACCTGGAGTCTTTCACCTGGGAGGCTCCTTATGCTCTGACCCACATGGCACAAATCCCACTTCTGTATTGCTTGTATAGGTATTTAGAGATCCAAGCAGGTACTACCCCCATCTCCTTAATTCAAGGCTCTCTCTATTATTTATTTAAACAAGTCAAGCATGGAATTAGGTCTTAGGTATTGAATTCATCATCCTGGTATTTTTATCCATCACTTAAAAAAAAAAAAGCTTCTCATCCTTGATTATGAAAATTGACTTGAAAATATATGACAATGTCAGATGACATGAAATCTCAGAAGGTAGTTTGCTTCTATGTATGAATATGTCTGCATGCAAGAACATGTGCATATATGTGTACATGCATGAGATACCTTTCTCATGTGTTTCTACTATTTTATTGGAAGTTTTGCTATATACTTTTGTCTCTCCCCCTACAGTGTTCAATCTAAATACCTCTTCCTCATGTTCAGCAGACTTCTTTCCAACAAGTTTTTTCAGTATTCAAAAACTATATCCCTTATCCTACCAGTAGAATCATAAGAAGAATGAGCCAGGGCTGCAGTTCTCTATGCGACGGTGTCCTTGGTCCACCAAAGTTAAGAATCCTGTTGTTATTTTCAGAGTCCCTTGACAAAGAAGAGCTCTTGATCTTGTTAAGTGCTTTTGAATTTCCCAGCTATGTTAGTATCTTGTTTAACCTCTAAATATAATTATTCAAAAGCTGAAGTATATTAACTTGGGTTAGGCCAAACTCACATAATATAGGATAGCTCCCAGTATCTGCAAGGTTCTCTTGATTCAGAGTTTAGACTTCTACTCTTCAAATCTTTTTTGTTTTCCCTCCTCATCTTGATATACTTCTATCTATGTCTCCTAGATAGTCTCCTCAGGTGACTAGAGAATGAATAACAATTGTTTTCCTGAAGTCAGCTATTAACCTGCTTTGTTTTGTTTCTTCTCCACCCACTTCATTTTAATATGTGATAATAACATCCTTGACCACTGTAGTGGGAAACCTGATGTTAGCTCTTTCTCTGGTGTGTAGTGTGGCCTCCAATCTGAATTGCCAGCATATTATATTCCTTGATTGAACAATGGTGCATTCCTATCAGAGATGGTCATCCTCTTCCAAGTGCACAGCTTTGGGAGGGACATCCATGGGACACCCAGTGAGGGAGGAAGGGGACACTCATCTAGCCAGCCAGATTAGCCAATCAACCCTGGCAATCAATGGGATGATAGGTGTCACAGCCAAATTATCCTCACCTCCCATATTATGTTCCTTTTCATGATACGAAACTCCATGATACTAATTTTGGATGCAATTACATCCATACGTTTATGAGAAATACGCAGGATTACTGATGTATATCCCAGGAATGCAAGAGTAAAGGTAAGTTCTGAGGCTATACAATACCTGAACTATTTCACGAATGAAATGAAATCATTCCTTTCTCATCTTTACTTGTTTTCTTCTTGTGATTTAGAGCACAGCAAGCTCTTTCAACTCCTACAAGCAAGTATTAAAGCACGACAAAGTCCCCTATTTTCCCTTTGATCTGCACATTGGTAAGCTACCACTGGAGATCAGTAGGAATACTGATTGATAATTACAAGCATTCATCTTCCCATTTTTCTTTAGCCTTAGGTATCAATTCTATAACCAGGTTCAGTTCTATAACTACTATATAGATTCACATCAGCAGCAGTGTTCATTCCATTATTATAATAGGAAATGCATGCTGCGTTTTCAGCTTAAGAACTGACCTTTCATAGAAGTAAAGTAATGGCTACAGCAATTATTAAGACTTGAGTGCTTGGTATATAGTATCTGACACCTACAGCCATTTCTTAAGTTCTGCAAAGTTGTTTTGGGATGTTATACTACTCTGAACCACCACAGAAAAATGGAGCATATATGACAGAGAGATATGTCCAGCAAATCCTAGCTAACCAAAAAGTTCCATTGTCATGGAAGAGAAGATTCTTATCCAATCAGATACCATCCAGATCTTTTGGACTACAAATTTCATCACCTATTCTAGCTGGGGTTATGTTTACTTTTGGTGGCATTATTCCTCCCCGAAGATGGGGTCCAACTTTATGTAATTGTGATTAACAAAATATTCAGCATCTATAGATTTTTTTTTATTTATGTATCACAATTTTCTACAAATATTAAACAATCTGCCATACTAAATGCTATCTTTAAAAAGCTGTTGGGCAAAGCAAGCATTTTTTGAAAGCTGGTCTCTTTTAACATGTGCCATAATGTTTAGTCACTCTATCCAGTATGTAAAAACAAACAAATTCACCAAACATAGATTCTCTGATATCCAAAACTATCCTGTCCACTATCCAGAAACAAGTATCAGCAGGCTTACAACATCAAAACAAGAGCCTTTAGTGGGAGAAAAAGGCTAGGAGTATAGATTATAGCAGTTGATAAGTACAATAAATACATAAGCCAAACTGAGCATGCTCAGTGGCCATAGATACTGATGGGGGGGTTTTTTGGCAAAATGGGGTCATAGAATGGAATATGCTGAAAAAGGGCATTATAGACTGGCTAGTTGACTCTAACCCAACAAATGAGCACTTTGTTGCATTCGTCCCATATTGCTTCTAAGTGCTTCGAAGCATATGTCAGGACAACCATTTATATATAATACAGTACAGCATAAAAGCTGTGTTTTCAATAGTCTTTCTGAAGTCTTTGTAACACTAGAACTCACTATCACACACAGTATAATGCAAAACAACAGTAACATCAACATAATAATGGCAATCTTAAAATTCAGTAAGAGAGTTTAAAAATGGGGTCCCAATTCATCTTTCAAACAAGTAGGATCATAATAATGAGAGACTGTAATTACCCTAACATCTGTTGGGTGCCAAATTCAGCCAAGTGTGGTCTTGCCAGGAAATTCCAGACTTGTTTTGCTTACAGCTGAAGAACTAGCAGAGGATGTGACTGAAACATTATGTATTATCTTTGAAAAATCCTAGTAGCAGATAACTTGAAGACAACAAATGCACTTTATTCAACAAGGGGCAAAAGGAAGATCCACCAAATATAGACCAGCCAGTCTGACAACAATACCTGGGAAGATTCTACATCAGATCATGAAGTCATCAAGCACTACAGGGAAAAAAAATAATTACCAGAGATCAGCATGATTTTTCATGAACAAATCTTGCAAGCTAATTTTTACCTCATTTTTTATGTTACTCAAAGACTCCAATAGGGTGCTACAAAGCTCAGGCCTGGATTCTCTGTGTAGGTGCTTTCAAATCAGTCTTGATTCCTGGTGACTACATGGACAAGTCCCTACAGTTTTCTTGGTAACATTTTCAGAAATGGTTTGCCAGTGTCTTCTTCCTAGGGCTGAGAGAAAGTGCCTGGCCCAAGGTCACTCAGCTGGCTTTGTGCCTAAGGCAGAACTCAGTCTCCCAGGTTCTGGCCTGGTGCCTTAACCACTATGCCAAACTGGCTCTTCAGGTTCATGCTAGGGGAAGCCAAACTACCGTGAAAAGAAGATATTTAAAACAAATAATCTCATATCAGGTTAAGATGGGGAGCAAATGCAGAATTCAAGAATTACTGTGTACAGTTAACCCACAGTGATTAACTGACCCCCCACATTCCTCTAAATACAATTCCTGCCAAGTGATTACAATGAGATTATTTTTATAGAACAAAATTAGAAGGGTGCATCTTTTTTATCATTTATACTTCTGATTATTTCAAGCTCTTTGCCTACTGCATAAACACATACTGCAGTAGGAAATGCAAAAACTATGCAGAAGAAGTATCGCTTTGCTTCCAGATAATAGTTTTCTACCAATCACTTGATAGGGGAAGGATTGTACCTCAGTGGAAGAGCATGTGTTTTGATGCAGAAAGTCCCAGCTTCAGTCTCTACATTTCTACTTTAAAAAGTCGGGGTGGGGGGCATGTGTTACAAAAGATACTTGGTGGAGACCCTAGAAAATCCTCAGGGATGAAAATAGCTGCCCTAGGTGCCTGACTCAGGCCATGCACCCACCAACACCCAGAGAGGTGGCTGCAAACTTTGCTGAGAAGTTTGTGAAGCAAATAAACAAGTGGCAAAGGAGATGTGAGTGCAAATGCACACACGCTAGAGAAAACAAGTCCCCCAAAGTCCAACAAGCTTGCCTTGAGAGAGTTCCAAATCCACAACAGCAGGCACAAGAGTGGTCAAGCGAAGTCCAAGGCTCCCAACATTGTAGAAGGGTCGTCAGCCGGTCCAGGTCCAGAGTCAAAGTCACAAGGTTCCAAGTTGGGAGTCAAAGCACAAGGAGTCTGGATAAATGAATGATTGTTGCCAATGGAGAGGCTCAAGCTCACTGCTCTTCTTAAACAGAAGCAACCCCAGTGTTGCTCATTTGGAAGGATGAGGTTCCTTTCTTGCAAGGAGCCTTGCAGAGCACCTTTGCTCTGCTCTCCTCTCCGCAGGGCAAGCCCTTGTGCTGGGAGGGGGTAGCAGCTCAGACTCCTCATCTTCAGAGACTGGCAGCAGCTGTGTCTCCTAATTTCCGGACAGCACAGCCTCCCTCTGCCTGCAGCTGCTCAGGCAGCGGTTCATCCGGCAACTCTGGAACTGGCTGCTCATTGTTGGTCTCCTCATCAGAGCCTGTGCTGGCCATGACACTAGGTTGATAGATCATCTAGCTCTATATAGAACATTTTCCTCTGTTCTGTTTACATTAATTATCTGAGCAACTGTATCTGTGAGTGTACATAAACAAAAATAATCAGCCTGCTTAGAGTGCAAAACGTCATTTTTTCCCCTTCCCGCTCACCATCATGTACAAGAATTATGCAAAAATAATTGTGCATGGAAGCACAGCTGTGATTCCCCATATTTAAAGAGTGGTCTAGTCCTAAAGCAGATCTGTAGCCCTCCAGATGTTTATTTTATTTCACAGAATGTATATGCTACTCCAGGCATAGACTTTGAGTAGTTTGCAACCATGAAAAAACAAACAATTAAAAATCCATAAAAACATACAATTCCTGTATAAAACCATAAATAAGTGCACAACAAGATGAATACCAGCCACCAAGTCTAGGAATGTATAATCCAAAAGTCCATCCGAAGAGGATTGTCTCTCTTTTCTGAAAGACAACGGACAGGGGTTCAGTCTGATCTCAGAAGAGAGGCTGTTCCCTAAGACTGGGGAAGCCACTAAAAAGTCCTGCTTCTGAGCCCCCAAACCTTAACATCTCAGGTAGACAAAATCAGAAGTGTACATTGCCAGATTGAATGCACAGGATGTGTAGAATTTACTTCGACTAGACAGCCCTGAAGCCATGAAGGCTTTATAGGTCAGCATCAGCACTTTGAAATATATTCAGAAACCTAGTGGAAACCAATACAGGATCAGTCAGTCTGCAGTTATAGGTGTTATTCTGCTAAAAGGATTGCCACCAGTCAGCAAGCAAATAGATGCATTTTGAATTAACTGCAATTCCTAAGTAGCCTTCAGACAAATTCCTTGTATATATTTTATACTTGGCCATTAAAGTATTCTGTATTCTGTATTCACAGCAGCCCCAAATAATGTTCATTGCAGTCATCCAAATGCAAAGTGAGGAGGGCACGAGTGAGTGTCAACAGGGCACCCCACTCCAAAAAGGATAAAGCTGAACAAAAGTTCAGGATATAAATGCAGTAGAATGAATGTGAGGAGGAAAATATATCTCTGCATGACACCCTTAGGCTAGATGTAAAAAATAGACTGATTTGGTTTTCTAATAGTAAGAGAAAAGTACTTTGTACAATATACTTTCCTTTTATTATTTCACCTATTCCTAGTGCCAGGCTCCATCAGTTAAATAGGTTCTAGGGCTAATTCTAAATGTAGGTTGCATTAAATCCTGTTCCCTTTTTTGAATTCCTTCACAGGGTTGTGAGCTAGCCAAGAGTAAAAGGAACAGGATAAATCACTTTGCATATTAAAAGGAATTACTTACATGACTCTTCTACAGTATATTTTCTCAGAAACACCATTTGTGTTCTTTGTAATAAATGCTCAAACTTTTTGTGTGGCACTATTTAAATACTGAAATCCCCAGGGCACCACATAAAACAGTATATTTATGTATCTGTACTAAAATCACAAAATGAAGGGAAAAATCATCTAGATCGGGATCAATCATGAACAAATTCTCTGGCAGCTGCCACAATAATGTCTAAATCCAGCTGTGTTGTTGACTCAGACAGTGCTTTTAAAGTCAAGCAAGTTAAATAAATGGCCATGGGTGTAGTCTTCAAGCAATGATCTTAGTCCAAAAGCAAAAGCTAATTTCAGAAATCTGAGTGTGTCTGCTCAGTGAGAAAAAGCTCTGTATGTTAGGAAGATGGCGAGTCTCTCAAATTAATTTTATTCAATAATGTAGCTAAGGCTGGACCTCAAAGTCCAAGTCCAGGGTCCTATAATACTGGGGTCTTAAATGGCTGCGAAGAGGAACAAATGATCTAGGGAGCTACAAGAAAACTTAGTTTTATAATGAGCATGCTGGGGCCACCAGGACTGATATTTTTCATTCTTTCTCCCTCTATTCTGGGGCCAGAAGATAGCTATGGTTATAAGAGCTCATTTCACAAATAAATTTTAAAATAATAACAAAACGGTACTTATTCTCAGCCAACTAAGGCGTAGCAAACACTGGTCATTTCCAGCAGCATTCTACCTCCTGCTGCAGTTCTGCAACTACTACTAGCTGTTCCTTGGAGCATCACTGAATGAGGAAAGGGAGTCCTGCTAGGACCCCACCCACACTTCCTCATTTCTTTGCATGTGTGTGGGGGGCGGGGGAGGAAGAGGATGTTCCTTGCAGTGATGACTGTGTGGAGGGAGCTGCAAAATTGTCCTCTAGGTATTCCTGAAGATAGGAGAGAAGAAGCCTAACGCACAATACCTTGACTGCTGGTGGGAGGTTGGACAAGACAGAGGTTCCCACCAATCAAAAATCACCTGAACTATTGCCTTGCCTTTGGAACAGACGTTCACTGGTCAGCTTCTTAAACTTTGTGAAAGTCCCGTGACATTGTGAAGTTGGGGGTGGAGAATATTCTCAGCTTGGTGCCATCCACGTGTAAAAGGATATTCTCTGAGATAGTCTTGTAATTATGATGGTGTTACAACTTAAAAGGTGATACTATGTATGCTCTGAATGCTTCTTTCCTTATCAGGACCAACTCTCCCTGTCCCATTGTTCTTCTCACTACCATCCTCTGAAATAGACTGAACTGAATGGAATAAACTGACTGTTTAAAACCCCAGTAAATATTGCAGGGACTTGAATCTATTCTCTATACATCTGTACAGAATCACTACATATATTCTCTTCTGTAGAATTTGTATCTAAGTTCCTCCATTGGTTATCCATGACATCGCACATCTCGGTGTGCTGCTTTGTGATATGACATATTAGGCTCGTATGAGATGGTTCTGATTCACCTCAAGGAAGTGCTTTTGATCATCTCACAGTCTCTTCGATCACTTGCAAAAGGCAGAAGAGGCTTTGTGCCTGCAGAGGAGGCTGCAAGGGAGGCCTCCACCCCAGCAACGCAAAGTGAAAAATGCCACGGCTCTGTTTGCTTTAGAAGAGAGGCTGCCGCATCGCTTCACAAAGCATATTCAAGGGGTATTTTGTTTGAATCTTTTTTTTTTTTGAAGCAAAGCGCGTTATGAAGATCTCAACTGCCCACTTACACGTATGCATGAGATTTAGGCTTGCGCACTTGGCTAACCTTTTCCATGTTTAGCCAGAAATAACTCCAGCTGGGTTCTGTGGGAATAGGTTTGCTTATAGATACAGCCTAAGAAATTGATGAAATAAAGCCAACACATATCTTATGCCAAAAGCCTAATTAAACTTGAGAAAACTCAGTCACATATGAACATGTAAACAAATAACAAGGCAGTATTTACAGGAGATAACTTTTGGGGGGTTCGAAGAACATGGCACTATCCACTTTCTTCCCAGGTAGGAATCTTTTCATTTCTTCTGCCATGCCATCTCTAGCTAGAGGCATTGTGTTGAGTTAGTTCATTGCTGAAGCCAAGAATGGCAGTGATAGGAGAGCATACCTGTTATGAACCAAACCACTTGAATGCAGCTGAGTTGAAGTAGCTGGTTCTTGATTTATTTTGGGGTGTGGTCAAAGAGAGAATAAGTGAAGACTGAGATCCAAATGTTTGAAAGTCATTTCTGGTCAGAGTTGCCTTCAACAAAGGGGAGTTAAAGGGTCCAGAAAATGGAGTCACCTCTTTCAATCACCTTAGCACCAATCAGGAGGAACTGGCAGGGCCAAGCCATCTAAGAAGCTAAAAATAAAATATGGGAATGAGCTCTCCAGGGACCTGTCAATTATATTACCTTGCCTCCTATTAATTTCATCAAGATGCTGAGCTCTAATCTTCATTCCTTAGGAAGCAGTGCCCTCCAGTGGGAGCAGTTCCACATCGTAGTTTGAGTCTGTGTATTTCATGGTCTCCCTGCACCTCCTTCACATATGGAGAATAAGAGAGGACATAATCTTTGATTTTCAAACTCTCTCCCATTGCCAGATTCCTTTGTTTCAACGGGATTGATGCCAGGGGAGTACACTTGAGTGCTGACTCATACTTTCTGTTCTGTGCTCGGGAGCTGCATCATAGCACAGTATGTTCTAGAGCCTTTCCTCACTTGCCTTTGACTGCAGCACCAACTTGCCCCAATAACCCTTTTTCTGCTGTATCCTGATGACATTGCCCTCATCTGGCCAGCCTTTAGTCATCCTTAGTTGTACCAGTATTAATGTTTCCCCTTATCCTGACAGTTATTGCCAAGTACACAATCTGATGAATTTCACTTATCATTCTGTTGGTAGTGCAGTCACCAACATCTCTGCACCCATTTTCCATTTCAGATTTGTTCAATATAGTCAGTTGATGTCAGATAGTCTCATAATCATGTTATCTCCTGATCTCCTGATTTCTAATATGTGGTAAATCTACCCATTATGCAGAGTCTTTAGCACACCTTTAGCTCCATTTGATTGGACAATGATGTCCCTGCTCTCTAATACTGGAGTTTAACTCTCCTCTGTCCTTCAACAGTTTTTATTTGGAAGCAACATGCACAAAACCAGTGGAAACTGGTTACTATCTAAGTAGAGATCAATTCTCATACTCACAAAGGAAAAGTACAAGTTGTCAGGCACCAACCAGTAATCTAACATAAACTATTTTACCCCTCCCCCAAAAATACATTCAGCAGATCTAGATATGTCTTCCCAGATTTTCCCCTTCCATTCTGTTTTGGGCAGAAAATCTGGTTCTTTCAAACCAACCTCTTGTTGTATGCCTGCTAGATCTCCAAGCTCAGAGACTTCAATCCAAGAGGTCAGTTTGAATAGCAGCAGGCTAGCAGTAGGGGGAAGGCTATACAGTGAAGTGGGAGGTAGCAAGCCAATTATTTCTTTGCTGCTTCAGGGTGCAAAGAACCCTGCCTGCCAACTGTTGTTCAAGCTTTTTTTAAAATAATAACTTCATTAAATTTTAAAAGAGAAAGATAAAATCTAACAAGAACTAATAATCAAGAAAAAGAATAGGAAAAAAAGAAGGAATAGAGAAAAAGAAAGAAAACAGAGTGCAGAAAGAAAAAGAAGAAACAGAAATACAACAAAAAGAATGACTTCCAACTTCTTTTATACCAGATACAAGTAAAACTTACATTAAACTCTTACTCTAAGATTACAACATAAGATCCATTTTTTCTATTGTCTACTAGTATTACTAATCATCAAAGTCATATATCATGATTTCATTTTTTTTCTGTTTCATGCATTAAAATTAGTCAATGTCTTTTCTCTAATCAAAGCTGTCAATTCTGCCATTTCAGCCAGCTCCATCAACTTTATCATCCATTTTCCCATTGTAGGTGACATTAAGTCTTTCCATCTTTGAACATATAAAAATCTCACTGCAGTTATCATATATAAAAGCAAAGTCCCATGAGATTTTTCCAATTGTTTATCCATCAATCCCAAAAGAAATGTCTCTGGTCTCAATTGTATATTGGTCTTTAAAATTTTCTGAATTAATATATGCATTTGAGTCCAATTTTTAAAAAACTTTTTTATATGTCCACCAAAGATGATAAAAAGTCCCCTCTTGTTGTTCGCATTTCCAACATAAATCTGAAGACCCTTTATATATTTTTAACAATCTTTCCAGTGACAAATACCATTGATACATCACTTTATAAAAATTATCTTTAAGTTTATAACATAATATAAATTTCAGCCCTTTCATCCACATATTTTCCCATTGTTCCATTTGTCTATTATGACAAGCATTTTTAGCCCATTTTATCATAAAATCTTTAATTTGTTCATCTTCTGTTTCAAATCTCAGCAAAAGTTTGTACATTTTAGAAATAAGATGTTCATCATTAGTACATAACTTAAATTCAAATTCAGATTTATCACGTTCAAAACCAAAAATCCTTTTATTCACCTTTTATCTTTCTACTGATTGTACATGTGAAAACCATTGACACATATATCCTTCTAATATCAAATCTTCTCTTGATTTTATTTTAAATTCTTCCTGGGAGAAATCTAGTATATCACCATAAGTTAACCATTTCTCTTCTGTAAAATCCTTCCTGTGGTGATAGCCATAAAGGTATTTTCAGACACAGTCTAAACTGTTGTTCAAGCTTCTGAACATGAGTTTAGTGGTCTTCTGGAACACAGCTATGTTAAATGCTTGCATAAAATCAGATTAAATTTAAATTGCCAGTCTAGCTATCTGCCAAAACTTGTCTCTGCCTTAGTCATCACTCTTACCCTTACCCAGCCCCAGCCTAAGTTAATGACAGTAATTAATTCGTAGATGCTTTCCCTCTGGTTGGTGACCTTTGGTGAGAGGAGAATAAAGGGAAACCAAGAAAATCCACCAATCCCTGTCCTTAATATACTTTGTACATGTAAATAAGGAGAGCCCCATTTGCTGGTATCATGCCTATGATAGGATAAGATTCATGAGCATGGGCAGCAAATTTTATAATGCTACTGTTTTCTGCCAGCTCAAGACTGAGGGGTAGCATTTTCATTTGGTTGTGAGGAAGAACCTTTAGTTATAGTTTAAACAAATCTTAATACAGGTAGTCCTCACTTAACAACTGTAATTGGGACTGGCAACTCTGCCACTAAGTGAAGCGGTTGCTAAGTGGGAAATCATGTCACCATGACTATGCTTTCCGGCTGGAAAGAGACAAGACTAGAGTTTTACACCTTTGGCTTTTGTTGGCCTCCTAACCACTCCCCTGCCCTTTGGAACTGCTCAAGTGCCTGCTTACTGTCTTGTACACATCGAAGCAATGCCAGGCATAGGACAAAGCATACTGACTGTAATGGTGATCAAATGACCGAGGGATGCTATGAAGGTTGTAAATGGTCATTTTTCAGCACCGTAGCCTACTTAACTCTTTAGGCAGGCTTGAGATAATAGCATGAAGAGAGAGAAATTGCAGTTATTAATATTAGAATGATGTTGTTTAGAAATGTACAGTTCCATTGAAGAGGACACCCTGTGAAAAAGAAATTAGGCGATTTCCCTTCATCAGCTCATACTGTCTACTAGAAATAGTATTGGTTTTTATAAACAATTGAGAGGCAATTAAGGTGACTGTTGAACCTACTTAATTAGGTGTGAATCACAGCTGCAAATAAAGCAGAATTATTTTGTGGCTAGAAGAAATTTAGAAGGTGTGGGTGAAGGTCTTGATGGGCTGGTTGAGAATTCTGGCTGACATAAGTGGTGCTACTGCTCTGGGGGGAAAAAAAAGAGGGAGAGATTAGTGAAACAAGGCAGTTTGTACTTAAACTCAGCCAGAAATCGACAAACTGGAATTGGTTTGAACCAAAGGAGCCATGCAATTTTATCAGAACTTGGAGGAAGTGAGAAGAGAAGGAAAATTATTCCTGCACAGCATGAGACGGGGAAATATTTCCAGCAAGTGACTTTGGATTCCAGTACCACTGAAATTAATGCAATGCCTTTAATTCTGTGTTTTAGGGAGACTTCCATTTTAGGCATGCATGTAAAGATCATTGATTCTGTATAATATGGCATGTACCTGAAACATTTGTACATGTACCCTATAAATTAATGAATAAATAGTAATTCTAGAATTTCACAATACCCAAGCCGTTCCACACCTCTTGCAAAGTTTGTCTCATGTAACAATGAAATAAAGTATCATTTGAATATAAACATTAATAGGATTTCTTGTCTAAACTAGATTAATGACATGTATAAAGAAACTGTTCCTAATGCACAATGGTGCCAACTTTACAAGTCAGCAAGTTGGTAGCTGTTTGGAACATGCCTTTCCCTTCCCTAAAATAAATGTTGGCAGGTATATACATGGGAATACTATTTTCATCAATTTTATTTTTTATTTCCAGGTATATTGTTTTGTATTATTCCAATGCATAGACCATTTTCTACCCATAGATCATGCATTTCTTGCTTTTATACATGGGCTGGTCAATGTTCGTAGTACACTGAATGCAAAAAGTCAAATGTAAGCAAGATGCAGAAATTTGCAAGTTGTACAATTGTAATATTTTGACATTCTGTGGTAAAAAGGGAGAAAAAAAATTATAGCAGTGCATGTTGAAATCTCTAGAAGCATATTGCCATAGAACTACCAAACTTCAGAGATTCTATCTAAATGGATTATCCTACTAACAAGGAAAAGGATATAAAACATAGGCTAATAAATAAAGGATTATATCACCTGAATGCCCCAATACATTAGCATAATGATTTTTATAAATACCAAACTAAATGATCAGCCTATACCTCTTTCCAATCCCCATCTTTATTCCAAATGGCTAGAGATTATTATATTATAGTGAGCCTTACATTTACAGCAAAATCTGATCTGTATATATGAGATCAGATGTGATTTTGTTTGTTCAGGAGTTATTCATATGTTTGCTTGGAAGGAATGCTCACTAAGGAAATTACTGATAGGATTGAAACACTAAAAATAAAACTAACCCGTTCCCTATCAGCCCCTATACTCTGGGCACTAATGTGATATATGGAATAGGTTCTATCTTTTCCCCATGTCAGAGATGAAAAATTGTTCATAATACTACTAAATGCAAAGCTGATCAAAGGTATGTATGTTGGAATGAATAAATTTATGAATGAACACTGAAAGCTGAATGAAGGTTGAATTAGGAGTCTGCTGATTTAGAAGTAAACTGCATCAAACTCACCTGTGAAACTGAAGGAAAGAAACCACTGTATAGTAAAGACACAATACCAGTCCCAGGATCAGCCCAATTGATTGACTTAAAAACAAACTATGGTTGAAGCCAGGTGAATTTGTAATGTGGATTCATGTAATATATGAAATGTTATAAGGTTTAGGAGTAAATAAATCTTAATTTCTGATTAAGTTTCCTCATTCAGTGTTCATATTGAAATGGGAAGTGGGAAGAGAAAGGGACCTATATGGTAAGATTCCTTATGTAAATGTTTTTATTGTAGACATACAGATTGAGTTTGCTCATTATGCTAACTTATAATACAGTTTGTCTGGTTTTGACTAATTATGCAAATCCAAATATTGGGCTTTGTAAAACATAGTTTACAAAATGCTGTAATGTGTCACTTTAACTATTATTAAGTTTTACTTTTGTCAATGTAATCCCTGTATGTAACAGAGATAAAGCTCTAACATTTTGGGTTTGTCTGGTGATTAAAAGGTGATTTTCGATAGCTTGGAAGTCAATGGTAATTCACCTAAAGTACCACCTTTACTGTAAAAGCACATCAGAGAAGTCTCAAATTGGGAAATGAAAAGGAAAAAAGATCAAAGGTCAAATCCAGGATCTCTGAAATCCTTGAAAGTTGCCAGATTGCTTAAAACAGATAAGCTAATGTACCATTACACAGGATGCAGTAAATGATTTAAATCTTTTTCCACCTTTTCTAATAAAGTTGCAGTGTTAGTTTTAGATCCAGATTTAAAGTTATCTCCCAAAAAAGATCCCCCATCCTCTTTTCAGGAAGGTTTGTCTAACATCTGGAGAAAGTAATTGGACCTTCTAGTCACAAAAAAAAATAAATAAATAAAATAAAGATTTGATATGGAAAAAAAAAAAAGAACAGTCAATGGGAAGATTGAAGGATTAGTATTCTATCTTTGTGGTAGACTTCAAAATTAATCTCACCTCCTGCCTATCTGAACTATCTGATTGAGAAGATAAACAAAATCAACTTGATGTAGGGAGCCACTGAGATGACGTTGGAGAAAATATTCAGAAACCATTACAAAAACAAATTGTGCATAAGCATACCTTGAGCCCAGTGGAAAGGGAAATTATTAAGACTGATTCCTCCCTATTTCCCTGGTATAGTATAGCCTATCTCAATAAAGGATAGTTCTAGCCTTCTTGTGGATTCAAAAGGCTGAAAAGTGTAAAAAAAATAACAAGTCTGAATATTCAGAATGCTAGCATTCAGATGAGAAGATAAATACCACTTGGTTAAAAAGAAAATGCAAACTCAATTAAGAAATGTTTTGAGTAACCACAGGGTGGTGCCGTTCTGCTACAAATATTACAGATCATCTAGGATATTATTTTCTGCAGAAAACTTTTGATCTAAAAATTTAAAGCAAAAAATATGAATGCAGGAACTGGATTGTTTTTCCACTATTAGAATTCAATTTATTGCCCAGATTAATAAATATAAATATAAATAAATACATTCTTAAGGCAGGACTTTCTTATCCTCTTACTAGAGTATTAAGTATGTTTGCTGCCTTGAGTTTTATACACACACACATAACATACATACATATATGGATGATGATGATGATGATGATGATGATGATGATGATGATAATAATGGCACCAGGGCTGGCAGTAGTGAAATTCTTAGAAGTTTTATCCATGTGATCTGGCAATTCACAATGGCATATGATGTATCTTTCAAATCAGGAAATCATTCAGAAAGGGAGCAAATTTTAAACTGGCAATTTTCTTCACTGGCTACTTTTCTTTCAATAGGTCAAAAAATCAAAACAGAATTATTTGACTCAGCAGCATCCGACAAAGCCAGTTCTATGTATATGAGGATAGAGCTGAAAGTCTCCTGCTTCTTATTGAGACCGTCCTTTCCACTGAATGATACGTGGATGAGTCATTCTCAAGTTGCCAAACTTCTCTCACATTATTGCCTTGATAACAGGGTGGGTGGTAGGAGCCCACTATTTTTTTAAAAAAAACGAAGCTTCATCCTAGACAAAACCAGGATACCAGAGAGAAGAGTCAAACACAGCTACAGAATCCTCGCTCCACCCAGTATAACTAAAATCAGGCGTATCACCACTAGGTCACCTATCGACCAACCAACTGCAGGACAGCTAGATCGACTGCGACGCTCAGTCCGAATCTGTTACAGTACTCTATCAGCTTTTACCGGCGTCGCGGTATAATGACATCAGCGCAAAGGAAGCGGCGCCGGAAGTTGAAGCGAGTGGCAAAGTGGTTCGTCTGGCAGGGAACCGTTTTAGTCTTCAGTCGCTGGGCCGAATCCGTCGCCATCTGGGCCCGCTTGGGTCGTACAGGTGAGAGACGAATCCTGGGGCTAAGCCCAGGACCCTCCGCGCTGCGGACCACCAACGTCTTTCTTCCTCAGCGGGTTTATGTTGGATGCAAGGTGGGGCTAAGGACCCTCCTGCCTTTCCGGTAGTGAGGTCCTGTGGTCCTTTAGCATAGGCCTCACCCGGCCCTTTCTAGATCTGTCGATGTTCACGCATTCCCCTTCCCCCTTAATAGAGCTCCATATTAAAGTGTGTAAGTTTGGCCCTCATTTGCTGGTCGCCATTTTTGACAGCGTCATGATAAAATCCGGTGCTCTGAAGCAGTAACTATCAACTCACGGTATAGGCATAGGTTGACGTTGCTCAGAAAGACCCTGGATGTGACACTCCTTCACCTCTCTATTGCCCCCCATCCATTAAGAGCAGAGCAACCTGTGTCTGGTCGAATTTAGTGAGTCTTCTTGATCGTGGTGGTCTCATGTTCATTTTTTTTTAATTTATTTTTTTATTTTCAGGCTTGTATGCCGCCCATCTCCCCCAACGGGTGATTCTGGGCGGCTCACAATAATAAAAAAGAAGAAGAAACACAAGAAACATAAGTCTCTCCAAACATGGCTAAAATCTATAAATAATTAAAAAACATATATTAAAATGCCCTAAAAACCTCCTCTGATTTTAGCCCTAAAAAACCTGTAAGATGCTGTGGGGGGGACAACCCATCATCCCACCAGCCATCCCCACAGGTGCAGGCCCACCTCTGGCCCCCAGGCCTTCTGGCAGAGCCAGGATTTGAGCCCTTTCCTGAAGGCCATGAGGGAGGGGGCACACCACACCTCAGGAGGCAGGATGTTCCATAGGGCGGGCGCTGCAGCAGAAAAGGCTCTCTGCCTAGACCCCCACCAATCGAAATTCCTTGACTGGTGGGGTCTGCAACCTGCCCCTTCTGCTGGACCGAGTGGGACGGGCTGAAATGATTTTGCCTAAAGGGCTGAGCACAAGATTAAAATAAGAATAAAACATTTGAGTTCATAGTCAGGGATGGGAAGTGAAGCTAGTAAGTTTTCAATAGTAAGAAATAACTGTTTAATAGAACTGAAGTTGTTTAAAATGTCTGATTTCAAAAATATTTTTCTCTAAAGTTGTCATTCAGTTTATAGAGGGACTTAATGCAGAGTGCAGATGTGCATGTTATTTTTTAAAAAACATAGTTGTCCGAAATTAGTGGCATGATTTACTCCCATGTAGAAGCATGAAATGCAAAAATAATGTAAGCTTCCCCAAGAAGGCCAAAAAATACATAAAACACTAAACTTACATCCAGTTCCCCTCAGAGAAAACAGAGGAAAACTTTGACCCTTGTCATTTTCCTCTTGTAGTATCCGTTATTCCCCTCCCAACTGCATCCATTTCCTCGCAACTTCAAATAAACAGTTGCTGCTATACGTTTTTAATAACATGTTGATTATCTGCTGCTACAGTGGCTGTCACTAGATTTTGGAAATCATTAAATGGTATTTCAGTAGAAAGTTAGCAAAATGAGGTGTGAGAGACTGCTGTGTTGGAAAAAAAATGACTTGTAAATTACATTTTGACTGAAAAAGGAGACATCAGATTATGTTAAGTTGGATATAAACTACACAGCAACATAATAAATTAAAAATACTATAAATATGTTTAAGAGTCCAGAGAATGTAATCTGATCCCAAATTCTGTTAAAAAAATTATTAGCATAAAAGTTGATGAATATATATGTGCATATCTTGATTTGGGTGTGCACTCTGGCCTTGTGTTATATGATGATATACTAAATGTTTTAGATGTTGCAGTCTTGTACTAGGAATTTGAGGCAGAGTGTGTCATTTCCAAATTTTGAATTCTTCAATTTAAGTATCTTGTTTACTTTTATACAGATCACAATAAAAAATCTCCAAATTCTTTCATCATAATGATGGATATTTTTTCCATTTGAGTTTTGAATAGATGTTATCTTCTGTTGGGAATTATTTTTAAATTAATTTACCAATTTTTATGTCTATTCATTTTGAGTCTTCTTTCTTGATAGTTATAGAAGATGGCAAAGTTCATTACACCTGTGGTACAGGACAATCCATCTGGTTGGGGTCCATGTGCTGTTCCTGAGCAGTTCAAAGATATGCCTTATCAGCCCTTCAGCAAAGGAGATCGGCTGGGAAAGGTACTTTTGTCTGAATCCTTGCACAGAAGTTCTTAATTGATTTTAACTCATTGTCTGTTTGAGGCCCTCAGTTCATACTAGGCCTTCTGTTAATTATTTTTTTATACAAGGCACTGCTTTCGGCAGTTCATTTATCATTCAGAAATTTGTATATTGCACAGTTCCCAGAACAAAGACTGAAATGGAATCAAACTACATAGCAAATAAATTGTGAAGTACAACATTTTTTAAAATTAGTTTTTCTTGCTCTCTGGTTTTTCAATGTATCTCAACCCATGGTTGTATCCAGTTACAAGGAATAAGAATCTTAAAATCAATGATAGTCTTTCTCCCAACATCGTAAATATTGCCAGTAGTGAAGAATGCTGGGACATATAGTCCTGCAACATTTTGAAAAATACAGATTCCTCATCCCTGCACAAGATGATAGAAAGTAGGGAAAACTTTGCTTAAAACATTGATATTTCCTAATTGTTTAGGGAATTATGGCAATATGAGTGGTGGTGCATATGTTGCTTGCTAATATAAGCAGATTCTCCTCTTTAATTTGTAACAAGGTGTTACGTTGATAGCCTGTTATAACACCAATCTCTAGTACAGCGTGTTTAAGCAAAGCATGGGATAGTTTCAAAATGCAAGGTGATGAATCACAATAAGCAGTTCTGTATAGTATACCTACACTACAATAATTAACAGTGCAAAATTAAATTACTGTATACTGACAAAGACAATTATAATATGGGGACATTATTTTTGGCTGCATCCCCCTAATATATACATAGGTCTTTGTGCTGTCTCTAGGGAAAGAGATTTAGAACTCAGAAATTCGACTGGATTGAGGGATAATTTTAGAGGATCTGTTGAAAATCTTTTCAATGATTATGTTGCATATATTAGCATAATAATACTCATTTTTATTTTGCCTAGGTTGCAGACTGGACTGGAGCTACTTATCAAGATAAGCGATACACAAGTGAGTCAGATGTCGCTCTTGTCTGAGATAAAGTACATTGTTTCAGGGTATCTGTAGTGTGGTAATAAGAATGTAGCCATACATGGAAAGAGAAATACCAGATGAATAGGCAAGTTTCAGAAAAGACAGAGGGACATGAGAACAAATCATTAACCTAAGATGGATAATGGAGATTCCATTGACTCCAACAAGGTCATTGTGTAGAACATAGAAAAGGCTATTGGGAGTGCCAAAACACATAACTCTTCTTCTGAGAAATGCTTATGATGGAGATAAGAATGCAGAATTGAAAAATATGAGAGCTAGAATCAACAGTAGGAAGTGAAAATATTACTTAGTTGATATATGCAGGTGATGCCACTTTTTTTACCTAAAGTAAATAAATATAGAAGCCCTAATTGAGAAAATAAAAATGGAATGTAACACATCCAGGCTAATGTTAAGTATTAAAAAAAACCAAAAATGCAGTTTGTGTGCTTAGTAACTTACAGTTGTGGATAAGAAGAGAAGGTAGTAGATCATTTTGTTTTCTTGGTTCAAGAGTAGATAAAGTTGGGCAATGTGCTGGAGAAATAAACAGGAAATTAATGCTAGGAAGGAAGGCAGCGAGTAACAGGATCATGCAGGACAGGGGTATTCCTATGATAACAACAGTCAAAATAACTAAAGCAGTGGAATTAAACACACAGGTATGGAAGTTGGACATTGAGGAAAAGTGAGAGAAAGAAGATAAACACCTTCAAATTATGGATTTGGAGAAGTTACTAAGTGGACTTTAAGAAGAACCAAGCAATCTCCTGGATCACAAGTAGAAACCCATATGCATGGGTTGATATGTGATGTGGGTGGATATCATGGAAAAAAAATAGGCTTGGCAAGGTTGAGGGAAAAGAAGACGTGAAAAGTTAGGATAGTAAACATATGTCCATCTAGTCCCCCGGAATCAAACCCAACCTACTGCTAACTGTCATGAATAATATGTAGACTTGGTGTTGAGGTTCTGTTGCTAAAAGGCCTTTCTGATTGGTTTAGAGCAGATTATCATCTTTCCACTACTATGTGTAAATGTAAACATTACTGTCCCTCTGCTAAGGCTTTCAGGGCATGGACATTATGGTTCCCCCTATTTCATCATTACAGAATAGAAGATATTAACTCTAAGGTTTTCTGCAATCCTACTAGTACCTCATCTAATGAATAGATTTCTACTGAATCGTGATGGCACTGAGATGTACAAAACATTGATGGAATTACACGATATGCTTCAAGTAATTGGGAAGCTATGGTATATCATATCTCTGTTGATCACAATAGAAATAGAGTTTCTTTTGTATTTGTAGGCTTTAAAAAAAGACCATTTCATGATCAGCCTTGAAATTTCTTTCACTTTTATTTCTTGTTCTCAGTAGTTTCCCTTTATGCTTATTCTCATATGGCTCTTATTTATAGAAGAATCATTTCAGTCCTAGGTCTTCCAAACAATCTAAAACCTGAGCATAAAACTGATAGTGGTTAATATATTTGTAGATAAATACTCATCCCAGTTTGGAGGAGGAAGCCAATATGCTTACTTCCATGAGGAAGATGAAGCCAGTTTCCAGCTAGTGGACACAACACGAACACAGAAAACTGCATATCAAAGGAATCGTATGAGATTTGCGCAGGTATGATGTTCTCATTAAAGATCTTACATTTGAACTGGTAGTGGGCTGTACATGTGTGTGTGTACCCATACCCACATACACATACACTTTAAGATATATACAGAGAACTCTATCTCTGCCTGCCAACCTGGTGGATATTTTGCTGCAATTTGTGGAAGATGTTTCCTTCTCTGTAACTCAGAATTGTCTTTTGAAACAAGTTGCAAAGCTGAGAGTCCCTAAGTCAGGAATGGGCAACCTGTAGCCTCTGAAGTTTAGAATACACATCCATTATGCCTCCTATCATGCTCAGTGACATGTCTGACTATATCTAATGCACTGCAATGAACACTGTGCAGGTATTGTGCAAGACTGTTGTTATTCTCCCTACTTTCCAAGAAATTCTAAAATGAATTGTTCTCTCTTCTTATTTGCACAAATATATTTTTTCAGAGGAACCTTCGAAGAGACAAGGACCGACGGAACATACTTCAGTTCAACCTGCAGACTCTGCCTAAAAGTGCCAAGCAGAAGGAGAGGTAATCTTTCTTGAACTGTGGGAGAACAGTTTGGTTTCTGTTTGTAACAGTAACAACAAGTCAATTTTCTGTAAAGCAAACTGTTCACTAAATGAGTTGCTGGGTTCTGCTATGCTGTATTCTGAATTCATTCAGTTGCTGAATTGTTGCTGCATTAGAATATGAATCAAAAATACCATTTGTTTTGTTATATTAATTAAACTTGCGTTTAAACTTGTGTTTATACCCTCTTACACCCACCCTCCAGTAATGTACTTTTCAAGCAATTGCATTAAAGTTTGCAGTCATGGAGTGAAATTCTGCTTTTCACCAAGTACATCTGGAATTAACCATACTCTTTAATTTAGCAGCCTAACTTTATTGTGAATGAAGGATTTGGAATAAGCAGCTCCTTTGTCAAACTCGTCTTATCTGACAAAAATATTGTTGGTTTTCTGTTATTTCAGAGATAGACTGCGTCTGCAAAAGAAATTTCAGAAGCAGTTTGGAGTGAGGCAGAAATGGGACCAAAAATCTCAGGTATGGTAATCTCTTTCTTACCCAATTGGGATTTCTCTCTGGTTGCTATTATTGGGCCTAAGTTACTCCATTTCAATTGTTATTGCTGCTGTGTTAAACACTGATGAGTTTTCTGTTTCCTTTTTTCCATCTCTATATGTTTCATCTGTTGGCTCAGCAGAAGCCGCGTGATTCCTCAGTGGAAGTTCGCAGTGACTGGGAGGTGAAGGAGGAGATGGATTTTCCTAGATTAATGAAGATGAGATATTTGGAGGTGTCAGAGCCTCAGGACATGTAAGACTTGGAGTTAGCAATACAAAGTGAGCTGTTTAGTCTGGTGCTGTTCACATTTATTGGACTACAGTTTCCCAAATTCCTAAGAATTAAGAGTCCCAGACATCTGAAGTACGCTTTATTAGGAAAGGCTGAAATAATTTGTCTCTTTTTTCTTTCTTTTTTCTTTTTCTTTTGTCTGTGTTACAGCTCCTTTTGCTAATGTACTTAGGTCCTGAACAAGCAACAAATTAAGATTTAATGTCTGAATACCATTAATCAAAATCAGCAAATTTTGCTAAACGTTCTGATGACTGGCATGGACTTAAATGGTGTTCGATTAATATTATCTGAGGTATAAACAGGAGGGCAACAACAGCTGTTTAGACTGGCCTGAAGTCCCAATTCCTTGATAAGAATGCCCATCATGTTCACATCTCTAAAATGTGGTTTTGCTACTTGGAGATTTAAAATAATCTGGATTAGCAAAGATGGTGCCAGAGAATAAAACCTTCATGTTTTAGAACCCCAATCCCTTTGCAGATTAGTTGGACTACAGTTCCATGGTCATGCTGTTGGAAATGGTGAGATTATGTTCTGGCACACTTGGAGGGTCATGTGTTAGAGAAAGTTGTCATAGAAGTGTGATCATTCATGTTTGTTCCTTGAATTGGTTGCACTGCAGTTATACAGTAGTTACTGTTGTGTGACACCTTGGGGAGAATATCTCGTATTCTTCAATTTGCAGAGAATGCTGTGGGGCTCTAGAATATTATGACAAAGCTTTTGACCGCATCACCACAAGAAATGAAAAAAATCTTCGTAGCATTAAGCGGATTTTCCATACCGTGACTACCACTGATGATCCAGTCATACGCAAGGTATAATACCTATTTTATTGTTTAGTTTGTATTATTGAATAGAAAACTTGTAGTAGTGCTTTGCTTGAAAAAAATAGTATTCTTTCCTTTACCTTTGAAAGAGCAAGAAAATTATGCCTTTGCCAGTACATTATGCTGGGCGAGGCTAGATAAAAGATTCCTTACTAAGAGTGTAATAAGAAATTATAATAAATTTATTAGATTAGAGAAGATATGCCTTTATGGAAAAGGCATAGAGACGATTATGTATTTGAATATGCCATAATTCCTTGTCAGAGATTCCTTAAAGCCCATCTTCAAAAACTGGTAAATGATTTACAGTTGACCTAGTGTTGCAGGTTTTCATATTTACTAGATTTGTGGATAATGAGTTGTATTTATTACACTGATAATAGTTGAGAGAATTTATAATTTCTGTAAATCTTGGAAAGATGGTGGGATAACTAACAAGCTAAATAGTTGATTAGTCACCCTCTGGGGGAGACAGGTGCCATATAAATTTAATTAATAAATAAATTTCCAATTTCTGCCCTTCACCAGTCAAAATTCTTAAATGTAAAAGGAACGAATATTACAATAATGTTGAAATTGAGGGAAATAGAATGGCAGATCTGTTTTTTTTCATTTCCCTCAATATTTTAGAAAAATATTCTGAAATCATCTGTCTTTTTTCTATCTCTTGAGTTTGAATTGCTGGAAATGGAGGCACGGACCACTGATAAACTAGGAACAATAGATGGGAATTCAGTTCACTTTTGTTAGTCTGGGCAATACATTCCTACTCTTACCCATGTGACTTTTCTCTGTACATAGCTGGCCAAAACTCAAGGGAACGTATTTGCTACGGATGCTATCCTGGCCACCCTCATGGCTTGCACTCGTTCAGTATATTCCTGGGATATCATAGTCCAAAGAGTTGGATCCAAGCTGTTCTTTGACAAAAGAGATAACTCTGATTTTGGTGAGTCTTTGCATATGTGTATTGCAAAAAAACAATGCAATAGTGATGGCTTTGTAATTTCTCTGTAACAAAGGGGGAAAGTGGACATCTGGAGTAAGCAGTGTCTGAGAAGAATCAAAGTGTTCTAGTTTTTAAGATATGCTATCTTAGTATTGAGTAGTTTTGTTTTCTAGAGATCAGATATTAAACTTTCTGATGATACTTGCGTATTCTCAGATCTTCTTACAGTGAGTGAAACTGCTAATGAACCACCACAAGATGAGGGCAATTCTTTCAATTCACCTCGCAACCTTGCTATGGAAGCCACCTACATCAACCACAACTTCTCTCAGCAGTGCTTAAGAATGGTAAGGATAGAATATTTAATTTGCCAGACATGTTTCATGTTAATTAGATGTCACTGAATCCAGTATGAAACCTGATGAATCTATGGCAAATATTCACCATCCTGACATTCCTTAGACCTGTAGCTTCTTTAAGGACATTCTAATAATTTCATTGATCTTGTACATCCACCATATCTATTGTCTTCCTATTCTTGCATTTCCCTCAAGCTTAGTGAGTGTAGTTGGGTTTGGGTTTGGGTTTGGTCCATTATCCGCTTGCATCACAAGTCTAAAGTATGTGGATTTCTGCTTGCTGAGCATAATCACAAAGGAGCAGTCAGTCCTTTTAGTCCAACATAGAGTGATTGGTTCTTCTTGCAGTCCATTAGTACTCTTACTTAGTTTTCCAAATCCATAATTTGAAGATATCTACTTTCTCTCATACTTTTTCAGTATTCAGTTTCATAGCTGTGCATTATGTCTGGGTATACCACTGCTTTAACTATTTTGATTAATGTTGTCATAGAAATATATGTGTATTTCATGATCTTGTCCGAGGTGGTAATTGCTTTCCTGCCTAAAATTAATCTTCCTTGTCTTCTTAATATTTAACATTAACCTGGATATTTCACTTTCTGCTCCCCTCCCCCCCCATGAGCTGTTCTGTATCTTCTTTAGCTAATAAAGTAGTATTCTCTGGCTATCTCAGACTGTTAGTGTTTCAGTCTTCTATTTTCATTCCAGTTATAATTTCTTCTGCTCTTGCAACTTTTGTATATTTGCTGAATATCTTAGATACAGGGATAATATGGACCCTTATCTCACTTCCTTCTGTATTCTGAATCACTCTGTTTCTTCAAGTGCCATCCTTACAGTAAGTTCTATTCGTTATAACTGTTTCTCAGAAGAATAATCATGTGTTCTGGCACCTTAATATGTTCTGCTTTATAGCATGATCTATGCTGTCAGTTATGTAGTCAATATAAATGTAAATTTCCTTTTTGCATTCTTTTGTTTGTTCAGTTATCAGTCTGATCTCTCCATTATCCATTTTATGCTAGTTATCTGATTTTGAGTCGCTCTGCTTTTCTGAAACCTTCCTGCCAATTTGACATATTTCTTTCCTTGTATAGCTCTATTCTTGGTTTACCAGCTTACTGCCAAGAGAGTCATACAGAGCACAAAGCCTGTATTGACAGACTTCCTTAATAACACCACTTCACACTGTGTCCCTGCTGTCAATAGTGCTTATGTATTGCTGTCTGCCGCTCTTGCTCTTGGATTGTTACCCTGCAGAGCCCAGAGTGGACAAGCCGCTACTAGATAACTGAGCAGAACTGGAATAAACCCTTGAGCACAGAGCAAGTCACCAACTATCTCATCAACTATGCCTAAACTAACTTATTACCAAAAGCTTTGATTCCCAGACTGAGAGCTCATTTATGCTGTCTCTAGCTCACAAATCCCTCTACAAGCATTGAATCATTCATGCATGTCTCAGATAACCATAAATACCACTTTCTTATATTTTGATGCAGCTATATTACAAAAGACAAGTAAATAAGGCATTTTGTAGTAAAACATGAGCAAAGAATACATTTTTGTATCTTTTACTTAAAGAGTTGTACAATAATTACAGTAAGCATGAAGCAAAAATAAGATACAAGAATAAGAATGTATCTAGATTCAAATGCAAGGCAAGTTGGTTCTGTATCCAGTGACTGGGCAGCCTTGGCCTGAGAAAGCAGGGAAGCTTAAATTCAATGTTAGCTAGAATATGAAGAATGAACAGAATGTGAATATGAGGAAAGCTGAAGTCTAGCTGAAAGGGTGAAACACATGTCAAAATGGATGGTGAAAGTGCCAAGCAGGTAAAAACAAAGCCTTTAGGTTTCCATGTAATGTTAGTTGCTTCAAAGATTTACATGTTCTCTGGCTCTCATTGGTTCAACTTGTCAATCAAAGTTACATTTCAGTACTTAGGCAGGGAAAAGATAGACAGTACACAAAGTGCTCCAGACCACTGCTCCCCACAAGACAGCAGTCTCCGGCAGGTTTAGAACTCTGGGAAATGAGGGAATAGCCATCTTGCTCAAACCGTGGTTGGTGCCTTTGAAAGGACGCTGGGTTTGCATACTTCCTTTTCTAATCACTTTCGGAAATTGCTTGTTAACTACTTTTCAGCTATTTATTCACCTTTGGATCAACAAGTTTTACAGCATTGGATGAGTTTCCTTCAATCCTTAGCAAAAGATGTTTTAAATACAAGTTTTTTTAAAAAATCTGGAATAAACAGCAAAAGGATGATTAAAACTTTGATTTTAGAAAGTTACAAATGGACTAAGGTTCCCCCAGATAAATTTGAAATAAGATTTTGGAATTAACTATAAAGAATCTGTGCGAAAGTGCTTTTGTTTTGAATTCTTTTTTTTTTAAAGATAATTTTGAATAGGGCCAAAATGTAACAAGGTCTTCATCAAAACTTTATGTGAAGAATTAATGTAATGGTTCAGTGTTTTCCATTTGGTTTAGGTATATATTCCAATCGTTTCCTATAAGTAGGCCACATAGTCTTGTTCCTTAATTATTGGCACAGTGCTGTTAGGATTTTAACTGCCTTTTCTCTTTCAGTTTTAAATAGTTCAGTGGGTATTTCATCTACCTTTGGTGCTGTCCTATTTGACAACTGATATCTTGCCTGTCATGCCTCACTGTCTAGTAGAATAAGATCCTGAATATATTCACTCTGTACAAATGTTTCTGTCATTTTGTAATTCCACTTATAAAGGGGCTTCAGTGTAATCTTTCCCTATATCTTTAAACTGTACTTGCCTCTATCAGAGCTCCTCCATGATTATTCTTGATTATTCATGAGTAAATGTTCTGATATTTTTTTTAAAAGCTATCATTTTCTTTTTCTTGTTGTTATTCTCCATTTGTTGATATTATTCACTGAGATATCTTTCCTTGTCCTTTGCCACTTGACATTGGAAGTCTTATCGTCTGTCTTTCCCTCGTTATCATGATAGCTTGAAATTGTGGGAAGATTTTTTTTCTGTTTTAGTTTTTACAGCGTTTCTTATCTGTCATTGCTCCTTGTGTTCATTCCACATAAGTTAAGTGTGCTAAATCTATTACATACAATGATCTATATTATGTACTTCAGGTAAAATCTTTCTGTAAACCTATTGTCTTTTACCTTAACCCATATATTTGACATCAGTAATTCATGGTCTGCGTCTTGATGCCTGCTGGCTGACTGGATCACACTTCTCCATTTTTTGTTTCTTGTTATGTAGTCTCTTTGATTCTAATGTTACCCATATGGGTACACCCTTGCATAGAGTCTATGTTTATGTTGTTTGAAATAGGGGCTAACAATAAACAAAGAAGTCTCTTTATGAAACTATCCCCTGCATAATTTCAGGTACAAGATCCAAATCTTGTGGTTCCAGGTTCTCCATTTTTCCAACTTTTGTATTCTAATCATTCATTAGTAATAATGCATGCTTTCTTTATGTTTTATTTAACATTCTTTTAGCTTGCTATACAATACCTCAGTGTCTTCCTTCATTTGTCCATAGTAGCTACACACACTTGTAGAACATGTGTTATACTGGATATTTATTAATGTTACAGATCTTCTCCTGTCATTGCCATTCATACAGACTCATGTCCTGAATAGTTATAATGTAATCATCTAATCCACCTAAGCTCACCTCATTTCTGCTTATAATTTCAAGTTTTTCTTGATTCATACTTCTGAGATTTTGGTTCCAGGTCTGTGTGTCCTTATAAAATTAGAAATTCCTCTTTCAATATTAGCACCATCAATTACCAGATTTTCTCTGTGGCTTTGGGCTGGTCATATAATGTTTACCAGATCTACTTTTGGAAATTCTGCATTCTTCTTAGAAACTAGAACACCTTCTGATTTGAGATCTCATCACCTGATACCCAGATTAATCTAAATGTTTCAGCCATGTCCATACAGTTTTCTTGATAATAATGCAAAAATGGTTTCTGGGATTGATTTTAGAAGTTGTTGTAATTGGACTAATTTCCCTCATGCATATAGAATCAGTTCACCCCACCATGTGGATTACTCTTCCCTCTACCCTTTCAACCATACTGGCAAGGATGACCCTACCAAGACCTCAGATTCCCATAGTATTGCTCTCAAGGTCATTGATTATGCTGAGTACTCCCACCTTGTCAAGATGGAGGTGTTATGCTTAGCTAGAAAATGCTGCTCAACCAGCAGTAATCCAATTAAATCAGCAAAAATGGATTCTGAACCATTATTTCTGCTTTTATAAGTTCTTCAGATTTTTCTTAGAGATAATATTTACTCTGAGCAAGACCAGAGAAAATATTCTACATATAATGGTGAGGAAATCCACACAGTGACACCCCAAAGCTATTATGAGAGGTTTGGGGAAAAGATTGATAAAGAAGCAGTAACTACAGTTTTGTGATTCTAAAACAGAACTCCTTATGAAGCAGACATTACTATCTTGATTGTATATTTATTGATGTTGGTCATATTTCTGCATGACTTCTTTTATAGGGGAAAGAAAAATACACATTTCCCAATCCAAACCCATTTGTGGAAGATGATATGGATAAGAATGAGGTAGCTTCTGTTGCATATCGGTACGTTGTTCCTTCTAGCTCATTGATGGGACTTGGTGATCCACATTAGTTCAAGTGTAAATTCTATACCTATTACAGTTTTCACTGAAACTCATTGTTTAAATAAACAGCTGTTAAAACACTGAAATCAGCAAAACTGTCTTTGATTGTAGGTATCGAAGGTGGAAGCTGGGAGATGACATTGACCTGATAGTACGTTGTGAGCATGATGGAGTGATGACTGGAGCCAATGGAGAAGTATCATTCATCAACATTAAAACACTGAATGAATGGGATTCAAGGGTAAGAAATAATAAAGTGGCTCACATTTTGGCTGAGATACTGATCAAAACAAGAACAGATTCGTGTATAGGTAGTCCTCACTTAACCATTCTTTAGTGGCTGTTCGAAGTTAGTGTGAGTGAGTTACGATCAGTGTCCAAAGTTACAACCATTGTAGCACCCCTGCAGTCACATGATCACGATATGGGCGCTTGGCAACCAGCCTGCACTTTTGATGGTTGCAGCATCCCGGGGTCACATGATCACCACTTGCAACCTTCCCAGCCGGCTTCCTGCAAGCAAAATCAATGGGGAACTGTGAGATTATTAACTTATAAATGTTTTCCATCTCCTTTTTTGTCTTCATCTTGATGGAAGATGATTAATCATCACTGATTGAATATCTGTGCATACCATACTATTGCCTTTCTCTTGTCATACTAACCAGGTTCATTACGCATAGTTTGTTGAGCCATAACTGTTGAATAAACTATAAAGTGGGAATTCACATTTTATGCAAAGCCATACAGCCATAGTTTATGAGTGCTAAGCCAAAACAAAACAAACAAAATGTGATAGTTCAGCATGCTACCTTCTTTCTATGCTGCCAATCATGTGAAATACATACATTTGCATGAATTTGTCAGTTTTATAGCCTGATCTTAGAAGCTGTGTAAAACCTAATACGCTTGCTTATTTTTCTAGCACTGTAATGGAGTAGATTGGCGTCAAAAGCTGGACTCCCAGCGAGGAGCTGTGATTGCCACTGAACTGAAAAATAATAGTTACAAACTTGCTCGTTGGACTTGTTGTGCATTGCTGGCTGGATCAGAATATCTTAAACTGGGGTAAGATCAAAAAATATATTAAAAGGGGTTTGTGTGATATACAAGGGGAAAACTAGGTCTTCAGGCAGATCTTTGGAATTGCAGCAACCTCTCTAGAACAGTTATCCAAGAAATAGTTTATAAAGTCTAGATCTTCCAATGACTTCTGATGCTTTTGACCATAACATCCTTCTTGACTTTGGATCAGGAGTTGGAGTCATGGTGTTGTGGTGGTTCTGCTCTGACCTGAGAGGGTGGTTCCAAAGGGTGGTTGGAAGAAGTTGTATCCCCAAGCATTTTGTTATGGAGTCCCTCAAGGTTCAATCCTTTCTTCTATTTACATGAAACTCCTGGGAGAGGTCATCCACTGGCTTGGGGTGAGGTATCAATATGCAGATGATATCCAGTTATACATCTTCACCCCAGGCATATTGGAGATGATGTAGAAGTCTTGACCCAGTGTCTGAAGGCTCTTAGGGGAAAAACTGGCTCCGACTCAACCCAGACACATTGATTCAGAGACCAACTGATCCCAGGACTCTTATTCTTATGCTCTCTGGAAAGAGTAGTCTCATAAGCTAGGGTCCTCCTGGCTTCATGGCCGGGAAGGCTTTTGCACAGTTGTGTCAGCTGTAGCCTTGCTGGGAACAGGATGCAGTGAAGATAGTTGCTAATACTCTTGTCATCTCTCAGATTACTGTACTTTGGTCTACATGGGCTATCCTTGAAAATCACCCAGAAGCTTCAGTTGGTCCACAGCAGCACACACACTTAATGGCCAGTCATGTACAGCCACATTAACACTTCTATATGACTTAGACTGTGGGTGTCTTGGGGACTGCCTTTCCCCAATAATTTCTGCCAGGTCTACTTGAACAACTAGAAAATGCCCACTAAGGATCCCCACCTACCAGAATGTACAGTGTGAGGGCACTTGATGTTGGGCTCCCTTCCTATGAAATAGCTTGAAGTAACATCCTGAAACATGGATGACTCCCACCCTAATAGCCTTTCAAAAGCAAGTGAAAATGCAGCCTTTGAGGATTAATTATATATAGCAACACATTTTTTACAATTCTACAATTTTAGCCATCTTACTTTTAATTACTATTTTAATAAATCTAATTACATTGAAAGGTATCAAATGCCCAGCCCCTGAAGAGGGACATAATATCCTTGATATGCAATGGGCAGACATTGTTATATTTATGCCTTCTTGTTAAAGCTGCTTATGGAGCTACTGCTTCTACAGAAACATTTTAGGCATAATGGATTATTCAGACGTATTCTTTTTTATTTATTTTGCGTAAACATTGTTCTAACAATGAAGTAAAGGATACCTTGAAATTACTTGGATCATGTTACTACCTAATAAAATACTAGGAGCTATCTAACTTGTTATTCAGAATTAGAAATTTAGAAATCTCCAATGTTAATCAACTCAACATTGATTAATTGATCAACATTGATAGTTATTACTAATCTGAGAACTTTTTATACCATATACACAGTAGAAATGCTAGTGATATAGTGATACTATAGTGATGAACATAATGGTATAATTGGTTAAAACGATAGTTTGAAAGAAAAGTCTATCCAAGAAAATCAGCCTGCAAGTTTTCATAAAATCATAGCTCATTTTATGTGTCACCTTTGAGTCTTGTTTCATTCAGTGAGTAGCACAGTGTTAATTGGTTCTGCTGCTTAAATAGATCTATTCAGCCCTTTATTCATAAGTGGAGAACAAACAAGCCCAAAGGATATATTGGCCCCATCTGATGGCCATATTGGCTGTAGAACATCAAGCAGTGTTATCTTTGAAAAGTATAAATTAATTCAAAATTGCTAAGCACAGCTAACTTATTTTAATATAAGGGACTTAATATGGACTGCCTGGGTTTTAGATGTGGCTACCAATTGACTGCCATACCAAACTTCTGAAAAGCCACTTCTTACTGCCTGACACCTGCAGAGTACCAGTTTTCCTAAACCTACATATATTTCAATCTTGCTATAAATATGTCACTATCATTATAAATATGTCGAAGATGAAAGAATTGAGATAGATAAATAACAGATTACCCAAAATTTAATTGTTTGTGGAACAGGTAAGATTGCAACTTCATAATTAGCTGTGTCCAATCATCTCCCTTCTAATCTTGAAATCTTCCTTTTGCTACTAGGTTGAGCTACATCATTGCACTTTCTAATTTTTGCTTCTTCATGATTGCTAGATATGTCTCCCGATATCATGTGAAAGATTCTTCACGCCATGTGATCTTGGGCACACAGCAGTTCAAACCCAATGAATTTGCAAGCCAAATTAATTTAAGCATGGAGAATGCCTGGGGCATTCTGCGCTGTGTCATTGACATCTGCATGAAACTGGATGAGGGCAAGTACCTTATCTTGAAGGATCCCAACAAGCAAGTTATCCGTGTTTATAGCCTGCCTGATGGCACCTTCAGCTCTGATGAAGAGGATGATGAAGAGGAGGAGGAAGAGGAGGAAGAAGGTAAGTTTCAGAACACTGCTAAATTGCTGCTGTTAAGCTTTCTTTCACCACCAAACCTACCTCATCTGACTAGGATAGCCTTCAGTGATGCAGCAGTTATTGCCTTCAACTGGTATTTGTTGCCCTCACCTTTCCCTCAACCAAGGTTAAAGTAGCAAGGCCAAAAGTAGGAAAATGCATCCTCATTTTGCTACAGGAAATACTAGGGCACCTTAAATCAGGATCTGATAGCCACAATGTAGAGCCCTAGGCCTTCTGGGGCATGTAATTAGATTAGCCCCAAGATACAAACTGCCTCCAAAAATGTTTGTTATTTAAAATAGTATTTTTAGTATTTTTACAGTTGCAAAAAAGGGGGGGGGGGTTAAGCTTAGATAAAAAGGATTACATTTTAAAGAGTTTGTATAAACAAAGAAAAGTGGGTAGCTCATCCAAAAGAGAGATTGAGCCTTAGAGAAAAATAGCTTTGAAAGAAATTAGGCAAGACTTGAGCGCATCCAGAATAAAACCTCTTAATGTACTCTGATTAGTCCTGCCTGTATGCCCATAGAAGGCTTAGTATATTGGGGTTCTTCCTGATCCTGGAAGAATTCACCCTGCAGAAGGTTTAGGCTACATATTTTTTTATTTAATATATTTATTTTTTTGTAACAAAACTATCTTTAATCTTAAAAAAGGAAACTTTAAAAAATTAAAAATACAAACTAAGAAGGCTACATATTAATTTTGTGTATGTGTTTTGATCTACTGATCTTTGGAAGCTTGCTTTGCTAGAGGTACCTGTTTGAGATACATCGCTTTGAGGCTCTAGTTTGTAAACATCTACTTCACAAGAAGTTGTTCGATGGGAAGCTAGTTCCCATTCTATTACCAGCATCTTTTACATGATAAAACTATCCCTAGCATGCTCTATCAGGATATTGGGTTACACATTTTACAAAATTGAGACCATAGATTAAAAAAGGGTTAAAATAAGCTGTTGTCTTAACAGCATCCTGTGATTTTCAAATAGTACATGGGGAAGAAATAATTAAGTGGATCTAGATAGAAATCCAGTATGGTATTTAGTTCCTTAGTCCAGAGTTTAAAAGAATGTGTATGGCACTGAATATTAATCATGGAATTTTTTTTTTACCAGATTCTATCTTTGTCTTTCCTGATTTCAGCTGTATATAAACAGCTTGGAAGTTTCAAAGGTTTTTGCTAAAAACATTGCTGGCATTTGATTGTCAGATGATTATAGGGATTTCTATCATGCAGAAGGTTATCATCTGTACATACAGAAATTAATGTTGAGAATTGTATGTGAACTGCAAAAATTAAGGCCTTTTTTTGTTTGTGGCTTGGGATAGAAAGACATTTTGCATCCTAATGTCTCTTTGAGTTGCAGAAGAAGAGACCTGAACATTACAACCAGGCAGTAGGATCAATAGCATCTTGAAGGAAATCCAACGTTTTATTCTTCATGGATGGATCAGAGCTGAATCTGCACCTTGTTTGGCTACAACTTAAGAAATAAAAATAATACCTTGATAAATGTTTCCTTTTGTCTGATTACTAGATAGGAGTATAGGATAGGAGATAAGATAGCAAGATTGATGGATTTAGTAATACATTTAATAAATCTGGGAAAAATTCTTTGCTGTAAAAAGTAAGTTTGTGAGCAACACCATCCATTTTAGAGCTTATATGCAGCAAGATAATCCAATGTTTCCCTAAATTATTCTAATTTATACTGCAGATGGAGAATTATAATGATAATAATGCTATAAAAATAGATGTTCTAAAATCTTATGAATGTTAAATGATAAAATGATGAATAACAGCATTTTCACTAACATTTATGCCAACATAATTTCATCAGAAATAATATTTTACTCATTATGACTCCTTTCTACCTCTTCCACTGAAGGAGCAATTATGTATATATTGCTGCTTCTGAGACCCTATAGGACATGTCCCCCAGTGAAAGAGACAAAAATATTACCATGAGAAGTTTAATGGATGCAGCCTTTATCCTTCTGTGACAAAATATACTGAATAGGACCCATGCATGGGAACTATTTCTCTGTCAGTTAAATTAATGTTTCTGTTACAACCGTGGCAAAGTGCTTAACTGAGCCTCTGTACCATAATCAGTGTCTTTGGCAAACTATCTGGTGACACGAGGGTTTGCTCTAATCCTCCCAGTAGCTTCTATGAGAATTTACCTGTTTGCAACTGTGGCATGAAGTTCAGGATTCTATAGAAAGAATGGAGAGTTCTTTTCACATTTGTTTTTTTATATATATAATTTTTATTAAAGATTTTTTTAAAAGGAAGATAAAACTAACACAAGATAATGTAAGAAAAAGAAATCAGAGAAACCTAAAAGTAAAAAAAATAGAAAAGAAAGAAAAAAGATACAAAGAAGCTTTTGACCTTTACAGCAGTTAGTGCAATTATACATTTACCTCTTACTCTATGGCTACAACATAATTCTCTTTCTATTACCTGTCCTGTCTAATCACCAAATCCATAAATCATACGTTCGGGGTTTTTTGTTTCACACCGAGAGTCTATAAGGAGCTTCCAGTCAGCAATAAATGCAGATACTGTGTTTTCTCTGATCAAAGAAGTCAGTGTAGCCATCTCAGCAAGTTCCATCATCTTCACCAACCATTCCTCCATTATGGATAATGCCAAATCTTTTCATTTTTTTGCATGCAATAATCTCATTGCAGTTACCATGTACAAAAACAAAGTTCCATGACTTTTTTCCAACTGTCCATCAATCCAAAAAGAAAAACCTCTGGTCTCAGTTGTATATTAATTTTTAAAATCCTCTGAATCAGTGTATGTATCTGAATACAGAAATTTTTTAGCTTTTTTACACATCCCCCAAACATCATAAAATGTCCCTTCTTCACATTTCCAGCATAAATTTGAAGTGCCTTTACGTATACATTCATGACAATTTCTCTGGTGACATATACCAACAGTACATCAGTTTATAAAAATTCTGAGAGTTTCATATTTGGAGGTTAGCTATTTGACTGTCAAGATCTGAAACCATTTTCATCTTAACATCTCTAAAATACTTTATGTCATAATAGGCATTTTTCACCAGCCACCCAAGAATTGGTATCTTTTAAGAATGCATAGCAATGAGCCAATGAATCGCTGGATGATATGGCATGCCTGTGGTAGTTTAGCAGTAAGGGAGGCTGGCCTCATTGCTATTTGTGAATTTTATTCTGTGAAATAAGCTGTTTTCAACTCCATGGCATTCTGTAAACATTCATTTTAAGAGAAATGACTCATGCATTTATACAATGCAGTATATGGGACTGTTGAAGTTGTTAAATACAAGCAACTTCTATGAGCCCTGCTTCATTTGTATATACAGGAGGTCAAAGAACTTTTCAGCAGAGAAACATTTTTAAAAAGTCTAAAATGGTAGAATCTAGGAAAAGGTGCTTTTGCATGTGTAGAATGGAGCATTTGTTCTTGATCTGTGTTGTGGGATTTTCATTCTAAATTATTAAACTAAGAATTTTTTAAATTGGCATTTGTTGAATAAACCAAATGGGTTCACATATATTAAACCAAAACCAAATCACATTATTAGTAAGTATGGTATGTGAGCCAGCACTGTCACATTTGACCCAAGTCCACGTGGCTTTTGCTCAAAGGCCCAAAGTTATTGTGAAATGCCTCAGAAATCATGATTTGGACACCATTCCTAAAAGTACCATGGACTGCAAGAAAAATCAGTCAACTTCTGGAGCAAATAAAGGCTACATCTTGCCCCCGGGGGTGAGACAGGCCCCCTCACTCCAGGCCTTTTGGAGGGATTTGAAGACCTGGCTCTGATATCTGGCCTGGGGTGGGGAGGGAGGATACCAGAAATGGGGTTGGCTGGCCCCTTAGTGGCCTGGGGTGGCCCTACTGGCCTCTTGGAGTTTTTAGCTTTTTATCTCTATTCTATTTTTGTAAATTTCTAGTTTTTATCATTTTTATAATTTTTAAACCTTTTATAATTTAATTATGTATTTTGATTTTAGTGGTTGTAAGCCGCCCAGAGTCCCCTGTTGTAGGGGAGATGGGCGGGGACAAATCATAATCATAATCATAATCATAATAATAAATGGTTTCTTGAGGTGGTGATCAGCAAGAAGAAACTGATATGCATTGGGCATACAATACAAGAGGATAGTCTAAGGAGAAAATATTTTGGTAGGGTTGAGAGAATGGAAGTCAATAAATATGATGGATGTATGGGGTCAAGGAGACTAATGGAATATCCTCAGAAGAGCTATAAGGTCCTGCTGGACACAGATCAGGATGGCCAGTGCTTCAGGACTGCCAGTGTTCTGCCAGGCGGTTGGCAGAAATCAGTGCCAGCTTGATTGGACTTAACTCATTGCAATCAAAGGTTCCCAGAACTTTTCATCAGGCAAAATGATGAGACACCAGAAAAATAAGAGTAGCAGTCAGTATCTCTGAGAATAAGGACAGAGGTGGTCTGTCTCCTCTCCTTAAGCCTGCTAGGGGCGGGGGAAATGATCTTCTGAGTCCTATTTTCGGAAATACAAATTCTAGTTTTAAATTCTGTTTCCATCCTTATGCTTTAATATGACGCAATTTTCTATTGCCGATAACAGCAATAGCCGTCCAAAACACTTCTCTCCCTTAAAAAAGCAGAAGTGGATTTGTAAGTGAAAGGATGTATGAACCATGCTTCAGTTTCTGGTCTGAACGTGTGCTCAGCGGCAATCTCTTCTTTCAATCCCATTCCACCAGGTACATACATCACCGGTGAACGGGGAGGTAGTAACAAAGCAACGTCTTCAGGGTAGATTCGGCAAACCCGAAGTCCGCCTGCCCTCGGCGGAGGCTCTTCAATTCCTCGCCTTCGGGTGTCGCCCAGAAAATAGCTCACAGGGCAAATTATAATGCAAAGCACGGCTTCAAACCCACAGGCTAACAGACGGATAATTTGCAGTAAGTTACTTTGCAAACAACCCAGGCCGGCGAACAGATTTCAGGCTGACTTTTTTACTCAGGATTTTAAGGGTGGGTGCTATTCAGTTCCTAATGTCGTCTATTGACATCGCATTAATTGGCCCGCATGTTTTAACTGCAGTTTTCGTATTTGATCTTGCATTGTATAATCTGCGTTTAGAAGGGACCTTTCCGCGCTCCTACGCCTTGGCGTTTAAGGGACGGGCATTTCGGCGCCTGCCTTTTTCAAACGGCGCGACGCTCGCCATTTCCAGGGACCACATGACGGCGGGGCGGGGGCTCCGAGGAGACAGGGAAGGCCTGGCGTCCGCTCTAAACGCCGCGTCACGTGAGACGTCCGGCTGCCGGCCGCGGCGCGAGGCTCGCTGCCCTGGTTAGGCGGTGCGCGAGGCGAGCTGCTCCAGCCCGGGGTCTCGCGGTGCGCCTTCCGGCTGCTTCTGCCTGGGAGGATCTGCAGGGCCATGGCTTCGAGCGTGCTGGTCTGGCGCGCCCTGCTGCACGCACCCACTAGCGCCTGAGGCTTACCTAGCAGTTCCGCTGCCAACGGAGACCCCAGGTACGTCAGCACATCACGCAAGTTGCCGGTCGCGCCCCTTTTCCCTTTGGGAGTCCGTCGGATGTTGTGGCTGTTTACGGTGGAGGTCCTTAAGAACGGCCACGTTGTTTCTGTGCCGTCGGAACCGGAGGAGGACTTGCACGTGTTGGGTTGATCAGGCTGACCAGCCTTTGGGCTCCTTTTAGCCCCTCCTTCCTTCTAGGTGGTTTGCAAACATGTTAAACAACGACTTCCATAATGTTGGCTAGCACAGTGGGAGGACACCGGATCGGGGTAGGTTCAGTTGATACTGAAACCTCATTTGTTAGTGGCCTTTTCTTCAAACGCCCAGTGTCTCTTTTTCTAAGACGCTGTTGGTCCATGGGGAAAATAGTCCAAACTCTTTAGCTGGGTGATTCTTTAATTAGGCCAAACAAAATAATGGACATGCAAGGTTTTCTGTTCATCAAAACCTCCGTGAAGAATGTTAGAGAATTTGAAGGCTTCTACATCATTTTAGGTTGCTTTGGGTTAGTCCCAGTAAAGAAATTGTCACAGCAGGTGGCAGCAGGTAGCCAGTCTTGGCTGATCTTGAAAAAGCTAAACAGGTTCAGCCTGCTTAGGACTTGGAAGGGAGACCAGCAGGAAATCCCAGGGCCAAAGACTAGAAGGGTGATCAGGAAAATAACAAGGTGTTGTGTCAAGCTCTCTCAAGCTTTTAGCAAAGATATCACCCGGGCTTGTATTTGAATGTTCTGTCTCTGATGATATGCATGGGATGGAAATGCTAAATAGAAAGCCCACCCACCACCAGATTGAAAAAATTGCTTCTGTTTGTTATGGACCACACAATGAGAGCAGGGAGCAGGATTTTAGCAGAAAGGGATTATCCCAATCCATTCCTTTTTCCTGACTAAATTATTGAATCCAAATCTTTTCTAGAGAGTCCTTGCTTAAGACGTTAATATTACCTTTTTTGTTTTGCTTTTATTGTGCTTAGGAGGTGAATTTTAAGGTTATGTTGACAAACTTTTTTCTAGTCATGCATTAGCATTTGTAAATGCAGATATAGAAATAACATGAGGTTCAGTAATGTTTTGATCTGATGAAATCAAAACTGGATCCAGACTTCAGGGAGCCCTGGCAGCCTCTTCGGTAGCTCCTGTGTCCTTTTCTCACCCTCCCTCATCCCTGAATGGTAGTAAAATCCTCTTTTCCCACAAGGTTCAAGGGTGGTGGATACTATTCTACCCATTCTGTCTCCCCAAAATGCTGCCACTGAATAGTGGTTTTTGTCAAAGACTTTTGGAGAGCTGCTAGAGTTTGCAGTAGGCAAAAGGTTGTTCAAGTCAGTGATCTGACTTTATTTGAGCAACTTGGAATGTTTGTAGTAATTTTTTTTGGCCTGCTGATTTCTATCACAAAGGGTTTTTACATCGCTTAATTGATGGTCAGTTATGAAAGCCTCCTAAGATTTCTATAAGGTTAGGTGCTTGAATAATTTCTATAAACTAAAAAACTAAAATTGAAAAAATACCAAGATAAAGAGAAAAGAGCCATCGGGAGACTATTTTTGTCTGAATTTTTTGTTTCTATGTTAGGAGCTCAAGCTGGCATACATAGTATTTCTCTGGAGGTTTATCCTCCCAGCAATCTTGTTTGGGAGGTGTGCTAACAGGAACCTAAGGAATGGCTGCATAGGCCAAATATTTGAGCTTGCCACATTGGCCCAGAGCAATCAGGTTTTGTCTTGTATTCTGGTTAGGCAATGGTTTTAGAGATGATACAGTTTTCAAAAGAGGTGCTTAGTTATCCTTTTCCCCTTCCTGTTTTCCGGAATGGAATTGAGCAAGACCTTGTTGCGGTTAAACCTCAGAGACAGGGGAAAAAAAGACACTGTCTGGATTCCTACATTGTGCTAAGCCATAATGTGGCTTGTTTGACTTTGGGTTTGCACAACTTGCTAAACGGATCCTTGTGATTTGGCAGCCATGGTGTATCACTTACTGTTACACAAGATTCCAGAGTAGAAAAGCAGTAAATACACTGAATAAATATTCTGCAACCAGTAGTTAAGTAAACCATGGCCTAATGCGATGTGTGAACCACATCAAAGCATAGAATGTGTGATCTGTGTTGTCCAATGCAATTAAAGCAAGCTTGAAAAATTTCAGTGAATTTTTTTCTTTTTCTTGTCAGTTCTCAAAAGTGCCTTGAACAAACTTAGCCACCTTACCAGCAATATGGTGCCATCGTTTCTGAAGTATGTGCAAGAACTTTTGCTAATTTTTGCCTTGTCCATAGCCTCTTCCTGGTCTAATGGCTTTCTCTACCATGACTATTGTATTATTGGGGCTGGGCCTTCAGGCTTGCAGATGGCCTATTTCCTTCAGCATGCAGGTCGGGACTACATTGTCTTTGAGCGTGGAACTACACCAGGGCGCTTTTTCACCTTGTATCCCCGTCATCGAAAATTGATCAGCATCAATAAACGTTACACTGGCAAATTCAATAGCGAATTCAACCTTCGCCATGACTGGAACTCATTACTTAGCCACAATAGCCAACTGCTTTTTCGGCACTACTCTCAGGATTTCTTCCCTGATGCTGATGCTATGGTGCGCTATCTGGCTGATTTTGCTTCCATGCTAGACCTCCAGGTGCACTATAACACATCCGTTGTACTTGTGATGCTGGAAAAAGACTCCAAGGCTTGGAATGGTCATTACTTCATCCTTACTGACCAAAATGCTCAGAATTACAAATGCAGGTAAGCGGTGAAGAACTTCATCTGTCCATAGAAAAATGTCATCATATTTCATGGATGCTTCCAAAGTAAAAATGCAGTTTTTCTTGGTTATTGGTATTGTGTGCACATAAGCCATCTTTTGGGGATGAAGATAATTTAGGTACCAGTGCATATTTCAGAGAAACCCCTCTCAAGATGCAGCTGGGTACCTGCACCCCCCCCCCCCCGTTCCATCCCCTTTCACTCACAGATAAAACAGAACTTTCCCCTCACACATCCATTCGGAATATGGACACGTTGCTGGAGATGACAGACCTGCCATCAGTACAATGGGGGCTGCTTGCATTATTCTAATATGCTGTTTATAGAATTGCCTTGAAGACATTCCAGAAAGTGCAGCTGGTCTGAAATGCAGCAGCAGGGATGGTGAGCAACTTCCAGGAGATTCCACATTGTCCCTGTGTTGAAACAGCTGCACTGGCAACTGATTGCTTGCCGGACATAATTCAAGGTCCTTCCTGTGGTGTGTGAAGCATTACATGGCTTAGCTTCAAATGACAATTAGATCTGTCTGCTCCTGTACAGTGCATCCTGTTCGTTGAGTTCCTCAGTAGGATACTTTGTGCCACTCTCCCATAAATAGATTGATCATCAACAATTACCAACTTTAACATGGTGAGACTTACACAGTTAGTGAGAGTGGGAGGCATATAAATCTGTTAAATAGATAGCATAACTGAGAAAGATTATTTCCTTTTTTGTATAGTTTATAATTTTGTAGTCTTGTATTATCCCTCTGTGCAAATTTTTCCCTTTTCTTATACCAGTAAGTGAAAACATACTTTTTCTACTAATTAAAGGTGTTCCAAACTTGCTGGATCAGCTTTGTTGCCTGTTTCTGCACCCTTTCTGATTTTGTTTGCCCTGTTTGCCATTGTACCAAAAAAACCTTCAGTATAGTCACATCATACATTTTTAGAAGTAGCAGAGTGAAAATACAGTAGCTATTTTCTAATCAAACTCTCTTTTAATAGTCTCAACTCAGATTTTCACTTTATTAAAACACACTGCACATTGAAATGCTCTTTTCAGTCTGTTTCTGGTAATTGCTATCGTGTGATCTTTTGCCTTTTCTCTTCCACTAGATTGATAAGTAAAAATGGCTACCCTACTCTAAACTACCTGAAAGCTAATTTTGAAGTTTTTGGATTTCTCAGTCTATACGCCACAGTTTTTTGCAAAGTTTATCATACATGAACACAATTTATTGTTCATGTATGATAAACTTTAGATAAATGTTTGATGATTTTGTAAAGCATGTAAATAGCTCTGGAATAAGATATTTTGACATATAATATGACTGACCCTAACTCAAATCCTTTTTCTCTGTTTTAGTGTTCTTTTGGTGGCCACAGGTATGTGGGTTCCTCACCAGGTGAACTTTCCAGGTTCAGAATATGTTGAAGGTTATGAATCTGTGTCCATTGACTCAAAAGATTTTGTTGGTCAGTCTGTATTGATCTTGGGTCGGGGAAATTCTGCGTTTGAAACAGCAGAGAACATTTTGGGTGTCACCAATTTTGTACACATGGTAGGTCGCTCTCGAGTTCGTCTTTCTTGGGCTACTCACTACGTTGGAGATCTGAGGTAAGAGTTCATATTCATATGACCTGTTACATAGATTCAGAGATGATTTTTTTTTTGTATTCATCCAAATTCCAAATAAAAATGTTGAAGAGTTCAGGACCCAAGATTGAATCTTGTTGCCCCTCACTTTATAATTCCTCCAGTTTTAACAGAGAATTGTTGATCAACACACTTTGAATGTGAATTTTGAAATAGCTGTGTATTCATTTAATGATCATGCGATGCACCTCCCATTTAATTAGGTTGCTAATTGGAATGTCTTGGGGTATTCTGTCAGATATACTGCTAAATCAAGATATGTCTAGACTGTTTCTCTAGCTTATTAAGAAAATTAATTGATCACAAAATAAGTTTAATCTGGCAAGACTTATTCTTGGCAAATAGCATTTTTAAAGTACTTACAGAACAATTGCTTTATAATCTAATCCAGAATTTTCCCAAGTATTGATGTCAGTCTGACTGGTCTATAGGTCACCTTCCAGGCATCACAAGTTCTCCAGGTTTTCTCAAAGATAATATGTAAGTACTCAGCCAAACCATCAGCAAGTTACTTCAGTACTCTAGGATGTAGTTCATCTGGCCCTGGATATTTAAACTCATTAAGAGGAAAAAGGATTCCCTGATCATGTTTTGACTGGTTTTAATCCTGCTCCTTTTTTCTGCTTCTTATAATTGCCTGGTGCAACACATACCCTCTTGTTAGAGAAGCCAAATTAGGAATAAAATTGTTTTGCTTTTTCTTTGTTATCTGTTAATATTTTGCTCTCTTCACTGGTATATCAATTCTTTTTTTTCCATTGAAGTTGAATGTATCTGAAGAAATACTTTAGTTCTTAGCATCCTTTACCAACCTCAGTTCATTTTGAACTCTAGCCTTTCAAATATAATTTCTGCAGTTCTGGACTGTTCTACAATTGCCATTCTTTAGTGATCTGTCCCTCATTCCATCTCCCATATATTTCCTTTTTGCTTCTGAATCTTTACTAAGCTTTTTGTGCAGCCATATCATTGTCTTCTGCCATATTCCACTTTTTCCTTGCTAGAATTGCTTCCAGTTGTGCTTGTAATACCTCCTTTTTTAGGAACTCTACCCACTTTGGGCTCCTCTTCCTATTAACTTCTCCAGCAATGGAATCGTACTTATAATTACTCTGAGTTTCTTGAAGTCCAAGATATGCTTTCAGTTATACTCAGCTTTATTTTCCTTTCAAATAACAACTTCATTTTCTAGATTAAGTGTCCCTCTTGGTTAGCATCACATCCAGGGTAACTAATTCTTCTCTTGTGCCTTCTTCAACCCTCTGAAGAAAAAAGCTGTTAATGAGAGAAGTCAGGAATTTCCTGGAAGGATTATGCTTTGCAGAATTTGTCTTCCAACAGATGTTGGAATAATGAAAGTTTCCCATCACTCCATGCCTTTCTGAAAAAATCTGCAATTTGTTTTTGGGAAGGCACATCTTCTTGGTTGGTCAGGTAAACAGTAGAGATCAACAATAGCCTCTCTATCCTGGTTTGAATACACTGTAATATTATTTACGAAGAACAGCCAGGCCTACCTGAGACAGTTGGGAGGAGTGTTGAGTGGACTAATAGCTCAGACTCCCATAAGCCAAACAGCCCTTTTTGGCTCACTTTTTCTCTAGCAGCCAGTCCACATGCACACTTCTGTTTTGTTTGATAACTCAGTCCTGCCTGGTACCATTGTTCCACGCCCCATCCCCCTTTTCACTCCTGTCCTTGCCTCAGCCTGCTTAGAGTAAATAGGACAACAGCTCTTTGAAGGACCAGGCAGAAGCATTTTGGTCACTGCTGTTTGTCATAGAGTGGGCCTTTCTTCTAGTCTTCAAGGAACAGGACATGGAATAGATTTGTATCTGTGGAAGAGGTATGGTATTAGCAAGGGTAGACACATAAGTGAGATATCCTTGATTTCAGTGAGACATGGGATGATGATGATGATGATGATCTCAGACCAATGCACTGCAGGATGAAGCCATCTTCTTTTAATGTAATGGACCATACATCTCCCATGCTGATCCAGTGTGGGTTGGGAGACTGTTTTTCAACCTCCTGATTTAGGACTGAGAAAGAGTGATTGGCGCAAAGTCACCTAGCTGGCTTCTGCATCTAAAGGAGGACTAGAACCTGAGTCTCCCCACATCTAGTCTGATACCGTAGCCCCTACACCATAGAAAGCTATGGCCATTCACAACTTAGTGTGAGTACATCCAGGGAAGTCATTGTTTGGATTATAACAAGCAATTGGTTTTTTTTTTTCTTTTTGGGAGGGCTTACATTCTTACAAAGAATGCTCCCTTACTTTTTTTTTCCTTCATCTTCTACAAGTCATTCTGTTTGTTATATTTGTTAATCATCTTCCTAGTATATTTACAAAAGAATATATAATAATTTGAAGTCAAACAAAAGTAATGTTTTCCCTTTTCCATTAAAATATTAAAATAATGTAGAACATAATAGTAACACAAGAAGTTGCTTCATACCTAGCCGGAATGTTTCTATATTTAATCTAGAATTGTCACAGTGAGTGGCAATCATCTTTCTAAAATTGGCATGTAAAGTTTATATCCCATCTGTTGTTGTTTTTTTTCCCTTCCTTAGAGCAATTAACAATGGCCTCCTGGACACATATCAGTTGAAGTCTCTGGATGGACTAATAGAGGGTGATCTAGAAGACCTAGTTCTCATCAAAGATAGAAAAGGAAAGCTGCATATCACCCTCCGGTTCTACTTGGAGAACAGCAATAGCAGTGACCCAGAATCTGTGACTCTTCCACAGGACGAATTAGACAACTTTGCCACTCGTGCCCCTTATGACCGTGCCATTCGCTGCCTGGGTTGGAAATTTGACTTTTCCATATTCAACAAGTAAGATAGGATTGGTTCTAAAGTGACAGACAGACGGGATGTTTGAGAGGGTTGATGTGTATAGATAGGCATGTGGCATGGCTGAAACATTCTGAGCTTCAAAACAAACTAAATGTCATGTGAAATGCTTTCCCACCTTTTATTAAATAAATGCAATATTTGCAGTATTTTGTAATGATCCATTTCATGTTTGCAAACTTTGTTCCATAGCAGAATGGTTTGGAGTTTTGACAAAAGTTTTTGCAATTCTCATGACATTGTCTTTTATCCTTCTGGGTCTGTGTGAGCAGTAAGATGTTCGTCCATCTTTTTTTTATGCAATCATTTTGCAGTTGCTATCCCTTAATTCAGTCTAAAGTAAAATAACAATTAATTGGGTTTTGTTATTGTTACTCATTCATTTAATCTAGCATTGTTTCAGATATCTATTGTAGCAGTGCTTAACTCACTTGTGATTTCCTCCTCTCCTTCCAGTTATTACTAGTGCGACTAAAAACTAGGCTTGCCAGTGTTAAAGCATGACTGGGGACTGCAACAATGTGCTTTGTGAGAGAGACACGTAGACTCTTTAATACTGTAGCTCTAAAGCCAGATGAATAAATGAAAGATTCATGAATATTTTCCATACTACAGAAATATTTTAAATAGAACAGGAGTATTGTGCTGCCTATGAAGCTTGCTTTGCTGTCCTTAAAAACCTAGTAGCTGTGTAACTAGGATGCACTCACTTAAGTATCATCGCATCATAATCCTGTTTAATTTCAGGGCAGCAATGTGTTGATATGTTTCAGTTCTGTCCCCAAACTGTGATAATGTGTCTGACTGTCAATAAGTTAAGCTGCAGTTGTCTGGGGAACTTATCAGAAGCTGAAAGCAGAGTCCCTGACCCTTTACTGCTTACAAAGATAAATCACATAATTTTGATTTTTTCAGGAATTCAGCACTCAAAAAAATACAGACATACTTGATTTTGATACACATGTATGCAATAGAGAATTAGGTCCATTCCCAAATATACTAGTGAGATTTAGGACCTATTTCATAAGCACTTCCTGCATGCTACATGAATAAAATCTATAAAGAAGAACCTGCAGCTCAGGCATAGGGACACCCATAGTAACACTGTTGACGTTCTCTGTCTTAAACATACATTTAGATAGTTGCCTTATGCTGAGGAAGAGTGTTGTTCTAAAAGGGATATTTCCTGAGCCCTTTTAACTGGAGGACACATATAGATGGTCTTGAGATCAAAGCTCATGTGCTGCCCCTTCTATTGCAATCTCTGAAGCCAGCCAGACTCCATTCTCAACTTGGTGAGTTTCTCAGTTGTTCTACCCCCCTCCCCCCACAGGTCTGTTGGCTTGATGCAAGGTAAGGGCAGTAAGAAGAAGTATCCTTTGATCAAGCCCAGCTATGAAGCCAAAGCTACTCGAGGTCTCTTTCTTCTGGGAACTGCAAGCCACTCGGTGGATTTTAGGAAATCTGCTGGAGGTTTTATTCATGGGTTCCGATACACAGGTGAGTTTGGAGATGGGGGAGCGGGTGGTGTAGAAAGTGAATGTGAGCAAGCCCAGCAGTGAAGTTGTTCAGATATTTGAAGCCTATCCTTTTTTTTCCTTTTAAGCAAATTATTCCAATTTACATTCTTTATTCACAGTTTATTATCAACAGAAATAGCATTGTTGTACTGCATTTTATCAGCAATACCTTTTCCATTACAAACAAGCAGAAGACTTAATGAAAAGTAGCAAATGCAGGTGAAGAACACAACTTGAAATTCCACTTGAGAAGCCAATTAGTTATTATGCAGTACATAAGCATTATTATGCTGCCAAATGTTTTTAAGCACTGTAAAAAGATTTAAATTACAATTTCAATATACTGTAATATGATAAAATGCAAAAAGAAAAAGGGATAGGAAGGGACAGATATATTCAGGTGGTACACCTACAATAGCCACCCACTATATCAGATTTTCTCTGATCTTTCTCATTGTTGCTACAAAGAAAAGCATTTTCTATATTGAGCTGACAGAATTTGTGGTTCTCCAGGTATTTCTAAGCTACAGCTTCTGTCATCCCTCATCACTGTTTGGAGGGACATGGTCTCCCCAGCTCTGGTTATGATATTACTAAATCTATCAAATGAAGGTCAACAGATGTTCAAAAAGCTGAATCTGTAGTTTTAAGAGGCTGTGGGACCGTCAAAGAATATGTAGTAACAGCATTATCCATGTTTTTCTTCAGTCTGCTATAGTGTGAAACTATACCAAATAGTTGTAAGCTGTTTAACTATGGCCCAAAATTCACTTGTTGCATATTTCAGTGGTCTTATTATGTGGGTAGTTCTCTTAGCATGTAATATTAAATGATAATATCTGCCTCTTTTGTTCTTCCCCCCAATGCAGCCCGTGCAGTTCATCGCTTACTAGAAGTCCGTCACCACAAAGTGCCCTGGCCAGCCTCCAGCTATCCTGTTGTGCAGCTAACAAATGCTATTGTCAGGCGGGTGAATGAGGCATCTGGGCTCTATCAGATGTTTAGTGTATTAGCAGACATCATTCTGCTGAAAGAGTGAGTGAGTAATGATACCCATTTTTTTTCCTTTAGAATCAGTGAATGGAATCAGTTAACTCCTGTGAGCAGAACTTCTGTCAGGTGTAACCAAGAGGGACCTAATTCTCTCCCTCTTCCTCCTTTCCCTTTTCTGCCACTTTCATGGCACTTTATATACCCTCCAAGCCTGCTCTAAAAGTGTTTATAAAATCTGGAAAGCAGGTTTTGGGAGGCATAAGAGCTGCAGGGCAGAAAAAAGAAAAAGGAAATCCAGTTAGGCAAGTAGATTTCCACTCATCCAATAATAGATTCTGCCCAGTTTCCCCCTAACGACCCTATAAGGTAGATAGGGTGGAGAGTTAATGATTGGTCCAAAGGCATCAGTCATTAACTAGATTTGGTATTTAACCTGGTCTTTCCAGTTTTTTGTGCAACATGTTAACCATGTTACACTGATTCTTTTTACGTTTTACAGTCCTTGATGTTAAAGAGGATTCCCCTAAAACTGTTCTTTTGAGAAGTATGTGATCAGTGCAAGAGTTCATTTATGAAGTGTAGTGGCATTGGTTCTGGTGACACATTTTTGCTCTGCTAAATTCAGAACTTAGTGAATGAACTAAAAGATTCAAGCAAGAACATACTCAAAGTTGTTCCTATACTTTATGAGGAGCTGCTTGTAGTATAGGTTACAATGCTCTAATCCATAAGTCATGAACATACAATTGACAGTGGTCAGATCTCTTTGGAGTATAGAGTTTAGCCAAAAGCATACAGCCATAGCTGATGCTTGACAATTATAGAATAAAGCAGAATTTAAAATCACCTCCAAATGATGAACTGGGTGGGGTAGAGAATGGAGTCCCATTTAAAAGAAATGTTTCTCCTTTGCAGTTAGTTCACTGAACACCCCATTATTAGCATATCCAACTTGCTTTGATATATTTGAAATGTATTTGTTTTGATTGGTCCTAGGAACGCTACAAAATTTGAATACCTGGAGGAGTATCCAGTTGGAGTCCTACAAGACCTGGAGTGGCGCACAGGGAGGAAGGTGCAGAATGGACTTTTTGTCATTATGATGGAGTATGGAAAGAACTTTTCTGGTCCTGACAAGGATGTCTTCTACTATAACCGTGCAGTAGGGGAGCCACAGCATGCTTGGCAATCTAACTTCCTGCATCCTGTTATTTATTATTATAAGCAGCTTCCCACTGGTAAGCAATGTATTTCTTGTTCCTTCTATGCTAATTACAGTGTTTCATGTAATGTTAAAAGCGTCAGAAATTTGGATATATTTTAGTATGGTTTGGATAGCTTGGTAGTGTGCTGGGGTTGATTTATAAAGATAGGATAGTTAGCATTGAGGAGGCATTAGGGAGGCAGTGATAGGTACAGTAAAAGTGGCCATACCAGATCAGAGACCCCTTTGGCCACTTTGGATGTACTTTTATATTAGTTTTAACTGCTGTAGGTTTTTAACTTGTTGATTTTGAATGTGGTTGGACTGGGCCCAGTGCAGGACACACTATAAATAAAATGTTTGTTAAGGAAAGAAATCTGTCATGCTTTCACTGTTTATGCTTCCTATGGTGTTTGATTGACAGGATAAGGAAGGGCAATTCATGACCTGCAAGTTATTCTTTTCCTATTCCCCAGACTCTTCCAAGGGTCTTCCAAGACTAAAGGCAATCATTTTACTCTTTAAAAACCAGTAATTCGCCGCCCCCCCCCCCACAAAAGGGGCAGTTTCTACTTATTTCTGTATTTCTTTGATTTCTATTCTGCCTTTCTACTCAAGTGAGTGTTCAAGATAGCTACCAAAATTTAAAGGAGAATCCAGCATTAAAAATCTAAATTACATTATTACTTAACAATAAAAATCCTAATGAAATCAATGGACCTTTACTAGTGCATTTAGTTCTTGGCATAGATCAAGTGACTATCAAGATGATTAAGTAGTTTCAGTACATATCCCAGCTAAAACCCCAAATGAAGTGGGTCTAGAAAATCAGTCAGATGTTTGGAGCTCCAAGAAATTGAATATTTGAGACTGCCCTATTTTACAGATATTCTGAATCAAGGGAGGGTTTCTTCAGTTAAAGTCTTATTATAACATTCTTTGGACATGGGGAACACATCCCTCTCACAATGAGGCATTGATCATATCCCTTAAATATTAAATATTGCTCTGGACAGTTTAGTCAGTCAAGAGAAATAAGGGTCAAATAAACAGGGGGCAGCCCTCATCTGTATACACCTTGTCCATGTCCTCACAATCTCCAAGCCAAAAAACATCAAACTAAAAGGACAAATAGTTGCTGAGATTACATTCCTAGCACTAAATTTGAGCACACCTTGTCAGGAAAGAATTATACACGTTTTTCTAAGCCACCATCTGTATATAGTATTCTGTGGAGTAGAATAGTGGTTTGGTGGGTACCCTGACCAGGAATGGTGTTGTTAGCAAGAAGGATATTGTTAAAGGCTCCATTTGTAACTTCTCACTTGTGACAACTGTATAAATATGGCATGTTTTAGCTGGTTTGATTATGCAAATCATAATTTGGCTGAAAGTATGATTGAGATAAGTCCAAATAATATGTGGATGCTGTTTTATCCCATTTTTGGAGGGGTTTTAATGCACTCCCACAAAATGCACCAAAATGTTGTTCTTGTCCTTTCTGGTGATATGATCTGCCATAATTTTTGGTTTTCCTGTGATCCCTGGAAAACCAAAAAAAAAAGTAAAGTGCAGTTCATGCTTGCAAGGAAGTTCTCAGCCTTGCATTAGGAAAATACAGTTTGTTTAATCGGCCTTTTGTTGTTGATGCTAACTTGTAAAGCAAGCTTCTGCAATCCAGGACTCTCCAGCCAGCATTGTCACATTAGCTTTTTGCCCATTCTTTCACTTTGCTCTTTCAGTCTCTCTCTCTCTCTCTCTGTCTCTCCCAACAGAACGTGAGATGAGACTTTGCCCACCAGACTGGTCCCTGCCCCGCCCAGATGCAATCCATCACATTGTGGAGGACTTCCTGACCGACTGGACTGCTCCAAATGCGCACGTCCTCCCACTGAGACGTTTCTTGGAGAATTGCCTCGAAACTGACTTGCGCAGATTCTATGCAGGTATTCTGGGAGCTAATTAGGAATGAACCCACAGGGAATGGAAGCAGGTAGATAGGCCAGGTAACCATTCAGATTCCTTTCAGCCCAGATCCATGTGTACACATAGCCCCTCATCAAAGTGGTCTGTCTCGTGATCTCTATGGAGCCCTTGGAAGGTAATAGTACCAGAGATATTGCAAATGAATTCATGATCACCTGAAATGAACACAAGGTTAACAAAGGACAATTTGGACTTACAGGTAAAATATTTGTGCTGAGAACTGCACTGTGGAGTCCTTGGGGTTCTCTGAGCTTGGTTGTTTTCTTGCAAATGTTTTGTTACCCAGCTAGGTAACATTTTCAATGCTAGAAGAACTGCATATTAAAACTGGATTTAAGAGCTTTGTAGAGTTCTGTGGAGTTCCTGCAAGAAATTTATTCTCTGGATTAGCATGCTAAAGGCAAAGTGAATTCTTCCAGACATGTCATAAATACTAGTAAACATATTTGCATGCCTCCTCTCAGTCAAATACCCCAGAAAGTTACAGTTCCTGATTATATGCAGATTGTAAACTCATTCACAAATTTGTTTACAAGTCTGTTTCATCCATCTCCCGAGTTTCAGCACTAAATTTGTGCAAAGATTTTCAGTCTGTTTGCCAGGGAAGCAGATGGGTATTCTTCTTGCCTACAGTTTTTGCTCTTGTGGAGACAAGAGAACAAACATGTTGAGCTAAATTTTGATTGTACATTGTCTATTTACATCTCCTAAACTAATAAGCGTTATATGCTTGGTTTGATTTGGGCTTATTATTGATATACGAATACAGCTACTGTGGTTTATAGCTGAGCGTTAGTTGTGTTATAGCTTGTTCAATAAAGCAAATCTTAGCACGGAATTCTGTAATCTATCTGCAAGTCAGGGAACTATTTAGAAGACAACAAAGTCCATGTCTTTACATCAGAAGAGCAAAAAGTACAATTTGAGGGGGGCTCCCTGTGGCCCACCAGCATCCTTTTTGGGTGCCCCCAGAACCCTCTTCAGGAATGCAATTAGCTAGAAAATGGGGTCTTTTTGTTTTGGAGACAGTTTGGCAGTTTTAATTTCCACCTAAAGCCTTGTAGATGTTTAAGGTACCATTGTATCCTTTAAACCTCCTCCCAAAATGGGCATTTTTGAAGCATGGGCCTCAAGATGCCATGTAAAGCCTGGTTAAACCCTCAAAGTCAACAAAATTTATCCAGACCTGCTTTATATGCTGAGATTTCAGTGAGCATTGACCATACACTGCACAACTTTAAGGACTACAAACTTGTGTTGCTAATTTTTTTTTTTTTTAGGCTGAACTTTTGAGACTATTGAAATCTGCTAAATTGGCTAGAGCATAAGATTTGCTCAACCAACAGTTTAATTTTTTTTTTCTGCTATAGTATATACTTATTTCTGAGTGGGCTGGCCTCTAACAATATTACATATTTCCTTATAATAGAGGTTTATATAAACTCAGACTGTCTAGCTCAGTGCTGTTGATTCACATAGGAATCTTTGCTAGAATTAGCAAATCAATTACAAACTAAAAACCATAGTCTTCTTGGTGGAGGAAAATGCTGCTACCACTTACTACTATTCTGTTTCAGTTCATGGATATAACCATTTATAAAGCCTTTGATGGAGATCACTTTTTCCCTCCCTTTGTACAGAGTCCTGCTTTCTGTTTGCCTTCACTCACTTGAAGTTGCCTCCCTTCTGCCAGCAAGGGTACATGAGCAAGCAAGGGCTTGTGGGAAGTGAAAAGCTTCAGCGTGACAGAGTAGCAGCAGAGCTGGTTGCGGACTACACAGCTATGGAGTCTCCAGATGAACAGGAAAGTGGCAGTATGCAATCCCACAACCAGCTGCCAAAAGGTGCCAAGATATCCAGTCATCAGCTGCAGCATCTTATGAGCTCCAAGGATGAACTTTAGCCTCTACCCAACTGTTTAAAATTCACAAGTGTTACAGCACAATACCATCGCCCAGATTTTCAGAGGAGCTCCAACTTCCAGTATTTCTGCTTGGGTTACTACCCATTCCTAGAGGAGGACCACATCTCAGCAAGAATTGTTATATGTACCATATTCTTGCACAAACTTGCAGATCGGTATGAGCATGAATTTATATATTGCTTGGTGGAACCAAACAGATAAGACTTTAATGGGATGCTGTTAGCCTCTGGAGGTGGGAAATGTTATGCATTGTAGACAACAGAGAAGAGGGATGTCTCTAGGCCAGTAAGAGTGAATAAGTAAGCCTGGCTTCTTTTATACGTTGCCAAAATGCACTGTTACCATAGTCATTAGCGTGTTCTGCAAAACTGGCATTCTTGTATGCCAGCTTGCTTATTTCAAGACAGAATGTTCTTGCATGTTAACAGAATATCTCTTCTGTTTGCACTATGCCCCACTTAATTTAGTTCAGTCAAGTGTTTCCTATTGTAAATGTATTTTTGATATTTTTTAAAGTAGGTTAGGAATACTGTCTGCACTTTATTGCACCCTTACCTCCAGTGCATTGATTCCTCTGACTTCCATTGAGTTGGGTGCAGCAAACCGGAAATAATCCAAGCCCATCTTTTATTTATATCTTCTGGTTGTTTAACAGATAGAATGAATGACGTTCATACATTCTCTCCTTCTGTTCCAGCAGAGTCCATAGAGGAGGGGCCCACAGCATAAGTGGCAAGCAAAGCGCACATTTTGCACACAGAACATCTCTGCTTTGATTCCTGGCACATACTGCCTCAATCTGATGCCCTCAAGACGTGCGGACTACAAGTCCCAAAATTCTCAGCCAGTCATTCTCATGGCTAGAAATTAGGGAGGAAAATCCAGCACATCTGAGAGCTAGCAGGTTGAGGAAGGCTACACTAACATTACCAAATTAAACAACAACAAAAGTTGCAGGGTAGTTCTACGGTCTGTGCCCTAGAGATGACGAGAGCTGCATTCCAACATGTTTGGAGGTGCAGATTAGACAAGGATAGATAGTATTGAGCTAGATATGCCAGTGGCCTGATGCCAATTGTGTTCCTGAATCCATATTAGAGAAACTAGGGGTGTTTATATGAATCCAAAAAGGGATGCTTGATAGCATTTCTACTGGGCACTTTTGGTTTGGTCACATTAAAATATGTGAAGATCAGACAATTCTGTCATACAGGAAAATTTGAATTCCTTAGGTACAAGCAGACTCGCTACCTAAATTTTTATATTCTTTTTTTAATTTTTGCAGCGACACCAGAGAATCTGTTTCGTGTTGCTTTTGTCTGTTTTTTTTCCTTTAAGATGGTTGTAATAACATATTTTTGCATCTTTTCAAATAGTCATTTCTCTCTATGTTTTTAAATAACAAAACATGTCGTTTAAAACCTGCTCGGGGGCAATGGTGCAGTGGATGGTTGTTGATAATGTTATGAACACTAGCCCAATTTGCCCATCACTGCTATTAATAGTCAGTGTTGGAGAAGGAACTAGTTGTGTTCAGTTACAAAGCCAGAAACCAGCATAACCCTCATTTAACGATACTGATACATATCAAGCTACCTCCATTATTCTACCGTATTACATCTATCCTCATTCTCGCCTGTTCTTATTGTCCAGATATTGTTGCTGTTTCCTAAATATGCATGATCAGTACAGCAGCCTGAATGGAACTTAATCCTCTCCAGGTTCAAGCATGAATACTTAAGGAAATTATAATTTGCATGGCTCAAATTAATATGAATATATCATTGCTTTGTGAGTCAAGGCTGGATATTAATATGGTTTTTTAAGCAAAGCCTGAATTCCACAGTGGTTGTACAAGGCTTTTTCCGAAGGTCAGCTGCTTTGCTACTGTTCCACAGATAACAGTGCTACCTTGTTCTTCTCAGGCTACCATATACTTGAGTAGCTTGGAAAAAATCTCTTATTCATTAAATAGTCATTTAATTCCAAGGGGGGAAAGGGCAATTGCAGTTCCTTCATTTTGAGAACTATCATATTTTCTAGAACAGTATTTTTATTAACTTAAAATACCTGCCAAGATCAAGCAAATAACTTGTGTAATGTTATACTGACAGTATATTTTGTTACGGTTGTATTCTTTTGGATGAACCTTTTAAAACGTTTTCATTTTACCACGAAAGCCTAATAGCAGAAGTAGTGTTTGTCTTTGCTCAGTTATGGAGTGGGAAAGACTCAAGATCCTTTCAACCTTTCAGGATATTTTTAGGAGCTCATAAAAATAGTCTGAACAAAGGCAATGTTTTGCCAGCTCTGAAGTAAACAAAAACCAAAAAAACCCAGTGTGATAAATTGGCTCATTGCCCCCAAATCATTACTAATTGTTTTAATTTGACAGACAATCCTTTCTTCACTAACTTGATCTATGGCACTGCTAGCCTCAAACGGTCATATTTGCGATTTTAAGTTTTCAAACTTAAAAGGTTTAGAACTAAAATTTTAAATTCCACAGTATGTTTGCTTCTTGTCTGTTGGTTTTTGTGTCCATCTGCTTTTGCGTTCAGACTTCCAGTACTGCAATCTTTTCTTGGATATGGTTCACGGAGCCATTCCCAAAATTTCCGCTGAATTGTAGTTTCTTAAGGTAAGAGAAGGAGAAAATTCTAAATATGGGGATAATATTTATATTTAATTTAAATGTAATTAAATCAATTTAGTTTTTATATCACACACACACACACATTGGAACACACACACAGACTTCCAGCATACTATTGAAAGTTCAAGTGCTGCCTTTGGCCCCAAAAAGGCCTTAGGCACATGAGGATTAAAAATTAGTTCTATTTTGCCTTTTAAAAGGAAGAATTTCAAATTTGCAATTTTACAAAAGCTCCTGGAGCAACACTGTTAAAGATAATTTGTGTGATACTGTAGTAATAGTAGAAAAAGCCCCTTCTCTTTAGGCTTTTAATAATATAGTTTAATAACCAACTACATTATGAAATAAAAGCTAGTTTTAGAAAACTAACAAATGCCACAATGAAGTGGCAATTTAACTAATGCACATACATTTTTTAAATCAAATTATGTGGCAGCTATTCCTATTGTGGAAACTTAGAAATGTTTCTTATCTTAAAACTCAGTGTAGTTATGTAGATGAAATGCATGGTGCACGCAAACACATTGTGGGAAACTAGTAAATTATTATCCTTCTCAAGTGTTCATAGATGTAGTTTGTTAAGTGTCATGCTGCAATATGACTCAATGAAATTAGGTTTAGTGGTTTAATAAAAATCATTTTAAACAGATTCTTCCCTTCATGAAAGAAAAGGAACATCTACTTCCTTTTATGCTAAAGCTGAACAGTTAGTAAAATTATAATCCACTGGAAAAACAGAATTTTGGTGGGGGGGAGGAGTAACAAGAATAGGGAAAGGTAGCTTCAACAATTAAGCTCAAATCTGTTTCCTTAACAGATTTAATCAATGACATACTGTATGCTCCCCAAGATAGTAAACTGTGTTCCTAGTGCAGAGGTTGCACATGCCTGCTATTTTCACTCTAACTCTGTTAATCCATTTATATGGAATTTTGTGATAACCAGATCATACCCTCCTCTATTAATTACACTAATGAGAACCAGAGGTGAGTGAGTGTTAAGGTAAGTGGAGTAAAAAAAGGATATATTCTGAAATTCCTGGGGAAATCCCCAAGGCTTTCAAAAAGAAAAAGAAAAAAATCAAGGGGCAAATTTAAACATTCAGTGAGACCAAAACCTCTCACTAACCACAGAGTGCTATGTGTTATGGGCAAGAGGTGGGGAGGATAGAGCTGAAAACACTATTTGGAAAGAAAGGAAATGTTCTGCATATGCTCCTTGCAATTCGTGAGCCCTTCCCCACTGCATTGACACAAACTTGCCCTGGAAACATCTTTCTTCTGCTGTGCTTAGCGATGTCTCGTCCATCTCATCCCCAGGCTATACAGGTGAAACTCGAAAAATTAGAATATCATGCAAATGTTCATTTATGTCAGTATGGCAACTCAAAAGGTGAAACCAATATATGAGATAGACGCATTACATGCAAAGCGAGATATGTCAAGCCTTACTTTGGTATAATTGTGATGATTATGGCGTACAGCTTATGAAAACCCCAAATTCACAATCTCAGAAAATTAGAATAGTGTGAAAAGGGTCAATATTCTAGGCTCAAAGTGTCCCACTCTAAGCAGCTAATGAATCCATAACACCTGCAAAGGGTTCCTGAGCCTTTCAGTGGTCTCTCAGGCTGGTTCAGTAGGAATCACAAGCATGGGAAAGACTGCTGACCTGACAGTTGTGCAGAAAACCATAATTGACACCCTCCATAAGGAGGGAAAGCCCCAAAAGGTAATTGCAAAAGAAATTGGATGTTCCTAAAGTGCTGTATCAAAGCACATCAGTAGAAGGTTATGTGGAAGGGAAAAGTGTGGTAGAAAAAGGTGCACAAGCAGCAGGGATGACCGCAGCCTGGAGAGGATTGTCAGGAAAAGGCCATTCAAAAGTGTTGGGGACTTTCACAAGGAGTGGACTGAGGCTGGAGTTAGTGCATCAAGAGCCACCACACATAGACGGATCCTGGACATGGGCTTCAAATGTCATATTCCTCTTGTCAAGCCGCTCCTGAACAACAAACAACGTCAGAAGCGTCTTACCTGGGCTACAGAAAAAAAGAACTGGTCTGTTGCCCAGTGGTCCAAAGTCCTCTTTTCTGATGAGAGCAACTTTTGCATCTCATTTGGGAACCAAGGACCCAGAGTCTGGAGGAAGAATGGAGAGGCACACAAGGCACGATGCTTGAAGTCCAGTGTGAAGTTTCCACAGTCTGTGTTGATTTGGGGAGCCATGTCATCTGCTGGTGTTGGTCCATTGTGCTTCATTAAGTCCAGGGTCAACGCAGCCGTCTACCAGGAGATTTTGGAGCACTTCATGCTTCCTTCCGCAGACGAGCTTTATGGGGATGCTGACTTCATTTTCCAGCAGGACTTGGCACCTGCCCACACTGCCAAAAGTACCAAAACCTGGTTCAATGACCATGGGATTACTGTGCTTGATTGGCCAGCAAACTCGCCTGACCTGAACCCCATAGAGAATCTATGGGGCATTGCCAAGAGAAAGATGAGGGACATGAGACCGAACAATGCAGCGGAGCTGAAGGCCGCTATTGAAGCATCCTGGTCTTCCATAACACCTCAGCAGTGCCACAGGCTGATAGCATCCATGCCACACCGCATTGCGGCAGTCATTGCTGCAGAAGGGGCCCAAACCAAGTACTGAGTACATATGCATGTTTATACTTTGCAAAGGTCCGATATTGTTCTATTTCCAATCCTTGTGTTATTGATGTCATGTAATATTCTAATTTTCTGAGATTGTGAATTTGGGGTTTTCATAAGCTGTACGCCATAATCATCACAATTATACCAAAGTAAGGCTTGACATATCTCGCTTTGCATGTAATGCGTCTATCTCATATATTGGTTTCACCTTTTGAGTTGCCATACTGACATAAATGAACATTTGCACGATATTCTAATTTTTCGAGTTTCACCTGTAAGTGATACAGGCTTAAGTCGCTCTTAGCAGTACCAGCGTTAAAGGAATGAGTTTTCCTTTAGTCTGACACTGTCCAAGGACAGCTGCAAGGTGTGTAGAATCTGATAGGAAGTCAGATGACTGGGAACGGGGGAAATAGAAGCAGGTTGGGCAGTGGCAAGAGGGGACAAAAGACATTGTCTGCCGACTCCAGGACGGAAGGACCTCCCTTCAACTCAGCTGTAGAAAATATCTCTATAGGAGGATTGAGAGTGCCTTCAGTCACCTTCCTGTATGTTGTACTAAAACGCAGATCATCTTTCAAAGGTGGCTGTGTTGGCTAGGGCTGCTGGCAGTTAAAATTTAACATCTGGAGGGCTACAAACATCCCATCTGTGGCATATGATATCCTGGAGGATGGTGGAAACAGTCCTACTGCAGACATCTGAAAGGGAACACTGTCACAAATCCCACCAGTATGGAAAATGTCCGCTCCTGGCTTCTACATTGTTTTTTTAGAATCCCCAACACTTTAACAGCATTTGATTGAACCGGGGGGGGGGGGGGGGGGGAATCCAGTAATAAAGCTACTCTCACCACTAATAATGGATTTTATCTGATAATTTGGGAGCTTCGGCAGCTTGCCATTATTTGTATCTCCTGTTTTATTTCCCTGCCAATACATATATACATACATACACACCCTTGCCATATATATATATATACATATATGTGTAAGTTTGGTGTAGTAGTTAAGGTGTAGAAACCAGGAAATTCTGAGTTATAGGCCTACTTTAGGCATAAAAGACAGCTGGATGATTTGGGGCCAGTCGCGCGCTCTCAGCCCATCCCACCTCACAGGGTAGTTGTAGGGAAAATAGGAGGCAGGAGTGTATGTTCATCGCCTTGAGTTATGTTTATATTAAAAAGAAGGGATAAAAATAATGATTGCAATGTAGTGTGCAATTACTCAAAATAATTCATTTCAGAAACCGATTAACTAAGCTAACCACAAACACGGGCGCTTTAAGAAACCTACACAACAAAACCCTTTAGCAGACTTCAGTCCGTTAGGCATCCACCCGTCTCGCCAGGCACAGCCTATGTACTTCGACCTCGCCCGCGGCAAACTGAGCAAACACTGGGCAGAATGTACGTTTGCCATTGGTGAAATAAGAACAGGCAGTGAGGTCAGATTTCCTCCAGAGCCAATCAGCACCCAGGCCGAGCCGTTACTTAGCTTTCTCTTTAACCAATAAACATACAGGATATGCTTATTGCTCCCGCCTTGCCCAATCAACCACCAAAGTTGTCAAGAGCTTCCTTTCAGCAGCCAATCATCACGAGAGGATTTATGGTTCCGTTTTAAGGCTACGTCTCTTCGTCCAATCAGCTGCAGGAGGACAGTTCAGCTTTTTGGTTCCGTAGTGTGGCCTTGTGGGGCTCTTCGGGGGGTGTGAAGGTGAGAAGGGGAAGCGAATCCTTCGATGGCTTTTTATTAGTATTATTATTATTATTTCAAATCGGGGATAAGGCAGCCCCGGGGGTCACTCCTCGCTGTATAGGGGATGGTGGTATAATAACAGGTAGGGTATTCAGGGCTCCTGCAAGTGGAAGATAGTTGGCTGAAGAAATAGGGGTACAAGTGGGAAATTAAGAAGGTGCAGACAGGCTGGGTTTAATTTTCCGCAGGGCTGGCTACTCTTCGAGAAGCTGTCATAATACTGACTAAAGCTAGGAGGTTCTTCGAGCATGTGCAGAGTTCCACTGCCTTATCACTGCAACCACGTGTCTCAAGCTTGTGGGGAGAAAAAAACTTTCAGATCAGGACGTGAGACTTTGGATAAAGAGCTTCTGTTCTGGACGTTTCAGAAATTCAGATTAAAGTAAGAGGAGCTGAAAGGGCCAGGTAGCGTTGCCAGTGTGTTTCTTGGCAGAATTTCTGTCCCTTTACTAAATGCATAATTGGAAATTTAGTAAGCGCAGCTTTATTCATAACTCTCCTCTGTCTCACAAAAGCTGTTTACATTAGCTGCAAGCTTGCTTTGGTTAAGTGCCAAAAGAGCCAGGCCAAGGGGGTTAGCGAGCATAGGTTTAAATTAAGACAAGAAAAGTTGTATTTCATATGTTTAGGGCCTCTTTAAAAAAATAAGCAATGTGACAAAAAATATTTACATACTTCTGAGTTTGCTTGAATAAAACAAATTTGACAATTAATGGGAAAATGGCTCTTAATTTTGTTAGCGAACTTTAGTAAATTTTGAAGACATTAATTTTGAATGTAGAATGATTATTAAAATGTGAATTTTGGGGGAAACATATTTTAAAGCAGATACCCATCTTCTTTTCCAAATCCCTAAACAGTTGAATTCATTATGTTTAAAGAGTATTGTATTTGCAATACTGCCTTGTTTCTTCATGTTTCTACTTTTCATGAAAGTAGTTTGCTGTTGTGGGATAATGCTGTTACAAAATTGTTGTGGATGAGTCTAGGTAATGTAAGTGCTGCAATATTAATATCGAAGCCATGCATCCTGGCTGTGGTAACTCTGACAATCTTTTAACTCTGTCAATATTTTATAGATGTAGTACTAGCAAAACAGCTATATTATGGTCATCCACCATGTGTTTTCAGAATAAATTAGAACTGAACCACGAAGCCCATTTTGTACTTTGAAAAGTAAATTGGGAAACAGGTTCTACCATGAATCTCTTTGAACAGCAATGGCAAGTTGCTTAGTATCACTTAACTATTATACCTTGTGCATTATTTATGATTAGAATTGTAAATAATTTAGCCTCATTGAGATACTCAGTTGATATTATAGTAATAATGGTGTGCTATTTAAAAAAAGAAGGCTGTTTATGTTATGATGTCAGTGAGTGCATTTCAGTAATACACTGGAACTATGATGTCCCAGGATAGAAGGCCTTGCTTTCAGATAAAAGGAATAGCAAATCAAAACAAAACAAAAGGTTCACTCCCAGCTTAGACCTTAAAATGGGGAAACCAAGAACAATTGAGTTGGTAGGCTTAGGAAATAGGCCAAAGTGTTGCAGCCCAGAGTATCTGGAATTCTTGAGAAACTCCTGTTCTGCTTTAAAGGCTGTTTCATGGTTCATAAAATTAAAGTCACTTCATTTGTTTCATTAACCACAATTCTAGTATGGGCTTTCATCATTTCATAATAAAAATTGGCAGCCTAAATGTTCCAAGTAGAGAAAGGTGAGATGGCAAACTAGAAGCAAGGACTTGATATTTCCTTCTCTGCCCAGTGTAGGTGTGCCCACTGTATATAAAATAAATATGCCAGCATAGAGACTATTTTAAGCATTGTGTGGCATGTATGAAGGACACTGAATTGCAGGAGGTTGCAGATAAGGTAGTCAAAGTACTGTTGGATTTGTGAGAGGCAGCCCAAATTGAACACAGCAAAGACTTAAATGAAACTCTTTTAGGAATATTGGCAGTAGTTGGGAGGGTGAATGGGGACTTTTGGAATCAGTTGGGAAGAACCAAAACAGCAACAGAATGGCTAGGTTAGAGGGGCAGTGCAAATGTATGGAGGTCTTAGGTCCCCTGTTTGCTCCTTGTGATGCTTTTGTTTGTTCTTTTCCCAGATGGCCCAAAACCTCTTCAGATCGTTCCTGTCTATTCCGGTCAAGCATCTCACACCATTGCTTCGTCCCCGACCCTCATTGGTTCTGTACAGGGTTTCAGCTCTGCCATGCAGGATGCCCTGGTGTACTTCCTTTTCTTCTCCTGCTGTGCCCGCACAGACTAGGACATTTTCTACTACTCAGGTCTTTTGGCATACTTTTAATGTCCAGGATGAAAATGACTTCCAAGACAGAGTTTTGAAAAGTCAAAAACCAGTGGTGATAGATTTCCATGCCCAGTAAGTATGGTGAATGTATCTGTGTTATAGAGGTGTCAGAAGTCAGTAAGAGAATTTCTGCCCTATCCTTAGTGTGGTGTGTATGTATTAGAGAGTATGTAGGATGGAGGGCTTTGGCCCCAAATGGTTTGGCTAATAGGGTCTGCCTCTCTCTCAGCAACTGGTTATCACTGTATTTATTTGATGGTAGTGATAGCTTTTTCTCCCGAAATTGCTTTCTCTAAAGACAAGAATGATTGAATTATCAAGGCTAATAATTTCCCTCTTCCTTATAATTTTTCCCAACTTGGAAGTCTGCTACAAGATTGTTTTGCCCAGCTATCAGTTCCCTTGCTACCAGTTGTAGATGCCATAGGATAACTGAGAAGCTATACCAGTTGATTACTATTTACATCCTCCTTTTCTCTTACCCAGCAATATAAAATTCTCAGCCATTTGAGTAGAGATAACATTTTAAATGACATCTCACATTCTTTTTCTCATGAAACACTGAAAAAGCATATGAGGCTCTTCAGTTATTGAAAAAGAGCCTGGGTGTTTAGTTGATTGGTATTTGCTTTCATCAGAGCATAGGCAGATGCAAGTTAACAGGGCATTAGGGAATCAATAAACGTAAGAAGGCATTATTGCTTGGACATGGTTCTACCAATTAGAGAGGAAAGCCTACAGATGCTTTTATAATGCAGTCCCATGTACCTTTCCTTACTGGAAAGTCATTCTCATCTCTGGTTGTTAGAAGCCTGAAACACTTCCCAGCTGCTTCCTCCTCCTTCCTATTTCTAAAGATAAAATAAAAGGGGAGATGAGGTAAAGTGAAGTGAAGTAAGTGCTGTGTGGTGGAATGGGATATAAACCATGATGAAGATAATGGGCAAAAGATTTCTCCTTTTCCACAGGAGAAATTTTTTTAAAAATGCCTAACCAAATACTTGAAGAGCTCCAGCAGGAATAGCTGCATTTAAATTTCAAAATATGTTTCCTGCTCTCTTGATTTCTAAATTTGCCTAATACAGCAGACATGGAAAACATCAAAAACAAAGAGGCAAATCAGGACATATTTCAGTTTCAAGATCCTTGCAGTAAAAGGTAAACTAGATGTGCCATCACTTGGTTTGTTTTTCCTTCCTTGCTTGGCTGCTGGATTACATCTTCCTGTTAGGTTGTCACAAGTGAATGGTAAATTCTGTTCAGCTATTTTCTGCTTTATCAGCCTTGTATTTTTATTGGGAGAGTGGCAGTTTAAAGAGTACCCAGAAGTGGGTTACATCATAGCTAGGATTGTTTCCTGGCACTAAACACACTCTACAGATTTCTGTGAACTTATTTGAATGGTATCATACCTTCATGCAGCTCTCCGTTGCTCCAGAATTTTTGTATTGATGGACACATAATGGAATATTGATTTGCTTCTTTTGAGAAACCTTGTTATATCTGTATTGTTTTGCTCCATATATTATACACCAGAACCATTTCTGACTGTTTTAGGGCTTCCTTTTTTCATTTTTTATTAAAAAAAAACCCACGTAAATGCCTAACACAGAAACTAACTGCTGAATACTTGTTCTCACAACATCCTGCTGTTGCTCTAACATCTGAAAATATCAATAGCTGTTCAGTGTGTTAAAGCCACTTCCTGTGTAATACAGTGTCAGTTTCCAGAGCTACAAGAAACTGCAAATGCTGCTGTGACACTGAGAGTTGATTTTGGCAATTATTGTTTCATCATGCAATGTATAAATGTCGTAAGATCAAAATAACTGGAGCAAAAAATAAGTTTTAGTATGTAAAGATCAGATCAAGAATCACCTGGCCAACAGTCACAGCACAGAATACGATATTAATTTCTTGATTTTTTTTTTTTAACCATAGCATCGGTGAAGAACTTTCCATTAGCAGTAACCAAGAACCCCTGATGGCTTAAATTTCTCTCTCTCTCTCTCTTTTTTAATCCATTCAATTGTGTCTGATTCTCGGAGACTGTCTGGACAAGTCCCTGCAGTTTTCTTGGCAAGGTTTTTCAGAAGTGGTTTGCCCTTGCCTCCTTCTTAGGCTGAGAGAAAGTGACTGGTCCAAGGTCACCCAGCTGGCTTTGTGCCTAAGGCAGAACTCAGTCTCCCAGGTTCTGGCCTTAACCATTACACTGGCTTTCAAAACTTCCCTTACAAAGGGATAAATTAGTATAGGAGATATGAACCTAGTCCTTTATGAAGTTAACCCAAGTGTCTACTTTGCCTGTTATATACAATGTTTGGGAACAAGTTACTGCTAAGTAAACACCAGGTAAAACAAACAGGTAGGATCTTTCCACATGGTCATAGATGGTGCTCTTCCTTCACTGGTTTATACATAGATGGAGAAAGACACTCTGATATCTAGTAAATTCTGCATTGTGAGCTGCCTTATTAGTTTGGACGGCAACTCAGTGTGCCCTCTTTTATGTAGTTTCTCCCTCCCTCCCTCCCTCTCTCTCTCTTTTTTTTTTTTTGAAAGTAACAGATTTCTGTTGGCTAGAAAGCTCTTGAGATTTTGAAATGGTTTTGGTAAACATAGTTGTTTGCTGCTCATTATTCACCCATAGCATAAACAATATGCAAGTGGCTTAGGAATACCTTGTAATAAAGCACTCTGAGCAGTTTGTAAGCTGCAGCTTTTAAATCTTGATGCATAACCTATCAAACAAAATGCAGATCTGTATATCATCTATTAATGTAACAATCCAGGCATCAGTATTAAACCTGATACTTCAATGTTCAGAGGTTTCTGCTTGAAGGCAGATGCTTATCCTTGTATTTTGGAAAGTACTGTTAAAAAAAAAACGGTTACTATTGCTTTTTCCTGATTAAACTCTAATGTCTTTCTTTGTTCTGAGATGGTGTGGTCCCTGCAAAATCCTGGGTCCCAGACTAGAAAAAGTGGTGGCCAAACAAGCCGGGAAGATTCTGATGGCAAAAGTGGACATTGATGATCACACTGATCTTGCCCTTGAATATGAGGTTTGTCCCCATAACAGCTCTGTGATATACACATGCACGTTTTAGAGAGCTAAATTAGTTTATTTTGTTTGTTCTGATCACTATCTTAGATTTTGGCAAGAAGGAGTAATAGAATCTGTGACTGGGTGGCATATAGCCCAAATAAAATAAAAATGAGGAAGAATGTTGTTCAATTTTCCCCAACTTGTTCACCTTCAGATGTACTGGATTACTATTTCCAGAATTCCCACAGTTGCAGATCCAGCATATCTAGGGTGGGGAATAACAGAGCTGGAATTCAGTAAATTGTGGGAGACATAGCAGAAGAGTTGTAGCAATTCTAGGCCAGAAGAAAAGATGCATCCTTTGAGTAATGGTTTATGAGGCATTTTTTAAAATAGCAAGACTTAATGGTCTTCATTGTGTGGGAAACTGAACTGAAGAATGACTGACTCGTGGAGGAAAAAGAAAATCATTATTTAGGCCAATGTTGTTAGGCTTAGAATAGCCTTCTCCAGGTTGCCCAGGAGTAGTGAAAATTGTAATCTAGCACTGGGAAGTCAAAGAACATCTCTGGGAAAGGAAATGGCAAACTATTTCTGCACGGTTGCCAAAAAGCCCTCATTGACTTGCCCATGAAGTCACTAGGAGTCAAGCTTGATCCAAAGGAGACTTTAGCCTTAGTAAGTTGAAGCTCTTGGCTGACTTTGTCTGGGTTTGGAAACTATGCTAGTTTGTGCCAGGTTAGTATTTGCTAGAAAATTACCAGGGAATATCAGGGCCAAAGTTTAGACTGGAAAGTCAAAAACATGCTGGAAGAAGGCCATAGAACCCCACCTTAGTACCATGCCCAAGAACATTCATGAATGCATCTATGAAATTGCCATGAGTTAAGCTCAACTCAACAGACACCTTACCTCTACATATGAAGGGCTGGACAAAGGAGAGTTTATAATAACCTCCCATACAAGATCCATAGTCTTCAAAAGAAATCCATCTCTAGAAAATGGATGCAACTCCTTTAGAAGAGAGGGGGAAGAAGGGGGAAAATAAATTAATTTTCCTTTGCCAGAATTCTTTTGCAAATCTAGACACGCTATGTATTATCATAGAAAATTACAGAGCGGCAGGACTTTACCACAGTTTCCACCTGAACAACCCAAGTACTGTTCTGTATTTCATTTATCTTGTTTTAAAAGTTGAAAGGATGCAGAAGACATACAGATAGGAGATGGCAACTTAGATCTCCCCCACTGTTCCCACCTACAGCTCAGTGGTAATATTTTGAATGCAAAAGGTCTTGGCTTATGTTCCAGGATCTTCGTTGTATTGAAAAAGAAGGGGACTGAGCTACTTAAAAGCTTGTAAAGCTACTATCAATGGAAATGAACAATATATGCTGAGCTTGATGCAAGTGATCCATGACTATAAGGCAGTTTCATCAGGCAGACCCTTCTGCTTGGGTTCATGAGATCATAAATAATTTCCTTCTCCTCGGGTTTTTCAAAGTTCCCTTTACAATCTTGTGGATTATCAACAAATTGCCAGTAAACCTCCCACTCCTGTTTGCTGCCCTCACCCACTTCTTTTTACCAGGCAGCTGATATCTAGGCCTGAGCATTTCACAACACCCTCTCTGGAGTGAATTCTTTAGACGGGAGCAAGGGAATGAGAGACTCCCCCTTTGTATGCCTTGGAATGCTTGCACATTCTTCACATGAGTCCTGGCTTGCCCCTGGCTCCAAGTTGTCCCAGAGGAGCAGCCATCCATGAACTGTTTCCTGATATGAAAAAACCTGCAAGGGTTCTTCCTATAATAGATACTGTGCAAATCAAAGATTTATTGTCTGGTTCCCAAATTGGGAAGGAGTTTGAACGCCCAGGGGCAGAGCCCTTTTTCTGCTGTTTTCTCAGAACCATTTTGAGTGGAGAGACCTTTGATTTCCTACAGATTTACTTTTACTATAGCCTTGCCCAAGTCTGTCTGGGAATTCTAGGAGTTGTCATCCTTAAACATTCTATGGATGCCAGGTTGGGCAAGGCTGGTTTGCTGCCCTGTAACAAATGTATCATTTGATAAATAGATGAACCAATTCTGTCCTTTCCTTGTCCTCTGATTTAGAATGTCCTTTCCCCTTAAAGCTGGGGCTTTTCCTTGCAATGGGAGCCCATCCAGGCTTGCTAGAAAGGTGGGAAGAGGGACCTGCCTCAGCCTGTAGCCACCTTGCCCTGAACTATTTTTTCTTGTACTGACTTGTTGCCACCTCTCCTGCTGCGTTCCAGTTTGATCAGTTCTACTCTAAGGATGATAACCCTTCTCTTTGTGCATCTGCTGAGCAAGGCAGATTGGAGTGCAGTGGAAAAAGAGCAGAGGGGACAATACGTTTCTTTCGCCCAGAACACAAATGTCAGCTGCATGGTCTGCAACTAGTGTGGATACCATAGCCCTTATGGGATACTGAGTGAGTTAGAGAATAGGAAGGCATCCTTTCGGAATATTTTTGTGAAAAAAATATGAAAGTCCATTAGCCTGCATGGAAACACTGAGCATATTAAAAGGAAACCCGTTGGCATCCTCTAGATGAACTATAACACTCATAAACCTCAACCAGTATGATAGCAGGTAGGGATTTTGGAGTTGGACACATTGAGATTGAGAAGGCTCAAAGAACAGATGCTCCCCACTACCATAAATTATTTTGTCATGCACGTGGTATTTCTTCCATTGTTAAGAACAGAGTCGGTGTGATATACTGGTTAAAATGTTGAACTCAGATTGGAGAGACTTGGGTTTGAATCGCCACATAACCACAAAGTTCTTTAGGTGGTTTTGGATGTCCCATTCTCAGCACAGCCTGCCTCACGAAGTTCTTGCCCTGGCCCTTTTAATGTCTAAAAGGCATTCCTAGCTAAGAATTCTGGGAGTTTAAGGCAGTCTAGAAATAGACTGGGGGAGGCTGTGCTAAGGAGTTTGCCATTTGTCAAAGAATGGGTTCTCTTCTGTTGCCGTCCCTGCTTTTTTTTTTAGAATTCTTTGTTTTAATTTGTTTTATTATAAGACATATTACCCATTATATTATTTTGATACTGTATTTATACAGTATTGACTAGAGATTATTAAAACTAATGTTTCGATAACTTGGACTTTTAAAGATAGAGAAAAAGAAGAGATTTATATCAGTGTTAACTATGATTTAAAATGATGATGTTAATAAGCATAAGGTTGTTTAAATTTTACATCCAAAGCTAAATATAGCATTAATAATCAACTGCAAATTACATCAAAATATTTCTGTCTTAAGCTGAATACTCAATACGAAGGTCTCCACTGTACTGTTACTTATTGTCTGTGCATTTAAAAACAACAAAAAAGTTGAAGAGGGAAAAGAAGGCTATTTGGTTTCTAACTTCCCCCTTTTTGCACATCTATTAATTTGTGGTATTTATAAACACTTAGCCCCCTTAGGAGCCAAAATATAAGTGTTTATATTTGCTGTGCTTTGTAATATATGGTATGCATGGGAAACGTTCTTGCTTAAATTCTGTTGTGAATATATACTGTTAATTTTTCCCTTGCTGCATCCCTGCTTCTGACAACTGCCTTCTACTTCAGCTTATTTTATAAGGCTTAACAATTTAAGTACAGAGTCTAAGAGGGTTTTGGTATGGATATGAAGCAATTGGAGGACAGCACCTGATTGATCTCTACTGGTCTATACTCAAAAGCTGAATAGTTTTGAGCTCAGATGAATGATTCATCCATTCCACTGTTCACAGTCAAACCTGAGCCACCAGTTTTCCTATGTGACTTGGGGCAGTTTTTTGTACAGCCTGATCCTCCCTGTGGAAATGAAATGGGAACTTGGCAAAGGGAATGCTGGGTCCTCACTTGGATCGCTTCTATTTTATTTGGCTCCAAGAAGACACAAATAAACATGGGCATTGCTAGAATACTTACATCTTGCCAGAAGGGGGGGGGGGGGGCATTGGGGATGCGTTTTGAAGGCCTGTATGAAGTATTAAGAGTTGAACCCTAGAGGGCACTGAAGGACATCAGACAAAACTGAATAATTTGACTGTTAAACTTTGAAAGAGGATGAGTTTGAGAATTTCTTTCTTAAAGCCATCCCGGATTAACCATGGGGTGTGGCACCCTTAAGAAATTAGCTTGCATTGGCCAGCAGAGGAAAAGCAGAGGCCAGTGAAAGCAGGCCTTTGAGTCTGGGGTTTGTGTGTGGCAGATTGCTGATGGCAGCAAGATGCAGGGCAGCTGGATGGATGCATGTTTGATGAGAGCGCACATTCCAGGGAAGGATAGCATGCAAGATAAAGATGGGACATGACCCATTGGCTGAGCTGTCTAAGATAAGGGCGCCAAAGGAGCTGTGGAATGTATCAGCTCCTTCTGAAATTCTTATAGATTCCTTCCAGTCATTGTCTGGACTCACGATGGGCTGGCTTACAGATGGGGGCCCTAGTCTGTGGTTTTCAAACTTTCCAGGATTACACTCTATGGCATCAGTTTGTTCAGAGCTCCCCACCCAGTACTCTTACTGTTCATCTCATTGGTAGTAAGACACTGATAGATCAACTTGGTGTTTGTGAGAGAGAGAGAGAAAGCAACGCTGCTGGGCATTTAGCATTGTGCTGCAGAAGTGCAGAAATATAAAGACATAACGAATCTGTGTTTATGCATGCATGAATTCATACTTGGAGCTAAATGTTTTTTGCTAGCTCTTGTGGCTGGTTTTTGACTAGCTGAGTCTGTGAAGTTGGACAAGAATAGTACAGGATAGGATAGGCCTCAGTGCTCAGATCCTCCCCATGAGAAGCAGAACTGTGCAAAGATGATTTGTGTCTGATTTCATACTGTTGTTTTTAAAGTTGATACTGTTTTTCATGCTTGTGAAGACCTGCCCAAATACATTTTCTTCTGACTTTCTTGTGTGCATCATTAAAACAAGCTAGACACAGATGGCTCTCCAAAATTCTCTTTAAAGTCATAGGCAGAAAAAATTGGATGGATAATTTCTCTGGATTTTTCCAGGGCAAGGAGAAATTCTCTCAAGAATTGCTGAAGGACATGATCCACCCACCCCCTTTGTGGTGATAGCACCATTCCTGAAAATGCAGTGGGAGGAAGTTCCATCATGATGTTTTCCCTTGGGATTGAACTGAAGTGTGGGAAGCCAGGATAGCTGTAAACCACCAGAGAGATGATTGTACAATGAAAGACAGGGCATTATACAAATGTTCCTTAACTACTTTTTAGCTTAATCAATGAAAGAACACCATATTCCACCTATGAGAATTTCTTCAAAACTTTCTTTTCTTTTTAAAGAATTTCCAAACCAAGTTCTTTTTCGTCAGATTTTATGAAAACTCATAAGAAAAATACAGAGGGGAATGTCTCTGTCTGGCACTAGATAAAACTACTATCAGGGAAAAGTGAAGGAAAAGCACTTGGTGTGATAGCAGCATTTCCAGAATTGTTACTATATATAACAGTATTAGTTGCTGAATCAAGATGAGAGTTTTGGCCTGGAAGTGGCCAAAGAATGAAGAAGGAGCTGCTTAAAAGCTTATTTAATCATAACTGTCAGAGATTATCTTCCTTAGCCTATATCCATTCAATAAGCTCTGTAATATGTTGCACCTGGAATGCCTGGGCTTGTGGTAAAATTCAGAAGTAACAGGCAAGCTACAACAACCACAGCTGCAGATACCATGTCACAAAAGCAGGCTGCTTCATCGTCTTTTTTGAAGAGCTTCCATTTCAGAGTGTACCTTTAGACTTAAATAAAGTGTAGTCTTCTCATCTTTACTCAGCAGTTATAAATCCCATTCATTCCAGTTGTGGAAAAGCTTAAGTATTTTAAAAGTTAGTCAGGAAATGTTTTCTTACTCTGAAAAATACATCATTTTTTACTTGAAGAATCCTTTGTCCTTAGTAAATAGTATGAACTTTATTTAAAGTTGATTTGATAATCCGAAACAGATTTCCTAGTCATCTAGGAAAGAATCTTTCCCAGCTTGGTGCTCTCCAGATAGGTTGTGCTGCAACTTACAGCCTGTGCTAGGTGACCGCAAATCTGGAGGGCACCAACTTGGGGAAGGCTGGTTGTTAGAATGGCCAGGATGGGATGGATTTTCTAACACGCCTGAGTTACAACAGGTTTATCACCTTATAGAAGTTGTCACATAAAGTGGACTTCAAAGACGCTTTCTAAAATAAAGTTCAGTACTGCAAAATTTTCAGGGAACTCTCTAACAGGAAGAATTAATCATTTACCTTTCACCATATCTTTTGTTTTAATGTTTGCCTTACCTCTCGAAATGATGTTCACAGGTCAGTGGAGCTTAGCGATTATTGTGCTTATGCCTTTTCTTTTGTGCTCTTGTTCTTAGGTGTCAGCTGTACCCACTGTCTTAGCCATGAAGAATGGTGATGTGGTGGATAAGTTTGTGGGAATCAAAGATGAAGATCAGCTAGAAGCCTTCCTCAAAAAACTCATTGGACCCTGAGCAGCTAGGACAGTTGCGTTCCATGAGCCAAGGCTTTTCCCATTTGTCTTTTTTTTGAAAAAACATATTTCCTTAGAGGGGAATGAGGGGAAATTGTATGGTTAGACTAGCATCTGTTTTTTTTTTAACGAGCGGACGATGCCTCCATCCTGCTTCTTCTCGGGGGAGTAGTGCTAGTAGTTCCCCATGTGATGGAAAGGCTGATTGCTCTGTGACAGAGAAAGAATGGAGGTTGCTGCCTACTAGCAGAGCCCAATGACAAGAAAGTCTTCCTAATGTACCCTCTTCCTAATGGACTTTCTCATATATTGGAGAAACTTCCTTTTCCTATCTAATGTAAAACCAGTGTGATTAATTATTGTTGCTTGTGATGGCGGTCACTTGCTTAATTTCTGCAGCTTTCCTCCTCTGTCTAGTGATAGTTTAAAATCATCTGCAGCTTTTGGCTGTAGCCTCAGTGCCTCCCCTGCTGTACATCAATTAAATGGAGAGAAACATTGATTGGAGCCTTTTTTTTTTAGTAGATCTGTAATAAAGATAGCTTTAATTATTCCATTTTCTTTTGGTATAGAATTCCCCTTCTGCAGGAAAACTAAAGTTGTTCAACGCAGCTTGGGTGGTATGGGTTTGAATGAGGAATATCAACAAGGAAGAGTTTGGCACTAATCTTCTCCAGGTTAAAAGAATCTTGGATAGTCCATGGACACAATGCCTGGTGCAAGGAGAGGTTGTCCCATCTTTTTTGCCAAAGCATTTGAACTCGAAACATCAGGGGACATAAATACATTGGAAGTGCTTTTTTTTTTTTTAGAACCAATGAAAGGAAATACTTTTTGATGTTACTTTCCATTTATTTTTGAATCTCTTCTCTAGTAATGATAAATCAGTTCAAATTTTAATTTTCCAGTGTTTTAATTTTAGTCCAGATGTCCAATTTGTTAGATTTTGCTGTGGATTTTTAAATTTTGAAAAATCTGTGGAAATATTTGCTGGACTAGAACATTAAAGGAGTTAGTTAGGCTTCCTTTATTGATTATACAAGGAGGCTAAGCATAAAAAATCATTTTCTCTTCTTTAACAAATAAAGTACCTGGTAGAAAGGCAGCGTCTCTGTGAAGCGTCTGGTTCTGCAACAAGCATGCAGGCTTTGCATTTTAAATATTAAGGAAATTAAAAGGAAAGACACATGCAACCACCTGGTACACCAGTAAAATCAATTATATCCTTATTGCCTCTGTGGACTTTTAAACCAAACATCCAGCTTCTTATGGGTAAAATCCAAACTACTATGGATCTACTGAAACTGAAATGCTTCAATTTGCTTCCTGTGTTGTCTGAGGTGGAATTCTTATGCCCCTTCCATTATTCAGCATTAGAACATGATTGGAAATATTTTAATATAGGTCACAGAAACATGAGAATGGTCAGAGGCTGTCTTCACACGTTACTATAAAGCAGTGTTTCTCAACCATGGCAAATTTATGATCCTGGGATTCCAACTCCCAGAATTCCCCAGCCAGGAGGCTGGGGAAATCTGGGAGTTGAAGTCCAGACATCTTAAATTTGCTAAGGTTGAGAAACACTGCTATAAAGGATACTGTGATTTGTTTGGGTTTGAGTTAGTGTATTGTGTGAAACCAGCCTTATTACAAAAATGTGGGTCACCCATGGCTTACTATGCTGTTCAAACCCAGCCAATTATAGTTTGTTTAGCAAATCATGGCAGAGTGTGATGGGTCAACCAGGTCAGTAATTAAGGCAAGATATTTATGAACCCTAGTATTGTCCTTTTTGTTGACAGTTCCCCTAGATTAGATGGACAGAATGTTTTAAATAGTTTCAAGGTGGAAGTAGGTTTTGAAGTTGCTCTGTTTCTGCCTTGTACTGTTACATATTTCCTATAATAACAAGGATATTAATCTGTGCCAGGATAATGCATAAAAATGGCTCCTATTGGAGAACAGGATGTTCTGTGAGCTTGTCATCAATCCAATAAAGCTATTCCAAATCTTTATTGCACAAGCTTCAGTAAATTTTTTGGGAGTTCTAGACTGGAATTAGCTCAGTGTACCATTTGGGCCTTCAGGACATAGCTGATCCTCTGAACGCACTGACAGAGATGAAACAGGTTAAGACTTTAGATCAGGAACGGCCAGTAAGAGATCCCAAAGCCTCATGCAGCCCCATGAATCTATTTAACAACCCCTGGAACTGTGTTTCTGAAACTGCCAGTATGTTTTTCCATCATTTTCATGTGGGAAATACAAAAAAGCTATACTTTGTACAGTTAGCTTAATACAATTAACAAAAGCCCACTTCAGCTACTGTGCTCTTGTGAGATTTTAGTTACCTATAAAGTGACTAAAAGATTCAGGATAAACTTGTAAATGTAGTCTTTTCCCCATATGGTTTATTCATTGCCCACACTTTTTACCCAGAAAAGCTCCCACAGTTCACAAAATATTTTTTAAAAGGCACTTCCTGCCTTGAAACTTGCCTCTAAGAAAAGAGCACAAAGTTTCAGCTGGGTTTTACAACAAAAGATAAGGTAGTTGGAGTCTCAGCTGGGTTTTACAGCAAAATCCTATGCTAAGCCTTCAGGCTGTAGCTGGTTGTAACCTTTAAACTAGAACTGCTGTTTTTATTTGTTTTCGCCTTTAATTGAGTGTAACTCCTCCCAGCTACTTTTCCATTCCTGTTTTTTTTTCCTCCTCATGTCTGCCTATTCAGTGAGCGTGGCTAATCCATGCACTTGCCACACCCATCTTTTTGTAAAGGCACATCATTTAGAACAGTGTTTTTCAACCTCAGCAACTTTAAGATGTGTGGACTCCAAGTCCCCGAATTCCTCAGCTAGCATGCTGTCTGGGGAATTCTGGGACTTGGAGTCCACACATCTTAAAGTTGCTGAGGTTGAGAAACACTGACTTAGAACCTGAAATGCTAAACTGGATGGTTTGCCATGCTAGATGCATCCATTACAGCTGTCACTCTATTCCAATACTTGTTTTTACATTTCTTTTTGCCCTTATTCATTGGAACTTGACCTGTGTCCCTTCTCTCCACATATAATATCAAGCTTTTATGAGTTTCTTGAAAGGGCAGGATCCAGGCAGCAGTGTAAAATGTTTCAGGAACAACTTCAGAGGCACTGAAGTCGGTATTTCTTGCAGCTGTTAACTGCACAGCCAGCACTGTTTTTGCCAAATTTCTTCTGGGGGTGCTACTGAGCCTCCTCTGTTACCGGAAGTGGTGTCGGCAAGAGGCCTGACTTTTGACTTTGTCTTTTGAGTGAAGGAAGGCCCTGGTCCATAGGTTTAATCTAGGAAGCAGGTTTTTAATGAAATTTTAAACAAAATAATTGTTAATTCATATTAAAGATCCCTTGACAGAGTTTAAAAGAACAAGGAGCTTTTAATCTGCACCTTCTTAATTTTCCTCTCTGATGGCCACTAAGTACTGTATTCTTCCTGTATTAAAACTGAAGCCAACGCTGTGTTTACTTAAACTGAGGTGTTGAGTTCGCAGGTCACAATGCAGAGGAGTAGACAATCTGAAGGCTTTGGGCCAGTTTTAAGGCCCTTGGTCAACAAATCAGTTCAGGCATTTAGAAGTATGACCCCTTCCTGTTTGCTACCAGACAGAGAGCAAAAGAGAAAAAAGAAAAGGGATACCAAAGCAGAGAAAAAGGAGGCCTTGCTGCCCCAGTCCTTGGGCAAAATTATCTTACCCCATTCAGTAAGGAAGAAAGAACCAAACTAAAACGGGATGCTACGCACATTTTTGGTCCAGCCCTGCTCATTACAGGTTTTCAGGCCTCCAAGTGATGACATCCGTATGAATGCAACTCAAGATGGAAAAAGGGTTCCTCATCACAGTTTTAATGGATCCACCGTCCCTTCTGCTGGGCAAAGATTGTTTTGCCCCAAGGAGGGAAGTGTAAATGATTAAATTAGGGCTGGAGAAAGCCCACCTGCCACCTCTTTCTCACCTGTTAGCATTTTAAGGAAATAGACACATTTTCCAGTTTGCAGTCTAGCAACTCAGTTCTGATTGCAGAGTTTCAAAATTTGGGATGTTTTTATAAAAAAGGAAATGGTAGTCTGGAAAGGAGAGTAGGGTGATGTGCCTTGAAGGGGTGTAAAGAAATGTGCAAGACACAAAAAGTTCCTCCCTGAATTATGTTCATTTCCCTTTTTGATTGCGGAGTTTTCGGCACATGATGAAATCTATTCCCTGAAATAATGAGGGATAGAAACTTAGATCCCTTGGCTGAATTGTACATTCCACGCTTGCTCAGTGCAAAGTTGGATCAGGCACATTTCCTGCTTGTAGCAAAGAGAGGTATTGTCAGCAATGTGCAGGAAAAGGCTGGGAGGAAGAACGGGCCTGCTATGTTTCTACAGTGGTTAACTCTCATGCCATACCATAAACACAGAACAGGAAAAAACAGCTGTAGGCACTATGACTTTGCATTGTGTATTTAAAAGCCTGCATAAATTGGCTCTTTTATCATTTCCTTCCAAGACTCTGGGGCTTGGGTGGTATTGTACATTATCAGGACAAGTTGGAGATTTACTGACAAAACTTAATGTGTGCACTATTTGTGACAGTCACCATTGCTTATTCTTTGCAGATGAAGTTGGGGTGCCTAAGTTTTCAGAGAAGGAAAAGGCCAACTTGGACAACCTCCTCATATTTCCAAACATTAGCAACTTTTTAAATGCCCTTTCAAAAACTCTCAACTTTTTAATGCTTTTTGAATTGTGAATTTTAAAAAGAATTTTCACTTGTGCAAAGAGGAATTGCTATGGTCCCAAGTTTATTACTACTGTTAAGACAAAGAACACATTCATATTCTTTGGTCTTCACACAGAAAAAAATAGATTCGATACTCGGTTTTACTGCAGTGTATTTTCTGTAGAAGGTCTTACAAAACAATGTTTCTCAACTTGGATTGTTTTTGCATCTTCATTGCAATACTTCCTTGTGTATATTCTAGCATAAACACCATGCTGTCACTTCTGCTCACAGTGAACTCTGATGGTGGGCGCCAACAGGACTAGCACCCAAACAGGACCGCTGAGAAATCAGAGAAGTTTTGGAGTATGCTTATGACATGCCCTGTGTCTGAACACACACGAAGTTTTCAAGACATCTAGGATTTGAAAACTGCTGCACTCTGGAATTCCAGTGATGCTGCTGGGATAGGCATTCCAGCTGATCGACAATTCTTGAGGGACAGCGAGTGCAAAATCTGCAGCTTCTGGCAAGGTTACTACAGTCCATCCCTCAGAGTAACTCCTGGACTAAAGGCAGAATAACTGGGCAGGAGGTTCAGGAATTCCTCCGTGGAGGATGACTACCAGGAACCATGGCTGTAATAGTTGTGTCCTCCATCTGGCAATACTGTACAGGATACCATGAAACCCAGCAACCTTGGTATGCTGTAACTGTAGGTTAACTGACAAGATCCCAATCTAGGCTGGCAAATGGTCCCAATGCTGTAAGACAACCATGCTGTCTGGCCTGAGACGGAAGCCAATAAAATGTAGGGACTTCAAAGGATGAATATGTGACTTGTGGATATTGATCCAGAGGCTGATTGCAGATAAGAGATGGCGAGTAAAGTGAATATGCTCCCATGATCTCAAGAAAGGCCAGGCCTCGAAGAGCCATTTGTCACACCATAAGCACATGTATGTTTCATATCCATAAAATCTGGCATAATTTTCCATTTCAATTTACTATGGCCATTAGCCAGCACACCTGGTGTACATTTCATGAATACTTATTGAGTGATAGTAGGCCAAATGGCAGGATCTAAATCTGGAACTTTTTAAAACCTACACCAAATAACTTGGCTGGGGCCAGATTGCAACGTGTCTTTTAAGTTGTTGGAGGCAAATCAGTTTTCCCACTGAAGCAGCAATAATTTGTTCTAGAGCAGCGCAGGACGTTTTATTATCTGGGTAAAGGTACTGAACTTGCATAGCATATCTCCCTTTTTGTTTCAGAATGGTTCAAAAAAGAAAATAAATAAGGATGAAAACTACAAGCAGATATTTTTCCTCAGCTAACTGAACATTTTACTGGGAAGGTTCCCTTACACTGCTGCTGGGCAGTCAAAAAGGGATCTGACGGGACAGTGGGTACCACACCCAGAAGCCTGCACAGTGAGGTTGGCTTCCCACCAAAACATTTCCTCAGTTTGAGAAGGTCCCCAACTGTGACTCTGTGTAGGCCATAATACCAACCTTATTCACCCATGTATAATGCAGAGGAATCACAGGGAAGAAAAACAGTTGCCCTTCCATTCTGTGTCCCAGCTCACTTTCTCCTTCTCATTTCTACTCTTTTTAAGTGGGGGCAGGGGAGACAGCCTTTGGATGCTATATAAAACATATTGAGGAAAATCTTCCATAAGAAGGTGGAGGGAAAAGATGTCCTTTATCCCTTTTCCATTTCTGAAACTGAACTGCCCACTGAAAGGCCTGAAAAGCCCTATACATTCCTACTCAAAACTGCCTGGAACAGGAATACTCCTGGAGCTGTTGAAACACCACAACATCTAGTTGCAAGACCCTCTTGTATTGCTCTATTCTGATCCCAAGAAAAATTGCAGTATAGCTCTGTTACAAAGTTGTACACCATGGTTCTGCTTCGGAGCCAGAATTTATGTTCTAATGCACCAGTGGCTTTGAAACAGCAAGTTGTTTCTAAAAATAGTTGACATAAAACATTCCTGTCTTGCATTTATCCTTGGTGTTTAAAAAGGTCAGATCTTGAACTAGCTATGCCTGGGATTGTATAGTTCAGTGTTAGGCAAGTGAATCCATACTTCATGTGAGATTTGCAACAAAGGTTTCAGCCTGAAATACCTCTGTTTAATGTCTTGGCATTCTGTCTCCCAGAATACTTTATTTCTCCTCATTTTCTTTTCTTACTTTTCTCCAACCAGCATGTTATGGTTTTAGCATCCTCAGTATTCATTGCACTACTCAAGACAGGGTGGGCAATCTGTGCTTTTAGGGCCATATGTCACTTTCTGCCTAATTTCAAAAGCCCTCTGATGGCCCAGACTTCTGAAGAGAACTAATTCTTCTATGAAGCCTGCTGCTTGGGAATGAAAGAAAAGAGTGGCTTTTGATCTTGTTTGTTGACTCAAAGCCACCTAGTATGCTGCCCTCTCCCAAGGAGTTTATCTCTGTGAGAATGCAATCCTTGATTTCGGGGGAAAAAAAAACATTGCACATCCATGATTTAGGCATTTTCCATCCACTTAGCTGTCCCCCCCCCCCCCCCCGACTGTTTATTAGTTCTGCATAGCTTAGCACTTTGTCAGTTGCTAGTTCAACCTTCTTATTCATGGATGGTATTATCTGGCTATGTAAGATTTCACCCTTGGAGAACTGAGATTAGTTGTATACAGAGAATGTTCTAGTTTTGTCTTGGAAAAAGTCTTCTTGTCAATCTGTTTAGAGAGCTTGTGAGCCTTGTCCAAATTTTGATTAATTATTGCTAGACATAAACTGGCTTTACAAGCTGGTGGTTTCACAGGATTTTTTTCTCAGTGTGTTATTACTGATGCTTTATTCCACATTGAAATCTGATCTACAATTAGATTTCAATTTCTTAATCATGGCATTGTATCTCCTGTACCATGGACCATTGGTGAAAAGGTTGCAAGCAGCATCATTCCATTCTACCTCACCCCATGCCCCTGAACTAGGCCTTTAACTAACATGGAGCTAGAATGGGAAAGTGGCAAAACTTTTGTCAACTCTTGTTCACAAATATCAGAGTCAATACTACTGTAAGGTCATGGCAATAAGTGGCCACCACCAGCAACACCTAGAATTATCTCATTATGAATTTGGAGTAGGCAAAGTGGTGGATTGACTCAGTTACAATTCTAGAGGTGATGCATGCCCCATTGGAAGACCTGAAGGACCAGGTTAGGAACAGATTGTCATGGAGAAAATCTATGTGGTTGCTAAGAGTTGACCAAAAGTGGTCAGTGGGATCCCAGCTCTTGACCACTTCATGGCAACATTGTCAATGAGCATCATAGAACATTTGTACTACAAGATTTGTCTCAGGAGAAGAGGAAAAGCAGTACTTTAAAATGGACACTGAATGCAGATGTAAGCTGCCTCCATAGTTGGCTGAGGACATAAGAAAGACTAGGTTACAAGGACATGTTCTCTAAAAATAGTTAGCGGGGCACCTTGTTGCACACTTGGTGGCACATGAGAATGAACCGTTTGTTTCCATTGATATTGTTCACAGGTGTCATAAAGTTTTTATTTGTATTTGTATTTCAATACAAAGTACTAAAAGTAATATATTACATTTTATTGAAAGAAAACCAGTAAAGAGATAGCATGCTTTCAGATAGGTGCCATCTAACTCAATCAAAATTCCATGTTTTCATACTTAACAGATATTTTATGAGAAATTGATGGAAGAATTGGTAGGAAAGGTGCATGAAACTAGTGGTGGGTTGGGTTCAGAGGCAAAATACAGATATCCCCCCCTCCCCCCAGCTTTTCTTTTCAACCTCCAGGTTGGCTGCTGAATCAGGGAAGGACAGATCACTCTTGCCAAAAGTCTGCACTTTGCTGATTGTTGTGGGGCCTTCAAACCTGCTCTATTCTATTCCCGAATAAGTCTCTTCTAAGTCCTTGAACATAAAACTTATAAGTCAGAAAAGACCTCCATACCATCTTGCACCTGCAAATATCCTCAGCCCTAAGAACAGCCCTTCACTCACATCTCTTTCCTACCCATCCTTTTTTCACATCTGTGTATTTATTTTTAAACAAAGAGATATCTGAGTACAAAATGGAATACTGAGTACATGTTCCCCTATCAGTAAAAGTAGTCCTGCTTGATAATAACTTTTAAAAGTCTGATTCCTGCTTTCCACAATAGTCAGCAGGATGCTTCCAGAAGACTCAGAGCTGGACCTATCATGAAATGAAGTGAGGTGGCTGCTGCTTCAGGCAACCTATGTTGGTGGATAGACTGTGGCCTAGTGCAAGAGGCTAGAACTGCATGAAGTCCATAGGTGGTTTTATGTCCCAAGTTTAGTAGAGGATGCTCTTCAATCACTTATGACAATGATTTATATGGTATCTTTTGTACGGCGATGAGGGGAGAAACATATTGTCCTTTGCCTCAGCTCAAATAAAATAAAATAAAATAAAATCTTTATTACAGTCATAGACCAGTATAAGGAGGATGGGGTACAGTCAATTAAAAAGCATAAAAAAATACATCAGTGTCTAAAAATTTATGAAAAACTAGAAGATATTAAAACATTATATGTATATATAAAGGTCTATAAGAATTTTTAAAAAAGGGGTAGGTGTAAAGATGGATGTAAGGGAGCATAACAATATGTGGAAGACTATATCTATCAAATTGCAGAGCATCCTAATATGGTGAACTAGATGCTCATTTAGACTAGTTTATGGCACTGGTCATCATCTGATGAATTTTAATCACTGCTGTGCAGGATCTGACAACATGTTGTAAGAGGGTTGGCATCTGAAAGCAGCAGGGAGGTGTAGAATTGTCCTGTGCGCCCTGGGTATTTATCCAGTAATGGTGAGATGAGGCTAGTACGAAGGTCTCTGTAGTACAGGTACTCGAGAAGCACATGCTGTGTTGTTTCTGTGTGTCCAGAGTCACAAAGCATTGTCTCAAATCTTTTGGGCCAGTCTTATTTCCCCCTGCCTCCCCCTGCTAATGAGTATTTAGTGATCATAGTAAAAATATGTTTGATTGTCACTGGGCTAATAATTATACACATCAGCCCTCAGCTGCTTTTTTTTCAAGGAGATTTTGTCACATCCAACAGTAACATTGCAACTGGCTGCATATGCACACATTTATTGCAAAACCTACAGACCACTTTGTATGATGAGGCCCTGATAAGGGACAGAGCTTATGTTGTTCTTTAGCAGTAATGAGATTCCTTGTTAGCAACATGATGCACATACGCTGGGGAATGTCTTTAAATGTTTATATAACATTGTTATTTTTTAATCTGGATTCTTAGCAATCAGCAAGGTCAGCAGGGTTATTTTTCATTCCAATTCCAGTTTCATCATCTTGAATTTAAAACAACAAAAATGGTTATAAGGATCATAAACCCATTCTGAAAAAGTGGATTAAAACACAATTTAATCTAATGTTCTAATTTAAATCAGTTTAAATTCAGATTTCCCAGAAACATTCACCTTAGGTTGGTGGGAATGATGCGGATGCAGGGGAAAAAGTGTATGGTGGGGAGGAGTCAGTGATATTTCCATATTGGAATGCTGTACTCATCTGAAATAGCATCTGAGGTTTATGGATGGGAGTATAAAACAATTTGTTTTGCAACTTCAACTGTTGCAATGACCAATGCCAACTGGCAGATGTTTCTGAAATGCTTCAGAATAGGAGGGTGCTGTAGAAATTAATTGTGCTTTAAATAGCTGACTAGTTATTCTGTCTCGCAGCAATCTTAGGCAGCGTTTTGCATGCTGGGAAGACCTTAGCACCTCACTGCAAGGCAGTGACTAATAATGAATAAACTATACTCTGCAGGAGACTAAGAGCTTATCCTAGGTTAATACTGAAAACCACCACCCCTGCCCCTCTGGCTAGTTGGAGAGATATGTCTGAAAGATGAGAATGCTTCTCAAAAAAGGCAGGACAAAAACCACATCCTCTTTTCTGAAGCTGAAATATTCTACTTCAGTATTAACTCTCCAGGGAACAAAGGAGATCAACCAGAATGAAAAGCATGGAAGTTCAAAACAAAAATCAAGAGTGAACATATAAGAAAGTCCTTGGTGTCATTCATCCTGCTGCTTAAAGGAAGTTCTGCAGGCATCTAGTTTAGGAGTTCAAGGAACAAAACATCTATTGTTCCATATTTATAATGATACAGTTTTGCCAATAGGCAGGAAACCCCCCAACATACGGTCACCAGCTCTTCACATATATTTCACTTATTTCCTGAGATATCATGCCCCTGGCTTCAAGCCTTCCTTAAATATTTTGTATACATGACATCATTTACTTTGATTTTTTTTTCCACTAGACACATGATTAGTCTTTGGCTTGTTTAAACATCAAAGTTGCTTGCATGACAAGTGGGGCTACAAGACAAAGCAGGAGGGTATAATAGCAAGAAGCTATTAGGAAAGTGGACTCCAGCTGCAATAGAACATGGGGGAGTGTGGTTACTAAAACATCTGGCCTGAAAACAACATTTCCTGTGGGAAAGTAGGAGTGCTCCTTTAAATATTATGGTAATCTATGTTTATTCTAGATTTTCCAATTTGGTGTCCTCTGAATATGCTTGACTACATCTCAGGACTAAGCCGAAAAAGCTGTGCAGGTCTTTACTCTGTATTTGGAAACTGTGAGGAATTAGATGGGACAAAACCAACTAAAACAGAATCTCAACAAGATGGAGGTAATTTCATTGTGGAAATGGTCTGACTTCCTTGCAGTTCCAATGTTGGGAATCCATGTAGGATTGCACTCCCTCTGAAGGAGCAGATCTACAATTTGGGATTCTCCTGGACTCAGGACTCCTGTTTGATGTGCAAGTGGAGACTGCGATAGAGGAACCTTTTCCCACCAGCAGCTGGTATATCAGTTGTAATATTTTTCTGAGTGGAAAGCCCTAGCAATAGTGATTCACGCCCTCATCATCTTGAGGTTAGATTATTACAATTATGGACTCTACTCGGGGTTGCTTTTGAAGACTTCTTGGAAACTGCAGCTGGTCCAGAAGGTAGCTGCCTATTTGTTGGCAGGTCAAACCATTAAGAGAGCTAGTTTGGTGTAATGGTTAAGGCACCAGGCTAGAAACCAGGAGACTGTGCATTCTAGTCCCACCTTAGACATGAAGCCGGCTGAGTGACCTTGGGCCAACCATTCTCTCTCAGCCCTAGAAAGCAGGCAATAGCAAACCACTTCTGAAATCTTGCCAAAAAAACTGCAGGGACTTGTCGAGGTAGTTCCCAGAAGTCAACACTGACCCGAAGGCATGCACACACACACGCACACACAAAACCATTACATGAGTGTAAAACCTATTTTGTGGGTGCTGCACTGGCTGGCAGTAGGTTTCCAAATTCAATTTAAATTGATGATGTAAAACCCTTACATGGCTTAGCTTCCTTGTTCTTTGGGAGTCATATTCTCCAAGAAGAATCCATTCACCTTGTATATTCAACTCAGGAAAAGTTGCTTTGGGTGTCTCCCTTATGAGGTGACAGGGGTGAGAGCCTGGAGAAATGGAGTCTGCAGTTCACATCTGGAAAACACCAGAGCAGAATACCTCCTTCATTACTGTATAAAATTTCAAAGATGGTCAACCTGTAGCCTTCCAGATGTTGAATTTCAATTGCCAATAGGTTAAGGCTCAGGACTTGGGTATCTTTGGGACTGGAAGATAGATCCCTTCTCTTAGGGGATGTTATCAGCAAAAAAACACAGAAGCAGGCTTTTTCATCTCCTGCCTCCCTTTTGTGGAAGAGCTTAAGTTCCCTTAAGTTCTGTATGGCCCCAATAGTGTTAGAAAGCCATAAAAATCTGGCTATTTCAACAAGCTCTGGGGACAGATTGTTCCCTTTTGCAATAGGACATTTGTTTAATGGAGCTTTATCAGTTCTTGGTCAGTAACAGAAAACACAATTTTGTTGTAATGTAGGGTTTGGGGTTTTTTAACTTTATTTATCGATCTAGGGTAGGTAAGCCACTTACAATCAGCAACAATTGAAGAGTCATATAAACCCGGATGGATGGATGGATGGATGGATGGATGAATGAATGAATGCTGGGCGTTTTAGTGTAGCAACAGCTAGAGAACTACATCATTCCTGAGTTAGATTTTAATATAGCTTAGTCACTGATAGAGAACAATAAAACATGTATCTTTACAAAAGATAAAATACAAAAACGTGTTTTATTTTAAAACAGTTTTAGAACTTTATATTTTTAGAAAGGTAGATATAATAAAGATGGCATTTAATGACTCAGTAAAAGAAAATCCCCCAAATAACAAATATAATTATAGTGTGAAAATCATCCTTCTAATTATAAACAAATACACAAATATGTAAAGGTTTTTGCATCCTTAAAGCATCCGCAGATTAGGGTAATTTTAGCCATAAAGAGGTCTCTTAAGAGTGGAATCTCCATATGGGAAAACTGTTGCTGCCCTTTTTTAAAAAACAAATTATTTCCTCTTTTATTGGAATATTTATGGGGCAGCTAGGAAAGTTCCTAATACGTTGGTCCCAACGTGCTTATAAGCTTACTGGGATTCCAGTGGTTCCTTAGCATTGTTAACAACAGCAAAAATGAGCGATAACATGGCACTGATGAAAAATACAAGTCACAATTAAGTTTATCAATGTCACAGATGATGTTCATAAGTCATTATACCTTTGTATGGCACCAACGACAGGACCATGCGTCCTGCAAGAGGCATGGGCTGCAATTAAAAAGAAAGCAACATCTGTCTGTATGGAAGCTCATTGAATAAGAAATAAAACAAGAAATTGTGAATGAGCAGTACAATCAAAATTCTACATGCATCTTTAAAAACCAGCCAGAAAACTCTTTAAATGACATTCCCAAGAAAGCAGCAATATTTTCAAATTTCAACTAGCAACAAAAAGTTTAGGTGAAAAAGGAGAAAAAAAAAAAGTAAGATGGGAACAGCTCCCTAATGAAGAGACTCCCCTTCTCTCCTGCCACACAACCCTAACATAGTTACAGTGATGTAGTTCTTATACCATGGGAATGCTAATGTAATATTTTTGATCTGCTGGCATAACATCATTATAACTTTCCTATGCCAGGACAAATTGGAAGGACAAGGATAGAATTGCTCTATGTTACCTTAAGTAAATCCTCTCTTCTATCTGAGTAGAGGGGCTCATAGAAAAACAGTTGTTTATACCAAGATATGTATTCCATTAAAGATTTTGAATGTCATCTGTGAACAGGATGACAGAGGACTGAAACTGGTTTGTCCTGTCTAGTGATAGAGATGATGTGCCAGGAAAGTGAAAAGCAGGATGAAGGGCCAGCCAAAGAAATGTTGCTGTTTGGAAGTGAAGAACAAAATAATAGCCTCTACCATTCCTTCTACATCAACTGAACAGACTAACTGAATACTTTGTCAACTGACAATAGGATGCTTCCACAATACATGGAGGTAGTGACCAATTTTTAGGAAAATACAGATTTTCTCTATGCTACAACGTTCTTAGATTATATTGCCTGAGAAGATCACCTCATTCCACCTAGTAGCAAGCTCAGAGGAAGGCTTGTTTTAATAAAGGTTTGGACTTTGGAGACTAGATCTGGAGCAAGCAACTATTTTGGACACATTTGTAATTTTGAGAGCATCTTGCAGGTACTTTCAAAAAATGGCTGCTATGCTTGCCTTTGCATGTAACAGCTGTTACAAAGGGCATGACTAGTTGCAAAATTCACATTTGCCAAAAGGCAAACTGATGAGTTAACTCCCCACCACACCTCCAGCCTCACAGCATGTTAGCTGCCACCTCAGTTTACCTTTTTTCTAGACATGTGGGCATAATTCCACAGACAGCACAATTTTTCTAAGTTGTCTAATATTGGCTAGAGGCATTGTTACAAATAAAGATAATGATACAGACTGCTCTGCTCTGCGGTATGCCAGCTTCCCATTTATTTTTATTTAAGTCGAAATAACCTAAAATTAAAGTTATATGGGGTACAGAGGCTGGCAGGCACCAAGAAAAATGTCTACAGGCACACTGAATATAAGCTCCTTCAACTTCTCTTCACAGGACTTAGTCTCTAATTTCCTGACCATTTCTCTTTTTTTGAACTGTTGCAGTTTCTCTTCTCAAAATGTGGTGTCCAGAACAGGACAAATACTTAAGGTGAGGTCTGACCAAGCAGAACAAAGTAGTACTAATACTTCCTGTGATTTGGAAGTTTTATTTCTGCTGATGTAGTCCGGAACCGCACTGGCTTATTTTGCAGCAGTACTATCTCATATTCAGTTTGTGATAATCTATTATTAAAAATCATTTTCACAAGTACTGTTGACAAGCTAAGTATTCCAAACCTATGGGTTTGATTTTTGTTTCCTATGTGAAGAACTTTGTTAAAATTTCAGTCTGTTACTTTCAGGCCATTTATTTAACCTACCAAGAGCATTTTGAACTTTATTTTTGTCTTCTGGGTTATTAGCTATGCCATTCAATTTTGTGCAAATTTAAGAGTAAGTAGGTGTTCCCTCCACCTCTCCAAGTTATTAGTAAAAATATGAGAGTACAGGCCCAGCAGAGAATCTGGTGACATCCCACCTGATACCTCAGTCCTGTTTGAGGAGAACTATTGAGAAACACAAACTCAGATTGCTAATTCATCCCATTCTAAATTAGATTGCTATTGAGAACGTCATATGATATTCTGTCAAATGCTCTGCTGAAATCAAGGTATGTCCACAGCACTCCAACTATTAGGGAGGTTATCTGATCAAAAACCTTAAACATCTTCCTTACAAACCAGTGCTGACTTCTTTTGATTACTGCATCCTTTTTAAGGTGCTTACCAATTATTTTTTTATGATTTGCTTCAGAAGTTTCCCAGATGTTGATTGACTGGTATCTATTCTCTAGATCCCCCTCCCCCTTTTTGAAGATCAGAATAATATTTGTTCCCCTTCAGTCATCTGTTGTCTTGTCAGTTCTTCAGGATATCTCATACAGTATAAAAAGGTTCAGCCAAATCATTAGCTAATTTCTTCAGTGCCCTAGGATGCAATCATCTGACCATGGAGATTTAAGCTATTCCTTGACAATGCTTCTGTCAATCTTATTCAAACCTATTCCTTTATCCTCTTGGTGGAACAATTTCTTGCTGGAAAACACTGATCCAAGGTCAGTCTTCCTTTTCTTTTTTACCTCTTAGCATTTTTCTATCTTCATAGAGCAGCTGGTATACTGATTCTTTACCTTTTATTTTGAACATATATGAAGTTTTTTTATTATACTTAACATCCTTCACCAATTTCTGTATTCTGAGATTTAACTTTTCTGATACCATCTTTATGGTTCCTAACTAGCTACATGTACTCTTTCCGGGTGACCTTTCCCTCTTTGTTAACAAATCTTCGCTAAATCTTTTGTGTAGTATATTAAATTCTGCTATTGGCTTATATCTTTTCCCTAACTACAATTGTCTGCAACTATGCTTTTAATATCTTGTTTAGAACTCCACCCATCTTGGACTACTTTTCTTCTGCCATGAAATCCTACCTTCATTGCTGTAAGTTTGTTAAAAGTCTGCTTTTTGAAAGTCCAATATACTTTTTAAAATTCATTCAGCTTTAATTTCACTTAAAATCAAGAACTTACATTGTATGGTTATAATTCTCCCAGTTCTTGCTATTTCTACTCTCTCAACTAAGTTTTTCTTAGTTAATTTCTTCAGACATTTATAATATTAATAATCAATGCCCTGTTTTATGTTGCTTTGTTTGCAAGCTTATCTTTATTCAGATAAGTGTGCATTTACCTTTAAGAACACCAGGATGGGACTGGTCCTAATAATTCTTATGTTAGGCTATATTTCCTCAATCCACATTCAGCCCATCTATGGATTGTGATTTAGCATGTTGCATGAATCTAGTGTAGTTTATAAATGATTTATCGTTTAGTCTGTTAAATAAACACATCCAGTGGTTGCTTATATTACAACCTGTGGCTTAGCATGTTGCATACACTACCCACTACTCTTGCATTTATATATATATTTTTTTATATTTGGACCCAGGGATCTCAGCCTAAAATCAAATGGAAATCCATTCAAAACTATTTTGCAGTCAATTCTGGAAACTCTCATTAAATTGGTGATGCCAGTTGATAAGGAATGATATCTCTTCCATGTACAGTCAGGCTTAATCTGAATCTCCACACACATATGGAAAAAAAAATCCTTACTGTCTTGAGTTAAAATTGGAACAATTTTCCAAGCATGTCTTTTATTCCAGGCACTTAATTCTTCAGATACGTGTCCAAGTAGCAACTACAAACTCTACAGTGAGGGGATGAACCCAGAGAGACTGTGGGAAAGAAGAGCCCCTGCTACAAGGAGGACACATCAGCAAGCCTCAATTCTCTGCGCTCTTTAGATTGCTTTTTAGGATGAGGAGTGGGGGAAGGGAAGAAAAGGAAGTCCTTTCGGTTCACAGCACACTAATTAGAAAGGAATGTTATCTCCGCTGCAGATGCTGACTTCAATATCCCTCTAACCTTTTGGCCAAAAAAAGAAAAAAAACCCCAACCCAGCTGCAGTACTGTTCTTAAAATAATTAGAGGCACTGGGGAAAAGGGAGATGCAAAATCTTCCTTGTCGTGCAGCCCCATGACAATTTTTAATATAGAATTCAGTAGGATTGTTTGTGGGATCTCATTATTTCCCTCCAATGTTCCCTACAAGCCTGTGTATGGCACACCTAAGCACTGGAGGGATTCATGTCTCCAGTTAGAAACCCTGCTTACAACTTTACTTGGGCAAAACCACCAAAGCAAATCCCAACTCTGTATTGGGATTGAGGGTAGAAGTCATCCCCAGAGTAGCCAGGTATGTATCAGTTCTGCTTGCTGAGAAAAGAGGTGGCTTAGGAATTACCTATGAGTTTAGATCAGTTACTTTGGTGTATAGATAGTTCCCAGTTTAAGAACAAGTTCCATTCCCAAGGTTAGTCCTTAAGTCAAATTTGTATGTAAGCTGGAACAGTATTATTGTATAATACTGTATAAGTAGTATTGTGTAATTAACTTGAATCATTGTGTAATTAACTCAAATCATTGTGTATTTAAGTTGAATTTTGCTACAATAGGCTCCGTTCTTAACTATGGGTTGTTTGTAACCCAGGTGTTCTTAACCCAGGGACTACCTATGTTCGAGAAGCATCAAGTTCTTCCTGCCTCCAGATTTTATATCCTGTGGTTACAGGACACGTTAAACAACCATGATTTACAAGCCACAATGGCTAAGCCAAAACCAAGCAAACCACTCTACACCTTAGCACTCAAGATACCATGTTAAGGCATAATGTAGTTTGTTTGGTTTGGGCTCAGCCTATGTGAGAACCCAGCCATGCTGTGGAAAGAAGAATTTAGTTTTATTCTGGTGCAAAGAATGTAGAATGACATTAATCAGTCTTGCATTTAACCTGCCCTCTTCCAAATGCAAACCATATCAGCAAGAGGGTGTTGTTCATAAAAGGGTTAGAACAGGCATTTATTGGATTTTAATATTTACCTTCCCTGTGGCAGTTCTGACAATAGACCTTATTTGTCTTCCTGTTTGGCAATGTTTATTTCCAGAAGAACTTCCCTCCTATCTGAGTTAGCATATTAATTAGAAGCCCTCCAGTTAAAGTAATCTGTATTTTTTTAAAACCTGAAATGATGCAGTTAAATTTAATTTGGTCATAAAACTGATAACCTTTGTGTAGATTGTTAGGAGGTACAGATCAATGGTAGTAAAATGATTGAACACAGTCTTGAGTTTATCAAGCTATTTTGTACACTGGCTAATCTTGGCCAGCTCAATAGGGTCAGATCTGTTTACTACTTGAATGAGAGACCATCAGGAAATATGAGGGGTGCAGGATACTTGGTAAAGCAAAATAAGCATCCTGGAAGAAAGCATGACAAAGCACTTCCATATTATTGCCAAGAAAATTACATGGTCCTATCCATGAACTCACTAGGAATGAAGTTCAATAAAAGGATATTCTACTTATTGTCACTGTTGGGATTCAAGGTAAGAAACCAGAAGTTAGAGGTTATGTATCATAGATTACTATGGGCCTAATCAGTCTTAAAATATCAATTTCTTTCTTTCTCTGACTTCATTCACATCTTATGCTTAACCCAGTCATAACTCTTTAGAACTGAATCTTGCAACACACAATAATGCACCACCAAGCCAAAGATAGCTACTTTGAGGAATATAGGTCTCTCTACTCACTTTCTACTTGATACCTATGAGTACCTCACATCAAGAGAATACTAACAATTTTTTTGTGACTATGGCTCCTTTCCTATTAACCAGGCAAATGAGTGTTTTTTGCATGCTAAATACAACTGGTGGTTGGGGAGTGTGTCCTGCAGCTGCCAGGCCTTGGCAATTAATTTTCTAACATTGCATCTTGTGGTTTCAGCCACTCTATATTTCTATCTTGTTTCTTTGGAGGACTGACCAGGCAAGACCAAGGCACTACTATACCCCATTGCTGACTGGGTTTTCATATTTACACATTATAGTATTACTACCAAATGCCACAGTACCTTTTAGATTGAAACCTGTCCCAATAATGACTAGATTCATGGCATTGTGTTACATACTGTACTGCCTTTGCTACTGAATCAGTTAAGCATGTTGTCTGAACCCATCCTAAAGTCAATTGATTTACATCTTTAAAGGCTTGCTTCACAGTTGTGAGATCATAGCAATAAAGACTCATTCCAAGTAAAGGCAATAGTATTTGTCACTCTCCCCTTCCCTGCCCAAGCTAGATGCAAGATGCGTATAAACTATAAACCTGATAGCCAGATTTCTCAGTGGCTGGAGCATAATCATAACTGGCAGATGAGTAACACAGAAGCTACCTGGCTAGACGGAAGCTTGCATGTAAACTTTTTTTTCTGTAGAGAAACCTCATCTGTAGCTACATGGCCAGAGATGACACACAAAGTCAAGGAGGAGTAATCCTGAAATCTCCAGAATGCATTAATATAACCAAGTAGAACTATATTTAAAAGCTTGAATGGTTACCTTTAATTCCTAGACCTCAGCTAGAAAGGAAAAATGAGGCATCTGGGTAGATAAGGTCACCAAATTCTGAATGGACTTAAGCAGCTTTCTCTTTTATAAGTTTGACTTCTGGCTTTAAGTAGGTGATAGTGTTTAGTTCTGACCCATGCATTAAGAGTCTAATCTGCTGATATCTACATACAACCCCCTTTTTAAAAGCAGAAGCAGATTCAGTTGATAGCTATGAATTTATGCCTCAATAAATTTGGGGATGGGGAGACCAAGAACAGATTGACATACTTGGTTTTCTCCTGCATTTATGCAATACACTATACTAATCACAAACTGGGTTTTCACAAGTTAAGCTAAAATGTGATTGGCTATTTTGCAATTCAGTATGTCATGCAAACAGTCTAAATATTAACTTTCATGTTTGATCTGAAGGAGATTTTTGAGCAAGTACAATTACCTTGTTGTCTTAGAGTGACTTAGTTCTCAAGCCTTTATTTACTATCTTAAATTTTAAGAGCCATATATTCTTGTGATATACTTACAGCCTTCTTACAGCTTTTGCAAACAGTAAATAAGCTGCATTGCTCTATAGCCTTCTTCTTTACATAAACATGTAGCATATTTTATATTAATTAAAACAAATACTTTAGATTGCTCAATCTCTTCCACCTCTCACCCCTCAGAATGCAGCCTTCAACTGAAATTGTTGATAATGTTGTTTTGAAGTAAAGAATATGTCAGTTTCAAGGTTGTGCTAGATTCAGACTCCTAACCTCTCTCATTAAAAGCCATGCTGTTGGGGACTTCAATTCAACACTTGCCAAGAGTCCCACTTTCCCTCCAGTCCAAACACAATTTGAGGTGGAGCAATGTCCTTCAGAGTTCCTCAGGACACAGGTGAACCACAGTTTAACCCCTGGATTATTGCTCATGTTGAAACCTGAAAAATATTAAATGTAATTCTCAATATTTAATGCATTTTCCTCACTGCTCAAGGCAAAACTGTCTAGTGTAACTACACAACTGTATACAGAAGACTGTTTTCATTATTTCTGCACCCATTGACCCCAGTGGAAAACTGTGGTATTCTTAGCACACCTAGTCAGTGAATTGGCAGCTGAGATGACACTTATATGATAGTCAATTAATGGCATTGGTGAGAATGCACCCTTAGGAGAAAGGCCTAAACTCTGCTTGCTGATTCTCCTTGGCTCAAGTGCTATCTTTCAGAGGAACTCTTATGGTGTACCTTGAACTCACTGTGAGAAAGATGGAAAATGAATGTAAATAATTATGGCTGCACCCTTATATCCCTTCTCTGGAAATCAGCTCACACGTAAGATTGTGCTATAAATTTGGAATAAAGAAAAACACCAGCTTTAAAAATATGTCTGTCTCTGAACATGTGAAAAGTGCCTCTCCTTTATCATTGAACAAACCCAGGATTTTGAGATTGGAAAGAAAAACACACGATCTGCAGCACGTTTAAATAACATTTACAACGAAGGGCGTGTGCTCCCTTGCCGCTCCCAGAGTGTAAAGGCAGCCAGCTGTGCCTTTCCTCCGAGAATCATTACCGCAAGCTAACAACCATTTTCTTTCTTTCGTAATCCCCGATAACAACCAGATATCTGGCTAACGGGCGTTCTTCTTGCACGGTACAGCCCCTTCTCCTCGGAAGAGGGGAACTCGCAGTCCCGCAAACCCAGCAGCCCGTGCCTTGGGGCTAGAGACGGGGCGGGTACGCGTTCGTGGCGCGCGCAGCCCGAGCTCGCGAGGGACTTTCCTAGGATGAGCGGGCTCCGGCGGAGCTTCTCCCCCGCCAACTTCGCGGCGCTCCGCCTCCAACCGCCAGAGCTCTTCCAAGGCCCTCTGCCTGCCCATATAAGGCCGCGCGATTGTCCCGAAGCACCATAAATAGTGATGTTGTCATCACCTGCCTCTTTCTTGCTGAACTGGGTTAGGGCACCTTTCCAAGCAAGCCTGACCCTTCCTTCCTGCTTCCCTGCAGCTATCAATCCCACCCTCTTTCCCAGCCCAGCTGCCCCAAAGGTTAACCCACGCTGTGAGAATTTAACGCACGCTGCGAGAATCCATTCATTTCGCTGTTATCTCATGAAGTGATACGCGACGTTATGAAAGCCTAAAAACAGACTTCCCCAACGTGGCGCCCTTCAGACGCGTTAGAGCAGCGCTTCTCAAACTTGGCAACTTTAAGATGCGTGGACTTCAACTTCCAGAATCGATGGCTGGCTGGGGAATTCTGGGAGTTGAAGTCCACACATCTTAAAGTTGCCACGTTTGAGAAACACTGCGTTACACGTAAATGCCAGTAGATTTACCGAGGTTTATGCAAGTTTTAAGCCGAAGGAGACTGGACTCAAAATCATTTTCATAAAGCAGAAAAGTGGTATTCTGGGGCTTCTAGAAAAGTGACCTCCAGCCCTTGAAAGTTTGTGCCATAATGGAAATGGCAGTATCTCCAATGCATCAAAATCCTTTAAAACAACAAACCGAAGCTGCTTTCCCAAGACCTCCCTAGGTGACTTCCATAAGTGCGCAGGCTGTGGTAACTGAAATTGTAATGCAACAGATCTGGAAAGCAGCAGATTGATGAAGGCCGCCTCTTGGTCCTGGCACCAACACTATGCTGATACGGAAATATCTAAGCAAAGTTTGCAAAAAATCTGAAGTCATAGCACTGATTTCTGCAAAATAAGATAAGTGAAAAAGAAATTCAATGCACAATTTCAATTTTAGAATTTCAACCCCATTCTCATGAGTTAGAAGAGCATAACTGTTGTGACTGAGCTTTTAACTAAAACCTGGAAAACTTCAGTTGAAATCCATACTCAGCCATGCAACTTACTGGTGAATTGTGCCATTAGCTTCTCACAACCTGACTTTCTCAAGGATGTTGTGAAGATAAAAAAAATAATTATGTATTCTGCCCCTTGAACTCTTTGAAAGCAAAATGAGTGTTCAGGATCAATTCATGCAGAACATCATTATACAAAAGCTGAACTCAAATCACTTTGACAATTTCACTTCTGTCTTTCATTTCATCCTAGGAAATCCTATTCATGTGCATCTATGTAACGGTATATAGAAATACAGGGACTTTGTATTCAGGGTTGTTGAGCAATTGTTTCTAAAGGAGATGCAATACAGGTGGTCCTTGGTTAACAGTCACTTGTTCAGTGACCGTTCCAACTTGTGACGGCACTGAACAAGTGGTACTTATGACCAGTGTTGAAGTTCCAGCTGTCACAGCTTCCTGCAGTCACATGATTGCAATTTGCAACCTTCCCTGCCAGCTTCCCACAAGCAAATTCAATGAGGAAGCCAGAAGTCATGGTCATGTGAGGTCCTCATTTAACAACCCATGGTGATTCACTTAACGACAGCGATGGAAATTCTGGGCCCAATTACCATCATTAGGCAAGGACTACCTGTATATGACTTTCATACTACAGGTAGTCCTCATTTAACAGCCAGTTGTTCAGCGATCGTTCAAAGTTCCAGCAGCACTGAATGAGAGGGACTTACAACTAGTCCTCGTTGTTGTGGATGCTGCAGTCACATGATTGCAATTCGGACGCTTGGCAACCTGCTCGCAACTACGACAGTGCAGCACCCTGTGGTCACGTGATTGCCATTTGCAAGCTTCACTGCCGGCTTCTGACAAGCAAATCAATGACGAAGCCAGCAGGGGCTTGCAAATAGTGATCATGTGACCGTGGGATGCTGTGACCAAGTGGGATTCACCTAATAATGGCAACTGACATTGTGTTTTATGACCATGTTGATTAGCAACAGAGTTCCTGGTCCCAATTACTGCTGGTAAGCAAGGACTACCTGTATGAACCCCCCCCCCCCGAAATATTATTAGAAACATTTGGAAGGCTACTACCTCATTATTGCACACAGTGGCACAAGTCCTGCAGAAAGTATAACAGCGATGTAGGGCAATGGAAGAATAAAGTGTCAGTTTATCACTGGAGTCTTTGAGAAGATGTGTTTAATGGATATGAGCAAGTTAATAGAATGTTGACATAGACATAATGCAACATTGTGGAGAGGAAGCTGAGTTCCTCTTTCAATCACTTCAGCACTCCTCCAATTCCTTCCTGAGTAGGAGGTTTAAGACTGGAGTCTGGATGGGGAGAAACAGGCTGAAGATCATTTCTAGCAAGACCAAGTAGCTGTGGGTTCATGGACGACCAGGTTCTGGGGATTTACCAGCTCTAGCTCTGGATGGGACTGTACTTCTCCAGATGGAACTAGTGCACAGTTTGGGAGGTAGGGGGTCAATTCACAGACCCTGTCAAATAGCACCAATTTCTCCTTGAAGTCACTCATGCCTTAGTCACCCTGTGTGTAGATTACTGCAATATGCTCTACATTTGAATTACCTTGAAGACTACTTAGAAGCTATAGCTAGTCCAGAATGAGGTGGTAAAAGTAGTTATGAGCATACCTTGCTGCATCTAGGTAACACCTCTACTGTTGCTAGTGGGCTTCAGGTGCAATTCAAGGTACTGGTTGTTACCTATAAATCTCTACATGGTATAGGTCCTAAATATTTACAGGACTGTCTCCAACTGTCTGCCTGTCACAACCCTGTTAACTTTGTTAACAGAGTTGGCACGCTTGGGTCCTCTCCATTAAATGCAATCTGATGGGGCCCAGAAGACATGTTTTCTCTGTCACTGGAATAGCATGCTCCCTGAGATCCATATAGCCCTGACCCTGCCGGGCCTTATGAGAATCCTGACAACCTGGCTCTCTCTGCAGGCACTGGGCCAGGATTTTATATCTACTCACCACTGAGTTGTTTTGTCCTTGTACACTGCGATGGTTTCTTCTGCCGGCAGGACTGTTTTCACTCTGTTTTAGCTTGTTATATTGTTCATAACCATTGTAAGCCATCCAGACTCATGTACATATGGGTGGCCAGAGAAATGAAAATTATAAATAAATAAATAAATTATAAATAGTGGCAGTCAAAATATAAATTTTGCATGTAAGTATTTACACATATAGAAATATATGGAAGTTGCAACTTGTATTTATTTACTTTTGTCCTTTATTTAAAATAAAATATATTCTGGTATTAGTTTTGTGTTCAGAACATCTCAAAACTACACCCACCCATCCACCACGCTGGCTGGAAATTCTGGGCATTGTTCATTGCAGTCCCAATATCTGGAGGGTGCCAGGTTGGGTAAATTATTATTATTTTTCAGTGGTGATCTTTCCTTAGAAAAATGTAAAGGGCCACCATCAAATATCAGAGACTTTTTGGGAACAAGCTCCTAGAAGAACTCAAGAAATGAACAAATCATTCCATATTTCTCAAAATACATTATACCACTTATTGTGAAGGGGGGAAAAAAGCAACCTGAGCCTGTTTAATTTAAAAACAAACATTTGATATGGGAAAGAAGCTAGCTTCATTCTGTATGAAAGCTTCCCTACTTGGGAAATGCTGGATTACAGGAAAAGTTGGCAATTTGCTGGTTCTTCAAAACTAATTTTATTTGGCTCAGCTATAATGCTATAAGCAAGTTTTCAAAAAGAACATTTATGAAAACCTAAGGCAAAATTATACATTGAAAGTTATGTGCTTATCCAGATTAGCAAGGACAGCTTTGACCAAGCCACCATGTTCATAACCTTTTTCAGTACAAAAGACAGAGGAACTCAATTGAATCAATTACCTGTACATTACATAAGCTCTAAAATGCTGACTGATATTCTGTATAGCTTGAGAAAATGTCATTTTTTAAAAATCCAATTGTTTTGAAATCTAGGAACTTAGAATATGGCATGCAGGGCTAGTCCAAGACGTTTTGCTCCATAAAGTAAGAAACAAGATCCCATTTCATGTATAGCTATGGACTGGGCTAGCTGTTCAATCTTTCCCCAACACTGACAGTGGGATATGTTCTCCACTGCCACTGAAGACATAGGTTAGCTTAGGGCTTGCAAGGCAAGACCACACAACCTACATTTCTTCCCTTATTTGCCTCCACCACCCGGTACTGGTGCCTAAGGTAACTTCCACACAATTCCTAATGAAAGGGCTGACCTAAAGGCATGTGTGTAATCAAACACCTTCAACAAACATAGAACCTTAAGGAAGCATGGAACAGGGAAGTTTGTGGAAGAAGAAATAATGACTCTCTTCTGATTCCCAGCAGCCTTGGATTATAATGATTTCTACATTCCTTTGAAAGAATTGCTGTTAATATGACTGTTCCTGGCACCCTACATCAAGCAATAAAGTAATTGCTGTATTATCAAGATTGACTGCTAGCTTTCTTTGCTGGGGCAAAGCACAGATGCCACATCCTTCCCTGCACCTTTATAACTTTCTGTACCTGAAGATAAGCTGAATATGCAGTGAAATGGGAAAGTAAGTGGCATATGCTAGCCCTTAACTCAGCCTACACATCAGATTCACAGCAGGAAGGGAAAGGAAGCAATGATGCTTTGAATTACTCCCTGCTTTTCATTTTGCACCCCAACTCCTACAAGTAGCATGCTAAGCATTTTCCAATGGAGATAAACATTCAGCTGGGATTCTTCTCTTTAGTACTCAGATGCTTTATCCAAAATATATTTGTATAGAATCTTGTTCATATTTTTATTTTGTTTCTCCTAGTTCGTATGTATATATGTATGTGTATGTGTGTGTGTGTGTGTAATTATTATTATTCCTTTTTTTTTAGAGCAGCTTAGGATGAGAAATAGCCCAGTGGCATCTGCATGGGGATCAAAATCTAAATCTACAAGGTGCTGGGGGTGCTATCACAAGCAAATCCCCATCCCTTCTGAACATGACACCCCCGCATATACCCATCATTATGTTTGCAACAATCCAGTGCAGTATGACAGGCTAAAATCACACCAGATTTTTAAAGGAACAGCCAATTTCAATCTGTTGTAGGAAAAACAAAGAGAATGTAGGCAGCATAAAAACCAACAGATTTGTTATACCACAAACGTTTGTGAGTCACGATTCATTACATTAGAGCAGGGGTTTTTAAGCTGGGGCCCATGGGTTCTTAATCCCCTGAAATATATCCACAGGTCTTAGATAGATTTCAGGGAGCTAATGAACTTGGATGGGGGAAAAAATTGCAACTTTATTTTCACATGCATTACTATAGTACTTGTTATTTTTAATATTTTAATATTTCGATAACTGTATTTGAGCATAATTGGTAATACAATATATACCTATGTATTTTATTTTAACTTAAATACATTTTTCTAAGAAGAGGTTTCTAAGTTTCACCAGACTCTCAAATGGGCCCATGGCACAAAAAAGCTAAAAACCCCTGCTTCAGAGGCATGCAATATTATGCTGAGAAAAGTGTATACGTGATGCTATGGCTGGGGTGGGGGGTTGAAAGCAGAAAAGCGAGAGGAAATTAAATATAGAAGTGCAGACAATGAAAATTATGTACAGATAGTGGCCATTCACAAAACAGTTCAATATAACATACATAATTTATAAGTTAATTCAGACATAATGATGGAATTCACACAGCACACTAAGCCAATAATTAACCAACCATATTTTAGCCCAGCCATTTCATTTAAACCCAGCCCTTGCATAAGTTTGTTGTTCTATGTTATAGGTGAATACAGAAAATTGAAATAATTCTGTAACCTATGATTAAGTTAACCATGAGTGTGTCATGTGAATGCAGTCACATTGTGATAAATTGCCTTAATCTTTGTTTAATATATAAGAAATTTATATCTCCTAATGGAGGGTTTCAAATGCCATCTCCCTGATTTAGAACTGCCACTTGAACCGTTTCTAGCACAGGGCAAAGACCTATGTTAAACATAACATGTAGAGATTTTATGCGGTTTTAAGAGTATATTTTTCTTTAACAAAAGGTCTCTTGAGGTAGTTTTCATTTTTTTCCCGATTAGAAAGCTGTTATTTGTTCTGATCATGAAGATTTCCATGACAACCGGAAAAATGTCAAATAATCAAGGGAGTGAGAGATTCTTAAACTTAACAGAAGAAAAGGTTCTTGGTCACACTACTTAAATGGAATCCTTTAGGGTTTATTTATTTTGTTTGCCACCAGTTTAACTTCCCTGCCTAATTAGCACGCCAAAAGAACACTTTTGTTAAAGATTCTCCTGTATAAGTCTTGAGGGAGGCCTGTTTGCATTCAGTACACTAGAGTGGACTTTCTTAATTACCCTAAATCACCATAATGCTTTCCCTATAATTTGCTTTCCTATGTGAGGTCTGGAAAGGGCTTTGGCCCTATGTGAGGCAAAGCCCACCAAACAGAAAGCAGCCCATTAAAAATATTACCAAACTTCTCTTTTTGTAGTTACTGTTTGCCTCAAACTGCAAAACCACAGCGCAGACTGCTGAGCACCTGGCAGGATGCCATTACGCCCAGCCTGTGAGCACTGTTTGGCTTCCTCATGTATAAAAGCAAAAAACAGCAGTGAGAACTAGTACAGGAACATGAGGTAAAGGGATGACACAGGCACCATTAGGATATTATTCTGAATGACAGATTGAAAAGCCAGGCAGTTTAAATGCTGGGGCTCTGCATTTGGACTTTGTTCTCACAAAAACACCCCTAGATTGGTAACACACCACGTGCCAGTAGTGTTTCTCCTATTTATGTCATTGCTGAAACAGCCACCTGTCCCTGAGAGCAACTTGTCTTTTGCCTCACACAATCTGACAGTGTCTTCCCTTCTGACAAAAACAGTTTTGGCCAGAACTGGCACACTGTTCCCTTTGCTTAAGACCAGGGGACTTAGCAACCTGACGCAGGGAGCCTATTGCATTGGGAGGCTACAGGAATATTTAACTAGGCGAGTAATCCATTTTATCTTGAAAGAAAAAAAAAAGATCCCATTACACTTAGTGACTTTTGATATATATTTGTCAAGCCTCCAAGATGACACAGGACTACTGTAGCTATTTCAGTGTTGTAGAAGGCAAGGGCTGAGTAAGGATTTCCGACCAATTAAGACAAAAAAGTAATAAGTTTTGGAGACTGCAGGTTCAGTTTTTTAATTTGATATGTTATTTGAGAGAATTTTATTTAAGAAGCTAACATACCAATATCATTCATTTTTGTCAATTACAGGGGTGTTGGATGAATTAAAAAAAGTCAAGATGGGAGCCACAATTGCACAATCAAAGCCTCTTTTTAATAGTGTTGAATGACACAGAAAAGGGTGCAGGACTTTGATTGTGAAGCTGTGCCCACCATCTTGCCTTTTTTGACCCCCTTTCCCAGCAGATGCCCTGGTCATTTCCTTCCATTTTACTTTGGCCAATCACTATGGAAATCATCTTTGATTAAGCAGCCTTATAAACTGAAAAACAACAACTATGGAAGTAATTATTTTAATCATCTTATTTGATGCAAATAACAGCTGTAAATTGGATTATCAAGCTGCAACTTGCAAAAATTTACTTTTTGCAAGTTGCAGCTTGATAATATAACAACATTGTCATTACTTTTGAAGGCTAGCCTATTTGTATTTTTAAATTTTCACCAAGCATGTTAGTTGTATGTGTTTAATTCTCCCTAATATCTATTGAGTACCTGGACAATAATCTCCTGAATTTAAAAAATGAAATAGAAAGCACAAAGCATATTTGTATGTACTTAAACTAACAATAGAAATTCGGTACATTTGATAGGATCATACTGAGTAAAGTTTGTGACCTTGAAGAGAAGCATGCAGCACATTACTGGGAACAAAGAGTGAGGCTCATTATGATTTGGCTGTGCCGGGAAATTGATGGTGTAGAGAACACAGACTGTTAATACAATTCTTGGCACTCAATAAACTACAATTCCTAGGAATTTGGAGGAGAAACCATTTTAATTAAAGTGGTGGGAACATGGAGTACAAGTGATAAACCAATTGTTAGAGTTCTTGATTTTAATCAAAAGCATCATTAAAAACGGTCAAACAAATTTTAGAAAGGCTGATTTTAATAAACTAAGAGAAATAGTAAGGCAGATGCCATTTTCCTGCGTAACACTTTAATCACTTTATTGCATTGACTGAACAGAAAAAAATTGTTTCTGAGCAAACATACTTTATTTGGCATCCTTTCTTTTGACCCCAATACCCCTGTGAAGAATCTCACAATTTTTCTAATTTTTCAGACTGTAAATTAATGATGAGAGATAATCCATTATCAAACATTTTGCCTTTATACAAGTGGAATTTGAATACAGGCCTCCCAGATTCAAATCGAACATCCTCTCCCTAATTGCCCAACCACATTGCTCATGGACATTTCAGTTATTAGGATGCAACTTCTTGCTATCTATTCACTAATCACAGTGCATAACTGAGAATTTGGCAGGAAAATCTATTCAGCTAATTTCAGATCCAGTCTCTTTTCTCTCTTCATTCCCTTATGCTTGACAAACTCTGGTTCTTTAATTTTAGGAAGCTACTGATAAAAAAGCCTTTGAATTTGGAACACTTATAACATCTAGAAAATGCAAAGAATGCTATGATTCTCCCAAGAGATGAGGAGGGAGGGGCAGCAATTCATGTTTCTTCTCCTAACTTGATACCAGTCATTTAAACTTTTGTCCTCCAGAAGCTTCAACTGGCTCAGAATGCAGTAGTGTGTACAGTTCAGCTGTTGCGTGAGTGGCACTGGCTTCCAGTTGCTTTCTGGGCACAATTCAAGGTGCTGGTTATCACCTTTAAGCTCTACATGACACAGGGCCAGGATATTTGCAGGACCACCTCTCTCCAAGGGTATCTGCCCATCCCACTGGGTCAGATAGGGTGGGTGAGCTCCAGATCCCCTCCCTTAAATGCTGTCATCTTATGGCACCTTGGAGATGCACCTTCTCTGTAGCTGCTCCAGCCCTTTGGAATAGGCTTCCACCTGAGATTTGAGGGGTGCTACCCTTTTAGTCTCCCCAAAGGCTGAGAAGATGTGGCTCTTCCTCCAAACACTGCACTAGGATGGGGATAGTGGTTGATCTGGTGGCTGGTGAAAAGGGTGTTGTGTTTCTCTTGGTTGTTGTGAGCCACTTAGGATCACTATGTGAGATAAGTGGCCATATAAGTTCTATAAACAAACAAACAAATGCTTGACTAGGCATATTATCTGTATCAATGGATAGAAACCTATATCAGATTGAGCCATTGAACTGTACTGAACAACTGTGGTTTATTCAGTACTGTAAATCACAAATTATTGGGTTTACACAAGAGTCTAAATCTTGTGGTTCAGTGTGGTTTATAAACAAGAGTGACAGGTTTCACACTCATGTTAAACTAAAAGCAAAAAATCCTACTAAGACCTAACGTAAATATAGTTTCTGCAATAATTTCTCTAGATTAAAAATATGTCATATAATCTGTTGACTGTAGAACTGATAAAATAATTGTAATAGTATCTAATAGTAAATAATCAGCCTGCCTATTTAAGCTTTTGACTAATCATCTCTAGACTTGTAAGACTTAAGCAACTTCTTAACTATTTATTTATTTATTTATTACATTTGTTTGCTGCCCATCTCCCCCAACAGGTGACTCTGGGCAGCTCACAATTAAAACCAAAAACCCAAGCCATTGAAAAACAATACCATATAAATAATTAAAATTAATTAATCAATTAAAATCCGATTAAAAACAACCCTATACGTAAATACTAAAAAACGTTTATTGTTACACAAATGGATGGAGGAGACCACAGTTTAGGTGAGACAAGGAGAGGCTAAGAGAGAACCTATCTAATTTAAATGAATTCAGGTCTCCAGGGCTGGATGGATTACATCCCAGGGTACTGAAAGAACTGGTAGAAGCACCTGCAGAACCACTCTCAGTAATATTTGAAAACTCCTGAGGGACTGGCAAGGATCTAGAAAAGTAGAGAGAACAAACAGCCCCATCCTCAAAAATGAAAAAGGGAAGGATATGAGAAACTTATAGACCGTCGATTTGAAGTCTATACTGGACAGGTCCTCAGACTAACAGATTATTAAACAGCATTATTTGTGAGCACCTGGATAGGCACGCTATTATAACTAATAAAAGCCAGCATGGGTTTGTCATGAACAAATTATGCCAGACTAACCCATCTCCTTCTTTGGCAGAATTACTAGCTTAAAAATTCAGGGGAATGCAACAGACAAGGTATACCTGGACGTCAGCAAAGCCTTCAACAAAGTTTCTTATATTTTCCTTAACCATACAGTAAAGATGACATCACTGTTCAATGGATTTTCATTTGGATAAATGACTACATCCAAAGAGCATTTGTACCACTTCAGCTTGGAAGGATGTATTAAGTGGAGTACCATAGGGATCTGTCCTGGGCCCACTGCTATTGAACATTTTTATTAACGACTTGGATGAGGGGGCTAAGGGACAGCTGATAAGTCTGCAGATGATTTATCAAATTGTCAAATTGGGAGTTCTCACTAATAGAGGAGAGAGATGATTCAGAAAGATCTAGAAAGGCTTCAGCAGTGGGCTGAAATAAATAAGTTGAAATTTAACAGGGAAAAATGTAAAGTTCTGCATCTGGATAGGAAAAATTAAAGGCACAAGTATGGGATGGAGGAGATGGAGACCTGGCTTGGCAGTAGTAGATGTGAAAGGGATTTGGGGCTGCTTGCTGACCACAATTTAAACATGAAACAGCTGAGTGATGCAGCTACTAAAAAGCCAAATGCAATCTTGGTGTGCATTAACAGGACCACATTTGTCCATATCATGGGAAACAATTGTTCTATTCTGCCCTACTTTGATCACATTGTAGTTCTAGGCAACCATAGTTCAAACAGTGATGAACTGGAGCAAGTTAAGAGAAGGGTTATCAGAATGGTCCAGAAACAAAACCCTAAGAGGAATGGTTAAAGAATGTGGTTATGTTTAGCCTACAGGAAAGATGACAAAGGGAAGATATGATAGTCTTCAAATATCTGAAGGGTTGTCACATAGAAGAGGGAGTGGAATTATTCTATATTGCCCCAGAGGTCAGGACTAAAGCCAATGGGTTAAAATTACCAGGAATGAGTTCAGGCTAAACATCAAGAAGAACTTCCTGACTGTATGAGCTGTCATCTAATGGAATAGGCTGCCACACAAAAGGTGAGATCTCCTCTGCTGGGGATGTTCAAACAAAGGCTATAGGGTCATCTGTCAGAGATGCTACAGTGGATCCTGAGTGTCCTCAAAAAAGCAAGGGGGCAATTATGCACTGCACAAATGACATTAATTAGGTATCCCATGATACAATAATGCAATAGTAAACAACTGAAATCTAAATTTTAATAGCAAGACAATTCAGAGGGTAAAGTAGGAAAGGAAGTAAGTATAGATTATGAACAACATCAGTAGGCAATTGTATTTATTTTTATTAGTTAATGTGTGGAAATTTTTCACCTTAAGGTAAAATAAATGTTTATGTAACACCAAATTATGATTTGTAGGTGTAAAAGGCTCATAAACATAAGGCACCAGAGAGAAAATTAATTTTACGTCACTTCCAGTATCGTCCCATTAAGCTAAAAAGCTGGTTAACAAGTCTATGTGCCTTGTCATTATATGTAGTTTTTAAACTAGTATCTGACTTAGTCTAATTTCACCCAAAATAATAATAGTTTTAAACTCAATCTAATTTATATGATGCATTCAGCCATAAACTAGCTAAAGGGAATGGGTTACACAAAACTAAAATGCAGTGAGCTGTATTTTGGATGTTGTCTAATTCCAGAATTATTGGGATATCCTAATTGCCCAACTGGCACTGAAGATGTTACCTAGCCGGGTAACGAAACGTTTGCAAGAAAACAACCAAGCTCAGAGAACCCCAAGGACTCCATATCCTAATTCAGAAGCTGCCATTTTGTGTTTGCAGAAGGTAGAATGTAAACTTAGAAGCTTTAGTTGCAAATTTCAGCTTCATTAAACTGATATCAATTTTGGGTTCATATAACACAGTAAACCTAAGATTATGTTTAAAGATTCTTGTTGATGTGCTTGGCAACTGGGCTTTGAGGCTTAGTGTGTGGCGTGAATAGAGAGATTGTGTTTTCCAGTGGAGTTAGTTCAGCTATATAACTATTAGTTACCATGGCTTGTCATTAAGTCATACTTTGCTTAACCATGGTTTATTGACTAAGTGGCTGAATGCTTACAACACACTAACTCTAAATGAGACAGACTATATTATGGCCTAGCACCTTAAGTGAATCAGGTGTATATATCCTGTAATCAAGTATGGTAAATGATCATATGAATCAGAGCGTAGAGTTGAAAAAACAATCTAGTCCACTCCTCCAACCCCACACCACTAGCATTCCATGTATTGGCTCACATAATTAACTTGACAGGAGACTATAAAAAAGAGTAGGTTCATCAGAAAAGGAATTCACAGATTTCACTTTGAATGTGGTTATCTAAAACCATGATGCAAACAGCTATCATCATCTGAGACAACTTTGGCTGCAATTACATATTGGGGGGGTAAATTCATTTATTCTTAATATAAAAATGTTCACATTACAGGGAACGTATTTATAATTGCTAGATCTTCAGTGCTATCCAAAAGTGGGCTTCTAGCTGCTGAATTGAAGAAGTCAGTCTTGGGTAAAAATGCAGTGAGCAGTCTCATTGTAGCTATTCAATAAAGTAGAAACCAGCCAGAAAAAAATGTCAGTGCAACAGGGCAAGGTCTGAAGAAAAAGGAAGGACATGTACAAACTGAGGGAAACCACAAGCATTTCCACCCTCTCTCCCCACTGCGCTGAGCTAGTTACCATGGCAACCAGCATGCTCCAAATCTACTGAGAACACTACATGGTAAAAAATGCTTTGAAATATTTCTGTGTTATATTAGGAATGTGATGTCTTTGAGCTGATAAATTAGCTATAATCCCCTCACAGGCTTCTGACGAAACTGAAATGTCTAATTCACCTGTCACACAATTAAGATGGAGACAACATCAAGGTTTCCTGGAAGGAAAATGCATTCCAGTTAAATTAAAAAACAATTGACTTGCCAGTTGGTGCATACAGCATAGCTCTCTCTAGTCTTGGATTCAACTTTCATAATTCTCAGGCAACCATCTAGAGGCTACTAGGTTGGAGAAGCCTGGCTTACAACATGATGATTTATGCTATAATATTGTGTTCACATGACACTCTAAGTCATAATGTTGTTGGCTTTGGAATATCATATTCTGTAAAGCCAGGCAGTTGTAGTATATTCAGTAAACTATGAATAAGTAAACCATGGCTTGGTATAGTATGAACCCAGTCTTTATGGTGCTTATACTTTTTAATTGTGTGGTGGGGAAGAACTGACAGAACATTTTGGTAGTCCTTGAACCTAGTAATAATAAGAATGTTGTAGCAACTGGTGGTGTATTGAAACAAGAGAAACGTTATACATGGCTGGATTTAATTTGCAGAATTTCCTAAAATGTGTTAAAAACAGACAGCTAAACATCACGTGGCTATTTGCTTCAGGTACTATATTTTGGATTATAATTAGAGCAACTAATAGTCATTTTTAGTATCAGGGAGCAGTGTTTGCAACTTCCTGTCTCAGTTACAGTTCCTTGGTGCGTAAAGAAAATACTTTGGTGTATTACAGATGGCTCCTCTATTGAACTTTCACATTCCTATTCTGTCACATACATGGCAGAATAGGAGACACACTGAACTAGGAAAATTATGAAAACTTTTTGATTCAGAAAAATCCATTGAAGTGTGTGCATTTAATTCTTTCAATTATGAACCTATTTTTGTTCTGAAACTAAAACCATAAATATTGAAATGTTAAAACTAACTCCACTAAGAGGAGCAGAATCACTGTTGATGGTCTGAAAAAGCATGAACAAGGTAGGAAACATCTTATTTACTCACTTATTTATACTTTTTATAAAAGCATAGACCAAAATATGAGATTGTCCTTTTCTTTAAAGAATTAAAGCTATAATAAACACTATCTTGAAAAGTTGTGTACCTAACTTATGTATCTATTGTTTAATCATGGGCAAAACAAAACTATCTTGCTAGAAGGTAATAATAAATGAAAATCATATAAGCTTTTTCCATTCCGTACTTGTACTACCAACAAGTGAAACAGACCTTTCACGTTTTGGAGCGTAAGATGGGGTTCCCTCCTCTTGGTTTGCTTGATGATGCTTATTAACTAAACCACAATAGCTGGGTTTCCTAACATGTTAAAACACAAACAAATTATGGCTTAGTGCAAAGCATGAACCTAGTTGCAAGAGCACAACACTGAAACATTATCTTTTCCAACACAAGATGCTTATACTTACACAATTGCCAGCTTCCCAAACATGATACATAGGGTGAGCTTGTAGCTCAAGCTCAAGACTCTGCAGGAGGAGCCTCCTAAAGACTGAAGTTAGGCTAAATGGGGAAAAGTCCTTATAGAATAGCTCTCATTCTCAATCATCCAGGTGTTACAAGACATAGTGTCGTAATGCCATGTCAAGTTTTGTAATACTTTGCTATACGTTTGTCAAAATCTCACAAAATGTAAGGGCAGCCTCAGATAGATTCATCGCAGCACTGCTATTAAATAGCAGCTATCAGCAGTACAAGACACAGGGAAGCAACACATTTCTTTCTCAGATGTAAATGGATTATGCTGGCCTTGCAAACCCTCTCCCACTTCATTCAGCCCCTAAGCTTCCTTGCATTGCAATTTTTACCCTCTACTTTGTCTCAGCAGTGCAAATGTAGGTATTACAACAATAATACTGGGAAAGGAAAAGCAACTTTAATTATCACTACTGATTTGTTGCATCCTGTTAATGCTCTAACCAGCTAAAACCAATATTGTAGATTATCTATTTGCCTATAAGTAACAGCTGTGAAAACAAATCTGCCATAAATATGACAGAAGAATGGGTTAAAACCAGCTGCTCTTTGGATTGAATTTGCTGTACAATGGTTGCTCCTTTTGACTTTTCATAACATGTGATAAAAGTAGAACTGTGTGAAAAGTATAAATGATCTGTTCCTATGCAAAATAAATGTAAATCAATATTTGCCAATCAAAGAAGTAGAATACTTTCAGTGGTAGCATTTAACAAGATGATATTTTAATGACAATATTAGTTATTTTCTTTGGCCTGGTAAAAGATATTCCAGAATTCCAGTTCTTTCCTTCATAATGTCATTATTTATGACTCTTCTCCTCACTCCAATTATAAGCTTTAAATTATTTGCAAAATTCTAATTACTACCTTGCTCAATTTTTTTTCCTTCCCTGCTTGTTTTATAAAACCCTTCTGCACAGCCCAACTGCATAATGTATTATACTTCAGTCTTCCCCAAAATGTGGTCTTCCACAGTTGTTAGGTTACCATTTCCATTAATCCTGTTATTATAATGGAAGTTGAAGTCATTTGGAGAATACTGCGCTAGGGAAGCCTGTCACGTAGGCTGCCCATTGTTTTATTCTCTGATTCCTTGCTTGTCCAGGTATCGCAATACCAACCTTCCCAACCTGGTGTCTCCCAAATATGGTGGATAACAAATCCCAGATTTATAGGCAGTTTGGATGGCTTGGGAAGGCTGCTTTACATAATTTCAGGGGCATCTACAGGGGTATGTGTCAAAAATGGAGGATGACAGTGACAACCACCATCTTGACTTTTTTACCCCCTTGTGGATGCCCCTACGTAATTTAATTCTTTGTTCTATTAGGTTTGGTTATCAACATCTGAATATTTAAAATGGTCATAACCCACTCTTACCCTTTTTCTTTCCTACATTTGTTTCTCACTAATTTTGAGAATAACACTTTTCAAAAAATATCCCAAACCCCCACTTATATTTAATCACTTTGCAAGTGATATCTCCCTCTTCACTCTTCATGCCTTACCCTTTGCACCATTTATAATCTAAAGTATAATCTAGTAAGATTAAAATATTAGCATTAGATACATAACATGCTGTATTGTATTAAGTCAAATAGTTGACTCCTCTAGTTGGGTGTTACTGTTATCAGCCTTGTACAGTCTAGGTCCCTCCAGGTTTGTATTATATTCCATAATAACTGACAACTGGCCTCATTGCCAGGATATGGTGGAAGCTGTAAGCCAAAATGTTTGGAAGGACCAAATTTGGGGAAATCTGCTCATATTGATCAATAGCAGCTTCCTGAAATTACAGAATTATCTTTTTCTAACTATTCTAAATCTGGATTGGATCTTGGGCCTTTTGTATGAAGAGTATATGCTGAATCAATGAGTTCCTGAACAGGAGTTCTGGGGGATTCAGAGGCATTGACAATTTATTTTTTATCATCAAATTCTAGAGACAATAAGGATAGCTATCTCCATTACGAATATCCCAGAATGCTGGATTAACAGTGCAAAGTCAAATGTAAATTCCTCTGTTCTTCACCTAAATGGATCCTGATTCGATTGCTTAGTGTATTAATAATAGGTTTTACAGAGCCTTTGGGAAAAAAAGGACAAAGGGAAATAACAGGGAAGAGTAAACTGAGGAAAAAAACAATTGTTTTCATTAAACATTCTTTGGTGTAGTGTTGGGGTTTGTTGTAAAGCCTTTCCAGAAAATATGGTTCTTGAGGAAGAAGCTGAAATAAGGGAAGTGGAAACTGGTGTTTGAGGAATCAATACTGGGCGCCAGTGGCTGGAAGGGAACAGAAGATTTTTGGCCCATGATGAGAGTGGTAGGCCTGGAGGACTGAAACTTCCTCAAAAGGATGTTTTAGCATACAGGTAGTCCCTGAGTTCAGAACGCCCAGTTTACAGACAACCCATAGTTAATGATGAAGCCTATTGTACCAAAATTTGAATTAAATACACAATAATTTGTGTTAAATACACTATGGTTCAAATTAATTACACAATACTACTTATACAATAATACTGTTCCAGATTATGTATAAATTCAACTTAAGGACAGGCCTTGGGAACGGAACTTGTTCTTAAACTAGGGACTACCTGTACAGTGTAAGTGTCTCTAGACTGCGGCAGCATAGAAATGTGAAAAATAATAAGATCATAAAAATAAAACGAGTAAACTAAGTCCCTAGAAAGTTTTTAAACAAGAATGAGAAATGTGCACAGGATCTTATAGCAGCTTGGAAGCTGGTTTAGTGACTTAAGTCACCTTTTCCAAGCAATGAGAGCCGAGTAATGCCAGTAATTGGCTGGCAAATGCTAAATGAAAGTGAGAGGCAGTTAAGAGAGAAAACCACACCAGAGAGAACAGTACATTGTAAGAGTTACCTCTAAAAAAAGGCGAGGAAGGGCTGTGTCTTAATAATATAACGATCAAAGAGAAGACCAAGGCATCCAGACAGAGCAGATGGAATAATGACAAAGATTAAAATCCAATTAACGAGTGTAAATGTGAGGTGTAATTTAACGTATCTAAATGGATATACTGCTTTTTAGGATGTTTAAGGCGGCAATCGCTCCTATACTTATTTGCCACGTTAAAACAATGGGGCTTTCTTCTGAATAAGCATGGATAGAATCTGAGCAGCCAAAAAGGTGAATTGAGCTAAACATGGATGACAGACGCTCGTTCCCTCTGCAGTCATTTCCCACCACTGTGTTACGGGTTAGCCGCGCCTCAAAAATCACCGAAGCATTCAAGATTGGCCTACCAAGGACCGCCCTCGTTCTCCATGCATGCATTGGTTGCCTAAGATGTCAATCCTTGCTCCTCTCCGAATGCGAGTCCATTGGCTGTGTCCATTTCTGGCGGGGGAGGGAGGCTAATTGAAGAGCGGGAGCTGGGCGTCAGTTGAGAAGATGAAAAAAAAAAAGTCTTGCGCCTCCTTTGAAACACCGCCCTCCGCTTGAGTCTCCATTGGCAGAGACTGATTCTCTGTCAGAGCAAATCCCTGTTCTTATTGGCTGACGATGCCGCAAGTGGATGTTTCAGACCTTAGCGGTGGCCGCTCCCTCCCTGCTTGAAACCTCGCTACTGCCGGTGAGTTAGAGGCGTTGAAGCTGGAAGAGCGCAGCGGGTGGGGCGCTGGGGCTCTCTGAGAAGGTGTTAGTTATCAAGTCTAGTCTTTCTGCCTCAAGAAAAAGGAGTCGCGTCTTCGTCTTATTCTCAAGGCTTTGGCCGGACTCAGGTGAAGTCCCAGCTCGGAATTGGTGCAGGAGAGGACGGGAAACGTACAATACGACGCATGCTTTTTAGTTTGGCGCCGGCGGGTTAAGGTTCATTGAGAGGCGGGCGGGTGTGGCTTAACTTCTAGATTCCCTTTTTATTGCCAAGTGCGCTGGAGTCCAGGAAGTGCCACCCATTGAGGGCATCGACTTTTGGGGAAGGTGTAGCCTTTTACCTTTTCCGCCTGGGGCCAGGAAGCGTCTTCCACGCGCAGGGCCAAGTCAACGCTTGTTCTTTCGTTTTCTTTCTTTGATGCGCTAGTATATGACTTACCCTGCCTTTCTCCTCCTCGTCCTTCCCACCCGGCGACAACCGGGCAGAAAGAATTTTAAACTGCAGCCCCTGAAAGCGGCCTGAGAAAAAGCAGCCGGTCAGGTGATTCTTGTACCTTTCTCTCTTTTACTCTCCCTATTTTTTTTTAAACTGCTAGATATTAAGTCTTCCTTGGGAGCGGTTAAACCTGCTTTACTCTCGCGTCCCCATTTGCAATTGGTATCCTCACCTTACTGATCAAGGGGCTTTCCGACCCTCCCTTGAGTTTTTTTAAGGTCCTTTTTGGAAATAACGGGGAGAAGGCAGCTGTCAGGTCGGCGATCTGAGTCACGGGCTGACAATCTTATTGCAGACATTGCAATGGGTTCGGCTTCCGCCCGCGGAACTCGACTTCCTCGTTGGGTCTGCGTTAGTCAAGGCAGGGAGGGAGGAAGGAGTGACGGGGCAAGACGAAACTTGTAAGTTTGAGCCTGTAGCTTACCCCATTATTAAATCGGATGAAATGCTCTCTCTCTCAGCGAGCTTTTACTTTTTTTGTCTATTAAAGACGGTGAAATAGGCCTGCTGAATCAGGTTTTCTTATCAGGTAGAGTTCTGCATACATAGTTAAGTAGTGCCAGAGCTATACTTGAAATGAGCCACTGATTTATTTAAACATAGAGAAAATCAGGCAGAGCATTGCAGCCTATTTTCTTGTCTACATGCTGCCATAAGAAATGCTATATTTTGAATAAAAGTAAAACTTAGATGTTTTGAGATGCTAACTTCTAGAATATCCTTATCTGACATAACTTGCTCCTGATGCATTGTGTAGCTGGAACAAGATTTTTTTTAAGTGTGGATTTTTTGGTGTGTACTCGGTTCTTCACCATTGTTGCAGCTTTTAAAGTTGTAGCTGTGGTCTGGGTGCTTAAAGTATCTAGAGAAAAAGATCCTTCAGATTCTACAGAAACCCTGTGGGATCCATGTTAGTGCAGATTGGTTATCTTTTCTATATAGAGTAACTGTGGTAATTTCATATCTTGATTGCTGCAGTAAGGAAGATGCCCCTTCCTTTCCAGGAGAAGAGATTCTGCTATTTAACTGAAATGGATTAGTTGAATTTTGCATTTTCGGTTGCCTGTACCTTTTTTCAGTATATAATTTAAGATTTGTTATCCTGTCTTTCACACACTTTAGGTCACATACCTGGGTGGCTCTGTTTAAAATGAAATCTTTCATGCAGTGTTTAAAAGGTTGTTGATTGTAGTTCATTTCTGCAAAGATAACTGTATTTAGCAACATGCAGTCTAACTTGCTGGCACACTTAGGAATCGTAGCATCCCAGTTGGGTTCATCTGGGATAGTGACTTCCATGTGTATAATTTAATACCTGAACTGGCCACAAATGGGTCTTGTGTATATATAAACTTGTTCATATCACTGTGTAATTCAGGGTTTTGTTGAATAGCTTTTTGCAAATGTTTTTTTGCACATGTTTTTCTGATAAATGTTTCTATTTGAGCATTTTTGCTAAAACTGCTCTTTAATCTATGTAAGTGAAAAATTGGGGTAATAAAATAAGCATGTCTCTTTTTCAAGAAAAGCTAGTGAATGAACATGGATTCTTAAATTAACATACTCCTGCAAATATAGTTTCTCCCCTCAAGCATAGGTGTGATACAGTTGACTCCAAAATAACTGTATAATCAGTTACTGCTTGCATAGAGATGTGTTCTGACTTAGTCACCAGGTGAAAAATAGGTTTAGTTACTTTGCTATTCCAGTGAAAACTGCAGACCTTTGCACAGGCTCATATTGTCTGACTCATGCAGTTGCTGTGTCTGGAGCTTTGTATGCACTAATATTGTCTGATACATGAAGTTGCTATCTGGAGATTTGGTGCTGTATTTATATATTCAACTGAAATAAAATAATTTTAAAATCAATTCATTAACTTACTAGTTGAATGGCTTGAAAGGCCAATATAATTATCCTTTTAAGAGGCCAATATAATTTTGTATACTGGAGGTTGGTATGAGCTTGCTTCTTATTAGAGTTTGGAAAATGGAACTAAACCTTTGTGTATGTAGCTTTGGAAACAACGTTTCAGCAGATGGGCTTATACTAACAACAGCATAGCTACCATAAGTCTTAGATTTTTCTTACTACATCTTTTTGTCAATGGTAAAGAGATAAAGTCTCAAGTTAAGCTTGACGTAACCACATCTATGTTGTTTTGCTATTGCATTCTTCTGAGAATTTTGTTCTTTCTTTTGAGTCTAATATCTGTACCTTGCAATTTTCTTGTGTTCTTCCTCCAGGTCCAATCCTGCTTTGCTTTTTCAAAACCAGGCAAGGTTGGCTAGGTGCTGCCACCTACTGTGATGAGGACAACAAAAAACATATATCTATAGGGCTACACTTTGATGTTTGATAGAACAGTAATGTATTTGTAATCACTTTGACAATAGTCAACTCTTTAGCAAAGTGTAGATAATAATTAAAACAACCAAAGGTGAGTAGGTAGCATTTGATTATTCACTGTCTAAAGAATTACTGCTTGTGTTTTAATTCAATCAATTTTCTCAATATCTGAGTGAGAAATTTGGCTTTGGCCTTCATAATAGTTTAACACACCATCATAAATGTTACCCTACTCCCCTCCCCCAAGACTGTGTGACTCTGCCTTGATTTAAACAATTGATATTAAAGGAACAGACCTAGTGATCCCTGGCTTGCTATGCTACCTGCATATCATGACATTTCACAACTTGAAATAAAGATGAAATTGTCATTCCGTCTGGAGATTAACACTGGAAGAAGTTGCCTATTTGGAAGTTACTTGCACAAGCCCTAGTTACTTTTTAAAAAATAGGCCCATAAACTCAGAAATTAAACTAATTTGTGATTAAAACCTATGATTGCAAATAAATGTATTACTATTACTAATTTGAGACCGAGAAAAAAACCGTTCATATAAAATCTGTCTTTTCTTAACCTCTCTCAAGATAGTATGAAATCTGCATTGTTCAAAAAGCCAAAGTGTTGATAGTTGTGGAGCAGCTGAGCAGCATGTGATGTCATTTTTGATATTTTGGCTTTAATGACAAGAAAGCAAGTTAACTCACAGAATTTTAGCATAAATATAGTTTAATTACATACATCTTTTATGCAATTGCAGGTTCTTCCCCCATATGCAAAACCTTATTGTCCTTTTTTGTAGGAGAAAGGAATCACTTTAATTTTGCATATGATTCCCATGAGAGTTTTTTTTACAGTTTTTTTATTTAAAAGGCTCCGACTGTAGATCTTAAGATAGAATTGCTGAATACATTGTACGTTTGCTTGAAATAATTTTTGAAAATACGCTGATTTTTGCATATGTTAAATACGCTATTTCGGTTGCTTAATGCAGTGGCTTTTAACTACAGAGAATACTCCTTGAGTGTTTTGTGTCACTCTCAGAACTTGCCAAGATACTGCTAATATGTGTATAGCTTGCAGATTTATGTGGTATTATCTTACGTTTTGGAAAGAAATGAGTCAGTGTAGCCCTGATGCATGAGAGAAAAGTGCACATGGGAAATTCATTGCAGTAGCAGTTCTTTATGAGGTGCCATATCAGAGAAAGGTTGTTTCGGGGTACATGGGAGAGTTTCGTTTGAAAAGAAAGCTTAACTCCCCTCTTTCCCACTGTGGGTGGATGCCGGACTGATGCTTGCTTTGTTCCAGGCCATTGTAAATCTGCTCTTGCTTTGCAGATATGGTAATTTTTGTGATTTCAAAAACAACTTTGACTGGAAAGAGCTACTGAATGGGAGTGTTTTGGCTTCTTGTTGAAGTGAGGGAGCGCTAGAACTACTTGCCTTAAAATGCATGTGTCTAAATTTGCTTTGTGTTCTCGGAGGCAGCCAATGTTCGGTTAGGATTAAAGTAGGCAGGAACTGAGGATAACATTCTTCCTCTTTAGTGTGGGGATGTACTTAAGTTTCTGTAACAGCACTCAAGTTGTTTTCCGTTGGAAAGTGCACTCTTAACAGAATAGCCTAACATTCAGAAGAACTTTATTTTCACCAATCTCCAGAAATGTCAGAAGTGAATTGATACTAACAACATATGATATGCTTTCAAGTGGAGCACAGTTCTAATATGTGGAAAGCATTTTCTTTACTATTCTTTATTTAACTGTGTACCTGGCCTAGAATAGATATGAGAAGAAATTGTTTCTAATCTGTACACCTAGGGTCCTCAAACTGTGGGTTGAAAGGGGTTACACATTTCCGAGTGGCCAGAAATGCTGAAAAATGGGTAGGTTTCCCTAATTCTTGAGGAAGGCTGAAGGGAAAGAATTTATTTGGGACATGGCAGATGGGAAGTAAGGTGTGAGCCTTGGCAGGAGTGCTTCTTCAGAGCAAGGAAGAGAGTGTGGTACTAGTCTTACCATTTTGGATAGTCTCTGGTAAAATTGGCACACTGGTTTGGCTGCTTCTGTCACTATCAATATCATTTATGGTGTGTGTCTGTAGGTGTAGTGGCATCACCACTGATTTATAGGATTGCATTTATTTCTTACATGGGAAATCTAAAGCAAGAGGCCATCTCCCAGGGAAATTCTGAAGAGGTACAGCCAGAATGGCTGATACATGCAGTTAAAAAAAAAACTTAACTAGAGTTCCTGAAGAATGCTGTGTTCTCTGAGGTGGAATTTACAAGCAGCAGCCCCTTAAAGAAGCAATGATGCAATAATGTATTGTCTGAGTTTATATTGCCCGTTAGGCCAAAATGTAGTTGGTTAGCTTATGGGCTTTGCAAACCCAGCCCTGGTTAATAAATGGTTCAATATGCTGTGCAAACCTAGACAATTGGGTTAAATCAGAATGCCATGGCTCAGTTAACCATGAATTTAGATAGTTTTATTCAAACATAGCCATTGTATAGCTTTAGTATTCAGTTAAATACTAAATAAATCTGTAAATCTTCTGTAGACTGGATGCCTGCTTTCATAGTTGCAAATATTAATTGGAACATTGTTTTGGGGGGGGACTGTCATGAAATAAGCTTGATGCAATTCTTTTATATTTACATTGTATCAACATAGTTTTGCTGATGAATTTAAAAGTAACTTTCTTACCTTTATTTTAAGTACTTCTGCCACAAGATGAATATGGATTTTGTGTTGTAACAAAAGTGTCAAAGAAGCCTTTGTGTCTCATCTGAGCAAGCTGTAGGCTCCAATACTTGTTTATTTGCCATGCTAGCTGGGTTAATGGGAACTGGGGTCCAGTAACATCAGGAGAACCATAGATTGTTTTCCTTTATGGTAAAAGTTAATGAATTAAATGCAGCAACAGCTACAGACATTCCTAAAAATTATACATTGAAGTAGTGCATTGGTAATATCAATACTTTCTTATGAGTTATTTCTTTCCTGCTGTCTTGTCCAGTCTGATTAAGCATGCTCCAGCTTCCCAAGTATTTTTATACTGATTTGTGTGACAGAAATTAAAACATTTCCATTCAGAGCTATATTTGCTTGATGGAAAACAGCAGAGGTTTATTTTTAAAGTGCTAGTTCTTAGATTATATTGAAAAAGTTAAGAGGGGTCAACATGATTACTATTTATATCAGTACTCACTGAATGCTTGGACTAGACTGGAAAGTAGAAAAAACATCATGGAAGAAGACAATGGCAAATCACATTATTTCCTTATAATTGTCAAGAAAAGAATATGGATGCATCCATGTAGTCACTAGGAGTCAAGTTTGACTTGAGAGAGACTTTACCTTTTATCCTACAAGTATATGTAATAGTCATGGCTGGCTGGCTTCTAATCTAAGCCTATCCCAATATATGTGGTATAGAAGAAGCAATGTTAACTGTTTATAGTCACTAGCCTGTTAAGCATGTGTCCTTAGTAAGGCTGGGCAAGAGAATCCAAATGGTTTCAAGTCCTGTTAATTCGGAAATTCGATTTTCAGTATTAAAGCATCCTAAAATTTCTATTAGCTGATTGTTACAACTATACATGAAAATAAAATATTTATTTTTAGTGATACCATTCTGTCCAACACATTTTATTAGGTAGATAAATACAAAATTGCTTCAATAAACAGTAGATGAAATGTTGTTTTAGAGAGACTTCACTTAAAGAATACAATTTTGTTTGTAATATAGTTCCAGTTCAGATATGAGTAGTATTTACATTTACTATTATGTTCTTATTTGATGCAAACAAATTGACATTAAGTAGGAAACCCTGAGTTTAAACAAATGAGCTGTGTTTGGCTGATTGGCCAAAAGTTTCTCATTTGACTTCTGGGTTAAAGTCCAAATTACAAACGACAGTAGCAGTTCTCCATGCTTAGCATGGAGCAAGACAAGTCAATGCTATTCTCAGAGCTCCAAGTGAACTTGGCAGATTCAAAAGGAAGAAAAAAGCAGGGGGAAGGACTGTGGGGCTCAAGCCTGTGATTGAACCATCCTTTCTGTTTCTAAAACGTCTCTCACCTTATGTTGCTAAATTGTTGGTTTGATTTGAAGTCAGCCAGATTTGTGAATCCAACCAGCAGATGGTGGATAGTTTCGTCTTTAATCTGTTGAACTGTAATGGATCATGACTAGTGTGGCCTTGAAACATGTTGCTTTGTGACTCATATTAGTAGACACAACATAGTGTAATTGCTAATGAGTCTGAAAGCGTCTCTTGATTTTCTGTTTGCAAAAGCAATTATATCAAGTATCTTTGTGTAGCCAACCCCCAGTTAGTGTATATAAGACCTTGAACTTTGCCCATAATCTCCAGCTTTTAAAGTTTTTGACATATGGGATTTGAAATCCAGACTGTCTGAAGAGTATCATATTAGAGAACTTTGTTTAACATGTAAATCTGCTCCATACCATTTGTTCATGTCTGAAGTTACTCTGAAGTATTGTAGAGAGAAGGTGTTGTTAGATAACATAGAACATTTTGCCTAGTCTTGTACAATACATGAGTTGAGGATATTGCAAGGGAAAAGTGTCTTGGCTTCCTTTGCTGTACTGCAGAAAATATAAGTAGGTTCTTTTTTGTATGGTGTAGTGTTGAAGCTTTTTAGAATTTGATGTCATTGTATCATTTGTCTCCCATTGTGTAAAGTATATGGGAGGAAAATATAATTACATGAGACCCAGTGTGGTGTAGTGGTTAAAGTGCTGGATGAGGAGCAAGGTGATGGAGGTTGCAGTCCTTCCTCTGCCAAGGATGCTCCCTGGGCAACTTTGAGCTAGTCATTCTCTCTCAGCCCAGCCTACCCTCACAAGGTTATTTTGTGAGAGAACACTGTATATACTCTGTTTTATGCTCTTGTGCAAAAGGCAAGATAGAAATCAAATAATCTGGACTTTGGGAGTCTCCAAGGCTATTAGTAAAATAGGGAAGTATGGGAGGGATGCTAAATCCTGCTGATCTGCTGCTACACTCTGTCCCTCGAACTCCCTTCTTGCAGCTGATTTTATTTTATATAGAATCTACCAAAATCATATACTGTAGCTGAGGGTGGGAACCTCCTATGAAGAGAGGCATCACCCCCTCTCTTTTTCATCTCCAAAAATCTCCTGCCCCATCTTGCTTATGCCCTTGGATGGCAATAAATTCTAAATAGAGATGGAGCTGCTACCGTTGTATGCATTTCCACTTTGAATCTAGGAAGCATGTTAGGAATGCCACAGTTGTACCTGTATTGGTCTAACTGATGTAAATTGTAAAGAGCTGTTGTGGGAGAAATTTAAGTTTAGAGAGACTTATTTATAAGTGGGAAGTTTGATGCTGATGTAGATTATGGAGACTGTGGAACGGTGATGAGCAAGAAAATGGACAGCCTAGTTCTCAGAGCTAAGGGAACGAGAATATGATTGCTTGCTATACAGAAGAATAGAATTAAGTGACTAGCTCTGATTGGTAGCATGCTGTGTAGCTATTGTTGGCAGTAGTTTAGACATCTATGCTTAAAGTCTGTGAGGAAAGAAAGAATTCTTGCTTTGGTTTTCTATCATCAACAATGTCTTGTGCCTATCCTGAAGCCCCTGTTGCCTTGGGAGACATAGTGAGTTCTAAGCACAATCCTTTAAGCAGCAGGGATGGGCTGTAGTTTCTGAAACTGCTGCTCCAGACTTGAAGTGAGAGAGTGGTCACAAAGAATGTGTTCTCCCTCTGGAATGTTTTCCTTGTGGAATGCTGTCTCTTCTCTGCTGAGAAGGCATGTACACATATAGTAACAGGAAATAACAGTCACAGGAAGAGTATTATGTTAGATTTAATTTGGAAATAAAATATATTCCAGACTTTTAAAGTAGTGGGTAGTTAACAGTTGAACTTAAGTGTGCTAAAAATGAAGCCTGAAACTATTTTTATACCCTATCTCCTGAAGACAAGATGCCATTTCCATGTAACAGTTCCTGTGCTTTGCAAGCTCAGTTAATTAATATTTTGAGTGCAATGTGGCTTAACGTTCACTTATATTAGCAAGATTGCCATTTGCTTTCACATTAATTTACCCTGCTTTGTCCCCACCCAAGTGCTTTTTTCATGGATCCTCTGTACTGTAGAATGCTTCTTTGATTTACATCATACTTTTCTTTAGTGTTGATTTTGGCGAAAAGGAGGTAATGTTACTTATTTGATTTGAATTATACCCACATTTTATTTTTGAGCTTAAGGCAGCATACATATTGTTCCCTTCTTTTGTTTTCCCTGCAACCACGATCCTGTGGGATACACTGGGCTGAGTGTGTGTGACTGGCCCAAAGTCACCCAGTGCGTTTACATGGCCAAGGACAGACTAGAATCTGGATCTCCTTGCTTCTAATCTAACACCTTAACCACTGTATCACAAAGCATTGCTTTTAATAAAGCCAGCTTATGCAGCTAAGCTTATTAGAATACAAAATACTGTAACTTGGCAGCCATTCTTTTCTCTTCCTCACTTACCCCTACACAGCTTACCATATTTTAGAGCCATTTAATGTGAGTCTATTTCCTCCTGAAGATCAGAGGTAATGGAAAACCACTGCCTCCAAGTGGTCCTTTTGCCACCCCATGAAAGCATGGCCAGCAAAGTGGGTGCCCTCATACAAGGGTTGGAACAGCAGTTTCTGCTGCTCCTGCCAGGGCACTGAGGGCTAGAGAAGGGGACCCTCCTCTTCTGTTGCCTTCATTTCCCCCCAGCACAGATTCCTCACTGCCTTTCACCAGTGTGATCCTTCTCCTTATCTCCATGTTTGCTGGAGAGTACTGCTGCTACCAACATCCTCACAATGGTGGCAGCAGTGGTCTCCAGAAAATACAGAAGTAAAGGCAGGGATCAATGTAATGAGAAGCAGCAGAGGTTACATCAACTTTCTGGAATCACATTCCATGAAGTCAGGATCCTCCGTAGTCAAAAAAGGAGAAATGGCCGTGGAGGCACAGAACACTACAGCCAAATATGAGAGAGCAGCACTGCAGCAGACCAGTTGGATAGGTTGCCAACCTTCCTCAAGGTCCTCTTCCATGCAAATCAGAATATTCTCACATAGGAGAGCTTGTACTGTTTTCCACTAGAAAATACTAATACTAATAAAATACTAATTTTCCTCCAGATTTCCTTGATCCAGCCTCCGTTGCAGGTTGGCCCTGAAATGGAATCTTCCAGGTCAGATTATGCCTTCACTGCCAGTATACAGGCCATCTCAGCTCTATGGCATGGGGACTGTGTGGATGAGTCCCTAATTAGCCAATAACAGATTCTTCTGAAATTTCTGTCATGTGTTCCCGTGGTATCTCCCCAGATAGCAGATAAAGGCTAATAATGATTTGTTAATTTATTAATTAATATTCCTCAACCCCCTTTGTGTTCTGTCATGGATAAAAACTATTAATCTGTGTTAAGTGATGTACAGGAGAGGAAACACATTCTCTGTCTGCTGGCTTGCAGTGTATTGGGGAAAATGAACGAACAAGAAGGTTGGAAGAAATTCAGAAGCTTGAATAGCAAAAAGAAGAAATAGTTAAAGAGTCTAATATTTTAACTGATAAAAATTCAAACAGTGTATCACTGGGAAAAATATAATTTAGATTGTTTTAGTGAAGTTCTGTGGTTTTTATATTTGGTTTTCATGCAAGCAGTAGGATCAGAATGTGGAGAAAATCTATATTAATATTTAGACAATATTTGTAAAATACTTTGCATCTCTTGTTTCAATCTAAAATGCCTGAACTATTTGTTTTTTTCTTTATACAGAATAGATGTCGTTATCCGTAAAGCTGCTCTGATGCCAAATAGTATTGAAACATTAGATTTTACATCAAGGATGTGAATTACCCAAAGGTTTCTCATGATAAACCAGTAGTGGCAAACACATGGTCCTTCAGATGCTGTTGGCTTCCACTATTGTCATGCTGGGAGTTGTATTTCAGTAATATCTGCAGTGCCAGAGGTTGCTTTCTTGTGATAAACATGTTTTACTAAATTTTGTAATTTGGTCTTCCTTGCTACAGTTCTTGATTTAACAATACAGAACAGATTAGTTCATGTTAAATGTCTCAGCGCTTCAGCCTACACTTTGTGTACTTGGAAGGTTTTCATTTAAGTCCCACACAGTCTTAAAGAGATTAGAAAAATAGGACTCTCTTTCTTTGAGTGCCTTTGCTCAGTTGAAAGAGGTTTTAAACCAATAATTGCTTCAGGCTGAAATCTTATACTCACTTACCTAGGAGTAAACTTATTGGGCTTCGTATTATACAGTAAAGTTTTGCTTTAATTGATTAACAGTAAGGAAGTTTTTATTTGCTGCCTTTACACATAGGGAAAGAGTTCCTTTACTGAAACAAAGGTTGAATTAAGGTGGGTAATTACACGTCTATATCTGAAGAAAACAGTTAAATATTAATATGTTGTGGATTATAGAACACAGTGCTCTGGTGCCTGCTAGAAAATGGGATTTCCCACTTGTTCAATTTTGCCCTCAAAATTATACTATTCTCTTGCCTTAAGTTTGCTTTTGCTTTGCATCATTGCTAACACGATATTATTAATCTAATTGATTCTTATTTCATAGTTTGAAAAGTCAAGGAGTTTATTGCTGTACTTGTCATCTCAGTTAATCACTACCTTACACTACATTAGGAACTCCTCTTTGAGTGGACTTCCCAGGAAGTGTGGACCTTTTTCATACTCAACTACTGCTGGCTGATCAGTATAATCTTACATCTCTGGCAGTGGCCAAATTCTGCTTTGCTCCCTTTAAGATCAGAAGCCAAATTCTGATCCAGCAAGAGAAATACTCTGCCCCTGGATTAAAAAAAAAAAAATCCCGATGCTTTCTGTCTTTTCCTTTTCTTTTAATCAGCTTTTAAACACCACCAACACCCCCCCCCCATTTTTCTTTTTCTTTTCCTTTTCTTTCTGTATTTTAGTCTATGACTATAAATTGAATAAATGAATGAAAATACGTTAGAGTAGTTCTTATTGTAAATGTCTCTGCTTCAAAGACTATATATGGAAAATACCAATAAGCTTTCCTAATATTTGGGTACTTTGGAACCAACTCACAATGAATTATATACAGAAATTCTACAGAAACAGACTTCCAAATGTGAAGGACAACATGTTCCTAGATTTGGATGTCAAAGGTAGATGCAGGGCTGTGTTTTTGCCATTAATGACAAATATTATCAAAATAACATCTATATTGAATGATCTTTTAAGCAGTTTTTATGCTTCAACTGCAGAACAACTATCTAGATATATTGTCTCCAGAAACGAGAGGTTCAACTTCTATGCAAATGCTGTAAAATATCCAATAAATCAGGCTGCGCAATCCTGTAGGCAATACATTTTCATGATGTATTGAAAGAGTATGTTTTATCCATTAGTCTTCACTTAACCTACATACTGGCCTTATTAGTTTGACAGCATCTGCTATTTAGTTACAACTTACTGCTGTTTTTTTTCTTGTATATTCATGTGTTTTCTACTTTTAGGTACCTAGGAAAATAAACACGGTTTCATTAGCAGAACTAACTATAAGCATATAAAGAATTTTACCCTATAGGTTGCACAAAGTTCAGTAAGATTTCACTTTTGATTGAAGCAAATAACGAACTGCTTAAGTACTGATGGTGCTCAATAGTTCTCATTTTCAGGGTATGAAGAATTACTTGGATTATTTTAACATCCCAACCTATCACATAAAATAATAAACTTTTCTTGAAGGTTTTTAAACATAACTGAAAAGAATATTGTATCTCTGTCCAGCAAGATTGCTTATGGTGTTTTGTACCCATTGCAAAGGTAATGAATCTCAGTCCAGGAAAACTGTCGGTTAACATTAGTTGTATACATTCATTTAACATACTCTAATCATTGTAGTGTAGATAGACTTTCCTGTTATACATGTTCCTGTTTATGGTAAATTTAATATCTTATCCTTATCAAGCAATTGTAAAACCCCCAATATATAATTAGTAGATTTATATTCCACCTTTCATTTAGGAGCTCAAGGTAGCATACACAGTGCTGCCGCCGCCGCTTTCTCCTCCTCCTCCTCTTTCCTCACAACCATAATCCTGTGAGGTAAACTGAGCTGAGAGAAGGTGACTGGCCCAAAATCATTCAGTGAATTTCAGAGCTGAGGGTGGATAAGAACCTAGGTCTCTCTGCTCCTAGTCTAATACCATATACTACACCATACTAGCTCCCTGGTTTTTCACTGTTTTTTTTTTTTTAACCTCCTGTTAAACAGCCAGTAGGCCAGTGGGTAATACAAATACTTCTAACAAGATAAATTATAGATAGCTTATGTTGTTTTTCAGATACCTCTGATATATAAGTAAATGAGATTTGAAGATTCCCTGATGAAACTGTCTTACTTTCTCATCAGTCCTATGGTGCTGAGGTCATATTTGGTTATTGATTTCTCTAAACACATCTTCTAAAAAGCCAAATTCAGACTTCTGGAGATTATATATCTATTTTTAAATGGGTATTCTTAAAATTTTCTGGAAGACAGAAGTACAAGTGCTGCAGTGCATGGATCCATGATAGAACAGTGTGGGTGTGTGACACAGTGAAACTGATGAACTGGGAATTCTGTGTTCAGACCTCATTTTTATGAACTTCGGTAGTGCAATCTAATTCAAATTATCATACACACATACACACCAAAGACTTGGGTGCTGGTTTTCATGGGGACCCTGCTGGATCCTTCTTGTGTCCATTCTTGTAATCTCAAGCTTCTTTTATCTGTGTACTTGTCTTTTATTTCACATTGTTACCACTAGTGAGGAACTTAGCTTGAGAAAGATGATATAGTATGGGAAAATGTAGGTGGGAAAATAGTTTGACACTACATAACTGTTTCTAATGAATTCTTAAATCCCCTGCTTTGTAGGACTTTATGAAGACAGGATTGTTACTATTACATTAAATTGATTATGGGATACATGCTTCTAAAAAAAATAAGAATAGAGATCATTTGGGGATCAAATCAAATTTCCTATTTATCTCTTATCTATCTGTCTGTCTGTCTATCTTGATGGCTATAACATTACTTACAATGAACGTTTCATTTTTAGAGTATTCTAAGTTCTGTATTAGTCCCTCTCTTACCTCTGGGTGAGTGATAACTTTATTCCTTAATAAAGAAAAAAGAAAAACATCTTACTGCAGGTTGAATTCCTGAATTGTTGCACCATCTAGTTCCAGTGCTCCATTTAACTTCATCAGTTTAGCTTGTGCGATTAATATAAAATGGTAGCAACTCTTTTCTCTAGTTGCCAGGATTAACATAGGTGGTGGATTTTCTCTAGAAGAGCTGTTCATTGCTTAAACGCCTTGTGAGAAAATTATGAAATATTTTCCAAAAAATGGTAAAATACATGAAGCAGATCAGTTACATCTGATTTTTGTACAATTAAACATGAATGGGTTGGAATGTGAGTGTGAGAGAAAATGAAACTGCTGTGAAAAGTACAGTGGTACCTCGGTTCACGAATGCTTCTGTTCACGAACAATTCGGTTCACGAACAGCTCCGGTCGCAAAATTTTGCCTCCGTTCGCAAATGCCGGATCGGGTTATGAACAGGATCCGCGGCCATTTTCCCTCCTGTGACACGTCGCGGCTTCCTGTAGGGAGGGGGACTCTCCCTCCAAGCAGTAACCGCCTCCCCACCCGCCTTCCTGTCCTCCACACCAGAAGTCATGTCGAGCAAGGTTAGCTTTCTCTCTCTTCGTACTGTACTTTGCGTCATATTTTTGCGGGTTTTTTTAAAAAAAAATATGGTTCAGAACGGATTAACCGTAATTACATTGAACCTTATAGGGAAATTTGATTTGGGACGCGATCAAAAATCGGTTGGCAACCAAATTCGTAGGGGTCAGAACGGATTAACCGTATTTACATTGAACCTAATGGGAAAATTTGATTCGGTTCACGACCAATTCGGTTCGCGACCAGAGTCGAGGAACAAATTAAGTTCGTGAACCGAGGTACCACTGTACTTCTGTACTAATAAGAAATGATAAAGGGTATGTAATCATCATAATCCTGAATCTGAGATGACACTGAAGCTCTCTTTCAGCCTTAAATTGGATTCTTTGGCATGCATGCACACTATTAAGGGGCTTAAGATTTATTTAGGGGGACGTGGTGGCGCAGCGGCTTAATGACGCTGAAAGTTGCCGGCCAGAAATGGCTGATGCTTCGGCGGTTCGAGTCCAGCCTTCGCGTTAACAGGGTGAGCTCCTGTTTCCTCCCCAGCTCCTGTCAACTGAACAGGTCGAAAACTCACGTGAGTAGATAAATGGGTACTCTCACTCCGGTGGGAGGAAAAATGCTGGCAGTGTCTTGCACAGAGAGACGGGACCAGTTGCCAGTAAGCGCGAAAGCGCGCTCGCCCGAAAAGGGCGCGAAGCAACGGAAACCCCGCCTCCTGCGCTCGCCAGCTGGGTTCTGCTCTAGGAAGGAGGCTCTGGCAAACCACTTCCGAAAAACAATTGCCTTGAAAACTGCAAGGATTCGTCCAGGCAGTCACTGCAGGGTCAGTAATGACTGAGCGCAGACAAAAAAAAAAAAATTATTTATGAAATATATATGCCACCCAACTCCATATTCCGTATTTGAAAGAATTCTTCTTTCTTTAGCTCATGTGATTTTTTTTTCCCTACAAGGGCTGGAGAGAGGGGCAGGCAGTCCTTCATCAAATATCTGTTGTATTCGAGAATTCTATAGGTATATATTTCTTAATCTCAGATGTGCCTACCCAAAATGGAATTTTTTTGCAGAAGGGTCTTGGAATAGAAAGTGCATATAAACTATGTTGTACATATTCAGAACAAGGAGGAGTTCTTGAATGCTTAAGAGATCCCCCAAACATAACAATCCCACATTCTCTCCTAATTTGTAAACAGCTGCAGTCAATTAATAAACAGATGCTTAACTTAGATCTAAGCATCCTGAAGATCAATGTAAATTGCTGTTACACTGTATTTCACTATATGTAGCCGCCCTCAAATGGAGACCCTTCCTGTAAAGTAGAGATTGGCTGTTTAGAAAGTAAAAATGATAGATTTTGCATAAATAAACATGTTTACCAGTGTTTGTAACTCTAATCCTCTTGCAATTCCCCTGTAACTTAAGAAATTGGAGCTGCAGCTATCTTAATGATCTCTTATGTTAATCATTATAATCTTTTTATTTCACCTTTTTTAATATTTAGTAACTCAAGGCGGTGAACATACCTAATACTCCTACCTCCTATTTTCCCCACAACAACAATTTTGTGAGTTGGGCTGATGTGAATGGAGAAAATGCTGGCAGTGATATCCGTGCTTCCTTAGACTGGCTAAAGAGAGGGGGGTCAATTGTGCGTGGCACAAATATGTATGGGAGAAGGAAGCTTTTGGCTAAACAGCCAGTTCTGTTAATTAAACTAATCTTGTATCTTATGTGTGCTTCAGCTGTATAACATTTTTTAACATTTTTGAAAAAGGAGGAATTAAGGGTATAGAAGCATGCAGCAAAGGTGGTGACCAGTATCAGTCTTAAGGTACCTAAGAGACTCTAAGAAAGTTTTAATACTTCCTCGAGGATAATGACTAAATCTCCACATTATATGAAAAGAAAACAATTCACCCTTCCTAAAAGTTGGTGGAAGTAAATAGTTGAGTATTAAAGTTGGGACAGATAGTTGCACTTTAATATCTCTTTCCAACACGTGTGTTGTATTCCATGACAATATTTATTGATTGACTTTGGTGAAGTCTATATCCATAGCTTGACTAAAAGTAGTACATTCCGGGTCTGCACTGCACAACTTGTACTGAGGACTCTTCCTATATGTTATCTTAAAGTACATATAAAATACAAGTCTGATGTTTGGTTAGAATTTGTTGGCTGAGAGTTGTATTCTTGAAGAAAATTGATTTAAAATCCATGATTGGGTAAAACTTATTAAAACTGACAAAAAGGTACAATATATAAAAAGTACGGGTAGTCCTTGACTTATGATAGCAATTGGAACGGAATTTCCATCGCAAACGATGTGGTCATAAAGTACGACCACATCGCTTAGCAACATCAATCCCTGCAGTCCTGACTGCCGTCGTTAACCAAATCCCACAGTCGTTAGGCAAGGCAGCTTCCTGCCGGCTTCCCACAACCAAAATCAGTGAGAAAGCCGGCAGGAAGTTGGAAGTCCCAGGCCAGCAGACAGGTAAGTGTCTGCTTCTGGGTGGCAGAGGGAGCTGAAGGGGGTGCAGGAGAGGTATGGCAGAGGTTGGGTGGTGCAGCACAGGTCAGGGATGGTACGCGGGGGTGCGAAAGTGGCCGGTGTGGTGTGAGCGCAGAGGGGTTGGGTGGGCTGCGTGGGTGGGGGAGACTTACCCAAGCAACTTGAGACCTTCCCTGTTGGTTTCCCTGTTGACTTTCTGGGGAAGTCAGCAGGGAAGGTTGCAAATGGCAATCACGTGATTGCAGGGTGCTGCAACCGGTCATTAAGTGCAAGCCAATTGCCAAGCACCCAGATTGACCGCAGGGGGTGCTAGGACAGCTGGAACTCTGAGGACCGGTCGTAACCATGATTCGTTCATTGCCATGGTAACTTTGAATGGTCGCTGAAGTCATAGGTTGAGAACTACCTGTATTAAAATAAATAAAAGTATAACTCCAACTAAGTACTGCTTGAGTATTTTATGGAACAACGCTTCTGTTATTACTTTGGAACTGATTATGTTTATTCGTGATGCTAATTTGATCTTTAGGACTGTTTCATTTTATAAGATCCTTATTACTTTTCATTTAAGGATTTTAGGATTCTGTAAATAGTGAGTGCTGATTATGTGAAGTTTTTATTTGTCCTATAGTCTAGTAAAACAATTTATTTATTTATAATACAGTTTTGAGGCCACCCAGCTCCAAATAATCTGGGCAGTTTACATTTAGAAGAAGTAAGAATTAAAAAAAGAAACAGTTCATAAGCATCCAGAAACACTTTAGTGTTTCCTAATAGTTTTTTGAAAGAAAGGTTATGGGCATTCTGCATGCAAACTCTGCATTAGCTAATGAAGAGTTAGAAATTCTACTACATATGATACTACTGTATACATTTTATAGAGATGAAACAAGATTTATTTACCATTTGATTTCTTTTCTGAAAAGATAATTGAAATACAACCTTTCTATTATGGCTATAATGTTATGTAACTGAATTACTTGCAGTTTTTATTTGAAGCTAAAAAGATTCATAAACAACTTGCTTGCTTATGCACTGTTAAATGGTACATGCTATTTTAATTTAGTTTCAATCTTGTTTTAAATGTATTAACCATGAAAAATATATTCTTACTGGACTATTGGATTTCTGAGTTTACTTTCCCCTTGTTGTATGGAATGAATTGTTTGGTTTTAAAAAGTCTTTTTATTTAATATTATGACCTGGCAGCGGTGAGCAGTCATCTTTTACCCTCGGCTCTCTGCAAAATCATAAGGTGAAGGAGATTGGCATGTAGTCTGCCCTCTTTCAAGGTTAGAGATTCCTTGCTCTTGCAGATAACAAGTTAAAGCAGTGGAAAGGGCCAAGGAGGACAATTTACTATGCTTCTTAGTGTATTCTCTTATGAAAGGCATGAGGAGTGATAAAAGCACAACAGAAGACTTCTAAGCAGAAATGATGAAAAGAAATAGAAGAACATTTCAGGCTGACCAGTTAGGATTATCAGGATATGATGAAATTGAAAGTAACCACATTCAGCTAGAAGCACTTATTCTCTGAAGTGTCCTGCTCAATATAGCCAAAAAAAGGAACAATTATAGAATATAATTCTAAACCACATTTAGAATATGGTTGGTTGTAATACTGGTACGTTACGAAAAATTTGAGCTACTAACTAAGCCTTTCCAAAGTCTGTCTTCCGTAAAATTCTTGAATAATTATGTTCTTTTATGCAGTATACTTCTTTTCCCTTTTCCCTTTTCCCTTCATAGGAGCTATGAGGAAACAGTATATGGATATTTTCACCTTTTGGACAGTAGGTTTGGATTGCATGACCTGCTTTGATCAGACTGCTATTTTAGAACCATAAATGTTTATGGATCCTGTTTTCTTATATTAAGTGATCTTGTCTCTGTTATATAAGCTGATATGTCCAAACATATAAATATTAGCAATTCAACAGCTATAGATTGTAGGTGGTAAAAGACTGTAGTGCTATATGCATAATTAATCAATTTATTTTAATAGGTCCCTTACCATAAACCACCATGGCTCAGAGAGATGCTGACAAATACCTATATGTGGATAGAAATGTCATCAACAATCCTCTTGCTCAAGCTGATTGGGCTGCCAAGAAACTGGTTTGGGTACCATCAGAGAAGAATGGATTTGAGCCTGCTAGCTTGAAGGAAGAAGTCGGAGATGAAGCTATTGTGGAGCTTGCTGAGAATGGGAAGAAAGTGAGAGTCAACAAAGATGATATCCAAAAGATGAACCCACCCAAATTCTCTAAAGTGGAAGACATGGCTGAACTGACCTGTTTGAATGAGGCCTCAGTGTTACATAATCTAAAAGAGCGATACTACTCAGGGCTTATCTATGTAAGTAATACTTTTGTCTGTTTAGTAAAAGGGTTAAATAAATATTTAATTTGATTAATAACATAAATCAGATAATATTGATTATTCTCTGCTTTATGTTATTATTTCTGCATTCTCCTTAAATTAGTCTCTGACTCATTCTCAGAGGATTTTTATCCTCAGACTTTCCAAACTTTCCATGTTTAGAGTAAAATAATCACAGATACAGAGATAGCGTAGAATCCACACATAATTAAATAATGCTTTGAGAGTTGGTGGGACAGCTGGTGATAGGTAGACTAGGAAATTTAAAACATGCCTGGAGAGAGATGTTGGAAACTCTGTGCTGAGAGATTATCTAATCTTTATCGGTATAATGGGTTGGCACACTTTTTTATGACTGATGTTTTAGAAAATGTTTTGTGACAAGTATTTGGAAAATACTTCAGAAATTACAACATTTGATCCCAAAGTGAACCCACTCTTGTTATAGACATGTCTTGTTTTTCCTGTATTTAAAACCTTAGTGGTAGGGATTGCTTATATCAATGTAGGAAAAGATCCTTTTTACATAATTGGATTCAGCTGCACAGAAGGCTTTGAGGATTTACGTCTTCTCTAATATCTACTTTGATCTAACCAACCTATTCAACACAGAACACAAAGAACTTCAGAACAACTCAGCTATTCTAGTTTTTTAAATTTCAGGCCTCCATATGTTGCTTCAGAACAGATCTTGAGTAGGTGACTTGGCATTTGCTCTCATAACTCAAATGTTAGTATGGTTTTCATGAGATCGCTGCCATGGAAACAAGAATATATAATTGTTTATATGAGAATTGGCACAAATAAAATGCTAAAAATATATTTGTCCTTTCATGAGCCATCATCTCACAGATTAAAGTGAAGACTGAACTTCAATAATAGTTTGGTTTTTTCTTGAAAAAGAGCTTCCACTCTGTGGTATTACTCCCTAGATGGGAGAAAATGATAATAACCTGAAGAAGGTGGCCTGAAGCAAGGGTGGTGGAAAATTAAGTACTGTGTGTTGAAGATAGCAATGCTGCTTCCAGCAAAAGAAACCTGTCTGATAACCAATTTAGTTTAGAGGTATCCTTGCTATTTTGACTGAGTGAGATTACAAGCATTTACATTATATGGCATTTTCTTGTGCTGGTGCTAACAACTGTGGAATCTTCTTTCTTTGAAAGTTATCTTAAAACCCTAAGTAAGGAAGCCCTGCTTCATAAATAGTATCTTTTTTCTCCAAACAGTTCTTCAGTGATCAGGTTTTTTTTAAACTGTTAAGTATTAAGACTTTTTAGATACATATAGATTTTTAAGTGCTATTTTATGTGATTTTAACTAACATTATTATGTAGTGGGTAATTTAGTACATTACTCAGATACTACAGAATTCAAAACAAAGCAGTACAGCAATGATTTGCAGAACAAACTGAATTATGCTGGTCATTTGGGTTTGCTTACCCTTACTTTGGAAAACAATTCCTCCCTACTTGGAGAGCATTAACCCCAGTCCAGGCAAACCAGTTTCTCTTAATACCTGCTAGAGGCTGGTTGCTGTTGTAATGTAAAGGGATCTTTACATATTTATCACAGATTCTTTAGGTGCATGAAAATTTGGATCAGCTTGTCACCTACTGTATTGTTAGTAAGGAAGATGGCCTTGATGGAGATGTGCAGGAGCCATTGCCTACGCAAAAGGGGCTGAAGCATTTTTTTAAAGTCCAGAAGAAAGAGAGAACATTTGAAAGCAGCTCAGGCAGACACCTCCCTGATTCATTCAACTATAAGGAAGAGGAGGAGGTATAGCACAATTAGACTTGCAAAATTCTGTTATTACAGCCGACCTCAATAAAAGTACTTTTAGCTTACCTGTGGTGTCGATTTCCTGGTCCAATCCATCTAGTGGGGCTGACACCTATTTAATGTTACTTATCAAAGAAAAAAAAACAGTGGTTCTGATTGATCTCTGATATCAAGACAGAGGTATCAAACTGAAAATTTCTGCATTTATATGTAAATTGATTTTATATGTGAATCAGTTAAATCAGAATTTTAGATGCTAATTAGTTTGACAGAGCTTAATAGTTTAGGAATAGCCAAAGCTGCCATAGAAAGAAGTATGGATTTATCTAAAGCTCTGAGTTCAGAATCAAAATAGATATTATTGATGCATGTCTTCTAATCTTTCTATGCAGCTTTCTATAGTATGAAAATAATCTTTAGCCATATTCTTTACTGATGTTATTTTATTCCCAAGTTTCAATCTGTGATCTATGTAGCAAATCAAGATTTTATCCAGCTATAGAATGTGGATGAATCCTTGTAGTGAAAACTGTCTCTTGCACAGTATACTGACTTATCAAGCCTGCACTTGTAGAAGGGAAAGGGTCATATTGATAAATTGAAAATCCTTGTGGGCCACAAAGGAATACCTGACATGCTGATCAGCTGTTTAGCGGCTAGTGGAGCCACAGCAGGGCTGGAGCTGGTGAGGCCTGGAGGTGTTGGAGGAGCTTGGCAGCATGTTTTGGGGATAGCAGCAGTGAATTTATTGACTTTAGAAAACACCTGCAGGCCTCACAAGGCTACTTGGCAGGCTGCATGCTGTGCAGGCCTAATCTATACAAATATAGGAAAAAGAACATGTATTCTTTTTTGTGAAAGATATATTCTTTGCATGTAAAATAGACTATGCTGTCAAAATATACTTGCAGTAAATATCTGCTGTTTTTTACATTGATTTTAACATAAGCCATCTGGCTATAGTTAAGCTAGATAATGTTTAAATCAATAAAATTTGCTCTGAGGCTTGCTGTTATATCTGCTTCTAGCACAATACAGTGACAGCCTTGATCTTGTAATCTTCTTGTAAAATATGTATTAAATATTTCACATTCTCATCAGTGATATTCTAACAGTTTTAATTTAAATCTGTTACCCAGTTCCCAATAAATACTAAGGTTATTTGAAATAAATGTGTGGCCATGTGGAGCACATTGTAGAGACCATATATTCTGGGTTGCTATTCTGAGTGCATATGATACTGCATTCTACTTTTGGATTGGGGTGAAAGAAATGTACATAGTATCATAATAGATGGTACCCAATTATACATCTCAGCCACAGACCTACCTGGTGAAGCTGTCAGGGTCTTGCCTGAGTTTCTGGAGGCTGAGAAGGACTAGATGGGGAGGAACAGGTTCAAGTGCAACTCTGACAAGACCAAGTGGTTGTTAGTATTTTGGACACTGCCCCCTGGGGGGCTAGGGATATTTCATGTTTAGTCCTGAATGGGTTGCATTTTGGGACTGGTGCACAATTTGGGGTATTGGACTCATCTCCTGCTTGTGAAGTGGATGGCAGCTTTGACTTAGAAGGCCTTGCACAAATCTATCTTGTGTGCCAATTGTGCCCTTACCTTGACCAGGAGGCCCTTCAAACAGTCACTCAGGCTTTAGTCATTTTGAGCATGGACTGTTGCAATGCACTATGCATGGGATGACCTTTGAAACCACTCAGAAGCTGTAGCTGGTCCAGAATGTGGTGGTATAGGCAATATTGGTATTCCTTATCAGACTTACGTAACACTTTTGTTTCATGAGCTGCACTGGTTACCAGTAGACCTCTGGGTGCAATTCAAGATGCTGGCTATTACCTATAAAGCCCTTCATAATATAGGATCTGTTTATCTAAAGCAATGGTTCTCAACACGGGCCATATTTCGAGGGTGCACCCAAACTGAACTGCCAGGTTATGATCAATTTCTAATAATCCTCACATCTCATTTTCTGCGCTGATTTCAGCTGCATAAATACTTTGTCTTTATATCAGTGTTTCTCAATCTTGGCAACTTTGAAGATATGGGAAGTTCAACTCCCAGAATTCCCCAGCCAGCCAGGCTGAGAAACACTGCTTTATATGATACAGTTACAGATTAATAAACAGTGCAGATGGTAATTTACCTTTTTTTTCTAGCTAACAGCAACTGTGAGGGGGAGTCATAGAGGTAAATAGGCTCAGAAGGGGGCCATGAGCAAAAAAAGGTTAAGAACCCCTGATCTAAAGGATCATCTGTCTTCTGTGACTTCTGCCCAGCCTCTACAATCAGGCAGAGTCAGCATGGTCCAGGCCCCATCTATCAAGCAGCACCACCTGATGGGACCTCAGAGGTGTGCGTTCTCTGTTGCAGCACCTGTTCTCTGGAACGCTGTCTGCACTGAGATAAGCATGGCCCCATGCTTGAAAAACTGGGTCTTTCTGCAAGATTTGGGTTAGAGTAGGTGCCAAGTCCTGTGTGCTTGATGGGTTTTTCTTCCAGTGTTTGGGTTTCTTAAACTGTATTTTATGATTGTATTTATTGTATAACACCCAGAGTTGTGCAGCCTTATAAATTTCCAAATAATTAAATAATCTTCATGCAATACATTTTGTAGACCTACTCAGGCCTGTTCTGTGTTGTCATAAATCCCTACAAGAATTTGCCAATCTACTCAGAGGAGATTGTGGAAATGTACAAAGGCAAAAAAAGACATGAGATGCCCCCGCATATCTACGCTATCACGGATACAGCCTACAGGAGTATGATGCAAGGTAAGTATTCCTTTAAATAAAAGTATTTGTGGACATGAACCATTATTATGCTCAGCTAAGTAAGCTAACTAATTTGCTCAAAGACTTAGGCTTATGAAATGTTGACAAATATGTGCAAATAGCACATTGTAGCTTCGGCTATAACTTATAGCTCTTTTATTTTAATCAAGCTTCTGGTCTCTGAAAAGCAGCATTCTTCTTTTGCTTTGAATTTAGCTTAAACCATGGAGAGATTTCATGCAGTGGCCAGTGGTATGGGAAGAATCTGTGTTGAAATGCCAGCAACTCTGCAAGAACTCAGGGCATTCAGGATTAGCTTTTGTGCTCTAGATTCCGTTCAGAGCCTGACAAGCAGGAAATCTTTCATGGTTTTCAGCGTGCTTTTATTTTTTAATTTTTTAAAAGGCAAGCAAATGACTCTGACACATTGTCAGCATGAGATGCTCTTATTTCCCTCAGTTAATGGAGCAGAAAGATTTGAATGTTAATTGGTCAGCAGCTTGGAGTAAAGCATTCTATTGGAGAATAAAGTTTTGCATGTTAAATGATTAAGCATTTGGTTTAGGCCTTCTTAATTGGCAGGCACTGCAGTAGAAGCTGAGACTGCTTGGTTAAAAACAATGTTAGGGCCTTTTCTAGAGTCAGCATCTCTTTTCCGTAACGGGTAATTCTGCAGTGAAGAAACTTCCTGCCTCAGAGCCAGACTATAACTGGCAGGGGTGGGGCATAACACTTTGTGCAGCAAGGTTGCATTTTTCAGTTGGCTGTGTCTCAACTCTGACTTTGCTAAACTGCTTGTATTGCCACAACTTGCAGCCATAGCCTTTGTATAAGGGAATTTTTAAAATGATTTTTCATTTTATAACTGTCAAAATCCATGACTTTTGTGCATGTTCACTGGTATTTTTCTTTAGAGTACATAAAAAGAAATAATTCTTTGTGCTTGCTTTTAAAGTGAGTCAATTTTTGGAAATCATTTATAGTTTTTTTATCTTTTAAATTGTGTATTTTTTAAAAATAATGTCAGTTCTGTATAGTTAGAGTAAGTGAGTGCATTATGACAATATAGCTAGAACCTTAAAAGAAAGGAAAAATAAATATCACAACTGCTCTTTTGCTTTAGGTTTACTTAGAATAATGCATCTGTTTTGTGAAATTATTATTTAAATTAAAGGATCCCTAGATCCTGCATGCCAAAAGTATCACACTGATGGTGCTTTAGCTGTTACTCTGTGTATCTTGGTCATCTAAAACAGGGTTTTTAAACCTCTGTTCTGTGGAATCTTAGCGTTCTGTGAGAGATTTAAGAGCAAACAGAAAAAAGAAAAGTTCACTCAAATGCAGCCACTTTTCTATCACTAGAATATTGCCTCTTAATCAGGGATTCTAAGATCTTTTTTTAACTAACAGGTTCTGTAGCCTGATTTAAAAAAATAAAAAAACCCTGATCTGAACTTATGTCTGCTAACTGTATTTGCACTGACAATGACTGTCCTATTCCCCACCCCAAAACCAGTATGTGTGGGTGGAATTTATTTGACTCCAGTTCTTTCTAGGATTTTGCAAGGGAAGATAGGAAAAATAGATAAATTCAGGAGGTGCCTGATATTTATTATTGCTGCTTTGGGAACTTAAAATGGGATTCTGTTCATCTAAATCTTTGCTTTACATCTAGAATAGAGGTTTTTTTAAAAAAACAAAAAATCTTGAAGTATCTCAGCACATTGGATCACATTGTGTGTGCTCAGACAGTGAGACGTACAACAAGAAAAAATAGTTACAGTTTTAAATCTATTTTGCCTTGGTGCTGATCCAGACTAAACTATAGATGCCTTTTGAACAGGCATGAAATGCATTTTAGTTGTCATAGGTTTTCATGATTAACAGCTGTGTTCTTTGTCTAATGAAACCCACAAAATATAACAGAGCTGTGACACATTGAAAGAGGAATGATAGTGGCTTTTAAATAATTTCTTTCATGTGAAATTTTTCTTTAGTACAATGTTAATGGGAAAAGGAACAAGTTCCTTTGTTAAAATTATTTAGTTTTGTCTTTTTTTAAATTATCTGTTCAGAGTTAGCATAGTATGCTTCAGCTTAATGACATCCAGAGATATTGGGATTATACTCTCTAAAATTTCCCCCTGGCTGGCATAACAAGAGATCTGAAAAGTTTCATGTACTAGTAGTGAAATCTCCTGACAAGAACAAACACAGACCAACTTGTCTATTACTCAGTGCATGCACTGAGTTATATGGAACTTTGCTTACAGCTTAATACTATGTTTTGAAATGGTGTGCATTAGTTGGATAAACCTTTTGCAAGCCCCACTGTAAGCTATACTGAACTTGCTTGTTAGCCATAGCAGTATTCTCAAGTATAGACAAATCAGTTAAAATAGTCCTTGAAACATTCTCCTTTGCCTCAGCTTATTTTACCAGCCCCATCAAAATCATCCTGTATTAAGAAATATAAAATATGAAGTAACAATTGCTTTATTATTTCCTTCCCCTTTTCCAAAATTGTTAAAAAGGGAAATATTCCAGAGACTTCTTAGTTTCCCCCATTTTGATTCTGTGATGCCAACCCTTTTAGTGCCTGCGGATCTCAGGGTTTTGATTTCACATGATAAACATTGACAGTTTTATAGATCTTTGTGTGTCTATCTGGGTATGTGTACAGGAGGTTTCAGTAGTGAGAATATCAGTGCTGGTGAATCAGCTATAAGCAGAGAATCAAACCTTTTGCCCTTTTTTGTTGTTCCACTTCCTCTTGGCTGAAGAGATGATGTCACCATTCTATGAATGCTATATTCTCCTTTTATGGAGCTAAACAGACTCAACTCAGAGTTGCTCATGCAGAGGAAGTGGGTGATAAGGATGTTTGTTAATTGACTTGTGAAGCACCTAGCTGCATATTGCTTTCACTCCCCACCTCCATACTTTCCTTAAAGTTTAAATAAGCTCTTTTGGGCTTAACTGCAAATGCTTATAATGTAAGAATGACTCAGTTACATATATTTAAAAGGACAGCAATTAAACTGTTGGATTTTTTTGATGCATGACTTTTACAGTACTTATATATTCAGCTATTGGGACTCCACAAATAAAACTAATTAAGCTTGCATGATGAAGTAATTTGCATAGTTTTTCCTTAATAATCTATTTAATAGGACGGACTTTGGTAGGTGAGTCTGCAAGTCTCTGTATAGCCTAGAATAAGATGAACTGTGTCTGTTGAAAACCTGTATTACTCCTTGAATTTCTGTATGCCAGAAAGTAGTCGTGTTGCTACATAGCGGGAAGGTAATTAATAGACTTACAGATTTGATTATTAATGTTCTGAAATATGAAACCTGTTACAGTCAGAGTAATGGGTCCTTTATTTGAAAAACAGTCACAAGATATCATTCCTCTCTTTTACTAGTACTGGTAAGAATAGTTTACAAAATGTAACTGAAAGGAATCTTAACAACAGCTGTTGTTAGATTCTTTTCAGTTACATTTTGTAAACTATTCTTACTGTGATGATTTGGATATACATTTTTCTCCCCCTTCCCCACCCAAAAAAACTTCATAATCCAAACTCAAGGTGTTGCAGTGTCCTGGTCTTGAGTTATTCCAAATGTAGAGAAGGAGGAGAAGCCTGTTGTGTTATCAGTTAACTGTTTAATTGGGTGCCTCTGATGCTGGCATCCTGTGGACAGAATAGACCCTGAATTAGAAAGGAATGTATATTCTGGAATGTTTAGTAACTGGCTAACATCATTATATGCCAGCTGTGTGTACCTGCACTTCTATTGTGAGGGTGGGGGGAGGAAAAAGCATCTCTTAATACTGAACAACAGGAAATAAGAGAGCATGCCACACTTCTCAATTGTCAGTATGCAAAAGAATCCCAGCTATCCTAATTATAAGTGCGCTACAAGGGCTGAGTAAATTCTTTTTCCTGGATTCCAAAAAGGATGTTTCCTTTTATGGTAGTGTCTGCATTCAGCCATGTGATCTGCCCATACACGCAGGTACATTCCTTAGAGTTTTTGGAACAGGCAACTAAGAAACCTGCAGAAGATAAGAGGGGAGGGTATGGGGTGAAGAATGAATTGCTGAAAGATATTGCCCATACTTGGAAATTACTTGGATTTCTTTGACTGGTCTCTTAGTTGCCTGTGGTATGAAAAAATTAAAATGGTAATTCCCCCCAACTCAATAGCTAATTAGTCAGCTCGTGAGTCATTGTTTCTTCTTTGTGCTGGAATAAAAGGCAGTTTTGTCCATGTAGGACACCACCTCCTATGGATAGAACAATTGTATGTATGGGGGCTGTTACAATCCATTTTCAGTAGACATTGCTGAAGATATTACTGTACAATGGAACTGTAAATGTAAAATTGCTCTGCAGTTTCATTTTACCTATACTATAGAAGCAGGATTTAACTTATGTTGAAGAAAAGTATTTAAATATCTGTAGCTTGAAAAAATAATTCAGAACATTTTCCTGGTAATTTTCCTGGAACTGCTTATGTAATATAGATTCACCTAGGTTTCTGTGCTACTAAATACATCTCCTGGGGCTAATACAGATGAATCATTAGTTGGTCATTTGATCCTCCATTTAAATGCCCAGTCATAGAGAATCCTTCTATATGATCTATATAGATCATATAGACCCTCTGATTTATAACCAGTTTCAACTTTTAACAGCCTTGAGAAATCTTAGGTATTTGGCAAGATGAGCATATATTATAATGTTAATTTGTGCATGCAAATATGTGAGTTGCTGAATTAGAAATTATGAAACTCTTCTTCTTTCATCTTTTAGCAATGATACAATATTTTGCTGGGTTTTAACATCTGGCTAAACATATTTGAACTTGGAAACGAAGCAGGAATGAGCCTGGTTAATATTTTGATGGGAGACCACCAGGATGAATAAAAAAGTAGAACTATAGGCTAAACTGGGTAGTCAAAGAACTTCCTGAAGAAAGCAATGACAAATCACAACCTGTGGTCATCCAGAGTTGAGTTCAACTTAAGTTGTGCTTAGTCCAACTAGGTAATAGCATCTGGTTGACCTTGGCTGATCTCAGAAAAGCTAAGCAAGGTCAGGGCTGATTAATACTTGAATGAGAGTTTATCAGGAAACAATATGGCTGCGTGCTAAAGTTGGAGGTAAACATACATGCATGTACATACAAAGAAGGCAGTTCTGTATTGCTGTGAAGTAAAACTGCATGGATGTCAGGAGTCAAGCTTAACTTGAAGTCTTTTTATTTTGCTCTAAAATGTTCAAGATTATCTAAGAGCTCTGGATTGAAGCTTGGTTTTATGGTTGGTATTGCATGATGCAATATGAAGTTTAGTGGTGAGAAAAAGGCAAAAAAAGTGACACTGTTTGTGCCCACTTTCCTAATACCAGGACTTTTATAGAGAATGAAGTACTAAAGGTGGCAGAAAAAATAGTTATACTTTTCTATGGATTTTACATGAATATTACACAAATAATATGGTTCTATAGTGCACTCAATCTTTAACACATCCCCTTTCTGTTTCATCTGCTAAATTCCACCAGGAGAAAACATAAATAAGGTGTAGACTTTGTGAGAGGGTACATAAGTACGTTGTCAAGATGTGTGCATGTGAGAGAACTTGTATTTCAAATTAGAAACATTAAAGGGGGAGATTTTGTTTCAAACATCTCTTTTTTTTTCATTTCAGATCGAGAGGACCAGTCCATTCTCTGCACGTAAGTATTTAAGTAATTGGTTGCTTAAAAAGAAGAAAAACAATTAAAGGGTAGCTGACCGGCAGGAGCATTTCCTAAAAAAAACTTAACATCTTTGCATTTAGCTAGTATTTCAAAAGGTATGTATGCATGGAGTCATATATTTGTTTACGTTCTATGAAAATAAAGACAGATAAAGTTCAGGCCTTTCAGTAGTAAAAGCTTTAATTTCTTTAAAAATGGTTGGGGAACTTGTGGAAGCTAGCAATGCAACCAAAGCTTTGTTGGCTATGTTCATCTTAGCAAAATATTTGAGTAGCTTTCTGCAAAAGCCCTGGCTGGAAGTTACTATACATCACATTAGATACTAGGTTGGGAAAAACTAGCATCCTATTTTTTTTTTAAACGGAGCTGTTGGGGGAGAGTGAGCTTTCATATATGCAATATGTCTTGACTGGTCTCTCTGTCTCTCTGTCTCTCTCTCTCAGAGGTGAATCAGGAGCTGGTAAGACAGAAAACACCAAAAAGGTCATTCAGTATCTGGCTCACGTGGCTTCGTCACATAAAAGCAAAAAAGATCAAGTAAGTTCTGTTAATCCACTTAAGATATTGCTCTCCTACTTGAACTAAAAGCATAATTTGACTTCTTTATCTGAAATACTTTTACATAACCTGATCCTTTATTACCAGTGTGAATGTTCACTAATTCTGTGTGATATTCTTTATTTGAACTGGCAATAAATGTAGATTTCTCTGTAAATTATTCCAGACTTGAAGGGATTGGACAGGTTAGTTTCCTACAGATTGAGCAGTAGAACCTTTGTCTTTATTTTGCTATCAATCTAAAATAAGTGAACTACTTCATGTAGAATTCTCTAGCTACAGTTGTGGGTTTTTTATTTGTCTTGCAGTGAAGATATTTCATGGCTAGACTCTTTGCTGTTATCAATAATCATACAAACTCTCTGACAATGTGTATCTTTTGTGCCAATAAGAGTCTGTGAAATATTGTCTCACTTACTGTTTCCCCTTCTCTTGGCGGATTATGTCAGAAATCATCAGTTGGTACTTCGTAGGTGAGCTGCACGTTTAACTGCACGATCTGCACCAGGAATGTGTGTGTGTTGCTCCATTGTGTGATTTTTAGCAGCTTTTCACTCCCACCTGTGTCACTTTTTGCTGCTAGAACTATTTGTAAACCCATTCACAATTCACATTGGCATTTTTAGGTGATCGGAATGAAAGGCTCTAGTTTTTTTAAAAAATAAATACACTATTGCTTATTATCTAAACTTAGTACTCACATTTGGTCTGCCTTATACAATTGCTTGTGTGCACTAAGTAAGGCATTCTAAGCAGCAGTACAGATGTCCTTTTAGGTACAGAGTGTTTGGTATCTGGTGATTTGGCCAACAGTGTGGACTGATTTTCTCCAGGCCTTCCAGTCCCACTCAGAATACTAGCTGTGGGTGCAAGATGCTGAGAAATATCAAAAAGAAACTGCCCCTGCACAGGCCGGATGTTCCAACCCAAAGCCTCTTTTCCAGAAGTAATCACATAGGGAGATAATTAGTTATCTTGCAAACATTATGATGAAACCCATTATAATGTACAGTATTTTCTAATGCAATTAATATTTTCCACTATATGAAATCTTGACTTTGATATTAAATACACTGGCATGATGCGTGGCTATAGGTTACTTCTATGAGTATCTCTGCATGGTGTGTGTGTGCATATGCACATTCTAATGAGTGGCTTTTGGAAGAAAAAAATGCAGCTTTCCCGTGACAGCTTTTTCTGTCCATTGCCAGCAGATATACTTAAATATTCTGTGTTCCTAAGTTTCAGAGATCACAATTTATAGTAAAGCTTGTTAACTAAGATATCTGCCCTAGTGGAGGAGAAAAATCAGTATTATCTTCAACAGATTGTGCTACTGATTTGGTGTGATAATTAATCTGAAAATTGCGTCATGGCAACTGAGCCCTTTCTGAATGTCTTTCAACTAGTTTGAGTCATAAGTAGGGGCTGGTGAAGCTTCTTAAAGCTTTTTCCAGGCCAGAGGTCAACCATTCAAAGACTCCCAAGAATGATACTGTTCCTGGATTGTTTCCTAGAGGAAATATTTGGAACTGATTTGTGGAAAAATTAAGGTATTTCTGCATGTAAGATCTTCTGAAATTATAGAAGGCAAAGATGCCTGTGTATCCGCAGAGTATGGCCTAATGGAATAGAAGCTGGGACTACAGTAGTGTTCCCAAGTTTAGATTTTATTGGCGTTAAGATAATATTTTGTTGTGCAAAACTAGAATCTGAGTATAATTCAGGTTGCAATTAAAAGAAAAATTGATAAAAACATACTTTGCACTTCCTGAATTAATATATCAAGTAGAATACAACTATCCTATGTATTTCACATTTCTCAGAAAACTTTAGGAAAATATATTCATGAAAAATGCAAATAAATATTGCATATTAAATGTGTGTATTAAATAAAGCTGAATAAATGCATGTTACAAAATGTGCTAAAAAGTATTGATATCTTTATATAGTTTAAAATGCTATGCTGATATAGAAACTAGAGAGAACAAGTCTAAGACATGAATAACTATGGAAAATTGAAACTGACTACCAAGATCATGTCTGAATATCATATCACTCCTGTGATAGTCCATGAGAAGAAATCTGGAAAGGCGTTGGGCTCTCCTCCCCTCACTAAGAGCACGAATCAATCCCATAGTAGTTTGGGATAGTTCTCACTCTGTGGTACTAGGTTTTCATGAAAGAACTTTAACTCTACTCCCAATTTCTCCCTTGGCAAATAAGAAAATCTCTGAATAGGCCCCCATTCCAGACCTCTAGAGATATTTCTTAAAATAGTGCTTGTATGCCATCATTCCCTCTATTCGCTATCAGTAAACTTGGGTAATGAGTCCTGACAGAAGTGGAACCAAAGCAGAGTAACTCAGAGGTGAATGGGAGATACAGTACAAAAATAAGCCTCAAAACCTGGAGGACGATGTGCACTTCTTCCCCGCCCCCCGCCCCAACAGCTCAAGAAGACTGAGCATGTTTAGGACGGAAGCAAAAAAGTACTTGGGAGTACATAGACGTGCACATGTAATATGTAATGTGCACATGTAACATGTGTCTGCAATTCCTTAAACCAGAATGCTGGCTGGAGAATTCTGGGAGCTGAAGACCACACATCTTCAAGTTGCCAAGGTTGAGAAACACTGCCTTAAACCAAACATTCATTTTCCTGGAATTGCATTGCAGCTGTGCAACAGAGCTGTGCGCCCTTAAGAAAAGACACTTTAAGAATGTGCAGGCAGATGCTACAGGATGCTCCAAAACATCTTTTTTGTCTTACTGCACAGCCCTAATGTTTAATATGTGTAGGATGTTGACTGTCATTTGGAAAAGAAAAATTAAAAAAAAACTGAGATAGAGAATGGTGAGGAGGAAGAGAATGGCTTGCAGGAAGCAGGCTTGGCTGATGCTTCAGACAGGAACACTCCTATTAAGAGATGAGAAGATGCTGCAGCCGAAGCTCATTTTTTCTTTTACCTTTAGAAACCCTGAGCTCTCTTGATGTGGTACTGAATAAAAAGACAGTCAGTTTCTTCAAATTCTCATTTGCTGATTACTCGAGGAAGTAATAATGCCTTAAAAAGATGCTTCTTTCCCATTTTCTTCTATGCTGTGACTTGCCCTGAATAATTCACATCTCTTGCCAATTATTTTCTTAAAGTGGAAAAAGTATCATAAAATAGTAGCTACATGAAATATTCAAGGCACCCAATCAACCCTATAGTTTCACTTAGCCAAACACCGCATTTCTGTAACGGATCTGCTCTTTGCTGTAAACATAGATTTTCGTCAGATGTTAACCGTGTATGGAAGTTGTAATGTTTCATTTTGTGATATCACTCATCACCATAGCAACAGATTGCAATCAGAAGTAAGAATTAGGATTCAGTTGCTGGATCAAAGAAGAAAATGGGGATGGGGGAATGACAGCCTTTGTGTGTGTGAGCGAGAAAGAGAAAACAGAGGAAATTCAACATGCTGACAAAATAAACATTTTGGAGTCCATCTGAGACTTTATGACTTTGCTTCCTTCAGTGCAGTTGATACGGTGGTCTTTGATGGATAGCAGCTGTCCCTGAATCATATCTATTCTCATGGCTCAGTAATCTCCTGCATTCACTGTTGTTGCTACTGCCTTCCCCCAATAAAGTTTATTGCTCTGCCACCTGAACTGCTTGGGTTGAGTAATTTTTCTGTAATATTCTAATAAGTATTAGTGCAATAAGAACTTCAATACTAAGTTCTTGTTGCACTTAGAGAATGTTAGAGCAATATCAATCATTGCCTCTGCTATTTGAAAGAAGGGAAAGTTGTGAAGAAGTAGCTTAAGTAGATACTGTAGCATTTGCACATTTAATAATCTCCAACCGTCTACTATTTCAATTACTTGTGTATTTATTCACTTTGTTACTTGTCTGCCACCAGAATTGCACATCTGTAGGTGGTTCACAAATATCAGTCATAAAACAATACTATAAAACCACATTACAATATTCATTTTAAAAAATCTTAAATAAGTGGAATTTAGGATTCAATCAAAATGAAATACTTTGAATTGTATAAAAAGGGGTTCCTCAATTTCTATGGATTTCTGGGATAGATAAAAAAGGAAGAAGAAAAGGATTGCATCCTTAAAAAGAAAATGACTGTTTTGTGAAATAAATCATTCCTTATGCCTTGCTCAAATGGCCTTATCTTTGAGATCACCCACCACTGAATATGGCTCTTTGTCCCTTAGAGCTACCATATCTGGGCTGCAAAAATCCAGACGTTCATAAGATGGCGGCAAAGAATTAAAGTTATTCGTATCTCATTGCTGCTATTTAGTGGTGAACAGGATTTCCGCAGCCTGGATATGGTATCCCTATTTTACCACACAAGAGAGAGAATTCCCTGGATATTCCGGTTAGCAATACTGAAGCTTTGGTTCTCCTGTTTTTTGACACAGTGAGACAGCAGTTTTGTTTTTATATTTTTGTTCTGACAAAATTGCTTTGGGGTTTTTCAGCGACTTGATACTGAATTGTGGTTAAGTTCATGAAAGTGATCCTTGGTTCAGAACTTGGATGTCAGCTATGTGGCCTTTGGATAAACCATGGCCTCCTAAAACCACAGCAGACATATAGGTCTAATACAGATCTAATTTAAAGCATGATTCTAAAGCATGAGTCTTCAGTTTGCTGGGCTAGTGGATAAAGTGGGAATTTTTAGAGTAGGTGCTACTACAAAATGGCTAGCATTTGGCTGTCAACAAAATGGGTGCTGCCATAGGGAAGACAAAATGCTCATTTTACAAGAAAGCAAATTGAGGAAGCTAAAAGATAACTTATCCAGAAAACATGTGGATTAGAGGTAGCTCACTTGTTTCAACCAATGCTTCTCTTGTGCGGGATCCCTTGGAATATTTTCTTACTTTACATAGTGGTATGCAAGACCACTCATCCCAGTCACTAATTTCTTTTCTTCTTCTCAATATACAGTCTTTCCTTGCTGTGCCTCTACAATCTTTCAAGTTGTCTGATAGCAGCTTTTACACATTTTTTGTTTGTTTAAAAAAATGGTTGGAGAATAACAGAGTTCTGCTCACCAGGCACTCTAGCCTATGTGAGACCTTAGAGGCACACAAAGGAAAGGAAAGGGGAAAGGAAAGGAAAGGAATTTGGTCAGTTTGAAGGCTAATGTCCAAGGTACAAACAAAGCAAAACCTCACCAAGTCTTTAAACCTTACAGTTAACAACCAACCTCCCTGCCCAAAAAATAAGGGTTCATTAATATTATTTAGTTAGTCTTACTTTGTTGTGTCTTAATTATTAATTAATCTTGGTAAATATTATTGGTAATTATTAAGTATTAATCTTGGTAATGGAAGAATGACAAGTCTTAAAGTTTTTATATCTTCTAAAGATCAATATAGGTTGAAGCCAGGAGATGCTGACATCCTTGGCCAGTAGCTTCTGGAGAGTAGCCAGTTGAGAGTTTTATATTTGGTTTCCTTATTCTAGGGGGAGCTTGAGAGGCAGCTGCTTCAGGCCAACCCTATATTAGAGGCTTTTGGAAATGCCAAAACTGTTAAAAATGACAACTCTTCAAGATTTGTAAGTATTTTTTGCTTCATGTTGAATGATGCCTGCTGTTTCAGAAAAGGAGAGAAACTTGAATGAGGTTTTAGTTGCTTTGTATCGAATTCTAAATGCAAATAGTTTCACTTTATTGACTTTTTGAACACGTTATGTTAGTGTAATGCATTATCCACAAAGAATCCTGATAATGTGCTGTGTGCATGGTCTTGATTGCCTCAAATGTACAATATACTGTGAAGGAAATGCCTTTTAAAATGGGTTGAGGATTAAACTTTCTTTTAAAACAAGATAAGAAACACATTGAAGGTAGAAATATATGCACTGGGGTGATATTGTTGTATCAAGTAGCACCTAGAAAGTAAGAGTAGAAAATAAGGTAATTACATTCCTTCCTACTGTCACAAGGAGTATCTTAGGCTGCTAATGACAGCTGATCAAAATGGTATAAAACAGATAAAATCTTTGTCTCTGCTATTCTGTAACAAACTGTAGGAACTTACTGCCAATAAGGGATACTCTACTATCAGGTTCTTTTTATCTCCTGGGGCTGTCCTGTGGAATGAGCTCTTCCTTTGTGGGAATTTAGAAGAATGAGTATGAATCAAGATATGGATCTTGCATTGTTTCAGTGGCAGTTGTTTAACTCTTATGCATTTTTTTCCTTAAGGGAAAGTTCATTAGAATCAACTTTGATGTAAATGGATACATTGTTGGAGCCAACATTGAGACTTGTATCCTTTCCACCAATAAGACTGATCCAAACAGCTCATAAAAAGCTGTATAATGGCTTAGAAAAAATTGTGGCTGGATAGCATTTTGAGATTTTACTTGGAAGAGGCAAATTGCCATAATGAGCGGGCAGTTCAGCTTTGTGGAAAACCTTAATCATCCTGAGACGGAAGGATTGGAAAATTTCCAATTGTAGCCCTGTACCTACTGTAAATGAAAGCATTTTTCTTTGAGGCTGCATTCTTGTTCTATCTTTTTTCCCACCATTGCCCATTTGTGAAAATTATATTTAACTCAAGAGCATTGTGGGTAAGTTTACAGAGAATCATGCCAGGAGAAAATCCCAAAATATGACAGAGCTATATCTGATACTTCTTTTAAATTAAAGCTTTTGGGTTATATCTTAAAAAAAAAAAACCCTGCCAAAGCTATACTAAAATTTAAAAATCTTTGGAGTATCTTTTAAATAATAATATGGTAATTGAAAGTGAAGATAATTTGGAAGAAACTCCACTGTTTGTGCAGAATTGCTGTGATAGCCATCAGGCTGGGCCATCTCGCTCAGGGTCTTTGGCTAACAGCCTTTCCTCAAAACTTCTACCTCCTCGTTTTTTACCCGAAACTGTGGCCTGCTGCTTTGCTTCTGGTTTACCCATTGTACCCTCCTCCAGTAATCCATCCCAGTTTAGGGGCTCTGGTTTTGAACACTGGAGCGTTTTAAAGCAGCATCTCATCCATTGATATTTTACTTGAAAAGAAAAGTGCTTTGGTTGTGAGATTCTCTGTGTGCAACATTTTAGGAATGAGAATCTGTTTTCCTCGATTCCTTAACATACCTAAAGATCTGTTAGAGAAATCACGAGCAATACGGCAGGCTAAAGAAGAAAGGACATTCCATATTTTCTACTACTTGCTGACTGGGGCAGGGGAACACCTGAAGAGTGAGTACTTGATTATAATCATTTTGCTGTTGTCCCAGGCATTTTGATTTATTAGACTTCTTCCCACCCCTTTCCTGTTGCCGGTTTTGTGTTCCCTGTTTCCCTATTTACTTACACAGAGTTTTAAATAAAGTACCCAAGAATTTTGGGTAATTCCTTGTTACAATATCCAACTGTTGTCTTTTATTTGGTAGAGCAATATGAAGAGTAAAAACTAAAATTATTCAGTCATGGCATAGTTGAAAACCTGCTTCTTACTGAAAATTTAATATTGAATAAATCTCTTACTAATGTAGCTAAATTTTGCTATAGAAAACCTAATACAAGCAATCTTACTTGTGAGCAGTGATGCATTATGCCATACTTGTCATGGGGAATTTAAATGTAAAGTGATGCCTTTGAATATCTATCCAAACAAGATACACCCTAATTATAATGTTTTCAAACTTTTTTTTTTTTTTTACTGTTTTAGATGACTTGCTTTTAGAGCCCTACAATAAATATCGTTTCCTTTCCAATGGACATATTACAATTCCGGGCCAGCAAGACAAGGACATGTTTCAGGAGACCTTGGAGGCAATGAGGATAATGGGCATTCCAGATGATGAGCAGATGGGTATGGAATTCTAGAAACAACTCCAGAAAAATAAAAGTGTTGTGACAATGATAGCTAAGGCACATGATAATCAATTCTGTATATACAATGAACACTAGTCTATTACAATTGAAAAACAAAACAGGAACAATTACAAATAAGTATCAATAGGTGAATAATACAAAACAATGAATACAGCTTTATATAAAGCCAACTAAAATATGTAATTGTTTTCATTTAAACTGGGGGTGGGGGATTAGGTTTAATACAGAAATAAAATAATAAATAATAAACAATAAACAATAAAATAAATAGATGTCCACTCTCAGAAATAACACACGGTTCTCTACAATTGGCTTACCACATTTTTTTCAAGCACTGCTTTCATTCAGCTTGATATTATCTGATCCCTTCATTAAACACCCAAAATTCTCTTTAAGGCATCAGAATTAACCAGTGAAACTAACACAAGATTCATAATAGAAAGTGGCACAATATACATTTAGGCAGTCTTGTAATTATTATTTTCACAAGGTAGAAAATTGAATGCTGCATGTGGGTGGGCTGGTATAGTTCAGTTGCTGCAAGCCCTTTCTTATGTTTGCTTGTAAGCGTGGCTAAAACTCCAGCTTTACTGTCACACTTTGATAGCTATTCAATGTTGGCTGAACAGCTAACAAAAGATTTGAGATGTTTGTCTGGGTAATTGGGAAGACAGGATGAAATATTTCTATTTCTACCAAGTTTCAACTATTGAGTTGCATTAGGTACTGCATTAATCAATCAGATGAACTTGCAACATCTGGAAGCCAGCTGGTCTCTGAGTGATTTAGGCTAAAGGCTCTAACCATCCAAAACAGTATTTGTTTAAAAAGGGAAATGGAACTAATCTGTTGGCTAATTGTTGGGACATCTGATGCAACAAACTTTCAATAAGCGCATGTCATTTCTGTCCTAGAATATGTTTTATAGAGAGATTAGGAATTGTTCACTACTACCTCATGTGGAGAGCTATATAACTGCACATTTCAATTATACATTGGAGGTACTGCAAATTTTGCATAATGAATGAAGTGCAGGAGAATTAACTTCCTATTTTCTGTGATAGCTCAGATGCTTCTTTTATTGAGTCTTCTCTGTCCAGAAATTATCATTCTGTTTCTATTCAAAAGGGGGTGCTTTCATTTATGTTACTAAACTGATATATTCTATATAATAGAGGAGTAAGGAGGCCTGGAGAAATCTCAGTAATTGTAAAGAACAAGATTTTGCAGAGGGAGGATCTAAGGGTGGGTGGATTGCAAAAACAACCCGCTGAGAATTGAGGCTGCTCAGAGGCCACAGAATGCCGACTGGTGTGATAAGATAAAACAGAATGAGAAGGAGAATGGAAATACCATGAACAGGTCACATGGGTATCACTGCTATCAAGAGAGTAATGGGAATAAAACATCTGCAGATTAAGAATCTAACAGATGCTTCTTGAGAAATCTATATTGCTGCTTTGTTCCCCTCCCCAGGACTGCTAAGGGTTATTTCTGGTGTTCTTCAGCTTGGGAATATTGTTTTCAAGAAAGAACGCAACACAGATCAAGCTTCCATGCCAGACAATACAGGTAAAGAATTTTCCCTGGATATGAATTAGGGAGCAGTGGTTTCTGTTCTTGGTATAGTTCATATTTTAAAATTGAGCACACTTAAAAACAATGAGGAATTGTCCTGGGCACCATTATTAAATGGTTATTGTAGAGATGTGCAGGTAGTTTTCTCAAGACCCTGAAATCAGTGAAGAGGTTGAGGTTGAGTCCTCTATGTCAAACTGCATGAATGCTTCTAATGAATAGAAGATAAGCATTTTACAGAAATAAAATTAGAGATGATTCTCCATTGGGGGAGAAAAAGTCGTCAAAAACAGTTCTCTATTTAGGCAATGCATGCATTAAAAATGATTTGGAAGAAGTGCTTTGGACCTTTCATGAGTGCAGCACCTCTCAGCTATTTATTAGAATATCTCTACTTTTTTTTCAAGCTTCCGTGTATGCTGGAAAAAAGAGATGCCACTGCTTTAAGAGTCACCTTAACTTTAATGAGGGGATCCCTTATAACCGTGGCATGTTTTTTTCAGGCCTATGAAGAAGTTTCTTTTGTGTCATAGAAGCTGATATATATATTTGGTAACCAAGAACTGTTGATTTTGCTTCCAGTTTTGGATTGAAACCAGTTTAAATTGTATATGTTTAAATGCTACACTTGGACTCTAACATCAGATGTGAAACTCATGACTTTGGGGATTTGAATATGTGTATTGTATTTATTAAGGCCATGCATTTGAGCATAATATTTTTGATCAGAAATTATTGTTGTTCTTCATTGAAGTAGCTGAATCTGAAATGAGTCTTGATACATAAAATTCTCTTTCTGGGAAAGGAGGATGTATAGGGATCACTTGTGCTATTGTATAGCTGAACCCTTTCCATCCAGTTCTTCTAGTCTCCTAGGTGTGCTGACTGTCATTAGGAACTAGGAGAGTTTGCTGCAAGTATTCATCTTTTCTGAATAGAATATAAGAAATTAAAGTACTAAACATCTCCTTTTGCTTTTCTCTCGTGTAGCTGCTCAGAAAGTTTCTCACCTTCTGGGTATCAATGTTACGGACTTCACCAGAGGCATTCTCACCCCTCGCATCAAAGTGGGCCGAGATTATGTCCAAAAGGCTCAGACTAAAGAGCAAGTATGTATTACACAATATATTGGCATAGGCTTTCACAGCTGGCATCTATCAAGTAGCAATGAGCTTTTGAGCTGAATGGCCATGGTCTACTTTTTTGGTGTCCTAATATTTTGCCGGCAGCTGTGGCTGGCATATTTAGAAGCAGAGCGAGCTGCTTTGTAATATTCTTCTCAGCAGCCCACAGGCAATTGAACAGGGACTGACTGGGCTCTTGTATTTAAACTTGGCAAGCTAATCTCTGAGTGGTCCAAATCATATGTATTATGCAGATGCAACATATTTAAAATCAATTTTCTTTTAGAAATAAGTCACTTAGAGGTAGAAAAGTAAACAGAACAGCATGAACCTGGCTGGCCATCTAAATTAACAGACTAACTCTGCAACATTAAAGATAATGCTGTTAAATATAAGTAGTCACAGGATTGCTCCTGTAATCTTTAAAAACCAACTTATGAACTAGTTTAATTTTATGAAGTTCCATAATGCAGAGAGTATCCATTACAAAAGATCTCTATTTCAAGTGCTACATTAAGGGTGGGGTTAGGCTATAGGTCTCTAATAATGTTCTGTATTCATATTGATGCCAGTCTGTATTGTGCTAACTTCTTAAGGTGACACTTTACAGTATTAAGTGAATGTTAGATGACCTTGAGCATACATACAGATTGTGCTGCTTAAGTTACTGATGCTGTTAATGAAAACTTCATGATCTCATTATTGCTACTCATCACAACAGAAATAATTTTTCCCCTCCTATTTTAGATTGAATTTGGTAGCCCAGCCCGGTAGCCTTAGATAACTCTTCTATGTTGTTGTTATTATTAGATTTTTATCCTGCCTTATATATACATTGTGTGTGAATGAGAGAGAGAGAGAGAGACAGACAGACAGACACTGGCCCAAAGTCACCCAGCTGGCTTTAATGTCTAAGGGAGGCCTAGAACTCACAGTCTCCTGATTTCTAGACCACTACACCAAACTGGTTCTCAATGTTGCATGTAGAGAAGGGCTGGAAGGAACTGAAATCACTCGGACATTCAAAACTGTAACCATATATTTGTTATTGTTTTTTTGCTATCGAGAATGTACAATGGGCTTCTTACCCTTTTTCAGGCTGATTTTGCTGTTGAAGCTTTGGCGAAAGCTACATATGAACGCATGTTCCGTTGGCTTGTAATGCGCATCAACAAGGCACTGGATAAGACAAAGAGACAGGGTGCATCTTTCATAGGAATCCTTGACATTGCTGGATTTGAAATCTTTGAAGTAAGTGAAAGGAAACAGCTCTTTAATTAGTTCAGCTGAGATAATCTAAGAATCTCCATGGAGGAAGCATATTTAATATATTTTTAAATAAGTAACTAAATATAAATTGACTGTTAAGTACTGTAAAAACAAATTAAAATGAATTGAGGTATAGGAATTTAACAGATATCTTTCTGCTAAATTCTCTGTTGCCCAGAGAAACAGAATTCCTGAGTTAACTTAACAGTATATGTCTAATTGAGGACTTGGAGTGGATGCTCTGGGCTAAAACTGAAAGAACCATAAATTACATACTGTTACTTGAAAAACTAATTTGAGTTGCCATCTTTTCATTCTTACCTATGGTCTCAGATAGTAAGAGGATATTTCAGTAAATCCTAGCCTATGTTGCCTCCAACACTCCCTGAAATGGTAACGAAACCCACCTTCATTAACTTTAAACACTGTGATGCCTCCATGATGCACATTTTCTTTGATCTTGGAGAGAAAGGACAAAATGTTTAGAGGTGCAATGGAAAGTTGGAAGGAATTATTCTTTTGAAGAAACTGGATGAAATCTGCTTTAAAATGTAAAAATACAGTGCATGTTGCTTTTCTGGGAGATTGTGTTTGTTAGATTTAGTATCCTAAAGAAAAATACTTAAGTATTTGCTTAAAAAACAACTTTATTTTGTAACAGAAGTGTTACATTTGGGGATGGTGGTATTGCTATGAAATAATTTGTCAGTAAAAAAATGAGATTCTTGATTGTGGGAATTTGAAAAGTGAGATATAGGCAACTACTTATATAGATTACTCCTCACTGGAATTGCTGTAGATGATGTAATATTCTGTTCCAAGAAGTAAAAAGGAAAAGAACACTGCTAAGCATGTAAAATAATGCTCTCTGTAAAGAAAGCAAAAGAGAACTCAGCAAAATAAGGTTTGGCAAACATTTGCTAAGTCTGATAATAGGCAGCAGTAATTTTAACATACTTTTTCTTTTCTACCTGCAATAGCTGAACTCATTTGAACAGATGTGCATTAATTACACAAATGAAAAGTTGCAGCAGCTCTTCAACCACACCATGTTCATTTTGGAACAAGAAGAATACCAACGAGAGGGCATAGAGTGGAACTTCATTGACTTTGGCCTGGATTTGCAGCCCTGCATTGATCTTATAGAAAAACCAGTGAGTGAGGCATCCTGTTATGATTAGTAGAGAGTAGCCAGAGCACTAAGCTGAGCCAGCTCTTGTTGTGTATATTAAATAGTGTAGACAACTCATAAGAATGATGGGGAACAAATGTTATGGTTGTAGAGTTCAATTCTTCTAATTATAAAGGTTGGAAAAAATGAAAATAATAAGGCAAGATTTGGGGAAAGAGGTGCTGAAAGACTTCTCTGTCCTATGCAGGAAGCCACTCTGACTACACAGGTAGATGGTGTTTGTGCATTTTATTCTGAACTATTAAATCTTGGCAGGAATGTTTATTAACAGTTTTTTTAAAAAAAAATAGGCTGGTCCTCCAGGCATTTTAGCCCTGCTGGATGAAGAGTGCTGGTTTCCAAAGGCTACTGACAAAAGCTTTGTGGAGAAGGTGGTGCAGGAGCAAGGCTCTCATCCTAAATTCCAGAAACCAAAACAGCTGAAAGATAAGGCTGACTTCTGCATTATACACTATGCTGGCAGAGTAAGTACTGTTAGTGTAAAGAGAGACCAAAAATGCTTCTAAATCTGCAGCTGCAGTAATTCACGCTGTACTGATTTTTGGGGGGAGGGGGTAATTCTTCAATAGTGGAAGAAGGTGCATAATCACTTGTCCCACAGGGAAACAGGAAGCACATTGATCATAATGTTCTGTAGTAGTGCACTAATATAAAGTCATGGAACAAGTTATGAGCCCTACTTATTTTCTCAGGATGATGGATAGAACATGTTGTGAGCGTGCATTTTGAAAGGGCAAGGAGGGTGGGTGAACCAACATGTTGCTCAATTAATACCAACTTTTATGTGCTCTCGGCCTTTCACCATTAATTGTTGCTAACGTGATGTTGCCAGCATTCATTGACTGGCGCTTTTAAGGGATTTTAGGTAATTCACATAAGCTTCATTGTTTATGCAATGGATCTAGATCAGTGTTTAATCTGAAAATACAGAGATTCATAACCTTGTCTCTTTCCACATTACAGAGGCAATTTGATAATGTGTAATTAATACTGGTGACAAATGTCTTGTCTAGGTTGATTACAAAGCTGATGAGTGGCTCATGAAGAACATGGACCCCCTCAATGATAATGTTGCTACTCTGCTACACCAGTCCTCTGATAAGTTTGTATCTGACCTATGGAAAGATGGTACGTAATCATATTTCTTGTCTCTTTTTCTTTTAGAGTGTTTGTCCTTTGCTTTGAAGCATCAGATTGAGTGGTCTTCTCTTAAAATTGACAGTTGCCATTTTTATTTCTCTTAAAATGATAGTTGCTTGACAGTATGATACTTTTCCTGTTACTGAAGTAAGTTTGACCCTTTTCCAACCTATCAGGCAGCATCCTAGACTAACATTCAAGCATATGTCCCTCATAGAACCCCATTCAAATTTGTGATCTGTTTCACTGAAGTCAAAAGTCTACAAGACTTCTTTGCCTGTTCCAGTGTTCTTAGATATCTTGCTCTCCAGAATATTTCTTGCTTTAAATCTTACTATTACTGTCTCTTTTCTTGGGTTTTTCTTTGACGTCTCTGTTGCAGAAATACAGAACGTTCAGAGAGCCTATTTCTATCAACATTTTCCTATTCTACATCTAGAACCAGGTGACTGAGCAATGCAGCTATTGTGTTGTGTGTGATTCCTTCTAGAACCATGCAAGAAATGCTTCCATTAAATCTTCCTATTTTTCCTGTTTCTGCTTGTCTGTCTCATTCAGTTCCTCTGCTTTTTGCTAGTAGATTCCTCTTGAACATTGAAAAAACTGATTTTTAAGCAAGTTGTGATCTTGCAGGTACAGCAATAGAATGTATGGATAATACCTTAAATCTCTATCCAATGGAAGCTGTTTCTGATATGAAATAATTAAATAAAATACTGATTGGCCAGTGATGCCATTAGGACTAGCAACCAGATGTGCTCTGGTCTGAAGATTTTGTGCATAAAGCTTAATGGCTACTAAGAACTACTGTTGCTGGTCAAAAGAATATAGCTGATCATCCTTGGTGAATTTATTTTCTGAAAAATTAAATATTTTCTGCCTCTAAGTAGATACTTGGGTATCAATTCTTCCAAAGAGTATTCTGGCCAGGTCTCAATGATTGTACAAGTGTTATTTTTTATATGAGTTTTGCAGACTTTCTTCCTTTGAATCTATTGAATAGCTACTTTTAAGAGAAAAAAGTGGTATCTTAATTTTATAGCCAAGCCATATGAATTATGCTTCTTGTCATTTCCTCAGTTCACCTTCAGCTACTTAAAGGTTTCCTTTGAGTATTATTTCTGATTTTAAAAAGTTTTCTCATATGATTGAGATCAGAAGAGGCTATAGTTGCCTTGGCTGCTATCAAACAAGTGTCAGCGGCTTGGTTAGTTCCATTTTTTTAGCCTGTCCAATTCCAAAAGTTTCAATCTGCTACCACGCCTACCATCCTGACTAATTCTATTAAAACAACTTTTTCCCCATTAAAGCACTCAGTGAAAGATATGTACTTGTAATCATCTTAGGTGTTCTGGTATACTGCCAGCAAGAAAATAAAATAAATGAATGAACAGGTTTGATTGCTTAGTACAAGAGAATTACTATTATAATACATAGTACTGAACTGCTTTCTCTCTATGCATGTAGGCAGATGTCAGCTAAAATGCATACATGGTACCACCTAGAATGTTTGGCTACAGTTTGAGAAATTCTACATATTATACTAGTTATTTTAGGGTTATAAGTAGTACAGAAGGAATTTAAACATACTGCTTTCTTATACTCTTCCAACCTGTTTGAGTATATGGGCTTATTCCCCAGTGATAAGGCTTATTAGAGTCATTGTTGGCATCTTGTTAAAGCAATCATGATAAAAATATTTTAACTGAAGTAAACCTGTTGTCTCAAATTCTGTTTTATTCCTTGACCTAATACTGCAGTTTAATCTGCCAGCTGGATCTGTCAGGCATGAGATGGATCCAGCCTCTACTTGTTGGTGGCTGTTTTCTTTTTGTTCTTGTTGTTATCCCAATATAAATTATGACTCAGAGTTCTACATCTGTAAAGAGATCAAGTAAATGGGTCCTGCAAATTCTTCTTGCATCCTTGCTCTCTCTTGTTAAGTTATGCATTCAGTCATGAAAATTATGGAGAATAATGTAACAGTCTTGTATATTCCTATTTCCTGCAGTTGACCGCATAGTTGGACTGGATCAGGTTGCTGGCATCTCAGATTCAGCGTTACCTGGAGCCTTTAAAACCAGGAAGGGCATGTTCCGAACAGTAGGACAGCTGTATAAAGAACAACTGGCCAAACTAATGGCTACTCTGAGGAACACCAACCCCAACTTTGTCCGTTGCATCATCCCCAATCATGAGAAGAAGGTAAAATTCAACATTTTGCATACTTAACAGTAGTATTGTATTATATATGGATCATATGTGAATCTTGGAAGTGATTTTAAGATGACTATGAAGATTGATACTCTTTTTGACATATTAATATTGTGTTTCTGTTTTGAAAATAGTTACCATTAAACTTTCATTCCTAAAATTTCTAGGAGGAATACTGGAAGTGTCAAAAGCATTTCCTTGTGTATTTTGATGATTAGCAATTAATGAAACATGCACAAAAAATGATTCAAATCGAGGAACAGAATTATAAATCAAAAGAGCAAGAAAAAACTTGGTAGCAAGAGCAAGAAGTAACAATTTCATAACCACCTAGTTGCTGATATGCATGCTTTAGAAAAAATGTCCAGAAGAGCTATGTTTTCCTCATCCAGCAGAAGGCAGTTGATATTGGAACCTGGGGAGGTAGTTCTGTAGCTGAAATGTCACAACTGAAGAAACTCAGCTTCTTGCTCATGCCTACTGAACCTCAGATGGGTGCATGTGCATGGGGGGGTGGGGTTGGAATGGTTGACTTTGTCAGTATGTGGTGAAACAGGTAATAGAAGAAAGATCACCACTGAGAACAACACATTAATTTGGGCCTGAAAATGAATTTATTGAAATCATCTTCAAGTCATATGCTCCATCTCATCCCTAGTTGAGATCCTGGAACTAAAGTCTGAATGTTTCTCAAGGAGGCCCAATTCAATACACACTACAGTAATCTGCTTGGGTTGTTTCAGTATGATTTTAATCAGAGTTGTTCTCTCCAGGGAAGTGTAAAATGGAACATGCAGTAGATGCTTGTGGCTGCAGTATCTTTGGTATCCATATAACATATAGAGATTCTGTTAACATGAGTCTTTTCTGCACAGGCTGGGAAGCTAGATCCGCACTTGGTTTTGGATCAGCTTCGCTGCAATGGAGTACTGGAGGGGATTCGTATCTGCCGGCAAGGTTTCCCTAACAGAGTTGTCTTCCAGGAGTTCAGACAAAGGTAAAACTGAGTTATGGTTTCAGATGGTTTGGTGGATTATTAACTCAAGATTCTTGGCTCCTGTGTTCATTTCTTAGGTGAAAATGTGCCTGGCCTACTATATTTAAATAATGGCTTATTGTTCATTCTGTATAATATAAAATCTCTATTCAGCGTTTAATTGTGTCAGAAAGATACGTAAATACTGATTGTTCGGTGGTGGGTGAGATATAAGCAGGATCATACCTGCAGGCACATCCTACTAACACTTCTTTTTATGTTAGTAGCCATGACCCCAAAAGCCATAATGTATCAGTTATGGTATGTTTTTAATAAAACAACAAATACTTTTTCTGAGAAGGTTGCTTTCCTTTTTTTTTTTTTTTGTAATTTAAAATTGGTTCTTTCAGAATTCCATAGGAAAAAAAAGTCTTGTTATTCCTAGTTTATGTTTCATGCATAGAGTACAACTTAATGATATGACTATATTATTTTTCCTTCTAGATACGAGATCCTGACTCCAAATGCCATTCCTAAAGGTTTCATGGATGGAAAACAAGCTTGTGTGCTGATGGTAAGTCTCCTGTTTCAGATGCTGAAGTCATAAGAAGTATACCGGAGAAGCTAAATTCACCCCTTCATTATCTGGCATACTCTCAAACTTGAATGGTTAAAGCTTCTAATGTAGCCCTCCCCAACTGGTGTGTTCCAGAGAAAATAAAACTCCCTAAATACATGACCATTTAAAACAATCTGGAGGGCCCCAGCTTGTGGAAAATTCTTGTGATACTTTATATTGAATTAATCTCAATTAAGGATTATTGCTGGTGGATCATTTCTAAAATTAGTTTTTCTAAGAAACAGAGCTTTTTTTAAGGCATATGTTCTAATTCTGTGTGTTGACAGTTTCAGAACATAAAAGTATATGTTCTGAAGCTCCTTTTTTTTTTAAGAGTGTGTCTCAGTAGGAAAGCTCTGTGCTAGTTAGCTGAAGAGTGCTGAATTTTTGAGTGCATCTTGGGAGGCCATATGCAAAGTCCTCAGTGTCTTGTAGACTCCTTTCCCCTTTGCTTGTTTAAAGACTGAGTGTAAAGAAATTATAATTGGATGTATTTTTCAATATAGACAGCTTACATTGTTCTCTGCCATTTTAGATCAAAGCCTTAGAGCTAGACCCAAATCTTTATCGAATTGGACAGAGCAAAGTGTTTTTCCGAGCAGGTGTCCTTGCTCACCTTGAAGAAGAAAGAGACTTGAAGATCACTGATGTCATCATTGGGTTCCAAGCATGCTGTAGAGGCTATTTGGCTAGAAAGTATGTATACAGTAATGTGTAATCCTTTCTCATTAATGTCATTAGTCAGCTGGAAACAAATTACTGGTATTCTGAATTTAGGCAACTTTGAAAATTGCCAAACAAGATCTTTTAAAGTAGCTAAAGGGAGACTGTTCAAATATATAGTGGTGGAGAAGAAAGGATTGAGAACTGAACACTTGGTTGGGAAAAGAAAAGTGCAATGGTATAAGATCTCTGCTAATTAGTAAGCATACTAGTTCTTTTCATCCTCTTCTTCCTCTCTCTACTTTTCTCCCTATTTTTCTTTTCTCCATTTCAGGGCTTTTGCCAAGCGCCAGCAACAATTAACAGCAATGAAGGTGCTGCAGAGGAACTGTGCTGCCTATTTAAAGCTTCGCAACTGGCAGTGGTGGCGGTTGTTTACAAAGGTATGATTGGAAGAGAATTCAGCAATAGGAAGGTCAGCTGCAGTGCTAAATAGACATCCACTCCTTAAAAGCTCTTCACCAGTTACTGTACATATTAAGCTAAATATTTCTCCAGTGACAAACCTGTATGTGAAATAATTTACTTCTGAAATTGACTCTCTGCAGGTAAAGCCATTGTTGCAAGTGAGTAGGCAGGAAGAAGAAATGCTGGCCAAGGAAGAAGAGCTGGTGAAGGTGAAGGAAAAGCAGTTGGCTGCCGAAAACAGAGTGACTGAAATGGAAACTCTGCATACACAGGTGAATAAGTGACTGGCCTTCTGATATGCCACTTTGTTACTTGTTCGTATTCTTAAAATACTGTAACTGGCTTTGAGTAGCATTTTATAAGCTTATGTTTCACATTAGTGGTTGCATAGCCACAAAATGGATGGCTGCTGCTGTTTGTTTAGTTTTTTTTAGTTTGGTAATGATCGCAGGATACTTTTCATTATAGATGCAGCATCATGTAAAAATATGTACATATTTCTGTGTACTCTTTATTTACATTCAAATGATATGTGAAGTAGGGAGGTAAATTTCTTCATAGAATGGACTATAGTTTTGAATGGAGTGATACCATTTTTCCCCACATAAAAAAAAAAAACACCCTTCCCCACTTCCCTGATAAATAGCTAGTATTCTATAAAAATATATTTTCCTTGTATAGTATCTATACATTTCCCTGATACAGACTTCTAAATATGATAATAGGGGTCCAGGTGTCCCTTGGAATGCTGTATGCCTGATCCGTGTAGGGCAGACAAATTATTAAGTTGCCACTGTATGAAGCGCTTCTCCTGTGGAGTGCTTTTAAATGTCAGCTGGTGTTCAGCTTCACCTGTTCTGTACCTCTCCCAGCAGGGAGAGATGTGTGACAGGCAGACCAAGGAGATGTGCGACAGCCAGGCCAATTTCCCTTCAAATACTGCAGCTGCAGAGCATTTAAATTTTGGTTTCAAGGATCAGATTAAAATGAAGGACAAAGTTGTTTCTGAGAAATAACGAAAGCTTAGAATGGCTGCTGATGTGGGTCAATGTAAGATGCACACGAGCAACATATAAAACATAGAATTAAATATGAAAGAAAATTGAGTAGGCCAGTGAAATAAACATGAAATAAGATAGGGTTGTGGTTGTTGTTGTTTTGCTTTTTCTGCTATATTATGTTAAATGTTTTGTTTGCTTCAGATGTTTTTAAAATACATTAACACAGGCATGGAAATATTTAAGTTTACAATACTACGCTATTAAAATGGACAGTAAGCAGACTGAATCACCCATCCATGGTGTGGATAAAACTTGCTATTTGTCTGCTTGCAGAAACTTAGTAAAATAATAGTTTGGCTTGTGCATTTCTTGTTTAGCTCATGACAGAGAAAATGCAGTTACAAGAGCAGTTACAAGCAGAGATAGAGCTCTGTGCTGAGGCAGAGGAGATCAGAGCCCGCCTGACAGCAAAAAAACAAGAGCTGGAGGAGATATGCCATGACCTGGAAGCTAGAGTGGAGGAAGAGGAGGAACGGTGCCAGCATCTGCAAACTGAGAAAAAGAAGATGCAGCAAAACATTCAGGTAATGTACAGAACAGGGGTATTACCATAGTACAATACCTGCCGGTTGATGTAGTCCAAACTACATGGTGGTGAAAGAAGAAAGTATAACAAAGGTAGCAAATTTGGGTGATGGACAAAAGTGGGTTCTGTAAGTCGTTTCCCCATACTGGTTTGTTATTTCCATTCAGACATCCTAGCTGTTGAATAAAAGACGGGTTTATAATTCTTAGAAAAAGGTGGCATAATCTAAGGCTGGCCTGGGTACATGTTTTTCCTGGTTTGTGCAGGAGCTGGAAGAGCAGCTGGAAGAAGAAGAAAGCGCTAGGCAAAAGCTACAGCTGGAGAAAGTTACCACCGAAGCAAAACTAAAGAAACTGGAGGAAGATTTGATAGTTTTTGAAGATCAGAACTGCAAACTGGGCAAGGTAAATCAGAAACCAAATTCCTGTATGGTGAAGTGGCAAAAGGGATGAAATATACCCATATCATATTCAGCATGAATGTGGGAATTCATGTTACTTCTGGTTTCCTTTGCCAACCTCTGGTAGTGTATAAATATCACTTTCTGGAGATTGTTAATACAGATACCAAATTTGGTACAGAACAATTGATGTTCCTAATCCATTTGGTATTTTGGGAAGGGTCTTAAATGGCTATAATTTCTTAAATTAACACTTTGGGCAGATATTCTGAAATCTGATTCCAACACCCCCACCCAATTATTGCTTTATCTAATCAAACTAGTTGCATGGTCATATTCAACTAGGAATGTTCTAATCTAGAAAGAAAGGGATGAATTTCTTTTTAGTGTTCATTCTTGTAGAGTGCTTCATTAAAGGATTGGAGAGTATCAGATTATGATTTTAATCCAACCATTTAGTTGGGAGGTAGAATCCATATTTACACAAACTCTCCATGGGTCTGAAGCTGGAAAAAGCTACTTATCTGTTAGCTGGTAATTCCCTCTAGTTCTTTAGCGGTTTGTTGTTCAATACTGAAACCAAAGCCAGAAACATCATTAAGAATGAAACTGTACAGGGATTTTTTTAAACTACAGTATAGCTATAGCTCATATTTGTATCACTAAACTACTTGCCTCACTGGTAAGAAAAGTATGTGAACATCAAGATAATGATCGAAGCTTAGCAATTGCTGCTCTTCCTTTCAGAAAAGAGTAATCAATTCATTATACCTTTTATATTTGTTTTTGACAGTTTTAAAAACCACAAGCAATTATTACAAAAATATGGACATGGCAAATAAAATATTTCCAAAGCTTGCTAGGATGTTTATTGTTTTTATACAATCTGTTTGTTAATTTTACATTTAATTTTAAATAGTTTTAATCTGTGTTTAATGCTTTTGTGAGGTTCTTGGTAAATAAATAATGGGAAGTACTTTCTTGTGGAAATATAAAACTTCAGCAAAAGTTGCAGAAAATCTCTGTCCTGGACCAAATATGCTGTGTTATGTTCAGTTGTTGCTAAATATTGAGCAAAAAGAGATTTGGGTGATCAAATGTTGGCTTTCTTAAGAAATGTCACTGATTCAATAAATCTGAATCAAGCCTCCTAGCACTGAATAGTATAGTCATTAAGGACCCGGCCACATGCAGCCCTAGCTTCATTTTTGCGAGCTCCAGTCTGGCCTCTCTAGATTGCAACTGAGTTATGGCAATGTGATTTTTTTCCATATTACTTTTTCCTAAAAGAAAAGGCAAAATGGGTTCCTTAGGTCTTTATTTTACCTCTTAACTCCTATCCGCCCCTTAACCTTCCCCAATAGTCTGAAATCTTTGATCCCACTGATTTTAGTGATATAATGTCATCAGCTATGTTCTTGAAAAAAGTGTTAAAAATAAAATATTTTTTATTTAATATTTTATTCTTGACCCCCTAAAGTATCCATACCTGATCGAGAAAATTATGGTGACACTGTAATATTTCTGACTTTCCATTATTGGGACATTTCAGTACATTGCTAAGAACTAGCTAGAATGTAATTAATTTCATTTAAAAGTTTTATCTAATAAATAACTTATCACCAAGATTCCCTGATTAATACATTTATGACTGCAAATGTTTTTCATCATGCATGTTTTTGTTTTTTTAGGAAAAGAAATTATTAGAAGACAGGATTGCAGAATTCACTACTAACTTGACAGAGGAAGAAGAAAAATCAAAGAGTTTAGCTAAACTCAAGAACAAACATGAGGCTATGATAACAGAACTGGAAGGTAGGAGGAAGACCCTCTAAGGGACTGATTTATTCAGCCTCTCTCTATCAGAATTTCTTACATGCCATACAGAAATGGTTAAATTTTTATTGGAGGCGGTATCTCAAAAAGTTAATGTCACTGAAGTCATAGAGGATTTGTATGGGTTATATTGATCAGTCAGTCAGAACCATTCAGTGGCTGGTTGGTTGAAGGTTACACACTCAGGCAGACTATGCTCTGAATAAAAACAATCTCTACAATAGACCAGCAAAGAAGAACAGTTTAAGTTCTCCTCCTTGGGAATATTTCTGTTCTGGTATATAGAGTGGTACCTGAATCTTGGGGTTTGTGTTGCAGCTAGTAGCAATAAAAGATATGTTTCTGTAGCTATTAATAATACTGGCTTAAGGGCTAACCTTTTTAAAATTGAGGATCATTCCAACATTCAGAATGTTGGTGATGGTTTTCCATACTTCATAAAGACAATGAAGTCTGCTTTAGCCTGGATGTTTTATAGAGGGGAATGAATTAACTCATAGAATTATGAGATCCAGGATGCATCCAAATCTATTATTTCCTTCAGAACGACTACGCCGGGAAGAAAAGCAGCGTCAAGAATTGGAAAAGACCCGCAGAAAGCTAGAGGGAGACTCCACAGACCTGCATGATCAAATAGCTGAACTCCAAGCTCAAATAGCAGAACTCAAAATGCAGCTGGCGAAAAAAGAGGAGGAGCTTCAAGCAGCTTTGGCTAGGTGAGCCTAGTTGTATTTCTAATTAGAGATGGGATGGGGAGAGCAGTCCTTTGACTTTTTTTTTTAAATAGAGCCATGACCTCTCCTTAAATAGCTTTTGAAGCAATGGTCCTAGCTCACCCTCATTGGTAATCCTTGTTCTACACAGCAGGATTAATTTCCTGGAAATGTAAAAGAAAATAAATGAAGTCTCTTGCTGGAACTATAAGTCTGCATGGCTTAGTAAGGTCAGGAAATAGCAGTAAAATGAATAGTTAGTCTGTGGGGCAGACTTAAGATTGTGTGCTGTACATTAATTGTTTGGTATCAGTTTAAAGCACTCCAATAGTTAGGCTTCTCAGACTAGCCAATATTAATACTTTCTGTGGTATAGAAGGATGAAACTAAGTACTTCAAATAGAATCCAATTATGGATGTAACAAATTCATGTATTGATAACTTGTCACAATGGCACTCAGTTTCCTTTAACTACAATTCTATGCATTTCTATTCAGAAGTAAATCCTAGTGAGTTCAACAGAATTTTCTTCCAGGTAAGTGTGTAGAAGAAGATAACTTTTCTATACAGAAACATGAAATAATGTACCATGTTATTTGTGTCTTTGAATTGTGCAGGGTGGAAGAGGAGGCTGCTCAGAAGAACATGGCTCTGAAGAAGATCCGTGAGCTTGAGTCCCAAATAACAGAATTGCAGGAGGATTTGGAATCTGAACGAGCTGCTCGAAACAAAGCAGAGAAGCAGAAGCGGGATCTCGGTGAAGAACTTGAGGCTCTTAAGACTGAGCTAGAGGATACGCTAGACTCAACTGCAGCACAGCAGGAACTCAGGTAATTGTGACACTCATTCCAGTGAGGCCAAATCTGCTTCTGGTCCCAACTGGGTTTTAAGATTTGCAGTTTTCCTAACTGAAAACTTTGTCATCTTGTGCAGTTCCCTCAGATATCCTTGCTTAGCTCTGTGATTATGTGCTGGGTCTCGATCTCGGTTAACTTTGAGATGCAAATAATGCAACTTTCTAAATGGCTATCTAACAGAAGTGTTTGTGACTTTCTGATAGGTCAAAACGTGAGCAAGAAGTGACTATTCTAAAGAAGACTCTGGATGAAGAAGCAAAAACTCATGAGGCTCAGATACAGGAGATGAGGCAGAAGCATGCCCAGGCTGTGGAAGAGCTGGCAGAACAGCTAGAGCAAACTAAACGAGTATGTGATGTGTTTTTTAAAAAATCATGTAACTAGTTAAAGAGCCTGATAAGTGCCAAGATTATATTTGAGTTTTTGTATCTGTATATGAGCACAGCACTAATGCAGTTTGCAGTTTAAGAATGGATTTCCCATTGCATGAAATACATTTAGATATGAGGTTAAAGGTAAAGCTGTAGCATAGTTTTTTGAAAATGGGACACTCATTTCAATATCTGAAAAGCAACAAAGTGATATTTGATTTCAAAGGAGAGTTGATAATTGGATAAGCTAATAGTTAATTCAGATTGTCCCCTTTAACCTGCATGAGAATTTGGGTATTATATGAGTGATTTTTTTCTTATTATACCTGGTAAATTTGCAGCATCTTTTCAGTTTCCTTTATTGATACAGACGTCGTGAGCATGCAGGAAGCTTTAGTTCATGGTAACACAAATCCTGTTCATACAGAATTGAAAACCTACAGTTTAACTGTTCCAGTAGTGTCTAAATCCATGTCAGTGTTCTGACTCATGCATCAGAATTTCATTTTGAAGTTAGTGAAATTAAAACTTCTGGAGCAATCATACCTCACTGTAAAATGTTCCTGTCTTCTTAAGGTGAAAGTGAATCTTGAAAAGGCAAAACAGGCCCTGGAGGGTGAACGTGCTGAACTCTCCAATGAGGTGAAAGTACTTTTGCAGAGCAAAGGAGACTCTGAGCACAAAAGGAAGAGGGTTGAAACTCAACTCCAAGAGCTGCAAGTAAAAGTCACGGAGGGGGAAAGAATACGGACAGAGCTCACTGAGAAAGTTAACAAACTGCAGGTGAGGATCTAATATAAGTTCCCTTTGGGCTCTAGATATCTAGCTACTTTGCAAATGCAGGGGGGAAAAACTTGTGTTGAAACCCTTGTAATTATTTGGAACTTCTTGTTCCAAATTATATCAAATATACTAAATAGCTTTGCAAGAGTTGAAGTAGTTTTCACCTTTAAAGCCCTACACGCCACAGGGCCAGGTTACTTGCAGGACCACCTCTCTCTGAGGGTATCTGCTTGTCCTACTAAGTTAGATAGGGTAGATAAACTCCAGGTCTCCTTCCTTAAATGTTGTCATCTGATTGAACCTTGGAGGCATGCCTTCTCAGTGGTTGCCCTAGCCCTTTTGAATAGCCTCTGACCTGAGATCTGAGGGATCCCTAGCCTTTTAGCCTTCTGGAGGGCCGTGAAGACCTGGCTCTTCCCCAAGCATTGGGCTAGGATAGGGGTTGAGCTGCAAGGGTGATTGGTCTGGTGCCTGGGGGGGGGAAGGGCACTTAGGTTTTTGACTGTTTTTTATGGATTGTTGTGAGCCACCTAGTCATCATATGAGATAAGTGGCCATATAAGTCCTGTAAATAAATAAAAATAGTGTGTTGGCAATTTAGATGCGTAATAAGTGTCTAATATAAATATGCCGATTGCTCTGTGTATCTCTTCTGCCTTATTAAGGTGATACCAGTAATAAATGGCAAGACTTTCACTAACAGAATTGTTTCAAATTTTTTTTAGGTTGAATTAGACAACATCACCGGTCTTTTGAATCAGTCTGATAGCAAGTCAATTAAATTAGCAAAAGATTTCTCTACACTAGAATCACAACTGCAAGACACACAGGTAAGCTGCCTCATTGACCACAGTGGCATTTTAAAATACTGTTATAGTTTCTGTTTACCAGTGACAGATCTTTTAATTTGACTGAGAAATATAGATTGCAGAACTCTTGATTGATTTTGTAGCCAACTAAAAATGTGATCAATAAATGCCCTTTCTTTCTGTGGTAGGATCATATGATTCATCCTGAACTTTGAGTATCTTTAAAACAGAAAAACTACAACTTTCCTATATCAAATTCTGTTCTGTACTTTGAAAGTAAAATGCAGCATTCTTGATCCTTAGCTCTTATTTCAAGATGGGAGCCAGGAAGAAAACGGGGGGTTCCCCTTCCAGTTAAGCTGCATATTGAAAGTACTTTGAGAACACTACAGGAATAGCATAACCTTGCTTGCCAGACCTTTAGGATGAGGGATGGGAACGAGGATACTAACCACAGTGAGAACTTTGGAAAGTCATTGGACTGAGAATGGCTACTTCAGCTTCTCTTTCTGCTCCAGTTTAAGCATAGCTCAGATGTAACAGGTATTTGAATTACTACCGGTCATGTGATTTCTAATAGCAGAAGCATCTATGGCTGAGAAGTAGTGCAACAGACTTGTTTAGTTATGAATGCAATAGTGAAATGAAAATAAAGCAATTTAATTTACTCCAAGTGAGTTCTGCTATATGGTAATGGAATATGTTTATGCAACAGATTTAAAAGACATGTTCCTTTGGTTTACCTTTGTAATTTTGTATTACTATTGTTATTTTATTATTTTTCTGGCTTGTAATATAATTGTGTGTGTGTTTATATTCATATTCCTCTTCTTGGTGCTGAATATAGATGTCAGGCCATGAATTGGTATTTGATCTTACTTGTCACTGAATTTAGATCTTTAATTTAAAATTCCAAGGCAGCTATCAATTATAATAATGAAAAATTATATCACATAAACTACTTTGAGATGTTTAAAAATATACACTGCTTTTTTTTCATCAAAACAAGAAATTTCTTGTATGATGAATATGATAGATTTTATCAAGTTTACCAGGTTCTTTTTAAAAAATAGAAATGCCTTATGTTGCTGTTGGGAGGCTTAGCAAGTTACTCTAGATGACAAACAGACTCTACAGTGCTTTCTTCGTACACCCTTCTGAGTTGGTTTTCCTCTTCCATAAATAAAAATAGACTTGGCAAATTCATTTCTGGTGGCATTTGTGTTGTATGAATTTACTGAGTGACATTAAACTATTTGTATTCAAATTCCCTAGTTTTCAGGTAACCTAAATCACACAATTGCCCAGGTTTATGTATTTCCTTCTGCAGGCAGGAAGAGCATACAGGAGCAAATTCTGGCTTAGTGTGGTGTCAGAATGTGGCTATTACCCAAGTTTCTTTTTATTTTAGATCTAATATCTTTGGGTAGTTGACTCTTTAGTTTGTTGATTATTATAGGAATTGCTTCAGGAGGAAACCCGTCAAAAACTGAGCCTTAGCACCAAGCTGAAACAGATGGAAGATGAGAAGAATAGCTTCAAAGACCAACTAGAGGAAGAAGAAGAAGCAAAGAGGAACCTGGGAAAACAGATTTCTGCCCTTCAGCTCCAGGTACTGTAGAACTAATTTATGAGCAAAACCTGGACCAGTATGGACATAATGCTAAATTAACCTTGAAGATAGACAAATTGAAACATGTAGAGCAGGTCTATGAAGAGTTCAAAAGCTTTTGTTTGTTTTCATTAATGACCACTTGCTGTGTTGGCTGAATGCAACAGACTGTTCAATATGAGTTACGATTTTAGTGAGCTAGTTCTTAACTATATTTAAAAGTTTGAATTCATCATTTAACTATCTAATCTATGTTCAAATTATAAGCTTGAGAAAAGGGACTGTCTTGATGTTTTCTAAAGCACTGTGGGAATCAGCTTTTCAGAATAAAGAATAAAATATAAATGCTGTTAATCTTGATATGAAGCAGAATCTTTCAATTTCCTTGTAGCGCTGTTGGGGTTGGAGTGTGAGGAAGGATGCATGAGCCTGAGGATTGCTGGATTGTGCAAACCAGACCAATTGTATCTAAATCAAGCTTTCAGAGATACTTTGTTCCCTTGTGTGGGATGATGGATTATGTCTTGGGTGCATATGGAATAGTGATTTGAATGGCTTTTCTGTTTCATATAGAGCTGCCCTAGACATCTACCTTTGCCAGCTGTATGCTATTTTGTGCCCTTACTGCTGCATCTTACATGAGAAAGCAATCATTCCTCTATTATGATAGGTCTTGATCCTTCTCTCCAACATTTTAAACATTTGCCCACCCCTTCAATTTTCCTAGAGATTTTTTTAGAGGTCGACCTTGGGTTCCTTTTTCTTTTTGCAAAATTGTGTTAAAATTGCATCTCTCACTTTCTGTTTTACTTAAATAATGTTCTTTCTTTACCTAGATTGGAGAAATGAAGAAGAAGATGGATGAAAACATGGTTTGTCTGGAATCAGTAGAAGAAGCCAAGAAGAAGCTTCAGAAAGATTTGGAGGCTATGAGCCAACGTTATGAGGAAAAAGCAGCTGCTTATGACAAGCTGGAAAAGACTAAGACCAGGCTCCAGCAAGAGCTGGATGATATTGCTGTGGATTTGGATCATCAGCGGCAAATAGTTTCTAACCTGGAGAAAAAGCAAAAGAAATTTGATCAGGTACATTTAATTGTATTTTGCGATAGGGTAGACACCTTTTCACTGATACTTGTTCAGTGAAGGAGTGGAAGTGTCTGTATAGACGTAACACATTTCCTGCCTCGTGTGTAAAGGACAAAGGACGTGATCTCTTGCAAACAAAAGTTACCGCCAGTTTATCATATTTTCTTGATTTGGCTTTTGTTTGAGAATAGCTGTGAGTAGCACTTGTGCTCTTTCTAGCTTACTTCTAAAAGGGTGCAAACTGCTGCATTTTGAGGCAACAGCTGATCAGTTTTTTGGCCTAACGCATATCTGGAATTGATAAATAACCTTTACTAGGTATTCATACTGTTTCACTGGGGATACCTGAAGGGACAACCATTGGAGATAGCCAGACATTTCATTGGAAATCTTGCAGTACCATCATTGTTTCTTTTTCAGCTGCTAGCAGAGGAGAAAACGATATCTGCAAAATATGCTGAAGAACGGGACCGTGCTGAAGCAGAAGCACGGGAAAAGGAAACAAAAGCCCTTTCCTTGGCTCGAGCCCTGGAGGAAGCCATAGAGCAGAAAGCAGAGCTAGAGCGACTGAATAAGCAGTTCCGGACAGAAATGGAGGATTTGATGAGTTCAAAAGATGATGTTGGCAAAAGTGTAAGTTGATGGTATTTGAGTGAAAGTGATTACCATCATACAGGCTTGTGATAAGCCTTAGCAAGAGTGTTTGTTAAATTGGCTTACTTTGCACTTTCAGTTAGATACAAAAAGAAGATGGATGCTAACTGCAAATAATTTTTTGGGGAATGGAACAACATATCATTATATCGTAATCTTTAAATCTCACTACCCAGAATAAAGAGACACTAACTAATAAAACCTTTTTAACAGGAAGATCATGGCACCTGGAATTTTTGAATAGTAAAGGCAATTTCTTTTCTAAATAAAATACAGTTGCCGTTAGGTTTCAGGAGAAATGTGTTGCTATTTGTGCCATATGTTCTAGCAGCTCTGTATAGACTTCTTTGCTTCCTACCTACATATATAGAGGCGTCAATATCTATTTAGTGCTTTAATTTAATTGTCTGAGACCAGAGCTTAGATGCAGGAATTCTGGTCCACATTAGTTTCTGTTTTTTAAAAAAAGGTAAAATGGCTAGAGAAGCCTGGCAGTGTTAAGAGGGGCAGAGAATTATTAATAAGTGACTTATTACCTTTAAAGCCCTATATGGCACAGGACCAGGTTATCTGCAGGACTGTTTCTCCCTAAGGACATCTGCCTGTCCTACCATATCGGATAGGGTGGACGTTCTTCGGGTCTCCTCGCTTAAATGTTGTCATCTTATGGGACCTAGGAAGCATGCCTTTTCTGTGGCAGCCGCTGCCCTTTTGAACACCCTTCCCCCTGAAGTTTGGCAGGCCCCCTCCCTTTTAACCTTACGAAAAGCAGAAGCACCTGGCTTTTCCCCCAAGCACTGGGATAGGGTGAGATTGATGAGATGAACTTGTTGTGGGCTGCATGTGAAAGTTTCGCTATGGTGCCAGGTTTTGTTTTGGTTTTGTTTTTAATATTTTTTTTTTATTGTATATATATGTTGTTTTGTCTTTTGGTTATGAGCTGCCCAGAGTTTGGTACAAGATGGGCAGCTATATAAATCTTTTAAATGAATAAATAATTCATACCATAATGCTCTTATTATTTAAAAAATTAGACAATAAAAACAATGGCTGTGTCAATATAGGGAAGCTAATTTTGTGTCTGTATGCTATAGGTTCACGAGTTGGAAAAGTCAAAAAGAGCTCTGGAGCAACAAGTAGAAGAGATGAAGACTCAGTTGGAAGAGCTAGAGGATGAACTGCAGGCCACAGAAGATGCCAAACTGCGCTTAGAAGTAAACCAGCAAGCCATGAAGGCACAGTTTGAGCGAGATCTCCAGGCCCGTGATGAACAAAATGAAGAAAAGAGAAAGCAGCTGATGAGACAGGTAGTATTCCAGACATCTTAAAAATTCCTGAACTGCCCTTAGGAGATAAGATTAGTTACCGGATAGCTGTTCCAGCTAGCTGATGATTTAGTAAGGCATTCAGTTCTTTGTCCTCTTGTGTTAGGATGTGGGACATGGGTTGTGTTTATGGGTAAATTGTCTATGCTTTGAATCCTTACAGGTGCGAGAAATGGAAGTGGAGCTGGAAGATGAAAGGAAGCAGCGCTCTATTGCTGTAGCTGCCAGAAAGAAGCTGGAAATGGATCTAAAAGATTTGGAGGCCCATATAGACTCTGCTAATAAGAATCGTGAAGAAGCCATTAAACAGCTCCGGAAGTTGCAGGTGAGGTTTGTTGCTAATGTGCTATTGATTTTCTGTTGCTGTGTCACAAGCAGATGAAGAGAAGCAAGTGACCCAATCAATTACTTGAGGCTTAGCAATTGTTATTTTGATCCAGGAAAGAAATCTGGTTGCATGAATCTTGCATGAATCTTCAGATGGGTTTTATAAAAAATCTCTTTCCTTTGGGGATGTTACCTGCATTAGCCAACAACCAGTTCCATCCTGGCTTCTCCTCTTTCATTTTGGTTGGCCCACTGGACTCTAGTTCTAGGTGTTACCTAATGGGAAATGGACCAATCTCATTCCTGAGCCACAGCAGTATACATGCCAGTGGGGATACCATAATTGCAGAGGCATCTGGTGGGGTGCACACAGTGAGTGTAGAGGTGAGCAGCCTGTCTGCTGCTGGAGATTGTGAGCTCTCCACTCACTCTGCCTGTTGGGCTTTTGCCTGTTCTTTGGAGAAAGTTTAACTGAACTGGCCTGATAACACTCCCTTTAAGTATTTCACAGAGAGAATTCTTTGTGTATAGAAGTTCTCACATTAAATCCTTGGCTGCACTAGTTAAAAATTGTTGGGTTGTAGAGTTGAAAAATATTGGGCCTTGGAGACCTGTTGACAGTGGATTAGACTGTCTTGGGCAAAGCAGACAGTGAGTATGATTTGATATAAAGGAGTTTCATATATCCATGGAATTATCTGTAATTTTTTAGGCCCAGATGAAGGATTACATGCGGGAACTGGATGACACACGTGCCTCAAGAGAAGAAATTTTGGCACAGGCGAAAGAGAATGAAAAGAAGTTGAAGAGCATGGAAGCAGAGATGATTCAAATGCAGGAGGTAACCTAAATTTAGGGGCGAGAACCCTAATACACCTTAGTACATACACGCCCATCATGCTGTAGGTGGAATGCAAGAAAGCTATAGAAATTAAAGGCATGAGAAAATAAAATGAAAATGAAACATTAGTTAAAACTAGCTTACTCCAGCACCATTTATTATAACTCTCCATATATTTCTGTCCCTACAAACTCTTTGCTTTCACCACATAAAGCCACTTTGTTACATTACCTTTTGCTGTTTAAACATCTCAATTCCTTGTTTTTGAGTATGTCATCAAATCTATCATGCCACAGTTTTCTCCCCTTTCTTAATCTGTTCCTTAGTCCTTCCTATGTTTGTTTTGCAATTCAGTCCTTATTCACTCCACTACATTTCCACTACATTCAACTTACTCATTTGCTTCAATTCCATTCCAGATAATTTCATTACTTTACTTTAAAATCCATTCATTGTGCTGGAGGTTCCTCATTAAGCCTTCTGCACCCACTTCCAAAACAATTTTATTTCCATCAGAATTGCTTTGCATTTTCTTCTCCTTTTTTAACCTTTACTGTTACTTCCTCTTTTTCAGCACTTTTTTGCAGCTATTGCTTTTTATTTATTTATTTTATTTATTTATTTGATTTGTCCCCGCCCATCTCCCCTACAACGGGGGACTCTGGGCGGCTTACAACCACTATGTGCAAACATTATATGTCTTCCTCTCATCCTCATGCTGTAGCAATCATTATGTTGTAGTGGTTCTCTGTAACGTAATTTTCTGCACTCTGTTCTAAACAGCTTCCACATCCAATTTCCTTAAGTCCATTTTCCACTCATTGTCTTTGAATACTTTTTTATATAGGATATGTATGGCCATGCCCATTTTTTCTCAAACTATGTTTCTAACACTATCAAATAATGATCTGTCCCACATTCAGAACATCTCATTATCCTTGTATTCTTTACTAATTATCTTTCAACATAATCAAATCAATTCATTTGGATTTCTATTTATTCCTTTGCCATGTGTAGATACGAATACTTCGTTTTTGAAGCAATTTTTTTTTATAAGCAGTTACTCACCAGTCACCATTCTGATTTATTCTAGGGTCCAAATCATTTTTCTGTATCCCTTGTCTCATTTCCAGCCATCCATTCATGTCATCAAGCAGAATAATTTTTCCCTCAATCATATTCATTCAGAACATTGCACATTTTTCCACAAAAAATTGTATCTGGTTCTTCCATTATCATCATTCATTGGAACACAGCATGCAACAATAATTAATTGAGGGATTACTACTTTCACACAAACTCTAGCAACCTAGATGACACCAGTATATTTGTCAGATACGTTTACCCTTTAATTCATAATTAAACTTATACCTTCACTTCCCTGCATGTATTAATACCACTCCACAAGATCAGACCACCTTAATTCATATCTATCACATCCTTCCTCTTTATTATTTTTTATTTTATTTCATGTATTAATCTATGCTTTTTACCATTTATTCCCCTTATATTGCAAATCATAACCTTGCATATGCCATGGGCCAACACCAAATGAACCCATAGTTATGGGCTTCCCCTGCCCATCGTGGCTTTGAGCAACTGAGGCTTTCACGTAGCAATTTTTAGTAAGAAAGATAAGATGTAGACTTAGTCATGCCTATGCCTCATTCAGTTAAGGACAGTACCAGTCACTTTTGGCATATTTTGGCCAGTATGCCACAAGCGCAAACATAGCTAAGCTTCATATCTAGTATGCTCATGCTGTTCCATGCAAGCTGGGATGTCTAATCGAGAGGGTATCTTGCAGGCCAGGGTACTGTTGCCTGCATTGCACCAGCTAAGAAATAAATGCAGTGAGTTAATGAGTTAGTTTATCAAATATAGTAGAAAGATGTTAAAGTAAGAGTGTAACAGAAAATACATGAGCCCTTTGAGCTATCAGAATCAATTGGTTTCTTCAGACTTTCCTCTGATTCTTTCCAGAGATAGATACAAACAAACAAACAAACAAAAGCCTTGGATGCTTTGATCGGTTTGTGATTACATACTTCCTAGCTTTAGAAACTATTTTGGCAAGTGACTGCTGGTTCAGATAAAAATCCCAGAATTATATTGGCAGCAGCCAAAGTTTTAAATGTGGCTATAAACACTAGGTCTTTACCAAGAAATTCATATGTTTGAGTTCTTTAATGTTTACTAATTTACTAATTTATTTTATCTGCCAAACTGTTGTATCATATTCTAAACCCTTTCTGATTATATCTATATGATGCCACTTGGGTCTTTTGACCACAATAAACATTATATATAAGTGACTATTGGTTATTTTGAGATGTAGAAGTGTTCTACCCATTCCTCTATCTACTTGTTACTTTTTGACTTCCTTGCGAGACTGTCCTAGTTAAGACTGGGTTACAGTATATTGTTTTTAATGCTTAATTTTCACAAGGAGTTTGTTTACATCTTCTTCTGATTTCAGGAACTTGCAGCTGCTGAACGTGCCAAGCGCCAGGCTCAACAAGAGAGGGATGAGCTGGCTGATGAGATTGCTAACAGCAGTGGCAAAGGGTGAGTAACAGCACTTTTTTTTTCTTTCACAGAGTAAAAAGGATGTTCTGTGAAGGATGTTTCATAGTGTTTGTATCTTAAGTGCTGAGAATAATATGTAAAGTGTTCTATTTCTGGAGACAGAGTGATCGGCTCATATCTTCTGGGAATTGTTCGTAGATGATAAGTAATAGGTGTGTTTCTTCAAAATGCTGTATCTGAATATATTCCTTGTGTATCTCAGAGCTCTGGCCTTGGAGGAAAAGCGTCGCTTGGAGGCTCGGATAGCTCAGCTTGAAGAAGAATTGGAGGAAGAGCAGAGTAATACAGAGTTGGTGAATGATCGCCTAAAGAAGGCAAATCTTCAGGTATTTGCTTGAGACGCTTCAATTGGTTTGGGTTTAGAATGCTTTGTGAAACCTCAAACTGTGGCTTTTAAGCCTCGGTTAATGGCTTAGTATATTGGGCAAATCCATTATGATTATGATGCATTCAGTAAACTATGGTTAAGCAAGCCATTGCTTAGGCATTGTGCATTGATAACTTGGGCTGCTTCTGATTATGAACATAGGTTACAATAAATAATGTTTAGGTTATTAAAGTAAAAATAAGGGTATGTATATAATCTTTGTTGGCACTGAACAGTGATCAATCTTCTATACTCTTCTGCCCTGCTGCATTTCAACCAAAAAGACAAGATTTTAGTAGAAGTGATACAAATAGGGAATGGAGAGGCTAAAGGATGTGGAGGAAGAAATATTCAGATGCATGAAATTAATGTACTTTTTATTCTCTTTCCCAGATTGATCAGATAAATACAGATCTGAATGCAGAGCGCAGTAATGCCCAGAAAAATGAAAATGCTCGCCAGCAAGCTGAGCGTCAGAACAAGGAACTCAAGGCAAAGCTTCAGGAAATGGAGAGTGCTGTAAAATCTAAATACAAGTCTTCTATTACTGCTCTTGAAGCAAAGATAGCACAGCTGGAAGAACAGCTAGACACTGAGACAAAGTAAGTATTGATAATCTGCCATGCGCTTACCCTCCAGGTGATGCAATTTAGTGGGCCTGTATATCATGGTCTTTACCTAGAGAAACAGTGGAAGGAAATAGGAACTGGAGTAACTGAGGGCCATTGACATGGTCAAAATTCAACAGCCTTTTGCACATATCACCTGACGTTTAGGTGCTGATTGTTCCTCATTAAATCCTGGATATGAAGTCTCTTGAAAAAGATTGAGTGAGAGGCAGAGCAGTCAGTGACTGCTGAGGCCTTTCAAGTAATCTAGAATACAAAATTAGTCTTTAAAGTAGATGCATGTGGAAAGTTGGCATTGCTCAACTCAGACTACAGATAGCCTTCATAGAGTAACCAAGTAGTGTCCCATTTTCTATTTGTTTTGGTCCTAACTGCAGTCTCACTTAGATACTGCATCATGTTGCAGGGTCAACATCAAAGCATATCAGTCTTTTAACCTTTAGTATACTTTGTACAGTTTTTCTCCAAACATGCACGATCTACCTGCTATTTTCTTTAAAGGGAACGCCAGGCTGCCAGCAAGCAGGTGCGACGTACTGAGAAGAAGCTGAAGGATGTTGTTCTACAAGTGGAAGATGAAAGACGTAATGCTGAACAATATAAAGATCAAGTATGTGCAGTTTTGAAAACTGGTGCTTGGTAATCTGAGCTGCATGGCAGAAGACCATTCCCCTACAACTATACAAAGTTTCAACTGTTGGAGCTTTTAGCAAGTTCTTAAGATGTTAGCAGTATTGCCCTTTATAGATTTCTGCACCCCTTTTGTTAGGACCAAATATTCCTGCATTAATAAATTTTCACCAGTCTTGTATGTGGTTGGGTAATCAGGATGTCTAGTAATGGAACTTGTCACTCTTAGGACTGAGGTATCCTGTTCATATCGCTTAACTTACAAAGTCTGGAATGATAGACCTTGCCCAAGATAAGAAGGAACCTAGTTCTGTATTTCAGAGGGATACAACTAAATGTGTTAGACTAGGATCAAGAAGCCTTGGTTCAAGTCCTCATTTTTGACTTTGGGCCAAGTACTATCTTGGCCAAGCACACCCCATAGAGTGCTTACATTAGGGTAAAATCCCCACGTGCAGTATTGTGAGCTATCAGGGGAAAGGAGGGATCTAAATATAATAAATGAAATTAATTTTGCATAGTCATGTTCAGGAATATTCTATATTAGAAGTGTGCAAATACTTCAAAAGAGGTACTTTCAGACTGAGGCATCTTTGTGAGCTTGGAAAAAAGACAAGGCTCCTTTAATGATTTGAAGAGAGATGTTTTGCTAGGCACCTCTTTTGAAGAAGTTGCACTTAATTTATAGACTGCATATCAAGGATTCCAAGTCAGTGTTGATACCTGCATGTGAATAAACTGGGGCTCTGGTGATTCCTCTTTTTGCACTGCAGGCAGATAAAGTAAATGTGCGCTTGAAGCAACTTAAGCGTCAGCTGGAAGAAGCAGAAGAAGAGGCACAGCGAGCCAATGCAGCTCGCAGAAAGCTGCAACGAGAACTGGAGGATGTCACTGAGACTGCTGATGCCATGAACCGGGAGGTTACTTCCCTGAAAAGCAAACTGAGGTAAATTTTTATTTATTTATTTTATTCTTAATCCCTCTCTCTCTCTCTCTCTCTCTCTCTCTCTCATACAAAGTGACTCTGGGCGGTGTACAACAATTGAATAAAATAACAAATGGATAAAAACAATCATTATAAAAGATAAAAAAGTAAAATGCAAACATTATAAAAAAAACTTAAAAGTTTTAAATTTTAAAATGTACAAACCCCATGGAGAGAACAGAGTATGAATCATAGTGGAGTCATCTAAGAATGTCTCCGGTTCCCAAAGACCCCCCAGGCCTAATGAGACAACCAGGTCTTTAGGGACTTCCTAAATGACAGCAGGGAAGGGGGTGAGCCTAACTTCAGGGGGGAGAATGTTCCACAAGGAGGGAGCCACGGCAGAGAAGGCCTGCTTCCTGGGACCCACCAAATGCAAGACAGAATACATAAAATACCTTCCCTGCCAGACCTAATGAGATAGGCTGATCTAATCGGGGAGAGGCGGTCCCTCAGATAAATTTGCTGGGGGCTTTTTTGTAAATTTGTTATCCCTTAGATAAAATGCTGTTCATGTAGACTTACCTTAATGTTTTTACCTTGAGCATGCCAATGTCTGAATGAATAGATTATCTAAAAATGGAGTGCCAGTTTTCTCATATAACTTGTGGTACCCTCTCCAACAGGCGGGGAGATATGCCTTTTGTGATGACACGCCGGATTGTCAGGAAGGGAACAGGTGAAGTGTCCGATGAGGAACTGGATGGCAAGACAGATGCCGGTGATGCCAAAGCTACTGAATAGAATTACTTCTTGGATCCAGGTTACCCATGATCAAATGACCTACCCTCCCTCTGTCACCAAACCCTTCTAAAGTATGCCGGGGAAAGTGGATCATATGTGTTGCAATGTTTCTTGGACTATTTGGAGCCATCAGACATTAGTGTCATCTCTCCCAGCATCACACTCTTTTGTATTGAATGCCAAAGAGTCTGTAGTCTGATATGAGACTGGGCACTACAGATGCCTATAGCATTGATTGTTCTTCCCACAGCTGCCAGTAAACGTTTGTGGTTTGGTGGGAGAGTGAATACTTTTTGTTGTTATAAATCAGCTATTTTTTTCCAATAACGAGTTTGTGATAGAGGCAAGGAATCATCCTTTATTCCTTCTTCTTTTGTTTGCTTTTGGCAATCATGTTCTGTGACCTCATAGTTTTGACTTTTTCAATCTCCCACTTAGCCAGTTTAAGGCTCATGTTGAATAGGAAAAACAAGGATTCCCAGCATGCCTTCCAAATGTCTTTGAGATCATGTAGATCATAAAGTCTTGGGAATGGATGAAAGAGAAGGAAGCTTCTCTTAGAAGAGACTTTATTAATTTGATCCCTCCTTGTAGCTAATACCTGGACAGTTCTGAAGTGCAATGGTGTCTCAGGCTTTATGTCTAAGATGGAATGAACCAGTAGTTAGCGACAGGCCAATAAAGCACCAAGTTTTCCTGTGTTCTTGTTGGAGAACCTGTTTGGGACCAAATATATTTAATGGTAAGAGGCAGAACCTAGTGGTTTTGAATGGCGTGTAGGCAAGGAAGTGCTTCTTTATTATAATGTCCAAGCCTCTAGCTCTATAATCAGGGGATGGGTTTAGTTATTCTGCACAGTGACTAAGAGTATATTAAAGAAGAAAAAAAAAACTTTTAATCTGCACAGATGATATGTTGAAGACCTTTGTATCTCTTGTTTATAAGTAATTAAGAAAATACAGTAAAGGTCTTTATCACTGCCTTTCTATGGGGACTGCGATTATATAGATAGTCTTTACTTTTCTACACCATACACTGGTTGCTGGATTTATCTGTATACTTAACCATATTGTATATGCTGCATTTAAACTTCTAAGTAAATGACAAATTAAAATAAGAACATCTTATACTGTATGGTTATTGCTCTCACTGCAGGAACCTCCTGTCCCTGTTGCTGTCACCAAACCAAATTTGCAAATCTTTTTTTATATAATAAGTGCCTTAGCATGTGTCTCCACTACAGTCAGTAATGGATTACCGGTGCTCCTCTAACAATAAAGATTATCCATGTGCTACGATCTCCTGTGTGTACTTCTCTACCATGTGCTTGAATGCAATGAAAGTGACAGGAACTGCCCTAATGGAGCAAATTATGTGCCTCTCTTTTGCACTAAACAGGATGCAGACATAAGGTTGACATTGCTTCAGGTTTATAAGAACCTCCTTGCTGTGAATAGTTTTTGATGAAACACTGGTCACAAACAAATGTTTCTTAGTATGTAGGATATCAGTAGTTGGGAGTTATGTGTTCAGATATAAAATAATCCAGCAGGATCATAGCATCCCTGTCCTTTTACATTAAAATTAAAAAACATACAATGAATACAAAGTTCTTGCAGAATCCCAGCTATAAACTAAAGGAGGCCATTACTGACAATATATCTGTTATCTGTGTGTAAGGGGTATACATTAATCACACGTGTAACCAGGTGATTAAACGTTTTCTTATATAAAATGGTATCATCTGAGGCAGACAGTGACTACAGTATATTTACATGCAATGCTAAAATGGGAATTTTCTAACCATGACTTGAACAAACCATTGTAGCCTGGTTTCCATAGATATCTAAGTCAAAATGCATGTGTTATATCACTCTAATTCAAAAACCAAACTTCATTAAACTTTAGTGTCATGTGTAACTCAGTCCAGTAATAAGATTTGAACATGAAGCTGTGCTCTCGGTGATGGAAAGTTTTCAGTCAAGTACATGCTCTTACACTTCCCTAGCAAATGATTGAAAAAAAAAACTTGGATACTCTTATAGTGCATAATAGATAAGCTTGCTGTTTTCTGTCGGGCATAAGATGCAACTTCCATCAGTCAACAGCAAGTGGCATAGTTTCATTTCAGCATACCTGTAGGAATGGATCATCTGATTCCTTTAAAAAGGTGACACAGTTAGAGAATAGAATCAGATAGCCAAACTGGTACTCATAAAAAGCACGTGTGAAATAATCCATTTTAACTGGAAACCTTTGTGCATTTTGATATGAGGTATTAAGTGGCAGGAAGATCAGTAACATTTCAGAGCTTGATATTTTTGATACTTTTGATACAAAAGTAGTTGATACTTTTAGTTGATGACAAATGTTAGTAATTTAATGAAAATAAACACAGCCATGCTCAAATGCAGAAATGTATTTTCAAGAGTAATCAACTTCTGGTACTCTAGATATTGTTGAATTATAACTCTCCGCATCCCTAGGAAACATAATCTACGGGAATCCTATCAGTATAATGCATATTTAATTTATTGGTCAGTTCCCCATAACCCTACTAGAGTAATAGTTATAGTGATTAAGAATACCTTTTAAAATAATGAAGAGGATGCATCTGAAAATAAAGTGTTAAAAGTAATGAGCTGCCAACACTTCTAATTAGTTGTTACCTTAGTTGAGATTATTTTATTTTTATATTGCTTTTTTTAGAGGAGCGTAGAACAATTCAAAGAGTAATAGAAAATAATCTTAAATAAAACCACAGTAAAAACAGCTCCTAAACTATGTTCTGCAAACAGATTAAATCTCAAAATTATTTTAAAAAGAAAAAATATATTAAGTAGATCACAAGAGTCTAATCCTTGAGTAATCATCCTCTTTCAAATGCTATATTTATGATAGCCTGTTATGACCTGAAGAAACATAACATACTGATATGTAGGGGCAGGGGATGGTAGGAAGGCCTGAGAACAAAATTGAAAGGATTGATTGACGTTAGAGACAAGGAATAGGTACCAGGGTTATGCCCAGTCCCCCCAAGGGAATATTAACTCACCCACAGATCCCTCCTAGAGCTGAATTGGCTGAACAGTATTTCAAGATGCTTTTTCATCATTGCTTTTCTTCAGTTCTCTGAAGGCACAACTGAGATTATGCACTGCATCTTGTGGCCAAACTATATACTGGAGCAGGAGATGGAGTTTGGTTAGGAGTTGCATGACACACTGCAACATAAACTTATTATACTGGCTGGATTCACACAAGATGCCAGGCTAAAATATGGTTGGCTAGTTTGTGATTCAGCTTGAAATAGAATGGGAATGAAGAAGGAAAGATCTCAAAAGATGCTGAGAGAAAGGACATCTCGCCCAGTTTTCACTAACCCCTACCTATATTAACTTATTGACTGTCAAGATTATTCCTGTGTTTTTTGAAGAAAGATCAAAGACATGAGGTTTGTTTAGCCTTAAGAAGACTTCAAATATATGAAAGATGTTTTTATTTTATTACTGAACATATGCAGTAGAGAGATTCAAACCATTCTCAGAGAGTTGGGAAACAAGCTGTAAGAAAAGGACCTTGCTGCACTTATTTATGTGTTAGTCATCTTATAGTAACAGCTGTTAGACAACATACATTAAAAACAAAATGAAAACAAAGTTACTCCTTTAAAAAAAAATACAAATGCCATAAATGTAAAGCTCCTCTTTGTAAAACACTATTCACTAGCAGAGAAACAAGAAAATTAAAAGGCAGAAGAAAATAATATAATTCGGTGCTGCAAGGATAACAGAGCAGGCATCATACAGTCTTCTCTGGAGGGGATTCAGTGGACCACAACTGATAAGGTCTGCCTCCAAATATTAGCATCTTGATCCTATATAGTTGTTAGAGCAGATTCTGCTACCTGTGAATTATTGGCTCTATTTTGGTAGGTTGATATCAAATTGGTTATTACTGTAAGTTTTAAGGTAGCATTCACTCCAGTCCAATGCTGCTAGAGTTTTTTCCTTGTTCCAAAGTAATGGAAGTGAGGCAGATGTGGGAGGTCTTATTTCTAGAGAAGCATTCATTCTGTAAAAGATGTGCATTTCAGTGTTAGAAATATTCATCCTTTTGAAGGTAGAATGGAACCATACATGCTCAACAACTGGACTGGTTATGGGCAGACAATTCCAAGTTGTATAGGAGGGGAGAAAATTGGAATACTCCAAACAAGAATGATGTAAGGTGATCTAATTAAGTGCCAGAAACACTGAAGCTGCTATATTTATAATTCTGTGATGAAAAGGAACAAATTCATTACCATCTGCCTTGCATTCAGTTACACTCTCAGGTTTAATCCCTGACACCTCTAGGCAGAGCTTGGGCAGGTCTCTGTCTGAAACTCTGGAGAACTGCAGATCACATTCACTGGAAATTCTGGAAATTACAGTATCAAAACAACTACAGGGGTGACTGGATCAATATTTGGATATGGTCTTTTTACAGTATGTTTTAGCTTGCATGTATGGAAAATGCAAATTGCATGTGTTCAGTAACTATGTATCTCCAGGACAGAAAACAAAAAATAAGTTTTTGTATGAAAAAGCTTTCATAATACATGGGGCCACTATCAAAAACACAATACTGTATTAAGTTTTGTAATCCAATGAAAAAGATTTTCAGCAGGCAAAATGTTAAGTACAGTCCCTTCAAGTATGTACTATTCTACTTATATTTTACAGACACTTGAAACAGTAATCATTTTCTGCGGGGCAGTTTTTCCTAAGACATAACTTCTGGATCAGAAAACATACATGCTGGATTAAAATGTATGTTAATTAGAATTCAGAACAGAAAATTGGATAATTTTATTCAGTTGTTTAAGGCTGAATTAAGAAAAATGTAAAATATCTGGAAGATGAAGCTAAGTATCAACTAAGTTGCCTGTTACATCACTGTCAGTAAAATAATCTCTGATGACTTTCATAAAACAGATCAGATTCCTTTCAAAATCTAGAAATAAAAATGAATTTACAATGATTTCCATCTTCAACCATCACACATTGGTTGGAGATTACGGGGCTGTATGCTTCTGCAAACATATTTTGTCTGGGAATGGGATTCATTCACGATTGTATGTGTTGCCACTTAGAAAAGTGGAAAACAAAAAGAATTCTATTATAAATACTGTATACAATAAGGGAAAGCAGCATTTCCCAACCTGGTACTCTCTAGATGTGTTGGACTATGATTCCAGTGTTCTCAGAACCTGACTAATCCACTAGTTTATTTATTCACTGAGGTTTACATGCCTCTCCAATCCAGAAACTCTTGAATGCTTTACAAAAAAACAGTACAGCGTAGGAGTAAAAACCATAATAAACTAATATAAATACACCATCCATACCAATGCATCTACGTCCAATGTATATTGTCCATTTCAATCCCAAATGACCTCTGGAACAACCAGGTTTTCAAAGCATGTTGAAAACTTAATGCAGTTAAAATGTCTTTAATATGCAATGCACATTTTTTCTTGCAAAACCTAGGTGTAGGGCTACCATTATTACCTCTGAAATGAATCTACTGTATGAAACTCACTGTGAACTTGGTGATACTTTCAGTTACAGTTTCAATGTTCACATATTTATATTGCAGATTATTAACAAGTGGTCTGGCCTTAAATTTTATATCAAGAAATCCACTGAGAATTAAGGAGGTAGGAACATGCAGTCAAGTGATATGTCACACCTGCCACAGGCACAAAATCTTGACATCATTATTCAAAACAGTGAACAATTTACCAACAAAGCTGAACATGACTGCCAAAGATATGAAATCTGAAGCAAAACTATGATTGTGCTGTGTTATTCATGCATCAAATGTTTCAAAACTGACTTCAACCACTCAGGAATGGCTGTTCATCAAAGCCCTTGCCTAGAAATATATACTGTAACTTCTTTTTCTCTCTTAAAAATGTTGCCATTAAGAAAGTGATGACAGAAAAGTGACAGACATTTTCTCCAGTGTTTAGGAGACCCTAAATGTACAGGGTGGGACTGGAAGTTATAGGGTTTCGTTTTTTTCCAGTTACAGACTTACCACTCTGCAGTCTTTCCATCTACCCAGACTTCTAGATCTGAAAAAGCCCCAGGAGATGGGTTCTTCCCTAAGGATTTGTGACACCCACCCCCACTTACAAGTCACCTTGTACATCACTACTGTAATAGCTAAGAAGCCACAACTCACCAATGAAAATTTCAGAGAAATATCTTTTTTAAAATCTTTTCATTCAAATTTAACAATGATTAAAAATGCAGCACAGCAATAGCCCACCATATCGTTCCTACCACTAGTGCTCAGTCATGTTCAAATGGTAAAGCGCAGCAATTATCTCCCTAATTGCTCATCAAACTTTGAAGGAGTTCAAATCACCTGTTGATCACCTGATTTCCTTTTCGACCATTTTATGTCTAATACAGAATTTCAGAAGGGCTTAATCATACACACACACAGAATGTAAGTGTGTGCGCATAAATAAATAATTAAAAGTCCCTTCCAGTGCGCACAAAATATAACCTTAAGCAATGCTATCCCCAAATTAAATTTCATAAACTTCGCGGTAAGCTTGCGGGTTTAGTGTCTAAGTATTTACGGTCGCAAACTGGAACCCTAGGAATACTACTCCTTTTACAAAAGAAGCAGGAAGGAGCGATTACTGTATAAATTTTTATCCTATGACGCAAGCAGCGAAGAAGCCTCGAGGCAGCCCTTTTGAAAAGTGCCTGCCTTGCGCGGTTCCTCCTAGCGCTAAACACAGAGACAGAGAGCGAGAGAGAGATGAAGCCGATTGTTTATCTGCAGAGAGACCAAACGAGCTTCACCCACCCCGCATCTCCCTAGCTGAAAACGCCACCGCACAGCACCGAGCTCCCGGCTCCCTCCGCCTCCTCCCTAGAAAATCAGCCACCTCCGGCGTTCCTCCCCTCGCGCGCCCAGCGCACCGCCCTGCCCGGCGAAGGACCAAGCACCGCCAGTAGCTCCGCCCTTCCTCGCAGCTTCACCTCCTCGCCAGTCACGAAGATTGCCGAGCGGGAGGGAGGGAGGGAGGGAGGCAGGGAGGGGATCGTGTCGAGCCGTAGCTCCTCTCCGGCCTTTCCGAAGACAGTCGAAGGGCTTCGGCCTCTCTTCCTCCCCTCCACGTCTCTGGCGGCGATTGCTCTTGCTGGGGCCGCCGCGGTCTCCTCGGGGGCTTTCAGCGCTGCTCGGCGGGCCCGAGCCAGTGTCGGGGTCTTCGGCGGAGGCTTCGGCTGGGGCCGTCTGCTCGCAGGCTCCCCACCGCCCGGGCAGAGTCGTTCCCGCCCGCTGCTCTCGGGGGTCCTGGCCGGACCGGGCGGGCTGGGCCTCAGAGCCGCGGCTGAGGTAGCGCGATCGGTGGTCGGCTTGTGGTGACTGTGAGGCGGCGGCGGCGGCGGCGGCGGCTGCAGCGATTCCCCCCAGGGGAAGCGGGGCGGCCGGGGTCCGGCTCGGATGGCGGAGGGCATCCAGCACCAGCAGCTTGTGCCCGGCGTCGGCGTCGCAGCCCCTCGAGGGGTCAAGCGGGAGTCCGAACTGGAGCAGCCGATGCCCGGAGGGGACGGAGCCGAGAGCGGCCAGAGCAAGAGGCTGCGGACGGAGGCTGAGGCGGACGGAGGCGGCATGCAGGTAGCGTTCGCGGCGGCGCCACCCTGGACGGTCCCCCGCGGCCGCGAAGGGCGCGCTTCCTCGCGCACGTTCCCGCGGAGCGCAGGAGCGATGGGCGCCGGGCTCGGCGGAGCCCGGGCAGGATGCTGGTCCCGTGGAAGCCTCCTCGGTGCGCGGGTCGGTGTCGAGGGCGGCAGTGGGTGGGGGAAGGAAGGCAGGCTTTCGCAGTAGGAGAGGCCCAGAAGCCCGACCGGTCTTGGTCTTGGAGGAGCGGGAGGAGAGCTGAGATATCACGGCCTGCCTAAGGTGCAAAAATAATCACAGACCGATGGCTCCGTACAGAGCAGTTCTCTGGGTGGGACGTGGAATAGTAGTAGATGTGGAGATTGTCACGACAGTTGCACGTAGACCTGTGTTTTGTTGCACGGCCACGTGCTGAGAAGCCTCATCTATCATGGAATTTTAGAAGGGATGCTTAGAATGAGAGGTCTGAGTGGAAAGAGCACAAGATGATTTAACCGGCTGCTCATCGGGGCACAAGGTCATCTTTTCATCTGGGTTAGACTTCCTCAGTGGGGTAACCTGAAGATGTGTTGAATTGCAGCTTCCATCAGCTCCGGATGAGGGAGGTTGTAATGGGGATTGTAGTCCAGTACATAGTAAGGATGCTGCACTGAGGATATCTCATCTAGAATAATGCTCTGTTCCTTAAGAAAGTTTCTTAGGCCTGCCATGCCTTGGTTATTCATGTTCTGGGAGAGCTGTGGCCGGTGTTTTAGGAAGCTGCTTTGATCTTGTTTGTTTCTGTCTAAGACTGCAGCTATATAATGCTCACCTGGGTGTGAGAATGTAATCTTATACATACCTTTCTGGAAATAAGCCTCACAACGGAAGGGCTTATTTTTGTAACAGACGTGTATAGGAGTGAACTGTTAGCCCTGTTAAACTGTGAATTACTTATTTTTGAGTGGACATACCTAGGATTGTACTTCAAATGAAATTACTCTGAATTGACTGTGAGACATAATACAGGTGCATCTGTGGGTTCTTTGGAAAAAGAAACTTTTGTTCACAATAAAGATAGCAAATAGAGTTCATTCACATTATATGTTGGCCAACTCATCTGGCCAAAGAGCAACTGACAGTTCCTACAGAAAGTAAATACAGATGTGCACCAATTAAAAGCAAAACAAAAAAGCAATAAACAGCAACTAAAATCCCTTTGGGGGCGTGTAAATGTACAGCATTTATCCCCCCCCCTTTTTAAAAGGTTTATTTTACCATCATGTTATATATGAAGAGTTCTTGAAGTTTCAAAGGCATGTATGCCATTTTGTAATCTTGACCTGATAAGGCTGTTGCCTCACTATGGATTTTGGATTCAGTGTTTTAACAGCTCAGATATGACCAAGCTTGCCATAAGAATGGCGACCTCAAGCAGAGCAAAGATTTTCTGTGCAAAAAAAAGCCTGGCATATCTTAATACACGATTATATCTTGAATTACCTTTGGTCTTGTAACTTTTGACATACAGGCCTGGATCCATATTCTTCAGTGATATGGAAAAAATATTCATGTTAGCTCTTAGAAATTCTGCCAGTTTTGTGTCTGTTTACTGCAGTTGCTAGCTTGAAGCATGGGGTTTGAGTGAAAATAATAGGCAAAGCTACTTAGTTGTGATGACCATAGAAGGGGGATCTGTGGAACAAAACATGTCGTCTTATAAGAAAACATAGGTTCTAGGATAAGGGTTCTTTGACAGCCTTATACAAGATTCTAGACTTGATTAGAAAATAGAGCAGCACTGAAATAAAATTAATAATAGTCAACTGAGGCAACTGTATGTTTGCAAGGGTTTTCCCATTTATTTTTATGGAAAGAGAGTGTTATATGCTTATAGCATTCTTTTTGCTATTACCATCAGTGGATTTTACAATAGTAGGAAAGAGGGTGTGGTTTGCATCTACTGTATTACAGATTGCAAGTAATAAAAGTGGTAGAGAGGAACCAGAAAGATAACCAGAAAGTACAAAAGGGATATTGTTGTGTTTTGAGGCAGCTTTTGATAGACTTTAGCTACATATTGCATCATACTAAATACTTCCATGCAGAAGACCCTGGGTTTAGAGAACCAGTGTGATGTAGTGGTGAAACTGTTGGATTGGCACTGAGAAGACTTAGGTTGTAGACTGTCTTCAACCATGGAAGCTCATGGGTGACTTATTCTCTCTCAGCCCAACCTGCCTTGCAGGGTTGTTGTGGGAAAAAATAAGAAGGAATGCTATGTATGCTACCTTGAGCTCCGGAATAAAAGGCTGCATATAAATAATAGCATCCAACATAAAGTGATTAAAAAGTACAAAATTAGTTTTGTTTTCCAGTAGTTTTTCTTTGAAAGATTCTGGCTTAATTAGATAGGAAGCAAAAGATATTTTGCTTCTTATCTAATTAGTTTTATATGGCAAGGCCAGGATTTGTTTAGATGTATATATTTTTTTCCAGCATGAAAATGACCTGACATGAGTTACCAAACTCTGAAAAGTTCAGTAATAATGATAGTTATGTAAAATGACTTAACATTTGGATGTTTACTAAAAATGGACAAATGGATGGAAAAATATTAAGAGTTGCAAATGCTATTTGAAAGGTGGTGGATAATATATGATCTGTTGTGAGGAATGAGTGTTTGACAGAAAAAGTAAAATGGCTATTCTGTAAATGTTATATGGAAGTGAAAATTGGATACGTCAGGAAAAAACTAAAAGTAAGTTGAATGCAGTAGGAATAGATTGCTTAAAAAGTGTGTATGGTAAAGCAAAGAATGGGTCAACAGTGAGTGGGTGATGAGTGAATGTGGATTGAATATAAAAGTGAGAGACAAGGATGAAAGAAGTACCTTGAAATGGTTTGGTCATATAGAAAGAATGAATGAGGTTCAAGTTATAGAACAATATATGAAGGAAGAGTGAACGGATTAAAAGGAAAAGGAAGACTGAGAATATTATGGTTAAATAATTGATGAAATCTTTAAAAAAGTGAGACATTTAAATAACAAAAAGCGATGTATGAATTGGTATATGTGCATGATGGAAGCAAAAATGGTTTGCCTTAATAGAAGGATATGGAGAAGTACATTTATATGTAAAACTTTAGGCACCCCTGGTCAAATTGTATGTTTCACTGAATCCCAAAATGAACAGGTTCTGTTCTGTTCTGGTCAGTTTGGGAGACTATTTTAGGAGAGGTTTTTCTTGGTCTTCAAACTAAAGCTGAAAAGAGGTTGGATATTTCAGCAGACAGCAGTCTGAAACATGCTACCAAACTGATGATAAATTACTTACAGGAAAGGGGGAAAAAAAAAGGCTTTGGAATGGCCTGTTCAGTCCCCAGTTGAATACTATTGAAAATTTGTGGGGAGTTCTCAAGTATGCAGTGCCTGCAAGAGTCTTAAGATTATTTCTGAGCTAGAAGAGTTCTGTAAGGAAGAGTGGGAAAGGATTCCAAAAGCAGGAACAAAAAGACTTAGCAGTCCACAGAAAAAATTTGGAAGCTGCTATTTCTGCCAAAGGAAAGTTCTGATTCAAAGAATGCCCAAACTTTTGCACCTACCATATTCACTCTTTTCTTATTTTGAATCTGCAAACAACTTCACATATATAATAAATATGCATTTCATGCAGAAGTTGTATCAGTTTTTATTCACATAGAGATTTATTGAAACATGCAATTCGACTAGGGCTACCTGAACTTTTGCATATAACTAGATCTAGTTAAATTTCTTTTCTTTTGTCTTATATCCTGTCTTTATTTTCTTTTGCTTACTACTATTTACTCTTTTTCTGCACTTTGCATAACATTGCTTACCTTGAAAAGGAATAGCATGATTGGTATTATATAGTATTTGAAAATGTCATAATTTTTGTTTGTTTAATAACACCTACATTTATGAAACAGGAGGCTGTGCTATCTTTGATGGTTTAACTGTTTGAAGAGCAGATGAGGTTAGAGTCCTCTTTTAATAATGGGTCTGTTTGTGAACAAGTACACTTATTTCTCAAATACACATAATTTTCAAAATTATTTCCTAAATAATGTAGGCATGTCAGTAAGGATTCTGGAGAGTGGTTTTTAAGTATGGTTTATTTAATCCTTACTTGTTCCATACTTCATAAGTCAGAAACATAAACGAAAGTTTATTATTATCTTATACACCAAGCTTATTTGGAAACAACAAACTAAACTTTCTGGTTTTGATGATACACTAAACAATTGCTGGATGAATAACTGTTTTGCTAGTGTGGAGGAGCCAAGTGAGGGAATGAGGCCTGCGTATTATGTTGTAGTCCAAAATTATCTGCAAAGCTCCAGATTTCTCCTAGCAGTGGCATCATTTGCACCCCTACTCATCTTAGAATGGCAGTCTGGGAATCCTGTGGGCTGCACACAGCGCATGGTCTACCATCTTCAAGAATGCAGTAAATGGTGCAAACATTAGTCAATGGAGTGGAAGCTTTTAAAATTTAGAGAAAAATTTGATGAATACTGGTAGGATAAAGTGGCAAGTTATACCATCATTAATGAAGTTTTATAGGATCGTTTTATGTATTATGTAGTTTCTAGCTTCTTTGTCTTATCAGTTAATCTGTGAAGTTATATTCCAGCTCCCAAACTGAATTTGGAAGTAAGTTATTGGCAGAAGGTTCTCTGTGGTAAGTCCAAAAATCTCTTTAGTTTGTGCCAGTCAGTCCTGGCAATAAAGGTTAAACTGAGGAACTGCTTCATCCTGATAAAGGTCTGGCTACGTGTGACTTCCCCCCACTGACTCTACTAGATGGACTCTTGTAGTTGCACTTTGGGGTCAGATGTTCAGTGGCAACTTGCTGGAACAGGTGATAGACATAGCAAGTGAAATATGAACATAATTTTTTATTATTGTGTGTGCATATCTTTCCAATTCCTAGTGATGGATCACTAATTCTTGTAATTTTATGACAGGAAAATGGCTACAAGAGATGCATTTCTAAAGTAAAGAGAAGAGAGAAACTCTTATGTGTTTTTTTCTCAATTTGCTTCTATAACTGAGTAAAAAGGGATTTGTAGCTTATATTTTTTGTTTTTAAAAACATAATGCTTTTTTAAGTAGTGGGATTTAATTGTAAATGTGCTATAATAAAACTCTTTAGGGATTATGAAGCAAGTTGTTTTAAGAATAATAGTTGTGGATACTTCATTCTGAACTACAAAGCTGGGTTATGCTCTGGAGTCAGGAAAATTGCCTAAAACGAAACTATATTTAACAGAAATATAATATGTTGCTAGCTTTCCTTAAGTAGTTGGCCTCAGTACTCTTTCTGCTGCTGACATTGACAGTACAGTAGTATTGCTTTTGAAAACAGTATGTTTTATTTATTTGCATATTTCTCATAAGCTTATTTTTCCATATTTTTAAAAAAGTCTGTTTATATCTAGGTATTACGGTTTGCTCACCTTGTAGATTTTAAAATTTTAAAAGTTTGTTTTGTGGCTTTTACATTATGTGTTGTTAATGTATTTTTATTTTTTATTTATATATCAAATTTGTCACTTCCCATCTCATTGAAATGACTCTGGGCAGTTTACAAAACGGTTAAAAACAATCAAAATTACAATATACAATAATCTTAAATAAATAGATCCAAGGATAGATATTAAAATTGGCAATCACTCAGGGAACGTCATCAAGGTGCCAACTGCCCCCAGGATTGGGTAAGATTGTTGTCACACCACGCAAGCTGGCAGAGCCAGGTCTTTAATCCTTTCTGGAAAGTTAGGAGGGTAGGGGCCTGCTGCATCTTTGGGGGGAGAATATTCCAAAGGGCGGGGGCGATGGCAGAGAATGCTCACCTCCTGGGCCCCACCAGCCAACATGCTCTCGCTGACGGGGTCTGCAGCATACCCTCTCTGTCTGACCGGGTGGGATGGGTTGATGTGATGGGGGTGAGAAGGTCCCTCAGGTAACCTGGACCCATGCCATGTAGGCCTTTAAAGGTAATAACCAACACTTTGAATTGGACCCGTAAGCAGACTGGGACCCAATGCAGCTCGCGCAGTAAAGGTGTTATATGTGCTGTTCTTGGGGCACCCAAGATAGTCCGTGCGGCCGCATTTTGAACCAGCTGTAGTTTCTGGATACTCTTCAAAGTATTTATTTCCTAAAGTAAGAACAGTGAAATTGGAAGAAAAATTGGGAAGGAATCTTGATTTCACTGATTTTTTATACATGCTTAGTTGACAGATATCCTGTCGGCAGTATTTGCTAGAATAGGGACTATGGTGTGATCTTCTGACCCTCTGGAATTCTTCAGGAAGTTATCTGGAAAATAATAATGTCATTGGAAGTGGTAGACTGATTTTTAGGCTGATTTTTGGGGAACATTTTTCAACTTTTTATGTTTATTTTTTTTTAATGATGGGAATGGGAATAGGTGATTTTTGGGAAACACACTGGTGCTGACCTCACTCCTTTTCCCCAACTCCAAAAACAGCCTGAAATTTTGCTGCTGAAATTCAGCCATTTTGGTAATAACTTTAGAACAGCAGTCTGTGGATTCTGTGAGCTGCATACAACCCATGATCTTCAAGTTGCTCACCCCTGCTTTTTGGCAACAATTTAAAATCAATCTTAATTTTCCCTGTCTACCATATATAGAATATATCTTTTATTTTTCCAGCTCAGTTTTGCTGGTAATTCAGAAAGACAGATGTTCACTATATAAGAGACTCCCTGGCAGAGCATTAGGTTGGTTTATCATGGTGTTGTAGGTTCATGAAATTGTGATTTTATACTGAAGATGTAAAATCTTAGATAGCGTGAACCAAAAATGTGTCTAGTGTAACTGAGAAGTTGTATAAGTCATGCCAGTTTGGCTTTGTGCTAAGTCATAACATGGTTTATTTGTTTTTATTGTTTGTCTTACATCAGCATGGGAAAAAAATTTTTTGGCTGAGCTTCTTCTTTCTTCCATGCATGGGCACCATAGGTCTGGTTGGTGATGTTCTAATCATCATTGGAGTGAGCAGTCCTAAAATGTTTGGACCTTATTTTGTATTTTGGACTTTAGATTAAGTTTAAGGGGAAAAATTAGTGCCTTAAGCTTTACAGATGCTTAAAGCACGCGTTTTGTCCCTTAAAATACTCCAAAAGAAGAGAAATTTTGCTTACTCGTTGGGTGGAAGTTCAGGATTGCTTAAGGTACCTAATTCACATTGTATTCCTCTCTCAAACAGGAAAAGTAGGTCTGAAATTTTTGCTTTCATCCCCTTTGGGGATTACAGATGGGTTACTGGGAGGCTACCTGTGGCTTTGTAAACCAGATAGTTACGGTTTGTCCAAAAAACCATGTTGGAAAAAAATCTTCCATGCTGCTCTAATAGTCTTCCAGTTTATGATTTGGATCCATTTAATTTCTTGTGTATATAGTGGTATGTGACAGATCTTGACTTCCCCAACAACCCCCTCCCCCTTTCCCAAAGGATCCTTTGAAGGTTGGAGAACCTTATTGAATGGCAAGGGTGGTGACATAGAAGATTCAAGAAAGAAGAACTGGATGAAGGCTGGTTGCTTCCTCCCTATTTTCAAAGATTTTCCCCCTCCCCATGCACCTGCGTCCTGCATTCCATATCATTCAGCAAGGTCATCCAGCCCTCAGAATCAGTTTTCATGAGCCTAGTTTCAGATGTGTTGATCCAATCCAATAGCTTGAAAGTGTTCCTGGATATTGTCCTTTTTGCTTATTGGAAGAATTTTGCATATATTAGTTTTCCCAAGCATATTTCTTTATTCTTAATGGTAAACATTTCAGTTATTTATATTACAAATATATAGTTACTTAACTACTGTTCAACCCACATGGTTTGTGAGCCTAAGCCCCCAGATACGTACTGTCAACTTAGGGTTTTGTTTTGTTTTGTTTTTTTGCAAACAACACTTTCAGTATAATAAGGAAAGTAATGAACCCTGTCATGCATGATAGTATGGTGAACGCTGGTGATAGACTCTCTCTCTGATGATAATGAGATTCCTTATGTGAATTAATATTACCATAAAAAAGAAGTTGGTTGAATATCCCTTACTGCATGCAGCATATGAGCTTTTTTAGTCAGGGAGGTTTACTACAAAACAATAGATACGATGACAAGTATAGAATTTAATAGAATTTAATTACCATGATTGTATATCACCTGTTAGACATGTGAAAATACTGTATTTTTTTTTTCTTTTTGAGTAACAGCTTCATTCCTCAGCTTTGTACTGTGCAGATGGATTAGACTAAAACTCCCAAAGTTGATAGCTGGAATTACCAAAATTAAACATATCTGTGTCAATGGATTTTGCTGCTGATATTTTTCAAGTTATTTTACAGTTTAATTGCCATCGTGTTTGTTCTGTATTCCCATTTTTACATAACTCAGTTATTAGAAAGTCAATGTTTTGCATGTGCTATGTAAGAATGAATTGGGTTCAGAAATCACATCCATAAATTATGGGTTACATGCATCCCTGAACTCACACAATAAGCTAAGTAAAAACCAAACACACCTTGCTATGGCTTAGCAAGATGTGTGAGCCTAGCCCAGGTTAATGCAGGCTGTTATTTGTACTGTAGAATTACCAAATCTGGGGTGCAAAAATCCATAGATCCACAAATTATAGGAGCAAGTAGATACAGAAAACTAGTATTTCTATGGATTTTTGCACCCCAGATTTGGCAGCCTTATCCTACTATGTTTTCTATTATTGCTACAAATAGAGATTGATATTGTAGTAATGTTATGGTAATTCAGCACCTAAGCAGACTTAAGCATCTAGTTTGGTTATAACCATGTTTCATGTACGATATTTTAAATTCTGGGCCAAAGAGGAGAGCTGGAAACAATAATTTGATACAACATGCCAGCTTGAGGTATGGGCAGTGTGCCATGCATTTCTTTGTGGCATTCTTGATCCCCTTCGGCAGCAGATAGCTTTATGTAGTTGGGTTTCATTATCTAATCCATCTCTGATCAGCCTGGATAAATCCTGTTTAACCTGGCCTGATCTTGTTAGCAGGGTGGCATAAAGCTGCCTGAGCTGGGATTGGGATAAATCGGATCATGATTGCTATATGAATCCGGGCTGTATTTCTTGTAGAGATGAAATAGCTGCAGCAAAATGTTTGACCTAAGTGGTTCCCTTAAATGGCAGATGGCTATGTTTATACTGCAAGATTTGGGTGCTTTTATAAAGAGTCTCAGTAATCCTCTTGCTCTATTTCTCTCTCTGTTATAGCAGTGCTTATGTGGTATCTTAATATATACCGTATTTTTCCGACTATAAGACGATACTTTTTTCTAAAATCCTTACCCTAAAAATTGAAGGGCGTCTTATTCAAGGAAGTCAGCTGAGGAGAGAACCGCGCGGTGGCAAAACTGCCTATATTTTGTCTCTGCAGGCAGGCTTCCTGCTATTGCTAGCCTCCAATCACGAGTGAAATAGCTTGTCTCCCAAACAGACTTCCTCCAATCACGAGCCTTATGTAACTGACGTCAGCTGATGCTGAACAAACCAATTAGAGAAGGCTGTTTGCAGAGAGAAGCTATCGGCAGTTTCACTCGTGCTTGAATGTAATCAGTTATGCAAAAGAGCATGGAAACAGAGCTGCAAAGAGACGGTTTGGACATCCTTCCACCGAGTGTATCAGGTCAATGTTAACTAATTACTAAATAAAAATGTGTTCTGCACTATCTTTAAAATTTGGATTTCTTAATTTGGGGTTGGAAAAATGGGGGTCGTCTTGTACATGGGGGCGTCTTATTGACGGAAAAATACGGTAATCTAGTTTTCTATTGATGTACTGCACTTTCACTGTGCACGCACACAAATATACCTAAATTGTATGACAGGTTATGTTTAGAGCATCACAAGTTATAAAACAGTTTTGATCTACAAATGCATATGAATGAATTTGCAGTGCATCTTATAGAATTCCTACATGACAGCAGAAGATAGAGAAATGCAGAGTTATTAAAATGTTTAAATGTTCAGTCATTGATACCCTGTAGCTGCTAGTGAACTTAAAATCTTTGCAGTACAGAAATATGTATTGCTATTAAGGAAGGGAAACACTTTCCTAAGATACTTAATATTCTCTCCATACCATGCATTCTCTTTTTATATTGAACTTGGTAAGAATTTGCTAGTTATACCTACTTGCAAAGCACTCTTGGATTTATTGCTTATCTCTTACACTATCTAGCTGCGGAGCCTTCTTTCCTGCCACATGAAAATGGACCAGCTCTATACCAGAAGTATTTATTTTGTCTTGGAGTGCTCTCCAAATCACCGTTTTGTCTTGAAGGGCTCTCCTAGTCTTAAAATACAGTGGTACCTCAAGATACGAATTTAATCCGTTCCGTGACTCTGATCGCAAGTCGAATTGGTCGCATCCTGAAGCACGTTTTCCCATAGGGTTCAATGTAAATACGGTTAATCTGTTCCACCCTCTGAATTTGGTCGCATCCTGAAGCAAATTTCCCCATAAGGTTCAATGTAAATACGGCTAATCCGCCCTCCGAATTTGGTCGCATCCTGAAGCACATGTCCCCATAAGGTTCAATGTGTCAGCCGGCTTTGCACGGCTATGAAATTCCGCAGGCGCGCTTTAGTCAGCCCTAGCGCAGAAAAAGGAAGTGCTAATGAAATCTGAGAAAGGCTTCCGGGCGCACAGCCGGGAGCGGGAGCTTCCCCCCCACTCCCCGTGCTGATTCTTCTTAATTCCGCGCTCTTTCCTCTGTGCATAGCCCTTGGCGCGCGCAACTAAAGCACAGTGAAAGGAATGGGGGGGAAGGCTTATGTAGCGCGCACAGTGGAGCGGGAGCTTCCCCACCCCCGTGCTGCTGCTTCTTAATTCCGCGCTCTTTCCTCTGTGCATAGCCCTTGGCGTGCGTGACAAAAGCACAGTGAAAGGAATGGGGGGGGAAGGCTTATGTAGCGCGCACAGCGGAGCGGGAGCTTCCCCACCCCCGTGCTGCTGCTTCTTAATTCCGCGCTCTTTCCTCTGTGCATAGCCCTTGGCGCGCGCAACAAAAGCACAGTGAAAGCAATGGGGGGGAAGGCTTATGTCGCGCGCACGCACAGCCGGGAGCAGGAGCTTCCCCCCCCCCACTGATTCCTCCGCGCTCTTTCCTTTCTCCATAGCGACAAAAGCACAGTGAAAGCAATCACCAAGCCAAGGGCTATGGCCAAAGGAAAGAGCAAATTTCCCCATAAGGTTCAATGTAAATACAAACAGTTCTGAAACATGCATTTTATTTTTAAACCACAAAAACATGAAAAAAAGCACAGTATGAAGAGGGAGAATGGGGTGGGGAGGCAGTTATTGTTTGGAGGGAGAGTCCCCCTCCAAAGGGACTTCGGGGAGATCTCCTTCAGGGGTTTCCTCTCTTCTTTGCCTCTTAGCTGCAAAGCCTTATTCTTGCCACACCCGCTCTGCATTTTCTTTGGAGCCATGCTGACAAGCACACCAAAAACCTTCCAAACGCCACAAAACACACCACAAGCTTCACCGAACGCCTCCTTGCTACCGCGATCTCGCCCACAAGAAGCCGCAACCACGTGGCAGCAGGGCAAATGGCTTTCTTTTCCTTTTTCCTTTCTCCATAGCGACAAAAGCACAGTGAAAGCAATATCGGCGCGCACGCATAGCCGGGAGCAGGAGCTTCCCCCCCCCCCCGTGCGCTCAGATTTCATTAGCACTTCCTCTTTCTGCATTGCTTTCCTTGGGCTTTTGTCCTCCCACTCAGATTTCATTAGCACTTCCTCTTGGAAGCCATGACCACGTGGCAGCAGGGCAAATGGCCGCGGATCCGGTTCGTAGCTTGAGGCGGAGTTCGCATGTTGAGGTAAATTTTTGCGGCCGGAGCTGGTCGTATCTTGAAATTTTCGTAAGATGGGGCGTTCGTATCTTGAGGTACCACTGTATGTTTTTTTTAAAAAAAATAAGTTAGTTGCTTTTTAGTAGAGCAGGTTTTCTTAATTAAAATGGGAGGGAGAGAAAGAATGAATTTGAATTCTTTCTTGAATGGATATGCAGTTCTCAACTTCATCTGCTGACAAGTGGGGATTTGTAAAATTTATTGATTGGATGGTCTGGAGAATTATAGAATGTTACATTCCCTCCAGGCAATGCTGATTTTTGCCTGGACCGTGCAGGAGTTAGGTTTCTGAAACAAACGCAATTCAAGGTATTTCAGACATAATGTTCCAGATGAAACAAGCTTGTTTCAGGACTGGTTCACCCCAGAACACTTTGAACTGCTCTGGCTTGGAGGATTTAATTCTGGAAAACCAGTGACCCCCGCCTCCCTATTGAAATGGCATGGTCTAGAGGAGATTCAGCATGGTCCAGAGGCAGTGGAGTGTTCTAGAGCAAGTTCTCTGCAATGGTCTGTTCCCAGATCAGGGAATTTTGCACATACATAATATGAACTGTGTTCCATGAAAGCTGTAGAACAACTATTACATGGATCAGTTTTAGGTGTAATAACATTTAATTTGTACTGCCAGTTTTAGCACCTTCCTTCAATTAATTTTCTTGTTACTGTACTTGTGCTTCCCCTAATACACCTGATATTCTAGTTGATAGCAAAGGCATTGTTTCTGCTGACTGTTGAGGCTATTATTAGTTTTATAACACTGTAAAAACTAGCAACTGTATAGTAACTCAGAGTAATTGTTTTACATGTTACATACAATCATTGCCTAGTATGTCTTGAAGTAAAATTATTGATCAATACATCCAATCTTATATTCCTCCTTGAAATAGAAAGTGCATTATCTAAAGATTGTGAATCCAAAAAGTAATGGAAAGAGAAAAAGTGGATGGAGGACAGCAGATTGCTTTAGATGACTGAGAACAATAATGTGTTATTTTTTCCCAGATATGCATCTATATTTTTATTTCATTATGCAAGCTAATAAAAAATATAAATACATACAGCAGCATTATAGGATAAACACAACCACAAAATTAATAAGCATCACTATGAAGAAAAGAGGGGTGGGCGAAGGCCTGGAAATTATGTTATAAATCAAACAACTCCAAAACCTTTGACTACATTGTTTGAAAATCATTTTCTTTACCTCTTTGTTGAAAAAAGACTAATTGAAATATTGACAAACAATATTGACAAATATTGACATATCAGCAATTCATTGCTGCAGATCAGCTGTAGTTTTCTATTTCCATTGTTGTATAATAATTCTTTTAGATTAAACCCTTGATATCTTGCTAGAGTCATATACATAGGATGTTTGTTTATTTTACAAAATCGTATGCTAGGCACTTCCAGATGGCTCTAGGCAACTTACATTATAAAAATACAGACATTAAAAACCATACATACAATCCTTTAGAAGCAAGCAACATACAAAATGTCTGAAAAGCCTGGATAAAAAGGTAGACTTGGGCCCCCACGTAAACAGTAAGGAGAGGGTATCCTTTATCTCCAGCAGTAGCTTGTTTCACGTTGAACAAATACTAAAAGTATTGGAAATGTTATTTGCTGCCCAGAGTCCATATGGATTGGGGCAGCCTGTAAAGATTCCACATAAATAAATGAATATCTTAGTTTCTGTAATAACACTTTTTACATCTAAATAGGCTAGAATCATTTTTTTTTAATGAAAACCAATATAATGAAAATGCTGACCTTTCAAAATAGTACACTCCTGTTGGGCATTTTTAAAAATTTCTTCCTGATACAGCTATATGGTGCAATCTTATCCATAATCTGTAAGCAAGCTTCTAGAAGCCAGAGGATTGGTATTTTTTGTTAAAGAAAAGAGTATCAGAGTTCAGGATAAAACTTTGTGTATAGATTGTGCTGCTCAGCCTTTCATGTTTCAGTTGTTTGTTTAATGGTCACCTTTGTAGGTCATGCCAAATGACTATGTGACTTGCTAGGACTTCATTATAACCATGAATTTATCAACTGTAATATAATGAGTAGTAGATTTTTTTGGTTCCTGTAATGATGATGATGATGATGTCAGAAAAGAGTGATGATAGCAATGTCAGAAAAATATAAAAAGAATTGGAGCAGAATTAATTCCTATCATTTATTCAGAGGTTTGCCAAAGTTTGTGCTACTTTTCCTAGTAAATCGAAAAAGTTAGGGATATTATTATGTAAATTTTCATGAATGAAATATTTTGAGTGTGTCATTGTTTTAATTTTTAATATATACTAGCTATGTGGATGTTTAACCATCTGTTTTGAGTAACTGTGCCTAAAGTATAACAGAAGCATCCAGTAATGAACTGAATGAAGCTGTTGGAGACAACTAGCTCCAGTCTGCTGGATCATTTTGCTGAGCAGCATTTTATAATTGCATTAAATGCAATTGTCATGAAGCTACTCTAATTGCACTACTCTAGAATTAGAGCAACTTTGAGGTCTTAAAGCCTAGGTAGTTCTAATATTTGTTTTATAATCTACACTTGAGTATACCACACTGATGGAAAGGAATGTATTTTTCTTGTGATATAATAATTTGATAAAGCAAAGGAATGTATCTAATATTTCTGTAATGAGATCCATGGAGAACCCCCTCCCCCTGTTATTTTTGTAAACTCCTGGTTTAAGATTCAAGAAGTCTCATGTCGTTTTTACAATAATAATTATAGCAAGATTAGGAATAGATGTTATTTTCATTTTTCTCAACTTTTGTTTGTTCAGCTTTTAGCTCAGTTGTCTTATTTCTATATCAGAAGGACTTTTAAAAGTTTTAAAAAATGGTCAATATTTGTATATATTTAATTGTTTTTATATTATTTTATATGTTAATGTGCATAGATCATTAATTGTAGTAAAGAATATATGTGTATGTAATATTTGTAAAAGTTTCTCCTAAGATGCACATTTTATATGCAATTTTGCCTAATATATACATATTTTGTAAGCAATATTCCCCAAGGCAATCCTTTATGTTGTGCTTTTTTTAACAGAGGTGAGCATTTTTGTGTGTAGTTTATCATAACCCCCAGATTCAATGTTACCCTCAGCATTAGAAACTGACTGACACTGAACAAATCACTATCTCTCAGCCCAGCCTACCTCACTGGATTCAATCTGTGGGGGACAATAGAGGCTTTGTCTGGTAGGAGAGGATGGTGGAACGCCAATGAAAAATAAATGGTGTAGACATGTTTGCTATATTTTAATAGGGTAATTGCACTGCTAAATTTGGATAAGAGCAGATTGTTTTAAAAATATCTGAATTTTCATGTTTTGAAAATGCAAAATCAGATAAATTAAATGAACCAGACAAAGTGATACTCACCATCCTGAAGTAGTAGCCCTAGCAGTATAGCACATTTGCAATTTTGGTGTGATAATTATGGCAGAAATGGAATAGATTTTTATATGACAGAAACTGATTTTCTATTCAGTCTGACTGGAATGTACAAATATGATTTTACTTGGATTTCATATGCAGAATGCCGGTTATTCTGATTACTTCAGTCAAGCTTTGATAGTTTGCTTTCATTGCAAGAAATACCTGGTAGGTTTCTCATAGGGCTATTAGAAGTGTAGAGAATTAAAAAAAAATGTTCCTCATTATAGTAATGTCAGTTTCTTCCAGTGGTGCTTGAACTGCAGCAAAGCAAAGCTGCTCTGTGATTCTCTGCTATAAAAAGCATAAAAATAGTTGGAATCCATTTCTGTGTCTCAGCGGATGCTGAGATTCCTTTCCACTTCTAACAGCAGTGAACTAAATAAGCAGTCTTATGTAATGTTTGGCTGTAGTATCAACAAATTCTCGGTCCCTAGAGGGTCTTGAGGTCCTGAGATCTGGGCCCAGCTCAAACTCCTCCTTCAAGCCAAAGATGCAATAGCCTTCTGGGACGTTTTTGTGGTGTGTGTGTGTGCGTGTGTGTGTGCACGCATGCCTTTTTAATGTAGCCTTTGCAACTAAAATAGTGCCTTTAGAGGAGACTAACTTTGATAGAAGGCATATCATTAAATATCAATGATTGCAGTTTTCTTTTAGCAGAGTATGGGGTAGAGTTTTGTTATTGTTAGTTGTATATATAGAAACAGTATCAGTTTGCATTAGATTGAGTGATTTAAATTTTTATTCCCTGAGTTTAGTCAGATCAAATAGCTAGGTGCAGAATATTTTTTAGTTTTCTGCCACACTAACTACATTTTTTTTTCTTACTGAATAGTAGCAGTGTATCTCTAATTCAGATCTATGTCTGTCGTGTCTGTTTCTTTCAAGAATGTCTGTTACCTTTCTTTTAATTGGATTTTTTAAATCATACAGGGAAGGGAGAGCATTGCCAAGTATTGTACTGTAGTTTTCTTATATAGAACCATGTACAAAGTCATGAAATCCTTGTAGCATATTTTAATTTGCAAAGCCTTTGCTTTTCCATGAAAGTAAGGAAGTCCTGACCTGGCGTAATACTATGGCTTTTGAGACTTCCAAACTAGGAAGTGGGTTTTGTATCAACTTGTATGTCTGAAGGAATTGTGCAAAGCATACTAATGTAGTATTTCCTGTGGTTTTCTCTTCCCTTATGAAAACAATTATTATTTCAAGATGCTTCAGGAAGATGAATATCCATAAATCAAGTTATTGAAGTGCTTCAGGTTGGGCGATGATTTATAATGTAATCCTGGATCTAAAGTCCTAATGGATTTTGGTATGGGGCCTGATAATATGCCTAACTGTAGACATCTGGGTCTTTGCAGTTTGGGTCTAAGACTACAGGTGCTCCTGGTGTGTCTACTGTACAGTACACATTTTTAAGCTGTCATCTTTAAGACAGCCTGGGCTTGTAGGGTTGTTTATGAGAGAAACAAAAGTGCTTTCATTGCCTTGTTCCCACTTTATGCAGTATGACAATTTATGCATGTGCAGGCAGCAATTATCTCAAGGTTTGTTTGTATTCAGAGACCTGTGCTCTTTGCCCTGGATTATGCTCAGCTTCTTTTGAGACTCATAGGTGTAATGTATCCTGGAAAACATGGATTATTTATTTTAGTTCTTTGTATCTAAAAGAGAAGAACCACAGATTTTTGTAAAGCACTTATTCTTGCATAAGCCTTACTCTGATTTATAATACCCTTGTCTAGGGAGGAGATGGCCTTTGTTGAAGGTCTTGAAACAGGGGTTTGGATAGATGTTTGTCACAATGTTTTGATTTGAATTCCTGCACTGAATAGGGGTTAGACCTGATGGTAGAAATGGCTCCTTCCAATTCTGTGATTCTATTCTATTCTCGAATTGCTAAGGATATACATAGAACAGGAAATGCGTTTTGAGCTTGGGACAAAACAGTCCCATTTGAAATGTTCTGTCAGAATGTGTAGGTTGTATCTGATGAAAGAAAACTTGGAATGCTTCAGAACAAAACCTGAAATATTTTGAGCATTGCAGCTAAGAAAATAAGAACTTGGAACAAGCTCTCTTAATTTTCTTCCCAAAGGAACAAAAGTGTAGAAGTCCATGTTGATTGCTATTAATCCAAAACCTACAGAGAAACTAGATAAAGGGTTTGTTTTTTTTTTAAAGAAAATCTTAAAAATTCCCATAGCAAACAATAAGAGTAGTGTATTGGTTAGGCTGGAAGTATTGAGTTGTGGGGGGAATCATAACTTCTAAAACAACATGCTGGTCAGAGCACCTAGAATACCTGGAACATTTGAAACAGTTCTGCTCAAAGTGGACTTTGTTTCAGAGATGTTGTGTGTTTTGTCTCCAGTTTGGAACAAAAGCTACAGAACATAAATATTTTGTTTTGTGGTTGGAATATTATGAACACTTCTGCTAGTTGTTATTCTGACTTGCCACAGGTAAGCTGGCAAGGAGCTGTTTTATAAGTCTGTTGTTAATAAATTGAGTTATTCCATTTCCTATTACCTGTTTGTTTTGTAACTGATGAACAGAATTGCATGCATTTGTTGTTTTTGTTTGCTTGTGTATCACTTTATTTCCTTTTCTGTTAAAAGCATTGGGCTTTAAATGATAGAAGTAATTCTAACTAGTTGTACTATTCTTACAGTATATTTACAAAACTGTAGTTATCCAGCATCTGCAATAAAGTCTGGCATTATCTTCTCTGCATGTCACTTACGTTAGTGCCACCATTAATACTACATTTTCAAGACTTGGATGTGACTTCTGTTTTTTGTGGGGAGAGGGAGGATACCCAACTCTTTAGTTTTAAGTGGTTAGCATGATGTTGAAAATGAAATGTAAGCTAGCATATTGGTACAAGTACTGCAAATGACAACTGTGCAGCAATAGTGTATAGGAATTTTAGAAAACGTTACTAATGTGTGTTCTAATTTGGAGCACACTGGTCAGTGTGTACATCCACATGGTACTTCATGGAGTGTAAAAGTAGAGGTCAGTCTTCAGATGTTTTCAAAGAATTGAAGTTCACTTAATATCTTAATCTTCTGGCAGATGTCTCATGTCCAATAAAATACTTGTTTTAGATGTGACATGCTAGGAAGCAGGAGACTGTGAGTTCTAGTCCTGCCTTACGCATGAAAGCTGGCTGGGTGACTTTGGGCCAGTCACTCTCTCTCAGCCAAACTCACCTCACAGGGTTGTTGTTGTGAGGAAAATAGGAGGAGGAAGGATTATTAGGTAGAATAAAAAAAGTGGAGAAAAAAAGCCTGTTGGCACATATAACTTAAGAGATGAAAACAGTGAGGCAGATAAGGGTAGGACTTGTAGATCCCTGCCAAGAAGACCTTTTAAATATATTCTGGGCAGGTTGTATAACATCATTATAATTTACCATTTATTTCTAGAGTTAATTGATCTACATCTTTCCTTCTGTTCCAAATTATCTTTTTGCTATTTAATGTAATGTTTATTTATTTATTTTATAATTTTATAAGGCCACCCAACTTTACAATGACTTTGGATGTTTGATATCCAGTTAAAAGAGTCCATTATGTTTTTTATGTTATAATCTGGAGATTATAGGTGAGATATAATTTTGGAATTGAGTGTGGCCTTTAACACATTTCTTTGAAAAATACTCAATTCATTCCAATCAGTTTTGAGGTGGAACAGTAACTCTCTCTCTCTCTCTCAATCTCTCATATGGAAGTTGGCCAGAAGCTGCCTTCACCACCATCCCTCTTTTATGTATCCCTCAGCCCATTCAGAACCCTGTCTTTAAGGTTTTAGGACTATACTAGGCGACATGGGGGACTGAAAAAGAAGATGAGAATCTTTAAAATAAAGTAAGGCAGCTTGCAGAATTTTAAAGTTTCCCACATTCACACTCAAGCAGAATTAGAGAACCATGTTGGAAAAGCCTTTTTACAAGTGGGAAGATAGGAATTACTATGTCCTAGTCTCTCTTCATATTTTCAGTTAATTACATTGAATTGTATTGAAAAATGGCCTCATCTCAATATTTGGATTATGGAAGTAAAAAGTATTTCTAGATCTCTTTTTTGACTACTTCTTGTTTAAAAATATTCTACTCCTATTTTGGATGACCATATAGCTTAGTGATTATTTGTAAACACAGTAACACTTCAATCATTCTGTGAATTAATGTAGAAGTATGGTTGCATGTAACTTCGATTAAGAGTGCCTAAAACTATTTCCATTTCTGAATTTTGAGTAGCAGTTATTTTGGGGGTGCACCTGATTCACTGTGGTTGATAGTATAGAATGTTTGTTGCTGCTGCTGCTGCTGCTATGTTGTCTTTCATGTCAGTCTTGACTCCTAGTGACTAAATGGACAGGTCCATTTGGTTTTCTTGGTAACATTTTCGGAAGTACTTTCTTCTGAGATGTTTTTTGACTTTCCAGTCAAGAGCCGAGAGAGTGTGACTGGCCCAAAGTCACCCAGTTGGCTTGTGTGCCTAAGGGAGGATTAGAACTTGAGTCTCCCTGCTCCTGATCCAGCACCTTGAACCACTATACCAGACTGATAGAAGGTTTATGAAGGGTTATTAGTGGCCATAATATTGACCTCATAGCACTCAATTCCTTCTTCAGAGGTTCTATGCTCTTTGTAATTCAGACTCCTTGCTTGCTTTACACTTTTATCTTGTAAGTGTGTGTGTGTGTGTGTGTGTGTGTGTACACACACACACACAAACATATATATACACTTCTATAAAAAAAATGTTATAGAATTGTGATAATAGAATCTAAATCTTTCTAAATTGAGCTTTCTCCTTCCAGGATAGAAAAGAAAACATTTGTTCTTTTCATGCCTGCCTTGTTTGCCTTTGAATAATAAACCTCTGACCTTGCAAGTTGATGGTAGTTTCCCTTCCCCCTTATGCTATCTAAAGTGATGTCACTGCCGGCATCCATGTGCTGTCCTTGAAAAAGCAGACTGGATTTATTAAAATCATTGCTAGTTGCTATGGCAGCTGTTGTCACAGAGTAATAATGGGAAAAGGCAATTACTGCCACACATCCAAAAAGCTTTCTGAAAATGGAGATATGGAGTATCCTGTGGTGATTAGTGTATGACTGACAGACTGCCTTTTGCAGAAAACATGTGTGTGCAAGAAGTTGAACATGCCATCTGATAATAGGCTTTGGTCCATAGTGCCATATGTTCAATTTCTTGGATAAATCCAAATTAGAAGATTCATGCCCCTCTCTTTCAAGATAGCTTGCTATTAAGTCTAGGTCAGGTTTTCATTATATCCTTGACTCGATCACTTGACTTGCCCCTAGATGGGCTTGATATCCAGTCTCAAAAGATTCATAGTCCAAGATCAATATTTTAAAGAATAATCCATGATAGAATAGTTGGGCTGCATGTGGTCAGTTTGTAGTTTGTGACATATACATATTGCCACAAGAACATGCCATCAACATTCAAGAGGAAAGGGGCCAGTTTTCAATTCTCTTTTTCAGTTTTTCAAAAATAAGTTGTCAATTGGAATAGGAAATCACAATTTCCATTTTCAACATCCCACCCCACCCCCTGTGCTTCAGAGTTGCAGCACTGAAATTAACCATTTTCCTGCCAAACATCAGCTGCATGCCTTTGGGCCATTGGTAGGGTAGGAGGGGAGAGGTTGGGTTTTAAGAGTTTTTAAGAGTAAGAAAAGAAAAAGAAAACCCCACTCCAAAAATAAGTCCTATCTTTTCCAGTGACATCACCACTCCTGTGGACTCTGAAAGATTGGGTAGATGAGTTGCATGCCACTCCTGATCTCCAGTGACGTATAGTGGAAGTCAGGACCTAGAGGACAGAGCAAGCAGTAAGGCATTATTAGGTCCAGGCAAAAGTCAGGCTTTATAGGTTGGCAGGCAAGATGTAGAAGATATAAGAACAGGTTGTAACAGATGATATTCTAGCATTCAAGCCCTCTCAAACAGAAGCTGTATTTAAATATTACTGCAAAAGCTCCTGCCCCCCCCCCCCCGAATACATCAGGGATCATGATTAGTTACAGAAATTGGCTATCCACAGTTAGACTTTCACAAGGTAGTGCAATTTATCATTTCTCTGATTTTCTGCTTTTTGGGTCTCCATGGTAGCACTCACACTCTTAGAGGCTGCTGGGAGAGAAAAAGAACCTGATGTAACATCTGCCTGTTAATAGAACAAAGGACAGGTGGAAGCTGGGCCTTCTGCTCAAGAGAGTAGGCCAAGCAGACCATTATGTTATACAGGCAGGAGAACAAGAAGTAAAAGGGTTTGAACATTTATTCTATAAATAGGTCTTGCTCTGAAACACTGCAGTCATTGGAATTCCTTTGTAATGATTTTCTACATTTCCTTCCATAAAAATTATCTCAGAAGTTCTGGATTTTCGTGTACTTGCCTACTTGGTTCCAATCCTGCCTACTATATGTGGCCTAAAATCTGGGTGGCTGAGCCTTTGTATGTCAGTCAGAATCTGTGGGTGCAGAAAAACATGGCTTGTTTTTCCCATGACTAGGAGCAGAACCAAGCTTGTGTGGGACTTCTTCCAGTTTCTGTTCTTCTTCCTATTCTTCAGATGAAGAATCCATCTGAGAATGCTACAACATTTAGACATTCATTTTTGAAAATAAAACATTTCTATGTCAAATCAATTATTTTGATCTTCAACTTCTTGCATCTTCTAGTTCCTTTCTTGGCTTCTTTTCTGTTCAGAATATAATGTAGTTGTTAATGAACACTTTCCCTCACTTGTTATGGAACAATAGGTTATGAGGATGAAAATTAGAAAAAATATGTTCTGGGCAGTTGAGCAGATTCCTAATTCTCATTTTCCTTACTTTGGTATGCATAGATACTTTCAACATGGTGTCTTGTTATTCAGTAGATAAAGGAAGATGCCCTCTCCATCTGTATTCACAGCCTTATTTGTATAATAAAGGGAAGTTTACAATTTCCTACCTCTCCAGTGAGATACATATTTTCAGTTCAGTCTGGATATGTAGATAAGCACTACTGTTAGATTCATAGACAAAAGGGAATAAACTAAAGATTTTCTGGGAGAAGTTATCTTGGTATGCTTCACATTGGTTTTGTGATCCTTATTCAGTCTAATGACTTATATTAAAATATTATTTATCCATTCTTTCAATTGTGGATTTAAAGAAAATTTTGTGGCAACTCTAGGTTTGGTAGCAGCTGATAGGAGGAAGCAGGGCAGACCAGGCCTGACCTATATAGGAAGGGCCAATTGCTAATGCTAGTGTGAACATATTTAGGCCACATTTGGGCCAGAACCTGGTACAGAACAGGGCAGATTCATGAGGGGGAAGGATCAACAGGAGTTGGGTTGAGGTTGTTTGGTTGTTGCTTTGTTTTTTGTTATTTTTGTTTTTTTTCCCTCAGGAAAGTTTAGGCAAGATATTGTTCAAAGAGAGAAACTATTCAGAGCTGAACAGTGTAAAGGAGAGTATAGCCCTGGACAAGGAGGGAAGCACTATAGTGACCTGTAAGACATGCACTACGTGTTCTTGCTTGAGGAGGACTCCAACTACATGTGCACCAAGTGCAGACTTCTTGTGCAGCTGGAAGAGAAAGTGAATGGCTGGAGGAAAGTCTAGCCACACTGAGATTCATCAGGAAAGATGAGCTTCTGGATATGGCAGAAGGATTTCTTCAGAAAGGACAGAGGAAGGAAGAGACTACTACAAAGAAAGCAGGTGTCTCAGAGGAGGAAGGCTGTCAGTATGTAACTTCAGAGGACAAAGAGAACCAAGAGATGGTTCCTGTAACTGGAACTGCTCAATCACTTTCAGGTCCTCCCTCTAGAGGAAGAGTCCTAGACTTCTATAGAAGAGTTTTCTTCCAGCATTCCAGGAAGAGAGGGGGAGATGCTCAGTGTTTCATGGAGGTGAGGAATTCCTCTTCCTGGATGAAGAGGCTTGTGGTGATGATGGTTGATTTGGTACTAAAAGGAACAGAGTTAGCAATCTGCAGACCAGACCAGATATTAAGCGAAGTGTGTTGTCTTCCAGGATCTAGGACATGATTAATCAAACCCTGACCCTTGTCTCTTGTTGCTATGTCATGTTGGGATGAATGACACTGCCAGAAAGAACCTGGAAAGAATATGAGAGACTGTGAAGAGCTAGATAAGCAGGAAAAAGAGTTTGGAACACAGGTGGTATTCTTGTCCATACTTCCAATATCATGGCTGAAAAAAAAAAGAATGGAGGATTCTAGAGGTAAAGTGCTAACTCAAGGGATAGTGTCATCAAGAAAACATTGGAATCCTGGTCCATGGAATGACTTCTGGTGAGAGATAGACTGTACCTCACAAAAACTGGGAATAATGTACTTAGATGTTCAGGTCATCTGACAGACTTTAAATTGAATCTGGAGGGGGAGGGAGACCAATAATCCAACTCAAAGTGTAAGTCCAAAGGCTGTAAATCTTACCACATGGATAGTGTTCTAGAGCTCAAGACTTCAATAACAGAAAAAGTCAAAAGGATTCCATGGATGGAAATCATGGTGGGAAAAATGTTCAGGAGGATTTTGTTTAAATAGGTATAATGTTGGTGAGAAAATATCTAGCTCCTTTGAATGAATTTAAGTCTCTGGGACCAGATGAATTACATTCCAGAGTGGTATCTCTCATTTCAGCAGTGAATCTCTTATCTTGCATATTTTAGGAATAAACCATTTTTTAAAGGATCAGCATATTAGACCTTAATAGAAGTACAAATAGGATAGTATAGTTCACTGGCTTAGGTTCTGTGCATTCTCCAATGGATAGTTAATTTGAATAGTCCACAGTATGTGTAATGTCTGTGAAGAATTTTTAGCCCAGAGATTTTGTGGGCTGCCTGCATTTGCATAACATGAGGGGAAGAGGCATTATAGTTTATATTTTGTTACACATGTTGTCTGTACGTATTCTTGTCTTAGCTTGAAAAGTCATGGTTTGGAGATGTTAAAGTAGTGTGCTAAGCATATTAGATATGATCGCTAGACTGAGAAAATGAAGATGGTTTATTTTTAAATACTTTAGCTATTTTTATCATTACTGAGTGGAGACAAGAAAGCGGAAAGGATCATGTACTAAAATAGTGTTTGCATCGTCATATTCCAGTTTGGCGTCATGGATTTTAAAAAATAGTCTGTGAAGAGCCACTGAAGATTTGAATGAGTCATTAAAGCGACCCAGAGGGCAAGTTTCACATAGAACTGACATTTGCTGTAAAATTAGCTGAATAAGAAACTTGAAGGCAAAAACTTGAATGTGTGAATTTAAGTCCAGATAGTTTACACAAAAGGTTAATTTAGTAGGGAATAAATTTTAAAGATAAGGCATGTCACCTCTATTTTTGAAATACAACTAAGTGATCTGCATGTTGAAGAATTGTATATCTAATTTTTATTAATCAAAACCGATAATTACAAACCAGAATTATTGTTGATTCATAGAGACAGACGTTTACATGGCCAGCTTGTGTCTAGCTATAACTGATTTAGACTAAAGATGGAGGAATCACCTTGTTGAATGTGCCCCTTCTTAAATATATGAACATATAGATTATACATGTACTGTATACAAACATTTTGAACATTTTAAATATGTAATCATGTAGTTTTCTTTCTTGTAGTCTCAGATCCTCAAGTCTGAAGGGCTCAGGTCATTGGAACCATTCATATTTCAGATGTGAAAGTCAATGACTCTTTGAAGAACTTTGTTTCTGGCTACTTTCTATTGTACTTTATCATGCTGCAGAAGGATGGCTCACAGCAATCAAGTATTAGAACTACAAAAATATTAACAATAATTGCAGGAGGCAAAAGCTTAAACATCCAGGTTTAGAGACATGAATAAGTACATTTTTTAAATTCTAAAAACAGGCATATCTTCTTAGAAATGTAATCCTACAACCATCAGATCACTTTTGACTAAAACCTTTGGCAGTGTGTGAGCACATAAACATAAGCTCTCCCTCTTTAGATGGCAAAGTGCTCACTATAATCAATTTAACTTTGTTTGGCTTATATTTATTTACCTTCTTCCAATCTATTAATAGTGAAGTAATCAGACTTCACGTGGTAGTGAAAAGCAGAAATATAGTTGGGTTTTCTCTGAGTGGCGGCATCTTACAGACTCTAAAGACTTCATCCAGTCATTTCATGTAAACCCTTGAGGACTTCCATCTGAAAAATGCTATTTTCTCACTTCTCTGTCACCCCCATTTTATTCTTTCCAGCCCAATTAAATGCTGGAAAGAAATTATATAAAGGGGTGTTTCAATGCTTATATTGGATTCTGTCTGTCAGCAGGATTAATCCCACAAACAGAACAGAATGGACCAGGTTTGATGTGTAGGGAAAAATGGACAAAAGAAAAATTTGAAAATGGGCCACATCTGGCTGGGGGTGGTAAAGAAAAAAAAGCCAGAAAAATTTCTGTAAGTGCATCCATACAGGAGAGGTAGTTGGGCAGTGGCTTGGAATGCAACCAACTGTTCACTTTTAAACTCTCCCCCCCCCCCCCCCCCGATCACATAACCCAGAGTGGAGTTGCTATTAAGGGATTGGAAAGAATTCCAGAAGCCATGATCTGCATGCTTTCTTTACCTTGTTTTACATTTTTAGTATCCAGATGAGCATTCTGTATAATCTAGTTCCTGCCATGTTACCATGTCATCTCTCTGCAATGTCAGATGAAGAAAGCAGGATCCTGTCTCACATGGAAACCTATGTACTACAATTATACACATTAGGCTTTCTCCAAGCAGATATCATTTGAGTGATGTCGTTGAGGAAAAATATTTAGCTGATGTGCTCATGTGATCAGTGCTCCAGTTTTTGAATGCCTGAATGGGGCTTTTCTCTCTCTGATATCACATTCATTTCTCTCCTCTCTCTCTGTCCCTCCCTCTCCCTCTGTGCTAAGTCCTTGCTATGGGAAAGGCAGATCATTAACTGATCATTTGCAAAGAATTTTTGAAATTAGGCAGAGGACCACATCAAGTTTAGACTATAGACTATCCACAAATGTATTTTTCCTAATTGGATTGTCAGGAAACAAATATTAGAAATAAGTAAAGCATCTTTCCCCGAAATATAGCTTTGTTATGACTGTCTGAAGTAATCATACTTAAAACAAAATATTTTCTTGGGAAACCTTTTTAAAACAAGAAACATATCTTCATATTGTTGGAAGTTTCAGTCTTTGGCCATTTATTGACATGGATTAAATTAAATTAATCAATGCTGGATTTTTATTTGGCTTAAGGATAGTCATATGTGAATTGAAACATCTGAATTATTTAGTTTACTGTTCCTATCCAGTTTCCACTCTGGAGTTGAGGCATTTTGCCAGGCCATGGCATGATTGATTTCATTTGTTCTTTGGGGACAGTATTTGTTGAATCCTGAGAATGGGGGAAGGTAAAAGGCAAGTCGATCAATTTAATTGCTTCTTTTCTATCCATTAGTTATTTTGAACTTTCATATTTTACAAGAGAACATAAAGAAGACTGTTCAGTGCTTCATGCCAAGCTTTGTGTCTTTTTAGAGGCCTTTTACAGTGTTTCTAACCATATGACTGAATGAGAAAACCCACAAGTACATATATACCTGTCATGCTTATTTCCCTTCAAGGTAAGTAGTGCTATGTAAACCACATAGGAGTAAGAAATAGTAAGCCAAAGAAATTAAAGGCAGGAGATAAGAAAAAAGAAAGGAAATCTAACTAGATCTAGTGTACATTGACCTCACTTGGTATACTTTTGCAGACTTTTCTATCCTTGCAAACTGTGCTTGTTTCCAGCATCTCCATGCTCTGAGTCCTACTACGTTGCCTTTTGTTCTATCAGCCTCTCACCTGTGCCTTTTTCAGGATCTATCAATTTCAGCCTGTCACAGCTTTCTAGGGCTTCCTCTTAACCTAATCGTCTTCCTTTATATACAGGTGAAACTCGAAAAATTAGAATATCGTGCAAATGTTCATTTATGTCAGTATGGCAACTCAAAAGGTGAAACCAATATATGAGATAGACGCATTACATGCAAAGCGAGATATGTCAAGCCTTACTTTGGTATAATTGTGATGATTATGGCGTACAGCTTATGAAAACCCCAAATTCACAATCTCAGAAAATTAGAATAGTGTGAAAAGGTTCAATATTCTAGGCTCAAAGTGTCCCACTCTAATCAGCTAATGAATCCATAACACCTGCAAAGGGTTCCTGAGCCTTTCAATGGTCTCTCAGGCTGGTTCAGTAGGAATCACAAGCATGGGAAAGACTGCTGACCTGACAGTTGTGCAGAAAACCATCATTGAGACCCTCCATAAGGAGGGAAAGCCCCAAAAGATAATTGCAAAAGAAGTTGGATGTTCCCAAAGTGCTGTATCAAAGCACATCAATAGAAGGTTATGTGGAAGGGAAAAGTGTGGTAGAAAAAGGTGCACAAGCAGCAGGGATGACCGCAGCCTGGAGAGGATTGTCAGGAAAAGGCCATTCAAAAGTGTTGGGGATTTTCACAAGGAGTGGACTGAGGCTGGAGTTAGTGCATCAAGAGCCACCACACACAGACGGATCCCGGACATGGGCTTCAAATGTCGTATTCCTCTTGTCAAGCCGCTCCTGAACAACAAACAACGTCAGAAGCGTCTTACCTGGGCTACAGAAAAAAAGAACTGGTCTGTTGCCCAGTGGTCGAAAGTCCTCTTTTCTGATGAGAGCAACTTTTGCATCTCATTTGGGAACCAAGGACCCAGAGTCTGGAGGAAGAATGGAGAGGCACACAAGGCACGATGCTTGAAGTCCAGTGTGAAGTTTCCACAGTCTGTGTTGATTTGGGGAGCCATGTCATCTGCTGGTGTTGGTCCACTGTGCTTCATTAAGTCCAGGGTCAACGCAGCCGTCTACCAGGAGATTTTGGAGCACTTCATGCTTCCTTCCGCAGACGAGCTTTATGGGGATGCTGACTTCATTTTGCAGCAGGACTTGGCACTGCCAAAAGTACCAAAACCTGGTTCAATGACCATGGGATTACTGTGCTTGATTGGCCAGCAAACTCGCCTGATCTGAACCCCATAGAGAATCTATGGGGCATTGCCAAGAGAAAGATGAGGGACATGAGACCGAACAGTGCAGCAGAGCTGAAGGCCGCTATTGAAGCATCCTGGTCTTCCATAACACCTCAGCAGTGCCACAGGCTGATAGCATCCATGCCACGCCGCATTGCGGGAGTCATTGCTGCAAAAGGGGCCCAAACCAAGTACTGAGTACATATGCATGCTTATACTTTGCAGAGGTCCGATATTGTTCTATTTCCAATCCTTGTGTTATTGATGTCATGTAATATTCTAATTTTCTGAGATTGTGAATTTGGGGTTTTCTTAAGCTGTACGCCATAATCATCACAATTATACCAAAGTAAGGCTTGACATATCTCGCTTTGCATGTAATGCGTCTATCTCATATATTGGTTTCACCTTTTGAGTTGTCATACTGACATAAATGAATATTTGCACGATATTCTAATTTTTCGAGTTTCACCTGTATTTCTTCCTTCAAATATGTGTGTCTGTGATTTGATCCTCATTCATTCTCTTTCGGTGACCAAATCATTCAACGTACTTCATTTATACTGGTTGTCACTGTTGTAGTGCATCCACATTCATTCAGCCTGCTTTAATTGTTGAGCCTTTTTTTTTCTTTTGTTACGTTTCTCCTGATATACTCAGTTTTACTTGCATGTAACAATGTGGGCAAAATAACATTCTTATACACAACTATTTTTTACTTCTTTTGACAACATTTATTGCTCAGAACAAATCATATATTATCCACTACTTTTCTACCAGTAGAATTTTTTAATCCATTTTCCTGCCTTGACTGAATATTTTACCAAGTACACATGTTCTTCAACATGCTCTGTTACTACCTTTTACATAATTGCATAATTGCAGCTGTTCACTGCATATTCCCTAGTAAAACAAAGCTACCTTGATCTTTGTTTTACATTTACATTAATTTTTGTTGATTGACTGATTCCACATATTTCTATAATGCACAGTTCCCAAGGCTCCAGGTGGTTTGTAGCCTCCTATACAGCTCATTGAGTAATCTATCCATGAGGTGATGAGGGCACGAGTTACTATTGCTAGGGCCTTTTGGTTTTGGGGGGCTGCAAGTGGCATGCCAGTTTAAGTTGGGCAAGGGCTCTCCCAGCCCCAACCTCCACCTGCTCTCTGACAGGATCCACAGGTCCAGGAGAATCTCCAAGTTGTGGACCAGCTCCTTCAAAAGAATGGTACCTCATCCAGAGCAATAATCAGATTAAAATTAGAGCCCTGGTGCTTCTGGGTGAACAGCAACTTCATCCTACTGGGATTTGGTCTGAACTTGCCTTGACCAATCCAGTCCCTAACAGCTTTCAGGCACTGTGTCAAGACTTCTGCAGCATCTCCAACGTATGCTGGGGTGGCAGTGTTGTAAGAGTTTGTTCTCACATAGTCAGTGCAAAACAACATAATTTATTTACATAAATATTTACATCTTGCCCCAATCCAAATGGGCTTTGGGTGGGGTACAGCAAAGTCAAAAGAAAAATAAGACATTAGAAATCTCGTATAGATAATAACAGTAAATGGAAATTGAATACTTAATTGGCATCATTCAGTTAAACTAACCTGAAGGGCAAAACCCAACTGGAACAACACTGTTTTAGCTAGTTTTTCAAATGCTTGTAGAATAAGGCCATCTGAACTTCTAGGAGAAGACCCTTCACTGAAAAGGCCTCTTTTCTGGCCTAGACACCATGAACCTTGTGAGCAGGGGGGACCTGCAATAGGTTGTCTCTAGGTGATCAGGCCAGATAAACAGATTTCATTTTGACCTGGCATTTCCTGATGTAGCTTATTTCTGCACCATAAAAGGCTTTGAGGGAATAAGCAATATTTTGAACTGGGCCTGGAAGCATACAGGTAGTTTAAGAACAAGTTCTATTCCCAAAGTGTGTCCTTAAATCGAATCTGTATGTAAGCCGGAACAGTATTATTGTATAATACTGTATAAGTAGTAGTGTGTATATAACTCGAATGTTGCTGCAACAGGCTCTGTTCATAGCTATGGGTCGTCTGTAACTTGGGCGTTCTTAACCTGAGGACTACCTGTATTGGCAACCAAATAGGTGCTATTCTTGCCTGATGGGCTTGATCCTGCATTTTATACCAAATGTGACTGCATTTTATACCAACTGTAGCTTCTGAGTGGTTATCAGGACAAGATTTGCTGTTGCCAAGGCATCTTGCTGCAAGAAGAGTCCTAATTGGCAAGCCAACCAAAGCTGGACAAAGGCTCCCTTCAACCACAGCTTCCTTTTGCAGTTTAGGCAGGAGCTGTGAATCCAGGTGAGCCCCCAGCTCATGAATCAAGTCCATCCAGAGTGAGTATCTTGTATCTCACAGCACAGAGGGGTGTAATTGGAATCTTCTGTCAATGACAGAGTTGCCCTGTCATTGATAGAAGATTCCAACACCCCCCGCACTGTGAGCCCAGGAAGGACCACTGCTGGGCAGCAGGGTGGATGTTATGTCACTAGCAGTGGTAACTTGTTCCTACAGTTCAGTCTCACATAGAGGTGTTCACATAGGGAGCACTTCAGCTGGTCATTCTTAAGTCCTTTTAATAAGTTTCACCCCTTGATCTAGCATTGTGGTATTTGGAAGACCTGAAATCTAGGGAGGCAAATTGGCTGCATCCCGAATTTTACCCAACCAAATCTCAGTGATGCATGACAGACATCCATCCATCCATCCATCCATCCATCCATCCATCCATCCTATCATATATGGATGTAGACTTTCATTTGCTTTCTATTCATTCTGTTGGGAGATTCATCTACCTTTTGATACTTTCATACAGCCTATGGGACATTCTCTTTCTTTTGGAAATGTTTTAAACAATAGATGTAAGTCTAATATTTTCATGTCAAACAGTGTGGTAGAATGATACTTATGGGAATATAATAAAAATATTTTTCAGTATTAATTTTCTGTATTTTGTATAGCTAGTATTATATCAATTTGTGATATTTTAGGAAGTGTTATCCTAAAGTGAAAAATCAATCTCAGTCATAATTGTTCCCCCTACTTCAACCTGAACAAATCCAGCCTTATTACTTTAAAGCATTTTTAACCTGTATTGGAAATAAACTACATATACAGATATCTGTCTGCTGTTCAGAGTACAAGTTAGATGAAAAGCTCTTGGAATATATTTTCAGTATTGTGTTTTCTTTTTGAAATACTGATTCCTGCTGGTCCTGCTCAAAATAATTACAATTGTATTGGATATCTGATAAGAATTTTACACATAACTGATGAATTTATCTAGTATTCTTTATTCATACAGAGCTAGTAAAAGCCGGCATGAGCTGTCTTACTTTCTAATTGTTACTTGTTGTAATCTTAAAAGTTAGATCTCAGACAATGATGCATAGGTTTGTTGACTGAATTTATTTTAAAAGAGACCTCAGTGATCGCTACAGAGTTGTCTCCTGGAAGACCACAGGCATTGCAAAGTAGCTATCTTTCAGAAATTTAATAAATGGTGTTCTTTGGGCTTTGAATAGAAGCAGGTGAGTAGATAGTATCTATGATTCATAGACATTGACAGAGCATGATTATATTATAGAAACCACCTTGGTAAATACATTGCATAGTAGGAAGTACCCACTGTTCTCATCATCTGCATTTGTTCTTTATAATTCTGAACTGTCTCAATAAGAATAAAAAACACGAATAATTTATAGCTGAATATTTACAGTTGAGTATTAAAGGCTTATTTCATAGCAATACATTTACAGGTAGCATAATTATCTCTAAAGCTTCTGTTCCTTCCTCGTGACTGTGGAAAATGAGACCTTATGCATTTAGCAGATGCATAAAATAACAAAAAATCTTTAAAAGCCTGTTTTCCATTTTACAAATGTGTAAAGTAATGGAAAACAAGGCCAAAACTGGGACATATACAAAGCTTTATGCATACAGTATCCTGAAGTCTGGTCTCATTCACTGCAATGAGGGCCTCCTGCATATTCCTTGGTATTGCAGTCATACATACACATACAGAAAATATAATTATAATAAGTTCCTTATAACTTATGATGTATTTTTTATGTTGCTTCCCCTGTTTTTGCAAATCAGTATTGTTTTCTTATGTGAACTGGTTTTAGAATGTTTTTAGTTACAGCTGTACCAAACAGGAATTAACTTATTTTTTGAAGTTGAGTCCCAGAAATATCAGTAAAAGGAAAATTTGTCACAATTTACAAACTGTAAAGAATCATGGACTGCATTTTTTAATCCTATGATTCCAGTAAAGCTTTTGATTGCTTATTAAAATGACTTAATATCACTTAGCAAGAAATTGATTTCTATGTTCGTAATGATAGCATTTTTTTTTGTCTGCGCTCAGTCATTACTGACCCTGCAGTGACTGCCTGGATGAATCCTTGCAGTTTTCAAGGCAATTATTTTTCTGAAGTGGTTTGCCAGAGCCTCCTTCCTAGAGCAGAGCCCAGCTGGCGAGCGCAGGAGGCGGGATTTCCGTTGCTTCGTGCCCTTTTCGGGCGAGCGTGGTTTCGCGCTTACTGGCAACTGGTCCCGTCTCTCTGTGCAAGGTGCTGCCAGCATTTTTCCTCCCACCAGAGTGAGAGTACCCATTTATCTACTCACATGAGTTTTCGACCTGTTGGGTTGACAGGAGCTGGGGGGGGGGAACAGGAGCTCACCCTGTTAACGCGAAGGCTGGACTCGAACCGCCAAAGCGTCAGCCATTTCTGGCCAGCAACTTTCAGCGTCATTAAGCCACTGCGCCACCGCGTCCCCAAACAATGATAGCATACTCCAAAGCATTTTTGTAATCAGCGCTTTTTTGATTGATTATGTGCCATCAAGTTGGTGGTTTTTCTCAAGTTTAATAAAATGCCCACTTCGTGGACAAAGCTGCAAAATAGACTTGGAGTAGAGAGAGGACAGTGAAGCACTAATTTGTAATTTTCAAAAGCCCTTATTTTTGTTAGCTTTTATGACAAAATCCGTGCAGTGGGGTGTTTGTTCTTTAAATCATTCTAACAAAGTAATTGTGCCAGAGAGCAGTTTTAACTCCTGCTTTGTTAAAGGCTTGGGGCAGTTATGATGTCTTGAATGGACCCTCCATCAGTGAGCAGTGCTCATTTCTAGGAGAGAAAACTACTATTTGCAGCCCTGAAATGAGCTCTTCTACAGCTACTAATGGGTGCTAGTGGATGTAAAACTATTTCATTCTCCTGGGAGGTGTCTCATTTTGCCACAAGAAAGTCCCTTGCCATGAGCCACGGGAAGGAAAAATTTAATTGCCTCACTCTACGAGGGGAAAACTAATTGTCCAGAAAGCACTATGGATGAGATGGTAGATCTGCCTCTTGGCTACTTCTTCTTGCCCCAGTTTATTAACCCTCTGTTGTCAGGAAAGAGTCCTTCTTTAGATGAGGAATTTCCTCAAACCTCTGTAGGCTTCAGTTGAAGCAGTCCGCTCTGATTCCTGTAACGTTCAGAGCTCCAACTGGGAAGTATTTTTCAAATATTTTCTATGCACGCATGTGGAAGTGAAAGAAAGTAACAATTTGCCTCTGGAAACCCATGGAGAATTGGCAGCATCAATAAATTCTGAATGGTGGTGACTTGGCAAGAAACTCCAGAGTGTCGATGGCTTTAATTGATGAAAATGGCTTTTTTTCTTAGTGCACATGACCCTGTCACTAATTAACTGTGTGAGGTTAATGGAGAGTGAGTTTCACATGATTTAGTTGAGGGCCTGGCTACTGTTGATAAGTCTGGCTTCCTATTTCCTATTTTGTTTGTTTTGCCCTTTTGCTTAGGTGATAATGCATATTTCCAACATAAAGAAAAGTATGAGAAGCCTTGAAACAGACATGGCATATATAGTCCCTTATTCAGAGGTGGAATGAGGTGCAGCTGCAAGATGAAGTAGGGGACTGTGCGTGTATAGTTTAAAATGTTCTCTAAAGATTAATCTGCTGAAAGTAAATGACTTGAAACATTTTGACCTACACAGTATTGGGGCAATATTTAGCAAGAACTGTTTCAGGAGGTAGTGTAACAAGAATGAAGAAACAAGAATGCTAATAGGTGAAAGACTGAAATGCCAATAAATTAAATTGTCATAAAAGCAAATAACTTTTTTTGTCATAAAGTATTTCTTTTCTTAGCATACTTTGCCACTTTACATTGTATTTAAAATACAGGAGATTACTTTTCTGCATCCTTCAGTAAATATTAGCTGATTCTGATAGCCAGATGTATGTGTAATACTCACTTTCCTCAGAAGGAGAAAAGTCTTGTAATTTGCTGCGTTTCTAGCTCTGGTAATGGTGGTAAGAATGTTTTTAATGTATTAAGCTAAGTGTAAGACCACAGATATTTTCCTCAGCCTCTCTCCTAAGACTTCAGTAAAGAAGATTTGTGAATCTTTGCCATTCTAAAATGCATACGGGGGCTTTGCTAAGTATATGTAAAATTGTGTTTAATAAATTAACCCTATCTCAATTAAATATAATATACAATTATAGCATCCAGGTATAAGAGATAAAATATAACTTAGTCACCCTTGAATCAGGCTCAACCCCTGGTGACTGTATGGCCATATCCATGCAATTTCCTTGCAGCAATACATAAGAAGTTGGCCATTGCTTTCTAGGATTTGTTTTTACTTCCATTTTAGCCTACAACTATAGGGTTTCTTGGTGGTCTACCTTCTATAAGGTAATCTGGGAATCCATAAAAAGCTTGCATTCTGGATTCTGGGTAACAATGACTATTGCTATAAATGTATGTTATGTTTAAGCAACATCCTGAATTATAGACTGAAAATGTATGCTTTCTATGGACAGTGGAAGAAACAAACAGTTGAAATAAAGTTTGATTCCTTACACTTTGAATCGAGCTCTGGGATATTCTTTAAAAATGCAGAACAAATAATTGAAAAGGTAATAATGCTGAGTACTTGTTTAGCAAAGGGTTGGCTATTATGGTCAGCATCATACTTGCTGACTGCCCCAATTGAATGTACATCTGCTATAAAATTCACCAAGGGCACTTACAGATGGCCACTGGCCTTGCCCCTGAAATCCTCAGCAGAATTTATTATTTGCATGACTTTATACCTCCTCAGTTGCCCTCAACTCTGAACAGTAGTTTCATGCAATTTCACTAGTGTTTCCACTGCTGTGCTCTCACCTCTTATAGAGCTGGCCAGTGTTCTCTCAGAAAAAACAATTGCCGCCCCATACCCATACCTCGTGTTCTCTCATTGTGTTCATTTTTGTGGTAAGGGTAAAATACCCCAGCCCCCAAATTGCTTAGCCAGTGTGGGCTTGTGGCAACTTGGAGCAGCTGGGATGATGAGGGATTGGGAGCAAGGTATGGTGGTTCCTTGGTTGCAGGAAAGAGGGGAATTGGCAGCAGCGGGATATGTTAGGAGGCAGGAATTTCCACTAATGGGAAATTCTCTGTTCAGTTCAGAGGAAAAACTGCAGACATTTTTGGTAGCATTTCTTCTGAAGTAGGGGCTAAGCATCACAATTTCTGTGGCATCACAGAGACATGGGGATGCTTTTTTTGTTTTTTTAAGATTTTTTATCCCACCTTTCTTATTTTTATAAATAACTCAAGGTGGCGAACATGCCTAATACTCCTTCCTATTCCTATTTGCCCCACAACAACCACCTTGTGAGGTGGGTTGGACTAAGAAAAAATGACTGGCCCAAAATCATCCTGCTGGCTTTCATGCCTAAGGCAGGACTAGGACTCACAGTCTCCTGCTTTCTAGCCTGGTGCCTTAACCACTAGACCAAACTGTTAGGGAAGAAGCCTGATCTACGTTATGGGAGAGAGGTGTTTACATTCTTGTAAGAAATTCATAATTACCCGTATACAAAATATGACAAGCTTCCTTTTTCATTGTACTTGAACTATTCCAAGTATGTAAGTAAGTAAATAAGTTTATAACAATTTTGTTTGTTTTACAAATTTATTGTATTTTATGGCATTCCTATGTTATTAGCTTATAACATAACACAGCTCATAACATAGGAATGCCATAAAATACAATAAAACAATAATAAAACAATAAAATAGTGCAATTATAAAATAGAGTAATAGAAGAAGTATTAGATGTAAACAGGTTACAACAAAATAAAGCCAAAGCTACAACTAAGAACTTAAGTATTTCTTTCTAAGTTTAAATGACAGCAGAGCAAAAGTAGCAACTTGGTTGCTGACAGTTGGGAACACATCTGCAAGAAGATAGTTCAGTTTTTCAAGGTTGGAGCCCTTGAGTTCATCTACTATGAATAATTTGGCCCTGATCTCATTGTAAATGGGGCAGTGGAGGATATAATGGATAACATCCTCCACTTGACCATCACCAAGGACAGAGGTGTTGTTCGACAGGGAGCTTACAAAATCTCCCTTCAAGATATGCCGAGGGGCATGGTTTGCAGGAGGAGGGATGTTAAAGCCCTTCTCAGTGAAGCCCTGGTTACATCAACCAGGTACTGGGAGAGGCTTCTATGTTTTTTATAATGATGATAACCAAGATGAAAATGTGGGTGATTGTACTGCAGTGATATCTTTATTGGCATCCCTTTTAAAAAGCCTATCTCTAATATTTCCTCTATTCCAAGATCTAAGTTCTCCCAAAGGTGGTAGGGAATCCATTTTTAGAATGGATGACAAAAGTTTAGTCCATTGATTCTCAACTGTGTATTGGAGAAAACAGAGTTTGGCAAGATGAGATTCTTGAAGGCTTTCTAGTTTCTTATAGTGCCTCTGCAACGCAAGATGTATTCTAACAGTGATGGAAGGTAGCCCTATCTCCATCCTTAAATAGGCAACAGGAGTGCCCTGGTGGAGGACCAAGATCTTCCTTATGAAGTTGTTTTGGATTACTTCCAATTGGGCAATGACCTTCTTATCCTACCCCCAAATCTCAGCCCCATACAGCATCTGGGGTATCATCTTGCCTTGGAATATTTTAAGTGCAGGGGCTACCAATTGCCCTCCTTTAGAATAAAAAATGTCAGTGTACACCTAGTGTACACTGGGCAGTTGCCAAGACAGTAGATAAGTGTGCTTTCCATAAAAGGGACTTATGAAAGGTGATATCCAGGCATTTAAAAGAGAGATATTGCTCTGTTTTTGGAGGGCATTAATTGTCCATCTGTGTTTAATATTACTTTTGCCAAAAACTACTACCTTTGTTTTATTTTAATTTATCTTCAGTTTTTCCCTTTCACAGTAAGCAGCTAGTCTGGCCAGTAATCTTTTAAGGCCAATCTCGGTACAGGAAATAAGAGCCATGTCATGTTGTGTTGAGTTTGGGCAGCTTGTGAATTTGGCATAGGAAACAATACCTTGCCCTGTAAATACATATTGTGTGTGGTTATTTTTGTAGAAGGTAAGAAATGAGAAAATGCAAATAAGATTATCTATTTTATCTATTCTACTGACCGCCTTTGCAGCGAAAGGAAAGTAAGCTCTCATGATAATCCTGGGAAACTGAAGGCCAGTGAACTACTCAAGCTGCACAGGGTGTGGTTCTCTTACAGAACTCTTTGTTTGAGCTGCAAGGAAAGCCGCTTTCTAGGAGGGATGGAAAGGACCAGACATTGTGCTCTTAAAAGAATTAGTGGTTTGGGGGAAAAGACCAAAAAGCTGTTTGGTTTTTAACTGATTCCAGATGTTGCTGCTGGAACACAAAGATTGCCAATGTGTGTAGGGTGGTGCTGACTGAGTGGGCCTCTAGAGTGTTTCCTGTGCAGCCCACAATCAGAGACACTTAATCAAAGCCAGCCGTTGCTGCTGCAGCTCTCATGGAGCTTTCCTTCTTCCTGTGTTTGGAAGAATACAGCACTAATTTCTCTGCAGTGTTTTAGTTTTACGCCCTTTAGTTTAAAAAAAAATACAAAAGTCATTATTTATTGAAAATGTTTACTTTGGAAAGACTATTACTTTGGAAAGTTGAATGCATGTAGGCTATTTGGTGAGTGGGATGAGTCATTAAAATAAACCTAAAATGCCATATAGGAGCCGCTTATCTGTGACCAGCTGCCACATAGCTTAGAGGATTTTAAAGTGAAAGTCATATAGACAGGCTGGCTCAATCATAGGGATCTTTTCTCATGAAATTTGCATTGTACCATGAGAGAGACTGATTCCTTGCAAAAGATGCATGTGGCCTGGGCATTTCTGTGTGATTTGTTTGGTGAAGTATTCTGTAGTGTGTGGTACCTGATCAAAAATGGCTCCTAGAAGTTAGAGAAAATTTCTAAATTAATTTTTTAGGTTAACCCAAGTCAGAATGACTATTAGTTGATAAGTGAAAAATATTCCTAATGGATTGTGAATATGATGAGGAGCAGACAAAACATAGATAATACAGCATTGTTTGACTCCTATGCTTTCATGAATGTTAGCTTCATTGAGCTTGCAAATACTGTATAGAATTGCACTGTAATAATATTGAAATAAGCCCCCAAACTATGCTTATTTGTCTGACTCATTTCCTAATACTTGTTATCCTAGACCACCTTTCACCCCCTAGCTAACTTCCAGTTGTGTGAATTTCAGCTTGTAGCATTCACCTGTCACAATAGTCATTGCTGAGAATTCTGGGAACTGAATTCCACAGATCTGGAAGGCAGCTAGTTCTTAAAGGCTGCCCAAGATCAAAGGCCGCAAAATCACATGCATCACCCCCTGAAAGGTTTGGATGGGGCCCCACAGATTTCCAATTTTTTTTCTAGGAAAAGATTTATCTTTGTATTCCATTCATGCAAAAGGGAATAGTTTGCTTTTTAGTGCTAATAATCTGCCAAACATCTGTTTACTTAATTGGATGAGCAGGTGCCATATTCTGGCAGGTAGGTTGAACTACTGGAGATATCAAAGATGACTTCAGAGTTATGCTCAGGAAAGTTACAACTGGCAAATGGTTTGGAGGAATTAGCTTCCCATTTTCTTTTAACTTTAAGGAACGATAGGTTGTAGGGTTTGCATATATACTTGATTAAATCTTCCCCCTTTCCTGGATTTTTTTTAAAGTAGAAAGAAATGTAAAGAAAACTAAAGTACAGATATACATATCAGTGCTATGTATGGTCTCGAGAGGCAAAATATGATTTGGGGAACTTACAAGCACATACATAGCATCAGTCTGGAATATGTTAGAGTAGCTGCGTATTTCTGGGCTCATGGTGATGTGCAATTCCAGAAGACACACTTTGAAGATTTACTTAACATTTGCTACAGATTATTCACATTCCCAGCCAACATTGTCTACGTACAAAAATTCATGCACATTCATATCCCCAAACCAAAACATCTGTAATGTCAGTAGAGGCATTCTCTATACATTTATCCATAAATGCATAAAAAGCTGAAGGATGTACATTGTACATACTTGTCTTACTACCTACTCAATGTTGAACCATTTGCTAAGCACTACGTTTATTCTCTCATGTGTTTTACTTCCATCATAAAACTGCTATTACAGCATTCAGTAACCAGTCTTCTTAGATGTTACCTAGCTGGGTAACGAAACGTCTGCAAGAAAACAACCAAGCTCAGAGAACTCCAAGGATGCCACAGTTCAATCCTGAGCCACATATATTCTCTTCTGTTGGTACTTTTAGTAAATCAAGAAACACAAAATAAACTTCCTCTCATTCATACTTTTCTCAGTGACTTGCTGAAGAGCAAAAATTAGGTTCTCAGTTCTCAACATTGATAACATTATTTACAGCATCTCTATATTGCCAATTCCACAAGGATTCCCAGTGATTTATCAAAAGTTAAGAAAATACAGGGGCATATCTGGACAAACATCACGCTTAACCAATTGTGTGTGGGGGACGCTTGCAGATGAATAAGCCAGATAGTTTAGTTCTGCCTGACAGTAGATGCCACACCATAAGGCATTTTACAGGTTAAAACCAGCACTTTGAACTGCATTCAGAAACCTATTGAAAGCTATGCATTGCCCCCAAAACTGTTGTTATATGTTGCTGCTGGTTCTCCCACACCAATAGGCATTCAGCACCAACTGCAGCTTCTGGTAGTTTTCAAATATTTTAATGTATTAAATAACCAATTTAACAGTATAAAGGAGTGAGAGAATGTTTGAGATGGAGTATTTTTCAAGCCTGAAATGTACTATCAGCCAGATTTCATCAGTGCCCCCTTCCATTTTTTGGCACTTTGTCCAATGATAAAAACCATTGGGGTTTTTGATTCTTTGTATTACTTACATTATGCAAAGTACTCTGCATGCCTTTGATTTTGATGTGAAAAGAGAACTATTGTGATTAGATCCTCCTGGGTCTTTTGCTATCCAGAACTGGTTTTGTATCTTTTAATTTACTTACATTTTAATCTGCTTCTTTTCTCTTACACACTTTTGTCATTTTTTATCTGTTTTAGTTACAGTTGATGCTTTGACCTTTAGATACATGCATGGTATCCAGGTGCTCAGCTGAATTGATTGTGCATCTAGCTATGTGATTTTTGTGTGGAATATAGTTTCAGCAGCAATTATGTGTCTATACTGGAATTTCAGTGCATCTCTTATATACAGAAATTTCAAAGCAGCCCTTCTGGCTGTATAATTGGATTGGAATATATTAGTCTGCCCTATATATTTTGGTTTATTTGGATATTGTTAAAATGGGAATATTCTACCCTCAGTAAGAAGGGATTTCCCCCCCCCCACTAGGAATTCTTTAAAGATTGTTGTCAGAGGAATGCTTGAAGTGAACTACCTAATACTACATACTGATTGTTGGAGAAACTTAAGTAGAAGTTTCTAAAGAAATGGGGTGCGTGAGAGAAGATCACTGTGATTTGTTCAATTCTGCATTATTCAGGAAGGGAAGGCACAGTGGTGTTAATTTAGATTTTTTTTTCATTCTGAGAAAGCTATTAAATATACCCCTGTCAAAGTATTCCATATTTGAAACTCTAAATTTGGTTCTGGTTACTGCTAGCATAATAACTTTCAGATCTTATTTCCTGCTCCTTCCCCCCCCCCACAAAAAGGAGGAGCTCAGGTTGCCATGGAGATTAGAGCTGTGTGCCATAGGGAGACAATGTAAATTAGAATACCAGGAAGGAAGAGTGAGTGATGTCACCAGTTCCATCTATAGTACTGGGGCATTAGTTAGTAGTGGAGTAAGTTCATAGAGAGGAAATTGCAAATATTTCTGAAAAAAGTGTTATGGTGTCAATATTAGTATATCAGAACAACACTGTATGAATATTTTAAAATTACAGTTTTGCTTCTTTCTTCTGGAGACTTATACTGGGAATTAAAGTATTGCACCATATAGATACACACACTTTTCAGTGCCTTATTTTAGTAGTCTTCCAACTTCTGAAATAGATTGTTTACCAACTGCTAAGGCCATTTTCATCAACAAGCTAAATTTTCAGATGTTATACTGTACTAAACTTGCAGCCTGGAACTGTAAGTGAGAGTGATACATTGTTAATAAAAATATGTATCATTAAATATGTTTAGCAATTCTTAAGTGGATTACATGGCTTTGCTTAGATGGATTTCACATGGATAGTTAGAGTAATGGATTTTAATGTTTTATCTCATGGAATGGCTGCTGAAAACTCCTGTACATTATTAAGGATTCTGGGGCATGTTCTAGGAAGCACCTCCATTCAAACACACCCATGTTATCCATGCCTCCTCCTTGGTGTTCCTTAACAGGACCTAGGGACCAATTAAGATGGTTCCTTGGTCTTGTTCCAATCCTTATGTACTTCAGCAAAAGTCAGTAATACTAGACTGAGGAACGTGTGTGCTCGATTGCAGATTTTCAGAGAACTACTTAAGCTTCTGAGAAAACAGAGCTCCTAAAAAGTTGGAAAACTAATGAACTTTCTTTAAAATTTATTATTCAACTTTACATATACTGGCCTGCTGTGGATCAAATGAGGAATAATTGCATAGCAAATAAAATGCGTAGCTACTTATGCATGGGATAAGTTGAATACAGTTTACTGTCCCTACTTTGTTTTCAGTGAATATTTTTTTCACAACTAGTCTATCCGTATTGAAAAGTACATTCATATATGCATTCATATATGCATAACTGCATGGCAGAAAGATTGCATCCATACCCAGATGCAGATCTGGATCATGATTCTGGAGAAATCTAAATATTTTCTAAAAAAAACCACTTCTGCATATGAACTCACACTTCTATCTAACTAAGAAGAAGTGTGTATGCATATTCAAAAGTATTTTTTAGTATAATATGCAAATCTCATATGACAGCTTTTGTGTGAGTGATTTTGTACAATGTAAAATTATGTGCGTGTGGCAAATTTGAAATCCCCTTTTTTTTCCCTTTCTGTACAAGGGGGTTCAAATATTCAGAGATACTGAAACAGTGAAATATCCCAAGGCAACCTATTTTTTTATATTGCTGCTAAGGGCTTTCTGAATTAATTGTTCTGTAAATGGTTGCTTGTATGCTTTTAATAGTCAGACATTGACCGTAATGTGCCAGAAGAAAATTGAAATTAAGTGTAGTGTTGTTGAGGTTGGAGGACAACCTATTCTTGCTTTTTGGTCTCTTGGAAGAAAGAAAGACAGGTGAATTTTATTGTCTCTTAACCATTTTTCTTCTATGCATATATATAATAAAAGTTTTTTCTATGAAACTTTTATTATATATAAGCAGTTGGACTAGATTTTGTTCTGTTTCATTTTTTTAATATAAATTTTATTAAAAGTTTTAAAGAGAACATAAAAACTAACACAGACTAATACAGAATACAGAGAAGAAAGAAAGAGGGAACCCCCCCCCAAAAGTGCAGAAAGAAAGAATAAAAAGAAAGAAGAAGCTTCCGCTTTCCTTTGCAACAAATATAATTTCAAAATTATCTCTTACTCTTTGATTACAAAAAAGCTCACTTTTTTCTATTATCCAATTTTTTTCTAATCATCAAAATCATAAATGTCATAAGTGCATTTTTTCCCAGTCAGGGGTTTCCATTCAGCCATAAATGTAGATATTGTCTTTTCTCTGATCAAGAATGTTAATTTAGCTATCTCTGCAAGTTCCACCATCTTCACCAACCATTCCTCCATTGTGGGTAGTGTCAAACCTTTCTACTTTTGAGCATATAAAAGTCTTGCTGCAGTTGTCATGTATAAAAACAAAATTCCATGACTTTTTTCTGGTTTCATTAGTCCCAAAAGAAAAGTCTCTGGTTTCAGTTGTACTTTAACCTTTAAAATCTTCTGAATTAATATATGCAGTTGCATCTAATTTTTTTTTTTTAGTTTTTTTTACATGTCCACCAAACATGATAAAATGTCCCTTCGTGGTGTTCACATTTCTGATTTTGTTGTTTCAGTTCTTCCATTTTTTCTTTTGGATCCCTTACTGCTAACACAGTTTTCTCCGTATTTCATATAAGAGATATTCTGCTATTGTCCTAGGTGTTTAATTCTTAGTAACAGTTTTTCAGCTTGTTTCTTTGAGTTTTCCACAATAGCAAATCCTGCAGAGAATAATTATTCAATAAGAGACACCAGCAAGTTGCTGACCTGTAAAATTGGCAGCACCAGATACCTCATGGGGAAATGCCACTGCTGCCAGCAAGTTCTCCCCTCTCCCTAGAAAGTGAGATTTAATTATTGTTATGGTACAAAGATTGAGAACTGTGTGGAGGACATCTGTTTATAGAAATTTTTTTACATTATTCATACTGATGCCTTTCTTTCTTTATGCCTTTAATTCTTCCATAAACATGCTGAATGTTTTATCTTGCTTCTAGTCATTTCCTCGTCAACTAAATGTTTGAGCACGTCAACTGTCTAAAATGAATCATGAACAAGTATTTTCTTTGCGGCTGCAATATCCAGTGATTGCTTGATATTGTCAGTAAACTCAGTGTAGATGTCACTGAACTGATCATCACACTATGGTTTACCAAATGGGAATATAAATTTCCTTTATATAGAAAACTAGTCTTAAAATAAGTGGTGCCTCTTTGCTGCTGCTGCTGCTATTATTATTATTATTATTATTATTATTATTATTATTATTATTTACTAAGAAGTGATTTAGAGATAAATATAAGTATTTGAAAGGTTGATGGAGACAACTTCTATAATACTGAGTAATTATAATTATAGTTATTTGTGTTTGTATACTGCTATTTCTTCTAGCGGAGCCCAGAGCAGTGTAGTTTTATTTCTTGTTGTACTGTATTATTAATGAAACTACTGTGATAAAATTGTTAAATTACAAAACGAAAAGAAATAAACCTTATATAAAAATCAATCTGACGTCTCATTCTAATTTAGGAATATGTGCAGTTATCCCTGTTCACTTCCTGAAATAATTAAACAGCACCAGCTTCCAAAATAAGAACCTTTCATTTTTAAATAAGTGATTAGAAAAGCAAAGTGTTAAAAAACGCCGCTTTTTCTATATGGTTTTATATGTGAAATGTTACTTGAGAGAGCTGACAAGAATGCAGCATGCTTGTAGAGTATGGTACCCTAGCTCAAATTAAATATTTAAAGATTCACATGACCTGTTAATTTTTGTAAAATAATATGTTTCAGGCAATGGAACAAATTATGAAATTCTTGAATTAGATAAGATAATGTATTATTTTTGATAATTTCCTACTTATATTTTATAATAAAAATAATTTTTGGTGCTTTACCTTGGCAAAATGCCTTATTATTTGATTTTATTCTCCCCAACCTTGTAAGACCCCAGGTAGGCAACAGCCATTCTTGCAAAATATCACTGAGTATGAATGTAGAAAAGATCTTACCTAGAATCCTTATAACTGAATCAGATGTCCTATAAATCAACTATGTAATCATTTGTTTGTTTTAAATAAGGAAAAGATGTTGGATATTTTATTTACCTGTTTTCATTTCAATTAGATTATTTTCAGATATTCTGGATAGATATCCTTTTACATTTTCATAAAGTATAATCTTTGCTTTATTTCAGAATGAGCCTCTGACTTCCAGTTATCATGGATATCCAGGAAGAGATAGCCAGGTAAGAATCGTTTTATTATGTGGGTTATTAATACCATTCTTATATGGTGGCTTCTATTGTAATGTTTTATTGGGATTTGAAGTTATCCTGTTGTAAAGGTTTTGTAGCAACTCTCTCCCGTGTTGTGGAAGAAAAGAACAGCTGCCGTCTCCCTCTTGGTGGGTTTTTGAATTACTCTACCTGGAAGGGCTGTTGGAAATAGACTCTGGCAGACAGTGTCACTGCAGAGCCTTGCCTGAATGAGGGCAAAAGAGGAAGTAACATGCCAACATGATTGTGGTGATCACAGTGATATAGACTTAGAAAACCCAAGGCATGAATGAGGAAGTGAGTAATTACCCTGTTGCTATGGCAAAGGGGATGTCATCTGCTCCACTTTACAGCCAATTTTGCAAAAAGGTAAAATAAATCAAGAGGCACAAAAAACTTCCAAAGAATATAGTAGGCAGCTGGCCAGTAAGCATTTCTGAGGGAGAAGAATGATTTCTGTTACTTGTTTGGCCAGTGACTGGATGAACCTCAGAACAAGCTTACTATGTACACTGCTTCGTGGTGGCAAGAGTTCCAGGTGAAACAGACCTAATAATTTTGGGTGATGTGTACAATGCTGAAAATAACATAGGCCTCTTACAAGACTTATGTTAAGAATTTTATGGCTCCCAGATACTTACATTTTAATTGTAAAGCCTAAAGAGAAAGGAGGGAAATGAAATCTTGTAATGAAAGAGATGCTCGGTGTAAAGTATAAATGTGTAATGTAAAGTATAATACCAACTGAATAAAATCATTTGCAGCTGATTTTTCTTAGGAGAATAACCTAGGTGACAGTATGCTGCCAAGGTAATGGCAAATGTTTTATTGGCCAAGCGATTGCAGAAAGTTTTATCACATATAATTCATCCTTTTCAGTCTGGATTTATCAAAATAGGCAATCATCAGATAATTTATGTTTATTAATAGAAATCTGGGCTATAGCTCAAGAATGAACTCTAGTATTAGTATCTTTGGATGTTGAAAAAGCTTTTGATATGGTTCAGATTTTGTTCTTTTTTCCCCATTTTATTTTTCATTTTTAATATTCTGTAAAGCAGGAAGAAACAAGAATACAAGACTATAGCCCAGAACAATATATCTCAACAATCATAGGATACATATAACAATTTATCAGTGGAAGAGTTGCTATTATTATTATTATTATTATTATTATTAATAATAATAATAATAATAATAATAATAATAATAATAATATAATCTTTCCAGATCTGGTAAAAGTGTGATTCATTCCTTTGAGAAGTCAGTATTTCAATTTTATCAATAACTTTTTCCACAAGCGCAATTGACCATACTTTAGCACACCAATTCAGTGATAGGTTATCTAGAAATTTCCAGTTTTGAGCAATCCTTAATTTTTCAGTCAGGAATAAGAATACAATAAGTTCTTTTTTGTTTATTTGAGAGTTATCTCCCTCAAAAATATGTAACAATCCCAACTCTGGAACACATTCTACTTCTTGTTTAGTTATTATTCTAACTTCTTGGAATATTGTCTTCCAATAGAATACCATCTTTTCATAATTCCACCACATACAAAAACATATTCCCTTCTCAACACTGTCCAACATTTTGGTGAATCTCTAAGGGCTATTTGTACTAGTCTAGTTGGAGATAAATGCCAATGATGTAATATCTTCCACTGCATCTCTTGTATGGAACCTGATAGAAACCCACGTGATTTCCAGAGTGTTTGCTGCTCTGTCTCTTCCATTTGTTTCCCTAAATCTGTATCCTGAGCTTCTTTTAAACCGATAGGAGGGTTGCTCATTTCCAATTCCATTAATAATCTATGAACTTTTGAAATTGTTCCTTTGGGTTGGGAAGGGTTATTAATAATAATTAATTTTTCAAAAACAATTGAACTGCAAGATGCAGACTTCTTTATGTCCTTCTTATTCAAAAAGGATTTAGGTTGGAGCCATGTTAGCCAAGATAGACGGGAACCTATTTGTAACTCTCTTCTTTACTACATAGTGTCTTATAGTAGAAGTTTCTTACTCTATTGTCACTGAAAATTCTCCAATGCTTCAATTTTGTTCACCTGCCTGATTATGAAATTGAGTAACGGTGTCAGAGGAGATACCTATCAAATATATCTTTTTTTTCAAACTTGAAATGTAGCTTTTGTAAACATATATCTTTTAGAAGAAAAAACATATGACATGGATTTATTTACCTCCTGTTTCTTTTCTAGCTGTATCCATTGTCTTGTTGGATCTTGTGAAAAGAGTAATATGCCCCAAATGTGCTGCCTGATAATAAAATTTTAAAAATGGAACTTCCCATCCTTCCCATTTCTGAGGTCTGTGTATGATCTATTAATTCTTAATTTTTTAGTACTGAAAAAAAAGTTCAATTTTTTTGTTTGCAGTAAGGTTAATATTTTATCCAGTACTCTTCTACTGGAAGTGTTTTCAATAAAAAAAAAATCATTTTGAAAGAGCCATCATTTTAACTGCCACAATTCAACCCAGAATATTTAATTTTTTTTTATCCCAGATGTTTGTTTATTTTTATATTTTTTTCCACATTGGGATAAAATTATTATTAAATAGTTTGTTAATGTTTTTAGTGGTAATGTTTTTAGTGAATCCTTCCTAGATATTTGAAGGATTTCATTTCCATGGATATATTTAAAATACTAGCTATCTCACTTTGTTAGGATTGACTTTCACTGTTCACTCTGTGACTTCTGCAAATTTATCCAATTCCACCTTAACATATTTAGCTGCATTACTAGAATTTGCAGATGTTAATATTGTATTGTCTGCAAATAAATTTAATAGATAGTTTTTATCTCCTACTTTTGTCCCTTTAATTTCTTCATTGTTCAGAAGGACTACTGCTCATGTTTCTATAATGAGGTTAAATAATAAGGGGGATAATAGACAGCCCTGCTTGGTGTGTCTTGAGACTGAGAATTGCTCAAAATCATAATTATTAATTCTAACTTGGGCATTGGTGATACTACAAATTTGAACTATCATATTGAAAAAGGAATTGCCAAACTCAAATCTTTTAAAAGTTTGTTTTAAAAATAGTTCTTCCACACAATCAAAAGCTTTAAAGATATCTAGTAAGCATACAGATAAAGAAGACATGTTAATTTTACAGAAATGAATAATATGTATCCATTTTCTAATGGGGCTAGATATATTTCTTTTGAATAAAACCTTATTGATCAGGATGAATAATCTTTCCTACAATTAATTTAAAGCAGTTGGTCAGTTTAGCATATAATTCATAATCAAGATTAAGAAGAGAGATAGGCAGAAGAAATTTCTAACCAGTCTTTACCTAGTTTAGGAATTAAAATTATTTTAGAATTGTACCAGGATAAGGAAAAAAGATTTCCCTGATGCAGAGCATTGCTTAATGACAACAATTCTTGTATAAGAATGCCTTATAGAATTTACCTGTTAACCACTCAGGGCCTGGAGATTTCTATTTTTAATGTTTTTACAAACCTCTTCAAGTTGTGATTGTGAAAATGGAGAATTCAACTATTAAGCATCCATTAAAGATAATTCTGGGAAGGTCAGTTTGTCTGGATACTTTTTGATTTTTTTCTGTTGCAGGGTTTTTAGAAGTGTACAGATTCTTTAAAAGTTCTACAAATTTTTTACTAATATTTTGAAACTAAAGAAACCTTTCATTTCTTTTATTGCCTTTGTATTACTTTTTAAAGCTTATTTGCCAATAATATTGAGTTTTTTATTATAAAAGTTGCAGTATTTTTGTTTTAAGAATAAGATTTGGGTTGATACTTCGTTGATTTCCAAAACATCGAGCTCCTGAAGTAATATTAAACAATATCAAACAAGAACCAACATACACGTTTCATAAGCTGAAGGATCCCATTGTTATATCCTCTTCTAAAGTTATATGTTTTTTTAAAATCTCAAAGCTTCTTTATTAATTCTTCATGAAGTATTCTTTAGATTTATTAAGACTTTGTTCATCTCTAGGATCCTAGAAATCTCTTTTTCTTGTGGTTAAAATACAGTTAGCTTGAAAGGGAACCTCCTTGTATATCTTGTTTCTCTTTTTAGTAATTCTTTTGTTAGAGGTTTGAAGGCCTTTCTTCTTTGTAGCATGGCAGGACTGATATCTAGAAGATATAACACTTGTGGCAGGATTGATATCTTGAAGATATAACACTTTTATCACCATCTCATTTTATCTCTTTTATTCCACTTTAGTCCATGAGCTTGTTGCAGAATTTTCTTTCACCTGGCTGTTTATAAACCTTATTAGTATATCTGTTGCTTTTGCATCTGACTGGCTTTAAGGGAGAATACTGTATGGGTGAGTTCTACATCATTATCTGAAAGCCTTAAATCTGGTAGATTATGTTTCAGTTTTGAGATATCTAATTAAAGTCGTCTTTTCTGCTCCCCCCCCCCCCATTCCTTTAATTCTCAAATTATTTGTTCTGTTCTGATCCTGTATACCAGCCAAATCCAATCTAATGTCAGTAATGTCTTTTTGATGACCTTTGCAGTGTCCCTCAGTCATGTGATCACCATTACAGTCAGTACACATTGTCCTGTGCCTGACCTGTGTTTTTTTCTTTTTTCCCCCCTTGCAAAGCAGAGAGATTGGAGAGAAAGGAATGGCAAGAAAGTAAGCTGTTTGCTCTTCTACACATCGAAAGCAATGCAGTTGTGCCAGCAGCCCAGGACTGGAAGCCATGAGCATGCTATGCAAACAGTTTACAGTACTCGCTTGAAGTCTCTTCCGCTCCCATCTCTGCTCTGCGGGCTGAGGGAGGAGAGGGGAGAAAAAAAGTAAGCAATTTCTATGGGCAATCTTTCCTTTGCCTGACCATTCACAATCGCAGAGGAAGAGATTTCAAGAGAGTAAGCTGTTTGCATAGCGTGCCTGCAGCTCCCAACCCTGGGGCTCCAGTGCAATCGCTTTGCTTTTGATGTGTACAAGACAGTAAGCAGACACTCCAGCAGTTCCAAAGGGCGGGGGAGTAGTTAGGAGGCAAACAAAAGCCAAAAGTGTGAAACTGACTAGTCTTGTCTTTTTCCAGCTGGAAAGCACAGTTGCGATCACATGATTTTCCAATTAGCGACCACTTTGCTTAGCAGCGGAGTTGCCAGTTCCAGTTAGGGTCATTAAGCTAGGACTACCTGTAGATTTAAAAAAATATATAATAAAGGATCATACGTACTGCAAATTACTGAAACAAGTCACAAGTTTTGAATTATCATATAGCATAAACAGTCTTCTGTTTAAATAACAAGGTCCACATTTGTTGATAGGATAGGCATTCTGAATCTGTTTCTGGTTGATTTAAAAAAAAAGGAAAATAACAAATGCAGCTAGGATTGCAGTTCTATAAAGAAATTTCATCATAACAAGATGTTAGGGATTGTATGGGTGTGTGTAGAAGATAACTGTATTATTCAATAAATATGGTTGCTCAGAAATAGCTTTTAAATTCCAATTACCAGATTGATCTGTTTGGTTCAGAAATAGTTGCTATGCTTTCTCTCAGTCTGATTTTTTACTGGCTAGAGGGTCTTCACTTTCCTTTATAGGGTTTCAAAGCTTTTAACTAATTTCATTGGGAACTTTTAATATGATACTAAGTTTTCTGTAACCATAAGAGAGATCTGATAGGACATGAGCAACTCTATGTTATCTATCATTAGACTTTGTATTGTGTGTATGGAGTGTTTTAATATTAAACACAAATGTGAGTCAAACAAATTATATTTTTGAAAAATCCCAGTCTCTTCTGTCGCAAACCACAGATATTGTAATATAAAGTGGTTAAATAACTAAATAAATTTTGATAATATTTTTATTTTAGTAATTACTTTTTTTGTTGTTATAATGATTGTTTTTTTTTATCTATTTGCTGTTTTATTTAATTGTTGTACGCTGCCCAGAGTTGCTTTGTGTGAGATGGATGGTTATATAAATGTCAAATAAATAAATCAATGTCATCTAGATTTTCCCATGCGTTATCTGCAAAAATTACAATTTTGAGTCTTACATAACCTTATCTGATCCAATATGAACTCATTTGAACCCTTTATAGGCAATATTAATCAGTGTTTGCAAGGCTACTTTATCTATATTTAAATGATTTAGAATTTCTGCCTGTGTATATTTAAATGATTTAAATGATTTAAATGATTTAGAATTTCTAATTTTAAATGATTTAGAATTAAATATATTTAAATGATTTAGAATTTCTGCCTGGCTGAGTAATTAATAGTCTATTCCCAATCTGTAGTATTTCACTGTAAAAAGAATTTTACAGAATTGGACTTTTCCAAATTTAATTTGTCAACCTGCCATATCTCAGCGATATGCTTCCTTCTGCCTAGTTTTTAATCCTTTAAGAAAGCAGATATTTTCACATTACTTGAAAGTTGCAACCTGGTATGGCTTAGCTTACTTCAATCAATTTTACTCCATTCCTATCAAAAATACATTGAGGTAGGCCAGGTCAGGAAACAGCAAGGAGTTCAGGAATGATACTTTCCTGTTTTAGGGTATGGAAACAGAATCTTGAAAGCTTGCTGGAATATCCCTCTGCCCTCTTTCATACCAAACAGAATCAAGGCAGAGTTATTTTGAATTACTTTCTGATGCTTTTTCCTTTACCAGGACTGAACTGTTGTTTACTTTCTCTTAATGGTTGTTGCATTCCTTCATCAAGGTTATCTCATATTCCTCTACACTTTCCTTAAATTCCCAACTGCTGCTATTCCTTGCAATGTCTAGCATATATTAAAAGTCATTCTGAGAGATGCTTGTGTTTCTGTTTTCAGAATGGTAAAGAGTTTGAGAGTTACGTAGCAGTTGAACTGTCAATGGTAATATGGGCTATTACAGAATTGCAGTATTGTTCACATATTCATGGCCTGAAGAGGAACATTCTTTTCTCTGTAATTCTACACAAAAAAATGCAGTGCAATAAAAGTTAATTTGCAGCCAGTGTTTTTGTAAAAGCATTTTAACATAGGAAATAGCAGTTCAAGTTTCAACTATTTCCCCTTGGTTTATATGAATTGACTGCTTACGATATATTTATGCTAGAAATTGGTCTTAAAGACATTTTTGAAAGTGAATCCAAATGATGCCTAATCTCAATAAAACAATATTGTCCTTGATTATAATCAGTGGTGTAATTTGCTTAATACATCTAACCCAGCCTTAAAGTCCAGAGCGTGGAACTTTTAGCTTCTCAGAATTCCCAGCTATCCTGGCTGTCTGGATATTCTAGTCCAGTAATGGTGAACCTATGACATGTGTATCAAAGGTGACACGCCACAACATTTTGGATGACACACCAGCATCCGACAACAACTGTTCTCCCTGTTTGAGTTACCAGAGAAACTGAGTTTGTTTTACTCGTATTTCATTTTTATAATTATTTGACATTTCTTTATATAATGCATAGCACCACACATGATTGGACTCTATTTTTTTAAAATAAAAATATATAAAGAATTGTTTCTCTTTTGCTCAGGGGTGGGTGACATGCCAGCAGAATCAAGTTAGGCATTTTCCAAATTTTTGACATGCCAAGTCCAAAAGGTTCGCCATCACTGTTCTAGTCCAAAGCTTCTCTGGGACATCAGGTTAGAGAAGGCTAGCTTAAGATTTCTAAATTAGAAACAAGAGGATTTCTATATTAGAGGTTTGTAGTTTTAAAAGCATAAAATACATGCTGTTTCTGAGTAACCTTTTTTTTTTCTTTTCCTATGTCAACATCTTAAAAAAAAGGTCTTTTAGGTCTGCCTTTGAATATATGGCAAGAAGAACAAAGGCAGATCCTTCCTTGACATTTTTCCTGAAGTACTTTATGAATGTTGTTTATGTGTGATGCTCCTTCTTGTGTAAGTTCTTCTAGGTGACATCGCTTAAACTTTTGTTAACTAAGCACCCTCTAGTGGAGAAATTTCATATGCTTCTATTACAAAATAAACAACCCCTCCCCTTTTTTTGTACTGCTTGTACAAAAAGATGTTTAAAATTACGGCTCTTCGATAGGGCAGAAAGAGAGGTAACCACTATTAACAAAACTTCCACAGTTTTTATCAATTTCTGTGATTATAAAGTATATGAATACATATTTGCTTTATTTCACTTCAGATGATTTTTCACAGAAACTTTTTATGAATGAAAATTTGTAGCATTTCACCTATTTGCTTCCCAAAGTTTTGTCCTAATAAATCTGCACAATATTGATTCAGATTTTCTCCAGATTAGATCTTTATTCAGTGTTTCATATTACAAACTTGGCACACATTGATGTATAATGTAGAAAATATAAGCGTGTGTAGGATCTAATAGAAATCAGAGGATTTGCTGATAAGTGTCTTACCTGAAAAATCATTTACCTGAAAAATAAATATTCCATAAATTATTATTAAAACTATAATTTTATAACGTAATGAAATCCTACAATAAAATATTTTAATTATAGGTCTCACTTTTCAAGACATATATGATTTTGAACCTTTGTGGAGGAAATAAGTTATATGAAGAAATTGCTATGGATAAGTTGGAAAAACAGCGTGAAAAGAAATAACTGAACTCTTTATTTACCTTACCTCACCCTTGGTGCATGTCCCCACTTAGCTACTTTGATAAGGAAAAAAAGTGGCCAGTTGTAAGCTAGTACTTAATTAATTTGCACTGTATTTTGGTTTAGATCTTAGTTAGGCAAGAATAGATGCCAGGATCCTACAGGTTGCCAGTTACAGGTCCATATTTTGTTCTGTCAGTATTTATATTGCTAGTAAATGCAATTGCTAATATGTATATCTGTGTCTGTTTGTGTATTTACTCTGCCTTTTAGGCAGAAATACCTTTTTCTTTTTAGAAAAAAAACATTTCAAACTTTCTGTATATATTGAGTAAATACATAACATACATACATACATACATACATACATACATACATGGTATATAAAAATAACAAGAGCCAGTCTTGGTAAAATTTTTAATTGATTGAAGATCATAGAGTATTCTATAATTTGGAAGATAAGAACTGGCTCTGAGAAAGTTAAGCCTGTGCCTTTGTAAAAGTGGCTGTATTTTCGTAATGAATAAGCTTCGATGTGACACCTTTTTGGGAAAAATTCTTGTGGATTTGGTTGCTCTTTGCCATAAGAGGGCACTCATTGCCTAGGAACTACTGAGTATTATTGGGAACAAATTAATCTCTAGAATAGTCTATATTGATTAATGTGAAAGAAAAAACAGCCAACCTAAGACTCATGCCACAGTAGTAATAGCAGCATTCTTCCTGCTAGAGCTATTTTGAAAGCTTATTTTCTGGCTGTTTTCCAGGAAGCCTTGAATATGCTACTAAAGTTGGGGGATTGTTTTTGTGACTTTTCAGAAGGATGTGGAAAAATTGAGGGTTAGAGAACGGAAGGTTCAATTTAGTTTAACTGTCCAATGAATCTGTCAGAGAAAATGAAAAAAAAAAAAGAGTGTTTATGTAGTCAACAACTTGATGGTAACTTGTACATCTGTAAATGGCTGTGTACCAACCCATTCCCAGTTTCATTGATCCCTAATCAGATTGTTTTCTAATATATCAGGCACTATCTGAGAAAAATCAAAAGGCTCCCAGCAACAACTTTGTGAGTGCAATAAATATGTGTCACCAGTGACATCCATAGTCAATTTCTTCTTCCAACTGCTCCTGATCAGAACAGTGTGTATATTTTAAATATTGTTGAAAACACTCTTAAAACAGTGATGATAGAAACTGATAGTTGTAAAACCTTCCCAGTTTGTATTGAAGAGGACAGAAAATATTGTATATAAGGATCCAACTTGTAAAAAAACTACAGTGTAGAAGTATTTTTGAGACACATTTGAAAGAAGGAAGCTCATCTCCATGCAGCCAGCAGCATACTGTTAAAATAGTTAATTAAGATGAATAGGAAGAAGAAGAAGAACAACAACAACAAAAAGCCTTAACAGTAAACGTAAAAGTTAGTATAACTACACTGTCATCAAGAGAGTGATTCAAATTTAGGGTGCCACTCAAAGGTACAGCAGCTTTGTGGTAGACCATTTAGAAGAAAATTCAATATTTTTAAAATTCTCAGTGCTAGAAATTAAATTCTATCTTACCTGTCATAATAAAAAAATATGTTACTTAGATGTTTAATTTTCTGTAGTAGAAGGTCAAGTGAGTACTGAGGTTTATAAAACAAAAGATGTTAAACTTTTATATAATGGTTACCTTCATACCACGTTAATATAATCTTCCATTTTCTCAAATATTGAACAGGCTTTTTATAAAGATAGAAGTATGAATAGGATTGAATCTCTGAAACTGCAAACTGTCAAATGACAATTAAATAAGATGGTTGCATCTTCAGCATTTGACTTAATTTTGAATATATAAAAGAATCCAATAGAAGGAAGGAAGGAAGGAAGGAAGGAGGGAGGGAGGGAGGGAGGGAGGGAGGGAGGGAGGGAGGGAGGGAGGGAGGGAGGGAAGGAAGGAAGGAAGGAAGGAAGGAAGGAAGGAAGGAAGGAAGGAAGGAAGGAAGGAAGGAGATAGAAAAAAATAATTGCTTTTATCATCAAACTTATTGTCAGACTTTACTTGATATAACAATTAACTATTCTCCAAAAACTGAAACTCACATTCAGTAATTAGCTAGCAGCAGAAGCTTCACCGACTTGATATGGCTAGCTAAATTGCTTTATTGCAGACAAGAGTACTTGTCTGCAATAAAGCAAGACAAAAGTACAGTGGTACCTCGGTTCACGAACTTAATTCGTTCCGCGACTCTGGTCGCAAACCGAATTGGTCGTGAACCGAATCAGATTTTCCCATAAGGTTCAATGTAAATATGGTTAATCCGTTTTGACCCCTACGAATTTGGTCGCCAACCGATTTTTGATCGCATCCCGAATCAAATTTCCCTATAAGGTTCAATGTAATTACGGAATCAAATTTCCCTATAAGGTTCAATGTAATTACGGTTAATCCGTTCTGAACCATATGTTTTTTTTTTTTAAACCACAAAAATATGACACAAAGTACAGTACGAAGAGAGAGAAAGCTAACCTTGCTCGATGCGACTTCTGGCGTGGAGGACAGGAAGGCGGGTGGGGAGGCGGTTACTGCTTGGAGGGAGAGTCCCCCTCCCTACAGGAAGCCGCGACCACATGTCACGGGAGGGAAAATGGCCGCGGATCCTGTTTGTCACCCGATGCGGAGTTTGCGAACAGAGGCAAAATTTTGTGACCGGAACTGTTCGTGAACCGAATTGTTCGTGAACCGAGGTACCACTGTATATGTAAAGCCATTTTTCTGAGTTTATACTTATCTATAAGTATAATATTTGTTTTACTTCTCTCTGGTATTCAAGGTGAATAACAGTAATAAAGGACATATTATTAAACACAATTACATCAGAACTAAAATTTAAAATGTAATAAAATCATTGTTTCTTCAGTATAATTCTGATTTTTAAAAAATTCTGAGAAATGGGATTGACTAAATTTGATGTGCTATGTTTATTTACTTGTCAATTTTATCCCCCTTTACCTCCAGGAGCTCAAAGTAGTGTGTGGTGTTGTGTGCGCGTATGTGTGTGTGATTGATTGATTGATTATGTGCCATCAAGTTGTATTCGACTCCTAGCAACCACATAGATAGATTTTCTCCATGACAATCTGTCCCTAACCTGGTCTTTCATGTCTTCCAACACTGTACTCATCACCACTATAACTGAGTCCATCCACCTTGCTGCTGCTTATCCTCTATTTGTGTGTGTGTGTGTGTGTGTGTGTGTGAAATTTATATCCCAACTTTTCTCCAGGAATTCAAGGTGATTTACAAGGAGTTCTCCATTTTATCTCTACAACAGCAATCCTGTGGAGTAGATTGGGCTGAGAGACAGTGACTGATCTACTGTCATGAAGTAAGCTTCCATGGCTAAGGATCAATTTGAACTTAGGTCTTCCAAGTCCAGTTCTGGTGCCGTAACCACCTCACCATACTGATTGTCAGTATAATCCATTGAGATCTTTTTCATTATTCTGTGGACTTAAATGGATGTAGCTGCAGTTGGGTAAAAGATGGTTCCTGAAGTAAACGAATTATGTTACTATTTACCAAACAATGACAGGGTTGCATCCTCTTTGAATACCAAACCAAATCTGTATCTGCATCTGTGAACTTAAGCAATCTCAAGTAAAGGATGTTGGTCTCAAAATTTGGAGTTTTGGAGGGCTACAAGTACCTGTCATGCATGGCTTGTTTTTAAAGCTCATAGTATGGCTTCAGCACCTACCTTGGTACATGAATCTTCAAACTCTTTTATTTTCTGCCTAAGCAAATTCATGAAAAAAAGACTATTTACATTAACTTACACAAAGGGAAATTATAGTTGGTACCCTGAAAGTAGCTGGTAGTGGGAATCCCACCAGTGATAAAAATTCTTATGTATAGAGATATCTGAAACTATTAAAAACCAAAGTGAGGATATTATGATAGGCTAAAGCATTATTAACTTGTACATCATCCACTTTCATGGGCTCAGAGTGGCTTATAACAAGTAAATTATAAAATAAAATAAGATCGTAACCTAACAAAAACACCTACCAAGGCAGCCCAGGTCCACTGTCTGCGTCAAAAGTCTATTGAGATAATACACTTTGTAAAGCCCCATGAAAGACAAGTGGAACTGGGGGCACCAGAACCTCAGGGCCATAGCATGAGGGCTGCAACCAAGACGGTGTCGCTCCTGGCCCCACTTTTTTCCTCTTAAGAAGAGTGGGAACTCTCAGCATGCCGATTGGGATGTATGCACAGGCCAAGCTAAATCTGAGTGGAAGAGATAATCCTGTAACTATCAGGTTGCCAAGCCATGTATAGGTAATTAGTATTGGCTGCCAGTGCAAAGACTGAAGAGTAAGTTTTCCAAACTTCCTCCTCCCTGCTAGTAGCCAGGCCATTGTATTTTTGACCAGTTGCAGCAACTGTGTCATTTCCAGCCCAATATTGCAGAGGTCCAAATGTGAGATGAGGACATGAATCACAATTGTAAGAGCTTCTGAAATAGGTTTTGCCTACAGAAAACTAAAATACCCATGAGGTTCTAACGTGATTTTCTATACAAAGAATGGGGAAAATCACACTAGTTTTCTCTATAGAAATTATGGTTTGACAGTATCTGATTACTTATCTCTTGGAATAAGAAGTGGACAATATGTCATCAATTCATATGAGCATATGTACGTGAGAAATTACAGGACAACAGTTGTAGTACTAATACTATTGGGAATGGGACTGAAGTCTTCAATCCTTTCTTGCAAATGTTTTAGTTGTAAGACAGAAGGGATCTAGTAGCTGACATGTATTTGTCCAGGTGCCTGGCAGCTGGAAGGGCACCGAGACGTCTTCATGACAGCTGTCTTGTACCATACTGTTTGATGCTTGTCTAATATGAAGCAACATCCACTCTTTCTATGTCTTTTATGTCTGGAACAAAATTTAACACCCCCCAACTGCTTCTCCCATTCTGTGAGTTTCTTTTACAGCTTTTATTTCAATAAATGTGTCTATCTCTTAATATAGAGAAGTTAGGATCTTACAAATCTTGTTGTACTTGGGGAATGTTAAGGAAAGGAGAAGGTTTTATAGTGTTACTTGTTGCAACTTTAGAGATTTGAATGTTAAATTAAAATGAAATTGTATTAAACTCTAAAGTCTTAGAAGCTACAAAATAAATAGAAATGAGAATTGTGATCATTTGTAAACTAGAAGTGTCATGATTTCAGATGCTGGCAGCTAACAATGGAAATGTTCAGTAGCTGTTGAAAAGAAAAATTGACAATCCAATATAATTTTTTTTTTAAGTGCCTGGCCAAACAGTACAGAATTTGGTGGCATTTGCTGCAAACCTGCTTTATAATTGTATAGATATAGATGATACTGTAGAATTAATATATCCTTTAAAAATTATATTCTTGAGTTATTTTTAAAGATACATTATAAAATTTCTATTCCTATTGTAAGGTTCCCTGACTATTTATATCATGCCAAGCAACCAATGTTCATGTTACTATACATTTATAAGGCTTTACAAAGTGACACAGGTGACACAGAGATCCCTGCTTCCTATGATTTGTAATCTAAAATAGTGGCAAAACGACTGGGGATGTGGAAAAGGTGGATAAATATTATATATTATGTATTTAAACATTGAAGTTGGGAATTGGGACAAAAAAAAAAGTTGAACAGAAAGGATTAGCTTATTTAAACATACTCTCATGCAGCAAAAAATTACTACATGGATGGAAATAGCTTGAACAAAATAAGTATTAAGGAAGCAGAAAGCAAGTAGAATTCAGTAAGAAAGGGGTAAAGGAAAGTTGGAATTCAGAAGAAAGGCTAGCATCTGTAGGGTTTTGTTATATTTGTGCCATCTAGTCATACTTTATACATAAAATTCCAAATTTGCTGCCTTCTGGTTCCTCAAAGGATTCAGAGGTACAGGTTACAAGAGAGTGAATTTTGGTTAAACATTACAAGAAGTTTGGCAGTAAAGCCTATTCTGCAGTGGAACCAATTACCTACAGGAACTCTCAATTTCTAGATGATTTTTACAAGAGGTTGAGCCATTGGATTTCCTTGATTGAGCAGGAGGTTGGACTAGGTGGTCTCCTGCCTTTTGAGATAATACCTTGGTAGTTCTTGCTATCACTAACTTCCAAGGGGTTTCCCTGACATCCTTCCCCTAACCCCAGTGTGTGTGTGTAATGGGCAGAAGGAATATCCTTGAAAAACAGGAGGAAGAGCCACAACCAAGACAACAGTCAGATAAAAGAAATTTGAGTCTGGGCCAGGTCGGAACTCGAGTAAGTGTCTCAAACAATACCCTCCCTAGGGGGAAGTATATTCATATTTGCAAGATTCTGTTACTATAACTTTATAATAAAAGTAGTATTCGCTTGTGTGACTTTGGTTTCCTAGTCCAGTCTACCTTGGAAAAGGTGATTTTTCCATTGTTTTTCATGCTGCTATCATATTGCCATATGAATGTATTTCATCCTCCCAATTATATATGCCTCACAAATTGTTCTAGATTACACTATTCCATTTGAATTGCTGCTGATAAAGCAGTTGTTCTCCACCAGATCTTACTTTTGGCAATATTACTTGCTAGGTCATAACACTGTTTTGGGATATATATAGCACTTTGTCAAGTCAGTAATGTTTCCAACATATTACTGTCCTTAAATACTGCTAGTGTTGCCATTAATTGCCCATGGCTACTTATTTAACAAAACATGTATTTTGGCTAAGGGGCCATTCTCCCATCCACAACATGTGGATGTGTCTGGTAGCTTAAAAATCAGCACCAAATTATCTGTATAATTCAGTATCTCTTACTGTAATTTCTTAATCTTTTCCAACTCAGAACATCCATATTTATTCAAATCCTTTTTTCCTCTTCTTTGGGAAATAATTTTTCACTTAGTATTATGCACATGTTGATGATCAGTTGTATTTCACTAACAATAATTCATCAAATGTTTCTCTACCTATGAAGAAGAGCAGTAACAGTTTTCTGGATTTGGATCTGGAAATGCCCCAGATGTATCCCAGCCAAACTAGTCTAGTCTACTCTTTAATACAAACTATTCCAGCTGTCACAGTATCCTGCTGAGGGTCTGGCAGCTTGTTGGCTAATATCACTTCTGTCCTTGGACTCTTGTTAATTAGCTGGACTTGCAAATAGATAATTCTTTTAGACAGACCTTTTTTCATCATGCAGCCTAGCATGTCATTATATAAAAGACAAGTTGTAATTTCTTTATTGTTGTAGCCTACTGTATTTCAGGGATATAGGGCAGTTTTTGATTTATAGAAAGAGCTCGTATTTATTTCTAGAACCACCTACTTAGATCAGATTAATTGGAGCTGGATCATGACAAAGGGGAAACAAATATACAGTTATTGAGTTAATTCTCTTCTGTTCTCATTTTTTATTTCTTTCTGATTGAAGCCAATGCCCTACCTTACCACCCAAGCTCTTTTTCTTAGATGAGAAGCCAAAATTCTGCTCATAAAAGAGCATTTCTTTATGTGTTTTGCTCCTGTTTCATAAATGTTGGCTTCAGTGTGATACTCTTTCTTTTTTGTGAAGAAGTAAAATGTCCAGACTTTCTGCCGGCACAAGGATAAATGTAGAATGTTGGAAGGAATGAGGCAATACACCAACTGCCCAAACCTATTTTAATTACTTACCTATAGAACAGTAATAGTTACTGGGTGAAACAGAAGCTAGAATCTTCCTCTGCTTATAAAGCAGGTCTTGTTCTTTCATAAACAACACATCTTTTGGAAAACTTGTATTTGTTTAAAATATAAGCTATTCCTTTTTAATTAGAAAGTGTTTCTGATTTCACAAATTGTTTTGTTATGCTGCTTTAGGGTGAAATGAGTGGGTTTTTATTTCATAGAAGGTGGCCTATAATACTAATGTTATGGGCATCAGAACAGTTCTTTCTTTGTGGCTAATATTAATTGCATGCTGGATTGTGTGATGCAAGAAAGATATAATTAGAGGATAACAGCTCTTTCTAACCAAGGTCAAAGTCTGTTTTCTTTGAGTGCCTGCGATAAAAGAAGAGAATCATCTGACAGTCTGAATCAAACCTGAGCAGATGCCATATTGCTATTTACCAAAAAGGGTCTTATGACCTGTATCATCTTCTCCCTTCCTTTTCAGCAGTACATCCAATCATAAGTAAATGACTTTATAGTTTCTGCCACCACCCACACAGAAGATAGCTGTTTTGTTCTTGGCTCAGTTTTATCAGATTTTAACTCTTTGAGACCAGTACTACAACAAACTGCTTTTTGTTGCCTGAAGCCCTGTTTCTGATATTTGACAGAATAATTTATAAGGATGGTGGTTGCTTTTAGGAGCATTACAATAGCAAACTTAAATGTGAGGGCTAGGTTATATCTTCTAGCCTTTTATCTTTTGTTTCTTTTCCTTAGTAGCATAAAAGCTTGAGTCACTTCACTTATTTACAGATAAATAATAGGATAATGTTTGTATTTGAATGCTTTGTTGCATCCCTCATTTAAACATTTTAATATATTAAATGTTCAGTTGCTTATTCTGAACAGGTGATTAGATATTTCTTCAGAACAGTATTTCAGTTATATTTTCCTAGCAGCAGTATTTTCTGATGGAAAAAAATTCATCTCTACCCCCTACCCCCTGTTACAGTTTTTCTCAAGCAATGTAGAATGTGGTTGTACAAGTGTTACAGGTACATGGTTGATTTCTGTGATAAATTGATTAAAAGTAGCCCAACCTCTGTCTCAAATCTTGCCATATTTATATATTTGAAATCTAAGCACATTATTGGTATTGCATTTAAATTATAGTTTATTACCTGTTGATAGGCAGAATTATTATATTCACACATGGGCAAAAAAGGACTGAAAGTAGATACTGTGTATAAGTAGCAAGCCAGGAGAATTGGAATGCAGGTGAAAATTGTGCATCTTGAGAGCAGAAATAACTAATTAAAAAGAAAAAGCTTTTCTTTTTCACAATTAAAATGCAATTTTTTGCCTTAGAGTCCAAAACCATGCACAGGCCTTAGTGGAAAGACAAGCTTGGAGCTAGTGTTTAAGCCATACCTGCATTAGCCAACAATGGCTGATCTCAAAAAGCTAACCAGGGTTATGCCTGGTTTATACTTAGATGAGAGACCACTAGAAAATAGCAGGGCTGCAGGCTACACTGGGAAGTTGAAAAAAAATGTCCCAGGAGAAGGAAGTAGCAAAACGCTTCTATATTGTTGCCATGAAAACCAGATGGACTTGACTTGACTTGAAGGATTGCTAAAATCCTTTGAAATGGATTTTATCAAGTACAGAATTGGTGTTAGATACCTCTAAAGATTCTCCTTAGTGTAGACACGTAGACTTGCTGGAAGAAGGGATCAAATAATCATTGATTTCCTGTATAAAACCCAGCCATCAAAAATCAGATTTCTTTCTTTCTTTCTTTAGGTGAGATAGGCAGATCCCTTGATAAGAAATAAGGTGGGTAGATAATAGAGGCAAAGCTGGAGATTAATTTATCTTACTAGAAATAAAACACTGGTAGGACTCATGTCTGGTAAGATTATTTAGTGGTAAGAAGACAAGCATCCTTCCCCCTCAGAAAAATATGCAGCTCTGAGATTTCCAGAGGACTAATGGTGGATTGAGGAGGATGTTTTCATGGAGCTGATGACTGCGGTGACTTAGAGGAGCTGGCGAAAGGTCCAGCTCTTCGGAACCATTTCCAGACAAAGGAGATGACTGGATCACCCACAAGTACTCCTTACAGAGGGTCTCTGTGAAGAGATTGCATTTTAGCAATATCCAGTGGGTTGAGCGCTCTGGGAGTCACAGGAAACATTGAGCCCAAGTCACGACTTGGAGCTGTCAAAAGGACACTAGATTTGCTTTCACTTCCTCTTTTAATTACCATCAGAAATTACTTATTAAAAATCTTCTGGAAGGCAAGTTGCTGTACACCTGGAGAATTTCCTTCTATCCTGGAAGAAAGAAGATTTAAGTTTAAAGATAAAAAGAAAAATCTTAACTTTTGGCAACAGCGAAAGGGAGTTGAGAATGCTGACTAGGGAGAGTTAAGGGGCCAGATGGATTTGAAAGAATAGTGTTGTTGTTTTTTTTAATGGACTGTTTTAAATTTTATAAAAATACAGCAGATGATTTTGGGCTTAATTGTAAGACAACTTATTGTGGGAAAGTTTTGGCTCTGAAAATAAACAAAAGATAAGACTGGGCTTTGAAGGTTAACTAGAGGGAACCAGAGAGCAATTAAAGGAAAAGATACATCCTAACATAATGGAGGAACATTGTCTTACTATAGAAGAATTTAAATCTGTTTGGGAACAATGTGTTCAGGACTTATTTTTAAAATTGGATCTAACAGAAGTTATAGAAGAAGAAAAAATTCTATTAAATAAAACAGAAGCTGAGGTTGACTTGAATAAGGAGTTTAAAATGGACTTTAAAGAAATGTCAGATTATTAAAGAGATATAGAAGATATGGAAAAAGATGTTGTGGATCTGAAAATGGACTTAAAGATGTTTGATTACAAGAGTGACGTAGAGAAAGAAGTTGTAATGGATATACAAACTATGCTGGCTGATGTTTTAACAATTAACGGATATCCAGACTACAAATCAGAAGAGTGAGTTGGAGAGTTATTTTACTTTGGATCCACAGAAGGGAAGTGTTAAATCTCTGAAGTTGCTTCTGAAAACAGTCAGGAAGAAAATAGTAAGAAATCACTATGTGGGACTTTATTTGAAAAAGCGACTGAAGATCAAGCCTCTTAAAAAGAAGAAAAAGGTGTTCAGAGTGGACTTATTTGACAGGTTTAAATTATATAAGTTTTGATTTTGGGTTGTTACTACTGGAATCCTTTTTGTAACCAGGACTGCAAGACGATATAAAGATTTTTTTATATAGGGATGAATCTTTTATTTCTTATTTGTTAGGGAATGTTAAGGGTTAGTATGTAAACGGGACCTATTGGATTTAGTTTAAAACATATACGTTACTGTTATTGATATTCTTTATATTTATGGGGATAAATTTTTTAATATTTTCCTTATTAGAGAAAGTTATGAGTCAAAATGTAAAATAAATTTAATTGTTTAAACTTAAAACATATGGGTTATTATTACTGGTACTCTTAAGACTTTTGTTTTGTAAGACTGATCAATTTTTTTTTTTTTTTTTATAATTTGGTTATTGTTTGGTGATGAGAAATGGGAAGAAGAGTTTCTTTTTCTGTAATATCAGAGAAGGTGTTATGTTACTGCAAATGCTTATGCAGAGAAGGGAGGGGGATCAGTTTTTATATGTCTTTCCCTTTTTCTCTTTCTTGTTCTCTTTTGTTTGTATATCTTTTCTAATTATGTACTAGCTTTTAATTATGAAAAACTCTAATAAAATATTATGAAAAAAAGAGAAAAATATGCAGCTCCAGCATAAGTGATAATAATTTCTTATTGCCACTGTAGGCTCTTGCTATAGAATGCCTAAATTCAGATTTTTCCAAGTCATATAAAAAGCAGTGGTTGTGTTTGCTATGAGAAAAATCTCACACAATATACTTCGCTTGTTATCTGAAGTGGTATTGTTCAGAATTGTGTGACTTCATTCCCTTGCATACACCAGATCTGATATGCAGAACCGGAATTCCATTAATTTGAATTTTTTCCCCCCTATCTTCAAGTCAGTGTTGACACCTGCAACTGCCTGGACTAGTCCCTGCAGTTTTCTTGGCAACATTTTCAGAAGTGGTTTGGCATTGCCTACTTCCTAGAGACTGAGAGAGAGTGACTGGTTTCATGCCCAAGGCAGGAATGGGATTTGGTTTCTAGCCCAGTGCCTTAACCATAACACCAAACTGGCTCTCTAATTTGACAATATCAAGCCTAAATCTTGTGTCCTTTATTGTTTTGTTTTTGAAGAAATTTTGTAATAAAAATGATTTGTTGTAATTCCTTATGGATCTAGAAATAAGAAATATCTAATTAATTTGAATTAAATGTGACTTCTGGGTAAACTGTTTACTTGTATATATATATATCTAAGTTTTAAGGGCAATAATAACTAATCCAAACTAAATTAGAACAGAGAAAAAGAAAGAGGAAAATATAAAAGTTCAATAAGAAAAGAGAAAGGTATAAAGAGTATAAAGATATAAGAAAGTAGTTTCTGATATTCTTCACAGCAGATGTAAATACAATTATATTTTAACCTATCTCTCTAAAGTTGCATCATGACGCTCTTCTTTCTATAATCTATCCTGTCTAATCATCAAAACCATAAATCACAAGTTCATTTTTTTCATTTTTATGCAAAAAGGGGTTTCAGCAATAAATGTAAATATTGTCCTTTCTCTAATCAAAGAAGTTTGTCCACCTCAGCAAGTTCTGTCAATTTCACCAACCATTCCTCCATGGTGGGTAATGCTGAATCTTTCCATCTTTGTGCATATAATAATGTTGCCACAGAAATCATATATTGAAATAATCTGCCATAGCATTTTTCTAACCGTTTATCCATCAGTCCTAAAAGAAAAAGTTCTGGCTTCAATTGAATATTAATCTTTAAAATCCTCCGTATCAATGAATGTATTTGAATCCAAAATTGTTTAGCTTTTTTACATGTCCACCAAGCATAATAAAATGTCCCTTCATGTTGTTCACATTTCCAACATACATTTGAAGTGCCTGTATGCATTCTAGATAATTTTTCTGGCGTCATGTACCAAGGATACATCATTTTATAAAAATTCTCTTTAACATCATAACATAATATAAAATTCAGCCCTTTTAACCACTTATTTTCCCATTGATTCATCTGTATATTATAACCAAAATTGTTAGCCACTTTATCATACATTCTTTATAATGTGTTTTTCTTCTGTTTCAAATTTTAACAAAAGTTTATACATTTTAGCAGTTAGATGCTCATCATTGGTGCACAATTGTACTTCAAATTCTGTCTTACTTTGCTCCATACCATAAGTCTTTTTATTCATTTTAAAACTTTCTAATAACTGTAAACGGGAAAACCATTGACAACTATATCCTTCTGCTATTAGTTGTTCTCTTGATTTAATCTTATATTTCCCTTGATGATTTTCCAATCATTCCTGTTATGTTAACCATTTGTCTTTGCCTGCTGTTCCTCTTCTGTGGAATGCTTCTTGTGCTGAAATCCACAGAGGTGTTTTCAGGCACAACCTGTGTTTATATCGATTCCATATTCTCAATGTGGCATGTCTAATAAAATTATTTTTAAAATCCACATTAATTTTAACTGTATCATACCATAAGTATCCATGCCATCCAAACCTCAGGTCATGATGAGATTCTAACTCTAAAAGTCTCTTGTTTCTCAGTACAGTCTCGGTTTCTCATTCTTTCATCCAGACCAAACAACAAGCTGTAAAATACAGTTTCAAATCTTGTAAACCCAGTCCTCTTCCCTTTGCATATTGTAACACTTTATATTTGACTTGTGTTTTTTTCCCTTGCCATACAAGTTTAGATATATCTTTTTGCCATTGTTTGAATGGTTCATCAGCTATCAAAACAAATTATTGAAACAAAAATATCATTCTTATTGTTATAGGTCCATTCAAAATTTACATTCATTTTTATCACAGAAATTCTCCCTAACAGTGACAATTTTAATTTCTCCCATCTTAACATGTACTTCTTAATTTCATTTCATGTCTTAACATAGTTATTTTGAAATAACATACAGTTCATATTTGTCATAATAATATCCAAGTATTTTACTTTTTTTTCTCAGTCTTAAAACCAGTTTTATTCATCGGTTCTACTTGATCTTCTAATTTCATTTTTTTTTTGTTAACATCTTCATCTTCTGATTGTTAATCTTAAAATCTGCTAGCATACTAGAGTCCTTTAATTTTCCCATTAATGTTTCTACTCCTTCTAGCAGATCTTCCAAAACTAACAGCAAGTCATCCGCAAATGCCCTTAACTTATACGTTTCTTTTTTAATCTTAACTCTTGTGCTTCTCTCATCTTGTCTTATGTCCCAGTACCTCAAGAACCAAAATGAATGGAGTGGAGACAGCAGGCACCCCTGTCTTGTCCCTTTCTGAATCTCGCAAGGTCTTGTTAGTTCTCCATTAACAATTATTTGTGCTTTCTGTGAAATATAAATCGATCTTACCCATTAAATAAAATTATCTCCAAGATTCATATGATCCACAACTCTAAACAAGAAAATCCAATTCAAATTGTCAAAGGCCTTCTCTGTGTCTAAGAATATCAGTGCAGCTTGTTTTTCATTATGTTGCTCCAGATACTCCAGAATATCCAAAACATGTCTAATATTATCTTATAATTGTCTTTTAGATAAAAACCCGCATTGATCTTCATGAATAAAGTCCTGTAAAATTATTTTCAATCTTTCAACCCAAATCATGGTAAATGATTTATAGTCATTATTCAAGATATTGGATGATAATTTCTTGTTAAAGTCAAGTCTTTGGCATCTTTAGGTATCAATGCTATATTAGCTTCTTTCCAGCTATCAGGAATCTTTCCATTCTATAAAATAATATTCATTATTTGTTGTAAGGGTTTTAAAAGCTCATCTTCAGAACATTTATAGTATGAAGCCTGGAGCCCATCTGAACCAGGTGCCTTTCCTATTTTAGTTTTTTTAATAGCTTCACACAATTCCCTTATTGTTATAGGTCCATTCAAAATTTACATGAATTCTGTTTATGTGAATGTTCATCTACTTTTTCCGAGAAAATTTCTTGACCTTTACATAAAATTGAATAGTCCTGATGAAACACTTTTCGCATATTTGCATTACAAGTAGTCCTTGATTTATAACCACAATTGGGACTGGAACTTCCATTGCTAAATGATGTGGTTGTTAAGTGAGTTGCGTTCAATTTTACAACCTTTTTTGTTGTCATTAAGTGAATCATGCGGTTGTTAAGCAAATCCAGTGTCCCCCATTGACTTTGCTTGTTGGAAGCCCCCTGGGAAGGTCGCAGTTGCTGATCTTGTGCCCTTGGATGCTGCAATCTTCATAAATGCATGCCGGTTGCCAAGTGCCCAAATTTTGATCATGTGACTGCAGGGATGCTGCGATAACTGTAAGTGTAAGAACTAGTTGTAAGTCACTTTTTTCAGCCCCATTGTAACTTCAAATGGTCAGTAAACTAATGGTCATAAGTCAAAGACTACCTGTATCTGTTCTTACAGTATCTCCTTCTTGAAAATTTAATATCACTTTATTTTCTTTTTCTATTTGCAGCTTATATGCCAAACATTTCCCCAGTTTATTTGCAAATTCAAAATTTCTTTGTTTTGCATAATTCATTTTTATTTCCATCTCTCTCACTGTTAACATAGATAGTTGCCTCTGTAAAAGCTTAATTTGATGACTAATAGTTGTCCCTGGGGATTTTTAAAATTATTCTTTCTTTTTTTAATCTCATCCAAAATCATTTGTATTTTCTCTTGCCTTTTCTTTTTAAATTCACTATTACGTTGTATGAAATATCCTCTTACAGAAGTTTTACTTGCATCCCAAAGAAAACTTCTTGTATTCCTGTGCATGATTCTTAATGAGGAATTAATCCTTAATACTGAACATAATGAAACTTGCGATATGTTCTTTATACTGAAAATGTATTTTTTTTTCCGCTATAATTGTCCTTGCTTATCAAAAATGTAAACTGGATATAGTATAACAGTTTCAAGATATACAATATGCATGTTCTGAAACTTAAATAGAGTCTGGATAGTTGCATCCAAAAATAGCTTTTCTTATAGGGACCATTACTTTCGAAGTGGTAATCAATTTTACATGCTAAGGACCAGCTAGTGTAGATTAAAGGTGGCACTGAAATCCCAGGTACTATCTGAAAGAAGATGTTCCTAGGGTGGTCTCAATAAGAAGTCACCCCTTGTTTGTAAGTGAAAGCTTCCCTCAATGAGGTACCTCCCACTTTTATTACTTTCATTTAACATAATGCCGTATCCACACGGCCTGCTGTATTACGATGTTTTGTATTAGTAGCTCGCTCTCCTACTGTCTCTGTGATTAGTGTCCTTGATCATTATGGTACTTCTTCCTCTCTTGCTAGTTCTTCTCTGTTTATTTAAAAGGGACTCTGGGACTGTTAATTTTTAAGAAAATGTATCACATTGGGAACCATCTCTCATCATATTAAGACAGAAGGTCATTTATTTGTATTTGCTTATCATGTTGTTTCAATCCAGCTGTTGTAGTTTGTAAACACACATGCAGTAAGTGAAGCTAACAAATTATTTATTCTAGAAACCATAGTTAAGCTTTGTAGCATAGCACAGTGTTTGAACTGGGTCATCTTTCTCATGTTCTGTGTTTTGTGTCATCCGTACAGGCAAACTGTCTCTGCTCTAGAGAAGGACTTTGGCCAAATATTCACTGCTCAGACCCTGCATTGTTCTGCTGTAACACTGCTTTTCTACAATCCTATGAGATTTACAGTTGGGAATAAGGAAGGTACATAGATACCAGCAAATATATCCTTAAATATCCCCAGACATTATTATTTTGGTTGTTCTTTCCCTCTTTGTTATGAAGTTGCTGGGTCCCATGGATTCCTGGATGTCAAAAAATATGCCTGTCCTATAGCACAAAAAAACAAAGCTTACGTCCTGAGTGAAAAGCAAGAACCAAGGAGGCAGTTTCTAATTCGGTGCATGTTAAAAAAACTAACAATGTTATGATGCTCAAAAATAATTGTTGACGTAGCTTATATTATTCTTTGGGCTCTTTGCTATGGTTTTGGTAAAGGATTGATCATAGTATGAAGATGGAATTAATTACTGCTTTACTTTAAAAATTGCTTGTCTGTGGTAAGGTTGCTTTTCCTCAACTGAACATAGCCTTGCACTGTTAGCATCCAGAGATTTTTCATTGTTAAACCTTGGTTTACATGAATTGTGCTTAAACTAGCCACCTAGAAGGCTGGGCCTATGACAGAAGGAATAAGATTTACTATAGTGAGCCTCAGAATCAAGTGTACTTCTTTCTCAAGAGGGAGCCAAACCTGTTTTCCCAGTTTGCTGGAGCATTAGTTTGAAATGGAATTTATGAGATAAAGTGACACTTATCCTTTGGGGCAGTGAGGACAGGGCCTGTAGGATCTTGTTTTCCAGTCGTCCTATACACTCCAAGAATATTTCCTTTGGGAGATTACCTCTGATGGTTGTGCAATTGAAATTGTGGATTAGGATGTGAATTCATGCACTACTACAAGAGGTAGTTTGCCCTTGTCTTCTTGAAAAGCATGACCCTTGGAACCTGGTGCTTCCAGAAAAAGACTAGCACAAAGTAGAAAATCTTCCCTCCCTCCCTCCCTCTTTCTTTCCTTCTTTTTCTTTCCTTCCTTCTTTCTTTCCTTCCTTCCTTCCTTCCGTCCGTCCGTCCTTTCTGCAGTAGGGAGCTGGTATTATTCCTCTAACTTTCAACATATTTTACAAACCGTCCTCCTGCTTCTGGCAGTCTTCTGGCTTGCTCTGTACCTTAATCCATTAAGTATTATATTTACAAATACATGTTTAGGTAAGGACATTTGGTAGGCTGACTAATGCTGTTGATGGCTATAGGCTTTGCTAGGGTTTGGCAAGACTGGTAAATGAATTATGCTCTCAGAGTTCTTTCGTGTTTTTTTTCATGTTTCATGTACATTTTTGTACAGAAAAGCAGATTTGGAAAATACTGAAAAGAAGCTATAGCTTTTTTATCCACAGAGAGAGGGGTTTCCATTCACCTTAAAAGAGGCTTTATTTTAATCATGCTATAGCTCTAGGAACTAGCTTGTGTTTATTGCTGACTCCACCCTGCCGTGCCTGTTGCAAGAATCTGAAGAAGCAATTGTGTTTTTAGAAGCAGAATGATGAGAAATTCCCCAGAGGCAAATGCAGAGTGTGAGCTCTATGTACACCAATAGAGACGCACACACACAAGGGTTGGGAACTCCCAAAGATAGAGAAGGAGAAAAAGAGAAAGAGTGGAAGTGTAAACAGGAGAGCCAAACAAAGTGGAGGTGGAAGAAGAGAGACCACCTTAAAGTGTTTAATTTCTATCTTCCCTTCTGCATTTTTGGTGATCACTTTTTAGTCTGGTCTCTTGTTCTGGGATCAACTCCATCAGGTTCTGGGTTGGAATTGCCCAAACTGACATGATGTACCTCTGGGTGAGTAGATATCTGTGTGAGCCAACACACTTTGAACATACAAGGCGTGGAAAGTTGAAGATTCTCTCTGAAAGTATACAGCTGCTCCTTTTGGACTGTATTCTTTTCAGCATTTCCAATATACTAGAAATTTGCCCTTTTGTAAATAAATGAAGGTATGCAATTGAATATTAACTCCTGTTATTGAATTTTTTAAATCCTGTTTGCTACTGAGAATGTGCCAGAGAGGATAGTCAGTTTAGGAGCTGTCATTTCCTGATTGCCTGTAGGTAGGAAAAAGAATTTTCTTTTTCTCAAAGGTGTCAGGTAATAAACTTGTTATTCTGAGATGGCTATTTTGATATGACTGGAGGACACAACTGGAGGAAGGGGGAAGGAAATAATCAAGGTGGTATAATTGTTATATGAAGGCACCTGTCTAATACTTTTGCTAAGATTGTCAGAATTGGGTCATGTAACTGTTGTGTAAGCTTTGTTCAGTCACAAATACTGATGTTGAGTTGAATATCCAGACTTGATTTTTGAACTGAGATAAATAACTTTTTGAAATTGGGAAAAGTAGGTAAGTCAATACAAAATATGGCACTGAAAAGGTTCTTAATGTGTAGAGTTTGTTTTGAATTTTAACTTGAATGGCTTTTATATTTTTTGCAGTAAAGTTCAGTTGCCGGGAAAGTAGAAATAAGGGGTGAAGGCCTCAAGTTGTAAGCATGGGTAATACACATATATAGTAGCAAAACTTTCCCACTGGAAAGCTTTTGGATACTGCTGTTAGATTTTTTTTATTTTTTATTTTTTTTGGTACTGCTTCTTTGTGTTAAAACCAATGTAATCTGCAGGCTTAAAAATATTCTAATGTTTACCTCTGGGTTGTGAAGAAGTTCACCTACTAGTTTCTGAAGTTTTTATGAACTGGAATGCAAGGCTAACACTTTATCAAACATGATTGCAACTATGAACTATAGAAACATGTATCATTAAAAATTTTGAAATACTTTATATTTTACAATAGTATTTGGAATTTTTAAATTCATTATGAGTAAGTGTGCAGAAAAATAAAATCTCTAATAATTTAGTTTTGACCATTAATAGATTTTTTTTCTAGACAAGTGAAGTAGATATGTTTTTTCATGGAAGGGATATGTGAGAGAAAAGCATGCAATGCAGAAACCCTTTTGTTTTCATTAAAAAATCTATACTGGGGCTTATCCTTCTTTCTCTCAAAATTTATATGGGTATTTTACTTACAATGGCCGGTAAAATATTATGTGCATTAATTGTGCAATCTAAATTTTACAGTAAAAGATAATGGCCTGTTTCAGTATTCTGGCTCTTCATTGTGGTTTCCACTGCATTTCTTGATGTCTTTATCAATCTTTATTGTTACTTCCAACATCTGCTTGACAATTGCTTAGGTGACTTGTTTTTTTGAATAGAAGATAATTTTATCCTACTAACATATGGTTTTACAATTTTCCTTAACTTTAAAGTAGCTCTTGATGTAAGGGGCTCCTACCTGAGCTTAAGGTAGCTTTATAAAATTAGTTCTGTTATTTTTCTTTATTTCGATCAACTATATTTTATGAATGTACCAGATCCATTAAATAACTTTTCTTCTTCTTGATCTCTGAGTTATATTTGTGCAGAACAATTTTAAGCTTGTATAAATTGCTCATGCTTTTTCTACCATTCAGTGGAGAGAGAGTTTCCTTTTTGTATTGGCCTTCAAAGATGGAAAAACATAATCTTGCATAGTTACCTTTCAGTCTCTCACTGGCACAGAGTTTTCCTACCATTCTTGTTCTGCAAATCAGTATTGGGCCCTTTGTTACTTGTGCTTGTCTGTTTCCTAAATTTCAGATTAAATTCTGCTGGTTTTAAACTATAGAACCTCTTATGGCTTGGCATCTAAGTATCTAATAGAAGAGAGCTTGGTTGTTTGCTTGCAGACATTTCACTACCCAACTAGGTAATATCATCAGTGTTTGTGAGTGTGGTGTTTGCTCCCTGTTTATATACAGTAGCTTGCCCTGCCACTGTTGGTGGGGGTGTGGTTTTCTCCTTGGTAGTTCCTTGATTTGGATATTATTTTCTGCTTGATTGTTTGTCTGGTGTTAATCTCTGCTTATCTAGGTGTAGACTGCTGGAAAGGATGTGTTTTGGACTTTTTGTTTCCTTATTAGCTTTCTTATTGTCCGTTTTGAATGGTGTGTAAATGTGGTTTATCTGTGTGTCTATTGATAGTTGATTGTCTGAATGCCAAGCTTCCAGGAATTCCCTACTGTTTTTTTGGATTAGCTTGGTCTAGGATGCTCACAGTTTTCCCAGTTGAAATTATGGTTGAGTCTGTCCACGTGTTGTGAGTTTAAGGAATTTTCATCATGTCTTCTGAATAAGTCCATCTAGGTATCTTCAGAATTGTCTCCACCAATCAGATTTGACCTGTCTGAAGTATCTGTCTTAGGAGAATCTGCTAGTAGTGCTGTATTAAGTTTGGACTGGAGTATTATAAGCCTAGTAAAGGTAATTAATGTCAAGAAGTAGGTTGTGGTGATGAAACCCTTGTTTCTCCATGATGGTCCCAGGCTTCTGGAATGACCTCTGTCTGGAGGTTAGATTGGCTCTATCAACATCAGCCTTCCTAGAGCTAGTTAAAACTAAATTATTCTGGAGGGCTTTGGGGTATTAATTTGACATTGCCAAGGTTTTATTATTATGCAATTTTAATTAGTTGAGTAGTCACTAATTTATGTATTTTTATTGTGAATGTTTGTTGCAAGGAATTAGCTCAGAGTAGAACTCATGAGTTGTGCACAGTTAAAAATCTGAAAGCACCAGTCACCTCAAAATTGACTTATTTTGCAAATCTACCTCACTTCCATGTTATCTCTGTCTGCCTCTTGCCTGGGGCAATAAAAAACTGCCCAAATCAGGGTATCTTAAGCATTACCTACCTTTCCTAAAGCTAAATGGAGTAATAAACTTGCCTTCATAATAATCTTCAAAAGGACTAGGTAGCAAGGTAGAAGTAGCTTTTCCTTGGCCATAGAGACTGTTGGCATTAGCTCATTAGCATTGATTCTTCCCTGAAGGCAGTTCTTTTCCATGTGGATTGATGCTTTTAGCTGGCCTAACTTTTCTCTCCTGTTCTGTAATTGGCAGTACCATAAGAACACATTTGGAAATGGAAGGAAATTTTGTTGTCAGATATACTCCCCCACATATTCAGTGTTACAGATAACAAAGGTACTGTTCTATCTTTTTCATGAATTCAATAAGGATTATAAAGAACTTAGCTCTTTGTGTATGTATGAGTACAGACAGTCCCCTAGTTACGAACTTTCGAGATCATCAAAGAAGATGATTATTTTCCCCAGCAAATATTCTATGTGGGTGAAATGGGGTTTTATTGGAAGAAAATGCTGGACAGAATGCACATCAGTAAGGAGGAGGAGACCGTTCCAGGCTTCCAAGCTGCAAAGCATAGGCTATGCTGCTAGGTGGCAACACTTCTGGTGACCTGAGCCTAAAAGTGCTGTTAGTCTACTACTATGAGAACTTGCGAGCTCTCAAGAACATTTCAAAGAGCTCACTTCCTGTTGTGTGGAAGGCTAACAAGAAAGCTTGGGTCACCCTTCTCATCTTTGAAGACTGGTTTTTCTACCACTTCATCCTGGAAGTAGAGAGGTACTGCCGCGCGAAAAACATTGACTTCAAGACTTTGCTCATATTGGATAATGCCTCAGGTCATCCACCTTACCTGGATGAGTTCCATCCGAATGTGAAGGTTGTATATCTGCCTCCCAACACCACCTCCCTCCTGCAGCCAATGGACCAGGGAGCCTTTAAAAAATATTATCTTTGGTGCACATTGAGGCAAGCAGTACAGGCAACTGAAGTGGACTCTCAGATGACCTTGCACCAGTATTGGAAGTCTTACGACATCTACAAGGCCATCAAGAACATTGATGCAGCCTGGTGCAAGGTTACCCCTGTGAACATCAATGGGGTGCGGAAACGTCTGTGCCCTCAGTTTGTTCATGATTCTCACAGGCTCGAGGCAGTGGAAAGGGAGTCACAGGCTGATATCAACAACTTGATTGCCCTCAGCAAGTATCTTCAGCTCGACCTGGAGGAGGGGGACTTTGATGAGCTGCTTGCTGAACAGATGGAGGACCTCTCCAATGAAGACCTCGTGGAGTTGGAGGAGCAGCGAAAACAAGAGGAAGAGGAAGAGATTGCTTCTGCTTATGTAAGGTATAAACTGCGCATGTTTTTCAGCCTCTCGGAACCCATTCCAAATGCCAACCATTCCAAAGATAACCACCCCAGATAATAACCTATCCCACTCAAATAAACATTCCATATCTGAACTCTAAACGATTCACAAATATAAACTAATCCCAACATCCTAATACAAAAGAAGACTAAAATTTAACCTAACAAAAAGAGCTAATTTCTCCTAAAAAAATTTTCCACGCAATTAGATGTTAAGTATTTAGATATTAAACAATTAGGATACAGAAAACAGCTATAAAGTAAAGAATTTAAACACCAAATAAGCACATCCAGTATACCACATTTTTCCAGTCAAAATATCAGTAAATCCAGAAAGTACTACCTTGGATAACAACATGCCCCATTTTAACCCTGGTCGAATAAGCCGATTTTATATTCCTTTTTTAATATATATACAGAACAATCTTTCTCTGTAATCCATTCTAGTAGTTGTTGATCCTTATTACAAATTTCTTCCATTCTTTAAGCAGACTCTTTTGTAAATCCAACATAAAAGAATTATTCCCATTGCTCTCTGGGATTGTCTTTATTTCCTTCTTAATTTTTAAAACCTCATTCAGTTTTCTCTTTGCATCTGATGCTATGTTCTTATCCAAAGTTTCATTCATGTTATTCTCAAATGGAATTTGTCTTGTTCTATAACATCTTGTTCTAAAACAGACTGTTCCCAAAAAGACACAACATAGCTGCCATAATTGATTTGAAGTCTTGACAGAGTCCTCGTTGGAGTTCCTCAAAGATATCCCTAAATGCCATGATAATTTATTTCCCACAAGCATGCATTTATTCTTTAAAAATAATTTCAAAGTCTTAATATTCAAAGTTCAACCAATGTTTTCTAAGCCCTTAAGCTTTTTAAAACTTTCTGTAGCCAAAACCTTGTCTTGCTTTCTGCTGTTTATTTTAAATTCTTAAAAGTTATAAAAAATAAATCTTCATTTTCTTGTATTAAGGTTTAAAGGTACTCACCTGGTATTTTCAGCCTTTACCCTTTGAAGGTATCTAACTTCATTAAAGCCATTAATAGGCAATTTCCGAAGGTAGTTAGCAAGGGTAGTGCATGAGCTTGGTGTCCTTTGAAGGGCTCTGTTTGCAGCTAGAGCAAATATGGCGAATTCTGCCATCTCCAGGTTCCCACCCCCCCACCAGAGATCACTGCCTTGCAGTTGCTTCATGAGGAAAAGGAACGACTGTAAGAAGAAACAGCTGGGGCAATCTTGCATCTCTCTCTTTTATCCAGAGAGGATCAAAGGAGATGATCTGTTAACCAGACCCTTTAAAAAGTCCGCAAACATCGGCTCCGCTTTTTTGTGGAGTTGTCTTTAGTTGGCCATCTTCCACGGAAGTCCCATTCCAGGAATTCCTCATCTTCCTTGACAATTTGGGAGTTGGACAGTTTTGCTTCTATACCTCACTTTTTCTTTCAAGAAGGCAGTTAGCCTGCACTTGCAGCATGTGTTAATCTTCTTGATTTTAGGGAGGAAAACAAATTTGGCACCCTTCTAAGTCATAAGAGCAGTTCTCCCAATCTTCATGTTCTTTGGATGGACAGCAAACAAATAAACAAATAAGTGTCTCCACTTAAATTCCTCTGCCAAATTTGTTTGCTCTTTGTATTTTCTCATTCAGTAAATTACAAATAATAGAATACAGTGGTACCTCGGTTCACGAACGCTTCTGTTCACGAACAATTCAATTCACGAACAGCTCCGGTCTCAAAATTTTGCCTCCGTTCGCGAACTCCGCATCGGTTTACGAACAGGATCCGCGGCCATTTTCCCTGCCGTGACACGTGGTCGCGGCTTCCTGTAGGGAGGGGGACTCTCCCTCCAAGCAGTAACCGCCTCCCCACCCGCCTTCCTGTCCTCCACGCCAGAAGTCGCGTCGAGCAAGGTTAGCTTTCTCTCTCTTCATACTGTACTTTGTGTCATATTTTTGCGGTTTAAAAAAAAAAACATATGGTTCAGAACGGATTAACCGTAATTACATTGAACCTTATGGGGAAATTTGATTCGGGACGCGATCAAAAATCGGTTGGCGACCAAATTCGTAGAGGTCAGAACGGATTAACCGTATTTACATTGAACCTTATGGGAAAATTTGATTCGGTTCACGACCAATTCGGTTCGCGACCAGAGTCGCGGAACGAATTAAGTTCATGAACCTAGGTACCACTGTATAAAAGTGTGAAATCTTTTTGAATGAAACTGAACTCAAGGGAGTATTTAAATGATTTGTGTTGAATTCCTAATGGTATGTTGAGTGGAATTTAAATGAATGCTATAAATGAGCATGTCCAAGAAAAAGTGATGAAAAGAAAGCCATTCATGTTATGAGGCTGTTAAAAAAGTTGGTTGCTGAATGTTGCTCAAAGTTGGCTTTGATTGGTACAGCTTATAAACTTTGAAAGTAAATTAATAAGGCATGACTGTATTTGTAGATAATGTATATACAGAATGTTAAAATATGGATGTAGTTTGATTGTGGAGTAGCTGTGCAACTTGTTTTAAAGTATATGAAGACTACATCTTGTCTGATGACTGATAAAATGCCATTATTGTTTCCCTAAACAAAGGAAAAGGTAGAAAGAGTGAATTGAATAACTAGAGAAAGATTCGTTTGGGTAGATATTTGGCAAAATTATAATTGAAAGGATACAGGAGATGATATGAATAAAAATTTGGGCAATGCTGTATACCAAGACATACCAGATTTTTTAAATCTTCAGTAAATTACTGAGACATATATGAATATGAGAAAGGAATTTTATTTACTGATTCAGAGAAAACATGATAAGTTGAGTTGGTTTGAATTATGGAACATTTTGAATGAATGGTTTTTGAATGGTTACTGAATGTGATCAGAACAGTATGTCATAATGTAAAGCATATGAAAAGAAAAAGGAACTGCTTAGCAAACAGTCAAGCATTGAATAGGGAGTAAGGCAAGGATGTGTATTGTCCCCTTGGTTTTAAAGTATTTATAGGTAAATGTACAGGTAGATCTTGACTTATAACCACAATAGAGACCAGAAAATTTGTTGTTAAGTATTGTGGTCATGAAGCAAGGTGTCACATGACCGCATCTGATTTTACAACATTTTTGCAGCGGTCCTTAAGCAAATCACTGCAGTAATTAAATGAATCGTGCAGTTGTTAAGTGAATCACAGAGTTCCCCATTGATTTTGCTTGTTGGAAGCCGGTTGAGAAGGTTGCAAATGGTGATCATGTGACCCCTGGACACTACAACCATCATAAATACATGCCAGTTGCCAAGGACTCAAATTTTATCCCATGGGGATGCTGCAATGGTCGCAAATGTGAGGACCAGTCGTAAGTCACTTTTTTCAACACTGTTGTAACTTCAAACAGTCACTAAACAAATGGTCATAAGTTGAGGACTACCTGTATATGGAGTGCTTGTGGTGACATTAGAGATGTATTGTTTGGCAACATGAATGTGTGTGTATTTTTTATGCAGACGATGCTATGTTGCTATGCAAGGACTAGAATGATTTGCAGTGAATGTTAGTTTTTATAACACAGCGAGTAATATAGAACTGAAAATTAATGTGTCAAAGACTAGAGTAGTTCTGTTTGCAGGAAAATGGAGTAAATGATCAGAAGTAATATATAAATGATGAAAAATTCAGAGTAAACATATGAATGGTAGAATGCTTTGCTAATGCTTTACTAAAGATAGGAAAAGAGATGGATAAATTTTAAGATGCACAAATGCTGGTAAAAAGATAGTGGGTCTATTTCAAGGAATGAATGTTTGCTGAAGGAAGACAAAATGGCTGTGTATTTGATCATGTTTCTACCCACTTTGCGGTCTGCAGTTGAGGGTTGGGTGTGACAGGAGATGTAGAAGAGTACAGAGATAACCTTGAAGAAGGAATGCAGAAACTGTTAAGTAAATGTCAACTTAGCTCTGGGAAGGAAGAGGGGGGTGAGAAAGAAACTCAGGATAACCCCACCTTGATTCAGTTTGGTATAAGAGAAGGCAAAGAGAAACTCTGTCAGGCTTTCAAGATTCTGCTATTATACCCTGTATAACAATAAAGTAGAGTTCTAGTAGTCCTTGCATTGTCAGTTCCCTAACTGGGCCTACCTGAAAGAACTTACAGAAGAATCATAAAATTGAGTAGATTGCAGTAGAATTGGATTACTTAAGAAGTATGCAGAAAACAAGAGATGGGATCAAGAATGAATACATGATTAATGAATGTAAATTGAGTGAAATGTGTGACCACTCTAAAAGAAGTATCTTGAGGTGGTTTAGTATTATACTAATGTACAGGTGAAACTCGAAAAATTAGAATATCGTGCAAATGTTCATTTATGTCAGTATGGCAACTCAAAAGGTGAAACCAATATATGAGATAGACGCATTACATGCAAAGCGAGATATGTCAAGCCTTACTTTGGTATAATTGTGATGATTATGGCGTATAGCTTATGAAAACCCCAAATTCAGAATCTCAGAAAATTAGAATATTACATGACATCAGTAACACAAGGATTGGAAATAGAACAATATCGGACCTCTGCAAAGTATAAGCATGCATATGTACTCAGTACTTGGTTTGGGCCCCTTTTGCAGCAATGACTGCCACAATGCGGCGTGGCATGGATGCTATCAGCCTGTGGCACTGCTGAGGTGTTATGGAAGACCAGGATGCTTCAATAGCGGCCTTCAGCTCCGCTGCATCGTTCGGTCTCATGTCCTCATCTTTCTCTTGGCAATGCCCCATAGATTCTCTATGGGGTTCAGGTCAGGCGAGTTTGCTGGCCAATCAAGCACAGTAATCCCATGGTCATTGAACCAGGTTTTGGTACTTTTGGCAGTGTGGGCAGGTGCCAAGTCCTGCTGGAAAATGAAGTCAGCATCCCCATAAAGCTCGTCTGCGGAAGGAAGCATGAAGTGCTCCAAAATCTCCTGGTAGACGGCTGCGTTGACCCTGGACTTAATGAAGCACAGTGGACCAACACCAGCAGATGACATGGCTCCCCAAATCAACACAGACTGTGGAAACTTCACACTGGACTTCAAGCATCGTGCCTTGTGTGCCTCTCCATTCTTCCTCCAGACTCTGGGTCCTTGGTTCCCAAATGAGATGCAAAAGTTGCTCTCATCAGAAAAGAGGACTTTGGACCACTGGGCAACAGACCAGTTCTTTTTTTTTTTTTTTTTCCCTGTAGCCCAGGTAAGACGCTTCTGACGTTGTTTGTTGTTCAGGAGCGGCTTGACAAGAGGAATACGACATTTGAAGCCCATGTCCAGGATCCGTCTGTGTGTGGTGGCTCTTGATGCACTAACTCCAGCCTCAGTCCACTCCTTGTGAAAGTCCCCAACACTTTGGAATGGCCTTTTCCTGACAATCCTCTCCAGGCTGCGGTCATCCCTGCTCCTTGTGCACCTTTTTCTACCACACTTTTCCCTTTCACATAACCTTCTATTGATGTGCTTTGATACAGCACTTTGGGAACATCCAACTTCTTTTGCAATTACCTTTTGGGGCTTTCCCTCCTTATGGAGGGTCTCAATGATGGTTTTCTGCACAACTGTCAGATCAGCAGTCTTTCCCATGCTTGTGATTCCTACTGAACCAGCCTTAGAGACTATTTAAAGGCTCAGGAACCCTTTGCAGGTGTTATGGATTCATTAGCTGCTTAGAGTGGGACACTTTGAGCCTAGAATATTGAACCTTTTCACACTATTCTAATTTTCTGAGATTGTGAATTTGGGGTTTTCATAAGCTGTACGCCATAATCATCACAATTATACCAAAGTAAGGCTTGACATATCTTGCTTTGCATGTAATGCGTCTATCTCATATATTGGTTTCGCCTTTTGAGTTGCCATACTGACATAAATGAACATTTGCACGATATTCTAATTTTTCGAGTTTCACCTGTATAATTATGTAATATACTACATATACTACTATACATACTACTACTATATACTCTGTAATATACTACAGAGAGAATGAATGAAGTTTGAATGGCAGAACAAATATATTGTCAGGTTCAGCCCAAAGAACTCTAAGAGACAATGCAAATACAGTTCTGTTGCATTTATTAGCTTCAACCTCAGGACAGAAGTCTCACCAGACTGAACCCTAGTTCCCAAGCCAGCCAGCCACAACACCGTGAATTCCTTAGGGAGGTGCCAGCCTCATCTTCTTGAACTTCCCACGCTCCTTTTGGGGGCTAAGAACATGCTTATCTCCCTGAGCCTGGCCTTCATAAGTCCATTCCATCACATATATGAAGGAAGAGTGAATGAGTTGAGAGGAAGGAAAAGACCAAGAAAGTTGTAATTGGATAGAGTTGATGAGATTCTGAAAAAGAATGATGTGGGAAATGTAAAAAACAAAAAGTAGTGTATGAGTTGGTACATGGACATTGTGGTAACAGTGGTGTTGGTGTAAACTAGATTTATCTCCTGGCTTTAATTTATTTTGTGTATTACTAACCCTTGTTTTGGGGAGGTGGAGGTCAAGATGGCATGATCCCATTTATGATAGGTTAGGGAAATAGAGTACACTCAGGTAAACCTCTGTAGGGGAATGAGTGTCAACAACTTGGTGATCATTTCCAGTCCTGCCCTGGAGGCCCCAAGTCTGGGTCCTGTTAGTCAATAGTTGGTAATCTTGTGCTCAAGGTACTGTTCTTAAATGCCAATTCACAATTTGGTTGTGAATGAACAAGCAGACTTGGCATGTATTACCAAGACCTGTCTCCACCCTCTTAAAGATCTGCCTAGCTGGATGTAAAGTTATGCAGAAATTGCAAACAAGACCAGTGAGGGTTGGTGATGTTGATCTTACGAGATAGCTTGTTTACACACCATCATCCACTGCTCCTGAGGTGGTGGGTGATGAGGTATAAATGTCTACATGCTAATTTGGACTGTAGAAATAAACTGAGTATTCTTCTGAGACTGGCCACCATGCTGTCCAGTCAGATCCAAGTTCCTTGATCTGGCCTCTGGGGTGGTGTTGGGTAACTTTAACCTCTGTGACTTGAGCGCTGAGTCTGTGAAGGCCACAGAATTAAGGACTTCCATGGCAACTATGAGTTTGTCCCAAATAATCTCTGACCAATAACCTCTGAAAGTGTTCATGTGCTAGACCTCATACAGGTAGTCCTCGCTTACCAATTCCTCATTCAGCTACTGTTTGAAGTTATGACAGCACTGAAAAAGGAGATTTATGCTTGATCCTCAAACTTGTGGCCTTTGCAAGCAAAGTCAATGCGGAAGCCAGCAAGAAGTTGTAAGTTGTGATCATGGGTCATTTGCTTAACAACCACAGCTGAAACTTACATTGTAAGTTGGGTGTGGTCGCGCGATGTTTCACTAAGTGACTGTATCGCTTAGTAATGAAATTGCCAGTCCCAATTACAGTCAGTAAGTAAGGACTGCCTGCATTTGTCTTGCAGTAGTTGTGTGGTGATCTGAAGAGGAAGGACATTATATCTAACCTGTTACTGAGGTCATATCAGTTCCTGATCCATCTAAGATTAACTGCCATTCAGGACCTCTGCAGGGCTGAAACAATCAGGAGGGTCTCCTCCAGTTTTGTTCATGTTTCGAGAAGGTTTCCAGAGGAGTTTTCTAACCATCTAAAAGGAGGAAATCTGGATTATTGATAAAACTTCCCCCAAGCAGCCTTTTCCAGGGTGCATCTTAGTTTACTGAGGAACTCCAGAAGATGAAGCTTCAGAAACTGTGTCTAAAAGCTGGTGGAGAAAGACCAAAAGTGATCCTGGTCAACCATAGATACAAACTCAAGTTAAAGTCTACAGATTACAATAAGGAAAAGCAAAGTGTTACTTTTTCTTTCTTATTGTCTCAGCTGGCAATCTAGTTTAACTCCCTCCTTAAGAGGGATGAGTCTGACCACTGTAACCATTTCGCTCAGCACATTGCCAACAAAGTTATTGAGATTCCGCAAAGCTTTGATTTCTTATCCTGGGCAGCATTTGATGTGGTGACTGGGCATCATCAGGCTTTGTGATATTGGACTCCTTTTGGTTTGTAGATTCTGAAGTGGATAGGGTGCTCTTAGGTATGACCCTGAACTCAATCCATGCCCTTCTTGGCTTTTGGAAAATAGTGATGGAAGCAGCCTTGAAGGAGACTGTGGTGCACCCCCTTCTTAAGAGGGCCTCCCTGGTGTTTGACATTGTCGAGCCAGTATTGGGGATTCAGAGTACTCTAGAGGAAATTGATTAAATGGACCCTTTTCATTCAGGGTTCAGGTTTGGGCGTGGGAGGCATGATTGGTTGTTTTAGTGGATGATTTTTGTTGGAGGTTGGTAGAGGTAGTGTATCTATCTTGGGCAGACCCCTGAGCAGCTTTCAGTAGCATCAACCATGGTATCCTCTTGCACCACCTGCAGGGGTTGAAGACTGAGGGCACTGTTCTGTCATATTAGTTGATCCTCTTCCTTTTCCTGTTAACTTCTATCTGAAAGCACTGGGAGAGCTCATCTGTTGTTTCAGGAGGCAGTATCATCAATATGCTAATGATACTCAGCTTTATAGAATCTTGTCCCAGTATCTGGAATCTAGAATCTAGATGTTAGGCTGGTCCCCTTAATCGTGGATTGTTGCCAAAGACCAAACTCTTCCAAAGAACCTTCAGGGAATGATAGTTCACTATTAGTAATTGGTGGTTCCTCCAAAAGGAATAGTATGATGGGTATTTATATGTGTATATATTAAATGTGACAGCATAATTTTTAAAAAGAAACTTAAATACTTACTAGTTTATCCTTATCTGTTTTCTATAGGCATTAAGGTATATTAGATTCAACAATTTGTCATATCTAACATTTCAAATAAGTGTAACATGCATATTCTGGTGTATTACTTTATAAATGGTGTTGGACTTAGAGCTAGAAGGACTTGAATCCATGAATTCAAATCTTCAGTTAGCCCTAAACTCACTGAATGACCACAGGTCTGTTGTTCATTTTTTCATCTCAAGTAACTTATTTGGTTTTTCTGATTTTTTTAAAAAGTGCAAGTACTGTGTGGGCTACCTTGAGTTATTGAAAGAAAAGGGTTACCTAAAAAATAATACACAGGTAGTCCTCATTTAGCTACCACAATTGGGATCAGCAACTTGGTTGTTAAGCAAAGCAGTTGCTAAGTGAAACTGTGACTGTGCTTATGATTTTACTTCAGCTTTTCTTTGCTTTACAGACCAAATAAATGCGAGGATTAGTCATAAAGTTACTTTTTCATCACCATTGTAACTGCAAATGGTCGCTAAATGAGGACATCGCTAAATGAGGACTACCTGTATTTTAGTGTAACTACCTGATTTTAAGTGTAACTACACTAAAGATGGGTATGTATTCTGCTACTCCCATTCAGTAAAACAGCTTAAGTCAGTTAAAAATAGCACTAAAACATCCATGGTAAAACTAAAATCATCCATACAGTTATATTTAAAAATTCCACATACATAGAAGAGAAACAGCAAACTAGATAATAGCAAAATAATAATAAATTGTAAATAATACAATCTACAGTTTCTCAACTACCAGTAAAGCCAAATCTACTTCAACCACTCTCCAGAAAAGCTCAACTGATTTCCTTATATTTAAAACAGATGCAGCAAGCACAGCTTCCAAAGACAGACCATTTCACAAACTTAAAGCCATGACAGAGAAACAAAGCCTCCTTGCCTCCGCTCTCCAAATTTCAAAAATGTGGGGGACAATTACAATTTCACCTGGGATGCTTGTATTGGTGGGTTGATTCCAGCTGGAGGAGGTGTTAGGGTGGAGGCTCCTATGTGCCAAGTTATTTAGAGTATTATATGTGAAAACTAGCAATTTAAATTACACTTTGATACCTGTTGGCAATCGTTTCAGGGTACACAGTATGTAATATGCTACTGGTAACTATCACCAGTAAATAAATGGGTCAGTGCACAACTGGGTATCATACTGAGGATACCATACCTGAAACGATCAGATGATTTTTCCTAGTGGCTTCATGAGGATGTTGAATAGTAGTGGGGAAAAGACCAGTCCCTATGCCACCCTATAGGTGGATATACTGCATGCGAAACAAGCTCAGTGTTGAGCTGCTTTGGATAAGCTACAGTATTTTCTGTCTTGTTGCTCTCAGTCTCTCAGCACATCATCACTGCTACCCTAGGGATTGAAAAGACAAACCTGGGTCTTAGCAACATGCTCTCACTCATTTTGCTGTTTCATTTGCCCTTTTGTAGAAGGTACCTTTAGTGAAATGAGTAATGATTATAGGGAGGTGTTTACACAGTGCAATATGTAACCATCTTTGTTTTTAAACTTTGCACAGACTGTGTGTCATGGAATCAAGCTTGAAAAATGTAAAGAGGGCATCTGAATGATGCAGTAACTTAGTTGATAGCTGCGGTGATTATAATTTGTCTCTTTTGAATAAGTCTTTCAAAATAGGGATGGACATATTCCTACTATACATCAAAACTAAGTAGAAAAAGAAACGGGACTGTTTCCATATTTAGCGGGAGTGTTATTGTTTATGCCTTATATTCTCTCTCAAACCAACAATACTGTGTCACTAAAGCAGTGGAAAGAGTTGCTTTCATGGATTTATCTGCAGCCTACGACACAGTTAATCACAGGAAGCTTCTCTTGAAATTATATAATATCACATATGATCTTGCTCTGACTAAATGTATTGAGGCAATACTTGAAAATCAACGATTTTCAGGTAAAAAAGAGTCAGTGGAGAGCCCAGCGACTGTTGTGCAGAGTGCAGCAAAAATCCCATAAATCCTGCTCTCAGGAAAATTACACATCAGCATGAGAGCTTGCAAATAACAATGTCCATATTTTGTTCCTCAAAGAAAATCCAGTCAGAAAATATAAACTAACTGGTCTTTATCGATAAAAATGCAAAACTTCACAAAATACAAGTTGCATACAAAATATAGAATATAACAAAGACTTCCTCTCATATTAGCTTCCAAGACTTATCACTACAAAGCCCCTAGCTAAAAAAAACACTTCCAGAGAAGAGGTTCACTACTTGGTTACTAGTTAAGACTACATAACCCATAAAAACCTACATGGTTAACTGTACAAAGTAAAAACACACTCTGCAACTTACTGGGCATTTCACTCCCATATATTGCTAGTATAACACCCCCACTGAATAACTAACACACACACATACAGTAGGTGGCAGTGAAAATCATAACAGAATCACAAGATACTTTGTAGTCTCAACATCTGGTGTTGTATAGCGAACGGGGTGACCTTCCCATGAGAAATATGGCAGCAGCTCCACTTGCAGCAGTGAGCCTTCCGTTTGAAAGGTTGAATTCAAAGAATTACCAAACATGGAATATAATAACTAAATGTAAACCTAAAATTCAACAGGTTAATCTGGCTGATGGTTCTGTAGCTAAAGTAACCATGCAAGGTCTTCCACAGGGGAGCGTTCTTGCCTCCCTGTTATTTAATGTATATACCTGTGATCAGCCTCTTGGTCCTTGTCTTTCATCTATGTTGGTGACTTGGCACTTAGTGCTCAGGGAGCCAACATCAAGGAGGTGGAAGTTAGGCTTACTCTGGCTGTTAAGAATATGTCAGAATACTATAACAAGAATGGACTAAAACCTAATCCATCAAAAACTAATGTCTGTGCATTCCATCTTAAAAACAGGCAGGCCAGACATAGGCTTGATATTATCTGGGATGGAGTGAGTCTGGTACATTGTGAGACACCATGTTACTTTGGTGTTGCATTGGATTGGACATTAACCTTTAAAAGACATTGTTGCAATATAAAGCAAAAGATTTCCACCTGTAATAATCTCAGAAAGTTGGCTGGAACTACCTGGGGTGCCCATCCTATTACTGTACGAATGGCTGCCCTTGCATTGTTGTACTCAGCAGCAGAGTACGCCTGCCCCATTTGGGGGCAGTCTGCGCATTCTGTACAGGTGGATAGGGAGCTTAGTGATACATGTCATATTGTTACTGAATGTTTGCGCCCCACTCCACTTGATAAACTGTATATCTTGGCGGGAATACCCTGTCAGGTGTTAGAAGGAGCGTGGCACAAGATGTGGAATATGGAAAGGTGTTAAATGATCTGGCACACCCATTATTTGGCCAAGTACCTCCCACAAAAAGATTGAAATCAAGGAGGAGCTTTTTAGATTGCGCTGAGGAGATTGCTACCACACCTCAAACAGAGCGATTAAAAAGATGGAAATCCCAAGCAAAACATCTTTACAATTGGATAGAACGGCTTGAGGAGTTGCCTGGAGGTTCGGAGGAGGAGTGGACAGTTTGGAGATGTTTAAATAGACTGCACACTGGTTTGGGTAGAACTAAAGATCAAATGGAAAAATGGGGGTTTCTTCCTGAGGACAAGGATATTTATTGTGAATGTGGCGCTATTCAAACAATTATCCATCTTTTGCAGTGCTCCTTGGGACCGACATGACACAGAATGACTTGCTGGTCAGAAATACCTTTGCCATCAACATGGCCTGGCATTGGGCAAGAATTATATAAATCTATATTTTTATTGAAGTTTTAAATTTTTTAAAATGTAGATTGTTATCTCCCTTCCAGTTCCTGCATTTTTGACATGAGACGAGACAAGTGGTTTCCAACTTTTTTTCTTTTTTCCTTTGCAAAACACTATATCATCATGAAAACCTATTAGTCCATGAAGATCAACACATGTCAGGGATCAGCAACATGGCACCTGTAGACATTATGGCCCATCTAGGCATCATAGCTATTTTGATGCCAGCAACTAAAGTTGCAAGTCAGAGCTTACTTCAGAAGCTGAAATACTGTGTAGAGAAGTCCAAGATTAAGGAATCAGCTGTGTGTAGTCCTTTACCAATCCTGCATACATTCAGAAAGTTAGGTCAAAGGTTGAAAATTCCTATAATACTCTGCATGTGTGAGGGTTGAGGATCTTTTTCAGCCTGGGCTTTGAATCAGGTTGCCTTGGTCAGCTGCTTTGCAAAAGGTGGCTGATTACCTGACTGTTCCAGAACCGCAGGTTCATCCACTAATAGGTCCAACTCCTTTTTTTTAAATGTAATTTTATTAGAGTTTACAAATACAAAGATAAAAGAGTAATACAAACTAAGGAAAATACAAAAAATAAAGAAAAAAAAGAAGTGTAAAGAGATAGAAAAAGGAAAGGAAAGGAAAAAGAAGATATATAAAATATTACTCTTCTTCCCAAATCTCATCCCTATCAATAATCAAATTGTAAAAACTCATCATTCAATTCTAATCAGCAAAAGTCTATTAAGACCTGCCAGAAATAGTAACATACATATTTTAACCTTACTCAGAGAAATCCATTTTGTAATCCAATTTATCACTTTCTCTAAGAAGTAAAATAAAAGAAATTTCTCCCCACTTATAAACAGATCCTTAAAACCTCATTATTCAGTCCTGGTTTTTTTTTTAAAAAAACAACTCATTAATAGTAACAGAAACCACAACATATATTTTAACCCTGGTCAAATAAGTTCACTTTGTAAACCTTCTGTTTACTTTTAAAGAGCTTGATCTCTAATCCTGTCAAATAATGTCCCACAAGTTTTCTCTTTGTCTCCTTTCAGGAACAGCTTCATTGGTTTAACACATTTCTTTTGTAAGTCCAAGATAAGAAGGCTTTCCAAGTCACTCTTCTGATTTATTAGTTGTATATTTCCATTAATTATTATGACATCATCTGGTTTCATTTGTAGATTCATTTTGACATCTTTCTCCATGTCACTCTTATGCTCTGGCATTTTAAAATCCATTTTCAGATCCACAGCATCTTTTTCCATATCACTTTAAAACTCCAAATCCACATTCAAATCAACCTCAGTCTCTATTTTATCCAATAAAATCTGTTCTTCTATATTATCTGCTATAATATCAGACAATCTAGTAAGTAATTTCTGAGTACATTGTTCCCAAACAGCCTTAATTTCTTCTATGGTCAAATAGTATTGCTCCATTGTATTAATGGGTCTCTTCTCCTTTAATTGTAATTGTTCTCTCTGGTTCCCTCTAGTCAACTTTTAAGTCCCCTCTTATCTGTTTATTTTCCAGTCAACAAAACTTTCCTGTGGGAGGATTTCTTACAATTAATTTCAAAATCTTCATATAAATTTTAAAACACCCCACAGGAAATATTCTTTTAAGTCCATCTAGCCCCTCAACTTTCCAAAATCCACATTCTAGTCTCCTTTTTGCTGTTTTCCAAAAAGTAAATATTTTCTTTTTAATCCTTACACTTACATGGAGCTTCTTTCATCCAGGGTAGAAGGAGATTCTCCTGGCATAATAAAACTTGCTCTTCGGAAGGTTCTTAACCTCTAAGAAATCAGTAAAAAGCAGCTTCCTAAAGTAATTAAGAGAGGAAGAAGGCAAACCCAGTGTGTCTTTGAAAGTTGGCTGAACTGTGGCTTAGGCAGGATGGTTCCCTGCCCCCCGGCTCCCAGAATTCTCAGACCCCCTGGAGATTGCTATTTTATGATCTCTTCACAGGGTGATTCTGTATGGAGCAAACGTGTGGGTGATCCTTGTCCTCTCTTTGATCCAGAGAGTAGTCCTGAGGAGCTGATCCATTCACCGGCTCCTTTTTCTGCCATGGCGGAGCCAAGTTCAGTCCACCATTGCCATCCCTGGAAGTCCAGGTCCAAATCTTTCTGAACCTCATCTGCAAATGTTTGAGAACCTGCTGGCTTCTGAGTTGCAAGATCAGAACCTGTCAAGCTCTGCCTGTCCAATTCAGACTGACTCATCAGACGTGCCTATAAACACTATTTTCTATAGGTCTCAGATTAATTTTTTGAAAATCTAAATTGATCAAAATCTTCTATTTGTTTAACATTTCCTGAGCTGTCAAATGAGAACACCTAACTGATTTGGTAATCTTCTGAGATGTTGGATATTTTTTAAATCAGTCAGTCAACCTGCCTATTTACCTACCTCTTGGTAGTCCCCAGATCACATTTCACTTAAAAGAGGGCCCACCACCCCTACAGGTAATTGTTAACGTTGATTCAGAATCTGTAGTCCTATAGTTTAAATCTTTTATTCTGTGTTCTCCCTTAATCTCCTCTATTCAGAATGAAATATTCCTAGACCCTTCAATCCCTGTAGTTTCTAGTCCCTGATGCCTTTTTCTGAGCCTGTTCTTGTTTGTTCTGAATCTTTCTTAAACTATTAGCCTTTTGCCATGTTCACTGAGTTGCTGGTATGCTTATTATTTTCTATTCCTTTTATTTTGAAAATATCTGAAGATTTTTTGCTGTTCTTAGCAAATACTGCTAATAGCTTATTCTGAGCTTTACCCTTTCTATACAGTATTACTCTGTATAATGTTACATTATGAATCCCAGCTAGTCATTATGGAATTTCTTTACTGTTTAACTACAGCGTTGGTAATACAAAAATAAAGCTGCTCTCAATTTAATCCTATTATAGGATGTTGATCTCAGGACTACTGGACTTTTAGTAGGATTCTGGCTTTAATCCAGTAAAGATCAATCTTTCCCATGGCTCTCTCTATCCTGGTTTTAAATCTCTCTTTAATCTGGTTAATTGTGCCAAGCTGTTTCCCTGTTCACTAACCTAAATTGTCGTCCTTTTTATGTTTCTTTTTCTTCGAAATAAATTTGGTTTTTATGGAGTCTAACATTGTTAGTGCAGTAGTAGGCTACTCACCAACTAATTTCCCAGTTTTTATTTCAAATATTTGGGTTGTTGCAATTATTTTATTAGAAATACTGCAGCTTTAATCAAGATACGGAAAGGTAGGATGATTTATCTCTCGGGTTATTCTCATGCTTGGAGAAGGGAATGGCCCTGGAATATTAAAGCTATTGTGGTAAATAATGTCTTGATGAAAGGTAGCAGTAAAGAAAAAGAAGCTACAGAGGAGATAATAGGAAGTTTCCTATATCGATATTGGCAAAGAACAGGGTTCCTGGAATAAAATAGCCCCAAACTGAGGCAAAATTCATTTCCTTAAGTCAGTATCTTTATGTGGACATATATTTAGCAGCGTAAGGTAACCTTGAAAATAATAGCAGATGTGCATTCAAACTTGATGTTCTTTATTTTTTATTTGTACTGTCTGTCAACCACAAAAGCCTTTTGCTTCCTTTTATGTACTATTATATGGAGCTAATTTTTTACTTTGACAGATGGCTCCTGGCACAAGAAATACAAGAACCAGACAAGACTTAACATATTCATCTAAGGTAATATAAAAATAGGGATGAGAGACTTTAAAAGTAACCCAAGTGTAGTTATGCATGGAGCACGGAATCAAGTGGAGTATATCTTACCTAATATTTTTGTAATTCAGTAAGAAATTATCAGTTCTAACACAATTCTAACACAGTAAGAAATTATCAGTTCTAACACCACCTATTCTTGGACCCACACAATTCTTCCAAACTAAATTCTTCTATCTAGCTATTTGCTTGATTTGATTTTAAAATAAAGCTGACTTTCTGAGTTACTAATGGACTGTATTGGTGACTTTTAATCCTCTATTAAACAGTGCCCAGAATGAGAGTGAACAATATTGTGTGTGTTTGATTAAAAGGAATAAAACTTGTTTTGGAGTTGCAGCAGACTTTGTTCTGGTTGCACCAACATTTCCTTTGTCCCCAACCTATAGGAATCAGGCTTTACTTCTTAGGAGAAAGATTGTTATCTACGCTAGCCTTCTCTGATCACAGCAATTCCTGAATTTGGGGAATTGCATTTTGGGCCACAAGGTGACTATTCCAGTCCTTTTTGTCTTGCCCACAGAAAGAGGTGTAGAAAAACTTTGATTTCTAATCCGCTTTATAGGAAGCTCCATATCAGGGCTGCACAGAAACATCCATTCAAGCAGTTTCTTTATCATAAAGGGGATTTTAATTAAAACTGTTCTTGCATCATGAGTGGAGTGAATATCCGTGCCAACCAGCCTTGTATTGGACATTTATCTCCTTCAAACCATATTACCAATAATTGTTACATTAATTCAAAGTCAGAGAGATTAGGGGTCTGAAGTGGGCAGACTGCTGTTACTAGAATAGGGAGCTCCATACTGCTGTGTTGCTGATATGAGGTCTCTTCGTTTAGAGTAGGAATGAAAAACAACTGCTGTAGACCTCAGGTGAATTTAATTCTCTTTTGTATAGGACGGTAGAGTGTTTCATAATCTCGCAAGCTAATAGGCAGAGTCACATATCTGAACATGCGTCTGATCGTTCATTTTGTTTACTTGTCTGCTGAGGTTTACATGTAATACATACAAGTTGAGGTTCTGAGAGGAATGGTATATGGAAGAGTTAAATAATGTTTAAAAAACCCCATTTCATGCAGTAATGCTGAGTTTAAAACTGGAATGGTTACTTCTGGGTCCATGGGTAGAATGATTTGGGGAGGAAGAGATTAAGCACTTTCTAAAACTATATATGAAAGTCCCAGAGAAAGTGGAGTTGGAGAGTATGTGCCTTATGGTTCTCATCTCTGTCCCAGAGTTCTCCCTTTCTATAATCCTTGAACTGTTTCAGGTTATTCTCTTAGGGAAGAGTATTTGTAGAGGTGTGCATGGAACAAGCAACATTGTGGCTCAGGGTATTGCTAGAGTGATTCAGGTAGGATTGTGGTCTGGCCAGTTAAAGCCAACACATTTTGGACTAATTGTAATGCAAGTAGAGTGAGGCTGATGCCTCTCTTCCCTCTTCCATGCCCACTTGTTCCTTTTCTTCATCATCTCAGTGTCAGAACATTATTTTTTCCTTAACTTTATTGGTGCCATGCACTGCCCCAAACTTTGCTTTTTCTCTGTTGCACCCAACCTGTGCCTGGAATATACATGTTTTGAGTCAGTATCCAAATTAAACATGTATGGCCTGAATGGATAAGTGTTTTGGTTCGGGTATGGATTGTCCAAACCTCATGTTCTGTCCATGAAATGATCTATGCATGGAACACTTTGTAGATTTATAGAAATTTGAATTTGAGGATGTCTTTTGACTTTTGTTTACACTTAATCTGCAGCTAATGGGCTGAATATAGTATGAAAGGAATAGACCCTGATTGTAGACATTCAAATAAAAAACAGCAAATGGTAGGATTGTACTTCATCTACCAAAAAATTCCTTAGGTTAGATTAGAACAAAGATGAACTCACTTAAATTGCCCTGCTAATCTTCCTACTAATCTAAAACCAGGATTCAATTTTTCACCGAAGCCCTCTCTTTGTTATTATATCCATCTGTTTCTCTCATTTTTTACATGGAATAAAATTTTGCTGATACATTTTTGTTTTTTGCTGGACACTGTGTTATACAGTTACTGATACATTCAAAAGTTTGAGTTTTCCATATAGTAAGCGCAATTTGTATATCTGACCCAGTGAAGAAAAGTCAAACGGAAGCAGGAAATTTCATCTCCAGGCGATGGAATTATTTAAGTATTTCTTGTCTCTAAAATGGACCCCAAATATGTTTTGGAGGTGCACAATTTCTTGACAGATGTTTTAGAATCTTAATATTTTCTTCTTCTTCCTCTCTATCTGCCACTTCAGAATGTGGAATATGGAAATGTGGAAAGTGTTACCTGTCAAATTTCACTCTGCTCAAAACTTGAACTAGAAAGCTGATAGCTGGAGATTCAGGGACAAGTTCTAAAAAGATACTTTTCAATAGAAGAGAATATATGTAGCTCAGGGTTGAACTGTAGCGTCCTTGGTGCTCTCTGAATTTGGTTGTTTGCTTGCAGATGTTTCATTACCCAGCCAGGTAACATCATCAGTGTTAGTAAGTGTGGGGTTTGCTCCCTGTACAGCAGTTTGCCCTGCCAGTGTTGGTGGGAGTATGGTTTTCTCCTTAGTAGTTCCTTGATTAGGGTATTGTTTATTGCTAGATTGTCTGGTGTTAATCCTTGCTTATCTGGGTGTAGGCTGCTGGAGAGGATGTGTTCTGGTCTTTTTGTTTCCTTCTTAACTTTTTAACTGTTTCTTTTGAATGGTGTGTAAATGTGGTATATCTCTATGTGTCTACTGATGGCTGATTTGTCTGAATGCCAAACTTCCAGGAATTCCCTAGCATTTTTGGATTTAGCTTTGTCTAGGATGCTCACAGTTTCCCAGTGGAAACTATGGTTGAGTCTGTCCATGTATTGTAAGATCAAGGAGTTTTTATCGTGTCTTCTGACTGCTAGTTGGTGTTCGTGGATCCGCTCTGCTAATAATCTTCTGCCTGTCTGTCCTACATAGTGGCTGTTATAGTCCTTACATTGTATGTTGTAGATGACTCCTGTTTTTTTCTTGGTCTTTTGGTTTACTACAGATGCTCTGGAGGGTTTCAGTTGTAATAGCCTGTTGGTTGTTTCTGAGATGTTTTGGTACTGTTATCATTTTTCATAGCTTGTGTTGGTTGTGCTGTAGTGGGTTGAGCGGTCATGCACTTTTTGATAAAGTTGCATGAGTATCTATTTTGTTGGAAGATGTTGTATAGGTGGTCTCTTTCCTTTTTCTGGTGTTCTGGGTTGCTGCAGTGTGTTTGTACTCGTCTGAATAGTGTTCTTACACAGCTCCTCTTGTAGGAGGTTGGGTTGTTACTTTGGTAATGGAGCACTTGGTTAGTGTGGGTTGTCTTTTGATAGACACTGGTTCCTGCTTTTACTTTTATCAATTAATAATAATTAATTAAAAATTAAATTATTAAAATTATTAAAAATTAAAAATATATTAATGGTAATTTTTACTATTTATTACTTTTATTAAATACTTTTATTGCCGATATTAGAAAAAAAAATAAAAAGAAAACCACATATTGTATACTTTAGGATTCAAATCCTATATATAGAAATCCATAGTTTCAAATCTTCTGTCTTTTTCTCTTGCTTTTCCATCATAACTGTGTGAAAGCTGCTCATTTCTTAGTGGAAGAGCTGTCCTGGCCAATGTGAGCCCTCACACTAACTTATTTCTGAGTGACATCCAGAGTGAAAATTGCCTTCCTATTAAGATTGGTTTTGGAATTAGAATGTTAAAAAGAGGTTGTAGTTAAATCTAATTAACTGTGTATTCTTTTTTTTTATTGTAATTCATTTCCTGCCATCTGTCTTGTCTTGTTCTGGCCTTCTGAGGCAGAGGAATACATTCCTTGGTCTGTGGTCTTTACTGCCAAATCCTGTTCATTAATGTCTTTCCACTCTTAAATATCAGCTTTTGAAAAGGGCTTAAACTTTGAATACAGGAAGTATCTTTGTACCTTGAGTCTTTTTGATGTAGTGTAACAAGCCGGATTTGCTAATACTTTGAACGTTTTTTAGAAATACTGAAATATGAGCTGAATTGTAAGGCAATGGTGGAATTTCATCATGAAAAAAACATTCAAGTATGAAGAAGTCTTCAGCAAAAGTTCTGTGGAATCAAAATGCAGGACCCAAACAATTAATCAAGGCTCACTGCAGTGTTTATTATGTATGTTATATGTTGGCTGATCGTTAAGATATCATGCAAATTAGTGTTTTTTTTTTTAAAAAATGGTTGTTGTGCATTGTATTGGTGCTTGCATTTTATTATAATCATTAGGATACCTGTCAATGAAATTTGCAGTTCAGAAGTACAAAAATATTTCTGGTTGTTATTAAAAGTGTCCCCTCCTCTAATCAGTCTGAAAAAAAAATGAAATGCCAACATCCTGTCTCATGTAAGAGTTTGTTTGGCCTAGTCCTATGTTGGAATCCTATCTTAATGTAGAAGATAAATTTCATTGCCCATGTTTTCACTAATTGCAAAATTACTCATTTTGAGATTTTTTTGATACTACACAGTATGTCTTGAATAATCACAATGATCAGTTTTCTGATAATCCTGGAAAATTTTGACCCATTTTGACCCATTACAATCTGGATCCTTGATTTGAAAGACAAGTGTATAAATAGTCTGATTCCATTGTCTTGGTTTATCTTTGTTAACTTGGTGAGAATTACACTAAATATTGATATCCTTGACTGTAGCAAGACTCAATTGCTAGTTTATCTCTCTCTCTCTCTCTCCCTCTCTCCCTCTCTCTCTCTCTCTCTCTCATTCACTTATAGTTAAGTTTCATAATTGTTCTGAAGAAATTTTAGCGGAATAATGTTTAGGATATAATCTAATCCAGTTAAATTGGCATCAGTTTGGATGCATACGCAATGTATTTCTGATGAAAAATGTGACATTTTATTCGAGTAAGCATAATTCATGCTTTAGCCTAGTCTACACCATGAGATCAAGTTCATTTAATATTTGCATGCTTGCTGGCCATGCTGCAGTGAAGTCTTGCCTGGCATAAAAAGGACTTGGCTTTTGTATCTCTTGGAGGCCTGTAACAGGGCAGGGACAGAAAACCATCTCCAGTTGTTCACTCACATACGTAGAGAGATATTGCCTGTGAATCATATAACTATTAAGACTAGTAGCTATTGAGAGTTATCTTTCATGAATTTATCTGAATCCTAACATTTTTCTCTTACTTGCTGTTTGACTCAGTTGTTCACATTTGTCTGAAAATGTTGGTTCAAATATAGATGTCTGCCTTATAACTTCTGCAGTGAAAATGAACGTTAAATTATTATCCAGCATCTTTATAGATTTTTCTGCTACTGGAAATAGTTTTGGATCTCATGCTAATGTTCCCAATCAGTGGCTTTTATAGTGCTAGATTAATTGGGACCATTACTGTAATCAACTCAAAACATTTTAATCGTCTATTATTATTGCATCGTATTAAGGACTTAAGACATGATCTCTTACTCCCTATTCCATCTTGAGTTCTGTTTCACACAGATAGTCAGTGTGAACATACAGGTAATCCTCGACTTGCCACCATTTGTTCAGCAACCATTCAAAGTTATAATGATGCAGAATGGACTTACGACCTGTGCCCGAAGTTACAGCTGTTGCAGTGTCCCCATGGTCACATGATCACTTGCCACCTCTGCCGGCCCTGCACTCCACTTGCCATGCCACCATGCCCTCCGCTGGCCCTGCCACATGCAATTTGGACAAAGTTGCACGTGGCCTCGGGGAGAAGGCCTGGTGCTACCAGCAGGTGCCTTGCAAAGGGCCAGGCCGGGTGTGCCTCATCAGCAGCGGGAGGAAGAAGACAGCAAAGGCCAGCTGGGGCCAGCAAAGACTGTGGAGTGCAGAGTGGCCAAAAGGGCAGAGATGGAGGGGGAGTTGGAGTGCCCCTGCAACCATACGTGCGGGCAGGCAACGCCTGAATTTTGACCATGTGATGGCAGGGGTACTGCAACAGCTATAATTTCAAGGTCCAGGTGTAACTACCATTTGTTCAGCCCCACTGTAACTTTGAAGGATTGCTGAACGAATGGTTGTTAAGCAAGGACTACTTGTAATGTACAAGTGCAAGATACAATGTAATGTTTTTCGTTTCTTTGCTGTTCATGATACTCTTAAAGGCTCTTCATTATGCTCTGTATAACCAGAGAGAAAAGTATTTAGTCAGATTTACCATGTAGCATTTTTTACTAGTTTTTTTGCTATTTAGGCTACTTTACTCTAGAACTGATTGGCCACATTTGTGTAATTACTACTTTTTAAAACTCTGGGATGTTTTCTTTGGAATTCAACAGTGTTTTTATTCATGTGCTAGTTGACCATAAAGATTAAAATCATAACTATAAGTAGTGTGTCTGTATGTGTATGCACATGTAAACACTGCATTTAAAAAGATTACCTTTCCTTTTTGCTCAGAACATACTCTAATTATACTGATTACAGCCATGATCATTACTCTAGTATTTTAATCATCTTTTTAAAACTCAGTTATGTAGAAAAATTCAATCTATATCTATCTGTACAAACAGCTATTGAGAATCTACTTTTTGTCTTTTTATAAGCTAAGGTTTCTGATTTTATTATTTATGGAATGACACTTATATAAGTGGGAATTTTACTGGTATCATGATTGGCATAAATTGAGACTTACGGTACAAAAAAAAGAGCAACAAAATGTTGTTTTCCCACTAGACTGAATATTAAAACTTAAAACATAGTTGAATTAAGTGGCACTGTTGATTCATATATCAGCAAATTAGCATATGTTGGCTGCTAGTCACTGTTCATTTTTTGACAAGGTAAACCATTCTAAAATAACCAAATAATTTTACCATTGGATAGAAAACTGTACACTTACAGCATAGGTGTGAGTATGAGAAAATAAAAGAAGAGTCCCCTTGGAATAATCAGCAAGCACTGAGCTTAATATAAGATACCCAGTGATACATATCTGATTTTTGTTTGTTTAAATGGAGCACAATAATAAACTGCATATATGTAGCCTTTTTGCACCTGTTATTCTGGTATTAGTGGCCAGTGAGAAGAACACGGAACTAGAATGGGCACTGAATCATAACTTTTGATTCTACCTGCTTCAAAGATTTAAGTTAGCCCAGAGGTTTGGGAATCTGGGCATCCAGATTCTTTAAGCCCCACAGTGCAACATGTTTTACCATGGAGTTTTATGTCACCCAGAACTGCCTAATATTTTTTAAAAAGAACAAAGAATTTTTAATGCAAGTTGTTATTGCTCATTATTTCCTTCAAACTGTTTCCAACCTTCTAAGAAGTACTGGCCTGATCTCAGATTACGAACAGCGCCCATGACATCCATGGCTCTAAATGCAACTCCTGAACCTGCCGGCCTTTCTGTGATTAACATGGCATCTGTTTCTGTCTGTTAGAATTCCAGCATCCTCTTGTAGGAATATATGCATTTGGAATGGCACAAGGAAGTTTTCTAAAAAGGGAAGAGCAGCTGGCTTTTCCAATCCTAGCTCCCTTCTCCACTCTCTCCTGTCCCCCCCCCCCGCCCGCCTGCTGACAGTCAGAATTAATCCTCCTAAGTTTGACTGGAACAGCTGAGAGCTTGTATGGCACATAGCTCAAGGTCTCTCAGTGGATTCAGATTGCCTTCTTCCCGTTCTTTTTCTTTCCCCTTTCAGTTCTGATTCAAGCAGCTGTCTCTGCCTGGGTTAAATGCCAAGACAGAGGTGTTAAATGATATGAGCTTATATTTGGTTGTGTTTTTTTAAAAATCCCTTCATTGCACTTATCAATGTGGCTTCTCTCTCTTCCCTCCCTCTGTATCGTCAAAAGGATTTGCTATACTAATCCCAGCACCTGTCTCTGCCTGGGACAGTTTTTTTCCAAAAGGGTCAGGAGTAGTGGCGGGTGAGATAGTCCCGTGCGTGTTTTGCTGTCCTAGATGAGAATGGTTCCCCAATGCACCTAATGCCAAGAACGTACATCTTTTTTTGGGCTTCTCTGTGCTTGGTTGCTTCCTCCCTCTTTGCCCATTACTGCGTTCTCTTCTTCCTGGCTGTCACTCTGTCGCTTCTGAGAACGGCAGGAGAGTTGTTTTCAGCTTTGGCATCCTAATTTAGGAACTTCGGGTATTCCACGCTCATCTCAGCTTAGCAGTGCAGAAAATACTGGGGAAGGGCAATCTGAAACCAGCAAGCAGTCTATGTGTACATTAAACTGAGCACTCTATGTATACCTCTAGAGGCCTGAGCCGAGTGTTGTACTGGATAGCTAGAAACCTGTGCGTGAGACTGTAAGAGAGGAAAAACAGAGTTCCCAGTTCTTTGCTTTGTGTACGACTGAAGAACCCCTTGGCTATGTATGGTGTGTATTGTATGGATTACCAATATCCAGTTGTCCAGGTAAGTAGAAAACATTTGCACATTATTAGCTCTTCATGTTCATAGTTCTTTATATTCTTAGAACTTTGTGTGCTTTGTGGTACTTTTTCAAACTTCAATTTTTTTCATGTGGTACAAATTCAGTTCTTTTCTTTTCCAAGTGACAGGGCTTACTTTTAGTTGAAGTTGGGATCTGGGTAGAAGGCCTGAGAAAAAGGGTCTCTGGGAAGATGCTGCATTTTAAGAAATGTATCTCTTTTTATGCCTTTTTTTAAGTAGTGAAAAGTAGCTTTGTCATTGCTAAATTCATATGAAATTCCTTAAGATTCTCTTATTGGTTGATGAAGGCTGCAAAAGTAAGAAGTGTGTGATTTTAATATAACTTTTGTCTAGCTCCAGCTACTAGAATTGCCTTTTCATCTAGAGGTCATTCTGCAAGTTCTTACGTCACAAATATTCTGAGCTACTTTAGTACCTAAGTCCAGTGTTAATGTCCTAATAGAAACATATGCAATATACAGGAAAACCTTAGATGCTAAAATCTACACTAAACTTTAACAGACCATTCAGGGGAAGGGGATGTGCATTAAACACAAATATCTGTTAAATCCAAACAAAAGTTGTTTGTGTCAGTGTACGTTATTTGTGTGAGTCTATTATAAGAGATGTTGTCAAATGAAAAATTGTCCCATTTTATTCAAAGTTTGTTATTCTGAGGTCCATTAAATTGCAACAAGTGATTTAAACTATTTAAAGAATAAATACAGTCATAAAGCTGGAGAGTGCTATTCATGTATTTGTTTTACTTTTTGTTTCAGTATAGGGAAGGGCATCCCAAGGGGTGCATATGCTCCAAACCCTTCCAGTCTTAGAGTCTTCCAAAATTGGGCTGCTAGAAACTGCTGAGAAAAAATCCAGCCTCCATCAGAGCAAAGCAGCCTCTCTCACTACAGTTGCCAGTGCCACCCCAACCTGCACTACAGTCCTCAGCCTCCTGCATTCGATTGATCGATCGATCGATCGATCGATAGATAGAATTGTGGCATTTGGACGCCAAAAGTTTGCATGTTTCTGGCTTATAAAATCTGGCAAGGAGTGGCAATCCTTTAGCAAGTGTACTCCTTCATGGATTTGGAAAGCTATTTTAGATTATTTCATGAACTATCCTCAGTTTGCCAGTGGCTAAGTTCACATATTGCACTAACTCATTAAATTATTTAGCTTTATTCCAGAGTGGCATGTTATAGAAACCCTTTCATTGCAATATATAAACCATGTTTTATTAGACTCGAACCCAGTCAGTTGTGGATTAGTCAACAAATCATGGTTAAAACAAGCCTGATACTTAGAACCAGTCAGTATATCTTTCCAAGGCTGAATTATGACCCCCACCCTTACCTTTTTCAGGGTCACTTTTGAAAGGTCTATTTTATTGTACTGGCTGTTTTTAGGGTTTGCATCCTATCAACCCTTACCCATTTGTATCTAGGAGCAAACATATATAGTGCAGCACTATAAGTTTTAATCCATTAGAATTATCCTATTTTCACTGTAAAGTATCATTTTTTTTATAATAATACGTTTATAGGCATACAAAGTATAATCATTCTGAAGAATTGCATCTGGAAGACTATACTGTACTTGTAGCAAGAACAAACTTTTATCTAGCATGATCAATTGATACTTTATACTGAAGTGGTAGTGACTGATTTTTGCAATCAGATTGGATTCTGTTTGGGATGGTATTGATTAAAATTGGGCAGTCAATTACTATACATGCTTCTGTTTCAGATTCATCTTTTTATTCCCTTTGAATATATTCATCTTTGTTACATATTTTATTGTTATTGGTAGTACTTACGTAGTACTAAATAGTAGTGATAAAAGTTAATTTCTGTTTTACATGTGTTTAATCACTTTCCTGTTACATTTCCTTAAAGTTTTCTAAAAGTATATTAACATTATTTTACATTTCTGGCATTATCTATATAATGTTTTGATTTTCCCATTTTTCAAGGTTTTTTTTTATTTTGCAGATATTGGAGCAGTTTGTGAGTATTTGATTGAATGGGAAGACAGGTTACAAATGAAATAAGTACAAAGTATAAAAATAAGATAATTGAAGTATAGAGTTAGGTTTTGATTGGCCTCAAACCCGTTACTTAAAGAATTAAATGATAAGATATTCTAAAGGATTTCAGAATGTTGAATTTTTGATATTGGCTTTTTGTTCTTTTAAAAATAACCACTTGATGTGCTTCCATGAGAGTTGTTGCATTTCTTAAAATACTCACCAAGACCCAGAAGAATTCATATCCTTCTTAGTAGATTAATTGCAATTGTACCAACTCTTGGAAGGGGGACCTCATAGTTTCTTTTCTTTTGGTAGCAGAGTTTGTTCTAGAAATCATGCAGTACTGCTGTTCAGAACTGAAGTTTGCATTATGAACCCTAAAGCTACATCTCAGGATAAGAAAGAATTGGCAGAAAATCCCTGTAAAGATACTGGTCAATCAATAATATGAAGAGTACAATCATTCTTAGATGACTTAGATGACATAACAAAATTTTTGCCTTTGTTCAGAAGATAAATGAGTAAATAGTATGTTGTTATATTTCTGTGATTCTAAATTAAGTGTGTATCTGGTTTGTTATTATTAATTTTGATAATGTTTCTTCAGAGTTTCAGTCTTGTTTCTGCACATGGAGTTGTTTCAGATTTGTTTCACCTCTGTTTGAACCAGTATAATTCAGATAATAAATTAATATCTAGATCTCAAAGTGAAATTTATTGTTTCAGTTCTTCTGCCAAGGACTTTTGATACTGGTAAGACAGATGGTTTCAAAAACAATGAAAACAAGAAAATTCCATTAATCTAAATATTCTAGATATAATTTTGGATAGCAGAAAAATAAATATACTGTTTATACAAGGTGTGCTATAATTGCCTGTATAATATGCTATGTAGCAATGTCTTATTTTCCCTCCCAAATAATCCCAAAGAAGTAAGACAAGGGGGTTGCTGAATTTGTGCTTTTACACCTATTCTGGTAGGATGCCTGCTAGGCCAGTGATGCTTCAGCCACTCTGGGCTTTCACCAGTGGACTCTGCATATTTATTTATAGGCCACCAATTATAAATGGTGCTGTTAAATGCTCCTGCACATAAAAGGGTTGCCCATCCTTGTTCAATACTGTAAATATATTGCTGTAGCCTAGCAGTTTAAAGACTGGGCTATATGTCAAAAAGTTCCTAGATCACAACTCCATGTCATGAAAATAAAATAGTATTCATCAAGTTCCAACCCCCATCTGCAGTATAGCTGGCAAGGATCATCTGCTGCTGGTCTTCATGCTGCCGTCACTACTGTTCCTGGGCTCTCTTTTCTAATACTTGGCTGAGTATGAGGCAACTGTCATTGTAATTATATTCATTGCCTCAGAATGATGCTCCATTGCCTTGTTCCATCAAACAATGGAAGCTTCCCAGTGCTCACTGGAGAACTATTGCTGTTGTCACCACATTAGTAAGCCTATTTAAAGCGTTCCCTCAGTGTGTAGAAATATATGAGAAGAGGAGAAACAGCCCAACAATATATGCAGCCAATACAGATCTGTCTTCCAAGGCTGTTTGAAAGATTACAAGGCTGTTGTATGTTAACAAGTTGATAAAATTGCTACACTTAAGGATTTGATTTGTACTTGCAGATCAGAAGACTCTCAGCTATTAGCTACACCTTTCATTCCTCACTCATTTTGTCATTGTTTTTGTTTTGATCTCTTTTTGCAAATGCAGGATCTAAGACTGTGACTGGATTCATATGTTGCTATAAGCCAATTGACTTCGGCTTCACAGAAAATGCAAATGTGAACCGAGTCTGTGGTTTGTAAATGGAATTTTTTTGCATAGCATTATATGTATGTGTCACCTCAGCTAGACTTTATTAAATTTGGCATTCCAGATGTGGGATTATATTTCACATCTAGCAGTTCCAGTAATTATGGAAGTTGTAGTCTAACAATATCTTGGCCCTGAAACATCAAAAAAAGTTGTCTAGGGCCAGATGGACTGGGCAACTTTTGCTTTTAAATTGAGGGATAACCTTGAGGGTTCCAGGCTGGGTGCATTGAAACAAAGAGTAGAAAAGGACACTCATTCTCTTTTTTCTTCCTATTTCCTTTTCTACTCTGCTTTTCTCTCTCATAACTACTGTAATATGCTTGAGGGGAGGGGGGGAGTTTGTACCAGAGGTATGAATGATCTGTTGCAAATAGCTTTTGATGTTGGGCTAGAAGCTACATGAAATAGTGATCCTAAGGTTGCAGGGGATTATCCTCTGGTCCAAGGAATAGACAGAGACTAATAAGGGAGGGGTAACTCTGTGGGATAGGGACTAGGGAGGCTATATGGGTAGCCTGTAATGTTTATTGCATGCTAGAAATTTTTATTGTAGAATTTGCACAAAAGGGAATGGGCTTGAGGAAGATTGCCTTGATCCAGCATCTACAGCATGTATTTGTGTGCTTAAAGTCTATATCTGTATGTCTATCAAGTATATGGAAATGGAGCCCACTCTTTATGTTTACTTGTATGTTATTAGTCCCCCGTTTACACAGCATTTTGTGAGTTGTGTTTAAGCTAGAATATAACATTTACTTCTATCTTTTTTTGTTTTACATTTCTGAATGATCTACCATATTGCTAGAAGCTACTGTAAAGCTTTTGAACTGTGCTTTGACCAAATTAGTTCTTTTCCACCCTCTAAAAGAGAGGCTCTATGAACGCTTTTTTGCACAGTTCTGTGATTTCAGTTTCTAGTTGGATTTAGCACTGCTTTCAATTTGATGTTGAGACTGATTAAGCTTGCTTATTAGGTGAGGTTAAAAAAAGAATACAGTAAAATCTCAGGATATGTAACTGCTCATTTTTGATTTATAAGGCCCCATCAGTACACATGGCACTTTACAAAACAAAATAAACTAAAAACATGGGGCTGCCTAAAAACTTTAGTCTATATTTATTTAGTTAATTTGTTTTGTTCTTTTACCTGCCACCTGCATTTTAGTCTATATTTGTTTAATGTATACCTCTTAATTCCTATGTGGTATATAGTCTCCTCCTCCCAACACTATTTAGTTCAATATGTTAAATATTCACATCTTGAGAGTAGGCCACACAGCAAAACTAAAAAGATATTTTATGAGCATGTACCTGATGATATACCTGTGTGAAGTCTAATACCTTGAATGGCTCAGCAAAAGTGACTTCAGGGATCTGTAATGCTTTCTTTATTCCACTGATACTACAATTTGAGGGCATTTTGCAGGTCTTTTATTTGTTTTTATTATTACTGAAAAAGGCAAGTGTGATATAGCTTAAGTTTTTAATGCTAGTCAGTGCATTAGGTGGACTTTTTTTCATGCTGCTTGATGTGTTCTGTCCTTTTACTCTGCACTGATCTCAACAGAATCAGACCTAGTTAATGTTGGGATGGGAGATCACCATGAAATCCTACAGGGTATGCTAGACTTGGATGATGAAAAGACATCTGAAAAAAGGCACTGGCAAGCGTCTTCCCATACTGTTGCCCAGAAAACCATGTATATGTGTCTATGACATAACTAGGAGTCAAACTCAAAAGGAGGCTTGATCTTTTATAGATTGAACTCTGGAATCTGCTGTTATAAACTTAAAAAAAAAAACAGGATTCAAAATTCCTTCTGAGGATGAAACTGTTCTATAAGTCATTTGAGTAACTTGTACTTTTGAATCTAAAAATCAACATTTTTGCTATGTTCAGTATTTTCATGGGTCAACTAAATGCAGGAAACTAAGTGCACAAACTGTACAATGCTCATGCCGTATTTTTACCATGAGAGGTAGCTGGGAAAAAGCAAAGAAGCAGAAGCCAGACCCTGGAATCTACTAGGCTCATAATATTTCTTATTTTTATTTCTGTAAGCTGACCAGAGTCACCGTGAGTGAGTCGGGCAGCCATATAAATTGCTTTAATAATAATAATAAAATGAGCTATCAAGATACAGGAGGCAATTCCAGTAGAGAACTGAACTCAATAAAATGAACCAAACCCATCCTTAAGTGAGGTGTAGATTCTTAAGCATTCGTTCCTTGAAATACCTCCATTGCTGGTTTTGTTTGCTCATTTGGGTGGTTCAGGTCAGTAGGCTGGAAACTCAGCCCTTGAAAGGTTTGGGGAGGGAAAATAAGCCTTCCTCGTAGACAGGCCAGAGTTAATCTGGAATGGTCAACGTCCACGCCGAGGGAGGAATGACACGTTGGCACGCGGTGGAGATGCTAGCGCAGGTATTCCCTTTGTGCAGAGAAGGACTCCAGCCGGCCTGTGCAAACGCGCTTGGGAAGCCGAAGAGAGCTCTTTTGTTCGAGACGTGCTACCGACGCCCGCCTGCCCCGCCACCCTCTCGGGGTTTTGGCTTACAGCCCTTACCCCACTCCGAGACGAGGAAGCCAATCCCCGGCTGCGCGCACAGTCCGGGAAGAAGATGCCAGCAGCCTCCCAGCAGCCCCTCTGTTTGACTCCGAACTGGCTCTGCACCCGTCCAGGCGGGGACGGAGAGGAGGAGGAGGAGGCGGGCCCCGGCTCTGATTAATTACCTTAGGCATTCGGGGGTGGGGCTTCCATCAGCCATCTGGCCGAGATATGGGAGGGAGCTGCGGAGAAGGCGGGCGGGGGAGAGACGGAGAGGAAGAGAAAAGAAAGGAAGAAACACGAGAGAAAGGAAGGCGAGAAAACCACGATCAAGGGGAACTCCCCCTCCCTCTCTTGGTCGCCACTCGGAGACGGGGCGAAGAGCAAATAGGCGAGGAGGTTTTGCCACAGCCCCACCTGGCGGAAGGGATTTTCTTCCCCTCTCCTCCACGCCCTCCCGCTTCGGTTTATGGAGAAAAAGAAAATGGTCACTCAGGTAAGACTGCTCGGGGCTGCTGCCCTGGTCCCGGTGCATCCCCGCGCAGTCCTGGGAAAGGAGACTCGGCTGGGCGCGCGCCGCTTTCGGCTGCCTTGAAGAATAAAGCCGCGGCAATAAGGCCACTCTGCCGCTGATCAGTGGAAGGAGAGGGCTGCGAGCGTCCTCCCTAAGCTGCAGGGGGATCGCTGTAGGTGGAGCGTGGATGCGCAGCCATCCCTCCTCGCTCTGCTCCATAGATTCCCGTTTCCTGTGCTGTGCTGTGCAGCTGCAGCTCAGGAAAGACCCTGTGGGGATTTGTCCACCTCTTTGTCTTGATGTGGAGGCAGGCGGGCGGGCGGGCGGGAGGAGGAACTGCAGAGGTAGGAAAGGCTAGCGGTTGCCTTGCCACCGAATGATATTGGCACAAGGGGTTTCCTTCTCCTTGTGCAACCCTTCAGAAGAATCGGATCCTTTCCGATCTGACTGATCTCAGGCTGGCAGTCATTTCTTCCCTATATGAATCCTACTAGGTTTGGGAGGATTGCAATTATTCCTTCTGGCTGCTTAGGTTTCCTTGGAGAAAGAGAATGAGATGGAATTCGATAATGTCATATCTGGTGGTGGTAGTGACGTGAGGATCCTTGCAGATCCTGGTATCCTACTCAAGATATCTGGCTTCTCTTAGACACCCTTCTGCATACCACAGTGTGTGGATGGGCTTTCTTGCAGATTCAGCTGAATCTGCATTTCAATTACTTCCCTGTGACAAACAAAGGTAATCCCCCCTCCCCATTTTTACAGGTGCCTTGTCTGTGCTTGAATGCCCATTGAGCGCAAGGCTCATTGCAGCTATACATAGATACATGAAAGCAGCTGTTTATCATTTCCCAAGGAAGCAGTGAAGCGGTGTTTGGGCTGAATGCAAGGGATGATTTATCAAGGAGTTTACCCACTACTGAGGAACAGTTATTTTTCCTGGCTCTGTTTTCTGCTAATTGTTTAAAGTCTTTGTTTGGGGCTTTTATTTTTTTTTAAATAGGGAAACCTCCAAGTTGACAGGGGGAAGTCAATAAATAGACAAGGTCAGGAAACAACATCAGTCCAGCTAGGTAGCCTTTACTGTTAGTAGTTATATAATGGTCTGCAGTGCCATGCAAGGATAGGTGTCTCTTAGAGAGAGGAGATATTCTTAAGTAAAAAATCATAGGAAACTTTTTATCATCTAAATGAAATTTTTAAACAACCTCTGTCATTTGACACAATTTTTACAATGTTGCATGTGCATAATTTTTAGTGGTGAGAGGTATCACATATGTCTCCCTTCAAGAGGCATTATATTCAAGATGAATGTCTTAGGGATGATTGTTACAAGTAGTGGCAGCAGTTTGACTTCCTTAGTCAGCAGACTTGGAGTGAATTCAGTGGCTCAGAGGCAGGGAGGTCTCTATCCATTAATGCAAATTGCAGATTTCCCTCCCTCTGCTGATCAGATTCGTTATTTATATATTTCCTTTTTCTCTTGGATGCATGTCTTCAGACTGATGGGGCTTCTCTAGGCCATCTAAATGTGAAAGCTTTAAAAGTACTTTTGTAGTCATATTTTTTTTTCCTTTTAACCTAACTTGTATAATTATGAGTAACCTTTTTGTATACTTCTACCCTACTACATGGTACACAGTATTGTCTAAAGTTGTTTTCCTATATAAATTCAATAACAAGGTATAAGCTGATAGTTCATAGACAATCTAGCTAAAAATGCCCACATAAAGATGGCATATTTGAGGGCTGTGAAAAAATTCTTCTACTTCAGATGGAAAGTGAAAAGGCTGTCAGCTTATCAAAGAAGGTTAGAGGACTGTATAGGTTGTACTGTACAGAGAATGAAGAAAGTTTCTGCATGACTCTTGAAAGGAGAGAGCTGCTATTATTCAAAACTGATTTAACTGCCTCTGACCTTCACATGTGGTTTCTAATATATGTGTTGAGTATATATGTCATTTTTATATTTGTCACAGAAAATGTAATAAATACAAGAATTATTTGAAATACATCAGGAAATCAGTATTTTGATTGGATGAGTTAATAGGACTATAGTTGAGACAAGTACTAGTATGTTCCAGTTCACCCTTAATGTTCCTGTTTTGTGATGGTCTTTGACAGGATATTTTACCAAAATGCACTCATTTTTTTACTTTGGATTTGAGCATTCTGATCAGAATTGCAAGTCATGTGTCAATAAGGCTTTGTACTGGATTTATAAAAAGTGACTATTTAGGATCAGCATGTTAGTACTGTCAAGATTTTTTTCAGAGAATGTATAAGTGAGCAAACAACATAATAATAGCAGTTGCACTGATCAGTGGAAGTCTGTTTCAGTTTCTAAAAACATCGATGTAGAAACCTTTGATAGTAAGGGAAATTCTATCATGTATGCAATCTAATAGTGCTCTATGACAGCTAGTATAGCACTATTATAAGGAGCACATTTGCTGCTAACATCTTCAGTTAGGAACTAATTGAAAGATGATAAACATCATTATATATTAAAGGGAGTTATAGCTCCCCCCCTTTTTGGGGCGGTGTTTTTCTGTTTTATTCCTGAGTTTTTTATGATACTGATAAGAGATGGAGAAGGTTTCCCATTCCTGATTCCATTCACTTTTCTCCCTCAGAATTACTCATAGACATGAATACATTCGGAAGGAATAGAAAAGTATTAAGGAATTTTCTACATGTAAATGGACTTGCAGTTTGGATTCTATTGCTGCATTTCTGGAATGCTAGAGAAATGTGTTTAAATACATATAACAATTCTTCATCTGTAAGCTATCACTAAAATAGGTATGGGGAGGGTGCTAAAATAGTATTTGGCTCTTGGATGTCTTTAAAAATGAGTAAGAAACCCGCATTTGCAATTATTTATGAAACTTCCACTGTGTTAGACAAAATACTGCTCTAATTTGACCCTCTTAGTCTTAATTTGGTAAATGGAAGGAAAACTGTGAGTTTCTATTGAGCAGTGGGAGGGGGAGAAGTTGGAGAATTATATCTTTTAAAGGAGGTTTTTTTTTTTATTGCTATGCTGTAAAATTGCTACCTTCTGGAGGAGGGAAAACCAAATTCTCATATATTCTCATATTCTCTCTCTCTCTCTTCCTTCCTTCCTTCCTTCCTTCCTTCCTTCCTTCCTTCCTTCCTTCCTTCCTTTCTTGGACAGTGCAGTGCCTTGCTGGCGTTTTACTCAGGATCTGTTTCCAATCAGAGCTGAGAATGTGGGGGAAGGCACTGAGCTTTCACGGAATGGAAAAAAAGTGTGCTGCCCCTTTAAGCTGTTCAGCAAGTCCATGTGGCAGTCCTGGAGTGTGTTCCTGTGCAATGAATCACCCCTTCCATTGTCGGCTCCCCCTTCACTCCTTGCTTAGAGGAATGAAGCCCTTCACCTGGGCTGCTGCCTGCTTACCGTTTGCACTTTCAGACAGGGAGGGGAACCTTGGCCGTAATCAAAAGCAGGAGGAGGGGAGCTGTTCCTTTCAAAGCTGTTGTGTTCCTCAGGCTGGGGAGTGGCGCTTGAGCCTTTCCTGGTAGGATATAGGTAATAGTGTTGTAGGAGAATGGGCTGGAGGGTGGAGCAGCTGGCATTCCCTTTTGTGGAAATTCAGAATCTCCTCGCAAGATTATTCATCTCCATTTTGTAAGCCCTCCCAAAGTGACTTGACTCCATTCTGTCAGCATGCCCCTTCTCCTTTCCCCACCCCCTTCTTCTCAAGGGTTCCAGCTAGCAGCATTTATGTTGGCATGTGCTTGACTTGCTGAACTGTGCCCAGAACTCAGAGAGGTGTTGGCTTTATGAATTCAAGACTCGCTAGGGTAGGTTTTTTTATTTTTTTTTTATTTTTTTGAAAAACAAATCAGCAGCTGCTTCATATTTTCCAACAGCTTTTCTTCTATTATAACCCGTTCCTTGCCAGGCTCCTCCGCCAGTTTGTGACAAACAACTGGAGCCAGACATGGCAATCTCAGCCTGCTTTTTATAAAAGCTCAAATGCAGGAGTTCCTTAAATGGAGATTTGATTTAAATCAGAGCAGCATTCTGCTTGGCAGTGTTTGTTCTGACTCATTAGAGACTCTGTGTGCTTATACCATCCCCCCATCTTCTCTGTTGCCCATATCTGTTTCTGATCTTTCCCTGCTCACTCTACAGTAAAGACCAGACCAGATAAATATATCTTTGTTAACCTTATAATAGGATTAGTGCAGGTACTATGCTAGACATAGAATGGAGGGAATTGCAAGGGGATTGCAAAGAATAAAATAAAATAAAATGCAACACATTCTATTATATGAAATTACCTTTTTTGTTTATGCTCAGAAGATGCACAGCCAAGACAAACTGCGCCCTTGCAATATCACTTCTGTGCCTACCCACCCCCCAAGCAACACATTACAGATTACTTTTTATTCTTTCGAAGACTATCCACCAACAGTATCAAGGACTTCACCATTTTATAAGTCACTCTTTATGGTTGTCACCTGCTCAAAAAGCAAGACCTTTCCTTATGCAGCTTCATTTCTCTCTTCTCTTTTGATTGAAGCATGTACAATGATCTGTCCTCCTCTTTGTAAACATTGTTATTGTCAGATAATCCAATTGTCTGAATTGACCTTCAGGTGTCTTTGCCAATACATCCTTGCATGCCATGGGGCTTATCATAGAAGTTAATTGGTGGTATAGCAAGGGCATGTATTGTTTTGAACCATTTGTTGGTATACTTTTTCCATTTCCTGCAGGACTCTGTGGTGTAGGATGATATTGACACTCTCTTCTCTTTTTGTGTCACAATAGTTCATCTTGACTATCACATTACTGTGACCTCTTCTGTTAGAAATATTAGGCCTGCTAGTCTGTGTTTCATTGCAGGTGGCAAGTTATTAAATGAAGTTCAGCTAGTTAATTGATCAATGAAGAGGACATTAAGGCATTTTTGGTGACACTAGAAAGAATGAAGGCAAAAGGAGAAGAGGATGGCAGAGGATGAGTTGGTTAGATAACATCACTGAAGCAATGAGCATGAAACTGAGCAAACTCAGGGAGGCAGTGAAGGACAGGAAGGCCTGGCGCAATATGGTTCATGGGGTCACGAAGAGTCGGACATGACTTAACGACTGAACAACAACAAGAAAGAATTATACTTCTAAAGAAAACTAACTGTGACTTCCATGGGACTTTGTTATAGCATGTGGTCCTCCAGAGTGTTTGTTATGATTTCTTCCTCAATCCTAGGAATATATTAAAGCCTTTTAAATTTAGTTTAAAGAAATCTATGTAAAGGTGAACAAGACATGGCAGAGTCTAGTAAAAATCCTAGGGATCCTTACTGGATAAACTGCACTAAATCTGAGGAAATAGCTTTAGGTGCTTCAGTAGCCTTTGTAGTAGAAACTCCTTTTAATGAAAGTAAAGGGTACAGCAAATGCCATTTGCTGAAATTCATGTCCCATGTATAAGCTATAGCAATTTCATATGTTTCTTGTTGGGCAGATAAGGTGATTTTGTAGATAGAGGATTAGCGTATGGATCACTTTTATCTCTCTTACTAGGACAGTAAGTTGTGATTGTCACATTAACTGTATTATAAAAATACAAGGTATTGGCTCAATATTAACTGTATTATAAAAATACAAGGTATTGGCTCAATATTATTTGAAGAAGGGGTCCTTACATGATTTATTAACTTAATTGATTATTGGCCATTTACTGAAATGGGATCATTGTAGGCTGCCTGTGGAAGAGAGTATTCTGGCTATGCTGATAACAGCATGAATTCTGTATGATGGCTGAAGTTCCTGAGAATTAATATCTGTATCTTCTAATTAAAAGTCTGGTTTATTTGTGAGAATAACAATTTGAGGGCTTGATATCTCTCTGAGTATTTCTGACTAACAGGAAGCTAGTCTATTGACAACTGCTTTTGTTTCTCTTTCCAACTTTTTTTTTATTGTGCACAGGCTGACTTTATAAATATTAAAAAACCATGCTGTATTTTGCACCTTTAATATAATATACACATTAAGAAAATGTAGGCTATTGCAGTCTCATCCTCAACCATAGAAAATCCTGCCTCTTTCCAGGCTATTGAGATATTATCACACAGTGCATTGACATTGTCATGATCTTTGCATCTACATGTTTGAAACACACTTTTTAAATGAATGCTATGTTTCTTAAAATGTTGAACCTATATTGCTACATTGAATGGAATGAAAGTAAAATCAGAAGAGTATATACACTTAAGCTTGGGAAAGCATTGTTCCCCAATACATCAATAGTCCTTTCTTTCAAAATATCTTTTAAGGCAAAGTCCATTCTGAATAACTATCTGTTCTATATCTTTTGCTACAGACAGACATTTTCCCCCTTCTCAGTGTTAACCTGTGTCCAAGGTGTACTTCATTTTGTTTAGCTGAGCCACGCAAATACTATTCTTGATGATAGGAGCTGCAAATGGAGAGCAGGGTTATTAGCTCTTTACTAAGAGTGAGTTGCATGAGTTGTTCTCATTATGTGGAATGTGAGACAGGGAGTATGTAACTCTTCCTTGCATACTTTTGTGATGTTTTCTTCCCCTCCCCCCACCTTTCCCTAGGGCCACTTCCTTAGGGAGTTTTATTACATCATCTCTCCTCCAATTGATCTGGCTAGTGTTACGTCTGCACTGAAATCTCTTATTACTGATTTTTTAGTTCCAATTTGTTTCTTGATTTGGGAAAGCTTGTTCTGTCAGTTTCAGAATACTAAATTGCACTAGACTAATTTGGATTAATAATTCCTCAATGTGTTCCATTATATGGTAATCCTCAAATACAATCCTAGGCTTAACATAAGAAGTCTTACATTAGGCTACAACCATAAAATCATACTATAAAGCACATGCAGAAACTGTTCAGTTGTTTTGGGCTTCTCTTCCCATCCTATGCATAGATGGAATGCACTTTATTTTAATAACATTAGAATTAATTAGCCTTTATTAATTGAGTATATTAGTCTTTTGAGCTCTTTAAAGGGCTTCTGACAAACCAGGTTAAAAAAATCAATTATATCTGAAGATAATAGTTAAGTGCTCAAGAAGAGATCGATAATCTATTAGAGAGTGATAGTTTTTTGTTTCAGAGGAACCATAAAATACAGATGTAAAGCTAATTCATTATGCATTGCTGCAGTTATCATTTAGAGAAATATTGGAGCAAACAGTTTCGAAGTTTTTCATTGAAATAATTTCATTTACTGGTAGGGATGTCGCATTATTGATTAATAAAACATTTTGATTGATCAAAAAGGTGTCCCATTACTTAAAAGCTTATGCTTGCCAATTTTAACAATTTATTAAATAGTGTAGATAATAAGCATTGCATCATTTTTGAGACTGTACTACTAAGATGTCTGTTGTGTCATTGTTTCATTTAAAAACAGTGTGCCTTTTTCCTTAGAACTGATATTATAATATTTATCAACCAGCATTTCTTTAATCTGATGGCAGCCTAAGTTATTTAGATTAGGCAAACTTTAGCTACTTAAATTAGTGATAATACTAATAATTTATTAAACTTGTATGCAGCCTGACTCGCAATGACTCTGTACAGCTCACAACAATCAAACGAAGAAATTACAATAGAATTAATAAAAGATAAAACTTGGTAAGCATGACAGGCCAGATGGAATGAAGCAAGGGGTCTCCCTCTCCCTCACCAAAGGCCTGGGTGAAGAGCCAGGTCTTCAGGCTCTTCTGAACAACAGCAGAGTGGGGGCCATCTGGATCTCAGGGGGGATTCATTCTAAAGAGCAGGCAGTGCTACAGAGAAGGCATGCTTCTTGAGTCCCAATAGATGACATAGTTTAATTTAAGGATCCTGGAGCGTGCCAACCCTGCAAGACCGAAGTGGTCAGGCAGATACTATGGAAGACAGACGGTTCTTCAAGTACCTAGGCCCTGTAGAGCTTTATAGATAACAATTAGACCTTGAATCACACTCAAAAGCAAAGTGGCAGCCAGTGTACCTCCCAAAACAGAGGTGTTACATGGGTATGTTGAGGCATATCCTTCACTACTTGCGCCACTGCATTCTGGATCACTTGAAGCTTCTGGGTGGTCTTCAAGGGCAACCCCATGTAGAGCATGTTGCAGTAGTCAAGCTGTGAGGTGATGAAGACATGAATGACTGTCTAAAGGGTCCCCTGATTTAAGAAAGGGTTCAACTGGTGCACCAGATGAAGTTGTACAAAGGCCTTCCTGGCCACAGCTGCCACCTGATCTTCAACCCCTAGATTGCATGCCAATCTTGAAGGGGGAAGTTCTAACCCATCCAAGGTCAAAGATAGAATATCCCCAGAAAAGGAAGTTGGGTAAAATGTTGCCTGCATGTTGCAAAAACATTTTTATATAGGGCTTATTCATTATTTATAAAACGTCTTAACCATATTTTGCGTCCAGTGGAACTTAAGGCAGTATGTAGTTACCTAAACTTTGACTTAATTTTGCTAGTTTAGCATAAAACCTCATTTACAAGCCATGTTGATTCTTGTGGGCCACCTAATTTGAATCACTCAGTGCTGAGGGTGGGAGAAGAGAGTACTGGGCATAATCATATAGATACATGGGAGTAAAATGATTACAGAGCAGGCCAAAGAAATCAGAGATACAGTGATAGGAGCTTGAAGGAGATATAATCCTTCTCTAAATCTTTGATATTTTTCTTACATCAGCATAAACAGATGGTGACTTTTCCACAATCACATATGAGAATGCAACCTCATACATAGGTTTCATCTAAAATGGTCTGAGACTTATTCATATGCATGTGCACACATGCACACACATTTCAGTAATATCTTTCATATTTGAAATCACATATTAGGGCTTGGGCACACTTTGGATTTGAAGGCGAAAAGATATTTTGGACCAACGCATAAATCTGTTGCATCTTTTCCTAGAACTGTACAGCTGTCCTCCACAGCTATAGTATCATCCAAGGGAAATACATGTTCAAGGGAAAATATGCATTTGGTTGAAAGAGCTGCATACAGGAGTTACATGAAGGATCTTTTTGCCTTCAAATACAAAGTGCCATACAATCCTATTGCATAATTGCTGAAACATACATATTTTTGTTGTTGTTTAGTCGTTATAACTATGGAATTATCTGCCTGACCAATGACGTGGATCTGATATTCGTATCCATACCCTAATGGCACTGCAGTTTTCTAAAGGGGATCTCAAGAATGTTCTTTTATGAGTCTTCTGTACTATCCTTAGAAGTAATGTCATCACAGCTCTTTGCTTTCAAAATGTTAAACCGAAAACAGAAACAAATAACTCTTTCTTGCAGTGATATCTTCCTTTAGTCTTGAAATCCTATTAATTATTCCCTACACTGATCTTTGCTTTGCCCCATATGGCTATTTCATGAAATTTATATAAATAATTTGGAGAAAACATCTTTCCCATAGGGAAGTATGTCCATATTTTCTCTATTAATACATTTTTAAAGTATTTCAAAGCAGGGAATAAACAGTTAAAAATATAAAGAAGAATCAAGTTATAGCATATCTGCCTTTTTTCTAAATTGATAACATCCTAGTTTTCTAGAAGGTGCATAAATATATATATGCGTGAACACCACCTAAACCGGATTTCATGTGAGTTCTTATGCAAGTTCTCCATTGGGAGATGTGAGGGGAAGAGGAGCAGAGTTGAAAGTGCCCTCTGTGCTGAAAACACTCTGATGTGTCTGGTCATCGCAAAAATAATCCCACACAGGAGAAAGGGACATATTGGGTGACCTTTAAGAACATAGTGGAATGGGTTGCTTTAAATTTGAATGGAATATATTAACTTTTTCAGCTTGATGTACTGTAGAGCCAGTTTGGTGTAGTGCCAAGAGACTCTGAGTTCTAATCCTGCCTTAGGCATGAAAACCAGCTGGTGACTTTGGGCCAGTCACTCTCTCTCAGCCCAACCCTCCTCGGAGGGTTCTTGTTATGGGCGAATCAGGAAGCAGGAATATTAGGTATGTATGTACACTGCCTTGAGTTGACCAGAAATAAAGGTGGGATAAAAATCTAATAAATAACAACTTTCTAGCACACATTTTTGACAATTAGACTCCTGGATTTATTTTGCATACTTGTAGTTTCCTATATTTCTCTGTTCCTACTTATTTCTTTTTCTCTTTCTTTATAAATATTTATAAAATAGCCTGGTAGTCATATGCAGCAAGGAATTTCATGCAGGTGAGTTAGGTACTGCAAAAGGGATGGAGCACTCCCTATCTCCTCTGGGCCTCACACAGGAATCAATGAAATTAATGGGCGAGGGCAGCCGCTCCTTTGCCACCTCTATAAACATGCAGGTCTCCATTTCTGTCAGCATCTAGCAAGCTAATCGGATTTTTTTGTTCGTTTGTTTTTGTTTTATGTTTCATATTTTGCCTACTTCCTGAAGGCAAGTAATTTTTTGTGGCTGTATTTTACTATTGCTGGTACGTTGAAATATATTACTTTGGCATAAAAGGTAAAAGTTGGCAGAAAAGGCTGTTTGGGTAGGCCTGTGTGTTTTGGCTTGCTATGGCACATTTGATTAGAGGACAAGGCAGCAGAGGAGTCTGTATACAGCATACCTCAGGTTCTGTATGCTGTAACCGCAGGCACTGATGTGCCCAGTGATACTTCAGACTCTGTACTGCACTGCACTCCATTTTATTTATTTTGTTTAAATTCTCACAGAGTTTAAAGCAAAATGTTTATATTCTTTGTTTGAAAGGGTACGTACTTGGCAAGAAAGTAAGACAAAGAGATGCAGAGGCAGTAGAGGAATATACTGTAGGCTTTTCTGGTTGCTCAGCTCCTTCAAGGGCCTTTTGATCCAAAAAGTCAATTTTTTTCTGTCTTTCACAGCATAATCTCCCCAACCCACCCACCCCCCGGCTTTGGTCACTTTGTTGTGGGTGCTTTGTCCATCTAGACCTTTCTCTCTTCTCCACCTTTTTTGAGGCAGAGCTTGGGGGAATGCTCTGGGGAAGACATTTTTGAGTAATGTCTTGTCTGGAGCAGTGTTTTTCAACCTTAGCAACTTTAAGATGTATAGACTTCAACTCCTAGAATTCCCCAGCCAGCTCCTTTGAGTTAAGGTCAACTACTGGTAATTTCATAGATGCATCTGGGTAGTTTTCATGTCAACAGTACTGAATGAACATAGGATCATGGGTTTCTCCAAGTTTAGGATATTTTAGCTAGTCTTGTTTCTCCTGCATTTGATGTGAGAACAAGGCCTGCTCATGATACAGAACTCCCTCCCCCATTTGAAATCCAGGGAGTGAATTATTCATCTGAGTTGGGCCCTTTGATTTGTAAATGCTTGCAGTCATATGGATATAAAATTATATATTATGTCCTTTTCATCCTTATTTATTACTTAGGATTTATATGCACAGAGTATAATTATATATAATTCTACAAAAGGAAAACACAGTGTTACTATTCTAAGCTTTAGGGAGTGACAAAGAACATAAGGAAAACAAATGGCTTGTAGTGAACATGCGGGTAACCTTATCATCTTTCCTTGATATTTGAAATATGTTAGACTTTTAGGAAATTAGAAAGTAATTTACAATGTCTTATCAATAGTAATGTAAATGGTTTATTGATTTTGACATTAAATGTATGTGGAAATAATTTTTGGTTCAGGTTAGGATAAAAAAACCTTGGGTAACTAATATTTTCCAGCCCTGTTTCAAAAGTGATTTCAAAATAGTATATGTAGCATTGAGTAAATACCCTTTTTTGTGTTTGTGTTCTCCACCCCCACACTCTCCCCCACACACACTGTGTGTTCACTAATGTTCCAGTGGATGACAATTCTTTTGTTTTGCTTGTAGGTTTTTTAAATTTTTCAGGTGGGGTTGAATGGGAAACCCTATTAGTTTGAATTTTTTTTTTAGGGTATCTGATTTGTCTTTATCTCAGTCAAATATTGTTCTGCAATTTCTGTGAATACTGTATTTTATGGTGTCATTCAGAATTTTAAAAGACAAATTGTAGTTGCTACTTGTAACTTGAAGGGAGACTGCAGTCTCTATACCAGCAAAAGCTCTTAGTTGTCTTAAATTCCCTTGAACTTTAATTTGAAGATGATTTGAAGAATAAGGAGCATGGAATCATTTTTAGATGACTGTTTTTTCTTTTTAAAATGTTTTTGATCTTTTTATTTTAGTTTTATACTTTGCTCTTCAGGTAATTGAAAGCAGTGTGCCAGTATTAGAGATTCTCACACCATCTTTTGACCATTTGGATGGGTTTTATATTGTGTTATTTCACAGGGGAAAGTCAATGGACATTAACTTTGGAGGCAGAAAAACCATGTTCAAACCTCACTTGGTTATAAGGCTTACTGGGTAGTCCTAAATACTTTACTATTTGTCAAGATGCAAGTGTCTGCCGGACATGATACTTCAAGAACTTACGGTAAGGGACCATTGTAGGGCTATATAGGTCAGGGGAAAAATCTATTAATGACTTGAAGATATAGTATTTTAAAATCTGTGTTCAAAAACTCATCATGCATTTTTAAAAAATTCTACATCAATAGTAGCCACTGTTACAGAAACAGTATAGGTAACTTATGAAGATAAAAAGAATTTGATCTCAAATTGCTGTTGTGGCTTGCATCTCATATGAAGTGTGGCAACTAGCTTTACCCTATGACACAAACTGTGAAGATAAAACATTGCTCAGAGGTTTTCTTGGGGAAGAGGGATCATGACAACAGTATGTTTATCTGTCTACTTTGGTCTCATACTTTTCAACATTTTGGTTTTGCTTTTCTTGGATCCCTGAAATTTTAAAATAAATCAAAAAGGCTTAATGAGAGTCAGCTCATTCTACAAACTGTGGCACTGGCTTTCCAAACAGACCAATATTTAGTCACTTTCCTGTCTTGTCTTGTTGTGCTTTGATTTTGTTTTTAAATATATTCATGCCCACACACATGCAAACTGTCTCTTCTGTCTAATATACTATTTGCTTGGAGAACTGTAGATCTTTCACTTTTCATCATCATTGTTTGTGTGATGAGATTAGGATTGTAGAAAGAAATTTCTTCTGGTAATAAAGCTTATAAAAGTTGGTGACAATCTAAATGCAGGCATTTTGTTTTCCCAGAATTAATCTTATGCTGCACCTGCATTCTCACAACTACCTCAGGTTACCTGTCAAGAATTTTAAAAGTAGCCAAGTAACTTCCTAGAAGCAGAGAAATGAAATGTGGATTCCAGTGGTGAAAGGAAGCAGACTTCAGTGTGAATGGCTCTTTCAGCGTGCATTATGATTTTAGCCTATAATCTGCCTCCCACCTCTCTGCCCTCCCACCAGACAAGTTCCAAAAGACTTGTATTTGAAAAGGATAAGTCTGAGAGTAATTGGGCTATGGGAGTACAGCCAAGAGGGAGCCTTCTGGAAGGAGCAGTTCTGCAAAACTTTCGGAAAAGCCTATTTAGAATTAGATATGCAGAAATCTGGTTCTTTCTGATTTTAAAAAAATGAAGGTAGTTTACTTTTTAATCATTGAAGAGGTTAGCATGTCTGTTATCCTGCAGGAGAAAGAGAATTGATGTCAATTGATGCACACTTAACAACACAGTAGTTACAGAATTGTAGCTATTTATCCACTGCTTGAGAATGTTGATACAGAAAAACTGCACTCAAAATTTTATGCTATTAAAAATAAAAAATAAGCTAATTTGGTACCACGGCTAAGCTGCCTCAGTCTTCTTTGGGTACATTGTCTGTTTTGTTGCTTGGACAATAACTGAAGCTATCACATCTATAAATTGCTGGATTTCTGAGGTGACCAGTGGAGGTTTCAGGAAGGAAGGATTGAACAAGAAACAGTCCCTCCTACTCATATTCGCCTTTGTTTTTATCCTAAGCGAATTCTTATTGGGCTGACTGCATTCTGAAATATTTAGTGATCTATTTAAATATTAAATGCCATAAGACTGTACAGCATGGTGATAATTCTTTTAGGATGGATAGTTGGCACATTGGTAATTTTTCCTAGTAATGATAAGCATACTTTGCCGTTTTCTGTTCTTCTTCTTTAGGTTACCAACCAAATAATATCTTTCCCTTCAGGATTTAACTTTATCATCTGCAAATGTGAATGATAGCTAACCTTGCTTTTGAGTTCTATTCTGAGGTGGGTAATTTGTTTTAACCAGACTGAGACCCAGCTCTTGCTTACACAGTGGCAATTATATAGTGTGGTAAGATCTGAGGAGGAAGATAGTGGTGAAAGCTGAGCAAATGCAAAGTATCAGCAAGGCTTAGATAAGACACTCCTATTTATTGCTCAGGTAGAACTGCAGCTCTATTTATAGGATTCCATGTCATATAACCGTTCCTGCCCCATTAAGTATTTATAGAGGGCTTCTTATGCTTATTAAGAATTTGGAAAGGCTTGCATTCTGGACTATATCTGATTAGACTGGAATCTAAATACTGGATTTTTGCACACAGGATCTTTTGGGAGAAGTGGTTTTAACTCAACCTTGTGGAATCCTCTTGGACCATTAAACTTTCCAGAATAAAATGTTCTGTCATAACATCAGCTCTAAAAAGTGGGGCTTTGCTGGCGGACTAAAGTATTTATTGTAAGAATGCGGCTTCAAATATTGATTTAGCTAAGAAATTCAGGAGAATGTCTTAGACAAGTGATTCTCTACCTGAATTTATTTTATAAAGTTATTTTAATTGGAAATTCTGGGAGTTATAATGTCAAAATATCTAGAAGGCTCTAGGACTGGCTTTTATAGAACAGTCGGTAAAAATAACAGTATTGTTAAGACAGACACTATAGTATGCCAAATAATCTCAGTGACTCTTTCAAACAAGCATAAATCAACTTTAAAAAATTCTTCCAAATTGAGATTTAATATGAGTTTTATAGGATATTTTGTTACCATTGCAGGGTGGTTTGTTTTTAACCCGGGCAAATACAAGATTTTGAAAAAGGCTGAATAATTTTTCCAAGGGAGTTTTTAAAGGAGCCTTTCCCAACTTGTCCTGAGGATATATTTGACTTTTATTTCAACATGCTGGTTGAGAGATTATAGAACCCAGCACATCTGCAGGACCTAGGATATGGTAGGGTGTTTTAAGGCCTCAGCATTGCAATATAAATTATAAACAAAGATGTTCCTCCAGTGGAATAAGCATGCTGATTTTGAGTTTCAGTACCCTTCCCCCCCCCCTTTTTTTTGTTTTGGCTATAGGTGACTATAGGTTCATACATCAGGCTAAGACTTAAGGGAGGTTGCTTGGTTTGGCTAATCCTGTTGTGTGTACACTGCCATTATTATTAGTGGCCTATGGCTTATGGCTTATGGCTTAGTCTGTAGTTTATTCAGTTAACCTTGGTTAAGCCTTGTCTTAGAACAAGTGATCTCAGAGCGTATGTAAGCTTGTTGGTGTTAAATACCGTACTTTGAGGGATAAAACACTAGTATACTAGAATATGCCTTCATTGATACTTAATCAGGAAATTTTAAAGGGCTATCGAAGTGTCACTTTCTGAAGTGGGAAGCCAGCATTAAAAAAAGATATAGAGAAAATCAGTTGGATGGGAGGAAGATTCAGAAGCTTCCATCTTCACCACCTATCTCACCTATTTTTATGTATGTACTTGGTATTAAAGGAAAGCACTCGCCATCCCATTTCTTACTTTGCTTCACGCATGAAAATTCATGTCATATTGTTTCCAATTGTTGACATGTTAGGCTACAGTTGATTATCTTGTCTTTGTGTGATTCAGTCAGCTTAATGTTGTTTTCTTGCTGTGCTGGGATGGTTCTGTACATTATAAATGCCTCTGTATACGTAGCCTGCAGCAACATATCATTGGAATGAAAGATTTAGAGCACAAAATGAAGCTTCCAAGAGGGACAAGACTGTATATGAAATATGTTACATTGCCTGCCCTTCCACCACAAAGGAAATGGAGCAGCATCTGGCTTACTACTCTTGCAGGCTCTGCGATCTCTTTCAAGACATTCCACCCTCCCACCAATTGATTCCATATGTTCTTCCCCCCTCCCTTCCAGCATTCTTTCCTTTCCCCATCTCCTGTTTTAGCTGGCTGCTGATCCTGCAGGTTTCTGCTCGCTCTCCTTGAGTTTTTTTTTTGGGGGGGGGGAATCACTGGCTTTTAAAACTTGAGTAAAGAAAAGAAGAGTGTGTGCATGAAAATATATAAATGTCTCTTCATTACATAAGGCAAAATTCAAAAAGATTTAACCAGAAATTTCAGTTTTAGTTATTTATCACTAAATAAATAACTAAAGCTCTTGATGAAAGGAATTGCATGACATCCCAGTCCTTGCTGGTTGTGCATCTCAGGAAGTGAATTCTGAATCTACAGTAATCAGATATACTGCTGTTACAGTAAACTGGACACAGCTTGAATTGGACAATTTAGATTGGAAAGCCCGCAAACTGATGACAATGCATAATGCATTGTACCCACAAAGTGATGTTGATCGACTATACTTAGCATGAAAAATGGGAGGCTGTGATTTACTGCAGGTAAAACAGAGAGTTGAAGAAGACAAACATGTATTAAGTGATAACATCAAGGCAAACCAAAAGAAAATGCTCATTGCGGTTTGCAAAGAAAACACCCTGAAAGTAGCAGAAACAAAAAAATGACTAAAAATAAATTATTGGAAAACTGTTCAGAAAATTGGAGAAGTGTAAAACATTACATGGACAAAACTGATGATAAAGTGTAGAAGTCCAGGAATTGGCATTGGGTACAAGCAGGCACCATCAAGAAAGAAACCAAAGAATTAATTTTGCAGTTCAAAAATAAGCATTATAAAGAAATATGATGAAATCAGAGATTCAACAAGTATCAAACATCAGCAAATGCAGATTTTGTAAAGAAAAAGATCAAACCATGGATTGCATAATTAGTGGGTGCAACCAAATTGCTCATATTGACTATAATCAATGTCAAGACAGAATAGCTGCTATGATCAATTAGCATCTGTGAAAAAATGGAAAATTCTGAGTATCCCCATGTGGTATAACACAAAATTGAAAATTTGTTGAAAATGATGTTAAATTTTATCAAATTCTTGCATACAAACTCATTGCTGTTTAGAACACAATACACAAGATAACAAAAATTGAAAAGAGTAATTTTTGTAAATGTGGCAATACCCAGGAACAGCAGAATTGAGGAAAGAGAATTAGAAAAATTACAAAATATAGAGAACTAATCATTTAAAATGGGTAGATTATAGAGAAGTTCTTGCAAAGTTATCCCTATAGTTATTGACACATTAGATGGAATAACAAAGAGATTAGACTGTTTTTTACAAGAACTAATTATTTCAGCTATATCTTCTATGGATTTACAAACACTGCCCCCGCTGCCACCTCTTGCTGGGTACATGTTGTATATTACAACAGTATTTGGATAATTCCTTTGTTCCTGGCTGAAACTTGAATTTCCAAAGAACACAAAGATCTGATTCTTTTTGTTTGTTCTTTGTACTGTGTTATTCCTTGATGAATAAAAGAATAATAATAATATTGCCACTACCAATGGCCTAATAAATCTGTTGTTCAGTAATATCTATTGAAGATACTAGGGTCTAGGAAATTTTGCTTTGAAGTCTTACTTGTATGATCCATAACCAGTTTCCAGACCCTGTTCTTCAAATTTTCTCTTGAGGTGATTTCTGTGGGAATTTTGTTTTTAGCTGCATCACAAAAAATAGGAATTAATCAGGATTATGTAGATGACAGACCCCTGATAGGTATTTATATAATGGTAAGATGTTGAACAAGTTTAATGAACTATAGAATTGAACTGTGGTTGGCCCTCACCACAGTATTGAGTATTTTATAATTTGGCAAGATTGTGCAGTGCGTTCGGAAAGTATTCAGACCCCCTTTACTTTTTTCAATTTTGTTATGTTGCAGCCTGATACTACAATCGTTCAAATTCATTTTTTTTCTCATTAATCTACACTCAGTACCCCATAATGACAAAGTGAAAACAGAATTTTAGAAATGTCTGTAAATTTATTAAAAAGGAAAAACTGAAATATCACATTGGCATAAGTATTCAGACCCTTTGCAACGACACTTGAAATTTAGCTCAGGTGCCTCCCACTTCTCTTGATGGTTGCTGAGCTGTTTCTACACCTTGATTGGAGTACACCCGTGGTAAATTAAATTGACTGGACATGATTTGGAAAGGCACACACCTCTCTATACAAGGCCTCGCAGCTGACAGTGCATACTGTATCAGAGCAAAAGCCATGAGGTCAAAGGAACTACCTGCACAGCTCAGAGACAGGATTATTGCAAGGAACAGATCTGGGGAAGGCTACAAAAAAATTTCTGCTGCACTGAAGGTTCCCAAGAGCACAGTGGCCTCCATAATTCTCAAATGGAAGACGTTTGGCACAACCAGGACTCATCTAAGAGTTGGTTGCCCAGCCAAACTGAGCAATCGGGGGAGAAGAGCCTTAGGTGTCAGATTCAGCTGGCACGGCGAAGGCACCACTCAGCTTCGCCTAAGTCAATTTCACCACCCAGGCGCGAGCAGAGGAAAAGGGGAAGTGAAACCACGAGCTGATTACGGATAGGTGGTGGTGCTTAACTCAAAACCGCAAGCGGATACTTTGTATCAGCACGGCTCCCCTCAGGCACAGCAAACAAAGGAAAGCGCAGAGGTTCGGTAGCGAAGCAATCAACGAACGATCAAGAACTCCCGGCTTTGCGTGCAAACAGGCAAACCCAACAAAGGCAACAACAGCACAACCCATAGACTGCAATCAGAAAGACAAAAGCACTGGACTGAATCTGCCACTTGGGCGAGGGGGGATTACTGTGGGTAATCTGCAACTAAGCAATGGGGAAACGCAGGAAACAGGGAAGCTATAAAATACCATGTAAGCTATGCCAAGCCAACCCTGGCTTTGTCTGTACTTACTTATGTTACACTTGAGTAAACTTCTTTGCTGAACACACGTGTCACGAGAGTTTCTCTGAGACGAATGGGGTAAACCTTACATAAAGCCAGGTTTCCTCCTGAGCACTACCCGGTATCACCGAGGAGTGCTTGCAATTTTATCCGCAGGACAGCCGAGTATTCCAAGTCTGTCGACTTTGACCGAGATGGCCAGCGACGGAGAAGGCGTGAGCCAGCGGTGCAACGAAGAACCCAAGCCGAAGGCGCGATGGCGGGACCAGCCCAGAGCGAGGGGCACGGGGATGTAGCCAAGGTGCCGGAGGACGCCAGCTGGTTGTTTGGCGTCGGCATGGGGCCCAGTGGGTCAGCAGGATGAGTCACAATGAGCCGTGGCTCAGGATCCAAAACCCGGGAATTGGAGGAACGCCTAACCCGCTTGGAGGCCAAATTCGAGCAGCGGGTGGAAGCCATCCAGGCAATGCTGCAGGCCATACTTCATGGGAACGAGGCCCCTGCAGCAGAACCACAGGCGGAGGAGGGGTCGGGCAAGGCCAGCGCTGGTCCTGTGCCCCATCCGGCTCCGAGGACGCGCCTTGGAGGCGGGGTATCAGGAGACCGACGGGCAGCGGATGCACTGCGACTCCGGGGCCTGAACGGAAAGTTCTCGGGGGACCCCGAACAACTACCCTGCTTCCTCACACAGGTGAGAAATTTTATGAAGCAGAGTGGCCATCTTTTCTCCAATGACAGGGAGCGAGTCACCTACATGGCCGACTTGTTGGAGGGCCAAGCAGCCAGTTGGGTCGTCCGTCTATATGATGCCAGTGCAGCAGAGCTAGAGAGTTTCCCTGAGATCCCGGAGAACTCCGGGATAGATTCGAGGACACGCTGAATGCCAGGCGGGCCAGAGACGACATCCAATGCCTGAGACAAAGGGAAAAGTCATTGGCCAAGTACGCCCTAGAGTTCTGCTGCCTAGCAGAAAAACTCACTGATTGGTCGAAATCCCTGACGATAGACTATTTCAAGAACAGGCTCAACTCGGAGATCCTAGAGAGGGTGCTTGGTTGGGACAATCCGACCACGCTAAAGGAGTGGATCTGGTTGGCCGGGACAGCAGAGGCTGCATGGCAGCAGATTAAGCGAAGGATGAGGCATCAGAAGCCGAGCAAAGCCGAGCCGGGAGAGGCGGCTGCCGAGGAGAAGTGGAGCAGCCGACGGCAAACCGCAAGAGGGCGGGAGACTCAGAAGAAACCGAGTCTCTGTTTCCGGTGCGGAGGACGAGGCTGTCGGGTGGTGCAATGCCCAACAGAGCAGGACGGGGCCCCACCCCGCGTAGACGCCGGGGCCCCGAAACCTCTGGGACGGCGTGCCCCTGACCGACCATGGAAGGGAGTTGGGGCAGCTGCAGCAGAGCGCAGTGGGACCGGCTGGTATACCCCAAGACAGCATTGGCGGGGAAGAGGCGGTGCCGGTGGGAAACAAGCGGCGCCCGCACTGAACGGCGTCCCAGTGCGGGCAGAGGGGCCGAAACGCGAAGACCCAATGATGAGCGAGGACTGCCCACCCATGCAGGTGAGGGTCCACATCCGGGGAGCGAGGTTGCGGGCTGAGGCTAACCTGAAGGTGTTACTGGACTCTGGGTGCACCCATTGCTTGATACACCCAGCGCTGGTATCGGGACTGGGCCTGCAGGTGCAGTGGCTCCGAGAGCCCATAGTCTTCAGCCAACTGGACGGCTCACTCGGGGGGGGGCGTGGCTCAGTACTACACTGAGCCGGTCAAGATGACGATCGAGACCCATCACGAGGAGCTACGGTTCGTGGTGGTCCCAATTGCCGACTATGTGCTGGTACTTGGACTGGCGTGGTTGAGGCGGCGCAACCCCCTCGTTGACTGGGCGTCGGAGGCGGTGCGATTCCGAGATGAGGAAGAGCAGACGAGAGAGAACTGGAGGCAACAACGGGCGACGAAGAAGGGAGCAACTCCGAAGCAGCAATCGGCGGAGGAGGAGGAAGCCACGCGGGGAAGTGTGCGGACTGTGGCGGAAGCCAGAACGGTGGCGGTGGCGACGTCAGGGATCCTGGAGGCGGCAGCAGCCCAGGCCGACCCCGTGCAGGGGGGAGCAGAGGAGCTGGCGGACATCAGGAGCATCCCCCATCCTTACTGCAACCTGACAGCAGCATTGGGCGAGGCGGAGGCGCACCAACTCCCGCCCCACAGGCCCAGTGACTGCTCCACAGAACTAGAGCCTGAGGCCAAGTTGCCCAAGCCTAAGATGTACTCCTTGTCGAGGAAGGAGATGGGCGCCCTATGGGAGTTTGTGGACAAGAACTTGAAGCGGGGATTCATCCAACCCACGAAGTCCCCCTTGGCGGCCCCGGTGTTGTTCCGGGAAAAGGACGGCTCGCTAAGGCTGTGCGTGGACTACCGGGGGCTGAATGCCATAAATACCAAATACCACTACCCCCTTCCCCTGATGAAGGACCTTCTGTCCCACCTATCCAATGGGAAGGTGTTCACAAAACTGGACTTGCAAGAGGTGTACTTCAGGGTCCAGATACGTGCGGGGCATGAATGGAAAACCGCTTTCAATTGCCTGCTTGGAAGTTTCCAGTTCCGTGTGATGCCGTTTGGGTTAAAAGGGGCCACGGAGGTGTTAATGTAATTAATAAATGAGGTGCTGCATGATCTACTATAGCAGGGTGTCCTTGTGTACCTGGACGACATCCTAATGTACTCCGAGACCCTGACCGAGCAGGTGAGGCTAGTGCGCACCGTGCTCCAAAGACTTAAAAGCGCAGCTGTACGCCAAGCTCTCGAAGTGCGAGTTCCATCAAGAGCAACTGATAGAATATCCAGTAGGGGTGTTGAGGTGGACCCGGTGAAAGTGAAGGATGTACTGGGGTGGGAAGCACCGCGGACCCGGAGGCAGCTCCAAAGCATCTTGGGGTTCGCTAACTTCTACTGGCAGTTTATTCCGAACTTCCCTCAAGTTGCCCTGCCACTAACGGACTTACTTAAGACTCAGGGCAGCGGCAAAACCCCCAAGCCTAGCATGCCACTCGCATGGACCCCGGAGTGTCAAGAGGCATTTGAGGACCTAAAACGAAGGTTCACTGCAGAGCCCATCCTGCGCCACCCCGATCCCGACCAGCGGTTCGTAATCCAGGTGGATGCCTCTGACGTGGCAACAGGAGCAGTCCTTCTACAGCCCGGACCCGAGGAAGCCCTCCACCCATGCACCTACACCTCATGAAAGTTCACCGAGACAGAAAGGCAGTGGATGGTGTGGGAGAAGGAGGTGTTTGCTATAAAGTGGGCCCTATCCACCTGGAGGCACCTACTGGAGGGAGCGAGCCAGCCGTTCGAGATGTGGACAGACCACAAGAACCTCGAGGCACTTAGGACCCCGCGGAAGCTTTCGCCCAAGCAAGCGTGCTGGTCCCAATACTTTGGAGGGTTTAATTTCGACCTCAAACACATCCCGGGGAAAAAGAACTTCTTAGCGGACGAACTGTCCCGCATGCCCCAACGCGCAATCCAGTGGGAGGAGGTTGTGGACTCGATCGTCCCTGCGACCTGGCTGGCCGCAAAAGCCGTAACGCGCAGCCAAACAAAGTGGGCAAGCGATGCCGAACCAGGACTCCAACGAACTTTCCGAGAAGCCGGTGAGCAAGACTCTTGGGTGGCGGAGAACAAAGACTCTTTAATGGGACATGGGGGGTTGTGGTGGTACGAGGGCAAGTTGTATGTACCTAGGGGTTGCGGAAGGGAGGTGATGGAAAGAGCCCATGATAATAAAAACACGGGCCACTACGGGTTTGTGAAAACTCTCCACCTAATACGGAGGCAGTTCTGGTGACCGAGCCTTCGAAAGGACTTGGGAGCGTACACAGCGAGCTGCCCAATTTGTGCAACGGCCAAAGGGAGCAAGGGGAAGCCCCGGGGTCTCCTCCAGCCTCTACCAACACCGGACAGCCCTTGGCAAGAAATCGCCATGGACTTTATTGTGGAGCTACCCAAGAGCAAGGGGAAGACGGCTATTTGGGTAGTGACGGACTTATTTTCAAAACAAGTGCACTTCGTGGCTTGTTGGCAAGTCCCCACCGCGGAGAAGCTGGTGCGGATGTTCGTGCAGCATGTGTATCGATTGCACGGTGTCCCCCGGCGAGTCGTGAGTGACCGGGGGGGGGGGACTTCGTTGTGCGGTTTTGGTGGGAGTCCCTGAAGTGAGTGGGGACTCAGCAAGCCCTCTCCTCAGCGGCGCATCCGCAGATGGACGGGGCCACAGAACGTCTTAAGTGGGGGCTGGAGCAGTACCTACAGTGCTATGTGGATTACCAGCAAGACGACTGGGCGGAGGTGCTGCCATTCGCGGAGGTAGCATATAACAATGTGGTCCACAAAAGCACCGGCTTCACCCCGTTCAAGGTGGCAACCGGGAAAGACTTTGTCGCCATGCCCAAGCTACCCCAACCGGCGTCCCAGATCGGCTCATTGGACATTTGGTTCACCCAGATAGACGCCACAAGGCAGGTGGTCCAAATGGCACTGCAGGAAGCCAGAGCGGACTACAAAAAATACGCCGACCGCATGCGACTCCCCGAGTGGCAGTGGAAAGTAGGGGACCAGGTGTACCTGTCCACAAAGAACCTGAAGACACATCAAGCATCTAAAAAACTCAGCCCGAAGTTTGTGGGTCCTTTCCCTATTATCGAGATAATAAACCCGGTGACTGTCTAGCTGAAGCTCCCAAAAGCACTCAGGAAGGTCCATCCGGTCTTCCATTGTAGCCTGCTGAAGCCGCACTGACCGTCCAATGACTGGCATAGAGACGAGCCAGCCCCGGCACCGATCATGGTTGACAGGGAGAGACACTTTGAAGTAAAACAAATCCTAGACACCAAGAAACACAAGGACCAGATCCAACTGCTAGTACAATGGAAACATTTCCCGAGAGCGTACAGTGAGTGGGTAAACAAGTCCCACGTTAGGGCGCCTGAACTGGTCAAGGACTTTTATAAGAAGCAACCTGGGAAACCAAGGTAAAGGGGGGGGGTTCTCTTCAGGGGGGCGGTATGTCAGATTCAGCCAACACGGCCCGGCACAGCAAAGACACCGCTCAGCTTTGCCTAAGTCAATTTCACCGCCCAGGCGCAAGCAGAGGAAAAGGGGAAGTGAAACCGTGAGCTGATTACGGACAGGTGGCGGTGCTTAACTCAAAACCGCAAGTGGATACTTTGTATCAGCACGGTTCCCCTCGGGCACTGCAAACAAAGGAAAGCGCAGAGGCTCGGTAGCGAAGCAATCAACGAACGATTAAGAACTCCCGGCTTTGCGCACAAACAGGCAAACCCAACAAAGGCAACAACAGCACAACCCATAGACTGCAATCAGAAAGACAAAAGCACTGGACTGAATCTGCCATTTGGGCGAGGGGATTACTGCGGGTAATCTGCAACTAAGCAATGGGGAAGCGCGGAAAACGGAGAAGCTATAAAATACCATGTAAGCTATGCCAAGCCAACCCTGGCTTTGTCTGTACTTACTTACATTATGCTTGAGTAAACTTCTTTGCTGAACACATGTGTCATGAGAGTTTCTCTGAGACGAACGGGGTAAACCTTACATTAGGAAGAGAGGTGACCAAGAACCCAATGGTCACTCTGACTGAGCTCCAGAGATCCTGTGTGGAGATGGGACAAAGTTCCAGAAGGATAACCATCACTGCAGCCCTCCACCAATCGGGGCTTTCTGGCAGAGTGGCTAGACAGAAGCCTCTCCTCAGTGCAAAACACATGAAAGCCCGCTTGGAGTTTGCAAAAAAGCACCTGAAGGACTCTCAGATGGTGAGGAACAAGATTCTCTGATCTGATGAAACCAAGATTGAACTGTTTGGCCTCAATTCTAAAAGTTATGTCTGGAGGAAACCAGGCACCACTCATCACCTGCTCAATACCATCCCAACAGTGAAGCATGGTGGTGGCAGCATGCTGTGGGGGTGTTTTTCAGCAGCAGGGACTGGGAGACTGGTCAGGGTTGAGGGAAAGCTGAATGGAGCAAAGGAGAGAGATCTTCTCAATGAAAACCTGTTCCACAGGGCTCAGGACCTCAGACTGGGCTGAAGGTTCACCTTTCAACATGACAACGATCCTAAGTACACAGCTAAGACAGCACAGGAATGGCTTAGGGACAACTCTGAATGTCCTAGAGTGGCCCAGCCAGAGCCCTGACTTGAACCCTATTGAACATCTCTGGAGAGACCTGACAATGGCTGTCCACCAGCGGTCCCCATCCAATCTGACTGAGCTTGAGAGGATTTGCAAAGAATGGCAGAAAACTGCCCAATCCAGGTGTGCAAAGCTTGTCGCATCATACCAAAAAAGACTCGAGGCTGTAATTGCTGCCAATGGTGCTTCAACAAAGTACTGAGTAAAGGATCTGAATACTTATGCTAATGCAATATTTCAGTTTTTCCTTTTTAATAAATTTACAGACATTTCTAAAATTCTGTTTTCACTTTGTCATTATGGGGTACTGAGTGTAGATTAATGAGAAAAAAATGAATTTGAACGATTGTAGTATCAGGCTGCAACGTAACAAAATTGAAAAAAGTGAAGGGGGTCTGAATACTTTCTGAATGTACTGTATTTCTATGAATCCCAGAGTTTGAAGGACCCATATATTTAAAAATGTATGTGTTCTTCCAATTTAAAATAGGCCCTGGCTTTACAGTTGGAATATGAGTAGAAATGTTGGGCATAATGTTAAGAAAAAAAGTCTACTCTTCTTTATTCTTACTCTAATAGTATCTTCCCTAAACTGTTAGAAAATACTTTAAGAAGTAAAATATTTTACTTCTTAAATAATACTTTAAGAAGACAGCTTTTACTAGATAAGCTTTTGCAAATGGTGCCGTGGAGTCATGGCAGACATAAAATTCCATGTATCAACTATGAAAATCCCTATGCTGATTGCATTTACTTGTAGGTTATTATGAAAGTGATCATTGAATAAAGTGTCTACTGGTAAGAACCAGAAACAGTAGCCCTGCATTTCGCAATAACTAGTATCTTAGACACATTGATGTGCTTCCAAATTTGCTTGGAAAATTTCCTGAAGGAAGATAGTGTACCTCATTTCACAGAATAGCTTTTACCTTTCATTTCTCTGTTAAAATAGTTTGCACATCTGCTCTCCGGTGTACGTGTTTTTTCTAAAAATATAGTAACCTCCAAAATATATAAGATGCAACATTAGTGAATTAGTTTAAAGGACCTATCTTGGAATTCTAAGCATATGTGATCACTGGAAATATTGGTGAGATGACAGTGTTAATGACATTTTTCAATTATGTGAAAGGCGGTGGTAAGTCTAGTCAGGTATAGTAACCATAGTAACCATATAATAACTAACCCTAACCATGTACTAGATTTCTTAATTATTTCAGCAGTCCATTGCAATTTTGAGGTAGGAGAAATGTTTTAATATTTAGTATTTTTATTTGGCACATGCTTATAAGATAGATAGATAGAATTTTTTATTGGCCAAGTATGAGACATAAAAGGAATTTGACTTCGGTGTTTGCATAGCATCAGGAACTAAATGTAACTAAATGTAATATTCACCCAATTCACCCTCCCAGTAACAACCCTGTGAGGTAGCTTGGACTGAGAGGGGCCTGGCCCAAAGTCAACCAGTGAACTTCATGGCTGAGGGTGGACTAGAAACTGAGTCTCCTATGCTGGTCTATGACTGTAATAAAGATTTCATTTGATTAAACCTGAGTCTCCCTGTTCTTAGTCCAACACCTTAACCATTACAACTCACTGGGTCTCACATTGTCATAATTTTTCTTTGTCAGGTGATTAAGGAAAACAAATTCCATTTGGTAATATAAAAAAGTATATGAAATAAAGTCAGTTCTGCTAGGAACATAAGTACTTCTAAAATTATTTGTCATAATTTGATTCCTGAGCAATTTCCTTACCTTTGTAACTAAAGCTATATGTTCCATACAAGCCTTGTATTTCAAGAGTTGGGGATTAGGAGATGAAGCCACTGAACAGTAAACCTTCTGTGCCCTCCACCACTCCCACAAAGTATGCAGAAATTAGATTAGCCGTGCCATGTTCCCCAAAATTCTCTAGGATGTGTTAGTAGTTCTAACATTAAATGCTTTTTGTACATGATGATTTAATACCAAGTCATTATTGGTATTCCCAGTATACACAACCCCAAACACCATTCTTTTTCTTTCTCTTGCTTTTCCCCTGCTCTCCATACAGTCATAAACACTTTCCCTAAATTTATTTATTTTTTGTTTGTTTTGGTTTTTACCATTTAAAGTGTTGTACCAGGTATCATATCTAACGTAAAAAGTCAATAAAACTAGAAAGAATAAGTTTTGCATAAGTGTGCTTTTGAAATATTCTATACAAATCTCACAATTGGCAACACCTGTTCTTTTAATAGTATAAGTGTACAACAAAACAAGATGTTGCTTAGATTGCATAGAGTTAATATTCCAATGATATTTTTCTGTTGTACATTCACTTTTAAATTTAGTGCAGTCACATTACCTATTCATTTCATAATCCATTTCCTCTCATCATGGTACCTAAATGTTAACCTGAACTTTCAAATCATATTACTCTTCTCTGCCTGTTCTTTAGTATCCTATATTGACTTGCAAAGAACAATGCTTTTTATTTTCCCTATTCCTTTCATTCCTTCTGCCATCCCACTATACATACTTTTTGGTGCTGTTTTTCCTTGTTTACTTTTTATGTCTTCATCCTTTCCTTGATGTCACAGAGCTAGGTCTTGATCTGTGTGCTAATATATAATTTATAAAATTATAATACAAGGCTTAAAAGGTAGTCAACACTATTAAAGACAAAAACCAAAGTTTAAAAGATCAAGAGAAGTTATAGTACCAAGTTAAGACTAACAAGATGAAAATCAGCAGAACTTGGTTTCACACTAAGACAAAGTCCTAATTTTTTATAGATATACTAAAGCAAAATCTATTCTAGATCCAGTGACAGTGGTAATAGTAGAACAGGGGTACATGTCTTAAGCTGAACAAATTACCATAGTTGTTTCAAACCATAGTTAATTTAGTAGTCAACATACCTGATTTTGATATGTATAATGATGAAGGCATTAGACTAAGTTGAGAGAGAGCCAGTGTGGTAGTTCTCACACTGTCAACAGAAAGTAGCATAATAGCAAATAGGAGTTACAAAAACTAATGAGCAGTGGAAATAAGCCAGTCTGCTCAAATGAGGGGTCTCATGTAGTGAGGTAAGTAGGAGGGGAAAGAGAAAGGCACACAAGAAGTTTTGGACATTGTTTCTCTCTATAAAACTTGTTCTTGAAACACAACAATTGCTGGAATTATTTGGTTGTGGCTTCCTATTTTTTCAGTAAATATTATGTATCTTACATTTTTGAATTTACTGTGAGCTTGCCTAAGCGGCTCATTCTTGCCTAAAGGGTAAAGCCTGACACCTTGGTTCAAGTCCGTGGAAAGTATCTGGATAATTTGGAGCCAGTCACTCGCCCTCTGCTTAACCTAGTTCACAGGGTTGCTTGTGTAGGGATAAAATGGAGAGCTCCATGTAAATGGTCTTGGGCTTTGAGAGGACAGGTGAGATAAATAAATCTAACATAAGTAAATGCTGAAAACTATGTGCATGCAATGGCTTGCTCTTCTCTCTGAATTTGTAGTCTATTGACAAATCACATTTGCAAGGCAATCCTGACCTTGGAGGCTCTGAGTTACCTTATGCCATCCAGTAACAGGCTGGCAAAGAGACATTTGCACTCCCTATACCTTTCTGGCAATCATTTCTCTCCTCCCCTGCAAGCAGCCATAAGAAATCAGAGATGTGGGCTTCTATAAAGATGTTACTAATTGGGTATATTCTTTTGTTTCTTTCACTGCTTGGTGCTTTCTCATTTAATCTTTAGTCATATTCCTTTCCTTGCAAAAAGAACCCCAGTGTATGGTGGATGCACCTATACTTAACATGATTAAATGTTATTTACTACCTTGAGCTTCAGTGGCAAATACAGTGGCAAATGCCAGTACATAGAACTGGAATATTATGTTGGATAATAGCAAGAGCTCATAAATTCCTGCAGTTGTTTTAATGTAATGAAAATTTAAGCATGTGACAGAAATTGACTATAGAAAGAAAAATCCATTGTAATAAAGTGTAATTATTGACTGATTAGCACAACTGAACTAAAAAATAGAAACCATTTCCCTTTCAACATTTTGGTTATTGTAGGATCAGTCATTTTTAAATCTAGGGGAAATCTGTTGAATACTTACTTTATAATTGAGTTAAAAATGAGAAAAAGCTTTATTTATTATTCTGGAATAGAATATAATCTGTGTGCTTTTCCATCTATGTCTGAATTATTTTTTAAAGCATGTACAGTTGAAAAGGATGGGGGGGGGGACCTGATTTTAATTGTATAACACTGTATACTGTTAGAACTGAACATTACAAAGCAGTGCTTTTGGTGTAGACATGTAGAAACAGCACCTTTAACAGTAGTAATAATTATGTGTTTGCTTGTAGTATTTGGAATTCAGGAAATAAATTGTTGCCATTCTTTCATCTCCCAGTATGTATATATCTGTATATCACCTTCTTTCACCTCTTTGGTATAGACATACATCATCCTGGGAGACACTGTCCAGGTATGCTAGTATCAGAACAAATTTGGGTTCCAGCCAATATCTGAATGGCCTGGCATTAGCTAGAATTCAATTTAACATTTTATTTGCCAAAAGATAGAAGAGAGTTGAAGGCCTATTGATAAAGGGTGGGAAAGATTTATTTAATTTGTTTCAAGTCTCGTTGCTCAGTGATTTTTTATTTTTATTTTTTTTGAAAAATTCAGCAGTGAACTCTTGATACTTCTTTATTTCAAGGCACTGTTTCTTAAATTAAGTATTCCCTGACAGACTTGATGTTGCGTCAGCTGGTGAGAAGATCCAGAAGAAACTGTTTTGCAGGCTTGGATACATTCAGTTTCATTACCCCAAAATATAGCCTAACTATGAATCAAGATGATCTGTTGAAAAATCTACCACTAGAATACCTTTGTCTGAAAATTCATGAAGTATATGAACTTTTAAAGGAAACAACTTTCAAAGTCCTACTACCTTTTCCTTCGACTTACATTTTTTCCAAGGGGATTTTCAGTACTCACTATAACAAAGACGAAATGTCGAAATAACATTATTTCATATAGTTATGCAGATACTTTCTATAACAAATCTTACTTCAGATATTGTTGAAATATGCTATCAAATTCCATCTCATGCATTCCATTAAGATGCATATTCAGTGTGTTAAATATGTGGGAAAACAAAGTATTTTTAAAGTACACTTTTATTTCAACATTTTTTCTTTTTATTTCATTAAAAAGTCATCAGTGTTCAGTGGACTTGAAAAATTTAAGAAATGCTGTGCCTAAAGTACTGTTTTAACATGCTTTGAATGTACTAGTATGACAACATTTCAAGTTGATATGTAGGCATTTATTTTGCATATCCATTGAGAATATTTTATACAGTATGTTCTCTGATGCCAAACTTGTGAGAGAGCAGGGAGATAACTTATATGCAAATTTATTTACATTGTAGATAAGAATGAGGAAACTTATATGTCGCTTCCTTCATTCCTTTTTCTTGCACTACTAAGAATTCATCTAATCTTGATTGCTTCAGTGAGGGACTTAAATCTTTGGATTAACTGGAGTGTTATATATGGAAAAGTAGAGTTAATTTAGAATGTTTGGAGACATTATAAAATGTAAAAGAGGCCTTTTTGAAGATGACCCCCCCCCCCCTCCGTTGTCAGGGGTATGTTTATTGAGTGTATGGGAAAGAGGCTGTTCCTGGTTGCTGCATCAGGAATTTAATTTGGCCCCCATTCTCCCTACCTTTCAAAGAGTAGCTAAAATGCAAGTCTTTGTCTGGGCTTTTAAATGTGGAAGATTTTAGTAATTGTGGTTTTAATTGCCTTGTTTTTATATTTTATTTTCTTTTATTTTGTGCTTTTAGCCACTTTTAATGTTTAATCTAAAGTACTTTCGGACATACGGTAATCCTCTACCAGTGTTGTATAGTGATATAAATTCAGAAGCCTGTACATATTCTGTGATACAATATTTATCTTTTGCTCAAGTGTCTGTTTGTTATTGCCAATTAAAAACATGTGAATTGGGACTTCTGCTGAGGATTCATGGCAAACTAGAAGTCCCTGAAGGAGCAGGGAGGGCATTGCGGCAAAGATTGGTGGCCAGGCAGTGTTTCCTAGTGGGCAAAGTCCCTCTGGAACAAGGAGAGATTATGAGATCACCCACATGTACTCCAGACAGCTAATTCTCATGAGTAGACTGCAGGAACTGAGGGTTTGTGGTCGACTTGTGAGTCGAGCGGTTGGGAGTCAAGGGATTTCAACCAAGCTCACAGCCACAATGAAGCCTATATGGACATAAGGTTCAGCAAGCCTCATTTCTTAATCACTTTTGGAAATTGCTCCTTAACTGCTTTTTAGCTATTAGGAACTTTGTAATGGGTGAGTTTCCTCCAATTCTTAGTGAAAGAAGTTTCAAATACAAGTTTAAGGACTTTAAAAAATCCTTTTTTTTTTTTTGGAATAAACAGCAAAAGAGTGATTAGAACTATCTAATCCAAATTGATTTTGGAAAGTTAGAAATGGAGTAAAGGACCAGATGGATTTGAAATAAGATTTTGGAATTAATTATAAGAATCCTTCCTGTGGGAAAATTCTGTTGTTTTGAATTCTTAAAAAAAAAAAAATGATAGGATGGGACTTTGAAGGTTGGACACTAGAGGGAACCAGAAGGAACTAAAATTTACAATTAAAGGAGAAGAACGCTTAAATTTGACTTACTAATACACAATGGAGCAAAATACTCTAACAATAGATGTATTGAAGGATATTTGTGAACAATGCACCCAGAAGTTAATTTTAAAAGGGTCTGCCATTATAGATTGACTGTGTCTAAAATATGGTATGGAAGAGAAACAAATGTTATTGGACAAGATTGAGACTGATTTGAAAGTGGATTTAAAAGTGACAGGCTACAAGAATGATATGGAAAAAGATGTTACATTGGATATACAAATGAAACTGGCTGATGTCTTAATAGTTAAAAGGATATACAGATAACAAACCAAAAGAGGGACCTGAATAGCTTTTCTATATTGGATTTATAAAAGAGACTTGTTAAAGTTTTGAAGGATTTTGTGAGAAGGAAGGGCAAAGAAAAAATGAAAAGAAATCAAGTTCTAGAACAGTATTTGAAGGGATTAAAGATCAAGTTTGATAAAAGTAAAAGGAAGGAATATAAAATTGGTTTATTTGATCAAGATTAAAATAGATATGTTGTTATCTCTGGTAACCCTTAATGGACTTTTGCTGACCAGGACTAGGGCTTTAAAGATTTTTTTATAGATAAGAGATAAGATTGGGAAGAAGAGATCATTTGTTGGAACATGTGAATTGGATGGTTGAGTCAATATGTGTAAATGTATCTTTCATGTGTGGGCTTATATTCTCATTATTCTCATTATAGCGAACTCTCTGCATTCTGCTGTTAGGTACTTGTCATAAACAAATGAACCATAATTTGAATTTTGTGTTCCCGCCGTTCTTTTGGTATCTGAAACTTTATTTTGATTTATGATTGTTATGTGAAACATGGCTTGTGTTCTCATAGCAATAAAGTGGAAAGATAAAGCCTGAATGATCTGAGTATGGTAAGGGACCTTAAGTGACCTAAAATCCATTTTGTATCTTCTCCAAGAAGATTTGTCAGGTCTCCCCTTGGCCAGCAAGATTATGGTCACTTTCTCATTCTTAGTTTCTGTGATTCACAGAACTAACAAAGACATTAACCAACTGCAGTTTTAGTTTAAACCTTTTTTAAGGTGTTCTGTGTAGCATAGAATTGAACTAATTAAACTGTCCTCCAAAGTTCTCATGTTACTAGCATTTATTCTGTCTTTTAAACAGATGCTTCTGTAATATCACTTAGTGGCTCCTTTCCTCTATATGAGTAACTTTGGGAAATATTTTCAGCATGCAGTGATTTATTCTGGAATAGTAGACTTTTAGGATTGATTCTTGAGAAGCGTAATCACAAGTTTGGGGCAGGGGAAATTATTTGTCCAGACACTGAGTGTTGGGCAGTGCAGTACAGGTGAGTTTCATTGTCTGTATCCATCTTTTCAAAAAGCTTTGTTCTGATACAGCATCAGAGAACTTGGAATCTAAGCTTAATTGACTCTTCCTCTGCAATTACGTAAATAGGATTGTAGGTGCCTTTAACTTGAAAACTTTATTTGAATCTTTATTTTTTTTTATGCTAAACATGCTAAAGAAGTGTACGTGGATGGTTTCTTGGAGATGAGATTTTGCTTCTCCTGGAGTTTGCTAAACAATGGATTAGATAACCTATCTGTAGTAGAGAGAGAGAATGAATTGCCCCTTAGCCACAGAAACCATCTGGGTGACTTTGAGCCAGTTACTCTCACCCAGTCCTAAACTGGAGAGTCAAAAAACATATCTACCAACCTGCATTGGATCAGCATGGTAGATTACAGTCCATAAGCTTCAATGAAGAGTCCCTCATCCTGCAATGTTTTGATTCAGGCTAATTTTATCTATTTCTATCTCCAACCATCATTGACAATATTTGTGACACGTTCTGTTCCCTCCCTCCCTATATTTAATGCTGTTTCCCTTTTTTCTCCCCAGGGTAACCAGGAGCCAACAGCTACTCCTGACACAATGGTCCAGCCATTCACCACAATCCCATTCCCACCTCCCCCACAGAATGGGATCCCCACAGAGTATGGTGTTCCCCACACTCAGGACTATGCAGGCCAGACCAGCGAGCACAATCTGACAATCTACGGAAGTACACAAGCGCATGGAGAACAGAATACGAATACAGCCACCACACAGAATGGATCTCTTACGGTATGTTCAGTAAGATTTAAAGCTGAGAATGCAGTTACATTTATTTGATTGGTTGTCTGGCATTTATATTTTTCAGATGATAAAGTATTGTGCATCCGAAGTTGTGGTTTCAGGTTTTCTCCTTATTTTGGGGGCAAAGGCTAAGGAAGAGAATTCACAATTACTGCAAAGAGAAATGGAACAATCAGATTTACCCGAATGAGGTTGTTTATTATTAAAACAGGTGCTAGTGAAATAACTTGTGATGTTACAGATATCTAACTGTATTTTCTTCTAGGCTCATTTGTATGTTCAGTGTGCTCTTGGGCCTTGCTGTGTTCAGTGTCCTTTTCTGTATGGCAGTACTTCCTATGACTTAACTAAGGCAGGAATAAATAACTTGAATCAGGCAGAATTTGAGTTGCATCAGGCTCTTATCCTATCAAGATGGATAGATATCATGGGATGTTGATCCATAGCCACCTAAGATGTATTACTCACATATAAAGATACTGATGCATATCTGTGCTCTGCTGAATGTTGGGCTCTCACAGAGACATAGATTAGATGACCACTTCCAGCTCTTTGATTCTAACCCACTGCTCCGTACAGGACCTACTAGAGTATCTGTGACAGATGATCATTCAGCCTCTGTTTGAAGACCTCTAGAGATAGTAAACTCACCATATCCTGTGGCAGCCTGTTCTACTACCTGATAGCTCATACAGTGAGGAGTTTCCTCCTAATGTGTAGCCTGAATATCCTTCTTTGTAATTTAATCCATTAGTTCTGGTCCTGCCCTCTGAGGCAATAGAGAATAAGCCCCCTCCTTCTGTGTGACAACGTATGTAATATACTTTGGTCTCTATTTTTTTTTTTTAAATCTGTAAACTGCCCAGAGTTGCTGTAGAATCAGGCAGCCTTGAAACTGAAAGAATGAATGCATACACACGTACCTTTCAGATATTTGGAGATTGCTATCATATCTCCTGGCTAGGAGAGCCAGTTTGGTGTAGTAGTTAAAGGTGTCAGGCTTGAAACAGGGAGAACATGACTTCTAGTCCTTTCTTAGGCATGAAGCCAGCTAGGTGATCTTGGGCCAGTCATTTCTCTCAGCCCTAGGAAATAGGCAGTGAAAAACCACTTCTGAAAATGTTGCCAAGCAAGCTACGTGAACTTGTCCAGATGGTCATCTGGTGTTGACACTGATTTGAACCAGATCCTTTAATCATTCCTCATAGGGCTTTATTTTCAGACTCTTAACCATCTTACTAGCTATCCTCTGAATCTGCTCAAATTTGTCACTGTCATATTTGAACTATGATGCCCAGAACTGGACACTAATACTCCAAATGGGGTCTGACCAGGGCAGAGCAGAGTGAAATTATTATTTCCTGTAACCTGGACACTATTCTCCTGGACAAATCCAATAGCATTTGTCATTTCAGCATGTGCATCACACTGCTTAACTTGTGATTGACAAAATCACCCAGCTCTCTTTCACATGTACTATTGCCAAGCCAGGTCTTCCCCCATCCTATACTTCTGCCTTTCATTTTTCCTACCTAGATGTAAAACTTTACATTTTTCCGTATTAAATTTCATCATTTTCATTTCAGTTCACTGCTCAAGTGGATCTAGATTTTTTTCAGGTTTCTCTGTTTCCTCTAATTAGCCACTGCTCCCAATTTTGTGTCATCTGCTGTCAGCCCTTCAAGGTAGCCTAGACAAGAAGCACAAACCATGAGTACTAACACTACCTTTATTGTAAGGTTACAGTAACAGAATCTTACAAGTCTGAAAGCATTTGTTCCCTCCCTTACTTTTATTTTCCATAAAACTAGGGAGGGTCCTAGAGATTCTTCCCATGCCCCCTTTCCTTTTGTGGGCTAAGATATCTTTTGCATGACAGTTGTCTAGGCTGCAGCTCTTCCTCCTATTTCTTAAGGTTATTCTCACAGATCATCACATCTGCAAACTTGCCAAGTGTCCTTTCAACTCCATCATCCAAATCACTGATAAAAATGTTGAATAATTCCCAATCTAGAACAGAGCTCTGTGGCATTCCATTCGATGCTTCCCTCCAAGCTGAAGTCCATTACTGGCCATTCTTTGAGTGCAGTTGTTCACCCAGCAGTGAATCCATCTAACAGTAATATCTAGCTTATATTTTACCATTTATGAAGGAGAATATCATGAGGCACTTAGTCAAAGGCCTTATTGAGTTCCAAGCATACTTTGTCTGTGGTATTGCCCTGATCTATTAAGCTAGTCGCTCTATCAAAGAAGAAGGTAAGGTTACTCTGGCATGATTTGTTTCCAATAAACTCATGGATCCTGTTGGTTATAGCATGCCTATCCAAAAGTTCACAAGCATGCTGTTTTATAATCTGCTTGAGGACTTTGCCTGGTATAGGTGTCAAGTTGACAAGTCTAATAGTTTCCCAAGTCCTCCTCCTTCTCCTTTAAGATGGGGATGACTATTCCTCCAGAAGTTCTCAGAGATTACTAGGAGTGATTCTATGATCACCTCCACTAGTTCTTTCAGTATCTTGGGATGTAATACATCTGGCTCTTGAGAATTTAAATTTAAATTAAATTTAAATTAATTTAAATTAGTTAAGGTTTCTCTTATACTCTCCTTAAATATTCTAAGCTGCAATTTTCTCCTTCCCCCAGTGGCATAATAATGATGCAGCTAAGGCTCCATTTTCTGCCTGAGAGAAGACAAACTCAAAATAGGAATTAAGAAAATTCCACCACCTAATACTGATTCACCATTTTCTCCTCTCAAATGGACCCATACTGTACTCTCTTTTGCTTTCCTTTTATTTTTAACATACAAAAATAACTTTTTTTGTTATTTTTTTAATCTCTTACAAGCCTCAATACATTCTGAGCTTTAGCTTTTCTGACAGAGTTTTTATAGTTTCTGTAAGCTACCTTGTATTCTTTGGCTATGTTCTCCTCTTTCCCTTTTGTATAAATGTCACTTTTTCTCTTCAGTATTTTAAAGAGTTCTGCCATTTTTCCATCTTTTGTGGAGTGTTTGCACCTTCAGTATCTCTTTTCATAGAATTTCTTATCCTTCCTGGACACTTTTCTCCTTCATGATTTCTAGCAATTGGATCCATTATGCAAGTGTGACTCTTTTGACTTCCTCCTTCTCTGGATCTCACAGAGAACCATTATATCAAGCACCACAGATTCAGGATGGAGATACTGAGATCCATCATGGAACACCTCCAGAAAAGGGATATCCCAGTCTATCAGACCTTTAGGAGGTCCATTTCCACATTGCAATCCATCTATTTCACAGGAGGTTCCTGAAATTTGTATATCAGGGTACCAATTACAGATAGCAAACCACAACATATAGTATACTGAACACTTGGGTGTAAGAGACAGGCCTGATCTCTCTTCCAAACATGAGAAAGGATACTATGTAGCAACTAATCAGTTAGCTCTTTGACGGATGACTCTTGCCAATCTTACCGACAGATGATTGCCTATATAGACTCAATGACATGGGTAGGACTCCACTTATACCCCCTCCAATGGATGCTTTCCTACTTCCAGAATTTGGTAGTCCAGAGTATCTAAATACCACTGAAGTGAAGACCTCCCTCAAACAATGGTTCTCTGTTGAAAGTCTCCTAAGAGAGGAAATGTGGCATGATTATACAGGAATAAAATTCAGTATCTCTGAAAAGGCCATTACTGCTAAAGCACACCTTTAAAAAGATGGAAGTAGCAGATCAAGTCATCCAGTGAAGCTCTTTTCATCGCAGCAGAACATGTCCAGAAACTTCACAGCATGGTGAACTTGCTCGGCTGCAAGTTCCTGGACCCAAACAAATGGTCCTCAGTTATATGGTAGTCAAACAGGTTACTTCTGTCTTTAGGAGATCTGGACATCCTAGCAACAGTAGCCAGTCACAAGATGTGATTCATTTCTCTTTTCCCAATTCAGAGAGCAGAAGCAGCAAATGTCACCCATCCAAACTGGCTTCAAGCACTACTGTATACTTTGTCTTTATTCTCCTAATCCCCAGTGCTGAGGATGGCATGAGACCAAGGAACAGGACTCATCTTAATATCTCCCATCTGCCACAGAAGACCTGGTACTTGGACATAGTCAACCTGACAATATCCCATCCATTAAGTTTCCCTACATCACCAGTTCTGCTAAGCCAAGGGGATCCAACCACCTGGACTCTATCTGATTACAACTGCATGGATGGAGATTGAGTAGGACAGCTCAATGGACTAGGATTAGTTTTACAATCAGTGGTCAATAATAAGTCTAGAATATGACAACAAATTCATACCTACCATCCTAATATCCTGCAGAACCTCTACCAGCCCCATATATGAACTGAAATAGTGAGCCTTCTGCAGATGGACCAGAAAGAAGAGGACCTCACCAATGTCATCTGCCATCATTTATGTCCTAGCCTTCCTATCGATGGGCCTTGACAGGGACCTAGAACCAAGCACTCTTTGTAGAGAAGTATCAGCCCTCTCCTCAGTCCAAACATTAAAGAACACCAAATCCTTTTGGCCCATCATCATATCCTTAGTAAGATGCCCTTACTAAGACTACCCATCATTAGCTCTCCAGTTAGTGCTTCAAGTCCTATCTAAGTTCTGTTTGAGCCCCTGCACACACCATTCTTAGAGCATGTAATTGGGAAATTGGCATTCCTGATAGCCATAACATTATCCAGAAAAATGTGTGAGAGAGGAGGGCTCTCTGCCAAGATCTGTGTCATTCAGCTAGATATCTTTGCATTGCATATAGACCAATTTTTTTAAACTACTGAACTCAGAATTCCAAAGTAGACATCAGGTGGATTGTCAAGATCTACTTGAGTAGAATGCATATTCAGAACCTTGGATAGCTTCTTTGTATCCTTCCAATAACCTAACCTAGGGTGCAAAGCTTTGCCTGCCACAGTGTCAAGACACATTAATGCATGTATTAAATTAACATACAAAGTACAGAGTAAAACTGCCCCTGAAGGAATAGTGGCCCATCCTAAAAGAAAAACAGGGACCTTGGCTACCTCTGACACTAACGCCTCCTGTGGGACAGTTGTAGGGCTTCCATGTGGTTCTCCATCAGCCATTACAGATTTGACTTACATGTCTGGCTAAATTGTCTTTTGGCAGGAAAGTGCTACAGAATTAGTCTACAACAAGAATTAGATACCTGGTTGTTAAAAGATCCCATCTCCAGGAATAGCTCTGATATGTTCCACTCCTGGATGCCCTTGCTCTATTGTACAAGAAAGACTTTCATGGCAAATCCAATGTATCCTTCCCCTGTAACTAGAATAGTGCCTTCTAACCTGACATCCAAATTTGTCTATCTTCATATAGTTTTCTTGTCAACAATACAGAAGTGGTTTGGCATTGCCTTCTTCTAGACTCTAACTTCTCCTAAGTGGATTTGCTTTCCTCATACTTACAGAAGTCCACCTCCCCTCATCCCCATTGTGAATTATCCTTAGCTTTACCTCTTCCATTTTGACCTTACTAATATTGGTAACACTATCAGAAGCTCATGCTCCCATCAGCATCACTCTCAGAGTCATTCAAGCTACTCAGCCCTCCTATCATAGCTGGGTGCTGATTCTCTGGGGTATGTAGCCAGACATATACAGCAATGTGCAGATAAACCTGGATTTTTAAAACATTTTTTTTTCCTCTGAAGACTGAGTTGCAGGGGATCTAATTATGGATGACTTCTTCTTTGTTGACATTGTCTTACAGTCTCAAATTGGGCAACATGCTGACAGATTATCAAACTGAAAGCTTTATCTACCTGTTAAGCTCTTGTTAGCTCTTAACTTCCTAATAAAGGACATTATAGTGAATGCACATGGTGGGTTTAATCTTTTAACACTTTCAGTTTTCTTGTAGTGAGGCTGGCTAATGATAGCCTTTTTTATTTTGATAATTCCTGCAGGAGTGCTGTGATTTTGATTTCAGAAACTTGAAACTGAGTTCAGAAGAATAAGGATCTTTAGCATGGTGCAGTTTTGTCTGTAATAAACAGCAGACTTCATGAGTTAGGAGGACTTTTTAAAAAAATGATCACAAATAAAATGATGTCACTGTCATTTAAAAAAAAAAAAAAGATTTGTTTCTAAAATGATAAAAAGACAGTGGAACAACTCATATAGTCTAATGCTTGAGTCCAGTATCAAAAGCCAAATGCAGTAATAGCAGAGTAAAGTGTCATTGGTAGGTATGACAAGTCCTATGAAATAATATGCAAAATAGTAGTATCAGTTCCATGTTATCAAGTGGAACAAGGTTTAAGTTTTTCTGGCATGGAAATACATGAGGTCTGTAGCTTGACAATGAAAGAGACAAATCCTGGAAATGAAACTGGATCTTTTATATGGCAGTGCTAAGCTTCTTGTATATTTTTAAGTTGGTTTCATCTTCAACCAGGCTTGTTTTATTTAAGAAAATGAGGAGGGGATGAATAATATGAGCCTTGACCTTAGTCACCAGCTGCTGCCAAACCTCCCTTTCCTCTTCCATATTAGGAGGTATCTTCAAGTATACTTCATGAAAGAGCACTGTTTTTCATCAGCTAATAGGACTGTAATGTGAAGAGGAGCTTCATATGTCAGCTTGTAGACTGAGTTAGTGGATTGCCTATTTATTGCCCAGCTACATGTTGGAAATAAATTGGGAGTCAATTTACTTGGGTGCCCATAAAGATACGGAATTTTTTAAAAAAAGACCAACATGAGGAAATATTACTGATAAATGGGCAAATATCCCCAAGGAATCATAGAATCGTAGAATATAAAGTTTGGAAAGGTTGTTGGAGAACATCTAATCCAGTGTCCTGCCCATGCCAGAAGACAAAACTATAACGTCCCTGACATATGGCCATCCCAGCCTCTGTTTATATACCTCCACAGTTAAGGAGAGCCTACCACTCAAGACAATCTGTTTCATTATTGAACAGCTGTCACTGTTAGGATTGTTTTCTTATGTTCAACTTAACATCTAATTCCTTGTAACTTAAACCCATTGTTTCTTATCTTCTTTTCTGGAACAACTCAGAATAATTCTGCTTCATCTTGTACTTGTCAGCCTTTCATATACTGCAATTTTCTGTTCTCCAGGCTAAACATCAGACAGTTTCAACTGTTTCTCATAGTTTTTCCTTCTAGCCTTTTTATTAACTTGGTTGCTGTCCTCTAGACATGACGCTGTCTATTTGTCTTATCAAATTTATATCCTACCTTTTGTCAGCAGGTCAAGATGGTATATGTAGTGCTCCCCATGTACTTTTCCTTGCAACATGAAACTTGTGAGATAGATTTGGATGAAAGAAGATAATTGGCCCAAAGTCACCCAGTGACCTTTCATGGCTAATGGTGATTAGAAACTGCCCACTGCAGTCATAGTTCAACATCTTAACCACTATGTCACAATGGTTCTCAGTGCCCTTCCTAAAATGCTGTACCTAGAACTGGACACAATATTCTAGGTGCAGTCTGACCAACATAGAATAGAGACAAATGATGACTTGTCTTGATCTTGACATTATACTTCTGCTGATGTGGTCTAGTACTGCATTTGCTTTATTTTGCAGCTGCATTGTACTGTTGGCTCAGATTTAGCTTCACCAACACATCCAGATTATTTTCACTTGTACTGCTGCCCAGTGTGGTTTTTCCCCATCCTGCTTTTTTCCTACCCAGAAGCAGGATTTTCATTTGTCTCTGTTAAAATTAATCGTTCTGGATTTTTTCCCTATGTTCCAGTTTGTCAAGATCCTCCTGAAACTCAATTCTGTTCTCTAAGGTGTTTGCTGTCCTCTTTGTTTCATCTGCAGATGTGATAAGCTTATTTTATAACCCCTTCTCCAAGTCATTTATAAATGTATGGAACAGCACAGGGCCTAGAGCAGAGGCTTTGGGAATGAGCAGAAAACAAACAAGCCCTGAGGCACATTCCTTGGCACTTTCCTCCAGCCTCATACAGGGCCACTGACATATATTTGTTGGATATAGTTATTTAGCCAAGTCTGTAATAGTAGCATAGTCTAGCCCACATTTTGCCATCCTGTCTACTAGAATCTTACAGGAGACTTTGTTGCATGCTTTGCTGAAGTCAAGATACACTGTGTTCACACATTTCCATGGTCCACTAAACTATCACCATCAGAAAAGGAAATCAGATTGGTTTGACATGATTTATTCTTGACTACTTCCAAACTGGCTGATAATTTGTTCCAAAATTTTGCTTAGTGTCAGTGTATCACTGGGTAGAATCAGTCTTACCCAGATCCTCTTTTTTCACCTTTTTGAAGATAGGAAGAACCTTTTCCCTTCTCCAGAGCTCTAGTACTGTACCCATCATCCACTATTTCTTGAAGATCATGGAATGTGACTCCAAAATTACCTTTGAAAGTTCTTCCAAGTCTCTCTGATGTAACTACTATGGTCCTGGAGACTTAAACTCATTCATGGTAACCAGGTACACCCTAACCATCTCTACTTACCTTAAGTTGCCACTGAAAAGTCAGCAAGTTGGCTAAGGAATTTTGGGGATTTTGCCATCTTGGTCAGTGGTACCATATTGATACCACTACAATTACAAATCTAGCCTGCCTTGCATAATCTCTAGCCAGAAAAAAAGGCATTTGTTTACTTTCTACTTTCTCCACAGAAATATACTGCAGTCTTCTCTTTTCTAGGCTAAACATCCAACACTTGTGCAAGAGCAGGTAGGAGATTAAGGTATTAGCTAGATTCTCTTCTCTTCTGTTGGATTTGTCTTCTCCATATTTGTCTCCAGCTTTACCACACTTCTATATTCATGCTTATTCTGTTACCCGTTTTTTGGGATTTTATTTTTGTATTTTGATGCATGATGAGCCCTTGTCCTTCTCAAAATAATAAAAGGGAGAGTATGAGTAAGCAGTATGGAGTGGCTGCAAAAAAGACAAGCATCAAGAAAAGCATAGTTTCTAGATCAGAGAAATAGTTCTAGTCTGTGGTATGTTGGTCAGGTCCCAGCTTGTCTGCTGTGTCCAATTCTGGGCACTGCATTTTTAAAAATATACAGAGAAAGTGGAACAGATGTAGAGAAGGGTAATCAAGATAATCAGAAAACTAGGTACTGTGACAGGCTTCCCCGCTCCCCCCCCCCCTTTGAGTTAGATTTTACACCTGGCAACTATATGGGCAAGTCCCTGCAGTTTTCTTGAAAGTGATTTGCCATTGCCTTCTTCCTAGGGCTGAGAGTGAGTGACTGACCCAAAGTTACCCATCTGGCTTCATTCATAAGGCAAGACTAGAACTCACAGTCTCTGGGTTTCTGACCTGGTGCCTTTAACCATTCAGGCTCCCTGGGCATATTTAGTCCTGAGAAAAAAGCAACTGAAGGGATATCCCAGAAGAACGTCAAAAATTATTCTCTATCAGCTTCTAGTGCAGTGCAAGGAATAATGGTCTTAAGTTGTTAAAGGAAAGCAGATTCTAACTGAATGTTAGGACAAAGTTCCTAACACTAAAAGCAAATCAAGTGAAATATTTATTGTGGCCACAGACCAAGATAAAACACTAAAAGCAGTTCAGGAGCCAGTTAATTAAAACAGCCCTAGGCTTACCTTCATTGGATGTATTCAGGCAGGATCTGACAGCCATTTGTCATGGATGCTTTAATTTGGATACTTGTATGAAATCGGTTGGTGGACTCAGTGGTCTAAATGGGCCCTTCAAACTATGATTCTGTGATCTTCTTACCTAGACCTTATTCTTTACTGCAAAAGATACTTCCCAGCACCTTCCTTCCTTACTATTAGCTTCTCCTACTGTTACCACTGCCAATGACCTACTTGGTAATATCCCACCATTTTCCGCGCCTGCACTTTCCTCCCTCCATCGCCTGTCTCCCCTTAGCTGCCATGTCCTTGGCTTTTTCGCCACCCTCTTCCCCCCAAGCCAATATTGACTGGAACAAAATATCCCTATCTGATTCTATGCATGGACAAAAACATCTGAATCATTTGTGTTTTGGTTCAGAAATGGACCACCCAAAACTAATTATTCTTTGAATGGAACAATTCATGCACAGAATGCTTTGCACATCTATAACTTTTCTCTACCTTTCTGTCTTTGTATGCACCTTCAGATTGTGGCTATGCAAGAAAATTAACAGAGAAATCCAACATGATATTTAGGGATGATATATATAGCCTGCCAATATTTACTGATTAGTAAATCAAGACTGGAGAAAGAATATTGCTAGGACCATTATATCTTAGCATGTTCCTGGACTTGGAAGATACACCAAGCTATTTTATAAAGGACAGAGAAGGAAGTTGAATAAGCAAAGCCCTTCCAGCCATATGCAGAGTTTGAAAAAGGCAAGTTTGCCATTTAACAATTTTGTGGTTAAGTTGGGGAACAAATGTACGCATGCTTACTCCTCTTAGGGGCATTTTGGGCAAACAATATGGAGGTAGGCACAAGCCTTATAAGTCTTTTGACAGTTGCAGCTTGTACTGGGAAATACTCTTCTAAAAGCTCAAAAAACTGTTCCTCAGCTACTTAGTCATTTCAGCAGAAAGATAAGGAGAGTAATGGGGATATATGATGAATCCCGTAACTTCATAAATACTTGCATCTTGCATGGATTAAGAGTCAGAACCCATATTTTCCTCCAGAAGGATTGTTTATATGCAAATCTAAATTTCATTCACTGGAAGCAGAGCAGAGCTTAGTGTGGCTTCTCAGTCCATCCTTCTAAGCCTTGATATAGGGTTGAGGCTTTAAAATTTAATGCCTCCTCAACATTCTTTTCTTTGAAATTGCTGTCAGTACCACATTATGCTTAGTTTTAGATTCTTTTAAGAATGTGCAGAATGTTATCCTTATTGGTAGAATAAACTTTGAATTACTACATCCTGATTTCCTTTGTGAAGTTGAAAAATCATGAGAAGAAAATAACTTGTTTCCTTTAATCAGCCATGTATTTTCCTAATCTTGGGAATGAGTTTAAATATCCCAAAAATCTTTACAAGAAAGAATTCTCTTGGTTTAAAATTTAACTTGGGATTCTGTGGCATATCAATGGCTATTTAAAAGGCATCTCAACATAGATTTAGAAAATCAGATGAATTGTCCAGTAGTTTCTTTGATTATCCATAGAAGGCCTAAGCTATCCAGCCCTGAGGAACTGAAGCCACTATGTAGGAAAAGTATTCTGTGTTTGTTTCCTAGTAACAGTCACTGTGCCTGTATAATTTCTGTGTTTTTTCCAGTAGTAGTTAATTTGACATAGACATATTTGGCAGAGAGCTGAATATGGTAACATTGATCTCTGCTGAAATGCAAGTTCCATCCTTAGTATTATCATCTGCAAAGCATCTGTTTTGGCACTAGCTGTCACATTTAATCCCAGTATTTAATAACAATTAAATATCTATCATTTCTATCATTATAAGCATACATCATTACTGTAGTGTACATTTGCTGTTCAGATAAGCCTACAGACACTGGAGGAGACTTTTGAGAATCCCAAAAAATCCTTCAAAATGTTGGTCACATTCTCCACCACTGTATCACCAGTTTACTGATACGTATCAGTACAGAGCTTGTACTGAGAACAAAGGCTTGTACATCCTCTTGATCAGCATCATGGGCTAAACCAGAACTGATGTTACAACCCTCTTTAATGTAAACGAGAGAGCTCTTGATCTACTTTAATGTGCCAGTTTTTTTTGTAATTTGGAATTATTTTGTACACCATAATTGTTATGGAGTACAAAAGTCATGCAGTAGGAAACCTGACACACTGAACTACTTTTTGTTTTAGGATTGAATCATCCAACATAGAACTATTCATTCACATACAAACAGGACAAAAGACTTTGTGGATAGTAGGACTAAGCTTTATTCTCCCAGGTGCCTATTGAAAATTTCTGATGTTCTTCATGTAGTTGAGAAAGTTCCAGGTACAGACAGTCTTCTACTTACTAATAGGTTATGTTCCAAGAGGTTGCTCATAAGTCCATTTTGTTCATAAGTCTAATCAAGTGTACTTATGCTGTGCACCACTAACCTCTGGGAATATGTATGCGGCATGCTGTAAATTTCCAGGCGTATGTATGCTACACACCATAAACTTCCAGGTATACATATACAGTGCACCGTAAACCTCTGGGCATACATATGGGGTGCACTGTAAACTTCTGGGACCTTTCTTCTGGGACCTTCATTGTTGGAGTTGTGGACAGGTTTGTTCGTATCGGTGAAAGTTAGTAAGTCGAAAGTTCGTAAATAGAGAACTGTCTGTGTATCTTAAATGGAACGATACCTGAATAATTGAAAAAGGCAGTTGTGGAATTCACTTAAAACTTTGAGTCAGATAGCATAACTTGCAAGAGGCTTCTAAATTCTAGGTAAGGTTTGCATCTGGAAAATTACAATACAATTACAATTGTAATTTAATCACAATTTTATTCTATAAAGCAAAATAAAATTTGGTAGCAGGGAATAAATTCATTCATTGCAATTAACTACATCTTGCAAATTACAAATATTTATTTTTAAAAGTTCTCACTAATTTTAATAAGTAAATATTGTATTGAATAAGTCAGCAGACCATTTCAAGTATACTGAACAATCAAGTTTAAATAATTCAGTCAAAAATTTGGAGCACAGCAACTTGTTTCTAGCTTTATGTACAGATTCCCTCCCTTCTAACCATAGTTTGTCTGTATGTCAAAATTAGAGTTAATTAATTTAGGATCCTTCAAACCAAGTTTGCCTCAAATGTTGGTAATTCACACAGGCACATCTACATTTTGAATCTTCAGATACTTAACATTGTATTCAGGACTTGCATAACACTGAAGCTCACAGATATAATACTGCTAGACAAGTTGTTTTGTTGCAGACAAGATAGAAGGTATAATATATGCACAATATAGAAATCAAGCCTGATATTTCTTTCCTTCCAAACCTGCCCCAATCTGTAAATCTGGATGGAATACAATTGAGTAAAAATATTGAATAAAAATAACATTAGAAATCCCCCAGAAACATTCAATCCTGGTTAAAAGCTTGGTGGAATAATATTGTTTTAACAGCTTTGTGAAATGTCACAAGGAAAGGGCTGCTTTCCATAGTTCAGGAGCTACAACAGAGAAGGCCCACTATACCCTCACATCACATAGAACGGGGACTCTAGGCAGGCCTTCTCATGATGTTCTTACCATAATGACAAATTCAGTCCTGGCAAGGCTGTACCTAGTATAACCTGATGTTCTACCATATAGGTCTTTGTAAGTCATCACTACCAGTTTGAGCTGGATTTGGAAGACCACTGGTAATCAGTGCAGTGACTTTAGTAGCAGTGCTCCCTTCTATGACAGGATAATCCCATCAGCAATCTAGCTACTGTATTTTGGATCAGCTACAGCTTTCAGATTATCTCCAAAGGTGTTGATAGCATAAATTATTGCTGTCAAGACATCCTGAGCTAAGGAGGGTCATAACTGGTACACAGTTGAAGTTGGGCAAAAGTCCCCCTGGCCATGGCCTCCATTTGCTGCTAAAGCAATAGTTGTAAGTCCAAGAGGACCGCCCCCCCCCCCCCCAAGACCACAAACCAACTCCTTCAGAGGAAGTAGTTCCCTGTAGAATAACTACTGGGCTATTCACTGTTAGCTTATTTTGTTCTGTCTAGGCCCTGACATACTTCAGGTGATCAAGCTTTCCATGGCATCCCTGGTCCCCCTGGGATGGCAGTTTACAACTGGATGTCATCTGCATAGCAGTTAATCTCACCCCAAACTGCCAGATGATCTCTCCAAGTGGCTTCAAATACATGTTAAATAACATGAGAGGAGCACCAAACCCTGTGGTACCCTACATTGGAGAGTCCATTGCCTTGAGCATTGCTTCCCCGTGATTATAAACTTTAGCTCCTTGTAGGCAGTTCAGCATGGTATGGTATCAAATGCTGCAAAGAGATCTCATAGGACCAAGAGGGGCATATGAAGAATCAGAAGGTGAAGGTCATCCACCAAGACAACCAGTGCTGTTTCTATCCCATCACTGAGTCTGAATCCTGGCTGGAGGAATCCAGATAATCTCTTTTTTTCTAGCACTCTCCGTAGCTGAGCCACTAGCACCTTATCAGTAAACTTTCCTAAAAAGGGAAGGCTGGAGACTAGGCAAAAATTGTCAAAAACAATTAGTCAAAGGAGGATTTCTGCAAAAGATAGCACACAACCACCTCTTCTAAAACACATGGTATGGCCCTTTCTCTCAAAGAAGAATTGACAGTCTCCTCCAGATTTTATGTCTCCATATATGTCTCCTCCAGATTTTAAATTCTAGGTCTTTCCTCCTGCCTTTTTGAATCAATGTTCAAAATGTTCCATGCACAGAACAGCCAGTTTTGGATGGTCTGTGTCTGGACTGAAATGTGTCTTCCAGGCAGAGGTTTTTTAGGGAAGGGGGAGCCAAGGACATGTGGGAAGTAGGGAAAGAATATGCCGAGAAGATTTACAGAAGGTCCAGCACACAAGCCATACGGAAGGTGGGGGGAGAGGGATGAGGAACTCCAGCCTTGCCCTAGTTGCTCTCTAAAACCCCTTTGGATATTGTTTTAGCTGGTATCCAGAACAACTAATCAAAATGTTCCAAGTTTCAGTTCTGCCAAACTGGGTCCCACCCAGAATAATTTGGTAGAAGTTTTGAGAAACAGTGTGTTTGTGCATGTTCCTAGTCAGTGGAAATTTGGCTGTTTTCTTCCTTGTCTTGAGATTGGGAAATGTCTGTCCACTGTTTATATACAGTGTCTAGCCTGACTGCTGCCAGTTCCTGCCTTACCAGCTCCAGTTCTTAGAGTAATCTGCCTCAAATCATCCTTGCAGGCAAACCTAATTTTTACTGTACATACTTGACTCTCTTTCAGTTATCATAATAAGCCAGAGGGGACAAAATCCCTGCTCTCCAGTCTACTTTGAACTTTGGATTTTGTCTGAATTGAGCTGTTGTTCTGATGCTAGAAATTCAAGATTAGCAATGGAAATTCTTCTATTCTCAATGGTTATCACATGAATAATTTCCCCTTTAATAAACTCTGGCCTGTCTGTGACTAAAATTCCTCAGTAAAACTCATTTACATATATATTTCTGTAATTTAACATAGAAGATCCCAGGAGGGCAAGAGCTGGCCGTGGTTGTAATATTCTGTTGCTGGTTTGTTAGGATTATGAATTGTACAGATGCCATGAAAACACCTGATCCAGACATGTCATCTCTGTTTAAGTCAGCTGTATTCAAAATCCATCAGTTGATCTGTTATGTTGCTTTATCTTCTGAGAACAAAGTTAGCACGAAAATAAAATTGTATATGTATGTTTATTATTTATTCTTCCCAACCCAACAGAATGTTGAAATAAATTATATGAAAAACCTTTGGGCTCTTTCTGTCTGTCTGTCAACAGGATAACACCCTGAATACAGAATGGAATAGGACCAAATATGATGTGGTAGGAGAAGCTGGCAGTCAAAAATGGGTTGGATCCAGCTGGGGGGGGGGTACAAAGAAAAAAATTCAGAAAGTCCCCCCTAGATATCCTTTAGGGGGCGGGCTACAATTAAGAATGTTAGTAACTGATCCATTTTAAGCCCACTCCCTCCCTCCTTGTCATCTGACCCAGAGCACAACATATACAACCCATCCTGCCCTTCCCAGTATACAGAAACACACAATCATTAGGGGTGAGCAGAAATGCACAAAAGCAACACATATGCACCCACTCTGATTAGACTTACAGAAACACAGTAACACATGCACATACCCCAATTAATCTCTGTGGAGAAAGTGCATCTGTGTGCATGCACACAACATGTTACTTAATTACATAGAAGAAAATATAGATCCCTTCTGTGGCCATAGTTGGTAAAGGGGTTGGAAAGAATTCCAGAAGCTATGGTTTTCCTACCTTGCTTAATACAAGGCATTCCTTTAGTACAGAAAAAAAAAAAAAAGTTACAGAAAGCCCCTACATTTTTGTTTTGCTTGGTGTACTTTCATGGAGAGATAGATTTTCTGGTCACATTGTCCCTCTTTGCCAGCGTGATAATATTCCAGGCCTGCATGTTCTAATAAATACTGTTTATATCAAATTATATGAGGGAATTATGATGAATTATACACAGAGTAGACTTAATATGCAAAATTTAATTGGTGATCTACAGTGATGTGTCATAAGGGATCTTTATGTACAATAGACTTACTTTGCTTCTTTCCACCTTATCATTCTTTCTTTTCAGATTTGTATATTATGGAGCATCCATAAAATGTGAATATATTCTCAGTGTAGGAACATGAAGTTCAAAACAGCACTTACATAAAAGTCAGAATTTTGCATTGGACTCTAGTGGGCGAGACTACTTGAGGCAGAACTCCATCTGACCTTCCATATTATGTACACTTAGCGTTCAATACCATCATTTTTCTTTATTTTAATTTTTTCCCTGTAATTTAAAGAAAAAGGGAAAAGGAAAAGGAAAAATACATTCTCTCTCCCCAGTTTTGACACCTTTCTTCATATTTTCTATGAAATCATTTAAATGTTGTCTCAGATGTCATGGGCAGGTAACAAAGGTGAGACAATTTGTAATAGATGCTGAAGATGCCAATTGCTCATGAAAAACAAACACAATTATGTTTGTCTTTCTAGTGCAATGGTAGTTAGCACATTATTACTTGATGCCACTAGTATTTTTAGTGGCATCAAGTAAGATTTTTAGAAGTGGCATTAGATGAAGAAAAACAGCAACTTAAGCTTTATTTGGCAAAAAAGAAAAAAGAAAAGAAATCCTAGTGTTTTCTACTATGTTTTCTCTTTTTAGTCATTGCTTAAATGAGATATTCCAGGACTCCAGCTTAAAAAGAAATAATTGCTTCTGACTTTAAAACTCATACTCTAGATTACTGCAGAGAAGAACGTTCTGCATAATGCTTATAACCATTGTCATTTTTAATAGGTTCTACCAATTTGAGATGTGTGACAAAACTTTTTCTTCTCAAGTGCATGCTCTGAGGAATGAGTGATGAGATTTTGCTATTTTCTTTTTTAAGCAAAAAATTATTTCCAGTTTGATAGTGGTATTAGGTTTTTTTATGTAGGTTTTTTTTTTCTTTTTGCTGACCTGATTTTGGTATACCAGATGTATTTTTAGAAATGACACGTATATGGTAGACATAACGTTTGCCTTGAGAAGAGCTCTTGCTGCTTAGATTTCAGTAAGGAGGCATGTCTTAATTACTTTTCCAGATTTTATTCCTGGTACTTCATTGAGCCAAAGAAACATGAGACGACTACGATTTACCTTAAATATTCAAGAGAAAAATGTCATTTCATTGCAGATTTATATACTATCTGACAGACTACGCAAAGCAAAATATACATCTAAATCCTGAAAGATATATGTTTACTCATATTTCAGATTTTCAGTAAATGTCGTTTCAGGAAGGCCTTATTCTTGCCATCTCCAGTAAGAGCCTCATTACAGTAAAGCTGTGGTCTCTAATGTATGAAGGACCACCTACTCACAAGTCTCTGTAAAATGTCATGCAATTTTAATTAAGGTGTTTTCAGATTCTACAATTTATTTGTGGCTTTGTTTTTTCATTGGCTGCAGCCAGTAGAGGTCAATTCCTGCAGAACTGGTTTTTAATTTTTGTGTAATACTATCTAGAACGAGGTTGATGAAACCTTTCAGTAATAAGTCTTCTTCAGTCATGAAGCCAGCTCAGTGGTTAGGACAAAACAGGTATGACCTGGAAAGTCAAATTTATTATTTGTTTGTTTTAGAAAAAAAAATCTGTCCTTTCACTCACATTTTCATATCAGAAAATACCTAACATAGCAAACAATTCAAAAACAATTGCAATAATTAATAATCTTTATACCTCAGTAAAAACAACAGAATTACAACAAGACAGCAGATAAAGACAAGGAGTCATGCACAATTTGCATCGATTTTGAGGAGTAGCTAGTGAATGAAGATCTGCCTGGCACAATAAAGATGCCTGTGGAAGAGGTCAAGAGGAGTAGACACATCCCTGGCAATTATTCATACTACCCTAGGGAGGCCTGTTGTACTGAACACCACCAGTTTTTACATTTTCCCAGTTTCCTCCCTCTGTCTGCTCCATTTGTGATCAAGAATGAGGATGATGGGCAGAATGTCCGAGGCCATCTGGAAGACTGTATCAGCTTGCCAATTTTACCATCTGTTGTAAAGTGCTCACAATTTGGAAATTTGCATTAGCCATGCTTCAGAGTGTGAAAAAAAGCAGTTTGAGGAGAGAAACTCCTTGGACTACAAAAGTTAAATAACATCCATGGGTTGTTTTGGGAAACTATTTCCTAGTTATTATCTGTACAGATGATGGATGAGATGTCGTGCATTCTGTCCTTCCTGGTGGATAATTTTACCCTGGAGAATAGAGGGCTCTGACAGAGTTATAAAAATAAAACTGCCAAGCAATATGATGTCATTTAATCACAAGCCAGCCTCATTGATTCTCCCTTTAGGATGCACTGCACATTTGTTTGGAGATAATTTTGTCAGTGTTATGAGGAGGGAAGTAGAAAGCAGCTGTAAATAGTATCTTTGTGATGTGATCAGATGTACCTTTGTCAGGAAACTTTTATGTGTTTTGTATTTGGGGCTGGTTGAAATTGATTCTTGGTTGAACAGAATTAGTTTATCCCAGCTGTTTGGTGTCTTGTTTTGCAGTGCGTGGCTACAGATGGTAAGACAGAGTTAGTGTTACATTCATTGCTTGATTGAAGCAAAGCCGAAAGCCACTCTTGCTGCGCTCAGCACACTGCCTTGTGAATGTTGCTGCTAAAGGGCTTTTGTGAGTTCTGAAAAGCTCATAGACAAGTCCAAGGTCATGTCTGGAAGAGGGAATGCAGTGGACAAGAGCCTGCTGGTGCTACTTGCAGTGCCTGGAGAAACCATTTTTCCTCCTCTTCGATATTTCATAGTCCCTTATATTCAGTGTCCTTAAATTAAATCAAGGGAAAACATCAGGTTGCTATTTCAGTGAACAGAATTCTTAATTGTTAGAACAAATATAAATATTTTGCTGCGTCAGGTTATTTAAAATAGAAACTGACTCCTAAAGTAAAAGAAATGATAAATTTTCCATTTTGTATTTTTTCCTTCCTTGAGTTGCTGTGACTGTATAACAATCCACTGCACTTTTGGGAAAAAATAATCCTTATAGCAGTGTTGTGATGTAGATAGGCTGAAAGATCCTAATAAACCTTAAATTTGCGAGCACAGCAGGGACTTTGAATTCTATTCTCCCTGTTTAAATCCACTATAAAGTACAGCTCTTTTTAAATCAATCATTCAGCATTAATTATTTTAAATACATTTAACTAAAAAATAGTTAATTGTGTAAATTAATTGGAATGGCTGAACTACAACATTCTTGAATTAATATTACAATTATTAGAATCAGGTATCTAATGTATTCTTTAGATTTCAACTAAATAAAACCTTTTCAAGTTTGTTTATATTAAGAAAAAAAGTTAAACTGGCATATAAATAAGAATCAAGCTTTGAAACTTAATATCATGTGAATAAAACACTTAATTTTGTAAGTTTCCAAGAAAAGTGCTAAAAGATGGTGATGCCAACAAGTATTTCATTGTGCTTTCCTTTGCTGTAACTGCATTAAAGACTGATCTAGTTCTTATTGATTTCACTTTACTGCTGCCAGCAATCATTAATCAGTGGACATATTTTTCAGACCGTACCAAAAATAGATTTCTTAATACTGTGGATTTCTGGGTCATAACAGGATTTACACAAATCTTCTGGAGGAAATATTGAAATAATAATTAAATTATGGTTTTTGTCTCTCACCATATTTAGAACTATCTTCCCAAACCTGATTCTCTTTAGGTTTTTGGTTTTTTATGGCATCAGATAGGGAAGGTAATTTTCTTTCAGCAAGACACTTCAGCCCCAGTGTCAAAAATAATGCGTAAATATATGTAGGCAAGATATCTGTGTATGTGCACACATAAGGATCTAACACCCAATTAAATTATTTTAAGTCATTGTTAAATTCTTCCACTAACAGAGCTCTCACAATGACTGGTGTAAGTTTGGCTAGAACAATAATTTGTAATTAAAATAGTAGACTATCTAAAGAGTTGATATTACTGACAATTGCTTTCTGTGCCTTATCCACTTACCAGGAATTGCTCCTAATAGCCTCTGTGTGGGTGGGGGGCCATTCTTATTTTGGTGAAACAACAACAAATAGAGAAGGCAATGAGGCAACGCGTCTTATTGACCTCTTTTTTCTGTTAGATATAGTAGAGAGGAGAAGAAAGGAGAGAGTACCAGCTTGCATGGTGAAATGGTAGGATTGTCCCCATGAAATTAACTGAAGTCTTTGATGTCTAATTGATGTATTTGGTTTGGAGCTTGATCTTGTTTGCTTGTTTGTACTCTGGCATTAGTGGCATCCCACATCCAAATGTAGTAGCATTTTTCTTGGTGAAATAGAGATCTATAACTAGCTTGGTTTCCACCATCCTTCTGCTCCCTGAGTTGGGTGGGTGAGTGGGAAGAATCTGAATAGATGTTGAGGTGGTGACATAAGAGTTCTTTTGGAGGGTCATTGGAAGTAATGGGGGATGAGAATGAGTTGCCCCAAAGGATTTGGTGTCATTTCACAGACTGCTTCCCAGTCCATAAAATTGCAGTACTTGTGTATGACAGCATTGGATTAGAGAGACATATTTTACTTTTATGTGGTTGTAATTGTACACTATGCCAGGAGCAAATTATGAAACAATGACAGGATCTCATTAGTGCCATGGATGTAAGCAGGCCAAACTGTCTCAGCTTTAACCTCATTTTTAATTTGCAAATAAAATGCAAATAAAATAATATAGGGGTTGTTTGAAGTATTGCAACAAGATAACACCAGTGAAATATTTAAAATACACTAAATGCTATGTAATAACTGATATAATTGAAAACTTTTAGCGCTGGAATGTTAAAAGTTAAAAGATAATGGAAGCATGCCAGTAGGGTTTTAAATTTAATAATCAGGGCAAGCTTAACTTCACAATAGACCAATTTATTTAAACTGCTAGAAACTGAATATGTTGTTTCAAGGAAAAAGTCAGTTTAAATTTACTAATTTATTTTACATGAAGTGCATTGAGAATTTTAGATAATTGCTTTATGGAAATTGTTTTACTGTTTGTTCTCTCCATCTTTCACATAAGCAGAAGATTGCTGTTTATTTGTACTGCTTTTATGAAAATTTACTCAGATGCCAAATTGATATAGATATTTTAAATGTGTAAAACATGGATTGATTAATGGATGAATCATGGCTGATTTTTTGTGATATTTTTTTCTTCCACTTTTTTAAAAATTGCAGCAGACAGAAGGAGGGGCACAGACAGATGGCCAGCAGTCGCAGACACAAAGCAGTGAGAATACTGAGAGCAAGTCTACCCCAAAACGGCTGCATGTGTCCAACATTCCCTTCCGTTTTCGGGATCCTGACCTCCGGCAGATGTTTGGGGTATGTTAACAGTATCTTTTGAAGAGGAATCGAGTTGTTTTATGCTTCTCCCCTTTTCATTATTATATACTCTCCACAACTAGAAATGTAATCTTTACCTCCAAATGAAGAGAGTTCTTAGATGCTGCCCTGTGTCCAATGCTTCTGTATGGTCTCCTCAGGTCTGCAGGCCTTTTCCCACACTAGCAATGAAATCCACTTATATTCAGGTGCATTCCACCAACAGGTAAATGTTGTCTGGCGCACAGCACATTCCATTCACCTCCAAACTCTGGATCTAGGTGCTAATGTGTGAGTGGGAATTAATTATCCCTTAATGGTATTTATTTTCTGAAAATTGTGTTGATCCTTAAGATGTTCTTTACGCTACTAAAAAGAGTGTCAGTATAGTTTTGTTTTTCCATCACTCAGGTAGGAGTGGGGGTGAGATTTACCCTTTAAGCATGTTTCAGCTGTGTCTGTTTTAAGCTGCCTTTTGATCATTGGCCAAAGCAAATAGATAGAGAAGGATTTCTGAGAAAAGGCATGTGCAAGAATATGTTATATTAAAGAGCTGTGTGAAAGAGATTTCCTTGAGTTATATCTCATACTTGGATTTTCATACCTTTTACAGAAACCTAAATAAAGTTCTTGGGAAAAGACAGAAGTTCGCAGCTATGACAGGCACATCCTTCTAAGGACTGAAAACAGCAAATAAAAAGCTACTATAATTTGATAATTTTATTTGTTTTGTTCATTGCATTACTACTCTACCATTTCCCTGAGGAAATTCATATAGTTTCTGTGGTTGTCCTGTTTCCCCCAACACATTTTGTTATCTTTGCAATAGTAGATTAGTTTGATAGTAACTGACCCAAGATTATCTACAGGTTTTTTGACGGTATAGTTATTTCAACCTGGATTTTGCCAGTAGTGTACCACACTGGCTGTCATTTTGTAATAGAAGAAGTAAGATGCAGAAGTGATTGGTTCTTGATCCTGAAGCACTTATTGTCTCCAGAGTGAGTAACCATATTCCTGCATTAAAGAAAATGACACACACTTGATGAAGCTCAGCATGGTTGAGTCAGAGCAGTAATCTGTCATGCCATAGAGTGCAATAAACAAAGCACAATGGTCTGGTTTTAGTTCATATAATTTTATATTTGGGTGTGTATTGTTTGTAACCCATTAGCGTTGAGGAGACATTGATTGGGAAAGATATTGTTTGCCTCTGCCAAGAATAATAGAAAGGCAACATCTTTAACAGCTGTGTTTTTGCAGCCCCCCCCCCCCCCCGATATTCTCTCCTATTTGCCTCATGGCTAGCACCTTGCAATCTGGCAGCTGAAGTTTCTCGAATACATCTAGAGCCATCAGCTGTAGCCAGACTTATAACAAGGACCCCATCCCATCCCATTTCCTCTTGCTTAGAGCATCAGTGATATAGAATAGTAGATGTTTGCAGCATTGTGGCTTATTTTCCAATTGACCATTTGTTTATGGTCATTGACCAGATTTCTGTGTAAAATACCAAATAGCAACAATGTAATAAAATCTAAAACATTAAAAGATATGGAACAATCTTTCAGAACATAATTATACCCAGTTTCCTTCCTTTCAGTGATCATGATTGAACAGTATTTTGCTGCCTTTTTTGAGTTTTCTAAGGATTTATCAGCTAATAGAAAATAGTATTCTTTTCTGTGGTACTGTTGGATTGATATCCAAGGAGGAGTGATAATAATTCAGAGCACTGTGTATGATACATTGTACAACCACAGAACATGTGTTGATTCAACAACACCCTCTATGCAGGGACAAACTCAGTCCTAAAAAGGAAGGTTGCTATACTTTCCTTCCAGAACCACTGATGGCAAGGCATTGAGCCTGCAAGAATAAAATAAAAGCTCTTCTGTGAGGGACAGAGAGAAAATTATGTAAATATTTCATTTTATTAAGTCATATAGCAGCATCTGTCATGCGCATGGTTTAGTTTTTGCCCTTTCTTAACAAGTTGTTTTGGTTTTCTGTTTCTGGTATCACCCTAACAGCTACTGCCTGCCAGAATGGCTTTTATTTTTTTGGGCACTCATGCAAGATCATATGCCATTTCAGGGCTCAAGATAGCACTGCAGTTGGAACAAAGAAGTGATCGATAATTCAGTCCTTAATTCCTGCCAGTACAGCATTTTTGAACAGGATAATTTCAGCCTGACACTATAACATTTGGACAAAGTGTTTATTCAAATACATATTAGCATTTTTTTTTAACAAGAGAGCTTTCCTTTGGATGAGTCACATTGAAAGCAGTTTCCCTAACGCTGTATGGCTTAAGTCTTCCCCACCCCACTTTCTCCTAATGTTAGGTTTGATAGTTTCAGTGTCATTTGTGTATTCACCTAAAGTAGATTTCAAGAAATACTGTGAATATAGGAAAACTATATACTTAGCTAGAAAAAGAATCATGAGAGAATAATGTAATGCAGAAGGAGTGAAGAAGGATGAAGAGTGGCAACCTGGAAGTTAAAGTATCTACTGATGTTATCTTGTAATCCAGAAAAGAGACTCAGAAGAAGCAGTGTTGGTTTAATATATGATCAGTCATTATTACTATCGTTAGGTATGAGAGAGTTTTATAGTGAGCACTATCAAGATTTATTAGCCTTTATCAGCCTTCAGTCTGGGATAATTATCATGCTATTTCCCAGGTTCCCAGCTCTTGATTTCTTGACATGACACAATATCTGAGGTAACTTTTGTTCTAATATAAGTATTCTAATTAAAACTTGTGAAATTCTGACCTCAGTGGTATGTGTGGAGTCTTCTGCTGTAGTTGTTTCTAGGCAAATAGCCCTGATTGCTCACATTTTAAAATTTTCTTAATTGTATTTAGAACCCATCTTTTCTCCAAGAGCTTAAGAGCTATACAGTCTAATACTAGGCTAAACAGGCTTTCTGGAAGAATAAACTTGTGATGTAAATAGAGAAGTCATCCAGTCTCTACCTTGTGGATACTATATTGTTGGTCTTTAGATGTATATCTTAAAATCATGTTTTTAGCAGATTGAGATTATACTTCACATAGTGTGCAGAATACCAATTTTTCCATGAGCAAGTGAGTTAAAAAACAATTGTGCAGGAATAATGGAGATGGAAAACATTTAATCCCCAAAATAATGGCTAAATTCCTAACCCTAGTTCGTCAAGATAGAAGGCAAATCAAAACCTGGATTTTAAAAATAATTTCAATTATATTAAAGTCGACTTTTAAATGAGTTCATTTAAAATGAAGTATAATTGTATTTGCAAAAGCAAACTTGTCAACTGTTCTTTCCCAATATTTATATATTTATTTAAATATTTTATATAGCCGCCCATTTAAATGCATAACTCTGAGCAGCAAACAATCCATACAAAAACAGTTAAAATAATACAAGGAAAAATACAAGGAAAAAAACCCAGTAATAACTAATATCACTAGGGTTTTACAGAGGACAACAAGTTTGGAGAAGGCTAGTCCAAATACACATATACTAAAAAATTAAATTTATGAACCTTTATCAATACACTGAATTAATGCTTCCTTTTGTTTAAAATAATGAATTATCTTATTTTTAAAATCTAAAAGTATAAATTATACAGTAAGTGATATCTTTATTATTCTGCAAACTGTGTTAGTCATAAGACCCAGTCCTTAGTTCTTTGAATTGTGTGGGTTTGTTTCTTTCTGTTCCTGGCCAGTTTTTGGTCATCCTTGCCATGTTTACTCTTCATTTTTGCCTATTGTATTTTTTAAATTGTTTTTAATTTTTTTATTTGTAACTGCCCAGATTTGGAGTTTGACTATGAAGCACACTAGAAATGGCACAGTTACAGAAAAGAGCTTCTGATTACAGGGAATAACATGCAACTGCTGTGTAGTAATCTGTATGGGAATGTGCTAAGAATTTCATGCTATATGGCAGTGATGAATTAATTTATTTCTAAATTTTTATTTACAGTAGTAATATGTATTGTGGAATAATGATAGAGATTGGGGGGGCATTTGTTTTACAAATCATTTAAAATGTATAATACATTTATGAGGTTAACAAATAAAACCAACAACACGAAATTAGGCAAAGGAGACTCTAACCAAATGTTTGTCAACCTTGTCAAGTTTAAGTTGTGTGGACTTCAGCTCCCAGAATTCCCCAGCCAGCATGGCTGGCTGGGGGATTCTGGGAGCTGAAGTCCACATGTCTTAAACTTGCCAAAGTTGAGAAACACTGCTCTAACCACTAAGCCCAAACTGCTATTTATTGCTCATTGAATAGCTTGAGCCAGTTGCTATCAGGCCAATCTACTCAAAAGATTATTGTCAGGAAAAAGCTTGGGTAGAAGTATGTTTGTATTTAAACATAAATAAAATAATGCAAATAATTTAGGAAGTATTAACAGATTTTAAGATGGAAAAGCTTGGGGAAATAAAACAACTATATGATATATCCACCTCCTGAGCATGGTATTCTACAACTGAAGTTCCATTACTAAAACAAGTTAGCTGTTTTAAGACCCCATTTGATAGAGACAGCCCAAGAAAAGGGTTCAATAAATGATCTTACAGAATGGGTAATATGTAAGAAAAAGTGATATTCTGGCTCACCTGGCTCTAAGCCACTAAGTAATGGGGGGGGGGGGGGGTCAGCTCTATGATGGCTGACTGAAGAAAGAATTCCTCCCAAAACGTTCAAAGTGGAGAGTAAAACAGAATGAGCAGAAAAGGAGAACAGAGGAAATTACACTTAAGTATTCGAAAAGGTGGCTTCTGGTCCACTTACTTTGTTGCCAACCAGTACACTCACTCTGGGCAGCCTGCTTAAAAAAAAGAGCTTTTTCGTTATTGTCCCCCATCCCTCCGTACATGTGCAGCATTCTATTTAGCTATAATTATGTAATCAAATCCACTACCATGAAGAAGAGAGAGGTTCAGTAGATTTCGAGAAACCTAACAATAAATAACAATAACAATAAATAGAAAAAGCTGAAGAGACATAATGAAACCCAAGAGAACAGCCTGGAGAAGATTGAATATGAGAATATTAAGTGGCTGTGGAAAATGTGTAGAAGGTTAAAACCATGTAAATGGGGAATGGCATGAATATCCTGGAAGAGAGCTGACTGGAGTACTCTATCCTGTAAAAAAACATGAAAATTATGGAACCATACACTTTAGTCTAGTTAACCAGCCACTGTACCTTATTGCAATTGTGAATAGTCAATTTTGTTACTCCAGTAGAGAAGAATATATGTAGCTCAGGGTTGAATTGTGGAGTCCTTGGTGCTCTCTGACATCTTGCAGACAATGTTTGTTTGCAGACATTTCATTTCATTTCAACTAGGCAACATCATCATACGAGTTGGGTAATGAAATTTCTGCAAGCAAACAGCCCAGCTCAGAAAGCACCAAGGACTCCACTTTCATTACTTTATATTTTGCATAGAATTTATCATAGACTGTGAAGTTTATAAAACTGACAACCAGGATAAATTCAACAAATAAACAGGAATTATTAAATTTTAATTCATTATAAAATATCAACTGTGCATTCAAAAGCATTTCTTTCTCAGTTAGCCCTGAAAGATTGTCATTATAAAGGATGCTGAATTAACTAACCAGAATAAATATTTTTTTTTTAATAGCAATTTGGCAAAATCCTTGATGTAGAGATAATCTTCAATGAACGTGGGTCCAAGGTAAGTTTTGTTTCTTTATCCAGCCTCTACCTGTTTCTCTCCCTTACCACTCTACCCCTCCAGTTGTCAAGATAAGGCAGCTTCCTTCCTAGATAATATTCTGTGTAGACAGAAAAGGAACTAGGCACTGGGTTACGTAAAGCTGCCACTCCACATAATTATAGGTGTTGCATATAACCAATAAGTATCTTCACCAATAATTTTATAATTTTCCCTTTGAAATATCAGACTTCTCCAAACCTCTGAGAGTAAAAAGGATCACTGAAGCTATCAGAGGCAGTTTTTCTTCTAATTTCTGTTAATTTAAAGTGTTTGGGAAAAAAACACTATAAAAAAAACCTAAAAATATTTTATTTATGGGATAAGAGTTATCTTGTGTGAAAGAAAAATTATCTGCCCATCTGATGTAATAATCTTCCAATGTTGCAAGTATGCTGGCCCATCCTCTCACAGTGTCTGCAAAAGCTTCCAGCTTTTTAGAAAAGTGTAGTTGTTCAAAATGCAAGCTGTTCAGAATGATGTAAGGTTTTTTTTAGAGTTAACTTTCTGGAGAGCAAATGGCAAACCTTATAGTCCTAAGTGTAGCAATTTTAAGTGATGCTTGTCCTAACCGGTTCTCATCATGAAACCAATGTCCCCTCACTGAAGAATTGATGTGATTCTCTCTCTGCCCAGTAGGTCCAGCACTGGAATAGCAGGGAGTGTTTCAGGTCAGGAGCAAGGTGCATTGGCAGAGCTCTGTGGGGGAAGCTTGCACAGTGCATGTCTCTACTATGCTTGACTTAATCAATGCTAAGTTTTCCACTTTTTATTAAAAATGAACATCTGTCCCACACCCTCACCCCATCACATCATAGTTTAAGGCATAGTTAGTATTTTATTTTTATATCCTGTCTTTAGGATGTTGAGATTCATAATCTGCACAGAGTAGCTCCAATAATCGATGTTTATATACAAGATTACCGCATTAGTTAGCATATTGGATTTCCTATGTATTATCTGAAAACCAGAAAAGCGGTGGTATTTAATACTTGTATGTTATACAATTCATTTAGTATTCGGGCTAATTTATCTCTTGAAAAACCTATCAGGTAGATGGGTCTTATAGCTTAGTTTATGAACATGTAGGATAACATTATTGCAGCACAGAATTATTTTAATTTGTGAAGAGCTGCAAACTGCAGTGAACTGCATGCTTCCTATTAGTCATATATCTCTTATATATCTTTGAATGATGAAGTGAAAAGGATACTATGTTTGACCACTACCCTTCAGTATACCTAGGCTTTTGCAAGTAGCTGTATGGGGAAGTAAGCCAGAGATGTAAATTGCTTTTTGGATTAGCAGGAGACTGGTTAAAGTACTATAGGCAGGCCATTTGAACTATGCAACCATTAACAAGTTGAGGATCTTACATTTACTGTCTTTCACAGAATGAAAGCAATCTGCTATATTTGAATTTCTAAATAACATGCTGTCCTCTGCACAGTTTAGATGGTCACAGGGTACCTTTACATCATGTTTGCTTTCATTATTTTATCAGCCATAGGACTCTTGTACACAATCTATTTTCTTTTAAACATGTAAAAAAAATGCAAAAGCAAAAGACCTGGAATGTACTTTTGTGTGCATTCATATGCATCTATAATTTTATGTTGGGTACATCTGTGTGCTCATATGTGGTTGTTCTTATTTTAATACATACTCAGATATACTGGGCTGGTTCATGTGTCATTCTTAATTAAGGATGAGCAGCAGACTAGTGCCTCTTCTGAGATTACATTCGCTAACTTCTCCCATGAGTAAGCATGGCTAACACATTATGTAAATTCTTTCTATGACTTGTTTAGCATGTTGTGTGAGTCAGAGACTTTGGCTCAAAAGGAGTCAAAAAGCTAAAACAAAATGTGGCTTCTTTCTTGTTTGCGCACTGCTAAACAAACCATGGACAATGTTTTCTGTTAATTCATTATCTACAGCTGCTCTCAGGAGGAGCCAGTGGATATGATCTGAGTAGTATGCTACTTGTTCACTGCTAAGCTATAATAAACAGGTCACTTTGTCCTTATGTTTGGAATCTTCCATAAAGCACAGTATTTTAATAACTATTTAACTGTGAAGGTAAATAAACCAAAACTTCTGGTTTTCAGCTAAAACAAGAGTGATTAGGATTAATTTATAGCCATATGCCCCTTTTCTTTTATCTAGTAAATATTTAGCTCATAAAGGCATTGATCAAGTTCTTTTATATTTGGTGGTAGAATTTTAAACACCTGCCTGTCAAATTTACAGCAATCTTATAAAGTGATTCAAATGAGGGTTGCTGTTTTAAAGTAGGATTCCCAAAGAGTGTTTGTGTTTATGGCATTTTATATTGAATTGGGACATTTTTTTTTTTACAAAAAGCGTAGGTTCCCAGAGGAGAAGCACAATTCTTTCTAGGGACCCTTCACTTATCACTCACTTCTTCTGCAAAAAAAGTATGCCAAAACTTGAATGCTTGTATCCTACCCTGTGGTTTCTATTCTAACCTAATGATACGGAACCTTTCTCCTCCTCCTCTTTCTTGGGAATCGGAAAGCAGATGCTCCCCGCTGCCTGCCTTGTGCTGTGTTCTCAGTATTACCCTTCCCCTCCCTGGGTTTCTAAAGGGTATATTCTTCAATATGTGAATGTTTAAAAGGTGAAAATGTAAAATCCAAATTGCTCTGGGTATGTCTACACCCATTCCCTGTATGGAATGAGCAGATCTTTATCCTTTCATAACTGTGGCAAAGGCCCTCTGCCAGATTGTTCCAGTGTTGGAAAATTTGAGAGTTTCAAACTACCTTTTAATCCATCTGAGATGTGATGATGTATTTTTGTCCTATTGTTGACATGGGGAAGGATTTTTGAGTGTACAGTGTGTTTGTGCTCATATGTTGGCTCTTTTCAATTTTCTTGTGAAAATCGTTTGGAATGAATGAAGAAGTTAAGAATAAGAGGTTTTGATTATATAGACTTAATGCTTTTTATGAGCATCTCACCTTTGAATATTATCTTAGGCACAATTTTCGATAACTAGCAGTAACTAGGAAAACTTAAAAAAAAAGATTTTGAGCCATTTACATAACAGTCTCAGTTTTGTTCAGACCTACCTTCTGGTTTTTAAGTACTTTTCATTGGCCTTTCTTGTTTCATTAACAGTGCCTAGTGAAAGGAGCTGTTAATGCTGATTTCTTCCAATTTTGCTTGAGGATTGCTTACTTTCTGTTAGGAATAGTTTGGTTTCCATGAAAATACCAGTTTAAGCTCCTACAGTATTTATTTCAGGAGCACTCCTATTTTAACAAATGAGCCTATTTTTCAATAGAGCAATGACTGAACTAAGCATTGTAGTTGTTATGATAGTAGTAATAGTAGTAGTTGTTATTTTTATTATTTCTTCTATTTATGCACTGTCTTAAGGCAGTGTACACAGTTGTCCTTCTGATTTTATCCTCCCAACAACAACCCTGGAAGATCATGACTAGTCCAAAATTACCACTGAACTTGAATATCAACTAGAATATGGGTCTCTGTAGTCTTAGTTCAACACATTAACTAAGCTGAGTCATCCATATTTAATTGAAAGCTTGTTCTTGTGGTTGTTGTTCTCTTCCTCTATAGACAGCTTGTGTGGAACAATGTGAAAGACTGAAATGTTAGAATGTATGAATGAGTGCTTTTCTGCTATCCTCTGTTGGCATGTTCTTGCAGAATTCTTTAGGGGCCACTCAGGTAAGCAGAGCTAACAGTAAGTGTGGGAAAGGTACGTGTGCCATGATAACAACTTACGCACATACACCTTTATTCAGCTTCCTCTCTGTTTTCTCTGTTAAGGTACTGATAAGCTGTGGGGAAACAGTGGTCTTGAATGTCTGTATCAGTGGAAGGGGTGAAACTTCCCTCCCAGTGAGGCTGATGTTTTTCCTGTTGCAAGTAACAGTGAGAAAACAGCTGTCTGTTCTCACTACCCAGTTGATATAGTGGGGAAAAACAGAATAGTGCCTGAAGCTGCATAGAGAACTGCTAAGGGCTATATGTTCACACTCAACTATAAAATGCACTAGCTTTTGTAGATAAGTATTCTAAGAAATGAGAGATTGCATGCGAAGACTTTAATTTAGCTGGTCTAGTTACAAAATCCTAATAACAAAATCTTATTTCATTACTCTAGATTTCATTTAACATTGATTACTCTGATCTCTTAACAGATGCAATTCTATATGTACCCACTTTTTAAAAAATTATTTTGAATTTACTTCAAACAGCAAAAGTACTTTTCTTTACTTTGAAAAGCACTTTTCTTTATTTTTTTCATATTATCTTAAACAACTCCATCTTGAATTCCAGCATATACACATAAAATTGCTTTGATCAGTCTAATTAAATAGCTGTAAAATATGCATCCTTAAGTTCAACCTATGCAAAGTAATTCTAGACAAAAATTCCACAATTATTTTTGCAGAGCTTGAAGAATAGTGTCCTCACTTTAAACAGCAGTAGGATATTTTTCCTGGGACTTTATTCCAATCACTCATCTCAGATGGATTATGAAGGATGGCCAAAAAATTGTATATTGACTTTGAAAGCAAATAACCTGAAAGCCTGGATTTTTATGTTTATTTATTTATTTTTTTTGTTGTTGTTCCATTTGTCCAGGCTTCTGGCTGTTGACTGAGTTTTTTAAAAAATGCCTCTTTGTATATGCGTGTATATATATATATATATATTAACAATTGAAATTATGGAAAGTTTTTCCCAACACCTTGAGATAAAGATGCTGCTTCTGAAGTCAATGTTCTAAACACAGTGGGAAAAAAGTGTTAACAATGCATGGATTTCAAGGGGCTCCTTTTAGTTTCCTTTGAATTTATTTCATTTATTTGTTTTTGTTTTGTTTTGTTTTTATTATTTTTCCCTTAATTTCTGTGTTCTGGCCACACCCAGGAGAATCGTCTGCTTTTGATTTCTCCCTTTACGGTTACATGGTAAATTTTCTTTCTCATTCTTCAGAGATGGAAGCATTTTAAAAAACTCTGTACAATTATTATTTTTACACTGCTCATCCTGTTGCTTGTTATTTATTGCAGAATCTGAGGCCAGACTAAAAAGGTGACAGTTACTCGGTCTCTTCAGGGTCCTTGAACAGCTCCGTAAAGAAAACAGGGTGCCCTTGGGCTGCAGGTTGTTCTGCAAGTTTTTGAGGATTTAGTACAGTTAGAAGTTAAATGGACTGGGTAATATTTTCAAATTTAAATGAAATGAAAGTTGCGCTGTAAAAATAGTTCAAAACTATCAGCAGATCCCATTAAAACAGGCTAGCAGGAATGGTTATAAAATTACATGCCATTCTTGAGCTAGTTATATTCTTTTCCTTTTTTCCTTCTGAACTGTGAGATATTGAAAATTTTAATCCAATATTAAAATATTGTTCAGTATGAAGGGGTTTGTTTAGGGAGGATAAAATCAAATTTATCTTTAAAGGAAAGTGTGTATTTGGTGTGACACATACTCCCTTTCCAATACTAGAGAATATATGTAGCTCAGGGATGATTTGTTGGGTTCTTGGCATTCCCTGGATTTGGTTGTTGTCCTGCAAATGTTTCAGGAAAAGAACCAAGTTCAGAGAACACCAAGAAACCAGTACTTTTTTTTTATTATTTGAGACTTCCTCCAAACATTAAGTAAAATCCAAAGAAGCTCATATAGCTTTATGGTCCAAAGTTCTATATCATTTTTTTAGGGTGAAGGTGTAAAAATGTTTAGAAGTGTAGTAAAATAAATGTGTACTCATAGAAGAGATAAGAGTGCATTTATTTATCATCTTTGTATCTTGGCTGTTCTGCAAGGAATTCAGTTAGCTCTGTAAAAGGCTGTACCCTTATATCTTCATAACAACCCTGTGAAACAAATTATACTAAAGGTCTTTTGCACTGTACATTTGATTTTTGCTGCAGTGGTAATACTGGAATCATATCCATTAAGACAGACTTCATGTTGTTCACAGATTTGTCTCATCTGATGCAAAATGAAATGTGCTTAAAAATACGTAGAGATGTTAAAGGATGTAGCTCACTTTGCAGTTCCATTTCATAATCCATGTAAGCCTGGGAAGGAGGAGCTTTTAAGGCAATTATTTCAATTTGCAGAGAACATGCATTTGCTAAATTCTTGGTGTATGAGTCTATCAGTTCTAATGGAATCTCATTTTCCTAATCATGAGGTAGCAAAAACCCATAAAATTCCTCAGTAATTATAATTTTCACCCAATTGTTGTAGTAGGAAGACTTACAACTTTGGAAGGTGGCATTTTTCTCCCTGATCTTCCAGAGAATGCAAAAGTCTGCATTTTGGGGAGGAAAAAAAGGGGGAAAATGTTATAGTGGCCAATAGCAATAAAGATTTTTATCCTGTTCCTTGGATGTTAATTCTACAGTAATGAACTTTACAAATATAAATAGCTTATCAGAGGAAGCCCAGCTGAAAATCAAGCATATGTAGCACCATTGATAATGGCGAATATCCTGAGCCCAGGTAAATTCTTGTTACAATACCTTCAAGATTAATTTAAAAACCATGATCTACTTACTACTTTTTCCTATAGTTGAAGAACTTTCTCCAGCTACTGCATATTTTTATTGCATGAAGCATACATACTTTTTATACTTCTGTTTCCTGAAAATAAATATAGGGTTAGGTCTTACATGTCCTACTATAGTACAGTTTTGTGAATGTCTGCCCGCTAGTAAATCCAATTGAATTTATTTGTACTTACTTTTGGAAAAAAGGTTTATGTAGATTGGAACTTCGGTTATTATATGAATGTTGCTCTTCCTGTCTTTATAGTGATAATATTAGCAAAGATTAAGATAAACTGATTATGTTTCAAATGTAGCTGGTGGCATTTTATCTCAACATTTGTTAAGCTCAATCTGTACATTTTTGTGAGTGACAACTACTGCTATAATTTTTGAAGTTCAGTAGGAGTGGATTGTTTATTGCCTGGACAGGAGCCCTCTAGACCCTTAACTAAATCCTAAGCTCTCAAAAACAAGCTGAACAAAGAAGTAATCATTCCCTCTTTACACTCAATTTTTAGACTGCATCGTTTTATGATGTACTATATTTAATTAATTTTGTTCTCTTCCATTAGAAAGTGTTGTTCAACCTCATTAAAGTACTAATTCTAGAATATACAGCAGGGTTTTCGGAGTGAAGAAATCAAGCATAGAAACAGTTGATTAGATATAAAGTGGCTATGCTTTCCTGTGTTGAAATAGAAAATAGCTTAAGGATTTTTTTCTGAGCTACAGTGAGCTACAGTGTCCATTCCTAGCTATATATTATAGTATCATTAATATCTACTGTTAATAGGGATAGGCAACCTAGTGCTTATGATCACCAGTGTGACCTGTATATCCTGCATGATATCTTTAAGTCTCCCTGCCCCACCTGATCTTTATTTTTTAAGGATACTTTTAGTCTAAATTTAAAAAATAAACAGGAAACAAAAGTGAAGATGCCCATGTTATTGTCAAAATTCTAAATACAATGTACACACACACACACAGGCACACTTTTTTTGCCTCCTATATGTTTATCTATTGTCTATATGTCTATCTATATATATATCTTAGGACCCAAGGTGCAGATTGTGCAAAGAGGCCTCAGAGACAGTCCAACACATAGTGGCAGGGTGTAAGATGCAGGCAGGAACAGCATACACTGAACGGCACAACCAAGTAGCTGGCATTGTGTACAGGAACATCTGCACAGCATATGAGCTAGACCCCCCCCAAGTCCAGATGGGAGATTCCACAGAAGGTTGTGGAGAATAACAGGGCTAAGATCCTGTGGGACTTCCAGATCCAGATGGACAGGCAGGTACTGGCCAATCAACCAGGCATTGTGGTAGTAGACAAAGACCAGAAGACAGCGGTAGTGATAGATGTAGCAGTGCCATGTGACAGCAACATCAGGAAGAAGGAGCATGAGAAGCTGGAGAAGTACCAGGGCCTGAAGGAGGAACTAGAGAGGATGTGGAAAGTAAAGGCCAAAGTGGTCCCAGTGGTGGTAGGAGCACTCGGGGCCGTGACTCCTAAGCTGGGAGAGTGGCTCCAACAGATCCCAGGAACAACATCCGAGCTCTCTGTGCAGAAGAGTGCAGTGCTAGGAACAGCTAAGATACTGCGCAGAACCCTCAAACTCCCAGGCCTCTGGTAGAGGACCCGAGATTGAGGAAGACACGTACCACCCATAGGGGTGAGAGGGGAATTTTATATATATATTAGACAATAGATAAATATATAGGAAGCAAAAAGAAGTGTGCTTGTGCGTGCCTGTATAATATATAATATATATATATATATTAATACCATCCAGAAAAATAATGAGGCCAGTTACCTAAAGCACATTAGTCTTCAAGTAATGGATCGCATTCCCAACACAAGGTAGATTGTTATTTCTTTGTCTAAATCAAAAGAAATGGTGGAAGATGAGGAAAACATGGAATTATGGAAAGGCAAACGCACTTATAATTATGTGAGTTTCATAATGCTAGTTGAAATTAAAAACCTGGTTTCAGGTTTGAAAAGTTGAAGGCCACTATCAGAGGCATAATAATTGATTTTCACCACTGGGGATATAATAGTTCCTAGTGTACCTGGAGCTAAAAGCATTTTGTTTTTGGATGGGTGAGAGCTGGAAAAAAAAATGAGGCCAAAAGCTGCTAAAGAGGATATGGCTTTCTGATCAACATTAAAATATAGGGGACTGATATGACACCTCCTTTTGGTAGGTTTTCTTCAGAGCATCTGCCTGTGTGTATCCTTGTCATATAAAAGGAAATTATTGAAAATGCAGTAAAGGAGAGCATTTGAATGGTAATTTATAGCAAGATTTCTTTCCCAGTTTTAATATATTTTATTTGATCAATCTTGGAGCTAGTTTATTTTTTAGAATGTGTCTCGAGTAACTATGCTTTTTTTGGTCTGGCCTCAATTGCTTTTATGTTTTATTATTTTCAATCTGATTAAAGTTATTTTTTTTAATTGAAATTCTTTCATGAAACATGCATGAACCAAAAATGTGACTCTAGGAGAGTATTGCTAAGTTGTGCTGATGTCAATTTCATACTGTGATATTTTTTTCTCTATTTATCTAGATATCAGTATTTCAATATATAACGATGTGCATGTTTTCCCCCTTCTCCCGCTGCATGCAGGGATTCGGGTTCGTAACTTTCGAGAATAGTGCTGATGCAGACAGGGCCAGGGAGAAATTACACGGCACCGTGGTAGAGGGCCGTAAAATCGAGGTGCATGTCTTCAGTAATTCAATTTCTTCTTTATATTTCTTCTTTGGTTTCCTTTTTGTGTCTTGCCTCACTGATTTCACATTGGGATTCCTGTCTAGTGCGTGTGTGTGTGTTTGTGTCCCGTGTTTTTCACTCCCGTCCCCTGCACTGAAGTGTATAAAATAACCTCCCAATATATATATATATCTATATATTTTTGTTATTTTAGGTATTTTTCTTTGTCTTTTTTTTCCTTTCTCTTAAGTTTGTTTCCAACACACTCCAAATTTTTTGCCCTTCTGCTGTCTTGATTTTCCTTTGCTTCAGTTAATGAGGCTCCGACTTTCTATTTCCAAGCCAGATCAAAACTAACAAAATGAGCATAGTCCCATTTGTAACTTGGTATCTAACAAGAAAGAAGGGGGGCAGCCAGTATCTGCCCTTGACTCAGAGGCCAGTTCTCCTCCATATGAGTGTGAAACTAATATTGGGATGGGGTTGGATAGAGAGATCAGGAAGAACTTGAGCTACTGAAATTCTATGTAAAGGTGATTTCAAATTAAGAAATATGCATTCATAATTAACTTCAGCAATGAGTGTAGACTGTGATAAGCACAAGCAGCTTGTGTTACCTAGATGAGAGGTAACTCCTTAGTGATGAATTTTCTGTTCCCTCATATAGAAGGCTAACTGGCCCCTTTTTGTTCTTTCTTTTTAAAGGAAAAAAATTACTAAATATAAGGAAAAAATTAAAGCCGCCGTTTTGAGTAAGATGTCTGCATATTTTGCTTTTTTGTTTTGTTTTGTTTTTTTGTTTTTGTTTTTGTTTTATTTCCCTTTTCAATGGTTTAGTGTTTAGGGCCCTTCACTTGACTCACTCTTTCCATGGTAACTATACACAATGCTGGCGATGGTACGAGTTGGCGGTAAGTGAAATCAAAGTGCTAGAGGAGAAGCTTACTTCTTTTCTTTTCTTTTATGCAAAACAAAAAATTTAAGAAAGAAAAAAAATCCATCTGCCATTTCACATTAACACTACAAAATGTGATTTGACTTGTTGTCCCCCCCCCTTTCCTTTTTCTTCCCTCCCACCCTTTTATTTTCAATGCTGTTAAGTAATGCCACCTGGATTTTGGATGTACATACCATTTTGTTTAAGTCTGAGCTGTTTGATTACTGACTTCCCAGTAATTTTCCTTGCACATCTTACTCAGAGTTACTGAACTCCAGTTTTGGCTGGTTTTATTAATGCACCCATACACTTTTCATTTTTGCCTATCCATCTCCCCCTGCCCCCAATTTCTTTTCTGCACTCCCTCTCTTTGGACCTATGATTGTTCTCCTTTCCTCACTTGCCATTTTTCTTTACTTGGTTAAATATAGCTGTTGGTCTTTGCTGATTGGTGGTTTCTGATTGGTTTTGCCCATTTTTCCTTTAAGTGCTTGTATTGCATTCTGCTGTAGCAGTTGATTTCAGGCACTTGCTCCATCTTAATGATTGTCTGTGAGACTTCTCTTCCCATCCCTATACCCATTAATCAATTGTTGTTGTTGTTTTTCTTTTTTATGTGTGTTTTAACAGCATGCTATCAGTCTCATTGTTGTTGTTTCCCATTCTTTTTTTTTAATGTGTAATGTTTATATGGGGGGTGGGTGGGGGCTAAAACAAGAGTGATGAGATTCCAGGCTCCCTTCTTCCCTGCCCAAGCTCACTTTTGTTTTAAAGTTCAAAGGGCATTTCAACCATCCTACTTTATTTTCTTGATCTTGAAATTAGAATGAAGCTTTTTCTTCCATTTGGATCTAGGGTTTTGAAAAGTCACTGATTCTATCTCTGCTTTCACCCTCTACAAGAACTCTGTGACTGTGTTTGGCACATGGTTGCAATAGTTTGGCTTTATCCACATCGCCAATGTTTTACTAGCAACATCTGTGCTGTAACATTCATTTGCTGCAGTGCTTAGAAAGCTTGAGCAATGAACAGCTCAGTAGTGAGAGTGGAGGACACTTACAAAAAAATCAGGAGACACTTCATACATTTCTTATGGTGTTCATTTTTCTCCTGACAAGTCAGCAACTGGCAAAAATTGGGGTTGATGGCCTCTCAGGGTACTCCAAAACTGAGATACAGGCCAAGCAGTGCTGCTCTGGAATGCAAAGTCCTTTAGAAGAAGAGCAGCTTAATCCAAGACACCTGGGAATTCAAGCTCTTCTGCCCAAATAGCAGCAGATCTTTTCTGTAATATTAGTAGACAACTGCAGTTCAGTGAAAGGCTACTAACGGACAAGACAAGGTTGTTTTTGTTTCTGTTTCATGCCAGTCAAGCTGGGCACAAAAAATAGCAATGGGGGAATTTTTGCCCTTGAACCAGTGAGCATTAAATAGTGCAGTCAAACCTGGCAGGGATGCCTGAGAAAATCTACTCTTTTTAGCCTTTTCGTCAATGCATAATTAAAATACAAAAATTAGATATGTTTATAATTGTAATATTTAGGGACAATCTATAAATGTAAATTTCTGTGTGCTGATTTTTAAAAGCTTTTTTATCTAAAAAATATTCTGAAAGGTTTCCACCATTTTCTCTAAAGTGTTGTGCTTCCTTCCCTCTCTTCCCTTTTCCCTTTTAATTTTTAGGTTAATAATGCCACTGCGCGAGTAATGACTAATAAGAAGATGGTCACACCATATGCAAATGGTAAGACAAAGTGCTGGTGCTAAGAGAGGAATGGAGGAGCACTTACAGGCATAAGAATTAAGTTTTTCGTTTGATATTTCAGAAGAATTTGAAAAGCTTGGTACTTTATATATAGATATTGAACTATTTAAGAGGTTGTCAGGAGGTAGAAGAGCGTTCCTTGAAAATATGTTGAGAAGAAGGGCGCTTATTTGAGCCCTCAAACATGGATAAAGTATTCTAGCTTTAGGAAATCACTTTAGATGTTTGGTCCTGTTCACTGATGAATTGGTGAGAACATAAGTCTCTGTTATTATTGATACACAGCAACTGCACTCTAACTGATATGTATGCACAAGTGATAGAGGGTTATTGGGTGGTTGCTGGTTCAGCATCTTTACCAGCCTCCAGATAGCTTTTAAAAATTGGAAGTGATTGGAAGAGATAGGCAAAGGATGTATATATATGTTCATTGACATTGGTCTTGCATTTATAGGGAGGCTGCATCCTACCTTCTGAACCATCGGGAAAAGAATAGTCAGTCTGTGATTTAAAAACAAACAAAACTATCTGCATAATTTGCTTTGCCTATATGCATACATACCTATCATGCTATTCTCCTTTAGGGTAGCAACATCATATAAAGTACAGAAAAAGAAGAAAAATAGGCAAAATAAATTAAAGCCAGAAGATAATTGTAAAAGGAAATTAAAACACCACTCACTATATCTTTCTATATTTGCAAACCATCCTTGTTTCTGTCATGTCCTTTCACCAATTCATATATTGCCTCTATTCTTTCCATTTCTCAGTTCTTCCTTTTTTGAGGCTGTTCTTGACAACATCCAACCATATCTTTCTTGGGCTTCCTCTTCCTCTCAACACATTCATTCTTCTTTCATATATTTGTTTTGTGATTCAATCCTCATTCATTCTCTCCCCAAGGCCAAATAACCTCAGAGTTCTTTTTTGCACTATTCACTCACTTTTGTACTCATTCCACATTCATTCATTACTTGTTCATTCTTGACTGACTCTGCTTCATCACAGAGCTTACTGCACGTTTTCTAAGTAACCCTTTCCCACTGCATTCAGTTTAATTTGTTTCTCCTCGTGTACCCAACCCTCATTTCCACATAATAAGTGTGCAGAAGATTACTCCCACACACAGCCATTTTCACTTATTTTTACAAATTTCATTCCCTTCAGCAGACCATGTGCTATCCACCATCTGTCTTTCAGCATTTGTACATCTTAAAATTTCTCCATCCATTTCCCCATCTTTAGTAAACATACTTCAAGGTATATTCATTCCTCTACTTGCTCTAATTTTTGTAATTATTCATTCCATTTTCCCTGTCAAACAGAACTGCTTTGTTCATTGTTCACGATTTTCAAATCTGTACACCTCTCTGCCTCATACATTTGATCTAACATTTACTGCAAATCATTTGGGTTCTTGACTAACAATATGGCATTAGCTGCATACTAAAGTACACACATGCTTGTCCCCAATCACTTTAACTTTCATAAGTGTAATTTATCTATTAAAACATTAAACAACCAAGGAGATGGCACACCCCATTTTACACTCTACTTGCTGATGAACCATTTGCTACGCAATTCATTTATTTTCAGGCCTGCTCTTCTTTCATTATATACCACTCTTAACTGCATTAACCAACCAATCTTCAACTTCATCACACAAAAATGTTCCATAATTTAAGCCTATTCACTTTATCACATGATTTCTCTAAATCAGTAAATATATTATAAATGTTCTCCATTCATACATATCTGAATGATCTGTTGAAGAACAAAGATTTGGTGCATACACTGCCTGCCCAGCATAAAGCCATGCTGTACTTCCCAAATTTTGTTCCTTGTCAATTCTAGTTCCCTTTCAATGAGAATTCTGCCAAACACCTTCCCATTCCAAGGCACACGTAGCAAACTACTCTCCTTGTAATTTTTGTTATTCACTCTCCTTACCTTTTCCTCTGTATAGGGAAACAATAATGACATTCTTCCAATTGTCAGGTGCAGATGCAATCTTCACAAACACATTAAAACAACTTGCCCAGCTCTCTATAAGTAAGCCACATCCCAATTTTAACATTTGTCTAGTCTCACAACCTACACCTGCAGTTTTAAGATTTTTTAACATTTTCAGGATATTTATGACTTTCTTTTCATCATTTTTGGACAATAACATTTATAGCATTCATTTCAATTCCATTATCATACTCATATTATAAAATCTCTAAAATATTCCTTCCAGTATTCATTCATCCCAGTTGCAACTCAGATAATTTCATCACTTTTATTTTTAACTCCATTCACATTGCAGGAGGCTCTTTGTTGAGTCCTATTGACTTGATTAGCTACTGTTTTTTTTTAATAGGTTTCATTGTCTTGATAGAGAAAGTAATAGGAAGTGTCTCTTGATTAGCATATACATTTGCATTACCCAGGGTCAAATCTGGGCAATTCCTAATAATCACACATCATATACCCCACAAAGTTTATAGTGTGTTCTTTGGTTGTAGTCCTTTCACATTTGGTTTTATGTATGAGGACTTCTAAGATAAGCATCCCTCTCATTCCCTTCAGATGCTCATCAATGTGCTCAGTATTGTGGAATCTCTCCTTAACATCTTTGATGTTCAAAGATCAGTTCAAAGATCTCAAGCTCTAATTTCATAAATAACATGGGCATTCCTACTGGATACTTCTGATATGGTTTCAAAATTTTCATTTGATCCTTCACTACAACCACAGCCTTTAAAAAGAAAAAGAAGAAAAACACAATGCAATACAAGCTTTGTTTTCAGACTGTAGGAAGGAATTGACATGGACTTGTCAGAAAGCATTAGTGATATGTAGTTCCTCCTCTATTTATGTCCAGAACACAAGAAATCAGGAAAATGTAGCCTGTTTTTATGCATAGGAACAAGCTGTATGGAAGTAAGGTAATAATTACTAGAAGTTAGGCTACATGCTGTACATACTTGGTTGTTTGCTGTCTCACTGATGGAAGGTCTAGCTGCTCACATGTGCCTTTCTTTCTTCAGGTTGGAAGTTGAGCCCTGTGGTTGGAGCAGTATACGGTCCTGAATTATATGCAGGTAGAATTTAATATTGATTCTTCTATTTCTGCCATTTGACTGCAGTGGTGTTTGTTTATGTTCTCAATCTACTGTTTCTTTATAACCTTTTTACATTTTTTATTCTTTTTAAAACTAAATTAGCATCCAGTTTTCAAGCAGATGTCTCGCTGGGCAATGACGCCGCAGTGCCCCTGTCAGGAAGGGGGGGTATTAACACTTACATTCCTTTAATCAGTAAGTAGCCCCTATTGGCCCCTGTATTGTTACTGTGCTTGAGTAAACAGTGATCTGTTTGCCCTCTTCTTTCCAGTTTGTATAATATGTACTTGAAAGGATGGGCCTTGACAGAAAGAAATGCCACTTCTTTGGGCAGTGGTGGTGACCCATTCCGTCTTGCAATGCGTTTTACAAGCCTGTTTATGGCTAGGGTTTCTCCAGGTAATAAGGCTGCTATAAATCTATAAGGGAGGGAGCGTATGTGGAAGGTCCAGTTGTCCTGGTTTTAGCAATGTAACAGGCCGCATTCCAAAGTACATGTTATTCATGCTACTAAACTGTGGGTCCACTGCAGGCCCCCTTGTGGCATGCTCCTAGAAGCACCTTGGGTTCATTTTGCCTTGTGACTGACTGGTGCCATCTAAATATCCCCTTATTGCATTGTGTTCCCAGCCACCTTCTGAGGTTTCAGTATCATTTTGCCCTGAGCCAGTTTACTCCAGCATGATGTGTAATAAAACAGGGCCCAATATAGATGGAACCACTTAATGGTCACCTTTGCCAGAAGGTAGGCTCTTGGTAAACTGGCACCTCGTCATTGATTATGGCTGCCTTCATTAGGATGTTTTGATTGCTTTATATTTAAATTACATGTGATGGAAAAGACTGAGTTGGAAGGAGAAAGACATAATACACATATTCTTAGTTTACAAGTTTAAGCTTATCATGACAGCATTTTAAGCATTCCCATTCCAAGTAAATGGAAGAGTTACCTTCCTGTATTAGTAGTAACTCTCTGTGCTTCTCAGACTGTTTCTAACCAGACTGCATGGCATTATCAAAATGGGGTGGAGGACAAGGGGAAATAGTTTGCAGTTTGTGATGAAGAAGGCATGACACTGCATTAATCCCTTGCATGCCAGGCCTCTCTGCGACCCTACCTTTCCTTCAGGGCCATGTATGTGCAAGAGGTATGTGAGGTCATCAGAGCTCTAAGCATGGTCCTTTGCAGGACAGGTGCGGAACATTCCACATCTCTGGAGTTATGTATAAGTCTAGTTAAATATGATTGTAATAGACTGGGCAGAGGAACTGATTCTTCTCATATTTTTCCTTGTCTGTCTGTCTTCACAGTACCCAGCTTCCCTTACCCAACTGCAGCCACCACAGCAGCAGCATTTAGGGGAGCTCATCTGAGGGGACGAGGAAGGACAGTGTATGGTGCAGTACGAGCAGTACCTCCAGCAGCCATCCCAGCCTACCCAGGGTAAGAATGGAAAGCCACCAGCAGTGGTCTTCAGAACAGGACATTCAATGGATTGAAAATAGGGACAGGAGGTGCCAACACTATAACACTCTTCACTCCATCATACTTGGGAAAGGCAGTCTAAAAACTTACATTTATGCCAGAAATAACTTTACATTAAATTGGCAACCCAACAGTGAAAAAAAATGTTCAAAAATAATATGCCAATTGTTCTAGCTTGTAATAACATTTTGGCAGCACAAAATAATCTGGAATTAGTGGAGGAATATTCTTAAAAAGAGAGTTACCTAAAGGGTGTAGAGTCTGTGGAGTGAAGCCACTTCTTGTTCTCTGAAGTCCAATTTCATTGAGTTACCCAGGATTGACAAGTTGCTTGTTAGCTTCATCGTACATTGTCTGTAAATTGGCCAGAATAGAACAGACAGCTACCCACAATGGTTTTGCTTTCTTGATTAGAGATATTTTGAGAAGGGTTAAAACAAAGATTGAGCAGATATGTAATAAAGAGTAGTTTTTGTTTAAACTAGAATAAAAAACCAAAACCAGGATAGCACTATATTATATGGAGAGTTGCTTCCTTAGATGTTTCAGTAGCATGGAAGCTTATCATTTCAAAGGTGTTGGTTGTTTTATTTTTTTAAGCATGTTTTCAAGACTGACAAGATTCCAGTATCTCAGCTGCCAGTTTTAGTTCTAAGATTTCATTTGCATCTAAAAATGCACCTTATTTCTTAGAGTCCAGTCTTTCTTGGAAGAAATCTAAGCAGAAAGGAAAATACCAAGAATCAGTTGGATTCTGGTTCTCTTCTCTTTTAATTAGAAGTACACATTAATAGGGAGGATTATTTACTGAAATACTCCAGATCATGATAGATCAGTTGTAACATCTTAATAACTGAACAGCCTACCTATTTAAGACTACAAACACTGTGCAGTTACTGGATACTTATTTTCTTTACTCCCCCCTTCTCCCATGGTTTGTATAAACATATTTTATGGTTCTACCATATAAAGTAACAAGTATCTTCGTGCAGCATCCTCCATGATTTGTATAGGGAGAATTGCTGTGATAGTTCATTAGAATAGCTTCCATGAATCACATAGCATCCGTGGAGTACCATTTTATATCTAATGGTTGATACCCAGATATAACAAGTTATAAAGACATCATTCTGTTGTAATTATCCCTAATAGTAACAGCTAAAGTATTTCTAGAAAAAAACCTAGTTCACCAGAGGTGCATTTTTTGGAATCTCAATGAGATTTCAATTGAATATTTCAGTTGAGGACAGTTTCATGATCTCTCAAAAATGATCCTCAGGATAACCCTTTACCTTTACACAGTCAAGTTAAATATGTAGTTCAGGGATGAGGAAATAACTGAAAGCAACCTGTACCCTTGTATGCTATGTATCTTATGTCATAACTGGACCATTTAGAGCAGAAGATTTTTGGATTCCTTGTGGTCTAGTACCAATTTGGTTTGGTGGTTCATGCTTTTTTAGTACATGGTATAGAGGCAGCTTCATTGCAAAGCAAGAAAATACAAGTAAGTGTTTATATCTTCTCCAAGTGATCAGTGGCAAGAAAGGAAATATTTATGTAAACTGCAAAATCTCTGAAATTCATCTTACAAACTTACCAAATTAACAAGATGGGGTTGATAAACTCAAAACACCAATGAAAAAAGATCCCTATTTTGCCTCCCCACTGTAATCAGTCTTATATATGGCATACCTCTCCCTGCTGAATTGACATCACTTTCCTGTAGTAAAGTGTCATTGAGTATACTTATGCTTATCAGCTATGTTTTTGTAGTTCAAAATTGAAGTGGAGTGCGATGCTGCATGATTAGTTTAATAACATAAGCCTGCATCACTGTAGAAATTTGATTATTATAAAGCAAATTTACAGCCAAGCTATCCTAGCCTTGTTGTTTGTAACTTCCTATAGGTGGGTGTGTTCTGATCAGTGTGAGAGAAGCTTGGCATCATTTTGCACTCCAGTTGGCATATGGAAAAAAAATTACAAGTAATATTGTCTCCTAGCCTGTGATAACATTAACTGGTAAGCCAGATACATACACACAAGGCTCTCATATATGGGGAACTAATGCTTTTTAATATGAGTGATTTAGCATTCATCTATCAAATGAATAAAGTTACCGAAAGCTGTGCAAAGCATGCATTCATAACCAGGGCTGTGGCAAGCTCTCTTTTCCTTTCTTATCTTTCCCTGATCTTTTGCCCTATCAACACAACAGTCCTATTACTCTATGAAATAAGTTGTAGTAATTTCACAGTTCATTTCTTTCTGGATGTGCTAGAACAAGCTATTTAGTAGCTGTTAGATTCAAAAGAGAGCTAGGTGCTGGTCTCTCTGTAGAATGTATCATTACTGTCTACCCAGGGAACCCCCTTTCTTATTTTCCAGTTTTGCAGCCTTGGATCAGTTACCTAACCCTTTTAGCTCATGATCTCTGCTTTTGAAAGCAATGCATTGTGGGTATTTTTATTACATTTATTTTTGCTTACTTTGATCAGAATTGAATGATTTTTGGATTTTTACTCTGAATCAATACTTTTAGATGCTAAATAATAATACTTTGCATGCTTGTGTGATCAGCCAAAACTTATTGCATGACTAATGTTAAAAAAAAAAAAAAGCAAAATGGGTGATGTATGGATATCAGAAGTGATCACACAAGGCTGCAAGATGCAGACGAGTACACAACTTTTGGTGTGTTTTTGATCTAGGTGGACTACAGCACTGGATGAACTACTCCCAATGACCTTGCTTGTTCTACTTGGAGCCCGTTACATGAAAACCAGTTGATTCATTTGTTTAGAGGGTTAATTAAAGCCTTTCCAGGTTAATGACTAGAGTTGAGGTTTCTCAAGTCATATTTCTCTTCTTCAAGGCATTATTTTTTAAAAAAAAAACAACAACAACACTCTATTGTACAGCATAAAGGTTGTTTTCTCCCCATCCCCCCTTTGCATACTGTCTCCCCTTCTGCCCTGCCCACCTGCATGCCATGAAGGATGACATGGAGCTGTCTAGCGTGCGTGCGCAAACACAAACTCTGCTGATTTGCTCCTGCCCGAAAGCCCAGGTTATGGATTCATACATCACCTGCCTGTGTAAAATGCATGTGCATGCTGCCGTCCTCAATAACCGGAATGTGTTTTCTGTTCTTTTTGTTTTTGTTTTTGTTTTGTTTTTTTGTTTTGTTTTGTTTTGTTTTTGTGTGGATTTTCTGCAGTGTGGTTTACCAGGACGGATTTTACGGTGCTGACCTCTATGTAAGTACATACACTGGAGCCTTCTCATCTCCAACCCATGACAAGCCAGCCTTTTTTTTGTTGTTGTTGTTGTTGATGATGATGATGTTTTTGGTTTAGTTTTGTGTTTCCGAATATAATTTTCTTTAATTTTTTTCTTCCCTGTGGATATATATACATATTATATATTAAAGAATGCAAGCATGTTTCTCTGTTATTGCACTTGACCCTGGGTGCAGACCTGAGCTGGGTTTTCTGACCATTGCCAGGTTCAAAATACTGAGTGTTCTTTTCACAAAGGTACGGTGTAGTACTAATCAACCTGAGATACAATTAACAAATTAAAATTTCCATCATTGCCCTTTTAATTGGCATAATTGGATACCCAAAACAAGAAGGCTGATCTTGCCTCAGATCCTTCCTTTCCTTTATCCCTTTCCTTTCTCCTCTTGAGATCTTTTGAAAGCTTCATTTATGTAAGGAATGGAGTCTAAGGAACTCAAGGTCCACAAGCATATAGAGCTGAATTTGTAGGCCTTTTGCAGCATGTTAAATATTTTACCCAAGAGTAAATGAATAATAAATAATTATTTTTTTTAGCATTTTGACACTTTATCTCCTAAATGGGACCATACATATTTCATGTCCTTACTTTGTTCTCCACAATTCCCTTGAGTCAAGAAATTTAGTTTAAAAGGGTATTTTCTTGTACTTTCTGAATCAGCTGGTCTAGTTCACAGCAGTTCTTATACCAGGCTTCCCCGATTGATGTGTTCTGGATTGGACTGACTTTGGCCATGCCCATGCTGGCTGGCATTTATGGGAATTGCAGTCCAACACATCTGAAAGGCATCAAATTAGGCAAGATCTGGAATTTAACACATGTAAGCTCTAAGTCAGCATATGGACATTGAAGAACTATTTGTTTACTGCCCAGACATGGGTGGTTATTTGGTGGTCAAAAGCACAGTAAATAAAGAATATCTTACATATTTCTTAGATAAGCTAAAATACCAGCTGACAATAAAACTTTTCATTAAATTAATTTAACATATAATTCTGATTGTGAAGTCAGTGGACAGAGATAGCAGAGACAGAATCTTTGTGGTGATATTATAGTGAATGTCATATACTGACTATTAAAGTAATTTCATTTTAAAAGGCATATAATTATTGAAATTCATTCTAGATAATAAGTGGGGCAACCTTCACTTGCGTCTAGTCTTTATCAGTTTTTATGAGCCTTAAAAAGATGTTTCCCTTGCAGAAGCTAGATATAGCAAGTTAGGAAGATATTCTGCCTATAAACAGAACTATTACTATTCTATTTCAAGTTGTTGTAAGCATTGTTTGTGCACTTTTCTACCTTGTTCAGATTTCACTATGTAATTTGTGTAGAAAAACAGAAAAATGGCTACTTTTCCCCCTTCCCCCCACACTGCTGAATTATTATCTCATACAGAGGAGATGCAATGAGAATATAAGCAAAGGGATGACATCCTTTGTGCTGCATTTTAATGCAATATAATAAGTGTCCAGCTGGGTAATTCCCCAACTTATTCCTCTAGTATGAAGGAGTAATACGGGGAGTGTGGCATCATCACCACATCACCTATTGCAAAATACTCTTGATATTTTCTTAAGGTCTAGTATTATATTGCTTTTAATATTCAAATGGATATGTCATTCTTTGAGACTGGTGAGAATAAATTCATCTCTCAAAGCAGATGAACCAAACTTTCTCCATTGCTTTTCGTTGCTAACTGAAATGAACTGTAGTGGTGACATCTCAATCAATAACTTCTAAGCCATCTGCTTTCTGCTGTTTTAATTGGCATGAATCAAATGGGTGCTGTTTCTCCGTAATAATTCACCAGCAATTCATTTTCCTGCCTCTGTGGGAAAATCACTATTGTGGGAGGAATGAAGACAGCCTGAGCTATGTGTAGCTATGCTAGAAATAGAGGAAGATTTCTTAAAAATTGGAATGAAGGAAGGTTTAAACAAAGTCATTCTCATGAAACCAGGTTACTGGCAATCTGTGGAACTGAGATTATATGAAGCTAGAAAGAGAAAATAGTGGTCTCAGATTCCTCTTACATCTTTTGCTTTTCTATTTTTTTTTCCCTATCCTCGTCTCCCTTTTCTTTTCTGGGGCAAACATCCCTAGCTACTTTATTTCCATGCTAAAGATTTATTGCTTTCTGGCATTAAAAATGCAGCCCCAGGGTGCAGAGGGTAGGTGTGGGGAGTAACAGCTTTGATCACAGCTTCTTCTAGTGTGGTTTATTTATTTCACAAAAGCAGCTATCCTAAAGGACCAAACCTTTCTGTGAAACATGTGCTTGCATCCTAAGGAAAGAAAAGGCTGGTAAGCCCTTCGCTGGGCTTTTTTGTGTCTGATGGTTTCCCTCCACAGCTGTGTTTTTGAATTGCTCTTCCTGTGTTCTGTTATAGAATAGTCTTACAGGAACCAATCATTAGCGCTAAAATACCTCAGGTAGGAGTGCCAGTGTGACCTGCCAACCAATCAGATTGTGGATTGCAGTGGGATAAAGAAAAAAATTGAATTAATACTAACAGTTCCAATTAGAGATGGGAACAGAGTCTTTTTAAAAAGAAAAATAAAAGGCCAACATATGTTTGCGAGCATGCAATCAGAACTCCCATTTGTCTCAGTGCTGCACAAATCCCATAACATATAGGATTTTTCTTCTAAACATAGGAAGCAAACTAGGAAAAACTTTTGTGTACATGACAAGCATAATACAAGCATGTGGGTTTTTTTTTTTCTTTTGTGTTCCTTATCCATATTTTCTAAGAAGCATATATGCTAGCCATCTTGAAAGAAAGCTTGGGAATCCTGTTGCTATGCATTCTGCTTTTAAAAATAAATCATCTGTTGTAGAGAAGCACAGAAGCAAACACTTTTAATTGCAGAGTTTTAAAAAAATACCAAAACCATTGACTCACAACTATTTTCTGAAATAAATTCTCAACAATAATAAGTAATGTCAAGATAGTACCCTCTACACAAGGCAGACTATACAGTGTCATGATAATGTCTCATGGATGTGAGGCAGCATGCCCCAGAACAAAACTACAGATCTTTACAAGTTACTCTGTGTGAGTATATTAGATTACTTTTGAAACAATTCTGCAGACTTTGAGACAGCATCCTAAGGGTCACTAGACACTTTGAAGTCAGACATTGGACCTTAGCCTTGAAGAGAGAACTCTGATTCTGGATCCATTTTTCTCTCCAGCTTGCAAGTCCAGCTATTTCTGAGTTTCCAGCATAGAAAGCCCCTAAAGGAAGCCAACTAGTATGTGGAGGAGCTCAGTTCTGTGAGAGTCCAAGCCATGCTCTCCCCAACTCTCCACCATATCACTAAACCAGGGGGAAAATTTAGACCACATCTTGGCTTCTCCCAATCTTTTTTCCCCCCTGCCTTGCTTGCGATAGAAGAAAAACCATCTATGGAGTCCCTAGTGCTCTTTGAGCTTGTTTGCTTGCAGACATTTCATTACCCGACTCTACCAAGTTTGAAATACCCAACTCTTTACCTGACTGTACCAAGTTGGAACTACCAAGGAGAAAACCACACCTCCATCAACACTGGCAGGGCAAGCTACTGTATATAAACAGGGAGCAAACCCCACACTCACTAGTTCAGATGATGTTACCTAGTCAGTAATGAAATGTCTGCAAGCAAACAACCAAACTCAGAGAGCACCAAGGACTTCACAGTACAACCCTGCGCTACATATATTCTCTTTTATTGGAAACACTATCTAGGGCATCTCCCCTACCTCATTTCCCCTCTGCTAAGATTCAGCCACTAGAGTAGTGGATATTTTGGAGCGTTTTCACAATATAATAAGAATGCTCTGGCAATTTTCATACACTGTGGCAGAATATTTTTGTCAACTTAATACTGGGGCTTTGATTTGTCAGGGTTGCAGCTCAAAAATGTATCAGTCTGGAAAAAAAGCCTCATAAATGAAATTTAGTCTCCCAGGAGAGTTTAAATGCTGCATATAAATATGGCTTAAGCTAGTTCTCTCAGAACATTTTTCTCTGTGACCTGGTCTTCCCTGGATAAAAACTGACAGATCAGAAACATGATCAGTAGCAATAATTGTGACCGCAGGATAATTTTCTAGTTGCTACAATAAGAGGAATTCTTGCTGTTATTTATAGATATAGAAATATAATCTTCAGTGTATTCTCAACAATTTTACTTTTTCATGCTTTACGAACTTTCAATCCATGTTCTATTATTGGAAAATAGATGAGATCCTCTCTCTCTCTCTCTCTCTCTCTCTCTCTCTCTCTCTCTCTCTCTCTCTCTCTCCCAGTCCCAGTCCCAGTCCCAGTCCCAGTCCCAGTCCCAGTCCCAGTCCCAGTCTCACACCCTACCATTTGGTGGTATACATAACAATTCCTAAACATATATCTTATGGTGTTAAAAGTATGTATTTGAGATTAATCTTCACTCAGTACTTTGGAGGAAGAACTTCCAAACATGTTAGGATTTATAATAGTTTTTAAAAATTCATACATTGAAGCAGAAATGAGTTTATGAATCAGCACCTGCAAATGAAGTAGAAATTCCTCCTTTCCAGCATTATATATTTGTCACACAGGAGCAAATGTTCTGGCAAGGTCAGGACTACGTGTATGGAAAAGCAAACATATTTTGTCCAACTTGCATCTTGGAATGAAGCTCTGGCCATTATTTGAGAGCAAAAAGAGAAACTCTCAGCAAGGTCCTTTTATGTATAAAGTTTCAACTCCCCTAATTCCCTGCTGGCTGAGGGATTATTTAAATTGAAATCCAATATATTGGCATGCATCAAAAAGCAGAAGGCTTGTTTAAAGCATCAGTGTAAAGAAAGCTAGTAATATAGAATATAAGGAAGGGAACTGAGTTTTTATTCTTCAAGTTAATTCTATAAAAGTAATCTTATGAATTCTATAAACTTTTAATTGTCTATATATTTCCCTATGATGATAGGAATATAACTATAAAAACAATTCTGGAGCCGTGTAATTTGATTGAACCTAGAATCTTTCCATTTGTATCCATAAATGTTGATCTTTGTTTTAGCAGATGATTATTCAATTTTAAAGTTTTGGTACTGGGATTTGGAAGCTGTGTCTTCCACAAGTTACTACAACTCGCCATTGACCATATTTCCTGGACTCGTGAAGTTTTCACCAACTTCTTGAAGGCCACAGGATCCCCACGTTATATAAAATAAACTCTCTAATTTACTGGCATTTCTATAATTACCATTTGACATATATATTTCTAAAGTTTAGTTTAGTTTAGTTTATCAATTTATTTATTTATTTATTTTTGTCTGTGCTCAGTCATTACTGACCCTGCAGTGACTGCCTGGATGAATCCTTGCAGTTTTCAAGGCAATTGTTTTTCGGAAGTGGTTTGCCAGAGCCTCCTTCCTAGAGCATAGCCCAGCTGGCGAGCGCAGGAGGCGGGGTTTCCGTTGCTTCGCGCCCTTTTCGGGCGAGCGCAGTTTCGCGCTTTCCGGCAACTGGTCCCGTCTCTGTGCAAGGCGCTGCCAGCATTTTTCCTCCCACCGGAGTGAGAGTACCCATTTATCTACTCACGTGAGTTTTCGACCTGTTGGGTTGACAGGAGCTGGGGAGGAAACAGGAGCTCACCCTGTTAACGCAAAGGCTGGACTCGAACCACCGAAGCGTCAGCCATTTCTGGCCAGCATCAACTCTAGGTGATATTCAGTGTTATAATAGATACATATTGTAAGATGGGAGGAGATGATCAGAGAAGGACAATTCCTTAGTTGTCTAGGCCCTGAGTCACAAAGAGCCTTATATGTGACAATCAACACCTCAAATTACATCTAGAAGCCAACTGATAACCAGTGCAGCACACAGGCAAAACAGTTTATATCACATTCTGGACCAGCTGTTGCTTCCAAATCATCTTCAAAAGCAGCTCCATGTAGAACTCATGGCAGCAATCCAGATTGGAGGTGACTGAGGTTTGAGTGACCAAGAGAAAGACCTCTCAACCCAAGAAAGGGTGAAATTGGCATACCAGATGAATCTGCAAAGCCCCTCAAGGCCATGGCTGCCATTTGCTCCTTAAGCAAGAGCTATGAGTCCAAGAGGATCCTCAAATTTATGCAGCAGTTCTTCCTGGGAAAATGTAATCCTATCTGGAACTAAACATGGACATTCCCTGGAAATGGAGGGTTCCTGAATTCACAACCATTCAGTTAAGCCTAAACCTCTTCCTCTCCCTCTCCATCCAGACCCTAACAGCCTCCAGGCACAGAGAGGGAACCTTGACAATATCGCATTATTATTAGGTCAAGATTTGCAACTCGATATCATCTGCATATTAATGGTGCCTGACCCTCATGTTTGCCCAGCAGCTTCATGTAAATGTTAAAGAGGAGTTGGAAAGTGTTGAACCCTAAGGTACCCTGTAAAACAGGAACCTTGGGATCAAACTTTCCCCCTTCACAAACACCAACTAGAACAGATCCTGGAAAAAGGAGTATAACAGCTTTAACACCCTCCCACCTCTGCAAATCCTTGGAGACTCTCTAGAAAGATAAAATGATCAGGTGTCAAAAACTGCTGAGAGGCCAAGTAGAAGCAGAACAGTTGCAATACACTTATCCCAATTCTGCCAATTTGCTATTCACAAATATAATCAATGCTGTCTCAGTACTGTACTCAGGCCTGAAACCCAACTGAAAAGGGTAATCTACTTCATCCTAGGCCCTTGGGAGCTGAAGACCTACCATCTTTTCCACAACCTTATCCCAAAAGGGAAGGTTGGAGATCAAAAATTATCCAACAGTACAGTGTCCAGCAATGGCTTCTTGAGGAGAAGATGTTCTACTGTCTCCTTCAAGGCAAGTAGGACCATCCCCCAGTAAAGAATGAATTTACTGAACACAAGTCATCTTGCAGATGGCCTTAGCCAACCAGGGGATACATTAATCTAACATACAGGTGGCAGCACCTGTAACTTAGAAGGTACAAGTTAACATGACAAAAAATGCAGCACCCTCTCCATTGAAAATGTGTTGCTCCTCAACAAGGAACATTTCTGTTAAGCTTGTGCATTATTGAAAAAAATACTTAAGCCAGGATCCATTTATTGGAATATATAAAAAACAGATATGTTTTGCTGTATTTTTGTTTATAGTTTACCTTGATACCTACTATTTCCATTGTCTTGCGGGGCCTGTGAAGAGCAGTAGGTTTCACTTCAGTGCTTGTCTAACATTGTGCTCAGAATACAAATAGGAAACCTGTCGCATATTGTAGGTCTCTTCATGTCTACATATGATGGGGAGAGGTTAATAAAAGACACTTATAGCAGCACTTGAGACACATCAAGCTTAAATGAATTCCAGACAAAATGAATGAAACTAATCTCCATCTTCCCCTGTGGCTAGAGCAGCACTTGGACAGTCCTTGTTCTAATTTATTGCCCTGCACTGAAGTAGACAGCTATACAGTGAAGAGCTCTTCTCTTTATCTTGCCATTGCTGATAACTTGATCACTGCCACATTGCAGTAACCTCTTCCTCCTACCTGTTTGCAAGAGACGCTCAGGGTTGCCTTGCCTATATGTTGCTTTTGAAGGTGAAAAATGAAAGTCTAAATAATTGAAATTTGGGGCATCTAGAACAAATACGATATGATGTGAAATATAGGTTTTATTATCCAGCTACAGATAAATATGAAACAGTTGGTCATGATCTGTCTCTTACTGATTGACAAGAGCATGCTAAATTCTAGAATATTCTGTAGTGAATTAAATACTATTTGATTGGATACAGAGAAATATAAAACAGATGGGAGGCAGGAAAGGGGAGAAAAAAACTTGCGAGTTAGTAGGAAAGTCAATTCTGCCAAAGCTGCGGGAATTGTAGACATTATAAGTTGCTATATATCTGTTTCATGTACATCTAAAGCTCGTGTAGGTTGGGGAAGAAATGAGCATACATTATGCTTTTTGTTAGCCTAGCTGAAGTTGACCTGCTAAATTTTCAAGCAGGCATCATCCATTCATATAATTATAATTCATATAATGTTCTTTTGTCAGGGGTGTGTTTTGACCCCCTCTCTTGGTTTTATTTATTGCACATCTAATGGACATGTTCAGGTGACATGGTGCTGAAGTCAGCTGCTCCCCTTAACTGACTCATCCCATGTGCCAGCAGTGCATAATTGCCAGTGCCTGGGAATAATCATTTTATAAGTTCTCTTAGCCACCTGATATTACATGCTTCTCTCTCTCTCTCTCTCTCTCTCCCTCCCCCTCCCCCTCCCTCTCCCTCCCTCTCCCTCTCTCTCTCTTTTCTTTTTACTGAAAAGGGGAGAAAGCCCACACAGTATCTTGATGGAGGTTGGCATTATGATAGACACAGGAACCATCCCATCCCAATCTCGTTCTGCTCCCTTTTCATCCCTGTGTGGTTGTGGCGGCCAAACAGTAAAAAGATGAGAGGTCATAGAAAAAGAAGGAATAGGTGTTCCTACTGGCTTGATTGTTGGCAATTAGTTTAGCCTCAGGCTTAACCCTAACCCCACTGAGTTCATTTCCATAGTTAGTTGCCTGGGTTAAGGTATTTGTACAGCTCTCCCTTGACCCAGTTAAACATGTTCTGTGAACAGATCCAAAAAACATTGCAAGGTTCACATCCCATAGATGTGATCATTCATGTATAAGCAGCATTCATTTTTATTAACAATTTCACATCTGTATCCGTGCATGCTTACCCCAAAATACACATCAGCTATTTTTAACTTCATTTTTCCAATGAATTATTTTTCCTTTGTTGTTGTTGTTTATTGTGCAGCCAGCTGAGAAATGTTAACATCTTGCTCTAAATCTCTCAGTGGAGTCTCTGTTCCCTTCTCTGATATAACAGATGGGTTATTGCTTGTTATAATTATTAACATTTGTGGTGTGGGACAGGGCTAGGGTGGGAGGTTTCTTTTTTATTCTGGGGTACATGGGAATTGTTTAAGATTTGGAATGTTAACTCCAGTGGTGACTGACTGTTTATGTAATAGCAGGTCGTTGTGGCTGCACGCTCTAGTAATTGAGGCTGTGTACTTCACTGAGCTTGTGGTAGAGCCTAGGGCAAACTGCTGTCCCAAGAGAATGCTGGGATAGATAGAACTAGCCAATATGAGTCTGAACGTGGTGACTTTGCTGGTTGTTTTTTAGTTCCAAATGTCAGCATGCTTAGTTTTGTTTTCATTTTAATTTAATTAATAAATGTGACACCATTTCCCACCCCAATTCCAGTCCTTTTTTTTCTTTACAAGAAATGCAAGTTAAAAAGACTTAAATGGGAAAAACATCTTTAGTTTCAAACTGCATCTTGTCCTCATATTCACAGTTGGGCTGAACTCAGCTGATTATCTCAAATGTCAAATTTAAAAAATTATGTTGGGAATGGAGCACACTGGGCACATTATGAGACAAGCTGCTCAGCAATCAATGTTGCCAAAGACAAAGATGAATATGCCTGAATATCAGATGTGTTGAAAGTTCTGCAATCTGGATTTTTTTTTAATCAAGAAAAGGGATGCCAGTATGTCTGAAGCTTTGCTGTAGCAAAGCTCCTTGCTATAAAATTCTTTTTCAGCTACTAATAATCAGTAGAATGAGATTAATAAAATGCTAAACAAAGTCAGAATAGAGACAGTCACAAGGAGAAGCAATAGAGCGGTTCTTCGTTTTGTGACAGGAGGGAGTTTGAAGTGGTGGCTAATTTCAGAACCCTGTAAGTCTACCATTGCTAAGTAAATCTGAAAAAATCTGGGGAAAGTTCCCCTTCCTCCTCTCTAAAAAAAACCTCTTAAGGTTAAACATTTTAAGATCTCTTTCCTTTAAAAAAAAAAAAAAGAGGAACCTCAATATTCTATAGTAATTGTTATAGATTTCCCTGTCATGTAATAGCTGGATAGAGAGAAGATAACACTGTGTTCATACTTAGTTTACATTCGTGGAAAATCTGTTCCATACCATGAACACATCTGCATTTTAATTCCCAGTTCCTGCTCTACAGAACTCAGTAAAGCAAATAAAAGCCAGACACTTGAAATGGTAATTACAATTACTTGATACAACAACTATTAATGGTTGATACAAGTATTAAGGAGGGGGAAAATCACTTCTCTGGATTTTATACCCTTATGGCTGAGTCCAGTGCTTGATAATTCCACTTGGGCCTGAAATAATAGATAATACAAAGAAGGTAAAACAGTGTATTTCAGTGAGCCAACTTGGACTGGCTCACTGAATGAGTATGAGTCTTTTTTGAGTTTCAGAGGAATCTTTATTCATCATCACTAAGAGATTGTTTTACAGATTTCGTATTTTTTGCTGATTGTCATAACATTTAGTCTTCTAAAGTTTAACGCTATTTTTAAAGCTAATTGTTAACTGATAAAATTTCAAGACTAATTATTTGCTGCCATGACTTCTAGTCTGTGAAGGCCTTTTATTATGTTATGTGAGATGAGATTTCCTGAAGAGAGAAATTTCCATGCACAGGATTTTTATAGTTTAAAGCTTTGTTATTGTTACATCAGTTATCTTAAATACAGTATTTCTGCATTGAAATTACAATGAAATGTGCAGCTATCTGCTTTCGTTTCATAATGATTGCTCTGGTCGCCTATTGCAATCTTGTGTTCTTAAAGATTATTTTTAATTCCCCAAGCAGTGGTATAATCGATACAGCACCAAAACTAGATTGTTTCATAAATTCATTCTTCCAGCATCCAGCTGAACTACAGATTAAAAGGAAACATAATGTTTCTGAATAGTAATGATAAAATAGCCAATAGCATGCTGGGTACTCTGTAATATGAAGAACTGAACACAATCCCTTCTGAGAGAATTTCTTTTTAAGACAGACCCACTAAAGTTAGTTCTATGCAAGACTGAGGAAATGAGCACATTTGTAATTTTGAGAACATGTCATGAACGTTCTCACAAAATGGCTATTTTGAAAGCTTGCACATTTACTAAATGGCTGTCATGGTGGACATGGACCAAGTAAAATAAGTAAGTATACACATATATATTTATGTTTACCAGAAGACAAACCCCTCTAGCCATTCCCCCCTCCCAGATGCTCTGTGTGTCCAAAATCTCTTTTTCCTAGGGGCAGGTGGATATGTGCACATTTTCAAAAAAAAAAATACTGGGCTTATTATTTAAATACTTACCCTTTGAGTTTATTTTAGGCTCAGATACATTCTTATAAAAACAGATCCAGTTGCTTTGTACCATACTAACTTCTCATTTTTTAAAAAAAAAATATGATAGATATGAAATAATTAAAATCGGAAGGAGCAACAAGCAGCCTCCCCCCTTGTAGGAAATGTAAGAAACAGGACTGGTTTTTACTGAGACAGGATTTTGATATCCCAGGCATAGGACAAAATAAAAGGAAGGGCATTTGTAGCTAAATGAAAACTCTTAAAGGTTAAACATTAAAATCTGATTTTACAAAACTAAGCAAGTGCCATTACAGAGACTTTGACAGAAAAAAGATCATGATATAGCAGTGAATTTAGAGCCATTAAGTTCTAAATTAAGTGAAGAAATTGGCAAGGAAGGGCTTGCAGGAGAGAAGATTATCAGTAATATGTTGCTTAAGTTATTGGAGATATATAGAGCTTCATCTAGACAGTGTTTATTTAATTTCTATAGCCACCCATCTCAACCAACTGACTCTTCTGTTCAGAGTTCATTTTAATATGCCTTCCTTATATGGAATTCCTTTCCTACTTTAGCTCATGTAGATCTTTGATTTTAATTTATAGCCCTGGAAACCTCTTAGAAGATCTATTATGGACAACTCTTCTTATGCGTGACTATGCAAAAAATAGTAACTTACTTTGGGCATGGTGGCATTAGTTGCTTTGTTTTTCACTTATCACCATTCTTGGTTTAGCTAACCCAAACAATGACTAAGAAGCCAATAACCTCTGTTAATGATTTGGACAAACACTGGAATGTTTTGTCACAAATAATTAACAATCAAATTGTACAATCTCTTGAGAGGTTTATGCTATAAAATAAGTTCTGATTAAAATTATAATTGTGGGTAACAATGTTTTCCTCCCATAGGCATTATTTTATATTAACGATGGTCAGGGTGGGCTGAAGAGATGCATCAGCATCTTTATTTTTTATATTCTTGTTGATAAATTGACCTACAAGTACTATGTTAGGACAGCCTTTTCCATTTGATTTGCTTACTGATACAGGACTTTTCATCAGGTACCGTGTTGGGGAGACAGCAAAATATAGGTGGATCAGGGAATGCTTTCATAATGAATTGTGACATGGGAGTTGATGCAGTTTGAAACAGTTCCTCTGTACATGTGTTGTATATATCACTCCACTTTGTTTAAGGAGAAAGGTATCTATAAAATCAGTTCTTTTTTTCCTGCAGGGTGGATACGCAGCCTACAGATATGCGCAGCCCGCTACTGCAACAGCAGCCACTGCTGCTGCAGCTGCTGCAGCAGCTTACAGTGATGGGTATGTAAGGAAAGGCGTGGCGTTGATGTATCTGGAATGTTTTCCATTTCAACAGTACAGTACATTTCCTCATGTTCCTCAGTATTCATCCTAGCTGCAAATGCCAAAAGCATGACCTCAAGTTTTATAGCTAGCAAATGTTAATGAAAATAAATGTTATAAGCCTAAGGTTTTATGTATTTCCAAGTGAGGTACTTGGGTTTTGCAATCATGCAGCAAGTCAACCATTGTTCTTGTTTCTGGGCAAGGCAGAGTAGATTGTCTTTAGGGTTTCAGTATATAGTCCTGTTGGCATTTGTGCTGTTTTAGAGTGCAACCAACAACCCCAATCATAGCTTTTTTTCTCCAGCCCCCTGCTCTGGATCTGATGAATGATGGAAAGTGGCTTACAAATTGTGAGAAGGTAATGTATTGGAGATGAATTATACTATGCTGCCATACTTGTGAAATAATCTGTGGCCACACAAATCAGACATTATTGACTTATACATACATTGGTCACCACAAGTTGTGTAGCTCAGCATAATTGTTCTCTAGAATCACAATCATTAAGCCAATCTGAAAATGGGACCATGTGAAAAGGCTATATACACTTTTTTAAAATTAATATTTATTTTTTTTAATTACAAAAAAAGGAAAAAAATACATAAATGTGCTTTAACATAAAAGTGAAAAAATACAGCAACAAAAAAGTTAATATATCATAATGTACACAGTTCCAATTCTATATAGGCTTATCTAATACAAATATTATTCAAGTACATACATATTTGTAATAGAGTTATATGACTATCCTGGTTTTTTTTTAATTCAGTGTATTTTGTATAAATGAGTCTCATATTTCATTATACTTGTCCATACAAAGTCTGTGTCTGTAGGCAATCCACTCATAAGTAGCAAGTGTAATCAGGTCTTCAATCCATTGACTAAATGGGGCCATACATTTATCTTTCCAGTATTGCAATATCAGTCTTTTGGCCATAGTAAGGGCATGGAGAATCCATTTACATTGTCCAGTTGTACGTACACTTCCTAAGCAATTAAAAATACTTTTGATGGCAATCCCTATGTTTGAGGGCAGGTGGCTGTTATTAGTAGGAATGACTTAATAAAGCCTTTGCATGAAAGTACAATACATATGCTCTCATTCTTGTACTGCACTTTTGTCTTCAGACACCTTCCAGTGTCTTGTTTGGTGTTATTGCCATAACAATAATAGATACTTCTGTTCTTGCACCTAAAAGGACTCTGGATGCTGTGAGAGCACTTTTTCAAGTGGAGAGCTTGATCAGTGGCTCATTTTTCTGCAAGGGCCAGTCACACTTATTTCTTATTTCCATGGGATGATCAGTTACAGCTGTTTCAACTTTAATGGAAGTCTTGTAGGTTTATGAGTTGTTCAGTGTGAAATTGTGAAATTCTGTGAAACAAGAAGTATTTTTTTCAGAATAAGACTCAAAACATGTTTACAGTAAGCCAACCTTTCCCACACCCAAGCACTTCCACCATAATGTGGAAAGTGCTTCTTTTAAAAAGAAGCCTTTTTGTTTTAAAGTATTAAATTATGAGCGCTTGAGGTTGGCACCCTTGAATATTAATCCAATAATTCCTTTTTGAATTAAACAAGTTCTTGAGATATGGAGGAAGAGAAATCAGAGGTGGGGTGGAAGTGGGAAGTTCATATGTTTCCATTTCTTCTGATGACAAAGGCCTTTATTAACCTTTTTTTTCTTGCTATCTCGCCCCCTTTTTCTTTTAGTTATGGCAGGGTGTACACAGCAGACCCTTACCATGCCCTTGCCCCTGCTGCTAGCTATGGAGTTGGCGCTGTGGTGAGTATGGTTTTTCCTCTTCCTTGGTGATTTTGTACTTTTACCAAGAGGTATAGGTAATCCTCGCTTAACAATGCTAATTGGGACCGGAAACTCCATCATTAAGCAACACGGTCGTAAGTTGAAAACCATGCAACTGCACCGCTTAGCAATGATAGTTCCAGGAGTCTCAGTTGCCATTGTTAAGTGAGGACTGTGCAGATCATTAAGTGAGGACCTCACATGACTCAATTCCTGCCAGCTTCCCCATTGACTTTGCTCATCGGAAGCTGGCAAGGAAGGTTGCAAATCATGATCACGTGACACTGGGACACTGTGGTGGCTGTAAGTATGAGGACCAGTCATAACTACCACTTGTTGATAGGCATCATAAATTTGAATGGTCACTGAATGAGTGGTTGTTAAATCAAGACCACCTGTACTGTCTACAGTATTGTTGGTTGAGTAGTCTCAGGGGTTGTGTAATAATGCATCCAGCATATTGGTTAATTGCTAAACAATGCTAATGGAGTATTGTAAGAATAGAAAAGTAAGACAAGGATATGAGAAAGTTAATGCCAACCACCAGTCCCATTGTAAAGGGAATGCTATGGTCAAATCACCAAATGGGAAGTGAAATCTGTACATAGTATGATTCCCAGACAAAGTCTCAAATACAGTCAGAACCTTATTATCATATTCCTACCATGTACGTTGGCATTCTAACATCAAAGGGACTAATTTATTCTTTTGTTTCTATCCAGAGCCATTGTTCTAGTTTTTGTTTTAAAGAAGAATTACAGATTAAACTAATGAAGCCAATAATTGATTTTAACCTTGGTAATGAGTGTACTGGAGCTGAAGGACTTGGAGTTCATTATTTGCAATTGATTTTGTTAGGAAGCTGAGCAATAAGACCTGGACCTGGCTACTTTCCTTTTCAGAGTTAAATATTCTCAGATGTTATCATCATCATAGAGCAGTCTGTCTGCAGGTCTTCTGATTTGCATTTAAATAATCTTAGGATAACTCACAGGAGGTTCATGCTTTTTAGTTTGAAGAAACTGGCTAGGAAGAAGAACAGCAAGAACTACAGAGCAGGGACAAAGAGAATTTCTGTTCAAGGAAAACATAGTGAAAAATTGTCATAGTCTAGGATTAATGTTCTTGATCCAGAAGACAAATATGGGACCAGGCTTTCAGGTCAGTTCATGTCTGAGGAAACATTTTTTTAAGAAGATATTCTACAGCTTCTTTAATCATATAGGAGTTTGCATGGGAAAATGGTCTTGCAAGCATCATTCTTTCTTTTAAAAATCTCTAAATTTCCTCTTTTTTTTGTATTAATTTCTGCAGGCGAGTTTATACCGAGGTGGCTACAGCCGATTTGCCCCTTACTGAAGTGACATGAGCCCCCCCTGCAAGTGGGACAGCCCCCTCCCCCAGTTCATGAGGCCTGGCTATTGCAATATTTACTAGTAGAGGAACTCTATAGCAAGAAGAGGAGGAAAACAAAAGAAAAAAACAAGAGAAATACTTTTTTATACCTCACTATGTTCTTTAAATATGTATTTTTCCTTTAAATTTCTGCCTTTAATTCTTTTGTTCCAAAGATTGTGCATTTTTTTGATCTTTTTTTTTTCAATCGTTTGTTTTTAACTGTGGTAAACATAATGCATTTTTGTGTCTATATATGCATAGTTTATCCTACCAATCACAAAAAAAGAGATAAATAGTGCTAAGGAGTACTGTTAGGAACCAGTATCATGGAACGTTGTCAGGAATATGTAGATGTTTATTTTTCCTGGGTCTGACGCCCAAGAGCCAGGATAGTGAGGAAGACCCCTCTACTGGGGGGCAATGTTGATTGCCTGCAGCTGGAACCTGCATGCTGGTTGGAAACACAGACACCCTCTTCTTTTATCACCAGCTGGCACTCGTGGGCTCAGGACAGCTCCAGAAGCGTCAAGATTTTTATAATTTTCAAGACAAAACTGCTCAAAGCTGCCCAAAGACTTCATCAAATAATGGTTTTAGGGGACAAGACTTGAAATGAATACATACTCCTATCTTTAATTATTATGATCCACTCTACCATGGCTTTACTTTAATCATTCCATTGCTATGGTTTTCCTCTCTTCCCATCCTCCCCTATTTTCTGGTAGAGTAGCAAGTTTGGGGCAATAACTATAGAATTTGGAGCCATGATGGAAATAATTTTTTTCTTTAGAAAACCAAGAGTTTAAGTGCAAAGTTCTACATATTCTGAGGTTCTGGACTAGTGATTATGGGAAAAGCTTGCACCACTGCTACTCTGAGCTCCTGAGCTACAGCTCCACTGTACAAGATCCTCCTTTTTCACCCTGAGGCAGTTAACTTTGCTACAAGTATGTTGTCAAAAAAAAATGCATGAAAAGAGAAAAATGCATTCCAGACCAGAAAAGTAGGGCAAGCAGTGGGGAGGATGATTTTTTTTTTCCTTTTGTCATAACACTAATTTGGAAGCCATGCTTGTTACCATTGGCATCTGGAAACAAAGTATTTCTAAACATAACATAAAAGCAGAATTAATGTTTACTCTGATTTGCAACCAGAGTCTTAACAGTTGCTTGTCTGAAGACAAACTGCTCAGTTGGGTCAATACTGCCAGTTTGGAATTGAGAAAGGGCATCAGGAAAACTGACCCTGGAGATTGTCCCAAACTGGAATACCTGCCTGGAATACTTTTTCTTGTTCTACAGTTGGGAGTCTCGTAAATTGATAATGCATGCAATTTGATGACAAGCAAACCATGGCTCTCATATAATTTGCCACTAATTATAGAAATCAGAATAGCAGAAGGAATCCTTTTTTTTTTCCTTCTACTCTTTCTTTCTTTTTTCAACACCTGTAGATGCTCCACAGATTTAACTTAAAGTCCATCACCTCTTGGACTTTTGGCTAAGATCAGGTGTACCATCCTCTGTATAGTATAACTTTAAAACCATACCTGTTACAGAAGCACAATTCCCTTTTGTTCCTTAGTCTCCCCAAACTAATATTGGAGGACTTTTAAGCTAGAAATAGGCAGTTGGGTAGATGAAGCCCTCTCTGCTCCTGTTATCTTTTGCTCCACAGTGATGTCAAAATGGGAAAGGAGATCTGAAAACCTTCAGTGATATCAAGTAAGTGCACTGATCCAGTCATACACAACCCATACATCTTTGCTTCCACTGCCATTGTGTTCTCTTGTGGCTTACCAGAGAGCACCTAGATTGCTAGAGAGGGTGCCTGAAGAGGAGATCTTAATTAAGGGAGAGAAACTAATAATTCTGCTTATCTGAGCAAGAGGGCACCAAACTATTAGACTGTTGGCCACTTTTTTGTTGTTGTAGTCTTGTTTTTAAGCCAAGCTGCTACAACAGTTTTTAAGTTTGTTTTTGTATATGCATATGTGCATATCCAGCTTAAAATGAGGAGAAGAGAATAGGAATATTATTGGTGTCACAAAATTGTGGAAATGAGCAAGGAAGAATGGATTTTCCACCTGCTTTCATCCCAAGGAGGATGGGATTTGACTTCTGCCTGTGGAACGAGACACATCAGAGTTCCACAGCGAAGAACAGCTATGAGAGAAGAGTCTTGTATTGACATTACGGAAAAAAAGATACAATCTTCAGACCTCTAACACAGTTCTTTGGTCAATTTTTTTTTTTTTTTACAGTTAAAAGATTGAACACTGGATATTGATGAATCTTCCAAGCTGTATAATTTTATCAATTTTTTTTTGTGAGTGCTGCTCATAAAAGACAAAGGTAGAGTCCTTTTGCAGATTGTTCCTGGATTGAAACTCAGCCACCCTGGCTGTCACTGAATTTATATCGCTAGCCTTCCAAGTCATCCTTAGCCAAGACATGTCTCTAGTCTAGTTCCTTAGCTGTAAAATGGAAGAACAAAGCATTTGCCTCTTTTGTGAAACACAAATATGTGATGAAGTACACTATTCCTATTAATGCCTTCTCATCTCTCGATTTTTCCAAAGCCTGAACCAACTTTGCGACAAAGCAAAATTTTAGCAAGCTAATGTTTACCTTCTGATTTCTAGAACAGTTGAAACATCTTCACAGGTGGTAATACAAAGTTAAGGCTTTATAAATCCTCTTCCAGACATCTCCAATTACAGATGTCTAGTAGATATGTAGCAGGACACTTCAGCTTTCAGGAATAGAAACCAAATTGGGGTGGATGTGTCTTTTGCTGCAACCCACAGAGCAGGCAGGCAGCCTGGGAAATAGAATCTGCCTGTCATTCTCCAGCATGCTGGCATCTGAGGGATCCATGGCAGTGGGGGCTGGGGTGGGGTGGGGTGGGGTGGGGTAGGGAAGAGGCCTAGGGGTGTGTTGACTGTGTGAACGGGTTTTACAATAGGAAGCAAAAATCCTGACGGACAAGGTGAAGAACCAATGTAACATTTTGTGTGTTTTTATTCAGATATTCTCCTGAGAATTTCAAACATGGTTGTAGTATACACCAGTATACTTGATTTTTTTGTTGTTGTCGTTGCATTGTTGCATAAAACACTATTTGGGTGATGTTATTGTCTGATCAACCCAACCTTTTCTGCTCCATTTCTACCCACCCACCCCTACCCCTATTTTGAGGTTTTTATTTGCAGTCTAATGAAACTAAATCTCCAATTAATGAGGCAAGCTGTCTCCTGGTAGTCAGAGTGAAACTAATATTTTCAGGGTATTTTCTGAGTGTGCTGTTTTCCCCACCTGCTTTGGTTAGATAACCTTAAGATTTGGAGTGTATTCCTGGCACCCCTTCTGAGAAGCAAACTTTCATAAGCACTCAATTTGCAGAACTTACTGCCATGATATGATGGTGGAGAAACGATGCAACATTGTAGTCCTCTGCAGTTATTTTGTTCAGATTATATTTCAAGGCCTTGGACAATTAGAAGCTTCTTGTGAGGCTTTCTAGATATGTAGAACCTAAACACTGCCTGTTAACAAAGATGAAAACTGAGTAAAGGCCTGCTCCTTAGCAATAGCAAATTTGCTGCCAATTTTTTTTTCTGTAAAGCCGTCCACCGAAGTATTCATTTTGGCTTGTAGTCTGCCTCATGTCAATTAATTATTGACTTTTTAAAAGGAAAATCAGAAGCCTCTTACTTGGTTTTCTCTCTTTCGGAGCAGAATATTCAAGTGCATTTTGCAGTTGCTTTGAGAAGCAACTGTCAAGGAATTTAGTCTATATATTCAGTAGAGTGATATGTCACAGTTTTGGCAGCTCTTTTTGCCTGGAATTTAATAAGTGATAAAGTAATCTTTTTGGGATTTAATTTGGTGTTTTTTATTTTGTTTTGTTTTAGTTCTGTTTGTAAATACCTGGGGCATGACCCTGGCATGATGACAAAAGTTGAGGCAGAACTGTAGGGCAGTCCCAAGATGAGAGTTTACTGACCACCCAAGCTGACTTGGTAATACTTGGAGCTTGTCAGAAGAAGACCTAATATGCCCTGAACTGGCTTGACTCTTGGTGCAGTGTCTCCTGCACTTCTTCCTTGCCAGGTACCTTTGGGACATAGGATGCATTGTAATTAGATGCTCTCCCCTCCTCTGGATCATTCCCCAGGATGCCCAAGCTGCTTGACCAGGATCCTGTTTCCTGACTGACTCTGGAAAAGTAGTATCTGCATCCCAAGACTTTGTGGCAATCTCTAACATCCCTATTCCCTCCCCTTCCCCCTGTTCAAGTATCATATTGTACAGTAGCTTTCAAACCATACAGTATTCATTGGGTTACTCTTATTATTATCAAGTAGCTGGAATTGTGAAGGTCAGAGTAGTTAGCTCTTTAGCTTTTATTCTTTTCTTTTTTTTTTTGTATTATCCATGTGTATAAATTATTGATCATGTTGCTGGCTTTTATAAACTCTAAGCAAGGGAAGAGGAGTCTTTCTTCATCCTTTGCAAATGGTATGAAGCACTGTTTTTAAATAAAAGAGAAACACCATCTACTGGATTCTGTTTTTTCATTCCAAGCCTGTAAAATTTGGATGGATGGATGGATGGATGGATGGATGGATGGATGGATGGATGTCCCCATCATTGTTACTCTGTTTTATTATGGGAAACAAATCTAATAGATTTTTAAAGCATAATTGTGAGACTCAGGAAACCAGCCCTACAGAGATGGATAAGATTTTGTTGTGCCCAAAGTCTAGGCAAAATAATAGGTTATACAATCAGCCCGAAATATATTTTGTGTAATGATTCTGCTTGAAAATATGGACATTTTGTAATACTCTTTTTCTGTTTACTGGATTTGTATGTTGCTTTTTGAAACTAGCATCTTTCCACAGCAAGTCAACCAGAAGTTAAAAATAATGCCATAAACAATATTCATTCACTGCAATGAATTGTATGAGAAGTACTATTATTGGCTTTGCAAAGAACTATTGGTAAGTTGTGTTTTTTCTTTCCTGCTCTCAGAGAAATAGTGTCATATAAAAGTTCAAGACTTAAGCCATTAGATAGGCATATGATAGATAGGCATATGATAGATGGCAATTCTAGTATTTGAAAGAGATTCTAGCCCAAGTCAAGCAGTATAGTAAAATGGATCCCTGATGCCTGATAACTGATGATATCCCCACCCCAAACATCAGATTTATTCAGCATAGATGTTTGAAAAGGAAGAGTTTGACATTGCATGGAAACTTTTGCACATAGAGCTCTTACATAGACTTCCATTCTTCAGAAGTCCAAGCCTTGATTCCAAAGGGGGCCAGTAGGTGAAAAGGAGAGTGTGAGCGATGCAGACTTGCTTTCCATTTGTCAGATGGGACAATCTTCTATATTTTGAGGATCTCTGGATGCATTAGACCGCAACTCTCACCATCCCATGTCAGCATGGAGTTGGTTAATGCTGGCTGAGAATGTTGGGAGGTGCAGTTCAACATACCTGCTTGGCTTTAGGTTGAGGAAGGCTGTATGGAATCTTATTACATATATGTGATCTCTAAGGGCATTTGTGTTAATTTCTGGATTTTTTAAATTTGTGTTTTGCCAGATTCTTGCTGCTTTGATAGATCTATAATCTCTTGATCTGAGTTGATCATTGGCAGCAAAATTAGGTTAGTATTAGGAAAGGTCTATCTCTGACTGAGACCTTGTATAGCTACATCTAGTCTAAGTCAACATTACTGGGTCACACAAATCAATATGCCTAATCATACATCCATCACTCCATAATAAAACAGAAATATGGGCTGGTAGGGGTTTCGTATGTATTAGCTATGAGACAAATAGCTAATGCTCTACATTCCTTAAAGTTGCTCGTTGAGCTGATTAGCAGCAATTAAGGCTTTAAAGTTGTTCCTATACTTCCATCTATAGTAATGAATGCATAGTACATAGACATCAGCAATTCTAAAGAGATTTTCTTAATGGGCAGAACTTTCAAGAACATGCTGGGTGAAGAGTCTGGGGATCGCAATCCCAACATGTTCGAAGGGTGCCAATTTGGAGAAGTCTATACTAAAACCCTGGAGTTAATCCATATTCATGTGCAATTGTTTACATATTCAAAATAAGAAAACAGTGAATGTGGTAGGTGCAAATGTTTGGACACCCTTTCAGTCAGTACTTTCCAACACCACCTTTGGCAGAAATAGCAGCTACTAAATATTTCCTATACCTTAGAAATCAACCATGATGTACATACAGGAAAGAAATACAAAGGTTTGGAATGGTTTTACAGTTGCCAGATTAGAATACAGGTAGTCCCCAGTTTAAGACGAGTTCCATTCCCAAGGTCTGTCCTTAAGTCAAATTTGTATGTAAACTGGAACAGTGTTGTTGTATAATACTGTGTACTGTAAGTAGTATTGTGTCATGAATTTGAACCATTGTGTATTTAACTTTAATCATTGTGTATTTAACTCAAATTTTGTTACAATAGGCTCCTTAACTATGGGTCATCTGTAACCCAGGCATTCTTAACCTGGGGATTATCTCTATTATTGAGGAACTGTGGGTAGTTTCCAGACATGCACCACGTGCAAGAAAACCTAAGAAAATTTCTGACTAGAAGACTTTTTCAACAAAGAGTGGTGGTGATGGTGGATTTCAGAAGCAAGGAATAGGAAGACTCTTAGCTAACTAAGAAAACATTTGAAAGCTGATTTCTGCCAAAGGAGATGCTGCAAAGTACTGACTGAAAGAATGCCCAGTGTTTGGTACATGGCATATTCAGTGTTTTCTTCTTTTGAATCTGTAAACAATTGTCAATAAATTGTAAGTATGCAATAAAATTTGCAGAAAGATGTAATCTTTACTTTTGTACTATCTAGAAGTTGTGTCAGCTTTTGATTACTTAATGGTCCATGGAAACAGACAATTTGACCAGGAACATTTAAACAGTTGCATGCAATTGTATATCCTTGGAATAAGTAGATGGAAGTTGGTTTTGCTTCTAAATTTTTAGTCACTGAATCATTATTGTTTCAAGCAGATGGGCTCAATAACTAATAACTACAGCAAATTAGTACCATTGGAAACTGCTTTTAGATCAATATTTTTCTCCTGATTGACAGGCCTGAAACTTCACTATATGCTCTGAGTATTTGTAACAGTGTCATGTAGTAGTCGATTAGATATAAATAGAATGTTCCTGTACAGTTAATAATTCAAGGGGAAGGAAGGGAGTGTGACAAAGTTAGGATAGAAGAATCATTGGTTGATTTGTCTAATTTCTGTTGTTGAAGGTTTCATCAAGTGTAAAGCATATATCTAAAGACATTAATATTTTTTATTTCACTTTTATCCAAGGAGCTTATAGGTACTGCCTGTGATCATACTCCAGATTTCATATTTACAGCAGACCTGTGAAGTACATTAGGCTAAGAGAGCTGGCTGTATCTAATGTTACCTTGGACAAAATTACTTACCTGAGAAAACAGCTGTATGTACGTATTTGTCTTGGATAAAGTCCTGCATTCTGTCCAGAAACAAACTATCTCACTCAGACACACAAGACTGCTAAAAATTCTTCTTTGATGCATCCACATTAAGATACTGATCAGGTCTTTGTTTGCATGTTGAGGGAGCTAAATTAAGCATCCCTTACAGGGTGGGAAAATGTATAATTAAAAGTGTAGTATGAATTTAATGAGTCTTTCACAGCATTGTCTTCATTGTTCTGAACTTGTGAATATTGTTGATGTGGCTTTTGCCTCATTTCAGGACAATTTCATATGTATAAGGTCACAAGTTCAATTCTTGACTTCTCCAAGTACCACGTGAAAGACATTCTTGTCTGAAGCTACTCCCAGTCCATTGACAAAAGTGGGCTCACTTGCTCAAAAGTGTAATTCAGTGACTGGGTTCATAGATTGAACTGAACCACAATGTTTCTGCTTGATTTTGCTTTAGACGTTGTGAAAGAAAAAACAAAAAGAAGAAAATGTTTATTGTGCTGCTTCAATTAAAACAGGACTCTGAGCAGCTTAAAATATAATACAAACATTAAAACAATCTCAGTGACAAAAAAACAACAACCACAAAACAACAGCATCCTGAGGGATGAGGAACAACATCTAAAGCCATAATAGGAGGCCTTCCCTCATCACAAATCTATTCCCAAGGCACTCTGGAAGAACCAGGTCTTTCTGAAAAACCAGGTACACTTGCTGCTAAAAAATGTCTTTTGTTCTACATCACAGCTTATTTAGGACTAAGTAGGTAAGGAGGAATATAAAAATCTACGCTATAAATGTATGTATAAATTGAATGGATAACAACAGTTGCATACTAAAGTTTTTTTTTTTAAGTACACAATATGCTCATACATGTTCCACACACAGTTTCATACAGTACAGATAAATACACTGAGATTTACTTCTATAAATTAAGTTAATGCAACTTCTTCTTAAATCTAGAACTAATATGCACCAATTTAATACTCCTAATGTAATAAAAACTATTTTTTAAGTATCATAGAAAGGTGAAACATTTTGAGTTCTATTACTGTACCTGTAGACTAACTCAACCACATGCAGGCTTCCAAGCCAAAAAAAAAAAAAAAAAATCCCATTGTTACAAATACTATAATAGCAACGTCGAGATAAAAGATGTTAGCTGTTATGCAACTTAAATGGAAAGAACTACAGATAATAGCTTATTGTGAAACCAGTCGATTGTTAAAACTGAAGTATAGTGGAGTCTGCAAATTACCTCAGTATAAGGTAGTTTCTAAGAGGCTAGCAACTGCCTTAAAAATTAGCTAATTGGGGTAACATTTGAATACACAGTGGGTGTGAAGTTTCTGAGACACCAAATGTATGAACCTTTGAGACAAGGAAGGTGTATTAACATGCTAAAGTGCAAATTAGCAAGCCATTGTAGCCTAGCATGATATGTAAAACCCAGCCCATGATTGGCGGTTAGCTTATGGTTCAGTGTGTTGTACAAATCCATAAAAGTGGATGAATGGAGTGAGCCATCTTACTTAATGTATCATGGGAACATAGCAAGGATGTTTGAAGCATATTTTGTTCTCTTGACACTAGCTTCTCTCCTTGCATATAAACTTCTCCAAGTTTGGTGTACTTTACACGGTTGCAAATTGTTCAGGGCCCAGCATCTGTTGCCAATTCTGCTTGTCTGAGTTGCTGTTAATTTCCCAGCACAACAGTATCTTCTGCTTTCTCCATGGGCACTAAGAGAAGATGTATTCTGTTGCTATAGAAGCGCAATGAAGTTGCCTAACTCCTAAAAATACTAGGAGAGCTGCTTTTTTTCTTGCCAAATTGATGGAGAAGCCAGCTTCTCTTCCACCCTGAGTAGCACTGCCAGTTTCTCAATCTGTACCGTAGCAGAAGGCAGAATTCAACCTTTCCCTATGAGAGCCCCAGTGACAGTTGGTTCTTTTGCTGCTGAGAGCAAATCATGCTTGAAATCATTGGGAGTGCATCTTCCTCCCAGTGGGAGCCAAGACCAGCTGTCCTGTTTAGTGTCACTTTCCCTCCTACCACCACCACCACTTCGTTTAATTTGCTTAAGGGCACGCTGAGTGCTATGCTCTTTGCTTAGCATGCCAGGATAGATGGAATCAGTGTATTAATGGATATAAAAGTCCATCAAATCCATTTTGTTCTTTTCCTAAGAAATAGCTAGAGACTACTTTTTGATATTTATATCTATTATGTGCTTTGAGTACGTGATCCCAATTGCATTTAAAACATCCAGTAGCAGTAGAAGTATTGTACATTGTAACCCATATATTGCAGTACTTATTTATTTATTTATTTGAAAACATTCCTACCCTGAATTATGAGCTAAAACAATTTAAAAGGAGCTACATCAACTAAAGCAGCTAAATTAAAGAGCAGAAAAAAAGAAAGAAAGCAATGAAATGGCAGTATCCAACAAGAAATGTCAAAAGAAACATGTTAATATCGCCTACGGAAAGGTTGTATGAATGAAATCGCCTTCATCTGGTGTCTAAAAGCTACGAAAGCAGGTGCCTGTAGAGTGTCCTTGAGGAGGGCATCCTACAGACATGAGACTGCTATAGCAAACTGCTATTGCTGTTCGTTCTTTAAACTTACCACTTCTCTGTTTTTGAGGATCTCACCCACTCCATTTTATTTCATTTCCCAGTCTTCCTCTTGCTCTCAACCTGTTCACTATTCCTTCATACATTCATTTTGCAATTCAATCCTCTTCCATTCTCTTTCTATGGAGAGAACCCAGGCCATGGATTAGGATGAGTGCCGAGTCCCTGTAGCATGCTGTTAATTACATTTTTTTTCACAGATGTGCATGGGGTCTTTTTTTTTGTTTCATTGTTTACCCTGTATTGTTCTTAATGTAGCTACCCAGAGTCTTATGAAGTTGGGCAGCGTCTAAATCTTACAACCAAACAAGCCACTTCACTATACTTCTTTCATATTGCTCATTCACTTTTGTATTCAATCCACATTTATACATCACCCATGGCCCATTCATTCTTCTTGTGTATCTTTTCTTTTTTAACCAACATCCTTGCAAGAGATTAGTACCTTTTTCCAAGCATTTGTTCATCTTCACATTTCTCCACCCATTTTTTTCTTTTTGTAAGAATCCTACCAAAGTGCAGAAATTCATTCTGGTTCCCATTCAACAGCATGGGATCGTCTTCATTTTTTACATACTTCTACATAAATACATTAAATACAGGTAGTCCTCAGCAACTGTCTGGCAACTCTGTTGCTAAATGATGCGGTCGTAAAGCAAAAAAATCACATGACCACACCACGATGGCAATTATGGCAGTTCTGGTTGCAGTTGTTAAGCAAATCACCCATGATCACTAAGCACAACATCTCATGACCATGACTTGCAACTTCCTGCCAGCTTCCTCATTGACTTTGCTTGTTGGAAGCCAGCAGTGAAGGTTGCAGATGGCAATCATGTCACCATGGGATGCTGCGACTATCATAATTGCACTCCTGTTGCCAAGTGCCTGAATTGCCCAAATCACGATCACATGACTGCAGGGATGCTGCAATGGCTGCAACTTCGAGGACTGGTGATAAGTTTCATTGTTCAGCACCATCATAACTTCAAACAGTTGCTGAACAAGTCACTAAGCGAGGACTACATATAATCAAAGGAACAAAAGGCAATATACAGGCTTTGCTATATGTCAGGATTAGCCCAGGAAACTCCAAGAAACAATACAGATTCAATCCAGCAAGGTTTATTGGCTTCACTCTCGTTACAGAATCTTCTCAGACTGAGAGCAACTCTCAGGGTCACCCCACAAACATCCTCTGCATTCCTCAGGGAGGGGCCAGTCTCATTCTCTTATCTCGTGTTCGCTCTTCTGGGGATGAGAGTCCATGTTTCATACCTCGACTCCACACTCCCACACTATAGCAGTAATCTGTCTGCCTGTCTGTCTGTCTGTCTATCTGTCTATCAAATTTTTATGGCCACCCATCTCACAAGAAGTGGCCCTGGGCAGCATACAGCAAAACAGTATAAAACGATAAACATGTCAAACACAGTCATATTTTTTTAAAACACGCACACACACACACACGAGATTCAGTCCACAATGGAGCCACCTCAAGATCTCACTGGTCCCCTGAGACCCTCAGGCCTGATGACATAGCCAGGTCTTGAGGGTTTTCCAGAAAATAAGGAAGGATGAAGCTTTGTAGGGGAGAATGTTCTATAAGGTGGGCGCTACAGCAAAGAAGGCCCGCCCCCTTGGGCCCACCAAGTGTAAGTTCCCTGAGAGATGGGACCCACAGCATGCCTCTCTTGCCAGATCTGATGGGACACGTCCTTGTCATATTCCCTTATGTTTCACTCTCCTAACATGCATGATTTTCTCTGGGTTGCACCCAAACCATTTTTAAGTTAAAAGGGAAGAAGAGAGAACATTTACCCTGTTGCTGCAAGGAAAGACAGGAGAGGAGAACTGAGGAACAATGGAGGGACAAAAACTGGCTTCTTGACCCTTGTAGTGCCTTTATCACAGTTCACCTAATTTCTAACAGTGGGTATGCTTGATAACTGAGTTGTGGTTCAAAACCATTTCCTTGTTCATAGTATATGGTTTTCATCACATTGTAGAGGTTCTCCAGTTTTCCAGGACACTTCCAGCCTGATCTTTGTTCCATTCCCAGATCTGCTTTGCATCCATGTATTCCCGTTTTGACATCTCTGTTTAGCAGCTGAGGTATCTATTTTTGGCACAGCCATGCTGCATTCAGAATCAAGTTGAAGCCGGTTTTCTGTGGCAGATGCTAGAGTTCTGTGGCAGGCCTTGGGGATGGGCCATTTTGCCATTGATGAGAACTCTTGCATTACTATGTCTTCTAGCTTCTGGATGCTCCTCACTCCCCACAGAGGTTAAGCTGCTGCAGCTGAATATTGTTCTTTCACAGTGTTTCAAACTAAAGTCACATCAGGTCTCACATTCTTCAGAATTGGGATGGGGGTGGGGAGGACATCAGTAATAGCAATCTTCTCCAGTGATTGTAAATATCTGATTGTTTCCACATCTGCAGCAAAACCTCTCATAACACTGATGTTTTGTTGTTTATTGTTACACTAGACGAAGGCCATGCATCTGGGCCATCTCCCCAAAAACCTGAAGGAACAGAATCTATCTGGAATTCAGGAATGCACTTTGTTACTATATTATTATGTATATACTCTAATAAGGTGGATCACACATTATTTATGTTACTAAATGCTATAGGACTACCAGATCTGAACTGCAAAAATCCAAATTATCATGACAAGGCACAAAGTAAGAATCTTTTGTATCTCTTTGCTACCATGTAGTAGTTACATTTCTGTAGCCCAGAACTGGTAGCCCTACTAAATGTAGATTGTAGCTTAATGAAGCCCATTGCAATTTTCTTTGAAACTGATTAAAGTTAGTGCCTGATAAAATAGATACCAATCCTAAATGGTTCCTTACAGTAATATGAGTAACAGCCACTGAAATAAATGTTCTTCCCCATGGATACTAAGACACACTATTCAAATGTGAATGGTTAACTGGACTGACTATCTAGGAAATTCTAGCAAGCATGTCAAGAATTGAGGATGATGAATGTTAGATGGCATAACCAGTTTGTATGTCTGAAGTTCCAGTGGCTTTACTGGAACTTCAGACATAAGCATATAAGATGCTTTACTTTCAGATGCATGTTTTTTTCTCACATGGAGTTGTGCTGTCCTAGACATATTGTGCATCACACATGACATTCTTGCATTGGTAGGAAATCATCATGGCAAACACATATTTCACTTGTAGAACTCAGTGTTTGCTATTTAATCTTCCCTACATCTGGGCAGCACATGTATCTTTCTATATAAAGAGAAAAGTTACCACTAACAGATGCATTTAAACAATTATTCAGGCACTGCGCAAAGATAATTCTAATAAAATTAGCTGAGTCTTCCAGATCTTTTCATTGGTCAAATGAAGATCTTCAGGTCATAATTCTCAACATGTCTAGAATCTCCTGAGATGTTATCTCTCTGAGATGGAACTGCTTCTTCATAATTTCAACAACTACAATTATAAGCAGTATTCTAAGAAACCATTTGCAGCATATTTTGAATAAGTGTATGATTAATATGTAAGAGATAACATGCTGGATCATAATGTCTTTATCTTTCTTACTTAATCCTGTTTATTCATTTAAAGTTTATTGGCTACACTTCAGTTGAACAGCTGAGACTGACATACAGAATCAAGATAATAAAATCACAACAGAACAAATCATAGCACAGTAGCAACGATGAAAACAAAACTTGCTTCTATGTACTGAACCACCTGAAAACTAAGTCACCTAACAACTACCTAAAAACAAAAGGGTATTACAGTAACTTGATGCCAAAAAGAAAGTTACAAAGTTTCTACATCTGTAAACAGATAAAGCAGGAAATGGATGCCTTGATAGAATAGTACCTGTCTTCTGTCATGTCTATCTAATTTTAGACAGTGGGGGGATCTGTGTAAATAAGCATTTTCTTGTTGGGCATGGAACCAAAGCCCATAGGGCTTCAAGCAATGCTGAATTAGGAGTGGGGAAAATACACTCAGACATATGTAGGCAGAGTAGAGAAGGTCACACCTCTTTTTTGCCCCAGCAAGAAGAAATTGGTAGGTCTGTCTCTGGTGGATCTGGGCCTAGGATTAGTTGGGGGTTGGGAACTCAAAGGTTTTCCTCTCTTCCTTCAGGATCCAATGATGATAGCTGTCTCATCTGCTTTTTCTCTCCTGCCCAGTTGTAATGGGTAGGCTTGTCTGAACTCTATAGAAAAGAAACTGCTGAAAGAGCTACTAAGTCGGAGACCAGATATTAGTTCATGGCTAGCACCAGTATGTTTATAACTGCTAAAACTTCCTCAATCCTCCTACTGCAGTAGTCAGAACACCTGTTGAAATCAACAGGATGACCCCATGTTTTATGTAGAGAACCAGAACAATACAGCTCTATACTAAAGCCAAAGAATAAGTTATACCAAGAACTGCTTAGTAGCTAGTTCGCCACAACATCTCAGAATTCCTATGCTGGATGGAATTTCTTGATGCTTTCTCAGAACATAGGGTCGGCTGAATTAATGAATGAGACCATCTCATCTCTAGTTTCTGGGGCTGAAAACTTTTACAGCCCTTTGAGAAAAGCATGAGCTTAGCCTTGGGGAAGTGGGTGTGGGAAGCCTGTCTGCCTGGCTGCAGCTGCTACCCCTTGACCAAGCCCAGGGCTAAAGCAATGGTCAACACACCAGCAAGGGTACCTGCTGAGTTGGCAGTAATTTTGGCAATTGTACAGTCCTTACAGGTCTTGTACTATTTCCTGGAGAGTTTTGATGCTCACTCCAAATTTTTATTTCAGGGCAGAGAATTCTTTCAGAAAGTTAGCAAGGTTAGCACTGGCGACTTCATCTTCCTTTCTGTGAAAATGAAAACAACATATATTTCAAGAGTTTGAACTAATAGGTAGTAGGTTTGAAGTGGGGGAAAAAACTCTTCCCACAGAAAGTTGAAATACTGTACTGAATGAATGAATGCATCTGTGTAACACATATAGAATCAAACAGATTTCAGAATAACACATTATCCAAAGCATGTAAGCAGAAGAAACAACTGGAGTTTTAAGTGGGTGGTGTGTTGTGGCTTGAGGCTCCTTGACGTTTACCAAATACCTCTGAATTCTGCTTGGTTTGTAGTTTAGTGGGTTCTAATTTCTTTTTCAAGCTACTGCCATGTATTCTGGCACAGTAAAGTAACTGCTTTGAGTTGCAAACCAGGCAAGTGATGAATTGAGATCAGGCTTCCTCTGCCTGATTAACTGCCCAGAGGAGTCATTTCATTGTGACAATGATTCCGTTGCCCAGTGAGCCTAGCAACTCTATTGGCCATCACATAAACACCTCTGTAAGGGAGTCAACCCACTGTATGGTGCTTACCTGATTGTGTTTCACTGAGGACCATCTGAGAATGACGGTTATAAGGCAAGCACAGGGCTATGACAGGAGAATAAGTGGGGGCAGTGCCATTACCAAGCAGAGAGTTTAATTTGAAAGAGTGATGGAGAGGCTGGGGGACAAGTATGATGGGCAGGTGCTATGGCTACTTAGACGGCCACTTCCTCACACATGGTTCATCTTGGGAGTGGGGATGGACATGACCTCTGCTGTACAGACAGTCACTGAGGTAGGTTTAGGTGGGGTGAGCAGCTACACAGTGGCTGGGTTCACACAATGCACTTACTCCTAAACTTAGTTAAAATAAAATCTCCTTCGGTGTTTTAGTGGTCTGGTTTACTTGTGGGGTGTTCTGCCACAGTTCATATGGGTCCCACTCCTAGTGCCAATCTTGAATTATTGGAAGAGCTTTAGCCTTTCACACAAGTGACAATGTGAGATGCGATGTAAAGCAGTTTGGTTGTGTATATGCACCCTTAGAAGGGACAATGCTGCGTTCCAGGCATGAATCTAGAAAGAAAAAAAGGGAGACATTAAAAAATAAAAACCCAACATCTTGAGCTTTACTTTAATATTTATCCATTCATTATTTATTTATCTTATTCTCTATGCTAATAAAAAGGCCTCAAGCCAATTAATTCAGCCACCTTATTTATTAACATCGTACTTCGATAGAGCCACATATATGGGGCTTGAGAAGGTGCTGCTGTTGAAAACTGAGAGCTTTGGGTTAGATTCTCTGAACACTGATTGGTTATGTTTGAACAGCTTAGTGAAGTTGCTTTCCAGCTGTCTCTCTTCCTTCCTACCACCTGCTCTTGATTAAAAAGCAAGAGGCTGGTGCCCAGTCAGTTCAGCCATCCTTAATGCGTAGCAGTTGCATATATATGGTCAGAGGCATGAATTTGCTACTAAAAAAGGAAGGGTCATGTTGAATTCTTCTGTGTTGACTTAGTCAGCTGCCTGCCTCGCCTCTCAATTTGTCCACTCCTCATTGCTTGCTGCTGCTCAGTGAGAATAAGAAAATGATACAGGTAATGTCTATATAAAGTCAAGGGAAAGAATGACTTGTTCATACCTAACTCAACTGTTCTTTTTCAATCAGCAATTGGCCTCACTGCCTTACTGGATTATGCCAAGAGCAACATATAAGTCATTCTGAAAATCAGCTTTATTGAGCAAATGTGATGTCTAGTACTATGTGCAGGGCATGCAAAATCTATTATGGGCTTCCTTAATTAGGCCAACATTTACAAAACAGTTGCAAGCATTTGCATTTCCAAGAACACTTCAGTATTAAAGATGGTTAAAAATCTAGGAAATGGGTGGCTAGGAGGGAAATGGGCTTGCTATTTAGGCCAGATCTATTCCAGATTGCAATTTCAGTTGAGAAGAAGGGAAAAATCTGCAAACATGCAAACTGGATCCTATCAGGTTGTACCAAGATTTTTCTCAAAGCCTGTGGAGAAAAAGAAGCAAGCAAATAATGATTGAGCCTCCATTGTTGGCAACATAAAATACTTGATTACCCCCATCTTTATCACCTTCTTTCACAGAGAAGCACACCATTTCCCACTGTGTAATCCTGTTGCAACCAGGGACCTGAACTCTATAGGTTATTAAACAAGCTTGTACATTCCAGAAGTCCCCAAATGAAAATAATTAATATAATTAATTTTTCAGACAAATGGTATAAGGCCAATCAAATGAGTTTTCAATTTATGGTGAATATAGCTCAAAGAATATTTAAAGCTAATATGTAAAACATCAAATAAAGAGCAATGATGATCTGTGACAATTTAGCACATTATTCAATTCTGTGAGGAAAGCAAAGGGTTCAGAGAGCAGAATGTTCAATTCAGGGAGAGAACGATAAAGCAGGATTTCAGACAATAGCAGAAGTTCATTTCACCCAGGGTTTAGTTATAAGAGAAGCAGGAAGAAAACAGACACTTGCCACAACAAAGCCAGAATTTTGGAGGTTTCCTGCCATACCAAAGAGGGGGAGACATACATACTTACACATAAATGTGTGTAGAGGAACATCTTTTACCCAGGCTTTGTTTGTGAATGGAGTATAAAACGGGAAAAATATTGCTGGGTTGAAGAGAGAGAGGGAGAAAGGAACCATAATTCCTTTGCAGCTTATGCAGAGTTCTGGTCCTTGAAGGACAATGTCAGATGGATCCTACAACAGTTGGAAAGGACAGAAGATGGGGGGAGTGCGCAGTGGCTACCAAGAGCTTTTTTGCCAGGGGAAAAAAAGTTCTTTGGCTGGGTCTGCCCAATGTGCTTCTAGGCTTCCTGAAATCACAGCTCTTCTGGAGCCAGGGCATCAGACTCAAAGACTAGGCACTGTATTGATACATTGCTCCTTTGTTTGATTCTGGATCTAGCTGATCAGGTGAAGCCTAGTAGCTCTTCCAGGCTGTGAAATCTCACACAGCATGGCTGATCTGGGGACCCAGAAAGATGGTGTTTCTAAAGTCTAAGAAGGCAACATACCAGAAGGGTTTGCTTTAGCTACAGTAAGGCCCACCAATTTTCCTCGGGCTGTACTACAAGGCCAACTCAGTGGAGGACATTGACAGGCGTCAGCCTGTTTGAGGATCACTTAGGGTGGACTGAAGTCCAAAGTTCAAAAAGTTTTCTGGTTCACAGAAAATACTCTGTTAAAATGTAGTTAGCTAATTTATGGTTCATTGTGACATGTAAATCCAAAAAATATGCATGTCTGTCAATCATAGCCTCCATCACAAGCTTCATCCTTTTCATATGTGTGTATAATATCGTGACACATGTACAATAGGGGTAGGGTTTGCACTGTGATGCCACAATGCTGCTTTTGCCATTGTGTACCACTACCACTCCACCCCACCCGTGGATGCCGCCACTATCAATTGTTGCTACAACTGTTGATGTTGTGGAGGTTAAGACATTCTTTGTGTGTGAACATTCTTGAGAGCAGGAATCTGACCTAAGCAATGACTAGTGATGCTGGTTTTATAACTATAGGAGAAAGAGAATTATTTACAGGTATATGCTATACACGTAGGCAAAGCCTAGCACCTAGCTAACTACATCCTAGAGTCAAGGAGAACATGCTCCCTGGGTATATGCCTGGAAAGAAAGGCAGAAGGATGTGACCTCAGATTACCAATCTCTCAGGGAGCAGGAAGATGGCTGAATGATAGACAAAGAGAACACGGAATAAATCCTTAACTTTCTATCAACATCCAACTACCCGCTTGTGATCAGTAGATCATGAGGTGCTGAAGAGTTAGTGCCATTGGATTTGGACCTCCAACAGATATACTGTTTAAAAACACTGAAAAGCAGAGGAAGCATTTTTTTTCCTTTTTATAAAAGATGGAGTATTTAATCAAAAGGAAGATAATCCCAAATGTATCACAATCCCTCCAAAAGAGAAAAATTAGACAGAACGAACAAATCTACTTTCATTATGTGTGTTCTGGGCAAAGTGAGCCTCCTGTATTAATGTTATTTTTTTTTTATGGAAAACATTTACTTCCTTTCCGGTAAACACAGTATATTTTTGTTTCATATTTCAACTTCTAGAAGGTCTAGGGACGAACTTTTCTTTTTTTCAGTGAAACTTGGGGATTTTGGAAGAGGCACTTGCTCCTCACGCCCATGTTGCAAATGTCCATAATGGTGTCAATTTTTCCAAAACATATATGCATTTAAAAATAGGCCTAGATATACAATTCCCAGTTGTTTATCTTATTTAGCCTCCTCTACTTCCCTGGCCCTACCTCCATAAACATGGAGTTGCTGTTAAAATAGGAAACCTTATATTGAATTGTCATAAGCAGACTTAGCCAACATCTGTCTCTTTCTCCATCTCTTATCCATGTCGCTGGTTCCTACTGAAGGGGAGCAAAGAAACAGCACAAGACAGTGTACATAAAGCCATAGAAGTAATGTCCTGTATCACAACCAATTCAACTTTTGCATGGCTATGGCTTTTCCATTAGCAATGATTTCCATGCTTATTAGATTAGTCCAAGACTAATGTATTTGGGTCATATACTTGGAAGAATTAGTTTTACTGAGTGGGTACAAGTTCTAGGTTTTATTTGGTTGTGGTTTTGTGTCTCTCACTCTCTGTGTTTGTATATAAAACCCTCTTATGGCGATATCTTGATTATATCAGTTGGATATTTTCAAAATAGTTGCAGCTACAATGATTAATTGGACCTTTTTTAAATAGTTGCAACTATAATGATTAAATTAGTAAAATCTAGGAGAAAAGTGGGGATGATACAGCTGTTATTAGGCTAAATCCACATTAAGATTCAGTCAGATTAATCAGATAATATGGCCCTATTTCCCCACTAGCAGTTTCTCCCTTTAAGAATAGAAGTGACATTAATGTTACAGCAAGGAGTCTCTCTGTTTCCTCAGAAGAAACAAGCAAATAATTGTTAGTCCTCTATTTTTTTTTTAAATAGAAAATCTGTTTTATAAAAGTGGTTCTATTCTTTGAGATACACAGACCCCCTGGTAGGTGCAAGACAGAAAATGTTTTCTACAATAACCAGTTCCATATTTTTCAAAAGAGTTAAGAGATCTTAGCACTCTTCTATGCTCTCTCCATATGCTAAAAGTGCCCATCTCTGAATCCTTCACTCTTGGGAAAACAATTTTAATGAGCTGGCCTTTTCTACAAACCACTTCCCACCCCATCATCATCTCAAGGCAAATCCCACATCTGTTTGCTGTGTGCTTGTTTGGTGAGAGCAAACTCTCCAAAAGCTCCAGTTTAAAAATAGAAGCTGCCATTTTATTGGGTTTGCCTTTCTGTACTTTGCTTGCTTTGCTAACTTCTGCCGTGCCAGACTTGTCCAGGAACACAGAGACATCCTTCCTGTTAACATGCGCTCTTCATGGAGGGGAAAAAAGAGGTGGAAATACATTGCTTTTGGGAGAAAAGAAATTGGTCATCAGACGCTATCAACTCAAGACTATAAAAATCATTGTCCAAAGGAGCAAGAGCACAAAAGAGCAGTAGCAAGAAAGGGAATATTATAACGAGGCCTGTAATGTGCTTAAATATTTAGATCAACTTTCCCAAACTGCTATTTTCAAATATGTTGGAATGCAGATCGAAGTCATCATCCAAGACATCTGAAGGCTGCTGGGAAAGACTGATATAAATCTCTCTCAGATCCTTGCTTTCTTCAGATTTTCTCAGTGAATGGCACATTTCCAAGACAGGAATCTTGAAAGAGAAAAACGGGAGTTTTGAACGGACAAGGATAATTGGGAGTGTGTTTACACTGTAGATATATATACACATACACACCCATCACCAGGCCTGGTGTCAGGCTGAGGCCAACTAGGCTCTGGACTGGGGGACCGTGAAACTGCATGGCAAGATAAGCTTCCACAGATTTTGGTACCAGTATGTTATTAATCAGTTTTGCAATGTGCTGGAATATACCGAGGACAGAAGTACAACCTTGCAATAATTCAGCTTTATCTCTTGGTATTTTTCCAAGACTACTAATATTGGTTAGGCTTTTTGTTCACATTTGTGCATTAGCTATTTGGCCTTTTTACTTTTGTTCAAATTAAGAAAGTATTCAGTAGAATCACCAGTAATGTCAGTCACATTCGCTGCTGTCATCAAAACAGACTTGCTTGTCTTACCTTACCTACAGGGACCAAGGACAGATCCAGATGCAGAAGCAGTTGGCAGCCATGCTGGCAATAGTGCATTCCTTATGGGTTTTGTCAATCTTACTGCCAGTTTCCTGAGGCATTTGATGTAATTTTGTATCCTCCTTTTCTGGTCTGGAAATACTTTTAGAAAGATGGCAGAACACATAAGGACAATTTCCTCTACTTCCTCTTTATCCTCGTTTTCTTTTATTCCTCTAAAACAATCAGTATAAACTCTGTTTTTAAGAAATATTTAATTTTATTTACAATTCAGTGAAAAGAATATAAAAGCAAAATAAATATAACCTTATCTAATTAAATGACCTAGAACCTGGAACTGGGTAGTAAACAATCACTATGCAGGTGGGATAAAAATAAAAATTGTAATATTGATGTCTTTTTCTGGTTATTGTTAATAACTTGCCCATTATGGTGGTTATCCAGTGTATTTGCCATCAACCCCTTTTGTGTTTTCCAAGATCTTGCCACTAAATGTCTTGCTGCAACCAACAAAAAATCCCTATCAATTCTTTATGCTCTACAGTATCATTTCAATTATTTATAAATACAAATATATATATATAAAACTTCAGGAGGTTAATTTAGGGTCTATTATAATAGCCTGAGTTGAAAAATTTGTCCTATTTTAATAAAAAAAATTCAGTCCAAAGAATTTTACAATGCCACTATGTGTGATAATATGTAACTATTTCTTTACATTTTATCCAACACATGGGACTTACACTAGAATTTATCATGTTCAATTTCCTTGGTGTTAAATGCTATCTATAAAATATTTTCATTGAATTTTCCCTAATTTTGGCTGAAGTCAGTTTCAATTTATTTCTCTATGACTTTTAGATAGGTAAAGAAACTTTCATATCTGATTCCTATATTGCTTTCAACCCATTTAAGAAGTCTACTAAGAGAACATTGTACAGTTTTAGAGTCTCCCTTTCTTCCTCTTGGGTGATGAATTTAGCCTGATGTCAAATACAATACAGTTCTAGTTGCTTGTATTCTTAGTTGCTGGGATTCCAGTGAAATGCAATATCTAATGTATTTGAAGCCATGAATGAGCCAAATTTCCTAAGATTATTTGTAATTGTTGTTCTCTTTTAGGAATATCCCTAACATATAAATATTTTAAATAATAAAGTACCTTCATTTCCCAACTCTAATATTGTTTAATTTTATCTTCATCGTAAAAGGCATTATGATGCTATACAGGTGATCCTCGCTTAACAATTGTTTGAACTCATAATGGCGCTGAACGAGTGCTACTTACAACCAGTCGTTGAAGTTCCAGCCATCACAGCATCCCTGCTGTGCTGTGGTCACCATTTCCAATCTTCTTTGCCAGCTTCCAACAAGCAAAGTCAAAGGGGAAGCAGGCAGGAGGTCACAAATGGAAACCGTATGACATCCTCGCTTAATGACCATGGTGATTCGCTTAATGACAGCAATGGAGAAGTGCCAAAACTGCTGTTGCTAAGTGACATGGTCATGTGACATTGTGCTTTACGACTGCGTTGCTTAGCAATGGAAATTCCAGTCCCAGTTGCCATTGTTAACCAAGGACTACCTGTAATGCCAAATCTGGGAGGGGGAAGGTATTTTAAGCTGGGAGAAGCAGCTGTTTCCCCTCCTTTTATCTTCTGATTTGACTGTCTGTCATGGCAAGAGAAGCAGAGAAGAGGAGGGAGGACCTGGTCTCTTCTCTCTCTCAATTTCTCCATTCCCATGCCAGATTCAGATCCATTTGAGTTATTTCAGAGACAAAGCAAGGTTAACCTCTCTCTCCACCCCTTATCATAAATTTAGAACCATTATTAAAAAAAAATCAAGAGGCAATAGCAAATAAGAGGAAAAATAGAGGAAAATATAATTTTAATTGCCTATAAAAATGATATCAAAGCTTGAGGAAGCAGCCATAGAATTCAAATCCCGATTGGAACTATTCAATTGTATTTCTAGCTTCCAAATTAATTAACCAGAGGTGATGTGTTTTCATTTTCCTCCAAATATAAATGAAATGAATTTAAAAGCTTGTTGAATGTTTCTGTTGTAAATAATCAAGTTAGATATTTGGGAATGTAAATCACAAAGCCCCTTAATAGGTTTGAGTTGTACCTCAAACCTATTAAGTTTGAGGTACAACTTGTTGATGTCAGGTTTAGCCCAGGGAACTCCAGGAGATCAAGCAGATTCAATCCAGCAAGGTTTATTAGCTATAACCTCTATCAAAAATCTTCCCAGACTGGAACCAGCTCCCAGGGTCAGTCAGTAAACACCTCCTGCATTCCTCAGGGAGGTGCCAGTCTCATCCTCTTATCTCTTCCCCTTGCTTTGGGAGACGAAAGAGGATTCTTCACTCCCTGATTCTGGCCTCCATAATTCCATTCCACCACAGTTGAGTTGTACAACTTGTTGAGTTGTTATGATTGAAAATCAAGCAGAATTTGAAAAGTTTCAGTTCACCCTATCAGGCAGTACAGCAGTAGTGAAAATGATTGTACAGACAATATGTGGGCATTTGTTTACTCCCTTACCATGTTGGATCTTACAACATATTTTAAGGCTGTTTTTTTTTAAAATGCAGGTTCATCAAAGCTTCCTTATTAAAGAAACAGGATTATATACAAGGATGGGATACACCCAATCTCTGGGTATATTATGAAGCATGTCAGTTGGGACACTGGGGCTTTATTAATAGCTTGCAGTAAAGATACTCAGTGGATAACATTTAAAAAATAAATACATAAATAATACAATGGTTGGTATGCTTTCTTTAATCAGATTTTTTTTAAAAAAAATTATTGCTAAGATAATGAAATACAATTTCTTTTGCAATCACCAATTTTGAATGACAGCATCCAAAATTTAATAATACTTTCATGTCTAATTTATTTAGAATTTGGAAATACAGAAATAATCTCACCAATTATTCCAATTTTAATCATCCCCAACTGTCAGGTTCAGCCCAAAGAACTCCATGAGACAGTATAGATACAGTTCTGTTGCATTTATTAGCTTCCACCTCCAAGACAGAATCTCTCCAGACTGAATCTAAACTTCCCAAGCCAGCAAGCCAAAACACCGTGAATTCCTTAGGGTGGTGCCAGTCTCATCTTCTTAACCTTCCCACGCTCCCGCTGGGGGCTAAGGAAACGCTTATCTCCTCTCACAAAATGTCAGTATTCCTGCATAAAAATCTTGTGAAAGCACAAGATTTGGGTAATTTCTCTTTTATTTGAGGGTGAGAAGGATTTCTGGGGAGTCATAGTGTCTGTGATGCTCATTGATTAGCATGTTATGGGATGACCCCAAAGACCTCTTTTTAAAAATATCTCTCAATTGTTAAGATTTCTGTCAGCCCTAGTATCAGAATCTTAGTCTAAAGATGGTTGATAGTTGGTAACATTCTGGGGATAAGCTTCAGTGGAAACTAGGATGGAATGTAAGGATTGGAGGCAATTCTCATTTGATAGAAACCATTCCCTTCCCTCCCTGAAAACCGATCCATTAGGACAACCCCTTTCTGTATTCACAAATTAGCATGAAGGGATTTTGATCAATGGAGAAAATACTTATGCCTTCAAACAACTTCTTGCACTTGCTCCTTTTCCAGGCCATTTGTAAGAGGCAGAAATTCACATGGGGAACTGAAACAGTAAATGAAATGGAGGGAAGAAGGTAATGGATGTGCAACTTCCTTATTTATGAATATCCATATGTGGAACATGGCAAGCCTGCTTCATCTAAAGCAGACAATGCAACTCAGATACTGTGTTACTGAGGAGTAAATAAAAATCCAGGAGAACCTCCAAGTAGAATAGTTTCATCCAAACAACCAGGCTAATTTTTCTATTAACTAGCAATACTTCAGTTTTGTTAGAATCAAGTATCCATCGGTTGATATTCAATGCTTCATTGTATCTAGACATCAGTTTTGAACAATGATGGTGAACCTTTTGGGCTCGGTGTGTCAAAAATTCAGAAAATGCCTAACCTGATTCTGCTGGCATATCACACACTGCCACCCCAAATAAAAGAAACAATCCTTTACGTATTCATTTATTTAAAAAAAATACAATCCAATCATGTGTGGTGCTATGTATTATATAAAGAAATGTCAAATAATTACAAAAATGAAATACAAGTAAAACAAACTCAGTTTCTTTGGTAACTCAAAGGGAGAATAGTTGTCGGTGTTGGTGAATGTTGGCGCGTCACCCAAAATGTGGTGTCACCTTTGACACATGTGTCATAGGTTCGCCATCACTAATTTAAAATTTCTATTGCACACATGGCATTAATAGGCCATTACATTACAAAACAAATCTTCAAAATGGAAATATGACGAAGCCATTTTCCTACTTTCAGAATTATTTTTTTTAACAAGATAATATCATCACCTCCTTAAAAAGGCCCATATTCACAGTGAGACCTGTCTGACTGGGAACTTTTGAATTATTCAGATCGGAAGATAGTTCATCCAACTATTTCCACTTGTTGCAGCAGGACAAAAATCTGCCAGTCCAGGCATGTATTTATTTTATTCATTCATTTTACATCCTGCATTTCTACCAGTACAGCCTTTAAACAGCAACGGTGATGCATGAAGACTGTGTTGCAAAGCAATAAAAGAATGCCAATTATACAAGGAAAGTTTAGCTTTTGCAGCAATCCAAACAATATAAACAAGTAATAAGAAATGAAAGCAGTTTGAAAAATCAAACCAAAAAGGATTCATAATTTTTACAGTGTAAACCTATGTTAAAACCAAAGTCCCACTGACACGTTGATTTCAGTGGGGCTATCTTCCAAACAAATAAATTCAGTTTAACTGATAAAGGTAGTAAACGAAAGAAACACAAAACCTGGATAAAGGAGATGGATTATAGCAGTGTTCCCCAGCATGCTGGCTGGGGAATTCTGGGAGTTGAAGTCCACACATCTTCAAGTTGCCAAGGTTGAGAAACACTGGATTATAGCCTTGTGGTTTAGAAACAATAACAAAGGCACTAGGCAAAAGAACCTTGGAGGGGGAGAGTTGCAATAACTAGGGGTGGGGCACAACAGTGTTGGACTAGCTAACCTTAAGCAATTTAGGACCTTTGTTCCCAGTAGGCACGCCAACCACAGAAGCAACAGGAGGTGATTCAACAGTTGTATAGGTTTATTGATGCAAAGGTCCATATAAATCCCTGTTTAACAGACTTCTTAATTCCAGCACAAACTACTTAGAGATAGCCAGACCTACCTTATCGCTAAGGTAAATAGAGAGATACTATTATTAGTTATATAGTTACCAAAAAATATGACCCATTGATCCTTACTTTCAGATATATTCATGCCTTCAGATCAGCAGAAAAAAAGATAAAACAGGAAAGGTGAAATGAAAGAACAACATGGCGTAAGACAGAAATGCATTAAACTGAGCTGAATCAATTAACCTTTTTTTCCCTCTTAATACTATCTGGCAAAACAATGCATTGGATTCTGACCAGCAAATTTCAGTTAGTACAGATCTGGAGAATACTGTGTTACTCCCTTTTTGGAAGGTAGACATTGGGATACATTTTCTTCTGATCTCTGGAATGATATCTTCAGATACCAGTATTCCACAATTTATCCCTCAAAATGAGCACTTTGGTTTTTGATCTTGTTTCTCATGGTTTGGGTTGTGGTCTCATATCCTCCCAACCATTCCATGCCCACTTTTGATATAATATCACTGATCTGGAATGAATGTCTTCCTGGTCATTCTGTCATGATTTTTCATTCATCACCCATGCAGCAAACAATTATGGTATTAAATATGTTCAGATAAGCTACTGATTAAAATATGAAGTTATATTATTTCCTTTCACATATTGTCTCAGAGCAGTCCAGGTCCCACCCTAGCAAACTACAGAGAAGTCCTTACTTAGCCACTGAATGTAGGGGTATCTGAAGAAAAGCTGCTAATGGTGATAGCAGGAAGCAGGTTGGTACAGGCGGTGCAAGACTGCTTTGCAGTAACCCAGGTCACAGTATTTACAACAGAAATATACACCTGATGATCTCAGATCTGATGGTGCCCCCTCCAAACCTTGGGGACACTTTCCAGAGCCAATCCAAAAGTTGTCACCAAATTTAGATACACAGGCAGTATTTACATTAAATATATTTCACTGATTTCAATTATATAACATCACATTTCATTTTTATCCCAGCTTTGCTCACCTTTTGAAATGTGGTCCATGGCATGCCTAATGTGGTCTTGTGCCAAAGAAAAATTACACATTCCTGGTTTAGGGATTTAGAGATTAGAACCTGGAAATATAGGTCAACATCTTTAAAATATGTCTGTGATGGGAGGTACATATTTGTTTCGAATTGTCTGAAAAAAAGAAATTAGTGAAATATAGCAACACCAGAATCAGTGATAATATAGCAAGAAACTATACACATATTACAATGAATAAATTAAACATGAAGGGAGTAAAAAAAAGAACTTAAGAAAAATATAAAATCCATATAATACCACTAGAAAATTACTTCAGTCCTTGAATTTATTATTAAAGGTATGCTATATGGAAACAAATTGTTCTATCTTCTCATTTTTTAGAATACAAAGACATTTAAAAAATTGATAAACATTATATATCTTGAATCTACTCCTTAACAAGATATACATTTCTTTCTTTTTAAGCAAAATAATTCTCTTTCCTGAGCCCCAGGCTTGATAAAGCCAGAGGTCTTCATGAATGGTCAAATTCCATATTTTAGGAGCATAATTCGATGTTACATTTATATTTTTAAATCCTATTTTTTTCTTATCAAGATTATGTTAACGTACATTGTAAAATGAAGCCAAGCAGGGGCATGAGTGGACAGGGCCAAATCATATGAGTCAAAGAGCCCTCAATTTCTTATAAAACCATATCCTATTTTTTTAAAAAAGTACATATATATTCAAGAAATCCAATAAACATGAAATAATATTTTTGATGGATTAGTTTCATTCTCAAATAATATATTTTACATTGCTTAGAGCTTGAATGCATTAATTTTCTAAAGTTGGATATTCTAATTTCTCATTCCTCATTTTTATATATTGCTCATGCTAATCTTTATCCTATTTCTTTCAAATCCATACAGTACTGAATTGTAGTTTCACTTCAAACACAGCATAGATCCTACAATTCGAGATACCTTTAAAGCTGCTTAAGCATCAGGACTATACTGTTTTGTCAATACATGTTTAGTTGTATAGACTGTTTAGCAGATGCTGCAAGTAAGTTATAGTCAGAGCATAATCTCTCAAAATCCTTAAAACAATAATTATGACTCGATTGATTTAAGGTGTTTATCACTTGTTTGGCCCAAGCCTTCCAATGAAACATCTTCCTTGATATCTTCAAATTACATCAACTTCTCTTGTTACTCTAGTTCACAACTTAACCTTTCAGTGGCCAAATGGGTCAAGCTGTGTTCAAAGCTTGAAAAGGCAGGCCCTGTTTACCATAAATTGATCCTAAAACTTGCCAAGATTTCAGAAGGGCCACACATTTACTTTCTAGCCAAGACCAAAGTAGCTATAGTCCAAAAAGTTCTCATTCTACAGAAATACATACGTTAAAATAAAGGCCCAGTAATAAAGCTAAAAATCTGGTAAATTAAGCCATTATCATCATAGGACCTCTATTTGGCTCCACCCCCAGAGAGGGAGAGAGAGGGAGACAGAGAGAGAGTCAGCTTGCCATACAAATATTTTCAATAGTTTATATATTTGTGTAAAATATCTAATAGGAATTAACACTGGAATCCCTCCTAAAATATATTTTAGTCTAGATGCAAAATGATGGAAGATATATACAAAAATGCATATGAGTTTTCATGAAGAATCATTTGTTGTGAGATTTTGCAATGTGATGTGACTTTATGGAGCAAAACAAACTTCTGATCAGGAAATGAAAAACCGAGTAAAACCTAAGACTGTGGCTAGCCCTGTATGTGGGTCATATATTGTCTGCTAAATAAAAGTTTGAAGTGGTCTTTAGATTATTATAAGCAAAACCAAAATGTTGTCTTCATGACTGTCAGCCCCCCAAAGTACTGTACACTAAATACACTTTGTATGTGGTGTGTATAGGAAGTGGTTCTTGGCTCTTTCCTTAGTTTACACCAAGTCTTTCAGTTCATCGTAGAGTTTGCTGAGATTCTGCAGTTCCTCTTCAAGTTTGCTTGCCTGTCTTCTTATCTCTGCAGCCAGTTCTGCTTTGGCTCCCTTCATCAAATGCTTGGCATCTCGGACAAGGCCATAGGCATCAACCAGGAGAAACACCCCAGCAGACACAGCACTTAGCATCCTGGCTCCTTTAGCCATTGCAAGGGTAGATCCTTTTTTAATCTCTTTTGAGTTCCTAAACATGCCCCAGTAGCTGCTTCTTGCATTAGATGCTTGCTTTGCTAAAGCCTTCAAGTGTGCTTGAACAGTCTTCCATGCCTTTACATTTGTCTTAATCCTCTTTGCGGCCACGTATATGTCAGGAACTTGGCCAGAAATATTAGAGACAAGGTGTCTGACATTCTCCCCCAACACTCCATTATTTGGGGTCAGTTCAGTGCTGAAACCTATTGTATTAGGATGTGCCGACTTTCTTAGGCTTCTCTCGCATTCCTTCATCAGCCCTTCAGCTTTCTTCCTTCCCTTGGAATTGATAATATTTTCATACAAAACTGCAGAAAGGCCTATCACTGTGGCTCCGGCCCCCAAGCCAATCCCAGTGGCTGTTAAGATTAAGCTCCCACCTGCTGTAATAGGAGCCAAGGTCAGTCCCAGGATGGTTAGAATGCCAGAAGTGGCACTTGTTGAGTTGGAAACAAGGCTGGCGGTGGTACAGCCCTTGTGGATCCTGTCAATGTCATTTGTCATTTCCTGAAGGCAATTGATGCACTTTTCAATCTCTTTTTTCCGGGCAGGAAATTCTTTCACAAAGTATTCCATGGCTGTTTCTTCCCAACCTTTCCTCCCTTCCTGTCAAAAATCAGAGTAATATATTTGTTTTCTTAAACATCAACGCGATAGACTTTGTGGACTTTTGGCATGCTTTTCTAAATCATAACTCTTGTCCAAGACCTAGATTAAAAAAAACAAAACAGATTGAAAGCAAAACAATATTTTAACTGTGTTTTTATTTATTTTTAATTAGAATTCAAGTCCATGCCTTCTGGGACAGTTCCTCAGTCATAAGACTGTTCTGATTCCCTCCTCTGAAACTGGAAGAATTCCAATTTTATAGAGATTTGACACTGGATTCCTTCTCTTGCCATCTCATCAATCCTTCTGACATTAGGATATCCCAGTGTTAAAAAGACTTAACATGAGTCATGTCAGAGAAACAAAGGTTTTTTTAGGTTTTTTAAGTAAAAAAAAAAAAAAAATCCCTGACAGTATTGGGCTAACAGCTTCTCCCCCTCACTGCCTTGCTCATGGACAAATAGTAGGCAGAGAGAATCTCAGAGTGCATCATTTTCAGAGAGTTCCAAAGAACAGGTGATGTTGGTTTCTTATTTGTTGTCCTTGCATTTTAATCCATGGCCTCAAGCAAGGTCTCCAACTCAAATATACCACCTTCAACAAATTAACTTACTTATCATCAAATAACATATACAATACTGAGTGCTACCATATATATATCTCCACCTTGCTCCCATCAATGTTTAACCAATATCTAAGAAAACAAGTATTTAAGAAAAAAAGACATGAAACTAAAAAAGGGCAGGAAGAATAGAAGAGTGGAAGGAGAAATGCAACTATTTGAATAATCACTTCTAATCCTAGTGTAGACCTGGAATAACCATCTTGCCTTTTATCAATTAAACACTAAGTATTTCTGTATTTTGCCAAGTTATATAATGAAAAGTTGTCTGAAACATGTGCAGGTATATTTAAAAAGCAATCTGCATTGTGCTTTTTTATTTTAAATTTTGAAAGAGAACTTGTCATTGAAATGATGCTTGGTCTGTAATGAAATCAACTAGTTTGTACCCCAACCCTGGCAATTATGAAAACAGCCTACGGCCCAGTCTACAGAAGCTGATAAAGGCACAACTTTCATTTCCATTACTTAAAGTAATCATTGGAGAGGATAAAATATTTCCAAAGATGCTACAAATCTGGATGGTTAATGGTGCCCTATGGGATATTAATAAAGGATTTTATTCTGGCAGAATCCTTATCACTGGCAAATTACAATTAGTTCACAGGAAGTCAAAATTCAAAGCTACATTCAGAGAAGTTAATCAGTTGATATTAATTAAGATCGAAGTAGGGTATACTCCAAAATATGCTTTAGAATCTTTAAACTTTTTGATTATAATCACCTTTGCCATCTTAGCATCTTCTAGATATATTGTTCATTTACCAGAATTCAGGGAATTACAGTCCCATCATAACTGGCGGCTATCAGGTTGGGTAAGGCTGATTTTTGGGTAGATCTCTTTTCATACATGCTTGTGTACATTTTTAATCCACATGTGACTGGGACTGTATTAGAAGTTGGACTGTTTTCCATCTGCCCATCATACTACTGTATATATTGATGCAAATAATTTTCCTTCCTTCTTTCCAACATTTTATTTATTAAAGTGGATGCTTTTAAGAAACAGGTGACCTTTTTCTTTTTTTTTACTTCTGAGCTTAAATATCATACCATTTGCTTTATTAACCAATTGGAATTCCTGCTGCAGAATGTAGTGTCTTTCTTTGTCTGCAGAACAAAATGGAAAATCTGAGGCATGCATTTTTCTTATTTCATAACAATCATTTACATGCAGCCGTTATCTGTCTGCTGCTTAAACCTTCCCTTTGGTGGTTCTTTAATACACATTTTCTATTAGTGGAGATTAATAGCTATGCTCCAGGGGAAAAGCAGCTAATCTGGGGGCAGCCAAAATTAAGATGCAGAGCAAATTGATAGTAAATTATATCTATTCACTTGCAATCAGTGCCAAATTGAAGTGCATGCATATAACTCTGGCTAACTCCGCCAACTTTCTATAACTCCGTAGATTGAATGGTTAAAGCTGCTGTGTCATAAACAGATGTTTATGTTTGGTTTTAAAGTGTCACACATTCAAGATGTGTCACACATGCACAAATTCCATAGCATTTCTTCTGAACCATTTTCAGAATATACACAGCTGTCCTCTTTAACACGTATCTCCGAAAAGAATGATTGCCAACTATTTGTTGCATCATTAAAATGAGATGTGTTTGTGCTGCCCTGGTAACGGTAATCACTGAAAATTGCAACAGTAATAATTACGTGCTTTTTTTCTCTCTCGCCTCCCCTCCTTCCACCCCCTTTCAAGACCACTGAAAGCAGCACATCCATAAATGTATTTTTTTGTAAAGGACTGTATAGCAGTGATTGTTGCTGAATCAGTTGGTATGACTCAACTTCCCTTTTCCTGCCAGAACTATTAACATCCAGCCACCCTCCCTCTATAGCTTCTGTTCCTTGAAAAAAGTATGAAGATAGAAAAAAAAATATTAGTGGAGTTTGGAATATCTCAGGCATATCCATGAGTAAATAGTCTGCATTCAGGGATATAATAAGGAAGGGCATGCTGGCAAAATTGTTACATTCAACAAACCACAACTAACAACATTTTAAAGGAAAGTTAAAGCCACATAGCTGATATCAGTTGAAAAAAAAACCCAAGAAAATACTTGCCACTGCTGTGTAGCAAAAGATCATTTCGCTGTATCTTTTTTTCTTCTTGGAATGGAGGGCAATGAGAATCAAGATTATCTTTAAATACCATTTAGAGAGAAGTAGCATCTTTCCCCTGATTGTTATTCTTCCTGCTTTGCATATATTTGCATTCATTCTTGGTTGATCTGAAATTAATTCTATAATCCTTTCTGAAGTGGGGTAACAACTAGGTCAAAACACAAATGAGAACGTAACAAATATGAAAGGTGATGCAGGTTCTGGGTACTACTAAGAATAAGGCTTTCTCCAAAACCCCACATGAAGAGCTTTTGCTGATTTCTTTTTTGAGGCCTTTAGACCAAACTGAAGGGAAGAGGGAGAGAAAGTAACTGAATGGAGTGTTCTATGTACTCAAACACCCAAAGAGACCGTGTACATGCAACAAAACAGATGATCAGCTGAGCATATGTCTTTGGCTACAACCCCCAAATATATTGAAATTGAGATGGTTTTGAGCATCCTATACAGACCAAAAAGTATGCTTCAGATCAGGTTTCCTTGTACATTCTGCAGAGGTGACTTAAAGGGAAGTCAGAAGATCTAAAGATGGTCTATATTTGAAAGGCAGTCTATCTCAAGACAACTTTGAAGAGAAAGTACTCTAAGAATCCCTTAAATGGGAATTCATGGGATGATCCTTGAAATTGCCCATCTGCAGTGAATGCCTGCACAGCCAACCAAGCAGGAAATAGGATGAGGAACAAATTTGGCTTCTACCAATTTTATATATGGCAATATTATGTTGGTTCTGTCCTGCTTCAAATAGTGTATGCAAATTTTAAAAAGTACCATAAGTTCGTTACAAGCTTCAGGATTGGCTTTTTATTGATTTTTTTAAAAAAAATCAGTATTGCATTTCTGCATTGCTAGAAAATGCGGTTTCTGCACATTGAAACTGAGTGTGCAAGTTGTCAAGGAACAATGGGGCTCATTTTCCCAAGGAACTTGCTATTAGATGGGAAAAGAATAAATACATTGCCTGCCTGCCTGCCTGCCTGCCTGCCTGCCTGCCTGCCTGCCTGCCTTCCTTTGAATGGATGGGATCCATTATCCCTAGAACACTTGAAAGGAACAGCAAATGACACACCTTTGCCCCACAACTTTATGGCAAGTTTTAAAACAAATAATTAAATGGATTCCAATTAGTTCTAAAATCACCTTTTCAATAGGATGGATAGATAGATAGATAGATAGATAGATAGATAGATATATAAAAATAACATTTCTATTGCGGGGAAAAATCTGAAAGGTTTTTGGATTGTTGTGGTGCTGGTGAAATCAGTAACTAGAATTAGAGACAATGGAGTCATTTGCAGAGCAGCCTGTGCCCTCTATAATATCAGAATTATAGCTCCCAGAATTCCCATGCTGACTGAGACTTTGGGAACTAGTAAAACTGGTATCAGATTGGAGAAGGCTGGTCTAGGGGTTCCTATAAAATGGGATCCAGAAATTGTTACGCACCAAAGCGAAACCCAATTATACTTATCTCCACAATTTCCAATCCTGGCTTCAAAGGTGGGTGCAAACCTGTGATAACTAGATGTGACAGCAAACCATGCAGTGTGAAAGAGGGAGCCTTGCCTCCATTTCTACCCTCTTTCCAACAGTGGCTATTTGTCCAAAAGAAGCTATTGTTTAGGGCCATAAGCAAAAGCAAGACTTTGCTTCTTAAATTGCATGCTGGAAATTATTATCTTCTGTCCACCTCATGGCTGGAAATAGCCATGGTTTATCTTCTTGTATTTATAGATGTTTCTATTAAATGTAGTTATTTCTATTCTATCAGTGATGGCCCATGATTGACACCCTGAACAGTAGCAAGAAGAATTCTTCTTTAAGAAGTCTTATCTTGGTAACCTTGCAAGTTCAGTTGCATTTTGCAGGCTTAGCTGCTGTTCACAGTTTGGTTTGTTCACCAAAAGCTCTGGGATTCCCAAAATGCCATAATTCTCTAATTCTAAATCAGAACAGAACAGACATTAATCTTGATGTACAAGGAATGCTTAATACTTGATCAGAACTCAAAAAAGATAGCAATAATGCTTCAGATTTGTTATTGTTTTTAAATTGACTCAGCCATGAATCAGTTTTTATTCCCAAGCTCAGTGCTGGAACATGAATCAACAATTACAAGAGGCCTCTGAGCATGGCAAAATTTCCATCACCAGGAGTAATTTGTCCACCTGAAATATCTGGGATAAAGACATACAGATCCTTGGTTTTAGGCAGGCTTAGTTAAAAAACAAAAGCTACTACAGTTATTATGAGCATCATTATATCATTAAACATATAGCTTGGAGAGTGGCAAATAGAAATATTTGGAGCTTTCTGAAAACTCAGAATCATATGATACTATATAATTGGATTATATATTTATTAATTTTTTATCCTGCTGCAATCAGAAACAACTCTTGTTGGTTTACATGATTTAAGACAACACTGAAGCATCCATACTATAGTTTAAAATATTTAAAACTATTCTATCATTAAAAAGAAGTTTACACACATTCACACACTTACACACACTATGCTAGCAGTAGTTGATTAGGTTTCAGACATCCAGTGGTGCAAGTGGACATGTTTGGAAATTTGAAAGCATGCCGTGGTTGTCACAGAACATCGCAACTATAGGTTTGCTCATGCACAGTATAAATAAAACACTTGTTTAACTAAAACACTCAAAAGTCAATAACTTGTCTAGCAGAAACAAAACACAACAAATATATCTGTACATCACATACGAAAAATCACCAGGCTTCTATCACACACAATAATCCCATCCAAGAAAAGACATCATGCTAAATAGTTAAAAATGTGAAACATGCCCCCTAACCTAATATCCCTCTGATCCCTCAGGATACTCATTCCTCCTCCTATGATTCCCATCTTTTTTTCTGGGTAGATGGACACATTTTATAACAAAGCATTGACCAGCAGTCACCCACTCTTTATATTTTCTAAGGACTCTTCTGGGGCTCAGGATTGTCCTTGAAGATAAAATTGGTTTGGCAGGTTAATTCTTTCCTTTGCAGCATGTCGGTTAATGTAATTTAAAATGTCTTTAAAACTTTTTTTTTTAAAAGATCATAGGACATAGATCTTAGCGGGCAGCAAGGCAAGTATGTACTGTGTTTGCTGGTGCCACATTGGAGACCTTAAGCCTAAGCAATAAACTGGGGAAAAAAAACAACCCTGTACATGGTTCTCTTCCTGTAACACTGAAACACATTTAGCTGGTCTGTTCCAGGCCCTCTCTTATGGGCAAGTAATGATGGAGAAAAATAAAATAAGGTAGCCAGATATAGGTAAGTCTGCCTGAATTATGCAGAGAGAGAGACTTGCCATTTTTGGTCAGGAGTCTCATGCCAAACTTCACATCTATCCCTACCCATTGTTGAGCGGGTTATTTCTAAGCAAGACCTGGAGAAAGGTTTGTTGCCTTCAAGAGAAGATTTGGAATGTCGCCAAACCGAGCACTAATGTTACCACAATCAGTCTGGAGTACATTTATTCTCTTCTCTTCTTGTCTGGGATATTGAATAATAATAATAATAATAATAATAATAATAATAATAATAATAATAATAGATGGTATTAAATATTTTGACAGTCTCTGAAATCTGAGGGGGAAAATTCTTCTTCATTGGAGGCATTTAAGTGGTGACGACTTGTTATAACAAATAAATTTCTGCATTAGCAGAAATTTGAGTTTGATGACTTTTGAGGTCCCTTTCAGCTCATAATTTTAAGACTACCAATTCATGATATTTTGTTCAGAGAGCTTGTATTTTTGCTTGTCTTCAGTCTATTCCAATTCAAGTCTACCCAATGATTGTTTACTAGGGACTTTCTAGACTACTCAAACTCTTACACACTTATATTGTCCCCCATTTCTCTGTTACTTAGGACAACAATCCAAAATACATTTACTTATGAGTAAGCCCTGCTGAGTTTGTAAAAACTTACTTCTAAATAATAAAAAAAATAACTACATTATTACCTGCCTTAATAAATTTAAAAAACAAAAGAAACCCAAACCCCTCCCTTCACTCAGATCCCTGATGAATTTGGCCAGTGTTTTCTTATTTTACTTACAGAACATAAAAGTAAACTCCACATCTCTTTACTGTTTGCCAAGATGAAAAGGATTAATCAGATCTCTAACGCTTACCTTTCTAACTTGCCTGGATGTTGATCCTCTAAAATGCAATGCAAAGCTGTCTGGGAGTGGATGGAAGTTCTGATGAATGACTAACAGAGAGAATAGAAGCTGGGCTTGTAAAGAGATTCTGGGTTTGCCCAAGCAACACACAAGCTCATTGTGTCATCTCCTTGTTTGTTCTCCCTCCCTCCCTGGATATAGAATTGTCAAATTCCAACTGGACAAGGAAATATCCAGGGATTGCAGAACTACAGCTCCCAGCTGTCCCAGCCAGAGTGGCTAATGTAGAGGAATGCTGGAAGTTTTACTTTAGTAAAGTTTGGAGAGCTGTGCTGAGCCAGAAATCTCTGGTCATTTCTATTTACATAGAGAATTAGGATTCTGTAGCCCCCTTAAGAAAATGCATAGGAATTTTGTAATAAGTGTGGATTCAGCTACACCTATTTGCTTACCTGTAGCACAGGCATGGCCCATTTTTAGAACCTCTGGAGCTCTTTAAGAGGAACATTTTATTTATTTTCTAAGAAAAAGAAGCAAAATGGATGCTCTTAACCTCAGAGAAGCTTATCCATTTTATTTAGCTATCCATTAAAGCCCATTGTAGACTTGGCTACGCCTTGAGGGTGATGGACTTCAGTGTTGAGTTCCAGCAAAAGAAAATGTGTAGCAGTCCTAATAACTACTGGGTAATTAATGCAATAGGGGTCACAATAGCAAAAGGTGCCTTTGTGCAGGCTGGCCCTGTAATAACAAGAATCTTGTCATTTTTATGAATAGGTTTAGAAGGCTTAATGCAGGTTAAATCGGAGTAGTAAAAATAGCCACTGCTTACTTTTAATTGCTCCCAATGTGTACCAACCTGGGTGAAGGTCTCCACACCCCATCTCATTTGACATGCATACATTTTCCTCATGGGTAATTGAGGTTCAAGGTTATAGCAATTCCAATCCTGTTAATCAAATGTTAATTAGTCCACCTGGCACCTTCTTCTTGTCGACTTTCTGAAAATCGAGACAACTTTGCCCTTCTTAGCCCATAGAAGCCGATGAAAAAAAAGATCCATCTCCTTTCATCACACTGCATGGCCCAACACTATAACAGGGTCATAAATTATTCCTGAGTAATTTTGCAATGAACATGATAGCTTCATTGGCTGTTCTTTTCTTTTAGAGCCACTAGATGGCATAGATTATGCACGAGAAATCCAAGCCTGGGTGAAGCAGCACTAAAGTAATCTGTTGAAGTCTTCTTCTATGACGGAGCAGCACGTTTTTACCTTTTTTTATAGGTTAGGGCTGCATAGGGTACTTCACAATGGTATCACTTGGGAGGATGGTGTTTGAATTCATCTCCTTTCCCTTTTGAGGGGGGCTTGAAGTTTTTAATTTCTTTTTTTAATGATAGCTTAACATACCTATTTTACTTCTTGGGTATCAAGCCACATAAAACTTTATTAGTTTGCCATTGGATTTTGGCTGTGTGCTCTTGGAATGGTGGAGTTCCAAGAGAAGTTAACAATGAATTGAACATCCCCACATTCCCTCATCGATTCCTATAATGACTGACTTCAGAACTAGCCTCCTGCTGAAGGACATTTTCCCCCACCAGGCAGGCATTGAAAAGGGTAGTGAAAAAGCTGGCAACCATGCCATGTACACAGCCTGTTTTTGAATTCCATGGGGGCTTGACCAGAGGATACACTATAAGCCGTTTTTGGGGCGTATGTAAGACAAACAGATCTTGTATAGCAACAAGGCTGTAGGGGGGGGGGGTTAAAAAAAAAGGAAGTGGTGGATTTTGGACCTAGAAATGCATTAGGGAGAAGAAGGAGAGCTAAGCAAGATCTGGTCCTGAAAAAGATGACAGGAAATGTATGGTGGCAATGTAGGAGTGGGAAACTAGACATGAAGCTCAGGAAATGTCCAAATACATAGGGATGATCAGGAGTGTCTGCCAAGTGTGGTCAAAAAAATCAAGATGGCAGCTTTGTAGCACATTAAAAAATGGGCAGAGCACAGTATCGTGGCTGCTATCTTGACTTGATCACGCCCTGCAGGCAGCTCTGGGGATGATTGTCTACTGGTTTTCCACTGTTTTGTTTTTAAGAAGTAAGATTTGGTAGGTTAGTCTGAAAAACAATCTGGATGTATCTGCAGAAAGGGCTAAGCAAAAAACAAAATACCCCCCATCCCCACTGAATGAATACCCTCAACTTGTCGTGATTCTGAATGTGGAGTAGTTGCCATTTTCAGTTTACAGATTCCAGTATCTGCAGTTGTTGTAAGTTAAAATCCCAGTTTCTATAAACCCCAGATGGCAGCTGCTCCAAGTCTGAGCAACAAGATAAGCCATGTTAACAAGCCATATGTGACGAAAGGTAAAATGGCAACTTTTTGGCTTTAATGTTCCATGTGAACACAGGCATAATGGCTGAAAGTGAATAAGGTCAGATATAAGTGAGTATAAAACCGAATTGGAGTCTGCTGATTAACATAAGATGGGAACCCTTGATTCTGTCACTCTGAAGGTCAGACTGCACATTGTGCTGGAGGTCCAAGACTAATGTGATTTTTAATTGAACTGGGGGAAAGGGTCTGCACATTTTATTAGCACTGGGAGGCGGGAGTATCTAATTACATTCCCTCCCCGGTCACCTACCTACCTTCTTTCTTTCCTTCCTTCCTTCCGAAGGAACTATTTTCAGCTGTTATCTCTATTTTCCTCACCCCTGTCCACAGCAGTCTACTTAGGATGCAGCTCAGGTTCATAAACTGGTGGGGCTGAGTGTTTGTGGAGGGAGTCAGGTTATTATGCATTCCATAGTGCTATTGATCACTGATCTCCCTTGCCGTGTGTTTTTTGGCTCTCAAAGATAAAATGAAAAATTGGAATGCCTTCTGTGTTCTTGGGATGGGTGCTGAATACCAAATTCCTGGCACTGAGGCTTGGCAGTGTCCTTTCTGTTGGGCTTGGGACCTGTGCCAGTCTGATACCACAGTCAGCAATTATTTCATCTGGGTCTGCCACAATAGCACCTGACTCAAAATAGCTTTCCACTGAGAGGGAGTTTGACCAGAGTGACCTAGAGTGGAGTTGTCAAGTGATAGGTGTCAATCTATAGTCAGCTTATTAAACCAACAGGTCTCTCTGCTCAACCTTCACTCAAGGAAGAACACGCAGGCTGTTTGCGTCTCTTTAGCTAGAAGGCTTTTCATTGTTTCTGCTGTTGTGACGTTATGGGGCTCACTGAGCAGGAATGGCAGAAGGTCATGGACGTCTGGGCTAAAGTGGAACCAGATCTCTCTTTGCATGGACAGGAAGTTATCATCAGGTAAGGAGAAACTAGGGATGGAAACCTGAGCAGCAGCATTCCCGAGAAGCTGGCATGGTGGCACTTTAAGAATCTGCTTGGCGTGTGGCTCAGAGCTAAACATTACAGAGGCAGAAGAGAAAGAGATGCAAACTTGCTGATAAACTGGAAACTATTTTAATTTTGTTTTCCTCAATTTTCATTAACTTCTTTATTAGATAAGCCCTTGGAATAAAGTCTTCCAAAGGAGTTTGATCTGTGGTTGAATTAATGATTAATAATTGATAAAAGAGAGGTAAGTGCTTTTCCTCCTTGCTGAATTAAAGTATTCTCCATCCATCCCTGAGTGGGCACAAAACTAGGCTGACCTAAAACTTGCTGCCCCTCTGGCCACGTCTTGTCCTGCCTTTTGTTTTGAGTTCCTGCCAAATGGGGTTTGCTGATTTGTGTGCCAGTCATTATAGGCAAGGTGTCTTTTCCTCTGTTTGTTTGTTTGTTTGTTTTCAAGCCCCTTCAGTGCATCTCCAGCCAGCAAGGAAACACCAACCGATGAGGGTGCTGCTGCAGGAAGTGTGTGTGTCTGTGTGTGTCTGACTTCAGGACCCTGCCTGGGTTTATCTGCCATCCCTAATGTTTGGATATGTCACAATTTAAAATAATGTGAAATAAAAAGCCATAATGGAAGATAACAGGGCAGAAATAGCCCCCAAAAAGAAAGGAGACAGTCCATGTCATGACCATGCAACTAACTGGGCAACCAACTTCTTACTTCAGTTGCTGGGAGAGAGACTGAAAATGGCAAATATGGGAACACTAACACTAACAAGTAACAAATGCCCAGTTAACATTATTATTCTGTGGACAATGCAGCGAGACAAAAATGAGTCTGCTCTACCTAAAGGAAAAGGTATGTTTCAAAATGCTGTTAACATAAATTAAGGCAAACATGCCTCCTCTTTTTCCCCAAATAAAAGAGCAGCGGTCTGTTCTGCTATCCTCTCCATCTTTTGGGAAACCTGGAGAGATGTTTGTGTCAAAAATAAGGAAGATAGGAAATGATGGGCATGAAAGGAACCTAGGAAACATACAAAATGCTATTGGAGGGGGCAAAACTTGGGAGAGAAAAGATTGCATTTTGAAATTGGCTTGTGCTCAGATGGAACCTGCCCATGATCCTCAGTATTTCCAAACGACACCTCTGCTCAGCTGACCTCACTTTCAGATTCATGGGTGGGTTCATGAAAGGAGTTTCATCTGCACACACCTTCGTCTGTACAATTTGGAACAACAGTAGCAGCACAGATAGGCAAGATTTGGGGTAGTGGCAATAACAGTTGGAGGAAATCGTAGCAGTGGTAAATACCAGGTGTTGGGTCAGAAAAAAATCTCACTGAAGACAACATCTGGCTTGTGTGTTTTTCTACCCCCTGGCTTAAAGTGGCACAAGTCAGGGAGATCAGATATGAAATAGAATAGGATGGACATGTTTGGCTTTTCCATTGATGGATGTGGCTCAATCCACCAAACCTCTGATTCTTCACCAGCTCCACAGTGGTTGTAAGCCTGACCATATCACTGTTCATAGCTGACTCCATATCACAAATTCCAATACACTATAAAATTTGTTAGCAGCTCTTCATTTGTCTATTTATAGCTACCCTCTGTTTCCTCATCTTTAATCACCCACTGATCCATAAGAAATTAATATCTGACATTTATTTTAGATATTATTTACAAAACAGCTTAGACAATATAGCTAACTCTCTGCCTAGGAGATTTCACTCTAATGAAAGGAAATATTGAAAGGAAAAAAATAGAATGCATATATATGAGGCCAGGCAAAAATTACCAGTGTGATACAATACGTAGGATACTTTTCTCCAATCTGGGTGATCTCCAAATGCATAGACTTCAATTCCCTAAATTTTCAACAATAATCTCTGACTGGAGAATTCTTGAAGTCTATATTTCTGCACAGCACCCAGGCTGGGAGAGACTGTGATGAGTACATAAGTATGTAATCTAACATATTTAGGCATGATCACATATATTGATTTTGATGGTTTCAAGCATGCTTAACATTATAGTTTTAATCAAAATTATGTGCAAAAGTTACTCTCTGCTCTGATTCATAATCCTACTGAAATTGCTTTTCAAATCTATGCAGCTGCTCTCTTTTCATTTTTGTTGAGGTCTGAAATAAGTTGTAGACTGAAAAGGTGAACATTTTTCTTTTAATACTTAGGGGCTGAGATCATTTTAAGTTGCAGGAGAGTCACATAGTTCTGTTTGAATGAGTTTCTAAAGATGGAAATCCCATCCTCTAAGGATCCAGTGAAAGGGTAACTCATAACTTTTGCCAGCTTACTATACTACCTAAGTAATTTGATACTTATGTAAGCAGGCACTATATAACTATCTAAAATGAGTTTATAGGCTTAACTGATATAGGTGACTATAGGTGGTTGAGGACTCAGCATCACTGACTTGCTTCTTCCTGAGTTTCTCAATGTAATTCACAGGATGTTCCAGAACCATCCTGAAACTCAAGAACGCTTTGTCAAGTTCAAAAATTTCAAGACTTTGGATGAGATGAAGAACTCAGAAGAACTCAAGAAACATGGAACCACTGTCCTCAATGCTTTGGGTAAAATCCTGAAACAGAAAGGATCCCATGAAGCAGAATTGACACCACTGGCACAGACTCATGCCAACAAGCATAAAATTCCGGTCAAGTATCTAGAAGTAAGTATGCACTTGGCATGGGTGATGGTTCAACCTTGTACACCCAAAGAGCTAATTAGCAAGCAGAAAAGGAAAGGCTTGCATTCTGAGTATGTGTAGGCCTGCTTGCTAAATTTTAGAATGGATATAGGAAGTTTTGGTGTAATAAAAGGGCAATTTAGAAGAATAATGTTGACAAAGGTAATCTTTTAAGGGAAAGCAATTAATTTTTTTTTGTCACCAGTCTATGATATTACAGCAGGTGGCAGCATCCAGTTGACCTTGGTTGATCTTCTTAAGCGAAGCAGGCTCCTACTGGGTTAGCACCTAGATGGGTCAGCTCCAGAAAATCACAGGGCAGAAGACTGGACTGGGAAGTCCCAGAAGAAGGCAATGATAAATGATTTCTGTATCATTGCCATTCAAGAAAAGTATATGAACGTACCTATAAAGTCAACAGGAGTCAAAGGAGACTTTACCTTTTAAAATATTGTAGGTCCAACGTTTACTGCTAAGGCAAAGAATCTGTGCATTATTTGCAATTAGACTTTTTGACCAGCAACGTTAGCCCAGCTATGACTCTATAAAATTGAAAGAGAAGTAAATATGTCAGGCCAGCTGCTACACCATATAACCTAGTAGTGGCTGCCCGTACCCTGAAGCCTTGTCCCCAGGAAGATAACATTTATATGGGTTTTCCAAGCCTCACAAAGATTTTGGCAAAATTTGTTGAGAAATCGTTGCATGATCTCAGCTGCCAGTAGCTATTGCCAAATAAATGCTAACTATAGATTACCCAATTAGAGAATGGACAATGCAGCCCCTCTCCTTTGATTGAAGTTGCTGCCCTTTGATTAATAAAAGAAGAGAAGAAACAAAAAAGAGGAAGGACCAAGGAAGGGACATATAGCTCTAGTTTCTAGTAATTGAGTAGCAGAGGAACATTCATCCTTGTCCAGCGAAAGGCATAGTTCCAGTTTGCTGCACGAAGGAAGCAGACCCCATCTGGTCGAACTGGCTCAATGCACATTTTGGGGGGTTCAGCTAGCATGGTGTAGGGGTTAAATATTGGATTATAATCAAGGAGACCTGGGTTCAAGGCCACCATGAACCATAGAAGCTCCATTTTGGAGGGAGAAATAGAAGAGGGACTGTAGATTGGCTTTTGCTTCTGGAAAAAAGTCAGGATTTAAATCTAACAAATAAATAATAAACATATAGTGATACTACTTGAAAGATGCAATTCATTGTGAATATATAAAAAATTTGCCCTTGGATCATGTCCTTCACTGAAAATTATTGGCCCTTCCTGGAGGAATTTGCCAGAGGAAGAATTTAATTGATTCTGAGCATCACCTTTCTTTCCAATAGAATATGTAAAATATTAATACATGCATAGACATAAAATGCCCAATTAAAATCACCATAAAACTGCTAAAATGTTATTGAAAACTAAGTCTTACTCCTACATTTCTTTCCCATACTGGAATAATACAGGCTGTGTGAAAGCAATGTCAATAGGAAGGGTTTGCAATCTTTTGGAAAACTGTTCCAAAAGATAATAAAATATGGAAGTCTTTATTTTTCTTTTTTCTTTGACAAGGTTCAGTGGGCACTTCTTAGCTACCAGATTAGGAAGGAAGATCAGAGAGAGGAGGAATGTATGGCTCAGGCAGATGATATATTTTACAAAGCTAATTTAACTTCTGGTATAAAATAAATCACAACTCTAGTTAAGAAGAAATTTTTTTGCAGAAGTGTGAGCACTATTTCATGTATTATTTCCACTACAGAGAAAGGAAGAAGATACATATCTATTACTCTGCTTGAAAAACATTCTTAATGTGTTTCTACCTTTGAGTACGTGGTGCAAATAAAAACAAATTTCTCCTAGCTCTGCAAATTCTCAAATGCCCAAGAGGTTCCAAAAGAATAGATACTTTGAGATACATACTCAAAATGACAAAAGACATTATTTTAATTGTGCCGGAAGACTTTCATTTTGGAGAAGAAAAGCCACAGAGGATCCCATCTGGGAAATGCTTCTAGCTGGATTAGGGATCTGTGCCAGTTTCTTCTTCTTGTGGCTTCAATAGACAGCTCAGGCATAGTGTATGTATTTTAAGAAGTGTGAATACTTGTAGCATGCCCCTTATTTTGAAATGAATTCCACAGGACATAGGAGGGCTCCTAGACCTTGTTCTGGTGACCCCAATGGGGAATTGCATGTATGAATGTCCTGCTGTAACTAAACCACTAAAAGGAGAATTAGGCTATGAAGCCACAAGGAACCTCTGAAGAAACATTTTAGACCCTGTCTCTTGGTCAAATGAATAATCCTTCCAGGTCCACTGTAATTGAACCTCACTATAAGATATTATCTGTTACCTTAGATATGAATTATGCCACAGCTTCTCAACTCAGATATAGTGCACATATTTGGCTGCCACTAATTCGAATACCTAATAATGATAATCAACAGGATACATTAATTGTTCTGGGGAATGGATATTGTGCCCTTGGCAGCCAAGAAGAGGCAGTGAAGCTGCCATAGTACCACCACTGACCACAGAGGATGCAGCTGAAGGAAATGGATATTTCCTCATTCTTTCATACTAGAAAGAAAGAACTTTTCTCTATTTACCAATAAGCAGCCCTGGGACAGCAGTAACGTTAGTGGCTCTTGGCCAGTGAAGCAAAGCCTTCTGGATACTGTTTGGTTTGGTTTTAATGTACCCTTTAACGTACCTACTCTTCAGAGATCATTTAATTCAAATGTAAAGAATGCATGAGGTTACAACATGCATCTCTTCAATTGTTAATTAACTACAAATCCCAGCAACTTTCATATCTCCTGGGAATTGTAGTTTAGCCCATCCTCCACTATGATACCCAAGAATAGAGGAGTTGTATCTCTGCAGTATCTAGAGGAACTTGTACCTCTCTCCCACCAGTATTAAAATATTTTAAAGTATGGATGAGTCAACCTTTGAACTAGATCTGGGACACTTACATGTTAAGAGAAGAAATGTTAAGTATTTATTATTTATATTTGCTCCTTTCTTGCCCTGACCAAGGTTAACATAAAACTATCATGTTTCCTGCTTTGATATTTGACATTTACTTGACATTTTTAGCACTCTCTCACTTTCTTTCTCTCTCTCTCCCCCCCCCCCCCCCACTTTCCTATCCCTGCCCTTATTTCCCTGTGCCACCATCAATTCTTCTTGTATAGTTTATTTCTGAAGTCATCATTGGTGTCATTGCTGAAAAACATTCTGCAGATTTTGGGGCTGATTCTCAAGAGGCAATGAGGAAAGCCTTGGAGCTGTTCCGGAATGATATGGCCAGCACATACAAGGAGCTTGGGTTCCAGGGCTAGTAAGGAAAGATGTTACCACTGAGAATACTTAGTGTGCTTGGGTGTGTGGTCAGTTTAGGAAAATATTTTAATCTCGTCACCGGAATAGCTTGAATAAGTTGAATAATGCTAATGCTACGCTTGATGGAGGCAAGGTATGTTGTTCAAAATCTCTCTACCTTCTGCTGTGGCCACATTGGCTGGTAATTATGGGAATTAAAACCAATACATCTGGAGGGCATCAATTTGGGGAAGGGTGTCTTAGGGCAAGAGAGTGGTTTAAAGAGCCAGAAAGGTGTAGGTGGAGGGAGTGGATATATAATAATTATGCCATTTTTTAGTTCAGTGGCATATCCCTCAAAATCCTCACCTGCAGCCAGGTTCTGATACCAGAAAAATAGGAAGGGGAGCAGAACTGGGGAGTAGATTCCATACCCATATTCATGGCTCATTGATTTAAATCAGACCTCTCTTGGGGTGGATAGCCATCAGCTCCAGTGTTGCATGCACACCAGCAAAGGATTGGATGTGGCATCCATATCCCCACCAAAGTTAGCTACTAATTATAATTTTTTTATATGAAAGAAGGAAAAAAATATTAAATATACAGGGACTAATTGTTCTCTGTGTAATTAATTGAATTAAAATTGTATTAAATTTAGAGGTGCTCACTTTTGGGAGTATGGTTCTGGTACTACTGAAAGACCAAGTACATTCTTTCATCTAAAAACAATTCTATGCTCCTGTTGCAGCTTTAAATAGGATGGAAAGCTTGCCAACTTCATGTGTAGCTTGGGCTATCAACTGAGGTTCCTTTTGATCTTCATCACAAGTCCTCATAAATGTTGTCTTAATAAAATAAATATTAATTATGTATAATAAAAATTTAGACAGTTGCATGTACTCTTTACATATTGCCTAGTCCATGAATGGCTCCATGATGACATATTAGTAGTCAGAAACAGATAAGAAAAATGAGAAAGTTTTTCAGAAAGGTGAACGAAGATGAGGTTGCTAGTTCCTGATTGGGATATAGCATAACGTACTGTTCAGATTATTCTTGAATAGCAAGTCATACCTGATTATTCCTGTGTCGACTTTACAAGGTAATGATTTTCCTCTCACCTGTACAAGCAAAGGTGGGTGAGGCATGTGAGTGTTTCTATTGGCTATAGAAGGTAAAGGTAAAACTGCCAATGATTTCATGAAATCAAAATCTAACAAACCCATAAACCAGTAATTTTCAGAGTGTCGTTCATGGATGAATGGTCCATGGAGATTCACCTGGTGATCCATCACAACCTTCCCATGTTCATAGAGCAGAGCCAACTCATTGCTTCAGTTTCACTTTTCCCAAACACCAAGGGATAGCTGGTGAGAACCCACTTCCCCCCTCAGCCCCTGACTCTCTGTGCCAACAGTCAAATGGTTAAGGTGTTAGACTAGGAGCAGGAAGCCCCAGGGTCTAGTCCATCCTGAGCCATGGAAACTCTCTCAGGGTTACTGTTGTGAGGAAAATAGGAGGAGGGAGCACTATATATATTACCTTGAACACCCATAGAAAAGGTGGCATATACATCTTAATAAATGTAAGTACTAAAATTCAGAAACTGACAAGAATGAACAGGTCCCAAGTCCAACTACTAATTGCTTCTTGAATAAGCAACCTCTGTCTCCAAAATGCAAACAGGAAATATTATGATGAATACCTAAAAATGGGATTGCATTGAACTGAATATCCCCTTGTTTCTAAAACTCATTACTATTTTATGTTTGGTGGATACTAAAACTAAGAAAATATCCAACTACACCTCTTGGAGAAAGGAGTCAGGTACAAGTAGGTATGTTCCACTCTGATCCATGCTTGGATTAATATGTCATGTGAAGGCCCCAAAAACCAGAGGAAGAAAATGGTGTCTGCATTGGAATCTTTGACCAAACAACTCTTCCTATTGCTTTGTGATAGACTTGCCTGTTGGATCATAGTTAGAAATGTGAAAGCTTAGCAAACAAAGAACAACCAACAACAATGAAGGTTTTTTTTATATACATACATATATAAAAGAGGTTTGTGGATGTCCCCTTCACAAAAATGGTTTTGTTTTTCAAAACAAAATAGTTTTGTTTTCCTCATTTTATACCTCTAAGAATGTCATGTTTTAATGGGCAATATTTAATAAAAATGGCTGTGAAAGGGCTAGAACCCATGTAATGTCAGTTGTCATGCATATATTTTAATGAAAGCAAAATAATACAAAATTAATTAGAGTAGCTGAAGATGATGGGCCTTTGGTCCCAGTAGTAACTTGGGTGAACTACCTTTTGAAAGAGGTCTCTAAGGCTTTCAGATATTTTGTAGTAATTGCAATTATTTAAAAAAAAAGTATGATGAACATAGATGGAAGCACAACTTAACAGTCTACCAGATAGCTATAGTTCAGTGATCCCATATCAGATTCTTTAGGGAAACAGCCAGAACTCTTAAGATGCTCACATTTCATATTCTCACTTCAGCAAAGACTTTGGAGGTTTCATAGATCTCCAAGAGCCTCATAGGGCTGTTGTGAAGAAGAGTATGGGGTGAAACTTCAACATAAACTGCAGAATGGTTCCAAAGCTTCAAACTATTGTTACAGGGGTTTCTGTAGTATACCTTTCACCATTTCTAATTATTCCAACATCCTTTGCATTTCACACAGAAGGGCATTCATATTATTAAGAGTTCATGTCTTACCCTTGAAGGTGTTGGAGGGAAGATTCAGTAATAGTCTATATTCCGAGTGCCTCTATCCATGTTTGGATAAAGCCATCAAGACAATTTTGCATATCTTGTTCTGCTGACCCTTGTACCATGCTTGATACTGTGTTAATATTCACCTCCTTTTGAATATGGCCTGAAATAGAGCTTTGTCAGCTCTCCTAGTGGTTTGCTCTACTGAAATTTCTATGAATGTTGCTGAATTCTGCTCAGTTGTGACTGCTTTCAGAAAGTGCTGGGTTAATTATGCTTAGGCTTGGAAGGTTTGGTTACTTATGTGAAGGCCTAGAAGGTCAATAATTGTTAATGTTTGCCACCATCTCCATCTCCCCACCATATTAATCCCCCCTTAATATATATTATTATATCTGTGTTTTCTTTTGATTGTTGACTACAAACTCAATAAAAAGCTTCAAGAAATAAGTATTTGTTTCCCATGTCAGTCCTGGATTCTAATATCTGTAACTGTTTGCCATGCTGGCTGAATATACTTGGAGGGTACCAGATTAAAAAAAGGCTGTGCTAGGCCTCTGTCGTGATTAACTGCTCAGTCTGAAAGGAACAGAACACACAGTTTCTTTCCACTTTTTAAACTGGCAAGAGTGGCCTGTGCAAGTTTTGTTAATTTTATTGCTATTCCTGGAAATATTTGTACCACCAGTAGCCATTCAATCAATACACTCATGTGAATGACTGCAAAATGACTGATTCTGTCATTTAAACCATTTAAACTATAAGAAGTTTAAGCCTCTCAACCTCTTAAAAACCTCCAGAGATGTGCAAGACTATTATATGCCCAAAAATGGAAAGACTCTGAAATACCCACAGTGGAGGATGGTTGGTGAAGTTGATGGAATTAGCAGAGATGGCGAAATTGACTTGTTTGATTAGGGAAAGGACAATAACTACATTTATCAGTGACTGGAAACCCCTTCTGAACTTTTTGTTGAAGAAAGAAAAAAATGAACTTGTGATTTTTTGGGTTTGAGATTAGAAAGGGTAGACTCTGGAAGGAAGCAAATTATGATGTAATCTTAGAAAGGGTAAATTATAATTGCATTTATAACCGCTGTTAAGAAGATTGGAAGCCACTTCTTTATAATTTTTTCTTTCTCTTTCTTTTCTCTTTTCTCTTTTCTTTCTTATCTATTCACTATTTTTCTTTCCTAAAATTTTACTGTTTTCATCTTATTAAAAATGTCTTTGATTATAATAAAAAAATCTCCAGAGATGGGGAACTCCAGTTTCCACAGGAAAACTATTCCACTGTTTGAAGGTTTTCTTCATATGTAAACGAAATCTAGGTAACTGCAACTTCTATCTGTTATTCTGGTCCTAGTTTCTGTGGTCATAGAAAATAGTTCTTTACTATCTTCCCTGTAGCTTTTCTTTATATGCCTGAATATCGCTACCAAGTTGCCCCTCCGTTGTCTTTTTCCATACTGAACATCCCAAGTTCCCTCAGCCTGTCCTCATAGGACATGTCTTTAAGTCTCTATTGCCTCTAACCTGTCAGTATCCTTCTGAAAATGTGGTGCCCAGAATTATACACAGTACTCTGGGTATGGTCTCACCAGTGCAGAGTAGAGAGGAATAAGGACTACTTATTTCTTCATTTGTTTGTTAATTTGATTTATATAGCTGCCCATCTCACTTTTACGTGGCTCTAGGCAGCTTCCTGTATCTTTGACACAATGCTTCTTCTACTGCTGTCTAAAACTGTGTTAGTTCTTCTAGCAATTGTCTCACATTTACACAAGCTTCCTGATTGTCTTCTGGGACTAGCTACTAGTGCCATCTGCAGGGGGAGGCGGGGGGCAGAATGAAAGAAGCAGAGGTCTGCCATCATAACACAAACCCCACTCTTTTGTACATGTGTTGTGATACACAAACGTGTATGAAGGGGGCAGAGCTTGTGGCATGCCAACATGAAGCTGCTTCTGTGGTTGTGACAAAAGCAGTATGATCCTGCAGATGCCCCCACTGACTGCTGTTGTCTCTTAGAAAGTCTTTGGTCTACCTGTTCTCTTTGAGGTCGAAATGGTGTGTGCTAGTGTGTCTAGATCACACTTTACTTTTAATCACAACATTACCTTAATAGTTGCCTTTTTGCAGGAAGCACTAGAACGAAGACCACAGAAGGCTTGAATATTAGAGCTTAGACCGGTTTATAAACTTTGAAGATGCTATACTGTTTACAGGCAGGCAGGCAGGCAGGCTTTACATCTCTCTGAATGCTTTCATTCAGGAACAGTTTATGTTGGTTAGATTTTGTAGTTTCCCCTTGATCACCACTGATTTAAATTTGTTCAGAGTATAATCTATTATTCCAGATTTCTAGGACTGCTGAGAAATTATGGGGTTTTATCTCCACCCTAGGTTGCATGTGTTTCTGAGTTGTACCAGTTGCTACAGAAACATTGCCTGACATAAAAGCTCACCATTGCCTGCCCAGCGTAATGCTGCTCCTGCACAAAAGGACAACTGCTGCCATGGAAGCAGGACTGGGCTTGTGAGTGAGCTAAATTCTGCACCAGCAGCAGTTGCTCTTGTCAGTCTCAGCTGAATAGTAGCCATGTATAGAAAGTACAGTACATTAAGAATACTTTATAATATTATTGCAGGCAGGTTTGCTTCTGGTTTTCCTGTTGCGTAATATGGAGATTGGCAGCTGGTTAGTCTATTCTTTGTCCCTCACACCTGCAAACCCAAGGCCGAACAAACTATTATGTTATTTCAGGCTATTTTTTTCAGGCCATCCAACATTTTTGGAGAGATGAAGACCACAAAGGGAGTATAGCTGGATCACACCTGTCTATGGGGCCAGAAGTTTCAATGTTTCCCTCTTCTGAGCTTGGTGAGAGTCTTAGCATTCTCTTTGTTTTTAAAACTGCTGTGCCTATTTGATACTAGTTTTGGGGTTTTTTCTACCTCCAGATGTGGAGGTGGCATGTAGATCTGGAACTACTGTTTGTCTACCTGCAGTACAAGTAGTCAAATAAGCCTTCAAATCCAGTAATGTTTTATAAGCACAGGCTCCTCACCTTTAGATAAGATATATTCATGACTATTGAATATATGACCAGCCCATGTCATTCTAATTAGCATTAGAATTATCCATTAACTTATGCTAGGGTTAGCAAAATGTGATCCAAGCAATTTTATAAATAAATAGCTGCAACGTTGGGGGATTATATAAACCATAGAACTGTTGGAATCTTGAACTTTCCAGCAGGAGTAGAAGACAGAAGAGTTAAAACCCTGCCCTTGTAGTACTGTTCAATTCCAAACCTCTCCCCACCCCCAGTTGCTATTTAATGTTTTGATAAAAAAGATATGAAATTCATTAATTAATGTATCATCTTGGTTGGCCTGGAGAGATTTAGTGACCTTCTCCGTCTTCCAAGGGGTGGGTGGTTGCAACACCACTTGGAATGTGAGCTTGAAGAAGGCTAGGATCAAATAAATGCCCCATTCCAAAACTATTTCCCCCTCCCCCCTCTGTAGAAAACAAAGTTGTTGAGTAAAAATAAATGTAATAATCTGCAGCTGTTTTGGCAGTAACCATTTGTAAAGCAGGAGTTAGAGATGAAAGATTAGTGATCGGATCCACTGTAGGGTGCCAAACCTTTCTGTGTGACAAGCAAATGCGGCAGATGAAACTTTGTCTGGCGTGCAGCTGATATAGAGGCTTGTCACAGGAGTCTTGGTGTAAAATAAAAACAAATACTCGCCTAGGGTTGATTCCCCTGAGGAATGTGATACTGTGTACAGTGTATCAAAACTGTAGTAAAAGGCAGAGGTGAAGGATGTTCCAGAGGGAGCATCCCCCTGAAGGGGATCCCAAAAGGCAAGAGGGCAGCTTCGATTGCATGGTCCCAGCTGCCCCCTTGACTTTTTTGGCAGCTCCTCATGCCTCCCCCCGAGCCAATGGAGAATTTATTGTCTCTTGCTGAAGAATCAACAACCTGATTTTCCCTACACCTTCCAGAATTTCTAATCAGCATGGCTGTTGACTTTTTTTGTTGGGAATTCTGGGAGTTATACTTCCAACATATCTTAAAAGCACCAGAACTGGGTTATTTATACAATTGTTGTGTGTTGCCTCATCTGATGATTCTGACTGAGGGAAACTGCACGTTTTCAACACACTGTGAAAAGATCTGACTTTCCTGACAATTCTGTAATGCTGGGAAAGGAAAGAGAAAAAGAGGATAACCAGTGGCAAGGTGGATGGACTTAGTTACTGCAGTGATGGGTGTACTGTTGGGAGACCTGAAGGACCAGACTGAGGACAGATCATCCTGGAGAAAATCTATTTATGTGGTCATTAAATGTTGACACTGACTTCATGGCACATCATAATTGATTGACGTAGAACCACAGTATGAGATTATGGAAAAGTAAAGTTTTATTTACTTAGATGATTTATATTGCTGCCCAAATTACAACTCTGAGTCACTAATAGAAGTTTAAAACCAGGAGCAAAATAAAAATAAAAAGCAACAAAAACAATACCACTGAGGTCAAACCACAGTCACATCCACATTCCTAACATCTTTGCAAGTTGGGTTCATCCAACACTCCATTAGCCTTCCATAAGGACAAGTCTTCAAGGGCCTTATGGAAGGCTAACAGAGTTGGGGCCATCCAAATCTCAGGGGGTGTGCTATTCCAACAGGCAAGTGCCACACAGTAAGGTGTTCTCTTCTCCACTTTAGTTGTGTTTTAGAGTGTGATCGCATGACAAAGTGCAAAGGGATAAAGAGTTTGATTGCACAAGGTCTACGGACTTGATGTTTTGTGCAAATTTCGAAGCCTGAAATGTCAACCAATAATAGAAGTCACCTTCATGCTCCTAAGCAAGTCTTAAAGGCCAATTTTCACATAAGTCTTTGCCACAGGAAATAAGGAGAACTCACTCAAAAACATGTTAGTAAAGAGAAGTGAAGTTCAGTTAGTGAGGAATAAATGAGGTTTGCTTCATTTAGAGAAAAGTAAATGCATAACACAGATTTAATATAGATCAAATAAGGAGCTGGCTTCAAAAACAGAGGCTCAGAGTTTCCCAAGTATTGGTTTAATTTGATGATGATTCTCTCTCCTTGATGCTTGTTTTGGTGCTGCAAGATAACCACTTCCTTCCTGCAGCTTTGTTCACTCTTTGCTCTTAACTGATCCTTGAAAACATGCTAGGAGGAATTCATCCAATCTATGACCAGTTTGTGAGAACAGATGAATGAGTTAACTGGGTAAACAGATGTTATTTCAGAGTTGCAAAAAAAGGACGGAAGTACATGGATGAGGGATACATGTGAGCTGTGAATGGGGTTCAAAATGGATGCACATAACCATAAACCCCAATTTTTTTATCATGTTAGGGCCCTTTAATGAAGCAAAAACTTGTATGAGTCTATGCTCTTAGGTCTCTGGATTATATTTTCAAGTGACCAGCATTCTAAATTTATACTTTATAGTGATTAGTGCTCTGTTTGAAGGGCACCTTCTTTTGTCCTCCATATTGTTTCTCTAGGAGTGATTTGTAAGCAGCCTCCATAATGACAAATTTATCCCTGGACTGTGCTACTGCAGACGTAAATATTAGAGATTTGGGTCTGTGTCATAATATTCATAGGCAGAACTTGGTGATAACAGATATTCCTTACTGATTATACCCAGCATCCTACATATATGAAGTAAGATGCACATGAAGGTCCATTTGGCATCCATTTAACAACTTTGGATAGACCTGCCAAATCAGAGTATGTTGGAAGTTGTTTAAATGCAATTATTATAATCTGAGATTAAGACTTCATAAATTCTGAAGTTCCTTATTTTACTTTACTCAACACTGCACTGGATAACTACCAGCTCTCTCCTGTAGCATCTATTTGCCGTTGCCCCTGAGCTGTACTACACTAGGATATCATCAAAAGTGCAAATTAGGCTAAAGGATCACCCTCACAGTGAAGTGGAAAATTACTAGGACCATATCCATGAAGCAACAGTCTCTCCTCATTGCCTACGTGAGAGCAATCCCATCTCCCAGCTCATGTGAGCTCTTGGGTTATCTTAAGAATGGCTGATATGCTAGAGTAGCTCTGTTTTTTCTCATACTCTAGCTGCATCAGAGGTATATAGATATGACTAGTCATCATGAATTTGGTCAATGAATAAACCAATGTCAAGAGCTGCAGCAAAAGAAAATGACATCCAGTGTAGTTACATGATGTTCTTTGATCAAGAAGACCCGAGTGTCAATTCTCACTTAGCTACAAAGTTCATTGGATGATCTTGGGCCAGTTCTTCTTTTTTAGCCTCTCCAGTAGGATTGCTTTAGGTAAACAGTAAAAGGAAAGAACATGAACTTTCTGTAGAAACTAAATAAGGGCATGTTATAATGGAGTAGTAAGAAGAAACATATATGTAAAACTGCTGGAGTAGTGCAGAGAACATATTTGATTACCTTTCTCACAGACTGTCAGAATAAGAAATATAATGCAATTTGGACAAACGAATTGGTTCCTTCTCTTTAGTAGCATCGCTGGTCCCCCAAAAAAGAACTGTTATGGAAGTTCCTTTGAACCATATAGTTCCCTGCTACAAATGTTGATTGGGCAAGGACCTTTAAAGCAGCCTTCACTGGCCTTGGGTCTCTAGATACTGTTGGATTAAAACTCCTCTGTCCATATGGCTAGTGGAGGGGTCCAGAACTATATGGCGTTGGGAATGTCAGAATGCTTTGACCCTGAGGATAGGATTGCTCTAAGTTGCCCATTCAATCCACTAAAATGTGTGCTTCTCTCCACCATTTCTTTTGGACCCTCCCACCTCTATGTATTCTAATTTTTTGAAGATTAAAAAAACTGAGATATTTGTTTGCATGTTATTTGAATGATATATTATTAGTCTAGTTAACTACTAACATTAACTGCTCCAAAACTGCCAATTAAAAAAAAATTAAACTAGTTGTCACTATAAGAACATTATAAAGTATTGACATGAAATACACATGATCTCTCTGTTTCTCTCCTCTTTGTACTTTTGAGGCTTTGCATAGTCATGCTTAGAAGCTGTTATCTAAAAGGATAGACTGACATAGTAGGAAGACAGACTGATTCAGAGCAGGAAGATAGTGAAGGCACCACACAGAGATGCAGAAAGGCTGCAAGACAAGTGTATTTTTACTGCCATCCAGTGGAGGGAAAGGGAAAGTGTAAGTAAAGAAATGAAAAGAAGTTGCAGAGAAAAGAGAAAAGTCAACAATTTCTCCTCCAATAATACCTTCCAAGCTCCACTAGAAATAACTTTCTACCAGTGCTTTTCCCTAGGAATATAGTCCATCGGCCATTAAGATTTTAATACCCCTGTGAGTTCCATCAGAAAAAACATGACAGCCCTTCTGTGTGAATGGACTGGATCCTGGTTAGGTTTGCACATGGCTGAATTAGATGTGCTTCTGCTTTCACACTGTTTATGGGTAACTCAAACATAATCTTTGCTTACTTTCCTATTTAGCTGAGCTATAAATAAATCCGGAACGAATAAGGCAACCGTTTCTCCATGTGCTAAGTTTGACTTGAATCCCTCCTCACCCCCCTCTTTTTAAAAAAAAAAAAAAAAATCCTTGTCTTAAACCTTGAACACACCAACCAAGGAAAACACCATTTCTCAACAAAAGCTCTAGCTGCTATCCTTATGTCTCTTAAACTGGTATTTGGGTTAGGGTATACCATAATCAAGGCAAAATAATCAAATGGCACAATGCCAGTAAAAATAAAACCAGTAATAAGTAAATAATCTAAAAAATGTAGAATGTGGCTCTCACAATTTTGTTTGTTTTTCTGAGAAGCAGTTCAGGCGGTTGTGATTAGGAGCAGAAGAGCAAACTGGCAGGAGGGCCAACTAGGTCTAATCCTTTTGGTCCTGCCAAAATGCTAAGTTCCTGACTCACTGTCCCTTTTCCACCTTCAGGGGAAATGTTACGGGGCACAATATCTTTCTTGAAAGAGAGAACAACAACTTGAAGAAGCAATTTTAAGTGAACAAATGGGGGAAAGCCCCTCGCACTGTAATCGTTAAGCTAAACTGAACCTAAGCTTCCAGTAAGATCCATTGTTTGGTAGACCTTACTGCCTTTTTTTGGTCCTTTCCTACTACTTTCTTATGCCAGTCATCAGTATTTAATTAGCTATAAGATGGTAAGTTACAATATATAATAAGAAATACAGAGGAATAAACAAACAAGTTGCCCATGAGCTGTTATCCAAAAATGGATACACATTTCTATTTGGCACCACCACATCTGGTTTGTAAATGTCTTCTTTTCTGGATTTGATGGTCTACAGCAGGGTTCCTCAACCTTGGCGACTTGAAGATGTGTGGACTTCTGGCTGGGGAATTCTGGGAGTTGTAGTCCACACATCTTCAGGTCGCCAAGGTTGAGGAACCTGGTCTACAGGTTGTAATAAGCATCAGCCCCAAGTCCAAGTGTCATGACGGCCAGATAAAGCTCTGATCTTACAGCAGTCCCAGCAGCTGTATTCTGAAAGCCACAGTTGGTCCTCAGACTATTACTTGAGAAGGAAAAGGACAGTGTACAGGTGTCTCTCCTTGTGTGTGTATTTGACCGTGGGTTCATTCACACTACAAGAAAGGAGGTATCCATCTGATATGCAGCAACTTTAAATCTTCAAAAAATCCCTTCTAACTTCCCATTGTTCTGTGATTGACGTAAAAGGCAAACCAGTTTAAAGATTCTACTAAGGACACTCATAGGAGAGGGTTTCCATTTTTCTTTCCAGGCACTCAAATCTTTACAGCTAGATTTGTGAGAAAAGCAGCTTCTCTTTTCTTGTTAAGCCGTATCAAGACTTCCTGCTTGTAGAAGAAAGAACAGTGATGTCCACAGAATAGGATAAAAAATGGTCAAGGTGGCAGCTACAATGATGCAATTGAAGCTCCACCTTTTTAAATGTGTGATGTACATAAACAACAGGCAGAGCTTTGATAGCACTGTTGTGGCTGCCATGTTGACCTTCCTTGACCTAAACCCTATGGATACCTCTAAGAGAGGGGAAGAAAAGAAATCTTGTGTATTATCAGTTTAAATAAAGAAAGCCAAAAGAAATATTGCCTTGACAGTGACAGTGCAGGCAGGCAGGCAATTCAGTATGGTTGAATAATGCCCCATTGCTTGTTTTCCTATTTAGAAGAACACACTCCTGTAGCATCCAGTGCGTAGCGGATGTTAAGGATTCAGGAACCCTAGAAGAACAAAAAAAGATGGTATCCATTTAGGCATAAGCATTTGAAACACCTTCAAAGAGTTGGGGAGACTGTATAAACCCTGGGTTCAAATCTTCCCTCAGCCATAAAAGCGGTCATTGGAACAATGACCATTTATTTATTTATTATTTATTTATTTTTAAAAGACTTGTATGGCCGCCCATCAAAGCACAACTCTGGGGGTGGGGGAGCAGGGCTCCCCGCCACAATAAAACCACAGAACTATCAAAACATAAAAACATAAATCAAAGAACAAAACCCAGCGCCTTAGCCATCTTCCAGGGATGGCTCAACAACCAACTCCAACCACCCTCACGCTACCCCAATGCTGGGTAAAAAGGCAGGTCTTGATGGCCTTGCAGAAGGCTAAAAGGAAGGCTAATAGTCACTGACTGGGTTCATTCCCTGCACTCAGCAACGACATGATTTGGGGGTTTTTGGCCAAATGAAAATGGGAGTAAATTACTAAATCATGGCTTGTTTTTAGATTGTAAGCTGCAGTTGAAACCTAAGGTTTATGTGCTTCACTGATTGCAAGTGTGCATAAGCATGATGTGGAAACAAGGCTGTGTAGTTGATTGATGATTCCTTGGGTTGTTTTGAGGCCCAGTCTAAACTCCTAAGCATTGTATAAAAGCACAAAGGAGGAACAGCCAGAATAGGAGGGGAATGAAGCAGAGATGTGCCAAATAAACCATGAGTACTTGGCCTGCCTTGTTTGATTCTGGCTATGGTAAAAGCAAGCTAGCACTCAGTGACAGACAACCTCTCTTTTTTCCAATCTTCAGTCAGATCTTTGCAGAATGGTGACAGCAACATTTCACAGCAAAGGGCTCTCTGTGTGGGTGAGTTGCTTCGTGATGAGAATACATAGGAACCATACATCATCCTTGCCCCTCCCTACCATGTCAAAATATGGCAGAATGTCACTCCTACGTCCCCCCCACCAGAAAGAATGCCCTTAATATCCAAAAAAAAAAAATCTCTGATTAACCTAAAGGGGGAAAACAATTAGTCTCCAGAGATTCCAAGCATGAAAGGTGTTTGCTTGTTTGCCTACCTGAGAATTTCTCTGTTGTAAGAGTGGATAGCAGTCAAGAGCTCACTTGTTTTTAATTAGCCCATTTTCCTTCCTTCCTTCCTTCCTTCCAAAATTTTTTATTCACGATCTATTTCCAAGAGTTTCTCCTCAGATATATACATATACCCGTCCCAGGTAAGTACAGCAGGCTGGGCTTGCATGACCCAATGAATTACAACCTAGACAACCACATTTTATAGCCTAGTGTATTGTGTGAAGCCAGAAAATGGGCTCAATTCAATAAACTGCATTACACAGGCATAGCTATCCTTGGTAGTTTCCTGGCTTGATTACTGTAACTTGTTCGGTGTGGAGCTATGATGAAATATAGTCCAGGATCTACAGTGAATACAAATTATAACTCCCCAGCTATTGACTGGGAAGCAGCTTGTGGGAACCTGCTGCACTGACTGTGGTTAGTGGAGATTACCTAGGATCAATTCTATCATTGTTTCATTTTTTAAGCATTTAAAGGCCTTGGGTTCAGATATATTAAGACAGTGTTTCTTAACCTTGACAACTTTAAAATCTGTGGACTTCAATTCCCAGTATTCCCCAGCCAGCATGTGCATTGTCCTTAGCTGTCTTCCTCATTCACTCGGTTTCACTCTGTTGACCCATGTGCAAAAGGAGGCAGCGCAAGGAAGCCCCCTGCTCATTGATTTGCCTGGGGAGACTCTCTAGGTCCTTTCTCTGGGCAAGGAAGAGAGATGCAGCTGTGTCAGACTAGTGGTGGACAGAGAATAGATCTTTTCCTTCCAGTTTTGATTCATTCCAATGAAAAACTGCTTTAGACAATTATTCAAAGGACAAGAGAATTTTGGAAAAATTCTCATGGATGGAGCATAGTGCTTTTGCACATTTTTTTTTTTTTTTTTGGTGCCTTCAAGTCTGTTTTTGACTCTTGGCAACTGCCTGAACAGGTCTCTGCAGTTTTCTTGGCAAGGTTTTTTGAAAGTGGCTTGCCATTGCCTTTTTCCTAGGGCTGAGAGAGAATGACTGGCCCAAGATCACCCAGCTGGTTTTGTGCCCAAGGCAGGACTAGAACTTGTGGTCTCCCAGTGTCTAGTCTGATGCCTTAACCACTACACCAAACTGGCTCTCACTTATTTGTGAGATGGCTTTTAAGGGGGCCTGAATGTCCACATATATCGTAAATTAGGAAATGTATAAAAAAGGAGGAGTCAGAAACCAATAATTCTTTTTATTATTATTATTTTCCTTTCCCTTTTTTTTCTTTGTTATTTCTTAGGTGTTTTAACTTTTGTTAAATTTGCTTCATCTTTTTTCCCCCTTTTATCTATATCTATCTATCTATCATCTATCTATCTATCTATCTATCTATCTATCTATCTATCTATCAACAATACAATGGAGATTTTAATATTAAGTAATTAGCTTAAGATCGAAACCATTATCATACAACCAGTATTTATCTAACATATTTAACATGCTCTGCAACAAACTGAACATCAATAGAATAGACTGTCTTGCCCTTCCTCATGTTCCTGTTTGGCTTTCATTTATCTTGTAAAGGAACTGCATAGACAGCATTTCAGTTAAATTACATCTAAGCCCATTTTCTTTAAAAGAAAAACTCACTTAAAAAAATTGGAAAATCTTTAGGGAGCAAGTTGATATTTAGCCAGCTGGTTCCGGGTATTGTGGGCTCCTGTTGTCATTATCCAAATCATCCCATTTCTCCTGAGCTTGATCAGGAAGAAAAGTTTGCATAGGTTAATAAAATGATTGTGCTTTTACTAAAGGTTTGCATCTCAGTGGTGGAAAGCCATATGTTTCAAGTGGAAGATTTTACCCTCTGTTAACGGCAAATCATGAATTATAGGAAATCTGTCTATGTCCCAAAATAACTGTCCGCCAGGTGGTACCCTTGTGCTTCCTATCCAAGATGGTCAGTTTCATTTTAAAGATGAGTTTGAAAACTAAAGGGAAACAGAATATCTTAATGCTGTAATATTTATTTGCCGGAAGGCAATAAAATTTATAGCTTGGGTCAATTTTGTGAAATAAACAATGTGTAAAATGTTCTACAGCAACCTGTTGCTATTCAGATATTTTTGAATTTCAACTTTACTCAGCCTTGGCATGTATGCTTTTGTCAAAGGATTGTGGAAATGGTTGAAAACTCCTGGACTGCAGCAGGTGGTTTACATCTGTTATAAAATAAAGGACATTTCTTCCAGAATATGTTGGTTAAGGAACCAGCTAGCATGCACCACTTACTGGTGGGTTCATATCCCAGACTCAGTGTGCTGAACTTGGTAGTCATTAATGAAGTCCCAGAAGACACTCTTGGCCATTAGAAAACAACTGTCCAGACTTGATATGGTTCTAATAAACAATAGATTAATTTGTGAGTTTCTCTTTCCTCCTCATTTGATTTTTTTTTCACCATTTAAAATTTTTTTCACCCCATTTATAAAGAAATGTGTGAATTGGGATAATTTCTTTTAAAAATGGACTAAACAGAATTCTCACTCATGTCTAGTTTTAATTCAGCTTATCCCTAATTTTGTGCTGTTCAGTTGTATTAGAACTAGAATTCCCCCAATTTTAGGTAGCTATCCTTACACACCAGGAGAATACTAAATTAGGGAAGGCCATAATAACTTAGCATTTGGGCAATTAGTGTGCTCAGGATAATGGTTAAAATAAATTCCTGATCAACACAATCATTTTGAGGACTGGTGTTCTGTCCTGACACAATTTTCCTCCATTCCTCTTCTGTTCAGAATGGACAAGCCTATAAAATAATAAATAATTGGTCACATCCCTCAGCAATCTGCTGAATATTAGTTAGTGGACTGTGCATGAATCATTGCAGAGATAATTTCCATTAGCACTCTTCAAATACATAAATGGATGGCACGTAGGAGGTCATGATCTGTGCTCTATAGTGCTGGAGTGAGGGACAGAAAATAATGGAATCAAATTAAAAAATGACAGATTTGTACTGAATGTTAGAAGAAGATTTCTAACAATAAGGGCTGTTGGATGGTATAACCCAGTGTTTCTCAACCTCAGCAACTTGAAGATGTGTGGACTTCAACTCCCAGAATTCCCCAGCCAGCATGCACACATCTTCAAGTTGATAAGGTTGAGAAACACTGGTATAACCAGTTACCCAAGGGACATGGTAGGATTCATTGTATGTGGTCAATATAGGTTTCATTCGGATTCATGCACTAAGCAGGGTATTGGACTCAGTGGCCTAAATAGCCCATTCCAACTTTAAAGTTCTCTCTACACTGTTCATCCTCAACTTGAATTATGGTAAGGAAGCAGAAAGCTGATAAATCCCATCTAGTTTTTCCTCCAATTTTAGCCAAATCTTTCCTTTTCCAGCAGTCTTCAAAGTCAGTAACTACACTATAATACACAAGGGAAACTTATCAGAGCTAAATAGAGCCTCTAGCTGTTCTGTATGGTATTGCATTGTATTATGTAATATGGTTATTCTTCAGAAAATCATCCATGAGTGGCTTGCAATAAAACTGCAAAGCATGATGAAAATAATAGGCTGTAAATCTTTATGAAACACTTGATAAAAAGATAATGTCTCTTTTGTCTCAAGTTTGAGTCTGGTGACTTCATAGACATGTCTAGATAGTTTTATATACAGAAATGTTTTTTTCCATTGCCTTCTTCCAGGGAAGTAAAGTAATATAATGAAATGTCAGCAAAGAGCAATGGTATCATAAATGTGGCCTATGAAGAAAACACATTTTTAATCTGGTCCTGAAAAGAAAGCAAAGAGAACACCAACAGAAACTCTAAGGATAGGGTGCCTTGTCCACCTCTTTTTAGAATGAAATAAGATTCAATAGGGCTTCAAGAGCTAGACATGATTCATGGGGATCGGACAGTCCTCAGGTATACTAGTTCCAAGTCAGTTCAAGCCTAGATGGTCAAAACAAACACTGTGGATTGGGAGCAAAAATATTAGATGCCAATGGAAGGAATGCCAAGAAATGCTCCATGTTATATTACTATTACTACTAATAATAGTAGTAACAATTTATTAAATATGTACACTTGTGACCCCTTACTAATCTACAGCTTTCTGGATTATTATAATTTACAATGTATATTCTGAAAGAGAATGACCATTTTGCCAGAATGTCCAGCTTTGTTGAAAAATTTCATCTTGTGGATTTAACATTCATTGTCCTGGGTTCTCTTTTTACTGAGACTGATTATATGGCCCATGCCTGGAAAACAAAGATTTCTGTTGAACTAGTGTTACACTGTTGCCCGTGTGTTATTACTAGGAAGAGAGAGGCAGAGAAAAATCTACCGGTGCGTTGTCTAAAGTGGATCAATTGGCTGATGAACCAGTTAGTTAATGACCTACTAAAAACTCCAAGTGTCTTGCCCTAAATAACCAGGATTACCAAACACTGAACATGAGCTACAATTCTGTGTGATGCATTTGCAGTAATGATATCCCTAGCTCATTGAGAAGCAAGAAAACACAGCTAACAGGCTTGGATGACATTAATAACTGTTTACATTGGAGTCTTATAAACAACTCTGGATAGCATTATGACAATGACTTAGACAGATGTCATTTTGGCAGAACTTATGAAAGGCCAGTAGTTTTACTAGTTAAATACTAAAGAGCAGAAATGCTGTTTTCTCATGTCTAGAAGAACAGACTTTATATATAGATCCCCTAAAGAAAGAATGGGCAGATGTTACATCTGAACTGACTGATAGACCTTTGTCTGCCGTACATGAGCCAAGATGTCAAATTCCCAGTTGTTTAGCAATGCCAGAAACAAAAGGGCTCAGCGTGTTTTTTCCAGTGTAAGTATATGCCTTTTGTAGCAGGTTTTGATTCATGGTTATCACGATGCTAATAAAAACTAGAGTTGTAAACACATGGTTTTCTGAAATTCACCACCATATCTGCAGGGAGAGAAATTGAATAGATGACTTCTCAGTTTTTTCCAGGCCTTGAGAAATTATCCCAAAATTTCTAAAAGGTATGACCCCCCCCCCCCCCCCAGCAAGCACTGCTACTGAAAAAGCCCAGTGGAAAAAGTTCCCTCATGGTGGCATCTCTTGGGGTTTGATTGAAGTATAGGAAGCCAGGGAGGCTGCAGATCAATGGAAGAATGATCTTAAATGAAAGGCAAGACATTCACACACAAACTTTGGCTTCAGCTCATGGCACCCATAGGAATTCTTCTAACGTTCTTTTCTTTGGTGTAACTTTTTTTCATCTAACTGAATAAAAAGTAGTAGGAAAACTTTTTCTTTTCCTGTTTGGTGTGTTCTCACAGGAAATAGCAACAAAAGTGTAATGCATATAACCTAGAGCTAGACTTCAGTAAGGCATCTGATAAGGTTGACTATAGTTGTCTTCTTGATAAAATGGAACAATGTTAGATGAATAGTCCCACAACCACATGGATTTGCAGTTGGTTGAACAACCATACCCAAGGCATAGATCTAGGTCTACATGAAGAAAGGTATGCAGTGGGGTATTTCAAGGTTCTGTTGTGGGCCTTGTGCTCTTCAACATTTCTATAAATGACTTACATGAGGGAATAGAAGGGATGCTCATCAAATTTTTAAACAACAAAAAGAGGGAGGGGGATTGTTAACACTTCAGAAGATAGGCTCAAGGTTCAAAAGGATCTTGATAGACTTGAAAATTGGGCCCTAATCACCAAAATACTATTCAATGGCAAGAAATGTAAGATTCTGCACTTAGGTAGGAAAAGCAAATGCATAAGTACAAGAGGCAGTTCCTGGCTAGCAGTGGTACTTGTGAGAAGGATCTTGGTGGAATGGTAGACCACAGCTTAAGCATGAGCCAACAGTGTGCTGACATTGCAAAAGAGTCAATACAGTCTTGGGCAGCATCAACAGAGGTATAATTATGAGATCATGGGAAGCGATAGTCCTACTCTGTGCTGGACTGGTCAGACTGAACTTGGAATACTGTGTCCAGTTCTATGTTGCCACAATACAAGAAGAATCTTAGGAAACTGGAAAGAGTGCAGAGGAGAGGAATTAGTATGGTAAGGGGCTTGGAGGCCAAAATATTCAAGAACAAAGATACGAACAGGGTATTTTTAGCCTCAATAGAAAAGTCTAAGGGGAGGCATGCTAGCAGTCTTCCAGTACATGATGGGATGTCACAGGAAAGAAGTTGTGAATTTATTCTCTATAGTGCCTGAGGATATGGCAAGAACCAATGAGTGGAAGCTTTACACAGAGAGATCAAAACTTGAAATAGGAAGGGATGTCCTGTCTGTGAGAACTATTAAACTTCTGTCTTCTGGAGTTGTGGGTGCTTTTTCTCTAGAAGTTTTCAAGTAAAAGTTGACAAAAGTTTATTTGGGATGGTTTGAGGATTCCTGCCCTGGGCAGAAGGTTAGACTAGAAAACCTCCAAGGCCTCCTTCAACCCTATGATTCTATGATTTATTATTCCAGGGAGCCAAATGAACAACAATGCAGAGTTGTGCCAGACATGGCAGGGTGGGGGATTATCAAGACAAAATTGAGGGTGGGAAAGGGCAAGGAGAAATCACCACTTCCATTCTGTCAGCAGACACATGCAACTGGAATTAATCTGATGCTGAAGCTTTCAGATGTCATATGGCTCATTGGTCTACCAATTTTAAGAGTCAATTCATTCATTCATTCATTCATTCATTCATTCATTCATTCATTCATTTATTCAGCATTATTTATATAGCTACCCATCTCACCAAAAGTGACTCTGGGTGGTGTACAACAATCAGATAAAAGCAAATATAAAAACAACATAAAAATATAAAAACCACATTAACAAATATCAAAAAACCCAAGATACAAACCAAAATTATGCTATTTATAGTATCTGCTTTTGGTATTTTGTTTCCTTTTCATAGACATTTCCAGAAAGAAAATCTATACCTGGAAAACCAGCTGAGAAGATTGTGGCCTACTAAACACTTTTGTTATGACATACTCTTTCATATTTTCCTATCTGCTTCATCTGGTGCATGAAATCCAGGAGGTTTGACAGTTCTTTCTTTAACCTGTAACCTATTTTTAAAATATTGGTTTCTTATTGTGCAAAGTTTAGAATAGCTTTCTTCTGTCTGGTGCCCTGCGGATTAGTGACCACACTGTCTGGGAATCCTAGCAGTTGAAGTTCCAACTTGGACAGTTGGTTTGAGAAGGTTATGCTGGATGGTATAGAAATATTTCACAGGCATTGCAATATTCCTCTCATTATCATCTTTCTACATAAAAGATAGGCAACCATTTCAATAACTCTTGTTATCATTTCTAGGTTTACTGCTGCTGAAATACCTTTTATTTGTAATAATGACTTGTTTTAGCTCTTTAAGTTCCACCAAGAATCACGTTCTATATGATGATTGTTAGGATGACCATGATTTTGTTCTGAATTATGCAGTGTTAATTTTTCCTGGCTGTAATGATATGTTAGAAAGACCTTGAGAAATGGAGTGAAGAGATGCTGCCTAGGGAATGGTCAGATAAGTGAGGGCATAGCCCACAGCAGCATAATGAGGGTCCTGAGTCTCTTTCTCCATCCATTATGCAGCTGTGGGCTATGCTCTCTCTTATCTGACCATTTGTAGTGGCAATGTGGAAGACGATTGTTATTTTGAGGAGTTTAGGTGACATAGCTTGTTTTCTCCTGCACATGTTAAAAAAGCTCACTTTGAAGCATAATAATGTTTAGCTGGCTTGTTTTTCATTTTTACTTAGAAGTGGGGGGGGCGGAGGGAAACCCTCAGGATCGCTTAGGTTAAGCACTAGCTTATCTACACAGTTCTCAAGTTCTTGATTCACATGATGAGCAGGTATAACATCTGGTCAAGGTTGCTCTCATAGCCCCTGACTCCATAGAAACAGAGTCATGGGATTGCAGTGCCATAGTTTGATAAAAATCCCTGCCATTGCCCCTGGAGTTTGAAGCATGGGCACAGGCCTTGGGACTAGGCACTGTGTTATCTAAGCCATCTTGGGGTCTCTTCGCTGTCATCTTATGGTAGCTCCTGACAGGAGGGGAAGAATTTTATCATCTTGCTTGGTATGTTATGTTTTTATACTGTGCTTTTGATTTTCTGTTTAATGCTATCTGCTAATTTTTATATTCCTGTTTAAATCTGTTTGCTAGAGTTAACAAGAAAGCTTAAAATCGCCTTACCTTCTGGTATGTTCATTGTCTCTGGATCTAAAAGAACTAAAAAACCACTTGTCTTGCACCTGGTCAGCGCTTTGACAACTGGCAAAACACCGTTCCCTAGGCAGCATCTCTTTGCCCCATTTCTCAAGGTCTTTCTCACATACCATTACATCAGTGGAGATGCAGCATCTAAGCCTAATAAACAGTAGTAGTTTATTGCAGTAACTAGATGTATTTCTAATGTGTCACTTCTCCCACAGGATTGCATTTTCTGATCTATTATAACTTTGCTTCATGAACTTGGTCTTTACAACCATCATCAATTACAATAATGCAATAATCACAAAGATAAAAGGAGCAGCTCAACCTCTTCTCTTTAAGAAACAAAGGAGCATTAGGAACTGCTTTATATTTAATTACACTACCCATATTTATAGCCTATAATGTCCATATGAAGACCAGACTGAGGTGTACATGAGACTTCCAAAAGCCTTGGATTCAGACCTTCTCCAAAAGTTGCTACCAGACTATTATTTTTAATTTGACAATAGGTAACACTTAGTAAATGAATATGGAGCAATAGGCTAACTATATTTTATTCATTACAATCATAAATAAACATAAATTAAATTAAGTTTTTGTTCAAGCCTCACCTATGTTTTGGAGGAAGAATGCAATGTGCCATGAAAAGGCTAAGTATGTCCTTGAGATCCCAGAAACTCTATAAAAACTGACAGCAGGTCCCTAGGTTTCAGACAGATGTTTTTCTACCACTGCCTGGAGATGCTGAGGATTGAATTTGGGATTTCCCATATGCAAAGCAGATACTTGACCCCTAAGCTACAACCCTAAACTTCTACCTACTCACCCACCAGCCTTCCATAATCTCCAGCTGTGTTGGGCTACAGTGTGTTTTCTAAAGTCAGTTGTAGCATGACTTCCCGCTTGTTAGTTTAAAACACATAACTAAAAAAGAAAAAATGTTTTAAAATGGATAAAATATGTTTATTTTTTGATGAATGGAAATATGTTTTGCCCTCAATTGAGCAAAATATTCAGACTAGAATATATTTTTAAAATATACTCCACATTTATGGCTTTAGTTAGAAAGCTTACATTATATAATACGCAGACACTGATGAGGCATCATTATTGTCAATCAAAAAGGCAGTGGCCTTTCCAACCTGCTTTTTTGAGCTGTGCTAGAGGACAAATATGTGTCCCTATCTTTAGAATAAAAATTGCAGTGGGGGTTGTAAATTGTAGAAGAGATTCAGCAGCTGATGGCTTTCTTGCCTACCTTCTTGTGCCCATTAATTTCTCTATGAAAAGATCCAACAGGGTTGTTTCCTCTTTCTAGCTTTATTTCAGATCATGAAAATGTCTAATTCTGATCTCATGATATATGCTGATGTCTAGAATCTTATTTACTGGACAGTAGTAAACTCTACCATTGAGAGCGTTTTCTTATAGTCCAAAATTAAAACAGTAAGGACAAGCTTAAAAGATTGTCTTATAGTACAGTAGAAATTCAAATGAAGACACTGTTAATTTTAAGCAAATGCTAGTTACAAGGGTAGAAGAGATGGTGAAATGATAAGAAATCATAAGGAATGTAAGGAATTTTTTTTTTTTTTAAGTTAGCCTAACTGCCATAGAGAGTGTTTCATGTCTGGTCATCACATCTTAATAAAGGAGGATCTTAGAATGACTAGTACAAGAAGAACTTTCAGAGATCTTCTAGGATCAGTTTGTTCTAAGGAATTTGCTAAGAGGATTTTAAATTTAAGTAGCTGTGAACTTACAGCCATTAACATGAATAGGGCATGAATTGGAGGATCTGAAGCTCAAAGCCTTTGGGCTGTCTAATTGCTGATATTGCCATGCAGAAAAAGAGCTGGAACATAAGGAGCGCAAATGTGGGAAAGCTGAACACAGTTAAAGATGAAATGAATCAACTGTACAATGACATGCAAATTGAAATGAACAGGAATTGGACACGTTCAGTCAGAAGATTTACTATGTAGGACATGAAAAGCAAAGAAGAAATTGTGTTTCTTTCATAGTAAGGAAAGATATAGCAAGGACAATACTTGGGTACAATGCAGTCAATGAACAAATAATACCAATTAGATTTTGCAGACAGCCCTTTAATATGATTATTCAAGTTTATGCTTCAACCACTGGTGCAGAAAAAGAGGTTGATGAGTTTTATGTCAAGTACAATTCAAAACTGACAGAACTTGCAAGCAAAAGGTGCTGCTTGTGGTTGGAGACTGGAATGACAAAGCTGAAAATGGCAAGGAGAAAAACATACTTGGACTGTATGGCCCAGGAAAAAGAAATGAAGCAGAACAACAGCTTTTCGCCCATCTAGTGATTTCCTCATTGCTGTCTGCAACAACCAAAAAACAACTGTATACACGGAGTACACAGAAAGCAAATTGATTCTTTACTGTAACAAAGTGGTGGAATTATCAGTTATAAAAACAAAGACATGGCTAGGTGCTAACTACGGAACAGTCCACAAACTGCTCATAAGCAAGTTCCGAGGCAAGCTAAATTGGAAGAATGAAGCCAACCAGTTTCCACAATACGATGTTGAACATATACCACTATTTTCAAGAGTAATCACTTTGAACCTCTGAGCCTTATTGATAGACAACCAGAGGAACTGTGGAGTGAAATCAAAGAGGTTGTTCAGGATGAATGTGAAAAGAGACTGCCAAAGACCAAGATACAGAAGAAAGCAAATTGGATGTCAGAACACATGGTGGAAATGCCCAAAGGAGAAGAGAAAGCAAAAGATCTTGGGAAGGAACTTAAAGAACTATTACAACTGTTACAATTGTGAAGACATCAACAACAAAAAAACAAAACAAAACAAGGAAAGTCTTCCAAGTGATCTCCAAACTGAGAAGGAAGGACCAGTCTTGAACTGGCATGCTAAAGGATGCCAAGTCAGATAGCAACTGATTTAAACAAGATCAAAGATGGAAGGTATATAGTGAAATTCTGTACAGCAAAGATATAAACATCCAAGACATCTTAGAAGATGTTCCCTATTTACAAGACTCTCCAGTACTAGAAAATAAATTTAGATAAGCACTCTGGCTATTACCAAGTTGGAAGACTACAGGAATTGATGGAATATCATGTAAATGGTTTTAAAAAAATAAGTTACAGGGGTAGTCATATATAGAACAGAAAATAGCACTATTTAGAATAAAGATCACTTAGTTTCTCTGCACTTTGGACATGCAAGCTGCTTCTACGACTGCAATTCCCATAATTTGCACTGCTTGTTGGGGATGATAGAAATTAGAATCCAACAGCTTGTCTATCCTTGCTATACCATAAAATTATGATGATGTGAGGCATTAACTTTCCATTTGTGGGTGTTTGTTCTGTTATGGCTAATTTCCATGGGGAAGGCACCATGTAACCTTCCTGTCTGTGAATCAACCAGTAGTTATTCAGTCCATGATCCTGTCCCTTCCAAAACCCCTTGTCAGAGTATATGTGGGAACAGTCCTTTTGTTTTAAGAAATGCCCATTTATTCTGATATTTAAATTTTGCTATGGTGGTTTGGTCATGGGTGGTGCAGACATGCTTCATTTATTTCTTAATTTCTTATCGAACCACACAGTCTAGTACCCAGTCACCCAGCAAGTCACCCATATTTAATCCCGCAATCCCAATGTTCAGCCATTTTTCTTCACTGCATTTTGTAAAGGCCATAACTTGTCCTCCAAACAACAATAGGAAATTCAGAGTCTTTGTGGGAAATGTTCTCAATGCCTGTGCTGTCTTTCTCTTCCACCTACAAAGTATTCCTTAGTTTGCCTATTCCACATTAACATCCCCTGCCATGCTGCAATTCTTACTGTTTCTGCAACCTGCCTCCGCACATGGTTTGAGTGACACTAATAAGCTACGTGGGAGGAAGAATATTAGTACAGTAACTGACAAAGCTCACTCATAGCTGGGAAGAACCACCTTAGCAGACAAAGGAAAGATTTAACAAGTATTTATACAAGGTCTGTTTTAATAGCACAGCACAACAGCAGTAACAAAAAAATGACTCATTGCCTGCAGAACCTGGAGATACAAGTGGGACAACCTATCTGAAGAAGAAAAAAAGCCGGTGCTATTTTTTTTTCTTTCATTGAGAATTTAATTACACCATGTATAATCAATGGCAGACAATGGAAATTGATTATAGGAAAGAGAAAAGAGAAAAAAGAACCTGATAAACTTTGAATGATTTCCATTAGGAAATTTGCTTCAATTCTCTCTTTGCTTTGTTGTTTTTATTATTGATTTTAAGACAGTGCAGGTATGAACTGGAATGTTTGGGTCTTGATTAATTTATTTCAAAAAGGCAGTTAGAGCGAGAAGGGAACTTGTACCACAGAACAAAAATTTAAATATGGGAGGGAACTGTCTCCAGTAATTAGTCTGGACAGAAGTGAATTTTGTAACGTTTAGTGGGTGCTAGTATTAGCTGCTTTTCCTTCCTGAGGCAAAATGGCTAGAGTGCTAACATTTACTCTGAATTCTGATTCTTTATATCACAGTTTACAGCTGGACAAGGTTCACATATGACCCCAAGCCAGGGTTTGTTTAACCATGATTCACTAAATTATGTTTTATTTGAGTTCATATAACACTCTCTTGCAAACCATGGTTTACCACTCAAAAGGGCTGAATTCACATTATGAGTCTGTGAATTCCTTTTTATTATATACATTTGATTAAAGTTTTCTTTTAAAGGAAGAGAAAAATGAATACAAACTAATATAAAGTAAGAAAAAGAAAAGAAAAAGAAAAAGAAATTGAGAAAGCTAAAAGTGCAAGAAGGGGGGGGGGGAAATAAAAGAAAAATAAACTGGCATATCTAACTCACAGGCCTTGAGCAAACATACTTTCTCCACAGCAATGTCCCAGTCGCTCATATCATCTATGACATGTGTCCCAGTTGGAGTCTTGCAAGAAGCGCTCTGTTTTGGCTTCCTAACACATCTCTGGTAGCCCAAGCTGTATTTGCAGGCACTCCTGATGGAGTACCTGCAGACATGGCTGATCTTGGCTTCTCTTAATTTTCCTGAAGGCTGTGGTAGCTGAGATTGCTAGACCTACCTATACTTGCAGGCATTCCAGCTGAGCACCCTGCATGAAAACTCAGCTCCAGAGCAGGATGATATCTTGACTTAAGCACTGGCCCTGCATGATACCAAATACCAAAGAAAGAAGATTTAACAGAGTGTGAGAACTATCACACAATATCCTTAATATCACATGCTGGCAAAACGCTTAGGACTATCCAATGCAGACTAGAGCCAGTGGTGTACTGCTTAATGGTTTAAGAACCAGCTCTGCCAGCTTCATTGCCACTGCTATGCCACTAGCTGCAGAACAGCTGACTGGCATGCTAGGAATTGTGGCTCAGCTCTGGTCTCAACCAACTCTCAGAATTCCAGAAAATTCAACAACTGGTTCTTGCAAGCTGATGCGAGCCAGCTCTAGCACACCATTGATTAGAGCCTGCATGCAAAGGAGATGTCAGACATTCAAGCTGGTGTCAGAAAAGGCCAAGGAGCAAGAGACATTATTGCTGATGCATGCTGGATAATTGAGAAAGCCAAAGAATACAAAAAAGAAATAAATATGTGCTTCAAGGCCTTTCATTGTGTCAACCATGTTAAGCTATGGAATGTCCTGAGGAAAATGAGAATCCCAGAAAATCCCATTGTTCTCATGTGAAACCTACAGTCTACGGGAACAACCTACAGGAAATCACAATCTGGATGGAACATGGCAAAATGGACTCCTTTGCTCCAGATCAGCAAAGGAGTGAGTCAAGATTGTATACTCTTTATTCAAGTTATATGCTGAATATATATTGAGGGAAGCTGGATTGGAAGAAGAGGAGTGTGGTTTTAAAACTGGAAGATCAATTATCAGCAATAAAGAAACCAGCAGTCAAGAGATATGCCACAAAGTAGCACTTGGCAGGATAGCAGTGAATGAAATAAAAGATAATCAGGTGCTCTGATGTAGGTATAGACAGGATCAGAATCATGAAGACAGTGGTTTTCCCTGTGATATTCTATGGAAGCAATAGTTGGATTTTGAAGAAGCAGGAGAGAAAGAGTACTGATGATGCTTTTTGTGTGGCCTGCTGGCGTTTTTTGAAAAATAACCAGCCCACTGCCACCAAAAGTTTTGAAAAATAACCAGCCCACTGCCAGGAAGGATCCACCACCACCTAGGTTTTCACAGCCACCTCCACCCCAGAAGACATACTGCCAAGCATCTCCAATGCTCCCAGGCCTCACAGACACTGCCAGCTGCACTGCTGCCACTGTGTCACTGGCCATCAAACAGCTAATTGGCACACCAGCCTTTGTGGCCCACTATTATTTTTAAGGTATTAATCTGGCCCTTTCCTTTTCTACAAGTTCTGCAAGCTGTACTAGTCCATGAGTTCCAGCCTTGCCTTAGGCACAAAGCCAGCTGGGTGACCTTGAGCTACTCACTCTCTCTTGGCTCTGGGAAGAAGACAATGGCAAAGCACTTCTGAAAGTCTTGCCAAGAAAACTGCTGGGACTGGTCTAGGCATGCACCAGGAGTCAAGACTGATTCAAAGGTGGTAAAAAAAAAAGTGAGTATTTTTTTCAGTGAAAAATTCTTTCCTTCCATTGTATAGTCGTCTCTTTAGAAGTTTACAGCCTCCCTGGCTTTTCTTAAATCCCAAAGGAAGCAAATCCTGCAACTGGGCTTTCTCAGTAAAGGTGTTCTTGCCATTACTAAGGGGGAATCCTTCCCCTGAATAATTGTTGGACCTCCCCCCCCCCCAAATTTTGGAAATTATCCATCCACCCAATTTGGAGGCAAACATTTGATGGGAAATTTTGAAAGATTATTTGTCCTCAGCTATAGTTATCAGAGAGGGCGAATTACCATTTTCTATGAAAATATCCTCCATATCTTGTCACTTTCTTTTTCTATGCTTCTTCCCTGAATCTTCAAACATTAAACTAACCCTACATCTCAGACAATCGCATTGTTGATTCTTCTTATTTTGCTGTTGGATTTTGTTGGCATGGTTGGAACTTTTTCTGAGGACTATAAAAAGTGGCTTTGGAGCTGCGTGCTGCCTGCTGCCCTTGGACTTTCAGTTGCCCATCTCTGAGCTGGGGAGCTACTTGTGCTTTTAGAAGTCATAAGAATTTTTGTAAATTATGATTTCAGTGGTCCTTACACCAACCTTCTCCAATCTCATGATTCCGAAATTCTTTGGGAATTCCACCCCCATAATCTGCAGCCAACAGGCCTGAAAGTATGTGTATTAAGTGCAACAAATCTAGAAGGTGCCATGTTGGAGAAGACTGCCAGATATCAGTTAGCAATTTCATCTGTGATCTATTTGCACAACTGCTAACACACTTCTCTTTGATAGAGCTGAAACCAAGGATGAAACAAAGAGATTCATTTATTCGTTATTTATCCTTAGTAATAGAACAACAGAAGAAGCAAAACAAAACAGTCTCTGCCCCCACACGTACAATTTAACCAAACAAAATAATGTTAACATTAGGAAAACCCTGAAAGAAAGGTTAAAAAATATTTATAATTTATTATTTTTAAAGAGACCATCATTTATTTGATTTTATGTTCTAATGTATAACTTCTTATACATTTCTTATAATTTGTAATTCCACATATGACAGCCTAACGTACCTGATTTGTCTCCTTTTTCGGTGTTTTCATAGCCAGTCTGGAGATGCTATAATGTTTCTTCCCGCTCAGACACTGTGGAAGCAAGTTGTACATATTTAGCTCTTTTTAGTACCTCCTCAAATATTCCACAGTATTATTTCTGTTGTCTTTCTTGTGTTCTTTGCCAGCCTTCAAGCTTAGTAAAGTGATGTACAGGACCCAAGGCAATATTCCAATGTTACTGTTATGAACTCAGCTGACATGTTTATTGTGAAGGGATCTATTACTGTGTCACTGAGGAAGACTCAAAGGCTCAGCCAAGGAGATGCCAGCTCTGTGCAATAGAAACAAAAGTAAGGTAAATTACTTGTTAAATATCCTTTGGAAAAGGGTATGAAAATAAAATGTCCATTATCATACTGCCTTTATATAAATCAATTACATTGTTGTATTTAGAATGCTTCATGCAATTCTAGCCACCTCTTTCAAAATGTATTTTACAATTCTTGGGAACCCTAGTACTTTTTTTAGCTTGGAAAGAACAAATGTGGCATATATAGAAGAAAAAAACCTAGAATACAACAACTGCTGTAAAGGTTTTTGTTTTCTTGTGGAGCCAGGATAGGGCCTGAAACAATGAATGTTTAACAATATTATGATTTGGTGAGCAGAGGGAGCAGCCTACTGTTAGGGGCCACCTCAGTTCTACCACATCTAATGCTAGGCTTCCTCAATTACCCTCCAAATCAAATGCTTCATATACACTTTCCTAGAACTAGTATAGGTAGTTTACTCCAACTGATAGAATGTGAAGAGGAAATTTAAAAATCAAGGATCACTTGGAGATGATGGAAGACCCAGCCCCACAACCTAACATGATTACAGTGAACTAGCAAAGCTCCCCACTTCTTGTTAGCAGATAAGGTTACTCTATGAGAAAGAACATTTGATAGAAGTACTTAAAATTAGGCATATAGCAGAGAATATATGTTGGGATATGTGTGTTTTGTCTATCTGTCCAGGTGTTCCATAATACTAGAACTTGGGGTTGCTCAATGAAACAGAAGCACTTCCATATAGCCCCTCAACCCCTCAAAAGCAGCTTGAAGTTGACCTGCAATCATTTTTATTTTTGCCAGCCCCAAAATGCTGAGAACAAAAAGCAAAGGACATAATTTAATTAGCTGCAGTAACAAATATCCTCTCATGTCTCATTCCACCCAAAAGGGAAATAAAATAAATTTCTTGTATTACACCCATCTGTGTTCTTACTTCCTGCTGTGTGCGTTTATCTGCTCCACAGAGTTTCAGAGAAAAGACCAGTTTTACTGTGGTTGGCTATCTAATGCAGAACAGAAGTAGATTCACAGAAGTCTGAAGCTGCTGAACTCCAGGCTCATTTATTATTTATTTATCTATCACATTTATATAGCCACCCATCTCACTAAAAGTGACTCTGGGTGGCATGCAACAATAAAACCACAGATACATAAAACAATCACTATAAAAATATAATATATATATTTTTTATAAATATTAAAAATATTTATATAGTGGAAGCAAGTAGCTGAACATTATGGGAAATAAGATGCTTGACTTGATGGGCACTTCTCTTGTATTGGTCTTTCCTGAGAATGTTTCCTAACTGAATTCTCTCTTTAGATCTTTGGAAGCTGATATTCTTCAGAAAGGTGAAGGGACATATTTGGAAATTTTTTGCATTTGGACACGATCAGAGACACAAGCTCCTTGGTGATGGTGTAGGTGGTGGGAGCAGGGCTCACATTGTTTGGGGGAAACTCATAGTAGACGTCTGTCTGTCCCACAAGAACTTCTAAGCATAACAAAAATAAAGTTTGTTCTTCAACTTCCAGTACTCTCCCATTAAAAATGTACTTTGGCAATAAGTTATAGTAGAGATTATTGGTTCATCCTGCTTTACAAGGCATGCACCACTTGTCCTAATCTGCTGCTCTTCATTTGTTTTGAACAATAAATCTTACTGGGTATATGGACATGGAATATATGGGTACATGGACTTAGAAAAAAATATGGGAAATTAATATTGTGTATGGTGGCTACAGCAAGAGTATTGTATGTACAAAGATAGAAAAGTAATGAAATGGCTTCTGGTGAGGATTCATGGTGAACTAGACATCCCTGAAGAACAGGGATGGCATTGCGGCAGAGATCAGCAGCCAGATGGTGAATTGTGGCCAGTGCAGTCTCTCTGGAAAAAGGAGAGATCATGAGATCGCCTACTTGCACTCCAGACAAATGGTGAGTAGACTGCAGGAACTGAGGTTTTTGTGGTTGGCTCATGAGCTGAGCAGCTGGGAGTTGAGGGATTTTAAACAAGCTCACAGCCATAATGTAGCCTATATGGACATAAAGTTTGCACAAGGCTCATTTCTTAAACACTTTAGGATGTAACTAATTTACAGCTAAAGAGATTTTCTGAGCAGCAGAGTAAGAAAATTCTACTTGGTGAGTTTAATGTTCTTTCTGGATTACAAAGGAAAAAAAGTTGGCAAAAAGCTTAACAAGGAGTGGATGTAAATAAGTTTAAAACAGATAAAGGGTATAGTTATTTTGAAAGATTCTTTTTTTTTTTTGTGAAAGTGCTTTTGAACAAATTGGAATTAAAATAGACAAACAAACCAGATCTTCATGACAATATTTGTTGTCTACTATTAAAGAGTGGATTTTACAAAATAAAAGGTAATATAAGCCAGGCTGTGATGCTGACTGTAACTATGGAGATGCCGACTGTGATACTGACTGTAACTACGGTGTGCCGTTTGAGATGAAAGTATTAAGGGCACAGGAAGACATAACAGGGGGAAAAAAAGGGGAGGGGAAGCTTGCCTTTTCTCTTTCCCTTGCTTGTTGTCAGGCCTAGCCCAGGGAACTCCAGGAGACCATACAGATTCAGTCCAGCAATGTTTATTAGCTACAACCTCTATCAAGAATCTCCCCAGACTGAAACTAGTTCCCAGGGTCAGTCAGTAAACACAGCGTGAATTCCTCAGGGAGGTGCCAGCCTCATCCTCTTATCTCTTCCCTGCGCTTCAGGAGACGAAAGAGGATGCTTCACTCCCTGAGTCTGGCCTTCATAATTCCATTCCATCACACTTGTGACACTTTCATTTTTGGATTATAATATCATAATAGCAACCACCAGAAAAGCGGCAAAAATAACAGAAGGAAAGAGAGGAGAGCAACCTCTCATTGCTAGAGCAACCTGCAGAGAGAGGAATTACACCAGATTTGCTTCTGAAAACGTTTGAACAACTGACCAATAATTTAGCTGAATCACTTTATAACTAAATTGACAGCTTTTGAAAAAAGAATGGATGAAAGACTTGTAAAGATGTAAGAGGAGATAAAAGAAGAAGTTAAGGAGATGGAAAGCTCTGTAAAAGAAGTGTCTGGAGATGTAAAACAAATTAATGACAAAGTGGAAATTTTGGAGAGTAAGAAGTTGTCAACAGAGAGTTAGAAAGAGAACTAGATAATATGGGTCTAGTGTAATTGAGAGAGAAGGAATTTTGTTTGAGATTTAGAGCAATCCCAGAGGATTCTGGTGAAGATATTAGAGAAAAGGTTATTAAAGCTTTAGCAATTTTTTTGGATTTTTACCTTTGAACAGCAGAGGTGTCAATTGAATTCTGTCCAGAAGGCAAGGGAATTTCTAGAAAAATTTAAAGAGGAATTGGAGGAGATTCAAATGGAGGTGTCAGATGAAACTGCACAAAAACTCCTACAGGTGCAACAGGAAACTGAAAGGGATGATATTAAGCTAGGCACTACAGGTATCAATTTTTCCAAATTTTTGGCTTGATTATGGATTACAAATGCTTAATGTGAAATATAAATGGAGCAAATGCTCCTCAAAAGAGAAAAAAACCCATGTCATTTTGTATATAAATCCCCAGCTAAAACCAGAACTTGTACTGACTGATGAGCATGGTAGATTTGTTGGAGTGGAAGTTAATTTGCATGAGACTTTGATACTAGGAATTTATGCCCCAGATGAGGATAAAGTACTGTTCTATAAAGAACTTACGAAAAGTTTAACAGGTTTGTCTTATGAAAATTGGTGTTTCAAGGGGGATTGGAATGGAGTCATCTCCCCACAACTGCATAGAACTTCTGACAGAAATATTAAAATCACTCAAGGCAAATTACCAAAAGTTTTCTTTGATTTGATGGACAATTGAGGCCTGGTTGATATATGGAGACAGAAAAAGGGCAATTCAAGAGAGTACACCTACTTTTCTGAAAGACATAGATCCTTTTCAAGAATAGACATCATTTGAGTTTCAAAGAACTTGGCTAGTAAGATTTCTAAAGTAGAGATATTACCAAAGACTTTTTTGGATCATAATCCTGTGAGTTTGGTTTATAAAAGAAAATTTAGTTCTTTTAGATGGAGACTAAACAAAATGTTGCTACAGAAGGAAGCAACAGTGGAGGATTGTAAAAAGAAATTAAAATATTTTTTTGAAAATAATTTAAATAAAGGCACTGATTTAAGAATTTAAGGGATGCAAGTAAAGCTTTTATTAGAGGTTATTTTATACAATATAATAGTGAATTTAAAAAGAAGAGTCAAGAGAAAACACAAGCTATTTTGGATGAAATAAAGAGAAAAGAAAAAGAATTAAATTTCCAGAGAAAATAAGTATTTCTCAATAAATTAATCTTTTACAACAACAGGTATGTAAACAGTAAGAGAAATGGAAATAAAAATGAATTATGTAAAGCAAAAAAAAAAAAGAGTTTGCAAATAAACCAGGGAAGTAGCTGGCATATAAATTAGGAAAAGAAAAAGAAAATTATATTGAAATTACAGGAGGGAGATACTGTATTAATGGACAACATGGCCATACAAAAAGCATTTCATCAATATTATTCCAACTTGTATAAAGGAAGTGACATCCCTGTAGAGAAAATAAATGAATATCTAAAGAAACAAAATTTACTGAGGATTACAGAGGAACAGAGACAAATTATGAATGGAAGGGAAGTTTCTGAAGCTATAAAAAAGATTAAACCAGCAAAGGTGCCTGGACCAGATGGATTATCAAGTTCTTATTATAAAAGTTTTGAGGATGAACTTTTACAACCTTTACAAACATGCTGAACTCTTTTACAGGGAGGAAAGATGCCACAGAGTTGGAAAGAGGCCAATATAGCACTAATACCTAAAGAGGGACAAGATTTGACTTGAAGAACAAGAAACTATAAGCTGATATTATTATCGAATAATGGCTACAAGTTGTTCACAACAATTTTAGCTGATAGATGGAAAATAATTTTGCAAGAATTTATTCATGAGGATCAATGTTTGTTTTTACCTAAAAGACAGTTAAAGGATCATCTTAGAAATGCGTTGGATATTTTGGAATATTTGGATCAACATAAGCCACATTGGTTTTCTTAGATGTGGTGAAGGCCTTTGACAATTTGAATTGGGCTTTCCTAGTCAAAGTTTTGGAAGATATGAACTTTGGAGAGAATTTTATAAAATGGGTAAGATAAATTTATACCTCACAAAAGGCACAAATAATTGTTAATGGAGACTTAACAAAGCCTTGTGAGATACAAAAAGGAACAAGACAAGGATGCCCACTGTCTCCTCCCTTATTTATTTGGTTCTTGAAATACTGAATAGAGATATAACACAAGATGAGAGGATTGTGGGAATAACTATTAAAAAAGAAACATATAAGTTAAGGGCTTTTGCAGATGACTTGGTGTTGGTTTTGGAAGATCCATTAAAACTGAAACATTAATGGGCAAATTAAAACAATTTGGCGCTTTAATAGGTTTCAAGATTAATAAACAGAAGACGAAGATGTTAACAGAAAATATGAAAATAGAATTGATGAATAAAATGGGTTTTAAGATTGAGAAGCAGGTAAAATATCTGGGTATCACTATGACATATATGAACTGTATGTTATTTCAAAATAACTATGTTAAGACATGGAATGAAGTTAAAAAAGACATGTTAAGATGGGAAAAACTATAACAGTCATTGCTGGGAAGAATTTCTGTGATAAAAATGAATGTTTTGCCTAGAATAATGTTTTTATTTTAGACAATACCTTTTTTGACAACTGATGCACCATTTAAACAGTGGCAGAAGGATATATCTAAATTTGTGTGGCAAGGGAAAAAACCACAAATTTAATATAAGATTTTACAAGATGCAAAGGAAAGAGGAGGGTTGGGTCTACCTGATTTGAAATTGTATTTTGAAGCTTGCTGTTTGGTTTGGATGAAAGTGTGGGTGATGCTGAGAAATAGAAGGCTTTTGGAATTTAGAACACGACCTGAGATTTGGGTGGCATGGATATTTGTGGTATGACAAAGTCAAGGTTAATGTGGATTTTAAAAATCATTATGTTAGATGTGCCATACTGAGAATATGGAATAGATACAAACCCAGGTTGTGCCCAAATACACCTTTGTGCCTCTCAGCATAAGAAGCATTTTATAGACGAGAAATAATAGGCAAATGCAAATGGCTAACTTATTGTGAGAAACTAGAATTTTGTCAAGGGGTATGTAAAATAAAATCAAGAGAAGAACTGGTGGCAGAGGGATATATTTGTCAATGTTTTTCTTGTTTGCAGTTATTAGAAAGATTTAAAGTAGACAAAAGAGGTTATGGTTTTGAACACTGTAAGACTGAGTTTGAAATAGAATTGTGTACAAACAATGAACATGTAATTGCTAAAATGTACAAACTTTTATTGAAATTTGAAACAGAAATACAAGTGAAAGAATGCATGATAAAATGGGCTAAAAATTTTGGTTATAACATACAGATGGAACAATGAGAAAATATGTGGTCAAAAGGATTGAAATTTACACTACGTTATAATCTTAAGGAGAATTTTTATTAAATGATGTACCGTTGGTATATGTCACCAAAGAAATTGTCTAGAATGTACAAATGCACTTCAAATTTATGTTGGAAACATGAACAAGAAGGGACATTTTATTGTGTTTGGTGGACGTGTAAAAAAGCTAGAAAATTCTGGATTCAAATACACACACTGATTCAGAGGATTTTAAAGATTAATATACAATTGCGACCAGAGGTTTTTCTTTTGGGATTGACAGATAAACAGTTGGGAAAAGTCAGGAAGTTTGTTTTATATATGATAACTGCAGCGAGATTATTGTATGCAGAAAGATGGAAAGATTTGGCGCTACCCACAATGGAGTAATGGTTGGTGAAGATGATGGAACTTGCTGAGATGGCTAAGTTGACTTTTTGATCAGAGGAAAGACAATCTATGTTTATTGCTGACTGGAAACCCCTTATGGACTTTTTGCATAAAACAGAAAAAAGTGAACTTACGATTTATGGTTTTGATGATTAGACAGGATAGATTTAAGAGGTAAATTTATAATTGTACTTATAACTGCTGTAAAGAAGTTTGGAAGCTACTTCTTTGTATCTTTTCCTTTCTTTTCTATTTTTCTTCTACTTCCCCCCCCCTCATTTCTTGCACTTTTAGCTTTCTCTCTGATTTCTTTCTTTTTCTTTTCTTTTTCTTACTTTATATTACTTTATATTGGTTTTTACCTTCCTTTTTAAAAATCTTTAATAAAATTATATAAAGAAAAGAAATGAAACACCCACAGTGGAAGATTGGATTATAAAATTAACTGAACTGTGGAAATGGTGAAGCTAAACAGTGTGGTCAGGGAAAAAACAATAAAGACTTTTTTGAAATTCTGGAAACATTATATGGATTTTTTGTTGAAAGAAGAAAAGACTGTATTGATGGTTTCTGGATTCGGGGATTAAAAAGGGTCCTTTTTTTTCCCCCTTACTTTCTATCTTCTTTTTGGTTTGAAAAATTCTAATAAAAAATTTAAAAAGAACAATAAAACTTGTTCTCCAACATCTTCAAAGGGCAATTGCTTTGAGAATCTGGATGTACACAGGCTGGCTATGGCTCTTCAGGTATCAGACAATTTTCCCAGCCCTATCTGGTAGTGTGGGATTGAATTTCGACCTTCCAGGTACAAAACAGGTGCACTTCTTCAGAGATGCTCTAGACATTTCATTGCTTGGATAAATACTTAACAATAGTATGATTTGGTAAGTATGATGAATACTTAACAATAATATGATTTGGTGAGAAAAATAGAGCAGAGGTAACAAGGGAAGAAAGTCTGACTCTTTAAAAGAATTTGGCACGTAAGGCCAAATTTCTAACCAGGGATAAAGTTATTTTTAACCCATTTCACAGAGAATTTTTACCTGTTAACACTGTTCATTTTGTTCATGATTTTTAATAACAGAATACAGATGCAAGCAGAAGTTGTATGAGTTCAGATATTTCAGTGCTAAATTGGCTGAGATGAGGCTCAGATTAATTCCCTCTTGGCATTATGTTTCAAAGATCTGGTGAGGTCTAAGTGCTTGTGAAATTGTTATGACTGCTGGCATTGAACTTATAAAATAAACTTAAGAGCTAATAAGGAGGCATGGATAATATAATTACAGTTTTGGAAACAGTCCCAAGAAAGTCATGTATAAATACCCAGAAAATAATAGGACTAGAGTACAGTTAAGATAGAGGCTTCAGTGAGGTTTCCTAGTAAGATCATGGAGAGAACTGTATACTTCTTTATAACTGTCTTTTAACATTCATTGCTCTTCCTCTACCCAGTACTTTTTAATGTGCATAGTTCTTAAGCTATCTATCAGAGAAAGAGGAGAAATTCATCTGCCTTACCTTTTAATGCAAAGTTAGCAATTTTCTAACAGATGCACTAACCAAAACTCAGTTTTTCTTTGAAATTCAGTGCTCTTCCAATTTTGTGATACAACACTTCAGTATAAAAAACAAGCCTAAAGAAACAGCATATTAGGATAAGTAAAAAAATGAAAAGAGCATATTAGGATAAGTAAAAAAACTTTAAAAAAATCTTTCAAACCGAGCTTGACTCCTGGTGACTTCATGGACACATCCATCTAGTTTTCTTGGTAGGAACTGGTTTGGAAAGTTACTGTGGGTAATTTCCAGTTTGCACCCAGCACATTCCCAGTTTATCCAGATCAGAGCAAGCACACATACCACTAAGTGGAACTAGCAAATAAATGTAGGTTTATGTTGTTTATTAAACATCATAAACCGCAGTGAACATCAAAAATATTTAACTGGCAAAAATGGGTAAAAGGCAGGCTGAAGTCTGGAGAGAGAGACATCAACAACAGATGAGAACTAAAAAAGAGGAGCGGACTTAATTTTGTTGATCTACATTATTTTTGTATCAATGCATATATCTCTATACTGAAAACACATCACTTTTTAGAGTCACTGGAAACAATATTGTGGGTAATTAGCATAGACAGTCCCAAAGAAAGTGGCCTTTGGTTATTCCAGCTTTAACCTTTTTATGTGCAGAACAGCGACAGAATAGAGATTGAAAGTAGGACACCAGGTGGTCTCTGTCTATTATGCACCATGAAAAAAAAATTGTGAGCAGGGATGATATATCCAACATAAGGAAATGGTTTGCTATTGCCTTCTGGGATGTTTTCCAACTTTCCAGTTTATACTCCAGCCCCAGTACTCCATGGAGGTCTCTCCTCTGTCTATCAAACAAGACTCAATACCACTTAGTTCTGAGCCCAGCTAAATTTGGCCAGGTACTGCCACCTGCTGAGGGGCACAGTGAAAAAAAAGTTTTATAAACAAAAACACCCTCATGAAAAAACAGACAGTACAAATATATAATACATTATGGGGACTTGCTTACAGAGGTTATGTATTAGCCAAAATACATATAAAATACATATATTAAGAGATATGTTAATTTTCTTAGAAAAATTCTCAGATGTGCAGTAAGCAAGCACAAATGAGGAAATGAGAAATAAGAAAGCGCAGAAAATGTGATTCACCCCTGCAAGTAAAGGAACTTTATTTACTGCCTGAAAGATATATTTATTTTATCTCACCCTTCTTCTGGGGATCTCAGGTCATTGCTGAGTCATATCTCCGTGAAATCCTCATATGAAGCCTATGGAGTATATTAATGATGTGTTAGCTGAAAGACACCCAGCTTCATAGCTGACTGTGAATCTGAACTCAAATCCTTTTGCTCCTAGACTGACACCCTCCTCATGTAAGTGGGCATGGCCATTATCTGGACAAACCAATGTTTAATACTTTGAAATAAATAAAGAAAACAAGACGTCCATTCTCGTCGCCCCCAATTTCATCACTTTCGTAGCCTCTTAGGCTCTGTAGATTCTGTTTAATGCAACTCCTGCTAATATAATTACAGAGAGAAATCAGTTGATGGATCATGTTAATTAAGAATTTCAGTAATAATTGCAAGCCACTCATAGTAAGAGTAGCTTCAGGTGATAATGACATAAAAGCAGCAAGGAAGGGAAAGGAAGTAAACATTATTTATCCTTTCTCTTCCTCCATAAATATAAGATGTCTGAAGTCATTCTACTGGGCAGTAGATAAAAGACATGGGGCAGATTTCAAATTTCTGCTTTTCATCTCCTGCAAAAATGACTGATGGCGTAGTCATCATTGTGGTGTTAGCTTAGGAAAAAGATGGTTGCTACAGAAACCAGGGCAAGGTATCTATTGTGAATATCATCTCACATTTCAGGGCTGTCTCAATTTTTTTTTACCAGTTCTCCAAAAGCAAAATTCCTTTCTATTCCAAAACTATCCTTCAGTCAGGATCACCTTAGTTGGGTTTGACTGAGACTCCCAACACCTTTGGCCAGCATTGATTTATGTGGTGGTGAATGATTGGCATTGTGGTCCAACATATTCAGAAAGCACCAAGATTAATCAATATAGGCATTAAAAATGTGTAATTGTCATTAATTTGTATTTGCATGAAAATGGACGTCTTTCCTTAAGGAAGTGTTTCTACACTATTTGGATGATATGACTCTCCCTCCCTCCTTTCCTCATTGTTGATTGGAAAATATCGTTCATTGCAATCTAGATTATGTAGAATCCAGTTGCATGATACTACAGGCACCTATATTACCTGTGAAATTGCTGCAGAATTAGACGTATTTAGATCTACAGCCATAAAATAGCTATCAGTCTCCCTTCTTTTCCATCACTGCAACTCTCCAGGAATGCCATGAACACTTATACTATAATTGTTACTATTCTTTTCATATTACTTTTTGGGGGGCATTGCTCTGGAACCAAATTAAATTTCTTGAAGTTTACTCTTAGCAATGAATACTAGGATACTAGATTATGTGGGGTTTTTTTTAATACTAGATTATGTGGGTTTTTCCCCATAATACTAGATTATGTGGGGGGTTTTTTCATAGTACTAGATTATGTGGGGGGTTTTTTCCAAGGATTTTTGTAAATATGATAAATATGCATACAATACCTAGCTGGTGCCCTCTTGGTAATGAGTAATCTATAGTTATCTAAAGAGATATTCTACTCCCTATGAGCTAATTCCTTAACAGCTATTAACAGTAGAATGACAATGTATTTATTTACAGTATTTATTAAATTTATATGGCTGTAGTTCCTCTTTAACAAGAAACCTTACAATGTCTGTAGAGAGGGAGATGAGTTAAAAGTTGTTTTTTCTATTGTTGATCCACTAATTTGAATAGTTATCCTCCAATTGCATATTTTTGTCTCTTTTTGAATCTCAGTAAATCACTGGAAACTCTGCTTTTCCACAACCAGAATCTGATTTTTTACTCTATCAATAGACTTATTTGGGGAAGCCATAGTTGTCAGTACTCTGGACAACAGCGGCCTAGAATTTGGCCTGTGATCTAGTAAAACACCTATCAATCTATGTTAGAGAAATGGTCTCAGTATTATTCATAATACACTGCAATGACATGTAGGATGGCCCTTGTGCAATCACACAATTATGTTTTTGCCTAACTATTTTTAATACAAATATGTAAGTTGTCACTTGTCCCTCTTATACACACCTATAAATTGTGTGATTCAATACACAGTAATTTGTTATTAAACAGCTTGTCATCCAGAGCAAATCAGCTACCTGATCACATTTTTATAAAAATAAATCAATCCAGGACACAGCTAATAAATAAATCACATTTATCGAAAGAGAGAGCGAGAGAACATCTATACAAATGTGGAATCTTATGAAAATGACATAATGACTGAAATGGCACTAGGAAATTAATAATATTGAATTTTATATAACAAACAAAGGTGGGAGGCCATTTTGTCCAACGACTTCCACATTTACTCACCTTACTTAGTTATTAGGTGTCAGAGTGAACATTTGTTCATGCCAATATAGCTTGCAATGTCAACTAAAGCACACAGTACTATTTGTATGTATATAGTATATGAGGTATAATATTACATGGAGGTGTGGTATATTCAAGGGCTGGTAGAGACTTTCAGTAATCTACATTGTGGACAGTGAGTTAACACTACTGAGACTGAAGTCTCTCTTCTCCCTGCTAGGCACATGTGTGCACACACAACCACATACATTACAATACACATTCATGTCTGAGGTAATTTTTGTTCTAAAAATGTCTATTAGTTCATGCAGCTAGGAAGGAAGGAAGGAAGGAAGGAAGGAAGGAAGGAAGGAAGGAAGGAAGGAAGGAAGAGCATCACATCATTGAGGCTAATGGGGGCAGGAGAGACTTGGGCTAGCACAATTGTGCTCCCATTATTTCCTGTGGTATCTCCCTGTTCTGGACAAATGGGTTCAAATCTTAACAACTCTGAGGTACACAAACTTCAGTTCTGCTCTGATACATGGCCATTATGAGCAGAGAAGTGTCACAGGTGAAACTGAGAAAGGAGAAAAGACATTTAGGCAGCTGGCTCAGAACAAAATGTAATTCCTATTCACATGGTTACTATAGATATTAAGAATTATTCAAGGGCCAGATAAGATAATCAAGTAGGGTTTTAGTAACAGACCAAGTTGATTCTTACACTTCTCTTTTTTCTCTACAAGCATTCTGGTAAATCCTTTACTGGTAGAAAACCACCAATATTAACTTTTTATTTTTATTTTTTTAATTAGAGATGGCTACATCAGACATCTTCAACTTGGTGCCCTCCATATGTTTTGGACCAGTTCCAAGGAAAGGCCAAGGAATTCCAGGTAGACCCAATTGATCTAAAAGACAGCAGGTTGAGGAAAGAAAAGCTGTGTTTTTATCATAAAAGCATATAAGCTCTTACTCACTCTGCATTGTGGTGCTCACATGGACAATGGGCATGGCTTGGAAGACAGTCATATTAAATTTAAACTTTGAACGTTCTTTTTGTAAATAATCGGCTGGATTAGAAACCAGAAACTTCTCAGCCATTTGAACATGGGGAAAATATAGATCAAGCCCAGCTGCTGACCAGTTATGTTTAGTGGGAAATAAATATCATTGGTTTAATAGTAACTTACTCAGTGTTAAGCATGCCATCTACAAAGTGCAAGCTTTACTCAGCTAAGCATGCTTACGATTTTAATCCCATTTTCAGGCCGCACTGGCCTAGAGCGTTATACAACAATGTCATGTGTGCTTGAGATAACATAAAGTTCTACTAAGTTCGATTGGCCTTATTCTCAGGTAAGTCTGTATAGGTTTGCAGCCTTTATGTGAGAAGGTGGTGGATAGATCATAACACCTAGCATTGCACATCCAATGTAGTTAGTACCTGTATAGTAGAGAGCAGAATCATTACTGTGGAGTGAAAAAGAATGGAATTTGGATGGGTATACAATAAAAGTTTCCAAATTGTACATATATGTTGTTTTCTAGGAACAGAAAATCACACAAAACAGTCAGGTGTGCTGGTTTTTACAGTACAGAAATTTCAATTATTTACATATCATGTATCTGAAAATTAGCTGGTGTTTCTAGATCATACTTGCCAACTAATTCACATATTAATTAAAACAGACAATTCGTCATCTGATTTTGTTTGTGAAAAACATAGAAAAATGAAACTGTAATGAAATGTGGTATTTGCATTGATACTATGAAGAATTATCATTGGCACAAAGAAGTATATTTTCCTCAAAATGTTTGAATCTTGCTCAGTTGAGGAAGAGGAATGGGAGGAAAACAACACCCAGTTTTCATTTTGTTATCAGATTGTCTACTGCATGATGGCTACTCAAGAAACTTGTGCAAATCAGGCCCATCTTTCAACTGTTTTTGTATAAAATTGAAGTTCAGCTTTCTTTATACATTGAAGTTTCTTGAAAGAAAGAAAAACAAAAAGAGAAAACTAAGGTTTCTTTTGTTAAAAAAAATACAAGAAAAAGGAACAAATTATAGGGGCTGCATATGGCATTTATCTACCATACCAGCTTCAAGTATTTACAATGCTATGCTTTAATTTATTTATATCTTTACAGAAATGGTACAATGCTCTAGCCAAAGTATTTTCATGACCACAATTGTCACCCATGCCTCAATGAATATTTTCAGACTCTCTTTGATCAGCCACTTCCTTTAAGGCACTGCACATATGCTATAGTCTCCTTCTCAGTGGAACTTCTTTCACTGGATTGTGCATTTTTCTCTCTCCCGTGCTTGCCCTTCTCTGAGGACTTTGGATTTTATGTATTTCAAATCACTGTTGACACTAGGTCGGCGAGCAAAGGGGGAGATCATGCCATAGGCATCTGTCTCTTTGACCCTATGCATCCTGAAGGATTTTTGGTGGAAAGTATCACCATACTGGACAGAGATCTTCCTATGAAGAGCAGGGCTCATTTCATGGGGTAGTTTGGCCATGCTGAAAAGGACATAGAACATCTCATTCACATTGGTGTTTTTCTTGGCTGAGACTTCAAAGTAAGCACAGTTCTCATCGCTAGAAACAAGTTTCTCAGCTTCCTCAGAGCGCACTTGGCGATATAGTTCACCATGATCATTCTTGTTACCACAGATCACCATGGGCAGGTCCCCTGTTTCCTTTGTTTTGTTCTTCAGACATGATTTGACTTCAAGGATCTGCTTCTGGAGCCTCTTGACCTCATCAAAGGATTCTCTGTTGTCCAAACTGAATACTAGGATGAAAACATCTCCTGTAGTATTCCAATAGAAAATAATAAAGGCAGTAGGTTACAACTTTGTCTCAGAAATGTCTCTTTAAAAATGGCAGACAGCAAAACTATTATTTATTCTATAGATTCTATGGCAGCATTTGCTGTCTAGGGCCTTCCATGTGTCAGAGTTCAATGCCCATAATACTTACCCCTTTTCTAATCAAAAGCCATCCTATCTAGGGAGGCAAGGACTGAAGTCCAGCATAACTGGAGAGTGCTAGGGTGGGGGACAGTAGCAGTAAAACAAAAACATTCAGAATATTTGAATAAAATAAATACTATTTACAGAACGTTAAAGGATCCATTAACATATATATGCAATGAATTTAGATGGCAAAGCTTTTAGCAAAATAATGTTTTAAAAAAGGGCATGTCATGTACCATTTTTTCCCTGACATAGATCTTCCTCTATTCTATGTCTTCAGGGGGAATTTTAATCTTATTTTTTCTGTAGTGGCATCCTCTTCGATGGAAAATAGAATTGTTACTATTACTAATATTATTTCTCTTCTGTCATGTCCAGTTCTAAGAACTAAATGTTGAACTACCTGTAAGTAGTAATTCATTCACTATCTAAAATTTTATTGTCCAATCTTCCAATGTTTTCTTCAAGTTCTATTTTACCTTTTACAATCTTCCAAATATCAGTCCCTATATATTGCTCCCTTGCTATTGTTTGACCTCTAAATTTCCTAAATTCTAATAGCGAACCATTTGACTGTGGTTGCTGTTTTATATGTTCTATAAAAAAGGATGATGGATAATATTGTCCAGTCACAATGCTTCATGTAATGATTAATGCAGATGAGCCTGCAAAAGGAAATAGTCTATGATCCACTTACATTAAATGAAAGGTTAGGTCAGCTGATTTAAATTGATTATGCATGTCCATTTTCAGCCAATCCAAATACATAAATATCAAAGAATCAATAGCTGTGAGTGGAAAAGCCTATTTCAGATGCATCAGAGGACTCACATATAGCCAGTGAGATGTTTCTGACCTCTTTGAATAATAGATATCCATGTCATCTCACATGCTGCTCTTGAAATATTTTTTTAATTTTCAGAGCAGCTTGCCACGCCACAAGAGTCTTTTTTGTTTAAGAAAACCAAAGCTAAAGTCTTTTTGTCCAAACACATCTGACTTAGTCTTTGGAAAATTGGTGGCTACCTCTTTAAGATAGGATTTAGAGTTTAACATGGGCCAATTCTTGCCTGTTCCTTTCAGCTTTGGATTTTCTCAAGCATCCTCATCCTGCTTCTTCTCCCAAAAAGTGATCAGCCATGACTATGGCAAACTTAATTTTCCACTGTTAAGCCTGACATATATGCTTCTAACCTGTGAGAATGGAAAGCCTCCTCATGGCAGGGAATGGATGATTCCCAGATGTATCCAAGATGTCCAGCTGATACATGTCACCTCGAATGTTGTAAACTTTGCGATGGAAATCCTCAATGGTGGGTGTGTATTGGTCATCAAAGCGGCCATTGAGAAACCGTGAGACAATAGAACTCTTGCCCACCCTGGAAGCTCCCAAAACAACCATCCGGTAGGAATTCTTGGCTGGCACGTTCAAGGTGCAGTTCCCACTGGACATAGTCTTCATCATTGCTCAGATCTGAATAGATGTAAAAAAGGGGAAATGTTTACCAACAATAGTGAAAATAACAGTACCATCAGAATACAGTGAGCACAAAAATTAAGTTTGATGATGTGAGATGGTACAATTGTTAGGACAGGAACGAGATTGAGCAATAAACCTACGAGAATCCAAAAGAGTCTTATACTGCTGCTGCTGCTGCTGCTGCTGCTGCTGCTGCTGCTGCTGCTGCTGACAACAACAGTGAAATCCAAAATCATCTTTTTACAAAGATAAGTCCTTTGGATGCTTTATTCTGACAAGTAGCTTTCAGGCAGGAGCCCTGGAGAAGGTATATAGTGTGGGAAAGGCAGCCACATGGAGAAACACTGGTGCACACAGCACTAGTTCCAAATTATGGTTAATGGTGGAAAGAGGTGATAAACTAACTGTAGCTCAACTGTGCTTGTAGTGGTTAAATAAATAAATCCTAAGAACTTTCTATCCAGAAGACTGCCACTTAACTTTAATTTGTGTAAGTACTAGAATAAGTAACTTTAACTTGCATTCCAGATGATTAAAACATCCCAAAAAAGTCACAAGAAATTATAGTTTCCATCAAACCAGTTTCATATTTGAATTGTGAACTTGGCTTCTCTTCTTAATCTAGAATCAGATGTATAAAATCTGCATTTATAACACTTATCAACAGAAATTCTAATACTGACATATATGGCATCCAAATTGCATTCCTTCTACTATACCATAAAACATTTTATTGGACAGGCTATGGTTTTGGAAGAGAGTAGATTTTTCATCATTATTTTCATGAAACTGTTCTGAATTCATGTACATTTAACATTTCATTGGCCATTACCATACATAGTTTCAGTCCACTTCAGAAGTGAATTGAGCCAATCCATGGCATTGCTGGACACTTCTCATTCCATCAGGCCCTGGATTCTCCTGATGCAAAAATTAGGTTTTGTACAAATGGAGTAATTAGGTTTTACTTCCAATGCAAATCTAGGCCATGTTTGGAAATGCCCTTTGTCTATTCTCACAGTTTTAGAACATAGAATCCCAGGTAAAATAAAGAACAACAAAGAGAGCTGACTTCTGTGCATGACCAGGGTGTAAGCATGCTGACCTCTAAAAACTACAGGGGCTCTATGTATTGTATGAATAACAAGAGAAATGTAGAAGAAGATGCTGTAAGAAATGTCACAAAATATATCTGTGTTTTGTTTACCAGTATCATTTTCCCAAGCTATCATTTTGTCATAATAGTCAACCACAGTCAGTATTTTGCAAATACCCACTCATAGAATCGCTTGAGACAACTTAAAAACAAAGTGATAATGTTACTTCCTCCCATTCTTCTGATGTACAGTATGAATCTGGAAAATAGATATCTCTACATGGGGAAAACAGTATGAAAGCACTGAGGCAATTGCATTTGAAAATTAAATAAGGTTTTTATGAAAGATAATATGTGCCCTTTATTTATTGTAGCTTTTATTATGCACTGTTCAATTTTGTATTGTTGATGTTCCCATTCTGGTTGCCCATCCTTATTTATCAACCTCTTAAAAAAATACAAGCAAACTTTTCAAACATGTACATTCGTGTTCTATCCTTTCTAATTATCAGTAGTAAAGCGGTAATCACTGCTGAGGGGGGAAAAACATCTTAGGGACCGTCTCTTGGGGGGAAAAAAATTCAACCAGTACTTCTATAAGTATTGTTCATTATCCCTGAATAAATCCAGAATGTTATTTAGATATGTTTAATATAGTATAATAGCATGCTTAATGCTATATAAAAATCAGAGTATGTGAGGGAGGGACAAATTCTATAATTCTTATCTCAAAGACGATTCCAGACTAAATTAGATTCACAACATATTGTGAATTGGATTGAACTGGGTTATGTACACTTTCAGGTAATTAAGTTCTGTTTAAACCAACTGCATCATTTTCATTTTCAGCATATTAAAATGCATAGAATTGGTCCAGCCTCAATATGAGACAAGAGACTGTTCACTCATTTTGAATGTCATTTCACAAGGTGGGCCTGAGTGATGAGTCAGCCAGCAATATTTTAATGTTATGGAAAGGCATCCATTTGTTAGCTATTCATTTATTGTTGTCTTTTTGTTAAGGTTGGAAAATAATTCTTGTTGTTTTAGGACATTTCCACAAGCAGTCATTTTACCAGTACAAAATCAGTTCTGGATATCTGCAAACTTTAACTATGTTCAGATGCTGAGATGATTTCTTCCTGCATCAGCTACAGTGTATCTGGAACTGCAGTAAAGCATCTGAAATGCTGCAGCTCTGTAGAGCTTACATGTAGGCTGTTCTTCCATTGATGGATCTATTGTCTCACTGTATCTCCTGGTCCCTGGACTCAATCCATCCATTGCTTCCTTCCCTCCCCACAGAGGTTCAGGTGCCATAGCATCCAATTGACATGTCACTATTATTTTGATTATGTGCCATCCAGTTGCTGTCAGCTCTTAGTGACCACATAGATAGACTTTCTCCATGATGATCTATCCCTAACCTGGTCTTTTATTTTATGGGTTTTTAAAATGCAACAAAGGATTGGTAACCTTGTAGTACCACCTCATCATAACTCCTCAGATATTTTTTTTTTAATACCACCAGACAAATGTACACAGCATGAACTAAAAATATGGGAGGTAGAGCAGAGAGAACATTTTCTTTTCTTTTGTATGGAATAGGAGATGGTTGTTTCTTTAATCTATGGCCAGAAGTAACTTGGTCCAGGGAACTAATTGAATGATGTTCTTTGTACATCATTGGTTGGTTGCGGGGAGTATTGATCAGCTCATGGGGCTATCTGCCAGTTCTCAATGTTTTGAAGTCTGCAGAAGTGAACAAGAACACATATCTATTTCAAACAACTTTGTGAGGGATTGGGGAATAGAAATGTACTATGAAAAGGTCATTAGTTGACCATAGGAACTATATGAGGAACTATATTGATTGATTCCAATGATACATATATATACCATCCAACCACAGGACAGCCAGTTCTGATTCAGTAGTATAATGAATGAAAGCCAGTTTGGTGTAGCAGTTAAGATGCTGGGCTAGAAACTGAGAGACCATGACTTCTACTCCTCCCTTAGGCATGAAAGCCGGCTGGGTGATTTTAGGTCGTTCGTTCTGTCTTAGCCCAATCCACCACACAGGTTGTTGCGGGGAACATAGGAATGCCACCTTCAGTTAACCAAAAATAAAGGTGGGATAAAATCAAATAAACAAATAATATATTGAAAAGTTATCCTATGCAAATGCAGTTGTTTCTAAACACAGAATCAAGAATCCTCAGAGGTGTTCTATGGGGTGAGCCACCAAGGTTGTCCATTCTGTCTCCATCTGGCTGGAGATTTGCCTGGGCAATAATAGCTAACTTGTTCTGGTTTACTATTTGCCTTAGTTCCACCTACCTCTTGGGTCATCTTTGTACCTGCCTACTGCTTAGTTAAAACATCCCATTTGAGTACAAAGCTAAGATTGTGTTTGTGCATGCCTACTTTCTCCCTCTTTCAACCTTTGTATATGAGAGCTTCCTTATCCTGTTTACTAATGGGAAGGCATGTCATCTGGGTTCTCCTAGATTAGCCCCAGTTGGGCGGGAGCAAAGCATCATCTTAGTTAAATCCCTTGAAACAAAAGGGGACCTATAGTCATCAGTCCCAAGAAGATTACATTGCACTGTTTTAATTGCATAGTAGAGCAAAGGAGCTGATCACTGCCATGAATTAAAGGAACCAATGAAAAGGAATTCAAAGAGCAAACAGTCTACTACTTATGAACTTTTGAGTTGCGAACGTTCACTGATATGAACAAGATAGACCTGGAAGTCAGGAGAAAGCAGGAAAGGGTTAGTTTCTGGTACGCTGAAAACTAACACTTTCCCACTTTCTCCTGCCTTCTAGGAAGTTGGAGTTGGAGTTCCTGGGAATGGTTAGGCAGGAGAGGTGGCAGTGGCTCCCTGGGCAAAGGAATGAGCTGGTGGGGCACGGCGCACTCCGTCATCGTCCTTCCCTGCCTTGCAATGGAGTGTGCCGTGCCCCACCAGCTCATTCCAATGTGCTGTCCACAGGCTGCATGCTATTACTCCTCACATTGGCAGCAGAAAACAGGGTTCCTTTGCCCACACCGCTGCCCTGCCTCCTGCCTCCTGCCTCCTCCTCTTTTCTTTACTTTTTATTGTACTTTTTATTTGGTTGGACTTAGGAACAAAACGGACATACGAACAGCCTCTTGGAACCTAACATGTTCATAAGTAGGGGACTATCTCTATTAAATAAAATGGTGTCTTCAAAATGGCAATAAAGAACCATGTTTACTGAAGAGCATTTTTCTTTTAGTCAGAAACACGTTCATTCAAATATTTCCTAATATTTATTTTCTTCCAACCACATTTAAATACACATTTTTTATTTTTTATTTTGAATGTGGCATTATGAACCTCAACTTTCAAAACCTGGATTACTTAAGGTGGTATTCTTAATTGGGGTAACCCATCCAGTGGAACTTAAGAGAACTATTTTTGAAGAGACCTGTAAAAAATTGCACTAGCATTGTCATATCTCTTAATGGCTTTAATTTTAGCAACTATTAAAATCCTATCGATTATTAGTCATAAAATGATACATTGTATGTCAGCTATCATACCCTGTTAAATGCCCAGTGCCCTTGCAGGTATGCAGTCAATCAAATGAGAATATTATATATTAATGTTCAAATAATAAGTAAATCATGATCAAATGCCAAATATTGATATGCAGGATGGAGCCTATATAATACAAGGATTCATCTTTTTGGTCTATGGACTGTAGTTGCTCTCTGAGCAGGGAATGGTACAAATTTGGACAAAATCCAAATTTAACTTAATGTAATTTCAATTTAATGAAACATTACATATATTAATTAAATTGGATTAATGTGATTAATCCCATGTATATAGTCATTTCCTTCTTCTTTTGCAATGAAGTTATCAATCTGTAGCCACTTTTAGAAGGGCTCTGAGGGTCCTTGTCTGATGCTCTGAGAGGGAGCAACAGACAGCTGTCTGACTACAGCTTGTGTGTCCCCAGTGTAATGCCAGATTTTATAGTAAATAATTGTGATTAGAAATTTGGAAACAAACTCACTTCAGGTTAAAACAAAAGCAAAAAGGTGGCTGATTGTGTTTGCCGATGCTGGGATTTCCATGTCCTCCTGCATGCATTTAAATAGTAGCAATGCCTTTTCCTTTCCACTGCACGCTTATCCAAAAGAAATAGGACTTATTTTCCAATATAGGGGAAATACTCTCCCTGCTATAGGCAGTAGCCGCTCTTCAAATTTGAAAGTAGCTTCTTTCTTCAAATTCAAGCCTGTTTGCTGATCAGTTTCTCCTAAAGAAAAATGTGAATCCTTTTGCTTGAGCCTTTTAATAAGCATGATGAGGAATCAGGGGCTAAACATATAATTTATTTTCCAAATGTCCATGCAAATACTTACAGCACATGCAAAATTCCCATAATCCAGACAGAAAAATTTACCCTAAGAGGTTTCTTCTGAGATGGGAGTGTAGGCTTACAGCATCACAGTACTTATACAGCGTTTGAACTGGCTGGATGAATCTTTTGATGAAAATGAAGATGTGGAATGAAAAAAACTAGGTGCAGGCAATCACAGCTGGAACAGCTTTAAGGAGTACAGACCAGAAAATGTCAAATAAGCTTGGTAAAACATGCTTATTTGGAAGGAGGTTCCACTTTAGTAGGCCTACTCCTTAATCAATATGCTTCTGATTGTAACCTCAGTCCCAATCAAGTCCCAGCGTGCCTAATTTTCTTCTTACGGGCCCACTTGTTGCTCATAAGCAAGGTCATCAGATAATTAAAGCTTTTAAAACTAACCATTTAATCACCTTAATCACTTGTAGGCAATCTCTCCCTTACTAAGCTGTTTTCTTATGCAACAGAAAGAGGCAGTTATCTTGCTTCCCCATCTGCTGCTTTATTCACTTGCATGATAACAAGGGCTTGACTAGACAGTCTCATCAAAATTCATCAGCATTTAAAAAATTAAGGCTTTCTGATCCTAGTGGACCAGTTGGAGATTCTAGGTCTTTCATTTTAGTGTCTTTGGCTGTTATGGACAGATATTTTTGCTATAGCCTATTCTTTGAAAATCACTTGTTATCATATCTGTTTGTTTCTGGTCACCATGTAGTATGTGCCCACTGAATTGAACATGAAATGTTTTGCAAGCTCTGAAATTTATGAATTGTTCTTAAGCAACAATTTTGTGGTTAGGCAACATCTCTCACAATTCTGTTTGATAGAAAAGATCAAACTATCAATCTAGCTAATTTCAGAAGCCAGTTTTTACATTTTTTAGATATATGCATCTAAAATGTGTTAAATGCACAACTTAAAAATGTAAATATTGGCATTATATTGATATGTTCATCAGAAAACCACAATTTCTTTCTGAATGTACACCAATGGCAAATGTAGATTTACCTCCATGTTATTTGTAAACCTATTCAAAGGTAGCCTACGATTTCTGCCTTCCAATAATGATCTTGCATAATGATTTATCCTATGTATTTGTAGGAGTCATCACATTTCTGAATTAAAATATTTGGATCAACTCCTTTCCTTCCTTCCCACTCAGTTTTTGCAGGAAAGTATTTTATCCCTGCTTAAATATCACATAGAGAAGTTTTCTGTTCCTTATTTAGGTGGTCAGACCTGAAGATTCTGTCTGACCCAAATAATGGATCTCAGGAAATAAAAAATCCATTTTGAACCTGTTTTCTGCTCTTCAGCCCCACTGTAGCAATTGTTTGTGCCTTGTTTAACATACTTAACACATTCATCTAATCCTTTTGTTTTGAAATGTTTTCTCTCTAGATACAAAATTCAAAACATAACAGTATATTCTGTAGAATTGCTGGTAATGTCCTAACTATCTTCATGGGTTGGGACATCCCATTGATACAAACACATTTAAGCTCAACAGCAATGTGCTGTATTTTTAATTAAACATTTTGCATCACCTCATGCAGTTTTTAACCTGCAGCTCTTAAAAATAATAGCAACAACTTATCACCTTTTCAACGTGCCTCTGTAATATGATTTTCTAGAGGTGGGAAACAAAGTGCTAATGAATGATTCACCACGGTACTTAGCTATTAAACTGAGATTGTCTGATTCCTCCCAGTGTCTGGACTCTAAGCACTAAACTGTACTCCCTACTATCTTATAATGTATAGGCAGTAAAATATCTACTCAAAAAATAGAGGGATTGATGCAGAAGAAAAAAAAAATCCTTACTACATTTTAGATTTATTAGCACTGCTTTGAACTCATCTTGGCCGTCTAATTCCATTTGCTTTGTTACTGATTCCAAAAGAGCATCCTATTTACAAAAGCAATTCAGATCCTTCAGCACTTTGACTTCTGCAACCTTTTAGTGTGACCCTTGAAAGTCCAGTACAAAATGAGAAGCCACACTTTAGGATAGCTTAGACTTTCACACACTATGCAGCTCCTCCCATTTCTTTTCTGTTTTTGCTGCTTTTCTGATTAAGTGATTCACAATCACTTTATTGATTCACAAAAAAACTGTTCGGGCTGTGTGTGCATTTGAGATGCATTGAAGAGATGAATGAAGAATCCTTGGAGTATTTAATATGTGTTTATTAAGAATAATGCAATCAACACTGATTATATTTATCGGCTTAGATTGCTACAAAAAGTTTAACTTTTGACTGTTTTTTCCTGCTTCTATCTTTAATTTCATTACCTTATTTTTAATGGCAACATATTAGATCATAAGCTTTCCCACATGTTGAAATCCAGTATTTTCTTCCAAACAAACACTTCAGCTAGCTTTCTAGTAGATATGATGATGATGATGATGATGATGATGATGATGATGCAGAAAGAGAACAATTCTCAGTTGAGTTACTCAATGAGCCAGTTGATAGTTGGTTCCAAACCAAGTGCCCACTTCTCCTTTTTTTGTGGAGCCTTTATTCATCTCTTTATTCCATTTAATTTATAATAATGGAAGCACCAACTGACCCACCATAGGTCCTAAACTGACATATTTTCCAGTTTTATTGTGCCCCTTATTCTAGCTCTGGACCAATAATGGTTTTAGTATCATACCTTGATACTGTGACTGTAGTCCTAAGTGTCCTGTGAAACACTTATCTTCTCAATACCATGCATTCATAGGAAAGGTGGTACTAAAAACACACAGTGAAAATAAAAAGTGACCCATGGAAAACTGACATACAGACAGAAAGAAAACCTGTATATTGGAAAGAGAGGAGGTGGCAAATGGAGGTTGAACATGTTTCTAGTTGAGCCCAAATAGCTGGCTTTGCCTTCCTTGGGATTGTTGCTCTGCCCTGAGCATCCAAAGCAAACAAATGTACAGCATCTGTAGGAGGAGTTATAATTGCAAGCCCCTGTTCTTTCACATTTTATTTCTTATTCCTGAATGACCAAGTTAGGAAGCCAACAACAAATTTTGCAAAATCCCAATTCATTCTCTCTCTCTCTTTCTCTCTCTCACATACAATCTCTCTCCTTAGTCAGAAAGTCTTTAAATGCCTTCCTTTTAAAACAGCCATTGTTGCTGGGAGCTATTCTTCTACATCTTAGGTATAAAGCTCCTCACTTACCTTTTCCTTCCTTGAGAAGGGAAATCTTTGATTCAGGCGCAGCCAGCAGCCTTGGTTCAGTGGACTGAATTAGCAGCTGCAGCCGCTGCTGCTGCAGCCGGAGTCAGATGCTTCCTGCCCAAGTCTCCCGCTTCTTTACCCCAATCCACCCCCACACCACCCCCCCGGGCTCCAGGGAAGAAAGGGCAACTGTGCTTCAGTGGCTGTCCAATGCTGAATTAGGAGGTCCACATGGCTCAAAGTTTGCTCTTCAGGAATCAGCACTCGCCTCTTTGTCTTCTGGACTCGGAGGAAGAATGCATGCGTGGGGGCTCGTGTGTAGATCTACCCACTCATCTTAGTTCAGTCCAAAATAGAGCTCTCAATCTCCTCTTCGAGCTTGCAGAGTTGTTTGCCTTAGAACTTCAAATCCAGAAGGCTGACTTGGGAGCTCTGCTGTGACATCTACCCATAGAAACTGGTCAGTGCATCTCCCTGGCCTCTGCCCCCATCTTGTGCAGATTTCCAAGAGGGAAATGGAAGGGCAAAGGGGCTGAAGAGTTTCTTTCTGAAATCAATAATACGAATAACAAGAAAACAATAATAATAACAAAAAAGCCTCATTCAGAAGTCATTGCTTTTGCAAACATAAACCCACATGTTAAAAAATGCTAAGATTTCTTCTGCTTTTCAGTACTAAAATGATGCATTTACTTCTTTGGTACATTTGCCTTCTCTCTCCTCTTTTCCCTTTCAGCTGCTGGTGAACTCCACATTTCTTCCTGTAGCTAATCAGTTCACTCCTCCCTTGAAGACTGTCAGTGTCAGTTGTTGTTAAGGGACAGTTGCCAAGAGGGTGGGATCTTGTGGAAGGAGCAGGAGGAGACTTTAATTCAAAACAAAGTTTTTATAAACTTGAGATTCTTCTTTCCTCCCTGTTTATCTCAAAAGAGGGACTGAATCACTATCATAATGATCTATTGCTTATATGGTTGCTTATTTTTTGAACAGCCTGAATTTCTCTTCCCCAGTACACATGTTCAAAACACAAGCAACCATATAAGTGATAGATCAGTATGGTTCTTAATTTCATTTCAGTCTACAAATTCAGAGAACATCTGTCTCCTCCAATGTTTTCCTGCTAAAGGGAATCAAAGTGACTGGTGAGCCTAATAAGGACATGTTGTTGTTAAAAGCTGTGATTTCTCTTTTGACCCTTCAATATTTAATCACAGTTGGGTACTCATCTCATTCTGCTGATAATTTATGACTAGAAGTTAAATTAGGCTAAGAATCATAAATAGCTTGGAATTCCATTCCCAGTGCTAGTTTCCTTCCATGCAACTTATTACCATGGTTATGTCTTGGGTTTTTGTTGTTCAGTCGTTAAGTCGTGTCCAACTCTTTGTGACCCCATGAACCATATTGCGCCAGGCCTTCCTGTCCTTCACTGCCTCCCTGAGTTTGCTCAATTTCATGCTCACTGCTTCAGTGATGCTATCTAACCATCTCATCCTCTGCCGTCCTCTTCTCCTTTTGCCTTCCATCTTTCCCAGCATCAGGGTCTTTTCCAAGGAGTCCTCTCTTCGCATTAGGTGACCAAAGTATCTGAGCTTGAGCTTCACCATCAATCCTTCCAATGAGCAATCAGGGTTGATTTCCTTTAAGATTGACTGGTTTGACCTCCTAGCAGTCCAGGGGACTCTTAAGAGTCTTCTCCAGCACCACAGGTCAAAGGCATCAATTCTTCGGCACTCAGCCTTCTTTATGGTCCAGCTCTCACACCCATACATTACTACTGGAAAGTCATCCTTATTCTGCAATCTTTGATACAAATGCTTTGGAAAATAGTGTATGAGTAGCCAGAAGCAACACCAGGTGACATTCTGATGAAGTATTTCAGTGGAACCTAAATGACACATGAAGGCATAGGAGATGAACAGAGAGGGTTCAGTTTTCTTGTTGATAATTTTCTGCTTAACTTTATGAGTTAAGCTCTATGCCATCTTAGCTTTTCTGTTTTAATTTTGATTCCATCTAATGGTGGAAAGGCTTGGGAAAGGAAAAGTAAAACTACATCAAAGCTAAAGAATTGACAACAACTGAAACTTACTCTAATCTTCCAAAAAATTTAGTACAGATGAATAAATTCTAATCAAGCATCAAAACTTCAGGATAAACCTAAAATAGAGATACATTCCACGTCATCAAATTAAGCAATCCAGAGCTGCTTTACAGAGAAATCAGAAGTGATTCCAAAAAGTTCAAGCCAGTAAGATAATCCATAGAGTACTAAACTGTGAAAAATACTGCTCTTATTTTAAAACAAAGAATCATAGTGGGCTGTATTAATGTGAAAAAAATGTCTTTTTGAGACAGTTGCGGGTAGAATAACACATCTATTTCCCCAATCTAGACCAAATAGTCTTTCAAGTCAAGCTTGACTTCGAGCAATGCGTCCATATACTTTTCTTGCAACAATATAGAAGTAGCTGGGTTTTTTCCCCTTTTATTTCTCAGTCTAGCCTGCACCCATGGGATTTTCTGCTGGTCTTCCATACAAGTATTAATAAAATCCTACTGTGATTTTCTTTTTATAGTTTAACCAAGACCAAGGTGCAACCATTTGAAGAAAACAGATAAACTATGCTTAAATGCAGGCAAAATCAATAAGACTTACATTAATCACTATTTATAACGTAACCCAATTCTGCTTATATGGTCTGAACTGGGGAATGGGGTGGCTGATTTGGGGAAGTCGAGACTTTTCTGATCCACTAGGAAAAGAGGGGATCATGGCACAGACAGCTGATCTGCATTTCCACCACTTTATTATTCAGATTAGGAGAATGTAAGTTGAGAAGTCAGAGCATGGCAGATAAAGGTGTCAGAATACATGATCCAACTGTTTCTGAAGCACAAAGCAAAAGTGGTTTTCTGACAGTGTCTATGAAGCAAGTTTGTTTTTTAAACAATTGCTTTATACTAACTCATATGATTTTGTCCTATCCTGTTAACTGGCACATTTGGGGGTGATATCAATTAGATTTATTAATTTAACTTTAGATTATTATGCATTAAAGGTGAGTATGTACTTCACAGCTATAGAGCCATTATTTGGAATCTATCAAAAACTGCTATTTTTTCAGGCATGGGGATTGGCTAAAGGTCATACAACAATGGAAAGAGCAATCTATACCTGTTGTGCAGCAATGGATTGTTGATATACACTCTTAGGATTTGGATTTATTATCTCTCTTCCTTGCTTATTTAAAAATGGTAGATGAAGGGTTTTATTGAAAAATATGGGCTGAAAATTGACTTAACATCTTAGGTTGGCTTATTGCTAATAGCCCTGTTAAGATATTTGACAGGTTACCAACCCCCCCTTCCCCTGTCCCCAAAATTATCTAAAAACACCAAATTGCAATATATTTAATTAAAACATTTTGTTATATTCTCTATTAGGACTTAATGCATTGGCAACCCCAGAAATTCCTGTAATTTTGAGTATACTAGACACAGGATTTTTAGAAGCTATAGCAACCATTCTGTTTAACTGATGATTGAAGAACCTTACAAAGATAAATATAGATAAGTTATAAGAAATCTGGAATAAGAAAAAACTGGAGTATCCAGTTCTAACATAGTCTCATTTATTTTAAATCAGATTTTTGTTATGATTTTAAAATGAGACTAAATCATCAAAAATTATTTTTCAGGTTTATTGGACCCCATGGCAGAAATTTAAAAATGATTGTTTAATTACCTTTTTATGTTGGAGATGCATACATTTGAAGGCCCTCCAGCATGTTTTAATGTCAATAGTGTTTTAATAAGGGACTTTAGAATTACATATGTTAATATGTTTGTAAATTTGTTCCTAAATGTTGGAATTTATCAATGTATGAATAACTTTGGATCTATTGCATTTGGGTTGTTGCAAAAAAAATTGTTGTGTATTCTTGGAAAGACAACTTGTACACCAAATACTAAATGTGGTTTGATGAAATGTGTGCCCTCTTAGCCTTTGAACAGTCTCTTTATTGATCCAGTTGAAGGACTGGACAATATAATTCTACGAAGTCAAGATTTAACTTGCTTTTTAAAAGTTGAGCTGTATAATTTTTTAAAAACATATACAGTCATTTCTTGTATTTAATTTAATTTAATTATTATTCATGGGATTTTTTTTGTATTTTATATTGTTTTCATTAGTTTCAATAAAACTAATTTAAAAAATGTATGAATCAGAGCACATAGCAATGTAGTTCTCTACTGCATATGTGGTATCCTCTCCAGTAGGTGATTCTATTTTGATGTCCATGATGTCTCCTGTTATAAGACCAAGCTCTTCCAGCTGCTGATAGATCAACTGGGATCATGTACAGTAAACCTATGTGAGTGCTGGGATTCCATCTGGGTTGTAAAATGGACTAATCCATAAAGTATAGGGCTAAAATATTCATTATGCTATTTTAAGATTCTATTAAAACCACTGCATCACACTCTATTGTGCTACTAGGAAGGAGGAAATGGAAATGTTTGTTTTGTAACAAAAAGGACTGTTCCTTCCATAATATTCTTCATGATCCAGAATAAAAAACTGTCTTGGTTGTGAACTGTAAATAGTTGAAGAACGTACTGTTAATCATGTTCTTGTTGCTATCCCCTCTTAGGCTAGCTTCAGGTATATTCGAGGTAGTGACAATATAATCCTAAGGTGTCTTTTTCTACCCACTTACCATATGACAGCATTTCTTTCTGCATTAATCAGATTGCAAAACACTATATTTATTGATGTTCTTACTGACTATAACGTGTGGTTTAGATTGAACCACTGTGAAATCAAGATCCCCTTGACTACATTCAAAGGAAACCAGTGACTAAAATCACCTTGCATTCTCACTGGTCAGAGGATTGCACTATTAATGAAATTTGAGAAGATTCAGTTCTAACTCTGATCCACTGGAGATGTCTCCTCAGTCTTTCCAAATCATTGAGTTGAATTCTGGAGCCACAATTACTCTAAAGCTGACACTTTGGCATTCATGGGGGTGGGGTGGAGGGTGGGGATATATTATGTATAACATGATGTCATCACACAAGTTATACAAATAATGTAATTCATATCATTTGTGCAACCACATCATGATCCATATGAAATTATCATAGTTTGTGCCAGATATAATCAGTCCAAAATTCTCTGCACAATGCTAAGCTATGTTTCCTGATATTTCTTGATAACTACAGCTACTTTTATAATTTTTTCACCTATATATTTTATATAAAAATATGAACGTTAATAGCAGTACTGGGAAAAGTTTACCTATAATGATGCTGTGAGAATGTTATTCTTCCTTATTAACTCATCAATAGAGTTACTACTGTAATAAGCAAATTAGGTTCAGACTCTGGTTTGTAATTAACCATAATTAATATGAACTGTAATACATATGCCAATCTACATGACAGAGAGGCTCAGTTCACATACTGGATAAATCATAATGTGGGTTTGTTTGGTTTTTGCTTAGTGTGTTCTTTGAATCTAGCCATGGTTGATATATTATGATTTATGACTTAGCAGGTAGCATGAACCAGCAAATAGTGGTTACACTCAGAAAGCAACAGTTAGTCAAACTATGACTTAATCTGATGTGTGAACCTTGTTATAAAGTTGAAAAGGGGAAAAAGAAGAATTCAATAAGAAAGCTCAGTTCATTTTTGGTACTGGAGGATAAGATTGGAAAATCTGTCTTAATACAAGTGAATTTCATTGACAACTCTATATGTCTATAGAAATATTAAAAAAAAACAGCCCTTCATTCTTGACATGCAAAGTTGTATTCCTCTGTTTAAAATATGATTTGACTTTATTATGGTCAGAGATCACTAAGCCTCAGACAGAAGATGTGTGTCTATATGTGTTTTTGTGTGTGTATGTATATGAATGATGTTTAGGCCAATTGTTCTATGCAACAGTACTGTATGGAAGATAAATCATCTTCTCATCTGACAATGAAGAACTAATTTCAAGGTGGCTGGTTCCAGGCATTACATACCAAATGTCTAAAAAGGATGTATGAGTGACTCAGCATATCTACTTTTCTTGGCAAGATATGTGAGTCGTATCTGGAGCACACAATTTTCTCCATCAAAGAGATGTGTCAGTTCTCTTTCGGAGTTTATGCCAGAAGCATGAGGAATGAAGCGTTTATCCTTTTCTGTGTGTTGTTTTGAATGCTCTAGCAACAGAGCTGAAAAATACAACTCATAAATCTTTTGAGACAGAGGTTCAGCAAGCAGGTTGAGCAGAAAGTGTGTGATCTCCAGTAGAAATCCCTTTTTTTAAAATAGAATTTTGATTAAGAATTTTGATTACTGTAGTAAAAACTAATACAAACCAAACTTAGAGAAAGTGAAGAGAAAAAAAGATTACAAAGTGCAGGAAAAAAGAAAGAAAGAAAGAAAGAAAGAAAGAAAGAAAGAAAGAAAGAAAGAAAGAAAGAAAGAAAGAAAGGAAGGAAGGAAGGAAGGAAAAGAAAAGAAAAGAAAAGAAAAGAAAAGAAAAGAAAAGAAAAGAAAAGAAATATATGAAGAAGTGACTTCCAACCTTCATCACAACAAGTATAAACAAATTTAGTAACTCTTTACCCCCTTATAAGGTTATAGACAAATGTCTCTTCATCCCATATACCATCCCATATCATTAAGCAAATCCATAAAACATCAACTTTTCAATCCTGGTTTCAGAAAAAAGTCCATAAAGGGTTGCCAGAACTTTGCACAAATATGTCTTATTTTAACCTTGATCAAACAAACCAACTTTATATTCCTTCCTTTTACTTCTAACAGTCTTAATCTTTAATTCAATCAAATATTGTTGTAGGATTTGATTTCTCTTCAATTCTTTATCCCATCACACAGATTTTTTCAGGCTTTAACAAGCCTCTTTTGTACTGTACATCCAACAGGCTTTAACAAGCCTCTTTTTGTACTGTACATCCAACAAGAAAACATTTTCCAGGTCATTCTCTTAGTTTATCATTTGTATTTCCCTTTTAATTTTTAAAACTTTGGCCAGTTTCTTTTGTATATCCAGTAAAGTGTCCTTTTCCAAGTCATTCTCTTGGCCTGTCATTTGTAGTAGCACATTCTGTACTTTATCTTGTCAGATCAATTTTTTTCCATGTCTGTCATTCCTTCATTAACATTTTTTAGACATAGTCTGTCCATAGAAGCAGACATCATTACTGACAGTGTTGATATTGTAGTTACTAACTTCTGGCTCCATTCTTCAAAGATCTCCTTTAATATTTTTAATGTTATAACATTTTGTATAATTTTGTAAGTCTCAGTATTAACTGATAACTGATATCAGGCTTGTACTTTTTTTCTTCTGCTTAAAATCTTTATCCCCGTCTAGTATCCAGTTTCTAAAATCATCACATCTTTTGTTATGACTTCCAATTGCCAGGATAGCCAAAATAAGACTGTTTCCCATGAGAAGTTATTTATATTTTATAGTTAATTCCAAAATCTTATAGTAGAAGTCAGTATTCCAAATTTCTCTGGACTCTTAATCCATTTATAATTTTCTTAGATCAAAACCTTATTTAGCTTTTTACTGTTTATTTCAATTTGTTTAAGTTCTTAAGCTTATAATTAATTTTTCTTTTGTTCAGAGTTGAAGATAAAACTCATCCATGGCTTTTCAAACTTGTCATTCTGCAGGTCTCTAATAGCTTTAAGTTGATTAATAGGCAATTTCTAAAAGTGATTAGAAAGTGAGGTTTGCAAACTTAGTTTCCTTTAAAAGGCTGTGCTGCAGTTGTGAGCAAGATGGTTAATCTACCCATTGGCATGTACACTGCTGGGAACAAGGCTAATCTGGTTCTTTCCTAAGCAAAATTAAAAATGAGAGTCCAGCCAAGCTGGAGGAGGACAAGGCAAAAAGTCAAGGTGGAATTGTTTGTTGACATTGGGAACAGTTGTTGCCTAATTTAGATAACAGCCCTGTGTGCCTCCAATTAAGTATAGCCTGGTTATCTGTAAACAAACCCAAATGTGACAATTTCACTCTTTGAAGAAGTAGGATGAGATTAAGAAATTATTCCATTCCTTCAAAAGTTCAGAAGTGATGATGATCTTTCAGGAATAAGGGTTAATTTATTGTGGGATGGGTAGATATACTGTAATATATTTAATGTATTACTACTCTTTAACCTTTGGTGCTCTATTACATTAGTGGACTGAATGAAAACTGTAGAGTTAATAATTCACTTGGAGCTTGGTAGTGCAATCCTATGTGTGATGATTTGAAATAGTTCCATTTAGTTCAGTGGGATTTACTCCAAGTAGATGGGCTTTGGAAGTTCAGGCTGCAGGCTCAATTTTGTCATATGTATGCTGCATAATCATAAATATCTACTGGGTTGGATTAGTCTTAGCAAATTAAAACTTCTTTAGCCCTCTTATTTAAAATGTTACAAGTGTGCAATAACATTCCAGTTTATGACCAATAGATTCAACTAAGGAAGAAAAATATATACAGTTTGAGGAATAATCATATTTGCACAGCTCTTCTGCCCTTAAATTCAAAATGAATCTCTAATACCCATTCTATCTTTCATCTTCATGGGACCTTCCATGGTACAGTTTGACTGGGGAAGGTTATTGCTCCTCAGATGTCTCTTCCCACAGTTTAAAATATCTGCAGTGTTAATTTTCCCAGCTGTCTTCAGAAAACTTACATAACCAACCTTAGAGGTTAGGTCTCTTTTCGTCAGGGGCAATTTTTAGTAAAAAGATTTTCCTTCCATTTGTAAATGCAGAAGAAAAAGAAAACTGTAGAGAAGATATTTCTGCACTACAATTTGGCTGGCTGGCTGAAGACAGCAGTATCTAGCATCCCAAGGCTATGATTAAGCACTGTTATACAAAATTAGCTTTGAGTAGGTCATGCTGCTTTGAATGGCAAGGTGAAACTGATGCTCATTAAGGTGAACTAGCAAACAGCCCCAATAGAAGGACTTTGAACAAGCTCAGCACTGTTTGTGCTTGTATGCAATCCAAATTGCTGGATCTCCTGCTGTTTTTGCCTTGGGCCTTTTTATTTTGCCATGAGCATTTATCTTGCCCATGCCTTCCTTACCTATGATCATTGTTATTACAGCTTATATTGCTGCATTGCTGGGTTAAAGTTCTTTTAAATATTTGACATACCTATTCTCCGGAATCTCTGGTAGGAAACTTCCCCCCCAGTGTAATTCCTTCCAAAACAACAACAACAACAAATGGGTAAATTAATAGGAGGACAGTGACTTAGCATAAGGCTACTCTGTCATTCAAAGAGAAAGTAAAACACCTCCTTATCATAGGCCAAATGTAGCTGTTGTTGAAGCAGAGGTGATATGATGTATTTTGATAACCATGCCTTTCCGAATCTGGTACATTCTGGGTAAACTGACACTGAAAATCCCAGAGGAGGGTGTTTGATTGGAGAAGGCTGTGTTAGGTGTCTGGAGACAAGTTAGAAAAGATTAACAGGAAGAGTGAGGAACTCAGAAATCAAAATCTGTGAGGAAGTTGATCTGTCCTCCTAAAATGATCTATCCTATTTAAACATATTCAGCTTGGAGAATAGCAAAATCTGTTTTAGGATAAGTCCTATTGATAAGTATTCTTGAATTTTTCTTACAGCTATTTCAGCTATCTTTCCTTTTAGTCTAGTCTGGAAATGAGGCAATTAAGAGTTTATATTACATTTATGGAGGTTTGCATTTGGGGGATGGGGAATTTAAGGGGCCATAAGGATGTTTCAAGCCTTGCAAATGCTCAGTTTATTTCACATCTTAAAACTCATGAAGCCTCCTCCAAAATGAGCCGTTGTCATCCACTTTTAAGAGGGCAGAGTTCTATCTGCTGCAAAAAGCCTGATGGGAGTTGAGGGCTTCTGTTCTTTAAAATCTGGCTTTGTCCCAGGCCTGAGGTTAATGTGTTTGGAGAGGGCCTTGTTATGTGTCTTTGAATAGTTGTTCTTGGTTTGGGCTGTCTTGTTTTGGTTTGTTTATGTTTTTAATTGTTTTAATCTAGTATTATATTTTGTAAGCCACCCACAGTCCCCTGGAGTGGGCGGCTGTATTAAATTTAATAAAATAATAACATTAATAATAATAATTAATGGGCTGTCACAGAGATAATGGAGCAAACCTGTTTTCTGTTTCTTCAGAGGGTAGCATCTGAATTTCTGAGTTCAAAACAAAGAGATTTCAACTACATGTTAGAAGGATGCATTTAAAAAAACACACAAAGTGGTTGTCTTGGTGCTTTTAAGCAATGTTGCTCCAAATGTTTTTTCTTTTTGTAGTCAGCCAGAGCCAGCCCTACCATTAATCAGTGAGAGGCAATGGCCTTTGAACATTTCACTCCACAGAGGCCTTGTGTCTCTCTAAGCTGATCTGCCTACAGGAAGATGCTATATTTTTATCCCCAAACTTGAAGACCTTCTGTTGTCCTTTCCCTCAAGCAGCAAAGGGCTTTGGGACAGCTCTGTGATCAATTTAACCTATATTTTGTTTGGAGTGGTTGAATTCATATTGTTCCACTAATTTCACTTTTTAAAGGAAATACAACTGCGGCAATCATACTGATGCCTGTCAACCTTGTAGTCATATGCAACTGAGAGGCATTCGTTAAGTACCTGGATACATATGAACAAAGTCTTTTTCTCCAGCCCATGGTTGTACATATTCATGCTGACTAAGATGAGTATTCTCATCTGACTTTCTGGAGCTAATATTCTAATTGTTGCTACTTTTAATAGTTCTTCGTGATGGGGAAAGTGTCCCATTGCACCTTCCCAGCTTAATTGTGGAGATTTGAAACTGGGTGCACAGAGCCTACAGTTGCTATGACAACTCCTATTCTCAATCTTGCTGGTACTCTCCCACACATATAAGCATGTGAGAGAAGGGAAAATGCAGATGGAGGAGAGATGACAATATAATTGGCCCACTTATTTTCTTCTTAACAATGACTATGGGAGTTCTTAGCTTCATCTATTCCACGGTTAATGTTTTTGTCCAGTTCAAAAACAGAACCCATTATATGGTCTATTAGGAGTCTTGGGGAAATGCTTACAAGCACAGGAAGTGATGCTCAGCAGCGGAGCTGGTTGAAGAGGGAGTATCTTGGAAAATTGATTGACAAGATTCCAGTCTAGGCACGACAAAGGGGCACTAGAATTACAAGTATTTCAAGGTCCTGCTGGACAGTAAACTGAAGTTCCTAGGACTGAAGACTCCCAGAAGTGAGGTTTACTGTAAGTTAGCCTTTTCCAACATGGTGTCCACAAGAAAGTTTCAGACTTCAAATTCTCAGAATTCCTAATGAATAGGGCCAAAGAAGGGCCTTAGGTGAAAGGCACTAAAACTACTAGCATAACAAGGCCCTGCAGGAAAAGGAAGGGAAACAGAGATAGATCAGTTTAGTAATAACAGAGAGTGAAATAAAGCTTTCAGAAGTGAGCATGGCTAAAAAATTTGGGGAGCTGTAATCCCAGCCAACCTGGAGAGGGCCAGTTTGCAGAAGGCTACCCTAATGCAGCCATGTAGGAAGAGAGTTATATTAGTCTCTGGTAGCACCTTTTGTGACTAACAGATTTTATTAAAAGGCACAAGTTCATAGAAGATTATGCTGTTTAATAAAATGTGTTAGCATTGCAGAGAAAACCTGTGGGATAACCTTTCCCTTCTCAACCGGATTACAACTAGGTTGAAACCAGTCCATTTGTCTACTTCCTCGTGATATGGGCGTGTCTAAATTTGAAATATAAATAAATAAATAATAAAGCAGACTGATTGGTGGAAGTGGTTGTGAGCAGATCCTGACAGCGGTAGTATGACTATTTTGTAAATCTAATTTGCAAAGTTAGATGATAGATATGTTTAGAATTTTATAATTATGTGTTATTTTTATTTTGATTGTAAATATATCATACTGTATATTGATTTCATTGCTTTTGTGTAGTTTTAATGGCAGTTTTGTTTTTTATTTGTTCATTTTTGAAAGTGTTGGACCATGCCCCAGTGCAGTATGAGTTATTAATAACATTTCTGTTTGTCTGTTTGTTTGTTTGTTTAAAATTATTTAGATTTGGGCAATGGCTGACTCCAGAATTGTGTGTATGAATTTATGTATTCAACCTTTTAAACTAACCACTATTGAAATCTCTTGGGAATTTGGGAAAAAAAAAATCAAACCCATCTCACATCTTCCATTAGTAGACTCAAAACCTTTGTGTCAGTTGAACTGGGATGAAACAGAGCCACCGAGGTTGGCCCTACACATATCTGGGGGAAAATAAGACTTGCATAATTTTTATTTTAAAAAAACAAAAACAAATGGGCCAATGAGACTGTGCCTGCTCATTGGTTAGATGCCACAGAAAGTTAGATGGTGGTTGGAATATGGACAACTAATATGAAGAAGCAGAATCCGGAGTAGTTTGGTTTGTTCCAGAGAAAAGCATAGAGGGCTAATCAGCCAAAACCTGGAAAAAAAAAATCCTGGTGGCCCTTGTTACCTCTTAGTTTTGTGGAATTTTGCAACAGAAAATGACACTCCTAACCATAATTATGAGAAACCTTTCACTAGTGAATAAATCTGGAATGAAGAACCACAAGGTATGGTCACTAACCACTAGCACCAGTGCTAGAGCATGAACAGCCTTCTGAATCTGCATTGCATGATGCTTATAATGTGTAGTACTAGGGAAAATAAAATAAAATAAAATAAAATAAAATAAAATAAAATAAAATAAAATAAAATAAAATAAAATAAAATAAAATAAATAAAATAAAATAAAATAAAATAAAATAAAATAAAAGTAAATTACTGCCATTTGTATCCTGTTACAAAAGAGAAGAATTATTGACATGCAATGAAAAGAAATTCTGGAGCAAGCAGCAACGATTTTGCTTTTTTTAAAATAGCATCTGAAGTCAATTCTGCTTCTAAGAATAACAGTAATTAAAAACAAGACTGCAATGATGTAGTTCCCTATTGGTCAATAATTTTGTACCTTGTATTCTATTTTGGACTGAGCTTCAGGCAAAAAGTGGCAACATACCCCTTTATTAATATTCTTACGACAAGCATTAAAAACTAATTTGTTCTGGCAGATCTTAGCTGCCATTTTAAATGGACTGTTTAATTAATATTTCTGGAAGCTGGTGAAATTATGAATTATTATTTATTGTGAAAAGTTTTTATAGCTTTGTTGATTTGAGCTGTGGTTCTAATTAATCTCATAAGATTAATTTGTTGATTTTGAGTTGTGGTTCTAATTAATCTCATAAGATCAAAGAGGTAGAACATTAATATGAAAAATAAATTAAAAAATCTGCCAACCTAACCTTAAAACAGACTTCCCCATCCTGGTGCCCTCCTGAGGGGCTGGGATCACAAGTGTCAGAAATCCTAGCAAATATGGCCAATAGGGATTTTGGAAGTTATGGTTGTAATACATGCAATGAACACCAGGTTTTAGAAATCTGTCCTAATTGTGTTGTGCGAAACATTTTTTTCTTGGAACTTGTGCTTGTTTTTATTATTTCCTTGGATAATTTTCACACAGTATTCCATGTCATTGATACGGAGTCGGCTGAATTTGGATTTTTTCCTACACTTTATGGGTTTGTTCAACAGATTTTGCTGGATTTCCATCCTCAGTCAAAACCTTCCTCTTATAATGTTTGTCCCTGACCATTTTGGCTACATAAAGCATCTTCATGATGTTAATGCTTTTTTATTGTCAGATGAGAATCAGTGAAAGAAAGAACTTGGTGGATTTAAACAGGGCTTTTCATAGGCATAAATGTGCATCAGTTAATCAGTCCAAACTTAATTATTTGTCCCAAAGTGATGGAAACACCTGGGGTGGGGAAGCACAAATATTACTTAAGAAAGGGAAAGTGCCTGAGGAAACAAGGTTATAGTCTAACATTGTGGTAATGAGATTAGGTAAAGTTAAGGGTACATCCACATCTTTAGATCCTTGTCAGGTACAGTGACTGCTTCTTTTTTCAGTACAGTGACACAGAATGAATTGTTCACTCTGATTAAAAGAGACCAATTCTTTTTAAATCTTATTTCTCATTCGGGCTACCATATCTAGTTCATATGTATATGGAACATTTAACTGCTGTAATGAGAATATTGAAGAAACAAATAGGCTGTTCATGAAGAAATATATGTTCATGAACTATGAACAGTTCATAAACATCCCACTTTGTAGCCTTAGGGAAACTTGGGAGGTGTTTGGGTAGGAGAAAGGAAGGTCTGATGTATGAATAATGTTGGTCCCTCTGAGATAACAATGAGAACTGAGTAGAAATTACTTTTTGAAATTCTCCATTCAATCTGTTGGCAGAGAAATTGGGAGGATGCATTTTGACATTTTCCAGGGGATGGAAGAATCCTTCAACAATTTCTCAATGGCAGGACTCTCCCTTAGCATTACTCCTGAAAACACTCAGTGACAAGTGTTCCCTTATGAATTCTTCCTGTGGGATTTAATATAGATGCTAGGAAGGCTGCAGACCTCCTGGAAAGAAAGACGATTATGTGGTGAAAAACAGGACATTCACACTACCCACTGACCATGTAACTAAATAAATGCAAGAATCATAGCCATCTGTTGAATCTAGAAGTTTCATCAGAATGATGAAAGTTGTGTAATGACATTACAACACAAGCTCCATCTTTTATACACATACATACAACATTGTGATGCACATTTCTCCATTCTCTCCCCACCTGGCCCAATTCTTATGGAAAATAACAACCCATCCATTTTAACCTTGATCAAATAAACCAACTTTGTATTATTTTCTATTTCTTCTGACAATCTTTAATCCCCACAGATAGTGTCCTAGCATGTGGTTTCTTTTGATGTTCTCTTCATCTCTTCTCTTAAAGTCATTGACAACTTTAACAAGTCCTTTGTGTAGATCCACTATAAAGAGAATATCCAAGTTGCTCTTCATATTCTCAATGTCTCTTCTCACAAAATTGTTGACAAGTTTAACAAGCCCCCTTTGTAAGTCCCATATAAAAAGATTCTCCATATCACTCTTCTGGTTTAGTAGTAGCATCCTTTTTTAAATGTTAGAATATCAACCAGTTTCATTTATGTATCCAATATTTCATCTTTTTGTTTTAAATCCACATTAAGATCTATTTCAGTCTTATCTAATAAAACTTGTTCCTCTTCTGTGACACCATCTAGTTTATCTATAATAACAGATATCTTTGAAATTATTTTCTGAATCCAATAATTATTCTTTTTCATTAGATCCATTGATGCATTTGTTTCCTTCTAGTAACCACCCTTCAAAATCATCTTATCAGTTATTTTTGTTCCTTAATATAAACATGGAAAGTTTCCCATGGGAAGGATTCAGTTAATTTCAGTCTTAATTCAAGTCCATCTGAGTCCTTAGTTCATTTAAAACTTTCTAAAATCAACACTCCAATCACCCTTTTGTTGAATATTCCAAAAAAAAAAAAGTTTTTTTCCGCAAAACCTTAAACTCGTAATTAAAACTTTTTTCTTAAAGGATTGAAGAAGACTTACTCAGTGAATATGATAAAACTTGCCATTCTGAAAGTTCTCAATCTTTAAAAAGTAATAAAAAAATTAAGTTCAAAGTGAACAAGAAGTGAGGTTCAGTCAAACTTAGAGCCAGTTTAGGCTATACTGAGAGCTACAAACTCAATGGAATTCCCCGCTGTTTGCAAGCCAACTGCAAAAACCTTGGTTCCTGCTATTTACTTATAAAAAACAGCTGTCCAGAGTACGCATGGGTGATCTAAGGATCTCTCCTTTCTCCGGAGAGATTTCAGCGGTCTGGATCCTGCATCCAGCCACCATTTTCAGCCATAATGACTTCTAGCTGTCCATGGGAAGTCAGTTCACCATTCCTCACCAGAAGTAATGCCCATTTGCTCAAATATTAATTGTGTTTGAAATTGGTTAGATACCTTACTTATTGTGATTAATATAGAGACATTTAATAGTATTAACTCAGTTCTGCACTAAAACTTGGGCAGAACCGTATCTATCACTGAGCAGAACATAAATACTATGGAGAAGAAGTTGGACTCATTCTTCTCCTGTGGCTAAAATAATGTCTGTTTCCTATTTTGCATAAGTATGTTCTTCAATAATAACTGCACATCACAAGCTTTACTTTCTTTTAAAAAGATGTCTTATGAAGAAATCTCAGAAAGTAAGGCCTTTGCTTATTGACAGTTGTTGAGACTTAATAATTACAGGCAGATGGGAAATTTCTTAGTTGCCATAGCACTGCTACCATTTAGCTGAGGGATGTTGAAGCATCTGCACATACATTTATACACAGAATGAAGGGGGGGGGGGAAGATTACAGATCTCTTTATTATTGGAGCCAACTGAGATTCCTCCCTCATCAGCTCAAGAAGTCCATAAGACCAGTGCAGTATGATCTAGTTGCAAATGCAAACAAATTCATGTTTATTTTGGCAGCATTGTTGCAGAAACCTTCCTGCATGGACTTCAGCATCCAAATCTTGGCTGCTTTCATTACCCTGTGCTGTCCTCAGTCTTTATTGTGCTCCTGCTGATAATACTATGGATGGGCCTTGAATTCTGTTAAATGATTACAAGTGGGAAACCATACTTAAGGATGTGGAGAACATACTTGGTGTCTCATCAGTAATCAGTATCGGCTCTAACACAGTTGAGATGTGAACTTTCCAACCAGACTAGCTGCAACACAGGATCTCCCATTTTGGAAATTAATCACTATCCATGACATTCTCACTGTTTCCTCTTTGGGACATGCCTAATATTGAAGCAGATCCCAGTGCAGCCTTTACTATGTCTGCCAGCATCTCTTCTGAGTCTGAGGTAGAGGTCTTTCCTGTTATTTCCTGCTTATCCATTTAACTCAGGGATTTGTTATATTTTGATGGCTTGGGCTGCACTTAATTGCTTATGGGGCGTAAGAACTGTAATGGTGGATGGGGTACAAAGTGAGACTGTGGCATACCTATGGACACAGTAAAGATTCTACCTTTTTTTCCTTTGTTTTTGGTGATGGTGGGGAGAATTTTTCTTTGTTTTTTTAAAAAATAGTTAAACTTACTTTAGGCATATAGTTTTCATATACTTCCATCTAAAAAAAATGGAAATGGAAATGTGATCAGAGTTCACACCAGAGATCGAAAGTCTGGTGTGCTTTCCATGACAGGTCTCAGACATTACATGAGTTCCTTCTGTACCTCCAACAATAGTGCTCTAAAGCACTGGTTCACTGGTATCTATCTGCACATGCAACTAGTGTAACAATTAGGGCAAGCAATAACTACTCAGAGGACTGGTGAACCACTGATTCAGTAGTAGTTCAGTATCCAGTAAAACACTGTATCAAGAATCAAAATTGACAAGAGTTCTGATAGTTTCCTTTGTAGCCCAAGTGACAGGAAGAAGGTAATACTGTGGAGTTTTCTTTGTTTTTTAGGTGATCCACTAGTGAATGCATTTGACAGGATAATGTCAACTATGAGAGGGAGACAATGGAGGGGGGATCATAAAAAATATCTGTCACTTGAATCCACAGCTGTGCCCATGCAAAGGAAAGTGATTGGGGCTTGCTTTCCTGGCACCAGTTGGAGAGGTATAGCCACCAGTGGGGGAAGCCATCAATTGAGTTCCAGGGTAACCATAATCAGTATAGAAGATCTGGCCAGCATCATTGCCAAAGTGGAACAGTGGATTGAAATCCAGACAGTTTCCTAAGCCAGCTTCATTTCTAGCTGGTTTCAACACCAGCTTAAGACTATCATGTGGAAGAGACTTAAAGACAACCCCCCCCCCCAACCAGTGTTAAAACTAACCGACATGAGTAGGTTGTGCTAATAAAGCTGCAAAGTCTTTAACTGATCAGCTATGTTACATAGTCTAGCCTATGTTCTTACATACTTACGGTTTTATTGTTTATTTACAACTTTCATTACCTGTTTGTTATTATCATAAAGGAAGGTACAAATCAGACTCAAAAATCATAAGACTAGGCCACACAGATGCCTTAAAAACTAGCAGATTAAATTCATAACTTCTTATGGAAAACATGTACTTTAACAATAGGACCCTCATGTGTGTATCCTCCTTACCACTGGCACAGTACCTAGTGATTTCTATATGTCTTAGCAATGTGTTCTGATAGGCTACCTTTGCCCTCTCCTTTGGGCACTAGGAACCATTTCCTTATTTCCATTTCCTTGCATGCCACAATGTTTGTTCTCTTGTTTGGTGAAAGCAGCATACTTGCTCTAGAATCCAGTCTTCAAAAGAAGGAAAACATCATTCAGATGAATTGATTCCCTTGCTCCTTTGAGGGAAGCAGTGAATATGTCAGTGTCAGTCTCAAGCAAATGTGCTAATTGGTACCACTGTGAAACTCTACCCCGCCCCCACAATCCAACCTCAGAATTTGCTCTTTTTCCTAGGCAAGGCAAGGCCAGGCAAGGAGAAATATAGATAATATGCTGAAACACAAATACAGGGAAGAGAGATGGCGTGTGTACAAGCTTCATATTACAATAGCTCCTCAAAAGGCTGACAAATAAGGCAATTACTTCAGGCAGCAGATGGCAAACTTCTCCATGCTGCTATGCCATTCAGTTGACTGCCATTCCTTTCTCTGGGAGGACAAAAATGTTTGGGCCTGTCCTGCACCTCAGAAATAGCCTGTTGTTCTCCATGTGTTGGTGGACATTGTCCTGTCCAGTGTTAAATCAGTTACAATCCCTCTTATTTGTGTACATGGAATTGGGAAGGGGTTGTCTTGTCCTTTGCCTTTGGCAGCAAAATATCTTGGATTAGCTCTGGCTGACACAACACCCACTGCACTTAATTATGCGGAAGATCCACGACTGGCTCATTGGATATTTCACGCTTTAAATAAATGTGTGGTAGGATGGCAGAGATGCTAATTTGAACACAGTGTCCAGTTTAACATGCCCCTTGGTCCCCCTCCCCCCGCCATAATCATTTAAGTGGGGGAAAATGGCACAGTATGGTCAGGCTTCGTAAAATGGGTCAGAGAGTACAAAGTTACTACTCACCGTGTGATGAAAAACTGTTGGTGGTAAATTATATTGTACAGATAAAAGGTTATATACAAAGCCACTTATCGTTGGGGGAGATGGGCGGCATACAAGTTGAATAAATAAATAAATAAATAAATATTAGGGAAGAACATGCCATCCAAGTACCCTTTAAAATAGCAAGGCACAACACAAACATCAACAACAGTTACAAATCAAAACACACACACATAGATGCACTCAAAGTTCTATATACTTCTGGAGTTGTGTTCCCAAACTTAGCACTCCAACAGTGTCACATAGCAACTCCTTTAGAAATCTAAAGCAGATTGTGACAAACTGTGGTGATCTCATTTAAACAAAAGATTCCTGTGAACATGCCTGTGGTGCTTGGACTATAGCACTGATTGTTCTACAAATAAGCAGCTTTCCTTTTGAGTAAGAATATATATATTCATATCTTTGGAATGGTTAGGGGAAAAAATAGCAACAAACAGCAAACAATTCAAAGGGGAAGCCTACCGAAAGCATCTCATTTTTCTCCTTTTAATATATAGCAAAGAACCTCACAGTATATCGCTTAAAGCCTCAGGTCAAAACATCATTTCACTTCAGACTGCCTATGCTTACTGATGTAATTTCTACACATTGTAGGAAGCCATGATGTGGTTTGATTGATTAAGGCTTAATTTATCATGTGACTCTACCATTGCGGCTTCCGAGCCATGGTTTACAGATTAGTGTATTGTAGGAACTCAGTCAAACAATCCAGAGCCGCAACCAGCTATGGTCCTCCACGGTTCCAGTCTTTCACAGTCCTATCTGAAGTTGCTGGGGATTGACTCCAGGGTTTTATTTATGTCAATCAAGCATTCTTTTCTTGAGTTATAGCCTTTCTACTTTTAAAACACAGTGCTTAGTCCCAGATCAGGACATGCTGTCTGATTTAAAGATTGACTTATAAATTAATATTTTACCTTCTCCACTTAAATGTGGGTGTGGGAGGACCTACTTGGAACCAATAAAGGAAGCAGGAGTCAATGGATTGTTTGGAGTTCTGACATGACTACCATTCTTTTGTGTAATAGAATTTCCATACCTCTTTCTCTTACAACACTGTTGACATTGCTCTTACTTTCTTAGGAGCTATTAATGCCTTTTTGATCAATAGCCTTTTCTTCTATATTTCTTTTCTTCTAGAAAGAAGAATGGTAAAAAAAAAATACAATAAATAAGTAGTACAAATATACCCCTTCTCATCTCTGGGTGTTATGGTGAAGATTCATAATGTCATAGAAACTAAACTGATATTTTGTTCTGTGTACACAGAATAACTTTTCCTCAGGAAAAGCTAGGAAACAAGAGTGGCACCAAGAAAGTGAAGCTATGAGGTGTATGAAACTGCTCATTTTCATTCCCTACTTCAGTTCATGGGCTGTGTTCTTGGATATATTTTCTTCCCGCTTCTAAAAATAAAACTTTCTATCTTCTCTCCTTCCTCCCTCTAGCTACTCTTGGGTCTTTATTGCCTGAGGTAAAAGTTCCAGATTGCCAAAACATGATGGCATAATGACATGATAGTCTATCAGTCATGTCCAGAGAGGCAGGTGGTGCAGAATGTTTCTTCTCTCAGATGGTATTATATGTGGTCATTGGGTTTGTGTTCCCAAATTTAGCACTCCAAGAGTGTCATAAGGCAATCCCTTTAGAAATTAGAGAGACTTTCAAAAGCAAGTTATGACAAACCTTGATGATCTCATTTAAAAGAAAAATAAAATCCCCACCAACACGCCTGTGATTCTTTTAACTTTTGGGTCTAAAAGCAATTTGGCCCCCGAGGATGGAAATTAGAAGGGGAAGACTAAAGCAATGGTTAAGTGGAGAAGAACATTTTTCAATTTTTTTCCCAATATACCTGCACTGAAAATCACCCCACTATTGACTTTATTTCAGTTCCAACATGAAAAAGCTTCAGCTTCCTATGTCTTTTTCCAAGGGCGACAACAATTTTAATAGGAAAAACATGCAGATTAAGGATTAATATGTAAATTAAGGATCAATGTAAGGATTGAGGATTAATCCCTTTTTCAGATTAAGAAGAGAATTTAGCATAAATGGCCTTTTGAAGTTCTACCCTCAAACTGTGGATGATGAAATTAGGTGAATGATTTCTCCAAGGAGAAAATCTCCAACAATATCTCAAGGGCAGGATTCCCCCTTAGCAATGATAGTAGCTCTTAAGAAAAAAAAAAATAATAATCCTAGGATGATTGGGATTTAGCTGAATCCCAGAAGCCAGAACAGCTCCAGAATCCTGGAAAGCTGATTGTACTTACAATGAAAGACAGGACGTTAACACACACCCTTGCCCACCTCATGACTAAATATATACAAGGACATCTTTCACCTATAAGAAGTCCTTCTACATTCTTTTCTCTTTTGAAAGAATTTCAAAAACAAATTATCTTTTATTAAATTGAGTGAGATCTCTTAGAGATAAAAGTCTCTCTCGCTCTTTGTTTTTTTTCTGCTTAGCACTGATTAAAAATACTTTTCCCTCAATTGAGTTGGTCTTCTGCTTTAATTGGTGATTGCACTGATTAAAAGTGGAGAAGGACTGAAAAGCCCATGATTGAAAAAGGATAAGTAATATTTGCTTAGAAACATGAAAATGCAATAGCTTTAAAAATATGATTTGAATTTTTAGTCAGCCCCCCCACCCCCACCAGCACTTCCTCTGCTATTATCTGCTATTATATAGGAAAGTTAATCTGTTAACTGCTGTTGGAAGTGGGGACAATGCATTAGATGAATACACGAAGTTCAAACAGGCAATTGATTGCCGTTGTTGAAATTAAAAATCACATAAGAAATTTCGGACAAAAAATAGACTCTAATAAGCTGTTCTATAAGAAAATTGGGAGTTTTATTGAATACAGTTGTTAAAATTGTAGAAAGCCAGTGTCTAGCTAAAATTCTCTGCTTAAAAACAGAATGTGTACGATTGTAAGCTTGTCTACTGACCTGCTCCTCAAGAGTATTGAAAGTAAAGAACTATTTGTACAAAAGCTTGGCCACTGTGACCTCATATTTCCTGTTATATAGAGAACAATAAAAATGATATATGGGTTTAATTAAAAAGAAACATTGTTCATGACTTCAGGTTAATAATTTTTTGAACAAAACATGATCATTTGCAATAAAAAAATGTGCAGTTTTTCTCAGGTAAGGATACACTTTTTGAGACTGCTTGGAGATGACAGCTGGAACAAAGATGGTGACCCATTTGCTAGTAAGCACATCACTGGATTAGACCTCACCACTTCTGCTTACCCCAAACATATTTTTAAGGTGTTTTGTGGAACAAAAGTTTGAGGGAGAACTTGAGTGTTGCATCAAAATGCTCAAAGAGCCCTACAGAATGAATCTGCAAAAGAGATTTTCTTTATAAAAGAAAGTATGGGTAACAGGTGCTACCTCAAAGGCTTCAGTACACACTGGAGAAATCTACAGTATCTTTCATATGTAAATTATAATTAGTGCCATGTCCTTCTAAGGAACATGGGCCAGTAATTTGGAAATAACCCATAACGAAAGCCAAAAGTCATTAAAAATGAATCCTCCTGAGACGTGTTTCAGCTAGTTCAGAGAATGCTAATCTTTAATGGCAAATCTGTTTCACATGGAGTTTTGTTTACTTGTATGACAACCCTGTCACCTGTCATTTTATGAGCCATTGCCAAGTCATGTCACTGGCTGTTTTCTAGCTGGGTCCTTACATTATGCTTTCTAGCCAACAGAGGAAAAAGTAACATGGGAAACAGTCTAGATTTTTTTACTGTACTTTTTTTCCACAGCACAAAAATAGTAATGTGCTTCAAATATAAATAAATATAAGGTCTTTCCTTCTCTAGCCAAGACTGCATCCTCCAGAGTCTCTGATCTTTCTTTGAAAGTAAGAGTGTAAATCTGGCTATTGTCATATGAAAATAAATAGAGGGCTTTGATTAATGGAACATCTGTGTTCTGTGTTGGTTTAATTCTTCAGTTTGGAGAAGGAGGAGAAAAATCCCTGTTTCTGGATAATATTACACAGCAGGTCTATCTAGTAGACATATGCAGTAGAGGTGAACATGCTTTGGAACTTAGGCATGAGTGCAACACTTCTGTGCTGATCATTAAAACAGTTTGTGTGTTTCAGGCTTCCCAAATGGTTGTTTTAAGTGTCTCCTTAATGATACAGCTGCTTAACTAAAAGTTGTTAAAGCTGCTCTTAAGTATTAAATGGATGTGAAATAATCTATTTTCTTAATTATGGTTCAATTGATTGATTAATTGATTATTTGTCATCAAGTGACTTTTGATTCCTAGTGACCACATAGATTTCTTCATGATGATTTGTCCCTAATTTGGTCTTTCACATCTTCTTATGATGTACTCATTGCCACAGTAATTGAGTCCATCCACCTTTCTGCTGATATTCTTTTTCTTCTCTTTCCTTCCGCCTTTCCCAGCATTACAGCCTTCTCCAGAGAGTTAAGTCTTCACATAATGTGTCCAAACTAGGGTAATTTGAGCCTGGTCATTTGTGCCTCGAGTGAAAACAAGATAGGGTGATTCATCCTCTTTCCATGTATATTTATGACAAAAAAAAAAAAAAAAAATCTCTAAGATCCACATCTTTAAAAAAAACCCACCCTAAAATAGTCCATAAAGGATTAAGTTTAGTATACAGTTTGGTTGGACTGCCAAGAGATGTGCAAAGATAACTGCATTCTCATTCACATGTTTTCAGGAAGGTGAGTTCATACTAAAATCCAAATAAAATATAATGACTTTACATGTGGCTACTACTTACCTACACATGGCTACACACTTCAAACTCTATAGCCATTTCATTTTTGTTTTTGTTTGTTTGTTTGTTTGGACTTGCAGACAGTAAATATACCAAGATATTTGCTCTTTTTAAGGACCAAGATGTCTTCTAAACATAATGGATAATCCTAATCCAACCTAACTTGTATGTAGTTCATAAGGAGCTGGTAATCCTTATGATATCATATTTGCCTTGAATATAGGTTGTGTTGTGTTTGGATTTTTGCACCTAAGGAAAATAAGTGTATTTCTTGGTTGACCAATATACATGCATGTCACTTCAGACAGAGAGAACTGTTTTATGATGTGAACTCACCACCTCCACCCCCTCACATCCACTTTCCTTTTTTCCAACTTCTGGTTCTCCACTTGAATACTATTCAGAGGGTTAGGATGTAGGTTGAAAGGACAGGGAGCAGTACAGGAAGCTGTGGCATTTCATGGAACTACCAGGAGACACTTCATCTCCTGGAGATAAGATGCTGGAGCAGCTGTATAGCAGCCACAGAAATATACATGCCTTTGAATATATAGCCAGAGAGATATGTGCTTGGGGCTACATATGTTCCACTTTGGAATATAAAAATAAAAACAAAAGTGTTCACCTGGAGTACAAAGACAGTAACTCATGTAAAAATGGGAATGATCTGTCCTTTTACCTCTACTTTCATCAGCTACAGAACAACTTCAGGGATGATATTAGTGTAATCCCCAGCTAGATTGCTTAGAATCTAGTTAGTTGTGTAGGGCCAATGATCCAAACTCAACATCAAATTCAACCATGGTGAAACAAAAATATATTTTTGTATATTTTTGTTTATACCCACGTAACTTTCTGTGTTAGGTCAAGACTACAAGGTTTGTGATCATGTTGTGAAGCTTTTTGGAGGCAAACCACATAGTTCTAAGGAACATGGACCAGTAATACAGATTCAGTAATGAAAATGATTTGCCTCCCAGACATAACCATTTTCACTCTCAACTCTGTCAATCTCCCCCCTTCTTCTTCTTCTTCTTCTTCTTCTTCTTCTTCTTCTTCTTCTTCTTCTTCTTCTTCTTCTTCTTCTTCTTCTGCTGCTGCTGCTGCTGCTGCTGCTGCTGCTGCTGCTGCTGCTGCTGCTGCTGCTCCTGCTCCTGCTCCTGCTCCTGCTCCTTTGCCTTCGAGTCAGTTTTTGACTCCCAGCAACTGCATGGAGTAGTCCCTGCACTTTTCTTGACAAGATTTCAGAAGTGGTTTGATACTGCCTTTTCCTAGGGCTGAAAGAGAGTGACTAGCCCAAAGTTATCCAACTGGCTTTATGCCTAAGGTTGGCCTAGAATTCACAGTCTCCTGGTTTCTAGCCTGATGCTTTAACCACTACAGGTAGTCCTTGGCTTACAACCGCAACTGGGACCAGAATTTCTGTTGCTAAGCAATGTGGTTGTTAATTGAGTCGAGCCTGATTTTACAACCTTTTTTGCCAAGGTTGTTAAGTGAATCATGCAGTTGTTAAGCGAATCTGGCTTCCCCCATTGACTTTGCCTGTCAGAAGCCAGCTGGGAAGGTTGCAAATGGTGATCATGTGATCCTGGAATGCTGCTGCTGTCATAAATACATGCCAGTTGCCAAGCGCCTGAATTTTGATCATGTGGCCACGGGGATGCTGCAGTGGTCTTAAGTGTGAGGACCAATCATAAATACTTTTTTCAGGGTCGTAGTAACTTCAAACGGTCATTAAAGAAATGGTTGTAAGTTGAGGACTACCTGTACACCAAACTGTTAACCTCCCAAAATAGTCCACTGAAAATCAGTCATTTTGTCATCCAATTTCAGCATCAGCATCAGCATATTGGGGTGCTGGCAGTAGGGTGTGTGTAAAAATGGACTAATAAGGTTGTCCATACCTGCATTACAACAATAGCCAATTGCATGCACAGCATTGTTGCTGAAATCCTTCTCTTTTTGCATCTCAGAGTTTCAAGATTTCAGTCGAATCTATGTCTTCAGTGTTGTTCTTTAAGATTTACTGAGAACCAAGAGGAAATAAATTGACAGATGGAAAAAGATGATAAAAAATGATTTTCTGAGTCCAGGCACAAGAGTGAGACAACCAAGAAGAGTATAGATATATTTCAATTCAATTTCTTGACACTTAAAAAGGAAGGAGAGGAAACCAGACAGGAGGGAAGGAGTCCTTAGAAAACTTGCAGGTAAACACTTCAGGGATAAGAATGGCTGCCCCAGTAATCAAACATCAGAACTCTGTGGAAATCAATATAGAAACACCTTAATAACTGTTGCAAAAATATTAATGCCAGGATGATGAGTGAACCAAAATAATTTATGCTACTTTACCAAATTATGACTTATAGAACCATACCACAAAGATATCTACACAGATCATGCCAGTGTCAAATGTACCTGAATGCTGGTAGCAACATCAACCATTCTTTAGTCATAGGTCTGCTGAAGTCACTTGCAGGTTATAATACTAGCAGCTCCAGAAGTAATTTCACTGAAAATGCTGCTGTGCCAGGAAACATTATGACCCTTCCATTAATGCCAGTGCAATTACAGAAAAATTCATTGAATTATGGCATTGCATCCAATATCTTATAGCCAGGATGCCTGCCTGCCTATCCATCTCACCTCATGATTCAGGGCGTCATGGCAGTGCACATAGCCTCACCCTATTCCTCCCCACAACAACCATGTGACATAGTCGCAATAGACCCCAGCTTTGGACTAACTGATGTTGGTCCTATGAAATAATTCATTCTCTGTAGAACGGTAGGCTTCAACACTGTGATATTTTAAAGTCCTCTTTAAAACCTAATATTTTTATGATGATTGTCTCTTTCTCCTTTTAATACCTTGGTCCCTTTTTTTCAATATTTTTATCAGGACTGGGCAAATGAGAAATGGCACTTCTGTGTATGAGTGTGTATGTGTTTGATGAAGCTGAAAGAAAGTCTCAAATTTCATGTAATATTAATCACAAGTAATTCCACCCTACTGTTTCATTGTTGAACTAAATCAATTTTTGGCTGTCATTATAACAAGAATTAGGGGTGATGGGGGTGAATTTAATACTTTTTCTCTGTTAGTTTTCCACCTTTAAATTTATTCTTGCCATATGGTTATAGTTGTCCAAGAGGGTGATTTGAAGAAAGAAAAGATGCGAAAGAGGATTAAATATGATTAGCACTATATCTCCTTTGAGCCCAATATGCAATAAATTCCAGTTGACCATATAAGGGTGAAAATAGTTTGTCTAAATGTAACTGGGACCAAGAATTCCCAATTACCTGGAACTGGAGGACTTCCAAATATCTAGCTAATGTCTGTGTCTCTTCAAGGGCAGCCCTTGAGCAGTCTTTAAGGGTTACATGGGGCTGAACTTGGAGGCCACTTGGAAGATACAGCTGGTCCAAAATGCAACAGCGTGGACACACCTTGATAGGCCCATGTCCAATTGATGCTCCACAACTGGATTAGTTGTCTGTTTGCTTCTGGGTGCAATTCAAGATGTTGGTTAATTATGTAAGCTACCCAGAGTCATTTGGAAGTCAGGTGGCCTTCTAAACCTAATACAATAAATAATAAATAAATCCACCCATTTTTCTTATCTGTTTTGTATTTTTGTTGTAATCAGTACAAAGATTGCACACTTGGGTTTCACATATGGTTATTTTTTAATCTGTTTCCTGAAAGTTGCTATGGCAGCAGTGTGCACCAAAAACTGGATAGCATCATCTTCCATAGTTCAATGAAAGTTTTCAGTCTGATTGTTCAGTTAATACCTACTGTCCAATTAATAACTGGATTTTTTGTCTCTTGTAATCTCCCATGGTTGATATTTTTTTGTGTGTATTTTTAAAACCTTCTTACTGTATTGAGTATGTACACTGCTCAGAGTCAGTTGTGACTGGAGCAGCATATAAACAGGGCAAAATAAATGAACAGATTTGCCTCATCACCTCCTTCATTCCATTCGGCATGGATTTTTGAATTAAGTATATTCTTATCAGACACACTGTTACTTGTCTCTGTAAAAAAAGGATGTTTGATTTGATGAACCTTCTTTAATACCTTGCTGCTTACAGTCATGCAACATGTGTTTTCTAACAATGAGAACTTTCACACTAGTTCTTTCCCTCTCCTAAAGTTACAACCTTTTTTTAATGGGCCATCTGCATGATGGCAGTAATGGAAACAGGCCCAACATCAACTCCTAGACTCACATGGACATATGGGGACCACTGAGCTGGCATTGCTCATTATAACATCTTGCATTTCTCCTTTTTAGAAACATAAATACCTTGACACATCCACATTACATATGCTTATCTCATGATTTTTCTTTGAGCTTGTCTTATTCTGTTTTACGACAGAATGATATTTATTCCCAGGTAATGCTCATAATTACCCAAAAGTATACTTCTGTAAGTTTGGTAAGTCCAAGTTTCACTAAGAGTCTATTACAAACCATTTTCTATCCATTACCCCAAAACTGATGATCAGTTTGGGGCCAGATTATATTATCTGCATTTCTTTAATGTATGACTGCCAGTCTGATATATTTCACAGGTAAGGACATACATACATACATACATACATACAATCTTCACATACAGACTAAAGAGAAAACAGTTGTTGCCCAGGTTGCCTTCATCTAAGCTGGACTTTTGTCTCATCAGTTCTAGAAGAAACTTCCAGAACATTAGAAATAATGTACCAATTAACCACATGCATGCTACTTTAACAACTTGAAGGCTGCTCCATGTGCCACAGTTCTAGCATTTTATGTTGCTATACCTCCAAGTGTTTTTTGAAGTTCCACTTGCATGCCTTTTAGACCAAGATATGCCACTTAACAAACTTGAATGCTAAGGGTCTGCAATCTCCAAATGAGATGCAAATATTGCAGAATGAAATACATACCTCATACTAAGCTGTAACGTGTTTTTGGTATGGCATCAAGCATGAAGCTAGCTACTGAAGTTTTTAAACCATACAGTACTTTATTGCTGAGTATAATATGTGAACGAGACTGTCAGGATTTATTCCACAAACTATAATTCAGTTGAACCATGGCTCAAACAACTTTTTTGATATTAACAATTGCTCTCCAAGAGACTATCCACACTAAGGAAATTTTAATTAATCAAATATTTTCCTTAGCAAATTGTAGATGCACCACAGATTCTATCCAGTCACTTTTTATTCCATCTTATTAACAATACTTTCCAGCGGTAAAGCCATGATCTAAGGATGTGGGAAGAGAGAGAGAAGACATGGTCCTCTCAAAACCTGCTAATCAATTCTCTGGCTTCACCACTCCTTGTTTTTTTCTGCTGCATCAGTGTCAGAAACAAATGGAACTTGTCAACCTCTCAGTTCTTTAAAAACATTTAGAAACAGTTCTTTAGAAACATTGAGTCAAACTTCCCAATGGATTGTATCTATTCGAAGGGTTTCATTTATAGAGAAAGTCTTCCATATAGATCTTCCCCCATCCCCATGTCTGAATTGGCATGAAATCTTTCCTGTGGGAAAAATGTACAAATCTATCATGATCAGCATACCCACTTGTATTATCCCTTTATGACGACAGATTTTTTTGTAATGGAAATTGTAAGACAGCTATTGGAAAAAAGCCCAGGAACCAAAACATCTTTTTCTACATTTTATAGGAATGGGGAGATGCAGGACATCATGAGTCATTGTTGAAGTCCTGGTCCCTCTCCCCCACTTTCCATTCCTATCTTCATTTTAAAAGCTGGGTGGGTACCTTTGTTCTCCCCTTTGCAGCTTTGTGGGGTTTTAGTTCTAGACTGCCATACCCAGAAGAGACAGTGTTTGTAGCAACTGCTTGACTTTATGGAATATTTATAGCACTTAGTAATTTTATATCAGTTTAAATGAGAATTCTTTCTTCCTTGGGCCAGTTTTATATAAGAAGAGTGAGATAGCTAATTCAAGTAGCTTTGAGTGTACAGTAAAATAATAAGTTCCTTTAATTTATTATTATATCACATTAATGTTGGGGGGGGTGGGGGGGGGCGGGGAGGATTTTAATGTTTGGAGTGTATTGGATTTTCTACCTTAGTGTCAAAATGCTAATATCTGGGCTTAAGCAAGCATTGCCATGACAATATCAAAGGAAGCAGCTTTTATTTTCTCTAAAGAGTTGTAAACTGATGAGAATATTAAGAATTATTTCCTCCACCTCCTAAATTCCCAAATTCCTTGGACTATTAATCCAGTTTGCATCTTTAATGGGGGTATGTAATTTGTGTGTATCCATGGCCTCCTAGTTCTGTGCCAAGAATTTATTCTGGTTGTGTGTGTGTGTGTGTGTGTGTGTTTGTTTTACTATTTTCTGATGAAAAAGAAATAGCTTTTGGGTCTTTTTTGGTTCTCTTCAGCATTTTGCTGAAATGCTGACCTCTTAGCTTAGGGTGGCCAGAGTATGTGTGAGAGTGTCCTCTTTTTTGTTATGCAATAGCCTTTCTACCAAACCACTGGGTTTATTTACTCTTAAGAAAAGATGACAGAATTGTAAGGAGTGATGTGATAGCATCTTCTAGTACTTGAAGAGTGTCACTGAGGAAAAAGCCAAGACTTGTTCTCAATCATCCCATCATGCAAAATAGAGAAATAACAGTATTTGGTGGAAGACAGATTAAACAGAAGCAAGATGAATATTTGTCTGAGGTTCTGCACTGAGCTGGTTGTTAGACTCAAGGGACTAAACACCCTGCCCAACTTGGTCTATGATTCTGCAGCCTCCTTGACTTTCCTTGACTCTCAAGGGAAGTCATGAAGAATGCCCTCTCGTGGACTTCTTTCAGAGGAAGAGGACTGGGAGCAGGGGTGTTGCAGAGTGTTAGTCATCTGTGGAACAAAAAGCAGCAACACCTAGTACCAGGGACATTCTTGGGGGAAAGGGTGTGTGTGTGTGTGTCAAAAAATTAAAGATGATTGCCATGAATGTGGAGCACAAACTCAGAAATAAATGTTGAAGGAATTCTAATGAATCTATGGATGTTTCAGGGCCATGAAAGATTTCAAGACAGTTTGGAAGTATTTTGAGGGACAAGTTTTTGGTGGAGTGGTTGGGCATAGCAAATTCATGGTCTTTGTTTTCTTTGGGGAATGGGCTTTTTTAATGTCAGATTTTCCTAAGTGTTTTCCTGAGAAATGGGGGGGGGCACTGGAGGGTTTTTTCCAATTTCCTTTGCAAGTGCAAAATCCTCTCTCCAACTCTAGAGGGGGAAGTCCTCAGAAGTGACCCACTGATTTCAGGTCTACTAGTATATTTTCTTTTGCCTTCCAAACCATATTAGGGAGGGTTAATGACACATAGCCTCTAAATATTTTTAATCTTATTAGATATTATGATTATTATTGTAATTATATATTATTATATTATATTGTAATATTATGTATTATATTATTATATCCCTCCCAAAGTGAGGTCATAAGTGCGTAGATAAAACAAATATGAATGAAATCATAGCCGCCTCCTCATTTCAAAATATGGAGCAAATTACCATCAAAGGACTAATAATTATTTCTTTTCAAAAGGATTAACAAGATGACAGAGAATGAAACTCTGGTCCATTTGGTTGATGTTAAGAGGTGAAGGAAAATCATGTTTCATGTTTCAAAGTCTTACTTAATTGTGCTTCTTGCCAGCCTTCTTTGATGCATGTCTTCAAAGGAACTGAATAAGGATGTTTGACGAACTGAAGGAAATGTTATAAGAAACAAAAGTGATAGTATTGATTAACTGGGCACCAATTAGGTTTGTATATCATAATATGCCATGTTGTAAGTTGGCTTGTTGAATAATCTACAAAGGCTGGATTCACAAACGTATGCTAAGTCATAAATGACAGTTGGCATTCACAATGCTCAGTTGCAATAAAACAATTATAAATTAGCACAAATGTAAGCTGAACACTTGTCTAAAACATTTTGATGCCTCAAACAGAGGAGACAGTCTTTGCTCCAAGTTAAGTGGAAATCCCAAGTCCAGCCTAATTGTTCTGGAGTCCCACGTGTCTCCTCCTTTTTTTAAAAAAATACATTTTATTAAAAGTTTTAAAGAGAACATAAAAACTAACACAAACTAATACAAAATAGAGAGAACAAATAGAGAATGAAAGAAGAAAAAAAAGAAAAAGAACAAATGTGCAGTGAGCAAGAATAAAAAGAAATAGAAGAAGCTTCCGATTTTCGCTCCAGCAAATACAAGTATGATTACAAAATTATCTCTTACTTTATGGTTACAAAAAAAGCTCACTTCTTTCTATTATCCAATTTTTTCCTAATAATCAAAACCACAAATCATAAGTGCATTTTTTTCCATTTCATGCAAAAAGTCTATAAGAGGTTTCCAGTCAGCCATAAATGTCTTTTCTCTGATCAAGGAAGTTAATTTAGCCATCTCGGCAGGCTCCATCATCTTCGCCAACCATTCTTCTGTTGTGGGTAGTGTCAAACCTTTCTACTTTTGAGCATATAATAGTCTCACTGCAGTTGTCATATATAAAAACAAAGTTCCATGACTTTTTTCTTGTTGTCTGTCCATTAGTCCCCCTGCCCCAAATCTCTGGTTTCAGTTGTATTAATATAACTCCCAAATAAATCTCTTTTCAAGATCACAGTGTTCTATTCCCCATCCCCTTTTGCAATTGACTGATGGTGATTTTGACAATGCCGATAGCTTCAAGTGGTTTGATGATGATGATGATGATGATGATGGTTGGTCGCATAGTCAGCCAGATGTTTAGACTGGATTTGGCATTTTTATCCACCTATTGAGTCCTTCCCAAGGACCTGTGATAGGCAGATGTTGTTTGATGGTGTTAAAGGTATTGTTGCAGGATATAAGCTCTTCCAAGTAAAGCTGCCTTTTGCAATTGACTGAGGGTGATTTTGTTGTTGTTATTATTATTATTATTAGCCTGATAGTCACAAAGAGAACCATACTGCGGTTGGTCCAGGGCTACATGACTAAGAAGATGTGAACACACAGCTGCCAAATTTTGGTTTACATTAAAGAAAGCACTTTGTCTTAAATTTCCTGCGTTGTCTTCCAGTCCATTTTTTCTGAATGACCTCAAATGGCTTTGGCCTTCAATTTGACTAGTCAAGTGATCATGTGCCTCTAACTGGGTATTGCAAAGCAGTGATTGCGCAAAGTGAGCACTTTGAGCTTGGCTAGCTCTGGAAATAAATCAGGTGTCTGTACAGCTTATGCTTAAGTAATGTTATAGGGTAGTAAACAAGTCAGAAGCTTTAAAAAAAGTACCTGGAGATTAAAAAAAATTAAAACAACAGAATAAACAATGCATAGAAGAAAAATAACCAAGCCACATGTCATTAGGATTTAACTAGAATATAAAAATATTGAAAGAATAATTTGCCATAAGGTACATAGAGTCATCTAAAGTAAACTTGTTTTTTAATGACCCCACAGATGGTGACCTTATTGTACTTTTATGTTTGACCCAGAATGTTAGCTTCCTATAAAGTCTCTTTCAGTTTTTCATCCAGTGGCGATGGGGGAATAGAACATTGTGATCTTGAAAAGAGACTCATTTAGGAGTTATATTAATGTGGATCACTGAAGCATGCAAATTCACCCTCTCATATAACATTAATTTTTCTGAATGTGAAACTCTGAGACAATGGCACAAGAAACAGCGTCTATCCTTGAACAGATCAACAATAAAACTTTTGATCTAAATCTGTTGAATGAACCAAATTTCTGGGTGGCCAAATAAAATATCTGAGCTTGCAGTAAAAATTAACAAATTGAATGGGAGAACAGATAGTGCTGGTGAAACAGCAAGAAACAGCATCTATCCTTGAACAGATCAACAATATAACTTTTGATCTAAATCTGTTGAATGAACCAAATTTCTGGGTGGCCAAATAAAATATCTGAGCTTGCAGTAAAAATTAACAAACTGAATGGGAGAACAGATAGTGCTGGTGATGGAGAAATCTGATTGCGGTGGGTGGGATCAGCAAGAGCATTGTTATTCTAGCATTTACTCAAACACAGCATGCAAATTTCGTCCTGCAGATCTCAAGAAGGGGGAGAATTTTATTGGGATAAAATAGGAAATCCCCTTCTTTAGTGCTATAATCTTGATTGGATTTAGAAGGAGATTGCTATGCACTTGCTACTAAATTTTTAAGAAAGAGTAGAATGCCTGAACATGGATCAACAGCTATCACATCAAGCTTGGACCGCAGAGAGTCTCCACATGTTACATCTTATGCTGGAAAAAAATGCAGTCCACTGAGGCAAATTGAGGGGCTACATTTCGCCTTTGAATTGCCTTGCAAGGGCCCTTAATTCTAAAGATGGGAGGAGCTGGGTCAAAGAAGTAGATAGATCTAGAACCCTACAAATGTACTAACATTAAATTAATACACTGTTAACACTCTCCATGCATTTAATAAATCCCCCCTTCTGGAACATTAAAAATGTTCCAGCAATTTCAACGAGCTTTGAGGAATACACCCAAGGCTGGGAGTGGGGTGGGCATATATATCTCATATTGCTGCCCAACGTAGACATGGATACTTGTTTCCAAGTATAGATGTGAAGCACTGACATTTATTGATGTGTCCCAACCCATACTTTCATCCTGTCATGCAGTGTTTCATTTTCTTTCTTTCTTTTCCCAACCCAGTACTAATTTGTGTCACTCTAACCTACCCATGCAGTTCCTGCTATGGGATGTCAGTCTTCCATTTTTAAAGTTGTGATTTAAAATAATGTTAAATCCTTCTCACAATGGCCATAAATAGCGGATGCTGGGCCAATAAGTAATCTTTCAAAAAGCAGTCAGAGCAGGACGGCAAAGCAATTAATTTTTTAGGAGTATTACAGTTTAGAAATGGTTGCCAAAAAAAAAAATAAAAATGAATGGATAGTCCAGGCAAAAGTATAGAATACAGTTGCAAGAAAAAGTATGTGAACCTTTTGGAATTTCATGGTGTTCTGCATTAATTTGTCATAAAATGTGATCTGACCGTCATCTAAGTCAAGAGTATTGACAAATATAATGTGCCTAAAATAATAACACAAAAACAATTCTGATCCTTTATGTCTTTACTGAACACACTCATTCAACATTCAAAATGCTAGTGGAAAAAGTAAGTGAACCCTTGGAATCAATAACTGGTTGACCCCCCCCCCCCCCCCTTGGCAGCAGTAACCTCAACCAGGTGCTTCCTGTAGCTGTGGATCAGACCTGCACATCGTTCAGGAGGGATTTTAGCCCATTCTTCCTGGCAGAACTGCTTTACCTCTGTCATATTCTTTGGACGTCTCATGTGTATGGCTCTCTTCAAGTCATTCTATAGCATCTCTATTGGGTTGAGGTCTGGGCTCTGACTTGGCCACTCCAAAAGGCGGATTTTGTTTTTCTGAAGCCATTCTGTTGTGGACTTGCTCCGGTGTTTTGGGTCATTGTCCTGTTGCATCACCCAACTTCTACAGAGTTTCAGCTGATGTACAGACATTCTCACATTATCCTGAAGAATTTTTTGATACACTTGGGAATTTGTCTTCCCCTCAATGACTGCAAGCTGGCCAGGCCCTGATGCAGCAAAGCAGGCCCAAATCATACTTTATGGTTGGGATGATGTTTTCATGATGATATGCAGTGCTCTTTTTACGCCAGATGTAGTGCTGCATGTTTTTTCCAAATAGTTCAATCTTTGTTTCATCAGTCCACAAAACATTTTGCCAATACCGCTGTGGAGTGTCAATGTGCTCTTTCGCAAACTTCAGGCATGCAGCAATGTTCTTTGTAGTAGGCAGTGGCTTCCTTCGTGGTGTCCTGCCATAGACACCCTGCTTGTTCAATGTTTTACATACTGTAGACTCATGAACACAGATGTTAGCCAGTTCCAATGATGCCTTCAAATCTTTGGCTGTCACTCGGGGTTGTTTCTTTACCTCATTGATGAATCTTTGTTGTGCTCTTGGGGTCATTTTGACTGGGAGCCCCCTTCTTGGTAGAGTAGCCACAGTCCCAAAATGTCTCCATTTGTAGATCGTTTGCCTAACCGTAGACTGGTGAATTTCTAAGGTCTTTGAAATCACTTTGTAACCCTTTCCAGCTTTATGTAAATCAACAATTCTTGATCATAGATGCTCTGAAAGCTCTTTTTGGCGAGGCATGGCTCACATAAGCGTATTCTTCTGGTGCAGAGCAAACTCAAAAAGTTTGAGTGGTTTTTATCAGTCAACGTAGCTCTAGTCCACACCTCCAAGGCTTAACAAGACTCCAGGTATGCTAACACCTGACTCCAATTAGTTTTTTTGAGATCAACTCAAGGGTTCACATACTTTTTCCACTAGCACTATGAGGTTTTTATGGTTGTTCTCAATAAAGACATGAAGGATCAGAATTGTTTTTGTGTTATTATTTTAGGCACATTATATTTGTCAATACTCTTGACTTAGATGGTGGTCAGATCACATTTTATGACAAATTAATGCAGAACACCATGAAATTCCAAAAGGTTCACATACTTTTTCTTGCAACTGTATATAGAAAGAATAGGAGAGAAGTTAAAGCATGGTGTAGCAAAAGAACAAGGGAGACAAGGCAGAGGGGCATAAGGTAAGACAAGGTAAAATAAGGTAAGGTAAAGTAAGGGCAAGTACATAGATCCATACATAGAGATTGCTATTTTTATTGGAGGGTGCTATCAGCATATATTAAGTTTCTTCAGTAGCAACAGCAGAAAAATGCCAACAAGCTCATAAGTTGAGGTATGAAGCAGAGGGATAGGATGAGGCACTGTAGGATCTTTGAGGGCCACACCAAACCCTCATAGGCCACCTGGTATAGACCTATGATATAGAGGCAATGACAAAAATGGAATTACAAACTTTAGCAAAGCAAATATAACCCTTAACAAACATGAAATGTTATTAATGATTTTGCATTAACTCAAACAATGTGATTTCAGATTATTTTCCTTTTAAAATTTGGACAAGCAAATTTGTCATAAATTTAAGATTCAGTTTAGAACTCAAACACCTGAAATGGTTAGATCTTTCAGTTGGCCATTCTGCTTTAAACAAAAACTCAGATAAGACTTCTTGCTGTTGTTTTTTAATCTTTATTTTTATTTCTTATGTATTTTATTTAACGTATCCAAAATATTATTTCAGCAAGCTGATCTCTCTGTCTCTTTCCAAATGTTCTTTTTTTGTTTTAAAACTCTGGTTTACAAGGGGCTGCTGCCCCCTCCATATAAACAAATGTCTTTGAGCAGGAGACAAAAAAACTCATAAAACCTGGATTGTTTTTTTTTAAACCATGGACAGCTTTTTGTGGGTGGATGGCACTGTGGTGTCAAAAATGCATCATGCTATCATAAAACCCAAATATATATATTTTGTGAGGGTTGAAATGCTTTAATGAGTTTCACTCTAAAATTATCACTGGGTCAGTTCACTCATCCCTAATGAAAAGTAAGAGAAGAACAGTGAGCTACAGCACTAAAGCCTTCACTGTTAAATAAACATACACTCAAGATTCTCTCCCTCTGGCTATTTTTGCAAGACCTGCTATTCAGTGAATCCAATTTTATGAGTTAGTACAACATACTGAATTCCCAGTTGGAAATTAGGAGCATGATAGTTCAAATAATGTACCATCAGAAAATAATTAAGACCAAATAATTGGGCTACAAAAATGTGCCTCTCTTTGTTCCCATCTAGTAGTTTTCTGGATTTATGCAGCCCAGGAGCTTCTGGAGGTCCTGTTGTGTCTCAGTTTTGGATTTCTTAAAGGTGGGTATTTTTAGAACACCAATAATTTTCTGAAAGGTTTAGCACTTGTTATCCTGGTCCAACAAGTAAACTATTTAGCAAAAGTGATTTTAACAATCTTTCTTGAATGACTGAAGAGTTTAAACACATACATATCTAAGTGCAATTAATTTCCCTTCTCTTATCTTGCAGGATGTTCTCTGAGCCAGAGAATACCCAGAAGTTAGCCTGCATGTGCTGAAAGTGAAATTCAGATGAAAAACAGATATCTAATGCAGATGTTAACTAAAAAATTACAATGGAATCTGTAAATTGATTTCCCTCACCATTCAGCAAACTTTTTTTTTACCATTCTGTAGTGCTATTAGATTAGATTACATGGGTTGGGCTCAGGCAGCATGTTAAACTCTAAACCTAGTTTCACAAAAAAGAAAAATGCGGTGTTTATATAATATGGTAAACTTAAACAGATAAAACTTACTGTGAGTCAACATGATGGCCTGGTTCACAGATCATGCTAAGACAATGGCTGGATTCCCACAAGACACTGAGCCACAAACTAGTTCATTCCATTTTAGCTTAGACTTCTGCATTCAGTGAATCTAACCCTGGTGTATTTAATCTTAAACTTCCAATAAATGTAGGTAAGGTGCTCGCAAAGTAATGATGCAAGGCTCATAATTTGAAACCTCTGGTAGAATAATGAAGATAGGAATAGGAATAGAAATGTGTAGATATTCTATGCTTGTTTATTAAGTCCCATGTGTATATTACAGCCTTTGTAGGTTATTGAAGATTCAGAACATTTTCCAAATCTCATTCCCATTTAAATTTGTGTTTCTTAAGTTCCATTGAAGTAAATTAGAATTAATTTTAACCTCCATTATTGTGAGCAAGTTCAGTTCAAGTGGCAACCATCTTGGGCTAACCTTCAAAGAGCTAAGCAAGGTTGGACCTGATGATGTTACCTGGCCTTGTGATGAAACATCAACAGGAAGACAACCAAGCTCAGCAAACACCAAGAATGCAATAGTTCAACCCTGAGCTACATATATTCTCTACTATTGGAAGATTGGACCAGAAAATGCAGGGCTGTAGGTTAGACCAGGGAATTGAAAAAACAAAAAAACCGAAGTAAATGCAAATTACTTCCATTTAATTGCCAAGGAAACTATATAGAAGTACCCATAAGTTCACCAGTAGGCCAGCTGGACTGGACAGATTCTTTACCTTTAATTCATTACTTAATTTATTAACTATAACTGTTCTGTCTGTTGTTTAACCAGAGGATGATGGATTCTTTTGGCACATTGTTGCCTGATTCTGTTGACATATCCTTTGGGTTCAAAGGATTTGCATGGACTGGCAGGCTTATTTCTCTTTTAAGTAGTTCTATTTGCAATGCAATCTTTTAAAACAGTCAAAAGCAAAACCTGGAGGCTTTATGTAATCAGCACCAACACATTTGTAATTGTGAGAATTAAAATATAATTAATAAGTATTAGACTATAAATAATAATTAATGGCCTAGGCAAATACAGTAATCATAGGTAGGCCAGAATAATACAAGCATCAGCTTCAGAAGCTCTTGTGTTTTCAGCTCATTAGGCAATGGACAGATATCATGCCCTCCAACATGCCCTCTGACAGATGAAAACAAGGAGATGCTTATAATCCCCTTCATTGTGAGACCAAAGCTAACTACATATTCCCTCAGGGTTGAGGGATCTGAATTGCTAAACTGTGCCATTGACTTTGCAATAGCTTTTCCATTGCTGATGTAAAAGCCAAGAGAGCTCTTGTTCCTTTGCTAAAGATAGGCTATAAGTACAGTGATGCACAAAGATTCTACAGTGTTCTCAGCCATTCAAAATATACATCCATCCGTTGTTATGGCTTCTAGCTTTGATGACATAGGTTGTGTTTGCATCATCTAAGCCATGGTTCACTTAACCATGCGTTACTGGCTAGATGTGCACAACACACAAAATCAGTGCTTGATTGACACAGATTAAACCAAACAAACAGATCACTTTATGGGTTAGCAAGTTGCCTATATTATAGCTATATATCCCCAAACATTAATAACCAAGAAGCTGTTATTGTCCTCGTATGGCTTGTGGAATTTTGGGGGGCATTTGATTAACCACAATGGGAACAGGATACTGGATTAAACTGGATCAATTAGTTCTTTGTAGGGGCTTAGATTTCACTAAAACTCTGACAATTTGGGTATTATTACATGATAATCAGTCTGTCACTGCCCTGGAGATGCCCGGATCAAACAAACCATTGCAATCTTTGACAGATCCCTAGGAGCTACTGAACTATTGTAACTTTCAGCTCCCCCCTTTTAATTTTTTTGAGAAAAAAGTAAGAACAAAAACAAAAAGCATAATCAACCAACAGGGGTCAGCTGCATCAATACAGACAGAATTAGGAGAATCTTTCCCACTTTCTACCCCTGTTTTATCCCCAGTAGGTTTTGAAATATAGAACTGAGACATGGTGTTCCTAGAATAGCCACATATTTGTGGTGCAGCTTGAAAACTTCTTTCAGCAGAAAAAAAAGAGAGCTAATCTTCTGTTAACTGCTTACTCCCATGATAACTGAGTTATGGTGTTCACATGCCACATTCACCATGCCCATGACCCAGTTAGGCATACTATTGTTGGAAGAAAGGTTTATCTTACCAGGTTCGTTTCTGAGCTGGGAGTAAAGACACTGATGAATTGCATGAAGTTAGGATGTTTATTCTTCACCCAAGAGCAGAAACAACGACAGCATGCAGTTAGGTGGGCGGCCGCACTGGACTCCCTCCATGCAGTACATTATATACCTTTCGTTACATTCACGTCCACGTTAACATGTCATGATCTTTCTGATCCAAACAAAGCCAGTTACCTTGATCCATACTCCTCCCCTTACCCAGGACCCCTTTCTCTGATGCTGATTAAGGTTCTTCCTTTCTGTATGTAAACTAATTTCTATCACCTTGAGTGTTAACAGCCATATGTAAACTATCCTTTATCACTCTGATTGTCCACCAGGCGCTGTCCTGATTTACATCCCTAAGACACGAGGTCAGGACTGCTTATCTTACTTTGTGAGGGGTCATTTGAACAGGAAAAGAGTATCAGGTCAAGATAGCTTATCTGCTTACAGGAATTGTCTTCTAGTCAGGAAAAGACAAACCAGACAAGCCATGAGAGCAATTAACACATCCTTGAGACATTAAGAAGTATTGAGGGTCACATCCTCAAGAATGCAACCTTTTGATAATCTAAAATGAGGCCAGTCACTGTAAGGTCAACCATACAATTGGCATATTGCTGGGCCTGCATTTACTTCAGGTTATACAAGCAGGTAAAAATAAATCAGGTAAAAATAAATGTATAAATGTATAAAATGTGTACATGTCCCAATCTTCTAACACTATATAAAGATGGCCTTTGATTTTTCCAGTTCTGTACTGTGTAGCACAAGGAAAGAATTAACTATTGTTCTCATGATGTTATATATTCTCTTTTCTCTTTATCTCCATATCTTCTATGTCTTCAGCCCCACAGGAGCTTATAAACTTCCTACCCTCTTTGTGTGGATGATGTCAGAGACAAAACTATTTCCAGAGAGAGGAGAAGAACAGGCTACACAGAGATGGACACAAACATAGCCTAAAACAACCACCTGTGATTCAGGAAACCTAATCACATGTCCTGATTAATGAGTAAAACAAAAGATCACCTCGCCTGCAATTCCCTTTGAAAGGTTTATGCAGTCAGGGACAAAGAATATTAAAAGCTCTTATTAAGAATTATTATTCAAGATAATTCTCTTATCAAGAATTATTATTCAAGGATGGAAATGCAAACATTCACCTTCTATTTAATACATGAAGTTAAGTGTATAATTTCATCATAAGTGCAAAGCTAAGAAATGGAGCCCTGGGTAATAAAGAGAAAAATATAAGCTAGGAAAGAAACAAAATCCAAGAAGATTTTATGTTATTCATTGGTGTATTGGTGATTCTGACATGAATTCTTTTAGTTATTATTGCCCCAAACCATAACAATGGACCCTATGGTAAATCTGTTATTTGACTTAGAAAAAACAAAATAAAAGTTAAGCATACTTAAGTCCCTTTGATTTCAGTCTGAATGTGAGTGGTTGACAAACTTGAGATAAAGTTATTATTTATAAATTATTTATCATTGCTATTAATTGATAAAGCATCTAGAGGCATTAAAAAGACAAAAACCTTAGCTTTTGTCTTTTTAAAGCTTAGGCAACATTTCAAACCTGCATGAATAGTTGTTAATGATGATTAGCATTGCAAGGAGAGAAAAAAATAAAACAACAGTTGAGCAGATGGAGTGATTCTGTTGATCCATCTCCTTCTCTCTCTTTATCCTTCTGCAAACAATTGGAATGACTGATGCCTGATGACTCGTATCAATGCTCAGGTGGGATTATCTGTGAATCTCATGTAAGAAGCTCTTGACTTTTCAAAGGAAAAGCAGGACTGAAATATAATAAATAGATGCATAAATTAATAACACCCATCTTCTCCAATCATTGCTGTCCAGATGGTTATGTTGGATGGAGATAATGTGAATTGCACATCTGGACAGCAATGCTTGGATAAGGTTAGTTGTACACAAGTTTTATAATAATATGTAGTTTTCCCTCATCTTCCAGCTGAAAATGTTGAAATGTATTAGGAAGAAAATAATGTAAAAGAAAGTGGTTATCTCTGCTTATGCTCATTTATTAAACTGAAGGCAAGTTGAACATGCAGGAGGAAAGCATTCCAAATGGATTCTCAGCATAAATATTTAAACAGGAATAAGACTGCAAATCTAATTGAGAAGGAGAAAGAAGGAAATAAATAAATATTGTATTACCAGGTCGAAAAGGTCGTTTGTTAGCTTTTGAACTAAACTTTGCCTTGTTTCTTGAAAAACTCAGCCTCCCCCAAGCTGGTGCATAATATATAGGATCAGGTGACATTTCTTTCATTCATTCATTCATTCATTCATTCATTCATTCATTCATTCATTCATCTTACATGCCACCCCACTCCAGTCGACTCTGAGTGGCTTGCAGCATGTCAGGTACAGAACATGTGTGGACATTTTGGTTATTAGAACTGTGTTTCTCCCTCCAGTCTAGATTGGGACTGCACTGTGCAGAAAGAGGGGGCTTTCTCTTTTTTGTGAAAAAAAGATTCTCCTATAATTTTTTTCTTTTTTTACTTCTATTGTTTGAGACATGGGAGTGGGTATGAAATTCTTCTCTCCAAAAGCAGTGGAGGAGGCATGAATTAAACTTTGCTTTATTCATGTGCTGTAGTCCAACAGCCATGTTGGATCAGGCCAAGGCCCATTCCATCCTAGGGTTAGGATTTCTCACCACAGCCACCTGGATGCCTAGGGGACTTGCAAGCAGGAGACAGAGACATATTCCTCTCTTGCCATTGTTCCCCTGCAACTATTTGGAGGCAAATTGCTTGCAACTCACAAGTAACACTGAGTCTTCAAACTAATAGTCTTTAATAAACCAGTCCTCCTTGTATTTAAAACCACCCAAATTAGTGGTCATCACCACGTTCACTGCATTAGTAATAAGTTTCCCACAATTTTGAGGCACGCACAAAATGTACACAAATTGTAAAATAATTTCTAAAATAGGTTTAACATCATTTAAAAAAAAGGAAGCCCTTATCTTCATCCTCCTAGAATCTTGGTTCCCCCAAAGTAGGATAAGATCCAACTCATTTCGCATCAGAGTCACCCACTAAAGCCCTTGGCTGCCACTATCTTAAGAATAACCCCAACCAACAAAAGGTTTCCAGCTCTAAATTAACCAGACAGCTGGACAACACCAAATCCCTAGAAGATGAAACTAATGGCAATGGGTAAAACAACCAGCCTTAGAATTAACAACGAAGTTATCAAAGTGGTGGATAACTTCTGCCTTTTAGGATCAACCATCAACAGTAAAGGAACAGTCAAGAAATATGCTGCAGACTAGCACTTGGTAGAGCAGCCATGAAAGCCTCAGAAAAGATACGATGTGTCTATACAGTAGAGTCTTGTTTAACCGACCTTCACTTATCCGACATTCCGTCTTATCCGACGCCCCTAAAAAAAACACAACACGCATAAATCGGTGACAAGAAAAGTGTGCCACTTGTTTGCAAGCGTGAGTGTACTCTTCCTGTTGCTCCTGATGGTGCGGCGCCACAACGCAAAAATCGATTGCAACAGGCGCAGTGGATCGGGTTTTTTTTTTTTTTTTTACTGCACTTAATTGTTACTGTGTGTTATCCGACATTTTTGTGTATCCGACATTCTGCCGGCCTGTTTATGTTGAATAAGCGAGACTCTACTGTACCCACAAAGATTAGAATCATACAGGCCATGGTATTCCCTGTGACACTCTCTAGAAGTGAAAGTTGGCTTTGAAGAAGCAGGATAGAAGAAATATTAATACTTTTGAGTGTTGGGGAAGACTCCTGAGAATCCCGTGGATAGCCAAGAAAACAAACAAATGGATTATTGAATAAATCAACCCAGAGTTCTTACCTGAGGCACAAATGACCGGGCTCAAATTATCCTGCTTTGTGCACATTATGCAAAGACCTAGCTCTCTGGAGAAAGTGATAATGCTGGGAAAGATAGAAAGAAAGAAAACAAGAGGACAACCAGCAGCAAGATGGATGGGCTTAGTTACAGTGGCAACAGATGCACCATTAGAAGACTTGAAGGACCAGGTTAGGGACAGATCCTCATGGAGAAAATCTGTCTACGTGGTCGCTAAGAGTCGACAATGACTTAATGGCACATAAGCAATCAATCTATCTGATTTCCTGTCTTCTTCCATTGGAATTTTGGCTTTTCCATTTTTGAGCTGTTGTGCCTAACTTTTTTCTGAAAGTACAATATCATAATAATGTAACTGGACTGGTATAAGCTGCAGCTCCTTAAACTAAACCCAGTGTAAGTATATTAGGCAGAATCCTATCTATAGTGCTGTGTGCTTTAACAGAGTTGAAGATAAGACTGACATGAGTAGCCTTCCAACCAACTCATATTCCAAGCAAAGAATTGATTTTAGTGCTTCAGGGAAAAATAGAGTAGCAATTAAAATGGCTGGTGGTCAAAACCATTCACTTTCTCCATTTACCTATTACGCTAAACTGTGATTTGTTTTAACTATAATTTGTAAAATAAACCACTATTGCCCAAGTCTGTACAATACACCGAGTGATACAAATCACAATGGCTGGCTACACACAGCATAGTAATTGAAATAAACCACAGTGTGGTTTAGAGTGCTACATGAAGCCAGTCATTTTGGTTGGACCTGTCAGAATATTGAAGATGGAGGCAAGTCAGAAACATTCTGCAGCACTTAAAGAAATGGGGAAAAAAAAAAACTTTTGACAAAGACATATAGTGAGACCATAATCTGATAGACGTGGCCTCTATTCTATCAGTTTTATATTTTCTATGTCGCATGTGTTATGCCTTCTTTGTGTTGCATGCCATATTTAGAGATTTGTTTTTGCAGTTATCTCAAGACTTAAACTTTTCTATCTGTAAATAATCTTTTTTTCCCCAGTTTTCTCTTTTTTTAACACATAAACTGTATAAGCAAATCCCTCAGGTGTCATCTTCATGGTATTTGTTTGTCTTTGGTGACACCTGTCAAGACTGTGGGCTAGTTCAAAGTCTGTTTGACACCATCTCCATCTATCCAAGTTGTCTGATCGACATGCAAGCTCAGACTATAATATCTTGAAATGAAAAAACAACCTCAGGCTTTATGGCAGCATACACTGAGAAGCAAAGCACAGATAACATCACAAATTGCTTTTCAAATCCTGTGGAAGTTTAATTCTTAATATAAATGAGAACACACAAATCTTACATGAGCAAACAAGGATTACCCTGGAAACTGTTGCACTCAGAAAGAACAAAAATAATAACTAGAGTACATGAAACTTATCTATCCTTTGATTTATTTTCACAATCTCATTGTATAATGGAGTTATGAGGTTTGTTTGTTTTTTTTTACATCTGTGGCTGAAACAGCCTTTGATTTAAACCAGCCTTGCTTCAAACCAGCTCTGCAGCAATTGTAAATAAGTATGTTATTGGCTGGGATGAATATACATTTTTCTGAATTCTCTCCAGCATTGTAAGAGATTTGAATATGATTCTCCTGACCAATTAGATGAAGTCAGTCCAACATCAGCCCTAGTGAATGAAACAGTATTTACTAGTTGATGATAAATATGTATAAAATACATTCTTGCTGTCATGCAGCAATTAAGGCACCAGGCTAGAAACCAGGAGACCATGACTTCTAATCCCACCTGAGATACAAAGTCAGTTGGGTGTCCTTGGGCCAATCACACTCTCTCCTTTCTGGGAAGAGGACAATGGCAAACCACTTCTGCAAATCTTGCCAAGACAATTGTAGGGACTAGTCCAGGCAGTCGCCAGGAGACTGACTTGAAGGCTCACACACACACACACACACACACACACACACACACCACCCCCTCATTATCTTTAATGATTACAGGAAATCTACGGATTATTTACTTATTTGTTTATAATTCAACACATCCAAGAGGCTGTCAGGGTGGGTGAAGGCTGCTATAGTAAATGTTTTACCATTGAACTAATATAAAATGCTTAAAATGGATGAAATTTTTTCCCATGCTCATCATACCAAGTTTGTCTCAAAACTGTTCTGAGTGCCATAGCAACTAAGAATGCTACTTCTCCAGTGTCACTTTCTTTAGAAAGTAGTGTGGCATGGTAGGCTGGGAGAAGAAGTCATACAGCATCTTTTACTTTTCATAGCCAATGTGAATGTGAATGTGTTCAATGTACTGAACTTCTTACTGCTAAGAATACTATAATACTAAGTATACTATTATTATTTTTAGAATCAGTGTCTTGTTTCTTTGTTTTCTTTCTTTAACTGGACTTATTTTTTAAAATAAAACATGTTATATAAATTGATAAATAATTAATATTATACCAATATTTCCCAACTCTAAGACCTGGAGGAGTTTTTATATTGCCAATTTAGTAAAGGTGCTTTAAAAGGGGCATGGATGGGTAGGAGTTAGGGAGAGAAGGGAAAGGGAAAGGGAGAGGGAAAGAGAGACAGCAAGAAGTAAAGAGGGGAGCTGATAAACATTTAATTTCTTTGACCTTATAAAATCATCTTTCCTGGCCTGCTTCGTATTTATGTTTCATATAGCATACGTATCAGCAACTTCATTTGAGAGGCAAAGGCCAAGTATTCAGAAATTTACAAACAATTAATTGAAATACTAGAGAATTCCAAACTGCTCTATGGATTGGTTTTGGATGATTTCCCAAAATTAAGGTTTTGATACTTTGGATGGATGTGGTTGAGTTGTATGTAATGAAGGCATGGTTCCTTTTCATATTACTTCTGAGATTCTTTGATTGAACAACATGCTAGGCTAAGGCTTCATCCAGCTTGCTTGGCACAAGGATGCCCCAGTTACAGTTTCCTGGGGACATATCTCTGCAATGGAACCTCCATCTCATAGGCAGCCCACTGCTGATGCTGAAGGTTTTTCCAGCATGAAACTAGTGTTTTCCCAGTTATCAGAGCAGAAGTCTTTTTTAGGTTACTTGGAGGAAGAGCCTTTTGAGATCAGAGATCTGCAGGGCTCCGTTTGGCATGTTGAAGGATCTCCCCTGTAGCACAGTATCTAGGCACTGCACCTCCTTGGGGTTTTTTGCTGTGACTCCTTCCCCTCCCCCCTTCTTCCCCCCCCCCCCTCCTCCCTATTCACCATGGAAATATCAACTTCATAGAAGACTTCTACAAGGACAATATCTCTGTTGGGTATACAAATAGGTTTGAAGGTTTTCTCCCCACTCTCTTGGGTGCTCCCCTTTTTCCCCAGCTCCCTGCAAAGCCCTGAAAGGATCTGAAGCAGCTGGGGATCAGGAGTTCTGGCAGCTTGAAATTGACTAGTTTGCACAGTTGAATACCAGGTTGAAACTGACTAGCCTATCAGCTGCCTCTTTTAACCAAACTCCCAGTGCTGGATCACTCTTGGGCTCTCTGTCCCAACACTGGAATCTTGCTGCATGATTTTGATACATATCTACTCAAAAGAAAGGTTCCATGAATTCCCAGGGCTTTCTTCCAGGAAACTGCAAATATTGTACTACGACTTATTTCTAAATAGACTTGTCATAGGAATAGGTTATAAAAAGGTGGTTTCATTGCAGTAAATGTCTTATTATGCACTTTCATGCAGAGCGACATTTGCTTTCCTGTTTCACAGATGAAAAAGAGAAGTTTCCACACTCATTCCCTTTTCATGCTTCCTTCTTTCCAAGGCATTTATTTCAATAACTTGATATATTTCCTCCTAGGAAGAATGTATGTAGACATCTGATGAAAAAGAACAGATGAGACACACATGTTGCCTTGTGAAAGACATGTGTTAAGCAGAAACAGTTTCTAATCTCCACCATATTGATTGAAGGAGAATTACATCTATTTCTTTTTAATAGCTTCTCACCATGGAACCACATATCTGGTCACTTACTTTGCAGGTGTCATGACCCTCCTTTTCTGGATCTCCCTTCCTTTTAAAATATTACATGGTGAAGAAAACAGTTGATAAAGCAGCACAAACACACACACACACACACACACACACACACACACCCAAATTTAAAGCATAGAAAAAAATGTCTATGAAAGTTGTTATATAGCACCAAGCATAAGAAGCACAAAGCAGGATTTCTGTTAAGGCATGGGAAAAGTGGGAGATGGAAGGATTGAATTTAAACTAAGAAGTTATAAGAACAGGCAACAACTTCGTCCTGTAAATGGGCAACTGTTTAAAATGGCTGCTGCTTTTGTGCTTAATAAAGATTTCTTACTCACTATACAGGGTTGAGTATCTGGAAAGCTTCAGCCAAGTTCAGTCAAGCTATAGTAAGGAATTTGAGATACACAGTTTGTGCAGAATGTCCCTGAAGCATGTATATTAAGGGCAGAATATTATGGACTCCAGCAACAAGAGGCCAGTCAACACTGAAACATTCACAAAGCCAATTTAAATTTAAATTTGGCCTATTTCATCAAAGTCTCCACTTAATGATGTGCTGGTGTGAATCACCATTTAACAGACCTGGTATCTAACTTCAGACTGATAACCAATATTTGTGATAAAGATTGTGCCCCAAAGATTATAAAATATTAATTTTGTAGGAAACTAAATGAGAATGGAAATGGAAACAACAGAGTGGATAAACAAATTGGGAAAACACAATTTATGCTTTTAAACTGACACAGTATATATGGTCCTACATAGTCATATATGCTGTAATTTCACAAGTTCCTTTGATCATGTGTCATGGTTATGGTAAGATCTGGAGAGGAGTAGGTGGGAGACAAATATGGGATGGACTCCTGAGATAGTTCTTCTGTCATGAATCCTGACCTTTGTTTTCACACATAACATTGTGCACAAATCTTCTTTTGGCATAAGTCACCACCGCTCTTTGAAAATTAGGTCAGTGTGGCATTTGAAAATCAGCAAACAAGAGTTGAATGAAGCTGAGCATTCAGACAATTACAGTAGTTGCTAGAGACACCTTGATAAGGAAGGAAGAAAGCAAAATAGCATCAAAAGTAAAGACATCCAAATAGCCTTCAGAAAAATTCCTCTTTGATTATTCCTCCACTTCAGCCCCCAGTCCTATACTTCTATTACTGTAGGGACAGTCGTGGGGAAGAATGCAATTTGAATGCAGCCCTTGAATGAATGATATAAATAGATTGAAAAGCCTTTTTTTAATTAAGGGAGAAAATGGATTCTAATTTAGCAATCTATTTGTACGGTCATTATTTTAATTGTTCAAAATGAAAAATAGTTTATTAGTAAAGTTCTGCATTGGTGTTGCCCACCTACCTCCAGTTTTTGCAACTTCCTCAAATATGTATGCACATTTTAATGTTTCTGTAACTAGGAACCTTCTAGGTAAATTGACAATCTCTAATGTAATTCTCAAAGAGTGACCATGTTGGTTAGACCTATTAGGAGCTATTGTCTGATATCTTTATAGGACACTAGGTTGGAGAATGTTTGAAGATGTTCTGGCTTTCCCATATATATGGCACTAAAACCAAGAAAATTCTTTAATTGGCTTGGATAAATTTTATTTATTCAGAAGTAAGTTCTACTAAATACAATAAAGCTTAGTTGTGAGGAACTGCATGTAGGATTACTGTAACTGTCCCCAGAAGTACTTTTAAGTGTAACAGAAATGTAACACCTGTCCTCATCTCTGCAAATGGTGTATCTTCTAGAGAAGTTTGGGGACAGTTGCATCAGTTTCCAATTTGCTATTACAAGCTGCACAGTTTCAGACCAAAGACTGGCATAAGGTAATGTTAGGACTCTAGAAAGCTTTGGTGCAAATTCAAACTCAGATGTAAAATATAGTAATGAAATATAGAAATATAAATTTCTATATTTTATGCCTATAGCCCTATATATAAATGGATAAGCTTATTAACTAAATAAATAGTTGTGTCTGATATTTTACAGAGGGAAGTTCTCTGCTGTCTGTAGAAGACAGCTGTTTGTATTAATATCAGTAATCTTTTCTCGGCTAGGGATGGCAAATAGGGCTAGAGGGTGATGAGTATGTGTTCCTATTCCTCTTCGCCCTCCCCCCCTCAGGATCTCAGGAAGAAATTAAGGTTAAATATGGAAGTGGACACAGTTTGCTTGTAGATATGTAACACTTCCATTTCCATTCGTATTTTTGAGGAAGAAAGCAAAAAGTCACATTGATGATAATTGGCCATTTTGCTACTGAATTTGGAGAGTAGGAACTGGGTGTGTGTGTCACAAAATGGCAGGTTGGGGCCACAAATAGGCTGTGGGTGATGCATATTGTTTATCTGAAAAAAAAATAGTGTTTTATGCTGGTGTGATGCTTTTATCTAAATCTGTTTTAAAGATTAAGAGCTGCAAGAAGCAAAAACAGGAGAAGCCTTGGATGTGCCTATCAATGGTGACCATTTGGATTACAGGGATTTCTGATCAGTCTTCCCTATATGTATGGACACTATATATTTTATATATGCAAATATATGCAAATCTGATTCCTATTGTTTTCCTTTTTTGGATTAATTACCTTGACAATGTACCATTATCAAAGTACATTATCTAAGTACACCCTATCATGTACTTAGGCAAGAAGGCTGTTTCTGAGCTCCAATTTCCATTTCCATAAGGCCATCAGTCTATTGTCTAGGATTATTGTTATCAAGATGACACTTAAGAAGCTATGCTGGACTATATAAATGCTTATGTTCGGCAAATTTTAATTTATTTTACAATCCTGACAGAAGAATCATCATCATATTTTATTAGTTTATGGTACAGTCTTTAAAGAAAAAAATCAATAAAGGTTTTGAAAAAAATAAAAGGCCAAGTATGATTGACCATAGAAAGTCAATATGCTTCTCAAACTGGTGACCTTCTGATGTCTTGGAACTACAACTACTGGGTGGGAGAATCTGAAAAAATGGAAGGCAAGACATTGGCAATTACATCATCTGGATTCTGTATGTTACAATAACAATAAACAGCTTTGCTTTCAGGTAAGAATATAAGATTGATTTTTTTCTAAATTCCACTGAGTTTTAAAGCCCAGGATCATGATCTTATATTCTGCATCATATAAGTGTTAATACTTTGTACAATTTCCTGTAGTCTAATGGATTTACATGTTCTAAATACAGTCAAATGCACAGGGTTAGAATCTGTGATATCTAGTTTGTAACAGTATTTGTGAAAAATATTCTGGAATAGTATTTGACTTTAAACTGAATATGAACCAACAGTGTCAGGCTGCAAAGAAAGCAAATACAATTTTAGGCTGCACTAATAGAAGGATAATTTTCAGATCATGGAAGTATTTGTTCCACTATATTCTGCCTTGGTTAGATTACATTCTGAGTACTGTGCTGAGTTCTGAAAACCACATTTTAAGAAGGATTCAGAGAATTGAAACGGGTTCAGAGAAAGGCAACAAAGAAATCGAGCAGTGCGATAAGAGATTGGAGAATGCGGGTATGTTTAGTCTCAAGAAAAGAGGAGGAATATAATAACGTTCTTCAAATACCTGAAAGAATATCACATAGATGAAGATGTAGAGTTGTTCTCTCTTGTTTCAGAGTACAGGACACAGAATAAATGATTTAAGGTAAAGGAAGGAAGATTTTGACTGAATGTTAGAAGAGTAGAACATTTGAAAGTGAGACCAATTATACAGGCAGATGGTGGGCTTCCTTTAATTGGATGTGTTCAACTGGAGGCTAAGCAGCCATTTGTCTGGTCTGCTTTAATTTGGATTTCTGCACTGAGCAGGCAGTTGGACTTGATGACCCAAATAGCCCCTATCAACTCTATGATTCTGTAGAGTTGGCACACTGTACTTACTCTTTGTCACCTTTCATAATCTTTCCATCAGAATTCTGCCAAACACTTTCTGAGACATGCTTAACTACAAATTCTCCTGTAGTTTTTCTACCTTTCCCTTTGTAGGCAAAAGCATTGAGGCAAAACCAATGTCATTTTTCTAGTTTTCTAGCATGGGGGTAATCTAACAATAACTCATGGCACCCTGGGTTAATGACACCTTCCAGACATAAAAAACACATCAGGCTAGCCTATCCTCCTGGCCCAAATGTCTGGGGAAACAGCCAGGGCTCATATGCATTCTGTCTGTCTGTCTGTCTGTCTGTCTGTCTAGCTATCTAGCTATCAATCATCTATCCAATTTCAAGGCTGCCTGACTCCACAACTCTGGGCAGCTTATAGATAGAAAGAAATATAGTACGTAGAAAAAGAGATCATGGTTGACTGGAAGAACAAAACATACAGCTATAAACCAAACACAACTAAAGGAGGTTCCACAACCACCCTGTCCCAAGGCCTGAGAGAACAACCAGGCTTTTAATAATTTCCTGAACATCATGAGGGTGGCAGCTGCACAAATCTCTGGGGGGATATCATTCCAGAGGACAGGCACTGCAACAAAATAGGTTCGCTTCCTGAGTCTATTTGATTGATAGGACCCACACCCACCTTGCTCGATCATACTAGATGATGTTAAGTAAGTTGCACTCCATAAGCAAACCACATCCATATTTTCACATTTTTCCAATTACTCCATTAACACCTGCAGCCTTACCATTTTTCAACATCCTCACAATATTTATGACTTCCTTTCTGTACTATTTTTCTTGGACATTAATGTTTAGAGCATTCACTTCATGTCAACTGTTTGATATGTCACTATCATTCCTATATAAATTTCCAAAATAATTCTTCCAGCACTTCATTAGAATTTAATCTCATTTCATATTACTTTTATTCTTAACTCCATTGCCAGTACTGGAAAATCCTTGTTTAGCCATTTTCGTTTACAGTAAAACCTCAATTAATGGAACAGTTGGGGGGAGGAGATGTTCCTTAGTCCAGTTAACCATTAAATCAGAGAGGATATACTGCAGTGAAGTCATTATGCAAATGACATTAAATGAAGTAAATAACATGGGAATATCATCCATTACATCAAGGCCCACTAAATCAAGGTTTCAGTGAACCTGCAAAGCCATGTTTTAATTTCATCAAAATCATTCTACATTTTCTCTGTCTATATTAATTTTAACTGCTTCTAACTTTTTGGGCTCTTCCTCATGATCACATTAACGTGCGGTCCTTGAGTGGCCAAAAAAATATGTTGGCATAAATTGTCTTTCCCTACAGACAAGCTCCTTCTCCCCCAATATCCACTCTTGACACAATAAAAAATGGTCTGTCCCACATTTGGAATTTCTCTACACCTCTGGATCTTACACTAATTCTCTGAATCTTTCATTATAAATAATCACTCATGCTTCAGATTTATCTTCATTCTTTTGCCATCTGTACTTGTGAATAGAATCTGTACTCGTGAATAGATTCAAATACTGTGTATTTGAAACAAAACTTTCCCCAAGCACCTACTTGCCAATCTCCACTTTCATTCATTCCCACTCTTTCTGTACTCTCTTGCCTCATTCTCAACCATCCATTCATGTCACCCTGCAGAATAATTTGTTTCCCTTCATTACATTCATTCTGAGAATTGTGCAATTCCCTCATACCCAACAAACAAATCTCTAATTTTTCATTATCATAACTCATTGGAATGAGAATGCAAGTATCACCAGTCTACTAAATCTTACTTTAAAATGCACCTACAACCATTTTGATGATGCCGGTTCATAATCAGCTTCTAGGTAGCCTAAGGATCTCTCTGTTTGTATACATGCATGTCCCAATGTTTAAAGTTCAAACCCTGCCATTGGCATCCACGAGGAAGGAGAGAGGAAAAGAGGGGGTCATGCAACAATTTGTGCATTGTGACATGACAATGCAAACCCCATGACATATGCACTTACATTAGTCCAGTGGTTAGAAATGGATGCCTATTAACCCTGAGTTTCCTTTTCTGCATTTATTTCATAACAGATTGTTAGCACTTTTTTCACAGGTTTTTTTGTTATGACCATTTGCAAATTGTTTACAAAACAGCCCTCTCTGTTCCCCAATATTCTGTTTCCTGACTTGCCAGTTTCCTCCTCAACACACTTTCACTTTCATGCACATATTCATCACCTGCTCTCTGCAAGACCATTCTACCTTCAATTATAGCTTTGCATCCTTCCCCTTTCTCTTAGTTTCAAAAACACACATCATCCTTCCTTCCTTCCTTCCTTCCTTCCTTCCTTCCTTCCTTCCTTCCTTCCTTCCTTCCTTCCTTCCTTCCTTCCTTCCTTCCTTCCTTCTTAATTTTCCCTCTTTACCCTTTTACAATCCAAGTCTCAATATTCCACTATGCCAAGGACATCAGCAGACCTCATAGGATTCATCAATGAATTCTTTCACATAATGCTTTTTAGTGAAATAGAGGAGCAACATTCCCTGTTAATGGTAAGGGCAGTTTGATCACATTTGGCCAGTATGCCACAAGTGCAACCAGACCAGTTTTACCCCAAAGATGCTCAAACTATTGTAGTTAGGATCCTGAGCAGATGGTTATGATAAGTTCTCTCACAATTACAGCTAAGAAATGATAGCACTTCTAGAAAATGGTTAATGTGGAGACTCATTTTCCCAGGATAAGTTTTCACAGTGGTGCCACAGAGTTTTAGATCCTGAGAAGGATGAATCTGATCTCATCAGACCAATTAAGCCTAAAAACTACAGAGGAAACAAAAACGCTGGTTATTACATGGATCCAGTAACAACATTACCAGCCAAGGAGAACAGCAGCAGCTGCTGTCCCCTGAATAAACAGGAAGCGATCCTTATTCTCTAAGGAGCAAAGGGGTTAAGGATTCAATTGTCCAGACTTCCCCATGCAACTGAGCCAGGGATATTTTGATTTCTTTCTCATCGGTCATGGATCTAAAATAAAGAGAGATATGTGCATTCCTACATCTTCCAAGGAAATACAGATGCTTTTTTTTAAGCAGGAGGAACTTTGTGCAGATATATAGTGCAATCCATGTGAACAAATTACTTCTGCATCATCTGGAGACAACAAACCCAACCAAAGGATTTTGGTAGCTGTCTCTTCAAAATATTAAATTCATGTGCTTGGGATCTATTTCTGAATTTGAGGATGAAGGCAGATCTTTAAGTATTTAGGAGTACCTTAAACTTTTTTTAAAATTAACACCCCCAAATGACTTACTTTGACTGTTAGGATTTTTTTTTTTTAAATTAAAACCTGCAATCTCCCTTGTATGTATGATTGTACCATGATCACATGTTTTAAAAATTAGGAAAAAAAAATATAAAAGTAGAAATAAATCATTTTGGGGTAGGATAAATATATATAAGACTTAAAGTAATCCTGACTGTTTAATGTCAGAAGTTAAGAATTACATTACGTTAAGGGGAAGCAGTGTTTCCTTCTCATCCTCCCCCTGCAATTTTAGTTTCTGTTTAGACTAGACATTTTTTTCTCCTGTTTGAACTTATAAGGGGAAAAAAATTACACAGTGCTTTCTAAACTAAATGCTAAAGCTGGTCTTTAGTTGAGAGTACATAGTTCGGTTAGGGAAAAAACTCATTACAAGGCAGAATTCTCACTTGGAGAGAGTAGCCTTTAATGTTTTCTGGTTCTGTTTAATTTTATCTTGTGGGATCCCTGCAGTTGTACTTTGTAACAAGGATGGACAATTTTTCCATTTCTAAATTATGTATTTATGAAAAGATCTTCCTGAAGAATAGCTATAGACATTTGTTATAATTTCAGGCACAAAGCTTGGAAATATCAATGGCAGGAGTAGATTCATTACAAGTTAATAACATGCATGGTCTACATGAGCAAATATGATGGTCCAAGGCAGCACTTCATTTACCTTCCTAGTAATCTAAATCACTTTGTCAAGAGATTTTTATACAAATGTGTAGATATATCCAGTCTAAAAGTAGTACTATCTCCTAAAAATGGAAGACCTTAACTTGCCTCTCAGAAAGACATATGAGGAATTTGAGAATATGAGGAATACTTGGTTCTGTTGGATTGCTTAATGCAAACTTAGGCAGTAAGGAAGCAGGAAGTAGGTTTAACTGTGAAGCATGTTGGGTATTGTGAAAGGAAAAAATGCTAGTGGCCTAAAACTTCTTTTCCTATAGATATATGCTGTTTGATCACAATAAATAATAAAAGCAAGGACTAGCTTGGAGATGGCCTATGGCAATAACAGGAAATAAGAGGAGCTTGCAAAATGAAGGAAATTGCAGACTTGTTGATGGGAACAGACGTGACAGGGACAGGGCAACGGAAAGTGTGCTGAAATTTGTTCTGGGAATGCTATGAGAATCCTGAGAGTCATGATTGTGGTTTGTGGTTTTAAGGGATAAAAAGGATTGCATCCATGTAAACGGGACCACTTGGTCAAGCTGTCTACCTGACGGCTCGGTCAAGCTGGTCGACATTGCAATGTGTCTCTAAGTAAGTACCTTGTATGTTTATGATTGCACTTTACTTTCTTGCTGAACTAACTTTCAATAAAGCTTTTAGAAGAGCTTAGAACTTTGAGGTGACTTGTTGTATGGTGTGTCTGTCTCCTGTGTTTAATGAGGTTTTTTCCCCTGACAGTTTCTTATCTAGGAAATCATGAAAAATGTAATTTATATATAGCAATTATTAAATGCAATTTATCATGGGCATTTATAAACCCTTGAAGATGAGCTATTATCATAGACTGCATGTAGCTGTTGAAATAAATCTCCTGCTTTCAAAAATTCAGTGAAAATATAGAATCTGATAGTTATAGGTTGTTACAGGCACTCACAAATCTTACTTTACAGCCTGAGAAACTTGCATGAAATTTCAAATAGTAAGGAAAATGGGAAAGCTTTTTATTAGGTGATGATGTGAATTAGAATAGAAGGATGCTTTTGGTGGTTGATGACCCTAAAAGGCCATCTAAAAGTTATATACTAAATCTGGATATATGAGGTCAAAGCAGGACATCGGTTGGTGGGAATTTTTTTTTTTTTGGTAAGATATGGCCCTTCTAAAGAGGCTGCCAACAGTGGGTGACTCTCCCCCAGACCAAGTAAAAATAATGACGTGCTATTTTAAAGCAGGGCTTGGCTGCCCTAGAATACTCCTAGACCAGCAGCATTCTAATGCTAGTCAGCCATTGCTATTCTGTAAAATATATGCAGAACTAAAGGTGTTTCTTTCCCCTTATAGGACATGTTGGGATGTATATTCTGCTATTTTCCAGCTACATTAGGAAAGGAAAAGAAAATTCTTCCAAGCATATCAGTTACTTTTTTTCCTGAACAATTTCTAAATCACTTTTCAAATTCTACTGAGGAACTTTGATACCATATTGGAAAATAAGTTGAATAAAGTGAAATACTATATACAATCCTATATCTGGGAAAAAATCTAGCACCTACAGTACTAGTGGGTAATATGCTAGGTTAAGACAAAAGATCAGTTATGTAGTTGACTGGCTTGATTTTGAGACATTTTCTGCCTACCCTAATCAGAGGGTTACTATATCAAAATGCAGGGTTTTTGTTTTATGCCTTCAAGTTAGTTTTGACTCCTGGTGACTGCCTGGACTAGTCCCTGCAGTTTTCTTGGCAAGATATATTGGAAGTGGTTTGCCATTGCCTCTTTCCTAGGGCTGAGAGAGTGTGATCCAGGGTAACCCAGCTGGCTTTGTGCCTAAGGCAAGACTAGAAATCAGAGTCTCCTGTTCTAGCCTGATACTTTAACACTACACCAAATTGGCTCTCATCAGAGCACCATAGAAAACCAGTAAACTGTGTGTGCTGCCATGAGTTTCTTTCAAACAGGGCAGGATAAGTGCATTAGGTACATATCTGTGCTACATATTCAACTAGACCACATTATATATTTATGGATTATGCCGTGCCCAAACTTAGTTCCTTAGCCACATATCTGTGCTGCCAACTTACCAGTTTTACACCATTTTAGGAGTCATCGTTGACTGGAGTCATAAAAAGGACATAGGGGCCTGGAAATTGCCCATCAGTAGTGACCATCTAGATGGCAGACTAAGGAACGATGCAGTCTTACCTGCTGTATTGAGATATAATTAAAATTACTTATTTTTTTTTCTATTTTTTCTCTTTATATAAATACTAGCATATGAAGATTTTATAAAAAAATCTGTGTCCTTTTGGGATGGGTAAAGAATGACTTTTAAACCAGTTGGTGTCTCCAATATAGCTATGTCTCCAAAAGTCTAAGCTTCTAGATAAAGCATTTAAAAAAAGATTTTGCCTTCCCACATCCCTCTCCATATTGTATTTGTCCATATATACAAGCCACACTTAACCATGACAATTACTTCTATAAAGTAGGTTTATGGATGTGCATCTGGCAAAAATACATATAATAAAATTTTAGTATCTTGCATTGCATGAGATCAGTTGGCTGCTGAATCTTAGCAATGCTGGTTAAATAAACCATTTTGCATTTTTACCTACCTTTACCTACCTTTCATTAATTTGATGAAATAGAATTTGTTTTAGACATTCAGATTTCTATATTTCAGAGAAGAGAATTTTGGTGAATTCTCAGGGGTGGGATCTTGCATTATGTACTCATGAGGTGACCAAGAAGCAATGTGAATTTCCTACATTTCACTGGATTATCTTTTCTTCAGTGGTTTCAGCCTTCTTGGCTTCCCATGTTTCTGTGAAATCCCAAGGAAATTGGAATGACAGCGGGCGGTAACTCACCTCACAGGTCCTTTTTCAATAGCGGTGCTGCTCTCCCTTGAAAAATTGAGAGTTTCTACTTCTTCTGGAGAAATTCAGAAAAATTATCCACCTAATTTTTCTACCCATAAATTTGTAGTGAATCGTGAAAGGCCATTTATGCCTAGCATTGGAGCAAATTTATGAAGTTGCTTCTTGAGGTTCAGATAAGGTAGCTTTACCCGAACTGATAGAAATAAATTTCTTTCTATTGGCCTGGATAAAGCTACCTTATCTGAACCTCAAGAAGCAACTGCATAAATCTTGGCAGGAAATATGGAAGAGAGTAGACCAAAGTAATTTGCCCTCCTGCAGAGAACCAGCTCTGAATGCACAAGAGATATCCCCAGCTTCTTGACCTGCTCAGCCCATTTGGCTCTTCAATTTTTTCCCCCCTTAAAGTCTCAATAACAGATTCAGATATTGCTTGATATTGAGATTGAATATATGCAGTTTACTGTACTAGTGTTTTGCTTACAGAACAGTAGGTTACCAGAGGATACAACTCGTTTTAGTTAATGTTGCTGTGGAAACCATGCGGTCGGAACTGGTTGAATTCAGAAATTGCATGCAGAAGAACTCAAGCAAAATTATCTTTATGGTTTCCACAGCAACCTTAACTTTATAACAAATATATGTAGGCTGAGTAGGCTTGCTCTCCAGACTCTGCTTGTGGTTTCAAGGCCAACCTCTGGCAATTTCATCCATTCCAAATGTCTTTGTTTTCCTTCCAGCACCTTTGCTGGCTTAAGACCACTATGGAAACAGACACTGGCAAAGGAATGTTTCCCTTTACTCGTCTCTCCGGTATGTTTTTTTTTAAAATGTACATTTCTTTTCCCCTCTCTGTTGAAAATATATAACTCTGTGATTCAGTTCAGTCTTCATTTGTACATTGCAAGAATGACTTTTATATGACTACATGATATATGTAGTTTTAGAATAAGCTTTAACTGAGGCTGCAGCCTGAAGCAGAAAACAATTGTGCGATGAGGAAAGGCGTGTTTTAAACCTTTTCCTTTTGGACTGTTCTCCAGCTGAAAATGAAGCCCTTCAAGCTTCTTTTACCTCTAGGAAGGAAAGAAAATGTTTGTCTATTTTCTACCATAAAAGGCCAAAAAAAAAAAAAAAAAAAAAATGGAAAGGTAATTTTGAAAAGAAAAGTGGTTTAAGTGGAAAGCATTAAGAAGTTCTCTTCCTCAGTCACAGATCGATGTGGTGCAATGGTTTGAGTTTCAGATGAGATTAGAAGTACCTTGCACATGGTTGCCAAGATAACACTGGAGAGAAAATGTATGCCACCTTAAGCTCTATGGAAAAAAGGTTGAATGGAAATGTAGCATGTTCTTCTTCAAATAGCTATAAGATATCCTGGGAGGGAGGTGTTCATGGGATGGGAGTCAAGAGTCAAGATGGTGGTTGTACCACATGATTAAAGTCCCACTTTTTTTTTTTTTGGTGTCACACTTGTGATGCATGTAAAAAAGGGTGGTGTTTTGCGTGGTTGTAGCTGCCATCCTGACTTTTGTTTTTACCATCCCTCAGACTCCCCTGAATAGCCTCCCCTGCATCTGCAACACAAAAAATCAGGAGTTATATTTATAATATATGAAAAACAAAATAAATTTATTATAAGGGCATGAAAAAATTGAACAGAAACTCAAAGTTGTTCTGGAAGTGAAATCCCACAAGTCCGTTGTTTCCATCTCTAAAGCATGGTTCTGATAGGCTAGTGTTTTATTTTGCATTTTTAAAAGCACTCTCTCTGTGTGTGCCTCTCTCTAGACGTTGCTATGGAGTATTGTGAGCATGAAACAGCCCAAAACTTATGATAGGACAGCATCCTCCTGGAAAATCCTATTGGAAAATTACAGGTGAAACTCGAAAAATTAGAATATCGTGCAAATGTTCATTTATGTCAATATGGCAACTCAAAAGGTGAAACCAATATATGAGGTAGACGCATTACATGCAGAGCAAGATATGTCAAGCCTTACTTTGGTATAGTGGTGATGATTATGGCGTACAGCTTATGAAAACCCCAAATTCACAATCTCAGAAAATTAGAATAGTGTGAAAAGGGTCAATATTCTAGGCTCAAAGTGTCCCACTCTAAGCAGCTAATGAATCCATAACACCTGCAAAGGGTTCCTGAGCCTTTCAATGGTCTCTCAGGCTGGTTCAGTAGGAATCACAAGCATGGGAAAGACTGCTGACCTGCCAGTTGTGCAGAAAACCATCATTGACACCCTCCATAAGGAGGGAAAGCCCCAAAAGGGAATTGCAAAAGAAGTTGGATGTTCCCAAAGTGCTGTATCAAAGCACATCAATAGAAGGTTATGTGGAAAGGAAAAGTGTGGTAGAAAAAGGTGCACAAGCAGCAGGGATGACCGCAGCCTGGAGAGGATTGTCAGGAAAAGGCCATTCAAAAGTGTTGGGGACTTTCACAAGGAGTAGACTGAGGCTGGAGTTAGTGCATCAAGAACCACCACACACAGAGGGATCCTGGACATGGGCTTCAAATGTCGTATTCCTCTTGTCAAGCCGCTCCTGAACAACAAACAACGTCAGAAGCGTCTTACCTGGGCTACAGAAAAAAAGAACTGGTCTGTTGCCCAGTGGTCCAAAGTCCTCTTTTCTGATGAGAGCAACTTTTGCATCTCATTTGGGAACCAAGGACCCAGAGTCTGGAGGAAGAATGGAGAGGCACACAATGTACGATGCTTGAAGTCCAGTGTGAAGTTTCCACAGTCTGTGTTGATTTGGGGAGCCATGTCATCTGCTGGTGTTGGTCCACTGTGCTTCATTATGTCCAGGGTCAACGCAGCCGTCTACCAGGAGATTTTGGAGCACTTCATGCTTCCTTCCACAGACAAGCTTTATGGGGATGCTGACTTCATTTTCCAGCAGGACGTGGCACCTGCCCACACTGCCAAAAGTACCAAAACCTGGTTCAATGACCATGGGATTGCTGTGCTTGATTGGCCAGCAAACTCGCCTGACCTGAACCCCATAGAGAATCTATGGGGCATTGCCAAGAGAAAGATGAGGGACATGAGACCGAACAATGCAGCGGAGCTGAAGGCCGCTATTGAAGCATCCTGGTCTTCCATAACACTTCAGCAGTGCCACAGGCTGATAGCATCCATGCCATGCCGCATTGCGGGAGTCATTGCTGCAAAAGGGGCCCAAACCAAGTACTGAGTACATATGCATGCTTATACTTTGCAGAGGTCCGATATTGTTCTATTTCCAATCCTTGTGTTATTGATGTCATGTAATATTCTAATTTTCTGAGATTGTGAATTTGGGGTTTTCATAAGCTGTACACCATAATCATCACAATTATACCAAAGTAAGGCTTGACATATCTTGCTTTGCATGTAATGCGTCTATCTCATATATTGGTTTCACCTTTTGAGTTGCCATACTGACATAAATGAACATTTGCACGATATTCTAATTTTTTGAGTTTCACCTGTATTGTGGGTAATTTCCAGTTTGGTTTGTACCCAGCACACTCCCAGTCAATCCCTACATCCAGATCAGAGCAAGCATCAGTGCCATTCAGTTCAGCTGACAAAAATATAGTTGGATGCACTACGGCATATAGAGTTGTGTCCTAATCCTGTTCTTCAGTTGCTGTTGGCTGAAGCAAGCTGGAAGTGTGGCCAGTGTGTCATCCATTCTCTGGGTTTGTTTGTCTTTTTTAAAGGCAGGGGGGTGGGGGTGGACATGTTAGTTCAAAAACCCTGAGGAGGAGAGAGGATTCATTCCTACCTCATGGAGAGCCATGAGGAGAAGAGAAGGAAAATGAGGGGAACAGGAAAAAAGGTGGGCTCCAAGCCCCTCCCACAGAAGGCAGCAAAGCTAGGCCCTCCCTTTGTGCTCATGTGAGACAGGCTTGGTTGAAACCCCATATTTTCCAACACCCCTTCTTTCCAACCTTGCATGTCTCCGTGTCCCACAATATTTTTGTCTTAGTTCCTGATAACTGGTTCTTGACAATGGCTTCGTGAAGATGTCCGCTGTCATGTTTCCTGTGGGACAGTAGTCTAGTTTGATTAACACTTGTTGCAACTCTCTCACCACGTGATACTTTACATCAATGTGCTTAGTTCTCCCACCTACTTTCTCTGACTGTGAAAGTCTGATGCAACTGATTGTCTTCAAAGATTTGTATAGGGGTTGGTTCGTCTATACCCATGTCTGCAAGCAATAATCTAAGCCACACAGTCTCATTACATGTGCCTGTTGCTGCCACATACTCTGCTTCTGCAGAGGACTGTGCTATTGTGCTTTGCTTGTGACTTCCCCAGCTCACTGTTCCACCCCCATAGAAAAATACATAGCCACTAGTGGACTTACAGTCAGCAATGTTTTCTGCCCAGTCTGCATCTGTGAATCCCACTAGTCTAGGATTCTCAGTGGCTGGCAGTTTTAGTTTTAGGTGCATGGTCCCCTTTAGGCACCTTCCCACCCTCTTGACACCAGTCCAGTCTCTCTGTGCGGGCATGCTTGTCTTTCTGCATAGAATGCCCATTTCAGCTGCAATGTCTGGTCAAGTGATGGTGGCTAGATACAATATTCCTATGGCACTTCTATATTCATTGTTCTCTGGTAGGAGATCACTGGGTTCTTGTTGCTTATGGAAAGCTGTCTCCATCGGTGTAGGTACAGGATTGGCATTTTGCAATCCTAAGCTTTCCAACAGTTCCAGAATCTTTTGGTTCTGACTTAGAAGAAAGCTCCCATCTTCTTCTCTCTTGATCTGTATTCCTAAGTAGTAGCTGGCATTGCCCAGATGCTTCACTTCTACTTCTCTATTTAGTTGAGAAAAGTATCATTAAAGTCCCTCTTGTTATTGTGGCAAATCATTAAATCATCCATATAACAAAGTATATACACATCCCTCCCATTTCTGTGTCTTCTGTATAGGCAGGGATCAGCTTTTCCTTGAACGAAACCCTAGTCAAGAAGTATTTGTTTTAACTTCTTGTTCCATGCTCTGGCTGCCTGCTTCAGGCCATAAATCCCCTTCTGAAGCTTGCAAACATGATGCTTGGTATTGGGATTAGTGAAGCCTGGAGGCTGTGTCATGTAAAGTTCTTCTGTCTCCCCATGTAAAAATGCAGTTTTAACACCTAAGTGTTCGACGTCCATGTTCCTGGATGCTGCTAGACTAAGAAGCATACTAATTGTGGTGTGTTTCACAACAGGAGCAAAACATTCATCATAGTCCTGTCCATATGTCTGTGAGTAGCCTTTTGCTACCAGTCTGGCCTTGTACCTTTGTGCTTCGCCATTCTCATCTTGTTTTGCCTTGAACACCCACTTACAACCTATGGCCTTCTTGCCTTTTGGTAGTTTAGTTAAAGTCCATGTTTTATTTTTGTACAGAGCATCTAGCTCCTCCTGTGCTGCCCTTTTCCACTTACTTGCCTCATCTGCTGGCATTTGCAGCACCTCATTCCATGATGCGGGTTCGCTTGGTAGTGACGACCTTGCGAGGTAGGTAAGTCTGTCAGCTGGAACTCCTTTGTTGGTCATGATGAGCGTCTCAGAGCAGGTTCAGGAGCGATGACTGGTGGTTCACCCTCTTCTGCTTCCTCGGCCTCATCATCTATCTCTGGTGGAGTCTCTTCCTGCACTTCCATCTCCCTCTGGGTTGGTGTGGTTGTGTCTTCTGGTGCTAGGCTGAACATCTCATGCTGGTAACTGCTGCTGCTGGTTTCTCCGTAGTCATTATCCACCTGAGTGCAGTAGCCTCTCTCCCTCTCATCAAAGTATACCACTCTGCACATGCTTACTCTTCCTGTTTTGGGTTCAGGATTCTGTATCCTTTGCTTCCTGGAGCATAGCCAGTCATGACCCCTTCTTCAACTCTAGGGTCTAGTTTGGATCTCCTTTCTTTTGGTACGTGGGCATAGGCCTTAGATCCAAACACTCTTAAATGTTTGACACTTGGTTTTCGCCCATGCCAAAGCTCAAAAGGCGTTACCTTATTTGCTCTGGTTGGCAATCTATTTTGCAAGTATGTAGCTGTGATAACAGCATCTGCCCAGTATTTGTCAGGTAGATCTGCCTCTAACAGCATACACCTTATCATGTCCATCAATTATCTGTTCTTTCGTTCTGCAACTCCATTACTCTCTGGCATGTAAGGAGTGGTTAATCTGTGTTCTACACCTAGTTGTGTTAGGTATGTCTGCATGGTGTTAGAAATGAACTCGCCACCTCTGTCGCTTTGAAGGGCTTGAGGGGTCTGTTTGAATTTATTCCTTACCATTACAACGTATATCTTCAGCATATCCCCAGTTTGAGACTTTTCCTTCATCAGGTAGGTTACACAATATTTATTTATTTATTTATTTTATTTATTAAATTTGTCCCCCACCCATCTCCCCCCAATGGGGGGCTCTGGGCGGCTCACAACACATTAAAACAATAAATAAATATACAATTAAAACCTATAACAATTCACATTTACAAAAATAAAAGAAAAAAAATCCAGGAGGCCGATGGTTCAAGGCAGCAACACCAGGCCACTAAGGGACTAGCCAACCCCACACTTGATGATCCCCCTCCTCGCCCCAGGCCAGATGGCAGAGCCAGGTCTTCAAATCCCTCCAAAAGGCCAGGAGTGAGGGGGCCAATCTCACCTCCAGGGGCAAGATATTCCAAAGGGCGGGGGCTACAGCAGAGAAGGCCCATCTTCTGGACCCTGCTAGTTGGAGTTCTTTTGCCAAAGGGGTCCGGAGTATGCCCTCTCTGTGTGATTGGGTGGGATGGGAAGAACTCATGGGGGAGAGGCGATACCTCAGGTAACCTGGTCCCATGCCATGTAGGGCTTTAAGGGTAATAACCAACACCTTGAATAGGACCCGGAAGCAAACCAGTACCCAATGCAGCTCGCGGAGCAGTGGTGTTGTATGGGTCCTCCTTCGGGCCCCAAAAATAGCTTGTACGGCTGCATTCTGGAGCAGCTGAAGCTTCCGGATACTCTTCAAGGGTAACCCTATGTAGAGCACATTGCAGTAGTCTATCTGGGAGATAACAAGGGCATGAGTTACTGTTCTAAGGGCATCCCAATCCAGGAAAGGGCATAACTGGTGCATATCCCGAAGTTGTACAAAAGCCCTCCTGGCCACGGCTGCCATCGAGCAGGAGCCGTGAGTCCAGGAGGACCCCCAGATTACGCACTAGGTCTGCTGGGGCAGTGCTACCCCATCCAGCACAAACAATGAAAAAGTCCCAGATACAGAGGACCCATTAACCCACAGCCACTCTGTCTTACCAGGGTTCAGCTGAAGCCTGTTGTTCCCCATCCAGACCCCTACAGCTTCCAGGCACTGTGAAAGGGTGGTCACGGCATCACTTACCTCACCTGGGATGGAGATATAATTGAGTATCATCAGCATACTGATGATACCTCATCCCATGATGACGGATTATCTCACCCAGCGACTTCATGTAGATGTTGAAAAGGAGTGGAGAGAGAACCGAACCCTGTGGCACCCTACAGAGGAGAGGCTCAGGATGGGACCTCTCGCTCCCTATCACTACCAATTGGGATCAGCCCTGGAGAAAGGAGGTGAACCAGCACAATACTGTGCCGCCCACCCCCAATTCCCTGAGTCGTTCCAACAGGATACCATGGTCGACAGTATCGAAAGAGAGATCAAGGAGAGCAAGGATGGTTGCACTTCCACCATCCTGCTCCACCAGAGATCATCCATAAGTGTGACCAATGTTGTTTCCATTCCATAGCTGGGCCTGAAACCTGACTGGAAGGGGTCCAGATAATCCGCTTCCTCCAGAACCCTTTGGAGCTGTGATGCCACCACTTTCTCATCCATCTTCCCCAAAAAGGGGAGGTGGGAGACTGGATGGAAATTGTCCAGTATGGTAGGATCCAGGGAGGGTTTCTTGAGGAGCGGGTACACCGACGCTTCTTTAAAGGCAGCTGGAAATACTCCCTCCTGCAAGGGTGTATTAACTATCACCTGGATCCAACCGCATGTCACCTCCTGAGCTGCTTTCACCAGCCAGGAGGGACATGGGTCCAGGTGACAAGTGGTGGCCCTCACAGCCCGGAGGATCTTGTCCACTTCCTCAGGAACAACAGGATCAAACTGTTCCCAGATAACTGGGTAAGAACGATCTCCTGGCATCTTCCCAGACCCTGCGCCACACTTGGAGTCTAACTTGGAACGAATCTGAGCGATTTTGTCCTGCAGATGCTCTGAAAATTCCTCTGTGTGGCCCTGCAGATCCCCCTTACCAAAGAGGGATCTAGTGATCCCAAACAGGGCCGCTGGGTGGCACTCTGAAAACACGATAAGGGCGGACAAGTATTGACTCTTCACCACTCTTATCGCTACAATGTAGGCCTTGATAACGGCTCTAACCTGTGTTTGGTCAGATTCGGTCTTTGTCTTCCTCCAGCGGCGCTCCAGACGTCTCTTGACCCTCTTCAGCACCTTCAACTCCTCCATAAACCATGGGGAGTGTCGGAGCTGATGTGGCAAGAGAGGTCGCATAGGCGTGACCCTATCCAAGGCCCCGGCTGCCTCCCTATTCCAAGCAGCAGCTGAGGCCTCCACTGGACCATGTAGCAGATCCACGGGAATAACCCCCAGCTCCCTCTGAAACCCTGACGGGTCCATCAGGCACCAGGGGCGGACCAATCACATGGGTCCTGCCTCCCTGTGGAGGGGGGTGGCATAGGAGAAACTCAGGGTCACCAGGACATGATCTGACCATGACAATGGGGAAAGCTATAAATCTCCCCTCAGATCACTTTGCCATTGCTCTGACAAGAAAACCAAATCCGGCATGTGGCCACTGTCCTGGCTTGGGCCCTGCACAATTTGCGAAAGGCCCATGGCTGCCATGGTAGCCATGAACTCCTGAGCTGCCTCTGAGGTCCATCCCAGGGATGGCAGGTTGAAGTCCCCCAGAACCATAAGCCTGGAGAACTCCACCACCAGCCCTGAGATGGCTTCCAGCAGCTCAGGCAGGGAGGTTGCCACGCAGCAGGGAGGCTGGTACAGTAGCAGCACTCCCAACTGTTCACGGGAGCCCAACCTAAGAAACAGTGTCTCACAGTCAGAGACTTGTGGAGCAATGTCCCTGAAGGCCGTGAAAGACTCTCGGATGACAACAGCCACCCCTCCTCCCCTGCCCCAGCATCTTGGCTGGTGCCACACTATGAACCCAGCTGGGCACATTTCTGAGAGGGGCACCCCCCCCCAGGCCCCAGCCAGGTCTCAGTAATACATGCCAGGTCTGCCCCCTCCTCAGTGATCAGGTCACATATGAGAGGGCCTTGTTCTTAACTGACCTGGCATTAAGCAGCAACAGTCGGAGGCCGAGGCCCCTATGAACCTGCTGACCAGGGCCTGGGAGGGAGCATGGAGGGCTAAACATGTTACCGGTAACACACACCAGGGGGGTCTTCCGTGAAGATGGCCTGCGCTCCAGCTCCCACCATATCATCCCCTGCCCATTACCACCTCGATCGTGTAGCCCACCACATCGTCCCTGGGGGTGCCAGTCCCAAATACTTCCACTCCTAGACCTTCAGGGTCCCCAATCTGGGGTAAAGATCCCTCCATCAATCAAACATCCATATACAAAACCAAACACTCCCAGGAGAGGGAAGATCCTGCTCGTGCACCAGCTTGTGCTCTCGGCGCAGGCTGGGAGCCACTCCTCACCAAACCTCACACTACAATCAAAGTCTGCCCCCCTGCACGACCTGTCTCACTAGTCGGCAGGGCAGGCATCCCATGCACTCACTCACACCTCCTGTCTCTCACCCAGCAGGTGGACCCACACATCCTCATATGCTCCCAGACTCCATCCCAGACTCTCACTACCAGGAGGGAGTCCCAGATTCACACTGGAGGGACCCTATGGCTCTCTGCTGGTGCTGGGTGGGATTAACCCTGGAAAAATCATCTCTAAAACATATGTATTTGTTTCCACCTGCTGACGTTTGAAGAGGTCCACATAAATCAGTGTGGATAAGTTCAAGTGGTTTAGTTGCATGCCTTTCCCTTTGTTTGGGTATGGCAGGCCTTGTTACCTTTCCTCTGATGCATACTACACACTGATATTTTTCACGATTGCTTAGTTCAAGGTCTCTTACCATATTTTCCTTCTTCATTCTAAAAATTACATCAAAGTCCCTGTGTGCAAACCATTTGTGCCATATGGTGGCGCTGATGTCCTCCTTTTTCTGCTGCTGTTGGCAGGTGAGGCTGACATCTGGTGGTGGCTGTTCACAGTTCACCTGGTACACTCCATTTTTCTCAAAGCCTGTAACACAAATCTGCCTACCACTGGTTACTTCACATATTCTATTGGCTTTAAACATTACATTGAAACATTTTCTGTTTAATGATTGCACACTCAACACATTGTCAATTGTGGTACATAATATGCATCTGTCACTATGAGATCTTTGTATTTTTCTCCATTAAAATATCTCAAGGGTAATTTGCCTTTTCCTCTTATTGAGATGGAATTCCCATCAGCAAGAGCAATGTTCCCTTGTGGCTCTTCATTCAGTTCACTAAAGTTATCTCTGTTCCCACAAAGAAGTTGGCTTGCACCTGAATCTAAGATCCATTGACTTTTGGTTTCATTAGAATTAGCTCCAAGAGCATTTTCTGCTCTGAAAACTGTACGCAGAGCTAATTTTTCCATGGAATGCCTTCCTTTTGAAAAATCCTTTTTGTCTCTGCTTTTACAAAATCTAGCTATGTGCCCTGGCTTGTTGCAGGAATGACAAACAATGGGTTTATTGTTGTACTGATGAGCAATCAATGGCTTCTGCTCATGTTTCCCTTTTTCTGCCAGGTAACCCATGTCTTTTGTTGACTTTTTATGGAAATACAAATAATTTTTCTGTCTCCTCGCTTCACTTCTAATTGCTCCAAACAATTGAGATAAATTCATCTCTTGTAATGTATTGCCGAAGGCTTTCACGGCCGACATACGAAGGCTGGTGTGGGTCTTCCGGGCTGTGTGGCCATGTTCTGTAAGTTTTGTTTCCTAACGTTTTGCCAGCATCTGTGACCGGCATCTTCAGAGTGCAGGAGCACAGACAGGAGAGAACTGCTCCTGTCTGTGCTCCTGCCCTCTGAAGATGCCGGTCACAGATGCTGGCGAAACGTTAGGAAACAAAACTTCCAGAACACGGCCACACAGCCTAGAAGACCCACACCAGCCTTCATCTCTTGTAAATTCTGTGCTGCTACGAAAGGGTAATATTTGTCAGGTAATGAGCTTAACAGAAAAGCCATTTTTAGTCTTTCATTCATGAGATTTTGAATTGTGCTCAGCCTTTCAAAGATAGACTGCATTCTAAATAAATGCTCGTTAATATCCTCATCTTCTAAAAAACTAGATGCAATCAGTTCCCTCAGTAACAAAATAATCTTCTGATCATCATTTTCTAAATATAATGTCCTCAGGTTCTCAATCATTTCTTTGGCAGTGGGAAGATCTTTTATTTCTGCCAGTCTGTAATCAGGTAGTGAACTAGAAATTAAAATCATGGCCCTTTTGTTCTTCTGTTCCCATAATTTCTTGGCTTCCTCAGAATCCCCTGGTTGTGGTTGAGGGGAATCTAAATAATCTAGGCTGTCCCAAAAGTCCAATCATAGCCTTAGTCTGTATAGCGAGGCTTAAAAATTATCTTCATTCAACTTTGGGATGGGGGGAAGCCCCTCCTCCCTCTCCATTGTTAAAAGGAGAGAAAAAATAAAAATCTGAACTGAGCCTCTTTTTAAAAAATGTGCAAGCAGTTTCTTGGCTGTATGACCAAAGAAACCTCTTGGGCTGATATGCTGGGCCCGTAACCCCATGTTGGGGTTGTAAAATGTTAATACAAAAACCATGAGGAGGAGAGAGGATTCATTCCTACCTCATGGAGAGCCATGAGGAGAAGACAATGAAAATGAGGGAAGCAGGAAAAAGGCAGGATCCAAGCCCCTCCCACACAAAGCAGCAAAGCTAGGCCGCAGCAGAGCCACCCCTCCCTTTGTGTTCGTGTGAGACAGGCTTGGTTGAAACCCCATATTTTCCAACAGACACAACTGTTTTACTCTGTTGGACATTTTCTTTTACTTCTTCCTCCTCCTGACTCTATCTTTCTCATCCACCCTCCAAAAGAAGCTGGTTGCTATATAGAAAGGACATAACTCTCTTGCCAGAGGTCTGGGTTTATTGTTTAAAAAGAACTTTAGATACTGCCCACCTCCAAAATGACTCTGTGCAGCCCAACATTTAAAATAATACAACAATATACAAAATACAAGATAAAATATACAAGATCAGAATCTGGACAATGCGCCATGTATAGAAAATACATATCTAACAAGAGGACCACATCCACCCTACCCCAAGGCTTTGGAGAACAGCCAGATTTTCAAGGGAGCCACCTAAATCTCTGGGGAGGGAGAGCATGGCAGAAGGGAGGGGCTGCAACAGAGAAGGGTCGCTTCCTGGGTCCCAATAGCTGACATTGTTTAATCAAAGGGACCCAGACAGCGCCAACACTGCCAGTTCTTCCTAAATGTGTAGAAACCAACCAAGGGGAGATTAGGCTGAGGGCTGCATTTGGTTCGAGGGTTGCAGATTGCCCACCTCTACCCTAAAGTGAACAGTTTCACATTTGAGGTCTCTTGAAAAGGAATTATTTAGTTGCATCCAAGATATTCCTCCTCTTCATGACTTAGCTGTGTTTTAGCAGCTATTTTCATTTTCAAAAATACAGCAAGAGGCTGTGAAAGTTACCTCCCTCTTGTAGCTGAGAGATGGAGCCATTCTGAATACTCAATATTCAGAAGGAAAAGCCTTCCTTCCTTCCTTCCTTCCTTCCTTCCTTCCTTCCTTCCTTCCTTCCTTCCTTCCTTCCTTCCTTCCTTCCTTCCTTCCTTCCTTCCAATTTAGGTTAACTGGCCACAACCTGTTTCCTTTCAGGTGGGATGGGCATACAATGACTGCTAGCTGGGAAGTGTTGAGAATTGTAGTTCCAACATATCTGAAGAACATCAGGCTGAGAAAGGCTAATTTAAGTCCTGTTCAGCTTCTATCTACACCATGATCCAGGCTGTGCTAAATGCTGCTGACTGTATAACAGCAAACTACTATAATTTCCATATTCTTGGTAATCTGAGGTCTATAGTATGAAAATTGATGGATTTTCTAGTCCTGTTTCCAAAATACTTTATTTCTTAGGTATTGTACCAGAATCTCTCTGGATACTGCTCAGCTGCATGTTTTAGCTACCAAATAATTGCAAGCTTACATACTTACATAATCTAATACGCACTATATAACCAATGTATTCCAAAATGCCAGAAGACGTCAGTCATCCTGTCTGTAATTGTCAGGATCCTGTGCCAATGCACCGTGGTGTTAGAACTTGTCAATCTTCTGAAGAAGCTTTGAATCTCTCTCCCTGTCACTACAGTGCCTGTCTGAAAAACAAAAGTTGTACTTGCTTTAAATTTAACAAACTAGCATATCTCTTCCAGTACACAGAACAAAGCCAATGTGGGTGAATGAGTGGCATAAATAAATTGCAAGAAGTAAAGCCTGGAAGATAGCAAAAAGAAAGAAAAAAAAAAAAAGGATGAAATCATTTTTAAAAATCCCCCATAAGGATTCGGGCCATATTTGGAAAAGCAAAAAGTTAATCTAGTCCCAAATTTTATGTTTGACAGAAGTTCTGGTGGATGCTTGAGAATTGGGGGTGAATCATACATCTTATGTAAGAACTCAAAGATGTGCAATGTTGAATGAGGAGATCTGTTCCACTGGTGTGGTTTCTGCCCCCATTCTTAAGATAGTGTCCATGAGAGTGGAGGATAGAACTGAGCGGGATCAGAGTAGCAGCACATAGCAAAGGAAGGATTAGTAACTTTTTCCTTCTTACACTGATCCCTTGCAGCACCATCTGTTTTTGGACCTGGATGCTCACTTCCAGTATTACCTTCAAAAGTTCAAACACTTGGGAATGACAAAGTCTTTCCTAATACTATGTGCTCCAGATGTCAGCCTGCTGGAGAGATATGTTTAAATGTGTTGGCCTGCTAACTTGGGGATTATAAGAAGGATGGGCTTGGAGGAAATTGAGATTGAGAAGGCAGGCATAAGCAAAACAGTCCCATTTGGGTCTGGGACCTTTGGCAAGTTTCTTTTAAGCTAATTTCTTCCAGTTTCTGCATTAACAACAATGGCAATATTTTAAAATTCACACTGAAATACATATTTTTAAACATAATTTTTCTTGAAACACGCACTCCCAAACTTTTCTCAAAATATACATTTCTAAATTTGTTTTCTATTTAAAATGTGTATTTTAATATGCTCTTTTGAGAACTGCATTAGAATCTTTGGAAAGCATAAAAGCTAATGGATAAAATCTGATCCACACAGTCTCTTGGGGTGGATCAGGTCAGCTGATATTACAGTTTGCAAATATGGAACTTCTCTAGCATACTTTGTTGATTAAGAGTTAGGATTTGGCCTAAGTGTGGCTGTAATTAACCCCAAGCATGAATATGACATGATTTATTCTAGATATTTTAATACTTAGCAAACCCTCAAGCTTTCATCCATTTTTCATAATCATGGATTCTGTCCATCAAAAATGGGAAATACTGGCCCTTGAGATGTTGACCAGAACTTCTACCATCACTGAGCACTGGCTATGCTGGTTGTGACTGATGGGAGTTGGAGACCAGCAATGTCTGTAGGATCTCAGGTTATCCACCTTTATATCAAATTCAATCTAGATGCCTTACTCTCTGTTTTTGTTTTCACAAATACCGTCCCCCCTCCATTATATGCATATAACAAAGGGTAAGCTTTATTTTAATAGCCTAGTCATTACCCAAAGAATGGAATATGTTGCAATATAACTCATAAGGCCTTCAATGTTGGGTGAAATATGAATACTTTAAATTCTCCATATGGGAACCTAAAAGATTGGCTCCCTGTTGCTTCACATTATGGAGAAACAGCTACCATGTTTCTGGCATGTGAGAAATGTTTAAAGGAAACCAGCACAGGAGGCAAGATTAGCACTCTCACTGAATTGCATACTTTTATCTTTTGGGAGAAAAGTAGACTAGCTAGCAGGCAATTTGTGAATGGATCTCCCAAAATTTAGTTTAAAAAGGAAAATGTAGGCATGGTGGAGGAAAAATAATGTAGTGAAGAAAGCCTCCATAGGAAACAGATGCTGAGAAGTTAGAGGGCAATTCACCATCAATCCCTAGCTGTGAGAAATGAAGTTGGATTTAAAAGGGTCTGAACTGGCAAAATGGAAAGTTTTAATTAACATTGCAGGAGAGCTTTGCTAAATGGGACATACTTCTAGGTAAGCATTATCGATCAAATTGGGCATAGGGAAATGGATAGTAAAGCACTATAATCCATGCCATGCAAAATCACCATTGTATTGTCACTTTCAGTTAATTATGAGGAAAGCAAATGCTTTAGGAGTGCTGAAAGCCCTACTAGGGAAGCAACTGCTTTGCAGCTTTTTTCTTCCAATGATTTATTTCTCAGGCGTACGTGAGTTCTCTCCCCCTTCCCTTTCCCTCCTTGGACAGTACTAACGTCACCAGGCATGCCAAAAGGCAGAAGCCTATGGAGGAGATCAGGAGAAAAGACACTTGGCTACTTGATGCAGGATAGATTGCTGCTTATCATTTTAGCTTGTTAAAGTAGCAGGAAAGCAACACAATCCAGTGTTTCAACTTCTCCTTCCCCATTTTACCTCCACGATGCCCTAGAGCTCTTTCAAGAAGAGAGGTGATGCTATTACATTCCACAGACCTACGTCAGCAGTCACACAGCACGCAGCACGCTTGTCTGCTTTTACTTGTACTTCTTTTTGCTTCACCACCACGGCAGGGCTTAGCCGCCAGAGTTAGCACATAAAGGAAGAAGCAAGATCATAAATTTAACAAGCACATCTACATTAAATGGCATGATTAGTTGTTCTCAGTCTGGTGCCCTCCAGATACCTTTGACTCCATTACTTGAACTTCTGGCTCTGATGGCCTGCAACAATAGAAAGACAAGAATTGGGTAACATGACTTGAAGGGAGGGGGGGAGGGACAAAAACTATTGTAATAACAGAAATGGTTTTCTATATGCATTAAGTGCAGTTCTGTAATTTTGGAAGGGCAAAAAAAGGTGGAAAGTTTTCAGGGAGCCATTTACTCCTTGTTGGAGTCATCTGATGGAGTCGATGTCACTTTAAAAATTGGACACTAGAGGGAACTAGAAGGAACTAAAGATTACAACGAGAATGCTCAAACTCAACGTACTAATACAGAATGAAGCAAAATATTTTAATATTGGACATATTGAAGGATATTTTTGAACAATAGACATAGAAGTTAATTTTAAGAGTGTCTGCCTCTATAGATAGATTGTGTTTAAAAGATGTTATGGAAGAGGAACAAGTTTTACTGGACAAGACTGAGACTGATCAGAAAGTGGATTTTAAAATGATAGGCTACAAGAATGACATGGAAAAAAGATGTTACACTGGACTTACAAAAGAAACCAGCTGATGTCTTAATAATTAAAAGTGATATACAGAAAACAAACTAAGAGAATGACCTGGATAATTTTCCTATATTGGATTTACAAAAGAGGCTTGTTAAAGCTTTGAAGAATTTTGTGAGAAGGAAGGGACAAAGAAAAAATGAAAAGAAATCAAGTTCTAGGACATTACTTGAAGGGAGTAAAGATTAAGATTGATAGAAGTAAAAGGAAGGAATATAAAGTTGGTTTATTTGATCAAGGTTAGAACAAGATATGTTGTTACTTCTGGCAACCTTTATGACTTTCTGCTGACATCAGGACTGAAAAGATGACATTTTACAGATTTGTTTATAGATAAGAGATGGGGTATGGGATGAAGAGATAACTGTAACCTTAGAGAGAGTGAAGAGTCACTAAATTTGTTTATACTTGTGATGAAGTTTGGAAGTCACTTATTTGTATATTTCTTTTTCCTTTCTTTATTATACTCTTACTTTTTAATTTTTTTTTCCCTTGTACTTTTTACTCCTTTCTCTTCTCTTCTCTTCTCTTCTCTTCTCTTCTCTTCTCTTCTCTTCTCTTCTCTTCTCTTCTCTTCTCTTCTCTTCTCTTCTCTTCTCTTCTCTTCTCTTTGTATTAGATTTTACTAGTATAATCAAAATTCTAAATAAAAATTCTCTCTCTTTCTCTCTCCCTCTCCCCCCCCCCCCCCCCCCCCCCCCCAGTATCCTCTTGTCTTCCTTTGGGTAGAATCCAATAGTGCTGTTCTGAGTAGAACAAAGTACATGTCATTCTCCAATCTTCCTACCTCTTTGCTCCAATGAGCACTGTATTTGAACTAGCTAATTGCCCTGGGACTGCAGTATTGAGTAAAGGCACACATGGACCTTTGTAAAGAGCAAAGACTTCTGGGACTCAAGAAAAACATCATAACAATGAGGGACCATCCTGGCCCCATCTACCATTCTCTCTCTCTTCTCCTTTCCTCCTTTATTTCACAGTATTTATTAAGAAATAATTCTATTTTTAAAATATCTACACAATGTTTAAATCCCTGCCTATTATAACTCATGACCTAGATTTCCATGCAAATGTGTATTTATATCATTGTTGACTGATCATAGGATATGGATGTAGTTTCCTCTTATGACTTGTCTATCTCACTGTATCTTCATAACAAAATAATCTGTACTTGAATGTGTTCAAAGTGCCTGAGATACATTTCTGAACATTTTATTTGCATTATATCCTGCTTTCTGATGGCGTTTCAAGGAGTGCATGTCATTTTATCCTCACTACAACTTTGTGAGGGTAGTTGGACTTTGGGATACTGATTGGATGAAATTCAACCACCAAGATGGGTTGGGACTTGGACTTGGTCTCTTGGATCCCATTCCAGCCCCTTAAACCACTATAACCTTTGAGACAGGTTTGGGTTATTGCAATTTTAACCTGACAAGATTAGACAGGGATGGCATGCTCCAGGTTGCATCAATTCAACAGTGTTATCTTATGGCCCTAACCCTAACCCTTCTCTGTCACCATGCCTGCCCTGTGGAACTGCCTCCCCCCTGAAATTTGGATGGCCGTGACCCAGCCAGCCTTAAGAAAGATCTTGAAAGCTTGATTCTTTCCCCAAGCCCTAAAGGAGCCCATTTCAGCATGTGAGATATGAATTATTGCCTTTGTTGCAGTGTGCTTTATTTTATTTTATTTTATTTTATTTTATTTTACTTTCCTTTCCTTTCCTTTATATTTTCTTTTATTAAGACTTCAATGGTTTTAACCCCCTTTTAACAGCCCAGAGTGGCTTGGCAAGTGTGTGGCCATACAAAAGTATGTATGTATGTATGTATGTATGTATGTATGTATGTATAAATAAATAAGGAGTAAGAGGAGGCCTAATGCACAGACATGATAACATGCTGATGTTTCATAGCAGCAGTAAAGGGCTTGTGGATCTGAAAGTTAAGACTGAACCAAGAATCACAGTCTCAAAGGGCCTCTCTTACTTCACTTCAGTTGCTGTCCAGACACGGGCATCTGTAGGGAAAGGCAAAGTCAAGATGGTGGCCATAACTAAGCAATCAAAACTCTGCCCGTTTTTGTGTGTAACACATGTAAAAAAAAAGGGGGCTGGACTTCAAGCATATGGTTATGGCTGACTTCTTGATTTTTTGACCTGCCCTGTATTCAGAAACAGTGATGACTAATCAAGTCAACCATCTCAGCAGTAACTAGAAGCTGATTCTAGAGTGGCTTCATCTCTCACTATTTGAAGTCAGTCATCTGTTGGGTTGCCTAAGTATGTTGAAGTGTATAGAACTAGAAACAGGGAGGGTAAGGTTCTTGCTTATTCACAATGAACAACTGGACCTCTTATGGAAAATGAGTACTTGGGCAGCAGGAAAGGCAGGAAATTGCACTACCCATCTATCTAGAACAACCAGGCAGCTAACTTGGCCACAGTCTTTCCATCTTTGGTGCAACATATTATAATGTATTGTTATAGTCCACTGAAATCTTGCTATTTCTCAGAAATTTTCTTTCCTGCAAAAGAGGCATTTCTCTTTCTATCTTCTTTTCCTGATGCTTCAGCTTTTCTTTCAAATTTCTCTTGATACTTCTGAGCTTATTTTATTGTTGGAGATGAGTGAAGAGTGCAACAGTGGATGATGACGTTTTTCTGTTGCCCAGTTTCCATCACTGTCAAGCTACAGTTTTGATTGATTATGTGCCATCAAATCATTGTCAACTCTTAGCAACAACATAGATAGATTTTTCCATGACGACCTGTCCCTAACCTGGTCTTTCAGGTCTTCCAATGGAGCACCCTCAAGCCACACTGGTGGAGCATAATTCCTAATTGGAAAAAGTCCCAATGGAGGAGTTTCCTCCTGTCTTCCTCTGGGATTTAATTGATGCATGGAAAGCCAGGGAAGTACAGGCATTGGAGAGAGGCTTGCACAATGAAAGGCAGGACATTCATTCATCTAATTCATAGCTAAAGTGCAAGAATGTCATATCATCCATGAGTATTTCTCTGAATTTCTCATTTGCTTTGAAATAAATTACAGGAAAAAATTCTCTTTCTCAAATTGATTGGTTAAAAAAGAATTGATTAAAAAAAAGGTGGGAGGGGAATATTCTCCAGAGAACTTTACAATAACTATTTTTAGATCTGAAATACCAATTGCTATTTATATATATTTAGCATGTAGAATTTGTATGTACTGTACATCTCATTTGGCCTCTGTTTTGGAAATGTAGAAGTGATCATTCCACAGATTTCCTATAGCCAGCAACTGCCAATCCATAATTCTGATACTCAAAGTATGTGTAGTTCCCGAGTTAAGAACACCCAGGTTACAGATGGCCCATAGTTAAGAATGGAACCTACTGTAGCAAAATTTGAGTTAAATACACAATTGTTGTTGTTGTTGTTTAGTCGTTAAGTCGTGTCCGACTCTTTGTGACCCCATGAACCATATTGCGCCAGGCCTTCCTATCTTTCACTGCCTCCCTGAGTTTGCTCAATTTCATGCTCATTGCTTCAGTGATCCTATCTAGCCATCTCATCCTCTGCCGTCCTCTTCTCCTTTTGCCTTCCATCTTTCCCAGCATCAGGGTCTTTTCCAAAGAGTCCTCTCTTCGCATTAGGTGACCAAAGTATCTGAGCTTGAGCTTCATTATCAATCCTTCCAATGAGCAATCAGAGTTGATTTCCTTTCAGATTGACTGGTTTGACCTCCTAGCAGTCCAGGGGACTCTTAAGAGTCTTCTCCAGCACCACAGTTCAAAGGCATCAATTCTTCGGCGTTCAGCCTTCTTTATGGTCCAGCTCTCACAGCCATACATTACTACTGGAAAAACCATAGCTTTGACTATGCGGATCTTTGTCGGCAAGGTGACGTCTCTGCTTTTTAATATGCTATCTAGGTTTGCCATAGCTTTCCTCCCAAGGAGCAAGCGTCTTTTAATTTCATGGCTGCAGTCTCCGTCTGCGGTGATCTTGGAGCCCAAATAAATGAAGTCTGTTACTGCTTCCATTTCTACCCCTTCTATTTGCCAGGGATTGATGGGTCCAGATGCCATGATCTTAGTTTTTTTAATGTTGAGTTTCAAACCAGCTTTCGCACTCTCCTCTTTCACCCTCATCAAGAGGCTCTTTAGTTCTTCACTTTCTGCCATTAGGGTGGTATCGTCTGCATATCTGAGGTTATTGATGTTTCTCCCTGCAATCTTAATTCCGGTTTGTGATTCTTCCAGCCTGGCATTTCTCATGATGTACTCTGCATATAGGTTAAATAAGCAGGGTGACAGTATACAGCCTTGTCGTACTCCTTTCCCTATTTTGAACCAATTGGTTGTTCCACGACCAGTTCTAACTGTTGCTTCTTGGCCCGCATACAGATTTCTCAGGAGACAGGTAAGGTGGTCTGGTATCCCCATCTCTTTAAGAATTTGCCACAGTTTGTTGTGATCCACACAATCAAAGGCTTTTGCATAGTCAATGAAGCAGAAGTAGATGCTTTTCTGGAACTCTCGTGCTTTCTCCATGATCCAGCGAATGTTGGCAATTTGATCTCTAGTTCCTCTGCCTCTTTGAAACCCAGCTTGTACATCCGGTAGTTCTCGGTTCACGTACTGCTGAAGCCTAGCTTGTAGGATTTTGAGCATAACCTTGCTAGCATGTGAAATGAAAATACACAATGCTTCAAGTCAAATATACAATGGTTTGAGTTCATGACACAATACTACTTATACAATATTATACAATAATGCTGTTCTGGCTTACATACAAATTTGATTTAAGGATAGACCTTGGGAACAGAACTTGTTCTTAAACTGGGGACTGCCTGTATCCCTTTCTGTTCCTTTAATGTGACTCATCTCCCTCACATACAAATACACATTCACAGAAATACACATTCTTAATCTCTGCCATTCCAATGGATTAACAAGATCTGAAGGAGTAAACTGGTTATTCCCCTTCTATGTACAATGGTCATAATGACTTTATTCTTAAGATGTGCAATTTAAAAGCTTTTTTTTTTGACACAAAACTCTTACTCCCACTGTGATCCTTTTCTTAAAAAGACAAAACCAGTTGGCTGCTGAACAGAAAGGAACGGTACAGAACAACTGTAGAATTAAAAACAAGCTGCTCAGGAGACTTAAGCAGTATCAGAAGTTTGACTATCAAAAAAGAGAAAGGCAAAAATGGAAGTGCAAAAGTGCCTCTGTGTCCCCATGACAACCACCAAATTGGCAGAGAGCTGTATTGTACTCTCAAACACCCAGCCCTGCAGGAAGTCCTGTCACGTTGGGCTCACTGGAATGGACAGCTCACATTCATACTCATGAGTTATTCATCTCGCTTGGACAGGGAGTAATGCTCATGATGTCTCCTCATCATCTGCCCTGCAATATTCTTACACTGATTGAGTTAGAGTAGGAGAAATTCTTTGAAAAAGCCTCTAAGCTAGGATGGGCAAAGTTTTGGTTGGAAAGCCATACTCAGCATTTTGGGGCAGGTACTGAGGCCTACAAAGTAGGTGAGACCACTTCACACATGAGGGAGGAACTGCTTCTGGGGGTGTGTTTTGAGGGAGTTTTTTTTTAATCTGTAGGGTAGTGTAGTATACCATACCTATTTTGGGCTTACTCTACAGTTTTCATTCCTTTCTTAACTCAAAACAGTAGGGAACTCTGTGGTTTTTTGGTGGTCATTGTCAGAGTTTTGAGGACTACACAAAGCAAGTTTGGGTTATGTGTAGCTCTGGGGCCCCAGGTCACACATCTCTGCCCTGAATCTCGACATGGAGTGGGGAGGGCAGAAAGTAGATTAGGAATTATAAGGATAACCTGAAACTGAATAGCAAAAAACTTTGATTTCCCACAGTACATCCTTCTTCAACTGATTACTTTTACCGGCTGTTCTAATGATAGCCAAGGCAGAGACTACTTCATCAGTTCTGCTAGGAACTCAACTGTATTTAACCTTTTCTACTGTATAAATTTTTGTACCCAAGCTAGTTTTGATAAGAATTGTCTTGGAATGAATAGGGAAGAAGAAAACCAAAGTGCCAAGTCTTTAATTTTTCTTCTCTCTCTTTCTGGTTTTAGGTCTTTTAGATTATACATTTGAGGGAAGGGATTGTCTTATTTATTGCTGAACATAAGGGGAGTAAAAAAGTTCCAAATAAGTATCAAATAATTAAAATATTGCACATGTTCAATAAACTGCACAGGATCCAGAGAGCTATTTTACGCATATTTAAACAGAATTTTCATGTTCCAAATGTAACATGTTTTTCAGAATTACTCTTAATTTCATAAATTAGAGACTTGGTTGTTAAAAAAACTTGAGACACTTTTAGAGAACCCATTGTTTGGTTCCTTTAGGCTCTGGCCCATATCTGGAGTTGTGAATTTCCAAGAGATGAATAGGATGAGTGAATGAAGAGGGGAACATGACCAGTATATTCCACTTGACCCCAACAAGAAACCTCTAACAAGTCAAATGGATGCTTTTCTCTTAATATTAGTGACTCAAAGCCAGTCTACATGAAAAGACATTGTCCAGCTCTCCTGTGTCAATGCCACTTTAGAATTCACACAGTCAGTGTGCTATTCTGTTCTTACCATATGATAAAAAACAACAAAACCTTACCTCTTTTTACACAGAAAATTAATTCATTGGAGGAAAACACTTCTAACATGCTACCCTTATACAGAGGGGGAAATTTGAGTACCCTTCAATCTTTCCATTCTTAAATATGAAATGAGAACAGAGCTGTACCACATGTTGCATGTGAACAGTTTGAAACATGTTGCTTGAAGTTTGAAACATATCAGTGTATAGAATCCTTTTCCGTAGCACCTTCCTGATCATCACATTCTAAGCTCTCTGGGCCTCTGCTGTGCCTGCTCTTTCCTGCCACATTCTTCCAGAAGTATGTTTGAAGCGATCATTTCTCTTGGGAGGCCAGCTGCGTAAGTCAGGCCCAGGCTTTGACTATATTTGACCTCCTGTCCCCGTGCAGAACAAGAGAAAGGAAGCAGTAAGCGCTCTTTAATTGCATTAGCTACACACATGCTCTGTGAATGCCAGGCCAATTAATGATGTCTCTTTCTCCTTCAAAGAACCAAAAAACATAGCCTGTCATTTGGGAAATGTCAGCAGGCTCAAGCATGTGTGACTGGATGAAACAGCGTGCCTGCCATCACCTAGCCTATCAGCATGGGGAGGGGATAGGTGAACGGATGGAAATGTTTGGTGTTCCTGCAGAATAAATACACCACACTTTGCACTTAAGGATGTAAGAGAAATCCGCAATAAATTTAAGCAGACTTTTCTGTTCTATCTCCTGTGGATTCTTCCTGCAGACATGAATGACATTGGATGCTGCTGGATTATCTTCTGTTAGTTTAGGAAAAGCATTGATTTGTCATAATTTTTTTCTTATGGTTGCTGGGAACATATTCCAGAGAGGTTTGTGTAGGCTTCTGTTGTACATAATAAATAAAAGATTTTAAAAATGTATAAAAGGCTGCATGATGCTAGTTCACTCACTTTACATGCACAAAGTCCAGATCCATTCAGTATCATACTCACCCATCATATGGGCAATATTATATTGAACAATTAAAAATTGTATGGAGGAGGTGGGGAGGGCACAGAGAGAAAAATATATTTTGTAGTTTTTTTCCTCCCCAGGAAAGATCTCAGGATCATAAATGGGTTGGTAAAAGGGTAAAATAAGATGGTGGGTATATATGTAAGGCATTCCAGCAGCAGATGGTTGTGACCTTGTCTGGTCTTCAAAGGACCAGACGTGGTTAGTGCTTGGATAGGAGGTCACCAGAAAAGCCCAGGGCTGTAGGCAAGGCTGGGAAGAAAATTAAATTCATCCTGGAAGAGAGGAATGACAAACCACTTGGGCACTGTTGCCAAGAAAAGTGCTTAGCAACATCCATGTAGTCACTAGATGAGCTTGAAGTTAAGACATATTTTTCAAAACACTGAATTTTTGCTCAAACTTTTAATGAAGCGTATTCATAAGTTTACAAATATGGATTGCCAGGTACCTCTTTTGACAATAGTCAGAAAAAAAATGGTACAAAAAGTAAGTTTGACTGCCTTAAAATACCAGTATCATATGCCAAAGTTCGCAGACAGTAGCAGTACAGATCCCCCACAGGTCCTACTGTGCTGCCTGATTGAGATGGGGAGTGGGGCAGATGCTCCTGGGAGGGATGAGCAAAGTATGCTGGGAGTATATGCCAAGAATATGCCAAGATCTCAGCAGGATCACCCAAAGGATGAAGGCCATCCCTGCTGCCCTGCTAAAGCAAGCTGGAATCAATATTGGGCAGCAGCAATAAGGGAAGATGCTAAAGGCAGATTACTTTAGTGACAATGGCAAAAGCATCATTTCATACTATGTGGGAAAAGGCAATATTAAACTACTCCTGTATTTTACAAAGAAAACCACATGGATAGGGTAATCTATAGAAGCGGATATGTGTAGCTCAGGGTTGAACTGTGGAGTCCTTGGGGTTTTCTGAGCTTGGTTGTTTTCTTGCAAACATTTCATTACCCGGCTAGGTGCACTGAAGGTGTTACCTAGCCGGGTAATGAAACGTTTGCAAGAAAACAACCAAGCTCAGAGAACCCCAAGGACTCCAGAGTAATCTATGTGGTCACTAAGAGTTCACACCAACCTGATGGTACATAATCAATCAGTCAACAGCAGAGATGGATAATGATCCAAACTTCAGTACCTGTAATGGGGTAAGAAAGACCATCCATATTTGTAGCTTCTGACAACAAAGATGCATTGTTCAACTCATATCTTTCTTCCTCTCCATGACTGCATCCACCTATATAGAGGTGCTTTTATTTGGCATTCACTCATCAAGACCTATTTTCCTTAACTGCATCCAGTATTTTTTTCCATTTGAAGTTGAAATTGATATTTACACGAGAAGGCATTTTTCCCATTGCCTCCTGGATTCTCTTCTTGCCATATGTGCATGCATATTCACAAGACCATACAAATATGAAAACATATTTAACAGAACAGCTCAAGGACAAAAGAATGCTAATAGGAGAATGACCAAATATTCTGAGTGCTACAGAAGCCCAAGCTTTCTTCCCATGTGCATCTTGCATTTTTATTTAAGGAAAAGTGGGGTGGGGGAGGGGAAAGGATAGAAATCCTGCTGAAACACACTGATTGATTGCGTGCTTTGAATGCAGAAGGTCCCAGGTTCAATACTGAGTGACCCTTCTCTGCTCCTTCACAAGGACTATGGAGCAGTAGCTGCAAAAAAATTAAGCCACTGGGGAGTTGCTGCTATTCCAAAGTACTAGCCTGAATCTGGCTTATGTCAGCTACTCAATACTCATGAGATTATGAACCCTTTTCTGCATAAGCATTTGAAAGAAAAACCCAACAACTTGTCACTGCTTTACATGCCATATCATAGTGGAAATGGGGAGGAGGAGGGTCAAGTTTTTCCATATATCCCTGTTTTTGTAGCAACTTGCCTAATGCAGCGTTCTGGAGAACTCTATTTATATACTACTAAAACTCTGTTTGTAACCTTCAATCGGCCAGAACAGTGCATCATAGGGCAACAATTCTGAAGCAAGGTGCTTCAGATGGGCTAAACTTAAAGAATGCATCCAAAATCCAGGCGCCATGACTCCCATGGAATTGAAATTTCAAGGATATTCAGACCAGATGTATTGGAAAAGTTGTGACTGCTGCAGTGCTGCCGTACCACTGCAATCACGTGATTGTGATTTCTGACACTCCCTGCCAGCTTCCCACAAGCAAAGTCAATGGGGAAGCTAGCAGGAAGTCAGAAATCGCTCCTGCTCCCACTGTTTGCCTGCCCATGGTCATTCTGTTTATCTCTTTAGGTAAGTAAATATTGACAAAGGATGACCCGAGTCGTCGGCTGTCTACTAGAGTCTATATGTTTGTGCCTGCATGGTTGTTCCTAATAAATGTATTACCATACTACAGCTGGATGTAAATTCTGCAGGACTGGGTGGTCCAAATATCCATAGCCACTCAGTCTAGCTAGGGCATTATAGATGAAATGTTTAACCCAGCTTTCGTTGAGTCAAATAAGAATTGCAATAGATTGGAAGGATATTAATACACATCACCTAGTGAATTTCCTTTTTCTGCATTTACTCCAGTTAAACCATTTACCCATCCTATTCTTCAATTTAAACCAAGTGGCTGTGGATATTTGGACTACCCTGTCCTACAGAATGTCCATCTTTACCCCTGAATGGGGGTGCACCTCCCTATTTGGAACTGGTAGGCAGTTTGGGGTTTTTCCTGGACTTAAAGCTCCTGCTTGAAAAGGTGGTGGCAGCTGTGACCAGGGAAGCTTTGCAGAGATCCATCTTGTGCATCAAGACTTTGTTCCTGTTCCTGGACTGGGGCCATTCAGAGACACTCATGGCTTGGTCACCTCACATGCAGACTGTTGCAAACATGCTGTACATGGGGTTGCCCTTGAAGACCACTCGGAAGCTACAGCTGGTTTAGAATGCAGCAGCACAGGCAGTAATGGGCATGCCCTGGCTTCATGAACCACACTATAAGCTTATTAGCTTCTGGGTACAATTCAAGGTGCTGATCACATGTAAAGCCCTTCATGGCATAAGGCCTGGATAAAGGAGTTTCTGCCCTTCATGTAGAACCAGACAGAGTTGGCGTGCTCCAGGCCCCATGGATCAAGCAGTGACGTCAGATGGGACCCGGGAAGTGGGTCTTTTCTGTTGCAGCACTTACGGCCCCTACTCTGTCTTTGAACAGTCTTTAAAAGCATGTTTCTTTCCCCAGGCCCTGAGCTACGGTGGGCCTCTTATGGGAATACATTAGTTTGTGTAGTTTATTGCTGTGTCTGGATGTCATTGCTATTTCTTCTTTATATTGTATTTGCACTGTCTTTAGTGTTGCATGTTGCTCAAGTCACTATGGAGTCAGGCAACCTTTAGTTTGATAAAAAGTAAATATAAAATACATCATAGTTCTTTAGAAGTGCTGGTGACAGCAGAATGCCTTTATCCAAGAAGCAGTCAGGCGATAACAGTTAAGTTTGTTAAGAAGCTGCAACACCCATCACAGATCACCCCAGCTACATATTCCCATAAGACCGGTCTATCTGCAGTGCTCAGACAGTATAATTTCACTGAGGAGGAAAAAGCACGGGGCTAGGCTGTCTCTCCACCAACCAGTTATTCTTTCCTTTATTATGGTAAAGTAATGAACCTTCACTTAGTCCATGAAGCCAGCAGATTTTGGAATTCTAGCATCCCCTGCTGGCTACTGAAATTAGGGAGAAAGAGAGAGAGCCTTTGTTAGAGCAAAAGGCCAGCAGCTTGAAATCAGACAAAAATTATAAAAACATACATACTGAGTTCCTTTCTGGCTATTATTCTCCCAACAGCATCCCCATGTAACTTTAAAAAAAAAGAATATACAGCATAAACCTGCGAAAATGACATGTTTATAATATGGGCATTGTATTTTAAAGAAAATACAAGCATGAGGGGGGGAAAAAAAGGTTCACCTCTGAATTTCCATACGGAAGCCATGTTGCCCACCTTACAAAAACAGTTGAACCATTCTTATGCACTCTTGTGGGAAATATAAACAGCATGTAATAAAATCAAAATAAAATTAGTTTTGTCAGAAGCACTATAGGATAGACATTTCCACTATAAGGTAGAATTATGCGTAGTCACCATCTTATCCTAAGGAATCATGCTTGCACATAGAAAGCCAGCAGGAAGAAAAAAGCAGCTATGCTCTTGACACTCTCACATTAAGACTCTTATCTCACATTCAAGGAAAGAGTGACGGTGGAAGTAACTTATTTCTGCCATAGCACTGGTAGAACTCTTTATACATTTGTTTCCTGATCTCCTCCACTGGATGTTGCTCAGCTAATCACTATTGATATATCACTACTAGGTACAAAAGTCAGGTTGTGTAAACATGCCTTGGAACTCTGACTTCTCAAGGGAGAGATCTTTGTTTTCTGCAAGTTCATTTCCCTGAGTCTCTATCGTTGACCTCAATGGCAGCCACAAGAGATCACAATATAATTTTACTACACCAAGCAACAAGGCTTCCAGAGTGTTTCAGGGGGAGCAGTTAGCTGAAAGAAGTTAGAGAAAGTTAGCTCTGTGCTGTTTAACAGCTTTATTTTACCGCACACTCTTTACAAAACACTTTCTGTTTCAGACATGTTACTTACTAAGTTTTAGTGCTGATAAAAAGCTTTTAATATTATAACAAAATATCAAGGTGACACTTTAACAAAGAAATTGCAACAAATAAAAACAAGAGCTATTCTTATGCTGTCTTCCTTTTGACCAGAATTGGACAATACCTCAGATTATTTTTCTTTAGATTGAAAAGCGTGCTGCAGATGTTAGATGTAAGAAAACAGCAGCAAAAATGTTCAGAACTTAGTTCCGATTACATGAAGAATGAATCTTTAATATCCCAGGAGAAACCAGCTGTTTCACTTGATGCGATAAAGGACTTTGCGTTGCATGCGATGCTGGATCTCACCACGACGCATCATAAGCTGCAGCACCCTGTAGATGGCATGCTCAGGATATTTCTGAGAGGAAAGCAAGAGGGGAAAAGACATTTTGTGAAAACCAATACACCTAAAAGTAACGATGAAACTTGAAGGAGAATGATGGACAAATTATGGTGCTAATCAGGAGAATTAACAATGTAACATTTAAATTTCTCTATTAGGCAAATAAGACAGCTTCATTTTCATCTCCATTTTGTATTGTGCACAGATTTGTCTATCAGGAAATATTATCTTTCCCAATATGAAAGCACAACACCTTCTATGCAGGCCTACTTCTCCCTCTATTGCACTCAATCAACTACTTGGAGGAAGTGGAAATTCTGTGCGCTCCACCTACACCCCAGATTCCCCTGCAACCTCCAAACGTGTGGAACATCAATTCCCACAGTCCTCGGGTACCATGGTCAAAGGACAGGAAAAGCTGCTCTTGAGCAGTGATGAATAGGCATTATGATGGTCTGAAGCACACTTCCTTCCACTAAAACTCTAGCTAGGTCTGCACATCTTGCAACTCAGCCAGGCAACCAAGGGAGCACATGCTAGGGGTTTTGTATCTTCTGAAAAAGTATGCATAAACCTCTTCATTCTTGCTGCTTTTATGGGACTGCAACACAGGTGATTTGTCAACAGCTAAGAGAGCACTTCCAAGTGCCTCTCTCATGCAACTTACTTGCTTCACAAAATCCTGGATGATGCTGTGTTCAGATACTTGGGAGCCAATGGCAAAGCGACGCTTCAGCTGTTTCTCAATACGAGACAGCATCTCTTGGTCTTCCTGAGTAGTGAAACCCTCTACTCCTAGAGAGGAGGCATATGGCAATTAACACAGAGACACACATATTTCTTTATAGAAATATACCATTAAAGTATTTGATCTCTGCTCTGAGTCAAAATTTACAACAGTACATTTTGCATCAGCATGAGTTGCTCTGTTTGATTTCGTCAGGAAGAGAGTTTAAATAAAAACTGAATTTAATACAACTGCAGTTTAAATGTGGAAGGTCATCATTTTTTGGTCTCCTAAGCTCCGCTCTTAAATTCAATCAGATAAACAGCTAATCTTCAATCAGATTAACAGCTAATCTTCAATCAGATTAACAGCTAATCTTGCTGAACTAAACCTGTTTGCAAACAAGTGTATCATTAAAGGAAAGATCTCACTAGTAACTTAGCTTTCAAATGGATTCAACCTTGGCAACTCATACAATACTAATTTATATAGCATACAATAATACTAATTTACATGGCATGCTATATAGCCGTTCCACATACATTACTGCAGTTGTTCCTTATGGCGATGCTTAAGGAGAATATCACTGCAGTATCACAGATGGGGATGAGAGCAGCGGAAACTGATATATTTATTTATATATCACATTTATACCCTGCTGCAATTGTACACAGGCTCTCAGCAGCCAACAAAATTCACAGGAAGATTGGAGGCAGATATTTCCTATCTCACTCTCAGCTACACTATCCTGCACTCCGAGGTTCAATTCATAATCTTAAATTTTCAAAAGTCAGCCAGTCTGTAAGTTGAAAAACACAATCTACTGTTACCTTTGAGAGCCAAAGGTATTATCGACTCATGTATACCAAGCAACCTCTGGTCAAAGAACACTGGTGTTACACAAGTAACCTGTATTTCCTTGGCGAAGCTCACCTGAGAGGTTGCCTGACAAAGCAGCGTCAAGTGTCGACACCTGGAAGAGCCGCAAGGCTTCTTCAACGTCTGCCTCAGTAGCAAAAGGTTGCAACTTCATCTTACTGAGGGATTCTGCTATTCGCACAATGGCCTCCAGCTGCCTGCATGAGATGAATGAAGAAAACTCCATTAAAATAACATAAAACAAATGGAAGAAATAGCCATGATTAAGAAAACCAGAAGACTTTAAAAACAAAACAAAACAGGTGAAGCATCACATCAGTAGAAACATTAACTGGAAATTAAATTTGGACAAGGATAATTTCAGCATGCATATTCAAGATCATGCAAACCTCACAGAGCTACTCTCTTCTCTTCAATTTAGGAAATAATCCCAATCTCCTGAATCAAGGCGAGCACATCTACCTGTTTACTTTGGATTTTTTTATGAGTTTCTACTAAGTCATCAAGGCAATGGAGGTCATAAAAGTGCTGAAACAAGAACAGTAAAACTTTTCTAAAAATATTAGAATAAAATAGTGGCCTTAATGTAAGTCCAAGTTCCCATTGTATCCAAATTTCCAATGGTCATATGTGTATCTAGACATTGCAGGATGGATCAGATGAAGAGAGCTCCAGTTCACAAAAGCTTATGACTTCTAATAACATTTGTTAGTCTGAAAGGTTCACCCAGACTTTCTCTGATTTATGTGTATCTAGGAGTGTGCATGAAATGGCAAAAATGCTGTTTTGAACCTGGAACAAACTGTCCCATTCCAAAGGTTCTGCTGAACTGCTCTGATTCCAGATTTCAGACAAAACAGAACAGAAATGAGTAGAGCAAGGCTACTGTGTGCAACCTCATTTTCCCTCAGCAGATTTTAATGTGACCTACCTCACTGGTCAACTCACCCCTCCCCCCATCTTCCCATTGCAAAATCCTAATGCGGTATATCCCATCATCCTGCCTGCCTCCTGTCTTCCCAGTATCTTCCTTCCTCCGCTCAGCTGCAAACATTCTTAGCTTTCTCTGCTTTCCCTACCAAAACCACTCCTGTACAGATCAAAACAGCCCGAGTTTGTCCTGTGCACAGACAAATCCCCACTTCTACCCCTAGACATGCAGGTTTCAGTTTGGTCATAGGCCACCTGAAACCAGCCTTTTATGCATGGGACAGTTTGTGCACAGAACGTTTTGCACATCCTTATGTATACTTACTAGCTGGACGACTGCCCTGAGAAATAACATGACCCATTTTGTCTAATGACTCACTTAAGAGATTCAGACACTGTACAGAAGGACTTTTCTGCAGCATTATTTAGTTCCTAACCATGAACCCAGATATATGCTTCCCCTCACCTTACTGTAATGGGAATGTTGGAGCGACGGTCGCTTTCTCTTTCATGTTGGCGGGCACCACTGCGCATGAGGATATAGCGGTTCTTCAATTTCTCTGCAGCTTCTGCAGAAAGGCGAGGACCACATTTCCTATGGGAACAAATACAAATCTTAATTTATCAGCAGATATATGTTAAAAAACTCTCATATAAACACAAGATAATTTCATTTAACCAAATCTTAAAAATTTAATTCTTATGGTACAGTCCCAAACCAAATTCATACCCTCTGCTAAGCCATATTGTAGTTCAGTGTGTTGTGTGAACACATCCACTGTGGCTTATTAAACAAACCACTGTTAGAACAGCTTAATGCAATATATGAACTCAATCTCCAGGCTGCTTAATTTATGAAATGAAAATGGCATATTCTAAAGTGATTTCTTAATGAAATTCTATTTCTTCTCTAGCATCTTCTAGATGCCCACAGCATCATGAAACTTATTAAGAATAGTTGAGTGGGCTTCTCTTCTATACTCCATAATGTGGACTGTATGGGGACTTTAAAGAAGGCATTCTTGGTGCTGAAATGTCATCCTGGCTGACAACTCAGAGTGAAGCAAATTTTGCTTTTTCTTCAGAACCAAGCTGAAGACCTACCTGTTCAGCCAAGCTTTTGAATCTCTATGGCCAAAACGAAACCTTTAGTTTTGTTTTATTAATCTGAAGCACGCTTGAAAGGTTTCCACCACCCTTCCCATGTAATTACTGCTGCAATTTTCTTACTCACGCTCGGCAGTAGGCAATCAGCTTTTTCAGTTTATGCAGCTCAATCTCACCCTCAACTGCTTGGGTCTGTGTAAAGGCACTTACATGTAGTGACATCACATGCTTGGCCAGGGTCTAGGGAACAACACATAACAAGTTAACTGGAAGGGAAAAAACACTGAAACTGCCTTCTGCGCTTCTCTTTAGTACAACACCTGTATTACTTCTACATGCTAAGCTTTTTTTTAAGCCTGCAATTTTAGGGTATGTTTATATAATACATGGAGTCACAAGCTAGGCAATCAGATTTTATTGAACTCACTCACAGGTAGTCATTATGTCATGTGAACACAGAAGAAGGGATTGAGTAAACTATGGTCAAATGAACCTTGAGTAAGTGTAATATGCAAGCACAGACTTCTAATCTTGTAGAACGTATAAACAGTTTTACAATATTTTCCAGGGCAGAGATAACACTTGAATACAAAATGACCTAAATTTTACTGGCTTCTGTATGTTAGCCTTCTTTTATAAGGAAGTGCAAAATATTGGCTAAGTTCCCTAGAATGGTTACAGAGAGTACACCCAATGCCAGAGAATTGCATTTCTTACCTAACCCTTCTTTTGGAAATATTCTGATATATAAAAGAAATGGAGAAGAGGCTTTCATAAAATCAAGACTTTGTGCCATTGTTTCTACAATTTTAAAAAATTGCAATCCCAAAACACCCTCCTCCTCTTGTACTGAGCTATCCAAACCACTCACCATGTCTCTTTCCTCATTGTGCTCATCTTTGACAATGAAGATCATGTCAAATCGGGACAGAATGGTGGGCATGAAGTCTATGTTTTCCTCTCCTTTAGTTTCATCCCAGCGTCCAAACACGGAGTTTGCAGCTGCTAACACAGAGCAGCGTGAATTTAGGGTAGTGGTGATACCAGCCTGCATGATTGCACAGAGGAAGGTAAAACTCATATTAACAGCGCTTAAAGTATTGCATATAGTACAGCCAAAAAGGTGGGACTTATGCAAGTTCTTTGCTGAACTCTTACTGTATTGGGCCTACACAGTTTAGAAAAATTGAAAGTTAGAGTAAGATACAAATCAGTTTGGAACATTTCTTCCATCATGTTCTATAATATAATATGTAACCCATGGCCTTCCAAAGCATACAAGGCACTCTTAACTCTCTACACAAAAGCTGAACCAGTTTTACTATTGTCAGGAGTGTTTTAAAGGCCCAAATGGGAACCTTAAGCCTCTGTAAAGCTTAAAGCACCCACTTCCTGTGTAAAACTTCACAACATAAAAAAGGGCCAAAATTTTCTTCTCTGTCCACTGTTGTGACCACATAATGTCACTGGTTATGGTCTCTGTGGATCCAGACAGAGTGTAAAGGCAAAAATGCAGTCTCTGGCAACAAAAATGCTGTTCAGTCCTGATAAGAATGAACTGTACTTCGTTATATACTTTAAGGCTGGCATGATGAACCTCCAGCCAGTTAGCTAAATAAAGCCTACAGAATCCCCCATCTGACCCACTGGCTTCTCTCCCAGACCCTTATCTTGTCTGGAAAAAAACTTTGATCTGCAGTTCATTGGAGCATTTCTCACTTGTACGTTTTACAGTAACCTTCAAGTGAGATCAACTGAGAATCTAATTGTTATGCAGTGGAGAGGATTTTCAGAAGCTTGCATGAATGCATAAAGGGCTCCAGCAAATAAGTCAGTGGAATGGTCCCACCATTTCATGCTTAGGTACCACTTACTTGCTACTGTGCATCCCCCCCAAAATTGTCCACAGTCAACTTCATCCTTGGTCAGACATAGATATCTAGTCCCTGATTTAAAGCCATATTCATTTGTAAATGAACTGAAGAAATGCACCAAAAAAGAAGAAACTGTAAGGATTACTCAGAGCTCACAAGCTCACCTTGGCAATAGAGATGGTCTGCTGCTCCATAGCTTCATGGATGGCCACCCTATCATCTTCACGCATCTTTTTCAAAGGACAGGAGAAATGACAGGCCAGGTTTCCATATAGGGAAGAAGACAATGCCATTTTGTTAAAATATGGAGTTGTAAGTTTTTGAAATAATATTCAAAGTAATAATCAACAATGTGCTGTGTTTTGTGGAAGCTGTGGTGCCACATGTTGCTAATATTTTGAATAAATAAGTTGGAAGCTCACTTTCAGCACAAATTAAGTGAATAAACTTCTGAAAATTGCTTTGCATCAGCTGTTTTTTTGAGTTACAGAAGTTTTCCTATTCTCCATTTCTTTCAACTGAAAGCTTATATTTATACACAGCCCTCTTCTTAATGTGCCTTGAACTTACTATTCCAGCCTTAAAGCCCAATCAGAACACGCATATACACCCACGCATTTCTTGGCAACATTACAACGGAGGCTTTTGCTGACCCACCCCATCTGTACCTTGTCAAACTCATCAATGCAAACCACTCCCCCATCAGCCAAGACCATGGCTCCGCCTTCTACAAAGAAGCTCCGTGAAGACGGGTCTCTGATCACCGAGGCAGTTAGACCAGCTGCACTGCTGCCTTTCCCTGAAGTATAGACCTGACAGGAAAAAAAAAAGGGAGACCATGTAATGCTACTCAAATATTCCTCAGGCCAGATATCCTGCTTCATAGTGATAGGTGGTGAACATACCTAAGACTGCAGCTGCCTATTTTCCCCACAACAACCCTGTGAGGTGAGTTGGGCTGAGAGTAACTGGCCCAAAGTCACCCAGATGGTTTTCATGCATAAGAGAGGCCTAGAACTGATAGTCTCCTGGTTTCTAGGCTAGCATGTTAACCACTACACCAAACTGATTTCCTCTGTATCACATCCCTGTCTGCTCCTCTTCACTTTTTACTTCTTAGGACACCACAATTACAAAGGCCTTTATTTCCTCAAGCTCTCAGATTAGCCATACAAAAACTCTTGACTTAAAAGGAAAATTTGTTAAGGACTCTCCCTTAAACTCCCTATCCCCTGGTAGCTGACTTACATTCTTCTTAATCTTTGATCACTCAGCTGGAAGTAGTAACTCAGTCCCCCACAATGGATATCATCACCTCTTAGAACCCACCAGTTCCAATCAGCAGTTTTTCCAAAGTTTATCTTTTCACCCCTCACAGTATATTATACAATCTTCCATGTACAACTCAAGTCAAAAAGTGGATCTCTCAAATATCACAGGCTCTAATATCAGCATTATTCAGAGTCTATGCAATGAAAATCAGAAAACAAGATGACTGAACTTTTAAACTACTGGGGTGACAATTTATAATTTTAATAATTAAAATGGTATATTTTTGATATGTGTGTGGATCAGTTGGTTGTTGATTCAATAGATACTTCTGATATATTGTAGTTTCCTTCAGTACACAATTGCCCTACAAGTTACTTACTCCTATGGGTGAACATCTTTCTACAAACTTTAAGAGCTGAGACTTGGCAGTTCCAGGGTCTCCCATCATGAGCAAATTAATATCTCCTCTACGAGTCAACCCATCTGGAAGTCTGTAAATTGAGAGAGATTTGTCAGAGACCAGAGATAACATGAACTGTTTGTTAGAAAGCCACTCCCTACCAAATTAAAATATCACTGAAGTGACTAGGATACAGCTGGGATAATAGCTTGGAGCTTTGCAAACAGGCATTCTGCACTCATTAACATCTCATTAATCCCAAAAATATAAAACTAGTCCAATCACAAATCAAATCTGCTCAGATTTTTCTTAACAGAACTTTTCCTGTCTGAGATTCCAACTAGACATGCACTCCTCCAGAACTCTACAAGCTGTAACAGCAGAGGTGTGGAAACTCTGAACCTCCAGCTGTTGCTGATTCTAACATCAATAGCTATCTCTCCTCATGGTAAGGGAAGTAGGGAATTTACTTCAGAAACATCTAGAAGGCTACAGAATTACTACCTGTGTATTATAGAATGAAGTTTATCATTCTATCCAATTGATCTACATTTTCACTGTCTAGCTCAGCGGTTCTCAAAGTGTGCCTGGGGAGCCCTGGGGGTCCCTGAGACCCCTTCAGGGGCTTCACAAAGTCAAATATTTTAAAATTTCTTAGTTTTAATACTAATACAGTAAATATTAATAGTTATAACTCACATAAACCAAAGGTCTTTTTTTTTAAATAATTTTTAAGAATGTTAAGGGGTCCCAAGACCAAAATCTTGGAGAACTGGTGGGCTAGTTGTTACTCAACTTCCTATCCCAACTGAGCAGTCTCTGCTCAGCTGTTTGGGGAAGGGCGGGGAAATGAGGTACAGAAGTCATACTATTGGAAGAAAAAATTCAAAACCTTGGTGTTCATCCAATCATGCTGATGCCCCTCTCTCAGCAAGACTGTTTTGGTTCCATTTGCCAGCAATAATCACTCAAATTTGCTATTTGAGATATTTTTCCCTTTAGAGGCTGCCTAGGAGTAGTTATTAAGAGCATCAAAGCCCAATGGGAACTGGAGATGAAGCAGCTGTATCCCTCCCATTCTAGTTCAGTGAAAGAAAACACCATGCAACAAAGATAGCTGCTGGGTAAACAACTTTATTCTCTTTCCTGGGAATGATAAAGGCAAGGAAGTATATAAAAAGGCTGCTTCACAGTAAGACAGAAGAAAGAAAAGCCTGTATCACTTTTTCCTAATTGTATTCCTTGTGATGTTCCCCTTTGCCTTTCTTGTCAATACCTCTTTCGAGAGCCTCCAAAAAGCATGCATGCAATTGCCTTCTTGATATCGCTACTACCATAGATGGAAGGAGCAATGCTCTTGGCAATCATCTCATAAATATTGGGCATGGAAGCCAAGTGCCGAAACTCCTCCTCTTCCTGAGGAGTCACTGAGCCACTGACGTTGCGCCCTAGGGAAAAAGAGACAAATACTGAAACGTTGGGATAGTCTCTCTCACCAGAGAAAGCATAAGCATGCCAACCCTAGTTTGCAGTGATGTTCTGATATAATTCTAAGAAATACATCTTACATTGTCAGTATGACCTTGTCGGTTAGGGTTAGGGTTAAACAAAGTACTATTGACATTGGACAGCATGACTGTTTTGATAAATGCTCCCAATCATTTGTATTAAGTAGTCTTAGGCCCCCAGATTAATATTTATTTCAATCTGTTATGCACTACATTAGCAAGGTAGTATGGACAAGACAGGTCAACATAAAACAAGTTCTCTTTGGGCCAGTATGCTCCCTAGCAGATGATCAAATTAACAGGAGCATAGAAAAGTATGGCGTTATTCAAAATCCCACACAAGACCCAAGCTTCCAAATTAAAGCTTTACCCGAGCCTTCATTGTCTACTTGGATTCCCACCACACGGATATAGGAGCTCCGGATGCCCACTCCAACATTGCTCCGGCTCTTGGTCTTTGTGAGGCCTGCCTTTTTGATTGAGTAAATGCCCATGATGGTAGCTCTGTTCCCAGGGACAACTTTGTCACACAGATATCTGGAAAATGTATAGCAAGGATGGAAGAAAAAGCTATTTAAATTGGAACAAAAAGGGCAACTCTTGAACACTGCATATGGTTTTTGCCAACAGCAGGTGCTGCCTGCTCACACAGGCCTTGAGCACCACGTAACATGGACAGGAGCCACTAATAATTGTATTTATTCCCATGAATTCTTTATAAAATCCTGTTTTCCATTTTATGTACAGTATTCAAACAACCAACTTCTGTCTTAAGCATGAAAATGAATAATCAGACTAGCATCTAAATCTTTTAAACCATGGATACAACAGATTGTGTTTGGGTCTTTCTACTTGCAAAGCATGGAGTCTGTTTGCTGCACCACAGCCCTGTCCTGCTGAAGAATCAAGAGGCATCACCTGTCGCAGTAGAGCTGCATGTGCCGAGGCAATTCCCCATGAGGGACAGCATCAGGAGACTCTTGAAGCTTCAGTGTCTGGAAATCCACACATTTACACTTGTCTGGAACAATGAAGTATGGGTCCAAAGGACACTTTGGTAGGTTAGTCTGTTCCCTGAAGTGAAAGGAAAGAGAGTGCAGGTAATATGGGAACAGCTTCTCTGTGTCTATTTTATAATGTCTGTCTCGATCACTCTCATGAGAATCTAGCATAATAGAAATTTTGGAAATACTAATCCCAAAGGTACCAAATTTGCCCATGGTTATCTAAGACAAACTCTGAATCTGGGTATCTCGGATGCAAATGGAATTCACACATCCACCAAACCTTAACCCAAATTCTTGCAATAGTTGGCCACTAGAGATTTAAACAATACCAGCTACTTCCCTAACCAGTGTTGCAGTGTTCAGTCTCAGATTTCATTACTGTATGGCATAAAGATGGAATTTTGTTATACATGTCACCTTCTTTGGGGATTCAGAGTTCAAATATTTCTTCTATTTACGAGGTTTATTAGAAACATTTTAATCTTTCTGGTGTACAGGAGAACACTGGTTTTAACTGATCTGTGCTGACTTCAATGAGGTTCAAATTGCATGTTTTCTCTAGGAAATTGTTTTTTTTTTTTCAAAGCTCTATATAGTCTTAACCAAGCAAGCATCTTCCAGATGTTTTTCCACCAGAACTCTTATAAAACCTTACTAAGTTGCTTGGGGCTAATGGGAATTAGTCCAAATATCTGGATGGCCTAAATTTGCCCAACCTTGCCTTTAATGAAAGGAAACAAACACAGTGAAGGCTACAATCTTATGCCAATTATTTGAGAACAATTTTAATTAAATTCAGTAGGGCCTGCTAGTGAATAAGTACACATAGGCGTGCGCCGCAAACAAATGCAAAGCAATATAATCATGTGTCTAATCAAAATAAATTCCACCGAAACCTGAAAGGAACTGTAACCCATTTGCTTACGTGTTGCACTTCCGAGGAAGAGCATATCCTTCCAGGCCTGGACGCAAAGCTATGTTAGGGATTATATTCCGGCAAGTGCGGCATTGGATAGTGATCTTGGTTGCTTTGGCTCTCACAGGAGTTGCAGCAATAATGATTCCTGGGATCTTCACCAGATGTGACATCTGTTCAGACTTCAAAACAAACAAGGAAAAATGTACAACCATCATGAAAACTGCAAAAGAAAACATACACACAGAACATCCAAAGATCCAGAAATCCAAGTCTGTCTTCCACAGTGACTACAACTTTTTCATAATGTCATGTTCCAACTTGTAGAAGGTACAAAAAGTACAGAATAAAGCATATAAAAACAAACATGTCATACATAAGTCTGTATTATTTATTACAACCTAAGAACATAGATATTTGAAAGGGTCTTCACTTAAATGAAGGTCAGAATGAAGTGTCCCTCTGAATCTGCTTTCTGAAGCCACAAAGTTCCCTTTGCTTCTAAGTGTGAAGCATCTGCACTGCTTTATTAGGTTTCATCTGCAGCGACCTCCTCCAACATCTGGAATAACCAGAAAAAGGTTCTGTGCATGCACAAAAGCCTCTTCTATTGTGTCTAGTCAGCTATTTTGACTGCCTCTTCTGATTTTTGCAAGTGATTGTGGCAATTAAATTGCCTTCACAAGAAGTTGTGTATTGTTTATTGCAATTAATGCATTATTGCAATTAATGACTAATCACAACAAGGTAAATAAATGTCACTTTTGTGGTACAAAGCATCCAACTTGTTGAGATGAAAGCTGGCATTGCCTTAGCTTTAATACAGCTTTTCTTTCACAACAACCTTAGAGTAAACTTAGTACTGTAGATCATAGCTACAAAGATTCTATAAGGCAGCCACCAATATAAAGAAATTCTAACCAATAAACTGGAAAGACAAATCCTTATACTTTATTGGCAAAATTAAGCTAATAGAGACTTGTATTACAATACTATATCAATGCTGGCAAATGCAGAGGGAACCTTCATGAATTCTACAAAACTACAGCTCCAACTTCATTTGTACTGAATCATTAAAAAAATAGCCTAGCTGAAATTGAGTATCTTCTCAACTTGAAGTTTTCTTCTTGGACACAGCATAGAAATTATTTGCCATTCACTTCTTCCAGGTTTTTTTTAACTTCTCAATCTAAGCTGCAAACAGGCATGTCTGCAGGAGGTGGTCAACAAATAAAGATAGTGGCCTTAAGTGCAATGCACATAAAAAATGGATGGAACTTTGATCGTACCTTCATGGGTGCCATTTTGACTTTTTTTCACCATACCCTGCATACATCCCTGACCACAGATATGCAGTTTCCTGGGACCTTTCTATCCAAATACTAAGCAGGTCTGACCCTGTTTAGCTTTTTGAAATCAGCCATGGTTGACTAGGCTGTACCATCTAGCTGGGCTTCCAGAATCTTGTTAAGCATGAAATAAGCTTTTCATTTCCTAAACTACCTGTCTCTCTCTATCAAAGCTATAATGCAGTTTTCTTCCACAGCAGTGGGTCCAGCTCACCTTGAGATTTCGGATGTTGGATGGATTGGCATCTGATCTGAGCATAACTTGAATATCCTGAAGAGTCTCCTCTCCTATTGGCCGAGGACGCGTTATTTCATCAGCTACCTCTTTTGCAGCTTCTTCCAGCTGAGAAAGAAATGAAATTGCTTAAAAAATACGAACAGAGGCATTCTCTTTCCATTTTGATAGATGTTTGAGTGGCAAATAACCAACGACAACAGAACCTAAGTGAGGCGGTCAAAAGGCTTGGGATGTACTCTCTAATATGTGCAAATGTACATCTTAAAAGAAAAAAAGCCCCAGTTGGGCAAAAATAGCTGAAAAAGTAGTCTAATCATAGAACATTCAGTTTCAGTTGGAAAAGTAACAACTGAGATGAGAAGGAAATAACGGAGAATTCTGGAATAGGGCATAGCTAGTAGTAATATTGTGGAATACTTATACATTAAAAAGACAGAAAGGGGCTAGCTTAGTAATATAGCATAATCTTTACATGCAGAAAGCTTCAGGGTCAATCGTTAGCATTTCTAGGTAGGGCTATAAAAGATTCCAGTTTGAAATCCAGAGGAGTTGCTGTCATCAGTGTAAGCAATACTAAGCTAGAAGAACCAGCAGTCTGAATCTCTACAAGGCAGCATCCCATTATCTAATGCAACCTTCCATATGTTTCTCCCATCCTGCATATACCAGCTGAAGATGCTCCGCAGGCTGCTTGTATAGGTAGTCTGCCAGATCTTCATCAAAGCTTGCCAAATCTTCCATCTCCACCTCAATCCAGTATTGTCCCACGTTATAATGACGCTTGAGCTCATCTCTTCCAACAAGGTGGGGGAAAAAAGGGAACAATGAATATATTTGGAATAAAATTCACAAATACACATAGTGGTAGAACTCTAGAGCAAGTTAGCTTATTCTGATAAACTAACCAACACTCTAAGGTATTTCAACTTAAGAAGCTATAAACAATTGTTTAAGTTTAAAGAGAAAGGGCACCTGTATTTGAAGGTGAAGCCAGTTCGGTCTGTTCCAACGCGATACTGCCTTAAAAACTCTTTGAAGCGTTTCTGCAGCTGGGACTTTTGAACTTGCCCTTCATCTGCTCCTGGGTCTACACCAAAGCTATCACTGTAGAAAATCCCAGGGTCATCAAAACCAGACATGGTGACTCTATGAAAAAAAAACAGAAAGGAGCTGAAAGATACCAAGAAGATATATTACACAAACATAGCTTCCAGAACTTAAATTAAGTCCAGAGTCGCTGGAAGTTGGGTGGCACATACAATAATTATAATTAAGTCAAAGATCCAAACAGTTTAAACAACAGGAAACAGTGCTTTTAAGCATGTGCAAAGTGTATTACCTTTCATTACTATACAGCTTTTATTTATTTATTTATTTATTATCAAACTTGTATGCTGCCCATCTCCTCCAACGGGTGACTCTGGGCGGCTCACAATAATAAAAAAGGAAAGGAAAGAGGCTATCCAAGACAGCCTCTTCTTTTGTATCATTTTCTCTATGGCAGAAGTGGGGAGTCTATGATCTGCTGCAAAGCAAGAGTTCCCAATAACCAGGGCCAAATGAAGAATGATGGGAGCTGTAATTCAGCATCACTAACGGGCGCCTTGTGGTTTTAAGCTGAAGAATTGCAGGCAGGAATTGTCCTTTTTTGAAACGCGCGTTATTTATTTTATTTAAGCAATTTATAACCAGCCGACTTTGATTCTACTCGACTCAGTCATTTGTGACTTTTCTATAAATTACCACACTTAGCAGGGGAGGATGGGAGTTGTGCCTAACGCATCTCAAAAGCACCAGGCTGCAAAAGCTGACTGTCGGATGTACAAGAAACGTTTGGAGGAACATTCTTTGAGAAATGATGGCCGCTAATGAAGATCCCCTCCCGCGAGTTCTGGCTAAGCAGCAGCCCAAGATCGACCCAACGCTCCTAAAGCATACAAACTCTCACACGGCCCCCGACCCCAACGCCCCTCACCTGTTTCCCCAGCCGTAGAGACAACTTCTTACAAAGAACGTCTCAGTCGCTCACCAGAACCCCGCGAAAAGTTTTCGCGGCAAAAAGTAATAAAAAAAACCTTCTTCGTCCGCCGGCAGTCACGCGCCACGCGTTACGCGCTGTCATTGGCTCAAAGGCAGTGGGACGTGTAATCATTGGCTCAAATATCGGTCGCTTAAGCCCACCCTTTCAGGGCGCGAGAGAACGGCGGCAGCAAACTCCGAAAGCGATTGGAGGCGACACCAATCAGGGCCCGCCTCTTTACCAACTTTTCCTTTACGGAATTGGTCAGCCGTCCGCTAGAGGAGGTTTTTTGGCGCCAAACTTCTTGCTTGGAGTGAAAAAGGGAAGGGTGGTTTAAAATGGCAGCTGCGGGCAGAAGTGGGAGGGGCTTGGCTTGTTTCATTTTTTGCGGAAGCTGCTGTCAGGTTCCCGGGTGGACTTGTTGCCCTTGATAGCTATGTAAGAGGATAGTCCTGCAAATAAAACTTTCCTTTTCCAACATAGAAGGTGTGAGAAGATACTGTTGATTTTGTTTTGCTACTGTCCTTAAGAAAGAGATGTTGGGGGGGGGGGGGAGAGAGAAAGATGGAAAGCAGAATAGGAGAGACGTATCTGCCTGTTACACATATATTAGGCCAGTGTTTCTTCAAGTGCCAACTTATGTTGAAAAATACAGTATTAAAATCCTATCAAGCAATTGTGAGCATCAATTTTAATTTTTTAAAATAATGTTATTAAAAGTTCTGTAAAACGATAAAAACTAATACAAACTAATATAAAGGAAGAAAGAAAAAGAAAGCAAAGAGAAAGTTAAAAGTGCAGGAAAGGAAAAAAGTAAAAGTAAAATAGAAAAGAAAAAAAGATACAAAGAAGTGGCTTCCGATCTTCTTTATAGCAGTTATAAGTACAATTATAAATTTACCTCTTCCTTTAAAGTTATATGTCTCATTTTTTTCTATAATCTATCCTGTTTAATCATCAAAACCATAAATCATACATCCATATATTTTTTTTTGGTTTTCTGCAAAAAGTCCATAAGGGGTTTCTAGTCAGCAATAAATGTAGATATTGTTTTTTCTCTAATAAAAGAAGTCAATCTGGCCATCTCAGCGAGTTCCATTATCTTCACCAACCATTCCTCCATTCTAGGTATTGCCAAGTCTTTCCATCTTTGTGCATACAATAATCTTGCTGCGGTTATCATGTACAAAAACAAAGTTCCATGACTTTTTTCCAACTGTCCATCAGTCACAGAAGAAAACCTCTGGTCTCAATTGTATATTAATCTTTAAAATCCTCTGAATCAGTGTATGTATTTGAATCCAAAATTTTCTAGCTTTTTTACACATCCACCAAACATGATAAAATGTCCCTTCTTGTTGTTCACATTTCCAGCATGTATTTGAAGTGCCTATATACATTCTAGACAATTTCTCTGATGACATATACCAACAGTACATCATTTTATAAAAATTCTCTTTCAGATTGTAACATAGTGTTAATTTCAATCCTTTGAACCACCTATTTTCCCATTGTTCCATCTGTATATTATAACCAAAAATTTTAGCCAGTTTAACATACATTCTTTCACTTGTATTTCTGTTTCAAATTTCAATAGAAGTTTATACATTTTAGCAGCTACCTGTTCATCATTTGTACATAATGAGGTACAAATGATGAACAGGTAGTCCCTGCTGTGTGGCAACCTCCCTGCCTGAGCTGCTCGAGGTCATTTGATGCTGGCAGTGGAGTTCCCCAGACTTATGGTTCTGGGGGACTTCAACCTGCTGTCCCTGGGATGGACCTCGGAGGTGGTTCGGGAGTTCATGGCCACTATGGCGGCCATGGGCCTGTTCCAAATTGGTGTGGGACCTGATCCGAAACAGTGGGCACATGCCAGATTTGGTTTTCTTGTCGGACCAATGGCTAAGTGATTTGAGGGAAGATTTACAGCTTTCCCCACTGTCATGGTCAGATCATGTCCTGGTGACCCTGAGTTTCTCCTATGCCACCCCCCCCCTGCAGGGAGGCAGGACCCATGCGATTGGTCCGGCCCTGGTGCCCGATGGACCTGTCAGGGTTTCAGAGGGAGCTGGGGGGTATTCCCGAGAGTCTGCTGCATGGTCCAGTGGAGGCCTTGGCTGCCGCCTAGAACAGGGAGGCGGCTGGGGCCTTGGACAGGATGGTGCCTATGTGACCTCTCTTGCCACATCAGCCCCGATACTCCCCATGATTTACGGAGGAGTTGAGGGTGCTGAAGAGGGTTAAGAGACATCTAGAGCATCACTGGAGGAAGACAAAGTCCGAATCCAACCGAACACAGGTTAGAGCCGCTATTAAGGCCTGCCTTGTAGTGATAAGAGTGGCGAAGCGCCAATACTTCTCCGCTCTTATCACATCTGCTGAATGCTGCCTGGTGGCCCTGTTTGGAATCACTAGATCCCTCCTTGGAAAAGGGGATTCGGTAATTCATTTGCGGGGCCGTGCAGAGGAATTTTCAGAGCATCTCCAGGACAAAATTGCTCAGATTCATTCTAAGTTAGACTCCAAGTGTGGAGCAGGGTCTGGGGAGATACCAGGGAATTGTCTTTACCTAGTTATCTGGGAACAGTTTGATCTGGTTGATCCTGAGGAAGTGGACAGGATCCTTCGGACTGTGAGGGCCACCACTTGTCATCTGGACCCATGCCCCTCCTGGCTGGCGAAAGCAGCTCAGGAGGTGACATGTGGTTGGATCCAGGTGATGGTTAATACATCCTTGCGGGAGGGAGTGTTCCCAGCTGCCTTTAAGGAGGCATTGGTACACTCCCTCCTCAAGAAACCCTCCCTGGATCCTACTGTACTGGACAATTTTTGTCCGGTCTTCCACCTCCCCTTTTTGGAGAAGGTGGTTGAGAAAGTGGTGGCTTCACAGCTCCAAAGGGTTCTGGAGGAAATGGATTATCTGGACCCTTTTTAGTCAGGTTTCAGGCCCGGATATGGAATGGAAATGGCATTGGTCACACTTATGGATGATCTCTGGTGGGAGCGGGATGGTGGAAGTGCGACCATCCTTGCTTTCCTTGATCTCTCAGCGGCTTTCAATACCATCTACCACAGTATCCTTTTGGGATGGCTCAGGGAATTGGGGGTGGGCAGCACGGTTTTGTGCTGGTTCTCCTCCTTTCTCCAGGGCCATTCCCAAACGGTGGTGATAGGAAGCGAGAGGTCCCAGCCTTGGCCCCTCCTTTGTGGGGTGCCTCAGGGTTCGCTTCTCTCTCTGCTCCTTTTCAACATCTACATGAAATCGCTGGGTGAGATCATCCGCCATCATGGGACGAGTATCATCAATATGCTGATGATACATCCCAGGTGAGGTTAGTGGTGCCGTGACTACCCTTTTGTGGTGCCTGGAGGCTGTAAGGGTCTGGATGGGGATCAACAGGCTTCAGCTGAACCCTGGTAAGACGGAGTGGCTGTGGGTTAATGGCTCCTCTGTATCCGGGACTTTATCATCTTTGGTGCTGGATGGGGTAGCACTGCCCCAAACAGACCTAGTGTGTAATCTGGGGATTCTCCTGGACTCACGGCTCCTGCTCAAAGAGCAAGTGGCAGCTGTGGCCAGGAGGGCCTTTGTACAACTTCGGGTTGTGCACCAGTTACGTACTTTCCTGGATCAGGATGCCCTTCGAAGTGTCACTCATGCCCTTGTTATCTCCCAGATAGACCACTGCAATGCGTTCTACATGGAGTTACCCTTGAAGAGTATCTGGAAGCTACAGGTGGTCCAGAATGCGGCCGCGTGGGCTACTTTTGGTGCCCCAAGAAGGGCCCATATAACACCGTTGCTCCGCGAGCTGCATTGGGTACCGGTTTGCTTCCGGGTCCAATTCAAGGTGTTGGTTATCACCTTTAAAGCCCTACATGGCACGGGACCAGGTTACCTAAGGGACCTCCTCTTCCCCATCTTTCAACTTCAACCTGTCCCACCTGATCACACAGGAGGAGGGACTTGAAGACCTGGCTCTGCCACTTGGCTTGAGGGTAGTTTCGGGATGGTTAGTCCCCTAGAAGCCTTTCATCTCCAGCCCAGGAAACCATCTCCCTCTTGGACTTTTTCCTTGGTAATGTCTTGTATAGTTTTTTGTACAGTTTTTATGTTTTTTCCAATTTTATATATATTATTTTAATGGACTGTGTGAGCCGCCCAGAGTCCCCCATTAGGGGGAGATGGGCGGAGATAAATTTAATAAATAAATAAATAATTCCATTTCAAACTCAGTCTTACAATGTTCAAAACCATAAACTCTTTTGTCTATTTTGAATCTTTCTAATAACTGTAAATAAGAAAACTATTGGCAACTATGTCCCTCTGCCATCAGTTCTTCTCTTGATTTTATTTTGAAAAATCTCCTTGAAAAAAATTCTAGTTTCTCACAATAAGTTAGCCATTTGTATTTGCCTATTATTTCTTGTCTATAAAATGCTTCTTGTGCTGAGAGCCACAAAGGTATTTTCAGGCATAACTTGGGTTTGTATCTATTTAATTTTCTCAATATGGGACATCTAACATAATGATTTTTTAAATCCACATTAACCTTGACTTTGTCATACCACTTTGTGCTACCTATATTAAATAAATAAAAAATGGATTTTGCTTGTTGTTTTATTGATGGTTTTTGTTTTATGTTTTTTCTTTATTATGTATTTATGTTGTATGCCACCTAGAGTCACACTGTCTGAGTTGGGCAGCCTTATAAATAAACAAACAAACAAACAAACAAACAAATGCTGCAGGTGACAGTTGAATAAAAGATTCACCTGGAAGCATTTTCAGGTAGAATTTTACATGGGAAAATTCCATTAAAAGATTGCAAGGCATTTTCTCACTCTTTTGCAGTATGAGATTTTTAAATTGTCCATATAATATAATAACCTTGGAGCACTTTCATTGCTAAATAAGTGTTCTGATTTCCTAGCAAATATTAAAAGGGTTTGTGCAATCTCACTAGGTAATTTGTGTAGTTTTGGTTTGCAGGGTTCTGCAAAACCAGCCATTACGATTGTATAAATTGATGACTGTTTTGCATGAGCTTGGCCAATTTGATTTAAGCAAATGACTACAGGTAGACCTTGATTCACAATTGCCCTGTGTAGCAACCATTTGAAGTTATAACATTGCTGAAAAAGTAACTTTACAGCCAGTCCTCACATTTACGATCATCGTAGCATCCCATGGTCACGTGATCGCCATTTGTGTGCTTCACAGCTGGCTTCCAACAAGCAAAGTCAATGGCGAAACCAGCAGTAAAATCGCAAGTCCCTATCGCATGATGTCTCGCTTAATGACCTGTGGTGACTCACTTAACAACCAAATGGGAAGTGATGTCCTAAGTCCATCACAGTCACATGATGTTTCACTTGGTGATTGCGTTGCTTAGCAACAGAGTTGCCAGTCCCAATTGTACACGAAGCAAGGACTACTTGTATGGCACTGCACTGCAGTGCAGTGACTGCAGTGTTGGACTAGGACTAGGGATGCCAGGTTTGCAACCATGAAAACTACTTTGGTCAAATCACTCTTTCTTGGCCCAGGGTTGTTACTGTGGGGGAAAAATTGGAAGCGGGAGCACTCTGTACACTGCTTTGAGCTCCTGAATGAGAGGCAGTATATAAATCCAATAGATAGAATAAATAATTGTGATGCTTGAAGCCAATGACTGAAGAGGAGCTATGAGGCTAGAATTAATGTAGGATATGCAGAACCGTTATGAGGATTGTAGGAATGGCCATGGGTTCTACTTTACAGATGATTATTCTATCTGAAGAACAATCCATTACAAGTCCAATTTAGGGAAAGGTATGATATAAATATAATAAATAACATAATCATGAACTAGTTTTTGGGGAAGGATGGGAATTAAAATTAGCATTTGATACTGAAATCCATTATTCTAAATATATAAATTCACTGAGATCAAGAGTGCTACTCAATAGCTAAAGGAGTTAAGAATTAAAGACTAGTATTCCATATCAGTACACTGCATGTTTATGTCCGTAGAGGACATTTTAATCATTTTTAATGGATGTGAGCATGAATAGGATGCTGATTTGTAATTAATATGGTTATCTATATGAGACTTTAGTAATGACAGTGTTCTTTCTAGGAAATAAAAATATGTTTGTGTGTTAACTCTACATATACTAGTAACATAGTTCTTGATACCTGAGCAAGGGCTCCTACCTGATGTATTTTAAGCTTTAGTGTATTTTTCTATGTAAATATGTTCTAGACTTAACACAAACCAGAGCAAAAATGCATTTTTCCTGAACCTGTCTAAAATTTGATAAAGTAACTCTTCCCTAGATAGCCAAGAACATTGTACAAAGAACAATATACCTTTGAAAGGCATGTACTGTTGGACTCTAAAGGCATAAACAACTTTTATAGAGATCACATGTTATGTCTTTCCTATATAGGCCTTTTTAATATTGACTTTTAAAGGATTTTATAATAGTTGAGGTACTAAATGATTTAATTATCTTGCCTACACAGGGATAAATTAGCTTTATGACAGAGCGCTGATTAGTCAACTTCTACCTAGTATCAGTTATATAAGTCAGCAGGGAAAGGCAAACACTCTTCAAACAATCTGATAAACACAAAAAGTACACAGCTGAGTCAACTCACAAGGAGCTTTAATGAAAGTACATATAACTTATAAAGACATAGTACAAATACAAGAGTATATTATTCTATTTGTGAAAGTTCATTGCTAAGGCACATCTATATTTTAAAGTAATAGAAGTGTGTTGCATAAAGTCATAATTTGAGCACTCTATTGTGTTTTAGGACAAAGAAAAATGAGCAATACAACATATACTATATACAAAATAAACACTGGCCAAAATATCACAGCACGATTTATTCCTCACATATCCCAGATGGCAAGTTATCATTCTTTTGTCATCATGACTTCTGACTGGTTTAAAGGCATACCATTCAGTGGCATTTCAGGATCTTCAGAGAAATGTTTCTGACACAAACTTCTTTAAAAAAACTGTTGGTAACAACAATATCTAGTACTGGGGAAATAGCTAGCTCAGCTCTTCCAACCTGACAGACAATCTAAATCTGTCATCCTCAACTAAAAAAAACATGTTAGTTCAGGAATATGCAAGTAGTACTAAAAATGCTTTAGTTCCGTTCTGTTCATATAGCATACAAGCCCACAACAACTGTTGTTGTTAAGAAGAAAAGAGCGAGAGTCCAGCGCAAGAGTGGGCTGCTGGGCAGCACGTCCGTATAATTCATCTGTGCTTGGCCACTTTCCTTTGGATCTGTATTAAGAAAACAAAAGTTGTTCAGAATGAAAACCAGCTGGAAAGATTGTGTTTCTAGATCGTTAAGTAATGTTCTAGTCACAGCCATAGCATCACAAAATACCCTGACATAGTATGGAGCATAGCAGCTCTGCAAAGTAGACATAGTAGTTCTGCAAAGTAAATGCGACAACATGATAATATTATATTATAATTGTGTGGATTTGAATTGCTTGGTAGACAACTATTTGGTGTTTGTAGCTTTCAAATGAATTACTGTGTGTGGGCAGGGAGGAGGAGGAGGAGGGAATGCACAACTAGTAAACAAGAATGTCCATGAAAAGACAAGTGTAGTCTTATAGTTATGAACTCAAATATATGAACATAAATCTGTTAAACAATAGTGCCATAACAAGCCATAATGGTATCAACATGATAATATGTGCATTGTGACATCCTCACAGAAATGATTATTCAATTTTGCATCATGGCATCTGACAAGTTGTGTCATTTACATAAGAACATCACGATGCCTCTGTCATTTTCCTCCCTGTGGATTATTTTATGAAATACTTTTGGATATGCATGATAAAATGTTCTTTGATAATCATTTTTCTTAACTTAAATTAATTTTCTATCTGTTTATCATATCACTAATTGAAATTCATCCATGTTTATGAAATTCATATGGCCAGAATAATGCTCAATCATTACTAAATTTAGATACTTAAGATGCATATGGGAAGGGCGGGTGGAGATGGGAGCTGTGAAAATGATTCCAAGCTGGCATATTTTTACAATATATACTGATTTTTCAATTATTCAGCTGTTTATACATCCAGAATAATGATCAACAGGAAAATAAATTACAAAAGATAGTAAAATTAAGGAATCATTATCCTTTTCATTGCAATTTCAAGAGCAATCTGAAAGTTAAAATAATTTCTTACTCTGTATTCTGTTGTTTCCTGTTGTGTGAAAATCTAATTTGGATTTCCCAAGGTGATTGCTCTGCAGAAGCTTGCCTTGATTCACCAACCTTTGCAGCTCCTGAAACACCTGAAAAAAATTAATCACAGAATAGTTTAATTGCTGAGAAGTGTTCTTTTTCTTTGTTCATGGATTCAGATTTTGCAAGACTCATTTTAAGGAATTTAGAAAGTCTTCTTATCTTCTAGTCCTCCTACTTCAGTATCTCTTTTAATATGGGAAGTTGTAGGAATGTTTAATATGTTCAGCCATGTCCATCTACTTTGCATTATGAATATAAAACACTACAGAGACAAATATGAAAATTTGGTCTTTTATGTGGATATGTTTCTTTCCATCTGTAGGTAAAGAAAATGTCTTTGCAATACCAATAACATGGATAAGAAAAAGAAAGAGGGCTCCAACTCACATCTCCTAACCAAATAAATAATATTTCATTTGTAACAATGAGATTTGAACTTTCTTTAGAATGGAAAAAGTATTGGACCATGAGACCATCAATCAGTTACATATACATTTAATTTTAAATTCTACACTGCTAAGTGCCTCTAGTACTGAAGATAAGATATAACCATAATGAATAATAGACTTTCCCTCCATCAATTTTTATAATCCCCTTTTAAAGATGTCCAGATTAGCGGCCATCACCACAATTTATGAATTCAACAGTTAACAATACATAATATGGGGATATATTTTTTTAATCTGTGTTGAATCTTCCAAATTTCACTTTCATTGGCAGACCCAGGATTCTAGTATTATGTGAGAGGCCTAACTACTGCACCTTGGTTTCCTCTATTCAACTTTTTCTTCTGAAATAAAGAAGACCAGACACTGTAGCTTTTTCTCAGTGGAGCTGCTGTAACTCCTTTGTCCTTTTCCACAAATTTTTTTGAGATAGTCTGATAGTATCTTCATAATGTTCAATTGTTATAAAATGGTATAAAAATATAGGGAAAGAAGCCAGGCTGAAGTTAAATGCAGAAAGAAGGTAATCAAACAATTGCCTACCAACAGATCTCAAGAAACAACAATTTTTGTTAGATTTGAATACCTCCATTTATATTTTCAAAAAGGGGGTTCCTCACTTGGTGAAACCTGTGCTCCTTTGCACAAATTAACCAAATTAGGTTTCAGGGGACCTGCTGAAGCATTTAAAAATATGGTAATGTGTTAATTAGCTATTATTATTTGGACTGTTTGATTCTAATACATCAGTTTGTTTGATTTTTTGGGAGAGGGGGGCTCATCATAAGCTTTTTAAACCAACTCCAGCATTATGATCATCTTTAATTTTTCTTATATTTTTGTTTAGTATTAAGCCTGAGGAAAAGTTCTGTGAAAATCAAAGCATTGTTCACCCTGTTGTTATTGATTGTTCTTGATAAAGAAGGTGTCCCTGATAAAATAGCAATTAATGTTTAAGTAGGAGAATTGTCATGGTTAGTGTACTTCTTAAAATTATTCATTTCTTGGGCTTGTGAGAACTAAATATATGTAACTAATTACTCACCTCAATATTCAACAGAAAAGATTTTCTGGCCTCTTCAACGATTCTCTCAATAGTATCAGAATCCATGGGGATGCTGTTCATTCGAGCTCTATAAAGCTGTTTGAATTTGCTGATGTTGGTGATTCCAGAAAAATTGAAGAAAGACAGTCCTTTTCCAGTATTTGGCAGACTGAGTGATTTCTGGGCAATCTTCTTCAGAATCTGGCCACCAGACAGATCTCCCAAGTATCGGGTATAAGCATGGGCCACTAAAAGTTCAGGTTCATACTGGCCCACATGATGTAGCCTATCCACATATTTCTGAGTTGCCTCGTGACACTGGATGTCTTCCTTCCATGTGGGGCCATAGAAATATTTCAGGTCTTCTTCCAGTGCAGCTGTGCGATTCAATTCATTGGGGAAATAAACAGGAGCATAGACTGGGTTGTCCTTATTCCGTTCAGACTCTTCCTCCAAAGCCACATAGATGCAATACAGAGAAGCCAAATACAGCTAAAACAAGGATAGAGAGGAAAAGAAAAACTGAGTTCCAAACTCTGCCTTCATTCATACAGAATTTTTATAGCGTACTCAATTTGCTATTTAGATTCAACTTTCTATTAAAAAAATAGCCATAGTGGTTATAATTTGCTCATGATTTTTAGATTCCAATTATAGGTGGAAAAGGTTCCTATGAACCAATTCAGTTTTGGTAGCATTTGATGTCTGGCCAGTTTTATTTGATGGTCTACAAATTGTGTTCAACCATTTCATGTCATTTGGAAGGTTTGTATTGGAATCCACTTATCTAGCTGTATTTAGGTTTCAAAAGTGTCCTTAAACAGTTTGAATGCAGTAGGGTTGCCTCACTGATGTGAGGAAAAGATGTGGGACACTGTATGTATCAAATGTTATTGGTCTTTACTTATTAACCATTTGGTACCCAGTTACAGACATTCTGCAGGAAATATAATTGATTTCCCAAAACTGCATGTATGCTAACAGTTTTCAACACTGGAAAAGACTCAACATACACTAGTAACATTACTGATAAAATCAGTGAGTTGTAGCTAATAATGCCTTGTGCTAGTGAAAAAAGTTTCCAGTGATCTTCCTTAACTATTGTGGCTTTCCATGCAATATTCCTACTGCTCCAAAGGTTCCCCCTGCTAACTTTGGGAGCGCTTTGGGATGCTACAGTGCAAAAGACAAATCAGAGACAAACTAGGGCCTCACTTTATACAAGCATTGTTTTCCTATAGTGCAAAGTTGCTATGGATACAGCCCAGGTTTTAAAATTCACAGAAAAAATTTTTAAAGAAAAAAAAAAGATGTTATTTTTCCACTGCCACTTTATGTTTTTTGATAAAATACTTTCTATTCTAGATTTGGTCAGAAAAACAAAACTAAATATCTTTTAAATATTAACCAAGTTCCAGGAAAATATTTGTTTAGATGTGGTAAAACAGCTAGTTTCACAACAATTTGAGGAAAGTATTTGGAGGCTATAAGAGAGTTTTCGCTGAAATGAGGAGTACTAGAAAATGGCTGAAATATGCAAATTAGGGAAGGAAGTTGGCTGCAAGAGTGTCATCCACTCACAATGTAGACCCTGGAGCTATTGGCATGTCAACATAGCAATTTCCTGGGATATTAGTTTGGCCTCTTAGCAGTTTTAGCTATTTCCATTTTCCACCCCGGGTTTTGTACCCTTGTTATGTGGTACAAAAGAGAGGCATGGGTGGAACAAAGATATCAGAAAGTCTAGATTGTGAGTTTGCCAGTCATAGTTGTTAGAATTTCCCATGGAGTTTGCCTGTATTTATTGATATACAAGTTTTCCATCAACTAACAGTACAATATGACGCTCTCAGACTACAGAAGAATGCATACTTAGAACAATATAGTGTATTGGAGCTTTGTCTCACACATTTTAGAAGCATCTGCCTTCTCAGAGTATGCTCATGAGCACTTAGTGTGATAAAAAATTCCTCAGCAATGCCATAGGTACTATGAATAGAGCATCAAGTATGTGTAGGAAAGGGCTCTCGTTTTTTTCCTTTAGTGATATGTATTTTTCTCAAAAGGATTGCCATAACTCAGCCTTCATCAGCTTTGTACTCTCCAGATGCCTGGCACTCCAGCTCTATAGTCTAAGCCCAGCATGAGAGTACCAACTTGGGAAAGATTGTTGTACTCATTTGGAAAGTACATGCTGGAGAAGGCAGTTGTCTTGCAAATTTCTCTGTTAAAAATGCAATAGCAGAAGGTAGGAAGAAGGTGGATTAGGATTTGCAGAAGATCAACAAGGATTTATTTTACTCCTAATCAAGAGTATCAACAATGAAAAGCTCTCCCCTCTAATTTAGCTGATAGAATCCATGTGCCCCTTGCACTAGCATTTTCCATTTGGCACCACCTTGATGCCACTATTTCACACTTGGTGGACCTTGCAGTATTATGCAGATTAATGGATGGAACCTTTAATCGGGTGTCTGAAATCTGTTGTATCTGTGTTGAGGTTAGTGTCCAGATTGCTGATTTCCTCTGTTGTATTTCTTATTTTATTTTTTCTTATGTTATTATTTACTGCATTTTGTTTTTATATTATGAATTGCCTACTTCTCAAAAGCAGTATGAAATGCTGATCATCCTAAAGCAGTAGAACAGCCCTAGCCAGTTGGGATCACTTCCTAAATATGAGAGTTCAACTCCTATAATTACCAACCTGCGTTGCTGCTATGGTTGGCTGAAGATGAAAAAGTAATCCTCTAATACAACTTGAAGATTCTCCTTTGGGGAAGGTTGCGGTAGCTGCTAGGTGAGAATTAGTGAAAGGGAGAACTGAGAGACACTGTGGTTGAAGTTGCTGCTTAATCAGTAGTTTTAAAAGGGGTAGTGAATCTCTGTCAGTTTTAGGAGATTATTTTAATACACAATTTAATATATTGCTATTTTTTCTGGAACCTCTAAGAGAAAGCAGTTTTAAAATTCATATACCATACAAAACCAGTTGATTATCTGGAATTCAACCCAAGGTTCTTTTTAGTTCTCAAGATCTAATTTTATATATCAAGATAATGGTGCATGTTGAAGTAGGAGAAGAAAACAACAATGTAGGAATAAGAGTTGACCCAAATCAGCCACACTGGGGAAGAAGATATTTAATAATTCTTCCTTTCCCAGATAAAATCTTTCTGATTTACTATTACTATTAATCCTTCTGGGTGGAAATGGCAGCTATCTGTAGTGAATCACTGTAACTTCCCCTCCTCATTAGCTGGTAATCAGCAACTTTGGGAGAACATTTCATTTGGGGAAAATGGAATGTGCTATCCTGATTCTATCTGCTTTCTCATTATCTATTCTTAAGCCTAAAAAAATTAAGAGAGCCAATCATAATATATTGTATCATTTATAAATTTAAATCAAATGTTACATGTGCATACACGCATGCTGAAACTCATTTCTAGTTAGTGTGTCTTGTTTATACTTTCCTCTCATTCAGTTTAGTTGGCTAGAGATCAGGCAATCAACAAAGGAAAAGATTCTGAAGAAGCACTAAACATTTATTTGCTAGATGTAGTTTGGTCAATTGAGTTTGGTCCCCAAGAATTTCGTTAGTACTGCCATTATGTTCATTTTACTTTAGTACTATGGTACTGTCATATTTTTCCTCCCGTTGATTTTATTAATTGTGTTTCTGCTTCCTGGCATTACATTATGCATTCAGTTGTTGTTGTTGTTGTTGTTCAGTCATTAAGTCGTGTCCGACTCTTCGTGACCCCATGAACCATATTGCGCCAGGCCTTCCTATCTTTCACTGCCTCCCTGAGTTTGCTCAATTTCATGCTCAATGCATTCAGTACCTACCCCTAATGATTATTTCTAACAGGTTCTACTGGAAAATGAATACTCAGCTGCTTGGGCATTTCTTTGCTCACCTAGCACTAATAGATCTGGCAAACTGCTAAAATGTATATTATGTTCACATCCAAAAATGAACCAGGGAATCTTCTATACTGCAATTCCAACACAAAGCTGAATAGTATAATTTACTTTATCAGTTTCACTTCTTTATTCTTTAGGATTTCATCAGCTCACTTTAAATATAATATGCAAGTGTAACAAAAATATACAAGGTGTCACTTCTTGTTGAATATACATTTTAGGAATGCTATGGTGTAATGTTTTTGTAGTATCAGAACAACAATATTTACTAACATAGTAGACTTGTCTGTCAGGTTTTTTCCCCTGATCATGGGGTAGCTTTTCCTTGCTTGTTTTCTTTTTCTTTTTGTTAATGTGTTCATGTAGCTTATTCTATTTACAGAATTCCTATATTTTCAAGCTTTTTTAAAGTTATGTATTCTAATGAATTTCCTCTTCTCAAGCAAAATGTATGTACATCTCAGGAATATCTTGAACCCAATATTTGGGTTGTCCCTTAACTATAACCAACATTACACTCCTAAGTGTACTGAGGAATAAACTCTGCTGAAAATTATTTCTGAATAAATGTATTTAAGATTGGTATACCAGCCTTGTTTATACTTAGGGAAAGATAAAGCATCTGCTTAAATCAGTTACAGTGGAGTCAATGGAACTGAAATGTACACAAAGTTGCTTAGATCAATCATAATTAAGGAGAAGAGGGTCAAAGAAGAGGGATGACTTTAGGCTTGTGGTCTCTATTTCATTTTTTATATTTTATTAAAACAGTAAGGTCCATAAATTCAAGTCAAATGCAAGTAGTAGTTGGCAGAAGTGGCTGTACCACTAAAGTTAATAAATAGTGTATATTTCAGCACATGAGTATTCTGGGAATTTATTTTCAGGACAGATCTGAATTTAGGGTTCCCCCCCCCCCCACACAAATTCCCCACTCTTTTGCCTACATGGTTCTTTGTGTTTCTTGGGGAAGGCTGGAGCCTTCAAGGATTTGGGGTTCTGAAGTAATTTGAGTTAATCTGTGTCCAGGATAAGAAACTGGTACACTTTTCCTGTACATACAATTACATTATACTGCACCTACAGCTTAATTTGCAATCCACCCATAAATCACTGCTCCTCCAAAACCAGAAAACAAGTACCTTAAATTCATGAAGTGTCACCTGCCCCTTTTGGAAAATCTTCATGAATTCTGTGTTTTCTGCCTCTGCATGAACATCTTTGGTGCTTTCCTTCAGGGCTTCTGAAAGGTCCTGAAACTTTCTACTGGGGATATGAAAGAAAGGGTAGAATCAGTGTTAAAGAATTTCTCGTTAGTCCTTTTGCACAGAAGTTAAGTTGGCAATCTGTAGGAAAGCAGAGAAGGAGGAGAAGAAAAGATGAGCATCCTTTCTAGAGAACAGTGAAAAGACCTCTCCATTCTTCAAAGACAAGATATGCAAAGTTACATTTCTTTGGACAAAAGAGAGTTTGGGAAATGTTACAGATATCAGACTAAAAGATCACATCTCAGGCTAACATTTAGAATGGAAGCAGATTGGTGGATTACAATCTATTTAAACATACAAAGTTTTCTCCTCAGGGATCACAGAGACAAATTACCGAGAGAAATGTGGAACATCCATGAAACGAAAAAAGGACATGCTGAATTTCTATGAATGTCTTAAAACCCACACTTACCCTTCAGTGTGCTGGGCCATTCTTCCCTTTTTCTGTTGTTTGCTATCCCTTCTTTCGCCTTTCTACGGGCCTTTTGTCTCCTTCTTTCCAGAGGCTGAAGGGTTCTTGAGTTAACCAGCCCTTCTCCTTCATCTTTCTCTTTATATTCTTACTGTGAGATCACATGCTCAGTCAGAAAACATCTGACCTCAGAAAGCATACAGTTCTCTTGCAACATGTACACTTTTTTCACCACGCCCCATCACTAGAGAAGCTCAGCCCTTTCCTTTCTTTCCTCCTCTGAGTAGGGAGGGAGGAGGAGAAGTCACCTGATGCGGCTGTATTGGCAACTAAACACAACAGGATGTCAAGAGACTTCTCTATAAAGAATGCTGGGCATTTTGCCCAGTGTGATTAACCTTTTCATTCCACAAAGCCAACCAGCTCCTCTTTTCAAATAATAGTGACTCTTGGTAGCATTTGCTTTTATACAGTATGTAACCTGGATATAAAAATAATTCGGAAGAATGTATATCATATTTTTGCTCCTTGATTTAGGGGATAATCTTATTGGAAGGTGAAGTGCTTTGATATACATCTGGCAGTGGGAAACTCACATTGCTGGGGATTCTCCCAGCCTGCTGGCACGTAGTTCTGCCACTGTAGAACTACGGATCTGATCGGATTTGGTCAGATGTGCGTGGGAAATGCAAGGAGGCTTGTTGATGGCTGTGTGTGTATTCACCAGAACCAAACCCTCTTGAGCCTCCACCATGTGCTCTCAAACTGTGCAAGCTTCTCATCAGATAAATTTCTCCCCACTAGAGTCAACAAGAGGGAAAATAATACTCTGCCCTTCCTGCCTTCATTATAGTGCACTTGCAAACCTTCTTTTGCATTATGTGTGGAGTGTACTCTTATCTATGTGGCATTTTCACTGGAATACTTTGGGCAGGTAAATAAATTGCCAGGCCAAGGCAGAAATCAATAGGTCTATTAATGGTATACTCAGATAAACCTGTTTATCTGTGGCAGAGCTGGGCACTCTGCAGTCCTCAAAATACTTTGCAGGTGACCCACTCTGACTTCTGGCAAAAATTAGTTTTTTTTTTTCTTTTGTCAGCCCCCTGGTTGGGGAAGGAAAGGAAATCTGATAAAGAAAGAGGTCCAGAAACAAGGAGTAGTGGGTGACTGTCAAGTTTTGGCTCTGTCCCCCATTGGTGGCATCCAACAATTACCCATGGAGAAACAGCATGACTGGTTTACTGCAGCAATTCCAGTGGAAATGCTGAGGTCCTTGCGTGTTGAAAAGTAGAAAATGGTCAGAAGAAGATATCCATTTTCATTTGTTTTAGCTTGAGAGGCAGACATAGGGAGTCCATAAAGAGGACCTACTTGTATCGATACTTCATCTGACTTGCCCACTTTTTCAAAATGTCTCTTTTGTTCATCTAGCCAGATTGTTCCAGATCATCATGTCAAATGGCTTCCACTTTTTTTTTCCCATATCTGGTTACATCATCACTGTATTTATTCTAACATGTGACATAAAACAATTATATAACAATAAAGAGAGAGGTCACAACCAGACTGAGGAATCTTCTTCTCGTGAGATGATATAATGAGGCACCACAGAGGATGATGACTATTAATTATCCCTTGTGATGTGTGCCATGTGGGCCTTGTAGTCAGGAATTCTGGAAAAAGCTCAGTCTAAGAAAGGAAAAGAACTAGAAATCTCTAATTCTTCCCACAGACCATTAGAATCATTCGCTGGGCAGTTTTAGGAACCAGAGCTGCCTCACAGAAAGCACATTGTCATCTAAGGTATCTGTTGCTATCATCTATCTAATCATTATCATTATCTTCTCAAATCCTTCGGTATTATGTGGTTGCACTAGTTCAATCAGTAGGTCAGAAAAGCAGCATTATAGGAAACTGTAGCATAAGCCTGTGATGTCATAAAGACTCCACATATATTAGAGTTTAAGACTGATTTATTACTGTCAAGATAATCTTTGGGAAAGGGGTAGGATTTTCTTTTTTTTTTTTTTTGGATCACTAAGTTCTCTCAAAATGGCTGCCATGATTGGGACTTACTTATCCATAAAATGGCTACAATGGTAGGCATGGCCAAGTCATAAAATAACTATTTCCCAGAGAGCCATTTTTGGCCCTTATTTGTTTAATTAAACAAGGAGAAGAAAAGGAAAAAAAGGAAAGGAAAAGAATTATTCTTTTCTATCCCATCTAGCTCTACATCTTATATCTGTCTTTTTTTTTTTGATATGATGGAACACTTCCAATTAGATACTGGGTATAGCCACCTCCCATGGTAATTTGCACTTAATTTTCTAAGAATGTTTGAGAGGCCCTTTTGTAAATCAAGGTGATGCCAGAGGCTCAAAATAAAGAAGCACTTCTCAGTCATATTGTCAATATTTACGAAATGGTAACACTGAATAAACACCTGCACAACCAACTAAAAAAAAATTGTTCAAAAATTTCCATTCAGTTTTCCTACCTCCCCTCCCCTCCCACCCAAATTCTGTGCTTCGTCAACATACTCAGCCTTCATTCAATGTTTTATAAAATACCATGCCTGCATTTCAAAAACCTTGGGATTTCCTGCAAGTAATGAAATCTCTCCTTTGTATACATGGGTCATGCCATTTTGGCACTATCAGCAAGGGCAATCACCTTTGAAAGTTGATAACCTTCCTTCACTAGCGTTACTGGCATAGAAGCAGAAACAACCTCCTCTTCTGCCAGCTGATCTGCTATGCACTAGCATAAGAGCATTGTTGTTTAGAAGCCCCTCTCATCTATAACCTTTTAATCTCCTAAAATCACTCTCTTCTTAACTTTCTTACTACTACAAGATCAGATGTTTTCCATTAGTACTCATACAGTATCTGAAAATTTGCATCACCAGTTATTTAACACATGAATGTGACGTGAAAGTCATGCTTAAGTTTCTGGTAGGAATGGCTGCATCTCTTCCAGCTGTTGGTGAGAAACAGTGCCAGAAGCTAATCTTAGAGAAAGATGCATGCATTACTCAGCAAAATCAGTGCCTTCATTGTAAGGAAACCTCCAACAGTGACACAGCAAAATGTTCTATGCAACCTCAGAAGGAAATACTGACTCAGAGTGCACATTGTAATGCTCTACAACAGGAAAGAACAACTACGGGGGGGAGGGGGGAGGGGGGAGCTAGCAGTTGCTTTGTGAAAGCTACAAAGTTTTGTAGCTAAGGAAAGAGAAGATAACACGGAGGAGGATCAATCGGTGAACAAATCTAACAGTTAAGAAGAGAGCAAACTGAATTTCACAAGTCATTTTGATTGTACAGTTTAGCTTAAATTAAGTATTCTTCAACTTCTGAAATTTTCTTGGCAAGTACAGAGTTGGTTTGCCACTGTTTACCTCTAAGATGTATTTCAGTTTCCTATTTAGCCTAAAGCCCTGGCATTGCCTGATAGTCTCCCATCCAAGTATTGATCAATCCCATCTCTGCTTAGCTCCCTTCCAAGCCCAGACAAGCCCAGCTAGATGCTACCACCACAAGCATATCATAATTGATACTTCTGTGGGGAAAAAGTGGCAACCATTTAACTCTCTGTAGTCAGGTCAACTCCATAAAACTATTATAATATTTTACATGCTTCACATGCCATTAAAATAGAGACAAATGTTACAGATATGATGTAGAAAAGAAAAGAGAACTGGAACAACAGAGAAAAGCAAATCTAAAGAAAGATCCATGCAGCATTTTGTACTGAAAATCAGTGCTTTTCCAGGCTTCTTGACAATGGACATGTATTTATTGACAGTTTTTAGCTTTGTTGTATTTTATGTCCTGGATTGGCAAAGCAGAGCACAAACTTATTACTGGCAACCACATACTGGACACTTGCTTTCTCCATTATTTGTTTGTTTGTTTACTATTTTATTTATTAAACCAATTTATATAGCCACACATCTCACCACAGGGGACTCTGGGCGGCATATAACAAAGCTAAAAACTGTCAATAAATACATTAAAAACATTAAAATCAAAATAGAACAGAGAATAAAAGGATGTTAAAAATAAGGGAGCCCCTGGGGTCCCCAGGCCTGCCGGCATAATCAAGTCTTAAAGGACCTCCGGAAGCTCAACAATGACGAGGCCAACCTCACCTCAGGGGGGAGAAGATTCCACAGTGCAGATGCCACAGGAGAAAAGGCCTGCTGCCAGGGCCCTGCCAGATGTATCTCCCTAGGCAATGGAACCCAGAACATGCCTTCTCTGCTGGATCTGGTAGGACGGGCAGATGAAATCGGGGAGAGGTGGTCCCTCAGATAGCCCGGCCCCCTGCTATGAAGGGCTTTAAAGGCCAACACCAGCACCTTGAATTGGACCCGGAAACAAACTGGTAACCAAAGCAGCTTGCAAAGCAGAGGTGTAATGTGCGTTCTACTAGAAACACACATAACTGCTCACACCACTGCATTTTGCACTAGCTGAAGTTTCTGAATACTCTTCAAGGGTAGCCCCATGTAGAATGCATTGCAGTATTCTAACCAGGAGGTGACCAGGACATGAATGACTGTGAGTAGGTCCCTCTGATCTAGGAATGGGCACAACTGGCGCACAATAAAAGTTGTGCAAAGGCCCTCCTAGCCACGACTGCTACCTGCTCTTTGAGTAGGAGTCGTGAGTCCATGAGGACCCCACAGACTGCACATATTATACTGTATTAGAAACATACAAACAATGCTCAGTTATAAAAGAGCAAATCCAACAGAAAACAATATATTTCTGGAAATAAAAGTATTTGATAAAATAACAGATGGTGTTTACAAATAAATCAAGCTATAGTTAGATCAAGATATAAAGAGCTGGTCTCTGCAGTCTTTGTTTGATATTACAGAAAGGGAGGACAGGGTTTTGACTCTTGGCTTGCACATCAGCAAGCTTTCATGCCAACTCTGCATATTAGTTAAGTTTCCTGATCCTTTTTTCTCAATGCATTGCTGTCCTTTGGCTTGTATCATTTGGTACAAATGGTATCATTTCATTATTATTTTTGGTATTAACCAATATTATAGGCTTCATGGACATGATTCAGAAACCACATGCACACATTATAAATTAGATAGGAAGGTACACATGCTTCTTCTGGTGTCACAGTGCATAAGAATGCAATGTGCAGCACTTTCACTAAGTCATTGGCTTGGAACTCTCTTACGAAGCAAAGATAGGCAAAGCTCATTTTAGCATCACATGTGGGATCAAGAGCATCAAAGACATGGGAAAGAGTGTGGAATATTTTAAGGACAACCTTCCTAACCTCTGACGCCTTTCAGATATTCTGGACAACAGCTTTCATAGCTGACCAGCAAGTGATGGGAGTTTTATCTTACACATCAGGCAGTTCCTGGATTGGGAAAAGCTGTTTGAAGGATTCCCAGGGTGGCAAATGATCTTATAAATAAGGCTGTGTCTCCTTATTTATAAGAACTTAAAGGACTACTGCCCATTCCTATGTAGAAGAAGGCTCTATCCTGAAACAGCCATCTCAGCAAAAGCGCTCACAAAATGCTGGATGAACTTGATTCTAATTCCATTATCACATTATGCTAATATTGATTTAAGTGAGGTTAATTACTCAGGGATGACAGAAATGCACAATAGAATAGGATTGTGCACTGCTTTTCATACACACCCTTTCCCAGTGATTCATAATATGAACAAATGAGATAGAAGCAATATGAACAGTCCAGAAAAACGTCATTGCACTGTGGTCTGAAGAGAGAATAGACTTTGTTCTTTAGGATAATGGGGGCCCTTTTATTTAAAAACTGTGCCAATTTGAAAATGGCTCCATTGCTCTTTGATATCTTAGTATTGGCTGTGTTCAACAACTTGAACACTTTGTTTCTGGTGTATTTTGAAACCACAGTAAAAGGAATGATATGCTGTGGCTTGGGACATGCAGAAACTCCTGCCACATCTGTCTTTCAGTTCCTGGGGTTCAGGCCCTTCAAGCAGAAAAATAACTTGATGCCTTTTTAGCTTCCCTTCATGGAAATGTGAGAAGGAAATTAAATTCTTCCCCCTCCTCCACATCAGCAGGAAGTCAAAGCTTCCCATTTGTCTCACCCTACCACTGTTTATCTTAACAGCAATCAAGGCATATGACTTAATTATAGTAATGGGTTCACCTTAAAAAGGTTAAGCCCTAATAGAATCAAAAGTCCTTCACCCTAGCCCAAAATTAAATAACTAAAGACCTGGCAGGAAGGGCCAACATTCCTTAAACCCCAAAAAATCAAATCATAAAAAGATTTCTTCCAGAAGAGTTCTACATTCCAGTTAGACAATACCAGATAAGGCAAACACAGGAAACCCCAGCTCAGTAGGGTGCCTGACCTTAGAAAGCTCCCTAGTCAATTGCTCCCTAGTCAATTTCACCCATACTTTCCCCTGGAATCCCAGCTAATTACCTTTTCTAAGAAATCCTAGGGGGCAGGTTTCCCTTCACACCTTTTAAGGATCTTCCCTATAAAAGGGGATTCCTGGGAAGCCTGGCTGTGATTGTCTTGTGTATGTGGCTCTCGGAAATAAAGTTTTCTCTCTCCTTCAAGCAACCGCCTTGTGTTTATTCCCGGCTTGGAGACGAACCTCCTAAGTTTGCATTCTAACAGAAACATCTGGAATTCTTTTGCATGTGAGAAAGACAAAACAACATAAAGGTCATGGGTACAAGGCATTTTCTTTTTTTGCTGAGCAGGAGTGGTGGGAATTTTACCATTGTAGGATCCAGGGGAGTTCAGAATAGAGTGGTGATTTTTCTCTTTCCTCTCAGCCTTTCAAGGTATGCAGGCTTAAGGATAATCAAGAATCATCTTCAAAAAAGAAAAAAAAACTTTATTTGCATAGCATCTCCTTTCCCCTGCATTAGTTGTTACTCAGGCCAGAAACTGTTAAAGGAACTGGAACCCCATTGCTTAGGAGAAAAGTGCTTTCAGATCATCCAAAGAGCTGTTTTCCCAACTGGGATGTGAGCCAACTCAAACAGATGCAATCTCAGAACAGCTAACAGGAAAACATGCGTCTGTGACTCAGCAAAAATAGAGATTGAAACCTTTACTCAGCAATGTCGAGAAGCAAACAAGATGTACCATGACACAGCAGAATTAGAAACAGGCATGTGGCTTGGGACCCCCCTCCTGGAAGATTAGTCAGCACTATGCAAACAATGGGCTTTTTTTGTGCAAGCGAAATAGCTCATTTGTGGTTGGAAAGAACGCAGAACTCAGAAAAGATCCCGAAGACAAGCCATCACACACACACAGCTTTTACACTATTCATTGTAAATCATATCAAAATTATATTTCATTAATAATAAGTGTGTGGTCAGTAAGACGGACAGAAAATAAACATGTTTAATTTCTATTCAGGATTAAAAATATCTGGTTTCTGATAAAAAATAACAGTGCCCAGAAGCAGATATTGCTGAATGTATTTTTAGTCATCTTTGGCAACGTAAGGTCTCACTTATACATCTTAGTATGGCCCTCCACCTGAAACAGCAGACTTAAAGACTGTTAGCTGTTGATCAAATGGCAGTATAGAAACAGTCACGTTCAACAATCTATATTTTTGGCTCTAACGTGTTTCGAATATAGTTAGTCCCCAGGTTAAGAACGCCCGGTTTAAGGATGATCCATAGTTAAGAATGGAGCCTATTGTAGAAAAACTCAAGTTAAATACACAATGATTCGAGTTAATTACACAATACTACTTATACAATATTATACGATAATACTGTTCTGACTTACATACACATTCAACTTAAAGGCACACTTTGGGAACGGAACTCATTCTTCAAGTGGGGACTATCTGTACAAGCAAACATGATATTGCCCTTCATGGGATTTTTTTTTTTAAACTTTTGATCAGCCATTCTGTTTAGCCTACCTTCTGTGCTACCCACAACCCTAATTTCACAAATGAAAATAGAGATATTAATTCTGATCAGCAAAGCATCTATTTGTGACCTTCAGTTTGCTGTAATATACACAACCTTCATTTTCCTGAGTTGTGAGAAACATCATTGTACGTAGAACTTTGGTGGAGATATGAAGCATCACATTCCTACTGACCACAGATACCACTGCTTGCATCAGATCCCCAAAAAGAGGCTTATATCCCAAAATGGTGTCTATTTTCCTTTTGTTCCAACACCCACCCCCCTGAGGTCAGGCCTAGCCCAAGGAACTCCAAGAGACCATGTAAATTCAGTCCAGCTATGTTTATTAGCTACAACCTCTAGCAAGAATCTTCCCAGACTGAAACCCCAGGTCCCAAGTAATGCCAGCCACAACACTGTGAATTCCTCAGGGAGGTGCCAGTCTCATCCTCTTATATTTCCCACGCTCCTCAGGAGATGTAAGAAAATGTTTTTCTCCCTGAGCCTGGCCTTCATAATTCCATTCCATCACACCCCCTAAACTTTCCTCTCTGTGGTTGATCAACACAGGGCTAACTGGACCAGAATTCATAATATGGTATTCAAATTTACAGAATTAACTCACTCACTTGGATGTGCATCATCTGATGAACTGTAAACTCAGCACATTGGCTGGGATTCATACAGTTCACCAAGCCAGGAACATCTTAGCCTAAGTCTCTGTCTAGAAAGTACTTTCTAACACTTTGCTGCCACGGTCAGGCAATATCTGACTAGCCCTAGCTGTTATCATTATGCCCACTGCTGAGCTTGAATTAGCAGAAAACAGAACTAGAATAACATTTGCCACTTCCCCTACTTATCTGTTTCTTGTGTCCATTTCAGATCACTGTAGTCTGCTGACTTCTTTCCAAACCAATGGGTGATAAAGCCTAAAAGATCTTTTATACCTCAAGGCTATCCCTGAATGGTGTTGGAACTGTGAGGGAAAACATCACGTTAACATTGGTGCAACTAAGAATGACTTAAATTTTTCTCATTTATGGGCTGGTGTTGAGATGAAGGCAAGGTCATGGGCACACAACAGGAAAAAAATTGCCAAGACACATTTATGCTGAGTTAAGCACAGGTGGAGAAAATCCCTTATTATATTCAAAATACTGTCCAACAACCACACTGGTTGGGATAGTCTTATTCATAATAAACTCAGAGCAACTCTTCAACATTTCTATGATCTAGTTTACCCACTGCACAAGCCCAAGGTGATTTGTTTGGTTTTAGCTTAGTGTATCCTAATTTATACTACTTCATGCATGTCATGAACTCTGCCCATTCTACCTTATTAAAAGAAGAAAAAAAGTTAAATGAGCTATATCTTAGTTAAGTATGTGAATCCACATGTGTAACCTTGGGCCAATGGCCCAAGTGTAATGATCCAATTTAATATTGCCAATGGCAAAAACAATCATGTGAAATCTACCCTAAAATTTCTTCTTGTAAAAATAACTTTGCCCTGAAATAAGATGGAATCATTTTTGCAGCGAACAGCACTATATGAAAACAAACTGGAAAAGTCCCAATAAAAATACAAACATTCTTAATTATCAACAATTCTTGGTAAGTTCCAGTTTCACACAGAAGTTCTCATCACTTCTCATCTGGAAGCAAAAGATAATAGCCAGGATTTATGGCAGAATTTATGCATGGAACAAATGAAGTGGTGCTATGGACTGTTGGGAGTGGGGAACAGGGAGCTCCTGAAGTCTGAACTGAAGTTGAGTTGGACCAACCAGAGGAGAGCACAACTCTACCATTTCATTTTCACATCATTCTTTTGCAGTAGAATTCATTAAAAGGTAAAAAGTGGGAAGAAAAGGGACAGAGAATTCCTCATTTTTTTCCTCCTGGTAGTTCTGTGCCTTTCTTAGTGTGACAGTGTCAGGACATTTATTTCCATGTTTGTCGGTTTGCCGCTGATAAAAATCCCTTCTCAACAGTATTAAGTTTGATACTACACTGATACCACATTAGGGTTCTTACAGTGCTGAAAATGGCGTCTTCTGCTCATTAGTGATGAAAACCTAAAGATCTTAGTTGCAAAAACATGCCAAAATAAAATTTTTAAATGAGAGGGCACATTCCAAACCAGGCCATTGAGGATTAAGCAGGCTTACTGGCTATGGAGTGCCAAGAGTTAGGAGGAGGAGGAGGAGGAGGCAGAGAAATGCAGAAGGGAAGGGAAGTGTTCTGCCTTGGAAAAGCACACAATTCATGCCTGGAACTCTGAATAGAGCTACTTTACGTTGCACATTTAGCTATAGTCCACAAGTTCTGATTTCTTTCTCTGCTTGTCTATCTCAGTGTTGGTTGGGGAATTCTGGGAGTTGAAGTCCACCCATCTTAAAGTTGCCAAGGTTGAGAAACACTGGTCTATCTTATCCATCCATTAATCTTCATTTAAATCTCACCTTTCCTCCAAAGATCTTGGAGTAGTATATATGATCCTCACTCTATTGTATCCTCATAGGATTGAGGCGAAGATAAAACAAATTCCAAAAATCAGCCAGTGAATTTCATGGCTGAATGAGAACTTGAACTGGGGTCTTCTAGTCCTGGTCCAGCCTCACTGTTACACCATACTGGCTATTGTTTATTATCTCTTTTATTTCTTGCCCTGCTATTTAGTTAAATCACACTGCCAAAAGAGACAGATTTATGGACAGCTTTTAAAAAGGGACTAAAAGACCAGGGTTAGAGTTAACACATCTAGGTCCCCATCAAGATCCATATTTCACTGCCCCACCCCTTCCATTCCTGCTCTGAGACCTTATAGTTTTGCTGCTGCCTGGTTTTGTCAATGTTTACTTATTGATCCTCTATTCCAGAAGGAATGAGCAAGCAAACATCAATATTGGCAAATAGTTTTTTCCCTGATGAAAAGAGTGAGGGTCCATTGTAGGAAAGGAACATATTGAGGTGGTCTTGTTCAGGGGCATCTCCAAGCCTCACTTGACACTGTCATAGTTGAAATTAATGGGCTGCAACCACTTCTTTTCTGTTTTTGTCTGTCTTCTGAATAACCTTGAATGTCTTGGAGAGGAACTGAATCTAAACAAATGACTAGGCCCTCAAGCAAATCATCACTGTCTTCTGTCTACAAGATTTCCAAAGATGTAGCATGTTTTGCAAAGGGGAAGTTCTGATTTCCTAACAAAAGGTGTTGAAGTCTCTTAATATCTAATGCAGAGAGCAGGCAATGCGAAGATTTCTCTCTTCCTCCCTTCTCTCTGATGTATTCTTAGAAGCCCAAATCATAGTTTCCCTGGATAATAGCTTTGGCAAAATACATGCCAAAGGAAATGAAATAAATAAGGCTTTAAAATAAGTCTTTCAGACCATAATTCATATGGAAGATATGTTGGAATGAAAGGCAATAGGATTAGACACTATAGCAAGGCAAGGCAATATGGAGCTACCATGAAAAATGCAATGGCAGAGCACTCCAGGTACCACAGGAAAATTGTGGGGCAGGGAAAGATGGAACCATGAAAGATGGGAACGCATGAGATGTATACTGTAACCTTTGAACTATAGTGATAGTCTTGTGAAAGATGCAACTTTAATCTGCCCTAGACTATTTTTGCAGGGTAATAACTAGATTAATGCTTTTTTTTTTTTTCTTTTAATGTTAAAACTGGTCTTGTGAATGGTCCCACTCCTATTTCAGTATACTAAAGTTCAACATTTCTTTAGGAGCTAGGCATGAGAACTTCCATGGGGAAATGCTCCTATGCTTAAAAATATGATGTAAGGCCACATCAGGTACAGCATTATTAGGTCTTTGTGGACTCTGGAAGGACAGAATAGTCTTTTGACCCTAACCTCCCTCCACTTTCCTTGTACTACATCCTATTTTAATGTAATGTTTTTCTCCCCCACCATTTTATCTTTTTGTCTACTGAATGACCTGCTATACAAGTGGAGAACCCAATTACTGAAATAATTCTTGATGTACAAAAAGAATCAGTCCATCTCACCATTTCAAATGTTGAACCATACTATGCATAAGATCCTCTCCCATTGTGTAACACAAGGCAATTGCTTTTGTTACCACTCTTCCAGATCAGAGGTGGCTATGAGGAACTTGATGCCATGGATCAAACCCACATTTCAGCTTGCTAGAAAGACACAATGATAAACAGCAGTTCATAAAGAGTGGATGCTATTTTTTGTGTTCATTGGCTGTTTTCTTTCTTCATCTATTCCAATGATAATGATTATGTTACATTAATCATACATGTAATCATAATGATGATGACTAATATTCACAGCATTTACAAAATATTCCTTTCTTGTGATACTCCCTTGAAATATTTAGGTATTAAAATTGCAGAGATAAATTTGACCAACAGATAAATCTAACAAGGGAGACAACAGAACAACAGATAGGACTATACAACAGAACAATGTGTATTTAATAAATAGGCCTGATTACCATTGGGCATGGGGATTAAGGGAATAAAACTTTGGATACAATACAAGGTAGGTGGGTTGTGAGAAAGAATTCGAAAAGAGATGGCAATTCAGCAATCTGGGGAAGCAACATGCTCTGATCTGGTAAATCTTTAGGTTGCCAATGCAAATAAGTGGGGAAGTTGAACAAGTACTTTCTTGCTTGGCTCAAAAATTTATGGAATAGTGGCTGTAGCTGTGAAATAATGAGATGTCTGCTGTTTGAGAGAAAGACTATGACAGATCTAGACAATATATGAACGTGCAGGGACATCAGACAGACAACAAAGATTCATTCATTCATTCATTCATTCATTCATTCATTCATTCATTCATTCAATTTATATAGCCGCCCATCTCAGACCAGTGACTCTGGGTGGCTAACAACAATAATTCTTGAGATACATGTTCTTAAGGCTATGGTTTCTCCATTTGCAACATTATGAATGCTGGATCACCAGGAAGAGGAAAATAAGGCTAAGCAAAGAAAAATGGGTGACTTTTTAATTGTGGTGATGGAGAAAATTGTTGAGAATACCTTAGACCAGGGGTTCCTAAACTTCTTGCCACCGCCCTTTAGTGTACTCTTAATGTGCACACCTCCCTAAAATTCCAAATACCAAAATGAACACAAATGAACAATGAAAACAATATAATGAAAGTTTGGAAAAGTGAATTTATTGTAACAATGTATGGCTAAAAGGTTCTTCAAACCTCCCCTGGACCCTGTCTGCATCTTCCCAAGGGAGGTACACCTCACAGTTTGGGAAACCCTGCCTTAGACTATAAGAAGAACAACACTTCAATACTAGATGTAGTAGATCTAAACTGCTCAGTGGAAGCCATAATAGTGAAGCTAAATTAAATAGTTCAAATAAAGTATGTAACATGAAGGCAAGAGTTATTGGAGAAGAATTCTGCTTGGAAAAAATAAAAGGCAATTGAAAAAGACAAGGTAGCTAGATCATATCACTGATGGCACACACATAAGCATATATGATTTAAAGAAGCTGTTAAGGACAGACAATCTGGGAAAATGGTGTCCATTGGATCACAAATAGTCAGAGGCAACTGAACAGCTGAACAACAGCTATACATATTACCATTTATTTAACACTCAGTCAATTTTCCAGGCTGAACAGTTAGTGGAACACTTAAATTAATGTAAAGTTAACTTTTCTTTTTAGAAAATATAACACGCACTGATCAATTTAAGCTACTGCTCAAGTAGCTTAAAACATCTATCTTTTAAAGAAATGATGGTGTGGAAAATAAAGCTTTTGCTATATTGCAAAATAATGAATATCCTCAGAAACATGAGTCAGGTCTCCCAACTGTAAAATTGCTTAACATGCTTTTTTTCTTTTCTTTTTAAAGAGAAACACATGGGCAATTTGCTTCTGCTTCCTGAAATTCTAACTACCCTGTACAGTATGGCTGTAAATATTACTCAGCAATGCCATTTGGGGGGAGGGGGGGGGGCAGATAGAGATTTCTGAATGTTTTGCATTTTTAAGCAAAGAGAACTACCTCACTTCTCAAGCTGCTATAAGGATTGGAAACTACTTTGGAGTTTGCAAAGTTTTTGTGTAGAATAATGCAAAAAAAAAAAAAAATGAATAGAAGATTTAAAACTGAATACATACAAGACTGCACTAGACAGTGTGCATTCCCAAAATATAATGACACTCTCATTTAAGCCAAGCTCAGCTCCTGATGGTCGCTAGGAGTCAAAAACAACTTGGTAACACATAATTAATGAGCTCCTGGTCATTTTATGGACAAGTCTATGTTGTTTTCTTGGGAGCAATGCAGAAGTGGTTTGCCACTGTCTTCCTCCGGGATGTGCTTTTCTCCACTTCCTAGACTAATCAATAGTCCTGCTGATCCCCCCAAGAGGGAGAACCAAGATGACAATGAAATAGCAGTTCCTTAATGAATGCCAGTCAGTTTTTTATTTGTTTTCCTCCCTTCTCAGTTTCTCGTTACTCTTCTGAACTTGAGAAAGTCCCATTGCTGAAACAAGGGACAAAGATTCTTCCTTGATAAAATAAGGACAAATGAGAAAAAGAAAGAAAAGACAAAGGACAAGTACTGGTATGCCAACTTTATGCAAACCATTGAATCACTCAAAAGTGGGTGACTACTTGCCCACATCTGTAAGTAGAACCAAGATGGTAAGTTCTACAGCCCTGTTATTCTCTGCAGGTCTTCCATCCTAACCCTGATTAGCTTCCAGCTGAAACAAGGTCAGGCTGGTGCTGCCATCTACAATCAAATAAGGTATTCCATTTAGTCTTCCAAAGCACCAATACTCTGCTGTTTGCCACGCAGAAACAAAATATGCTATTTTCCTGAAGAGGGAATGCTTACATGAGAAATGCTGCTGTCCAGATGTTCAGTATTCCACAATTCTGTTCCTGTGATCTTTTAAGACTTTAATTGGACATGGGGATACCTTCAAATAGAAGACTGCATTCTTTAAAGCAGGACATGTCACTATCCTATTTAGACCTTCTGAAAGAAAGACAGCATGGCCATCTTTGCATTGTAGCCCTCTGCTGGCCTAGTTGTTTCTGCTTTCTTAAGGGGAGCCAGTTTGTGGTAGTGGTTAAGGCATCAGGCTAGAAACTGGGAGATCATGAGTTCTAGTCCTGCCTTAGGCATGAAGCCAGTGGGGTGACCTTGGGTCAGTCACTCCCTCTCAGCCCTAGGAAGGAGGCAATGGCAAACCACTTCTGAAATCTTGCCAAGAAAACTGCAAGGACTTCTCCAGGCAGTTACCAGGAGTCAACACTGACTCGAAGGCACAGGGCAAAGGAGATCACGTTAAAAGGAAACCATGATGTTTTTAAGATGTGTGGCATCTTGCTGAAATGTATTGAAATTGGCCAGTGACACAATATATGCTATGAGGAAACATGTAAGATCATCCCACCCTAATGGTTTATACAGGTAGTCCTTGACTTATGACCATTCATTTAACCACTGTTTGAAGTTATGATGGCGCTGAAAAAAGTGACTTATGATTGGTCCTCACACTTATGACTGCTGCAGCATCCCCACAGTCACAGGATCAAAATTCAGGCACTTGGCAACCAGCATGTATTTACAATGGCTGCAGCATCCCGGGGTTACATTATCACCATTTGTGACTTTCCCAGCCGGCTTCCAACAAGCGAAGTCAATGGGGGAAGCTGGATTCTCTTAATGACAGCATGATTCGCTTGTAAAAGATTGTAAAATTTGGTGCGACTCACTTAACGACTGTATCACTTAGTGATGGAAGTTCCAGGCCCAGTTGTGGTTGTAAGTCGAGGACTACCTGTATGCTCATTTACTGACTCTATTTATCTAACAGACACACTCACAAACAAAACACCCTAGCTATTTTCCCCAGAATAACTTACCATTAAAATGGAAGGACTAGTTAGGGAGTATACTTGCTTTTTCTGCTAAACTTTGTCTTAAATTCAGAATCATCTTCTTTTGGGGTGTTGATGAAGATTCTCAGTCATCCAGGTGGAATTATCTGGAGGTTGAGTCATGGCAACTGGACTTTTCTTTTGGGGTAGATATACCAATTCCTCCTTAAAAATACATTTTGCAGCCCCAAGGTTCCATGAGGCCCCCTAAATCCTTTGGAAGGCCCCTAAACCCTTCTCAAACATGCCCTTGAACAGTAATTTTTAGTGGAAAAGAGAGGGAAATTATTACCTGCATGGAAGTAATCATATAAACCACACTCCATTTTAAATGTAATTTTAAACTGATATCAAACATTGTTTTTGTCCTGGCTTTGTCTCCTTTTAGGAGTGAAGCCCCCAGTGCACTATCCAAAGAGCGAAGGGATCTTCCTCCTGAAAAGAATTGTGCAGCCAGGATGTGCAGCCATTTTCAGCAGAGTAAAAGCAAGTTGGATGCCTTTTTCACAACTAGCACCCTGATGTGACCTCAGGGAGTGGTTAAGAAGTACAGGCTGACCAGATCCATGAGTTGGGGTCCTCCTTCCCACAAAGATGAACTTGCACACAGTTCAGAAGGATCAAGAAAGGGAAGTGTTGCACTGTTTTGTATCCTGTGTGATTCCACATGACTGCGTTTCTAAAAATGGATTTGAAGTAGATAGCATTTCTACCAGAGGGCTGCGCTCTGTCAACTTGAAGGCAGCCCCCATTCTCCAGCTTCCAAGAAGATATTTGATATCAACAGGCACCAAGTACAACACCCTTGGCCGGTTTTTTTTTTTTTTTTTTTTAAGAAAGGATTCCATTGCTTGCAGACTAAAGGCTTAAGCTATAATTAAGACTGCAGAGAGGGAATGAAAGAGGAAAAAAGTAAACAGGAGTCTGGAAGGTCTTTCTATGTCTTCACAGGGAAAGCAAATATCCAGACTGTTCCACTGCAGGAAGGGAAAACAGACCAGTGGAATCTATTGACTATTAAAGGTGCTGCAAATGTTATATTTGCTGGATGAAAAGCAGAATCAAATCAAACAAGCATTTTAAAAATGTATGTACAGCTTAATCTCTAGGGTGCTTATTCAAAATTAAGCCCCACTTATTTGAGTGTAGCTAACTTCTTGGACTATTTTAAGATGCAGTGTTAATTCAAGTGTAGGGGTTGGCAGATTGAAGATTGCACGACCCATTTTTGTAGTCCATCCCCCCACCTCCAGTGTGCCATGACATCACTAATGTTGTCAATTTTTAGTAGCAAATCTCATCATTGCCCCAGAGGCCAGGAAATAAATAAATAAAACATAGCTTCTGGATGAAAAAAGTGGTTTTCTCATTCTAGTCAGATTACCTAAATCAAGAAGGAACTGCACACAGATATTACTGGGTTTCAGCCAGCCTCCAGACAGTATGGCTAATGGTTAAATCCAACACCTGAAAGGTTGCAGGTTGTTCTTCTCTGTCCTAAATGTGCATTTATCAAACTCCAAATATTCTCTCAGTGTAGTGCTTCAGTTTTTAGGAAATAGTATTTTTTCCAAAAAATAGCAAATTATTTTGTTGCTGGGAAATGTGTTATCATTTAGCTGTTTGATCTACTGTTTGCATGAGAAAATAGTTGTACAAATTCTACAGGTACCTGCTGCATAAATGTCCTTCACCTATTAAGGGATTTTTTTGTATTACATTTAGAGAAGTATATTACTGATTATTAGGGGCTGAGGCAAAACAACAAGGAGAGGAAATAAAATGCTGGCCTAGAAAGTTCAATCAACAAAGCAATTTTAATCGCTATACTTCTCCTCCTCAAGAGCATGAAAAATCTCTGTAGCACAGAGATGGCCCAAAACCCCTCATCTGTTTCCACAGTCATCCTACATTAGAGACCCCCTGATCAAGAGTTCTGTGATATGGAGCAGCAAAATTCAAGATGGTCCAACACAAGACAAATGCTGGCAGAACATTCCAGATATGTAGCAGAATAGTCTAATTGAGTGCTTTTCCTCAGCAGTTTGGGGTGGTTGAAATGAGGCTGGCTGGGATAGTGAAAGCAAAAAGTCATGGTCAGGACAATGGCAGCACAGGATATAAATATGCCTATACAGTCAAACCCTCACTGATGACATAACTTTAGTGCTGGCACAAATATTCCTTAACCTTGCCGTTGTCCCTCATCACCAATAATCATAGAAACAATGGCTGGTGTGGGTCTTCCGGGCTGTGTGGCCGTGTTCTGGAAGTTCTGTTTCCTAACGTTTTGCCAGCATCTGTGACCGGCATCTTCAGAGTTCAGGAGCACAGACTGGAGCAGTTCTCTCTGTGCCCAGGATGATGTGACCCTTTTGTGGGTATTTATAGAGATCTGAAGGGGGGGGGATCAGGTTAATGAGTGGCTGCTTGTTTTGGTGTTAGAATATGTGTGTATCTTCCTGGGGTTTAGGCAGGGTTTTTTCTTCTATTGAGTTGTTAACAAGTGGCTGCTGAGGGCGATTCGCATGTTCATTGTGTGAACTGTTCACATGTCCTGGTGGTTGAGCTGAGTTCGTTGACCTTTTGCAGGCTGTATTTTCAGGATTGGTAGCCAGGTGTTGTTGATTTTTAGACTCTCCTCTTTTTTATTGAAACTGTGCTGGTGTTTGTGAATCTCAATGGCTTCCCGGTATAGCCTGGTATAGTGGCTGTTGGTGTTGTCCAGTATCTCTGTGTTTTCAAATAGGATTTTGTGTCCAGTGTGCTTGAGAGCATGTTCAGCTACTGCAGATTTTTCTGGTTGCCGTAGTCTGCAGTGTCTTTCGTGTTCTTTTATCCTGGTATGGATGCTGCGTTTTGTGGTCCCGATGTACTTGCCCGCAGCTGCATGGTATGCGGTATACTCCTGCGGCAGTGAGGGGATCCTAACCCCCCCTACCCCCCAATTCCCCCCCCTTCAGATCTCTATAAATACCCACAAAAGGGTCACACCATCCTGGGCACAGAGAGAACTGCTCCTGTCTGTGCTCCTGCCCTCTGAAGATGCCGGTCACAGATGCTGGCGAAACGTTAGGAAACAAAGCTTCCAGAACATGGCCACACAGCCCGGAAGACCCACACCAGCCATCATATTCCAGCCGTGAAAGCCTTCGACAAAATCATAGAAACAATTTTTACTTACAGTAGTTATCAGATTTGGCTTCCTTATAACCTAACATCACTGTCCCCAAATTTCAGAGGGCACTAACTCTAGCATGCTGTAATGCTCGTCCTACAGCAGTTTTGGAGGGCCGATACAAAAAAGTCCCATATAAGCTGAGATTGTGCCCCTGTGGACAAGGGGCTATTGAAACTATAGCACATGTCCTGTTATACTGTATTTTTTATAAGGACTCACGAACCCATCTAATAACTCCTCATCTGATAAAATATCCAGGTAATTCTGATCTTTTTTAAGTCCAGTTGTTCCTATCTGATCAGAATGATTTAGTTTCCCTGAATGTAGCTAAATTTTGTTATACTGTCTGCGAAATTAGGCAGATTTTGATTGCCCATAGATGACCCCACCAATCTGTATATATATTATCATGTGTTCATATTATTTAATGTATTTTTAATGTAATTCAATGTATTTTAATGTATTTCTATTTGTAATTCTGGTCTGTGACCGTAATAAAGATGATGATGATGATGATGATAACCTAACAGTCAAAGTATACTAAAAGTAGAAAATTAATTTGAGGGGAAAAAAAACTTTTTAAGTTAAAAACTGCTACATTTAATTTCAAAAGGAAGTTATGATGTGCCAAGCTTTCCATATACAAAGTTCCTATACAACTTTCCCAATCCAGGAGCATTGAAAAGGAAGGTATGCTCATCTCTATTTTCCAAAAGACTGCCATTGTATTAATTATAGAAATTAAGTGACAGATGCTAATCTTCTTAACTGTGCAACTTAATCTGAGCACTTATTTCTTAGATCATTGCTATACAGCTTGGATTTGACGGGCCTAGTATAAGAATAACCATGTTCAGTTGGATACATACAGATGGGATCTACTTAGCAAGAGTCTTCACATTCTTCTTCATATCTGAATCAATTCAGACAAGCTTCAGTTAGGAGTTATTTCCTTGTTTTGCTTTTCTGCTAGGAACTGCAAACTCTTGCTGAGAAGCCTCTTGACTGCCTCTCTTTGTCCACATTTAATCAGAGAATATGTTACCCTGTAAGCCAAGCCAAAATTTCACAGAAAGCACATATTCTGTAGTGAAGTCATTTCTTTAATATGGCATATCAAAAGCAAGTCTCCCGATTACATGGCATAATTCAGAATTGCATCCCCCAAAGCCCTTCTCCATTAACTATAAACCTGGTGAATGTCATTTGCAAAGGGTGCTTTTTGGGAGTGTTGGTAGGAAGCCACGCTAAGGGGAGTTTATGGGGGAAAGAGAAAAGTCATGATAATGGGTTTCATCAGATTCAGTTCTTTTCAGAAAAGTCTTTGCCTCCTGGACGTTCTAGCGTTGAAGACAGAAAGAAGCTAGCCTTGGAAGAAATTGATACTGCTGAGAATTATGTACTATGCAGCTGGTATCTGGACTGGACAGTGAATGTGCTTGGCTTGTGAGCAGAATTCTCCATGCAGAAATGTCTGTATGAGAAGTACTTACAGTGTTACAGGTACCTGTGGGGTGTGTGTGTGTGTGAAGAGAGACCATAAACAGTACTCTTTTGTCACAGCAAACTGGATCTGTAGTCCCCCTATTGCTAGAGGAGGAAAAAATACAGAAAAGCGAGATAAGGATAGAAAGAAGCTGCCCAGTTTTACAATTCTGTGAACTGCTTGTGGGATTGGGAAGAAATGACAAACCCTAATACCCATTTTCAGCATGACATTTAAGAGTCATCATCACTGGAGAAACATACACACAACAAAACAATGAAGAATACATCCAAGATCGCCTAGATCTCCCAAGAGAAATCCCAATTCATCTGGCAAATACATTTGACAGCTCTGCAACCTCTTCCTACTGCTTGCTTTGCTTTAGTGTCCCCAATTGCAGCAATGATTAACCTAACCCAAAGCAGCCTGGAAAGGAGGCAGGAAGAAGGAAAGGGGAAGATTCTCTTCCCTGATCTTGTCTCCTTTTGTTTCCCCTCTCTCCCCCAAGAAGTGCAGTGCAGAACACACAGATCCTTTTGTAACCACGGCACATCTGTCCACAGAGAGGCTCATAAAGCGAACATTGCGTCCTCATCTTTTTCCTTCTTTTGCTGAGAACCAGAGTTAGTGGATGTGGAAGGAGCCCCTGTAGGGGCACTGGGAAGGGTAGGAAGCCGATCTGCAACCTTTGCACGCTCTTCAAGGAATCTGTCAAACTCTGGTAAGAAAGAATGTAGGGAGAATTTTAAAAGAGGAAGAGGAGGAATCAAACCAGGGTTGGAAGAACCCTGGGAGGAGTTACAGCTGAAACACCTAATCTGGAGCTGCACAGGTCACATCACTGTGGTGGAGTCAATGACAAAATAGTTGTGTTCATCAGGACATTTCTGAATGCATAGATACAAGAGCCATGCATCTAATAGAACCTGGCAACCCTATCAGAGAATCCCAAAAATTACAGGTATGTTAAGAAGTCATTTGTGTGTCTTGTTAATACAGGATGGTTTGGTTTTAAACATTGTATACATGGGCTCAATAGGTGAAGAGTGTCTCATGCCTACTAGCTGGGGAATATCAGTCTTAAAGGGGAGGACATACAGTTGGGTATAACTTGCCTTCACTGGTGACACCCTTTGGATCTTCTGTCTCGTTTCCCTAAGGAGAAAAAAAAGGCAATATGGAAATCAAATAAGATTAAATGAAAGCTCACAGGGCTCATTTTGTGGACAGAATGTTCCACAAATACTAAGACAAGATCTGATATATGTTCATCCACCATACCTACAGAAAGAGTTTCAGGGAGCAGTTGAGTTTGGGACATTGATATCAAAATTCTGTTTTTAATGCTGACATTTCAGTGACAGTCAGCCCTGGCCGCAAGAAAGGAAGAGAAGAAATTTCTTGTGCCTCTGCCTCAGAAGAAACACAGACTCAAGGAGAGTAGTGCAAAGGGAGGAAGCCAGACTCAGCTGTTAATACTTAGCATCTATAAAACTAGAAGAAGAATCTGGGATTTTTTTTCCAGGATATACTCTACCATTTAGCTATGTCCCTCCCCACAGGATAACTGGTAGTATGTGCATACAGTAATTAACTCTTTTTTATAAACAAGTTTTTCATCTCTATTACATACCACTTCAGTGGAGATCCACTGTTCAATTTCCTCCATGAAGGCAGCCTGGGGTACAGGAATCTGACAAGGAAAGTGAGAGAAAGACCACATAGACCATGCATATCCATGTCTGTAAAAAATATCCTTAACCCTCAGCTGAGAGAGGCTTAAAAAGTTATGGTTCAAATCAGTGCAATTCTTGGGGCACGTTTTTGATCCAAGTTATTTCTTAAGTGAAGCTAGCATCACTGAAGAATGGTTAGAAATCTTTACTTCTCACATGGCTTGGGCCTTACCTTGCAGGAACTGACTTCATGGATAGCTTCATAGCGCATATTGGGAGGCATCAGTAATTAGAAGGCTTTGACAGATGTTTTAATTTTATCAAGTGAAGCATAAAGATCTTCTGTGTTTTAGTCTATTTTAGGTCCTACCATTGTATTTAACAAGACCTTCCATATAAGCAACAAAATTTTGCAAAACAAAAGCAGATAATTTATGTCTAGGAAAAGTGCTTCTGTGGGCGTCTGCTTTGTTCCCATCTTCTAATATAAAGATCACTTTAAGCTCTCACTACAGCACAAAAATCCTCAGACAGTTAAGATCTGACAAATAAGAACTCCCAAAGCTTCACTCCTTTCCTCTACACATTCATGCTCTTTTGGCCAATTACTATCCCTCAAACGAATCTACTTCATAAGATTGTTTTTTTGTGAGGAATAAGTGGAGGAAAGAGTGCTGTGTAAGCTGCTTGAAGTTCCTGAATGAAAGGTGAGATGTAATCCAACAAAAAGATTTAAATAAGATTCTTAGATTTCCCCATTTCCTCTGTTCAACAAAGGATGTTTAAAGTATTCTTAAAATTGAAAGGAAACAGGGTTTCTTACATAAACATACTGGTGTATTAGGTCAACCATTTACTTATTGGTACTAAGCATATAACCTGTGCCTGTGATACAAAGGATTTTGTTTCCATCACAAACCGAAAATGAAAACTTGCATGTGGAATCATATTGTAATTCCTCAATGTACCAACGAAACTCCACTTCTAAATGATCATTTGTAATTCAGGTCCCTATGCTAAACCAAGTGAAGCTTATCTTGACAGCAAGAATGTGCAAAAGTAGGAATGTGTGTGTATGTATGTATGTATGTATGTATATGTATATGTATATGTATGTGCGTGTGCGTGTGTGTGTGCTTGTGTGTGTGTGTGTGTATATATATGAGAAACAAAAAGACCAGAACACCCCCTTGCCAGCAATCAACACCTAGATAAGCAAGGATTAACACCAGGATCAATACCAAACAAACAATCTAGTAGTAAATAATACCCTAATCAAAGAACTACCAAGTCAGACAATCAAGCAGTAAAGAACAGCCTAATCAAGGAACCACCAAGGAGAAAACAACTCCCTCACCAACATTGGCAGGGCAAGCTACTGTATATAAACAGAGAGCAAACCCCATTCCCTTCTAGCCCTGAAGATGTTACCTAGCTGGGTAACGAAATGTCTGCAAGAAAACAACCAAGCTCAGAGAACCCCAAGGACTCCACAATATTTATTTTGCTTTTCATTATTCAAAAGCAAGCAAGTGGGTATATTAAGAAATTTTCAGAGTTAAAGACACAAAGACCACTAAGGCAGAAAAAGTACTGAGCTTTTGTTTACAAAACCCATTGGAAAACAAACAGAACAAATCCAAACTAATAGAAGCCAACTAGCCCAAGGGAAGAAATCACACAATCTGGCTTTAAAGCCAGTACCAAAAGTCTGAGCTATTTCTATCTTACTCTCTTTCCTCTGCCAAGATAAAGCTCTTTTCTCTCCTGTCCAAATCAAATTTGGGTTGAAAATGTGGGGCAGAAAGGCATTATTAAGAAAAATGTAGCCATAATTTATTTTACCCTCAGAAGAGCTTTCTGGAACAGATGGAAATGAGAGTTATAAAACTAAGCCAGAACAGTGTATGGGTTCAGCTTGGACAAAGCAGTGCAGTTCCAATCCTGAGTTGATGTTATTGATTGGTTCAATGGCATGTATTGAACATGGAATCTCAGGATGAAAATGACAGACAGCCTGATATTGATTCTGGTGTCTGTGCATGTATTTTTTCCTGAAAGTGGGTGCTATGGAAAAAAATCAAAAGAAGTGGCAAAGCAGAACTTGCCACTGTATAACTGTATATGTGCTACGTGAGACTACAAATCCTTGCTTGATATGGAGCCATAAGATATGATCACTTCATGACCCTTCATGATCCTTCCTTCTCACTCCTCCCTGCAACAAGGGAAATATCTCTAGTCTCTCATGAAGGTAGTCAGCAAGAAATAATGGATTTTTCTTGTCTAATCTCTGGATTGCAATGCAGAGTTACACATTTTATGTTACAAAGATGATGGGAATAAATTAAAAAACTATAAAACATTTTACTTTGGCTACTGTAAAAACTTTTCTTCTACCCAGGTAGAATCTGGAATGTGGCATTTTCAAGAAGAGGTTCCTTGGCTTCAAACCTAACCATGTCACTTTGTCTGCTGTTGTCCCCACACAGTGTTCAATCCATCCCACAATTTGCTTAATATCCTCTAAGCGCTTTTTAAAATCTTCCCCAGCAGCGATACATTCTCACCATTCCTTGGCGCATCATCCAGTTTGTAATCGGGGCCCCATCAGTGGAAGCACCTGGCTCCAGCTAGTTAAGAGAAAATTTGCTTTCAAAGAGAATAGAAAATGTGGGTGATGAGGAGAGCAGGGAGCAATGTTCTCAGTAGGGAAACTATCCCCTTCCTCTATAAAAGAATATGGGGTAACTTCTCTCCTGTCTGCCATTTTTTTAAAGAAATTGAGGGAGCTTAGGGCCCAAGCCTACAAAAGAAGGTTGAATTATCTATAGGATAGAAAGAACCTAACAGAGAAACAGTGCCTTTTGTTCTTAAGGACTGAGTTAAAGAAGAATGGCTATTTAGAGGTCTAACCCAGACTTTGAAAGAAGCTTGATTCAGATGAACTATGTTTGAAAACTGTGTTACTGTAAAGTGGATTCAACCACAGGAAGGTGATATATTTGGAGAACTGCTTACCATTTTGACTGTATTTACCCCAGGATGAATGCATAGGACTCATTCTCTTTTGCAGATTATTATTTTTTTTTTACTATTATATTTTTGGAGTTTGTTAACTATTAATTGATTGAAGAATTTTGATGAGGTATATATTGCATTATGTATAAGAAAATATTATCTTTTCTTATAGTTGCTGTGTGTTATAATTCCAAGATACTGTATTATGGAGCTGAAGTATTATTATGATTGAAATATTTTATACTTCAGAACTTCTTAGAACTAGTTTTTAAATATTTGGGTTATGTTTTTCCAATTGGATTGAATTTTATTGAACTATCTGACCTAATGTTATGCATTACTATGGAACTTTGGTTTGTATTATTGCTGAATGTATGTAAGTAGTCTATATGTGATTTATTATGAACTGCTTTGGGAACTATACCATGAAAAAATGGCATGAAAATGAACTGAATACTGAAAACATTTTTGTCCCCAGTTAGAATTCATATACGTACCCTCACCAAGGGTAGATGTATGTTCTCTTACTTTGGAGTGGAACTTATACATGAATATACAGAAAGCTGTATTATTAAGTAAGATAATTACTACAATCTCTCCAAATTTAGCATCCTTCAGTTATGTTAAATTACATTTCACATAATCCCAGAAAAACTGACTGACCATACTGGTTGGAGATCAGTGGTACATATGGGGAGGCACCTGATGTATTGGATAGGCAGGATAAGCCTCTTCAATTATACACAGAACAATTTGACAGATAGCTACTCACTGCTCCTGCATTCTGTTGCCTGGCATCCAAGGCTCCAGCTAGTCCTTTTGTGGCTAAAGGGTCTTCATACTTCACCCTGAAAGAGAAAACAAGGTTATCCAACAGACGTGGGTTTTGGCATTTTATCTAAAGCATAGATACATGTTCCATATTTTCAGGGTGAGGGTGGGGGTGCTTTACACACACACACACACACACACACACACACACACACATAGAGTATACCAAAAGTCAGCCCCCACAGATAATGTATTATATAAATTACATTAAATGTTCGAATTGGTTGCCATTTTCTTCTAAACTCTTCCTTATGCATTTGATGCATAATGTTTGAATGTTCCTAAGCACAGTAACATTTTCTCTGAAGAAAAAAAAAATATATTGAGATTGACCTATGGGACCTGACTTTTGGTACACCCTATATATATATATATATATATATATATATATATATATAGAGAGAGAGAGAGAGAGAGAGAGAGAGAGAGAGAGAGAGACCGCCCATAATTTGGTAAACACTGGCACATGCATGTACTTATGTTGGCAGCAGGGCCAAATGAAAAAAAAAGGAGGTGAGGGAGAAGGAATTTAGTGAAAATTTTAATGTCAAAATCAATAAACTCCCCTTCAATTGTCTCCTTTTATAGGCTCCTGCATCATGTCTTCTCTAATTTTCTAGGAATGGTTGATGACATCAGCACAATCTACCGTATTTTTCCGACAATAAGACGCCCCCATGTACAAGACGACCCCCATTTTTCCAACCCCAAATTAAGAAATTAATATTTTAAAGATAGTGCAGAACACATTTTTATTTAGTAATTAGTTAACATTTACCTGCTACACTCGGTGGGAGGAGGTCCAAACCGTCTCTTGCAGCTCTATTTCCATGCTCTTTTGCATAACTGATTACATTCAAGCACGAGTGAAACTGCCGATAGCTCGTCTCTGCAGACTTCCTCTAATTGGTTTGTTCAGCATCAGCTGACATCAGTTACATCAGGCTCGTGATTGGAGGAAGTCTGTTTGGGAGACAAGCTATTTCACTCGTGATTGGAGGCTAGCAATAGGAGGAAGCCTGCCTGCAGAGACAAAGTATGGGCAGTTTTGCCACCACGCAGTTCTCTCCTCGCTGACGTCCTTGAATAAGACGCCCTTCAATTTTTAGGGTAAGGATTTTAGAAAAAAGTATCGTCTTATAGTCGGAAAAATACGGTAATTGGCTAAATCCATGATCTCATTAGATTTAATCCATGATACTGATTACCTGTGGTCATTTGAGGATAAATTAAAATAGCAAAATCAACTGCATTAGAGGATTGGAAAAAAAAAATAGCTGCAGATAGTTGCAGACAAATACCTATAAATAAAAGTTAGGATTCACAATTTTACTGTGAGAGTTTAGTCACCAGATATTTAGAAGTAAAATATCAATCAGGAAAACAACTATTTCATTCTCGGTAATCTCAGATGAATTACTTATATAAGTCTGCAATTTTACTGGACATCTTCAGAAAGGCTTCTGGCAAATGTGAGAACCTGCAGGCTTTCTCCTATGTTTAAGTGTGTGTGTTGTGTGTGTGCATGTATGTGTGTGTGTGTGTATATGCCTGTATGTATGAGTGATTGAAATACTGTCCGCAACCTCTGCCCAAATTCCATGGCAAAACTGCTGACTCCTAGAGTTTGTAAAGAATTTCTTAAATGTAATTATCAGCAATTGTTGAAATACATTTGGAAAGACAGCATTAATAAGGTTAATAAGACTCTAGCAACACTGAAGTGCTAGTGTCAATATTCCTAAATTCCTGAGAATACACTGTAATATATTCCTTTAACCTCCCATCAATCCCAGGTTTGTAGAATCCATCACACCTTAAGAAATGGCTTATTGTGTATGTTGAAAAGCCCATGTGAAAATCTGCAGAAAAGTCCCTACTCCATATTCCATCTCTGCAGGATTTTCATTGTAACTCTGGTGTTGCGGCTATGGAATCTCCTTCTCAATGACAGCTATTTAAATTAATATCTTTTAAGGAGGCATGTGAAAAATGTTTTGCCAGACTGTAGTTATAATTGGCCAATGCTACTGGTGTGAATTATTTATCTATGTTATTATTTTTACTGGGCTTAGCATAATATTTTGTTTTTGTAGCTGCTGCAAATTAGAATGGCTGTAAAGTACCTTGAGCACTGGTGTGCAAAAATAAAGTGAACAAAGCATTAAGATGCAGCAAAGATTTTAAGTCAAAATCTTTGATAGTTAGATTTTTCTCCCTGTAGCATATTGATTTATGTGCATATATAGTAAGAGAGCCAGCTGCAACTGTTTCATTCTAAAATTTAATCAATATTCAATTATAGTTTCAGTGAAGTTTACTGTATATTTTTCCAATGTGATTAAGCACAAAAAGTCAGATTGCATGCCTGCAGAATCTGTTTTATTTTTGACTAGAATGAAAGAATTCTGAGTTTCTGTATCTCTTGAATACCAGAACTAAATGGAGTGCCTAGTCATTCCACACAAAAATTCATTCCTGGTCAGCTCAAACTTTATTTTGGTATAATAGTTTACTACTGATGGAGAACCAATTTGTTGCTGCTAAATTGGGATTTAGAGACCGTAATTTTAGAAAATATAATTTTATTACAACAGTGCTGAGGAGGATTGGGCTGAGAATGGGTGAAAGGTTGTAAGTCAACCAATGATTCTGAGTCTTCTCCGCCCAACCTCAGCTTAAGTACCAAAGTTAAAAAACAAAACAAAAACCCATACATCTGCTTGTTTGAAAATCTAAGCTGATCCTCTAATCAAATCTATATTCTGTTCTGAGAAAAATGTAATTTTTGAAGCCTGTATACACTAAGCATATAAAATAGTCTTGCATGTTATCTTTTAATTTGATATCTTAGAGAAGTTGTTCTGATGTTGGCAGTTATGGCAAAGGTTAAGGAATTATAATAGGTACTAACCTGCCGTGCCCTGCCCCTGGCAATCTGATTCACTTGTCTGCTTGCTTTTTGAGATTTTTGCAAACATTATTTTAAGTACAGCTTCGTAGGAAGAGGGAATAAGGTACTTTCATTTAAATATAGTTTTATATGCACTCAGTGTATAATTGAATATGCATATAGTTTTACATGTACCTATATTTCACTTCAGTGCATGAGCTTAACAAACATTACATGCTCTCTTTTGCAGGTAAAATTAGATAAACATAATTTTTCCAGATTAATCAATGCATGTAGCTATTGCAATGCCTTTGTAGCTGAACATCATCTCACAGAAACAGTTTCATACAGTTACACCTTTTTGACAAAAATAACTTATTTTTGCTACTCACTCTAAAGTACACCCAGACCTGCCTTCTGCCCACACTCCACCTACATAAATTATTTCTTACATAGGAAGACCAATGCAGTCTTGGATGATGTTGCCCCAGAAGTGAGCTCCCCCGAACCGTATCTCTGTCCCACCCATAATCACTGGGACTTGCTCCCTCTTGCGGCCAGGGGGTTGGGCCACCTCTGCGCAAACTTTTCAAAGAAGTGCTTGTCAGTGAAGGGCCCGCTGTGCACAATGGCATCGAGGATGAAGTAGAGTGCCACCACCATACCACTGATAAGGCAGAAAGGCAGGAATGGTTTCAGGTGTTGCCAGAAATTCTGCATGCAGGTGTTCATGACGTTTTGGAAAGACATCCAAGCCCAGCTCCAGTAAAGGTATCTTGATCTGACAGTCAAAGCACAGGAAAAGAAAAGCACAAGCGTATGTGGAAGTGGAGGTGGGCTATAGAATAGATAATCCCAATCTGGTTTGCTGGCAAGAAAGTTAAAATAGGAGGCAACCAGTCCAGTTGGAGAAAGCAGAATAAATTGAAGCTGCTTCTATCAGAAAGATTACACCTGCCTCAATCATAGGAGGATCAAGTTGTGCTGGAGAAAATATGCTGTCCAGTTCTTCTGCAATTATCCAGAGTGGGAAAAGATCAGCCAGAGTGTATGTCAAGAGATTAGGTTTCAGCTGCTTCTGGTGCTGTTCACTCTCTCTGCTTTCTTTCCATACAGTTCCCTATTCTACTTCATACTCCACTATTAGCAGGCAGGCTGGGAGTACCCTTCCTGCAGCCTGGTATATGCACAGGGCGTCTGTATTCTTCCTCTGGTATGCCTTCCCCTCATCTGTGGACCAGGCAGGGTCTCTGAGAAGGCACTCTCCGCGTCAAGCATTACAAGCTCCTCAGTGGCTGCAAGAGCTGTGTCAGTGGTGTCTAGAAGCCTACTGGCACATAGCCTATTTTGCTAAGTGTTGGAGGGGGCATAAGTGCACATGGCCATAACAAACATCTGTTTCTATTAGCACCAGTGTCACTCAAAGACTTGCTCCAATCTTACGCTATCAAGTCTGAAAATATGCCAGCACACAGCTGTGTTTTTTGGAACTACTGAGCTGGGCGGGACCCTCAGAATGAGCCAAATACCATTGCAAGACTAAACCCAGATGAATAGTGCTTAGAATTCATATCATGCTTTTTTTGGTACACAAAATGCCTCATGTAATTTTCATAGCCATTCTGCAGGGTGGGTCAGTACTGCCATTATTCCTATTATACAGGTTTAGGTTTTGGAAGAAAGTAAAGGAGGGTGGGATGGCTTAAAGCCATTTGGTGAATTCATGGGTTTGCACCAGGAATCTCTCAGTAGACTGTGTCAAAATAGCCTGACGATTTTTCCTGCCCTCTTGCAGAAAGTTTCTGTTGCTTTATACAGTGAAGAGCTGTCTCAACTTTTATTTAACAGACAAGTAATTAAGAATATGTGAGAAAATTAAAATCAAAAAACTTTCTGACAAACAAGCAGAACGGGTTTCTTCAGAGAAATGTTAGCTCAGCCATACACTGTGGGGACAGCTCATCCTTTTAGCTTGCATATCAGCTTGCAGAAAATCTGCATTACCACTACTAGATAAACAAACAAGGTAAATGACCTAAAGTTGGGTGCACTCCATTTCTTGCTCAAGGGCCTCACTTGATCTTTGACTGGCATGCTAACAGCTGCACTCCAAAAAGTGGAGCAGTCACGACAAAAGCAAAATACAATTAAATTTACATTAAATATAATTACTATGATTACTCTGATGTATTTAAAAATTTTTCATTCTATCCTATTAGAAGTTCAGTCTATGGAGTGTGGGATCTGCATGTCATCCTAGTGTCTACAGGTTGTACAGGTTGACCTAAAATATAAGTGTAATATCCTCTTAATGTATGCAAAGTTTATTTTCAAAAGGCAGGAAGAGGGAAGTATCCTCGAACTCTTGAAAATCCCTCTCTAGATTATCCTAGAGCACATAAATAGAGAGAATATGAGAACATCATGTCTCTCACAGGGGCTATTAGCATGAGCCCTTGTGAGAGACAGTACACAACAGTAGCTAAAGCATTAGCCTTGGTTGACAATTACCTTGCTTAGACTGCACTAATTCATAAATCTGCTCTTCATTTGGCCCACACTATTAAAAACAAACCTTCCATTTTACTGCTGCTACAGTTCACAGAAACCATTAGAGATTTAGAAAATGCCAAGGGGGAAAGGGAGTGGAGGAGAGGAATGTGCTAATTACAGCTCAGGTTTGTCTTAATTCTCCTGAGTAGAACAACAAACAGTCTTTTGAAATCTCAACAATCTAATTCCCAAATCCATGTTAGCATTATTGTTAGGGCATAATAAGACATAAAATATGTTTTTTTTTTAAGTATCACTGTATTCAAAATTTAAGGAGTCAATACCTGAAATTTAGTAGTCTATCATCAAAGAGGAAATCAAAGTCTGAATGGCAATACACTGCTAAGGGAACCCATCATTCCCAAATTGACACCAAAACTAAGAATTTCAACTTCACATACAGCATGGCAACACTGATGCTATTTGAGTCAAGTGACATCATTTTCAAAACTTATATTCTCCATTATATTGGCATCCTTGATTTCAGCCTCCAGGTTTGTCCATTTTTTTTACTTGCAGGACTTCAGAATTTGGGATTAACAACTTGCATATCTGCATGAAAAAATGTGGAAGGGCAGATAACCGAAAACTTTTGAAATTATGTCTACATTTAAAAAATAAGATCAAAATTCTGTGTAGATATAAATCAAGCTGACACCAGTAAAATCTGAATACAGACATATACTAATTTACCAAAATATGCATATAATCTCTTAGTTTGAAAAATTTACAGTATTCATTATTTTTGCCCAATTTAATATAGCGGGTACATTCACTTACTCTTTGCGTTGCTCAGCTAAGGAGCTCCCACGGGTCAGTGCAAACATATCGAACTCTTCTTCCAGTTTGCTAGAATTATTGAGGGACTGCAAACCTGCACTGACACTGCTAGAACCTAGATCTACAAGGCAAAAGACAGCAAGATATCATCCAGCTCATGTTAAAAATGTCTGATGATGTAATGAACCTACCAGTAATAAACCTACCAGTCTGAAAAAGCAGAATCAAACTTTCCTGCAGGGAGAGGGCAAATTCTCAGATGAAGAAAGTATCAGAAAGATTGTTATCTACTGTGACTTCTACACAGCATACGTTTGGCCAAATGTGGCTATCAGGTTTTTAATAATTTTTCAGTAAATCTACCTATCACTGCTTTTGTTAGCCTACGCTCAAATGATGTTGGACTTTTTTCTTTTTTAATATGAAGCAAAATGTATAAAGACTAGAGAGAGCTTGGCAAGTGGCCAGAATTATGAATCTGAATGGGGGAAAAAAACAAGGAATTACACAGCCCTACGAACCCAACTATGGTACTTACCAATTCCTGCAAGCTGAGATGAAAGCGTATTGACAACTTCAGGACCTTTTTCTGCTGATGTGATACTAGGTCCCATGTCAACCAGATTGTTTGCATTTTCTACATCATTTTGTTGCTTGGAAAAGAAAGAAAATGTATTTTGCTAATCTTGGACTACTGTCAAGGAACACAGCATTTCTTTCAAAATATGTCTCCCAATTCACAGATTGCATGTTTTGATTTGCTGGTGAAATCTAACAAAAGATATGGAAGTCTGAGAAAGGGGTGCTATGAATGAAAAGTTGCTACATGAAACACTCAAGTTAAATTTGCAATCTATTCAAGCAGCTCTAATTTGTTTAGCTTTTTAAAATGCTGTCTTCTATTAATTGGAGATTCAAGGGTGTTAGGGTTACAGTTTTAACAAGGAAAAAAAATGAAGAAAAAGCCACGTAGGCCTTCCAATGTTCAACGGAATTCTCACACAAGCATTTCCTGGGCATCTTAGGACTTCAATACATGATAGACTTCATGCTTCCAAAGTAGGTTCTACTGGGAATGAAAACCAGTTGAAGAATTGAAGACATTTCTGTGGTTTTTAGACCAACATTTTATCAAACTTAAAGCATGAGAAGAAGGAAATACTTCATCACTGTTAGCTTTAAAATGAATGAATGAATGAATGAATTACTTCTGGATATATGCAATCAATAAAACTCTTGGGGCTCCCTGGAGTTCAAATTTATGTCATGCTATCAAAGAATAGTATGAAAGCATATGGCAAAAATGACAACAAACCTAGTAATGTACACAAATGAAGGAAAGTGATTCTGGGAAGAGATGAAAACATTCTTTACCATCTCAAACTATTGCCTACATTGACTGGCTGTCATTCTCCAGAAGTTCAGGCAAAAGTCTGTTCCATTTCTGTCTGGAAAAGCCAAGAACTGAATCTGGGATCTTGGCACAGAGCATACAAACTTTTCCACTGAACCATAGCTATTGCCCTAGTTTTGGGTCAGTCCAACCAGCCAGGCTGACATAATGAACGATCCTCCTAGAATCCTTCTCTATCTCTAGTCAATGAAACAACTTAGTTAAGTTCTATGTATCATAAACTGAAGTGCATTCTGAATTAGGTATGCACTGGAAACATTTTGGCATGTCCAAATGGAAGTAACTTCACCAGCAAATTACCACTAGAACTTTTAACATCTTTATCAACTTTTAAGCGGAAGCAGCCCAATTACAAATATTTGAAGCCAGGAAGGACTATACAATATAAGCTCACATATACTGCTCTAGCCACTGTCTATTTTATCTTATTCTCTAGCAATATCAGTGGTATGACCTCATAAGCATACTTTGAAGGAAAGAAATGAGAGCCAGAGTGGTTTAGTGGTTAAAGAACTGCACTAGGTTTAGGAAATCCCAGGATCAAGTCCACCCTTAGCCATGGAAATTCATAGGTAACTTTAGGCCACTTACTCTTTCAGCCCAACCTACCTCTCTGGGTGGCTTTTGTGAGGACAGATTGGTAAAGGGAGTGCAATGTATGCTGCCTTGAGCTCTTGAAGAAAAGGTGGGATGTAATTCAAACAAACTAATTAAATGCCAAATTACCTTTGCAGGCTGGCCAGATCGGAGCCGTTCAAACCTATGAGAAACAATGAGATAGTTTCAATGGAAGACAGCAGGCTGCTTTGCTTATGAAAGAGAGAAAGAACAAGGGAAAGGGAAAGATGATCTCAGGAATACCGTTCATGGCGCAGGAAAATATTGTTGAGGTTGTCATTGACAATGAGCAACTCCTCAGTTAGCTGTTCATTGAGGATGCGGGGAATCAGCTCCAATATACGCTGCTGCATCGCTTTACATGTCCGATTCAGTTCCTGCCCACAGGAGGAAGATACAAATGAGAACAGAACCAAATAAACTAGGTTAAGAAGTAGCTGTTAGTAACTAATCAGTTAAAAATCTATGTCTACTCAGGTCATGAATCTGAAAGAGAGGTTTTGGGGGTAGGTTAAGAGCTCATCTCGGTACTTGCTAGGTTAAAGTGAATGAAATCCCTACACACAACAATAGTAGATTTCACATTTCAGTACTTCCTACCTGGAGCAGTTCAAGGTCAGAAGGTTCAGCTTGTCCTGGCACTAATTCTGTTAACATCTCAGACATTACTTTGACATTTCCATTCACCACTTCCAATTCACTATGTAGTTTTCCAATCTGAAAACAACAAATAGAGGCATTTTCTAAGCATTCCACTACTAATGAGGAAGTTACCTTGTCAAACCAATAGTTCATCTAGCAAGTATAGTCTGGTTGCTCTTGCCTATCAAGTTTTCTCTATTCTGCTAGGTGTGATAATTTAAGCAAAAATGAGCTCAGTACTTTCCTGCTTCCTGCAATTTTTTATTAGTTGGAGATTTCCAGGAATCTCCTTGAACTATTTTTGGATTCTGAGTTAACAAGACATACTCCTCTTCTATCTTGAAGTCTTCTACTCTGTGGTCAGATAGATGCAAACAGCTACATGAGATGAGTTTGGCTTACATGCCAGAATAGGCAACTGGAACTTTGTCCCCAATGTTATATCATTATAGTCAGTATAGCCTAATGGCTAAGGTCTAAAAGTAGAAGCTAAGAGGCACCACTTCAAACCTTGCAGAGAAGTTATGAAAAGGTGCATAAGGGTGTGATGTATGTACTAATGGATGTGGGCTTATTCCTGAATAATACATGGGAGCCTGGCTATTCTCCCTCTCCCTCTGGCTTCTGCCCAGAAGTAATGATTTTATACTGAACATCTGGAATGCAAAAAAGACAAACTATCCTCCTCTAGGACAAATGTATTATAAACTTAACATGATTAGATGCATGTAGGATTGCAGAGAGTTTATCATCAGCCCAGGAAAGAGAGGAATTTTTATATCCTGCCTAAATCGTCTGCTTGATATTGTTATACGCACTGCTTGCTCTTTCAGACAAACAGGTTCTTTGACACTGGTCCATTAGGTGCATGGATTCCTTTTTCAACAACTTAGAAACTTGCTGTAATGAAATAAAAAGGAGGGCCTTCAACAAGAAACTATCTTATATATAGGGAAGGGAATGGTTCATGTTGCTCTTACCTGGTCTGGCGTAGGTGTGATAGAGGCATCAGCGGCAGTCTCTGGAGCTCGTGGTAAGGATACAGGGTGCAGGATTGAATCAATTGTTTGAGGAGAATCTGCTGATGAAGTAACTCCTGACTGGGAATCTGATGTGTATACAGTCTAAAGAGGAATCCACAAAGGAAAGGAAGTAGTTCCGTTATTTCTACCAAAAAAAAAATTTGTCTGGGTATGTTATATGCTGTTTTTCTTACCCACTGTTATGGTGTTTTCTTTTTCTCTAAGTAATGAGCTGTGCCTGCAACTCAAAACACTTCCCATTCCCCTTAATGTTTCTCTACGGCTTCCAAAGCAGTCATTGCAACCTGGCTCTTTCCATTTCTCTGCATGAGCAGCAAGGAATTCAGTAGGATGAAATATATTGCTTTTAAAAATAAGGCAGATTTTCAATAGATTGTGTGCTTTTTGGGGAAATGTTCTCAACAAAGCCTTACAGTGGTTATGGAGCCTGTTTCTTGAATTCTGTATAGTTCTTAGTCTTCGATTATGATGGCAATAAAGTCCCCTTTGAAACCAAGGGATCTGCTTACTTTAACTGCACTTGATATATCTTGCCATGTAGCTCTTTCATTTTTTTCATAACATGTATCAGTTTGGAAAGGGAAAAAAATTGGGAACAAAACAACAATGCTATTTCTAAATACTCCCAAGATATATTTCATATAATATTATTCATATAATATTTTGTTATATTATTTGTAATGCAAATAAAGAATTATTGTGCATTAAACGTTTACCCTCTGTGGTGTATGGATGGGTGACAGCATATCTAGATCTGTCATGGGAAACTCCAGGCCTTTTCTCCTCAGGTCCTCATAAACAGTTACAACCCCGGTCAGGTCTGGTGTACTACGAAATGCATCAGCCCAGGACTAGAACAACAGGAAAATCATTATAATGCATATTCTTCATTTTTAAACTCCTGTGTGATTTTAAAAAAGTGTGAACATTATAATTCTGTTAAGTATGCAAGAAAAGCAGAGTCTGTGTATCATATGTAGAAAACAGTTACCAGATTGGAACATTCTGTATGGTATCCTGGACATTTTAGCTCTTTTTTAGGTTTTTGGCTGCATGGGGTGGTCAGAGTCTAAATACTGGAATGAACTGATAAATACTAGACATACGGTAACACTAGCAGTATGGAGCTGTTGGAAAACCTGATTTTGATTTTTTAAAAAATGTTAAGTTTCTAGCCCCCAGGACAAATAAAAAAATAAAATAAAATAAAATAAAATAAAATAAAATAAAATAAAATAATAAAATAATCAACTTGTAAGCTACTCTAGCTGAGATCTCAAGAAGCAGAAGGATAGCTAAGATTTTCATGAGTTAAAAAGATAGCTTCAGCCTGCTGCCTGCATTTTGTCTCTTTCCATGAACAGTAACAGAATTATGCAAAATAAGGTCTGATATTATGTAAATTGAATACATCTACATGGTACAGAATGGTTTCAGATTTCAGCTGTCCTCAGGAAGCTAAGTATGGATAGGAAGTTTACTTTTATTTAATAAGCATGGATTACACACTGCCATGAAAATAACCTGGGCTTGTGGTTTAGGCAAAGTAACTGTGGGTCTGTTCTCATAACTGGAAACCCTCTGAAAGACAGACAGATTTACAGAGATGCACTCACTTGTATGAGGGTCAGCACCTTGTCATGTACAATGGCTGGAGGATTGTTTTTGGGAAGGATGATCCGTACTAATACACCTTCTACAAAATCCTGGCTAGCAACCAGTATGTGAAAGCGATGACCACAGTTTTTGACGCATGTTTCAAGGACCTGCAAAGCCAAACAAGATGCTCTAGAAGCTTGCTTTATTTATTTATTTATGAATCAAATTTATATGGCTGCCCATCTCACAAAAAGTGACTCTGGGCAGTGTACAACAGTTCCATAAAACAATAAGTATATAAACAATTGTTACATAAAACCCTTATGTAGTGATTATTAAAAACATTAAAAACTATAAAAACAGAAGTAAAACAGAAAAGAAAAATAATAGGTGAAGGGATGTTATTTCTGGTCCACTTGCACTTTGCCTTTTCACTTCCTGATCACACAACAGCTAGCTTTTTAGAAATACCCACATAGCACCAATCCCAAATGATTCAATTCCTTGGTTGCAAAAAATGGCCTCGGTGTCCACAGGGCAAGCAGAAAGGTATGGTCCTTTCACATTTGGCTAACAAAATTATTCTTTTACTGTCTAGTGTATTTGCACTTGTTTTCAACTAAGACAGACAACATTTATGACATACTTTCAAAAAAACTTTTAGTGCTTCCCATTACCTAAATGAAAACTTAGTATTGTAGGTTAGAGTTCACACCTCTTTTCCAGAGATATCCTTGAGATAAGACACTTACTACAACAGCTTTCTCCCTTGCTGGCATCCTGCTAATGGAACAGGACTGCCCTTCACTCACCTTGTCAACAAAGCTTTATTGGAAAGATATACCCCACCAACAGATGGTAAAAAGCAAAGGTGAGAGAGAAGGAGAAGGGATAACTTTATGTAACTGAGAAATCTGCACCATACTCACTGTCAAAGCCAGCATCACTTCATGGAAATTCTTATTCCCCACAATCCTTTTCTTTATAGCTCGAAAGGCATCTTTGGGCCTAACGGCAGCAAAGTCAAAATGATAAAAGCAGTAATATTGGAAGAGAGACAAAATATATACTTGCAATTTGCCAGGCAATAAGGCTGAGAATCAGCTTCATTCTTCTTTATTTATACCTTGGAACCACACAACCAAAGCACAAAAAGAGCTGCCTCTTCTTCACAATACAATAGTAGTGGCTTCCCCCCGCCCCCAAACATTTTTATTCACTTGAACGAAAGGAAAGGAGACTCCTAAAACCTAACCTGAAAGAAACCTGATGATACCTGAAAATAAAATGAGACACCAAAAAGGGAAGGTAGATCATTTGAATATTTAAAGAAAGAATTAATATTAACAGATCTAAAAATGAGATGTCTTTTGAGTTCCTCGTCTCTTCCCTAGCTAGCACACAGATAATGCACAGAAAAAGGTGTTATTTCTGTATCTGCTCTTATTATGCCCAAGTAAATTCTTACAGTAGTGGCTGGTTTGCAGTGAGAGGAAAGATTTCTACCTTCAACATGCCAAAAAGGAATACCTATTGAGCACAATGACAGTGGAACATAGTCTACCCACAGAAATTTTCTGTGCAAAGGAGGAATGAGGGACACATTGAGAAAAACGGATAGAGCCGAAGGAGAAAGTGAGTGGAGCCAGGGGCAGGGGTGGATATGTAGGTTAATCTGAAAATTTATTTAGAAAAGTTAGCAATGTGGAACACACACATTACATGATGTTCTTGTCCCGCATAAGGTCACCAAAAAACCTACCAGGAGTTATTTATAGGATTCAGCAAGGATGTGTTTGGCATTCCTCAGACTTCTAAATGCTTCTGTGCTGATTTATCCAAGATGTATATCCACAAGGAGAATGGAAAACTGATATTTAAGCAAAAAAAGATGACTTGGAACCTTGACGCCTTTCTTTGTGTTCTATCTCTCTGATTTTATTACAGAATTTCATTCTGTAATATTCCCTTCCAGAGAATGGAACCCCAACTGGAAACTGACAAAATCAAAACAATGAATGCATCATTTGAGATTTTCCAATCTCCTCAATCACCAGTCTTGAGGGTATTAAGCCCTTTGGGAAGAACAAAGGAAAAGAGAGGGGGAGAGGGGATGGAGAGAAAAAAAGAGGACTATAAAGAAAAAATACCTTAAGAAAAAGAATTAAGAATAGTTTTATTTTTTCAGAGGTCAGGAAAAGAGTATGAGATTGATTTTACCCTTGTGCAAAGAATTATGACTATGATAATGGCGTTTTTGGCAGCTGATGATAACAAATAGAGTGCTTGAGCAGCATGCTCTTTTCTGAAAAGTGTCACAAGACCAGGGTTGAGCTTTTATGTTTTATATCACTGCTTTCCAATACACAGATCGCTTTTCCTGAACTGGGGTGTGTCTGCCAGTTTTTCAAAAAGTGCATGCACAGCAGTGTAGGCTAAAGCAAAATTATCAGTGAGCACATCCAGATAATGACTATTCTAATGACTCCCTATTCAGTACTCATTCCCTTACCCTTCTTCTGTCTCATTAATGATGTCACAGATTTCCATGTTGAGAGCCCAATCTTCATTCTGTAAGGAGCCATCGGTAGCTTTCTCTGTGGAAATAGGAAAAAAAAAAAAAGCAACCTTTGCTATTTTGTTTGCTAGGCTTATATGCAGCTTCAACCATTGATGACTCTAAATGGTTTATATATCCCATATACATAACCTTGATTTAAAAAATAATACAATAGGAATCATTATACAGTAACTGATAACAATATCCACTGTGCACCAGGGAATAAATAAAATTCAATTAAACAAAAACATTCTTACCACATATCCACTCCTAATGTCTCCTGAAAGAGCCAGGTTTTGAAAGGTTTTCTGAATCCTAGCAGGTTGGGGCCAGTCAGGCTTTAGGAAGAATATTGTTCTAGAGAAGGGGAGGAGCAGTTGAGAAAGTCCACTTCCCCAGTCCCTTCTGATGGCATTCCCTGAGAGAGGGAAACCACATGGAGTCTACTCTTTCTGATGGTATTGGATGGGCAAATATAATTGGAAGACAGTCCTGAAGACATTTATGTCATAGAGAGCCATAAGAATGACAACCATCATCTCAAATTATACACAGAAGCCAACTGCATCAAACTTTGTCCCACTCCATAATGGAAAGGCCCAGGACTTAATCTCTCTTCCCATCATCAACTGGAATTGCCCCTTTAGGAAAGGGAAAAACAGCCCCCCCCAAAGTAGTTCAGAGACCCTGCTGCTGTGGCCACAAGTCTCCATTAAAGGCAAGCCAAATCCTGTGGTAGATCTTGGTGGTTGCTGAGTGTCTGGAAGCCAAGATGTTTTCTATTGCTAAGCCTTGGAAGCGAGAACTCAGGGATTGCTCCTGTGTCCAGTCTGAGTCTAGAAACTGAACTTGACTTAGGGTGTTATAGGAGGTGCCATGGAGGTTCCTTATTTTTCTCCACTACTGTGGAGAATTGCAATTTCCTGGACAAGAACTGAACAATTTCAATCATTCATGCCTTGTGCACATTTACCTTTATTTAGGATAACTGGTATTGGTGTTATCTTAAACAGGCCTTTACAGAGACCATCTGACCACTCTGCTTGGAGCATTGAATTGGGAATGTCTCACCTGTCTGTTGTCTGCTGTTGTGATCAAGTCAGCTGAGGGACTAAGATCTCTTGAAAAAACCTCTAGACATGCACTAGGGACCAAGCCAGTTAGCTACAGTGCCCAGTAATCCCTTTGTCTACTCCCCTGATACAGACAGTATGTGTTTTTCTACCAGTCTTTAGTCATGTGACCTCTTTAAACTTTAAATCTATAACAAAGGAAAAAAAAAACCCAAATACAATAATAAAGTAATACAAAAAGCAAAACAAAATAAATAAGAAAATGAACAGAAAAAGCAATACGTATTAGAACAATTATATATACAACAGAACACAAGTCTTAAACAATGACACCTTGACCATACACTGATAGGGAGACTGTGTTCCCCCATCCCAGTCATTAGTCATGTGGCCTGTTGCTGAAAGCCCCTTAATGTTTCTCCTTGATTGCTTATCCAGGCTTTGTCTGTTTAAATAGGGACCATCTCCTCACAGTCAGCCATCTCCAAAGATGTGCAGGCTCAGGAAAACACCTGATTTCAGAGGTGTTACAGACGCAGTGACAAGTTGGCAACATCTAGTACTCTGCCACCACCTCTGTAGCACCTCCCGAACTCAAATGAATATTGTCCTGAGCCTCCATGACTACCATGAGAATCTAGGAAAAAACATGTAGCAAAGGTGCCCGTGCTGAATCTAAACCGTCTTTGCCTACTTTGGAAACAAACACTGCACAAATCTAATTTATACAAGATTCTTCAGAGAAAACAAAGTACATGATAAATAGAGTCATGTAATACAGGCAAATCTTGTCCTCATTTCATGGGGCTCTGTTTTAGTCAGCAATTCTTGAATTTTCCACAATGTTGCTAATGTCAGGTTGATGACCAACAAGCTGTTAGTGCCAATGCCTGTACCCTGCAATCAGTGCAGTCTCAATTGACTGTGGCAAAGGGATAGATTTAAGTTCAGGGAAGAGTACTGCCAGCATGCCAAAAAAAAAAAAAAAAGGATGCCAGGCTAAAACTAGTAGTAGCTGGTAACCAATAACTAGTTAAATGGAAGAGGAGAACCATGTGTACAAATTATCTACTGCTACAGTTATACTTACAAGCAACCAACAGGATAAATGAAAGAAATAGAAATTTTACTCTGAAGAACAGGTTAGAAGTGCCACCTATTTTTCCTGGGTGAATTTCCGCAATAAAGTGATAGTAACGATCTAGCACCAGTAACAAACTGAAACATTTAGAGGTCCCAGAGCTTTTTGGGATTTCCAATGTGTAGTTCAGTTTTTAAAATGATAAATACTTTAACTCAAGGCTGTAAAATCAATATGCTAAAATTTATTAGATATTGTAAGAGTGAATTCCGTACTGGAGTTCTTTCTCTTGTCTGCTCCTGTTTATTGGGTCATTGACTTCAATGAGGAAAAAAAAATCAACATCAATGCAGCTGATACAAAAAAACATGCATCTGTCTGGGCAAATCAGACAGATGCATGTTTTTTAAATGAACATTCTGGTCCCAGGTCTCTTTGAGGTCTTAAAAAGGCTCTGAAGTCTACTTTTTTAACTGATTTGTACAAGGTAATAAAACAACATTTATAAGAAGCCAGTGGAAGAAATTATTAGGGTATTGAGATTGGGTGTCACAAATATGTTGTTACCTATCAGCTCTATTCCTCTGTTAACCCCCAGAAGGTTTAATTTATTCACCTCTATTGGTAGGTTTAATTTAATTTTTCAGATTTAGGCGCTATCTGATTTCACAGGACCAGTACTTAGACACATGGTGGGCTGCATAAGGGTCAATAAACTGAATTGAATCCCAAGAAGACAAAGGCACTCTGAAAGTTCATGGTTCAGGAAATGAGTAGGTCTCTGATTCTAGATCAGCTTTTCTCAACTAGGATTCCATGGAACCCTGGGGTTCCATGAGAGATTGCTAGTGGTTCCGTGAGAGATTGTGATTGAAAAAAAAAGATTAAGAAAATGTTTTTTAACTTTGTGCACCACACAATGCTAGCTGTAGGTATGATAATTTTTATGCAGGAGTTCCCTGAGATCTGCAAATCCTGCAGGGTAAAAAGGCTGAGAAAGATTGCTCTAGATAGAGCTGTACTTTCTTTGAAGAAATAAGAGCACAGCCTTCCTGTACTCCTGTTGCTGTCAGCCCTACAAGGTGGTCCAAGACCAAGAAACAGACACCATGTGTGCCTAAAGCTACTTTTATGAAGACTGCTATCTTAAGATTGGTATCAAGACTGAATCTTGCAAATCTGAATGTACTTCTTCTCCCTTTTTTTCTATTAATGTGAATTAGGGGGACAGCTGTCTGAGATGTTTTTGTAACCCTCCCCCCTCATCTGGGCTTAAGTAATGTTTATCTTCTTGTTGCCTTGGTAATGGAGCTTCCCTCTGTCCATCAAGGTCACCTTCTTTACTCTCTACACTCATGTCCCAAATGGCATCAGTGACTAGGCCTACAGTTGACCAACTATGCCTCGTTACAACCTTTTCTGGACTGGAATGGCCAGTCTCTAATAGTTATTTCCTGCTAACCACCAATCTAGATTACAACATTGTGTTGTGTGTGAATCTGCCCTTGAAACTCAACAAGATAATTGCAGTTAGTGCAAGAAGTGACAATAAAGCTGTTATCCAACACTCTTCAGAGATTACTAACTCCTGATCTAAAGAGCTGTGCTGGCTCTCCATATGTTACCATCCAGACTATAAGGCTTTAACGGTGATATTCAAGATCCTTAATTTTTTAAAATACTCGAGAGATGATGTCATTATGCAACTATTTTATTTATAGAAGATGGGCTATAACATTTTCAGTCAATCAACATGAATAAGGGCCAGACCTACACATTCAGCCAAGTTATATAACAGGACTGTGTCATTTCAAATTGTAGATACTGGATATTATTTTTCTGGGAAAAATTACCGACTCAGAATTATACGTGTGATAAATAAAGGTAGTCATTTTATTACTCTCCTCCACTTGATTTTTTTTCTGCCTTGTCTAATCTCTATTTCAATATATCTGACAAGGTCTCAAAATATTTACTTTACAGAAAGGTATGCAACAAATGGCATATGCTCTTCTTTCATTCCACTTTCTCTGATTATGTGTTTTATGGTCAGAAAGAATATACACTGCACTTCATATACACAAACAAGATTTTAGAACTCACAGCTTAAAGTATGGCCAGAAAGTCTCTTGTTTTAAATGTATTTTAGTCACAAACTCACCAAGAATCCTTGCCAAGCCAATATATTTTATTTACTGTCCCCATTTATTTTATTGGAATAGTAATATTGGCTGATTCTTACAAGACTTCTGTAAGCAAAATACTGATGAAGCTTTTCTAAAATGCAAGGCTGTCAATAGTAATGTGTAAGATCTAGATGCTAGACTCAGCTTCGGAAGCTGTAATTAGAACCATTCACACCTTCTGAAGCCTAACACGAGTCCAACAACTTCTATATGGGACAGTGACGCAGACAACAAACAAAGCAGCCTAAATCTAACCTGACAACAATAAACAATTCCAACTGGAACTTATAAAAGACTACAAAACTAAATGCGACAGCAAATTTGATATTCCAAGCTGGTAACATATGTGAATGTTGTCTAAGTTCTCACAAGCAAACTCAGTAAGATGTATGTTAGCCTGCTACCAGGGTGTGGAGACTGGCAATTTATCACACATTACTAATATGTTAAGATTTACAGGCTACTAAGGTTATTTTGAATTTCAAGGACTCCGATATCCTCTGAAACAACAATCTATTTTTTGTCTACCAAAGACAAGAAAGGGGATTTAGTTAATGCTTTTAACACCTATTACTGTCTAAGCAAATTTCAAAATTTGGATTTTAAATTACATTTCATTTTAGCCACACAAACAATTATACTGGGTGAAAACCAGGTTGACTCCTAATGAAGCAGGCTCACAGAAATCAGTGGAATGTATTTATACCTTATTCAGATTCAGTTGATTTCAATGGATTTAATCTCAGTAGGACTGAGCCTGGATTTCACCCAGCATTATGAACAGCATATATGTCCCTGTGAATTTTGGCAATGTTTGAATGTTCTTATTAGTAGAGTTTAACTTACTTCAGATTTAAATTAGAAATATATTTTAGTAAGTCACATGGGATTTCTTGTGAATGAAACAGGCTAGATCATGATGCCACAAGGAAAAGATACACCGATAGATAAGATGACTCTTGTGTGGTATGCTTTTTACTTATAAAACTATATGCCTGTATGGCTATATAATACAGGGACACATCTGCTGTCCCTGACAACTTTTCCTCTTTCCATGAAATCTGACACAAAGACACCAAGAGCAATAAGTGAATCTCCTTCTCATGCCTTGATCTTTAATGACTACCTACAGTGTGCTTCCTGCAGATGCAGACGGATGGATTTAGAAACAATGCCTGTGTCCTCTCACCCATGGTTATCAATAGGCATTCTTGGGCATTTACAGGGTCCATTGCTGAAACCTGTCCTTGTTGTTGTTGTTGTTCAGTCGTTAAGTCGTGTCCGACTCTTCGTGACCCCATGAACCATATTGCGCCAGGCCTTCCTATCTTTCACTGCCTCCCTGAGTTTGCTCAATTTCATGCTCATTGCTTCAGTGATCCTATCTAGCCATCTCATCCTCTGCCGTCCTCTTCTCCTTTTGCCTTCCATCTTTCCCAGCATCAGGGTCTTTTCCAAAGAGTCCTCTCTTCGCATTAGGTGACCAAAGTATCTGAGCTAGAGCTTCATTATCAATCCTTCCAATGAGAAATCAGAGTTGATTTCCTTTAAGATTGACTGGTTTGACCTCCTAGCAGTCCAGGGGACTCTTAAGAGTCTTCTCCAGCACCACAGTTCAAAGGCATCAATTCTTCGGTGTTCAGCCTTCTTTGTGGTCCAGCTCTCACAGCCATACATTACTACTGGAAAAACCATAGCTTTGACTATGCGGATCTTTGTCGGCAAGGTGACGTCTCTGCTTTTTAATATGCTATCTAGGTTTGCCATAGCTTTCCTCCCAAGGAGCAAGCGTCTTTTAATTTCATGGCTGCAGTCTCCGTCTGCAGTGATCTTGGAGCCCAAATAAATGAAGTCTGTTACTGCTTCCATTTCTACCCCTTCTATTTGCCAGGGATTGATGGGTCCAGATGCCATGATCTTAGTTTTTTTAATGTTGAGTTTCAAGCCAGCTTTCGCACTCTCCTCTTTCACCCTCATCAAGAGGCTCTTTAGTTCTTCTTCACTTTCTGCCATTAGGGTGGTATCGTCTGCATATCTGAGGTTATTGATATTTCTCCCTGCAATCTTAATTCCGGCTTGTGATTCTTCCAGCCTGGCATTTCTCATGATGTACTCTGCATATAGGTTAAATAAGCAGGGTGACAGTATACAGCCTTGTCGTACTCCTTTCCCTATTTTGAACCAATCGGTTGTTCCATGACCAGTTCTAACTGTTGCTTCTTGGCCCGCATATGGATTTCTCAGGAGACAGGTAAGGTGGTCTGGTATCCCCATCTCTTTAAGAATTTGCCACAGTTTGTTGTGATCCACACAATCAAAGGCTTTTGCATAGTCAATGAAGCAGAAGTAGATGCTTTTCTGAACTCTTGTGCTTTCTCCATGATCCAGCGAATGTTGGCAATTTGATCTCTAGTTCCTCTGCCTCTTCAAAACCCAGCTTGTACATCCGGTAGTTCTCGGTTCACGTACTGCTGAAGCCTAGCTTGTAGGATTTTGAGCATAACCTTGCTGGCATGTGAAATGAGTGCAATTGTGCGATAGTTTGAGCATTCTTTGGCATTGCCCTTCTTTGGAATTGGAACGTAAACTGAGAAGTACATAATCAATCTGGTTTTGGTATTGATCATCTGGTGATGTCCATGTGTAGAGTCGTCTCTTGTGTTGGAAAAGAGTGTTTGCTATGACTAGCTTGTTCTCTTGACAGAACTCTATTAGCCTTTGCCCTGCTTCATTTTGTACTCCAAGGCCAAACTTGCCTGTTATTCCAATTACTCCTTGACTTCCTACTTTAGCATTCCAATCCCCTATGATGAAAAGGACATCTTTTTTTGGTGCTAGTTCTAGAAGGTGTTGTAGGTCTTCATAGAACCGGTCAACTTCAGCTTCTTCGGCATCAGTGGTTGGGGCATAGACTTGGATTACCGTGATGTTGAATGGTTTTCCTTGGATACACACTGAGATCATTCTGTCGTTTTTGAAGTTGTACCCCATTACTGCCTTTCCCACTCTCTTATTGACTATGAGTGCAACTCCATTTCTTCTAAGGGTTTCTTGCCCACAGTAGTAGATATAATGGTCACCTGAATTAAATTCACCCATTCCCGTCCATTTCAATTCGCTGATTCCCAAGATGTCGATGTTTAATCTTGTCATCTCATGTTTGACCACATCCAGCTTGCCTTGGTTCATAGATCTTACATTCCAGGTACCTATACAATATTGTTCTTTACAGCATCGGACCTTCTTTTCGCTTCCAGATACATCCACAGCTGAACGTCCTTTCGGCTTTGGCCCAGCCGCTTCACTCTTTCTGGAGCTACTTGGAATTGCCCTCCGCTCTTCCCCAGTAGCATATTGGACACCTTCCGACCTGAGGGGCTCATCTTCCGGCGTCATATCTTTTAGCCTTTTAACATTGTCCATGGGGTTTTCTTGGCAAGGATACTGGAGTGGGTTGCCATTTCCTTCTCCAGTGGACCACATTTTGTCAGAACTCTCTGTCATGACCTGTCCGTCTTGGGTGGCCCTGCACGGTATAGCTCATGGCTTCACTGAGTTACACAAGCCCCTTCGCCACGACAAGGCAGTGATCCATGAAGGGGAAACCTGTCCTAAGATTCTTAAATTGCTTACTTTAGCCCATATCCATAAAAAGAAGAAAAAACCCATTAGACTATTGGATTTAGTTGCCTTTTAAATGTACTTCAATGTCATGGAACAACACTATCTAGAGTTGTGTGTGAAACGTAATCAAAGGTTAAACCTAGCTACCCAGTATTGCTGCCATGGAAGCACAACCAAGGAGGAAAGGATGCACTACAGGTTCACAAATTTTTATTTCGTGAACTCTTAAGCCAGCGACAGAGAATGCGTGACTTTACAAACACTGAGAACTACAATTCCCTGGAGCCCCAGCTTGTAAAGGTAAGCAATGTTTCAAGATGTAATTCAGCAACAGTTGTAGGCCACAGGCTCCTTATCTATGACTTAAATGCCATCTCTTCTAGAAATATATTCTTCTCTCCTTAGGACACCAGGACTAGACTTTTATTTGTTTAGTACCTCAGTCAGCCAACCATATTTCCCTTTTTTCCCCAACTGGTGCCATCCCCGTGTGACAGACTGCAAGTCCCATGTGCCTAGGAGGGATCGAATTTGTAGTCCACCTCATTTGGACGGTCTCTGGTTACTGGGAAGATCACAGGAGAGCAAGCAAGTAGGCCTCCGCCCAAAGAGCTTGCCAACCCGTGCTCTTGCGACATAAGCTATTTCCTCAACCTCGTAAGCAACTGAAGGTCAGGCTTCGAAGACCTTTTTTAAATTTAACCTCAACTGCTTGCAGGCAGCCCGCTCTGAAAGAACGACTGCAGCGAGTAGCCTCTTAGTGGGCGTAACGTTCCCACTAGAGGGCGCGTCCCCTTTAAATAAGCAAACTTTATCCCTTCTTCGAGACCCCCCACTACTCTCACCGCGACAGGATTGGCTTACAAGGCCTACCCCGAGAGCCCGCCTCCTCGATCATACCCCATTGATCAGCACGAAATGTCCGTCAGAAGAATGTCGTATCCCCATCAGCCGGAAAAATGTAAACCCCGCCTCCATGGTTTATAAGCTCCGCCTACCCGCGGTAGATACTGACTTGAGGTAAAATCTGGAGTTTAAAACTACAGCTACGCAAACAGTCGAATTCGGGGGACGTGGGGGGGATAGAGGAAGCGGAACGTGAGACAGGCTGCAGCTTACCAATGCGCTGCCCGACCGGAGAGCTAAAAGGACTGCCGAGAAGAAACTCCATCACCGCCTAGATGACCGCCACGGCTTAGCAGAGATCAGCTGACAGGGCCGCGAGTGGGTCACGTGACCACCCTGAGATGCAGGGGGCGTGTCCCGTTCCTTGCCCTTGAGACACACCCCGTAACGTGAGCACCGCCTTTGCGGGCGGAATTTAACGTGAAAGCTGAGGGAGGAAGCGGGTCGGTGGGATGTAAGCAGGGGTCGCTGTTAAGCATCTTCGCCGGCGATAAGGTTCCCTGACTTCGGGGGACGCATTTCCTTGCAAGCACGCCCGGGAATGTAGTCTTTTACAAGGCTCTTGCTGTAGAGAAGGATTTGTTGCCCGATGACAGCAGGCAGCAACGATTGGATGATGCCACTATGGGTGGCAAAGCCGTTCCCCGTCATCCTAGTATTGGTAGCTTCTTCGGGGGCCCTGCTCCAGAGAAAGCAGCTTGGACAGAGTAGGGTCCATCTCACTCTGCCACAATCAAAACTTTACTGTATTAAGCTAAACCTGCTTTTAAGAAAGCGCTTTCCTGACATTACAGCCGAGTTGAGGTATCTGCCATTCCTGATTATTTCCAGTTCTTTTTCAATAGCAACGTTTAGGTGATTATAGATGCCCAAGTTGTCAGACTTCTGCTGCTTTTCCCATCCAAACCCAGAGGCTAAGAGAGTTACGAATATCAAGTCAATGCAGGAAAGAGACACTGTTGAGTAGACTCAGTAAAGCATGTCTGTTGACAGCACTTTTGGATTCCTGAATCCTCATCCTGATACAGAGAGATCTAAGATTATAAATTTAAATGGGCTGCAACTTTAAAAGGTACACCTGTAGCCTCCAAACCATTAATCCATAATTAGTATTCATACTCTAAATCTCCACTGGAATACTGGAAAGTTCCAAGATGCTTTAATTCCTTATCAGAAAAGAACAACTTATATGTACACTATATGGATCTGCAAAACACACCCATTTGAATGATTAATTTTAAATCTAACAGTACAACTATATTGGATTACTAATTATTTCAAGGCATTTTTCATCATGACCGTAGTACTAATTTTTTGGTATTTTATTATGTAGATTTTATTTAATGTGGAAATAGGAAATAACACCTCAAAAACAAAGCATCTTTCTTGCTAATAACTTTAATAGCAACAATTTGCTTTTAAATTGCTGAAGCATATGGGGAAAAATTTTCCATTTTAAAACAATCGTCAAGTTCATGTCAAAAGCAATGTAAGAATGTACAGTACCCACATGTTACAGGCTCAAGTTTCCAAGCTTTACGTAAATATTATGCTTTTCAAAGCTTGGTGTGGGCCATTTTGGGATCCAGATTGTTATGAATGCCTGCAAATGTCTGCAAAACTGACCCACAAATCTCACATGAAAATTACCAACAAACATTTTACAGCTGAAGAGTTTATAATTGTTCCTGGTAGACCACACTGACTGACTTCAAACTATAACAACCTTGAGGCAGAATGAAAAAAAAGATGGCATAGAGTACAGAGTCCTATAGAGGCACATATATAGGTGATTATAATATAAGGATAGTGTCAGACTGATGGCAGAGGGATACATAATTTTCTGATACTAAAAAACCTGTACATGAAATACTGGGAGGAAATATGAAATGAATCAAAATGAAATTTCCAGGTACAAAAAAGCTTATGTACACTAATAAGAAGGCTAAATGCAGGAACTAACAAATATATAAAAAATCAACTAAAAGAATTTAGGTTCAAAACCCTCCTGTATCAAATATGACAAGATATGTATTATACAAATGTGTACAAATTTTAAATAAAGGTACATCAAGTACATTTGTGTGTGTAAAAACATCAAGTCTGCCATAAACGCGAATGGCAAATGTGAAGCAGATCTTCCTGTGTTTAATCCAAGATGCTGAAAACTTAGCCAAATATTATGTCTCCTTATGAATTAAAACCTTTAATTGACGGCAGATTATTTATTCCAGTGGAAGAAGGCAATTGTTTCTGACTTTCCTGTGCTCATCTTCTGTGTTGTTCTGAATAATTTTCTCAAGCTTTTGTAGCAAATTTGGATACATCTGTTGGTGGGGTAGCACAGGACAAGAGGATATCAGCAAAAATCGCCTCTCTACACTCATAGGAGGAGAGCTGTGTTAGTCTATGGTGGCAAAAATCAGGTGTCTGGCAGCACCAACTAACAAATTTTATTAAAAGGCATAAGCTTTTGTGAGCTGTAGCTCATTTAATCAGATGCAAGGTATCTGATTATTCCTTTTAATAAAATTTGTTAGTTGGAAAAGGTGCTATCAGACTCCTAATTTATCTCTCCACTCAATGACTGAAACCTTGAAAGAACTTTCCCAAAGCAGCGACACAGCATAAAATGCAACTAAATGATTCTCCTAAATGTCCAAATCCAAAGATGGATCTTCTTCATTGCTCAGATACTGCTTGTGTGTGCATGTGCCTTTGAGTCAGTGACTCCTGGTGACTGCCTGTACTAGTCCCTACAGTTTTCTTGGCAAGATTTTTAGAAGTGGTTGCCATTGCTTACTTCCTAGGACTGAGAGAGAATGACTGGCCCAAGGTCATCCAGCTGGCTTTGTTCTTAAGGCAGGACTAGAACTCACAGTCTCCCAGTTTCTAGCCTGATGCCTTAACCACTACACCAAGCTGGCTCTTATACTGCTTATAGCACTTCAAGTAACATCAGATCTGAGTAAGTTTTGAAAAACTCAAATCATTAGCCCCCAGCACATGAATTTAGTTATGCTATAGTACTTTAGTCTGCAGCTTTAACTAGGGGATAGGAATAGGGGAGGGGGTGCCTCACTATTTAGAGGAAGTATAAGGGGAAACAATGGAAAACCAGTCAATTTAATACCCTACCAATATGAAAAATATCCACTCTAAGAGCCTAGGAAAACAGTGTATATTTAGTCTTGGACTCAAAATTATCCTGCTTTCTGTTGTTTTAAATTTTTTAAATCCTATGTGATAAGGGTACATGACATACAATATAACATTCTGACATTTGTTTCATGTTTCCTCAATCCCACTATTGCTGTTTCCATTTGAATGCTTTTTTTAATTCAAAACTTCTTTTGAATCAATACCTGTTACACTATAACATGAAGTTTGATTCTGACAAAGGTGTACAAAGGATAAAAACAATACATGTTTTCTGAACAATATTAATGGAAGGATTTTTTTGTATTTTAATTACAGCTATATACAAAAATACATACAGGAAAATGTAAATACTCACGTTAAGAATGCCATACTTAATCCTATGGAGTACAAAGTGCTTTCCCAGAGAAGAACAGATTCAGAGCACTAAAGCCTGTGCTGGGATACTGGATTTCTCTTCCTCTCATTAGTAAGTCCTTAAATATCACCTCTCTAACTGCCTCTACATGAATATCAGCACCACAAGAGAAAGAAGTCAGTTTACTGCTGGTAGTAAGAATGCTAAACTAGAATTTGAATTATTGGTGGGACCCTCTTACCTTCTACGACAGTATTTTTAGCTACCGTTTCAGAAGTCACTATCTAAATGTGAAGAACTTGGAGCTGGGAATTGTGGGCTAGGAATCCTCTTTTCTCTCATAATCTGAGTATTGTGTGAAATACTACATTTCTATACAGTAGTTACTAGTGCAATACATGTTTTGAAAACGATTTGGAAGAATTGCTTCAGAACTTGAATGAACATGAATTAGCACCTCTCTGCTACTTATTAAAGCAATTGTGTCTGGGGAAAAATAGAGCTGCTTTAAGCAGTCACATTAAAGAAGTAGCAATTTTTAATTTTGATTTCATTCACTCCCAAATCTGTATTAGCCCTGCCAACCAATGAATGGAACATTTAATAAGAAGTCCTAATGTCAGAACATTTCTTTAGGGAAAGACAAAAAAACATTTTTCCCAGCATTACTTTTAACAACATGCAAATTATTTCTTCTCCAAACTGTTTCCACTCAGAGAAGTATTATTTTATATCTAAAATATTAGTCGTACTGGGTCCATGGCACTTGTTTGCCCCAAATTGTTTGACATTTCTAATTAAAACAATTCCATATTTTTTCTTTCATATTAAGGCTCATATATCAAAAGATTGCTAAACTCTAGTTATATAGAAACACACAGAGTTAAGAAAACATCCTCCAATTCTTGCAAATTAAGTTCAGGACTTTTCATAAAATCAGGTTAAACAATTATTGACAAAATTTTTAAAAATTCTGTAGGTTGAGTCTTGAAGAATACAATATATGTACACACACCAGTTGCATGGTAGTAGATTACTTTCCACATTCTCTTTTCTGTCAGAGTCCAGGCATTATGTAGGCAATATTATCTAATGTGTTTGACTGAAAAGACAGAAACATTAAATTAATTCAATATGCATATTGCAAGGTGAAATGCTTTTTGCTTGAACAGAATATTTAAGAAAAAACCCACCACTTAAAATATGGACGGGTAACCAGTATTTTCACAACTGTGACCTTTTTCTGGAACAGACAGGCAAGTCATGGTTTCCCAGCCCCATTTCTGCATTGCCCAAATTGACAACAAATCTTCAATGTTTGGTTCACTATGATTTTTCCTGTTTGTTTTTGTTTTGTTTTTTTAAAAAACAGTAGCTGAAATAGGTGTGACAATTTCCCACTTCACATAATGCGCATTTTGTCTTAATGCTCTCCCTTCATATATGCACTAGAAAAATGACTGAAAATTTCAGCCCTGGCCATGATTGATCATGTCACCGTGTCTCCACCATATTGCGGCTTATGATCACAAACTTATTGCTTGTCCCTACTCTGAACAGATAAAAAAGACTGCATCTCCTCTGACCTGGATTATATAATTGTTATAAAGCTAATAAAGAAGCAGATGTTAGAAGTTTTATTTGCTCCCTCTCAGGTAATCAGGTATAAAATTGCATCTAAGTCCTATTAAACTCATTGGGACTTATGGCAGAAGTAAGTGAATTAAATAAACAGATTCCACTGAATATTTTATCCCCATTTTTTATTTTTTTTTGCTGCACTTTCAAACATGGAGAGCATCTCCTCTCCACCTTTGGAATTAGAGGGATCAGCTGAGGCATTTGGACTGTCAAAATGGAACTCTTCAGCTCCCCCTTCAGAGCCAGAAGTAAGTAAGTAACTCACTCCTAAGCTTGCAAAGAACGGCCTTCCTTTTTAGCTTGGAATGGGACAGGAAGTTAGAGTTTTTTTTAGCTATGATACACTCTCCAAAGCCCTGTGCAATTAGAAGAGAGCTGCTATCTCAATTACCAGTTAGGAAAAAAGTGGGGCTCCTTGCCCTTTCCAAGCCAGGATGAAAAACTCACTTTGCCATTTGGAATTATGGATTGATGCTCCACAGTACACCCTAATTTAACAGGATTAAATAAATGTTCTGGCTTTAAGTATCTTTTCCCCCACTTACAGTAAATGTATTATTGCTTTTCAGGATGTGGTAAGATGTAGAATGCTGGGAAAGATGGAAGGCAAAAGGAGAAGAGGGCGGCAGAGGATGAGATGGCTAGATAGCATTACTGAAGCAATGAGCATGAAATTGAGCAAACTCAGGGAGGCAGTGAAAGATAGGAAGGCCTGGCGCAATATGGTTCATGGGGTCACGAAGAGTCGGACATGACTTAACGACTAAACAACAAAGATGTAGAAGTGTAAACATAAAAGAAAGAACACTCTGTTTATGAAACCGTCCAAGGAATATACTACCTTCTACAGGTAATCCTTGGTTAACAATGGTAATTGGGACCAGAATTTCTGTCACTAAATGATGCGGTTGTAAAGTGCAATGTCATGTGACCACATTGTTTAGTGACAGCAATCCCAGCAGTCCCTGTTGCTGATGTTAACTGAATCCCACCAGCTGCCTATCTCCCCCATCATCTCTTCCCTTTTGGCTGCCCACCCACCTGCTGCCACCAGCTGCCCCCGCCGTCCAGCCCTGCCCACTGCTGCCATGCCTGCTGCACTTCATGCCACTACTGTACTGGCCGGGGCTTTGTTCATGCCCCACCCAGAGCCTTCTTTTGTGAAAGAAGCCCAGCACGTGAAAGAATGTCCTGGCTGTGCCGGTGTGAAAGAATAACCCTGGCACGAACCGAGGCCCTGGGTGGGACACAAACAGATGCACAGTAGTGGCATGCGGTGCGGCAGGCCTGGTGGTGGTGGGCAGGGCTGGGTGGCAGGGCAGTGTGCCAGTGCTAAAGAAGGACTCTGGTGTGAATGGAAGCCCTGGGTGGGTGCAGAGGCCCTAGATGGCGCGTGAGAGGAGAAGGCGGCATGAAAGAAGGCCCCAGCCGGTACAATAGTAGTGTGTGGTGTGGTGGGTGCGGTGGTGGTGGGTAAGGCTGGGCAGTGGGGGCAGCAGGCAGGCCAAAAGGCGTTCGTAAGTGCAGGTGAATCTGAGTGGGCCCAAATTTTGTTCACATAACTGTGGGGGTGCTGCAATGGCCAGAACTTCAAGGAACAGTAAGTTCCTTCATTCAGCGCTGTCATAACTTTGAACAGTTACTGAACAAATGCACATTAAATGAGGACTACCTATACTTACATTTTCTTGCTTAGATTTTTATCAATTTTCAGGGTGCTGATTTTTAGCTTACATTGCCACTATATTACTTTTTATATATGTGTAAGTATTAGCTGCTGCTGTTTAGAATGCTTTAATTTTTAAGCTGCTTTGAGCATCCTGGGAAGCCAGGGCTTAAATATTTAAAACAGTATTTCAAATACAACCATTTATGTAGGAAAGCCAGCTACTGGAAGAAAGTATAAACAGTAGATTGCATGAGGCACAATCTCTTTATCTTTTAAAAATACTTCAGAGGAGGAAAGAATGTCTTTCAAAGCTAATGCAGCTAGAATGGCAGGTGAATACAAGGGAGACTAAGATCCAAACCTCTACTCAGGCTCAAAACTAAGTAAACTTGGATAGCTCACCCATCCCATGCAAGCTGCTTTTCTACAACAAAATTATAGTATTCTATCCATCCATCCATAAAATGTAAGAGGGCAGCTTTTCTTTGGCTACAGATTGGTGTTACTGCTAACATTAAAAAAAAATATCTAAAAATAGATTGTAGGATAGTAAGTATGAGACACAATCTCAAAAGAACTTTAAAAAATGCTAAAAGAAAATCAGAAATCAGCAAGCTTTTTTTTTATTATTATTATTATTATTATTATTATTATTATTATTATTATTATTTAATTAAAATTTATTGGCTGCCTAACTCCAGTGGACTTTAAAAGGAAATACATTTGTTTGCATTTGCATTTGAAAATAAATTATAAACATTTTTTCTATACTGGAACAATGCATCATAGCTTTATTCACTACCAAAGAAACAGGCTTTTTAAAGCCAACAGATATTTTCAATGTAGTACATGCATTGGGGAGAAGACATTAATGATTCTTTTGCCAAGATTCCACACTATATAGTGTATTGTCTTACATATAAAATATTACACTTTAAGAAAACTGGATTAACCCTGAGCTGTAAATTCAAGCACAGAATATAATGTGATCCTGAATAGAATGCAAAATACATAATTTTTATCTACCAAGCAACATATTCATTGTATAGAAAGGCTTAAATCTGTCAACCATCACAATGAATCTTTTGGAAGACAATACAAACATCCTGTCTAAAAATTCATTATATGAACTATAGGGAAATAGGGTATTGTATCACATGATACAGTGTTGAAAGGCAGCACTACAGGAAGGGATGAATATATGCTATGACAATTACAAATTGGCTTTGTTACCAGGTAAGTGGCCACAACTAGATTTTAGGACACGGTAGCACAGCTTGGCAATAAAATGTAACTTACCAAAACATGTTTGGGGCAACCATTTAGCTCAGGTAACTGGGATGTTAGGCACGTCAAAGGGCCTAGGGCACAGATAATTGAATCCAGGAGTACTGATAAACTTCCTGATACAGCTACCATTCCCTAGGAGGCCAAAAAGGAATGAGAAAAGTTGTTAATCTAATATTCTCACTATCAATGTATCCTTTTTGTTTTAAGTCCAGCATGTATTCCCTCAAATTCAGCAGCCCTATTCTGCTCTGTGAAGAAGCTTTTACAAATGAATCATGCACAGAGAAATGAGTGAACATGAATTCTCCTGAAAGCATACCGATAGCAAGATGCTACATTCTCTGCCACAGGTGTATAAAGTAGCACACACAAAATGTAGCACTGCATAAATAATTAAAATATACAAGCCATGTTGATTCTCAACCCGAATACTCATGCTGGGTGTGCAGTTAACATATTAAGCATACTGAGCTTCAGCAGGCTAATATATTTAAAATGGAAAGCCTCCATACTTGCTTCCCGTTTAGGTGGCTTCTCAGTAGTCTATTCTACAGGCTCCACTCAAGTATAATACCATAAACATGTAAGAATATCATGGTGGATCAGAAGTCCCATCTGACTCCAGCATTTTGTTTTTTACATCAGATAACTAGATGCTTCTGGGATGCTCTCAGAGGGGAATGGAGATATACTACACTTCCAATGTTTTTCCCCAGCAATTTGGTATTTGTAGGTTGGAGGTAACTTTGCAGCTCCAAGACTAATAGCTCCTGATATATCTGTCCTTCATTAATGTTTGTTGATATCTATTGCCATATTCTATGGTAGTGAATGCCACAGGTTAATTAGGTGCTGTATGATGAAGTATTTTCTTTTGTCTGTTCTAATTCACCTTCCAATTGCCTTCACCATGTAAGTTCAGGTCTTGGGATGAGTTATTTTTCATGCTGAATAATGAGATTTATACCCTTCTTTGTTTTCTTCTTTTCAAGTAATTTCAGTTTTTAAACAATCAGTGGAAACTCTGAGATCATGAAGGTTAGAAACTTCATGATTTACAACAGCAAAATCTTGATAAATGATAAGAAACTTTAGAGCAGCAAGAAGCAGAAGTAGTGTTATATCCAGCCCATTCCAATAATACTGAATTTTGCAGATAACAGTACAGCCTTCCACAACCTGGCATCCTCCAGATTTACGGGATGGCAACTCCCATTAATCTTAAACACTCACTACAGGGGGTAGGATTGGAATTTTCAACTCCAACTTTTGTAGGCAAAGCAAAATAGGTGAGTTAGATTTATTTCAGTGGTTATTTTTTAAAAAGAGTGAAAACTCATGCCACCAAAAATAGATATCTGCTGCCAAATTTTAGCAATGTAATCTTGGAGTGTGAAAAGCTAGAACTGAGGCCCACATACGACCTAGGGACAATCCACCCATAGTCTGACTAAAGAACAATATTGTCAGCCCCACTAGGTAGACCAGACCAAGACATCAACTCCACAGGAAGGCTAATACTACTTTTATTGTGATTGGCTATAATAACAGAATCTTGCAAGTCTGACTGCCGTATCTCCTCTTCCTTCCTATAATTCAGTGAATTAGGGAGGTGTCTGAACAGCTTCCAAATGTCTGTCTGTTGTAGACATAAAATATGTTTCAACACGCCCCCCCCCCCCATTGCCCGGGCAATGGATCTTGCATATCTCTGTCATCTTCTTTAATTTCTACAAATACTAAATATAAATGAAACTGTATGATAGCTCTTGTACCTACTTCAGTCTCCTGCAGCCTGTGGCCAATAAGACTCAGAGATTCTCCCAGTAATTGCAGATGTGCAGCTACATCAATGGGATCCGTCTCAGGAACCTTCACTGGTGAAGAGGATAATACCACAGTGCTGGTTGGGGACTTTTTATGGGGTGAAGGCACACTTGTTAGAGAAGCTGAAAACAGACAATAAAACAGATAGTTTAAAAACTGTGCAGCTTATGCAATATATAAAAAAGTGAAGATAGGGGAATATCCTCATATATGTGAACATTTCTCTAATGCATGACCTTTGGGAAAAGAAGGGCCAGAAGAGCTGCCCAGACTCACTGAGAGTCAGCAGTATAGAATTTTATTTAATTAATAATCATAATCCCTCACAACTGAAATAACTTATGTTTGCATTCTCACTGTTCAAAGAAGCATTCCCTAAACTGTTAACCTCCAGTTATGTTGGATTTGATTTCCCACAATCTACAGGTGGTTGTGGGGCATGAAGTATAACATATGTGGACAGCATCAGATTGAGAAAGACAGTTCTACCATCACTGCTTCATCAAAGCTCCCCTCTCTTCATATTTGTGCCTATTCCACATTGCAAATACTTTATATTGATAGTTCAATTCATGGAATTAAAGGTTTTGGCTGGATAAGAGTGTTTTGTCCTTTGGTCAAGCCCTACCCAGCTGATAAAAGCAAGAATAACACAGAGTTCAAGAAAGTATCTTTAATGCTAGTCTGGGTTAAAAACAGAATCTTGAAAACAATAAGAGTAAATTCTCAACTTTGGTTACAATGAGTTAATTTAAGTGGAGTCTCTGAAATGTGCTTTTCCCACATCTCTCACATCTGGACTGTGCTGCCTCTTCTCAGATAACCCAACACCTTGGCCCCTGCTTTCCCACAATCTCTCATACCTTTCCTTCTATTACTTTATTTCAAAAAGGCAGCTGATAATTATCTGAAGGTCAAATCAGTTCAATACACAATGTCATAAAACCAAACAAGCTCACTTTTTTGGTGGCTAAGGTGTTCTGATATTTCATTGTTCCCATTTATGTAGACTTATTCTAGGTATTCTGACTAATAAAAAACTTGTCAATCTTGGCCTAAAGCAGCTTTCCTGATACTTCTCAGACCTTCATATTTGAATTCTGAGGTCTGGGAGTAAACCAAACCCCCAATCTTTGCCAATCTCCCATCAGCTGTTAATGATGAAATTCAAGTCTGGAATCTTGGAACACTTTGATGAAACACACAAACATCCCAGTATATTTAGTTGCCACTAAAATAAGATATAAAATTATCTTGGAAGAAAAACATATGAATATAATGGAGTGTGGAAGTTACCTTTCAATTTTGGGGCACCTTCTGATGAGGTTGCTTTCCTCTTCACTGTCGTAGCCTCTGCTTTATTCTGCTTATGTTGCAGATACTGAGCTTTCTGCTTCCAAACCTGCAAAGAACAGGGAAAGCAAACTAATGTGAAAAATTGTATTATTTAGGCAACTGGTTAGCAAAATATGCAGCCCACATAGTTAAAAGTACTTAGATCCCAAGTATTTCATAATTATTAACGTGTGGAGGGGACTGCTATACATAAACTACTCTGGGGAGTAAATTAATGCAAGCACCATGGTGGCAACATCCCAGGCACAAGCCAACTCAGATTTTTTTTTGTTAAAATGTCTTCTCAAATATTTACCAGCTTATCTTTCTCTGGAAGCTGTTTCCAAACCTCTGCTAGCTTTTTGCTCAGCTCACCAAAATCTAGCAGGAAATCAGAGAAGGTGAACAGTTCAGAATAAAAACAGGTATTTTCTAGTTTTAATGAGGAATCTGATTCATGAACATTTAGTTAATAGCCCAATCTATTATAAGATACATTAACAACACATGTAATGATAAATATTCTTTGATTAACTATATACATGTAAAGCTACCCATGTCAGATTTTATATTAAATATAGAAAGTGAAACCATCTCACAATTAATAAATTGATATATTTCTGCTGTATAAACTACTACCATAAGACTGCAAGCAATTCTAAAAAAATTCTGAGCAGAAGGATCTGGTACAATCTGGTTGCTAAAAGAACAAAATAAAAGATGGATACTTAATTACCCTGATTTATATTAGCTAATACCAGTCCACATTTAGGACGGGGATTGGTAAAACAAATGAATCTTATTGGTAGGTGTTAATGCACTATTCATTTACCTAGATACTCAACAAAAATTAGTATGCTTGCCTGTTTATCTTCTGATACTGCAAATTTAGTCGCTAACATATTTGATTATAGCTAGGATAGCAGCCATATTTTATTTAGGGTGTAATGCAGTCATCAACATTTAACTGAGCTGAGAGGAAACCAATTTATACTTTAACCAAGCTACCCATTTTAACCAAGAATTTTAAAAACATTTGCTGAAGTAATTATCTTACATTATTAGGTAGCAATCCTACAGTATATGTACTTACCTGAGCAACCCTACAGTATATGTACTTACCTGAGAATAGATCCCCTTAAACTCTGGTACTGAATTATGAGTTGAACTGAACTGAACTGAATTCAGTTGACTTGTATAAGAATTCAGTAACTACTTTTCTTTATTTCTTATTTATGTAAATGTTTCTCTACACTGTAAAAATATTGCAGATCGTTTCAGCATTTGCACCAAGCTACACTGCCTGACAACATGCTTAGTTCAAAAGGTCTGTGACCAGATTAGAAAGGGAAACTCACAACCTGAATTAGGATTGGCCACATTATTTTGAGAATTAAAACATTGTTTGCCCTGTCTTATGGTTTTGTTTTAAAATATACCAAAATACTGTTTAAATTATCGTAGTATGTTTTATGTGGGCCTGCCTTGATCAGAAACTGCAATTGTTTTAAACCACAGGCACTAGATTAGAACTAGAAAATATCTTTCTGTTCTTTAAAATTAGTCCTTTATAGTTCTAACTTAAAGATTGCCTTCTGTCTCATATGAGCCAGACAAGTTATTACAGTAAGTGTCAAACATTCTTCTCAGTTCTAATGCTGTTAATAGTGAGGAAGAGACTAATTGGAAATTTAGACGTTTCAGTGGTGATATCTTGAATTTGGAATCTTCCCATCAGAATGGTTCACGTAATGCCAAGTTTTGTATTTTTTGGCAACTGGCTAAAAAGTCTGTTTAAGTTTGAATATGAAATGTTTCTTCTATGATATGTAATTTGTTTTCTTATCTTAATGTAGGTTCAAATTTTGTTGTCAGCTGCTCCAATAATTCTCTTGAGTGGAAAGTGGAATAGCAGATGGTATCAGTAAGAAATGCACTTTCTCATGGTGACACTTATGAGGAAGTAACTCTTTCTGAAAGTGCAGATTTTAAAAATGTATTTGTGTATGTGTGTGTGTATATAAAATCTCCTGACTTACTTCAGGAGTATTTTATCTTTATGAAACATATATTTTCAAATGAGTATTTTATCTTTATGCAAATAATTTAGAGGAAATAAAATAGAGGTTGGAATAAACAAACAACAAAAACCCAACCCTTGCAGGGCTGTTATTTTACCTATTCCCGGATGCTCAGCCACAATGTTCACACGATATTCCTTACAGAATACTTGGTAGGCAGACATATTTTTCTTCTTTGGCTAATTAGAAAAAGGGGGAGGGAGATAATATTTTACAGTATGTACTAGTATCAATTTCTTTCTAATGCCTACAGAAATATCTGAAAAACCATCTCATAGTGCATGTCTTTACACATTAGTAACCGGGATGATCTTTTTGTTATGGAGTGTGTCTACTGGTTATTTTTTTTACAAACCATAGTTCTACAGCTGGAGAAAAATGGGCACCTTACAAAGATGGGCACCTTACAAAAATGGGCACCTTACAAAGTATTTCTCATTGCCTGCAATTATCATGATGATAATTAAAAAATCTAAAATTTTTAAACACAAAAACTTCTGGAATAAAAAGCATATTATGGCTCAAGATCTGGTGTTATGAAGAATATTTTGAATATGCTATTACAAGAAGCAACCATAACTTATAGTACTCACTTGCTGTGCAATTGATGTTTACCTTTTCTTTTTCTATTTTCTCAATCTTGTCTTTTTCTTCTTTCTTCTTCTTTTTCTCATTCTGGCCATCTGTATAGAAAACAGGTGGTGGCGGTGGGGGAGGAGGAGGAGGGGCAGGTACAGCAAACTGGATGTTGGTTGGAGAAACAGGCAGTTGTGTTATTTCTGCTGCTGCTGGTGATGAAGAGAGTCCAGCACTCTTCTTCAATTTAGAGTGTTTTTTCTCCTTGTGTTTCTCCTTGTCCTTCTTCTTTTTACTCTTCTTCGATTTCTTTTTCTTTTTTATCTCCCGATATGAATCATCAATGACTAGTTCTCCAGCTTCCAACTCACCTCCAGATGAAGATCCGGATTCCATTTGTGGTTCCAAGCTTGAAAGCTCAAAGTCACTGCTTTGGCCTTCTGGGAAGAGGGACGTATCTGGGCTAAAGCCCTCAGCAGCAGGAAGGGGATGTGGATCTGAAGGTGGCTTGTGCTTCTTACGGGATGATTTCAGGAAGCTGTGTGTATCATGGCTTGGGAGCAGCGAGCTTTGTTCATCCCGAATAGACTTCTTAGAGGCCTTTTTTGTAGCTCCAGAATGTGGAAAGGGATCGTCTGTTATGCTTCCCCCTTTCTCTTTTGGTGAGAGGATTAGCTTCATTTTTAAGCCATCAGGCTCACGTAAGGTCAGCATTTCCGTGTTTACATATGGGGGTTTAATTTTTTTGGATTTGTGGAAAGTATCATCATCCAAGGGTGGATCACTGCTTCCACTCAGCTTTTTCTTGTGATGTTCCTTCTTACCCTCTGAATAACCAGGAGCACTGAATGAAGAATGAGATGATTTTTCCAATGTCCTTTTAGATGATTTGGAGCCTGTGGCTAAAGGTGTGCTGATGGCTTTAAGCAAATCCATGGCAGTGTCAGCAGAGAGTGGACTCAAAATTACTTTGTTCCTACTCTTTGATGATGTTTCCAAAGGCAGAGAAAGCTCAAAAGGACAAAAGTCTAAAGGAGTACAGAGAAAATAGGTAAAAATAAATAAATGCACAGCACATCAAAACCAACTATATCTTCATTTGCACACTGTCCTAACCTCAGGTTCTTAAACTAACTGACCCAGTTGGAAAACTTCAGTCATGGTCCTTACAAAGGTTTTGATCCTAAGGCTCTTGGTTGCTTAGTCTTATATTTGCAGTCTTATATTCTCTTTTAGTGAATTGTATAAATAAAATAGACAATACAACAATTTATTCAACATCTCATACCTTACATTCTTGGATTTGCAAGAATTAAAAGAAAATTGCAAAATACAACAATATTACAAATATTAAAATCATATTAAGTAGGGAACAGAAAAAATATTTACAGTGTAAGAAATCAGAGGTCAAAGGAGCAAAACACAGGGTTGGAATAGCAAGAAACCAAAACATAAAAGGCCTAAGACAATTAAGCAGATTTTGTCTAGGGCCAGACATATCTTAAACAGGTACCAGGCAGGCTTTTTGAGACAGGGTATTCCACAACTGAATACCCTACCATGTAAAGAGGAAGGGAGGTAAAAAAAAAAAAAGCCAAGATAGTGATATGACTAAAGGCCTGCCCCTTTGTACATGCACATTACACACATTATAAAAGGGCAGGGCTTCAACTGCACAATCACACTTGCCATCTTGACTTTTTTCACACCCCCTCAGTGGACACCTTTGACCTCCCAAGAGAATGTTCAGCTGTGCTTTTGCCTTTCTCAGATGATTATCTTTGGATTCTGATTAAGACATGTGGGGGAAAAGTCTCTTCAAATACCAAGATCTCAAACTAGAAAGGTTTTTAGAGATCAAAAGCAATACTTTGATCTAGACTCAGACATGAATAGTAACTGGTGAACATGATGGAATACTGCTATAATATAATCATGATGTCCAATTCAAAATATTATTCTAGTAGCAATATTTTGATCCACCTGATTACTTTCAAAGGCAGACATCATAAACTATGAATAAAAGTAATGCAGTATTAATCAGTGAAAGTAGACGCTAATTTAGTTATTTTTAGAAGCCATTTGAGGAAAAAGAGAATAGGAAAGCCAAGCAGATGGACACTGCTGAATGATTACTGCTGTTTCCTGACTTCTGTTGATTGTCCATTAAATAGCTGATTGCACTGCAGATTGTTGTTAATTACTATGTGTGACACTGGAGAACAGTTTTAACGCACCTGGAAATGTGAGAAATTCCTGGACAGAAGAAATTCCTCAGGACAGGCACAGAAAGGAAGTGAATACAAAGAAGACAAGTAGAAAAATGTGACCCAGAGAAGCAGGAGATACTCAGTGCTAATGGAGTTTGACAACAAAAATTACACTTTTACTCTAGAAGACAATTCATGGCCACCTAAATAAACTGTGCCAACCCTGGCTTCTCAGAATAAGGTGGAAGACATTCAGGACTCACTAGGTCTAAAAAACCAAACAATCACTTTAAGGAAGAAAAGTGTTGTGGTTGTTTGTGATTCAGGAACCAAGGTAGCAGTGCAGAGATCTGATATAACATGTGAAAGGTGTCTTGTCTTCCAGATGCCTGTACTCAGGATGTGATGTGATGTGATGTCCGTTGCCAAGACATTTCAAATTCACCAATAATTATCATATTTTAATGATTCATGTAGGGATGAATGATACTACCTGAAACCCTAACACAAGATGATAAATATGTCATAGGCATCACTGAAACCTAGTGACACATGTGATGGAAACATAGCCCTAGACGGTTGTATCTTATTCAAAAAGAAGAGACTCAACAGAAAGGGAGGGGGTATTGCATTGTGCATAAAGGAATCATATGCTTGCACAGAAATTCATAACAAAATTGATACAATTATTATAGATTGCCTGGATAGGCAGAAGATATGGATGAGACTGTTGTGGTCAGATGTCAAACTTTCAAAGAGGCACGTGATAGCAACAATGGGTGATTTTAACTATCCTGACATGTGCTGGAAATCTAAACTCTGCCAAGATCTCAAAACTCCCTCTCTTGTTAACAACTTCATTTGTTAGAATGTGGAACAGGGAACAAAGGGTCTGCTATCATGGACCTAATTTTTACCAATAGCAAGGAATTGGCTGAAGGAAGGGAAAATGACCAAAATATGTGAGAAAGTGACCAGTTTTTGATGAATTCAGATGGACAGTAGGTCAGATCCAGTCACTTGAAATCCTGAAGAAGAGTGTTTGGGAAGCTTGGGAAATCCTGCTTAGCTAGTGAAGGTATAGGCAGTCCTCAGGTTGCAACCACTTGTTCAGGGACTATTCAAAGTTATGATGGTGCTGAACGAGGGGGACTTACAATCAGTCCTTGAAGTTGTGGCTGTTGCAATATCTCTGCAGTCACGGGACTGTGATTTGGGTGCTTGGCAACCAGATCACAATTACAATGGTTGCAGCATCCCGCAGTCACATGATTGCTATTTGCCACCATCCCTGCTGGCTTCCCACAAGCAAAGTCAATAGGGAAACCAGCAGGAAGTTACAAGTCGCTCCTGCTCCAGCTGATTTTTTGCCCACCCACTCACACTTTGTAGCGCCCACCTCTGGCACCCACCAACCTGCCTACCCACTGTAGCACTTGCCCACCCTCATTAGCTCCTGCCTGCGGTGCCTGCCCATACTCCATAGTGCCAACCTGCAGCACCTGCCCGCCCACAGTCTGTAGTGCTGGCCCACCCACCTGCAGCTCTTGCTCACAGCTCTTGCCTGCCAACCTGCTTGCCAGAATTCCCACCTCATCCCACATTGTGGTCACAAGGCCCTTGCTTAATGAACTGCGTGGTCTCTGGGTTATAATGACAACCAGGAATGCCAGAATTGCTGTTGCTAAGCAATGCAGTCATGTGATGTTGTGTTTTATGACCACATCGCTTAGCAACAGAAATTCCAGCCCCAGTTGCTGTCGTAACCCGAGGACTACCTGTACAATCCAAACAATTTCTATTAGGAGACATCTAAAGAGACAAGTATGGATACACACAAAGCTTCCTAAAATGCTGAAAAGAAAAAGGGTAGAAAAAGGAGAATACTCGGCAAGCGCTAGAAACTCTAGGGATTATGTCAAAAAGACTAAAGTACATAAGGGCTGAGACCTGTGAAAAATGCTTGTAACAAAAATAAAGAGAGGCATTTTGGGAAAGGTTAGAAACAAAAGGAGAAGCAAAGAGGCTGTTACTACTCTTTGTTACTAGAAAAAAGGGATGAATTAGTATTGGGTGATTGTAACTAATGGCAAAGAATGTCTTAACACATGTTTTGAAGATCTTCTCACAGAAAGAAAATGAAGCCCTAGCTGACATTGTTGTGTCACTATTAGGAGGAAGGAGGTGCTCTTCAGGATAGACAAGGAAAGATTAAAAGAACCCTTAGTTAAGTCTGCAAGATCAGATATAATTGTAGAACTATTAACTGTAATCTTTATTTCTGGGGAATTGACATGGTTCCAGGAGACTGGAGGAGAGCAAATGGCATATCCATCTTCAAAAAAAGGAAAGGAGGACCTGGGAAATTACAGTCCTATCAACTTGATGTCTATACTAGGCAAGATCCTCAGGCAGCAGGTCTGTGAGCACTTGAATAGGAATGGAATAATTAATGAGTCAAGGGCTTGTCACAAACAAATCATGCCAGATTAACATTTTGTTCTGCTTACTAGCTTGACAGATTGGGGGAATGCTGTGGACATAGTGTACCTTGATCTCATCAAAACATTCAATGGTCTCTTGTGATATCCTCATTAATAAAATGGTAAAAATGAGCTAGATAAAAATGTTAGATGGATTCATAATTGACTGAATCATCTCATTCAGAATGCTCCATATCAGATTAGAGAGTAGTATCAAGTGGAGTGATATAAGATTCTGTTCTGGACCTCCAGCTATTCAACATTTTTATTAATGATTTGGATTAAGGTATTGAGGGGATGATGTCAAATTTGCAGATGACAAACTGTATGGAGTACCTAATATTTTAGAAAAGAAAGAATAGTTTAGATTGAGGGAGCTATATGAAAAAGATCTGGGTTTATAGTAGATCGCAAGCTAAACACAAGCCAACACTGTTATGTAGCTACTAAAAAGGCAAATGCATTTTGAGATCTATTAAGAGAAGCACAGAGTTCAGATCATGAGAAATAATTATCCCACACTCTGTCTTGATCAGGTCCCACTTGGAATACTCTGTCGAGTTCAGGGCACCACTGGAACATCATCAAACTGCAATGAATTCAGAGGATGGCTGCCAATATGGTGGGGAGACTGAAAACCAAGTTCTGTGAGGAACAGTTGATAGAGCTGGGCATGTTTAGCCTGTAGAAGAGAACAAGGGAAGACAGGATAGTAATATTCAGATTTCTAAAGCGTTATCATATAGAGGATGAAGTGGACTTGGCCTCTGTTGCCCCAGACAACAAAGCTAGAACCAGTGGGTTGAAACTAAATGGAAATAGATTCAGGTTATATCTGCGGTTCCCAAACAGGACACCACAGGAAACTCATGGGTGCCATGGGATATTTTACATTTTTGCAACACCCATTTGTGAAGCTGGGCTTTTGGCAGTTGCTGTGATAAAAAGCAAGTACTGTGCAAAAATCAATGTGGAACAGGAAATGAGGGTGGTGGTGTCCAGTCAGATTCCAAGGTTTAAGAAACTGTGCAGTGCCCAGGTGAACACATCCGATTAGTGAGTGTGATTATTTAAGAATGAAATGAAAATATTTTTTCTTTCAATTTATGTTTTTTATTTTTTCAAATGGCTATTAAGTTGCTAGGACATAAATACTTGTTACGTTGTTTGGACTTAACTATGTAATAAACAGAACTATTAGGTATTTCTTTTGGCATAGGGGCGCTGTGGAAAAATTACTGAGACACTGGCATTGTGAACTGAGAAGGTTTGGGAAGCTTTGGGTTACATACTAGTATTATATACATTTTTCTCTTGCTGGTATTATTTCTTGTTATTTTTTAGTTTTCCACAAATTTCCTATTTTCTTTCGAACAGTTTAATTCCTGTCATCATCCCCTCTGTAATTCTTCCATACACTGCAACTGCAATTTTATTCTGTAGCCTAGGTAATCTCTTGGCTATATCTGTATTTTTAACTAAAACCAAATTACTGCCATCACAATTTTATAATTATTTTGATAACTGCAGAGAGATGTGAGGCTAATTCTTTTAAATTTATTTTCATCTGTTAGTCTTCTAACATGTTTTAGATGACATGTGTGGAAGAAAATGGCCCTATCCCTTACATTGTCTTCAAGAAATATAAACATACATTTTTAATATTTTAAAAAGTATCATTAGATCCTTAAAGGTGCAAATGTTTTCCTTCATCACATCCCTAGTTATATTGCCAGCCTTACCTCTGTAACAATGTTTGCTAGAGGAACGCTTTCTCTTCTTATCTGACTCTGTCCCCAGCAAGAAGACGTTGCTATCCTGCAAAGAAACAGCTTTCATTTAAGTAACAAAATTAGACATGTGTGTATGAGAGAGAGGCAGAGATCTTGATTCTGATATAGATAATACCACTGTGTATGCTTAGCATATCTATTCTTCATTACATGACATCCTGTGGTTACAAAATGAAGGTAAACTGGAACCATTCTGATTTGGGAGATTATCCATCAAGAGAAAACTGAATAAATAATTGTTTTAACGAAAAACTATGAATGGCAGTCTTTCCGAGAAGTCACTCCCTCCCATATGTTTTAATAGCCTACTGGGGGCTAACAGAGGATAAAGAGTTGCATTTCTGTGATTGGTGAAGAGGGAACCATCTTTCCACTATTAACCTATTTGGTTTTCATATACCGTACTAGGCTGCTCATTATCTTACATGGAATTCTAGGACTAATTTCCACGTAAGTTTAGTTTAAAAATCGTTACCAGTTAAGTTAGTGCTTAAATACAGTTTTAGCTGAGATGGTTTTAAAAGATAAAACAAATCCATATCTGCAACACATGCTAACTACATTAAATCTCTTATGTTTAAAACAATATACAGTATCTGAGTATTAAAGACAGAGGACAGAAATTATGATCTTCATAATGATCTGCTTATAAGTTTCCAGAGGAAATTCACTAATCAGATTTAGAAACAGAATGCTTGACTAAATGGACAATATAGCAAGATTATTTTTTATTTTTATTGTCAATTTTTCAGTTGCTCTATTTTACATAATAATAACAGCTAGCTCCTTTAAGTTCTTTGACACTTGCCTAACTTCAACAATGGTCAATGGTAAAAAGGCTGAAATTAAATACAAACATGTCAGAAGTGCTGTTGGGCAGAAGGAAACCTGGCTCAGGATTGGGGTTCATCCTATTCTGGATAGTTAAACTCTACCTGAAAGAATAGGTCTGCAGTAGCTGGGAGTGCTTCTCAGCTACTTTTAACATTCCAAGTGGTGAAAGGTACATCTAACTGGGTCTGACAACACTTACACAGGTCTGGGCTACATCCCAAACTGATTACAGCAATGTACTCTACATGAAGCTACTGTATTCTTGAATTTTGTCTGAAAGCTTCAATTAGTGAAAAATGCAGCAGTGCATGATATTGGGTGTATAATACATTTGTGTTAAAAGTTCAGCACTGATTGGCAATTACTCTCTGAAGCAGTTTAACATGTTTGTTTTAACATTCAAAGCCCTAAACCTATCTTGATAATTCTGGGTGCTAAGAAATGCAGGAGAAACTCTTTTGAAGATGCCTTTACTTTCCAAGGTCTGTTTGTTGGGCACAGCACAGAGACTTCTCCTGTGTGGTTCTCTAACTATGGAAACTCTCTCAAGAGCTGCACTTGGCCCCCATTCTTGCCACTTTTCAGAAAGGAGTCCCTTGTGGGCAGAAAATGGGATATAAAGTGAAATAATGATAGTCGTAATAGTAGTAACGGTAATGACAATTTCATTTATGCAATCCCTAAACATTCACAGTTAAACTTCTTTTAGATACCAGAATTTGTATTTCTATTCATAATATGAAAACACTGAACTATAAAACAGATTGCCAATGCATTCCTAATTCAGTTGCTACCATTTTAACAAAATCAGAATTATTTTTTTTCTCCTCTTATCTTAGCTCTCTCACCTTCAGTCTATTTTTTGCATTCTTCCTGACCTGAGCAGCTATCTCCTCCTCTTCCCGAAGTAGATCCTTATAGGAACGTTTCTTCTCTCGTTGGGCTCTACCAGCTGCTAGTCCCACATCATCTATTTGGTCACTGTCTAAGAGAGGAAACATAATTAAGATGAAGGGAAGCATTCACTATAAGATACCACATTATGGCCTCAAATAAAAGATGATGCAGAAAAGGAAGCAGACAAGACAGGCAGACACACACACAAACAACAGTGGGTTCTAAGCTGTATGTTGCCGTTTGAAAGGCTGAAGTTTTATTCTTACTCAGTTCCTTTCCTAGGATAATAACAACTGAAAAGGCTGCTCATACAAACAAGGGCCTAGATTTCAGTGTTCTGCTGTGTAGAAGTTATGCATCCAGTCCCTAAACTGAATTATTATTCCATGGAGCTGACAGGATTAGGAGGTGCTACACTGTCAACATCTACACAATCCTTTGTGAGACTCTTGTTCCAGTCCTGATTCTGTCAAATTTGAGAATAAGGAGGGAGGATCTGAAACACTGCAGAAACCCAATCCATGCAGGACACTGGCTTTTTCTCCTAGACGTGGGCTGGACTAGTGTACTTTTTGTAACACCTCTCAAATTATGAAACAATCCTACCTTCTTTTTTCTTGGAGTCATCATAAGCCATGGCTGTCCTGCAGGGATCTGGGAATGTGTTGCCACGTCTGGGCTCCTTCCCTGGTTCCCGTCTACAGGACAAGGTCTAAGAAACAGAGAATGAGAACAACCCTCCCATAAAGTGGAACCATAATGCAGAAAGGGACTGAATGAAGATTTTAAAGAAATGAAAAGTAGAAGGATGAAGAGATGCTACCATTTACAATTTATTATCTTTACCCTTCAAAGAGATCAAAGCAATTAAAGCACAGAGAAAGGAACTAAATTCAACAAGTAGTTCATTTATCTGATGTCCTTATTAATAGGCAGAGAAGGAATTCTTTTTAAGATGATAGCTAATATTCTATTTCAAGTTTCAGATTTTCTTGAAAAAGGACTGTGATCAAATGACTTGGGCACTGTTACAAGGCCTTTCAGACAGAGAGCTGTATTAAATTTCATGTCTTTAAGTAAAGGGTATACGAATGAGAGTATGAGATAGAATCGTGGGATATTTAACCACCGAGAGTAGTTTCTGATTGTGTCCAGACATAAATGGAATAAATAAATAATTTTTAAGATTATTAATTCTAAAATAAAAGGGATTGAAGCAACTAAAAAATCCAGGCTTCAACAATCAGTGTGTGTGAGATACAATATCATACTGGAGGAATGCTAGCAAGTGAGGTGGGTAGGAGAATGTATTATTCCTACACTCCCTGCAAGGAAGAGGAAAAGAAAGAAAAGATGGGAAAAAGGAAGAGAGAAGACTGGAAGAAGCAGTCCTTTCCTTGGGCCTCTGCAGCATTTCCAGTTTCTTGTGACCTCAGTCCTTCAGGAGTTCCTCATCCTGGCTCAAGAATGACGGTTCAGGTGAGAGGGGCAGCTGCTACTTCTGCTACCGAAGCCTTCATTCTGTCCCCTCAGAATGACAGCTGCCTGACAGGCATACAGTTTCTTTCAGAGCACAGTTGCAGGGTTTTGTTGTTGTTGTTTTTGAGTCTCACAATAAGGTAAAAGATTCAGCTCCAGGATTAATGTTTCTTTTTATTTAATTTGGTTTTTCTATATGAACAGCAATTTCAACCTCCAATTCTATGCAGTTACAAACAACAGCCAAAACAAGCTAAATTACAACGATGCGCCCCCGCCCCCTCCCAGTCACAGAAACTTCCCCTCGTTCCCAAGTAACTCGTGGTAACTGGGAAATACTAACAAAGCTCAACTGTCAGAGACCTTATTCATCGCAAGCGCTATAATGCCTTGGAAGACAAATCCCGAAGAACAGAACCATCCTCCATCGTGCGAATGCCACCACCTAGACATAAAGCTTCCCACCACAAGTCTGTCCTGCAGCCCGTTGCTTATTCGGCGCCGCTGGCCTTCACGCCAAGCTTGCTAACGGAGCGAAGGTGGCCCGGCAGCCCTGCTGTCGCATACAAGCCAACACACGCGTCTCTCTTCTCCCGGGTGTGCTTACAGTCAGAGATCAGACCTCACACAGACAACCAGGCATGAGCGGTAACAATCCGGCAGGAAGCGTCCTCCCCCTCCAACCGCGGCAAGGGCCGTCGGGAACAAGGAAGCCGGCGTCGGCCCGTAGAGGCGCCGCCAGGATTCCGCAGCCTCCCGGAGGCCGCCCTGGCGATGGCCAGAGTCCCACCCCTCGCGAGAAGGCGGAGAGGCGCGAGATCCCGAGAGGGCGGCACTCTGGACATCGCGCGAGATTTAGTGGGAGGCGATGCCGTTGTTGGAACGTTGCCTTTCGTGGGGTTCGGGCGATTTGGGCGGGCCGTGCGGCGGGCCGTTGTCCCTCATGGGCTGCTGGAATCGAGGCTGAGGGCGGGCAGGCGGGAAATTGGCCGATTTTCTTCGCTGGCGGTGGAAGTGGGAACGGTTCGGCTTCAGGCGCGGATGCCGAAGCCAAGGGAGCGCCATTCTCCCACGTTGCCCAAGTCTCTGGTTTGGACGGCAAGGAGCGGAGTGTCGAGTCGGCCGCCCGTGGCTCCCGAGCGTGGGGAGGCGATCACCAGAAACGCTGCTAATGCCTTGGTTCTGCCGCGCTTTTCGGTTGCTCCTAGTGCTGCTGAACCACAGGCATTTCAAATGACAGTCATATGTTTCACGAATGAGACTCAACACCGTTCGAATTGTCTTAAAATGATTTTCTAGCAGTTAGGTTCAGAGGCGTAGTTTTAGGATTAGTTCGTTTAGGAGCCTTTCTTAGCCTGATCATCGATCGACTGCTGTAAACTGCCTCTTTTCAAGCTGTTGAAATTGGTAAAATTGCAGGGTGTAATAATTGTATTAAAAAGAGGCACGAGTGCATCTAAGATATAATGAGGGCTCGTCAAATGATTCAGGAAGTCCCTGTCCTACGGTGAGAGGAGGAATACGCTGTGGGTGCACAAGTAATGGGAGGCATGTTTTATTTCAAGACGTTGCTTTTGACTCCAGTGTCACAAGAGTAAGTGGGGTGGCAGTCCATGCTAACTCAGAAAGTTTGGCTAATTTTACAACTGTTTGGAAATCAATATAGACGAATATGCGTAGCTGAGGGTTGAACGGTGGGGTCCTTGTAGTTCTCTGAGTTTGGTTCTTTTCTTGCAAACGTTTCATTACCCGGCTAGGTAGCATCTTCAGTGCTAACCTCATCCCATTCTAGCACTGAAAATGTTACCTAGCTGGGTAATGAAACATTTGCAAGAAAGGAACCAAGCTCAGAGAACCCCAAGGACTCCATTGTTTGGAAATCATTATAAAAAGTCCCCATGGAAAATAATGCTTCCATTGTTTGTAATTCCATTAGCCAGTTTTTCTATAGGTTGTCCCATTAGCCAGTTCTATAAGTCATCCCATTAGCCAGTTTTTCTATAGGTTGGGTGGCATGCAGTCTGGTTTATCAGTCTACCCATTAAATAAATTCAACCAATAGCTTTTTTGTCAGCTTGTCTGCCTCCCAGACACAAGGCCATCTGAAGTAGTGTGTTGCTCATTGCTGGGCTAGAGTGGTTCTAAAAAATGTTGCTGCTAACGCCAATGGTATTCTGCCCTCAGCCAGTGAAGCTCATTGGGTGACTGTGATCCACTAATTCTCTTTCAGCCCAACCTACCACACAGTTGTATAGGAAAACAGGAGGAAAGGGTACTATCTATGCCACCTTGAGTTTATTTATCTATTTATTTATTACATTTGTATGCCTTGACAAAAGGCAGGTTATAAATCAAATACATGAACTACAACAGTTAATAAATAAATATAACACTATTGTACCAGGCCCTACAAAGCAGCAAAATCTGAACTTAAATGCACCTTAAAGCTCAAGATCAACAGGGCATAAGAGGATGCAGAGTGCAGCCTCCTAAAGCTTACCAAGCATATAATAGTCAAACTGTATGCATGTATAATAAAATTTGGTTGCACACTGTATCAGAAGTTACTTCAGAATTGTATTTCAGAGGATGTTTAATTGGAACATAACAGTCATGTTTTAACTACATCATTTGGCTTATGTTGCATTACTGTGAGAATGTTGCTAAGTGCTGCTAATTAATTTGCAGTTCTATATATTTCTGCAAGATGTTGATGTGTCATGAGCTTTCAATTATTGGTGGAGTTGGGTTTTTTAAAGCCCAGTTTGTATTTTGATTATGTAAGCAAATCCAGTACTGCTTCTGAACTTTGTACGCAAGCCCTCAGGAAGCCCAAAGCACTGGAGGCAATTTTAGCATCAGAAGCTGAAGATTTTTTTTTTTAATTGTCTATTAATAATCAGGATGTCAACACAAAAATAGAAGTATGATTAGAAAATGAGGATGGAAGATTAATGTTTGTCTCCTATTTCATGGGAAGCATAAATGTGGTTCCTTTGAAGGTCAGTTATTTTACCTAAAGATTTAGAAGTGGAACTATGTTGCATTCCATGCATGGTTGAAAAGATATTATTTCATTCTTACAATGCCTGGATTCCTTGATAGTTTTATATTTTAATTAAAATTCCACTCACTGCTTTTGCTTTAAGCTGCTGTATGCCTGTCCAGAGCATACAGAGCCCACATGATGAATTCCCTCAGAGCGGTTTAAAAAATGTGCTATCTTCAAAGCCAAATTACTGTTCGAGCTCTATATCATTTATTTCCATGAAGCCTTTGGAACAATTGCACCCTATTCCAGTCTGGCATCATTCAGTTGTGGAATTGTAATTCCCAGTCCCCAAACATCTGGAAAATGCTAAATTGCAAAAGGCTGTCCTGTTATAACTAAGCAAAACAGCTGATGTTGTACATTCTTCTCTTTAGTTCTGCCTCCATTTCTCCCTCTCCAGTTTTTTTGTTTGCTTTTTTAAAAAATTGAAAGCACATGAGATAGAGGCCTGTCAGATCCCTTTGTGAAATGCCATTTATATGGCTGATATGGGGGAAATTATTATTATTTTGAATTTATTATAGTTGTCTTGGATGCTTAAGATTGCCAGTAGATGCTGTTGAATCATGGGACTGTTTTAACTTAGAAACAGGGCTATTTATTGAATTCAAATGAATTCTGAGTTGAATTTAATTTTCTTTTTTTGTTCACCAGATTGGTGGAGCCAGTAGGATAGGGTTAACTCCTTTTTTAATGAGAAGACAGAGTCCTAAAATAGTTCCTTTCCAGAAGGGAGGCGGTTTTTGGCTATATTCTTCAATCTAACAATAGCCCCCAGTAGCTAATCTGAGGACTCAGCACATTTATGTGTACTTATACTTCCCAGGAAATGTAATTGGCATAAAGAGGATGTATGCAGGGCCTTTAGATTTTATCTAAAGCACACATTAGACTTTTGGTCAGGTATTTATCTTCTATAAATACAGGGCCTTAGTTGCTTACAAAACATACTTCATTGGTGTGTTCCACAATAGCCTGCTAATTCCTCCTGGAGAATTCGGGAGCAGGTATTCAGCAACTGAGGGATGGGAGTTTCCATAACTGATATCTAGCTCCATTGATCTGGTGGATGAAAACAGTATTTGGATTTACTATGAGGGAGCTTTCTGGTCACACTCTGGTATTGTTATTAGATGTAAATTCCATTAATTTAAATGAGATGTACAGTGGTACTTCGGGTCACGAACTTAATTCGTTCCGCGACTCTGGTCGCAACCTGAATTGGTCGCAACCCGAATCAAATTTTCCCATAAGGTTCAATGTAAATATGGTTAATCCATTCTGACCCCTACAAATTTGCTCGCCAACTGATTTTGGTCGCGACCCGAATCAAATTTTCCCATAAGGTTCAGTGTAAATACGGTTAATCCGGTCTGAACCATATGTATTTTTTTTTAAACCACAAAAATATGACACAAAGTAAAGTACAGTACAGTACAGTATGAAGAGAGAGAACACTAACCTTGCTTGAGGCGACTTCTGGTGTGGAGGACAGGAAGGTGGGTGGGGAGGTGGTTATTGTTTGGAGGGAGAGTCCCCCTCCCTACAGGAAGCCACGACCATATGTCACAGCAGGGAAAATGGCCACGGATCCTGTTCGTCACCCGATGCGGAGTTCGTGAACGGAAGCAAAATTTTGCGAACGGTGTTGTTCGTGAACAGAATTGTTCGTGAACAGAAGCGTTCATGACCCGAGGTACCACTGTATTACTATAAAACATTTTCCATTCATGCTCCACCACAAGAACTATAGCTATTCTAATGTCAAAAGATGCATTCTTATTCAATCCACAATAATTGTACTTTTATTTTCTTTGGAGATCTCCTACTGAGCCTATTTTAGTTGTTTCTAGCTTGCTTCTGAGTTATTTTTTGTTCCTTAATTGTTTCTACTTGAAGAAACTCAAAGAAAAGATTATGATGACTAATAGATTTGCAAATGATCTATTGCTTAACCACCCTCATAAATTGCTTTGGTAAAATTAGCAGAATGAACAGCTGTTGGCATGCATTTATTGCAGTAATAAATGTAAATAAATTTGAAAGCATTGTTCACATGAAAGTCAGCTATATTCATAGTTAAAATTAGAGATAAATTAGGTTCAGGAAGGTGATTGAACATAGGAACAGAAAAGCTGAGGAGGAAGATGAAGAAAGAAAAATGGGTGTTTTATTCCATTATGGGTAGACAGGACAGCACCTGCTACTTTATCTTACCAGTATAAAATTACCATGATGTTTCCCTATTCTGATTTTTTATTTGTTCCTACATGAAAAAAAATACAGCTTACCAGAAGAAAAAGAAAAATTGTACTACTACTTTGAGAACTGTGTGATTTAGAGGCATGTCTTCCATCACAGTTTTAACCACCAATTGAAAACAGTCTATTATCAATTATTTTTATTTGTCCACAGAGGAACATGAAGAGGCCTCATAGACTGCACTGGCTTCATAGCCAGTTCCTTGCCTTTCTCATTTCATACTGATTTTGTTGTCCTGCTTTTATATACACCATTTCCTTGTCAAACTATTCAAGGTTTGCAGTTTAAAACTGCTTTTCCTTGTTCTTATTCTTCAGATCTGTTGAGACTTTCCTCATATTTTCTAGCTCTTACATGGCTAGACATTTTGGGAGTTATAGTCCTAATATATCTGCAGGGATCCAGGGGAAGATGGGGTTAAAATAATGGCTTAAAATGGGATTAGCTAATCTTGATCATATTAAAATCTTAATCACATAGTAACTTCATTAACCACAAAAATCCCAGGAGACCTGCATATTGCGTGTACCCCCAGTTTAGAACCAAAGACCCATGATACAAGAAGGAAGAAAAGCACTTTCATATATTAGTTATTTCATAATCCTATAGAGTTAAGTTGGATAGTTAATGATCAAATGAGAGGGCAGCCACACAAGAAATTGCATATGCGTGCAAGAATACAAATGGCAGGGGCCCTTGCTATCTACTTCTCTGATGGAATACTACTTTAGAATTTATTTATTTGTTAGATTTATATCAATTTTTTGCTCAGAAACTCAAGGTGGTCTACACAGTGTTCGTTTCTTCCATTTCCCCCCAAAGCAATCACCCAGCGAGGTAGGTTGCACATACACATAATTCAGCAGCTAGGACGACAATTACCCAAACTGCCTTGAATAATATTTCAACTATTAGATCAGAATGGTCAGGATCTTAATTAAAAAGAAAAGGTCTTCGAAGGCCTAGGAACCCTTGAGGTCATAAGGTGGCATCTGTTCCTCAGATTAAATGAGAGGTGGAATATCATACTCCATACCCACATCTAGCGAGAGAATGTAAGTATAAAATCAAGTTGATCATTTTGGGGTGGTGGCTGTGAGATTTTAAACTATATTTTCCCCTGGAATAAATGAAATTATGCAATTTCTAACCCATTGAACCTGGTGCAGGGATTCTCAAACTGGGTCGAGACTTCCTGGGGGGCGGGGGGGGCAAGGATTTTTTACTTACATGGAAATGAGCTAAATACACACTTTAAGCTTCTGCCATAATGAAACTGTCTTATATGAACTGCCAAGGCCAACAGTTTTGGACCCTCTTGAGATGTCACCTTATGATCTCATAAGGAAAGTGGGATAGAAATGTAAGAAAATTTGGGGAAAAGAGGTATGGGAGAGAGTGGATGGACAGCTACATGAAAAAAAAAAAATCTAAAGAAAAAGGACACAATTAGTATAGAAAGATGGAGACTTTCAAGAAAAGGTAAATGATCTTTCTTGGAGATAAACATGGAGTTCTGTTATATCTAAACAGAAACAATTTATGTTCCATATAATGTTCATACAATGTTGCTGTTTCTTGTTTATAAAGCTCATAAGTAGGTGATAGTTCTCTTCCACTGTTATTCCTTAGTGGTTGGTACTTAACCCTGTTGCCTCAGATTCTGGAGACAAGATATAGCCATTGAGACCAGCAGCTATGTTACCATAATTCTGTGCAGACCTCTTAAAATGATCTAAATGGAGTCTCTTGTTGCATCTGATGGCAGTCAGTTTCATTGTGTTATGCCTCATCAGGATCTAATATTGTGAGAGAGGGAGAAGGCATGATTACATATAACTCTTATTATATCCCTTCTTGGCAATCTCCAGTCCCAAATGTTGTAGCCTTTCTAACAGACTAATTTAGATTACCCTTTTAGAACTTCTTCCAACTTCACAATATCCTAATTGAGATACAGTAAACAGAACTATGGATAATACTCCAGTGTGATCACTGAGCCCTGAAGTTATGATTAAATTTACAGTTTTATTTTATTGATAGTCAAATATCAATCTTGTACATAGCAGTTACAAATAGGCTTGACATTTTCACTGAGCTATCCATAACTCTGATCCCTTTCTTAGTCATCATTTTTAGTTTAGGCCTTATTAGTGTATACTGTATATGAAAATTGGTTCTTTTGCTTGAATGTGAATTGTTTTGTATTTACTTTCATGGCATTGCATTTACTAAATTTTAAAAACTCATGACTGTAATTCTTTTTAAATTAATTTTAAATTAATTTTTAATTTTTTTAATGTTCATTTTTAAAGTTTTTATAATAATGAATTCTGGTCATAGCATCTTTTTTAAAGATCTAGTTCAATGTGATATTAACTAAATGGTTCAGGCTTTGACCAATGGATAAATGAATTGAAATAATTTGTCTCAGAGAGTTGCTTTAAGATATGGTCAGACCATAGCTGCTGTTCTGAACTACTTTGTGGAAGAATAGGATATAAATAAACAAAAAAATGCTAATAATGGACAGAGTAACTGCTGAATAAACTTGCGTTTTCAGAATCTTACAGGTACTTTCACTTCTCTAGAAGAGCAGTGGGGCTACAGTTGACACATTTTTGCCCCCAATACAAAATTTATATACTTTTAATAGTTGAAACCCTTCCTGACATGAAATCTCAGTGCTAATAGAAATTTCACTTGCTGGTTTGCCAGTAATGATGCTGTTACTCAGTTGGGAGCAGGGTGGGGAAGAAGCTAATCTATGAGATACAATTTCCTTACCATTACAGCTTCAGGATAGCTAGCTATAGCACGTAGTACCTTGGAGATATTGTGGGTTCGGTTCCAGACCACCACAATAAAGTGAATATTGCAATAAAGCGAGTCACATGAACTTTTTCGTTTCCCAGTGCATATAAAAGTTATGCTTTCACTATACTGTAGCCTATTAAGTGTGCAACACCAGTATGTCTATTAAAAAAAGTACCTTAATTTAAAAAATTCTTAAAATAAGACAACAGTGAAGTTTGCCACATGGATTGACACTTCCTTTCATGAAAGATTTATCAATGCTGTTTGATAAATGCAATATCTGCAAAGCGCAATAAAGCGAAGCACAATAAAACAAGGTATGCCTGTATATGAGAAGTAGAACTTCTACGCCTGAAAAGGGATGGGTTGAGCAGATGAATATATGTACATAACAACGTGGAAAACTTGGTATTCTTGTGAGAGCAGTGCCTTTTATTTAGAATATGGTAGTAACAATATTATTGGCCTTTAAGAATTTTTAAAAAATTTAGAATGTGCAAATCCCATATTATTTTCTCTGAAACATGGGGCACTTTATTCTGAGCTGGGAACATTTCAAATTGCACTTCTAAGCTTGGAACATTTTTTGCACCCCTTCTACATACTGAATATAGATAAATACAGTCTAATTCATTTGCAGCTTTCCATTGTCTGCCTTTTGCTTGAGTGAGGCTTAGTTCTGTCCTTTTAAGGAAACTAGAACTGAGTTAAACTTACCTAATGGGGCAGATTTTTTTTTAATAATGTATGTATGCACTGGGATTTATATGCCAATCTAGAAAGATTCAAATTTCACAGTGCATGAGGAAGCTACGGAAGAAGTTACATTATAAAACATGGTAATGACATAAAGATAATGATAGTAGCTAATAGGTAAGGTCATTTCCCCAGGGTCTAAGTGAATATGACATTGCTAATTACTTACTCATATCTACTAATGTGATGCTGTCATTTTAACATTCTTGCAAGTTTGTCTTTAGAATTAATAATGTAAGAGTGGATGGAGGATGACTCCAAGCAGTTTTTAAAGGCAACTGGCAGAGTTAACAAGTACCTTCCTTTACTTAGGGAGATGAACTAGTTGTTCTTAATCACTAGTCTTCCAAATAGCTAGAAAATACTTTATACAGGATTATTTGTCCTACAGCCCCAGCTAAAAATGATGTGATTGAGGTTAGTGATGGGGAAAAGGTAGAAATACCTGATCTGATGTGCAATCTATGACTGGCTGGGGAATTCTGGGAATTGAAGTCCACACATCTTAAAAGTTCCCGAGGTTGAGAAACACTGGTTTAGACAAAAAATGGAACAAAAAAGAAGAGCAGTATTAAGACATGCAAAAGTATCTCTACCCATCTATAGATCTGTAAATAAGTGAAAATATTACAAATCCCACCAAACTTCCATCCCCCCCCACCAGTTAAGTGCTGTGCTTGTGCAGCTTTTCACTGTTGACGGGTAAGCATAACTACTAATTTCTACTTCTATAGATGTCCCCTTGGTGGTGCTATTAACCAAGCGTTCCATTTTCTGTCTCTTAGCTTGAAATTCTGATTAAAATTACCAAATGGCAGTACGCCATAGTTGTTGTAACATATAATCACAGCAAAGCATGATCAGGCTTCTAAATGCTAAAAGACTGCATTAAATTTGAAAGATTGCAGTAAAAAACCCAGCTCTGCTTCAGAATGGTGCATGTTACATATACCTCTACATATACCTCTGTATCTGTGAGATTGGTTTTTCTCCTTCAAATGTTTTCTTTAAGTAACTTTTCAGATTCTGTACTAGGAAATGAGCAATTACATCAAAGAGACAGGAATGCTAATAATGGTGTATGCAGTCTTTAGCTGGGCTATAATTTAATATAATGATACCATTGGACTTTACTTGGTTCCCTACTGGACAATTTTTTGGAAATATTCAGCCTTTTTATTATCCAGGATGTAAATCTTTATGAAAGGATTTAAAGAAAATTAATGATGATGCTGACTACCAGAGGGTTATCTGATCTGTCTCAGAAAATAATAAAATAAAATAAAATAAAATGCTTCATGGTACCTTCAAGATTAATCATTTTATTATGATCTGGGATATCATTAACTAAAGACTACTTCTCAGATATATTAACTGTTCTTTTTATTTCATATATATAAGTATATATATTTGTGTGTTAGGCATACTGTACCTGGGCTACAAAAACCCAGATGAGCACCAGATGGCAGCAAAGAGTTTTCTGTATTTTAAAGTTTTCTTTAAAGTTTAAAGCTTCCTGTATTTCATGGCTGCTTGGGAAAAACATTGTTACAGAGGGCTGGCTGGCTGGGTGAGAAAGGTTATTTTTTAACATTAAAAAATAGCTTGGATTCAGAGGAGAAGGGAAATTCCAAAGCTGAATACCTAGAAATCATGGCTGGGAAATCTGGAGATTCACATTCTAATATATAGTTTAAATCAGAATCTCTTCCATCGATTTTCATAGAGTCAAAGCCAGGGTTGTAAGACCTAATCCCAAGATAGAGCATTTGTGCTATTGTGCAGAAGCCCAGGAAGCTGAATGGCACAATTCTGAGTGCAAGTCTGTTTTCCTTTGGACCAGCTACAATTAATCATGTGCCAGCTAACCTTAGATCGGACTTGACTGTCTGGAGCATTAACAGCTATACAGCTCGCTAAACGAATAGCTGAAAGGACGTTTGTAACCTTCCATTTTGTTATTCCGTGCTCAGAAACCCAGACTTAGTGAGAACCACCCAAATGTTGACTTCTAGCCATCAGCTGAACATGCTTTAAGCTTGACTCCTGACTTGATAAAGTACCGTTGGCTACAGCTCTTGCTCTTTCCTCTCCTGCTTATTCCTTGTGCTGATTATCATGCTTAAACCTGGGACTATCTGACTATTGCTATTCACTTTCCCCAGAACAGAACATAATCAAATGTCAAGATATGGGCTTTAGAGTTAATGGGCAGCTGCTTCCCAACTAGTCCCTTGGCTAATCAGTACTGTACTGCCAGCAAAAGCTTCCTTAGCAGGGTTCTGCAGGGTTGTGTTCATTATCAGGGCTGTACAAGGCTTTAGGTTGGAAAGAGATGTTTTCAAATATTCAGGAGTATGAATAGAAAACCTATCTGCCACTCATAAAGCAGCCATGTTTGTATCCAGGATTGTGCATTTGTATAATCTGGAAACCGATGCAAATGCTTTGATGGGTTGCAGACAGGAACTGTATTCATTCTCCTCTGCTTTCTGGAGCACCTCTTCCCGATCAAATCCAAAGCAATGAACAAGCCTAATAGTAGATGTTAGCTCATATTGTGCTGCAGTTTATTACCTATTTTGTATATGACTGATTGCAAGGGACTGGGGATCACAAGGTCATGTGAAATCAAGTGAGGTAACTTGTCTTAGGTTTGTGTTGCACAAGCTGCTGCTGTCCAAGTGTATTAGGGCTACGTCTTCTATAAATTCCAGCCAGCGTGGCCACCAGTGACTGGGCATGCTGGAAGTTGCAGTCCAAACTTATATAGCTGATGAATGGGGGCGGGGGGGGGGGGGGAGTGTCTATATTTCCTCTAACAATCTGTTAAGAAAAAAACATTTTAAATGCATATATGTTTTTTTTTTAAATATCTTCAGCTCAAACTCTGTATTGTAGGCCTGTCTCCAACAATCATCCCTTTCTGATGAATTGAACTGATGTCTTCTCTAACATCTGGATTCCATACAATAACTTCTGCCCAACCACATGAACTTCTATATCTGAAAACATTCACTGCTTGGCTTGAAAATGGCAAGATTTATATAGTCTTATTTCTCTAACCAAAGTTTTGTTTTCTTTTCATTGCATATCACTTGAAAATTAAATTAGCAAGCCCCTATGGATCTAAATGCACTGAGTACCATCAAATTTTGTGTTTTATAATTAAATAAAGTTTTATTGTTAAAATTAATAAGTCTGCCTAATATGCTGTATAGTCTGGCCTTCAGGGCTATCATCTAAGTTCATCAAAAGGAATCTGTCATCATAAAGATGTCCTGTCCCGGAGGCTTTAGAATAAAAAGAGGAAACACTGAGTGAGAAAAATTAATGGAGCCTCATCAGCATCAGAATAAACTCAAAAATAGATATGACAAGTTGGGTTTGCATAAACCTGTCAGTTGCTACTATAGAGACAGAGATCTATTACCTCTCTGTTTATGCTGCTGCTAACTTAATTTATAGCAATTTATTCTATAAAGGTAGATTGTAACTATGTTGGCTGGGAAGAAGAAAAAAAGAAATCACCTTAGCTGCTCTGAAAATAAAAATGGTAATGTGTGTAATAGATTTCTGATAAAGTAATTTGAACAACAAACTAATATTCAAACTAAATGCATTTTAGTGAACCTCATCACAGCCCAACAACTCACTTAGATGCATTTATAGATAGAAAGATAATTGAGTCACCTGATCCATATAACGTCTGTTGTGGGGGATAGGATATGATTCTGCCTACAATAGCATATTCTGGAGAATATCTAAGAAAACAAGTGCTAGCCTGCAGTCTGATGTTAATTTTATCTCCCATGTCAACTACTGTTGCACCAACAATATAACTTTTATATCTTTTTGAGACTTATATAAAAGTTAGAAAAAAGGATCTAGGTATCATACAGAACTTGGGCTACAAGTTCCTTAGTTTGAAAGTAGATCACAGGAAAAGTTTCTGCAAGGAATCTGATTCAATTCATTCAACATATAAGAGGTCTTTTCACATATTGCATTTTTAAGAAGTGGTTAAGATTTTTTAAAAGGCATAGATAAAGCATAACCAATGTTCAGAATGAATTTCTCATGGCATAGGTTCACTTACAGTGATTTGGGATTAATTTCATCTTCCTCTTGAATGAACAGTTAGTGGCTAACCTGAGTTTGCTATCATGCAAAATATGAAATGTCCCTTGCACTTAAATTGACTTGCTTTAAAATGTTCATTTCAACAAAATTACATATCACTGTGCTGTAACTTCCAGTTTTTTGTAGAAGGTTTGCTAATACTACTTCAAGTTAAAGGCTTCCATTTCATACTTGCAAAGTTAATATTCTTCAAGATATTCTCTTCCCTCCCTTGCTCAAAGTCATCAAGTTAGGAGCATCCAATATAAGAGTAGAATCAGATAATAACAACTTCCATAGAGCTGTTTCTCTTTTGTCTATCTTGTAACATCAAGTACAGACCTGGAGAACCCAATTCATGCTATGATGTTATCATACACTTGTATTTGTTCACTGCTGTCTTCCATCATTAAAGCTGATAGAGGGAAGCAGTGGAATTCAGTGTGATAATAACATGCCATGTATTATGTTACCTTGACATTACTGGGAAGAATGGAGCAAGAAATGCAACTCAGGGCCTCTTGTATTATTTAGCCATCATCCCTGTTAATTTATATTTTCAAAAACATTGCACGATACCATTCTCTCAAGAGTGTAACAGTGTGTTATTCTGGCACTTGGGTATATCACCAGTATCAGTAGTCATTCATAAATGCATTTGACTATGTATTGTAATCAAAATGTCAGAGAAAAGAATTATAGCCTCATCCTTCCTGATGTGCTATATGTAGGGATAATTTATATATAATTATATTCATTTATTTGTGAACATTTGAAGAGGTAATTTCTCTTCACCTGCATAATGAAATTACTACTGGAAAAATAGAGAGAGAATGAGAGCTTACTTTTGAGGACCAGAGATGGCTTTCTGATGGGCTTGCCAAAAACATCTGCAGATCTACAGCAGTAATATTTATTAGAATATGTCTTCCATCCATCCATCCATCCATCCATCCATCCATCCATCCATCCATCCGTCACTAGCATATTATGCCAATCATTATATAATACCATTATATAGCTACATACAGTTTTATATGAATATTTGTGTGAGTAGATGTATATAAAAGAATGAGTACATGAGACTCAAAGCAGGCCATGGAGGCAGAAGGGTTTGCTTAAGACGATTGCAGCTTGTGCAACACATGGAAAAGTATCAGAATGAGGCCTCTGAAGAAGATATTAAAAGTTATGATTCTCATTATAAAAGATGGTTCCCAGAAGAGCAGACGATTCCCATGTGAAGTGGCAATAGCATTCCAGTGGAAAAGTACCAAGAAGCCTGAGAAAAGTGCCAAATGAGACTGCCCAAGCTTTGTTGAACAATATAAAAATGTATGGGAATAGTAGTCTTTTAGAGCCATCACATAGAATGAACACTTCATATGGGTCTCCTGCCTTGATTCTTCTGGAACTAAAATCCAGCCTAGTCAACCAGACTTTGAGTTTGGAAGGTATGCATAGGTATATGAAATAAGTAAGCTTTTAGTTCAGAAAATGAAAAAAAAAGTTCTAAACCTGCATTTATTTTCCTGTGTTGGAGATTTTGGATAAGAAAGAACAAGTAGAACTAGAGATGCTTCAGTGAGACTTGCTATAATAAAAAGTCTGATTCAAGTCAAGCACAACTCCTGGCACCTTCATGAACATATCCATGTAATTTTATTGGCAGCAACACAGATGTTGATTGCCACTGCTTTCTTTCAGGATTTTTTTTTTTAAGTAGAACACATCCTTTGCTAATGGAAGATCACATTTTCTTTTCACATTTGCTCTAAAAGTTCTTACATAACACATTGAGACAAAATGGCTGTTGATAATCTGGTATGTATTTTGCTAAAGCCATCCAGACTTTATAAAGTTCAGGTTAATTGGATCAGGGTCACCTAGAGCTTCATAAACAATTCTGCACATTCTCACGGGCATGTCAAGAACATTAGCCATAAATGTGGAATCACACAAACATGTACCCAAACAAGCGAGCGGGAGGGCCAACCCTATCATTAGACAGTGGTAATGAAGCTGGAGGTCACAGCAATGGCAGAATCTTAAGGCTCTAGCTGTTCCTTTGTGCTGAAGGGGAGATCTTTCTGTACCCCATCGCCAGCCCTGATCTTCTAAGCTCTTTTGCTGGGAGATTTTATTTTATTAGTACTGAAGTGAGATTCAGCCAGCATCTGTACAGGAAATTTAATTTTGTCCTCTACCTCAACTAACAAGAAATCTTTAGTCAGCCCAGATGTAAGTTTAACAAACAAACAAAGCCACCCTTCAATGCCATGTCTTTTGAAAAGATTAGTATAGTATAGTGAGGACAAACTTAACCTTGATTAAAATTGAGAAGCCTGTAAAACATTGACGCTCAAATCATATTCCTTTATGGGCCGTAAATGTGTCATGTTGTCTACCACTGCTTTAAAACATCAGCTACCTTACCCATTTATTAAGGGATACAACAGAATGGTTATAAAATTCTGGATGAGTAATATCTGGATTTTTGTCCCCTCAGGGTGCTACATTAGTATAAAGAAGAGAAAATGTCCTGCTTGATGGTACATTGTGGGTTTGTGTGTGTGTATGTGTGTGCCTTCGAGTCGTTTTTTGACTCCTGGCAACTGCCTGGACAAGTCCATGCAATTTTCTAAGCAAGGTTTTTCAGAAGTTGGTTTGCCATTGTGGATACATCCTCTAGATTTGTAGGATGAGTTTCTAAAGACTGCAGCTTCGTTGTTCCTATAACTGGCTTTCACCTGCCTTGCACAACTGAAGAGCTTTTAGAAAATAATGACTAAAGCTGGTTCTTGTTTCTCAGCTGAAGGGATAGTACTTTAATCCTCTGAGGATGAGATTCTTCCACTGAAATCAACAGCCAAATTTCTTATGGTTTCAGAAAGAGATTAGGCTCTGGAAGAGGATCTTTGATGGAGGTTATTAAAGGAAAAGAGACAGAAAAGTGTAGGAAGCAGCCAGACCACCAGTCCATAGCAGGTCTGCCAAACTGATGGGTTACTTAACCTCAAAAACAATTATTTGATGACCTCAAAAGTTCTTTTTAATTATCCTTACTGCCTTTGCAGTAAAAGTCTTACTAGAAAACCTATAAAATTAACCACCCTCTTAAAGAAAAGAAATCCAACATTTGCTGGAATGACCTCCTAAAGGCAATGAATTCCATAACTTAATATTATTCCACAATATATTTTTGCTGTTTTATTGATTTGCAACCTGGCGCCCTTTACATTGACAATGTGGCTATTTTTTTAAAAATAGTTTTGTGGAGCAAAGTACATAGAAGAATCAATCTGTTGCAGGAAATGTTTCCTAATCTTTCTAAGTGCCTTAGCCATGACTCCTTAGAACTGTTCACCTTTGTAGCTAAACAGTTCTTTATCTTACGCAAATTCAATCAGCCTATTCTGGTGACCTTCCTCAGGCCTTCCTCATGACTTCTATCTATCTTCCTTTTGCTGAAAAACTGAAAAGCAATCTATATTATGCAATGGGTCAGTCCCCTTATCTGGATCTATTTTGAGATGAGGAAGAAGGGTTTTTTTTTCCTTTAATGCATTCATATCTATTGCCTCTTAATCTTTTAGGAGACATTCAGCTTCTTTATATTCAGCAGAGACTTGCTTAAAAATATTTATTTATTTATGAAGTTATTTATAACCCACTTTGGGATTTTAAAATATCCTCTCCCTCTCTCCCCACTATCCCCTTCCCAAGCTCACAGTACAGACAAGATGAAAACAGTATTGTGGAAATTTTGTTAGTTCTTCAATCCATCTGGGGAACTTTGTGAAGTATTTTTAGGGAAAAAGAAAAAAAAGAAAAATTCTGTATGTTTAATTTATCCATTAATGGTAGATTTTTTTTAGTTACCTAGCAAATGATAGCATGGGGTAGAATATCAAGTGATCGGTGTCAAGTGGGACATGACTCTGATTTATTTCTCCTCATTGCTGTAAGATGCTTAGCTTGATCGCTGCACCTTTCTTTGTTCCTCTTTCACCCTTCCTCCCCAAGTAGACACAGAGATTACTGGCTCGTGAAACACAGCTGTTTACTCAGTTATACTGCCACATAAAAAGGAAACAGTCTACAAAACCTCTGATAAAACTGAGAGGAGAATGGATTTGTTCAGATGGCAGGATGGGGTGTACCTGTCATTATTTCTGTTATTACACAAGCTCAGTCCCAAAGCTTGATTTATTCTATTTATGAGTATGAATCTCATTTCAAGCCTAGCTTTCCTCCAAGAACTCAGAGGAATAGACATGGGTGGTCCTATCCTTCACTATATGGTCTCAGTACCCCAGCTTCCCCCTTCATGGATCACTGCCTTGTGGTGGTGAAGGGGCTTGTGTAACTCAGTGAAGCCATGAGCTATACCGTGCAGGGCCACCCAAGACTGACAGGTCATGACAGAGAGTTCTGACAAAATGTGGTCCACTGGAGAAGGAAATGGCAACCCACTCCAGTATCCTTGCCAAGAAAACCCCATGGACAATGTTAAAAGGCTAAAAGATATGACGCCGGAAGATGAGCCCCTCAGGTCGGAAGGTGTCCAATATGCTACTGGGGAAGAGCGGAGGGCAATTCCAAGTAGCTCCAGAAAGAGTGAAGCGGCTGGGCCAAAGCCGAAAGGACGTTCAGCTGTGGATGTATCTGGAAGCGAAAAGAAGGTCCGATGCTGTAAAGAACAATATTGTATAGGTACGTGGAATGTAAGATCCATGAACCAAGGCAAGCTGGATGTGGTCAAACATGAGATGACAAGATTGAACGTCGACATCTTGGGAATCAGTGAATTGAAATGGACGGGAATGGGTGAATTTAATTCAGGTGACCATTATATCTACTACTGTGGGCAAGAAACCCTTAGAAGAAATGGAGTTGCACTCATAGTCAATAAGAGAGTGGGAAAGGCAGTAATGGGGTACAACCTCAAAAACGACAGAATGATCTCAGTGCGTATCCAAGGAAAACCATTCAACATCACGGTAATCCAAGTTTATGCCCCAACCACTGATGCCGAAGAAGCTGAAGTTGACCGGTTCTATGAAGACCTACAACACCTTCTAGAACTAGCACCAAAAAAAGATGTCCTTTTCATCATAGGGGATTGGAATGCTAAAGTAGGAAGTCAAGGAGTAATTGGAATAACAGGCAAGTTTGGCCTTGGAGTACAAAATGAAGCAGGGCAAAGGCTAATAGAGTTCTGTCAAGAGAACAAGCTAGTCATAGCAAACACTCTTTTCCAACACAAGAGACGACTCTACACATGGACATCACCAGATGGTCAATACTGAAACCAGATTGATTACAATACTTTGCAGCCAAAGATGGAGAAGCTCTATACAGACGGCAAAAACAAGACCAGGAGCTGACTGTGGCTCAGATCATGAGCTTCTTACTGCAAAATTTAGGCTTAAATTGAAGAATGTAGGGAAAACCACTAGACCACTCAGGTATGACTTAGATCATATTCCATGTGAGTACACAGTGAAGGTGATGAATAGATTTAGAGGATTAGATTTGGTAGACAGAGTGCCTGAAGAACTATGGACGGAGGTCTGTAACATTGTACTGGAGGCAGCAACTAAAACCATCCCAAAGAAAAAGAAATGCAAGAAAGCAAAATGGTTGTCTGATGAGGCTTTACAAATAGCTGTGGAAAGAAGGAATGCGAAAAGCAAGGGTGAAAGGGAAAGATATAAGCAACTGAATGCAGATTTCCAGAGAATAGCAAGGAGAGATAAGAAGGCCTTCTTAAATGAACAATGCAAAGAAATTGAAGAAAACAATAGAATGGGGAAGACTAGAGATCTCTTCAAGAAAATTGGAGATATCAAAGGAACGTTTAGTGCAAAGATGGGCATGATAAAGGACAAAAAAGGCAGGGACCTAACAGAAGCAGAAGAGATTAAGAAGAGGTGGCAAGAATACACAGAAGAACTATACAAGAAAGATCTTAATGTCCCTGATGTCCATGCTGGTGTGGTCACTGACCCTGAGCCAGACATCCTAGAGAATGAAGTCAAGTGGGCCTTAGGAAGCATTGCTAACAACAAAGCTAGTGGAAATGACAGTATTCCAGCTGAGTTATTTAAAATACTAAAAGACGATGCTGTTAAAGTGCTGCACTCAATATGCCAGCGAGTTTGGAAAACGCAACAGTGGCCACGGGATTGGAAAAGGTCAGTTTATGTTCCAATTCCAAAGAAGGGCAATGCCAAAGAATGCTCAAACTATCGCACTATTGCACATTTCACATGCTAGCAAGGTTTTGCTCAAAATCCTACAAGCTAGACTTCAGCAGTACGTGAACCGAGAACTACCAGATGTACAAGCTGGGTTTTGAAGAGGCAGGAGAACTAGAGATCAAATTGCCAACATTCGCTGGATCATGGAGAAAGCACGAGAGTTTCAGAAAAGCATCTACTTCTGCTTCATTGACTATGCAAAAGCCTTTGATTGTGTGGATCACAACAAACTGTGGCAAATTCTTAAAGAGATGGGGATACCAGACCACCTTACCTGTCTCCTGAGAAATCTGTATGCGGGCCAAGAAGCAACAGTTAGAACCGGTCATGGAACAACCGATTGGTTCAAAATAGGGAAAGGAGTACGACAAGGCTGTATACTGTCACCCTGCTTATTTAACTTATATGCAGAGTACATCATGAGAAATGCCAGGCTGGAAGAATCACAAGCCGGAATTAAGATTGCAGGGAGAAACATCAATAACCTCAGATATGCAGACGATACCACCCTAATGGCAGAAAGTGAAGAAGAACTAAAGAGCCTCTTGATGAGGGTGAAAGAGGAGAGTGCGAAAGCTGGCTTGAAACTCAACATTAAAAAAACTAAGATCATGGCATCTGGACCCATCAATCCCTGGCAAATAGAAGGGGTAGAAATGGAAGCAGTAACAGACTTCATTTATTTGGGCTCCAAGATCACTGCAGACGGAGACTGCAGCCATGAAATTAAAAGACGCTTGCTCCTTGGGAGGAAAGCTATGGCAAACCTAGATAGCATATTAAAAAGCAGAGATGTCACCTTGCCGACAAAGATCTGCATAGTCAAAGCTATGGTTTTTCCAGTAGTAATGTATGGCTGTGAGAGCTGGACCATAAAGAAGGCTGAACGCCGAAGAATTGATGCCTTTGAACTGTGGTGCTGGAGAAGACTCTTAAGAGTCCCCTGGACTGCTAGGAGGTCAAACCAGTCGATCTTAAAGGAAATCAACTCTGATTGCTCATTGGAAGGATTGATAATGAAGCTCAAGCTCAGATACTTTGGTCACCTAATGCGAAGAGAGGACTCTTTGGAAAAGACCCTGATGCTGGGAAAGATGGAAGGCAAAAGGAGAAGAGGACGGCAGAGGATGAGATGGCTAGATAGGATCACTGAAGCAATGAGCATGAAATTGAGCAAACTCAGGGAGGCAGTGAAAGATAGGAAGGCCTGGCGCAATATGGTTCATGGGGTCACGAAGAGTCGGACACGACTTAATGACTGAACAACAACAACAACAACCCCAGCTTCACTGGCGGGAGTAGGTGGGTGAGGGGAGGAATCTGGGAAGCATAACATTCTGAAAACCTAAGGATTTCCTCCCATGTACTCTTTGGAATCTCATCATTTCACACATGTAGCTTAGCAAATCAGTTTCTGTACTATAGAGAATCACAGACTCTGTCATGCTATCACAATCAAGTATTCCTTAAGTAGTGTCCCATATTTTAGAAGCTGGGTATTCTGCATTAAACAGATATTCAGAAACTAATGAACATGGAGAGAGGAGTGACAGCTATCTTCCATTTTTGCTCTCTATGGCTGATATTTAAATATGGTGGATAATTCCTGAGTATAGGCCAGCAAGATTAGTAACCATTGTTAACCCAGTCCTCCATATGTTCAGTCCCTTTTTAAAGCTATCTAAATCTCTGGCCATCCCCACATCTGATGAAAGCAAATTCCATAGTTTGCACTGTGCAAAGAAGGAAGGAAGCCAGACTAACCGGACCGGGTCATGTAGAGAAGGAACAAGCAATAGCATTTAAACCGCTGCTTTGGACTCCTGGCCGCTTTTATATAGTTAAGATATTTTTTATGATGGACTATTGCATCCTGACACATACTTTGGGGATAACCATGACATACAGCTGTGAACTTTTAACGTTGCAAGAAAAATCAATGGGAGACACTGTTATGGAGCATTTGTGAGCATTTATAGTAGACTTCAATGGCTGCTTTTGTTTATTGTTATATCTGTCAAAAGGCTGGAGAGATATTAATTCTATCCCTGCCTTCTTGTCTAGATTCTTGTCATATGACAATCCCCTAAAAATGTACCTTGAATTGTAGACCATTAGAAAGAATATGAAAACAGAATACCAACTTTTTAATTTTAGTCAAATGTGGCTTAATGCTCCCTTATCTTATCTCTACTGGGTTATTTTTGCATTATTATTTAAAACAAAAACAAAAATACACCCAGACTAAAACCCACAATTCCTTCCCATTAAAAGTGGAATGTATCAAAGCAGCTGAAGAAAGGGATTGACATAACACTTTAATTCATGGCCAGAGGCATTTTCTGTGTTCACTCATGAATGTAAAAATAAGCAGTTGGTAAGCTGTTCAGTGGTGCAAATCTCCATTAAGCACAGATGTAAAAAGATTAGTGCAATAGAAATGTTCCAGAATAAGAATATGCAGAAGAGAACAATTTCTGCTTTAAATAGCTGGTTTAAATTTTAAATGCATAGTCACCAGTGGCAATGTAAAATTGGGTCTGGCAAGTAATAAATGAAGAAGTAAGGAAATTCTTCTGTTCCTTCCATGGGTAGGAGACTTCATTACTGTTCATGCATTCTTTATCATACAGTTGTCTATTATCTTTTCCAATTCCTTGGAAGTTGATTACATTTTATTTTCTTTACAACTATTTTTGTATCCTTTCTGTACCCTTTTTAAAGCCAAAGTGCTGAAAATCTTTGTAGCCGCACTAAGCATATTTGGAGTATTAGAGGCTCTAGCAGGCATAGGCAGATGGTGTGACCAAGTTGGATAAATGCAGGACTTCAATGTGAGAACTTTTCAAAATCCTGTTTAATATATTCTTAGATTAGCCTTCCCCTAAACTGGCACCCACTAAATGTGCTGGTACTGCAACTCCCAGAATTCCTCAGTAATGGCAGAGGAAACCTGAGATTGCTGTTCCTTCTCCTTCTCCTTCTCCTTCTCCTTCTCCTTCTCCTTCTCCTTCTCCTTCTCCTTCTCCTTCTCCTTCTCCTTCTCCTTCTCCTTCTCCTTCTTCAGAAAATGTGGTATTGTTTGGAGTACACTTTTGTGTTCTATCTACATGACTTCTACCATATCCCCCAGCCATCATAGTTTCTACACCTATCTTTTCCCCAAAGTTTTAAAACGGATTCATTTCAGTGATGTATTAGTGTTCTGCATATATATTTAGCTTCATATTTTTAAAGTAGTTGCAAAACAGGACACTGGATTGTAAATAGATTTTATGAGTCACATTATTTTATTTCACACTTCCCCAACTTAGCACTCTTCAGACATCTTGAGATTAGAACTCCCAGCATTCCAATGCAAGAAAACAAGGCCATATTCTTTGGAAATTCTGGGAATTGCACTCTTAATCTATCTGAAGGACACCAGATTGGGGAAGACTATAATAGTACATGACATGCTGGGAGAGCTGCCTTTCGTTTCAGCCTGTGGCCTTCTTCCATATCTGTGACTTGTCAACTAGGCTAATTTTAGACAAGGGTTTAGTACCCTTTCAAAAGAGTGCTAGACAGTATTCAGAGATAGCTCAAATAGCTGTAGTGCCTCTGTGCCTGCAACCTATTACTTGGGCAACTTGAAAGGACCTGTCTGAATTCCTTGGCCCCATTCCACATCAAGGAGGGCAACTGGTGCTTGTTTTGACTGTTGGCAGGTGATACTCAGTGGAAGAGAAAATGAAGCCAAGGGAATCCACCAATTGCTTTTCTTAAGTTCTCCTGTATCAAAACAGTAAGGATAGCACCAGTTGCCAACTTGGTTACTGAGGCAGAACGGATCCTGGCATTTGGGACAGTGGAATTTATGCTGGCATATTTTTCTCAAGGACTGAAGGATAGCACATGGATGTGTGGCGGTGACCCATAACTGTTCAGCATAATATATCCTCTGTTTTCCTTATTGATTTTCCTACTGCCACCGATTCAAGGGGATCAAGAATTGAAGCAGTTTATGTCAACATTTGTACATTTTTTATAAAAATGCAGGACTCTAACCATGTTTATTCCAAAGTAAATCTGACTGAATTCAATGACACTCTTTCCCTAGTATTTATCCTTCCAATTTGAGACTGAAAGTGCTTCATGATGCATATACTGTAAGTAGATATGCAGCCAAAGATGAATCACTGATCATTTAAAAATCCAGATCCTAGGGATAAAATTATACTATTAAAATCTGGGATTTCCATAATGGTATACAGCATTTTCTTGGCTTTCCCCAAGGACATATTTTCCCATGCCATTCTAACTGACTAAAATAGTCTGTGAAGAAAATGGTTATTCTACAGCACATCACAATTTGTCAATAGTGCATTCATTATACAAATTATAGCATTAAACATTTAATAAGAGAAATGTTGAAGCATTTCATATTAAAAAGTCCCTGAGAAATATTTAAGGAAAGTGCTTATAGAAATGCATAAACTAGTAATTCTGTAGTTATGAAATGCTAAATGCCTGATTAATATATCAAGATCAAGTCTGTGTAAAAAAATTGCATTCCCCTAATATACGACTCTGCTTTATTCATATAACTTTGCCTTGAGTCTTACTGAACTCCCTCCCTGTTATTTAAGCGTAGAAAAATATCTGGCAATTTAAAGTGAAATTTGTCTTAATATGCACCTTATCGGTGATGGACTAACTGGTTCTGTGAGCTTGCCTTTCTCCTCATCTGGTCCATTGCCGTAAAGAGGAGAAATATAATTAGAAAGAACTGGCTCTGAAAAGCCACCGTAGCTGAACAGCCCAGCCCTTGCTTTGCATGAAGAAAGTCTCAGGTTCATATCTAAAGCTAGAAAACACTCTTGTCTGAAATCCTGCAGTGCCTCAGACAATAGGGTGAGCTGCCCAGAGTCCTCGAGAGTCGGGCAGCATATAAGTTTAATAAATTATTATTAATAATAATATTAAGGAAGATGGACAAACAACAACTTCTTATGCTTCTGTTGAGATCATTCACAGCAAAATGACTTTTCATTCTTGAGGTCCTAGTGCTGTGTGGCCCTGAATTTTTTTTTTTCTTGGCAGTCTCTAGTGACTGAAAATAAGGAGTATGTATGTCAGTTTAGGAAACAAACAAACAAACAAACTCTTCACTCTTTTGGATTCATCACTCCATCCACCAAAGTGTTTATTTAATGGGGCAGAATAGAGGAGGGGTCACTTTTCAACTCTACTGTATTCTGCTACTGTCACACACATAAGAAAGTTAAGGCTGGAATGATCAGAGGTGACTCCCTTTGGACTGTCCATGCTAATTACCCACCGTATCGTTTCCAGTGGCTCTGGAAAGTTCTGTGCTTTTGATACATCAATGTAGATATATAGATAATACAAATTCTTATATGTTGCTCATGTCTCTCTCTTCCTGCTTTTACCTGCCTTTTATCCTGTTTTGGCCAGTTAATTTTTTATGTTTGCTGATATTCAATAAATAAACATCAAGCTATGTTTTTACTAGCTGTACCTAGTGGAGTGTGTGCTTGCTCTCATATCTAGGGGGAAAAAAACAGAAAAATCCTGGATTCACCTATGAGTGTAACACAGCCATGTACCCTTTTCTAATCATTTCCCCACCCTCTGTGGCTCTTGGAGATTCCCCCAAATAGTGAGTGCGATCACACCAATTGAAAAGTCACCCACTTCTGCTCTGTGAAATGAAATACAGAAAACTCTAGGTAATGCTGTCTCCACACTGCACTGAATTGCTTTATGACATCAGCAACAGTGACTCATTCATTTCCCTCGATCCAGAGCTATTCCAATATTTAGAAAGATCTCATTCCTATGGAGGCTTTTCTGACAGAACCTATTCCCTTAAAACCTTCAATGAATTTGACAAAGCTTCCCAAAGTGTCTTTTCAATTTCACTGGCAACTGAGGAAACGGTGATGAAAAAGGAAGTGTCAGGTAAGCACATTACATTCTTGAATCATGACCAGGGCCCTGCAATGAACAGAGGTTAGTTTGTATACATAAAAAATACTTTTTTTTTTTGGTTGGGGGAAACGATGTGTAGTGGACAACTAGTCAAATAAAACATGCTATAACAATAAATAAATAAGTGCAGGAAGCTTGATATACGATTATAAATCCACCTTCTGACAATTAATTCATTATAAAAGCCAAATGCAACTACAGTTTTGCTTTTCAAATCTGCATGTTAAGTGTTGGCTACATGCTTGAACTCCCCTCCCCACCTTAGTGCGACCCAATGACTGTGTACTGAATGGGGGGAAATTCCATTACAAGGGGGTCCAACACTGAAACAGCAAAAGGAAAACCTAACCTGTCAATCCAGGGACATAGTCAGAGACATCTGAAGTGTGCAAAAATCAGAGAGTGAACAGCCAAGAAGGAGCAAGAGTTTTCCTCTCTCAGGTGGGCTTTTGAAAAGAAAAGAGGGTTGGCTCCATTTAGCTTTTGCCTTAAATTTCTGTCAGAGCTCTTCATTGATGCTGTCTGAAAGCTAGGTAAAAAAAAGAATCTCAACTCATAGAAATCTAGGCTGGTGACCAGAGAATTACACAACTAGGGACAAGTGCAACTAACTGCAGTTTCAGTACAACTGTATTTTGCGAACTGTGATCTGAGCTGTGGTACTTTGGCCTGTGTGTGTTTGTTGTGGGAGATCCTGGGCAGAGGGTGCAACTGACTTGAGATCAATTTCTGCAGAAGCAATAGTTCACCTTTTCTCCTTTTTGCCCCTTTCAACTTCCTTGTAGTTCTTTAGCCTTGCTATGTGTTGTAAAGACTTGCATTTTTATGGAATCAGTGACACCGGTCTTTAGCATCTGTCTTCCTATCCAGTCAAACTACTGAAGAAAGATCATCGGTTGTGTCCTCCTGAGTTAGGAATGTCAGAAAGGAATTTCTCTGCAAAAAAGTGGCTGGGGGCAACATTAACACATTAGATTTTTTAATGTTTTTATGGCTTTTTGCTGCTTTATGGTTTTATTGTTGTGAGCTACCCAGAGCTGTGCTCTAAGATGGGTGGGCATACAAATCTTTTAAATAAATAAAATATGTAAATAGAACTTCTCAGGAGTTATGGGGAGGGGGCAGTAAAGGTAGGGGGTGGAAGGTTTAATGATCCTTCCATACAATCCAGCAGGGCGTCATCTGCCACATCCTGTGCCTCCATGCACAGCCTGTGACAGCTGGTTGACTCAAAAATGAGTCAGTGCTCAGCCAGGTACACCCTCATAAATAAGCAGTCTGGTTTATTTTCACCTATGAGAACTTAGTAGTTACTGGAATCTCTTTCCTGAATAGTGTTCATGGCTCTTATCTAGGTCTATCTATGTATATAAAATGGATTTTATCCATGAAATCAGTGTGATAATAAATTGGTTGATCTTTAAGCTGCCACAGTTACTTTTTATTGTTTGTGCTGCAAGAGATTAACATGGCAATTCTTCTGCAGACAATATCTCTATCGATATCTCTCAAAAGAGAACACACAAATGCAGTATAAAAATGATTTTTGGACAGAGGACTGTCAATAAAACTAACAACTGACAAATACTTTTAAATTCTCCTCCTTCCAGTTTTTGTTTTTAAAATCCTATGGCTTGTATAAGCACAACAGCTCCCAGTCATTATTCTGAGGAGAAATCAACTATTCCTAAGGCTGGGAATGCTGAACAGGTAGCCTCTAAATATCATTGGATAACAGTTCCCATCATTCCCGGCCATTGGCCATCTTGGGTAGGACTGCTAGACATTAGGGCCCAATAACATCTAGAGGACCACAAGTCCTGGACCCATAATTTAAACCTTGAAGGAAACTCTAGAGGTAACTTTCAGTGACTTTTGTAGCATTTGCTTTCTTGAAGAAGCTGGTAACTGAAGCAATTGATCAAATATACAGAAAAAGAAATGTTACTACACTGTCCATAAACAGGATTGTGCTCACACGTGTGATAGCAATTATTTGGCTGACAAGAGAAAAATGAATGTAAATTGGCTGAACAATTAATAAATCGGTCATTTTCTCTCTTCTAGTTAGGAGAGTATGAAGCTCTATTTAAATATGCCTGAGTGCTGTGTGGATCATCTTATTTTGTCTTTTGTTTATGGCTGCTTTCAAGGTCCCAAGATCTAGAGATGGGTTTGTGAGTTTTTCTGCATTTTCTCATTGAAGAAATCAAAACCAAGGTGATTTCCCCCATTTCCTAGAATAGCTAATTTTGCTATTTTCTAAGCAATACAGAATATAGAAATATTGCCTGTAAAAAGCAATAGCAGCCACACACACCATGAAAAACAAACAAAAACAAAACAAACCCCAAAACTCCAAAAAGGCCATACCTTTATTAAGTCAATTAACTTTCAGTGACACATAGCACTGAAAGTTTCCAATTTTCAAAAACTCTTGTTTAGGTCTTGGTTAGGGATCAGAAAATTGGAAGAAGGGAAAGAGGAACATTATAGCTGACACTGGAGCCTGTACCAAGGCATCATGGAGGATGGTACAATGATGGAGAATACCTCACTGTATTTACTGATTTATTTACATTAATTCATTTATATTAGCTACAAAGATCAGAATTGTGCAAGCCATGGTATTCCCTATAACACTCTATGGAAGCAAAAGCTGGACTTCGAAGAAGCAGGATAGGAAGAGTATTGATGTTTTTGAACTTTGGTGTTGGAGAAGACTCCTGAGAATACCATGGACAGCCAAGAAAACAAACCGATGGCTCATTGAACAAAGCAACCCAGAGTTCTCACTTGAGGCACAAATGACCAGGCTCAAATTATCCTACTTCAGACACTTTATGCAAAAACTTAGCTTTCTGGAGAAGACTCTAATGCTGGGAAAGGCAGAAGGAAAGAGAAGAAGAGGACAAAAAGCAGCAGTTACAGTGGGGATGAGTGCACTCTTGGAAGACCTGAAAGAACATGTTAGGGACAGATTGTCATGGAGAAAATCTATCTATGTGGTTGCTAAGAATTGACATGGGCTTGATGGTACATAATCAATCAATCAGTCAGTCAATCAAATTCATTTATATTTCAAATTTCTAGGCTGCCCAACTCCAAATCTGGGCAGCTTCACATATAAAAGCAATAAAAAACCCAACAGAACCCACCAAAAAACAGTGTCATCTGGAGGGAATGAAACCAGATTTCTCCCCCACCCATGGAGACAAAACAATCAAAGCCCACCCCCATCAAGGCCTGGGGGAAGAACTTTGAAGGAAACCGTATTGCTTGAGTTTCTATTCTTAATCCTTAGTTGGGTAATTTGAACCAAATTGGTTTTGAGTGACATTTGATGTTGAATACAACAGCTGAAATTACACACTGCTTTATTAATAACAAGACTGCCCAGTTGATTAATCTTGTTTTTCACTAGGCAAGGAGTCTGTACATTTTAGATAGAACAGAAACAGTTTTATTTTTTGCAGAGCTGAACATGCATGACCATTTTCTTACTTCTTCCCAACAAGCTTTGAGAGAGCCTTTATATAGTTGTACCTTCTCCAGTCTGAAGATGGAGATGACTTGATACCAAAGAGATACCAAAAACTTTAGACATTTTGCTGCTGTCTGTGGAACATCTAGAATTTTGCAGCCCAGACAGGAGAGCCATATTTTATAGCAACCTGATGCTAATTATTGCATCTATTTATGTAAGCTGCTTCATCCATGACTCCAAGATCAAAGCAGTTGGAGTGTGTCCTATGTTTTGTTAGGTAATCCTTGTGTCTAGAATTCCAGCCAGTCAATTAATTCCTCCAGGAATGGCATCCCTCTCCATCCTCACTGCTACCGGCTTTTTATTTTTTTAATGCCAAATATTCTGTAGTCTTGAGCATCCTCATTTTACCCTTATGTCTCTCTCACTCTCCCCCTCTCTCCCTCTCTCTCTCTCTCTCTCTCTTCCCCTCCCTCCTGTATTCTATAAATATCATCCTGTGCTTGCTGCAGCTTTATCTTCTATCTTCATGTTTCTATTTTTGGTTCCATTTCTGGTGTCACTCACCACTGGAGTCTGTTAATAGAGAGGACAATAACCTTCAGCATCTCATACATGAAAATGGGGATAGATAGGTTTAATACTCTTACTTTCACATCAAAGAACAAAGTCCTACTCTCATTGCAGAAGGTTCCATCCTATCTGCTGTATGATGCAATACCCAGTTGTATGCAGATTAAAAATATAAATGGATAAAAGTTACTGTACTGCACTAACAGCACTGTATTACAATACATTACCAGAAATCTGACAAGTTTTCCACAGTTTCAGAGAAGTGCTAGGTGATATATTGTACAGTGCTTGCTTATTTATTTATGCATATCATTTCTTTCATTTATTTAATAATGTTTCATTCCAGTTAAAAATAAATTTTCCTTACTAAATCCAATAGGTGTAGAGATGGGGGGAAGGAAAGAAAATTAACTGCATTAATTTATATTTTATTTTTGGTAGATTTTCATAGCTGTAACTGGAGCTTTCAAGAAGGCCTCTCCTGTCTGTTGCTAGAGCTTCCTTAGTCTCTTTCCTCCCCCCTGTTCTCAGCCAGCAGAACTTTCTCAGCCAACAGAACTGGGGCAGAAAATTGCTCTGCCTTATGGCAAATGATCACTTTAAAATGGGATGGGTTTATTCACATGAGAAAGAAAATGCCATTTTATTTATTTTTGAATTTGTATACATTTCTGTTTGTGTAAATAATGAACATGGCTTATAACAAACCCTGTCCTTAGAGAATTAACTAGTGGAAACATTACAGAGGGAGCTGAGATTTAACTAAAGCCTTAACCTGGATGTTCCCGTGTTCTCCTTTATACTTCTGAGAGTTATTATGTCTTAGGGCCTCAGGGGCAGCTAAGAATATCAGTTATCTTTCCATGACCCCAAGAAGACATGATTTGTCCCAGTCTTGGATACACCCACAAGTTATTTGAATGGATTTGTATTTGTATTACTAGGCTGAGAGGAGTGCGCTAGCGCTGTGTTTTGCAAGGATGCAAAAAATGTGGCCAGTAGACTACATGTGGTCCCCCAGGGTTTTGGTGAGCTAGCGGGACAAAAAGATTCAACCCATTTTTTTAATTTTTATTGTGCTTTGGTGGGTTTGAAAGCAAAATGGATGAGCTGACAGAAATTGCACATCCCTGACATACTGCTTTCTAATCTGCTTAACAAGAGAAAAGAAAGAGAGTTGAATTCTGTACAACTCTCTGAGCAGTTGGTAGCCCCAGGTCAACTTCTGAAGGTCAGCAAGATGCCATCCTGCATTGCAGTATAGGTCAAAGGGTGCGATCGATTATTTCTAACTCCTCTTTTTAAATATTTTGATGCGTTTCATGATGGGAATGGAAACAGGTCTATGGGGGGAAACATTCCCAACCTCAAACATCCACAACCCCCCAACCTTTCTTGTTTCAGCTCATTTTGGGGGGGGGGGCAGGTTCAAGGTAGGAATGGGAATGGGGGTCCCCTGAGAGGCAAAATCACTCCCATTCTGTAATGGGATGTGAGAATAACCTTGAGAGACAGGAGGAAAGCTGCAGCCTAGTCAGTGATCTGATAAGAGAAATCTGAGTCCAAAGCTGGACTGGGAGTGCAGAAAGCATCTTAAAATTGATCCTCCAGAGGCAGGGGAGGGGGGAAGCACTTTCAGATTTGCAAGATTCTGTTACTGTAACCTTACAATAAAGATAATAGTATTCTTGATTTTGGTTTCCTGGTCTGAACCACCTTGAAGGGGTGACACATTCTGAATCTTAAAAAAATCCAAATTCCAAAAGTCTGACCATTTTGGCAGTGTGATCTCAGGTTAATGGAGAATACTGTACAGAAGTAGCATTAGATTCTTGCAAAGTTCATCTGAGAAAACTGAGGCCCAGGGAAGTACTAGCAGTTCTGAAATGTCTCATTGCTCAGAAGTGGGGTGTGGAAATGTTATAATAACTTTTAACAATGTAACATTAACAAAAATACTTGGTTAATGTTAAGACGTTCTAAAACACAAATAATATAGATCTAATAAAGGAATTGTAGGAGACTGAGATTAGACATGGGAAAGAAATATATCCAGCATAACGGAGCAGTTTTCTCAGATGTTGATGTGAGTTTGATGTGTTGACAAAAAAAAAAAAAAAGAGAGAAAACTGCAACTCTTGGATTTTGTTTCTCAAACCTTATACTATTTGGGGCTTAGCAAGCCCACACAACCTAGTTTAGGGTGTCTTCCTCAATTGGAAGGAGGGTTGTTCAGTCCAAATATAATTTAAAGATTAAAAAAAATAACAAAGGGGACTATGGGCCTTGAAGTTAATCACCAATAACGTTATCTGGATTGCAGACAAAGTAAATACCTCAGCCATCAAGGTATTGTCTTCCTTCTGGTGAGTTGGACAGCATTTTTATTTGATTTGCAGCATTTTTGTATTGTATTGATACTTTTAAAATACTATATGCGAATATTATGAAAATCTATTTCCATTTGCCTTCTTTTGATGTTACATTTCCTCCTTTTCTTGGGAACTATCTAACTTCCAAAGTATTGGGGCTATTTAGTATAGGAAAAAATGTTGGGCAGGAAGCAAGGAAGCAGGGTGAATTGATGACAATGCAAAATAGACAAAAGAAAGTACTTCTACACAAAACGCATAATAAAATTATGAAATTGGCCTCCTTAATCTGCAATGATGACCAGTGGTTTAGACAGCATTAGACAAATTCATGGAGCATATGTATCAAACAGTCATGATGGGCTGCAAAATTTTGGACAGCCACTACATAGCAACAGAGAGGTACAGAAAACTCTAACTTGATGATGACTGTATATTTTTACTTCCTGAAATAGAAGCAGACCTCTGATAAATGATTATGGGAGAGCACTGTTTCTCCCATGTCCTGCTTGACAGCCTCCCACGGGGCTTCAGTTGGTATTGTGGGAGACAGAAGGCCGCAGTAGATAGATCTTGGTCTGATCCAGCAAGTCTTCCTATGTTCTTTTGAGTGCTAAAATGCACTTGCCATTTGTAGACTTTGGAAAAAGATAGATGAGAAGAGCATTATTATGACTACTTTTATTTTAAAGATGGCTCTTAGATGATGCTCTTTATTGAGTTAGTGCACTATTAGCTTGATGGTTGCTGCACTTACATTTCCGTTACTTCCATTTTGTGCCAGTAAAGTAAGGTCATATTTGCTGATTAATGCTATAAATGGAGAGATTTCCATTCTCTTTTGTCTTTGCAATTTTTCTAAACTAAATTTGATACTGGCAAACAGCCATCCAGTAATGAATTTCCCGACAGAAATATCTTTTTAATACCCACAGCATAATAGCCATGTGTTTACTGGATATGTAAATTATACCATTACTATTTCCCACTCCCTCACCACGATCAATTCACAATGGGAATCACAGGAGCGTTTCTTCAGGTAGAACTACAGTATGTATAAACTTGAGTGGAGATGTGTGAAAGGATTAAGTAGTTAGGGTGTAGGTCAAGATCATGTAGCCTAAAGCTCTGTGCTGAAGCTGGATTTTCAGGTTTACATTTTTAAGACTGATGGGGCTGTTACATTACACTGCTGTAACTTCTAAACGAGTGTATATTTTTTTTCTCCTCTGCTTTACAGCAGAAGAAGGAAACTACTGCGGACTGCAAGTGTTGTGGTTTCAGTTTCTATTGCTGCTAGAACATTCTTAGATTGCGTTGCCAAAATTTGTCAGCAAAATTGCTGGTTTTTAGTAACATATTTTTGCCTAAAAATGGCTGAATGCCTCTGGCTTGTTTCTTACTTACTTACTTACTTACTTACTTATTTATTTATTTATGGTTAATTTTAGCACTGAATTTCAATGTTTTGGTGACAGATCTCAGTGGCATAAGATGTGTGTGGTGTGAGCTCTGAATTTTCAGGAAAAAAGGAGATGCTGCTGCTGAGACCTACACAATACCACCCCAGCCTTAGAAGATTAGATAGAAGAATTCTTTCTGCAGATTTCCACTGCATGATCATCCTAATCTTCTGAGCCTATTGATGAGTTGAGCAATAGGGTTGTGGGAAGAAATTAGGTGATTTGATGCTTTAGGTGGAGTGCCATCAAAGCCTTTGATGACCATTACTTTTGTCACTTTAAGGGCCCTTCCTATTCCACTTATTCTTTTTATCCAGAGACTCAGATATACAGGTAGTCCTTGTTTGGCAACTGCCTCAGTTAGCGACTGTTGGCAGTTACAACAGTGATAAAGAAGTAACTTTACGACCTATCCTCGCATTTACAACTTTCACAGGTCTGTAAACCAAAGGAAAGCTGAAGCACAGTAGTGGTTTCACAGTGACCACTTCGCTTAACAACTGAGTTGCCAGTCCCAATTGTGGTTGCTAAGTGAAGACTACTTGTATATCAACAAAAACAGGGTACAACTTATATCGTTCACTTTCTGAACTAAAAGCTCATTTAACATTCATAAGATCATACTCCCAAGTGTGTGGGAAGGCTAGTTTTGAGTCCTAGAAGAATTGAGGCAGTGCTTCTTTCTATGTGATAAAGCGAGATATGTCAAGCCTTACTTTGGCATAATTGTGATGATTAGGGCGTACAGCTTATGAAAACCCCAAATTCACAGTCTCAGAAAATTAGAATATTACATGACATCAATAACACAAGGATTGGAAATAGAACAATATCGGACCTCTGCAAAGTATAAGCATGCATATGTACTCAGTACTTGGTTCATCACCATTATACCAAAGTAAGGCTTGACATATCTCGCTTTGCATGTAATGCGTCTATCTCATATATTGGTTTCACCTTTTGAGTTGCCATACTGACATAAATGAACATTTGCACGATATTCTAATTTTTCGAGTTTCACCTGTACTCTGGCATACTATCAGAATGCCATTGCCTCAAGTAGTTCACATAGGAACCATCTGCTGTTTTGGGAACCATTTTTTGCTATATTTCTTCCATGTCTCCATTCTGGTATTTCTCCACATATTGAATAAACTAAAATCTTCCTGAGCAAATCTTTCTGCCTTTTGATCTACTTAAATATTCCATCTTTCATACATGGCCATTCAAATACATGGCATAAAACTACATATTGTGCTTTACCATTATATAATGATATACATTATATGCTAGTGATGATATACAGTGCTAATATATAGGCACATGATTTATTAATATGCAGTCTATGTTTATGTTCTATGTCACTCAAAACCTCCCTTGCTGTTCTCCAAATAGAAGTCTGACAACTAGCCTCCCAATCACCTTTTCCTAATATATGTGCCTGAACTTCCATCTCTAAAGAAGACAGTGATGGGAATGATAGTCCAGCAGATAATCCTGCAAGATAATTTGTGATAACAATCAAATCAAATCTTTATTACAGTCATAGACCATAAGGAGGGTGGGACACAGTCAATTAAAAAGCATAGATACATCAGAGTTTTTTAAAAAAAGAAAAGAAAAAAGTTATGAAAAGCTAGAAGATATTAAAACAGAAAATATATATAGAAGTGTATAAGCATCTAAAAAAAGGGGTAGGAGCATTAGATGGGTGTAGGGCAGCATAAAAGATTACTTGGTTTTTCTTCAGATTGTGATACCAATGTTTCTCTGAAGGTTGCAACAATAAAGGGTTCTGTTCAGATGGTGTTGATTGAGGATCCGTTGAAAGCAATGACAAATTATGATAACTGTGTTAACTGTTAAAATCTGGCTCAGCTCAAATCATCATCTCCTCCTCCTCCTCCTCCTCCTCCTCCTCCTCCTCCTCCTTGACATGATGGTGATATAATGACATTACTAGAATTTTTAGGTCCACTTTTTTCAGTTAGTGTTTTTCTCAGAATTGGGGCATCAGACTTACCAATTTTGATTTAAAGAAACAAAGAATGGCACCACCAAAATTAGTACATTACACTGAACGTTAGTGGTGTAATCTTGGAGGACTCTGGAAGCTACAAAAATAATGATACAGGCTGCCTGCAGATCCATGCTATCTGTTGGAGTTGTGAATCCAGTGGCACTGACTCATCAGTACTGACCATTATGATTACTGACCACAAGGAGACCTAGGGTGTAGACAGTTAAGGATTTATTCTATGTCCCCTCTTGGGCTATCACTTTGCCTGCTCTTTGTCTAAGAATTTGCTAATGTGAAGTCACTACCTTCTGCTTTCTTCTCAAGCACAGACTCATGGAGCACATGCTCTTTTGACTCTTCTCCTGGATGGTATAATTAGCTAGGTGCTTGGCTTTACCTATCCCTGTAATGCATTTCCTGTAAATAAATCTTATTTATGTTATATTTATAAAACCTGCTTCACTAAATATTGCTCAGATCAGATTCCCACTCTCAGGGAACACTTGTATGCACACATAGAATGCTTCAATCTTGAATAGGGATATGGACTCAACAACTGACATAAATGCTTAAAGCTTCTATAGAGGAGAAAGAAAGAATGAGCCAGCCCATGAAATAAAAGAAAGGTTGGAAAAGAAAGCAGAAAACTTTCATGGAAGAAAGTTTCAATCCATGGAGAAGCTGGAAGGACCAGTATTCTTTCCCTAGTCATTCAGGGTGAAAATGCTCCTGAAATAGTAGTTCTGGTGGGTTTTCAAGACCAAGTATGATGCAGAAGGGATACCTAGTGTTATAAAGTAAGATTGTTGGCCAAAGGATACACTCAGAAATATGATGAGGATTACAAGGGATGTTGTTTCAGTAGTCAAGCATATATCTTTAAAGACACTGCTCAACATAACAGCAGCAAGTAGATCACCTTGATAGAAAGCTGCATTTCTGCATGAAGAAATTAAGGAAGACATTTACATACAACAGCCACCTAGATTTCAGGAATCAGATCAAGAAGATCTAGTATGCAAGCTTCAGAAGAGTATCTACAGCTTGAAGCAAGCTGCTAGAGCTTGGAATGAGAAGGTGGACCAGATGTCAAGCAAAACTTCATGCTGGGTAAAACTGATCATGTCTTTATTCCAGATTCAGAAATGACAGATGGACGTATATTCTCATGAGTGTGGATAACTTAGTTATTTGCTACCAAGCTAAGGATAGCCAAGAGATTAGAAAGAATCTCAGCAAGGAAATAGAGATGAAAGAGCTGGGAAGCATCTCCCACAACTTTGGCATCCAGATTGAAAAAGAAAAAGATGAATTCCTAGGGCTAACTGAAGCCAAGGAAGCCTGCAAATCTATGGAAACTGACTTCCTAAAATAATCATGCCAATCATGAGCCCTGCCTGAAACTGACAAATACAGGATGGCATATGGGAAGTTTCTGTACTTAGCAGCCATGACAAGGCCAAACATTGCTGCAATAGTCAGAATCCTGTATAAAAAAGTGAGCACACCAACCCAAAGGCACTGGATTAGGGGTAAAGAGGATAGGCAGACACCTAAAGAGTGATGCACATATAGATCTCAGACTGACAGCCAACAGCAACCCCTAACTGGTAGCTACTTGGATAGCTTATGTCTGTCTTTTGCAGACTGGGCAGAAGACACGATAGAGTGGAAGTCCACATGCAAACATCTGTTCTTATAAGGGGGTGTAGGTTGGGCAAACAAAAACCCATTGATAGTTTCCTTTTCATCCATCAAACCAGAGTCTGTATCTGCAGCACAACTATGCCAAGAGATTGTGTTTTCTGTTCCTATTGTCTACAGACTGGGCCAAAAGGCAATGGGGGCAGAACAGTGTGGCTACATAAATAGTTAACTGATTTTGGGATAGATATGCCAAAGCCAACATTATATTCATCTCTTCCAAAGAGACAAAACTATATCAAGGACAAAGCACATAGAAGTCAGGCACTGCTATGTGTGAGATGCTCCAGAAGGATTCATTGACCTGCCCATCAGAATAGATGCTGGCAGATGCATTCATTAAGCCATTGTGCAGAGATCAACCCAGAAACTTTTAAGAGATTATGGCAATTTTGGGTAGCCACCCAAGCCATTGAGAAAGTGTGTTGGAGTTGTAAATTCAGTGGCACAAACTGTTCAGCAGCTCATGATCTACTGACCACAAGAAGAGAATAGGATGTAATAGTTAAGAATTTATTTTGTATCCCTTCTTTGCCTCTCACTCTGCCTGTTCTTTGCCTAAGAGATTGCTAATCTGAGCTCACTTCCATCTACCTTTCTTCCCAAGCATACACGCACAGAGCACATACTCTTTGAATCTTCTTGGTAGAATGTAGCTAGCTTGGTGCCAGGCTTTGCTTATCCTTACAATGCTCTTCCTGTAACTAAATCTCCTGTCTGTTATAGCTGTAAAATCTGCTTCACTAATCATTGCTCAGATCAAATTCCCACTCTCATAAATGCTCACATGCATACACCGAGCCGTTCAATTTCCAGATCTCATTCTCTCCCCTCCCTCCCTTACAGCTTTTCTCAAAGTATGGGTTGCAGTAGATGGAGGGTCACTAGAGACTTCCATTCTTGCACTCCTTTCTAAGTAGTCTTATCAGTTTGAGGTGAAGGAATTAAAATGCAAAGCAACATGATGGTTCTTGAATGCTGTATAAAGCCTGTGTGGTTTTTTGACACACTGTGTTTATCTTTCAAAGGAGGAATGATCATGCCTGGTGGTCACAAGACTTGTAAGTTCTGACCATCTGACCAGCTTCAGATACAGACACTCACATCTCATAGAATGTTGGAAATGATTTTTTAAAACAATGCAAGGAGGAGTTTGTAAAAAGGAGAAATATTAGCCATGTTATGTCTTTTCATACTTGTCAGTGCCATTTTGTTATTGCAAATTATATTTCAAATGTTCTGGAGCATAATCCAGTCACTTTCTCTATAAATGTGCTGAATAAAATGTGTTAAATGCAAATGAGAATCCATTTATTGCCTCCAAGTTGCAGGAAAGTGAAATTACCATTTAAATATTCACTTAGTTCAAGTGAAGGTAAATCAATGCTGACCATGAAGTACAGAGGCTCAAGCCTTCACACCATGATAATTAAACTATTCGTGTCAAATAAAAATAGAATTATTACTGCCTTCCTCCTTTTGATCCATGCAGGTTTGCCATTCTTGTGGTACTTGGAGGATTAGCAGAGTTTCTATTACTTCTATGATTTCATATTATTTGTGTGGTTTATGGGCGATCTTGGAAAAACTAAGCAAAGCTAGAGCTGGTTAATATTAGTATGAGGGACCACTAGGAAATATGAGGGATACAGGCTAGATTGTGTACATGAAAAAATATCCCAGAAGGCAATGAGAAACCACTCCTGTGCTATTGCTAAGGAAACTACACAGGTACATCCACACTGGACTTGAAAGACTTTACTTTATACATTTGCAATCAGATTGTGGTTACCTTGCCAAATATGCCCAGTGTTTATTAAATATCAAGGTCAGCTGATACTCAAAGTTTGTTTTCAGTTGCACCTATACAAAATTGTTGTACTGTTAGAAACTGGAGCTGCCCAAATCTTCCATTTGAAACAACGGCTGTTGCAATAGATTCCAAGATATGGGCTAAGGATAGGCAAAGACACAGTGTTGGCATATTGCAATAAGAAAATATGGGGATCTATTGTTGTTGTTGTTTAGTCGTTTAGTCGTGTCCGACTCTTCTTGACCCCATGAACCATATCATGCCAGGCCTTCCTGTCCTTCACTGCCTCCCTGAGTTTGCTCAGTTTCATGTTCATTGCTTCAGTGATGCTATCTAGCCATTTCAACCTCTGCCGTCCTCTTCTCCTTTTGCCTTCCATCTTTCCCAGCATCAGGGTTTTTTCCAAAGAGTCCTCTCTTCGCATTAGGTGGCCAAAGTATCTGAGCTTGAGCTTCAGTATCAATCCTTCCAACCCAATCCTCCCAGCAGTCAGGGTTGATTTCCTTTAGGATTGACGGGTTTGACCCTCTAGTCATCCAAGGGACTCCTAAGAGTCATCTCCAGCACCACAATTGAAAGGCATCAATTCTTCGGCACTCAGCCTTCCTTATGGTCCAGCTCTCACAGCCATACATTGCTACTGGGAAAACATTAGCTTTGATTATGCGGATCTTTGTTGGCAAGGTGATGTCTCTGCTTTTTAATATGCTGTCTAGGTTTGTCATAGCTTTCCTCCCAAGGAGCAAGCGTCTTTCAATTTCATGGCTGCAGTCTCCGTCTGCGGTGATCTTGGAGCCCAAATAAATAAAGTCTGTTACTGCTTCCATTTCTATCCCTTCTATTTGCCAGGAACTGATGGGTCCATATGCCATGATCTTAGTTTTTTTAATGTTGAGTTTAAAGCCAGCTTTTTCACTCCTCTTTCACCCTCATCAAGAGGCTCTTTAGTTCTTCTTCACTTTCTGCCATTAGGGTGGTATCATCTGCATATCTGAGGTTGTTGGTATTTCTCCATGCAATCTTAATTCCAGCTTGTGATTCTTCTAGCTCGGCATTTCTCATGATGTACTCTGCATATAAGTTAAATGAGCAGGGTGACAGTATATAGCCTTGTTGTACTCCTTTCCCTATTTTGAACCAATCCATGACCGGTTCTAACTGTTGCTTCTTGGCCCGCATACAGATTTCTCAGGAGACAGGTAAGGTGGTCTGGTACCCCCATCTCTTTAAGAATTTGCCACAGTTTGTTGTGATCCACACAGTCAAAACCTTTTGCATAGTCAATGAAGCAGAAGTAGATGTTTTCTGGAATTCTTGTGCTTTCTCCATGATCCAGCAAATATTAGCAATTTGATCTCTAGTTCCTCTACCTCTTCGAAAGCCAGCTTGTACATCTGGTAGTTCTCGGTTCACATACTGCTGAAGCCTAGCTTATAGGATTTTGAGCATAACCTTGCTAGCATGTGAAATGAGCGCAATTGTGCGGTAGTTTGAGCATTCTTTGGCATTGCCCTTCTTTGGAATTGGAACATAAACTGACCTTTTCCAATCCCTTGGCCATGTTGTTTTTTCCCAACTTGTTGGCATATTGAGTGCAGCACTTTAACAGCATCATCTTTTAGTATTTTAAGTAGCTCAGCTGGAATACTGTCATCTCTGCTAGCTTTGTTGTTAGTAATGCTTCCTAAGGCCCACTTGACTTCGTTCTCTAGGATGTCCAGTTCAAGGTCGGTGACCACACCGGTGTGGACATCAGGGACATTAAGATCTTTCTTGTATAGTTCTTCTGTGTATTCTTGCCACCTCTTCTTAATCTTTTCTGCTTCTGTTAGGTCCCTGCCTTTTTTGTCCTTTATCATGCCCATCTTTGCACTAAACGTTCCCTTGATATCTCCAATTTTCTTGAAGAGATCTCTAGTCTTCCCCATTCTATTGTTTTCCTCGATTTCTTTGCATTGTTCATTTAAGAAAGCCTTATCTCTCCTTGCTATTCTCTGGAAATCTGCATTCAGTTGGTTATATCTTTTCCTTTCACCCTTGCTTTTTGCATTCCTTCTTTCCACAGCTATTTGTAAAGCCTCATCAGACAGCCACTTTGATTTCTTGCATTTCTTTTTCTTTGGGATGGTTTTAGTTGCTGCCTTCTGTACAATGTTATGGACCTCTGTCCATAGTTCTTCAGGCACTCTGTCTACCAAATCTAATCCCCTAAATCTATTCATCACCTTCACTGTGTACTCACAAGGAATATGATTTAAGTAATACCTGAGTGGTCTAGTGGTTTTCCCTACGTTCTTCAATTTAAGTCTAAATTTTGCAGTAAGAAGCTCATGATCTGAGCCACAGTCAGCTCCTGGTCTTGTTTTTGCTGTCTGTATAGAGCTTCTCCATCTTTGGCTGCGAAGTACATAATCAATCTGGTATTGGTATTGATCATCTGGTGATGTCCATGTGTAGAGTTGTCTCTTGTGTTATTGGAAAAGAGTGTTGCTATGACCAGCTTGTTCGATTGACAAAACTCTATTAGCCTTTGCCCTGCTTCATTTTGTACTCCAAGGCCAAACTTGCCTGTTATTCCAATTATGTCTTGACTTCCTACTTTAGCATTCCAATCCCCTATGATGAAAAGGACATTTTTTTTTTGTGCTAGTTCTAGAAGGTGTTGTAGGTCTTCACAGAACTGGTCAACTTCAGCTTCTTCAGTATCAGTGGTTGGGGCATAGACTTGGATTACTGCGATGTTGAATGGTTTGCCTTCGATTCGCACTGAGATCATTCTGTCATTTTTGAGGTTGTACCCCATTACTGCCTTTCCCACTTTCTTATTGACTATGAGTGCTACTCCATTTCTTCTAAGGGTTTCTTGCCCACAGTAGTAGATATAATGGTTACCTGAATTAAATTCACCCATTCCGGTCCATTTTAATTCGCTGATTCCCAAGATGTCAATCTTCAATCTTGTCACCTCATGTTTGACCACATCCAGCTTGCCTTGATTCATAGATCTTACATTCCAGGTTCCTATGCAATATTGTTCTGTACAGCATTGGACCTTCTTTCACTTCCAGATACATCCATGACTGAGCGTCCTTTCAGCTTTGGCCCAGCTGCTTCACTGTTTCTGGAGCTACTTGGAATTAACCTCTGCTCTTTCCCAGTAGCATATTGGACACCTTCCGACCTGAGGGGCTTATCTTCTGGCGTCATATCTTTCAGCCTTTTGATATTGTCCATGGGGTTTTCTTGGCAAGGATACTGGAGTGGGTTGCCATTTCCTTCTCCAGTGGACCACGTTTTGTCAGAACTCTCTGCCATAACCTGTCCATCTTGGGTGGCCCTGCATGGCATAGCTCATGGCTTCATTGAGTTACGTGAACCCCTTCGCCATGACACAGCAGTGATCCATGAAGGGAGGGGACCTATTACTGTAGAGCATTTTTGGTGGGGTCTAAGCTGCCTTTCAGGGAAACTCCTCTTCTCTTCTTGTTCTCAGTGAGGCATTGGATGGCAAGATGCAACACAAACAAAAACAAGCTTTTGTATCAGTAATCATTTATGTAGAAGAGAGGTTTAAAAAGTAGAGTTCACCATTCCACAGTCTGCTGCCTCTGGATGTATTGGGACTATAACTCTCAGAATTCTCAGCCAGCATGATCCAATAGTTTTGAGGAATGTCATCCTAAAACACCTGGAAAGTGCCAGGTTAGGGAAGGCTCAGTTGCATGTTCTCATACATTTGAAAAAGCATTTTGAATTGCATTCTTCTTGAATATTAAACAAGAAGGTCTGCAAGGAACTTCCAAAGAACATTGGACCTTCCTTCCTTCCTCCCTCCCTCCCTGCTTGGGTTTATTTCGCCCATTAATTTATGACATTTAGAAATGGTTAAATTCTATCTGAGTTTGCTCCTTTGGAATAGACATTAACTCCTTGTGTTTGAAAAATGAACAGCCATCTAGCATTTTTTTAAAAAACAATCCTTATTAGCACCACTCACAGGTGAGGGCCCCCATGTAAATTTTGAATAAGGAAAACACAATCTGACTTCAGGCTGGTGGATGATACTTATTAAATGAAATTAATAATTTATTCAAATGAAATGAGACCTGCTGAGACTCTCCAGGGTAGCTATAAAAATGGCAATACTTTCAATTAGAAGAAAAATGTATCAATGTCTCCCTTATGCTCAGACTGTTTTATCTGTGTGGGCAAAACTGCTTTCTAAAAATCTTGGAAGTTCGGGCTTCGGTCCTCTGTACCCTCATATAAGAGAAAATATGGGGCTTTCTTTTAAACAGACATGCATAAAATAATATTATTAATATTCCAGGCTTAGATAGTACTGATCTATCTAACTTGGGTTGGTTTTTGTACTCTGTAGAAACAACTTACTTTGCAACCCCCCTCCTTTCTTTTTACACATGGAAGTTAGCTTTTGATCATTCCCATTCCCAATTTTTGAGGTTCCATTTGAAGGCAAGAAGTCAATGATGCTAAGAGGATAATTTTTCGATGCCATGCTGAGTGATTCTTCCATAAAATTGCCAAGCACTTGACAAAGTCATAATTGGTAGTTAATGATCCATTATGCAATTGCCATAATTAGCAATCATATTGATATTACCTTACTGGAATAATTGGACTAGTATAACCTTTATTAGCAGAAAGGGAGAATTGTCCACTGAGGCTGTCAATGACTACGTTCGGACATTGCGTCTACTGAATGGATTGTGCAAACAGTTTAGATAATAACATGAGCAGTCTGAAATTTATTGCCTAGCACATGTATGGGAAATGATGAGCTGCTGCAAAAGATATGAGAACCCTTCACAGTTCTTTATTTATATACCTTGTGTAAGAGCTCTCTTCTAAAATATGTATTGACAGTGAAGATTGCTGCAGAGTCAGAAACATGATAGGTTGTAGAAAGAGTCAAAGTGATGTTCACCAGAGCAGAAGCTCATTACAGTTTGTTTGCTGACCACCTTCTCTTACCTCCTAGTTTCAGGGAAAAATACTGACTGGTACCATCCTTATCATAAGCAGGGAAAACTACATGTGGCACAGTTATAATTCAAACTGATAACATAGCCTATGCCTCTGTCTTTCCAGGGGTATGGGAAAGCTTCAGATGACAAAAGCCAGGATGAGACAATATTTATGGGAGCCATCTGGTGGCAACCATGGCATATGGAAGACTGTGACTTGGAACATAAGAAGAATAATGGTATATAGCATGAATCAACAAGTGAAATGAAAGAAAAATAGATTTGGTGTGTCTGTGAAATTAAGAGAAAGGGAAAGGCTGTACTAGATATATTGAAGATAATTTCATCTTGTGGAGTGGAGTTGATTAATACAGGTAGGGGAATGAAAATGAAGGTTTAATTGTGAATTAAAGAATTTTGGTCCATGCAAGGTGGCGCTGAGGTAGTTGTATGTTTGCTAGCTTCCCTAGACGTCTGCCAGTTCTATATATTCTGTTGTCCCAAATGATGTTTAAATTTGTGAATATTATGCTGTTGCAAGCTATGATAACCATTTGAGATTCAAGTACCAGTGAGGACCAGTGGAGATGATGGCAGCATAAAGATAAAGTAGCTGCTTGGATGCTCTGGTGACAAAGAGAAAGGTGGGAGAAAGAACTGTAAAATAAGTGGAATAAGCAGGGAGTAAGAGCAAGAAAGAAACAAGGACAATTAAAAAGGAAAACCAAATGATGTGAGGTGAAAAAGTCAGAAGAAAGAGCATTGGGTCAAGCATTTATAAACTATATTGACCACAGAGGAGGATGGGTAAGTCCAGCAGAAGAAAATTGGGCTTGATTCTGCTTAATCCTGGGTGGATTAGGTTTAGAAGACTTTGAGAGTCAGTGTCGGGGAGGGGAGGGGAGGGGATGGAAGGAAGGAAGAAATCTCCTGTTCTCTGAGTGAGAGACAGAGAGAAAGGGAGGAAGGTGAGATGAGGATGGTGGGGAAGTTTGAGAGGTATAAATTGGAAGTGGCTAACATGTTGAGGGGTTTATGTGTGTGTGTGATTATAGGTAGCTACCAGGTGGAAGAGTAAGTGTGAGATATGTTGTGAGATTATCTGGCACTTGTAGGTGATTGAGATGGGGGGTGAAAATAGCCAAAGGTATTGGAAAATGGATGGTGGGCAGAGGGGGGAATAATGTTAGTGACAGACAGAGGGCAGTATGGCAAGAGATGGTGGGGTGGGCCATTCCAGAAGAGAGATCGGAAATGTATACAGAAGAGAATATCTATAGCTCAGGATTCACCTGTGGAGTTCTTGGAAATGAGAGCTGGATATGTGAGGAGAAACATAAATGTAAGTTGAGTGGAGTAAGAATGAGATGCTTAAGTGTCTGCAGTTAAGAAAAAGACAGGATAGGCTTAAGAATGAATGAGTGCTGAATGAATGTGGATTGAATACCAAAGCAAGTTATGAGTAGACCCCAAAATTACATTGAGATGGCTTAGAATCATAGAATCCTAGGGTTGGAAGGGACCTTGGAGGTCTTCTAGGCCAACACCCTGCCCAGTGCAGGAATCCTCACACCATTCTGGACAAAAGGCTGTCCAGTCTTGTATTGAAAACCTCCCAAGATGGAGCACCCACAACTTCAGGAGTTGGCTCTTCCTTTCTTTATAGCTCTCACAGTCAGGATGTTCCTCCTTAGTTCAAGTCTGGATCTCTCACTGTAAAGCTTCCACTCATTTAGTTCTTGTCTTACCTTCAGGTGCTAGGGAGAATAAAGCTACTCCCTCTGCCCTGTGATATCCCTGCATGTATCAGAAGACCTTTAACCGCTCTTTGTAGGTTTTCGCTTCCAAGCTCCTTGCCATCTTTGTTGTTCTTTTATGCACTCTTTCCAGTTCCTCAACATCCTTTTTGTATCATGGTGACCGGAACCGGACACAGTTTTCCAGGTGTGGTCTGACCAGTGCAGCATCAAGCAGGGTTATCACATCCCGTGATCTTGACACTACACCTCTATATACTTCAATAAACCTCAAGAGGTATACTGCTACACCTCTTGGTTATATTGTTTAAAAAACAAGATAATGTATGAAGCAATGTATGCAAGGGGTAGAAGCATGAATGGTTTGCAAGTATAGAAATGTATGAAGAGGGAATGGTGTTTTAGCTATATTTCCTTTTTTTGTTTTGTTTTTAATCTTATGCCTTAAGTTCTTTGGTTGGATTCCTTTTCTATGTTCTGCATAACATTGCTAACCCTGAAAGGGAATGGTGTGATGGATATGTATGTACAATATGTAATAATAAATCAATAGGTAGAGACACATTGTACTTCTGGCCTAGCTAACCCCCTGCTTTGCCATATGATATATGCTCCCATGGCTCTTTTTATATTAGGATAATGAACTACCCTGACATTTCTGTCTGTTCTGTCAGGCCAACAGAAGGCTAGATTGGTCCTATTCCAATGCTATCAGCCAATTAACCTTCATACAAGTCTTTTATTTCCACAAACTTGTTGGAACTGCTTGGAATTCATTTTTATGTCTAGGGATTTGAAAAAAGAGAATAAAAACTTATCATCAGTTATAAAGATATTAGCCTCTTAAATAAGGAGAGAGCATGTAGTATTAAGCCATACTTGTCTACATCATTTTTTTTGTGTGGAATCTATTAATATTATGATTTAGGTCTGTGTGAGGTTGCTGTGCTTTGTCTCAGCAATGTGCATCATGATGCAGACAACTACGATTTGTTTTGTCATGACATCTTGCATTATTTGGAAGCTTATCCAGGACTTCCAGTAGCTGACTGGAAGACTGGTTTTGGCTACTGGAATTGGTGGAAAAGGGCTTAAGAGTGACACACAGTGCATCAGCATGGATATTTGGCTTCATTTTTAGAAGCAGGGGGAATTGATTGGCTGTACAAAGTTGCTTCAAAGGGTTGCTTCATGTGAAACCTCACTGAAACAAAGCATCTGAAGTTTTCAATAGCCCTGTTATGTTCTCTAAAGTGAAGATCACATCTGTCTATCTGTCTGTCTGTCTATCTATCATCTATTAAATGTGTATGCTGCATGACTCTCAACAACTCTGGATGGCTCTCAAGTAAAAACATTTTTTTAAAAAGGAAAAAAATACAGTACTGCAATGCAGTAATAATACAGTTGCAGTATCTTCTAGTTTAAACTACTAAAATGCATTGTGCTTGGGACCATTACTCAAAATGGTTAAAAAATCTCTGTAGGAATAGAGAGCATGTATATAGTTGTTCAGGTGTGAACTAGGATTGGTGAAACTCTAGATGGCATCCACTTTCAAGTGTGGAAGATCCAGAGTGGCCCAGGCTAATTCCCATATGAACCCATTATAAAAATAAAACAATTATGACAATGTTAAAAAAAATGCTCTCTTTGTCACCCCACCCCCCAGCAAGACATAAACTGAATATTTTAAAGAATAAAATGTGCAACTGTCTGATGCTAGTTTTATTCTAGGCCAAAAAATCTCCCCCTTCCCTTGTAATTGGCCTCATCTAGTACAAGTTGTAGCTTTGACTTCAAACATAGTTTCAGGGAAAGTAAGGTTATTAATGCTTTACTATCAGCCATGTTGACTATTCCAAACTTGATGCCTCTTGTGGCCAGTTGATGAAGAATATGAACAGGAGGATCCCATATTATTTCTCTTTCATAAATTTCTATGTCATTTTGCCTACTTAAATAATGCTCAATAATGAAAAGGCAAAATTACACATTTATAACTAAAACATGCATATTCCTTAAATAAAAACATAGAAAGAAATAATAAGACCCATCAGGTTTAATCTACTTCAGCAACAAGATACTGTTTAAATCTTTTTCTTCTGCAAAGGGATAGCAAACATGAACTAGCCTGGTCTTCTTTGGTGGGGAACATACAGAATCTACCTAGATGTTAAGGTCTTTTTCCAACGATACTTTTTATCTGGGAATTGCACACAGATCTACTTGCATCTAGTGTACCAATAAGAGTAGAACTTTCTATCTGAAATCTACTTTAAAGATCAAGAGAAATCAAAGGCAGGAGCAGCATGACTCTTCAAGACATTCATTAACAGTGACCATTTGGACAACAGGTTAATAAAACACATAGACTTCTTAATCACATTTGTCCCTAATTTGAAAAGAATGCAAGAGTAACAAGAAATTTGCATGTGCCAATTTCATGTATAAATGCAAATTTAGATGTAATCATGACTCAAGCATCCAGGAACATAATTAGCATATATAAAAGATATGCAAAGCAGTTACATTGCTTATATAGTCCACCTGGCAGGATGTGGGCTGCAGTATATGTCTTGCAAGGTTGTGTCTAGAATAGAGATCTTTCCTATAAGTATAACTTATAGTGCTTGTGCTATGCTGGTCAAAGTGTGCCAAACGTGACCAGTATCAAGGAATATTGCATGTGGCATGGAAATGACTAAGGCTGCTAACTTAGTTTATTGCTTTGAAAGCCTCAGTTGACAAAAGCCATGATGGGTGATTTAAGTCAATCACGTGGAGTGGAGTTGATGAACACATGCAGGAAAGTGAAGATGTAAGTTTAATCATGAATGAAAGGGCTAAAATATAAGTCAGAAAGAATCCACTGGTGTCATCCAGATTGCAGTGGGTACCTATGAAAATAGAAATTCATAAGTTGGTGTTTATTGATTTATTTATAGTGTTTATTACTTTCACTTATATTCTATCTGATTTCTGAAGGCTCTGAGCAGCCTAGAAGATTATACTTCAGTAGAAGAACTGGATATGAGTTCTGGGGAAAATTGTGCAACATTTTGAATACAGTAAGAGTGATCTGGGGGGAAAATATTCTATTTGGTTATAAAAACTAATGGACAGAAATGAGATGAGAGAGTACAGAAAAAGTGACTGGATCATTTGGAGATCCAAAAACTGTTTATGATGAAAGATATAATGAAGGATGCAAAAGTGATGAGAGATTCTAAAATGTGGGACAGACCATTATTTGATACTATCAAGCAGATGATCTTGGGGAAAAAATGGACATGAAAGCATGATGCGTATGTACGTGAGAATGCAAATAAATATCTTCTTTAGTCTATTTAGGTAATTATCAGAATGGTATATACAGTCCACCTTCCATTCAGTTCTCAGAGCAGAGATACAGATGTTATATGATGTCCTGACTCAATACACATGACTTCCACTCCCTTCCCCAAATTTCTCTGTTTTTACACAGCATATATCCTGTGTGGTGTTTTCAGTCACCATTATTACCAGGAGGTACCATGTGACTGGTTTAATTCTATTAGCACGCATCAGACATGGGTGGCCAGATATTATTCAATGGGGTTCAAACCCTCTACTAGGAATTGAACTCTCAGATCATCACACTTTATATGACCTTATACAGTATATTAGCTTTAGAAGCTATCCAGGTCCTGGTGCTCAGTGGTTGTAGGAAGGGATATATAGAAGTTATCAGAATGATACATACGGTCCACTTGTAATATATTTTTGTAATATATTTCTGCTTTTTAGATAATCCATTTTCATTACTAGCAGCCCTATATTGCCAAGTAGTGATGGGCAAATGGTCTTTTCTGCTGTGAAAAATTTCTTATTAAAGGTATTTCAGGGTTACCTCAGTCCAGGGGATAAGAACATAGTAAGTAAATGGCAAGAATAGAATGACTGTGTTTGCATTTGTCTGTACAAATCCCACTGTAATTAGGGTCACCAACTCTCCATTTGAAGTAAGACTTCATCTACTTACACACTCAGTTGAACAAACCTTATTGATACTCCAGCCTGATATAAGAATACTGTTGCCCTACCCCTGGAATGCAAAAAACTGTGCTGGATTCAATAAATCACTGCAATCTTTTAAAAGGAGAGTTAAATGGGCATTGCATTATAAACCACAAAGCACATTAATCACCCTGCTAGAAACTGTAAATACGACAAGTACATCCATCAAACGATCACCTTTCTTTCTGATCTATATACATGAATGCTAGAAAGTTAATGGGTTTAGAAAGTCCACCTTTCTTTAACCTACATTCTTGATAGAGTTGAGTCTTTTACTCATCATAGTGATGGGAGTTTAGATCATAGCTCAGGTCTGAACAAGAATAATTTCTGTGCAGGGTCACAGGTTTACTTCTTGGCTGAATCAAGATTCTTTATGAAAAAAATTCTACCTATCTAAGAATTATCTACTGAACCACTTTAAGTGGGTTAGTGGTCCTTTTGTAAATCACCTCACAATTTTATAATCTGGTGATGGAGAAATTATCTGACCAGTTATCTTACAGGGATACTGTATCCAGATATACAGAGATTACTGCAAATCACTCCATGTGGATACTGTCACATGAGCAATTTTTTTGCATAAAGCAGTGCACACATTTTAGCAAAGATCTATGATCTGGGAAACATTTGCTAATCCCGAAATGGAGACTGGAACAGCCTTCCTTAGAAGCAAATTCAAGAGTATCTTCCTCCCCCTCTGTATTCTATGTATACCAGCCTTCTCTAGTCTAATTTTCACCAAACATATTGGACTGCAATGTTTTTCTCTATCATTACTAAAACTTATGGAAGTTGTAGTTTAATTTACCTTGAAAGCACCAGGTGCGAAATAACTAAAACACCAATCCCACTATGGATAGCATGAGGTTTCAGGTTTTTAAAAAGGTGGTCTCTTTTCATCCAGTGGTTTAATATTATGTTTCTTCCTGAAATTTGTTTTCTAAAAAATTCAGATCAGGCTATGAGTCTTTCCATTCCTTTGCACTGATGCATTTCCAAATGAGTAAAATATTCCAGCAGGTCACTGAGTGATCTCTGGTTGAGCCCTTTTTTTGTGACCTCCATTACCTACTCCTAACAAAGTGGCAAAAAACCCTTGATGGAGTTCCTGGTATTTTGAGAGAGGAAACATATTAAAGCTGTAATTTAAGCTCTGAAAAGGTTTTTGTTTTTTGTTTTTTTTTAATGTGTAAAAAAAAGCTGCTAAAGACTCCCTCTCACCTGCCCCAAGCCAGAAAACATGTCAATCCTGGTTCTCTTCCTTGTGTTGCTTTCATCATCTGCCTAGTACCTCCCCCTCTAATTGCCACTCTCCCCAAATGTTAAGCATAGTTCCTGGCTACCTCAAAATTTCTCCCCCGATTAGAACAACTGCGCTACATTATCAGAAATGGTTAGCCACCATGCAAATCTAGATGAAAAATGAGATTGATTATGATTGAGAATGTCCTGTATTTTAGAATTTCTCATTACTCTTGCATCCTTCATTATATCTTTCATCATAAACAGTTCTTGGGTCTCCAAATGACCCAGTCATTTTTTCCTGGGCTCTCTCATTTTTATCCATCAGTTCTTATCACCTATTAGAATATTTCCTATCCCCTATCTCCTGTATCACACTTATTCAAAATATTGCACAATTTTCCCCAGAACTCATATCCAGTTCTTTTACTGAAATATAATGTACAAATGTTTTCTAAGCTGCTCAGAGTCTTGAGAAATTGGACAGCATGTAAGTGAAAGTAATACCCAAGTTATAAATAAATAAATAAATATCAACTAATGAATTTCTATTTTCATTGATACCCACTGCAATCTGGATGACACCAGTGCAATACTTTCTGACTTAGGTTTTAGCCCTTTCATTCATGATTAAACCTACATCTTCATTTCCTTGCATGTATTCATCAACTCCACTCCACAAGAATGTTATGAAAACCCAGATGTTGTCTTAGCACATGTTATTTGCTTGGGCATGACAAATTATGTGAACACACAAGAATTGTATCAAGTTAGGGTTTTGTGTTTTGTGTGGCTTATTGTCTTGGCTTTTTTTTTTTTTTTTTAGCTTAGAAACATCATGCAACATGTGTTTTTGGGTGTGTAGGGGGAGATATGGTAGAAGTATGTAATATTATGGATGTGGAGAAAATAGTTTCCTCCTTTCTTATCTTATCAAACTGATTGGAAAATGTATTCCCTAGATGTGTTAGATCCATTATAGGCTGGCAGTCAACTGTCACAGGTTTATAGATAGAAAGATTGTATGGTTTATGCTAAGAAGGGTTTCAGTAAAAAAAAAAAAAGTAAGGGTTCAATAGAACAAAAACCTGGACCCGAAAGGAATAAAAATATTTGAGGGAAGGTATTCTCTCAATTGCAGCTCTGTTGCACAGGCCAATGTTGGAGAACACACGCTGGAAATTAGGGTTAATTAGATCTTACTTTTGTGATTAATTACAGAAGTTAGCGGCTCACTTCTGCTGTAGCGGTAACCAAGTCTGAAGGGTGCAGGAGGGGAAAACTATATTGAGAAATAAACCAGTTCTTGCATATCTTAATTGGCTTTCATGGATCACGAAGGAAAGGATTACAAATTGGTGGGCAAGGGAAGCGATTTCACTTATCCTTGAATTATTTAACCAAAAAGAGTTGCAGGTGTGCTGGCCTGTCAGTGATAAATATATTCCATTGCGTCATCTTCTAGATGCAAAAAGAAGTAGCCAAGTATGATCTGAAAAACTCTTCAGCAATATTATCTTGGCATGGCTGGCCTTCTGGAAAAAGCCATCTCAGATAGTGAATTGGCGTGTGCTTTTTTAAATAGTAATTTTATTAAATGTTACAATTAAAATGATAAAAACTAATACAAACCAAAAAAACTAAAGAATGAAAAGAAAAAAAGAGGAAGTGCAGAAAAGAAAGAAAAATAGAAAAAAAAAAGGAGCAATAGAAACTGGAACTACAACCAGTCATAAATCATTTGTCTGACACCTTTACAGTATATAACCCACACTTGGAATCCACAGTAGTTTCCTTCTGCTGTAAAGCAGAGGAGAAGAATATATATATATATATATATATATATATATATATATATATATATATATATATATATATATATATAAAAATTCCTCTCTCACCCCTATGGGTGGTATGTGTCTTCCTCAATCTCGGGTCCTCTATCAGAGGCCTGGGAGTTTGAGGGTTCTGCGCAGTATCTTAGCTGTTCCTATCACTGCACTCTTCTGCACAGAGAGCTCTGATGTTGTTCCTGGGATCTGTTTGAGCCATTCTCCCAGCTTAGGAGTCATGGCCCCGAGTGCTCCTACCACCATTGGGACCACTTTGGCCTTGACTTTCCACATCCTCTCGATTTCCTCCTTCAGGCCCTGGTACTTCTCCAGCTTCTCATGCTCCTTCTTCCTGATGTTGCTGTCACTTGGCACTGCTACATCTATCACTACCGCTGTCTTCTGGTCTTTGTCTACTACCACGATGTCTGGTTGATTAGCCAGTACCTGCCTGTCCGTTTGGATCTGGAAGTCCCACAGGATCTTAGCCCTGTTATTCTCCATGACCTTCTGTGGAATCTCCCATCTGGACTTGGGGGGGTCTAGCCCATACTCTGTGCAGATGTTCCTGTACACAATGCCAGCTACTTGGTTGTGCTGTTCAGTGTATGCTGTTCCTGCCTGCATCTTACACCCTGCCACTATGTGTTGGACTGTCTCTGAGGCCTCTTTGCACAATCTGCACCTTGGCTCCTGTCTAGTGTGGTAGATCCCTGCTTCTATGGATCTGGTGCTTAGTGCCTGTTCTTGTGCTGCTATGATCAGTGCCTCAGTGGTGTCTTTTAGTCCGCCCTTTCCAGCCACTGATAGGATTTCCCAATGTCAGCCACCTCAGCTATCTGTCGATGGTACATCCCATGCAGGTGCTTGTCTTGCCATGGCACTTCCTCTGCTTGAACCTCCTCCCTTGTCTGCTGCTGCCTGAGGCATTCTCTCAGCAGCTCATCTTTGGGTGCCATCTTACTGATGTACTCCTGGATACTTCGGGTTTCGTCCAGGACAGTGGCTTTGACACTCATCAGGCCCTGCCCGCCCTCTTTGCGCCTGGTGTACAGTCTCTGGGTGTTGGACCTGGGGTGGAAACCTCCATACATTGTGAGGAGCTTCCAGGTCTTCACATCAGCAGCCTCCATGTCTTCCTTTGGCCAGCTCACTATACCGGCAGGGTATCTGATGACTGGCAGGGCATACATGTTGATGGCATGGATCTTATTCTTCCCATTGAGCTGGCTCTTCAGGACCTGTCTTATCCTTTGGTGGTACTTGGATGTTGCTGTCTTTCTTGCCTCCTCCTCATGGTTCCCGTGTGACTGTGGGACACCAAGGTATTTATAGCTGGTCTCTATGTCTGTTATGTGGCCCACTGGTAGTTCCACTCCATCGGTCTTAACTACCTTCCCTCTCTTTACTATCATCCTGCCACACTTCTCCAGTCCAAATGACATCCCAATGTCCTCACTGTAGATCCGTGTCAGGTGGATCAGTGAGTCGATGTCTCGTTCACTCTTAGCATACAGCTTGATGTCATCCATGTAGAGGAGGTGGCTGATGGTGACTCCACTCTTGAACTTGTACCCATATCCAGACCTTGTGATTATCTGGCTGAGGGGGTTTAAGCCTATGCAGAACAGCAGTGGGGACAGTACATCACCTTGGTATATGCTGCACTTGATGGCCACTTGTGCGAGCTGTCTTGAGTTCACTTCCAGTGTTGTCTTCCACAGTCCCATTGAGTGCCTGAGGAAGGTCCTTAGTGTCCTATTGACTTTGTATAGTGCCAGGCATTCACAGAGCCAGGCATTGAGTCATAGGCTTTCCTGTAGTCAATCCAGGCTGTGCTCAGATTGGTCTGCCTAGACCTTGAGTCTTGGGCGACTGCCCTATCTATGAGTAACTGGTGTTTTGAGCCTCTGGTGTTGTTCCCAATGCCCTTCTGAGCTGTGCTCATGTACTGGCCCATATGGTCATGTAGCTTGGCAGCTATGATGCCTGATAGAACTTTCCATGTTGTGGGGAGGCAGGTTATTGGCTGGTAGTTGGATGGTGCTGTTCCTTTGTGAGGGTCTTTCATGATCAGCACTGTCCTTCCTTGTGTTACCCAGTCTGGGTGGGAGCCTGCTGCTAGCAGTTGGTTCATCTGTGCTGCTAGGCGTTCATGCACTGCTGTTAGTTTCTTTAGCCAGTAGGTGTGGATCATGTCTGGGCCAGGTGCTGTCCAGCTTTTCATGTTCTTGACCCGCTGTTGGATGTCTGCTACTGTGATGGTGACTGGTTCCTGTTCTGGGAGATTGCTGTGGTCTTCTTTCAGGTCCTGCAGCCACTTTGCACTGGTGGTATGCGTCTTCTCTTTCCCCCATATGTTCTGCCAGTACTGTTCAGTTTCTGCTGCTGGTGGCTCAGCTGCTGCTCTGTGGTTGCACTGCAGTTGGGAGTACACTTTGGATGGTTCTTTGGAGAACAGGGCATTTATCTTCTTGGCCTTTGCTTCTCTAGTGTATCTCCTTAGCCTGGTAGCCAGTGCTGTGAGTCTTTGTTTAGCAGTCTCTAGGGCTTCAGATGGAGTCAGGCCGATGTATTTTTTCAGTAGCCGAGTCTTATCCTTAATCTCCACATGCTTCTGTAGTTCCACCAGCTGACTGACTTCTCTCCGAGTTGCCTTGATCTTAGCCTCCAATCTCACTTTCCAGGGTGGGTATGTACTGCTGTTCTTCTTGATCGTGTAGCCAAGCATTTCCAGGATTTCAGCGGCTGTAGCATATACCAATTCATTGGTTTCAGTTATGGTGGTAGTAGGGATTGTCTGGAGGGCTCTGTTGGCATCTTCTAGCATACTATCTGATGGTACTTCTCCACTGAGCCTTGGTAATCGGACTCGAGGGTTGACTGTAGCTAGTTTATCCATGATCTTATGCCTCATATCAGCTGCTGTGCTCTGTAATGGAAGGGGTGGCAGTGACATTCCAGCTTCAGGTGTTGGCTGCACATCTGCTTGTTCTTCCAGGTCTGCTTGAGTCCAGGTTGTAATGTGGAGTTGGTCTATCTCAAGTTGTGAGAGCAGCTTCCTCTTCACTATGTTGAAGTGCTGGGTAACTAGTTGTTCCTCAGTTAGTGTGGATGTAGGCCTTCTGTCTATCCATAGTTCCCTCATACGTTTCATATATCCCCTCTCATTAGGTCTGCTGTTGTAGTAGCATTCCATCATTTCCAAGTTCTCTTGTCTTGTCCATGTATGGTTTGTTCCAGTAGCCCACTTAACATCAGATTGTCCTGGTTCCCCAACATCTGACACGGACCTTGTTAATCCGGGCGACGTCTGAGCCGGCATGACTTTCTTAGTTCGTGTCACTCTCATATTTTGAGGTAGGCAGGTGAAGCGTTAGGGGGTCTTTGCCCAAGGACCCCTACTGGTAAGGTAGGTACCACCCGGGATTTGAACCCCGGTCTCTTGCATCAAAGGCGGTGTTCTAACCAGTACACTATCCAGCGTAGTTAATATATATATTAACTTAGAAGTTACAGCAGGTCTCTGGGGGGTTTAGAGCTCTGGGGGATGAGGGAATAGCCATCTTCGCTCAAACCATGGTTAGTGCCTTTAAGGACACTGGGTTCGCATACTTTTCTAATCACTTTTGGAAATTGCTTGTGAACTGCTTTTCAGCTATTAGGAACCTTTGGATCAACACATTTTACAGCACTGGGTGAATTTCCTTCAATCCTTAGTGAAAGAAGTTTTAAACACAAATTTAAGGACTTAAACAAAAAATTTTTTTGAATGAACAGCAAAAGAGTGATTAGAACGTTGCTTTTGGAAAGTTACAAACAGACTAAAGGTCCAGATGGATTTGAAATAAAATTTTGGAATTAACTATAAGAATTCTTCCCATGGGAAAATGTTTTTGTTTTGAATTCTGTATTTCAATCATGGGAGATATTTAATCCCATTCTGCCCATGAAGGGGTTACTTAAAAATAATTAAACTCTCTCCTCAAAATCTATATGGCAGACATTTAGGAACATACTGTCTTCCTCTGTCTCAATATTTAAAGCTTTACCCACACATTTATTCTTTCCTTTTCCTGGCAGGCTGCAAAATCCTTGTTTGTTTGTTTGTTTATTAGCTGCTTTAGACTCTAGTCTAAAGCAGACTCTGTACTGCTTTACAAGTACAGCAGTACAGTAAAACAGCCATAAACAAGATAAAAGCCTACAGTTATCAAGCTGAGGTATCCATTGTCAAAAGAAAAGTATCAAAAATCCTCTTTTAGAATTCACTGGATAATACATGTATGGCTTAGACATAACAATATGATTCACCCTCTGAAACTCTGCAAAACGGAAGTGTTTTAACTGCTCTCCTGAAGATTTACAGGGAAGGAGTCATATTAACTTGGGGAGGGGCAGAGGGCTCCAGAGAGAGGGGCTGTAACAGAGAATCTGGCTCATTTCTGGCCCCACCCCACCCATGTCCATCATGCTTTCTCTGCTGGTTTGTATTCGGCAGAGCAATTCTACACAGAAGATGGACCCAAAGGGACCAAATTTCTCAAAGGTAGTGCCATTTCTACCTGGTAGAATGAAAAAGCAAACAAGCAAGCTGGTACCCCACTCTGGGAAACACAAACAACCCTTCCCTCCTGTGAGAGGCAAATTTTAGTAGCCTTTTGTATGTTTTAATGTTAGCTTTGATGGCATTTAATAAAGCCACATTAGCTGAAATGTGACCTGTATGCCAATAACAGGAAATAAGAGGAACTTGCAAAGTGAAGGAAATTGCAAATTTGTTGACGAGAACAGAAGTGCCAGGGAGAGGGCACTGACACGTGTTGAAACGTTCTGGGAATGATCTGATCGTCATAATTGTGGTTTGTGGTTTTTGAGGATAAAAAGGATTGCAACGAGGGGGTCGGTGCCCATTTGGTCAAGCTGTCTACCTGACAGCTCGGTCAAGTTGGTCACAGCATTGCAATGTGAATCTAAGTAGGTACCTTGTATGCTATTGGTTGAATTTTACTTACTTGTTGAACTAACATTTGATAAAGCTTTTAGAACTTTGAAGTGACTTGTTTTATGGTGTGTCTGCCTCCCGTGTTTAACGTGGTTTTCCCCCTGACACTCCTTTTCTGTCACCATTTACCTCCTCAATAGTACTCAGCAGCACACAGACTAAAAGAATAATCATATGTCATGATCGTGATATGACATGTATACTCGTATTCTCTATATTATATTTTTATTCTTTATCTATATATCTTCATTTAGTCTGTTCTCTGTATGTATCCCTCTGTTATATTCTTTTTGAATCCTATTATGTTCTATATACTAGTTGATGAGAAAGGGGAGCAAAGGGAAGAACAAGCTAAGACGGCTGAAGAATATGGACTAAATTATCCCCTGGCACCATTTAAGGCTGATATTGCAGACCCCACCAGTCAGGGAATTTCGATTGGTGGGGTCTAGGCAGAGAGCCTTTTCTGCTGCAGCGCCCGCCCTATGGAACATCCTGCCTCCTGAAGTCCGGTGTGCCCCCTCCCTCATGGCCTTGGAAAGGGATTAAATCCTGGCTCTGCCAGAAGGCCTGAGGGCCGGAGGGGGCCCCGCACCTGTGGAGATGGCTGGTGGGGTGATGGGTTTGCCCCCCCCCCCCAGCATCTTGCAGGTTTTTTAGGGCCATAAACCAGAGGAGGTTTTTTAGGGCATTTTAATATGTTTTTAATTATTTATAGTTTTTAGCCATCTGGGAGAGAACTGTGTTTTTATTGTGAGCCACCCAGAGTCACCCGTTGGGGGAGATGGGTGGCATACAAGCCGAATAAATAAATAAATAAGTAAATAAATATCATGATTGCATGTGCATGTGTGTGTTACTAATAAATAAAGGTTTATTCCCCCGAGAAAGGAACTGAAAATATCAAACAAAAGGAAAATGTAAGAGGCCAAAACAAAATGTGAACTCATATATATTGTGATATGCAGCGCAGACCCATAGATTTGGAAGCATGATGTTGGAAAGTTGAGATCTATAAAGAGCCCTTTGGATCTCCCAACTCCTTTTGTTGACTTGGCCAGTAGAGAAGGACATTCTCTCTTTGCCTCTTTCTACTTTCCTTTTTTCTTTTTAGTAGGTATATTGCGTGCATGTGAATGGATGCAACGCAAGTCATCAGCACAGAACTTTTTTGGGGAAAGAACAATAATAATGTTAATGAGGGCTTGTTCAGATTAAGTGTGCAGGTGCACTCTGAATGTTCTTTGTGCTCTTGATTGAGGAGCTTTCAGAATGCCTTCTGAGATGATGCCTTCACCGCATACGCATTCTGAATCTCAACATCAACAGGAACCAAGAACATACTCTATGTGCACATATCCCTAAGTTTAGTAGCCCAGCTAAGAATAGTCTTTTTGCATTTTAAATATATTTGGAAGTTTCCCTAAACAAAAGGAGATGAGAAAATGTGATGCCCAGAGTACAAGAAAACACTAAAGTCAAAAACTGGGCCCTCCTGCTATACAGTAATGTCCCAGACAGGAAAAAGAGTGGTTTGCACATGGAACATTTTCACATTCCTACTTAAAAAAACAGCAATATGGAGTTTAATGTTTTTCCTCAAATATATTTTTATAAATATATAAACCTGTTTTCAGGTCTTCTGTCATGCACTTGGATATGGGTGGGAAACATTTTAGAAGACTGCACATTTTTTTCCTGCCATGATATCATTGCCCCACCCATGTTATGATGCAATGATGGCAGACTGGGTGAGGAAATGATGTCATCATTGGCAGAATTAAAATTTTTGAAAAATATATGTATGTGCCCACACATACCCATATACATATATGAAATTACTCCATCCAGATCCTTAACTCTTTAGTGGATAATCTGATTCCAGCATGTGCCATGTGCTTCCCATTCCCACCCATGCTCTGTTATAATGTTAGTATAACCAAGAAACACAACAAATGGAATGAGGCCCAACTGGAAAAATTAACTTAATAGTTCCTAAGACATAAGACCATAGGAAGCTGCCTTTGTCTGGTCAGACCATTGGTCTATCCACCCCAGTGTAATTAACACTAGTTGGAGTGTTTCAGGCAAGAATGTTTTTTCTCGCAGAGCTATCTGAGACCAGAACACAATACAGATAGTCCCTGGGTTAAGAATGCCTGGTTTAAGGATGACCCATAGTTAAGAACGGAGCCTATTATAGCAAAATTCGAGTTAAATACACAATGATTCAAGTTAAATACACAGTGGTTCAAGTTAATTACACAGTACTACTTATACAGTATTATATAATAATACTGTTCTGGCTTACATACAAATTCGACTTAAGGACAGACCTTGGGAACAGAACTCATTCTTAAACTGGGGACTGTATGTATACATTTAGTTTGGGTCTGTGTTTTTATCTATATCTTTCTATATATCTGATTATCTATATCATTATGTATTACAGTTTCAAACCATCCATCCTCCCACACTGATGATTGCACATACAGACCCAATTTTATCTTTAAAACAACCCTGTGAAATAAATTAAACTAAGAATATTGGAAGGAGCTTTAAAACAAGTCAGAACATTGTTCTATTTCAGTATTGGGATACGCTGATTATTCAGAGCTCTTTAAGGTTTTTGAGACAAGAGTCATTCCCATCCATATCAGGACATGCCAAGGGATTATAATTACATCCTTTTGTATGTGAAATGTGAACTTAATCAAGCTAAAGCTTTTTTTTTTTTTTTGCTTTTTCTTTTTGAGAGAGAGAGAGAGAGAGAGAGAGTAAAAGAGAAAGACTAGTCCAGTGAGCTTTATGGCTGACCATAAATTTTATTTACTTAGAAAAATATATAGGGCCACCTTGTACTCAAATAAAGGTCTCAAAACAATTGTGAAATAATTATGAAAAAAATAGTGGCAGCATATATATATATATTTTTTAAAGCTATGAAAACCAAGTTAGGAAGCATTTCCATGGTTAAAATTACAGAACTTCCTGCCACATAGTTGCTACTTTAGACAGGATGAAAAGGGGATTAGACATATTTCTGGAGGACTAGGCTATTAGTGGCTTTCTGTCATAATGGAGATAAAATTTCTCTGTTATGTAGGTAGATACTCTTGCATATATCCTGAGTGAATGTCTAGTTTGCCCACTGTGGGAGCAAGATACTGGACAATAGGGCCATGTAGCTCTGTTTTGTATTGCTGAATTGATTCAAGCCGTTAATCTCCATAATTCAATCTGAATTGTCAATCCAATTTAGAAAATTAATTCAGAGCTTTGATCAAATAGCCTTAAAATCAAATCTGTGATCTGAAGTTTTCCATAACCCTGCTGGACAAGGTAGTAAGCCTTTTATTTGATCTAGTACATCTCTTCATGTTTTCAAACTCTGAAATGCTCTTCAGTTTGAAATCTATCAGGTTCATTCTTTGTGTCTCTTGTACATGGAAATGAAGACAAAAGTCTTAAACAGACTTGTAATGTTAAATCCCATATTTATTGCTGCTCAATAGCAAATAATGCTGTGTAAAATACTGCTAGTTTTACAAAGCATCCTTATCTCTTATTGTGGAGATCTTTGATGTTGGGGTCTCTGAGGAACCAAAACCTTACTAGGATAACCCCATAGGATAGAAGAGCAACATTTTTCCTGTTTTATTTTCTCTCTCATTGAAATCAATTAATGGAAACTGATCCATGTCTGCAATAGATGCATACATATCCTAGAAAACAACAATTTTGGGGGTATCTGTGTAGGCAAGTAAGGCAATGGGGTTACTCACCCACAATTTCTCCTGATAAATTTCCTGGTCCATCCCCAGTCTGATCCTGGAGTTCTGACATTAAAAAAAAAAAATCACTTAAGTTTCCCCAGTGGCTGGGCGAGACTATCTGAAGTCAGTTCATCATCTGATTTTCCTCCAAGGGAAGATTACTCTCTTCATCCTTTGAAGATAATGTCCAAAAAAAAATCCTATAGCCTACCCTCGCAGAGTCCTTAAACGCTGATATATTTTAGTCTGGATGGTACTAGATTGATTTTATTATATATTCCTTGTTATTGCTGTTTTTGAAATTTTCTGGTGGCCAAATATTTGATGATCATCTTGCATACTTTTATGCCAGTCTGTATACCAATCACTTAAAAAGTGATGATGATGATGATGATGATGATGATGATGATGATGATGATGACAGGACCAATTAATGGCCTAAATTTTGCAGTGTAGAGTATTCCCACTCAAAGTTCTAACCAGCCATTTTTTAAAAAAAATAATACTCCATTTGCAACTATGATGCAAATAAGATGAGGGTGTCTTATCATCTTGTTTGCATTCTCTGTGTTTGCCAAAATTTTTTGTAAGAAAGGGGGGGAAAAAAAAAGAGAAAGAGGTGACTCCTACCAGTTGTGGAGATGAGAAAGAAGGAAAAATGATCTTTTCTCTACTTCTTAAGAATCCTCTTTAGTAAGGGAAGAACTGCTTCCTGACTGATTTTTTAAAGTGTGAAAGCTCACAAACATTTGTACTGTGTTCAAGAGAGGAAGGAAGAATGAATGGGGGAAACAGAGGTTGTTGAGAAGAGTTGTTCATTGTATAGAAGTCTGATTGCCTCCCATCATGATTTGTCCATTAGTGCGGATGGTACAGTACATGAAGTGATCTCTGCGTACAAGAAACAGAAGTGGGAACAATTCATGTGGATGATACATTGCAGTTTTACAAATAACCAAAAATGGAAAAGCAGTAACATAGGACAAAAGAAGACTCATATTGGACACAGCTCTCTAGATATTCACTGGCACTGTTGCTTTGCTGAACCAGATTGTGCTTGTAACAGCTAGTCTGTGCTTTCCTCTTAACTGCAATAAGAACGGCTATAAGCTTTGTTTCACCTGCAGGTATTATATGAAGGGGTGAATAAATGCTCTTCCAGCAAATGCTGATGAAAACATATACCAAGTCAGATACACTGGTCCTTTTAGTTCCGTATCGTATGTACTGACTGGCTATATGTTTTTGGAGGTTTCAGGTTGAAGCCTTTTCCAGCTGTACTAGGAAAAGGCAAGGATTAAACCTGAGACCTTTTGCATATTAAGCAGATGCTGCACCACTGAGCTATGACCCTTTTGTAAATGAGGTTTTCCCCTGAAGTGCCTTTTGGAACTGTCTGCTGTGAGGGAAGAGCTTTTATTCCAGAGATCCTGGGACAAGCATTGACCAAGCAGATCAGCTCCTCCATTTATCAGTCATCCTAATAAGAGACCTCGACAAAAGGCAAGGAATGAAATTACATTTGGCCTTTGCAGAGAGACAGCAGAGTGGGCACCATGCTATCAAACAACCTGCAGTCAAATCCCAGAATTGATACAGATGACAAACAGGCCCTGGCAATCAAACCCCAAACCAAACGCATGTGATTCTTGTCCTGTATAAGTTTTGTGTATCCTTTGACAGAATCTGAGAGGCTGTCCTTTTGTAAGTCTCTTATTTGGCAGGGCAATATAAAGATGATTGAATTACACTAAATAGCTCCTGTCAATCTTTCATCACTGGCACTTTCTCCTATGTAATCAATATATCTCCTCAAGTTCCCAGAAGCTCCTTTGGACTAGCCAAGTGGCAAAATCCACAAGGCAGAATGCCAGCCTCAGATGATATCAGTTCTGTGGATTATCTGCCAGGTCTTTTGTAGACTCAGATCCGCAGGTAGGCCCACACAGCTGGTTGGTAGGCCCGAGCAAGGCAATTTGGATTCATCTTGATGAAAAATGTTGCATCGTAGAAGCAATACAATTTTTCCCATCAGGAGAAGAGGGAGTATTATTTGTCTCCACAAGGTATTTTGAATCACCCTGGTTTGCAGTTCCAGTATCTGGAAGAGGTTTCTGTGCATGGGTAATGCATTCACAAAACCTCTTCTGGTTATTAGAACTGCTAGAGAAGACTTTAGAAAAGAAAGCAATGAAGTGGCTTCTCTTTGCTCTTAGAAATCTGAGGTTGTATTACTTAGTGAAGCAATTTCAAAAGGGTAATTTGCTCAAGCCTCTGTCCAAGAAAAACATACCCTCAAAGATCTCAATAACCCTACTACTTATAATAACTTGTGGGATTCTTAGGTCTGGTTATTCTTTTACTAAGCCTGCTTTCCTTAATCAGCTACATTTGAGATGTGTTGGAGCTGCAGTCCCATGACATCTAGAGAGAACCAGCTGGAAAAGCCAACCTTTAAGTGACACTGGACTCTTGGTCTTCTGTAAGGCCACCATTGTTTCTGGGAACATGGTTCCAAATGCTACACCAAGGGGGATTGGTAGAAACAGCTTTATATAATAACAGTGATGAGTGATCATTGCATTTCTCTAGGGAGTCACAGAGATGACTTTGGAGAAAGTATTCAAAAACTATTACAAAAACGAAAGGTGCAGAAGCATGCCCTGGGAAAGGAGAAAGTATTAGGAAGAGACTCAGTCTGCCTTCTTCCTGACTCCCTGGAACATAAGAGGGAGGGAAGGGAAAACAGACTTGCAAATTTCTGTTACTATAGCCTAGCTCAGTGAAGTATAATTGTAGTCTTCTTACGGAGTCTGTTTCCTGATCTGGACAACCTTCGAGGGCTGACAATTTCTCATAGCAGGGCTAGGCTGAACCAATAGCTGTGGGACAAAGCAGTAGTAAAACTCACAGGACAAACTACAACCTAAGGTTGAATATAGGGACAAATACTAGGATCAAAGAATAAATCATGATGTAGATACACATGAACAGCAATATTTGGTTGCTCCAAGAAGGTCTAGCAGCCAGCTTAAATGGTTGGATTCATTCTGAAGCCAGTAAGTACTTTTTCTGTTCCTCTAACAGAGGGGTATTACTGGGAGTTGTCCAATGTATCAAGAATAACTAAGTTCAGGGGAGCAGAAGAACTATCCAGTAGGGAATACAGCAATAGGGAGAGATTGAAAATACTTTCAGTCGTTTGTGCGTCAGCTGTTTTGCATTTTGTTAACTTGGATTGAGGGTTAATGTGAAGACAGCTATAGAGCTTTGGCAGTATCATCCCCATGCCTTCCTGTCTTGTCAATGGGCTTCTTTCTTCCTCACACATAAGATTAAAGGACGTTTGGTACACTGTGAGATGGTCCCTGAATTTCTGTCTAGACACCCTACTTCCTGATTAGTGGAGTGTTGAGAGTGATCTTGGTTTGCCTGAAGTAGGAGAATAGGACTACTTGGAGGAGGCCAGTCTTTAATAATACAACTACCTACTTGAATAGTGGTCTTGGGAGGACTGTCAGTATTCTCCAGCTTTGTTCATCATCAAAATACCAGGGCCAGCAATACAGTTATTTCTTTGTAATGAAATCTTATCTAATTCCAAGGTAGCTTTACAAGGAAGGGGGTGGAATATGACATATTTCACAGAGAAGCTGTCCCTGTTGAATTTCCTCCAGAAACAGCAGTCCACAGTTCTCAGTGGCTCTTAATACTTCTCTGATTCTCATGGCTTGTTGGAATAACAACATGGCAATGAGAGAAGCAAAACTCCAGACTTTGCTGATAACTAACCTTAGCTACATTTCTGTCATAAAACTCTCATATCACCCATTAAAGAAATAATACTGTCCATCTGTCTTAGTGGGAAAGACCACGACTCCTTTCATTCAGGCTGACAAATGAAAAAAAAAACATGTTTGCAAACATGGTTTGGGATTTTTTCTTCCTTTTTGTTTTTTGGTTCATTCCCAATAGCAGCTAATCTTAATGCAGCAAAAAGGAGGCAAGGAGGGTCAAGTTTATAAATGACTGGAAAGTTAGTTTCCATAGCTGCCAGCAATTACTGTGCAGATTCAGGCGTGTGGCGATTACAGTCCAAGGCTGTTATTCTGTACGTCAGTGAGACACAGTAACAAATGACAAATTTAATTCATCACTGCAGCAAGTTGGATACAGCTCATTCCGAGCATAGGGCTTGTGCATCAGAAATAAGTGTCTTTGGTCAGATTCTTCCACCTGTAATATTGACCCCATTTTGTCTGTACACTTTGATGGTTTTAGCAATGTGTGAGCAAATAGATGTGCATTCAACCTATGGAGGACAGAATGAATCACATTTGCTGGCTCATTCCCAATTTCCATGTGTTTATTGTGGCTTGTCAACTGAATCTAAGTGCATACAAGATGGATGCACACGTGTCCTATCCAGCAAAACAAATCTGTTGACTGCTCATGGTCAACGCATACATCCATACGGGTGGTGGGACTACTCAGTGTGGTCCTACTTCCCTTTGATTGACTTACTAAGGAGGTGAGCACAAACATCCTTTCATTATGTGGATCAACAATATTTCTCAAACCAAACACAGCATTTGGTTTTTCAAGGACATTCCAAAGTGTATAGGACTAGGAGAAAAAAGCAACAAGACAATACCCTACATTTCAGTTCACTTCAGTTCAGTGTAATTTAAATGGTTACCCCCTTTCCCACCTATTTAATAACTTTCTCCTTTCATATACTAAAATGCATAATTTGGTGGCAACTTTAAAAGGTCTCTGGAGCCTTGAAATGAGACATATACATCCCCTGATGCCACATCCCTGGTGTATCTCTGGATTGTTGGTTTAGAAGTAGACCCTACACAATCCTCCATCCTTCCCCACACAGAAAAGTATGTATCCCAGGTGCATGGATTTCATGTCTGTAGAGACGAAAGAGTTACATGCACATCTTTAGCCATTTGGGGTCCCCTTTCCCTTCATCTCCTCTTTCTTTTATTGGGGATCCAAAGACTTTGAAAAAGCATGAGGGAGAAAAATCTGCCCTTCTCACCCTGCGTGTGCATGTTTAAAATATACTGTGAGCTTAGTCACACCCCTTATGATATGGAGGGCCAGCTTGCTTCACATGTGGGCAGAGACAGGACTCCCCCCAGAGCATTTCCACACATCGCCTGCCATTAATATAGTTGTCAGCTGCTTTATTTATAATATTATCAGCCCATATTGCAGAGTCATTCATTACTATTAGCACTCAATTAATAGCAGATTACCATATGTGCTGCTGCAACTTGGTATTGCTATTTAAACCACAGTAAAGGTTACCCAATTAAGCAATATAAAGTGATTAATACTCCTACCAGTGGGACTTTACTAGGGCGTTCCAAACTACCTTCACACCATCTGTGCATCGATGAACTGAGAGAGTGAAGCAGTATTGCTTTGGTAGGAAGACAGATAATAGGAAGGTTGAGAAGCAGAATATGAAAAAGAATAGTAGAATTTTACAGCACTAGTTCTGTAATTACAAGCAGGGTTTTAGTCTGGATTTACCTAACTGCACGTATGAAAAGGCTGAGGCTTAATAAATACTCTACTGGATCACAGTATGATGTGGAAGGGAATCACAGAATAGCATTTACCCCATAGCTGGGATATAGTGAAATGATCACACAGATAGATATATTTCATATACTTGATCAAACAATATCAGTGTTTACTATACTGATTCCCATCCTGTCTCAGAAATGGGATAAAATACAAATAAATGGATCACAATTAGTATCACTTTCCATCACAATTGCCACTTCATTCCCATTTATTTTTTTAATTTCAAAATACATATCTTAATAATCTACTTCATTGTTAAAAAAAATGAAACACTAAACTGAAAGCCATATATTAAAGTTTTACAATTTGCTGCCAAAATCTGCAAAAAACATAATTAGAGTCATATAAATCGAGTCCATTATGAAACCTCGACTTTTGTTCCTTTTTTGCCCACCAGTGAGTTTTGCACACCAATCGATTACATCTGCTTATTTCAACCGTCTTTAGCTGTTTTCCTCACTAAATGGGTAACGGTTAGCTTTACTGATCCATGGTTGACAGTTATCCCTGTGAATTTATATTTTGTTGTTCAGTCGTTAAGTCGTGTCCGACTCTTCGTGACCCCATGAACCATATTGCGCCAGGCCTTCCTGTCCTTCACTGCCTCCCTGAGTTTGCTCAGTTTCATGCTCATTGCTTCAGTGATGCTATCTAACCATCTCATCCTCTGCCGTCCTCTTCTCCTTTTGACTTCAATCTTTCCCAGCATCAGGGTCTTTTCCAAAGAGTCTTCTCTTCGCATTAGGTGACCAAAGTATCTGAGCTTGAGCTTCATTATCAATCCTTCCAATGAGCAATCAGGGTTGATTTCCTTTAAGATTGACTGGTTTGACCTCCTAGCAGTCCAGGGGACTCTTAAGAGTCTTCTCCAGCACCACAGTTCAAAGGCATCAATTCTTCGGCGCTCAGCCTTCTTTATGGTCCAGCTCTCACAGCCATACATTACTACTGGAAAAACCATAGCTTTGACTATGCGGATCTTTGTCGGCAAGGTGACATCTCTGCTTTTTAATATGCTATCTAGGTTTGCCATAGCTTTCCTCCCAAGGAGCAAGTGTCTCTTAATTTCATGGCTGCAGTCTCCATCTGCGGTGATCTTCGAGCCCAAATAAATGAAGTCTGTTACTGCTTCCATTTCTACCCCTTCTATTTGCCAGGAATTGATGGGCCCAGATGCCATGATCTTAGTTTTTTTAATGTTGAGTTTCAAGCCAGCTTTCGCACTCTCCTCTTTCACCCTCATCAAGAGGCTCTTTAGTTCTTCTTCACTTTCTGCCATTAGGGTGGTATCATCTGCATATCTGAGGTTGTTGATATTTCTCCCTGCAATCTTTATTCCGGCTTTTGATTCTTCCAGCCTGGCATTTCTCATGATGTACTCTGCATATAGGTTAAATAAGCAGGGTGACAGTATACAGCCTTGTCGTACTCCTTTCCCTATTTTGAACCAATCGGTTGTTCCATGACCGGTTCTAACTGTTGCTTCTTGGCCCGCGTACAGATTTCTCAGGAGACAGGTAAGGTGGTCTGGTACCCCCATCTCTTTAAGAATTTGCCACAGTTTGTTGTGATCCACACAATCAAAGGCTTTTGCATAGTCAATGAAGCAGAAGTAGATGTTTTTCTGGAACTCTCGTGCTTTCTCCATGATCCAGCGAATGTTGGCAATTTGATCTCTAGTTCCTCTGCCTCTTCGAAACCCAGCTTGTACATCCGGTAGTTCTTGGTTCACGTACTGCTGAAGCCTAGCTTGTAGGATTTTGAGCATAACCTTGCTAGCATGTGAAATGAGTGCAATTGTGCGATAGTTTGAGCATTCTTTGGCATTGCCCTTCTTTGGAATTGGAACATAAACTGACCTTTTCCAATCCTGTGGCCACTGTTGCGTTTTCCAAACTTGCTGGCATATTGAGTGCAGCACTTTAACAGCATCATCTTTTAGTATTTTAAATAACTCAGCTGGAATACTGTCATCTCCACTAGCTTTGTTGTTAGCAATGCTTCCTAAGGCCCACTTGACTTCACTCTCTAGGATGTCCGGCTCAAGGTCAGTGACCACACCAGTATGGACATCAGGGACATTAAGATCTTTCTTGTATAGTTCTTCTGTGTATTCCTGCCACCTCTTTTTAATCTCTTCTGCTTCTGTTAGGTCCCTGCCTTTTTTGTCCTTTATCATGCCCATCTTTGCACTAAACGTTCCTTTGATATCTCCAATTTTCTTGAAGAGATCTCTAGTCTTTCCCATTCTATTGTTTTCCTCGATTTCTTTGCATTGTTCATTTAAGAAGGCCTTCTTATCTCTCCTTGCTATTCTCTGGAAATCTGCATTCAGTTGCTTATATCTTTCCCTTTCACCCTTGCTTTTCGCATTCCTTCTTTCCACAGCTATTTGTAAAGCCTCATCAGATAGCCATTTTGCTTTCTTGCATTTCTTTTTCTTTGGGATGGTTTTAGTTGCTGCCTCCTGTAATCACAACAAAGATCACACCAATCAATTATACCTGTGATGGGCAAAACACTTTTTGGACATGAAATTTTAATACTGGTGGCAGGCAAAATAGGAACAAGAGCCAAACCTTTCTGGTCATTGGATAGGTTCTATAACAGAACACAAAAGTGTCCATGGGGGAAAAAAGATCTTTTCCTTAACCATTCAATTTATCGTGTCATGGAATGTTCATAAGCATTCTGATAAGTTTTTAACAATCTGCAAGGATCATTAACACTCTGTTGCTACAGAGAACGGAGAAGGCACTGGTGACTAATTGTTAGATTATTTTAAAATGCAATGTGGACAGTAGCATTGAGTCAAGCTGTGCAAGTAAATGACAGGTGACTGGGCAGGGAATATAGAGATAAAATTATAAGCTAAACCCACAGCTGTGATTTTTCACGAATCTTCATTTTCAGTGAGTTCCCAGTTGTTGTGCTGAAATAGATGAATAATGACAGTTTTTTTTTAAAAAAGTTGTCTCAAGAGTTTTCTGTCCACATATGTCAAGTGGCATATACATATGCACTTGCACATATAAGCCTGGTTATTGGCTTAGATAAGTATTTTAAACAGGGAGCTTTGGCTGTTGGTCAGTTTTAAAACTTAAAACTGAACAATAAGTAAATAAATAAATATTTACAAAATTTCTTTTGAATGGACAAACATAAACAAAGCCATGAGGAAGCATTCATTCTTGGATACAACAAACAAATGGCTTGGTTAGCACCTGAGCTGGCCTGTTAATTTTCAGAATCCTAGTTGAAATGTAGATAGAAAAACACAGAGAGAGAAATAGTACTACTATGGATGGGAAGGAAAGGCTAAGAATAGCTAAGCTGAGCAAAAGACCCTTTGTTACCTAGGAAAACGATGGGTTTCAAGGGCAAGATTGATTGGGGGGGGGGGGGGGGGGGGAAGAAGCAGAAAATAGATATATATTTCTCTCTTCCAGAGAGAGAACAGAAGGAACTTTGCTTCTGAATTGTTAACTGAAAATTAAAAAGGTATGTTGTGTTCATGTTCATCTCCAGAACTCAGTTTAAGATCTTCATCAAAATGATGTAAAGCCCCACTGGCCTGTTTCAGGCACACTTCCCCCTTCCCCCAAAGCAAAACCACCTAATTGGGTAGCAATGCTGCCAACAGAACAAACCTCCTATTAGGTTAAAGAAAGATTAAAAGTAGATGATTTACTTGAGATCCAAGGATTCAGTTCCTCAGAGACTTTATATTTCTTGCTTGATTAACACAGTCATTTTTCTCAAAGCTAGAAAGCCACCCAGGGGATTTGCTTTCTGCCAAACATTCAAAAGGATGAACGGTGGGCTGGCAGCTGAAATCATGACATGCACAGAACTGAATTTTGGACATGGCATGTGCTTTAAAGAATAAAGCATTATTAAGTCAGAGGATGTCTCTGAGTTAAAAGTAAAATCTCTTTTGAATCAAGCTTGACTCCTGGTGACTTCATGGATATGTCGATGCAGCTTTCTTGGCAACACTACATAAGTAGTTTCTCATTGCTTTCTTCTGGGATGTTTTACAACTTCTCGTGATAGGTTACAACTCTGGCATCCCCTGGAAATCTTTCATTCAAGTACCACCAAGACCCAACCCTGCTTAGCTTCCAAGCCTGCTGGCACCTGTGGAGGCAACTCTATCAACAAAATGGAACAGGGCAATGGAAGAAGCAGAAGTCTTTGGCTCTGGAAACAGGAGTAAAGCATTTCTCTGGAAATAGGTTCTGTGATAAATTTAGCTTTATGCTATTTAAAGAGTGAACATAGACCATAGTTTGCATTTGGGTTAGTCTTGATCCAAATCAAATATAATTTAGTTAAAACGGCAAGTATGGAGCAAGGCAACAAATCACAGAAATGATAACCAGTGTCTCGACTTAAGAATACTTACAATGTCTTCAGACAAAGACCAGAAAAGACTCAATGAGGGCAGGATTGTTCTCAGAATGGAACAGAATAAATAGAAGAATAGATGCATCCTGAGCAGTGAAAAGAAATTTCTTGGAATCTGTATGCTGCTTGATTCTCTTTACAGATGGCAGACAGCTAAAGGCATAAAAGGGTCATTGTGGATCAAAAGGATAATCAAATGTTACCTTGGTAATAATTCAAGGTTAGGCTTTTTGTAGCTCATATACTCAGGACTGCTCAGTTCAGGAGTTTTCCTCATGGGTTTATTGGCAGACTGGAAGCTTTGGATACTTTGGATGGTATTTGAAGAGAAACATTTTTTTTTAAAAACTCCAAGTTTCACTTCTCATCAGTCTATGCAGCAGATGCAGTAGATATACATATAATATGTATGTATGCATGCATGCCAAGTGTGTATATGTGTATTATCTATCTCTATATCTCTCTCTCACTCCCTATGTTTCCAAACAGCAGAACTATTTCTATGTAGACTTAAGAAAGAATTTAAAGTTACAATGTCTGGTATCCCCCATCAATCAAATTAGCAGCTTCTTTTCTGCTGTCTTTTCTCTTCCATGTAAACCTTTGATTTTCTTATTTTCCATCACCTTTGGCACAACCAAGTTCTTTCTGCAGTAAATAGAAAGGTCCCACAGTGCCTTATCTACTTCACCATGCTTCTTCAGGAAGTGTCCAAACTCTTTGTTTTTGGCAATCTTTCTACATCCTTAAAACTAGTCCAAGTCAGATTTACAAGGGGATTTGGGGCAGCTTACTGAAAGAAAAGCAACAGAACTTAGTAAAAAGAATACAAAACCACAATGCACATACCTATAAACAATAATGAAACAATAAAACAATATAATGGTGATACAAACAGCAATAACACCATCATCCGTTTGGGGATCCAGTACATCATGACCCAAAGGCTTGGGGAAAGAGCCAGGTCTTGATAGCTTTTCTAAAGGCCAGCAGGGTCAGGGCCAACCATTGGTCAGGAAGAAGGTGGTTCCATAAGATAGGGGCCACCACCGCAAAGGTGCACCACCTGGGTCTCACAAGATGGCATTGTTTCACTGAAAGGACCCAGAGTGCTCCTTCCCTATCAGAGCATGTGGAGCAGGCAGATACCTTAGGGAGAAGGTGGTTCCTCAAGTAACCCAGTCCTATGCCATATAGGGCTTTAAAGGTGATAACCAGCACCTTGAATTGCACCCAGAAGCCAGCTGGGAGCCAATGCAGATCACAGAGTAGTGGTGTCATATGGGCATAGTGAGAAGCACCAATAGCTACCCATGCGGCTTCATTCTGGACCAACTGTAGCTTCTGGATGGTCTTCAAGGGCAACCCCATGTAGAGTATGTTGCAACTAATCCAACTGGGAGGTCACTAAGGTGTGAGTGACCGTGAGCAGGGCCTCAGGAAGGGGTGCAATTAGCACAGGACAAAATTGTGCAAAGCCTTTCCTGGCCACAGCTGCTACCTACTTCCTTCCCCTCTGTACTTTTTAGCTTTAACCATGATTGCAATGACAACCGATGGTGTTTTCAGATAGTGATTCTTGTTCAGTATCAAAATCTTGGAAATGCAAGGTTAAATGCACATAGTTGAGATCTGCATGTACAGTATATACCTTCCTACTGCTATTCTGACATGTAGCAGGAGGAGAATGTCAAGATATTTGCAAACCAAGACGACTGATCAGTTATTGTCCTTATTGCCCTCTAAGCTGCGAAATCAGTGTGGTTGTGAAATCAGTGTTAATCCCTTTTTGTGAAATCAGTGTTAATCTTCAAGTCTGCCTCCTGTTTTATCTGAACATGCTTGTGTCCACAACTGTTATTATCAGCCTTCCTTTACAGAAATACAAGAAAAGAATTTGCTAGGGGTTTGTTTTAATCTCACTCCTTTCTGCTACAGTCCATCAATTTGTCTGTTGCAAACACAGTTTAAGCTTTTTAGAATCCAGCCAGCCAGGTGATCAAAAGAGCGACTAAGCATATCAGTTTTGGGAAGATATTGCTGAGAACTTATGGAACCTTAGTGAAAAAATGTCCCAGACAGATTGTCCTTGAGGAAAGGTAAAGTGTTGTAAAATGGCCTGTGTTTGAATGATTGCAAGAATAGAGTGAATTTTTGAAAAAAATCAGATTTTCTGCAGCAAAGGGGAAGTAAAAGATATAGATAACATACAGTAGATATAGATGAGAGAGCCAATGTGGTGTAGTGATTAAGGTGCTGGACTAGGAGTGGGGGACCTAGGTTCTAGTCCTTCCTTAGCCATGGAAAGTGGCTTGGTGACATTGGGCCAGTCACCCTCTCTGAGCCCTAACTAGGAAGTTGAAAAACATCCATCTAGACACTTGGACTGGACTAGCTTGATAAATTACTGTCCACAACTTTCAATGAAGAAACTTCATCCTGCAGTGGATTGATTTGGGCTGATAATTACATATATGAATACCACTTGATTGCACCTTCATGAGAACAATTGGAACATAGATCATATCTATGCTGAGAAAAATCAATTGTCTCAATGAACCCTATGATAGAAACTTTTGACCCTTCAGGGGTTTAGTAACTTCTCAAATTGCTCACATGGGAATGGTCAAGCCTTGGCATGGGACAAATCTAATTGGAAGCACATATTGAAACAAGAAGCTCGTTTCACCATTAGCTGCAGTCACTTCATTAGCCCCCCCACCAAAAAAAAGAACAAATGTGGTTTTGCTCAATTAATACATAGTAATTGCTCTATGTTTAAATGCCAACACATATTGCATATTTTCATTTTGGAAGCAAGTGAATAGGGAATGCAGAGTAGGTTAGAAAAATATGTACTGCAGTGTGACCATGAAACAGTGAGAAGTTACTTTCTGACAACTATCTGGAATAGCCATTGGCTTTAATGGGCAGCATTCAGGACCATCTGAACATGGCTGCCCTGTTTGTGAGTGTGTGAGTGTGTGTATACAGTATATGTACTTTTCTTTCTTTTGATTTCAGTTCCATTACTGTGGCAAGTGGATTATATGAACAAGGTCTATATTTGTTCCCCCTTACAACACTGCACTACACAATGTTCTGGGACTGAAAAATTGAGGAAGGAGGTTAGCAGAGGCCTGATATTGTCCACAGGCTGCCAGGCAAACCCCAGTATTAGAGGTCACATCTCTGTCCTAGGAATTTTACAATCTAAAGTCAAGTTAAGGAAAACAACAGAGGAAAGAGGAAGGAATGAAAGGCCGGGGTAAACAGGAAATCAATATGCAGTTGATTTCATTACAGAATTTTAGGCTCAGTGTAGGGTAAATTATGGTAGAGTTAGGTAGGTAAAAGGATGATGAATTTCTCTGTAAGCAGATGTGAGATTTTGAGTCAGAAGAACCCATGGTGGGACAAATGATAAATGCAACCTGTAGCCATCTATCCATCCACCCATTAAGTTTTTCAGAATATATGTCGGATGGCCAAGTGGTTGGTTCCAGTTTTCTTTATCCTTCAAAATTATGTTTCTTTGTGTCAAAGCTCCTTCACTGTTCCAATGTTCCTGGAATGACCATGTTAGGAAAAGCTGGTCTTATTAATAGTTAACTGTAACCTATTTTGCATTTCAGAGATTTTTTTTAAACTTCCATCTGTTCCTGTCTACTGCAGAAAAAATGCTGGAGCAGAAAATAGCCCTGTCAATTTTTGCAGAAGGATAAAACAGATTTTTGAGGTTCCTCCATCCTTAAATGGGTTAAGATTGATCGTGCTAGCCAGGTTCAACACATCTGGAGGGCAACAGACTGGGGAATACTAGGTTGTGGCAAAGATGCCATGGACGTTGTAGTTTCAAAGAGGGATTTCATGAAAGCAAGGGAGAGGGCAATTCCAAGCAGAGCAGATAGCAAAGGAAAAAGGTGTTATCTTTTGAAGGATCAGGAGAGTTACAGATGGCTGAGGGCAGAGAAGGTAATAATTATGGACAGGATGTTTCTGAATGAAAGTTGAGATATAAGGGATGTATTTGCAAGAACATAGCTGATGCTGAAGCCAAAGAAGGAGTTTGTTCTGAATCTAGCAGTGGAAATCAGTATATGGAATTTAAAAAGCATTTCAGGAATAAAGATAAAAATAAAAATAAAGATCCTCCTACTAATAAGCAAGTGAAGACAAATGCATTGGTTATTCTGTAGCATCTATTGTTCCAATTGCAGAGACTTGTACAGCAAGAAGAAAATGTCCCACAATCAGTGTCTATGTTTTTGGGGTACTAAATTATAAGGAAGGAAGTAGAATCTGTAGATGCAGCCTAAAATGGCAGAGACAAGTTTCAGTGCAGATTTTTTCAGAAACAACAACATGGAAGTGATAAAGGATGACAGAAAAGATTTTAAAATGGGTGGGAGCTATTATTTATTTATGTATTTATTTGACTTATACGGCCACCCATCTTAGGAGATACAACTCTTAGCAGCTCACAGCAGTGGTACAAACCCCAAACCCCATAAAAACAATAAAAACAAAAAGCAAAAACCTGGCACCACAACCAGAACCATCCTCTTGTTGCTTCTCTGTTGCTGCATCAAAAGCTTGGAACACGATTCCTTGCAAAAATTGAGTAGCCTCCACCTTATTAGGCTTTAGGAAATAATGATAACAAAATTCTTCACGGGGGCTTTTGATGTCTGAGGATAAGCACCTACTTACTTCTTGTAATTGTTGTTTGCTTTCATTAGGACTTATGTTTTTAATGTTATTTTGTGATTTTAACTTTGGGTGGTTTTATTTGATTGATAAATGAAATAGTCATACTGTGGATGTTTTGATACAAATTATTGATTGTGACCCACCGAGACCTGATTGATTGTGGCAGGCTAAGACTGATTGATTGATTGAATGAATGAATACATTCAGTGGACTTTCTGGCATTACGAAGTCTCAGATATTGCTGCAGCTTTCTTAACATACAGGAGGTGGGATGAGTGGTGCAATCAGCTCTTTGGCATAGGTAGTCCTTGTTTGGCAACTGCCTTGTTTAGCAACATTTGCAGTTACAACGGTGATGAAAATGTAACTTTACAACCAATCCTCGCATTTACGACTTTTGCAGATCTGTAAAGCGAAGGAAAGCTGAAGTAAGATCATCAGCAGAGTCCCGGTTTCACTTAGCAATTGCTTCACTTAATGACTGAGTTGCCGGTCCCAATTGTGGTCGCTAAATGAGGACTACCTGTATTGACATGATGGCTGGCCAATTCATCCTCAGAACGCCTGAGGGAGGGCTGCTCTGATGTTTGGGCTTTCTACTCTGCTGATAGAATTGAATTAGGCAGATTCACTTGGAGGCAGGCAGAGTAAAAAAGAGACTTTTTTTTCATTAGCCGAGTGGTCTGAGATAGTGTGCATTCTGTTATATGATTGCATATACCTGCATTCATACAGTCATAGAGTTAGAAGGAGTGATTTAGGCTTTTGAGTTCAACCCTCTGCTTAGTGCAGGAATCCAGATTAAAGCATCCCAGGCAGAGAGCTCCCTGGTCTCTACTTGAACCCATTCCATTAAGGGGAGCTCACCTACTGTGGTAATTGGCTCCACTGTCAACCTGCTCTTATTATTAAGAATTTTTTTTCTAACTTTCAGTTGGAATCTGCCTTCCTGTAACTTAAATTCATTATTGCGTGTCCTGCATTCAGAAACAAGAAAGAGCAGGTCTTGACCTTCTCTATGTGATATCCTTTCAGGTATTTGAAGAATGCTATCTCATTCCCCCTCAGTTACCTTTTCTCGGGGTGAAGCATATCCAGTTCTTTCAATATCTCTTCATAGGATTTAGTTTCTAGTTCTCTGACCATCCTGTTATCCTTCTGTGAAACTGTTACAGTTTCTCTGAATCTCCCTAATGGTGTGGTCTCCAATAATGAACATAGTACTTGAGGTAAGATCTGCTGAAAGCAGAAAAAAGCGAAACAATTACTTTACATGATCTGGAAATTATGCTTCTGTTGATATAGCCTAAAAATTTCATTTGCTTTTTTTTTTTTTTTTTGCAGCCATATTATACCACTGGCTTGTATTCAATTTGCAGTCAAGTCCTATTCCAAAATCTTTTTCAAATTAATTACTAAACTTGGCAACTTCTATCCTATACCTGTTCTTTTGACATTTGTTTCTGAAATGGAGAACCTTGAATTGGTCTCTGTTACATTTCAGCCTGTTATTTTCAACCCATTTCTCTAACTAGTCAAGTTCATTTTGAATACTGTTTCTCACTTTTATGGTATTAACTATCCTACCAAATTTAGTTTCATATGCCAATTTGGTGAGCATTGCCTCCATCTTTTCATCCAAGACATAAGGCATGCATTGAAGAGTAGGAGAGTTTTTATGGGACCCCACTCAATGCTTCTTTTCAATTTGATGAGGAAGCATTGATGGGCATTCCTGATGAGTATGCTTTAAATACAACACAGGGTGTTTTATATCATATATTATTTATGGAATAGTGTTAACAAAAGCTTTTCAGATTGTTTTTTAAACTGTTGCAAAAACAGCACATAACATGTAATTCCCTGAAGAAGCTAACTGGCCAATGAACCATGCCAAGAAAAGCAAATGGTCAGAGAGCCATATACTCCTCAGTGTTAGTAAGATTTGTTTTTAAAGTGGAATAGCCTATATGTTACGCATTGGTTCAGTATAACTTCTCTGCAGAATATTTGCTGGGTAAATTTGGAACTTGGAGTATTGTCCTTTTATTGCCCCTGTATCTCTGTTTTAAAAGAGGTCCAGGATGAACACTTCAATTTTTTTATTGGGGTGAGACCATTGAAGAAATCCAGCTGAAACTTAGTAGACCTTTCCAGAAAACATTTAATTTGCTATCTATGATATTTTGATCCATTTGGGGGGGGGGGGGGAGAATCTAACCCAGTTTGATTTTTCCCATCCTATGTCTGAATACTTTACTAAATCAAACACTGAACTGCAAATCAAATGCTATTGCCTTCAAACCTCAAATCACAATTTTGAATCAATTCCTGTCATCTTTTAATCTTGAACCTGATAGGATTTTGGCTGATTCTCAATGCCCTAATATAAACAGTGGTTCTAATAAAATGGTAGATGCCACAAGGCTAAAGTTTGCTCACTTCAACCCACATCACATTGTAATCATCTTTTCTCAAAATAGAGTGTATTGTGCTATTACTCCTAAACTGGAAATACTGTATCAGTAGAAATAAGCCCTGAGATAGATTGAGCTTGCTGATATTTAAAAGTCAGATGGGCCAGATTAATTCTCTATATAGTTTGCTGGTGCTTCTGGGCACAGTTTGAGCAGCCCAAATCCAGGGTACCAGCATCATGCATTGCAAATTGTACATTACTGAAGATTTCAAGTGCAGCTTTATCGTTATCACTGTTACATTTAATTTCATGTTAATTCTCTTCACTGATATATGCATTCTACTTATTATCAAAACTGACACACTGTGGATTAGGAAAAGATTCAAGGAATATGAATTATACTTGTTCAGATGGTTCCTGTTTCATATCGTAGTCACTGCAAAGAAAGTGAACTTGCTTACTGGTAATATAATTTGGGGTGGGGGGTGGGGGAGACTGAAAAAAGAGAGAAGTATCCTGGTGGTGTCTCTTTAATTGTTAAGGTGTCAATATTATAATGCCCTAGAAGAGGGAGAAGAGATTGTTCATCCTCAGAAGTTTTGCTGTTGATCAGGACACATTGGGGGTTCTCGTACTTCCTTTCCTAATCACTTTGGGAAATTGCTTGTTAACTGCTTTCTAGCTATTAGGAACCTTCAGATCACAGGTTTTACACCACCAGGTAAGTCTCCTTCAATCCTTAGTGAAAGAAGTTTTAAATATATGTTTAAGGTCTTAAAAATTTTTTTCTTTCTTTTTCTTTTTTGGAATAAACAGCAAAAGAGTGATTAGAATGTTGATTTTGGAAAGTTACAAACTATTTTGGAATGTTGAAAAATAGGGTTTTGAAATGAATTATAAGACTCCTTACCATGGGAAAAGCATTTGTTTTGAATTCTTAAAAAAAATTAAAAATGATAGGATTAGACTTTGGAGGTTGGACACTAGAGGGAACTAGAAGGAAGCAAAGATTACAATTAAAGGAGAACACCTAAATTTGACTTACTAATATAGAATGGAGAAAAATACTTTAACGTTAGATGTATTGAAGGATAGTTGTGAACAATGGAACCAGAAGTTTATTTTAAGAGTGGCTGCCATTATAGATAGATTTAAAAGATGTATGGAAGAGGAACAAGTTTTACCGGACAAGACTGAGACTGATTTGAAAATGGATTTAAAAGATGCTACATGAGATATACAAATGAAACCAGCGAATGCCTTAATAATTAATAGGGATATACAAATAACAAACTGAAAGAGTGACCTGGATAACTTTCCTATTCAGGATTTACAAAAGAGACTTGTTAAAGTTTTGAAGAATTCTGTGAGAAGGGACAAAGAAAAAGTGAAAAGAAATCAAATTCCAGGACATTATTTGAAGGGATTAAAGATCAAGATCGTTAGAAGTAAAAGGAAGGAATTTAAAGTTGGTTTATTTGATCAAGGTTAAAATAGCTGTGTTGTTATCTCTGGTGACCCTTAATGAACTTTTGCTGATCAGGACTGAAATGACAAGGTTTTAAGGATTCGTTTATAGATAAGAGATGAGATATGGGAAGAAGAGATCATTTGTTGTATTTTAAGAGAAGGTGATAATTTACTAAAATTGTTTATACAGTGGTACCTCGGGTCACGAACTTAATTCGTTCCGCAACTCTGGTCGCGACCCGAATTGGTCGCGACCCGAATCAAATTTTCCCATAAGGTTCAATGTAAATACGGTTAATCCGTTCTGACCCCTACAGATTTGGTCGCCAACCGATTTTGGTCGCGACCCAAATCAAATTTTTCCATAAAGTTCAATGTAAATAGGGTTAATCTGTTCTGAACCATATGTATTTTTTTTAAAACCACAAAAATATGACACAAAGTACAGTACAGTAGAGTACGAAGAGAGAGAACGCTAACCTTGCTCAGGGCGACTTCTGGCATGGAGGACAGGAAGGTGGGTGGGGACGTGGTTATTGCTTGGAGGGAGAGTTCCCCTCCCTACAGGAAGCCACGACCATGTGTCACGGCAGGCAAAATGGCCACGGATCCTGTTCATCACCCAATGCGGAGTTTGCGAATGGAAGCAAAATTTTATGAACGGTGCTGTTTGTGACCCGAATTGGTCGGGAACAGAAGCGTTCGTGACCCGAGGTACCACTGTACTTGTGATGAAGGGGGAAGTCATTTCTTTATATATTTCTTTTCTTTACTATATCCTTATTTTTTTTCTTTTTTCTTTTCTATTTTTTCTATTTTTTCTTTTTTCTTTTTTTAATTTTCTGCACTTTCTATTTTTTCTTTTTATTCTTTTCTTTTTCTTAGTTTGTATTACTTTTTATCTTTTAATTGTAATGCTTAATAAAACTACTTTAAAAAAAAGAAGTGCTTCTATTTCCATAACCATATTTTTTTCATTTTTTAAATTATTGATAATGTTTTCAGGTGATCATAGTTTTTAAAAATACACGAAGCTGCATTGCTGTTTCACATAAAAAAGAGTAAGGTTGCCACTATTGATGAGCCATAAATCATGAGGGACTTACTTTGCTTCTTCTGAAGAAGAAAAAGTTGTGATAAAGTAGCAGTGGATCATGAGCTGCAGCTGTCCTGCATGATTGTGATCTGCCAAGCCACATGCAGGTCACCATGCATGATACTTTTGATGGGAGGGAGGCAGTGAAAACAGGAAGTTTACTGAAATCTTTCTAGGCTACTGTACAAAGCTGATGTACTCATTGTTGTTTGTATCTCTATCTCTCTATCTCTCTATCTTGTTGAGAACTCCAAGTGGTATTTTATGACTCTCTTTCCATCATTCATCTCTACCCAGCTTTTCTGTGAAATCTTCTCACAGACGTTCCTTCCCATGTTTTGTATCTATTACATATCTATATGCCTAAATGCACATAACTGAAATACAATATATTCCTTCTCCCAATATTTTCCTCCATAATCACCAATTCCCTCCTTTTCCTCCATTATCTCACCTTGTCTGAATCTTAGATAGCCTCTTTGGTACAATTCATTTCCAAAACATACTGTATGTATATCCAGGGCAGTGCCTTAATGGCTGCAGATAACTTAAACGTATAATAAAATACCGTATTTATTGGCATATAATACGCACAGGCATATAACACACACCTTAATTTTAAGAAGGAAGTTTGAGTAAAAAAACTTAAATTTAAAATAAGTGACTTGGAAGCAAAATAAAGGGAGCTCTGAACTTTTTGTTTATTAATATTTATACCACTTATAAGGTAAATACATAATATGAAAGAAAAAGCACCTCTTTTGTATGTTGTAGGCTGGCTGTGTGTAGTGTGTGTGTACCATTAGTGTTTGTTAGCTGTGTGTAGTGTATGGTAATTGTAATCTGTTTATTACCATGCTGGTACTTATTCCCTCCCTTCCTGCTTACCTGTCTGCAGCAGGCAGGAAGGTAAGATCTCTGGTGGACCAGTAGGGGCTAAAAATCCCTGGTGCTCCAAGTGGATTGGGGGGGTACAGTAATTTATTATTAGGGTATGCCTCCTCTGTTTGCAGTGAGGTGAGCGCCGCATGCTGTACCACCCCGGTGAGGGGATCGGCACTCCTCCGAAGGCTGCCGTTGGGAGCACGAGAGAGTCTGGGGACCCTAGTTCTCCAGCACTCAGTGTGTCAGAGCAAAGCGCAAAGAGCAGATCTGTAGGGTCAGAGACTCAATGTGGTGTCTCCTCTGCCCTCCGTGAGTCTCTCAAAATCACTGAGTGGCAGGGGAGGAATAAAAACCGCACAAACACGTATGTGTACGCACATACATACACCCCTCTGCTCTTGGCTAGACACACACAGACACACACACAGACACACACACCGGCGCTTAACTCTTCCTCCTCCAGGCACAGCGCACTCAGGACAGTGGCTGGTTTGCAAAGTCGCAGGCCCGGGGAATGGGTGGCACGCGGCTCCCTGCCTGCCCCATTTTAGCAAACCGAGGAGCCGCTGCAGATCTGCTCTTTGTGCTTTGCACTGATATGGTCCCTAGACTCTCCCGTGCTCCCAACAGGGGTCGAGCCCTCAGGTGAGGGGGCCGCCCCTCCACGCCAAAGTTTCTCCCGACAGGAAGGAAGGAGGAGTGGGCAAGGCTGTGGGGAGCCGGAGGAGAGGCTACATCTTCTGCGCTCACTGGTCCTGGGGTGATCCAAGAGGGGTCAGGCGCAGGTCTCAGCGGGTGGCCAGAGGGGCGTTGTGTAGTGTGCCGCAGGCTCCACGCCTCCCCTGTGGCCATTTGGAGTGGCAGCGCTGGGTTGCGGCAGCTGCCAAAATAGAAATGCTCTCCTGGCTGCTGGCGCTTTGCTCTCCCAGCCCTGCTGCTTGAGGTGAGAAGCTACAGGGCATATTGGTGTATAACGCGCAGCTAGGATTTCAGCCCCAAATTTTATGAAAAAAAAGGGCGTGTTATATGCCGATAAATATGGTAATATTAAAAATCATCATAAGCAAGGAATATAAAACCTAAAACAATAAGGACTTTACACAGTAAACAGTAAAATATTAAAAGACCTAGTGATTAGTTTTAGCCACCTCCTGAACTGTAATAAGGAGGAGGCTTCCTTCACTTCTAGCAGCAACAGAGGTACAGCCACAACAAAATATAGAATTAAAATCAGAACAGTACTACCATGGAGAGCTTTACAGGTATGGAACTGTACCTTGTATTGCACACAGAAGCAAACTGGCAACCAGTGTAGCTCAGGCAGAAAGGGAAGGTTGGAGACTGGTCAATAGCTACTGAAGACTGTTGGGTCCAAGGACAGCCTCTGGAGGAGATGGTGCACCACCATCCCTTTCAAGGCTGGGGGCACTACCGCCTCCATCAAAGAGGCTGACACCACAGCATGGATCCAACTGTGATTCACCTATAGGAGAGAATATGTGTAGCTCAGGGTTGAACTGTGGAGTCCTTGGGGTTCTCTGAGCTTGGTTGTTTTCTTGCAAATGTTTCATTACCCGGCTAGGTGGCATCTTCAGTGCTGGAATGGGCTTGGGTTTGCTCTCTATTTATATACTGTGGCCTGCCTTGCTAGTGTTGGTGGGGGTGGGGGGTTTGTTTTCTTTTGTTTTTTCCTCTGGTAGTTCCTTGATTAGGGCATTGTTTACTGCTTGATTGTTTGTCTAATGTTAATCTTGGTGTTGATCTCTGCTTATCTGGGTGATGATTGCTGGCAAAGAGATGTTCTGGTCTTTTGTTTCCTTTTTATTGTCTCTTTTGAATAGTGTGTAGATGTTGTTTATCTCTATGTGCCTGTTGATGGCTGCCTTGTCTGAATACCAAGCTTCCAGGAATTCCCTCACATTTTCGGATTTAGCTTGGCCTAAGATGCTGACAGTTTCCCAGTTGAAACTATGGTTAAGTCTGTCCACGTGTTGTGAGATTAAGGAATTTTCATCGTGTCTTTTGACTGCTAGTTGGTGTTCATGGATGCGCTCTGCAAGCCTCCTGCCTGTCTGTCCTACATAAGTGGTTATTACAGTCCTTACACTGTATATTGTAGATAACTCCTGTTTTTTCTTCTTGGGCTACTGGGTCTTTTGGTTTACTTAAGAAATGTGGTTCACTTCCCTGGCCATAGAAATGATTTCAGGGATCAACGGCAGGACGGAGTCTTTAAAGGTCCTTATAAACCAAGCTCGGAATGGCTGTGATATATAAATAGCGGCCTGCACAGGACCAGGAACCTTACCCACTTTCTTAAGAGACTTGCTATGAAACTAACTCAGGCAAATGTTTTTCTATAGTGCATTGGACACATTAAACATAATATTGCTCAAAGTGACATCCAGGCCAGCACAAATCTGAAGAATCTGGTCCACAACAAACCAGACAAACCAATTCCACACAGTAACAAATTATTCAGTTCATGTTTCCACTCTTTTATTCCCTGCACATTTAAGGACATTTCTTTAATTTTTACAGTGTAGCATACGTTTGTACAGAGAAGGTTAATTATATTTCTTCTGGCAATAGAAAGTTTTGGGATACAAGAATGGCAAACCAGAACACGGTCCTCGGATGCTGCTTTGGTTGCCAAAACTTTGCTCAGTAATTTGAACATGATTAAATTGCATGTATTTACAGCATTCCTTTTGTGGGGCATGTCATTATATACATTCGCCACTAGGTGGCAGAGGTTTTAACAGTGTCTGCTGGAGTCAGAAGCTTCCTATGGTTATTATGCCTCATACTGCATAGGAGATACAATGAATTCCAGTTCAGTGTCTTCTAAGCCTTCTGTAATACAGTACAGTATCAGAAGTCAAGTGTTAAACCCAACCATTCAAGACAACTTTAAAAAAGAGATTCAGTCCACTTCATTGGAAGCCTGTACTTTTAATGGTTCTTATAGCAGTATTCTTAATCAAACTGTCAGTTGCTCTGGTTGAATTATTTGGAAGTTTTGACATTTGCTATCCGAACTGCAAAATGTTTTAACGGTGCTGATTTATTTCATTATTGCATCTTTCAGTAAAACAGCTTGCAGGGGTGTTTGTATGGATAATATTGTTTTGCAGTCAGCCACCAAAGGCGCTGAACTTAATTCTACCTAGCAGAATCAGGAGTTTCTTGTTGCTTCTTTGTGCTTATTGGCAGCAACAATATTGTTCTTTCATGGCTGGTGTCTCCTCTAACCCAGTGTTTCTCAACCTTGGCGACTTTAAGATATGTGGACTTCAATTCCCAGAATTCCCCAGCCAAAATTCTGGTAGTTGAAGTCCGCATCTCTTAAAGTTGCCAAGGTTGAGAAACACTGCTCTAGCCAAACCCTTCCAGCTTAGGAATGGTCTGGATAGCAACATCACAACTATATAAATGCCCAATCTTTCTTGTAACTTCTTCATATTGGACGGATCTATTTTTCACAATTATGTAACAGGTAGTGATGTGGTTTTCCCCAAACTGATATGCACCAGTGGTAGAAAGCTTGGATTATTGTTTCTCCCATATCTCTTAGGCAGGGGGAAAAAAACTGTTTTGGTTAAGGACTAGGTTTTCAAAACAGAGCATGAGACTATCGTGACCTTGGCCTTTTGCTCAGAAAGGAATGAGCCAAAAGCTGCAAAACTGCATCCAGCTACTGATATGGAAGCAAAGCCAAAGAGTATTTTTTGCCTTAGCTAAGGATTAAGTGATGTCTGCACTGCCACAGATACTCAAAGGCGCAGATCATCATTCTTTGAGTAAAGGGCAGTCAATTTCTAGTAATCACACATGATTCCAATGATTTGATTATTGGAAGCATGGGAAGGGAAATGAATACAGCCAAAAGATAAATACAGGCAGATTAGCAACATAAGTGGAGAGCTCTTTTTTTAATGGCATACAAGAGTTTCACCATCATAGCAGCCAGTACAAATCTATTATGATGAAGCAATGTTTGAGTTTCATTTTTAGTTTTTCCATGGATTTGGTGGGGGTTTGATAATGTGATCGTGTAGTGTATCTGCTCAGTTTACAACAGCCGAGTTGCAGAATTGGAATTAATGGAAAAGAAAAATAGGCCAGCTCCTGCTTGCTTTCCTGTGTGTTACAGGCACAAGCAAATGAGAAAATTTGGGATAGGATGCAGAGCAGTACGAGGATTAACAAGGGGTTCTAAGCAAAATCTTCTGAGGACCAACAAAGGAACTATATCAACTCATCAGCAACATCTGAATAGATGGCAGCTGTATTATACAAGAAAATCCCATCATCCAAGTGGGATGGTTGAAAGAGTATCCTTTTCTTCCCCTTGTAATGAGGCAGGATTACATTGGAGCTGGCCCCTTATAACTCTATTTTCACATGAGTTGGATCTGCAACACTAAAGAGTAGGTGACAAAATGTATTTTATATTTTATATTCTTATCATGAACAAATTGCCTCAACAGGCGGTAACACTAGTTGAGCCTGTTGGGTTTTGGAAGCTAAGCAATGTTGAGCCTCATTAATGGTTTTTATTTATCTCTTTATTGTTGCTTTTATTTCTATTTGTTATTGTTCTTGCTGTTTTGAACTGTTGTGGGCTGCCCAGAGTCACATATGTGAGATGGGCAGCTATACAAATTGAATAAAACAAACAAACAAATTCTTGGATGGGAAACTTCCAGGGAATATCAGGGCAGTATGAGAATCTGGTTCAGGGAAGTCAAAAAGTATCCAGAAAATGATAGTGGCAAGCCACTTCCACATTGCTACTAAAAAACCCTACATGGGCATGCCCATTAAATCACCTTGAGTTAATGATAGAAATGTTGCATTTATGTGATCTGCTTAACCTCTGATACTTGACTTCTTCTAAAATGAAGATCCTGATCAAGCTATTTGTTCTTCTGATTGCCAGTTGATGACCTTAAGAAGAGGAGTAATTTGAGGACTGCACACAAAACCCAGGCTTTCTGGTTGAAGGTGATGGCCAAGGTGCCATAGACTGAGTTAAAGCATTCAAAGTGCCATAACTCTGAGTTAGAGCTCACTTTAAATGGCCAAAAGTCAGTCTCCATCTGATCAGCTTGTCACCAAATTCTCCAGTCTTAAGAGATGATGAGAGATTTTCTGTGTCTTCCTATGCCTCTTTCTAAATCTGCAAGGGCTAATTCATAATTGAAACTGCTCAACACTTCTCACTTGACAAACTGAACAAGCATCATCTGATGTCTGACACGTGAATAGGTTATTGTAGATATAGCAGTACTAATGCTACAGCACTTTTACTCACTCCCAAACTCAGTGCTTTTTTAGAGAATCAGCCCCTGCTTTCCACGATCAATTACTGAATGCAGAATAATTGAGTAATGGATGTCTATGCATGAAGTAGCTTGCTGATCGGAATATATACCATCCTGAGCTATGAATCTGTAGAGATATATCCAAGATAACGATACAGAAGGGACTCCATTTTTGACAGGCCATTAGAAGATGTATCCTATTCCTCCCCCTAAATACAAAGAGATACATTTTGCAAAAATAGTTGCTTTGTTGTTGTTGTTGCTGTTTTAATGCTACTTTTCTTTATCCCTATAGTTACATATTGCTAAATGTATTGCAAATATAGTTTAACACTTACTTTCACACTTACTGTAATAGAGACATGGGCAACTGCATTTCAAACTAGCACTACAGTAAGGAAAGCGCTCCCCACCACTGAAACAGCATTGCTTTTTTAAGCCAAGGAGCTAATCTGATCATGATTTAAGCCAATTTTATTTGCAAAAAAAGTTGTAATCCTTTACAGTAATGCATTACTGTAGAGATCATGCAGAGCTCCAGGTAAAATGCTTCCTTAGGTAAAGGTGCCTGAACGTCAGTGCAATGAACTAACCACTAGATGATGCTATTGCCTGAGCACTAAGAACCCAAGGTGAGCATGAATTATCCCAACTAAAGATGCAGCTGGAATAATTATCCCAACTACAGATGCAACGAGAGACAGTTTGGTGTAGTGGTTAAGGCTTCAGGCTAGAAACTGGGAGACCGTGAGTTCTAGTCCCACCTAGGCACAAAGCCAGCTGGGTGACCTTGGGCCAGTGACTTTCAGCCCTAGGAAGGAGGCAATGGCAAACCACTTCTGAAAAATCTTGCCAAGAAAACTGCAGAGACTTGTCCAGGCAGACTCCGAGAATGGGACATGATTGAATGGATAAAAAAAAAAAAAAAGATTCAGCAGCATTGTCTCCTAGATTAACATTCAGTCTGAGTCTCTTATAGCATCAGTACAAAAAGTTTCATAATCTGAACTAGTACTTTTTATCCCAATCAGGTTAATGATGTTACATGAGGGATGGTATATTATAGGAAAATACTTTATTCAAAAGGATTCTCCACACTCCACACAAGGTTAAGTTCCTATAGTCACAGATGAACCTGGAGAAATTTATTCCTGGACTGTAGTTAATTAATATGCTTACATCCTCATTTCTGTTATAAAAGACTTCAAAGCAGCTTTCAAAGTAATGAAGGAAAACAAAGACAAGACCATTTGGATCTGTCTCATATTAGTCAGACTGTCTGTCTTTCTATCCTAGCACTTGCTACCTGGGCTAGTGGCAGCTCTCCTGAGTCTCAGGTAGAGAAAAAACTCCTTGCCTGATACTTATCCTTTGGCTTAGCTACATCCTATGCATTATAGCAGGAAGTACTTCTTAATTTCCATGTCTCTGGTTGAAGGTTGGAGGAAAGGTTATTGATAACTGATGGAACTCTTTCCCCAGCAGCTGGGCAGCTTAAGTTCCCATGGTGTCTGGGAAACACATTGCAAGGGTAGATCCTTCTCCACCAAGGTGGGGTTTATTCTTTTATTCTCAGAGAAGGAGACATAAAACAATTATGAAAGCTCTCCAAGGGACTGTTACATTTCAGCTTCAATCATGTCAGCTCCCATCTGCAGAGGGAAATGGCACAATTCAGATAAAGGTTTTTGAATGGTAAGGTTTCAACTTAAGTTAGAAGCATTAGGTACAAGAGTGCTACATAGAAGGACAAATATATGTCCGTAGGAATATCTTGGTCTACAATTTTTTGTTCTTTTGTGAATTACCTTTTGTTCCAGTTTTGCAGCTTAGGTCAGTAAGGTGATCCTATTTTTTGAACCTCCCTTTTTAGGACCATTTGGGCTTTGGGATTAATTTGACAATAAACTCATACCATGAACAGATAATATAATTGTGACAATAAAGGGTAGTGAGTGATATATTTAGCCATAGTTGGACTGGGCATTAAAAAAGGGTGTGGTGGGAAAGGGTGTTAGTGCTTCTAACAATATAATATCTGAGTTATTTGCAAGAAAATCATATCAACTGTACATGAGGAAATATTTGTGAATAAAGGAACTATGATCTCAGAGTCTTACTACAGATAGGAATAAGTGTTGTGGGACAGCCTGGGCAAGGATCAAGATAAGGATGACCCAAATATTGTGCAATTATCCTTGTTTTGCCTCCATTCTTGTGGATAGGGAATGGTGGGGTCCCTACTAATCTGTTAATGCATCTTTACATTTTGTAGAGCAGAAGTGGGCACCCTGTGGCCACAGGACATCATGCAGCCCCTTTTGTGGTCCTCAGAGCCCACTGTGATTACAATTATTAAAAATGGTGGCCACAATATTCTGCTATCCTGGTGCAAGAAACATTATACAATGATGATTTAAGCTCTAAAAGCCCTTCTCCTCAAATCCAGGACAAAAGTGTGAGATGGCCTGCTCACTTGGTGTTCTTGTCCCATCCACTGTAGTTACTGAAACTCCAAGAATCATGAAGAGTGGCCCTGGATCAAAAGGTGGTCCATCCTAAGCGAATGCTCTATCAGAACTCATAAGAAAGCCACTAGTATTAATATTAGGACTTAGAAAGAGAAGAGGGTACTGAATAAGTTTCTTTGCTTTAGTATAACAAATTTTTGTGGCTATGTAAATCAAATAATCAAATAAATAATTTTTATTTCAATTTAAGTACATGTACTGTAGACAAAGTGCATATCTTCTCCTGTCTCCTCTATATTAAACTTTAGACTGTAAGCTGCTTGCGGGAAGAAAGTTTTTCTCTTCTACTCTGCAAAACACCTTGCACTTTGATACTTTAAATAAATAAATTAAATGTAGGCAAAAGTTATAACATATAGTAGCCTTTCACTGAAGTGGTGCATAAAAAACAATCAGCACTGCAGCCTGTGTATGCGGTTAAAAGGGAAGAAGGAAGAAAAAGCAGCAGTGCAAACATAAAAAGTAAAGAATTCTCTAAGGTGTACTAGAACGATGTGGTTATTAGGCCAACTAATAGTTATGTAATGCTTCCAACAGCCATAGCTCTTTGGAAGAGCGTGCATGCATAAAAAATGTCTCAAGTCCTATCCTCAAGTTGGGCTGGGGAAAACATCTGGCTGAAATCCGAGAAAATTACTGCTCCTTGAGTTCAAATTACAAGTACCTCTATATGAGGATTCTGCACCAGTATAAAAACAGTTCTAGACTTCTGTATTCTTCTGGTATCAGCAATGTTGGAGAGCTTTCTTGGCAGCACTTGAGCTTCAGGTCCTCTAAGGAAATGCTAGCTTAGCAGCTGTAGGGCTCTCTCTAAGTAGCCCAGACTAAACAAGCAGGGTTGAAATGGATAAGGAGGGCTTTGAAGTTGCCCAACTACACTTAATGTTTCATCACATTCTTCCTGCTAGGATGAAACTTATTATCGCACTTCTCTTTAAATTGGAGTAATTATATTTAGATGCACTTCTATTAGATCAGTGCATGCAAATGTTATGTATTTCTATGTCCTCTTTTATCTTGTCCTCCTTTGGTTTTCATAAGGCATAAACAACAAACCTGTCAAAGAGGAAGCATGAGTTTTGTGCTGCTTTTTATAAGACATAGTGAATTCACTTTCAAACAAGAGTAAAACTCAGCTCTTTATGTTTGGATAAGCTACTTAGGCTGCAATCCTATAGTTCTTACATAAGAACATAAGACATGTCCTGATGGATTAGGCCAAAAACTCATCTCAGTGAGCATTCTGTGTCACAATGTAGCCAACCAGAGACATTTAGGAACTTCATATATATAAATGGGAGGGGGTAGCCCTCTCTCTGTCCCTCCCCAGCAGCTGGACTATACTGGTTGTGATTCAAAGGCTATGTATAACTGGAAATATCATAAATTTGCCCAGTTCCCCTTTAAAAGCCTTTAAATTACTGATACTACCTACGTCTGGTGGCAGATAATTCCTAGTGGATACCCTGAAGTGTACAATTATGAAAGAGATAGCAAAACCTATTTTTGTTTAAATTTCCCATATCATTCATGATTATATCTCTTTATTCCAACAAAAAGCACGTACCACTATAATCTTTCTATAGTGATTGGTACAGCTCTTCCAAATCATTTTGGTCTCATCATTGGCCCTTTTCTAGTTCTACAATAGTCCACATATACCTAGGAATAGGACCATTGTATTCAGTAGAATTTGCTTCTGAATATGTATAGGATTATAGTGTTACTTGCCTAAACCTTCCATTTCGACCTTTTTTCTCTCAGTCATTCTCTCCAGGCTGTTTTCATGAAGAGAGCATTGTGCATTCTAACCCACAGTAAACAACAAAGAAGGAATTTAGGGCAGATGCAGTCTTATCAAACAAATCACTTCCATCACTGAAAGGTGCACAGTCCAGAATGTCTCCTTTAATCATTGGCTTCTGTGCTTTTATTTATTTGCCACTACACAAATCAAGCTAAAACACAACACATGTAAAGCTGATTGATTCAACTGGTAAGTGTAATGCCCCCTCCCCAGTTCTTGCATGGCTGTTAAAGGAAGAACACTAGTTGTGAAGCTTCAGCTGGCAATCTTCCCCCCTTTCTTTGCGTTATTTTCATCACTGAAGACTGCAAGGAATGGGAAGGAGTGATCACAGAAGTGGATGGGCCCAATCTGGGGGATTTCCTGGGGGTGTTTCTTGTTTTAGGCCCAGCAAGGCTCTCTAAAGTCTTATCACATCATTTTGCTTTAGTTTCAGTTCAAAGGCAAAAGGGTACTTCAGAGCTCACAGAGGCCCACATACAGCTCCTGTCTAGAGCTCCTTCAACCAAATGTGCCTTTTCCTGGGATCATGGTGCAGTTATGAAGGAAAAGATGTACTTCTTTTAAGGAGTTACAGACAGGTGCTAAATGAGCAGTCCCATCTACTCCAAAGTACCTTTTTTGCTTCTGAGTCTGAAACAATGCAAAGCCTATGAGTTTCCCACTAGAAATTGTGCCATCAATTTTTGGCAACATATCATCAAATTTCAGAGGTCTGAGGGTTACATATAGTGGACTAGTGATTGCTGGTTTACACCAATGTTTTCTTCTCCAACCTATTTTTCAGATGTTTGGGGCTATGTTAGATATCTGTATTAGATATTGAATCCAGCCAGCATGGGAAATGACCAGGGATGATGGGAGTTGTTTCTCAAAACATCTGGAAGGTATTAGGTTGAGGAATGCTGGTCTATATCATATACTGTTTGAGCTAAGTACCAGAAACCTAGGTCAAGGAAATTAACCCTTATGAGTATGGAAATTATTACCAGCATGTGATGCATAGAATCAAACCCAATGATAGAATGTAGCATAGGCAGGCAAGTATGTTCAGAGATAGTCATTTTTATTTTTCAAAGATTCTCAGAAGTAATGTAAAATATTAAAATGATAGCCTGCCATTACTGCACAGTGTAGAACTACTTTCTGCCATCAGAAAAGCAGTAGTCATATTGGACTTTTTTTAAAAAAATGCACTCAAACCTATATTTTTACAGTCCAGAGGTAACAATGTGTCAAGAGGCCTTAAGATGAGAATATATCAAAGGAGGTGGAGAGGTTCATTTAAAGAGATAATGAGTACCAGAAATACAAGAAGGATATAAGGAGACTGTAAAGAATGAATGACAGCTTCAGAGGGCAGTTAACTGAGAAAGTCAGTGCTTAGGTTTAGCCTGAAAGAAATATTGGAAATTTAGGAAGATTTGGCATATTCTGTAGACTGGAAGGAATTAATGGCAGATTGGTGGGAAACAAGAATGAAGTAGGAAAGGAACAAGTAGAGATAGTAAGTTCATTATGAATCTAAACAATGCCAGGGAATCCTTGGTTTAAGAGAATACCAAGGACAATTTTCCTCAACTGGAATGCTTTCAGATGTTTTGACCAACAACTGACATCAGTTCCAATTAGCATGATCTATAGTAAAGGAGGAAGGGAGTTGCATGTCCAATCTGGAAGACCCAAGTTGAGAAAGGCTGGTCTGGTATATGCCACCAATAATTATAAAGGAAGAAGTAGTTTTAATTCTTGGTTATAACCTCTGATTATGTATTTGACTTTTCCAATGAGAACTGAATGCATGGCATACTTGATAGAAGCCTTCATCTTACTTATTTTTTATTTCCTAATCTCTGGATGAGAGCCAGTCTGGTACAGTGGTTAAGGCGTCAGGCTAGAAACCCAGAGACCGTGATTTGCTAGTCCTTCCTTAGGCACAAAGCCAGCTGAGTGACCTTGGGCCAGTCATTCTCTCTCAGACCTAGGAAGGAGGCAATGGCAAAACACTTCTGAAATCTTGCCAGAAAACCCCTGCAGTGACTTATCCAGGCAGTCACCAGAAGTTGACTCTGACTCAAAGGTGCACACACACACACACACACACACACACACACTCCAATCTCTGCATACAGAGAGATCCAGATGGACAATATGACAAATGTAAAGGGGACAATGATCTTTGGTGCAGAACTGGAAGCCAAGACAATCTTTTCTCATCAGCAATATTAGACTTGGGCTCAGCAGCTTCTGTAGAATTTGGCCTAGACATAATGTTTTCTTGTATTACGCATGCGCTTCAGATGCAGTATCAGACATATGGCAGATGCTAATCCGTCATTCCTGGAAGGGATTCCAAAACAATGGCAAATATGGAACAGGGAGAAAAAAGAGGAAGTAGAGAAATGATTCACGCTGCTTCTTCCAAGAGCAGCCCAGTTACCTGTAAAATCCATTTCTATTTCTCTCTGCGATTTTGCTCCACAATACATTAATTAAAAATAATCCTCTGGTCTGATATTTCAGAATGACTTTTGCATTATTTCACCTGATTATTTTTAAAGCAACTGAAATTCCTTCTTTGTTTTTGGCCTGCCTGAAGCTCCATGCAGGTGTAGCAGTAAACTAACATAATATCTCTGCTTCTAAGGGAGATGCTATAGGCTCACTTCAGAATGTGTAAGACCAGAGGAAGAAGCTGTTTATTGCAACCATTGTTGTACTTTTGCAGGCAACAATTATTAGTGTTAGTATATCTTTACTTCCTTTATATTAAAAATTAACAAAATGGTACAATTATGAAAACATAGACAATAACATATAATTAAAATAACAGTCCCTATAATAAAATTATAAATATGACAATAAACAATGAGTTAAAATATGTCATAATGTCTTTGTTAAAAACAAAGACAATTTAAATCAATCACAACTTCAAACGAAGGGTATTTCACAGTTTGGGAAGGATAACAAATGAAAGTACTTGTGTGTGCGTGCTCATCAAATTGGTAGGGGACAGTATCCTCAAAAGGACCTTTCCAACAAATCTTAAAAATCAAATTGGTTCAAATGTGATAGTGATTCATTAGACAGGTAGGTTCTAAGCCACTGAGAGCTTTAACAGCTTAAAATGCCACCTTGAATTAACCTGGAAAACAATTGGCAAGCCGTGTTCATCTTTCACTGTTCCTGATATAGTGCACCAGTTGTCAGCCTCGCTATCACATTTTGCACCAATTAAAACTGCTTGACACTCTTGAATTGTAGCCCTATATAGAGGACATTGCAAGTGTGATCTAACTAAAAATCACAGATAACTGAAGCCAAGATCAGACTGACTAAGGAAATATTGCAGCCAATGCATTAAACCTGGGTATAAAATTGTGTGGAGATTGAATGGACACAGGAAGATACTTTGGTGATCATGCTAAAGCACCATGAGAGTGATTGGGGATATTAGGAAGGTGCTGTTTAGAGATTAGGGAGTGGATTAGGCAAAGGAATCCTTTGGAGACTCAGCTAAATCACAAACCTAAGGTACCCTTGGCATCCTTTGCTGGCCCTCCAATGCTATCCTGCTATTCCGGGTCATCATCTGGAGACCCCAAATTCCTCAAATCTCTTGTGAGATTTTGGTAATCTCTTTAGTGATTTGAGACTAGAAGGAGACTGGGAAGTTTCCAACTCATTACTGAGTCATTTTCATGGCAGGGTGGTGGTCTCATGACAGCAGCCTGTGGTCTGATAATACAGTGGTACCTCGGTTCACGAACTTAATTTGTTCCGCGACTCTGGTCGCGAACCAAATTGGTCATGAACCGAATCAAATTTTCCCATAAAGTTCAATGTAAATACGGTTAATCCGTTCTAACCCCTACGAATTTGGTCGCCAACCAATTTTTGATCGCGTCCCGAATCAAATTTCCCTATAAGGTTCAACGTAATTATGGTTAATCTGTTCTGAACCATATTTTTTTTTTTTTAAACCGCAAAAATATGACACAAAGTACAGTACGAAGAGAGAGAAAGCTAACCTTGCTCGACGCGACTTCTGGTGTGGAGGACAGGAAGGTGGGTGGGGAGGCGGTTACTGCTTGGAGGGAGAGTCCCCCTCCCTACAGGAAGCCGCAACCACGTGTCATGGGAGGGAAAATGGCCGCAGATCCTGTTCGTAACCCGATGCGGAGTTCGCGAATGGAGGCAAAATTTTGTGACCAGAGCTGTTTGTGAACTGAATTGTTCGTGAACAGAAGCGTTCATGAACTGAGGTACTACTGTATCTCAGATAATCACTGGATTGTTCATTTAAAAAGATATGGATAAAATCAAATGAAAATAAACCTGTATAGTTCAATGAAAATATCTCATCTCTTTATTTCAGGAGTGAGCACAATGACACATCCATCACAGTTCCTTTTCTTCTGAAGGAATAAGCACTTGGCATCTCATTAATCTCCCTTCCTTTCTTTTCCCCCTTCTTCCTCTAGGATGTTGCCAAGTCATTTTCAAGACACATTCAATAACCAGAAGAGCTCCCAAACAAAGCCACTCAGCCTGCTGCTCATTTGGATAAAGTTAATTACAGCACAGATTAGAATCTGCAAAGCTTGATTAGTGTTAGGGAGACATAGAGAATCACATCATCCTTTGGGAGATTCACATACCACCTCCCTCCTACTTCTTCTTCTTTTTTTGTCTCTTCTTTTGTTGTTGTTATTTGTTGTTGTTACTCTTCATTATTTTGTTTTCTCATATCCTAGGTGTTTGGCAAGGCATCCAGGATTACTGAGCGGTGTTGGCCAAAGATAGAGTATGCTGCTCTTCCCATTCATCTAGAATAATTTTAATGCAGAAAAAGAAATTAAGCCACATTACTTCATTCTATTATTTCAGAGATGCAAACTTGCATTCGCCTAACATTTACAGCAAGGCAATTGCTTTGGTAGAAGCAACTAAAATGTCACTAAGTAATGCACAAACTTTCACATTCTTCAGAATTATTCCTCAAGAAGAACCTTAAATGGAAAGAAATTAAGAGCTGTATAGCTGCTTCCAAATCATTAGTGTAGCAATCCTGAAATGAAATACAAGATGTATGTTTCAGACATAATTGGATTTCCCCTTCTGGGAAGCACCCAGAGGTTATAGGACAACTTATTTTATACTTACCTTACACTTTGTCATGTGAATATAATTATGATGGGTCAATAAGATGACAGGTTTGAAGGACAGCACATACTTTTTAAAAAAACAAACAAATAAACAATGTAGTACACCATTTGCAGTTCTTTGTTTTTTTCCTATTAACACTTCTCTTCTATGATCTGCTTTTTAAAGAGATCAGAATAATTAAGAATGTATCTGTCATAGTGATGAGTTATGGCATCAGCTATAATTTCCCCCTCTTCTTTTTATTTTAACTGATTAACCTGGAAGAGTTTGCATCTTTGGGATTTATTTTGGTTGGTAGTGCTGCTATGGATTTTTGATTTTGAATGTTTTCATGGTCAACATGACCATCGTTGTTTGGTGCTACTTTATGACATTTTAGAAAAACTGATGTGGATTTTGGACTTTTCTTCCATACAGACCTGTTTGGGGTGCTTATAAGTTGTAATGCCACTTGGACAGGGACGGGTTAATCACTAAATATCCTGAAAGATTTTTGCCCATCCCTGTCCTATCAACTATATGTGTACTAGCTGAAATTGACTACAGAAGATGGAGGAACTGGATTCAGTCTGGGATACTGATAGGTCAGATAATGTCATCTGAAGTATCACCAAACCCTGCATTAAGCTCTGCTCCTTGACATCACTCTCCATGCAACAATAAAGTGAAGACATTGTTCTCTGTCTGTCTGAAACATGGAGAAATGTCAGGCAGGTTGTAAGAACATCTTTCCTAATTCATGGAGAAAAATGTTTCCACCATGATTCTCTTTTTCTAAAGGACAATTGTACTGAGTGGCAGAACAAAGTTACATTTGCTGACATTCTGAATGAAGTGCAGACAAGGGTAACTTACATGAACAGGAGGGAGCAGGGCCTTGGGGAAGGAAAAAATATTTTGGGTTGGGCCACCAGTTATCGGCTGCAAGAATCCAAACAGATGCTAAATGTCAACAAAAAGACAAAGATGCCCCTAACTCTTTCTTGCCATGTAATGGTAGGCTGGTAGGTCTACTTTAGAGGAAAGAACAGGACTTCAGTTAAGAGTCCCATGTACTGGATGGGTCAGGCTGGTGAGTTGGATTATGCCCACGGGCACAGATTTCCTTACATTACTTACAGAGGATGCCTGCAACATTCATTCATTCATTCATTCATTCATTCATTCATTCATTCATTCATTCATCAAATGTGTAAGGCTACCCAAATCACAATGACTCTAGGCGGCATGTGAATTAAAAACAGACCCCAATACAATAAACAGAGTAGGGTTGGGTTACTTGAACCTCCAGTGGGATGCTACAAAAGAATGTATGCCACAATAGAGAAGGCATGCTTCTTGGGTCCATCAGATGGCACTGATTTAAAGTATGCCCACTGTGTTGGATTTTACTGGATGGACAGAAACAATGGAGAAAGGTGGTTCCTCAGATAACCAGAATCCATACCATGATGGTATGACCAACATCTTGAACTGCACATGGAAGTTTGTTGGTAACTGGTGCAACTCTGTCATATGGGCATGCCACTGTATTCTGGACCTGCTATAAACTTCATCCAGTGGCTTCCTCTAGGGCTCTCTGAAGCTGCAACCCAACTATTTTCTCAACAACAGTCCCCAACAAGGGAAGCTTGGAGACTGGATGAAAATTGTCCAGAACTGTTTGGTGCAGTGATGGCACCCCACCCTTTTTTTCAAGCAGGTGGGATCACCCTCTCACTCAAAGATGCATTCACCACCTTATGGACTAAACCATGTGTCATCTCTTGGGAGGCCTTTAGCCAGGAAGGGCATGAATCTAATGGAAAGGTGGACAGGTTAACAGTCTCAGCAGTCCTGTCTGTTTCTTCCAGTGTCAGAATCAAACACTTCCCAAGTAACAGGATAAGATAGGGGCTCAGTTGACTCACTCAGACTTGTTCAGTTAGTATTCACTTCCAAGATAAGCAACATTATCCCTCAGGTGGCAAGAATGTTCCCAACAGTCTTATAAAGGTTGTCTGCATTACTTATAGCCACATACCTGACATTGTTTCCTATAATTTACTAGCAAATTCTTTATTCCAACACATATTGGCCAAGAATTCTGGATGCTGCAATCCTAACAGGTTAGAGATTACTGCTCCAGGACTGTTGTTTTTGGCCACTGTTCCAAGGAGCTTTCCAAACAGGGACTTCTTTTTGTGATCAAAGGGACCCTCATCTGTCCACTCTGAATTTAAAATTGCTCTGTAAAGCTATATACAGCTTTCTAATGATAGGTAGTGAATCTGGAGCTAAAATGCATGCATTGGAATCAGTCATCCACAAATTAATTAATTGTTGTCTTTCAAAATGCTTGCATTTGTTTAATCAGTCAGTTGCATTGTGGGACTGCAGAGTTCTCACGTTTTGACAGAAAAAGAGAATCATTCTGGACTCTTTCTTTTCTCTCTTCAAAGCTCCCCACCATGCTGACTTTTGCATAATGTTAAGAGGTAGCAGCAGTACTTAAATATACTTTACTTTCATCCTGATATTACTCAGAGGAACCAATTGCCTTGTTTGAGGTAGTATTATATTGAACATTCCCTTGGATGAATTATCTATATCCAGCTACTTTATTGCTATTTTTCCCTCAGCCACATTTAAACTCTGACTTTAGAAAGGAGACTCCTAGTCTTTAAAGAGCAAATCCAAATGCACTTTACTGTGAGAAGTGGTAGGAGGGCAAAAAAGAAAAGACACAAAATGTGAAATCAACATTGAGTTGCCTAAAGCTTCTCCCTCCTCTTCTTTGATAGATATGAAAACTTCAAGGAACATAGAAGATATATTGACATTCATTTTCAATTGCTAAATGAAGAGAGAAGGGAGTTTTTGAAATCACAATGGAAGGACTTTGATAAAGTGTGAATTTAAAAAAAGAAAAGAGAACATTATGGAAACTTTATGTAACTGTATAACCAAAACCACAAACAGAAAAGAATTATTTGTATGACTAGTTTATTTTTCCTTGTGTTGCATTCCTCTGATGATTAATCTGAGAATCTGAAGATTATTTTATTGCCCATTCCTAAAGTCAATAGCCAGCTGGGTGACCTTGGGCCGGTCACTTTCTTTCAGCCGTAGGAAGGAGGCAATGGCAAACCACTTCTGAAAAACCTTGCCAAGAAAATAAAAAGGATTGCCCAGGCAGTCTCTGAGAATCGGACATGATTGAATGGATTAAAAAAAAAAAGGCAGTAGCAAATGCCAAGGATATCAAACTGCTGATCCATTCATTCCTAATAATTTTTTTTCTAATCACAGAGAGATTATACACTTCAAAATACAGATGGCAGATTTTATGGTGCATGGCTTAACCTTGTCTCAAACTTCCTGGGCACAGAAAACTAACTCAGGAGGAAGAAGGGTGAAAAATGTCTGGAACTGCTCAGCTCCCTCATGGAAAAGTTTAATCAAACTCAAATATCCACAACTATGGTTTACCATAATTATAAGACTGGATTTAGACCCTGATGTATTCCAGATTGGTCCCAGGAGAATGCCTTAGATCAGTGTTTTTCAAACTTGGCAACTTTAAGAGGTGTGGAGTTCTGGCTGGGAATTTTGGGAGTTGAAGTCCATGCATCTTAAAGTTGCTAAGTTTGAAAAACACTGTCTTAAACTGAACATTAGGATGCTGGGTTTGTCAACTGATCATAGTATGTCCTGGTGCAGTTGTGATTGGTAAAGTGACTATGTGTAATGGGATGTGAGAATGACCTTGGAAGACCGGGGGAAGAGATGCTGCTGAGGGAACAATCAGATAAAAGAGGGGAGGGCCTGCAACTGTGTAATGGACAGAGAAAGAAACTTAGGAAGGACCTGCCCTAACTGATCAGGCAGTAAATAGGGACAGTGGGAGATCTGTACTTGCAGACTTGCAAGATTCTTTTAATGTAGCCTAACGCTAAAATAGGAGTAGCTCATCTGGTTGTGTTTCCTGTCTGATTTACCCAGGAGGGCTGACACTATGTCCTCAACACTGGGTCTGGGCCAGGTTTTCGCAAAGGTATCATTGAAAGTCCCAAAGATTTACAGGTGAAACTTGAAAAATTAGAATATCATGCAAATGTTCATTTATGTCAGTACGGCAACTCAAAAGGTGAAACCAATATATGAATCAGACACATTACATGCAAAGCGAGATATGTCAAGCCTTACTTTGGTATAATGGTGATGATTATGGCGTACAGCTTATGAAAACCCCAAATTCACAATCTCAGAAAATTAGAATATTACATGACATCAATAACACAAGGATTGGAAATAGAACAATATCGGACCTCTGCAAAGTATAAGCATGCATATGTACTCAGTACTTGGTTTGGGCCCCTTTTGCAGCAATGACTGCCACAATGCGGCGTGGCATGGATGCTATCAGCCTGTGGCACTGCTGAGGTGTTATGGAAGGCCAGGATGCTTCAATAGCGGCCTTCAGCTCCGCTGCACTGTTCGGTCTCATGTCCCTCATCTTTCTCTTGGCAATGCCCCATAGATTCTCTATGGGGTTCAGGTCAGGTGAGTTTGCCGGCCAATCAAGCACAGTAATCCCATGGTCATTGAACCAGGTTTTGGTACTTTTGGCAGTGTGGGCAGGTGCCAAGTCCTGCTGGAAAATGAAGTCAGCATCCCCATAAAGCTCGTCTGCGGAAGGAAGCATGAAGTGCTCCAAAATCTTCTGGTAGACGGCTGCGTTGACCCTGGACTTAATGAAGCACAGTGGACCAACACCAGCAGATGACATGGCTCCCCAAATCAACACAGACTGTGGAAACTTCACACTGGCCTTCAAGCATCGTGCATTGTGTGCCTCTCCATTCTTCCTCCAGACTCTGGATCCTTGGTTCCCAAATGAGATGCAAAAGTTGCTCTCATCAGAAAAGAGGACTTTGGACCACTGGGCAACAGACCAGTTCTTTTTTTCTGTAGCCCAGGTAAGACACTTCTGACGTTGTTTGTTGTTCAGGAGCGGCTTGACAAGAGGAATACGACATTTGAAGCCCATGTCCAGGATCCGTCTGTGTGTGGTGGCTCTTGATGCACTAACTCCAGCCTCAGTCCACTCCTTGTGAAAGTCCCCAACACTTTTGAATGGCCTTTTCCTGACAATCCTCTCCAGGCTGCGGTCATCCCTGCTGCTTGTGCACCTTTTGCTACCACACTTTTCCTTTCCACATAACCTTCTATTGATGTGCTTTGATACAGCACTTTGGGAACATCCAACTTCTTTTGCAATGACCTTTTGGGGCTTTCCCTCCTTATGGAGGGTGTCAGTGATGGTTTTCTGCACAACTGTCAGGTCAGCAGTCTTTCCCATGCTTGTGATTCCTACTGAACCAGCCTGAGAGACCATTGAAAGGCTCAGGAACCCTTTGCAGGTGTTATGGATTCATTAGCTGCTTACAGTGGGACACTTTGAGCCTAGAATATTGACCCTTTTCACACTATTCTAATTTTCTGAGATTGTGAATTTGGGGTTTTCATAAGCTGTACGCCATAATCATCACCATTATACCAAAGTAAGGCTTGACATATCTCGCTTTGCATGTAATGCGTCTATCTCATATATTGGTTTCACCTTTTGAGTTGCCATACTGACATAAATGAACATTTGCACGATATTCTAATTTTTCGAGTTTCACCTGTATGTACGTGAAGACATCCACAGCATTATACAGTATTCATTTCAGAAAAGGACATTTCTAATGACTGGATAGAAACCTAGGCCACGTGCATTTTAAATGTGCTTCATTATTAGGGTTGTGCAAAGCTTTCAAAAGAGGTCCTTGGCAATTTTTTTTTTCCATTGTGCATTTCACTTTTTTATTGCTAAAGCAAATATATCATTTGCAAAGCTCACAGGGTTGCATCGGAAGCTGTTTCGTATATGTGTGTGCATGCACAGCCAGTGGTATAAAAGTGAAGCAAAGCAACTGTGTATAAACATGCATTGGGAGACAGCCCAGACCAGCTTCCAAAGCAGCCCTGTGAGGCTTGCAAAAGGTAGCCGCTTTAATGAATCAGAAGCAGGTATTTTGTATGTACTGCCACATGTTGCAAATCACCTCTTTTGAAGGCTTCGTACAGCCCAATTAATTATCACTCAGCCTGAGAAAAATGGAGAGACACCCAGAGAACTGAATTTATCAGCTTCTATGGGAGCTGCTTTGTCTGTTTTAAGCACTGCCTTCACTATGATCATCCTGCATAGTTGCAAATGAAAACACACATTACTTATTATTAGGGCTGTGCAAATGGGTGATTCACTCAAGGGAGATTCGATCAAATCATCCCTTTAAACTGAATGTTAGGTGAATTAAAGCATAAGGTTTAAATTTGATTTAGAGACGTTCCAAGGGGATCTGGAGATCCAATGGACTGTCTGGCTTTGTAGAGTCTTAAACATTGCTTCAACTTTCCTTCCATAAATGGACAAAGGTATGTATCGGGGACTTGACTGATGTAATGGGCTCTCTGATAGTGCTATAAATATCCTCTACGATGATTTATCATTTCCACAAACCCTGCCCATCAGAGGCCTTGTGGGGAGACTGTTCCATTGCACTCACCTTTTTGCTAGAACTTGTTTAAACAGCTTTGTTTAGAGGGAGGCAGGGAGGGAGGGAGGGAAAGACTGAGAATGGAACTCAGATGTATTCTGCAGTGCTTTTTAAAAAACTGGGCTTGCTTTTTCTTAAACAATCTACCTTTTCCCTACACCATCCTCTTTTATCCTTATTCTTCTTTAATTCTCTATTTATTTGCCTGGCTTGTAGCAAAGTCCCTGTTAGTTTTTGTGTCTATTCCATTTGCAGTTCTTCAGCTTTTTCAATCCCCTTTTCAGTTTCCGTGCTCACCCTCCAAATTTAAAAACGACAACTCCTTTTCATGCCTTCTGTAACCTATACTGAGTCTTCTTCACCGAACGTGCCAGTTTCATAGGATTGTGCTTTGCTGTTGACGGTCTGCAGAATGTAAGAGGTATGCGTGGTCTCACCCTCTGCGCTCCCACTGGGCCTGGCCACCCGAGCTATGAGACCAGGACCGAATGCAGCAGAGATTGCTTTCGCTAGTATCCCTGCCACCACCATCTTTCTCTCCTTCCAGCTAGGGGGTTAGGAGCAGGGCCAAAGGAAGTAAAATGCCAGGAACTGGGATTTGGTTTGCAACTGGCATACTCCCAGCGTATAACCTCCCAAGACACAGCTGTGACCAAAAATCCCTGCATAAAAATAACATTTATTTTACTGGAATATGCTTTGCAGCAAAGAGAAACATGGATGCGTATTGATCTTAGAAAAAGGACCGGGTTCAAACAATAAGTGTAATTAATCAAACGGGAGGTGTCCTGAAAGGAACAATAGTTAAACTCACCCAAGACGGGGGTGTGTGTGTGTGAGTGCATGTATAAATGGATGTGTGTGTGTATGCATGTGTGAGTGTGCTTGTGTATTCACAGAGAGAATTGAGCAAGACTTTTAACACACCGCTAATAAAATAAATAATTCTGACACAGTCTGATTAATTACTAATCCTAGACATCTGCATGTGGCTAATTTTTTCTTTAGTTTTGGAACATTCTCACTATATAACTAGTTTTCTCTTCCCACCAGACCCTCCTGCTTTTGGGAAGACTCAAAGACAAAATCCTTAATTACATTCCTCTTTGGCTATTCAACATCAAAAGGGAAGGGGAGTTGCATTTACATAGGAATTTAGCCCAATGTCGCTCCATGGTTTCCTTACTAGAGGTAAAGCTACTAAGATGCAGTCACTTATGTGTAACTTCTAATTCAGTAGAATATTGTATGGCTTATGAAACTAGAGGTTCCCATTACAGCAGAATACAGATTTTTGAAATATTATACCTTTTTTAGAAGTGTTAGGTGTTATTGTTATATACAATAATGATAACACACATTTGCAAAAAAAAAAAAAAAAATGTTGAACAACTAGCAAATTACCTATAATTCCCAGGAGATGCTAACCTGATGCCTAAGAGCTATGGCAACAAACTAGCCAGAAAAAGAAAAAAAAAAAAAAAAAAGAGGTCAGAGACAGATAATGCTTTTTTATTTTTAATACTGAGTAAGGCATTTTCTGCTTTGATTCAGCACAACTTCTCTGTAGGATCTTTGCTAGAAAATTTGGAAACTACAGTCTGTCCTTCCCTTATCTCTGCTTAAAAGAGATGCAGGTGGAATATTTCAAAAATGTATTCCAGTTAAATTGTGAAAATATCCAACTGAAACTTTGCAGGATTAATACTTTCTAATGGGTCTCTAATACTTGTTATTTTCATTTCAGCCTGACAAAAATTGAAGCAGCTGCTGGCATGTTGATACTTCCCAATTATAGCTTGTAGTTGAATAATTTATCAAATTGCATGTTGACTCTCAAATCAGTTCAAATTGAAAATGCTTTTCTTTTACTCCTGAATCAGATTCAGACTGAATCTTACCATTTTCAGATCTGAAATCTGAGGTGGATCTAAGGTCATTAGCACTTCATTCATTCATTTGTTTATATCTTGATTTTTTATTCAGGAGCTCAAGACAGTGTATATGGTACTTCTTCCTATTTTTCCCCAAAGTAACAAACCTGTGAGTTAGATTGGTCTGAGAGATTGTGCCTGGTCCAAATCACCCAGGGAACCTCCATTGTGAAGGGTGGACCTGGGTATCTCCTGTGTCAGTCCAATACCTTAACCGTTGCACTACACTTACTATGTAATATCAAGTAGCTTTCAGTGATCTCCTTCTAAGAAAACTGAATCTTGGTAAGCATTCCAGCAATATTCCATGTTGTCTGTTTCTTTACCTCCTTTCATGTATGCCTCTTTCAGCTATTTCTCCCAACAGTACAACATTTAGCACATCAAGCAGAATGATCAGTGGTCACGGGTGGGATTATGGGAGTTGTGATTCTTCTCATCTGAGGGAGCCCAGGTTAGCAAAGATGAACTGAATCACTATTTCAAATATAATGATGAAACCTAGATATGTAGAATGTAGAGTGAGCTTATTTTATCCATAGCTGCATGGACAGCACAGATCTGAGTATAAGTCTTATTAGTTGTGTGTGTGTGTTTCTATTTCAAATCTTTCCTTCCTAACTAAGCTTCCATTGACATATCAATTTTTTTTTGTTGGTCATAGCAAACAATCAGAGGCTTCATAAGTGGTTTGTTGAGGTAATGAGGAACTAGTGACTAAGACAGTGAATCTCAAACTGAGAAGGATCATTTAACATATTTTTCAATCAAGCTATGCTTATTACAGCACATAGATGTTCATTTTTTCAAATGCTAGAAATGAGGGAGCTTCATGCAATCCTCTCACCTCAGCCCTCTCATGCCCTCTTTTTAATCTGCTTAGGGATAATATGCCGCCTTATTAAAGGGTAAATGGAGTTATGCAGTAATTGCTAGCACAGAACACCAGCAGAAATCTTTCTCTTAATCTCTGCCCCTGCTGAGGCTTTCCATTTCTTTATTCATGCAAGGAATGCAAAGTAAGCTTTGAAAGAGGTGGAAGTTGGACACAAGTCTCAGGAAATTAGTGGAAAGAAAATGTTCATTTTGAACCAGAAGAATGTCACCCTTGGGTCTGGTGGGTTCTTGTGTATCCTACAGCTGAAGTTCTAACTATTTTTGCTGTCTCTAGTTACCTACAATTAATAACCTACAATTAACGCCCCCCCCCCCCCCCAACCCACAAATCTGGTCTTTCTAAAAAAGATTCTCTAGGGAAATGGTTTTGCTTTCCTAAGCTGTCTTTTCGCTGACAACTCAAAGAACTAGGGTGGAGGAGTTTCTCTCTTATTATCCCCACAACAATGCATCTCTGAGATAATGACTTCCATGGTCAAGTAGAGATTCATACCTGGGCTTCCCCAGTCAAAATCACATATATTCACACTCCTACTCATACAGCACTGTTAACATTAATATACACATTCATGTTTTTACTATACTTATCCTGCACCCTGTTTTCTTTGCTGATCATCTTCTGCAACAGTAATAAACAATAACAACAACAACAATAGCAGATACAGGAAAGGTAACTCATGAGCTACAGGACTAGGAAGAGGCTGGAGGGTTGGACCTTGAGCTGGGAGTCAGGGTTGGTGATGGGGAAAGTGGCAAGAAAGTGGGTGGGCAGGTGGGCAGTGGGGGGGGGCAGCGTTGGGGAATGGCATGACAGCTGGGCAGAGAGAAGGTGATGGAGAGAAAAACTGCAAAGAACAGAGGTATGGGGGATATGAAGAAAGAATAGAAGAGCTGGAAGAATGAGGGAGAGAACAGTAGGATGTCACATGAACACAGAAAGAAGAAGAAGAAGGTTGTGGGGTATGTATGGGTATGTGAGTGAGGCTTTTCAAAAATTGTGTCAGGCTCCTAATAAATTCAGAAACAACCCATACATTTCAACTGTTTTAAGACTCCCAGTCAGATGAAGCATTCGAGGTAGTCCAGATAAGAAATGCAAGCTTGAGTACTAACTGTATCCTTACTGTAAGGTTACATTAACAGAATCTTGCAAGTCTGAAAGTACCCCTCCTGGTCCCCAGTTTTACTCTCCCAAAAACTAGGGAGGGTCCCTTCTGAGCTGCTTTCTCCACTCCTTCTCCTTCAGACTCAAATTTTATCAGACTGTTGTCTAGGCTGCAGCTCTTCCTCCTGTCTCCCAAGGTAATTTCCACATACCATTACACATTCTGAGTATGTATGTGTCTGTACATACATACAAACACACACACTCTGTCCTGCAAATCCAGTTGTATGATTGAATTTGCTGTCAGTTCTCATGGCAGAAAAGTAAGAAGTAAATAGGTCACCCCACATTGTTTCTTGGAGAACCAAACAACAAAACCTCAGTTGTTGTTTTTTTCCAGGTATTTCTTTGGCCCTTATTAGAGTACATTCTGAGTGGCTTAAAATGGTCAGTTAATCAGGAAAGTGTTTTTTCCAATTTTGGGCACTTCTCAACAGTAATCATTCTTAGCTGGGAAAAAACTGGCGACAGAATTAAATGCCTCTGTGAAGAGTAAGTGTCCTGATTCATTAGAATACTCTGTAATGAAAATAACTGTATGAAAGAGAAGCATCTTTCCACCAACCCACCTCCCACCTTTCCTTTGCCTGTGGGCTTCTGTTGTATGTACAGCTGCAGGGACAATGTTAACCACAGCAGGACTTCAAATGCAATGGAAATGCCCAGCTGAGTTTCCAGTCACAGGAGGTCCTTCCCAGTCTCTGTAGGAAGTGCATTTGCCTGGGCTGCTTTTTTACAGGAAACACAGTAACAAACAAGCAAAATGCAGATCCTGTAATCTTAATTATGTGAATTAAACATAGTTGCTTATTTTGATAAATTGATTCTGTTTTTGCTAACAAGGTGGAAGAGACAAAGAACCACTATGGTCCACCAGCTTGCTTCTTAGAATGGATAGCTGAAATTTTCAGAATGCCGAATTTTGGGCTTGTTGCTCTAAAGATGTTGATTGTTACATTGTAGCTTTCAGTTATGTGGTATCTTCAATATCAGATGATGTTGCCCACACATACAAACTACTATATTGGATGTGATGTACCTTTATAACAATGTTTGCTTGCAGTTAGGAAGGCTCAGACTGGTAATCATAGGATGTTCCATGGCAGCTTCCTATCAGGGCATTTAAAGATGGGGAAGCAGAATGGCCATGTGCCAAGTATGTTCTTGGTACATGTTTATCCATGGGACTCCGTGAGGCTCTTGTCAATGTGTGCTAATGACAGGGACCACAATATACCAAGAACATTTCTGCAACAAGTTCCATTGGAACGAATATTGTAGGAAACTTCCTGTTGGATTTTGCCCAATGTCTAAAAACTCCTCTGTTAATACAAATGTTAAGTCTTCAAGTGGTGGATGGTTTATGGCTGTCCTCTCCATTCTTACTGCTTATCTTAATAATTCATCCAAGCACTCCTGCCCCTTCTTCTTGGGAAATTGCTCCACAATTTAATCAATCTCACAGACAAAAGCCAGCCAACCCTCTCTGATATTCAGCCTTTCCTCTGCTCAGTTTAAGATCATTAGTCTTCATTTGAGTGGCTTGAACCAATCCTCAACATTCACTGCTTCTTTTCTTCTCCTCTTTACCCTTCAAATGCTTCAGAAGGTGATCTGCTAATCGTTTTGTCATTGCTCTTCAGCTGAGCTAAGCATGCTCTTAATTTTTCTTCTCATCAATCTCATCAACTCTCTGTCCCTTTCATTCCTGTTAGAGCTCTTCTGTGAACTCTCTTTCTGTTCATCAACAGCATCTCTCAAGTACCAAGCACCATTGTGGGAAACCCTGGCTCCAGTTCTGGTCTCACTGACACACAACAAATACAAGCTATCATCTCCCTTCTTGTTTAGGGGATGCTTCAGCGGTTAATAGCAAAATAAACTGTCATTCAAAGAAATATCAGGGATCTACTTGTTTCCTTTCCAATAGGCCAGAACACCATAATCCATTTCACACATGGATGGAGAACATTTTGATTATGAAGATTAAAGGTGGTTCTGTTTTATATCCTCCCTCATAACACTTATTCCATATTCCAGAACTTATTTTTTTTAATCTCATACTCCTATCAGAGGAATGATCTATTTCCATCTTTTCAGGTGGGCACTGTGTTTTTAAGAGAGTGGTTCAGGAGTCAAAAAGCTATTTTATAAGAATGGTGTGAAATTCAGCTTCTAGTTTCCCCAGTGAAAATAGTTATTGATTTTTTACTGATTTCTTGAGTGAAAGAAAAAAAATACTGAAGATTTAAAAAAAAAATAAAGGAGGGAGGATTTTCTGTCAAGGTTTGTTTGTTTGTTTGTTTTTAAAGAAAAGCCTTATAAATCAACCAGATGTGCTGCCTAAGACTTCTGGATAATGCATGAGATGGAAAGTATAGAGAAATCTTGGTGTTGCTGTTTCATGGAACCAGTAGAAGCAAATAGCTAAATTTATTTCCATTTAGACCAGAATTCTCTTAAATCCCTGAATCACCTCAGGCATCAAAGTCTTCTAGAACCTGCAGGTTTTGTTTTGTTTTTAATTAACAGTCTTACATAAGTTAATGTCCTCCAGATATCCTGGGGTTCAGCTGTCAGGATTAGCCCAGGACATTCCAGGAGACAGTACAGATTCAATTCAGCATGGTTTATTGGCTTCAGTCCCGTTACAGAATCTTCTCAGAGTGAAAGCAATTCCCAGAGTCACCCCACAAACATCCTGCATTCCTCAGGGAGGTGCCAGTCTCATCCTCTTATCTCTACCTCTCTGTTCTGGGGATAAGAGAATGCGCTTAACTCTTTCCGCTCTAGCTCTCACATCAGCCTCCATAATGCCTATACAAATATAGAGCTGGAATCTAACAGAAGGACTTGTAGACACTGCCTAGGAGGATGACTGAGCAATTGACTGGTTTTAATTTTGTAATTGTAATATAGAATAAATACATACATACTACTCTTTCCCCTGACCTTCAAAGTAAACCATGGGGAAACAATACTTCAGACTTGCTGGTGACACCAGAAATCAATCAAAATTGCTTAGAGGGCCAGCTCCACTCAATGGGTCACCAGCTAGTTATGTCTGCTGCACTTTAGAGCACTGACTTATTCTGTGTAATGTTTCTCTATCAAATCCATGGCTCCTGAATTCCTACAAAACTGTGTTACAAGTCACAAAGGGGGGTAGATTTAACCTTTGTTGCTGTTCTGCCACAGTAGTTCCAATGCTTTGTATTTTTTTCCCCAAACCAACAATATGCTATAGAGAGGTTTGGGACAGTCTGTCTGTCAGCAGGGTCAAGAATGTTCAGAACAGAACACAACCTATTCTGGTGTGGCAAGAGATGCCAACAAAAGAAAGAATTTGAAAATCCAGCTCAGCAGCTGCGATGAAAAAAAAACGTCAGAAAAAAAATCCCCAATTCATCCCTAGGGGAGAGGCAGTTGGGTAGTGACTATGAATGCTGCTAATTGTTCCATATTATGCCCTTTTCCCTCCTTCTTCCTGGTCAAGTGACTCAAAATGGGGCTTTTTTTAACAGGGCAGAAAGAATTCCAGGTAAGCTATGATTTCCCTACCTTATTTTAGTAATTTTTCTATTGCAGTGTCTGGCATTCTATTGCAGTTGGAAAATTGGACTGAAATCCATTTAATAGCAGTTTGTCAGCAATCCATGTTTCCTGAGTCAGTATGATGCCAGTCAATAAAACAAGTATCTCTGGTGGATGAAAATCACCCAGCCACATTCCAGGTTAGAAGAGTGACCTTATGCTGTCACTTGAATATCAAGCAGATGCACTAAAAACCAGGGGCTTAGTTCTGGGTAGGTAATTTTGGCAGGGGCAGTCGCTTCATATTAGTTGTTGGCTGAGATGGTTGTAAGTGTGTCTCCCTCTGTAGGGAGGAAGGTGGGGTCCCATCAGGTTCCTGCTCTCCCTTCTCTGCCATCCATTTGTCCATCAAGCATCTGTTCTCGTGAGGGGGCAGGGAAGCTTGTAGTTCTGGCAAGGAGATAGGAAGAATCAGTGCGGCGTGGGCAGCAAAGTGTGGATCACTGGCCAGCAGGGATCCCAACTCTTTAGCAGGCGGAGCATCCTTTGGCTTGTCCAGTAAAAGAAGAGATGAGGGGAGCTGTTTCTCCTGTGAATCAGGTTCCTGCAGGGCCAGGGAAGGCCCCTCAGATTTGGAAGCAGATGAGGGTATACCTCCAGATTAGCTTTCTGGTGTGCTTGACTGAGATTTGTTTTGTTTCCAAGGCAGTTTCTTTTGGGTGTCAGCTGCTTGGGGTTGCATGGGCCCCTTGAATATTGCTGGTGTGGAGCTCTCAGAGCAGATACAGTCAGTGTCACCTTCATTGTTATTGGTGAGGAAGTCAGAGCAGTGAGCTTATTTTAGTAATTTTTCTATTGCAGTGTCTGGAATTCGATTGCAGTTGGAATATAGGACAGCTAGAAAGTGCCAAAGGTAGCTAGCTCCTCTTTAAACTACAGTTTGTGAGATACTGGTGTGTTGATTAGTCTAAAGAACTTTCAATATGGTCAGCACCAAGCTTTGATCTCTATGAAATTATATGGGATGCTTTCAGCACCTACTGACAGTCTGCTGAAGGACATTTTCCTGACAACTGTCAGTAATAGTTTGTTGTCTTTGTAAAACTGTAACTTGGATACCACTCTACCGGCCATATTGCTCTCTTTTGTATTGCCTAGCATAGTCATATTTAATTTGCTCTTCAGGGCCACTATCAAAAAGCCACTTTCAGCAATCACTGCATTCCGAGGTCCTTTTTCACATTGATTAGGTTTCAAACGGCTTTGAAGATGAATCTCATTTCATTATTTCTCACAGGCACCCTTTGAATGTTACAGCTCTATCTTCAATGGTATTTACAATGCTGATTACTTTCCTGCCATCTGTGAAAGCATTTAATGCAATGTCTGTTGTTTTAAGGGTTTCCCAGGTGTAGCTTTGAAACAAATCTATTTAGGAGAGCTTGACTTTAGCAAAAAGTTATAATCTGCCTTGAGGCACTGCAGTCTGTGCATTAAGGCCAGGCATGAAGAAACACACTGGCTTGTGGGATATGTAAAATAAGAATCCTGACTGGACGCAGGTCACATGGTTGGCCATGTGTGGACTACAGTTATCCTAGTAACAAGGCAATACCCCCCCCCCCCCCCCCAATGTTTGCCTTAACCTCAGTGGATGTGTAAGATCCGCAATGCAATTTCTGAAATGTCTAATTCAAGGATCTCAGGCAGCAGAACTGAGAAAAGCCTCGGTCTGACTTTGGCAAGCCACAACCAGTCACAACAAATGATACTAACTGGACAGTTCCTTCTGTCCCATTAGGGTCAGACCATCAGGAGAGGTCAAGGGCTCCATGTTCTAGTGGGACTCCCAGATAAAAGCATTATAGCCCACGGGTTTTAAAGTTTCTGGTGCGGCTGCAGAAAAAGTTCTCCTGCCTTTTCCCCCCTATCAGTTCTCATTCAATTTGACAAAGAGAATTGGAAATTGAAATTTGAAACAATTCTTTTATTTGAAAGAAAGGTAATTTCAGTGAAATGATCATAACTGGAGTACAAGTTCTTGCACTTAATTAGCCCCACAGTGAGCAAGAGATGTGTGTCTGAATGTCCTGTCTTTCATCATACAATCATCTCTCCAGCATTCTACATGCCTAGGAAGACCTCATGAAGACGATTCAAAACGATGGAAAGACATACATAGGCATCTGTGGGAGCAGGGAAGGGCAAGGGATGAAATGTGTGCCACAATACCATGACACAAAACTCACATTTTTGTACTTGTGTCAAATGTTTGGGTGCAAATAAATAAGGGTGGGTTTTATATTATGATATCACCATGCATGTTGACATTTTGACATAATCTTAATTTGCTCCAGACACCTATGAAGATGTGTCATAGAAAGCAACAACACCAGAGCATTGCCTTTCCACACCTTCCATAATAAAGCAAACAAAAAAATTTGAAGGAAATTCTCAAATACCATGAGAATAAGTCACACGAGCAGGAGCCTATTTCTTAGGGAGAGAAAACATTTGAAAAACTGCAAGGCATAGAATTCAGCATAGCATTATTTTCATGTATTTGTTCTTTCTTTTTTTCTCTCCCCATCTTCCTGCATTTATTTTCTCTTCTCTTTTGAAACTTGTTTAGAAAAGGCCGAGTGTCCTGTGGATGAAATTTCAGTTGCATCGAGTTACTTCATTGCTCCAGAGGGCTTCTGATCAGCCCCATGTGAGTCCAGAGACCCTCCAAAGAATGAAGCTGTGAGGTTGCTTCAAAATCCAGCTTGCCCAACCTTTTCTAAAAGTTAAAACAAGAGTGGCTTCTATCTAGTAGCAAACAAGGAGGTGGATAGCAGAACAAGCAAAGGGAGAGGGAAGAGACACAGAAAGGAAGAGAAAGACTCCAAAAAAAAAGTATGTGAGGGATTCAAGGAATTGTGGGAGGGGAGGAATTGTGGGCTTCAAGAGGTGTTTTTTTCTATGGTCCCTTCAATTCCTGCAGCATTCCTGGACAGTTCTGACAGCCACTTACACCCTATGTTTGTCAGACATAATGATGAGCATAGCAACATACCTCTCAAGGTACCCTTTACTCCGTGAGACAAAGTAGCTCATAACATCCTGACCCCTGCGCTCAGGATTTCTGAACCAGAAAATCAATTTGCTCTGGTCTCTTTAAAAGCCAGACTTTGCTACTGTGGTTAGAGACATCAAGCCAGTTTTATTAAACCTGTTTTCTCACTGCCAGAGATTGTGCAGACATTTTGGCATCATTGGACATGTGGCTTTCTAATCCAAAGAGCTTTGCATATGGATAGATCTCCTGGAAATATTCCCTACTGCTCGTGCCTGCTAATTATTGGGTTTTAAGAAGCTTGAAGAACAGGTGGGGGAGTGGGTCAGTGGGGTTTCATTCAAATTCTTTTTTCAGACAATTTTAAAGCTATTTATTCTTCAGCCCAAAATGTGATGTTCTTTCCTCTGAGGTTACCTAAGTTGCAATCTCCTCTGCCAGCTGTACTTCTAGTAATGAAAATATAAACAATTTTTCAGCAACTCCTGGTCCCGAAGGTCTTCTGGCAAACTGGATGAATAAAGTATTGTTTGAATGTATTTTGGCTCAAGTCTGCAGAAGCTTCAGGATGGTAGAGAACACAATGTAGGGAAGAGAAAGAACATAATCATTTCAGCAGGCTGCATCTGCATATTAAGAAAAGGAATAAAAAGAATCTTGGGCCTGAAAATCAACCCATCACAGAAGACAGTAAGAAAAATGATGTGGATCAGACCCATGGCCTAAGTCAGGGATAGGCAGTCTTTTAGAATTGTGAGAGAATGTGATAATCTTCTTCACAAAATGGCTGCTGTGGCTGAAATGGCCTGTCACAAAATGTCCATTTCCCCAACTATTTCCCCAGGTTGCTTTCTATCATCTCAGGGGTATCTTTAGGGAGCCCCAAAGCATTCGTGCTAGTAAATTATGATACCAGAAACTGGTTCTTTGCAATACCATATGGCATTTTCCTATTTCACTTTTGATTAAAGAATCTTTTTAAAATGTTGGTGGGGCAATGAGCATGGTAGGCATCAAAAGAAATGTCCAGGAGTTCCAGCACCCTTGGATACCACATTGCCAACCCCAATCCATCTAATTAGCATACTGATTCTACAGTGGTCAACCAGATGCATAAAATAAGACAAGGCTAGGCTGCAATAGCACTGTTCTGCTTCTATTCCCAAAACATCGGTGTTGAAAGTGATACCTTTCAGGACTAGTAGCCACCAACAGTTTTATTCCCCCTCAGTCTGTATAACTTCTTTTAAAGCCATTCAAACTGGTGTCTGTTGCTAGACCTTGACTCATGTGCTTCAGCTTGGCTTGTATTTCCTCATCACTACCAAGTATTTTCAGAGTTGCAGCTTCTTTAACATTCTGCATGAAATTCAGTGATGTAACGCTATCCCATTAGGCTACACCAATCCATTCTGGAAAGAGACTGAATACAGATTGGCTTGGAAGTATTCAGTTATGCTCAGTTTATTTCTGAGATAATTTGATGTGATTCATGGAAAGTTCACATATGTCATTGTAAAAGCAAGGGGAACTTGAGATGTACACATGCCCCATAACTTATAGAGTTATAAGCTACTTCAGATAGTCAACAAATTCAGTAAAATAAATAAATATTTTAAAAAGACCCAATGGATTCATTGATCTGGTTCAAAGGATTTTATGTCCAATTACAAGACAGAAGTACAGCAACAGCCTCTACAGATATCTCTTCCTATTTGAAAAAGCAAATGTTTCAACAAATCTTCCTTGACCCCAAATAGATTATGTGGCAGTAAATTCTTGGTATCAATGGAGCTTATTGCCACATAATCTCATTTACCAATGTAGTGTAAAAAGAAAAGATGGAGCAGACTGTACTTAATGCACAGTTTGGTTGGGGGTAAACATTTCAGAAGCAGAATAGACTCTGACTAACAGTGCCACAGGGAAAGATAATTGCCTACGTTTCATTACTTGTAAGTGCAAAGCTTGCATATTACATTGTGAAGGCAAGAGAGATGAATGGTACTAGCTGGAGCCAGCAATGGCTAGAAGGCATTATGCAAGCTCACTCCATCTCATTTCACTCAATTAAATTCAGCTGCACCTCAACTCATCTTCCTCCTTCTTCCCAAGTCTGCTAATGCTCTCCTTGATCTTCACCTGCAACATTCCATGCTATTAAAATCTAGCAGAACATAAAAACAGAGATCAGGATGAATTATTTGATGCTTCTAGAATCTATCCTTCCAAGCAACTGGAAGCTAATTCCATATAATAAATGTAGCCAAGTGACAATATATTTAAAGGCCTTATAACATGGAGACTGATTGTTTGCAAAGATAAGTTGTAGTGCCAAGCTCTAATATGAGCAGCAATAAAAAAAAAATGTTGCAAGGTATTCTGCCTTTATTTATTCTTTGAATCCCAGTCTTCTCTTTCCCTAAGTAAACCTTCTGATTCATCCTTAAAACCCATCAAGATTTCTACCTACAATTATATTTGCTGGCCCTGTTCGATAATCATTATTGCTTTCCCAGCTCATATATGGTTAGCCTTTTAATCTTATCATGTAAATCAGTCTAAACTTATCTGTCTATATTACTTGTTCACATATTTTAATGACTGATATGCCAGAACAGAACATGCTATCCAGGTGCTGCAACAAAGGGGTAAAAAGGACGTTAGAATTTTCCTGTTGCAAACTGTGTGCCAGTCTTCTCCAACCTTTTGTCTGCCAGAAATTACAGTTCTCCCCATTCATGGGTACTGGAGCCAAACATATGTTGACAACAGGAAATTATTGGAGTCTATTCCATGGAATGGGGAATTACCTTCCCCAAGGTTCTTTTTATTATCTCTCTTGCCCTATCTAGTTTTGATCACCTTAGATTGCTATGCCACCACTCTGAAGGCAGGGGTCCTCTTTCAGTTGCATTAGGTCATAAAGGCTGTCTATAATCCCAAGAACTAATCTGTCCCTAAGATATTGTTCCCTTTTTTTAAACCAACCAACTCATTATATTCTGTCTACTTATTAGTGTCACAGTACCAATCAGCGAAGAGAAGCTGCCGCCAATGCCCTATATGACAAGGAAGAACCCAAAAAAGTACAGAAGCTGGACTTAGAAAGTAGGGCTATGCAGATTTCAAAACTGATTTGGAACAATTGCTTTGAACTCGATTGTGTGAGCACAGCACCTCTCTGCTCTTCATTAAACGAGTCTGTCTTTTTTTAGGTTTCTATATAAGCCTGAAAAAAGGTATCACTGCTTTAAAGAATCCACTCATTATGATTAATATGACTGAAAAATAGCCAAGATCACCACATGAAGTAGCATTCAGTTCATGGGTATTAGGTCTGAATGAAGCTTCAATCTGGATATCCAGTCAAAGGCAATCGGATCAACTTTTCAAATCAAATCGATGACTCAGATTGAATTGAATCAGATGCATGCACAGAAGCTCTTTTCCCTAAATCACTTCACAACAATGAATCAATTCAGTTTTCCAAATTGTTTTGAATAATCAGATTGGGTTGATCTGAATCAAATCAACAATTTACACAGCGTCAATGGGTATTCCATCTACCACCTTCATTAAGAGAAATGGTTTTATTCCTCAGAGAAATATGGGTTGTGACTCTCGTTTTACAATAATGTCCAGACATATCTTCATGTGACTGAAGCTTAAATCAGGGCTTGTTCCCTAAAATGGCAATGGACAGGTGACAGCTGCAGGAGGACCTAGGGGGCAGGGATACTGCTTCTGAAAAAGAAACTGACTCTGGTGTGGCTAGTGCAACTTCTTTCAAACTGCTTTTCTTTGACAGATGGTGGGGCTAGACTATAGCTCTAAATTTCAATCTCTGAATCCCAAGGTAGGGCTGCGGGACTATCCTATATGAAACTTTGGAGAATGGCTACCATGTAGAAGGAACCAGAAGTGAGTGATCTGCAGCCCCAGCTCCCCAGGATGATGGTGCCAAACATTTTCAGAGTGATTGCCTTTTGAATTTAAATGGAAATACAAATTGGGATTAGTCCATAATGCAATCCCCAAATCACCAACATTGTCTAACTCTTCCCCCCTTGCATGATAGCTTTAGTCACTGCCCTGCAATCTCCAGCTCCTAATGACTAAGAATATTTAAAGAAATGCAGTCCCCAGCTGAAAAAGATTGTCCCATTGTACAGGTAGTCCTTGGTTAACAACTGCCTAACGACAGTAATGACTGTTCAAACTTATGATGGCACTGAAAAAGTAGATTTATCACTGGTCCACAAACTTATGGCCATCACAGCAGCCATGTGATTCTGATTCAGGCGCTTGGCAACTGGCACGTATTTATGATGATCACAGCATTCTGCAATCACATGATCACCATTTGTGACCTTTACAGCTGGCTTCTGACAAGCAAAGCCAATGGGAAGCCAGCAGGAAGTCACAAGCTGCAGATATGTGAGTCACGCTTAACAATTGTGGGTAATTTGCTTAACAACTGTAGCAGAGTTGACGTTATAAATTGGGTGCAGTTATGTGATATTTCACTTAACAACCTCATTGCTTGATGATGGAATAGACAGTTCCAGTTGCAATTGTTAAGTGAGGACTACCTGTAGATTATCAATGGGCAGATGGAGTCCTTATTAGTCACCACAGTGGTGTTTACTCCTCTCCCTCCTTCCAACACAATGCTTCACCATGTCCCAACCAGTTGGCAACCCTGTCCCCCACATTTATGTATATATTTGTGTATGTGCATCTCTAAACCACCATCTGATGCTGCATGTGATCACTGGAATCCAGTAGATTTCCCATTTCTCATGTTGACAATAATAAACTAGATGAGATTTGATATATGACAAATTCCTATCTTTCTCATAGTCAAATGTTGGCTGTACAGACATGATCCAGTTTGTGAAAAAGTTCACAAATATGTCCCACAATTTGGGACATTTCATAATCCCAAATCAGGACTGGTAACTGATAGATTTCTACCAGTCAATCCATATCACAGCGATTATCAAATTACATTTTGAAGGCATATACATACGACATGCTCGGAAACATGCTACAGAGACATGGGCAAAATCATCTTACAGGTGCCCAGACAGGAAATTTGGAATCGGCTCCCTCTAAAGAATACTCCAGATTGAAAACCCTAGTTTGTTATTGTAAAAAAAAACAAAGAAGAAGAAAAAGCTTCTGTAGCAATAGCTAATGTCTCATATTCTGTGGCTCTGTGCCACAGAGAGGCAAGAGGGGAGATAGTGGGCCTGTTGAGAAAGGCTTCTGTATGTTTGTTGGACTACCATTTCAGTTGTCCCTGGCCACTGGAGAATGGGCCAACAGTTCTGGAGAGCACCAGCTTGAGGAATGCTGGTCTAATCTTTTGGGATATATTGTGAACATACAAATCTGAGTGGTAGACTTCAGGCAAAGAAGGCTCTCGCCCCCCGCAATGGCACAGCAGTCATTGATAATTTTGTTCCCCTACTGTTGATACTCCTCAGAGTTAATGATCCATAGCCTCCACTTTGTACTTAGGTAGCTGTTCAAATGGGGTTGGGGGAAGCTTGCTTAGAAAGGCAGTTGACGAATGTGTCTTGTGCAATGGATGTAAATGGATTTTTTTTCCTATCTTAGCTTCCCCCATCCCTTTCCTCAGAGTGCAAAGGGCCTATAAAACAATTAGAGCTTAAAATTGGACTCCTGGCAGAGAGTGGGAGAAGGAGTTTATGCCATGCTAAGTGTAATCAGCTCAGTGATAAGGGGGGCTATTTTAGTTGTGTCTGATATAATTACATCATAAACTTCACATTATAACCAGGGCTGGCAGGGGTGAAAAGGTAAAGAGAGAATAAGCGATGCGTTGTCCTTCAAGGGATGTGGCAAAGATAAATTGCTAAAGTTTTGCTAACCCAAAGGGGGAAATATCCATACTTCCTTCTTTAAAATGTGATAATAAAAAAGGAGTGTTAGATTTAAATTAGGAGCATGTGTAACTACCACCTTGGGTTCAGATAATCATCTAATTAGCCTCAGACTGATTTGGCAACTGCTTTATTTGACTTGGGGGATGAATCCATATCTCGTTGAAGAAATCCACAGCTTGGTGCCTTCCATTGATCATTCACTGGAAATCAACATATCTCTGAAATGTTTTACCCTGCTTGGTAGAATTATATAAATTTGAAAGGTTAGGATCTTGTAAGGGTGAGAAAAATCTGCCAGATTTTAGATACATAAATATAATATGGTGATATAGAGCTTCAAAGGGTGTTTTGCTTGAAGGTTGGTGCTTGAAACCACTCTATGTCACAATTTTCACTTTCTAACAGGAAACAGTATGTCTGCACTGTTTTGCTTTAAGGCCTCTTCCAGCAGTTCCAATAGTTAAAAGAGGCCTTTGTACTTCAGCAACTGCCAGATGAGGCTCTGAGGTGATGAAAAACACCTCATTGAGAGGAATCACATTAGTACTTCGCTGCAATAATGAGAAGAGCATGAAAAGGCTTTAGCAGTGGTAGAATAACACAGGATAGAGGTGAGGATAAGTAGAGGGAGTTCTACATATGCTGGCTTAAGGTTCTAGAGAAAGGCACTTTATAAATGCAACAAATAAAATCAATTCATGCTAAAATTTATCTGCGACTTGGAAGGAAAACAATTTGTTTCAATGTTTATCTTTTAGAACAGAGCAAGCATAAAGGCTGCTCTAAAACACTTTCCTACCCCTTATATAAGTGTGTATGTGGGGGGTGGGTGATAAGAAGCAGGCCCCTCACTTTAGCCACCTTACACAAACATTAAAGGGCATTGCTATGCTTTGCATTTCCCAAGGCCTTAGAAGCAGTCTGAAGCTGACCCATGAGCATCTTCACTTCTGCTGGCTTGAAATACTGAGAACAAGGAGTGAAAATCACTGTCCAGGCCAGAGCTGTTGTGGGTCCTGTAGTATCAAAAACACTATCTCCTCAATTCCATGCAAAAGGGAAAGAGCAAAAAACACCAAGGTGCTTGTATTTTATTTATTTATAAAACTTCTATTGCAATTTAATGACTCTCAGCAGCTTACAGAGTATACAATAAAACAATATCCATGGTATGATTAAAACAAATGATAACATTGTAAGCTCCCCAAAACCAACAAAGAAGAGCAAAAAAATAAATAAAGAGGTGGCACAATGTTTAAATGAAGATAATGCCCTTTGGAATAATTACATTTTCAGTAGTTTCCTAAAGCCAGCAGGGCAGGAGGGCAAGTCTGATGTCTGTAGAGGAGCTATTCCAGAGCTTCGGTGCTGCCACAGAAAAACAGCACCTCCTCGCCTTGCCTCCACCCCCTTTCTGGGAGTATGGGACGACAAGCAGCTTTTCCCTACAAGATTTAGTAGGTGAGCCAATTCTGGATGGAGCAGGCAGCCCTGTAAGTATCTAAGTGCTGAAGCCATGAAGGGTTTATAGGTCAATGTCAGCTCGATAAATTGCACCTGGAAACCAATCAGCAACCATTGCAGGACCTACAACAGTGTTATGTGCTCCCATCCCGAAGCAGGTAAGTACACACACTACAGTACTGCATTCTGGACCAGTTGCAGTTACTCTGGGGCTGAAAAGCTAAGTGGGGAGGGTGGTGCTGGCAAAACCTTTGTCAATTTCACTCCTGTTCCTTTTGCCTGGATTGCAAAGCCCAACTAAGCCTCTTACAAGACCTGAAACTGAGGAGGGTTGAGGCAAGAATTCCTTCCCCATAATGGGGAAATGGACCTGCTGGATCCAAGACAAACACCTCGAAGCCTAACTTCACAGTGGATCCAAATACATTGCAGCTCACCTGGAAATAACTCAGCATGGCTAGGAATGCAGAAGTCCACAGCTTCTTTTAAATTGGTTCAGAATTTTTGCCATGTATAGAACTTCCAGGAGTTCTAATAAAACAGCTTTTCTCTTTATTCCTTCATGTGTGTGCTTTTTTTTTTAAAGAGATGGATTCTTAACTAATATTAAAATTTGGTATCACCAAACGAGGTACTACTGTCTGAAATAAGGAAGAGACCGCAGCAAATCTATGCTAATATATGCTTATAACATTTTGTGGGTTTAGCCATGTTACTGACAAGTCAGTTTTACTTTGTTTATATTTATTTATTTATTTATTTATTTATTTAAGCAAATCTATGTGGCTACTCACCTTAACCTAATACCTCTGGAAAGCTAACAAAAAATAAGTAAACACAACATAAAATACCATAAGCAAAAAACAATAAAAGAAATAGTTGAGGCTCTTTACAGATTCTCTAATAGCACAAAAACATAATACACATCCTGAACTCCACTAACATCCTGGCCCCAGGTGAGGGACATCTGAATCTCAGTGGGTAAGGCTGTTCCATAGGACAGGCACCCCTCCTATGTCCCACTAGGTGACATTGCTTCACAGAATGGATCTGAAGCACAGCCACCTTGCCACATCTGGTGGGACAAACCAAAACCATTGGAGACAGGCAACCCTGCAAGTTACCTGGCCATGTGCCATGTAGGGCTATAAAGGTGACAATATGGAGGACCATAGAAATGACCTTGAAGAAAATATATGGCAACAGTTTTCTGCCTGATAAATTAAGAAAACAGAAAAAAAGTCAGAGTGACTCTATTTTAACTTCTTGAGGTATAAGAGGGAGGGAGGGAAGGGAAAACAGAGTCAGGCTTTCAAGGTTCTGTCACTTTGGCCTGTATCAATAAAGTAGAATTAGGAGAGCTTCTGGGTGAGTCATGGTTGATTGAAGAAGTCTCTGAAAACAGTGAAGACAACAACCACAGTGAAGAAAGAGGGACCGGCAAGTAGACCAGACCTTTGGAACCTCTCCGGAGAGGGAGAGGATGGGAGATTGCCCACAAATGCTCTGAATGGCAGCTTCTCATGAGGGGATGGTAGAACAGCAGTCCCCCACGGGATTGAGTGCCAGGAGATGAGGAAGCTGACATCTTGCTCTCAGCTATGGCAGAGCCTTTAAAAAGGACACTAAGCCAGCTAAATCACTTTCTAATCATCTTCAGAAATGATCTATTTAACTATCTCATGGATATTAGAGATCTTCAAAATGCCGAGTTTAATTTTAATTTGACACCTGATAAGTTTTATCTTATTTCTTCGATACTAGGAATTTTAAATAGAGACTTAAAAGTTTAAAAATAATATATAATTGTTAGAAAGCAAAAAGCAAAAAAAAGAAAAAAAAAAGAAAATTGATTTAACAAAGCTATAAACAGAGTAGGAGACCAGAGGAATTCAGAACATTTGTACTTTTGCTGTAGGATTTGAAAAAACAGGTATATAATTAAATAATACAACTGTGGGAAACTACTGAAATGGAACTAAATCCATATTAGGAACTGAGATTCTTTGAATGTTGCAAATAGACACTACAGGGGACTAAAGGATCAGGCAGAAAGAAAAAAAAAGGGGGAGGGAGTGCACCTATTAACATTTAAACTAAGATTTTAAAATAGCTAATCCTGGTATAACTTCTGAGTTACTTAAAGAGTTCTTTGAAAAATGGACTGAGGTATTAATAACTAATATCTTAGAAAGCAAAGGTTCCAATGGTTAAACCTTTAGAAGATGTTAAGGGAGATTTTAAAAAGCAACTTATACCTGTCACAGATATAATAGAACTTGTAAGTATGGAATATAATAAAACTGAAAAGATTACTAAAATGGAAATACAAAAGACAAATCAAGAAAAGGACTTGGACAAGGAGCAGTTATGACAAGAAATCCTGGATGGTGCCTCTTTACTGGATTTACAAAGGAGCTTGGAAAAGGATTTGAAGAATCTTTTGGAATGCCAAAGATTGATGAAAGATCAGTCACCACTGGAACAAATTAAAGGCCAAGATTGTGAAGTGCAAAAGGAAGGAATATAAAGTTGGACTATTTGATCAGGGATAAAATATCTGTCTGATATTTCTGGTAGCTTCTAACAGACTTTTTGCTGAACCAGGACTGAAAAGATGAAGATTTCTGGATTGCGTATAGATATGAGTTAGGTTATGGGAAGAAGAGTTCTTTTGTTTCTAATTTTAAAAGAGGGTAAAGAATTATTATGTTAGCTTGGGCTTGGTATGATGAAGGTTGGAAGCCACTTCTTAATTATTGTCTTTGTTTCTTTTTCCTTTTCTTTAATTCTCTCTCTTTTCTTTTTTTCTTTCATTCTCTTGCACTTTTTAAACCTCTTTCTTTCTTTTCTTTAATCTTTTAGTTCAGTTTGTATTTATTTTTACTATGTCTATTAAAAACTTCAATAAAATTATTACAATAAAAAATAAATAAAATAGAATTAAAGCATTCTTCTGGAGTCTGTTTCCTAAGTGGGTCTATCTCAAAGGGTTGACATCCAACTAACACCTTGAATTGCAATCGGAATCTTGTTTGGGTTGAGTCAAACCCTATCTTTCCCCATCCAGACCCTCACAGCCTCCAGATACTGGGAATGAAACTTCACAGCTTCACCCAGGCAGGCCCAGGACACAGTTATATAACTGAGTATATAACCATACTGATGATACTTAACCATCACAAATGACCTCACCCAGCAGCTCACATAGATATTAAATAGAAGCAGGGAGAAATTCGAGCCCTACAGCACCCTGCAAAGCAGAGCCTAGGGCTAGACTTCTCCTCCCCCAACAACACTGACTAGAACTGACCTCAGAGGAAGAAGGAGAATTATCATAACAATGTGCCCCCCACCCTCTCAGCTAGTCCAATAGAATAATATGATTGATGGTATTGAAAGCTGCTGAAAGATCAAGGAGAGTTGGATAGATACATCATCCAATCCCAAGCCCTCCAGAGATCATCCCCAAGTGTGATCAATACCATTTTAGTGCTATAATCTGGCCTGAAACTTGACTGAAGTGGGTCCAGATGATCCATTTCCTCCAGGGCCCTTTCTGGACAAGTTTCTCCACAACCTTTCCAAGAAAGGGAAGATTGGATATTAGATGAAAGTTGTGCAGTGCTGCTGGATATAGAGAAGGCTTATTGGGGAAAGGATGAACCACTGCCTCCTTTAAGGTAGGCAGACTGTCCCTCCCCTCAAAGAACCATTCACCACTGTTTGGGTCCAAATATATGTTTCCTGGGAGGCCTGAACCAGCCAGGAGTGACAGAGATCTGATGGCAGAGACAGATACTGATGGCAGGACTCAATGTATCAAGGATCCTGTCTATTTCCTCAGGGATAACAGGCTCAAAGATAAATGAACAAACTTGAGCTTCAATCAATTCCATAGGATATGTAAAGCCAAAGTCCAGTTCTTAGCAAATCCAAACAACTTTTCCCAACAGATGCATAGAATAATCTTCACAATGACCATGCAGGAATTCTCCTTACCTAGGAGTGACTGAGTCACCCAGAACAGGTTCACCAGCCAGCCATCCGTGGATGCAATAAGGGTGGAGATATAAGGATACTTTGCTGCCCTCATCACTACAAGGTAATCCTTAATAAAGGCTCTTATCTGTGTTGAGTCATACTCACTCTTTGTCTCTAGCAATATTCTAGGTGTCTATTCTGCTTCTGTCAGGCCTAGCCCAAGGAACTCCAGGAGACCATGTAGATTCAGTTCAGCAATGTTTATTAGCTACAGCCTCTAGCAAGTATCTTCCCAGACTGAAACCTCAGTTCCCAAAGTCAGCCAGTCACAACAGTGTGAATTCGTCAGGGAGGTGCCAGCCTCATCCTCTTATCTCTTCCTCACTCCTCAGGAGACAAAAGAGCATGTTTTCCTTCCTGAGTTTGGCCTTCATAATTCCATTCCATCACAGCTTCATCTCTGAAGTTCCTTTGAAAACCAGGGCTTTCTCTAGGATTCGTATGCATATAGAGTTCACATAAACTACTCCAAGTTCCCTTTGGAACCCCATTGGGTCCATCAAGTGACCGGTCAAATTGATCTTTCCTCCTTGCAAGGTGAAGGGGGGAACCAGAGAGAACTCCAAGTTTAGCAGGGAGTGATCTGTCAGTGACAGGGGACTGATGACAACATCCCCAACTCTAGATTTCTACTGGAATTACCAGTGCCCTGGGACAAAAAACAGATCTGATATGTGACACCCATAGTGAACAATCTTGCTGTGTGAAAATTATGTATTCCTTAAGTGTAGCATACACCAAGCTAGCCATCTTCTTGTTCCTGTCTCTTGGATTAGGACTGGAGGAGTCAATTGTATGTCCATGGACATCTCACTGGCTCCCACCAACCTCCAACTGACTTAATGGTTTTAAGGAATCTATTAATTGATTGTTTAGGCAGGTGAAAGCACTTAGCTGACTGGCTGATCTCAGAAGCTTAGCAGGGCACCATATGGAAAGTCCTGGCCTGCAGGCTGATCTGGGAAGTTGGAAAAAAGTCTCTGAAGAAGGTAATAGCAAGCCACACTCTACTGTTGCCAAAATCATCATTATCATCACATGGGAAACTGAATGCTACAAAGTAGAGTGCCAAATTCTTGCATAATCTTTATTTACATAATACTTCCAGACCTTACATAGGCCCTGAGACATTCTTAGAAAATTAAAATGGTAAGTCCTACAGCCTAGTGCTTTGCTTGGAAGTGCACCCACCTGTCCTCAAAGAAGAAGTTGGTAGGAAGCCTCCTGAGGGCTTAGAGAAAGGGGCAGGGAGCAACCTCACCAGTCTGTCTCCTGGAAAATTGAATGTTATGGCTGTTCATGCCCATCATGGCAGCTACTCTGGAAATAGGCAAATCCCTCTGTGAGCCATACACTTTGTTGTCAGGAACTACCAATACAATATGAAATGTATTGGCATGTGGCAAAAGTATCACTGGAAATGTAAAATCAAACACAATTTTGTTTAAAAAAATACAAAACCCTCTCCCAGTTTCCAGTTCACCATGAGAATTGCAGGCAATATGTGTTTTAACACCATTGCCAGAAGTAACAGATTCCAGCTTTTCTCCAAAACAATATATAAAATGGCTGGTAGGAGTACACTACCTCTGAGTGCCATCTGTGCTTCTGATGGGGGCTGAATTGCTTTTTGTAATGCCATTACTAGGCAGCTGGAAGATATGCTCTAGTGGGTAGCAGGTGAAAGAGCAACCTTTTTAGAAAAGGACAGAGTTGTTTCCTTCTAGATTTATCACTCCCGCATATGACAATGGCTTTGTGGTTAAGCAAACCGAAGAAGAGAAATCTGACAGTGAGTGGGGGAGAAAAAGCAGCCAGAATATTTAAATTCTCCACTTGTGTGAGAAAGAAGCTAACACAAAACCTACCTACCTACCTACCTACCTAAACACACAGTGCATTAACTGAATGTTGTTTCCTTAACACTGAAGCCCAGAAACTGATCCCCTTTTACCTTTCTAGGAGGTTCTTAGGAAATTACTCCTGTATATTGAAAGAACATTTGAAATACCTGTAAGGTAATATAAGTTAGCCCTGCCCTATCACAGTGGCTTACCACAGATTATTTATCATGATTTATTCCATTAACCTAATTTTCTGGGCTGGTGAGACATTCTAAACTATCTTAAACTAACCATACAGACTGGGTTTGCATTATATAGTAAGTTAAACTGTTGTTGGCTAGGTTATGGTTCAGTGTTTCATGTGATCTGCATTACTGGAATGGACATGCTTTGTATAGTCAGAAAGACTGAGAAACTGATGCCATAGTGATGCATGTGTATGAAATTCCTCGTATGGGGAGAGGATCTATTCAAGTCAGCCTCCCTCCTTGCATGAATGGGCAAGGATCTGTTGTAAATCTGAAGGCCCAGGGATGCGGTTTGTGGGGAGGTTACCCCAGATGCTACATCCAGGACAGAAGCAGGGCTAGCCTGCCAGGGTATAAAGTCCCCCTTCCCATGTACTAAGTTTGTGAACATGATACTCTTTTGTGAACCTCCCTTCTCTAATCTTTGTAACTAGGAGAACTTGTGTTCCAGGATTTCTGTAAAATCCAGTATCAGATATGTCAAAAAGCTACATATAAGCTTGAAAATCAATCAGTAAAGTTATCCACACCAGTGGGAAACCTGAATCCAGTGGCCAAAGTTTAAGTAGCAATTAAAGCATGACTTGTCCTCTTTTCTCATCTCTTCATGTGCCATGATGTTGAATATGGCTTTTGGCTAAAGATCCAGTTTTATCCCATCATCAATGGGGAGTAGATGGGGTTCTCCTTTTTATGCTTGAGGCCATTTCTTCAATACAAAAGGAAATCAGTTACATGTAATGCTGTGCTGAATTTTGTCTTGTGATTTCTCAAGTTTTCTTCCCTTGGGAGAGTGGCTTCAGTTTTTCTTTCTTTTCTTCGGGGTGATTGAGAATTTCTTTGGGCAGTCTCTTTGGTAGTGCTTTTTGAATACAGTTCCTTGCTAGAGATAGCAGAGAGGACTGCTGTTGGTGTCTGATTCCATCACACTGAAGCCTGCCTTATATCTTGTATCTTTACATCAAATATTCTTCCATGGTGCCATCAGTAAGTACCTACTAAATCACCTGGGCTGATCTTTCTTATTAGTATCAAGGTACTGGCCATTACATTTAAATCCATATATTACTTAGGACCTGAGTATCTTTGAGACCATCTATTGTCTGCCCATCCAGGGAGATGAATGACAAAGGGACTCATGTTATGAGTCCCATCTCTAAGAGAGTGCTGATATCAGGGACTCTGTGGAGGGGCTTTCTAGATTGTGGCTCCACATCTCTGGAACATTTTGCCCCAAGATATAAGGGCAGCCCCATCCCTACTAGTGTTCCCTACTAGGGGAGTGAATCCTGGCTCTTCCAAAATCATCTTTCGGGGATAGCATGTAGTGTATTCTGCGCTCCTGAGTACAGAGCACAGTATGTATATTGTGGATATGAGGAAATATTTGTGGAGACCAGTTTGTTTTGAGTTTATTGTTATGGTTTTGTTGTACATTGCTGAGAGTCTGGCTTGATTGCAGCAGCACAGAAGCCTGAGTAAGGAAATAAATACATATTCTAACTTGTATCCACAATCACAGAGAAGAATGGAGCTTTTAAAATATATTTTATGATTCTACCTCTGACCAAGTGAGAAAGAATGGTAATCAGTGCATTCTGAAAGTTAGGACTCAGGTAGTTTCTTGTACCATCCTTCATCCTCAAGAATTTGTGCAGCAGAGGATGATTTCTTGCAAAAAGATTGATAACTGAGAGAAAACTTCCATGGGATCTACCTGAACACATACCATGTTCCCTGCAACCTCTAGAGAGACATGGTCAGTATGCCATTGATAATTCTATAATGCACTTGCCTCCACAAGATTTCCTGTCATTGGATAGCTCCTTCTAGATTCTGTGTCAGTGTTCCCTAAGTGCTACTGCTCCCAGATCAAGGAACTCTGAAAGTAGGTAGCTGAAGCTTTAAGAATCACACTTTTGTTCTTCAGATGAGGCCAGCCAATGGTAACTGCCACCCAACCACTCATTCTCTCCTGGTTGAAAAAAGTCAACATGCCTTCAAGTAGGCTTGGTCTAAAGTTGGAGAGTCACAGAACCAATCTTCCTGGATTTACACCAGCTTTGATTGGTATTGTGTAAGAGGACTTTAGTCAAATTCTCTTGTCTTTCTCCTTTTGAAATGGGCCAGTTATCAGCACTCAGGATTCACTAAAGTGACTTCCTTCTATGGGAAATGCCTGAAAAGCCAAGATGGCGTGAGAACATTGCTCTTCAGTGAGTGATGCACAGGGTCCGTTTTAGTAACAGGTTGCACTCATTGATTCTCTGTGACTCAGAAGATTTCTTTGGTCTGTAGGAATATCTTGAGAGGTTATGGTAATATCCTGTGAAAGTTTGCTTCATTCTACTCCTGATCATCATGATTACTATCTGCTCTTCTTCAGCCTTCTATATACTATATGTTCCTCACTGTCTCCCTGAAAACACAAACTCATCCTTGGGACTTTTCTGCTTTCTCTTCCTTTTGCTTTCTCATGTTTTTCTCCTATGCATTGCTGTAATATTTTGACTTCTTTTCAGTCCTGCTACTTAGAGTTTTATTTTAAACTTGGGCTGGTTGGTTGGCTCTCCTCAGCCCTAACCGTTTTTTAATTGGATCCCTTAGAGTAAGGGGTTTATACAAACATCAGAATCTTGAAGAAGATTTAAGTTGGTGCACCAGTATTCAATGAAACAAGTTTTAAGTTTTAAGTTAAGTTTAAGCTTAACATGTTGTGCAACCCCAGCCCACTATGGCTTAATTAATAAGACCTGGTTTGGCTTAATGTGATGTTAGAATCCAGCCGTTGTTTTAATGGATAGTCTTATAATTTCTCTGACATGCAGATAAAATGACCAAAGAGCTACAATACTTGTGTGAGAGATATGTGTTTCATTTTCATATCACATACATATATATATTAATGTAAATGTACACACACAACCACACACATATACACAGATATAGATAGATATACAGGTATATCTACAAACACAGAGATAGATACACAGGAAAGGTGCCTATATGTCTTGGTCCAAGGAAAAGCTGCTTCCTGCCTGAGATGAACCAGGCCTTGTTCCCACCCCAAAAAGAGCTGAACCTGACAGGTTTGCTTTCTCTGGCTTCCAGCTGGTTTGCACAAAGCAGTGAGGCCTCTCTTGGGCCTCCATGAGTGGAGCCTTCCTAGGACTACTTGTGATGATAGTATACCTTCATTGCTTTCCCTCTCTGTCCTGACATGCTGTATGCCAAGGACCAGAAGCTCCCTGCTCTGTCCAGCCACCCCTGGGTCTACGCTCAGAGGAGGTCCTCTGTGGGAACCATGCTGGGCTGTCCTGTGAGTATCCTTGAATTGCTCTGGAGAAGACATTGAACTGGTGTGTCACAGGTTGGGATGGTGGCATTGGCCCCTGGCAAAATGTGAAGCCTGCTCAGTTGTCCCTACATCACTGCTCTGTGATCGTGACATAACAAAACAACTGCAAGGACAATTTCTCCAAAATTCTCTTTTCCTTTGAAAGAATTCTAAGCAAGTCCTCTTTCATCAAATGGAATGAGGACTAATAGGCAAAAATTCAGGAGAATTTTTCTGTGCTGCACTAAACAGCATCTTTCCGATGACACTCTAGGACTTGTGCTTTCTCTATATGTGTGTACAGTGGGGGTGGGGACTAGTTATTGTTCTCTGCTTCAGAATTCTTATCACTGGCACAAAACTGCAGCTCCAGGATTTCTTACAGGAAACCATGACAACTAAAACTGGCTTAAAGCAGTCTATCCATGTTTTCATACAGGGGCACTTAAGCTGTAATCTAAATCCACCTAGAAATCAATCGGCTTACTAGATGTGGATACAAAAGGGCTTTATGTCCTTTTCTTGCATTTGTAATGAAATTGTAGTACTACTGTTAGCACTGAGCTGTGGTGCAGAATCTGGAGTGAGAACCAAACAGCAAGATCTGAAACACGGCAAGTGTGCTGCTCAAAGATCCCTTGCCACTGGAAGTATTTTAATATGTCTTCTTGCTTAAAAAGAGCCAAAAGAAAGCTTGGGTGGAATCTATTGAGATGTGGTATGGCTGGTGATGTTATGACATCACTGGAATGGGTGGGGCTTTAATTTTCAGGCCCTTTTTTTGTTTTTTGGGATTAAGCAGGTAAATGAGTGTCTTTAAAGGCTGAAGACATCAAGTTTCTTCCTTAATTGCCCTGAATGTGAAAAATTATTCAATTTGGGGAAGTTTAGGTTTCAACAGGCTGCCTTAAATGCTTTTCATTCTGCAAATCTTAGCCTCTTCATCTCCAAAATGAAGGAAAAAAAAGTATCCTAAACATCCAGTTCAGATTGCTCTGGGTATTTCTAGAGGCTGGGATGGGATGTTCCTATGATTATAGGCCTCCAGTAATCCATCCTTGCTGTAGATTCTAGAAGACTCTTACCTGTGTACTATTCCTTGCCTTCCTTATTACATCTCCCACCCCTGACTCTTACAATTTATCCAGCTGTCTGGTACCACTGGAATTAATTCTATGCAAATTTAAATTCTAATAGAAGAGAATATGTGTAGCTCAGGGTTGAACTGTGGAGTCCTTGGGGTTCTCTGAGCTCAGTTGCTTTTTTGCAAATGTTTCGTTACCCGGCTAGGTAAAAACAGGAGTCACCTACAACATACAGTGTAAGGTCTGTAACAACCACTATGTAGGACAGACAGGCAGGAGGCTTGCAGAGCGCATCCATGAACACCAACTAGCAGTCAGAAGACATGATGAAAACTCCTTAATCTCACAACACATGGACAGACTTAGCCATAGTTTCAACTGGGAAACTGTCAGCATCTTAGACCAAGCTAAATCCAAAACTCTGAGGGGATTCCTGGAAACTTGGTATTCAGACAAGGCAGCCATCAACAGACACATAGAGATAAACAACATCTACACACTATTCAAAAGAGACAATAAAAAGGAAAACAAAAGACCAGAACATCTTCCCACCAGCAATCATCACCCAGATAAGCAGAGATTATCACCAGACATACAATCAAGCAGTAAACAATACCCTAATCAAGGAACTACCAGAGGAAAAAACAAAAGAAAACAAAACCCCCACCCCCACCAACACTGGCAGGGCTTGCCACTGTATATAAACAGAGAGCAAACCCCATTCCACTCTAGCACTGAAGATGTTACCTAGCCAGGTAACAAAATGTTTGCAAGAAAACAACCAAGCTCAGAAAACCCCAAAATTTAAATTCTGTCACAGGATTCTTTATTGTTGTTGTCAATGAGATAATGACTGACAGTTGATGTCCCAGTTACACCAATATACTCAGGAAGTCTTCATTTGATCTTTCCATATATGACATATCTGGCTTGACTATTTTTTCATCTGAAAGTCAAGCTGGACGGTTCCTTCAAGCTTATTCAATGTTTGGAGATACCAAAATATCATATAATAGAGCATTGGAAGGAAGACAGCATGAACAGAATTATCGTACTAGGCAATGTGTCCTTCATAAACTATACCTACTGCTTTGGTATAAATTGCTCTGCATTGCTAGATCCACAGTTTAATTCAATCTGTATGAAAATACCTCCTTCTTTTCCACATCAAAAGCAGCCCTGGAAATTTTCAGTCAATTAGAAGGAGAAAGTAATGGTGGTGAAAAGCTAGATTAGAATGGCTATTCCCATCAAATTGTGGGTATTAATTAATTAACATTGCTTTAATGACCATGATGTTCGCCTGTGGCAGAAGAACTGAGACATCAACTTTTTAAAGATCTTGAGAGTGGTGTATGCTTGCAGTCAAACAGATGAGGAATGATGTTAATTGTCTGAAAAGATGTTATATTGCAATGATAATGACACTTGGCTTTTTAAAGCATGACACGTACCAATTTGTATTTTTCCAGTTACATCTTTGATTTTACAGAAAGCCTTTTATAATTTAATCTGCAATTTGTACATTTGTGCAAAATCACACTTGTCTAGTTTTGGGGTAATCCAAATATTATCCCAGTTTGTGGGCATGCTGTTTTCCCCTTCCCTCGCACTGCATAAGTGTATATTATGTGTAGAGAGAGGAAGAAAAAAATTGCTATATTGTGAACTAGCCTTTGTAGTTCTGACTTTAAGGGCAGATCGGTTGATAGCAGTTCAAATAGTAGATCGAGTATCCCTATGGGAAGCTTTTCTTGCTAACAATTCTTCTGTATGTGAATATTTATTTTTAAAGCATAAGACTATGGTAGTAGTTTTGGGATTTTTTCCTCTCTGGTTAAATTATAAGTTAATTAACATAAGAGGACAAATATTATTTTTTTCAAAAAAGGCAAAGTCCAGTTCAAGATATGTATTTGGAACCAGTCTATGCTGCTCAGTTCGGATCCTTTGCACATTCCATCCAAGTTGACCATTTAAAGAATGGTGTGATTATGTATCTCTAACTTGATTGGCCAATGGGGGGCCTTCTTGGTCCTTTTACTGAGTGGGGGCCTGGACTTATGGCCACCAAATCCTGCCCTGATGGCATCACCAGAAGAGGGTTATCTCTCTTTCATTCTACTTTTGGAAAGGCCTTTGGAAAGAAGACAAAACAGTACTGCGTTGTGACTTGATCATTTTACAAGAAGAAGGGGAAGAAAAAGGAGAGCAGCCAAGGACATGTTGCCATGTGGCTGCAACACACATCTCCACTTCCTATAAAGCAGCAATAAGGCAAAGAAGGTGACTTTCCTGCTCTTGGAGACACAGCAAATTTTGCCCCAATTTTTCCTGTTTTTATTAAATAAGACAGAGAAAACTGTATTTTTACAGGGGTAAAAAACCAAAAAAAAAAACAAAAAACCCAACCCCCCCAGCTCCAGTTTAGGCCAGATGAGGCTGCCTGACCAGCAACAACTGTTTTGGCCCATATATATTGTTTGGCTCTACCGTTTGGATCCAGACACTCATGTGACTAGTGTTTATAGCTCAGACTTACCAATATAATACAGGTGAAACTCGAAATTTTAGAATATCGTGCAAATCTTCATTTATGTCAGTATGGCAACTCAAAAGGTGAAACCAATATATGAGATAAACGCATTACAAGCAAAGCGAGATATGTCAAGTCTTACTTTGGTATAATTGTGATGATTATGGCGTACAGCTTATGAAAACCCCAAATTCACAATCTCAGAAAATTAGAATATTACATGACATCAATAACACAAGGACTGGAAATAGAACAATATCGGACCTCTGCAAAGTATAAGCATGCATATGTACTCAGTACTTGGTTCGGGCCCCTTTTGCAGCAATGACTGCCGCAGTGCGGCATGGCATGAATGCTATCAGCCTGTGGCACTGCTGAGGTGTTATGGAAGACCAGGATGCTTCAATAGCGGCCTTCAGCTCCGCTGCATTGTTCGGTCTCATGTCCCTCATCTTTCTCTTGGCAAAGCCCCATAGATTCTCTATGGGGTTCAGGTCAGGCAAGTTTGCTGGCCAATCAAGCACAGTAATCCCATGGTCATTGAACCAGGTTTTGGTACTTTTGGCAGTGTGGGCAGGTGCCAGGTCCTGCTGGAAAATGAAGTCAGCATCCCCATAAAGCTCGTCTGCGGAAGGAAGCATGAAGTGCTCCAAAATCTCCTGGTAGATGGCTGCGTTGACCCTGGACTTAATGAAGCACAGTGGACCAACACCAGCAGATGACATGGCTCCCCAAATCAACACAGACTGTGGAAACTTCACACTGGCCTTCAAGCATCGTGCATTGTGTGCCTCTCCATTCTTCCTCCAGACTCTGGGTCCTTGGTTCCCAAATGAGATGCAAAAGTTGCTCTCATCAGAAAAGAGGACTTTGGACCACTGGGCAACAGACCAGTTCTTTTTTTTTTTTCTGTAGCCCAGGTAAGACGCTTCTGACGTTGTTTGTTGTTCAGGAGCGGCTTGACAAGAGGAATACGACATTTGAAGCCCATGTCCAGGATCCGTCTGTGTGTGGTGGTTCTTGATACACTAACTCCAGCCTCAGTCCACTCCTTGTGAAAGTCCCCAACACTTTTGAATGGCCTTTTCCTGACAATCCCCTCCAGGCTGTGGTCATCCCTGCTGCTTGTGCACCTTTTTCTACCACACTTTTCCTTTCCACATAACCTTCTATTGATGTGCTTTGATACAGCACTTTGGGAACATCCAACTTCTTTTGCAATTCCCTTTTGGGGCTTTCCCTCCTTATGGAGGGTGTCAATGATGGTTTTCTGCACAACTGTCAGGTCAGCAGTCTTTCCCATGCTTGTGATTCCTACTGAACCAGCCTGAGAGACCATTGAAAGGCTCAGGAACCCTTTGCAGGTGTTATGGATTCATTAGCTGCTTACAGTGGGACACTTTGAGCCTAGAATATTGACCCTTTTCACACTATTCTAATTTTCTGAGATTGTGAATTTGGGGTTTTCATAAGCTGTACGCCATAATCATCACAATTATACCAAAGTAAGGCTTGACATATCTCGCTTTGCATGTAATGCGTCTATCTCATATATTGGTTTCACCTTTTGAGTTGCCATACTGACATAAATTAACATTTGCACGATATTCTAATTTTTCGAGTTTCACCTGTATGTGGAAATACAAAGGATATGGCTTTAATAGTGATACTCTTAGAAAAAAAAATGGAGTGGCCTTACTATAGGTTGACCTGTAAATTCTACTTTTTTATGGAGGCTCCAAGCCCACTCTTTCCACTGATAGTAGTACCCTTTAACATACACAATGCTCATTATTGTGCTTATATATTGACTCCTTTCACACCAAGGAAAAGACCACAACCTGTTTTTTTATTTGACTCCTTCTCCTGCAGAGATATCAGGCAGTTTCAGTTTGCTTACTGCTTCTGCTGTGCCATTCAAAATCCCTTATAGCAATCATGTTTATGTGGATGAATATACTGTTTGTCCTGCACAATAATCAGATGCCTGATACCCAAAATCTAAACAGCATCTCTGTCCCATCATGGAACCACTGTACAAATTCTTAGCATCATACAGTTGGAAGAGGCTGAGTACACTGAGTACAACTTGTGTTCAATATTCAGGAATTCTAAAAAAGCATTGCCAATAGATGGCTGTCTAACCTCTGCTTGAGCACATTCAACAAAAGGGAGCACAATTTCTGGATAATTTGTTCTTATTGTCAGAAAGTTTCCCCCCCTAACTTTTCAGTTGCAATTTGCCTTCCTGTAACTTAAATCAATTATTTAACATCCTGGAATGAGAGAGAACAGGTTTTGACCTTCTTCTATGTGACACCTTTTCATATAATTGAACAGCGCGTCTCCCTCAGCTAATGTTTCTCCAGGCTAAACACACCCAGTTTTTCAATCTTTCTCCACAGAGCTTAGTTTTTAATCCCCTGATCCCCTGATCATCCATGTTGCTCATCTGGATGAGATAGTTCTTGTGGTCCTTTCCTACTCACATTTCTGAGATTCTATGAATACATCTTAAAGCCTGCTGCCCAAAATGTGTTCTAGTACTTGTGAGGGCTGAAGCTGGCAAAGATGGAAAGAAAGAGTCTGAAATCAGACAGAGCCATTTATCAAACATGATACAAATACTGTCAACATCTAATGCTGAGAAATGAGCAAGCAAATATGGGAAATTAGCACATATGGGGTGGGGTGGGGAATGGGACTGAATTTAAACCCTGGGGTTGACATAGTTAGGGCTAGATTCCTAGACTCCGTGCTAGTTCATCTTTGTCATTGCAGTAGCTTCTTCTGCATCTGTATTAAAATCAGTTTATCTATTCAACCCTCATCTTTGAATTTTTTACTGCTAAAATCCTGATATGTAATATTACTCAGGTTTTAATTATGTTTTTAGTGTTTTGATTGTGATAAAACACTTGAAGATTGTAGATTCACAGTGACATATAAATATAATAAACAAACAAGCAAATTTACAACTATGTGCTTGTATTACAAAAGAGAGATTTAGTGACACGTCCCATGGTGAAGTTCTGGGGCTTGACCAAAACAAAATGAAGAGGAATGATGATTTCCTGTGATTTGGAAGTATATTTCTGTTAATGCAGCCTAAAACTGCATTTGTGTTTTTTGCAGCCACATTACACTGCTGACCCATATTTAGTTTGCAGTCAATTATTATTGTAATATCCTTTTCAATGGTGCCATTACTATGCATTTGATTTCTTTTACATAACTGAAAATCTCTGTACTTACCTGTATTAAATTTCATTCTGTTACTTCTAGCCCACTTCTCTAACCTATCAAGATTTTTTTTCCATATTTTAAGATACTATTTACCTCATCCAGTTTTGAGTCACCTGAAAATTTGATATACATTCCCTTCCTCTACATCCAAGTGATTAATAACAATATTGAAGAGTAGAGGATCAAGACTGATCCTTGTGGTACCCACTTGATAATTTTCTTCCATTTCATCAGGAACCATATGACAGCTATATGTCCATGTAATTGTCATGCTGTCCATCCCATATTTAACTAGCTTGTTAATCAACATGTCATGGGGTAATTCATCAAATGTTTTGCTGAAATGAAGATGAGTCAAGTCAATTAATTGGGACAAAATGGTGCCCCTGTATATATACCCTTCTTACTCTTTCCATGAATTTTATCTAAGGATGAATCTCTAGGGTGGATCAAAAAGCAGAGATATCTATGGTTTCCCAGCAGATCTTTGAAGAGGGGAAACATTTTGGAATGTTGAAACAAGAGATTATGCTCATAATTGTTAGTGCATGGGATTATTTCTTTAAAAGACTCTATGACTAGGTTTACATATCATGCTAAAATATGGTGTGATTTGTTTGGGTTTGGCTTAGTCTGCTATGTAGACATAGCCATTGTGATTTAGAAAGCACAGTTGACAGAAAGGTGGGTAGGCAATGTTGTGCCCATAACTGCCAATGTACCAGAGACCTCCTTTAAAATTTAAAAAGATTGCTTAAAATAAATACAAAGCTGGCAAATTACAAAGGAAAGCACTAGCCTCAGCCTGTATTTATTAATATATTTATTTGTCACAACACCTTTAGTCCTGCAACATTTCATTGAGACAGCAGTTTACTTTCAGGTAAATGGATAGTTTGTGACTTGCCATGTCCATTGTGGTGGCCATTTTGTGAATGCACCCAACAGATGCTATTAAAATTCCAAATACAATTCTAGCTGAAACTGTTGCCCTGATTTATGGTATATTGTATTGTGCAAACTAAGCAGATTTAAGAGTCTGTTGTTAGAGAAAGAAGACTTCAGTCAATGTGTCAACTCAGCTTATATTTTCAGCTCCTGATTCCACATTTGAATGGGCAGGAGTTGGGAATTGTACACTTCTAGATGTTGCTGGCTTCAGTTCCAACATCTCAGCTAGAATAGACCATTTTCAGATAATGGAAGACTGATTTCAACACAGTCTGGAGAGCTGCAAACCCTCTCCCCTTCTATAGACTATTCAATGTCTGTATCTGCTTGTTTGTCCCAGAGATGTGAACAGTAAATATATCATTATAAAGTTAACTGGTTTTTGTTGCTAATCTGTACAGTTATTATCATTATTAAAATTATAATAATATTAGCCTTATTCTGACTGGGGCCTCACACCAGTTTTCATTTAGCTAACTCCTTCCTATTGCTTTTGTACTTGGAGGTGATATTTTCAGCAAATGGTGTTTTTAGAAACAGAGGCAAACCCCACATAATTTAGGCCAAAGGCCATCAGGGTTTGTGTTGGATTTGTGACTTGCCATGTCCATTGTGGTGGCCATTTTGTGAATGCACCCAACAGATTTAGGCACAAGGAAGCCTTTTCCTTGAAAGAAGTCTGATCTATTTTAAAGCTTATTCTCCCCCCCCCCTTAGAAAAAAGCTTTTATTGTGATTTGCCCTTGGACTTCAGGAAATACTATTTGAAAAATAAAATTATCTGAACACTACTTCTATTACATTTTAGCTGTGTGCATAAAATATATATTGGATCTCCACACCTGGCCTGCAAAAATCTTGGCAATCAGTAGATGGCAAGAAGGAGGTAGAGAAAACTCCACCTCTTTCCTTCCATTTAAGGGTTGTCTGGAATTGTGCAGTTCAGCTATTGTTGGCCTAATATTGATTGACTGACTGATTGATTGATTATGTGCCAACAAGTTGGTGGCAACTCTTAGTCATCACATAAATAGATTTTGACCTAATATAGGTATATTCAAATTCAAATTCCCATTTAGCCATGAAGCACCTTTACGTTGGGCAAATCACCATCCTTCAGCCTAACTGACCTTATAAGGTTGTTATGATGATAAAATGCAATATAAAAGACTGATCGTTTTGGAATGCAAAAATATACTGCTGTTCTTTGAGTCAAGTAGCTGTAAATCTAGGGCTGCTTCACTAATCTGTGCTTTGCAACCTTTCCCAGACCAAGTTCTGAGTTGCATTTGCAGTTGTCAAAATGTTGTGGTACAATTCTTCACTCAAAACAATAGATCATCATGAATGCATAAATGGGTATTTGGTTCATGTAGAAATGTATATTTTGAGAATAAATGTTGAAATATATATTTAAATACAAATGTTCATATTATTTTTAAAAATTCATATTAAAGTGAAATGGAATGGATACTTGAGTGAACACCTAACATGGTTGTTGCACTGTGATTAAAGTCTACACGCAGTGAAGAAATAATACTTCATAGTAGATCATGTATAGTAGGTAACTTTTTTTTGCTACTGGTTAAAATTATTTCATGAGTTTTTCTTTAAGATACAAATATTTGTTCAATAAATGTTCATGCTTACAGACCTTTGTGAACTGTGCTGTTTCAGGAAGGGAACTGCAGTTTGGAAGAACAGTTTCAGCATAGCCCTATTCTGAATATTCTACTTCATACCAGGAGAAGATCTTTTGTCCTTTCTTTATGTAAGTTTTTTTTTAACATATGGGAGAAATTTAGATATTATGATTCACCTCTACTCTGAGGTGATATAGTCCTGACAAGTGTGTTGTTATGATGTAAAATCATGGCAAGAAATATACTATCAAATGAAAATAGGGAGCTATAGTATGAATAAAAAAAAAAAGGGACAGGATGACATTGTACAGGAGTGTCTGCAGGTGGGGTGAAAAAAGTCAAGATGGCAGCTGCAGCCACATGATCAAAAAGGAGCAGGGCTTCGTAGTTTAAAGTCCATTGACCCTCTTGTTATAGAAGTTAAGACACTCTCCCACTGTCTAGGTGATATAGAAACTTCTAGTTCTTTATTCCACTCATCCCTTAACATCTGCATATCAGTTTGATTTAATGATTAGCTCTAAAAACTAATAATAGTTGTTGTTGTTTTTTACTTCTAAAGGGTTTAACAAATTGTTCTAGTTATCTCAGGTGTCTCAGAAGCTGAGAATGCTGCTGGTCCAAACAGTGTCCTTAACAAATATTGTAGCTGTAAATATTGCCATTGGGATACCTCTGATAGATGATATTTATCTCTTAACACATCATATGTTAAAAAGTAATCTTCATCATCTATCAGTTGGTCCAATGTCAATATCCCCACTTCCATCCAATTTTTCCATATCAACATTTTTTTCCCCAATTTTTAAAGTTGGGTTTCCCCATAAAGTCAGTTTGGCATGGGAAAAAGGGTCAAATCTTTTTTTATTGGACAGTATGTTCCATAGCTTTCTAATTGACAAAATTGTTTCCAGAGGTATTAGAGTTTTAGTGTATTTCAATCTTAATACTGTCTGTCCAACCAAAGGTGTTATATATGTATATTCCAAAGTTGTCCAAATCAGAAAATGAACACCACTTGTTGGCTTCCAGTATTTAGTACTTGACAATAGGTAAACTTGATGATATAGCTCCAGATTCGGAAAACTGAATCCTCCCTCATTGACTGGTAATTGCATTTTCTGTAAAGATATTCTCGGAATTGAAGAACCCCATAACAATTTCTAATCAAAGAATTTATTTTCTGAAAATATTTTCCAGTTATTTGAACAGGAATTCCTCTCAGAATATAAATTAATCTGGGAATAATATTCATTTTGACAGCATTCACCTTTCCCCAAAGTGTGAGGTTTAATGACTCCCATCTATCCATATCTAAAGAAACCTCTTTACATATTTTATTTATATTAGATGTTACTGAGTTATATTTTTGGTATGAACATACCTAAATATTTAATAAATTCGAAATTGATATTTCTTAAATGGTTGGGTAACTAAATTTTCATCTACTAGCATCAATTCCAATTTGGACAAATTAATAGAATATCCTGCTATTTTATTAAGGCATCTATCATTGTGTGCCTCTCTATTCTTCCTCCAGACTCTGGGTCCTTGGTTCCCAAATGAGATGCAAAAGTTGCTCTCATCAGAAAAGAGGACTTTGGACCACTGGGCAACAGACCAGTTCTTTTTTTTTTTCTGTAGCCCAGGTAAGACGCTTCTGACGTTGTTTGTTGTTCAGGAGCGGCTTGACAAGAGGAATACGACATTTGAAGCCCATGTCCAGGATCCCTCTGTGTGTGGTGGTTCTTGATGCACTAACTCCAGCCTCAGTCTACTCCTTGTGAAAGTCCCCAACACTTTTGAATGGCCTTTTCCTGACAATCCCCTCCAGGCTGCGGTCATCCCTGCTGCTTGTGCACCTTTTTCTACCATACTTTTCCTTTCCACATAACCTTCTATTGATGTGCTTTGATACAGCACTTTGGGAACATCCAACTTCTTTTGCAATTCCCTTTTGGGGCTTTCCCTCCTTATGGAGGGTGTCAATGATGGTTTTCTGCACAACTGTCAGGTCAGCAGTCTTTCCCATGCTTGTGATTCCTACTGAACCAGCCTGAGAGACCATTGAAAGGCTCAGGAACCCTTTGCAGGTGTTATGGATTCATTAGCTGCTTACAGTGGGACACTTTGAGCCTAGAATATTGACCCTTTTCACACTATTCTAATTTTCTGAGATTGTGAATTTGGGGTTTTCATAAGCTGTATGCCATAATCATCACAATTATACCAAAGTAAGGCTTGACATATCTTGCTTTGCATGTAATGCGTCTATCTCATATATTGGTTTCACCTTTTGAGTTGCCATACTGACATAAATGAACATTTGCACGATATTCTAATTTTTCGAGTTTCACCTGTACTGTCTATATATATTTTATCAAAAGGTTTTTCCACATGTAAAGATAAAATGACAAAGTGATCTTTATTTTTATTCAAATCTATTAAATCTACAACTAACTTAATGTTATCGGCTGCTTGCCTAGTTTTTATAAATCCTACTTGAGCATTCTTAATAATGAATGGAATTACTTGTTGTAATCTATTTGCTAGCACTGCTGTTAAGATCGTTGTATCAATGTTAATTGATACAATAATGATACAATGACGATAATTAGCTCATTGAGTGTGATCTTTACCTGGTTTTGATATAATTGCAATATAAGCCCGGTTAAATGTCTCTGATAATATTCCCTTATCAAGTATCTCATCATACAATTGAAAAAGTTTTGGCACCAAAAGATCTATAAATGTTTTATACCATTCTATAGGAAATCCATCCAATCCTGGTGTTTTATCACTTGCCATTTTTAACATTATTTGTTTAAGCTCTACCTCAGATAGTGGAGCAAATAAGAGTTATTTTTGTGTATCATCTAGATGTGGTAGATTTATATTATCTAAGAAGGCCTCTATATCCTCATTCAATATATTCTCTGGTTTGCTATATAATTCTGAATAAAATTTTAAAAATTGACAAATTATATCCTTTGAAGTTTTATATATTTTGTCTCTTTCATTTCTAATAATTGGAATCATAGCCCTATCTTTATTTTGGTTTAAACGATTAGCCAAAATTTTACCTCGTCTTTCACCATTCTCCCAATATCTCTGTCGTAAACATGTTAGCATAAATTCTGTCCTGTTGTGCTGTGATATTATATTATTTAATTCACATTTCTTCTGTATTTCTCTATACAAAGTAGTAAATGGGTTTCTAACCATCTGTGCCCATGATGTTTCAATTCATCTTTCAAATTATTTCCCCTTTTATTTTTAATCTTATTTTTATATGATGCATAGGCAATAATTTGATCTCAGATATAACATTTATATACTTTCCACTCAAAAATTTGGGCACTTGAAGTTCCTGAATTCAAATCAAAGTATTGCAAAGACTCTACCCCCATTTGTTGTACAAATTCTATATCATTCAACAGATAAATTATAAATAATATTTAGAATTTACTGGACTCCATTACATTTGTATAGAAAAGGATTGTCAAAAACAGCATTTTGTTGGAGATCTAATAAGGACAGTGCCTCTTTAAAACTTATGTTTTTACAATGTCCTATACTTACTATGTTTTGGGAGAAAGCAGTAGACTATATAAACATGATTGTGCCACAAAAGCTAAAATTTTCAGAAGGCTATATTCTTTTGAACTATATACCTAGTACATGGAATTTTACATCTGGCAATGTAAATGGATTCTCTGTGCCTTTACTATGGCCAAAGGACTGATATTGCAGCATTGGAAAGATAAATGTATGGCCCCACTCCCTCAATGGATTGAAGACCTGATTGCACTTGCCACTTATGAGCGGATTGCCTATAGACGTAGACTTTGTCTCATTTATACAAAATACAATAGGTTAAAAAAAATGACAGTCATATAAATGTATTGGAAATATATATGCATTTGAATAATATTTGCATTAGATAAATATATATAGATGTGTAACTATTTACTGCATAATGGTATACTACACTAAGTTTTTATGTTTTTTATGTTTTTTGTTCTTGTATTTTTGTCCCTTTTTTATAATACCACCTTTTAATGTTTTCTTCCTTCTTCTCGTATATTATTATTTTTGTGTTTCTTTCTTTTTTGTTATTAATTAAAAAGCAATAAAAATTTATACATAAAAAAGGAGCAGGCTTTTATGGTGTGATGGCAGCTGCCATCTTGATTTTTTTGCCATCCCCCACAGACTTCCGTGACATAGTGCCAAACTATTGCCTCCTAAAGGTGACAATTAGAGTGTCAGAAGTTGATTTACAAGGTTCCTATAATATTATAGATAGCTCAGCTGTAGTATTACCATATATACTCATGGATAAATCCCTCTGTGGAGGACAAATCCAATTTTTGGGTGTATTTTGGCACCAAAAATTCTCAGCTTATCCATGAGAATATCCAGTATGAATAATTTGTATTTTGAGATATCTATATCAGTCATAGCCATACTTTTATCATAGAAAGTTTGACTACAACACTGCAACTCCCATTATCCTAACAATGTTGTGGATGAAGGAATCTGTAGTTAGGGTTAGATTAATTATTTAGACAATAATTCAAATATATAAAAAAGGCACCCCCAACTGAGCATCTGAATAATTTAACTTAATCTAAATGAAATGAGTTTTCTTTGAAAAAGATGTACCTAATCATAAAGGTAGGCTGAAATCTGAAATTCATTCAGATCATCTGAATTCCTGGATGTTGCTAAACGCTGAGCGATTATAAGAATGCACTTCCCCACCGGAATGCTATAGATGTTATTTCTTCAGTTACTATTCATTCTTAAGAGTTTTCATTGTTCTGATATTCCTGTTTGAAAGTAAAAGGCTAACTATCATTTCTTGCAGTTCTACCCACATGTTCACACTGGGCCCAGACCTGTAACTGAAAATGGTTTGCATTTCTTTTATCTAATCTACCAATCATCTTGTTTTTTAAGGGCATACAATTCTTTATTTTTAAAAAACAAACTGTCAGGGCACACATTTTTATCCTTGAGTAAATAAAGTGTAATAGAAGAATTTACAGTCAGGAGGTTATAAAGCAATAACAGTTGTAAAGCCATCTAACAGGGTTCAGTTGAAGGTGACATAAAAACTCCATAAATTCAGCTTCAGAATTAACTGTCCTAGAACTGTCCCATGTGAATTGTCAGGCCTGGAATTTTCTTGGCCTTAAATAAAATGGCTTAGTTTAATACCACCTCTCCCTCCCCCCTCTCTCTCTCTCTCTTTCTTTCTTTCTCTCTCTCACACACACACTCGGACTCAGGCCAACACTCCCAGAAAGTCAATCTTACACTTTAAAATCTGATATGGTTGTGATATCATTGCTGGATCCATAATCACCCTTGTTTGTTTCATTAAAAATGGACTTTATAGATAAGATAAGCATCTTATCTCTAGCCAGTGCTAATTAATGTCAGAATGGAGAGAGGGTTATTGAAATCTTGTCCCTGAAGCCCATGAATGATGTTTTCACAAGATATTTTGTTTTTTTTCTCTGCTTTAGGGGGAAAGTTATAATCTTCTGCTATGTCATTCATACTAAAGTGGAATAGGAAAGAAAAAAAAAAACTTTCTGAGCTACAAAAGTGCAACAGTTTTAGCATGAGCTCTTTTCACCCAAATACAGGTAGCCCTTGGTTGACAACTGTCTCATTCAGCAACTGTTCAAACTTATGATGATGCTGAAGAAGTAGATTTACAACCGGTCCTTGAACTTACAGCTGTTGCAGCGTCCCTGCGGTCATGTGATTGCGATTCAGGTGCTTCACAACTGGTGCACATTTACGATGGTCACAGTGTCCCGCAGTCACATGATTGCCATTCGTGACCTTCACAGCCGACTTCCAACAAAGCAAAGTTAATGGGAAAGCCAGCAGGAAGTCACAAGTTGGGGTAACATGACATTGTGCTTAACAGCCCATGGTGATTCATTTAACGACTGCAGCAGAACTGATGTTGTAAGGTGGGCATGGTCATGTGATGTTTCACTTAATGACTGTGTCACTTAGTGACAGAGTTGCTGGTCCAATTGTGGTTGCTAAGTGAGGACTACCTGTAATTAGATCTGTCTTCCACAAGTAAGTGCCCTTCAGATTATTGAACATTAGCTTCTATAATTTCCCACCAAACTGGAAATGATCATGCAGCTGAACTGGAAGACACTAACTTGGGCAAGGCTGAACTGGATCATCAAAAGTAGGTGATCATCAAAAGATAGTTCTTGGGTAATCAGGAAGTGTTTGAGAAAGTGTCCATGTGTTACATTACATTACATTAGAACTGACTGTTCTCTCTACATCTGCCAGGAGGCAGATACATAAAGAGGTTCTAAAATTAGATTCAAAGCTCAAATAAAAAGGGGAAGAAAAACATGCAGCTTTTGACAAATTCTAGAGCCTGGCATTCTCCAGAGCAATTCATGTTAATATATGGGCTCCAAGTGAGATATGAATGAACTTAGGGCAGGATACAACATCACTGAAAACAAGCTTGGTATATTTTTACTTCACAGGTGTAAATTGACTCAAACATGATTCTCTTCACCTAGAGAATATTACCATATGACAAATCAGTTTATAACACAGGTTATTTAATGTTGGTCATACGATGAACTGGTTGAAAGGTTGGAACAAGCTTGAAGGTTATCTGAATCAACAATTTGCATACTGGTTCCTTTCCTCTTTAACTTTTATACAAACAACATTGTAGAAGAGCTTAGTAATCCTCCCTTTTATGCTCCATCAACTGGAAGTAGGAAGGTTTCTATATTACTGTATGCCAATGATATGGTACTTATGTTGATAAAATTAATTGGAAGGAGAAGACTCTTGACAGAATTTGTCATTTATTCTAGGAAAGAATACCTACAAATAAATTATTCCAAAACCAAGATAGTAGTAGACATAGATGGGCCCTAGATGGAAAGGAGATCATTCAAGTATTGGGCATCCATTTTACTGAAACACTATCATGGAACAATGGCTATGAGATCAATGACAGACATTATCTCCTTTTTCTGTTCAAAAGGAGGTCAGTTAGTACAGCCTGCTCTCAAGATCTTCCAGGGCAAAACAATCTCACAGTTGACACGTGGGGCCCCAATTTGGGGTTTAAGTACACTAGAAGAATTAAAAGTGGTCCAGAACAAATTCATGTGGTCAGTTGTAGCTTTACCCCATGTAGACTGACAGCAATGTTGAGATTACAAGTGGGCCTTCCATCAATTTGTATAAGGGTAAATAAAGCAATAAATTTATATTTTATATTATAGGAGACTAGTTTTCATGCCTGACACTTATTTGGCAAAATAATGCCTCCATGAACAATTTAATAATAGTGGATGGGTGAATTTGTGTCTAAAACTATTCTCACCATTTTTACTAGATCTAGGACTGTTGAATGACATAAATTACCAGACATTATTGAGGGACTACTTATTTTTTAAAGATTTTAGACAAAATAGAGAGCATGCATACAAGCTTAAGTGCGCCAAGTGATACTGATCACTTAAAGATGGAACAGGATTGTCATCTTATTTACAATCTCTAACATCCCACTCCCTGAGACAAGCTTTCACAGAACTTCATTTTCAGACAACGCCAACAGCCTATTTGGATGGAAGATATAAAGGATTACCAATTACTGTACCCACCATTTATATATTTGTGATAGTTCACAGGTGGAAGATCCAATCTGTTACTTACTACATTGCAAATTATATCAGGAACCCAGAGCTAGATTTATTATGCCTTTGTTAACCCAGCTGAATCAGTCCAGCACAGAAGGAAAAAAAACTATTTCCTGATGACTGATATAGATGAACATGTAACAAAACATGTTGCATTGTTTGCAATGGCCGCAAGGAAGATATGAATGCAACTTTTGACAGTTTTAATTTGGGGAGGGGATGAATTGAACTGATATGGATTGTTGTAATTTTATATGAATTTGGCTAAAACCTATGGTGGCAAATAAACATATTTAACTAACAGTTTGCACAAAATCTTTTGGGTCCCATTTGCATCTCATGCTAAGCAAAACGTCTCCAACTTCTTGTCCTCCAGATAAGTGGATGTCAGCATTTCCAGAATTCAGCATTAATAAGGCCATTAAAATTCACACATGGAGAAGATCAAGATTAGAGAAGGCTGTTCTAAATCATGGCTAATTTAAATATAGTTTATTGACTAAACCCCAATTAGTATCAACTATGAAGGATTTGGTGCAATATTCTTAGTACCCTATTTTTGAAAATATAAAATCTGACTGCTGTTAAATTTGTGTCCATCCTTAGCAAGACGATCAGTGGAGCAGATGTGGTTTGCAAGAAAACAAAAACAAGACAAATACCCCCCACCAACACCTTGACTGAAAAATAAGATCATTTAAAAATAGATATTTAGACACCAATCAAGTGCTCCATTACTAAAGTAACAACCCACCCTCCCACAAGAGGAGCTGTGTAAGAACATTATTCAAGTGAGCACAAACTCATTGCAGCAACCCAGAACAGCAGAAAAGGGAAAAAGACCACCTATACAACATCTTCCAACAAAATGGATATCCATGCAACTTTATCAAAAAGTGCCTGACCACTCAACCAACTACAACACAACCTACACAAGCTATGAAAAGGATCACACTGCCATATATTAGAAATGTCTCAGAAAACACCAACAGACTATTACAACCATATGGCATCTCTGTAGCACACAAACCAACAAAATCACTCCAAAATATCTTAAGTAAACCAAAAGACCCAGTAGCCCAAGAAGAAAAAACAGGAGTCATCTACAACATACAATGTAAAGACTGTAGCAAACACTATGTAGGGCAGACAGGCAGAAGACTAGCAGAGCACATCCACAAATGCCAACTAGCAGTTAGAAGACATGATGAGAACTCCTTAATCTCACAACACATGGACAGACTCAACCATAGTCTTAACTGGGAAACTGTCAGCATTTTAGACCAAGCTAAATCCAAACACGCAAGAGAATTCTTGGAAGCCTGGTATTCAGACAAGGCAGCAATTAACAGACACATAGAGACAAACAGCATCTACATACTATTCAAGAGAGACAAAAGACAGAAGACTGCCTCACCAGCAATCATCACTGTTTATTATTTTTCTGTTGCTATCCAAGTGCATCGTTGATCTTGCTGTTCGTCACCGAAGACAAATTCCTTGTATATATTTTATACTTGGTCGTTCAAGTATTTTGCATTTTGTATTTTGTATCATCACCCAGATAAGCAAAGGTTGCCACCAGGCACACAATCAAGCAGCAAACATATGTTAATCAAGGAACTATCAGAGGAGCAAAACAAAACCCCCACCAGCACTGGCAAGGCAGGCCACAGCACATAAATAGAGAGCAAAGCCCATCCCATTTTAGCACTGAAGATGTTACCTAGCCGGGTAATGAAACGTTTGCAAGAAAAGAACCAAGTTCAGAGAACCCCAAGGACTCCCCAATAATTTTCTTTGTGTACAATGCAAATAACTTCTTTTTCAAGTCCCTTAGTTGTTGATTTCACTGTTATTCATGAAAAACATGCTTGATTACCCATTTCCACCATCATATCCTATTGGCTTCATTTATAGTTTCTGACACTTATATTCCAAACATATTGGAACTCTGGGCATTGATAAGAACAACTGTTTACCTGAGTGCAGTAAATTACATAGACTGGTTGGGATTTCACTTACTGCTAAATGACTTGATTGTCCTACTGAGATGGTGGGGTGAAAGGCACGGAGTTATGCAGTGGTGACAACACAGGTGTTTGATAAGATCTGTTCTGAGAACCCCAATACCTTGTTCCCAAACTTTGTGCTAGCTTTTTGCTAATGTAATATAAATAGTAACATTATGGTTTGTGGCACTGCCCCAGCATAACAATAAGTAAGCATGCATGAAGCAGCAAAGTATATTGCCCTCACTTATGATAGACCAATTGCCTTGTTTTCGGTACAAAAGTCTGCTCTGGGAATTTCCAGGCAAACCCTGGTTAGGAAGATTTGAAGATTACAAAAGAAACCATCCAACCAAAGGCATAGTAAAGTAAGTAATAATTTACTGCAGTCCTGAAATATGAAGCTCAACTAGTATATAAGATCTGTCATATCACTTCTATTAGGATTCTTAAAGTATCAGTCCTCTACAGCTATACATATTTTAGATAAGCATGTGTCAGATATGGATGGAGTTGGTTAACATTTTAATCACCATGATTGATTGAAAATAAAAATTCTGGTATTACTGAAAAATCAATTAGTAGATGAAACCTGATTATCAAGCAGGACACATCCACTGTCTGCAATATGGTTTGCCAGAATTGCTTAAAATTAATTTTTGAAGTGAACTCTTTGAAATGATTAATTCACTGAGAAGTTATTCTAATAACAATACCTTACATTCATTGTGAGCCTGTCAAACATCAGAACTCTAGGATATTTTTCAGACATTCTGCTAGTAAACATAGAAAGACAAGTATCCGTTCTATATATCAGTTCTTAAAGAGAATGCAATGTATCTAATCAGAACTTCTCAGTTCTAACCTGTTCTAGCTTTTGAATAATATGTTCTTTTGCCTGCACAAGTGAAAATGGTAGGTTTCTGAAGATGTGAACAATTTCTTGAGAACAACACATTAGAAAAGATAGGGCACTCTCAAGGAATTCTGGATGTGCTGAAAGTTAAAGTAAAATCTGATTGTATTTTCCAAGAAATGTTGTTTCCTAATAGGTGAAACAAGATTTGCTGCAATGTAACTGGGAAAGTTAGCTTTGCTTAGCTCAGTCAGTCTATCTTTATTTATGAGGAAATCAGTTGTTATGGACAATTTGGTTTACCCCATGATCCTGCTCACATACCAACACTAGTTTCACTTATCAGGGTTTTCTCAAGCCTGTTATTGCCTTGTGCTTTCTCAGGGCACCAAGCAAAGCTTGAATAGGGTTCTACTGGAGATGTCCACCAGTGAGCAATTTGGGGATTCACAGCTTCTCCTTGGGGAGCTGGTGGCAACTGTGGCTAAGAAAACTTTTGCACAAACCCATTTGGTGTGCCAGCTGTGCCCTGACCTGGATTGGGAGACCCATAGAACAGTCATTCATGCTTTGGTCTCTTCGCACAGAGACTACTGCAAGGTACTGTACATGGGGCTGCCCTTGAAAACTAGTCAGAAGCTGCAGCTGGTAGAGAATGTGGCAGGACAATTATGGGCATATCACTTCAGGCTCAGGTAACACCTTTGCTCCTTGAACTGCATTGGTTATCAGTAGGTTTATGGATGCATTTCAAGGTGCTGGTTATTACCTATAAAGCCATTCATGGTGCAGGGCCTAGTTATCTAAAGAACCATCTGTCTTCTGTGGCTTCTCTGTTGCCTGTATGTTTGGGAATAAGTAGCATGTTCCAGGTTGCATCCATTAAATTGTGTCAACTGATGGGATCTAGGAAGTGTGCCTTCTCTATTGTAATACCTGTCCTCTGGAACCCCCTCCCCTCCCCCTCCCCCATGCAAGATATTTATACATTTTATTTATTTATACATAGACTTATCCCCGCCCATCTCCCCACAATGGGGAACTCTGGGCGGTTTGCATCAAATTAAAACAAATAAATAGATAATTAAATTTTATAAAAAGACAAACACATCTACACAAGTGGAAAGAAGAGGAAAAAAAAAAAAAATCCAAGAGGCCGATGGAAGCCACACTAGCCAACCTCATTTCTGACAACCTCCCTCCCTGCCCCAGGCCAGATGGCAGAGCCAGGTCTTCAAATCCCTCCGAAAGGCCGGGAGTGAGGGGGCCTGTCTCACCCCCGGGGCAAGATGTTCCAAAGGGCGGGGGCTACAGCAGAGAAGGCCCGCCTTATGGACCCTGCTAGTTGGACTTCTTTTGCCGAGGGGGTCCAGAGCATGCCCTCTCTGAGATCGGGTGGGACGGGTTGAAATCGTGGGGGCGAGGCGGTCCCTCAGGTAGCCTGGCCCCATGCCATGTAGGGCTTTAAAGGTGATAACCAACACCTTGAATTGGACCCGGAAGCAAACCAGTACCCAATGCAGCTCATGGAGCAAAGGTGTTATATGGGTCCTTCTTTGGACCCCAAAAATAGCTCACGTGGCTGCATTCTGGACCAGCTGAAGCTTCCGGATACTCTTCAAGGGTAGCCCCATGTAGAGTGCATTGCAGTAGTCTATCTGGGAGATAACAAGGGCATGAGTGACCGTTCGAAGGGCATCCCGATCCAGGAAGGGGCGTAACTGGTGCACAACCCGAAGTTGTACAAAGGCCCTCCTGGCCGTGGCTGCCACCTGCTCTTCGAGCAGGAGCCATGAGTGCAGGAGGACCCCCAAATTATGCACTGGGTCTATCTGGGGCAGTGCTACCCCATCCAGCACCAACGATGACAATGTCCCGGATACAGAGGAGCCATTAACCCACAGCCACTCCGTCTTACCAGGGTTCAGCTGGAGCCTGTTGTTCCCCATCCAGACCCTTACAGCCTCCAGGCACCGTGAGAGGGTGGTCGCAGCATCACTTACCTCACCAGGATGGAGATATATAATTGAGTATCATCAGCATACTGATGATACCTCATCCCATGATGACAGATGATCTCACCCAGTGGTTTCATGTAGATGTTGAAAAGGAGCGGAGAGAGAACCAAACCCTGCGGCACCCCACAGAGGAGGGGCCAAGGATGGGACCTCTTGCTCCCTATCACCACTGACTGGGACCGGCCCTGAAGAAAAGAGGTGAACGAGCACAGAACTGTGCCGCCCAACCCCAAATCCCTGAGCCATCCCAATAGGATACCATGGTCGATGGTATCGAAAGCCGCTGAGAGATCAAGGAGAGCAAGGATGGTTGCACTCCACCATCCTGCTCCTGCCAGAGATCATCCATAAGTGCGACCAATGCCATTTCCATTCCATAACCGGGCCTGAAACCTGACTGATAAGGGTCCAGATAATCCGTTTCCTCCAGGACCCTTTGGAGCTGTGATGTCACCACTTTCTCAACCACCTTCCCCAAAAAGGGGAGGTGGGAGACTGGACGAAAATTGTCCAGTATGGTAGTATTCAGGGAGGGCTTCTTGAGGAGGGGGTGCACCAACACCTCTTTAAAGGGTGCTGGAAAAACTCCCTCCTGCAAGGATGTATTAACTATCGCCTGGATCCAACCACATGTTACCTCCCGAGCTGCTTTCACCAGCCAGGAGGGACATGGGTCCAGATGACAAGTGGTGGCCCTCACAGTCTGGAGGATCCTGTCCACTTCCTCAAGAACAACAGGATCAAACTGTTCCCAGATAACTGGATAAGAATGATCCCCTAGTATCTCCCCAGACCCTGTGCCACGCTCAGAGTCCAACTTGGAATTAATCCGCGCGATTTTATCCGGCAGGTGCTCTGAAAATTCCTCCATGCAGCCCTGCAAATGAATCTCCAGCTCCCTCTTACCGAGGAGGGATCTAGTGATCCCAAACAGGGCTGCTGGGCGCAATCTACGGACACGATAAGGGCGGAGAAGTATTGGCGCTTCACCACTCTTATTGCCACAATGTAGGCCTCAATAGAGGCTTTAACATGTGTTCAGTCGGATTTGGTCCGTGTCTTCCTCCATCAGCGCTCTAGACATCTCATGACCCTCTTCAGCACCCTCAACTCCTTTGTAAACCACGGGGAGTGTCGGGGCTGATGTGGCAAGAGAGGTCGCATAGGCACAATCCTGTCCAAGGGCCCAGCTGCCTCCCTATTCCAAGCAGCAGCCAGGGCCTCTGCTGGACCATGCAGCAGGTCCACGGGAAAGCTCCCCAGCTCCCTCTGGAACCCTGACGGGTCCATCAGGCACTGGGGGCAGACCGATAGCATGGGTCCTGCCTCCCTGTGGATGGGGGTGGCACAGGAGAAACTAAGGTCACCAGGACGTGATCTGACCATGACAGCAGGGAAAGCTGTACAACTCCCCTCAGATCACTTTGCCATTGCTCAGACAAGAAAACTAAATCCAGCATGTGGCTACTGTCTCAGGTTGGGTCCCGCATAATTTGAGGTAGGCCCATGGCTGCCATGGTAGCCATGAACTCCTGAGCTGCCTCTGAGGACCGTCCCAGGGATAGCAGGTTGAAGTCCCCCAGAACCATAAGCCTGGGGAACTCCACCACCAGCCCCAAGATGCCCTCCAGCAGCTCAGGCAGGGAGGCTGCCACGCAGCAGAGAGGCTGGTACAGTAGCAGCACTCCCAACTGTTTGTGGGCACCCAACCTAAGAAACAGTGTCTCACAGCCAGAAACTTGTGGAGCAATGCCCCTGAAGGCCACTAGAGACTGTCGGATGACAACAGCCACCCCTCCTCCCTTGTCCTGGCATCTCGGCTGGTGCCACACTGTAAACCCAGCTGGGCACATTTCCAAGAGGGGCACCCCCCCGGGCCCCAGCCAGGTCTCGGTGATACATGCCAGGTCTGCCCCCTCCTCAGTGATCAAGTCACATATGATGGGGGCCTTGTTTCTAACTGACATGGCATTAAGCAGCAGCAGCCGGAGGCCAGGGCCAAGATATGCCTGGTCCTGACCCTGGCAGCATTCAGAATTGCTCTGAAAACCTGGCTCTTTCTCCAGGCCTTGGGTTAGAGTGGGTGGCAGGTTCAAAGTGTTTCATTTTGTTTTAATGGTCATTTTTCTTTTGGCATTTGGTTGTTTTATTGTTTTTTTTTAATCTATTGTACAGTTGTTTTTACTGTATGCTGCCCTGAGTTGTTGTACAGTTGTGTAGTCTCATACATTTCCAAAATAAATAATAAACAAACAAGCAAATATTAGGATCAAGAGAAGCACAGAAAGTTAGATTGAAGAGGTCTAATTCAGCAAGACCTGGAAGAGATTCCAGTGATAGCTGTTAGCCTGAACAGGCTACATTCATGGATTTGAACATAACCGCTTAAACAGCAAATTGCCTGTGTCCCCAAACCAAGCATCTTAAAGAATTTAAAATCCAACACCGAAGCAAGACAGAGATGTCTAACTGGCCTTATTTGTAATCTAATATTCTCCATGGTTCTCTGATTCTGATATATATTTTGGAAGCATATCATGCTGGAAAGGACAGGGCATAATAATACATGCTCCAACTGAGGATTTTTTGAATAAAAAAAGTAGTGTCTTTTGATGCTTGCTCAGGTAATGCCTATGCCTTCTGAGACTGAGAAGTCCATCCTCAAACCAGAATGACTTTGTAGTCAACATATCCAGCCTTTAAGTCAAGTTCATGGGGGCAGGGAGAGAAATAGTTGCAATTTTGCTGTTGCAATCACATCTCATCATTGCCCAAGATAATTTTTTTCTGTGATTTCTGTGATGGCAAGTACTCTTGCAACCCCCGCTCCCACCCCCTTTTTATTTTTTATTATCCTAATTCTCATGTAGTCTCCTGTAATTAATTTGTTTATCCATCTTTCCATTTCTTTTGTTTCAAAATCCATCTTTTCCCTTTGTTAAGCACATCCCAATCTTTTATTTTGTTAAAGACAATAGTTCTTCCATTATGCTAGGGTTGTTGTTGTTTTTTTACTTAATCTTCTTCTCTCATTCATTTATCCCACTTGAAAATTATTTATCACTTATTCATAAGTGTTGAATGCAAGGCACAGTGATATCCCATGCATCAGGAAGCCGTATCACAAACGATCCAGATAATGAGGTTTGCATCCATTCATGAGCAATCAGTGTAGATTACACTGTATCTTATATGCCATTTGTGCAATAATGTTGTGATACATGAGATGTCGCTTCCCATGTAATTCTTCTTAGCTTTCATTTGTTTTAACTTTATAAATTAATTTAAATACTGTAGTATGTGTAGTTGTCATTCTTCTTTTGTCCTTGTGAGCAATATTGCCCCACAACCATTTGGCCCAACTGATTGGTGTGCATCTGTTTGTGTTTTAGGCAAGGTAACTAGAGAAACTGAGACTAGAAAGGGGAATTTTTGGCCAAACTGCAGTAGTGAAAAATTTCTGGGATAGCTGTGGAAATGGTCTGCGCAAGCCACTAAAACCCCTGTGCTAATTTAAATGACATTTGAGAGGCTTCACCCTGTCTTAATGGTGTAGCTTTCTGGAAATGTGCTAAAAATATCCTGAGAGATATATATGCCATTAGGTGTTTATATTTTTGCCATGCTAGATAATGGAAGGGTAAAGTTCTGTTTTTCTTGAACAGCAGTCCAAAACAAGTGTTGGGGATAGGTAATGTTGTGTTAGTATTCAAGCCAATACAAGTAGGTTATACAACTTTTTGGACTGAGGATTCAGCTGTGCAAGGCCAGGTTGTTCTCTGCATGATTCTGATGACAATGTAGCCATGAAGCATTTTAAAGCATTCTATCAAATGCTGTTGGGAAAAGGAAGGGAAGGAGGAGGAGGAGAGACATTCCCACAGATATTAGAAGGGCAGGGACAGTCAACCATTGGGTAGGTCATTTTCTAATTTACACTTAAAAGTAGCCCAGAAACAGATGGAAGAATTGTCTATAGCAGTGTTTCTCAACCTTGGCACCTTTAAGATGGGTGGACTTCAACTCCCAGAACTGGGAGTTGAAGTCCACCCATCTTAAAGTTGCCAAGGTTGAGAAACAGTTGTCTATTGAGATCAATGGAGATAGCCAAGTGTTTTGTTTAGTTGTGATTGGATATCCATGTCTTCTCCAGTTTTATCCAGAGAAGCTGTGCAAAGACACCAGTACAGAAAAGAAAGAAAGAAAGAAAGAAAGAGAGAGAGAGAGAGAGAGAGAGAGAGAGAGAGAGAGAGAGAGAGAATGAGAGAGAGAGAGAGAGAGAGAGGGAGAAAGAAAGAAAGAAAGTGTCAGAATCCTCAGAAGATTTTATAATAGATTATTATATGGCTAGTTTTAAAAATGACTTTTTACATGCTGCGGTTCCGCCATTGTAAAAGGGGGGGGGCAGGGAGAAGGAATGAGAAACCGTTTAAAGCAGATGGCTCCTTATCACAGGCTCTGGCATGATCAAGGCCATGCCAGCAAGGGAATCAGAAGACCAAGAACTAAGGGCGATGTAAGTGTGTGTGTGGGGGTGGGGTGGGGGGGGGAGTAAGAAAAACAGCTTTTGGCACGCTTTTGCTCAGTCTTAGCAATGCTTTGGATCTGTACACTTATTCTCAGTAAATGAACTTTCTTTTGAATCAATATTGGTTGCAAGGAAAGTTACTGGATTTGGGATCAACAGGTGGCAGTTCGTTACAGAAAGAAAGAAAGAAAGAAAGAAAGAAAGAAAGAAAGAAAGAAAGAAAGAAAGAAAGAAAGAAAGAAAGAAAGAAAGAAAGAAAGAAAGAGTACTTATTCTATCTAATCATCATCAGTGTGAAATTTTATTTTGGGTTTTCAACTCACTTATTATAAATGATATAAATGTATTTATTTAAGCATTTTATACGTTGTTTGCATTTGACTATTCTTATACTGCAGGTGGTAGATTGCACAGTAATAAAAGGTGGCTTAGAATCTTTTAACCATGTTTAACTATTCCTTTAAGTTCTTTAAAAGTAAATACCTTTCTGATAGATTAGAAAAAAAGGATCCCACTCTGTGCTTCCAAATTAGAACTAGAAGGCCTGAATCATGCAATCCCACCTTGATCATGTAATATTGTTTCTAGTGCCAAACTAGGAACAAAGATGTCTGTCCTCTTGCCTGAAGTGGCCTGGGATCAACTCTTATTCCTCATATCATAGTTTAAATTTATAGATTTTGCCTATAAACAGCTAGGTCATAATTTCTTCCTTATGTCTACTAATTTTGAATCAAAGACTCACCTGTTTTACTGGAACTGGTAATTATCGCAGGTGCGAACATCCTCATATATTTTTGCCCATGGTTTGAACCTTTTCAAACATATATTTCAAATTGCTGAAAACTCATGAGGTCACAAAATCTTGTAAGCCATGGCAATTCCACCCTTCCTTCTGATGTCTCATGAAGTTTCAGCATTCGTTCTGCTACTTTCATCTTTTTCTTTACCTTTGGAATTGTGTGGGGAATTTTCAGAGTATTGCGGGTGCCACGTCTTATTAATCCCTGCCGTTGAAAAACAGCTGAAACTCACAGAAACAAGTTAGGAATTGGAAAACAAGAGTGGCAGGATGCAAATAATGATCAGAACTCTCCAAACTCTCCAGTTTTTGGCCCAATTATTTTATACAAAGCAATGAAATGTAGTAATGTATGTTTGCACATTACTCTTTTTCTTCAGTGAACACAGTATTTTCAACATTGGTGGGTACTGCACACGTAACAGCTTTTTTTAATTATTATTATTACTCTCGCACCAGTTACAGTTGAAAATGGATGATGGACATTATCTAGCTGTAAAAGATAAATTGGGATGATGATGATGATGATGATATTAAATCAAGATAAGGATTTGGATCCCTGTCTGCAAACAAGGCTATTTAAAGCTAGTGATTTTGAAATGGTTAAATCAGATAAATCTCTGGGCTTAGTGTTGCAAGAAACCTCCTTGTGAAAGAAGGTTGAAAAGAGTAGTTTAATTTAAGTATTTTTTTTTTAAAGTAGGAAGCGCATCAACATACTGTATATGCTAAAACTTTTTCGTAAATGCATTTCATGACTTCTGAATCTCTGATATCCGTTGCAGATTGGAAAGTAATTTCAGTTAGCATGCTTATCAGAATTCTGTAATATGGTATTCATTATTTTGTCTTAAATCCTTCTCCCGTCCTGCTGTCAGGCTTACAATTTAAAAGACAAAAAGAAAAGAGATTGAAAGGGAAGAGGGAAATAAACTCTCAGGCAATCATTCTTATTTATACAGTTAATATAACTAGCTAGAATGCGTGGCTTTCAAGGAGAGGGAGAGCCAAAAATTGCTGGCTTCTCCAAAGACTCTTGCTTCCCTTAACTTTCCCTACCATACTGATAAAATAGCCGTCCCCAAGGGATAGCTGATGGCGGACCTGATGGAAGTGGCTTCTCTGTGGTGCAGGTGGCGGTTCTGCTTTCTTTCATGGCCTGTGAAGTCAAGTTTTCATGCTGGGCCTGAGTTCTTTGTTTTGTGCCTACGAGTCAGTCTCCTGGCAACTGCCTGGACAAGTTCCTGCAGTTTTTCTGGCAAGATTTCACAATGGTTTTGCCTTTGCCTTCTTCCTAGGGCTGAGAGAGAGAGTAATTGGCCCAAGGTCACCCAGCTGGCTTTGTGGCTAAGGCAGGACTAGAACTCACAGTCTCCTGATTTCTAGTCTGAACCACTATGCCAAACTGGGCCTGAGTTCTGCTCCCACTAAAATTGGTCTGTTCTACTCTAAGGACCTTTATTGCTTTCCTTTATGTTATTGTTTATGCAAGTTGCCCTCCCAGCTTGCTAGAATGAACTGATTTGCTAAAATCATCCAAACTTTTATGGCTGGTAACAAACATCTCTTTCCATCATCCTCAGGAACTATGTCCAGACAGAGAATGTGTAATGTCCAAAAGCATGAGTTGGACAAATTATACTTCTTTCTCCTTCTCCCCGTCCCTCTCTTCCTTTTCTCTCTCTACAAAGTATATTTTCAAAACTTTTAACTGCCATCATCAGGGTTTTGCTGCTGCTGCTGCTTTGCATTCTTCTGTGCATTGCCATTTGTAAAACCTGATGTGATTTTAGAGCATGTATAAAATGTTGTGACTTTACAGCATCGGGAAAGTGCTGTGATTTAAATGAAACCAGGCCCTGCAGAATTTATTGAAAAGTGCTCCCCAGTTTTTATACACACAATATTCTGAGTGTACCGGAAAAGTCCTCAGAACAAAATAGAAATTACAAATGTTTACATCAAGGACACAATCCATCAGGAAGAACTGTGTAAACCATACTGGGATGAATGTTTGTGCTGTGGTGCAGATCCCAATCATTGCAGCACAGAATAACATCCCAGGGTATTCTCACAGGATGATTGCTTTGATACTAGCATAGCCTTCCTCAATTTAGTGTCTTCTAGATGTGTTAGACTTAACCCCCATAAACCTCCATCCAGCATGGGGATTTAGTGGATTTAAAGTCCAACCCATTTGGAAGGCAAGCTGGAGAATATTATGCAGGGTTTATACTAGCTGTAGTTCACTTTCTAAGTCACAATGATTACATGCTATGTTAGAAGGAAAGCAACTTTTGGGGGAAAATATATTTAGATTTGACTGATACTGGCAATGGCAATGGAAGGATGGGAGGTAGAGATTAGTCCCTACGATGACAACCATGGCGTATAGAAGATTGCAACTTGTAAGAAATGTGTATAATACAGCATGAGTTAGAAAGAAAGAAAGAAAGAAAGAAAGAAAGAAAGAAAGAAAGAAAGAAAGAAAGAAAGAAAGAAAGGAAAGAAAGGAAGAAAGAAAGAAAGAAGGAAAGAGAGAGAGAGAGAGAGAGAGAGAGAAAGAAAGAAAGAAAGAAAGAAAGAAAGAAAGAAAGAAAGAAAGAAAGAAAGAAAGAAAAGCAGATATGTTGTGTGTCTAAAACTAAGAAAAAGAAGGAGATAATAAATCTGAATGAAGGTAGTCTGATCTTGGGGAGTGGAGCAGAAAGTATAGGCTTTCTGACATTAAACATTAGTATTTTTAACCCTTAACTGTCTTTGAAGAACCTGATTCATCATGGGAATAATGTCTAACCAAAAAGGAATTACAAGTGGACAGGCCCATAATATATTGCCCATTTTCTTCAAATGCAATACATTTCCAGCACAAAATCAATTTTGTGATTTTTTTTCTTAAATTGTATGAGAGTTCTAATAGGCAGTTCTTGATGAACTCAGTTCACACTCCTTCACATTACCCACATGTGAACATCTACTCTTCCCGGATATCTATGGCTGGCATTTCCCACTTGCGCAACTTCTCACTTCCATATCTCTCTTCTCCACACTGTATACACAAAAATAAAAATAAAAATTAAAACTCCTAAACATCTTTCCAAGCATAATTCTCCCAGCCGAATATCAGCAGTGGAGGCTGCAAAATTTTATTTTTTCTTTGGGCATTTACCCTGTCTACAGTTTGGGGTTAAGGAATCTCATAACACATGTTGTACCTGACCTGGACTAGTATCCACTGGGCTTGCTTCTACAGGATTTATTCTGTACAAGGGAAGAGAAGGAGAATGCCTTCTGGCAAGGTTCTTTTCTTTTAATTCTGCTACAGGGGCTTGACATACTCTGTATGTATAGGACCCAAGGCTAAAGCTTGTGTGTGTGTGTGTGTGTGTATACATACACACTATCAGTGCAGTCAAGTACTACAGTCTTCCAAATTTAAGTTATATCTCTGAACATATTGCAGATACACTCCAAGTACGGCTGGTACTAACAAGAAGTCCATCACTTCATTGTTTGAGAGTTCTCACGGTTAAGGAGGGCATTGCAAAGCTTTGATGGAATGAATTGATGTTGATTCTCTCACAGCAAAGCAACATGAAAAGTAATATGTGCCCCTCTTATATCTAAAAACAGAGCAAAGCTGCCTCTGCCTGTATCACAGCTTATTCTGGCCACAGATAATTGTGAATTAAGACACCTTGTGTTAACTCTTTGCCTTAGCAAGAAAAAAATGTGTCACATCTGTAGTGCAAGACATCTTGTGAAGAGAAATCTAAGCCACTTTACCATTCACCAGACTAAATGATACACTCCTCATTATCTATTAGACATTGGGTAAATGCTTATGGTCCCTCGGAAGTTGCTCATAGGATTTGTTATATGTTCCGTCCAAGATCCTAGGATAACTCAGACCAAACCCATATCAGAGTCCCTCTTTTGTTTCCCAGGAAACCTCATTTTAGAGAAGTTCTTTCTCATGTTTGAAATGAGAGGTGGCTGGGGATGGGGAATGGGGGAGAATGAGGTATGCTGACTATTGGCCGGGGATGTGGACAGATCACTATATTGAAGCCAATATAGAGATATAGATCTTTATAGGTAATCAGATTTCCTTCCCTGAACTGGTTTCAACAAGAGGGATATCTTGAATGATTGAATGAAATAGTTGGAAAGGGGAAGAAAGGTAAACGTTACCCACTTGACAGGAGCCTTTCAGGGCATTTAATTTCTCAGAGGTTCCAGTATTGGACTTCTCTGCAAATATAAGCTAAACTTGCTGTGTCTGAGTCATATTAAAGATGCTCCTGTCATCAGAGATCAGCCAGTTGGTATGTGGAAACATGGCTCTTTTTATTTTGAAAATTTTTTGGGGGGGTGTCTTTCAAATGAATTATTCTCAAGGCAGCTTAGAACAATTTAAACTATCCCTTCTCCCCAAACAATCACACAGATGTACAGAAGCACAATAGCAGCTTTTAGTCTCCTGGATGATGGACAAAAATGCATTCTTTGGCAGGGAAAAGGAACCAGTGCTATTTGCAGCTGCTTCTTTTCCAGCAGATGGATGGGTCATGCTAGTTTTCCTTGTGCCATTACATCCTCCATGGGAGGAAGTTGGTGTAGCCTTCCAATTCCTTTAAGACTACACAACTATAGAGAAGCATACACTGGTTCAATCATCATACAGGATTGAGGGCTGCTGGTGTGCTTGTGTACATCTTTCTTTCCTTTGTTCAGTAGTGTACAACATCTTCCTCCCTCTTCTGATCCTATAAATCTTTAACATTTTCCCCTAGCTGGTTGGGATTTAATATACTATTAAAAAAACTAATTATCCAGTATGTATAGTTTGATTATAATTGTTCCATAAGAGGTCTCCTGAACTTTTAACTTCTAAGCTATGTGTCTGGAAATATGTATTATGGGGAAATCTTGATGCATCTTGTAGATAATGGTTTGTTTGACTTGTAAGCCAGGTCTGAAGATTTTTATTTATGGTGATTGCTTAGGTGTTACCAAAGCACTGGGCTAGGAGGCAAAAGAAAATATAATTTGCATTTTAAAAAGGAATTGGAAATTTATTTGTAACTGCACATTTAGAAATAATCACTATTCATTAAGCAGAAACATTTCTTATCATACTGGTGAATACTGTAATCTCAAAGCCTCACGTTCTCCTATTTTTTAGCTTTAAACCAGATTTAGATTGGACAACCCATTAAAAACAGAGGGCAGCTTTCTAAAACCCTTTTGGGTAGAAGACTGTCCTCTGAGATCCTTATGTATTTTATCTTACCCAATTGCTTGACTGTTTAAAAAAACCTATAATACTAACTAATTCAACTAAATGTGAATTTTGATCAGGAAAATGCTCTCTCTGGAGCCATCAGCCTAAGGAAGATGGGAGAATATCCTACGTTGATGAAAAAATTCAGAGTTGAACTTCCATTTATTGTTTTGATCTGGCTTGTGTTTATTTTTAATTAAGTTGATCTGATCTATTTTCTTTTATGTAAATTTAGGAAGAACAATAATGGATTAGACCAATGACCAACCAGATACTTTTGGAAAGCCCACAGGTAGTACTTGAACACCATATTATCCTCCCACCTGGGTTCTCTGCAACTATTTTTGTGAGGTCTACTAGCCAAAGATAGTCTTATCTTCCATAATTTGTTTAATCTTGCAAGTTAAAGATTTGCAAATTGTGCTCTCTTGATTAAGTAACAACTAAAGTGATGCTGCATAGCAAAAGATCAACAAAGGAAGGAGGCATAGAGCAAAGTAAGTTGCAGAAGCTTAGTCAGTGCTACCAACCTGGAGAATTTCTGTTCAGGGCCATAGAGAGCAATCATCTAGCCAAAGAACAGACCATTATTCAAGCACTAGCCTAGAGCAACTGGCCAATATAGTGCTATGTGGTCTCAACTTTCTCAGCTGTTGAAGCTGGCTATAAAATATCTGGCAAAAAAATCCGCATTTGCCTACTATAAGAAATGTTGGGGACTGCTTATTTAGATAATATTGGGGTAGATAGTCTGTATTGCTTTTGGTATATTTGTAAATATATTCTTATATTCATTTGCAGCTTCTATCAGGACCCATATTCATGATAATTGTGAATGTAATAAAAGTATCATAAAATAAATTTTCAATTTTTTTTTTTTTTTCTGAATCTCAGAGAAATTTCCTTTTCCAGGATGTGATCAACACTAAATCTCATTAGGCAAATACCTGGTCCCATCTTTCTGAAAGTCACACATTATGTTTGCTCTTTTAACTGTATCTCTCTGTTTGAATCTTATGCTTGAAACTACTGGCTATCCTGAATTTGACTTAGGACTGTCTCTCTGTTGTATCTTGTTTCCTAATAACGATACATCTTATTCTCTTTTGCTTTTTGCTCACTATTGGTGGCCTTCACATCTAGCATATATACATGGCATACCTTCTCTTATGACAAGGTATTTACAGAACCATATTTCCTAATGATCCAGAATGGATGGTTCTGTAACCAGTATATATCCCATATCCTACCAGTGTGATTAGTTCTCAGGAGAGAATGAGATAGTTTATCTTTTGATATAATGTTTCTTGGGCAGCTTCACGTCAATATTAGTTAACTTATGAGGCCTAATTTAGATGTACAGCCATCCCTTGGTATGGAAGCTGAGGAGGCCACAATGCTATCATTCCCCAAAGGAATTCTTTCCGTGTGTTTCTTTCCTGTTAGCTTGAAGGAAATGGTATACTGAATCTATGTCTGTGGAATGATACTTGGGCCTGGCCAAAACAAAATTGCTGCTTGAAATAAGGCAACCCTTCCTCATTCCATATATAGAAGCCAGCTGGAATTGCATGCTTCAGTGCTTGTACCTATCACTGCAACTGAGGAAGCAGACTAATTTAGAGCCCCTAGTGCAGGATTTATACAGGCATCTTTGTTCCCCAACAGAAGGAAACATTGGGGAATTCAAAAGGAACAATCAGAAGCTGCCACCACTTCCCTTGAGCATTCCCCCTGAGGTGATTGTGTCAGTCAGCCTTTCGAGGAGGGCCTGCCCTGATTTTATCTCCAGATAGTCATAAATAATTATCCATGAATGTGCTGTACCTGCCAGTTGTTATATGTGCAAAATAACTTCAACTGTTTATCCCTACATCTTGATGAGGCAGCTACAACATCACATATATAATTTTTCTTGCCTTGGTCAGTTGGGAAAAGCATACAAGCTTTCTACTTGCTCCCTGAGAATTACTAATCCCATACTGCTGTACAGTGGATAAAATGCCAGCTGGCTTTATATCAGCCTTCCCCAACTTTATGCTTTCTAAACTGTTTGGACTTCAATTCCAGTATAATCATGATTGTCCTGGATCCCTCTGAAATAGGAACGATGAAATAGGATGATGAGACCATTGAGTCTGAGGTTCCTATCTTGCTTGCTTAAATTATGGATTGGCACTAGGTGGATCTCCAAGAAGTCTAGGTTAGTCATGAGAAATAGCTCAGAACTATGAGATGTGAAGTCCACATGCATCTGAGGATTAAATATAGCCAGTGGTGCCATACTTAATAAATGTTAGTTTATTAGTTTAATATTTAAATTAATTTGATTAGATTATAACTTTATTTTATTGATTTTCTATTGTTTTTATATGTGAGTTCTATAAGCCTCTTAGAGTCTTTTTAGTTTCAGGTGGTAGACAAAATCCCATAAACAATCAAACAAGCTGGAGAGTGACAGCTGGTCAAAGCTGATTTACCCTGAGAAGGTGGGAGAGAAAAGCACCTTGGCTGCCAACCTGAGGCTTTAAGTCACATATCCTGTTAGCAAGGAGAGAGCAAAGCCACTCCCCTCTTGCAAAAAGCATTGAGGAAAGATAAAGGAGGTTCTTTCCTGGTTTAATACTGACTTAATCCTAACGTAATCCTAGCAACTCTCTTCCTGGCTGCATTCTTGAATTGTGAAGATTCTGCAACCTGTTCTCATCTTTCTGACAAACAGTTGGAGCTGGTAGTCATTTTACATTGCATGAAATCATCTGATACTCTTCTGTTGGTCCATAGGATGAAGCCCAATGTAGTTACCCATTTAAAAGGAGAAGTGAGAAATAAGTTGTTTGTTATCATAAATGGCAAATACAAGATGGATGATACAAAGGCCACAAAAGAGCTACTTCTGGTCCTGAAAGGATCATCAGTGACTAGCAAGGAAACAGTTGCCAAGAGTCTCAAATGAAATATTTTCTGAAACGAACATAAATAAAGCATAAGGAACAGTCAAAAGACAGAAATCGTTTTCTGGACAAAAAGACAGGAGCAGTTTTAGAGTTGTTAAATATTGCTATTTCTTATTGTACTGAGAGCTATTAAAATAGCCAGCCGATTTCAGCAACTGAAGGTTTTGATAACCTTTGAAGAATGACAATGCTTTAGGCTTAGAGGGCTGAAAGTAGCACTCCATATGTGTAATGAATGAATGAATGACCTTAACACTAATAACATAGCAGAGGCTCTGGAAGCAAACCTGTGGAATAAGGCTGGTTACAATGAAGATGGTTCAGTGTTAAAGATTTTAAGGTGAAGGGCCCTGTCCAATCATCTGGCTCTGATTATTTTAGCAGATCGTTGGGTAGCCAGAAAGCTTGCAATACAAACCACTGTAAATGCAATTCCTAAGGTCTTTGCAACCGGTGTTTCACTGCTGTCCTTGCTATTCTAAGGAGGTCATTTTTATGAAAGCAAGAATCAGAGCAATACTTTCTTTTCAACTTTTCAGAGGTAGCAAATTTTAATGGGGCTGATAAAAAACAAAACAAAACAAAACTCTTTTGAGTTTTCCTCTAAAGTATTTTATCTAAAATCCCCTGAAGATTCAACACCAAGCTCATATTTAATCACATCAATGAAAGGAGCTTGTACATTGCTTTTACTCCTCAGCCAACTGTCCCTTCAGAAAATGAGAAAGTAAATCTTAATACCAAATCTTTTTCAAAACTTACCTCTTCTGCCTCTTCATCTTGGAAAAGGTTCAAGAGGGCACTAATACAAGTTCTTGGAAATTTTTGGAAACCACAGTGTGACAAGAACATGGATACATGAATAAATCTCAAGTTTCTACAACAAAACATTTCTATTTTCCTTCATAATGCCATTCTTGAATCCCAGATCAAAGAGTTCTTGGTTGAGGATAAAAAAAAGAAAAGAAAAAGAAAAAAAGTATAAGGTAGGATCCGGCTAACAGCAGCAGTGCTACGCTGATATCAGTAATTGCAGATAAATTGGAATCAGCTATTCTAATTTTGTTGGAGGCTCAAAAGGCCATCACTATGGCCCAGATTGAATGTATGAAATGCATTTTGATAAAATATGGGTGTCCTTCATCTTTTGCTCACTGGATTACAATTTGGTATCTTTATCCTGTGGCTAGAGTAAATAATATAATTTGGGATCTATTATATCTATAGGTGGCTGTGAGTGATTAGGATTTGTATAGATTCTATAAAATACTTGGGTTTACATCTTTCTTAAAGTTTATCATAATCTGTTGAATTAAATTTATCCAATGTATAGATGTAATTTCAATAGATATATCGATAGTTAAAATTCCTATTAAGTCTCTAGGGTAAGATTAATGTTATTAAAATGAATATTACAACAAGATTAATGTATATCTTTAGAGGGCTTCCAAGTTAATTCTTATTAGATACTTCACACAGATAAGTTAATGAGATTTTTTTTATGGCAGCCTAAAGCCCCTAGAATATCTTTGGCAACACTGTGGTTATCTTATGAGAATGGTGGCCTTAGTCTGCCAGATGTTCAACTATATCACTAGGTTTTCATTTTAATATCTATATTTTTCCTGAATGAGACTTCTTACAGTTACTTTCACCTTTGGGCCATTTGGAGAGCAAATATGTCACACCTTTGAAATTTCAGTAAGATTTAGGGTCTAGGTATACTAATCTGGGTTCTTCATCTCTTGCTTTGAAACTTGCTAGGCATATTTGGCTATTTATAGGTAAATTGTTACAATTTGATACCACATGAAAAGTTGACACTATGATATAATTGAAATGTGAAAACAGATGTTCTTTAATGCTTAGACTAAACAAGGGATTGATACTTTAAATCAGTTAATTGTAATGGCTGTTTTAAATATTTTGAGGCATTGCATTTTGACTTTGATTTATCTTCAGTATATTGGCAATATAGACAACTGTGCATGTATTAACTAAACAGTGTGGTCCAGATGCTTTAGCAGCTTCTAAGCACCTGCAATTTTAATTTAAGAGATGCTGCTCTTGAATGGAAAGCAATAATTCAGTTTTAGAGGGTGCTAAAAAGTTAAATGAAAGTTAGTATCAGTTATACATTTGATCTGTGGAAGAAAAATTGGAATATCTAATTTTGAAAAAATCAGTGGGTCCAGGTATTAAAAAATGTGAAATATTCTTCCAATGATTTAAAAATGAAATTAATTCATCAGAAAATATTATTTCAGATGTATTGCATCCCTCAGAGAATCTTTAAAAAGGGATGCATATTAGATTTATTTTGTTGGTGATATAAGAAGTTTAAAGATTATTTAACTCATATGGTTTGGTCTCATTTTGTATAGTTTTGCTTTGGTTTCAAATCAATATGCATGTTAATATAAGTTAGGGAAGAAATATTACAGTTAAGGATCTCAGTGTGATACTGAATTATACTCCTAAAACATAGAACTTGTCATCTCATGTGGAACTTTGACTCTGTTAAGCCTGGGGCACAGCAAAGAGGATAATCCTACATAACTGGAAAAAAGAAATCTAGGATATGAATTTGTTAACTATTTTTGAAAAGGCTTTATGCTCTAAGGATGAGAAGATGGAAAGTACATTGTGATATGGTTTAGATTTAATGATAAGATGAATGAATGAATGAATGAATGAATGAATGAATGAATGAATGAATGCCATACTATTATATGGATCTTTCTGTTGAATTTGCTTTGTTATGTTTAGGTTTTTTTCCACTCTATAATCACTAATTAATGCAAACTCTCTTCTTTCATATTTCACTCTTTTAACAACAACAACAATGACAAAATTATCAGTTTTGAAAGAGGAGGGGAAGAAATTACTTCAAGGTAATTTAAGGTCATTCCACACAGCCTCCAATCTGTTTCCATTTCCAGCACTCTTTATCTCTTCCAGCTCTCAGAAAAGCAGGGATTGACAAACTTCTTGCCTAGGAGATTGAAGCATATTACACTAACAAACCAAACCAAAACCCCAAAAAGAATTGCCAAGGGTGAGATATCTCAGGAGGGATTCTGGTTGAACAGGGTAGCCCAATTCTTCTGGTGTCTTGGGTTTTAAAGTTTAAAAAAGATAAGCTAAGTCAACCACAGGTATTTTTGCACCAACCTCAATGTGAGGACAGGGGGTGATGATCCTCACAGAAAATCTGGTAGCATCCTGGGGTGGTATTCCTGATATGAAGTGCTGTGGATTGAGGAAGTGGCTAGGGCAGCATGACTGTGTCACTTCTCAGCTGGAGCCTTGCCCTTCCTGGCTGAGAGGTGGAGGTGGAGGGATGTCTGGCTGCATCAGGGAGGTGGTCAACGCCTCTTTGGATGAGGAGGTGGCACTGTCTGCCTTGAAAGATGCAGCAGTACATTTCTTCTTGAAGAGATCTTCCCTGGGTCTGGCCCAATAATTCCCAAAAGAGAAGGTTATAGAAGGAGTGGTGGGTCTTCAGCTGCAAGTGCCATAGAAGAAGTGGATTACAGTATCAGGTTCCTTTTCATTCAGGTTTTAGGTATGGGAATGGAATAAAAACCACACTGGTTTCACTGTTGTCTGATGTGTCAAGACTTGGATATAAGGAGTGTGTACCTTCTTGCCTTGTAATTTTCTCAGCAGCATTTGATGTAACAATTGTTCTATCCTTCTGGGCTACCTGTGAAGGGAGGGGTTGGAGGCACTGTTTTACACTAGTTCTGCTCCTGTCTAAGCTGATGGTTCCAGATGGTTGTAGTGGGGAGTGGAGGAATCTACCTGTAAGCCACTTGGGTGCAGGAGAGATATCGTCAGTATGCTGATGATATCCAGATATATATTACATGATGGGATGGGATGGTGATGAGGGGGAATTTCTGGAAGCTGAGGCTATAAGGATCTGAATGGTGAGAAACAGGTTGAAGTTGGATCCAAGCAAGGCTGAGCTACTGTGTGTCCAGAAACCGTCTAGCACATAAGTATTCCAGTGATAGCTCTGCATGGTGTAGCACTCCACCTGAAGAAGCAGATCTGTGACTTGGTATTCTCCTAGACAATCACTGGATACGCAGGCCATGGTTAATGGGGCATTTATGTAATTTCAGCTGGTGTGCCAGTTGTGGCCCTACCTGGAGGAGGCAGGGGATGGGCGGCACACAAATTAAATCAATCAATCAATCAATCAATCAATCAAGTGCATATGATGTGCAAATCAGCCATGCTGTCAGAGATAAAAACTGGATTCTTTCAATTCATTTAAAAGCCCATATGTTCTTCTTCCCTGCTTTGTACAGTGCTGAATGTAAAAGACCATTGGTCTGATTTAATATAAGGCAGCTTCCTAAATTCTATAAAAGCATGTCTGACTTACACACACTGAATTCTGGATAAATTCAAATAGTTTTTCTAGTGCTTTATCTTCATTATAGCTCCCCACCCCCCTCCTTGTGGCTCCTGGGTTCTTTTCTTCATTATTAAAAAACAACAACAGTGTTTTTCCCTCACAAATGTTTTAATCATTTAAAGAAATCCCCTAAGAGAACAGGCCAATATTTCATTCAATATAATTCTCTGTTTCTCATTCCGTCTGTCTCCCACACATGCCATCTAATGCATTAATCTATAAGCCATTATTTCAAGCTTGGAATATAATAAAGCAAACACCTCAATCCCATTCTTCAAAGGTAAAAAAAAAATATTTTAAAAGCTATATTTGGCGTTTCCAACCCTGTTCTTAATTTTTGTATACCTCATCAAAAATACAGCTAATGTCAAAAGATGCAGAATGAATAGCCTAATAAAGGTTGGAGTGACCAGCCTGAGCAATGAAAATGCAACATTTTCCCTGCAGAGAAGAGTAGAACATGCATTCTGTCCAATAAAATCTGATCACTCCTACTTTGCAATTGTTGGCCATTTAAAGTCTCAGCTGTCCCACAGAGGATGCAATGCAATGTCTGTTTGCTATCCAATAATGTATATTGTTTCAGGCAGAGTATAATTAACACTGAACTGTTCAGTGGTGAAAGATTGGCCTTGTAATTTACACCAAGTTCCATTCATTGTCCAAAGTCAACCAGAAACTTTTTAGCTCTATATTTAAAGGAAAATTTCCTCTAAGATTATTTTAATGTTCTACTTGTATTTCATCCATCATCTAAGGAGAACCAGTTGGTACTTCTTTACAACCATCCCAGTGAAGATACGCTGAGAGAGAGAGTAACCAGATTTTAGTAAACTAGTAAGCTTCATAGGCATGGGAATGATTCTGAATCTCTCAGCTATTTACTATGTAATACTGGTTCCGTGAAGGTTCCACCATCCATTTAGAAGAAGTAGACTTTGCTTCAGAGATCTTTACAATTCATCCTCTATTAGGTGAAATTGATGATAGCATGCTCCCATGCTGGTTTCAGGGCAGAGGGTGAAGGGTATAAGGAGAAAGGGAGTCAATAATTAGAGATGGCTTTGAAAATGCCAGAGTCCAAGGCAGCAGGTTTGGTAGCTAGGCACACATGAAATGCTCTTGGATCAGTGAGTAATAGTATCCTGCAGGAGGGGCAATACCAGAAAGGCTGTTGCTGGGGATCATGGAAGAATCCTGTTATAAGATAAAAAGAGTGAATGAGTGATAAATCTGAGAAAAATGAAAGCAAGCATTCAGCTGGATGCAATTTATGGCCTCCATAGTTTTGTTGTATTCCCTTATCCCCTTATTCCCCTTCAGTGTTGAACAATTAAAAAGGCAATTTTTGCCTTTTTAAGGCAATATATATATGCCTTTTTAAGGCAATATATATATGCCTTTTTAATGTTACATATATGTATGTATGTATGTATGTATGTATGTAATTTTTATTAAAGATTTTTTAGAAAGAAGATAAAAAAACTAAGTATCAAGGCTGCTAATGTAAAACCATGATCTGCTGGCAGATTTCAGTGTTTAGTTTGCATTAACCATAGTTTGTGGTGATGGACACTTATTATCGACTGTGGCAAACACTGGAAAAGGGAAAGATAAATGACTCCAAGAAAGTTAGGAAGAAGGATGAGGGAACTTGAATGTGTTCCTAAAGTTTAACTCCTGCTATACTGGCATAAGAAAATAAGGGTTAGGATATTCAAGATGTCTGATCTAAAGAAGGATTGGCAAATATTTTCGGGCACTGGACAATTTAGGAATTTTGAATACATGGTGTTAATACCCTTTAAAAATTACAGGTAGTCCCTGGGTTAAGAACGCCCAGTTTAAGTATGACCCATAGTTAAGAACGGAGCCTACTGTAGCAAAATTCGAGTTAAATACACAATGATTCAAGTTAAATACACAGAGGTTCAAATTAATGACACAATACTAATTATACACTATTATACAATAATACTGTTCTGGCTTACATACAAATTCAACTTAAGGGCAGACCTTGGGAATGGAACTTGTTTGTAAAGTGGGGACTATCCGTACTACAATGGACGGGGAGCATTAATTCTTCCCCAAATGGCTGCCATACAGGTGGTCAGGATGGCTTGTTACAAAATCACTAGACATTGAAAGGTGAATTGTAATCTTTATTCTTTTCTTGTCTGAGCAGCTGGACTTACTTTTAAACAGAGCACTGGACCATAGCAATCCCCATGTTTATTGTGTAAGCATACTTGTTAGGTTCATGTGGGATCCAAGGGCATTCTTGGAAATAGGATTGACGCCGGAGACTAGCAACGTATTTTGCAGGAGGTCATTTATTTATTTATTTATCATTAATTTTTGAAATTAAAATTGAGGAATGGGGTACATAGAATCTAGCAGGCACTGAAGAAGAAGACTTCAGGCTGGAGCACAGATATCTGGATGGGTTGAAGCCAGGCCTAAATTGAATCCTGGTTCTCATAAGAAATTGACTTTCTGGAATGATATTGTTTAAAGATGACAGATAAAGTTTTAGTGGGTTTTTTTTTTTTTGCCTTTAGATTTAAACTTGGGTTTTAGAACATCTTAGTGCTAATTACACATGTACAATTTTTGAGAGGCTACAAAAATAATGCAACTTACCTCAAACCTCGGAATATTCAGTTAGAATATTTGTAAACTTCTCAATTTGGACCTGATAATTTGACAGCCTTGAAAACTCCGGCGATCCTGAACTGGAGTATTCAATTTTAACAAGTCAGTGGTCTCAAGTTTTAAAGAATGTTAAATGTGTCTTTCATCATAAAATGAGATTAATTCATCAAGAAATACTTTCAGGTTTTCCTAGACATCTAAGTGGATGTTCAAAAGGGTTGGCTATTTATATTTCCATATTGGAGTAATAATAAATTTGAAGGCATATTAACATTTATGATTTCAGCATCCCCTCTTATTGATCCATATTGGTTTAATTTTATTTATTTATTTATTTGTTTTTTTTTTCAAATTTATATATGCCACCTATCTCACTATACGGGAGACTCTAGGTGGCATATTGGAAGAGGAGGAGGATTAATGTTCTTAATACCATTAAGGTTTTAGCAAGAGAGTAAAGATTCAAAGATGCCAGTGGTTTTTGGATTGTAATCTACCTATTTATGAAGAACTTTAGATTTATCCCACCTGGATTGTCACACAAAGATTATAAAGGGTCCACAGAAAGACAGTAGTACCCTCAATGTCAAAGGCGGGTTTGAAGAAACATGTGCACCCTTATCTTTTGAACCGGCTGTCTATCAAACCATGAAATGACTAGAATGTATTTTTCAACGTGGTCAAGCTTTACTTTTTTGATTAAAAATAGAACTGTAATATTTCTTAAAATCTATAATTGCCAGTTTATTTTAATTTATTTTTAAAATTAAATTATATTTAAAAATTTTGCTTGGTTACTGTTTTCTTTCTAATTTTATGTTTTTGCATCTTTGCATTTTGTACATATTTTCTTTATTTGTTGCATTTTGAAGCACTTCTTTTCAAAAAAAAAAAAATGGGGGGGGTGCTCAGGCCTGTTGATCTACCCTTTAAGCCTTGCTTCCTTTTACAAAACACTCCCCAGAGTACACATATGGCAGAACTATGGCTGATGGTGTTTGAGTAGTACCACTCAAAACATGTTAGGTTGTTTCATTGCTTACACAAAACACCCAGTTTTAATAATATCTATTAAAGATCTATTAAATATAGAATAGTGCATATTCTATATGGACTATGATTTATTAATCCATATAGAAAAGCTTTTCATTTCATAGAATTGCTTCTTCCATGACAAATGAATAGTGATACTCACTCTTACATTTGGCTTTGGGGCTGGAATAAAATCAACTTCAGTCTGATGCTGCAGGCCTCCAAAACTGCCAAGTCGTTCATGTTTCCTCCATTTTGCTCGTTGATTCTGGAACCAAATCTATGTAAAGGAAAGAATCAAAATGAAATTTTAAAATGTTATTAGTGACTACTTCTACTATTGCTGCTGCTGATTCCATTTGATAGGAGGAATGTTGACATTCACAGAAGGCAATCATTTCTGATAAAATACAACTCAGCAATGATTTGCCCTAAGATACCAGAAATGCAAAAATTGATATTTGACAGTATCTGACAGCTGCCTTACAACCTGTTTTCAGTAATTTTTATATTCAGCATATTGATACATCCAATCAAAACATAGTCTTTTGAATCCTGATTTCAGATTTTTATTCTGAATCTGAATGGTAAATTTTGAGGTCACAATTCTGAGATTGAAATTCAAATAGCAGATCCTCAAAATCAGAGCAAATTCATTTTTTCCTGACATTTAATTTAATAATTCAACATGTTTTGATTTCTATGCCAACTAAATTGCTCAACATTTATTCCTGAGGAATTTTGTGGGTGAAGTTTAGAATGAATGCACATATACTGCTAAGAAAATACACAATGATTAAACATGATTAAACAACTGATGGTGTGTAATAATCTACATCTTTCCTACATCCCACATACCAGTACAGAAAAATACTAATATCTGAAATACGTTGTTTTATCTCACCATTTAAAAAGACTAAAATATGTATTTTTAAAATCTGATTTAGGAACTTATAAATCAATTACTATAAAATATATTTTGATTTTGCTTTGCTTTTCAGTATCTGGAAAATTGGGATTGGTTTGGCATATTAACAATTTTCCGAGGAAATTCTATGTGGTTAAGTTTCCAAACTCATCTAGAAGTAGAAGACATTGTTATTTTATGAGGTTCATTGCTTTGCAACTAAATAAAACCTCAGTTCAAGACAATGAATTCAGTTACTAATACATAACAGTGGCAATTGTTTATTGGAAAATCAATTTTTGTTACAGAGAATTTACTTTTCAAGCTTCAATAGCAACAAAAATGGAGTTCTCTGTGATGTATGATAACTGGCTTATATTTAATTTGTTGACATTACTACATACAACTATCTTCAAAATCTTTCATAAACCAAAAAACTATTTTCTAGATTAGTGACAGCAAAGGAAAATATATTACACTATAAAGCTTGCTGTAATCTGACTGGTAGTTATCAGTTTTTCACTTTTTCGTTAGTCTATCAATGGCAATAATTGATCAGCATGCAACTGCATTTGTTCTACACCAGAAGGAACCAGAATTTACCTGAACCCTGGCTTCTGGAAGATTGATTTTGGCCGCCAGCTGGTTGCGAATGTTGATATCTGGATAGTGCGTAGCTTGGAAGATTCTCTCCAGTTCCTGGAGCTGCTCTGCTGTGAATGTGGTCCTAATTCTACGCTTCACTTTCTTGTCATCTGTACAAAATGATACAACATATCTCAAAAGGATATGCCCTTAAGATATGGAGAAAATCTAAGGGATGTAGTAGAACCAGGTATATTTCAAGTGTTTTTGATAGATCTACCATACCTGCCTCCCATCCTGTTTCAGGATGCCTGCTCAAATCCTGAAAGTTCAATTTTGTAGGTGAGACTGAGATATAAATCCTGGCCCTGAACAATGCTGCCATCAGGCCTGACCCATAGCATTATGATGAATGCAAAGTATGCATGAGCAATTGTTCACATGTAAGCCATCATTCTTCTCTATTCTGGGTTGGTCAGACAGCAACTAGAATATAGCTTCCAGATCTGGACACAATATTTTAGTAAGGATATTGGCAGACTGGAACCTGATCAGAGGAGACTAACCAAGGGACCTGGATAAGAAAAATTTATGAGGAGTGGTTGGAGGCCTTATGTATGATTAGTCTGAAGAAGACTGGGGAGGCTTGATAGCTGTTTTCAAGTATATGAAGGCTGACATGTAGAACATGGGCAGAATTATTTAGAGTTGTTATTTAGAGAAAGAAGGGTTTGAATTACCGGGAAGTGGACCAATTTCCAATTCCAATTTCAAGGTCACCTGACTCTTTGACCACTCTGGGTAGCTTATAGATAAAAAGAAAGACTTAAACTGAATGGGGGTAAAAGCGCTTCAACAATAGGATCAACTCCCTCAGTGCATTCCTTACTGGAAGTATTAATGGCTATCTGTTAGAAATGTATTCTTGCACTAGGTAAAGAGTTGGAGAAGATGATATTTAAGATTCCTTCCAACCCTTACATTCTATGCTTCTAGATCAGCGTTTCTCAATCTTGGCCATTTTAAGATGTGTGGACTTCAACTCCCAGAATTCCCCAGCCAGCATGCTGGCTGGGGAATTCTGGCAATTGAAGTCCACAATCTTAAAATGGCTAAGGTTGAGAAACACTGTTCTAGATGGTCCATATAATTGAGATCCAGCACAATCATGAATTCTGGCTGCATGGAATTACAATGCATGAGTAGCTGTACTTGCAATAATGATGTGTTTGGAGAAGTCTATGCTTAATACATAGATGTTTTGGGCAGTAGGAGATGGGAGATACAGTGTGGATGGGGCTGTTCCTACTATGACCCTACTCTAACTTTCATACATAGTGCTAGAATGGGGGGAGGGGGAGTGTGAATCAGGCTAACCTGAGATGTTTGCATTCAGTCAGAGATTTGAATGACAGAATGAAGCTGGTCTAAAACTGGTTATAAAAGAATGTTATAACTGATTTCTTTTCTAATGACCCCCTAGTATGAATTTTCCTTTTAATCATTTTGTCATGTATAATTTCATAAACCTTTCATAGATCTATCTTCAGTTATCTTGTTACTAACATAAAAAGTGGTATCTAAATTTATGTGGTGTATATGGCTTTGCAAAATAGCAGGCTTTAAAATGAACAGGCTTGATATGATTCATTGTGATAATACTGAATGGAAGATAATTGGTGACAACAACCTTTTCAGCATAGGATTCAATATATAACCAGTTGGGTAGAAACAGGAACATCTGTCTTGATATATGCTGTCATGACTAGCTTAGCAAAGAAGAAAGAGTCAGATTGATCAATTGAATGAATAAATACAACCTATTACCAGGAAGCTCCATCTCAAACCCTTGAACCTTTAGCATATCAAAGTACAAGTCATAAGATACTTCTCCCCTGATAACCTCCAAGAGTGTCAGTCATGCTGAGTCTTGCTGACATTATGATGCAGTGATTAAGAACTGAGCAAATGTTCCATGTGTGCACATTAAAAGCAGTAATCCTGAAGCTGTAATATTATTGAAAGAAGTTGTTTTAGAAGAAGACCGTAATCAATATCATTTAAACGATATGCTGCTGTACTGTAGGAAGGAAAGACACTGTCAGGTATTGGTTGGAACCCACACCAGGAACCTCAGAGATAATTGATTTGTTTTTTGAGGAGATCTGTAAGGATGCAAATTTGTTCCCTCATTCCTCTGAGCTGAGGTGCATCCTGAACACAGAGAACATCAGATTGCCAGGAGTTTTGTGGGGGATGGATATTAAGGAAGAGGGGGCTGCTTCCATCTGTCAGCTTTACCAAACAGCAAAGGCTTCCTCTATTTACCAGCTGCACTCATTCTGAGTAATCAGTTTCAACTAGTGATGCAGCTAGGCCATCTTAGATCAAAACTGTACAGAAATGTATGTCCTCTTGAAACTCAGTTGTTGTTGTTCAGTCGTTAAGTCATGTCCGACTCTTCGTGACCCCATGAACCATATTGCGCCAGGCCTTCCTGTCCTTCACTGCCTCCCTGAGTTTGCTCAGTTTCATGCTCATTGCTTCAGTGATGCTATCTAACCATCTCATCCTCTGCCGTCCTCTTCTCCTTTTGCCTTCAATCTTTCCCAGCATCAGGGTCTTTTCCAAAGAGTCCTCTCTTCACATTAGGTGACCAAAGTATCTGAGCTTGAGCTTCATTATCAATCCTTCCAATGAGCAATCAGGATTGATTTTCTTTAAGATTGACTGGTTTGACCTCCTAGCAGTCCAGGGGACTCTTAAGAGTCTTCTCCAGCACCACAGTTCAAAGGCATCAATTCTTCGGTGCTCAGCCTTCTTTATGGTCCAGCTCTCACAGCCATACATTGAACAACAGTGGCAAAAGGCTCTGGGTGAGTATTTTTGACTAAATACCGGATTCTATGAACTCATGGCCAAATTCAATTAATTTCCCTTATGTTCATATGGCCTAGTGAATTTATGCATGTGTGTGTATGCGGGTGTGTGTATATAAGAAAAATCACATTTGTACCTGTTGATGGCCACCCTATTATTATAATAACTATTAAAAAAAAACAAAGATGAAAGAAAGTCTTAATATCAGTTTTTGATCAGTGGGCTTGGTATATCCTTGTCAGCACATGCATTGCTAGCAGACACCATTCTCCACCTATTACCTCTTACCACTGCTCCTATCACTTTGGTCTGCACAGTGACAAGATTTCACTCCCAAGGCTCAACCCCACTTGCACCACTTTGCAGCAGCAAAGTGAAAGGCTTGCCTTCAGTTTTCAATATACACTGATATCATCTACTTTCTTGATGCCACCTTGAGGGAATTTAGCCTTGATCGTAAGAATGGATGTCTTGCTTTCTGACTTGAGAGTGTGTTCAGATCGGCGTGGAGGAGATGGTGGGATAGAGGTGTACTGGACTTAGCCACTTAGGGTGGCTGAGATGGTGCTTTATATATGTGATACAATATTATGCCCTGCCTTGTATGCCCCTTGCAGCCAATCTCTTAACAGGGTTCCCCCCCCCCCCCCCAATTATTATTATTTTTTGGTTCCTTTGAGTCAGTGTTGACTCCTGGTAACTGCCTGGACAAGTCCCTTTAGTTTTTTTGGCAAGATTTTTCAGAAGTGGTTTGCCATTGCTTTCTTTCCAGGGCTGAGAGAGAATGACTGGCTTTGTGCCTAGCACTCACAGTCTCCCAGTTACTAGCCTAATGCCTTAACCACTACACCAAACTGGCTCTCAAAAGTGTTAGCAAGAGTGAATGCAGGCTCTGGTGTACAAAGTAGAAGGAAAGCCTTTCTATTCTGCTCCACTCCTGGCTAATAAATTGGAGGACAAGTCTGGATGCTAGCCAGGAATTTTATTAACTGCCTGGAATATACTAATGGAAAGGCATGATAGGAATTTAGAAATAATTTGGTTGGTTCACCACAGCTAGATGATGCCAACTTTATAATATAGGGGTCAGATTGTTCCATCACCCAAAGCTATCAGAGAACAGATTTGCCCCTGAGAATAATTAGTTCTTCCTGCTCTGTCATAGATCTAAAATGATCTTGTTATCTTATAGTAACCTCAGACTTTTTTCCTTATATATCTGATCCTGCAAAACTTTTTCTGTATACATCTTGCACAAGGCCAGCAGCAGCAACAACAATACAAGGAGTTTGGGGTGTCTGTCCTGCTGAGAATAGATTTTTTTAAAACTGGATCACTCAAATTAAAATAATAAAATAACCTGAGGTCAGCTGTAAACCAACAGAGACTGAATGGACTGGCTTTGATTTCAGCTCCAAATAAAATTGCTGCTGCTGTAGTTACAGTGAGCTACTCAAGAACATGCTGGTAAGAAAGTGAAATGGTGTATTTTTTATTAAACGTAATCATAATGATATTTCTGTTTCCAGACAGAGAGAGAGGGAGGGAGGGAGGGAGGGAGGTGTGTACAGGTAGTCCTTGTTTAGTGACTGCCTCGCACAGCAACCATTCACAGTTATGATGGTGATGAAAAAGTAACTTTGCAACCAATCCTTGAATTTATGACCTTTGCAGGTCTGTAAAGCAAAGGAAAGCTGAAGTAAGATCATAAGCACAGTTTAGTGACCACTTTGCTTAATGACTGAGTTGCCAGTCCCAGTTGTGGATGCTAAACAAGGACTACCTGTATGTGAGAGATTGGGTTGACAGAGGCAAGTCTACATTAGTGTTCACCTGTACAAGGCAACAATTTCTTGCAGCTCCAAATATTTGCAAGCAACTGAGATTTCAAATTAAGAGATTACATAGAAACAACAGCACTCAAAATTATAGTCTAATAATGAATGTGGAAGGTATAGGGCTATAAAATGTTAGGTGCAATGATGGTTTTACAAATTTGGCTTTAGGAACCCTGGGGAAATAAGACTACATTTCTTACTTGAAAAGTTTCTATATACAACTACTTAGAATTTTTATTTTATTTATAAGCTGCAAAGAAGTGGTTTAGAATAAAAATAAAAAATCTGAAGAGTGTAGGTCCTTTTCAGAAACTTCTTGCAATGGTTCCAGTTTCTTCATTAAGAAAGAGAAATTTTATTATGCTGTTAAGTTTTGAGTAGCCTATTAGCTCAGGGCATGAAGATAATCTTTATACCTTCAGGATTTATGGGGAATAAAAAGACCATGGTGAAACCTCTCACCCAAATTATTCCCTTTCACCTTGTGTTTGGATGCCTCCCAGTATTTTCCTTTGCAAAATAATAAAGTAAGAGGAAGTTCAACTCTAGAACAGAAATCTTTCAAAATCCAGAAAAGGACAATATAAGTTGCTGAAGAAGCTCTTCAGAAATGGGGAAATCATTGTTCCACTTGTAAAGAGGGCAATACTGAGTATGGCTGAGCATGGTCCACTGAGAGTTTTTCAAGGGCAGAAATGCACAATAGAGTTCTCATACACAACTACCTGAAAGGCAACTTCTGTCCATCTTTTTTTGCCATGCATCAAAAGTAGCAATTTCTGACTTGTGCCAACTCAAGCAGTGCTGTCTGGTTCTCTTGCTGCACTTCATTTCATTGTAGACAACCTTTTCCACTCCAACTGGCTAATGGGCACTGTGGCAGGAATGCCCTTTCCCCTCCAGCCACTGGTCATGGCCTCCATGGCCATTTATTATATTTACAAGTTCAACAATGCGGTGGTGAAAAGCTGGTGGTTTTTTTTGGGGGGGGGGGGAGAATATTGGTGGAACAGTGAAACATGGACATATCTTTTTTTTTTTTTTAACCAAGTGAAATTGACAGGATTACTACCCATTCTAGCCCAGGTGACAGGAAAAATGGTAAAGCTGCAGTGTTTTCTCTCTTTTTTGTGTTCGCTTTCAGGAGTAAAGAGGCAGGAAAATCGTCCAATCAGGGTCATGGTAAATATGGTCGAGATAGAACACTAGGCCATCGCTGAAGTCAAAACAGAAGAGAGGGTTGAAATCTGGAAATGGATTTCTTAAATTGGCTTCATTTCCAGCTTAAGGCTGCAAGATGGAAAAGCCCTAAGCCGCCTGTGCATTATATGTAATTACCTCCTTCTTATTAGAATTATGAAGGGGGTGATGAAAAACTCTTCACCTTTTGCTCTGGTGGATTCTCTGGCCGGGATATCCTCCACTCTGTGTATGTACAATATGTAGGATAACTGTGTGGAGTTTCTGAGCTGTTTAACTGTTACAATACTCCTTCACTGTTCTAATTAGTTCATTCAGGTTACCTGTGATTATCCAACTCCTGAGTATGAAATTTGAAAGTAACTGTAGCCAACAATCACAGAAGCCTATTACACATTGTTAGATTCAGAAGTGTTCTTTTGTGACCTGACTGTATGTCAAAATTATATCAGAATCCTGCTGAATGATTTGAAGTATTTTCAAGAAGACTTTTAGTAGTGTAGGAACAAGATTTTTAGCAAGATCCAAAGTCCTGCTTTTAGATTGCCTACAAGTTAAAGGCACTTTTAAGAAGGTCTCTTACATGCATGCCATGAATGCAAGGAGTAACCTATTGGTCCTTGATGTCTGTATCTTTGGAACTTCTGAAAAGGTTGCTCCTCATATAATTTGGAACATGCTTGAATTGCATGAACACTGTCTTTTTTTTTCTGGGCTACATGGACATTGTCTAATAGGGTTGATTCAAAAATGATTTGAAAGAAGTACATCAGGTGTAACATGAGCCCAGCACCTCTTTGCTAATCAGCTACACCTTTTTCCAACTTCTATGCAAGCCTGAAAAAATATGCCACTGCTTTAAGAAATCAACACATTGAAGTGACTCTTAAAGCAGTGGGATCTTTTACCAGAATTGCATAGAGGCATGGCAAAGAATGTTCCTTCTTTATTGACTAGCAGAGATGTAGTGTGCTCATGCTTACATGAAGTCTGAAGCATTTCTTCCAAATAATTTTCAAAGCATGCCCAGCTCTATTGTGTATCTCCTCACAATGTACTTAATGTATACCTAGAGATGGTCTTCAGAACAGTGAATGGCACTTGGAGAAATGATGATAATGGTGGTGATGATGATGATGATATTGATGATTGGTTCCTGAGTGATATGGAAAGTATTGGCCCTCTCATAAAAAATGTAGGATAGCCTGTTCATTAGAAAAAGAAAAAAGGAGGTCATGTCCTCTTTGAAGCTTCTCAGGCAAATTAAGGAGTCTGTTTATTTGATTAAAAGACATTATGAAGAGACTTGGAATTGAGAATATGGTACTGTGGCTAATTTCTATCAGAACATCTTCTCACCCCTTATTAAAAAGATTAGTTTAGCTGGGAGAATGGTTCTAATTGGATGCGTACAAATGGCTCAGGCTAGAGCCTTCTGCCGCTGAAGCATAGCATTTAACATCCTGCTGATCTCTATTGGGGCACTGCAGAAATGGAGCAGCAGGATGCTGGAATGTTTAAAGGCTCCATTTAATTTCTTTTAGTCCAAAGCCTTTCAGACAAAAGCTGCCTTCACCTAGGCACCAATCACAGACACTTAATTACTGAAGCGGATGGCTGCAATGAAGAGTAGGAGAAAAACCTTTGGCATATGAAGAACAGGAACGCTTTAAACACTTTTTAAAAAATGAGTGGCTAAAAGATATCTTACAACAAAAGCGAATGATAAAGATTGTTCTGTGTGTGTGTGTGTGTGAGATATCCCTCTCATGAAAATCTATTCAATGTTAACTGTGTTTTGAGAGGTTCGTTGCTCAGCTGCCAGTGTAATGAAAGCAAATGAAGCATGGAAGAAAATAATGTAGGAGTCCAAAAAGAGATTGAATGCATTGCAAGCAAAGATTTGATGGTAAGGGATATGGTGAAACTTTGTTCAGTTCTGGAGAGATTACAGCAACATGGATGCAAATGATCTAAGTATAGTTAACCCTTGTGCGTCCGCTGGCTGCAGGGTTGGCTTCCCGCAGGTTCTACTTCCAGGCTTGACACCTGCTACCGTTTTAAGAAATGAACTATTGTTATTATCCCATCTATACAGTGTCCTAAGCACATTCCCTAGAGATCTAGAATTCAGGGGTTCAGATATACTTTATTACAGTATACTGCCAGGTAAAGACTTAATATATGTTATTGTCTATACCAAACATTAATAAATTAAACACAAAGAAGACCAAACTAATGACAACAGGTAGAACAGCCAGCCTCAAAATTGACAATGAAGATATTGAAGTGGTGGATAGCTTCTGCCTTTTAGGATCAACCATCAGCAGTAAAGGATAAACAGCCAAGAAATATACCATAGACTAGCACTTGGTAGAGCAGCCATGAAAGCCTTGGAACAGATATTCAAATGCTGTGATATGTCTATACCTACAAAGATCAGAATAATGCAAGCGTTGGTATTCCCTGTGACACTCTATGGAAGTGAATGTTGGACTATAAAGAAGCAGGATAGGAAGAATATTGTCACCTTTGAACTTTGGTGTTGAAGACTCCTGAGAATCCCATGTACAGCCAAGAAAACAAACCAATGGATCATCAAACAAATCAACCCAGAGTTCTCACTTGAGACACAAATGACCAGGTTCAAATTACCCTACTTCAGACACCTTATCAATGCCCTAATGCTGGGAAAGGTGGAAGGAAAGAGAAGAAGACCAGCAGCAAGGAGGATGGACTCAATTACAGTGGTGATGAGTGCACCATTGGGAGACTTGAAAGAACAGGTTAGGGACAGATTGTCATGGAGAAAAATCTATCTATGTGGTCACTAGGAGTCAAAAATGACTTGATAGCACATAGTCAATCAATACCAAACAATTTAAAGAAGAATGATAGATGAATATGTATTCAGGTGAGTGGTGTGTCAGTGCCTGCACATGCTTAGGCACACAGATATGGATTCATGCTCAAGCACTGCACAATGCCATAGAAGCACAGGTCACTTCATGTACCCTTTTCTTCATGTATGTGCTGTCCTGACAGCCTACAAATAACAATTTTTTGGGCTGTAGCTGCAGAGAGCCCACTCCCACTGGGAAAGACATGCAAGGAGAGTAACAGTGGGAATCATGGCACAATACAGCACTGAGAGACTGAGGGGAAGGAATTTTGGTTGGGGACTGGGGAAATACCTACAGTGTGCTGCACAGGAAATTGAATGCAGCCCATAGAAATAGTCAGCTTGTCCAGTACTGTCATTTATCAGGAATTTTAAATAATCATAGTGGTTGTCCTTGGGGGAAAAAAATTAAAAATCTATAGTCGAGGAATATTTTTGTTAGGACCAACTGAAATGCAAACTATACATTCTCCAGAACATTTGATCAAGCATGGTATTATTAACATCAAGAGAAGAAGAAAGCAAATACTTCCAAAGATTAGGTCAGATATTTCAGCCATGAGATCTGTACTTCAAAGGGAGTCCCAAAGTGAACTGTAAATTGAATGCAGATTCAGAATTAGGCATTGTAGGAGTCAGATTGCTCCCAGTATTCAGGGTCAAAGAACCAAAATAATTGCTCCTCCCATCTCAGAAACTAGAAAGACCGTGATCCGCAGTCTATCTTTTCCATGAATGACACACAAGGTACTTGGTCTGGCAGAAAGCAGGAATCAGAACATTTTATTAAATCTTTGTATCAACAAAGCTAGAGATTTGCATATCAGGTATAATGTCAGTTAAGCCAAATTTGAGTAGCATTCTCTGGAGTGTGGGGGATATTGGGCCATCAAATGAATAGCCCTCTTCAGATTCAATGATAGCCCTTTCCTATGCAGGCAGTAATTTCCAGCATTTTTTGGAGGTGATGGCAAATTTAGATTTGCTTGTGCATTGGTGCAATAGCTACAGTTACTGGGAATTCTGGGAACTATAATCCCAACATGGCAAAATTAACAGGCTTGGAAAAACTGAATTTTTGATATGATCCCACAGGGCTCTTATGACGTAGAAGAGTGGTGTTTCTGAACTATTGGATATAGCTGGATTTCTTATCTATCTTCTATAGCAGACCATTTACAAGCTGTCTGATGTTATCTGTTATTTTTTATATGTACTGAACCTGGCACATCAGTCTGTTTCTTTTTAACTACTCCACCTCAATAGGCTTCCTGCTCCCTTCCTGCTCTTTCAATGCAGTTTTATCATTACCTTGATATACCTAGCCTCTGCTCTTCAGAAGCTGTTAAAACAAGAGATAAATGTCATGCACCCAATTCTTAATCAGAAATGAATAAGGAAGATGAAATAGGGAGATCTTTAGGCTATGATGACAAGTCCTCCAAACAGCCTGGAAGATAGCCAATGTAAGCCAATAAGAAAAGCCACCATAATATTAAGAGAGGAATTGCCCAACTATATTCTTAATTTATGAAACAGTTCCCATAACCCAAGGAACTCTACAACCCTCACAACAACTTTATTTGGCAGTCTTATAAAAAGTGACCCCCTTATCCAAAGACATTTAAAGAGAAACCTGTGCAGCTGTCTGGAGGCAGTCGATCCCCCAAGCCTTTCTCTGCAACAGAGAGCTTGCTCTAGACCTCTAGCAGTTTGGGACTTGGACTATATCAGCTTAGCAAAGGCCTTTCCTCCCTGGATTTGTGTTTCCAGCAAAGATGAGGAGGAAAATATCTGCTGGCACTCAGATTGAGTGGGGTGGGATGGGAGAAGGGCAGAAGACTCCCCCCCCCCACTTCTTACACTTTTACTTTACAAGTGACACTTACAAGATGGTTTGACAGCCTTTTCTCCATTATTTCTTTTTTAAAACATTTCCTTTTCTGGGAAGATAAAAGTTTCATTGGCTGAGCAACTAAAAAGAGCCATTCATCAGCATTTCTCTGGAAATAATATTATGTGGTCAAGGGTTCCTCCTAGCAGCATTGTATGGTGGGGGCAGGGAGGCAGGAAGAAGATGGATGTCCTCCTGTGAACACAGCTCTGCCACTTTCAGAATGTCATTTCATTACAGAAAAAGTAAGGGAGCAGATTCCCCACTGCTCTCCCTGTGATTTGACTTCTGTGTGGCAACTTCCACACATACTGCAAAAATAAAAACAAAAAAGACAAAACAAAAACTGTGATGAGTATTTTGTAAAATCATCAGCCAAGGAGAAGCAAGCAAAAAACAAACAAACAAACAAACGGTACAAGAAACCGAAAGGACCAAGAAGGAGCAAGAAAGAAAACTGGGCAAGAAAAAACACTGTGATAAGACTGTGGAGTCCTTGGGGTTCTCTGAGCTTGGTTCTTTTCTTGCAAACGTTTCACAACACATGGACAGACTCAAGCATAGTCTTAACTGGGAAACTGTCAGCATTTTAGACCAAGCTAATTCCAAAAATGCAAGAGAATTCTTGGAAGCCTGGTATTCAGACAAGGCAGCAATTAATAGACACATAGAGATAAACAGCATCTACACACTATTCAAAAGAAACAAAAGACCAGAAGAGCACCTCAACAGCAGTCATCACCCAGATAAGCAAAGGTTACCACCAGGCACCCAATCAAGCAGTAAGCATATGCTAATGTTACCAGAGGAGCAAAACAAACCCCCCACCAGCACTGGCAAGGCAGGCCACAGCACATAAATAGAGAGCAAAGCCCATCCCATTTTAGCACTGCAGATGTTACCTAGCCAGGTAATGAAACATTTGCAAGAAAAGAACCAAGCTCAGAGCACCCCAAGGACTCCACAGTTCAGCCCTGAGCTACACATATTCACCTCTATTAGTACTGTGATAAGAATTTTGTAAAATCATCAGCCAAAAGGAGCTATTGTTGAAATATGACTCTTTTTAGGCGATTACAAACTTGCGAGCATCTGAATGCAACTGTACGCAAGCCAAGCATGTGACCTTTTTCAAATTTGTGGTCTGGCAGCGCAATAAGAAGGAAAGGAAACACATGTAGTAATAATTAAACAGAATGACATTTCATTTGGTTGGCTAATGGAACTTTCTTTTCTTTTGACAACCATTACTGATTATTTCAGTTTTGTTTTAATAATCCGTGTAATCTGAAAGTGTCGTTATTCATAGAGTGAAGACAAATGTCAGACCAAGGTAACACATTTTTCATTCTACATCACTTCTGGGTCAGTTGTTCAAGATAAAACCTGTATTTACTTAGTTATCTTTTTAAAAACTAGGGCTGAGACAAAAATGGGCCTCTTCAACTTTCACTATCCATTTGCGCACAGTAACAGTTGGGCAATTGGGAAGAAATTAATTCTAATAATTGTTGGCAGTTGTGCAAAAATAAGGCAAAATGTTTTCAGCAGTAGCTTTCACAGGCAACATGAGGCCATTCTGGATTTGGTAAAGAGTTACAGCTTTTAATTAATATAAGGGGTCAGTGGCAAAATAACATCTTCTATATGGTTTTATTTCCAACCAAATAATGGTCGTCTTGCCATTCAAAGCAACAGCTGGGTGGATACATTTCCTGTTTGCTTTACTTCAGTGTTTTTCAAACTTGGCCACCTTAAGATGTGGATTTCAACTCCAAGAATTCCCCAGCCAGCATGGCTGGCTGGGGCATTATGGGAGTTGAAGTCCCCACATCTTAAAGTGGCCAAGTTTGAAAAACACTGCTTTACATGGATGACTCCATTCTCCAAGTAATTATCAGATCAGGCAAACTCATCTGGACTCCTTATTGCTGGCTGACATAATCTTAAATTAAATGAGGTTGCTGGAATCCAAATATTGCTGATTTATCATAACATCTTGACATTATTAACATTCATGTGCCCAACTTACAAGGGTTTAGTTCTTCATGTATTTAATGCTCATCTTCCTTCTCAGTCAAGTACTCACTGCAGCTATCAAGGGTAAGTTGCAGAAGGCATAATATAAAATTTAAAAACCAAACATAAAAAGGAAAGCAAAACGATTTCACAGATAAATACCTAGGAGGGGCTATCCAGTTTAGGTACAAACTGGATTAAAAATAATGGGAGGGAATAAAGAATGGGATTGCATCAATAATATAGTATTTGGAATTTCTATATATACCAATCAGCATGTTTACATTTTATCAATGCACATTGGTGGTTTCTTTTGTAATTCTGGCCTAAGTGCCCACTTCAGAATCAGTTTTCAACAAGAATTATGACATCTCTAAAGAAGAATCTTTTTTGAGTAGTGCCCGTCTTATCCATCTTCAGGACTGAGGTGCCCATGGATGGGTCACAAAGTCAAGACGGCAGGTGCAACTATGACATCAAAGGCTAGTTGCATGGTGACACTTTGATCACATTGTGATCAAACTGTCACAATGCACATATGAAGCAGTAGGGCTTCGATTGTGTGGTTCAGGTGATTTTTTACCCCCATTCCACCCCTCACACTATTTAAAATGTTGTAGATCCCAAATGCAAAGCTCCTGAAGTGTTAATGAACCATCATTTTTCATTTAATTCCTCTTAATTTTTAAGAGGAAAATTGTTGAATACTGTACATAACTGAAGAATAAACATTTTTTATTTGAAAAGATAATTAAATCCTGGCTTTATCCACTATATTTCGGAGCACAGTCCCAGCGCCCAAAGGTCAAGTACTGTACAGTCCTTGGCCTGTAATAAATTGTGAACAGGGAGTCCTCATTTAGTGACCACAGCTGGGACCAGCAATTCAGTCATTAAGTAAAGTGGTCGCTAAGTGAAACCACGACTGTGCTTATGATCTTACTTCAGCTTTCCTTTGCTTTACAGACCTGCAAAGGTTGTAAATGCGAGGATTGGTTGTAAAGTTACTTGTTCATCACTGTCATAACTGGGAATGGTCACTAAATAAGACAGTTGCTAAATGAGGACTACCTGCACATGGGGGTATATGTGTGTCAAAAAATTCAAGATGATCGCTATGGTCATGCAGTCATGGCTGCCATCTTGACTCCCATGGATGTCCCTGTAAAGGACTGAATCATCCAATTCACGAAGGGAACCATAGTCCTCATCTGAGAAAAGCAGGTAATTATGATACTTGCAAATGTCCCTGATTTAAAGTCCACTACCCTCCACCCCCACCCCACTGCACTATAAAAAGGTTAGATAGAAGGAAAAAATCTACTCTGTTTCCATTGATTCTTAGTGAATCTAACAAGGCTGCCCCATTTTAAAAGTACATTCCCTAGGGGAAAATAGCCTTTCCTTATGATAAATACAGTATTCCTGTGAAATTAATTGCTTTGGCTCTTGAATTTATGCTTGTCATACATGCATAAAAGATCTATAAAGATGGCAATTCTAATAAATTAGAGAGACCATAGAATATGCAAACATCTTATAATTTATCCCATCCCACCTCCAAATCTTTCTCACATTATTAAGATAACAGTCTCATCAATATTTTTTAGTCACTTCCTTCTATGGGTTATAAAAACAAATAGGAAATGAAGCTCTGTTGAAATCCTTAGAATGAATTCCCTTTTTCTCTGAGGGAAAGAGGGAAGTGGAACAGGTAAAAGATGAGATGTTAAGAGTGGGAAGATGGGGGTGAGAAAAGGGCTTTGGAGGCAGAATGACATTTTCTTTGGTAAATGTAGCATTTGACTTCCAGTAATGGTGACATTTTAGCTTGGCGCAGGCTGAGAGAAATGTTAATAATCGATTGAGAAATGGCTTCAAGGTTTGGTTCAAACTGCCTCAGCATCTACATATGCAGGAAGATGCAGAGGGAAAATGTAAGTAATGTAGCTGAATTCACTTTAGGCAAAATTATTTCAAAGAAAGATTAATGACTGATAGCCAGATGCAAAATGTGGGGCCATAGTTCTTTAGTAAAGAATAAGAGTAGACCTTTTGAGATAGAAAGCTATTTGAAGTAAGGCACACACTCATAAAAATGTAAAGGCTGTTATACATATTCCAACTTTAAGGTGTACACTGAAAATTTTCTGTGAGCCTGTATAATAATATGAATGACAAGCGTGTCTCATAATGTGATAGTCAGCTGCAAATGGCAACAACCAAATGCGTATTTCACAGCAATATAGATGTCAAGCATCTAGCAGAAGAACTCAATTTATTGCTGAAGAGAACTTTGTTCTGATCGTTCACAAATGGCTATAAAGCATGAAGGGCAGAACCTAGCCAATCATGGCTGATTCTCCCCAACTAACCAAGGTCAAACCCAGGGCTATAGGTTAGGCTGGGAAGTTGAAAAAATATCCTAGAGAAAGGCAGCGACTCTCATGCTGCGGTCAGGAAAACTTAATGGAAGTGCTGCATCTAACTGACCTTGCTTGGCTCCTCTTGAAAAATGAAGCAAGTTGGACCCATTTCATACTTGGATGGGAAACTACTGGGGCTCTAGGCTAGACTGGGATGTTGAAAAAAAAACTTCCATGAAGAAGGCAGCATCAAATCACTTCTGTATTGCTGCCAAGAAAACTAAATGATCACATCTATGTAGTTATTAGGAGTTAACCTTGATCTGCACATGTTTCTTTCTTTCTCTTTTAATGGGGAAAATATAAAGTATTTTATATTAGGGCCCAAAGATCCAAGGTATCCTGGTTTAGGCTGCAACATTGTTGTTGTTGTTAAATTTTAGAACATGGGTAGCCATCTCATTTGGGTCCCAAAGCATGCTGAGATGGTGCCGATGAAATTTAATGACACAATTTCAGTCACACAGATTAGAGCCTTGGCTCCAGAAAGGATGCTTGGGACAAAACTACTTTCATCTACAGTAATATAATATGTATGTACAGGTGAAACTCCAAAAATTAGAATATTGTGCAAATGTTCATTTATGTCAGTATGGCAACTCAAAAGGTGAAACCAATATATGAGATAGACGCATTACATGCAAAGTGAGATATGTCAAGCCTTACTTTGGTATAATGACCATGGGATTACTGTGCTTTGTTGGCCAGCAAACTCGCCTGACCTGAACCCCATAGAGAATCTATGGGGCATTGCCAAGAGAAAGATGAGGGACATGAGACCAAACAATGCAGCAGAGCTGAAGGCTGCTATTGAAGCATCCTGGTCTTCCATAACACCTCAGCAGTGCCACAGGCTGATAGCATCCATGCCACGCCACATTGTGGCAGTGTTTGCTGGAAAAGGGGCCCAAACCAAGTACTGAGTACATATGCATGCTTATACTTTGCAGAGGTCCAATATTGTTCTATTTCCAATCCTTGTGTTATTGATGTCATGTAATATTCTAATTTTCTGAGATTGTGAATTTGGGGTTTTCATAAGCTGTACGCCATAATCATCACAATTATACCAAAGTAAGGCTTGACATATCTCGCTTTGCATGTAATGCGTCTATCTCATATATTGGTTTCACCTTTTGAGTTGCCATACTGACATAAATGAACATTTGCATGATATTCTAATTTTTCGAGTTTCACCTGTATTTTATTTATTTATTGCAGTTGTATGCTGCTCAATCCAACAAGACTCAAAGAGCTTTTGAATTACACTAGTTCCAGGATAGCCTTGTTCAGTGACTGTTTTATCCTGTCATTAAGGTACATTGCTGAGTAATAGTTGATACCTAAAATGTTTATATTTATTCTCCTGTTGCTTTTCCAATCTGTTTCTTGGACTGCAAGACTGCAGAAAGCCATATGACCTGGAAATATTTGGTATCATAGTCTAATGTATGTAGAAGCTATGAGTTATTTATCATTTTCATTTTTATCCTGCCTTTATTAGGGTCAACTCAAGATAGCCTACATACCTAATGCTCCTGCTTCCTACTTTCCCCCACAATAGCCACCTTGTGAGGTGGGTTGGGCTGAGAGAGAGTGACTGGCCCAAAGTCACTCAGCTGGCTTTCATGTTGTAAGTTATTACTGTGAACTGCAAATACTTCAGACTCACTCCAACTTGTAGTGGAAACTTGTAAAAGAAGGGCAAAAAGGAACAAGGGAATTTTGTGAGGAAACAGATAAGTTTGTAGATCTCATCAGCTGTGATTAAAGAGCACTGTTTAGCTAATGGAGTAAGGCTGGTTTTTTTAATTCTGGCTGAGCACAAATGGGGGTTCAATTAAGTAAGTGTAAATTAACACATATTGGTGTGCCCCACTATTTTTTTTTTTTTTGTAGTCAAAAACCCCTAACTGGAATCTGAGCAGTCTGTAACTAGCTAGGAAAAGGCCCTTGGGGGTCATAATGAATTATGGATAACTCAATAAAGATATCAGCACAGGGTACAGCAGAAAATTCCATGCTATGGAATCCTTGGTGCTCTCTGAGCTTGGTTGCAGATGTTTGCTATGGATCGTCAGGAAATAGATCGAAAATACAAAGGGCAACAAATCAATGGTATATATGCATCTGGAATGCAGTATATTGTTCTAATCATCGTATTGGGAAAAGAATATAATACAGCTAGAAAAAAGCAGAAAAGGACAAGATCATTCATGGCATGGAAATTTTATAGGGATAACTTTTTATCTCTCTTGGACCAATGAAGTTACCCAATGAAGTTGATAGGAAAGAGATTTAGAACAGGTAAAAGAAGGTAATTCTTAACACAATACATAATTAACCTATGGAATTCATTACCCATGAGAAATGGTGGTAATCATGAGCTTGGATCGCTTTAAAAGGGGAGTTAGATAAATTCATGGAGGACAGGTCTATCAAGGGACATTAGTCTTGGATTTTCAATATCCTGCCCAGGCTACAGAAAGCATGCCTCTAAATACCAGTCGCAGAGGAGCAATAATTGGAGAGGGACATGTCTCCATTTTCTTCTTGTTAGCACCCAGAGGGCCACTTTGAGAAACCCAATGCTGCACTAAGATAGGACTGTTCAAGTGTCTAGGTGACAATGGATGTAATCAATAATTAAACAATACTAATATTTTTTTATGTGTTTTTAGAGAAGGTGACAAGTGTATGAGGGCTAGAGAGTTAAAGGAATAATAGTATACAATTATCATCAGTGCTTCTTAATGGCTGTGCTTGTTTTCCCTGCCTTGGGCACTCTTCAACCATGCAACCTCTAACAATCAGAACACCCCAGCCAGCATGGCCATTACTGAGAATTCTGGGAATTGAAACCAACATATCAGGAAGGGACTCAGTATTCCACCTTGAGGAAAGCTGGAGTTCGGTCTATCCTTCACATCTCTTCCACTTTAAGAGTTTAATTGCATTCTGGAACTTCAAAGCATTGGGGGGGTGTTGGGAGAAGGAGATATTGTAGCCTAATTTAAATAATGGAAGACTGCACTGCTTATTTCCAATATTTTGGAAGTGGTTTTAAAATGAGCTTGAAATAGATATGGCATCCTTCTCCAGATGACATCTTCCTAAAATATTGGAATGCGATTTCTATTATTACCACATAATGCATCTGTTGGGAAAGAGATTTGTCTATTTCCCATTCCCAGCAGTGTCAGTAACAATGCACATTTTGCAGAAGTAGAATTTAATTGTATACAGTATATTTCTTTTCTTGCGGCATGAAGGTAATTCACACTGTTCCCTTAACAGTGCAAGTTTTTACATAGCTATCAGGTGTTTGGGGGCTCAGGATTACTTTCATTAGAAAATTAGCATTTTACAGCTTGTTTTGCCAGTAGTATAGTATAATGTTTTGTGCATGTGAAGTGTTGTGCCAGAACTAGCACAGCAGGTTCAAGTATATCTTCAGTTCTGGATATTAGTTCAAGACTTTCCAGTTTAGTTGTTGCTACAATGTTTATAGAGAGCCAATTTGGGGTAGTGGTTAAGGCATCAGGCTAGAAACTGGGAGACCATGAGTTCTAGTCCTGCCTAGGCACAAAGCCAGCTGGGCGACCTTGGGCCAGTCACTTTCTCTTAGCCCTAGGAAGGAGGCAATGGCGAAGCACTTCTGAAAAACCTTGCCAAGAAAACTGCAAGGATATGTTCAGGCAGTCTCTGAGAATTGGCCACGATTGAATTGATTAAAAAACAAGCAGTGTTTGTGCAACTGCTTCTCTGTGTGTGCCAGTTGGCTACAGGCTCTTCAATAGACTAACACTTCTGCAATTTCCACATGACATGAAGTGGTTTCAGCTTTCAGATTTCAAATCAGCCCATAATGAGAAGATACAATGTCAGACCCCATCCCCTCCTGCTTTCTATTCCTTCCTATTTCATCTTGTGGAAACTAAGTATGCTTTGCTTTGAATAGAAGATAACGTAGGGGAAGTACATGATGGCACTCTTGAAATTTCTAACGAGATGTCAACTGAAGAAGGTCAGCATCTATTCTTTATTGTCCCAGAAGGCAGGAGTAATGGATTTGAGCTTCAGGAAGAACTATTTAACCATGGAAGCAATTGTCTAGGGAGGTGGTGGACTTCAGAAGCTGGACAGCTGTGTATTGGAGATGTATTTTAATACATCTATGTTTTTTTTTTTTTTGTATTATCTGCCAAACAGTTGCTTCATTTTGTAGGGTTCCCATATTACTTAATGAAAAACATGGCAAAGCTAATGGAGCTATTTACATGAAGTTCTGTGATTGCTCTTTTATAATAGATGTTAATTTAGCATAGGAAAACAAAATTGTTACATTGCGTTAGAAGTTAGCATTGTGGATGGCTATTTAAATTTTACACTGAAATTTAAACAGCTATCTGAACTTGCATTTTATCCCCATCCCACACCCATCTGGGAATGCCAGACCATTCTGTTTCCTCTTTGTAAGATTGTGTTGGGCTTTTTGCATACGGCCAATTTATAGGAATAAATAGATCTTTATTGATGGATAGCTGCATTGATGGATAGCTGCATTCAGATTGATGGATAGCTGCATTCTGATCTCTGTATTGTTCCAGCACTTTCTGGTCAAGTTATTTTGTACTGAAATTTGCAATGATCACTTTCCTCAAGTTGGTCTACCCAGTTTCCTCTATACCAGCTTCCTCCAAGCTGGTGTCTTCTGCATGTTTGGGACTGCAACATTGATTATCTCTGACCACTAATCAGACTAGAGCAAATGGAAGTGTTAGACAAGTAAGTGGTGTTACATGAAGTTTAAACAGAGGAAACCACAAGCAATTAAGTCAGTCCTCATAGAATTAATACAAGTATTCGCTATGTTAAATAAGGGAATTCTTTCTACAATTTATTAGTATGGATTAAAAAAAAAGCTGCGTATAGACAGATCTAAGCAACATGATCTGAGATCAGAAACACCACTTTGTCCTTATCAGATTCTGCATAATTGAGACTAATGTGTTAGGGATTTATTTTTTTTTTCCATTAATACTAACTCACAAACATTTCTCCCACAAATATCAGGGGTTCCTTAGGATTTGGGTTTTTTTTTGGGGGGGGGTCATTTGTATGACAACAAATTAACATGTTTAAAGCACCTGATGTGACATTAGTACATAACCCTTAAAAGAAAAGATATCATAAACCCAATTTGTTCAAATTTAGTCTAGAAAAATGTAGCAAATTGTCCTTAAAAAGAAAAGGACATGCAGTGCTTAAAAAAAAAAAAGTTTGCATTTTTGCCCTACTTTAAACACACACACACGTACCCCCCCCCCCCCCGCCGCCACATATCCTGGATAAAAACACCACCTACTGAATTTCTCACCATTATGTTTTTATTAAGAGTACGACATATATATATATATATATATATATATATATATATATATATATATATATTGAAGGAAAACTAGGAAAGCAAATCTGACAATTTATGGTACCGGTTTGTTATCTGGAAAATATACTTTAATTCCATTTTATTGTGCCCACAATGTTATACAACATATTCCTAACGTACCATAAAGCAAGCTTAAAGTTTTCATAGAAGTCAGATGTTGAGAAACATTAAGAATCATCTGAAATATGAATTCAATGCATTTTAGGTCAGAGTTTTTTTTGTTTTTTTAAATCAACTTGAAAATCATGCAAAGGCATAAGGGGGTCAAGGTTCATATGTTTCAGAAACTGGAACAAATTTCCTACCTTTACACCTGTCCAAAAGTGGCTTAGAACTGAAGTTTTGAACTACTTCAGGTTGGCTATTGCAGGTCATCGTATTGTGGAGGCAAGCCTTAGGAGATGGACTTTTTAAGATTGCTTCTATAGAAAAAGACAAAATAGGCTTCTCCTTCTTGTCACATTCCTTGGAGCAGCTCATCTTCATTCCACCATAGTAAACAAAATATTTTTGGTACATGTCATATTCTTTTGGTTGTTCATGCAAGGAAAAGGCAAGTAGATGTTGATTTTCTCTCCCTCCTGAGTTCTATCCATACATTCAAAAGACCAAATAAGAAGAGAGCCAGTTTGGTCTAGTGGTGAAGGCACCAGGCTAGAAAGCAGGAGACTCTGAGTTCTTGTCCCGCCTCAGGCATGAAAGCTGGCTGGGTGACTTTGGGCCAGTCACTCTCTCTCAGCCCCACTCACCTCATAGGGTTGTTGTAGGGAAAATAGAAGGAGTATTAGGTATGTTTGCCACCTTGAGTTATTTATAAAAATAATAAAGACGGGATAAAAAATCTAAAAAAAAAAAGCCCACTTTCCTCTTGGAAATTCTCCACAAAGTTTAGGAGTCTTCTTAATTCATGAGCTATAATTTTATACTGAATTGAAATAAGTGTGTTCAGCTTCACTTCTATTAAAATGTACCCTCTCTTCACAGTTTAAAAGATTTTAAGCTTCTTCATATATTCATTTTCTCATCTTAATCCCAAGAGGAGAAGTGTCTTTCTTTGGAGATTCATGATCTTCCCTGAAAGGCCCATCAAATAAATGCTTGCTGTGATGTTATGAAAGAAAGTCCAAAGTATTATTTTCTGTTTTTGCTTTACGAAGGCAATCTGCATTCAAATGTCAGTATTTTCTTTTCGGACCAATAGAATCTGAGAAACAGTCTGGCTAAATAATATTTTTCATCATCAATACTGGTATTTGAAAACCTTGAATATCAAAAACAAAGCTTTTTTAGAACTATTCTGGTTGTTCCTTTCTGCAAATATTAGGGAATGATCCCTAAAGTTTTAAGACTTTGTTGCCTAGTAAACAGTCTTTCATAAAGGGGCAACAACAATAAAATCAAAATCCCGAGGGGAAAAAAAAGCTTGCTTTTCCCTAAAAGAACAGACCTGGTTAGGAAGTACCCCAACAATCAATGTTAATGTTAGAGGTCCATTAGAAAGAACTTGAGAACTCCCATTCCTTCCAATTGCTCTTCTTACTTTAAATTTAATTAAGGATATATTTTTATAAACTTTTTTTAAAAAGTGTAAATTCTCCAGAATTTTTTCCTTACCTTCAAATGTTACCTTTATAACTCCCTTTCCTTTGCTGCTATTCACTGTCTTTATCCTGTGATTGTACTAACAGACGATACTTTATTTGCTCAATTACCTGACCACGGCTGAGTTGTTATCCCATCATATGATTCTTTGTAAAGCTCAGGCTGAAATTACTGTGTAACCAGATGGCAATAAAACATACCTGATAAGATGAAAGACAGTTGGCTTTTTCCAAGGACTATGAAGTCATTGTGCAGGAAAAGAAATAAATATATTATAGTCCAGGTATAACAGAATGTTTATAACTATCCAATTGTAAAATACTTTGTATGTTTACTCCAGACTGGTTCCAATGTGTTCAGTGGAACTTATTTATAAATATGCACAAGATTTCAACTAGACACTGTAATCTCATATATGTCAGTTCACTGGATCAAAAGAAGCTGCCATATGCTGCGTTTGAATCTTGGTCTGTCTAACTTCTGAGCCTTTACAGGGGGTCAGTTGCCTACCAGATGTTGCCATAGAAGTTGGGAATCATAGTTCAGCAATATTGGGCTGACTGTAAACTTTCTACCCCAGGACTAGAAAAACTAGACACAGAGGACTTCCACAACTCTATGTGGAAATGCCAGAAACAACCTGGGAAACATGCTTTGCCATGTATTCCTCCCTGAAGCCTGCAATCCTATACATATGTTCCTAAATCTAAGCCTTATATCTGAATAAGTATCTTTATCCTCTGAATGCAGCCCTTATCAAAACTCTTGCTAGGAGGTAAATTGAGTTATTGTGTTGGTCATCTTGGAGCTGATAATGGAAGAAGAATGGATCCTTTACCACAAAGCTGTTGCAGGTGGTGAGTGGTTAAAAGAAAAGGGAGGAGAAGAGAAAGAGGGTAGCTGCCTTACTTTTTTTAAGTTGAGGGGAAAAGGTTTCTGCTTACTTACAGCTAGTTCTCATCCTGGAAATGTCATAGATTGTATTTCCTGAACAAGGAGGAGGAAGAACAAGAAGCCATATATGCTGTGAGTACCCAGAGTCTAGTCTAAAGTTCAAAGGGAGTAGCAGTGGTTGCTTCCTTTTCTAGGAGGTAGTTGATGCTGTTTTCCTTTTTCTTTGGAAAAGAAGCAAAAACTTCCCATATTCTGAGTGAGCATATGGACAGTGTTTTCTTTTTCTTTTTTCTTTTTTCTTTTATGAAGAACAGACAGAAACTCCTTGGCTACATCCTGCAAGTGAAAACAATTATTCTTGCCCATTCCTTAGGAAGATAATCATAGTTCTTGCTAAAAAGAGTTTGATTTTTTAGCAGTAGTGATAAGGGAGAAGATTATTGATCTAGACTAGTGTTTCTCAACGTTGGCGGCTTGAAGATGTCTGGACTTCAAATCCCAGAATTCCCCAGCTGGCTGAGAAGGTTGAGAAACACTGATTTAGACACATCCACTAGTTTTGAACAAGGTCTCTCTCTAGGTGATGATATGTAGGATGGTCATGCATTCTGCTTAAGGGGCCGTTCAGTCCAAGTCTGATTTAAACAGAAAAGCACGCTGATGGAGAGCAGAAACCAACACTTGGTGGTGGTATCTGGAGAACAACTGGCTGAATGGCCAGTATATTGAGCTACCACTATACTGAGCTATACTATGTTTTAATTTAATAATTACATCTAAATCAGTTTCTAAATATGAAAATTATTGTATGTACTCAGCAAAGTCTCTCTTTCTTCAGCCAGACCTTTCATTGGAAAGAAGAGACTACAGAGATGGGGGAATCTCTTAGCCATCATGCTTTATAAGATTTATAATCTGGATTTACTGTCCTTTGTAGTACATATTTGCTCTTTAGGGTTTTTTTTTTTTTATGATTCTTGACCTCTTGCAAAAGGCCAAGGATAATAAGCATACAGTCTAGGGCTCTTTATTTATCTGTATCAATGCTTCTCCTGATGTCTACCATGCTGCTTTTATCACATTCCTTTGGGAGACAAAAGTAATTCATCCTTAGTTATAGCTAAGTGAAAGTGGCTTGTACTGCAGTCTTAGTTCACAAGACGTTGTCTGTGCTAAACTGCAACATGGGTTAGATTTGTTGATGAAATGTTCAGTATGACAGAGCAGAATTGTTCCAGAAGACAGGACAAGAAACAATGTGTGTAAATGACAAGGCAATAGATCTCAGTTGGGCACCAGGAAAAAAAAAATCCTAATAGTGTCATTCAGCAATGAAACAGTCCGCTTTCAGAGATGGACTCTCTTGTGCTGGAGGTGTTTAAATATAGGCCGGATGGCCATCTGTCAGGGACATTGTAGTCCAGCATTTCTCAGCCTTGTCAACTTAAAGATGTGTGGACTTCAACTTCTAGAATTCCCCAGCCAGCATGTTGGCTGGGAATTCTGGAAGCTGAAGTCCACACATCTTAGAGTTGACAAGGTTGAGAAACATTGCCGTAGTCACTGCACTAGTCAGGAGGTTGGATTAGATGATCTTTAAGATCCTCCCAAATGTTACATTCTATGATTCTATTAGCGGTAACCTTAGAGGCCACCTATTCTAACCTCCTGTTCAAAGCCAAATGGCATCTGCAATGCAGAATGAATTAACAGCAGCTCGGACCAATGGCCATCCAGCCTCTATTTCAAACATCTCTAGCAAAGGAGGGCCTATAGTTGCTTCTGGTAGTTGAACTCATCTTGCTATTAAAGCACCAAAGTGTACTTCCTGACAATTCTTTCTGTTCCTTGTTTCTGGAACAAGTCTGCTATATTTCCTTCTGCATAACAGTCCTTTTCAAAGAGCACCATCAAGTCTCCCCCTAGTATTTATTTATTTATCTTTTTTTTTTCTCTAGATAGCAAAGAAGAGCGCAACCTTCCTCAGTCTGGTACACTCTCCCCGATGTGATGGACTACAGCTGTTATCATCTGCAGCCACCATGGATTCAGGAAAGATGATGGGATTTGTAACACAAAACATTGGGAAGGAAGGAAGGAAGGAAGGAAGGAAGGAAGGAAGGAAGGAAGGAAGGAAGGAAGGAAGGAAGGAAGGAAGGAAGGAAGGAAGGAAGGAAGGAAGGAAGGAAGGAAGGAAGGAAGGAAATTATAAGCTAAGTAGTTCCATGCTGCAGGACATTCTTTCCATTACTCTGAGCATGAAGCTGAGAAAGAAGAGAATGCTTGCAAGAGTTTCAGGTACATTCTAAATTGATGGGGAAAACCCAGTGATTTAAACATTACATTTTCTAGAAGAAAAAATCCATTTTCCTCTGTTACACCTGCAAGCCTACAGTTTATCCTAAAATAAAAAGAGTTGCATGTTAAATTAGCCCATAAGGCCCAAAACATCAGCTTTTCCCACCTGGTTATCCCTATCTCCTCCACCCTATGGGTAGTCTTAGACTCTCATAATTTTTGACAATGGCATGTTTGTATGGAAGTTGAACTCTACGTATCTGGAGTTGGTTGGGCAAAACTGCCCTGTGTGAATGATCTATTAAAGGCAAAGAAGGAAACCCTTTCTCTACAACACTTTCCCAGTTGCCCTTTGTTGGCACTGAAAAGGGAAAAGTCCTTAACTTTATCCTTCATAGATTAATAAAAAAGATAAGAATCCATCATTAAGAAAGCTAGGCTTGCCCACTCTCCTTATCAGTTTATGGGAGAAATGGCAAAGTCCTGCACTTCCATGGAATCCAAGAAGCTAGTTGTTTTCTCAGCTTAAAATAAATGCAGAAAGAAAGCACTGCAATTCTTCTGTTTAGTGTGAAATATTTCTGCTATATGCAAATTGAATGGTGTCCAGGGGTGTTTTTTTTTTTTTTAATTGCTTTGTGAATTGTAGGAGTTCAATGGGTGGCTATTCTCTGAAGAAAGAGAAACAGACATATATATCTTTCAGTAGGCACAGGCATTGATGAATGAGATGCATACTAAATTAAATCAAATTTTCTAAAGCGGAGCAAATTAATTTTCTTTGATGAAATATTTTTCCTGAATGACTTTTTTTGGTTTTACTTTCTCATTCCTCTCTTTGAAAAAAATGAGCTGCAGAAATTCATCCAAATATTCTGAATTATGATTATTATTAACTTTGTTGCAGATGCCATTTTCCTATTATGCCTCAGGTCTCATAGATAGGCAAGCCATTATGGAGAATACAAAATAGAGGCCAGGTTACACCAATGTCATTGCTCCTTGAAGAACCACTTAAAGCAAACAAACCTGGAAGAAAAGAGAAAGTTGTATGAGATACGGGAGATTCCTATAGTAGAATTCTAATTATATCTATATCTATATATCTATATCTCCAACCATAGATTCCTATGGTCAATTCCTATGAGTTCTTCCCATATGGTCTAGTGGTTAGGAATCATGCTTTTCACCCAGGTGGCCTGAGTTCAACTCCTGGTATGGGAAAAAGGTTTTTATCCTACTTCATTTTTATTGGGGTCTATGTAGTGTACAGGGAGGGGTAGCACCTCTGGTGGAGGGGCCTGCTGTTCCCTTTCTAGGGCTGCCCATTCACCTTTGGTGTGATCTCACCTGCGGCTCTAAGTAGCTGTAACATGCACAGTGGCCACACCTCAGTAAACCATCTCAGCGGATGGGCCAAACCAGGTGAGGGTAGCTGATGGATCTTCAACTCTTGGTGAGATAGGGGATTTGTCTATCCCACCATGTGAAGTCTGGCCCTGGAAGATTGAGTGGAGGAGACTGATCAATGGTCCAACAGTCAAGAATGCAGGCCCAGCAGATGTTGTGAAATGCTAAGAGCATGACAAGACACTTAGACATCCTGGTCATCCACTGCAGCAGGAGAGGTCTCCAGCTGTAAAAGTTCTCTGTGCCACTGGATTAAGGTCTCTTATGCTGAGAGAGTGGGACTGCCCCTGTGCAATGGCTGTTCCACTTAAAACTCCATCATGCACAGGTTTCTGTTGTGCAATTCATCTTCATCTACAACTCATCTGCAAATCATCTCACTCCAACCTAATTTGTTGAGCCCTGCGGCAATGGGGGAGTGGTGAAGCAACAGGTGGAGATGACCACTGGCAGTTGTAGTCACAAACCTGCATGTGGGAGGCCCTTGGACCAGTGGTCATTCATCTCAGTATCTGGGCAGCAGAGATGTCCGGCAGCCTCCAGGGCAACTGGGCAGCCCTTCTAAGATAACACTTTCACCCTCACATGAGGGAAAGGTTTAGAAAAGGTACCCTAAACATTGCCTGGCCCACATCTGGCTAGCTAACCGCAGCTGGCAGATCATCTTAGCAATCGAGCATCAAGAAAAACGAATCAAATAAAACTCATTTTCAGAGCCTGGAACATCCACACCTTGCAGGATAGAGACAAGGCTTGAAAGACGAACAGCACTCATAGCAGCTGAACTTCACCATTATAGTATTGACAGTGTTGTACTCAGACCAGGCTGGCAGATGAGGGTTCATTACAAGAAGCAACGAGTAGATATACATTCTTTTGGAAAGGGAAACAACAGACTGACAACAGGACTCATGGAGTAGGTTTGGCAATCAAAACTGCTCTGCTGAAGAACATCTCTACTCTACCCACTGGAATAAATGAATGTGTTATGAAGTTCTGCTTTCCTCTCAGCAAGTCCCAGTATATCACTATTGTCAGTGTCTACGTACCAACTGTTACGGGTCCAGATGAAGACAAGGAAGGTTTTTACGAAGACCTGGACCAGATTATTACAACAACCCTCGCCAGTGACAAACTTGTCATTCTGGGCGACTTCAATGCTAGTGTGGGGACAGGCAGCGACAACTGGGACAGAGTCCTCAGGAGACATGGGGTGGGAAAACTAAATGGCAATGCCCTGCTGTTTCTGAGTAAATGTGCCAAGCACAACCTGTGCATCACTAACACGATCTTCAGACTTGCAAACAAGTACAAAGCAACCTGGATGCATTCCAGGTCCAAACACTGGTACCTACTTGACTATGTCATAGTATGACCTTAAAGATGTCACCATCACCTGAGCCATGCAAGGTGCTGAATGCTGGACAGATCACAGGCTAGTCCAGTCAGTCCTCAACCTGCACATAGCTCCTTTACATCGTAAGCAACTAAGGACTGTCAGAAAGTCATTCAACATCGGCAGACCGCAAGACCCAGGCCAAGTCCAATGTTTCCAAGATGTACTTAGTGAAAAAAACTCTGGCAATTTACTGCTTGTAGGAACCTGTTCTGAAAAGTGGACACAGTTTAAAAATGTCATCACACAGAATGCAACAACTGTACTCCGACTGAAAATCTGAGCGCATCAAGACTGGCTTGATGAAAACCATGAGACCATTTCAGCAGCCCTCCAGGCCAAGAACAAGATCTATGCAGACTGGCAGAATGATCCATCATCTGTCACAAGGAAAGATAAGTTTAAGCACCTGCAGTCCAAAGGACAGACAGAACTGCGAGAAATGCAGGATGAGTAGTGGAAGAGAAAGGCTGAGCAGGTGGAATGCTATGCAGACATGCATGCCACCAGAGAGTTCTTCAATGCCATAAAATCAGTTTATGGTCCTTCTAAATCAGGATGCTCCCCCCTGCTGTCATCTGATGGGTCAAGCCTGATCAAAGACCAGGAAGAACTGAAAAACTGCTGGGCTGAACACTTTTCCAACCTACTCAATAGGCCATCCACAGTTGATCATGATGTCTTACAGCAGATTCCTCAGCTGCCAGTCTTGGATGCCCTAGACCTGCCTCCCTGTACTTATGAAATCAAGAAAGCAATCTCACAGATGAACTCAAATAAAGCAACAGGACAGGATGGCATCCTGCTGAGATCTACAAAGCACTAGTCCAAAATGCCTTACAGGGATTCCAAGACATATTGGAAGACATTTGGTCCACAGAGGAGATGCCTGACAACTTCTGCGATGCCCTCATTGTGGCTGTCTACAAAAATAAAGGAAGCAAATCAGACTGCAGAAACTACAAGGGTATCTCACTGCTCTCCATTGCAGGCAAGATCTTTGCCCGCATTCTCCTGAACAGACTTGTCACTGTCTCGGAAAGGAACCTCCCAGAAGTGCAGTGTGGCTTTCAGCCAGAATGGAGTACAGCAGATATATTTGCCGTTAGGCAAGTCCAGGAGAAGTGCATCGAGCAGAACAAGCCTCTTTTCTCTGTCTTCATTGACCTGACAAAGGCATTTGATATGGTAAACAGGGAGACTTTCTGGATCATCCTGAGATGTTATAGATGCCCAAGGAAATTCATGAAGTTGATTCAGCTACTCCATGATGGAATGACAGGACAGGTTCTTTACAACGGTGATACATCAGCTGCATTTGCCATTTTCAATGGGGTAAAACAGAATTGTATGCTAGTGCCAGGCCTGTTCAATCTGTTCTTCACTTGCATGTTGTCACGTGCTGTCCAGGGTCTGAAGGAGGGAGTATACATCAGGTACCAACTGGATGGCTCTCTCTTTGACCTTCGCTGCTTAAATGCACGGACAAAATGCCTCCATGCAAGCATCCAAGAAACCCTCTTTGCTGATGACTGTGTGCTCCTGGTGCATACAAACAGTGATCTACAGTTGATACTGAACAAATTCTCAGATGCTGCTATGCTGTTCTGCCTGATTATTAGTCAGAACAAGACTGAAGTATTTTACTAGTCCATGCCAAATACCAACTCTGTAGAACCAAAAATCACTGTTGACAACACCCAACTGACAAATGTAAACAGCTTAAAATACTTGGGAAGCATCATCTTGAGCGATGGGTCTTTGGACAAAAAAATTGACTCCAGGATCAGCAAGGCCAGCCAGGCACTGGGGCAGCTGCATACTAGAGTGCTCAATCAATACAACATCTGCATCTCCACAAAGCTGAAAGTCTGCAGAACTATGGTTTATCCCTTTCTATCTGGATGTGATTCCTGGACACTGTACCAAAGGCACATCAAACTACTGGAGAAATTTCACATGCACGCTCTGTGCTCCATCCTTGGCATTCATTGGCAAGACCATGTATCCAACCTGGAGGTATTGAATCCTGCAGAGTTCACCAGATTTGAGCCCCTGTGAGAGTCAGGACGAGAGGGATCAAGAACGTGCTCTCATCACCAGAGCAACGGGGAGGAGTTAAGAAGATGAGACTGGCCCCTCCCTAAGGAATGCAAGGGAGGTTGAGAGGGTGACCATGAAATTTACTCTCACTCTGAGAAGATTTCTGTAACGGGACTGAAGCCAATAAACCTTGCTGAATTGAGTCTGTACTGTCTCCTGGAGTTTCCTGGGCTAATCCTGACAGCCCCTGATTATCAGAGCCCAGATGCAGTGGGTAGGACACATCATCAGATTAGATGACCACCATATGCTTTGCCAGTTGCTCTATAGTGTACTAAAGTCTGGGAATAGACCTCAAGGTCGACCATGCAAGCACTACAAAGATGCCATGAAAGAAAGCCTATGTCACTGTGACATCCAGCCAAGGGAACTAGAAGCTGCAGCTTCTGACAGAACCTTCTGGTGAGCCCTGTGTTATGAAGCCTCCACCAGCTTTGAAGACAGGCGCTGACAAAAACTGATAGAAAACCATGAGCAGGATAACACCCACAATTACTACAACAATGGATTTCCAGTGCCCCCATTGTGGTAGACTCTGCATTTCCAGACTGGGACTGCAGAGCCACCTCTGTGTCCACAGATGAACTGCACAGCAGTGGGTCTTCTTCGAACCCAGAGGACTACCATGTATGGTAGAATCTACTGATAGCTTTTCATAAAATAAGAGGTTAGAATTCCAGCTTTGGAACTTCCATGTCATGTGTAATCTGACATTTTAATAACTGGACTGTCTCATCCTGCTGGTTTTAATGTTGCACCCAGGGCCATTTCTTTGAACTTTCACAAGTTTAGGAGTTAGCAAAAATCTCCTAGATAGCTCATTCAGCCTTCCTTGGGAATTTATTACTCCCATTGTCTCTGTTAATGTCCTAATGTGCCTGTAATTTAGTAATATTAATAGAATGCCACAGTGGGCTTAAACCTATAACATTTATCATGCTCTTTATGGAATAATTATTATCAATTGACATTTAAGACAGTCATGTAATCCATTGAAGTGAAATGGCCTCTGAAACCTATTCTTCAAGATAAAATAATAATAATTTTGTGATAAAGAGAAATGGGGAAGGAGGGAGAAAAAAATTAAATAATTCAAATCTAACTTGCATTGATTATGCAGTATTGGTAATGGGTTTTGTAACAACATTAGTTGATGGTAGATAGAGTTTAATTTATGCTTGGAGTTAGTGACACTTCACTCTTTTGCAAAGGGTAAACAGAAAGCTAATCCATTTGATTTTAGGCTCTTGCTTCATACTTATCACCCAATATACATCCTATATACAAAATGCCACTTGGTGTAACCATTCTTATAGAAGGCATTTCTTTGATCATCAGTCCTTGTTCTACTGATGGCATGCATATTAATGTGGGACTATGCTGAACTTCAGAAAATATTTGCTGAAATGGAAAGGATTCTGAACTCCCTGTGGCTGGATATATTTTTGAGTATATTCTCCACTGCATGCAGTAAACCCATCTTCACATAATAAATCCAAGGTCTGTTGATTCATTCCCAACAGAAACTCTTCAGTCCTTCACTAACTATCTAAAGGAGAAAGGGCACATGCTTGACAATTGCACTGTGTAGTGTACCAAAGCTTGGAACATTGTAAACACTTGAGCAAAGTGAAACATTTCTTGAGAATTTGTATAAGCTCTTATTTAAATAACTATTCATTTAGAAAGTTTCTTCAGACTAACTCTTCATTCTTGTTTTATTTTTTAAGAACTGTTGGGGGAAGGTTAAGGTAATGCAATCAGGGCTTATCCTTGATAAGGAGGCATATGATTAAGAAGGGATCTGAACCCAAGCCTTTCACACTCCATGGAGGAAAGCAGATGGTTTGTATGCCAACCAAGTAAGATTGAAAAAAAGTGCCTAAAATTCTAGACAGCCACAGACTGTCAATGGTGACAATACTGAGATAAATGAGCCAAAAGGAACAAGACACCTGCTTCCATTTTAGCCACTTCAGTTTAATGATTTTGAGTAGTTATTTACAAAATATGGATTGGGCACATGACAACCAGCCATCTCCAATCAGGTCTGCCATGAATCTCACCACGTTGGAAATATTTCTTTCACATTGTTTTAGTCAGGGATGCTAGTCTAAATGCGGAAACCATAACTGGTCTTTCAGGATCAGTAAAAGGAAGTACTTCTTTATATCATGCATAATTAAAGATGGGAATTGCTACCATAAGATGTAGAGATGGTCACCAGCTTAGACAGTTTTAAAAGGGAATTTGTGATGGAATGGAATCATGAAAGCCAGACTCAGGGAGAAAAACATTTTCTTTCATCTCCTGAGTCGCGGAGGAGAGATAAGAGGATGAGGCTGGCACCTCCCTGAGAAATTCACAATGTTGTGGCTGGCATTGCTTGGGAGCTGGGGTTTGAGTCTGGGAAGATTGATGTCTGGCCTAGCCCAAGGAACTCCAAGAGACCATGTAAATTCAGTCCAGCAATATTTATTGGCTACAACCTCTAGCAAGAATCTTCCTAGACTGAAACCCCAGCTCCCAAAGTCAGCCAGCCACAACAGTGTGAATTCTTCAGGGAGGTGTCAGTCTCATCCTCTTGTTCCTCCCACGCTCTTCTGGCGAGCTAAGAAAATGTTTATCTCCCTGAGTCTGGCCTTCATGATTCCATTCCATCACAGAATTAGACCATTTTTTGGGGATAAGGCTGTCAATGGCTTTTAGTAGTTAAAGAATGTAGGTAGCTTATGAGTTATCACCACCTGCTTATATCTGTAAGGTCCTTAAATGTCCTTGGCTGTCCTCTGCATGACAGAGGATGGTGGTGACGGTGTCCTTGACATGTGGAAGGAGGGGTCTTTTTATGTTCTTTCTTTCTTTATGTATTTATTTTAAATTTTTGATTAGAAAAAGAAAAAAATACATAAAAGTGGTTTAACAAAAACTGAAAAAAAATACTACCAAGAGAAAAAAGTTAATATTTCATTATAACAGTATATATTTCAATTCTATATTTATTTATCTAATACAAATTTTATTCAAGTACATATATCTTTCTGATAGATTTATATGACTATCATGTTTTTTTTAACCTACTGTATTTTGTATAAATGAGCCCCATATTTCATTATATGTGAAGTTTATGTCTATAGACAACCTGCTCATAAGTGGCAAGCACAATCAGGCCTTCAATCCATTGACTAAATGGGACCATACATTTATCTTTCCATTGCTGTAGTATCAGTCTATTGGCCATAGTAAGGGCAGGGAGAATCCATTTATGTTGTCCAGATGTCAAATTCCATGTACTAGGTATATAGTTCAAAAGAATATTATCCTCTGAACATTTTAGCTTTTGTTGCACAATCATATTTATATGGTCCACTACTTTATCCCAAAACTTGGTAAGTATGGGATGTTGTAGAAACATATGCTTTAAAAAGGGATTGTCCTTATTACATCTCCAACAAAATGCTGTTTTGACAATCCTTTTCTATACAGATGCAGCAGAGTCCAATAAATTCTAAATATTTTTTGTTGTACAAGTTGTAGTTCAAGGTCCATTGGCACTCATGCTATAGAAGTTAAGATACTCTTCCAATGCCTAGGCAATCCAGAAACCTCTAATTCTTTATTCCACTGATCCCTTAGCATCTGCAAATCAAACTGATTTATTGATAACAAACATCTATAAAAACTAACAGTAGGTTTTTTAGTTTTAAAGGATTTAACAAGCTTTTCTAATATCTCAGTAGCTGAAAATGCTGCTGGTCCAAACAACGTTGTTAACAAATGTTGCAGCTGTAAATATTGCCATCGGGTTATATCTGATAGATGATATTTATCTCTTAAAACAGAGTATCTTAAAAACTCATCTTCATTATCTATCAGTTGGTCCAAAGTCAATATCCCCACTTCTACCCAGTTTTTCCATATCACCATCTTTTTCCAAATTCTTAAAGTTGGGTTTCCCCATAAAGTCAATTTGGCATGGGAAAAAGGGTCAAATCTTTTTTTTTTTAATTAGAAATTATGTTCTATAGCTTTCTAACTGACAAAATTGTTTCCAGAGATATTACAGTTTTTAGTATATTTAGATCCTAATACTGTCCATCCAACCAAAGGTGTTACATTTGTATATTCCAAAGTTGCCCAATTCAGAAAATTAACACGACTTGTTGGCTTCCAGTATTTAACACTTGACAGTAGGTAAGCAATGATGCTATAGCTCCAGATTTGGAAGACTGAATCCTATGTTCTTAAACAGCATAGAGACTATAGGACTTGATAATTGCTCCACTGGTTCAAATTTTCTCACTAGATATTAACATCTTCCAGTTGACCACCTTGTTAAGAGATCGAGTCAAAGAAACTAGAACAAGAATGATCACTGCTTGTGCTTTAGCACAGTAGCTCCAAAATTTTTAATGTTTTATGTAAATAGTACTATGTAAATTGTTGCTGTTAAAGCCGATCTTGGGCAGTAGGGAATGCTGTAGTCCATTTGTTCAAATCTAATGGCTAGAGCACTTGAAAGCCTTCAAACAATTGGAGATGGAGGGTGCACATGTTGAGGAGTTACAACAGAATGTGGCTCTCTGGCATGTGCCCAGATCCAGTTTCCTTCACACCTTTGAAAACCAGTATGGTGCCGTGGATAGAGCACTCTGGGCATGGAAATCCTAGATTCAGATCACGTGTGCCTTTTGTCTACAGGTAAGCACTATCTACTGACATTATCTTCTCACATGCTTCTGTCCATCACAGCTGTGCAATGGTAAACGGTGCTTACGCTTTGGGGGTAACTATGTTAGTCTGCATGGTGAAACAAATGAAAGATCTTAAAGAATACAAAAGATGTAACTACATGTTTATAACATAAGCTTTCACACTTCAGCTCACTTGAGAGTTATACTAAGCTGACTGGGGTATATGCATATATTGTAGCTGTATAGTGGAGAAAGTAATAAATGGAGTGGTATCATTATGGGAACGATGCAACATCAAATATGTGATTATTACATTGAGGTATAATTGAATATTAAGTGCAACAGCAATGATTGGTGAGTGCAATGTAAGGAAGATTGTATTATGTTAAATAACACTTGTAGTGGGAGAGGATACTTTTGTCTCTATTCAGGCCTAAATAGACACAATCAGTGTTAGCAGTTCCACATGAAGTCTCACTCTAAATTTTCTTTATAAGGAATGTCTTGCTCACACTGTGGCTGAGGCTATAATCTTTCATATATATGACAGTGCATTTAGGAGTGGCAGGTGGCTTAATATTTCATTTCCAAATGTAGTAAATACATCAGCATTTCTGGTCTGTGCCAGGTGGTGTCTTGTACATCAGCCTGGTGAGCTGCCCATGAAACCAAAAAAACAAAAACACCAATCCATTGATGTCTGGCAAAAAATGTGTGAGAAATGCATATACTGAAGCCCAAATCAAAGGAAATTGGTATCACAGAAATCATTATCATCATCAAACACCATCTGTTGTAAGATACATTCTTACGTTCTTTTGCTTTTGAACCTTTCTTCCTACATGTTCTGCTTCCTTCTTATGGCATTATCAGATGAAGACTGCAGTGTTCCTGACTCTATGGATCCAATTGTTTCTGCTTACTTTTTAATGGTGCCAGTTGGATCTCCTATTTAATGCACTCTGGGGGGAAGCGTGTTTTATCGAGTCCCTTCTGCTGGCAGCACAAAATGAATTATGTCCTTTGTCATAGTTCCATGCTTGTGGTATCCCTTGGGGGACTATTAAGCAGTTTCCTTGCCTTAGCTTTCCAGAAATAATCTGAAAACCACTGGAATAGGAAAGAGGGGTAAGATCCAGGATTATTGTTGCTCCAGATGTCTTCCAAATGCTGAGAACTCAATTCCAAAGGACAAAAATAAGAATAAAGCTATCTTCAGATCAGAGGAATGTAGTGAATGAAGTGTGAGTAGTTCCCAATGAGATTTGCTTCTTAAGGAAAAAGATCTTATCTGGTAAATCAAATTAGCGATTGTCTGAAGGGGGACAGGTTTGGGGGGGGGCTTTAAAAATCTTAAATATGCCTATATTATTTCTGAATTATAACTTTTTTGGGAAAAGGAGATACTAAATGTGAGGCTGACTTGCTCTTTCCTCAATGGGTTGCTCAGCAGGGATGATATTTTCAGAATTCTCAGTCTGTACATCTGAAGAACACCAGGTTGGATAAGGTTGATTTGTACAGGCACTGTTTAGCTTTTGAGGCCAGAGGAACAGGGCAAGATGACTGTGAGAGCTCTGCTGAAAGCCAGCAGTTCTCAAGGTAGAGATGTCAGTTTTGTCAGCAACCAACAACTGCTCATCTTCAAGGTTGTGAAATGCAGAATAAAGAGGCAATTAAACATGAAAGGCATGATGAAAAAGCAATGAGCTTAAACTGCTATAGGCATAAGAGGGAATGCACCTTCACATTGACAGAGGGGAAACAACTGTTCCATATAATAAAGATTCTTACCATGCTGTGTTATATAGAGTATCTGAGAGACTTCTGCCAAGTTCAAGCATAGCAGCTTAATTAAATGGTATGAAGTTGGGCTCTGTGATTTGTAGCTGACTCCTGGGCAGTCTGGGATCCTGATCACTTACCACATGCTTTTTTGACTCCTGTCAAACTTAGTTTATTTAAACTAACTGAAGAGGTCATACTGGATCTAAGGAATGATGAATGCATCCCTGAATGGTAAAGCAGTGCCAACAACCTTAAAGGAGGCAATGGACCGCCTTCTCCAGAAATAACTTTTTGTGGATCAGAGAATTACGCCAACTTCTTTTGGGAGGCAAGGTGCTTAAAAGGATGATACCTTTGCACTTGAAATATACTTGGAGGACACCAGTGACCTCAGTCCTTTTCAGTCTGGCAAGAGGATAGGATTTAGGATAGTATCTGACACAATCAGCTGGATAGATGACTTGTACCATCTCTCAATAGATTCTGATACCATCAAACATAATACTTTTGTGGACTGACATAATGTATCATGGCTAATAAACTGAGATTGAATCCTGACAAAACAGAGACCTGGTGGGTGAATGGTTTCCCAGGTATATAAAATGTTTCTAGCTCATCACTGCCATTGGAGGCCCAGGTGATCTTTGTGGCCAATTGTCAGCTTCAGTTGCTATAGCAACTACACCCTTTTCTAGACAAGAACAGCCTAATTACAGTTATTCAACCATTGATTATCATGATAATGTGCTCTGTAGGAAGATATCCCTTCATCTAGATCTGAAAATGGTACCTGGAGCAGAAGAGTAGTAGTCAGGTTGCCAAGTGGAGCACTTGAACATGCACGCTATTGACCTCTGCTGAAGCAAATGTACTGGCTGACAGTTAACTGTCTATCCAGTTTCAACATTTTGCTTCTGATATATAAGGCCCTAACACCTTGGGACCAAGATATCTGGAAGAGTTCCTCTAAGTTACAGACTGGATAGCCACTGAATTCATCAGAGGAGATCCTGCTCTATATGTAGAGACTAACAGAGTGAATGCTTGAGGATGGCCTTCCATGTGGTGGCTCCTGCTGTCTGTAATGTTGTCCTTCCTGAAAGATGTGATGGACATATTTATGTATTTATATGATTTATATGGCTGCCCATCTTACACAAGTAACTCTGGGTGGCATATAAGGATTAAAAACACACCCAAAAAAGCCCCCAGGACATATATCCCCTTGCGCCCAAGAATGAACAATAATCTCACTCACAGCAGAAAAAAACACATTAACACCAGCAGAGCTCATCTAACCTCCTGGCCCAAATCCCTGGGGAAACAGTCAGTTCTTCAGTGCCTTACAAAAGGTTAATAGGTTGGGGGCTTCCAAATCTCCAGGGGATGCTGTTTTCATAGGCCAGGTGAGAAGGCACAACTCTGGATTCCAATCAGATGACCTTGTTTGATAGAAGGGATCTGGATCATGCCCTGGGTATGAGATCTGGTGGGGTGAGGAGAAACAATGGGAGTAAGGCAGTCCCACAAGTAGGCTTTTAGCTGCCTTTGAACATTTATCTTTTAATTGCTTTTTACATATTTAATTTGTTTTCATTATTTTATTGTAAAACATTTGAGATGCAATTGTATCTCAAAAAACAGTATAGATGTATATTATGTGAACAATTCAAGCCTTCCTTCCCTAGCCATAGTCTGGATGAAAAATGGAAAGAGAGAATCACATTTGTGAAGAAAAAGGTCAGCCTTACCCTCTTCACATACTCTTGCCCTCTGATTCTGTCACTTTTGAAAAACTGATAGTTGTCCCACGGTAAAATTTGGTGTAGCTCTCAAAACATTGATTGTTGTCTTGGATTACTGTATGTTCCTTATAACGCTGTCTCTCTGAATGCAACTTTGCACTACCTGTGTTAGACTATACTTCCACCTTCCTGCAGCAGTCCTAGTCATGTTGGCTGGGGATGATGATAGCTGAGACTTTCTGCAGGCAAAGCATATGTGTTATCCCAGGCCATAGCCTTGCTCCACAAGAAAGAAACTTCATGCTCTCTCCTCATCCACCATACTAAGCTCAGCTTTCTCATTTCCAACTGGCACATCAGCATTTGATCAATCCACAACTTCTTATATCTTGCATGGGGAAGGAGCAAGTAGGAAAAATGCATATTATCCTTGAAAATCAGCAGAAATGCATCTAGAATAATGAGGCTAAATAGTAATTGACAGCAGTGCACTGTATGTTATAAGGACATTGTGTTCTGGCTTTTGCCCAGATTTCTCTGTCCAATGGCAGACCATCTGGGCCATTTGGCTCTGTCTTGAATGGGACAACAGCTTAAGACAACTTGATTAAGTTTGCAGCTGCTGTACTTCAAAGTTGGTGCCTTCACAACTGAGCATGTGGCTTAGAATCTGGTTAATTGCCTTTCTTGACAGCTAAGTAAATTCCAAATGGGGATACACCTCTCTGCCAAGTTTGTTTAAGAGATGGAGTGACTAGAATTAGTTCTCACTGTACATGCAGCAGCCTCAGCTGGAGAAGTCTCCCATCGCAGTTCTGGGGCTAGTTAAGCTAAAACAATATTTTCCCTTGCAGTCTGACAAAATAACAATGCAAAGGTTTTGTTTATGTCCCCAGCTGTGCTTCTCCCAAGGATGCTTTGTGCATTTTTGCACACAATATTATATATATATATTAAAATGCCTTCTGCAGATACTCTTATTAAAGAGATGAGACTACATTTTAAAGTATGGAGAGAGAGTGTAGCATTTTAGAATTATTAAAATGTAAGATATGATGGCCACTCCCTCTACCTGCTGCTTTCCAGATACATAGATTTTCAACTCCGGCTATTCCAATCTGAATAGCCATTCCAGCTGAGAAAGATGAGAACTGTAGGACAATGTATCTCAGCTACAATTCCTATAAAGTCTTTAATCAGCCAATCTCAGGCTATTAGATATTGCAGCCTGTCAAGTTAAATGCAGAATATGAGAGATAAGTTGATTTTATAGGAAGATCAAATATGTTGTTAGAAAACAAACAAGGAGTTACTTTGAAGCGGGGATGTGAAAGTGGTGCCCTTACAAATGTAGCTGAACTAAAACTTCTAAAATTTATTCTGACTGGTCAGGCTGCCATGAGTGGTTAAGAAGGCAGCCAGTTAAGATCAGGTAGAAAGAACTATCCTTTATTTCCCCCAAGATTATTGTATAAATGCTAGGTTTTGCAACTCTCTATTGCTCTCCAATTTTGTTTTAACTGTATTCAGAGAATACATGAAGTCAAAGTTTGCTTAACTATGGTTTACTGAATAAGCCCCAATTCACAGGGTTCATCACATTTATTTGCTAAGACAAAAAGAAACTACCCACGTTTTATCTTAGTGTGTTGTCTAAACCCAGTTAGAGTCATATAGTTTTGAACTCCAAGAAATGCTGTGCTGGTGTTGTAAATGGTGAAAGACAAAGAATCTACAGTTTAGAGACCTTGGAGATAATTTAGGCTTCCATAGTTACATGATTGAGAAATAATCCCTGAATGATAAAGGGAATGTGATATCTGTGCATGATTATTGGAAGAGTGTCTGTGCTAAATTATCCCAGCCTATAGTATCTCTTTCTTTTAAAAATATATAGGTATTTTTAAAAGAAAATGATGCTTGTAGGAGTAAAAATCATAGACACTAGACTATGCTTGTGGAAGTAAAAATTCTTCAAAATTTCCTAATTTTGAATACCATTTTAAATACTTTTTGATGTTATCTGGGAGCACTAGGAAAAAAAAGGTAGAGAGGATTCCACACTGGTTTTAAAAACATATCCACCTATAATGAAAAACAACATCCACATAAAAGTTGCACTCTTCTTTGTTTCATGCTTGACTTCTCAACCTGCAGTATATAGGAATATTCCAAAATTTAACTTCCCGCTTGCTCCTTTAAGGATGATATTTGGCAAAATCCACATTGTTGAAGAAATTCTTCACTGTAAATTTCTTGGAGAGCTTAAGTCAATATTCTGAGAGTTATATACTGATACTCCTCCTCTGGTGGTGGGAATGCTTACGTGATGTATCCCTAGTTTGCTTGACATACGTGCAGGAGATGACAACAACAACAACAAGAACAAATTACAACATTTTTTCTATTGTGCCATTGGGCTCTGATGTTCTTTTTTCCTTTCATCTTTTTGGGGTTCTTGAATTGCAGATATGCTCACTTAGATGTCCTCTGCTTTTATTCCCCTACATCCAGTAAGAAAACTGTCTCACTTTCTCCCCTGTTCCATCTCTGATGCTCAGGTCAGTTGTGCTGGGGGAAAAACAACACTTCGGTCCCTCACGCAGCAGATGGCAAGTTGAGCTAGCATCACCTTGCAGAAGCCAGAAACAGGGAGCTGAAAGTGGGGAACAGGGAAGCAGCCCTTCTTCAGGGAAAAACACCCGTATTTCTCTCCAAATACATGTGAGGTTAAATGAATCTTAACACACATGCAGATTCCTCAAAGCGAAAATCCCGTCAAATGTGGGAAGCTGATAATTAGTGGGGATCAAAGCAAGGCTGCGGTGGAGGGAATTTGATATTTCCTGCTATGCTGCAATTATGAGGAAATTGTTCCTCTGAAGCTGGCATTGTACAATACTGGGGAAAGAAATCCCCTGTATGTGTTATTGGGGTTTCAATATCCAAAGTGCATTGTAGCTTAAGGAGAGGGATTTTCCTCAGAACTGTAGCAAAGAAGAAGGGGTTAAGTTCCCTTTTCTGTATGCCAGCTGTGTTCTGCACAATGGCCAGTCTCCTTTGCTGATATTATTTCCATTTCTAAAAAACCTGCACAATAAATGCGAAAATGCATTTAGCATCAGATATTGTTTGGCCCCATGAAAACTTAAGATTGGCAGCACATACCCACCTTTTTGATCAACAAAGTTAATTATTTGTGAGCCGTCACTCATTCCAGCACCCCATCCTCCTCACCCACTCCCTCCTTGGTGGTTCATTTAGTGTTCAATCTGTGATTAATTAAAACAGAATTTAATGAATATGCCGATACAAATTCATTTAGTCTACCCCCTCTGAGTTGGCCCTGAAAGAGGATGGATGGATGGATGTGCTAATAATAAAATCAGTAGGAGCCACTAGAGGGAGCTGTGCACACAGTCTCCACTGAAAACATGCTGCCATTTCAAGAAGCGGGAATATGCAAAGAGGGTGGGGGAATCAGAAATTATCTATCATCTATCTATCTATCTATCTATCTATCTATCTATCTATCTATCTATCTATCTATCTATCTATCTACCTACCTACCTACCTACCTACCTACCTACCTATCTACCTACCTACCTACCTACCTACCTACCTACCTACCTATCTATCTATCTATCTATCTATCTATCTATCTATCTATCTATCTATCTATCTATCCTTCCATAGTTATTTTAAAATGTTGCTGGCTTGTTCTGTGCTCTTTGATGAAAAAATAAACGAACAAATGAATGCTCACTCATTCCTAATGTAGTGATGTTGAAGCATGGATGACATAATGAAGATGATGGGGCTAGTGGTTTGGAAATATAGCTTGGAGCTTTGAATATGCTGTCTTCTCTAAGACTTCCAGGCACCACCATTGGCAGGCAGGCTACTGGGCAGCTGCTGTGATAACTGGACCGTAGCGTTGCAGTGTAGTGCCTCTACCCACAAATGCTGAATGAAACCTTGGGGCCCAGTGGTGGAGATGGCAGGGAGTCATCCCAGGTCCCTGCAGAGCATTATTTCCTCAGGGGGGTTGGATCATATGTCCCTGATGGGCAGCCAATGCTACTTGCATGTCCAAGCATAAGCATAGTACATTTCCAAGTATAACTACTAGCTTTCCATGCTGCTGCAGATGGCCAAAAAATGAGACAAGAATCAAAGATTAACATGGACTTGTGTAATATTAAAATTCTCATAAAATGCATTGCGCTTGAGCCTGAGAAGCCATAAATAAACAAATCCTAAGTCAGTTGTCATTTCTGCAAGAAAACCCAGCAATATCAACACTGACCAGATTGGTTTCCGATCAAGTTTTTCATTTAATGGTGAGGCCCACATACAGAGCTGCAAAAACTAGAGCAACTTGAAAACTGCTGATGTTTAGCATCTATTTGTGTGCTCATCAACCTTATGGGATCCAAACTATATTTATTTTTAGGCCCATTACGCTCTTGGGATATCCCTACATTTAATAAAGTATAGCAAGTTTTATATTGCTTCAACTGAGAAATCTTCCCTGCAAAAAATCCAGGAATTGTAATTTGCTGGGGGAGGACATGGAAAATTAGCTTTTGGTAATGCATGTATGTATTTGTTTATTGTAGAATCATAGATTCATAGAATTTTGGAGTTGGAAGGGACCACATGGATCATCTGGTCCAACCCCCTGCAATATGCAGGAAACCAATTAAACCATCCCTGAGAGGTGACTGTCCAGCCTCTTCTTAAAAACCTCCAGAGATGGAGAACTCACAACCTCCGTAGGTAGACTGTTCCACTGTTGTAAGATCTAACCGTCAGGAAGTTTTTCCTTATATTTAAGTGAAATCTAGGTAGCTGCAGTTTGTACCCATTATTTCTGGTCCTAGTCTCTGTGGCCATGGAAAAGAGTTCCTGACCATCTTCCCTATGGCACCCCTTTATGTACCTGAACACTGCTATCATGTCTCCCCTCAGTCTTCTTTTCTCCAGACTGAACAGCCCCAGTTCCTTCAGCCTGTCCTCATAGGACATGTCCTGAAGTCCCTGTATCATCTTTGTTGCCCTCCTCTGAACCTGTTCTAACCTGTCAATATCCTTCTGGAAATATGGTGCCCAGAATTGTACACAGTACTCCAGGTGTGGTCTCACTAGTGCAGAGTAGAGGGGAATAATGACTTCCCGCATCATTGATATAATGCTTTTCCTAATGCAGCCCAAAACTGCATTAGCCCTCCTAGCAGCTGTCTCACACTGCTGGTTCATGTTCAGCTTGTTGTCTATGACCACACCCAGGTCTTTCTCCGATGTAGAGCTTCCAAGCCATGAGTCCCCCATCCTGTATGTGTGCCCTACATTTTTCCTCCCCAAATGTACTACCTTACATTTCTCCCTGTTGAAGGACATCTTGTTCCTTTCAGCCCAGTCTTCCAACCTGTCCAGGTTAGATTGCAATGTCATTCTTTCATCCTGGGTGTTTGCCAGACCTTCCAATTTTGTGTCATCTGCAAATTTGATGAGTAGCCCATCAACCCCATTATCCAGATCATTAATAAAAATGTTGAATAATACTGGCCCCAAGACCGATCCCTGTGGGACGCCACTGGTTACTGCTCTCCAACTCGATGTTGACCCATCAATGCTGACTCTCTGTGTGCGGTTAGATAGCCAATTGTGGACCCACCTTACTGTAGGGCCATCCAAACCAATCTTTAACAGCTTGTCAATGAGAATGCCATGTGGAACCTTGTCAAAAGCTTTGCTGAAATCAAGGTAGATTATATCCACCGCATCCCCCTTGTCCACTAAAGTCGTTACCTTGTCAAAGAAGGAGACGAGATTTGTTTGGCATGACCTGTTTTTGACAAAGCCATGCTGGCTCTTAGCCATCACAGCATTGTCTTCCAGATGCTTACAAATGGTCTGCTTTATTATCTGCTCTAACATCTTTCCAGGTATTGATGTTAGGCTCACTGGTCGATAATTACTGGGGTCCTCTTTTTTTCCCTTCTTGAAGAGGCAGACCACATTTGCTCTTCTCCAGTCCTCTGGTACCTCCCCCGTTCTCCAAGACTCCTCAAAGATAATTGACAGAGGTCCCGCCAGCTCATCCGCCAGTTCCTTCAGTATTCTAGGGTGTATTTCATCAGGACCTGGGGACTTGAAGGCATTCAAATTAGTTAGAAGTTCCTTTACCTCATGCTTACTGACCTGTACCCTCCCCTGTTGTGTTTGTTCCCAGCCTATGCTACTCTGATCACTATTTTCTTTGGATGTAAAGACAGAGGCGAAATAGGAGTTGAGTTCCTCTGCCTTCTCCTGGTCATCCGTTAAGATTTCCCCATTTGGAGTGCGCAGTGAGCCCACCACCTCCTTTGTCTTTCTTGTAAAGATTGGTGTGTCTCAAGATTCACAGGTGCTGAAATTCTTTGAGGAAAAGGCTGAATATTAAACCAATTTTATTCTATTGCAAGAATATTGTGAGAGACATTTGCCCCTCTATGACTACCTTTCACCATGGATGCCTTCGAGATGTTTTGAGCTCTAGTGGACATCACCCCCAGGCATGTTGCTGTGGCTATTGGGATTTATGGGCAAAGTATTTAGAAAGCAATCTTATTTATGGTATCTGTCTCTAAGTGAGGTTTATATTAAACTGACATGATGCTTCAGCAGACCACTGTTACAGAAAATGCCCTAATTTGACAGAGTTGTCAAGCATGATGAAAACTATTGCATCTTAATGCTGTATTTACTAACATCATCCAAATACTTTGACTCTTGAAATATATGCTTAGAGAAAGCCTTTAGTACGCAATACAGATTCTGCAGTGCAATTATATCATACATATCCTTGGTTTCTGTGCCTTACATCACAGCAGCCCACATATAAGTAAAAAAGACATGTGCCATAGTTATTTGGTCCACGTACGTTAATCTGTGATCTGTGTGTGACTACACAAACTGAAATAATGGAAAAATATTGCAAACTTCAGGTGGTTTTGCCCTAATGCTATTGCATTCCATCCTTAAATCATTAGTCATGTTAGGCCCTTTTCTTCCTCGAAGCTAGGATAAGCTTTAAAATCTAAGTATAAAAATACATCCCATAGAAGAAGTATAGGAAATGTAGTGCCCTTTAGAGGTGTAAGATTATAATTCATATAAATACACAAAATACATAACACCATCTGCAGAGTCATGCGTTGTTCCATCCCTGGTCTAAAATTGGAAACGAAAAGATGTTATTTTTTTTTTAAAAAACAACCACTATCCTAACATAGGGCAAGATAGTGGAATTAATTGCAACACATAGCCCCACGCTGATAATGCAAAAAGAAAGTAATGAGGGTACCAAGGAAATCGTGTTTGGAAAAGAGAAACTAGGACCAGAAATAATGAGTACAAAACTGCAGCTACCTAGATTTCACTTAAATATAAGGAAAAACTTCCTGACGATTAGATCTGTACAATAGTGGAACAGTCTACCTACAGAGGTTGTGAATTCTCCATCTCTGGAGGTTTTTAAGAAGAGGCTGGACAGTCACCTCTCGGGGATGGTTTAATTGGTTTCCTGCATATTGCAGGGGGTTGGACTAGATGATCCATGTGGTCCCTTCCAACTCCAAACTTCTATGATTCTATGATTCTATGAGTTTCATGGGCAAGGTGCCACAACTGAAAAGACCACCCATCTTACATCAGTTAATGAGAAGAGTGAGAACAGGGATTCAGAGGTTTATTTTATTCTAATGCATTTGTTTATTTAGAGTGTTTGCATGCCATCTACTCCCTTAATAATTCAAGAAGCTCATCGATTTTGATAGCCAAGCACGTTCATGTGTGTCACGATTCCTATAGCATTTTCCTACTTGTTTTTGAACAACATAACAGCATCTGTCCTAAGATAGATCCAACCACTTTCTTGCATTGATTTATGTCATAGATAATTTTAAGTATGAGTCTGCTTTAATGGCAGCACCCTGTAGATACTTGGTGACAGCTGTGTCTGTCTCTCATACTGTCTGCTTTAATCTTTGGGTGCATTGTCATGCATTTGTCATATACTTGGTTACTGTGAATAAAGAAAATTGGTGAATCAAGATTGTCATGGTTTTGATGAGGCAACCTGAGTTAGTAAGGCCAGAAAAAATGTGCTAGATTAAAAGGGAAGTCATCTGATGAGCAGCTGTTATAATACTCAGTAGTGGTGAAGAGATCTTCCCCACTTTTTTTTTTAAACTAATTTTTCTCCCAACTACTCAAAGAAATTTAAAATATTACTTGCTGGCATCCATGTGTCTCAACCAGAAAATATCCTTTGTATTACAGCAGCTTGAAGACCCACATGAAATTACTGTCAAGGGGCATTCAAGCCCTTGAGATGGTCTTGGTTGAGCTGATTTTGACAATTAAGCAGACTCTGGTTTTCTTTATATTTAATCCCCCTTTTCAGAATCTTTCCTGGAACAGTTGCTACAGATCATAATTTTGGGAACAAAATGAAGGGTCTAAACCTACAATCACTGGGTGTTAGTGCTACTTGAAGTTTGTTCATATTTTTTTCTGCCTGGAATTGCAATAGTGATAGGCGTGCTTTCATACACAAAAAGGAGCTTCTGAGGAAATTATCCTTCACCAATTGTCTTTGAAAGTTCCTTTTGATGTGCATTTGGTAATGCAAAACATGAAAAAAAAATGAAAGATCCTATCAGGATTATATCTCATTGGGACAGTTTTACAAATTACACAGGGGGCTGCCCCTAAAAAGTATTTGATAACTTCAGCAGGTCCAGAAGTAATAGGGATTTGGAGATCAGTATACATTTGGACTGCTTTACTCTCCAAAATAGTACAGCAGTGTTTTGGTCTGTATGGAAAAATATTTTCTTTTTTAAAATATCAGAAAAAATAAGTTCAAAACTTTCCCAAATATCTGGAATGTTTACCTGCAATTATTTCTGACCTATATAATTGCTGGGATAAGAATTTGTAATGCAAATTTCCTCTATGCTATTCTTTTGTTACATACATTTTGCTAATGCTGATTTGTCAAATGTCATTTTTGCAAGGTTATGCAACCCCCTTTGTTTTAACTTTTTCTTTTTACACATAACTCTTAGAAATATAGGTTCTCTCTTTTTTTTTTCTTTTTAGATTAATCTTTCATAAATAAATCTGGGAGGGGATTTTTGTGTGGATTTTTGACCAGAGAATGTTCACACACTTGATTTAATGTAGCAATCCATATGATGGAAAAGTCTTAATACCTGGAAGTCAGCTTTTAAAAAAGCAACGCTAATAATAACCTGTAAATAGGATAGATAAAGCAGATGTCTTGCAATATAGTTCTCATCAGCCCCAGCTATAATGACAACAGTGAAAGTTTGTGGGTGTTGTATTTCAAAACTTCTGAAGAACACTAAACTGTGTATTTAGGAAGCTTCAACTAATAGAAGCCTGCCATCCAAGGTGCTAAAAGTTTCAGGCTCTTCTATTTTTAACGTTATGTCATAGCATCTACTTTCACTGTGCTGCCTTCACTGCACTCTCTATGAAGATTACAACTGACGAGAGAATATAGAATGCTTTGCTTGGTATGATGGAGATTCAGTGACAGCAATTCCATCTTGCATTGTAACACTTCATCTTTGATTATTAGTACACTGCTTTTTTATATGTAAATATGTCTCACATATAACATAGTTCTAAACCAGACTCAGCCAAAAGTTATATTACACTTGATCCTGCTATCATCATGTGTATGGATATCTCTCTCATATTAATAGGAAAAGGTTAGATGGGAACTTCAGCCGGGCAAACAATTGCTGAATAAAATGTACCTTTTTATTCCTCCTGTTAATTTGAACTAGTGGAAAGTCCATAATAGACGGAACGTTTGAATAATCTTTGCTAATCTTAATGGATAAATAAAATGGGGCAATATAATATGCATTCAATTATTGTACCTTTATTTCTGAATACACTGAAATGTATAGAATAGATGCCTAGTCTGATCTTTTTGGCCAAGTATTTTGTAGATTCACAATTTCCAAAGGTAAGAGTAGACCTATACCTGGAAGGGGACATTTAGGCATCAGATCTAGTCCTCCTGCTCATGGCAGAAATCCAGGTTAAAGAATCCCAGAAAGATGGCTCAATACATCCAATGCAGGGGAGTTCTTCTGGTTACACTGTTGAATAGCTTGTACTATTAAAAAGGTTTTTTTTTTTTAACATTCAATCAGAATTTGCCTTCCCATATCTTAAATTATTATTCCTTGTCCTGTACTCTGGAATGAGAGAGAACAGATTTGACCTTCTTCTATATGACATTCTTTCAGGTATTTGAAGAGTGCTTTCATATCCACCCTCAGTCATTTTTTCTCATTTCCTTCTCTGATTACAAAGAACTTTATATCCTTATATCACTGAAACTGACAGCCACCATTACAGAAATAAGACCAAGTAGTAGATATAGAAAAAGTCAGATAGAGATCTTTCTAAGAAGAGTAGGCTTTTTCTTACCATCATGGGCCATGATGTCTGAAGAAGGGTTCCTGAAATAGAATATCATAGCACTGATGAATATGATTGATAATTTCAAAGTCACTTTGTGAGTAATGCGTGCATCACAGAATTATACACCTGAAGAAACCTATCTCTATAGTTGTTCATTTATGAATGAAGTAGGGGCTTGCAAGAATGAATGGTGCTAACTCTGCATCTTTGCTGATGTCCTGCAGGTCAGGTGATGTGATATCAATATATAGAGTGGGTCAGCCTATCATCCAGTGGCTTCCTAACTTGGATTCTGGAACCAAATGTTGGTAGGATGTATACTAGTCAAAGTAGGCAATACTAAGCTTTACAAACAAATAATTGGACTCATTGTAAAGCTGGTTCAGAAAGTAAAAATGTCAACTGGCAAAAAAGGTTGGCCGCTTGGAGGAGTCTGGTGAGTCATGAAAGAAGAAAAAGAATAAACAATAGAAAGCCAGAGAAGCAGTCCAATCAAAGTAACAAATCATCAGAAGAACCAAAGTCAAGATCAGGAATAACCAGATTTGCAATTAAAAAAAAAAAACATTCAAGAAGCCAAGAATCAGGGTTTAGGGAGTGGGGAACTGCACAAGCCTAGAGGAAAAGATGTAGAAAAGGAACATAGGCTGGGAAGGAAGAGAGAAGGGTGAGAACACAAGGTTGTACAAGGTGTCACTTAAGCAAAAGCCACAAAGCTGGTATCTTAAAAAGACTTGAATAGTCTGAAGAAACCAAGGTCTAGTCTAGGTTAATGTGAAGGCACACAATTCCCAGTTATTTTTCTGGATAAGCTAGTGTTGTCCAAACTTGGCCGCTTTAAGATGAGTGGACTTCAACTGGCTGGGGAATTCTGGGAATTGAAGTCCACTCATCTTAAAGTGGCCAAGTTTGGACAACACTGGGATAAGCTGTTGACTGCTGCAGCTGAATATGCTGGTTCTACACAATCCATACCAGAGACAAAGCCAACTTTGAAAAGATGGTCACATGGAGAAATGATACTTCTTAGACCAGATCATATTCCAATCTAAGTGGTCATGTTTTGACAATGGTATCCCCTTTTACCTCTTAGCGCTGGACCACTGCTGCAAATCTAATTTTAAATTAAAAACTGCATATTGTTATCTATAATTATAATGCTAGAAGCCCCTCTAATTATTTACAGTACAGCTACAGCAAATGATTTAATTGTATGGGACCTCTCTGCCCCTCACAGCAAGAGCATAGCTTGCACTGCAGCTAATAAGTTATGTGCACATAACTTGTGAGAAATGAATAGACCCCTTTTGATTACTATAAGGTTATAAGCTGCAGGAGTCCATTATGATTAGCTGTAACATGAAGAATTTCTCATAAATCATAAATGTTACCTTACAGTTCCATTCACCCTTATCTCCTTCTCCTGTTTGCATCTGTGAATTTATATTTTGTTTCCAAGTGGGCACTTTGGATTCTGCCAGATGTCAGTCTTTCTTAGAAAAATCTTCCCACCTCTCCCAGTTGTAGTAGGTTCCATTTTGCAGGTAAAAAGTCTACATAAAATACCACGGATGCCAGTTAGTTTTTTACCGTCCCAGGATAACTGTGTCCCTTTCCCAAAGTGCTTTTTTGTTTGTTTATTTGGCATTATTAAGGATGTAAATATGTTGGTTTAAAAACCCATGGTGGCAGCTTATTTATAAAATCTGTTCCCAAAACTGGAAATGTATTGATCAGTGTTTTTCAAACCTGGCAGTTTTAAGATGTGTGGACTTCAACTCTCAGAATTTTGGCTGGCTGGGGAATTCTGGAAGTTGAAGTCCACACATCTTAAAGTTGCCAGGCTTGAAAAACACTGGTATAGAGAATGTTAAATGTACTAAAATTCTCATTTATCTACTTTCTTTAACGTTCTTCCTATTTGTACCATGCGGAACGGTCCTACCAGCTCCCTCTAGGTAACTTCAGATTTGAAGCAGGTTCCCCATGCCATTTTACATTTGTGTGACCTCTCTCTCTCTCTCTCTCTCTCTCTCTCTGTATATATATGTATATATATATATACAAATACACACCCTACGTATTCACACACATAAACGCACAGTCTCATTCACAAATTCCTGCTGGATCAGACCAAGGGTCTATCCAGTCCAGAATGTTGTGACCCATGGTGGTCAACTAGATGCCACAAGGATAAGACAGTTTCCTATGAGTTTATATTATTAATTTTGGTACACTGCAAACTGACTCAGTTGCCCCTGGGTTTGTGTGATTTTGCTTTCAGGATGAAAAGTACTCGTTCCTCAGCGGGTGGGGGGAGAAGAAAAAAGAAGGAAAGAAAATTCAAACCAATAAAATCAGTCGGTTCCTTGGTACTTCAGCTGTGTATATTTATCCCCCCAAAAGCACTGATGTTTTCTCCCCTGAATTAAAATGCAAATTAGCTTAATCAACACTTCCCATGAGCAGGTTTGGAATTATGTATTGTCCCGAATGTTTATTTGAAACTATTCTTAGCACTGCTGCAAATGAATCTGTGTGCCTGTTTGCTGAGTTGTTCACCCACAGGAAGCCTCGGTGCACATAAGCATGTGGGCCTCTCCTTTACCTTGATGTTTACACATCCACACATATATAACTCCATCCATCCCCCTGTTCATCAGGGTTGAATAATGAGTTGCATATTAAAATGTTGATGTAATCACTCCTGTGTGAAGTGGACAACAGAAATAGAGGAAAAACATTGTTTGCTTCTCATTTCAGTAACATTCACCTAATTTCCTATTTTTGAACCAAAATACAAACAGCAGCTCCGTTGTCTGTTATAATAAGCACTTCTCAATTTTTATGCAGCAATTTTATAACAAAATAATGTACAAAATATGGATATAAAGGGAAAAGTGCAAATAAACATGTGTATAAATAAATATGCTTATGTATGTATGTTAAATGTATGCTATGAAAATTGTTTTTAGAAATGTGTAACTTAACAGATTTATGAAGAAAAAAATGCCTATTAAGATTTTTTGTGCAAACTTTTTAAGTTGGCAAAATGAGTCAGAAACAAGACAAATCAAATTTAAGACTGGGGAAATAAGAAAGGAAAAATAAAGGCTGACAGAGGCCTCCATTCCTTGATTGTCAACAAAGAGTCTCATTGATAGCAAACCTGCACTGGAAAACTACTGAAGACATCAACTAAGTTAATCTGTATGCAAAATAATCACATTTGTTGGCATGATATTGAGGCTGATACATACAGCTCTTCTAGTGTAATGCAACTGGACTGATCTGATCATCAACCCACTTTCCTAAGAAACATTATGAAGGGTTTGCTATCTCCCTTATTTGTTGTTTTTTTGGTTTCAGCTATTCCACTGTGGTGCATGTATGCATATGTGAACTCGCACATACAATCATCCACAGTTGTCTCCAGAGACTTAGTTTAGCAATATAATGCATGCTTTGTTCATAGAAGTTTCCAGGGGCAGTTCTGTGTATCCCCAGCTATTAAAGTGTTTGGGAAGCTCTGTGCCTGATGCTGCTATCATCCACGGTAGTCAGTAGAGAATTACACAGATGAACTGGAAAAAGTTCATGTCTTTATATTCTGATATATCGAGCCAAATAGAGGAAAGGGGGGTATATTTCATCCCATGCAGATGGTTCCAGATTCAATGTTTAGCATTTCCAGTTAGGGCTGAAAAAAGTCCTGCTTAAAACCCTGGAGAACTGCTACCAGCATTAGATACATTAATAGTCAGATTCAAAATAAGACAGCTTTTTCTGTTGCTAGCAGCTCTTCTTGAAATTCTAACACTAGAGATAAAACAGACTTCTGATAGTAGAAACAGAATTTGTTAGCTGCTCAGCAAATGTAACATGAGCCCAAGCTGCCTTTTTAGATTTCCGTGTTCCTCTGATTACTTCTCACTTGCAGTTTCCATCAACCTGTGTGATGGAACCCAGGCTGAATTTTTATTTGACCTTCCATAGTAACAAATGCAAATTAAAACGTTGAAGTTTGTTTTGTTTCATTGGCAGAAATGATTATAAAAGAAAACTAAGGGGCAAGAAGGAAAATCAACATGGATTCTGCAAAAGTAAATCCTGCCTCACCAGTCTTCTAACGTTTTTTGAGTCTAAAAATAGGGACTTGTATGGAGGTGACTCAACTGACATTGTATCCTTGGACTTTCAAAAAGCCTTTGACAAAGTTCCTCAAAAAGGCTCTTGACTAGATGTAGTGGTCATGGGATAAGAAGGCCTACTAAATGATTAAGAAACAGAAAGCAAAGAGTAGGAATATTAGAACTATTTTCTGAACTGAGCAAAGTTAATTAAAATTAATTGTGGTCATGGACTAGCATGAAGGAAATAAGAAGTAGATTCCCTCAAAGATCCATGTAGGGCTTGGTATTTTTATCTTGTTCATAAATGAACTTGATTTAGAAGTGAGCAGATAATGCCAAACTATTCAAGGTGGTAAAGGTTATTGTTAAGAGCTCCAAAAAGATATTTTTAAGTTGGAAGAATACTGGATGGTCAGCTAAATAGTTCAGTTTAAGTAAGTGTAAAATGATGCACATGGGGGTGGGGGGACTCAAATACTTAACTCTGTATATATACTGATGGGGTCTGCACTCTTTGTAAGCTAACTAGGAAAAAGATCTTGGGGGCATAATGGATAGCTTAATGGAAAACATCAACACAATTTGCAGCAGCTATGAAAAAGGCAAATTATATGCTAGGGTTCATTAGGAAAGGGACTGAAAATAAGAATGCCAACACAGCAATGCCCTCACAAATCTATGACACAGTTGCATCTGGGGTACTTTGCATAGTTTTACTGATCACATTTGAAAAAGAATATGATAGAGATGGAAAAAGTGCATAAATAGAGCAACCAAAATGATCAGGAGGGTTGAAATGTTTAGGATTCTTAATTCAAAAAAACATGATTAAGGGGAGACATGACTGAAGTGTATAAAATGTATGGCATGGAAGAAGTGCATAGGCTGAATTTCTTTCTCTTTCAAAACACTAAGATAAGGGGTCTTTCAATGAAGTTCATTAAAATAAGATTTAGAACCAATAAAAGAAGGCCATTCTCACTGCACATAATCTGAAGATTAAGGAATGATGGCAGTCTTGAAGACTGAGTGTTATCTCCAGAATGGGGGCATTTATTGATATTAAACAAATTTATATGGCCACCCAACACACACACGAAGACTCCGGGTGGCTTACAGAATTAAAAGCCATAATACAAAAACCAATAAACCCACCTCAACCCCCTGAAACACATTTAATTGGCTCTGTATCAGCCTGGGGTCCCTGGGCCCACTGACAAAACCGTGTCTTCAGGGCCTTCCAGGAAAGTATCAAGGTGGGGGCCAGTCTTATCTCTGGGGGAATGATATTCCATAGGGAGGGAGCCACCATGGAGAAGGTCCTTTTTCTTGGTTCTACTAGATGTACCTCCCTTATTGAAGGTACCTCCAACATACCCTGCCTCCCCACTCTGGTGGGCTGGGTAGATGTAACTGGGGAAAGGTGGTCATTCAAATACCCGGGTGACAAGCCATGTAGGGCTTTAAAGGTGATGACTAGCACCTTGGATTGGACCTGGAAGCAAATTGGCAACCAATGCAGCTCCTGCAAAAGAGACACATGCACAAATCTAGGCTTGTGCAAAACTGTGTGGGCTGCCACATTTTGAACTAACTGAAGCTTCCGGATACTCCGCAAAGGCAGCCTCATGTACAGCACATTACAATAGTCCATACGGGAGATGACTAGGGTGTGGGTGACTGTGAGAAGGACATGTTGGTCCAGGAATGGGCATAACTGGCACACAACTTGCAGTTGCGCAAAGGCCCTCCAGGCCATGACTGCTACCTCCTCCTTGAGCAGGAGTCGCGAGTCCAGAAGAACCCCCAGATTATGCACCAGGTCCATCTGGGGTAGTGTAACCCCATCCAAGACTAAAGATGGTAATTCTCCTGAGACCAAAGAGCCCCAAACCCAAAGCCACTCCATCTTGCCAGAGTTCAACTTCAACTTGCTGTTCCCCATCCAGAGCTCAACAGTCTGCAGGCACCAAGAAAGGGCAATCATGGCATCGCTTAACTCACCATGGGCAGAGATGTACAACTGAGTATCATGTGCATACTGATGATATCTCACCCTACGGTGATGGATGATCTCACCCAGCAGCTTCATGTAGATGTTAAACAGGAGCAGAGAAAGTACTGACCGTTGCAGAATCCAGCAAAGCAGGGGCTGTGGGCTGGACCTCTTACCCCCAATCAACACTGAATGGCTTCAGAGGAAGGAAGTGAACCAGGACAACACTCCCAACCCCTGAAGCTGGTCCAGAAGGATACCATGGTCAATGGTATCAAAAGCCTCAGAGGGGTCAAGTAGAGCAAGGATGGATGCACTACTCCATCCCACTCTGGCCAGAGATCATCAAAAATCACAACCAATGCCATTTCCACCCCATATCCAGGCCCGAATCCCAATTGAAAGGGGTCCAGATAATCTGTTTCATCCAGGATCCTATGGAGCTGCACTGTGACCACTTTATCAACAACCATTCTCAAAAAGGTACTGTTGGAGAGAGAATGAAAATTGTCCACTAGGGTAGGATCTAGCAATGACTTCTTAAGAAGAGGGCAAACCACAGCTTCTTTAAAAGGCTTTGAAAATGGCTTCAAAGGGCTTTCAAAAGGGTTTGAAGGGCTTTCAAAAAAGGCTTTGAAAATGGCTTTCAAGGGAGCAACTGTGTAAGAGGGGGCTGCCTCTGCCTTCTGCTTGTAAATATTCTGGAGGCATTTAGCTAGCTATTCTGAAAAGCAAAATACTGGATTAAAATGGGCATTTGTCTGTTCCAGGAAGGCTATTCTTATTTTCTTATGTTAATTCCTATTGGAAAAGTCAGCAGTTCTCCTCCAAAATGTAAACAGTAATATTTTCTGCCCAGATAGCTAGCATCATAAACATGTGCTTTGCCTTGAAGGAAAAAAAATGTGCTTCAAAGCACACTTACTTCAGAATCAATTTTGTTGAAATTGGTTGTTGCTTTTTAATAAATGCCTGTCTCCTTACTCAGTAGTAGAGCCTACTCTTGGGTGCACAAGATTGAGGTGGAAATGACCTGCAGTGTTTCATGTTTCTGGAAGAAGCTGTTTTGACAACATTTGTTTGTTCATTAATTAATTTACTTGTTTGGGCTTTGAAAATGGCTAATATTTTGCAGGCTCAGACAAGTGTTTTCTTTCCTTTAATGTTTAATTTAGCACATCATAAATAATCTCACTGTGTACTATGACATGCTACTGAAGTCAAAGTTAAATATGGCTATAAATCCTAGCACTCTTGGAAGCCTTACACTGTGTCAGCTGCAATATCTCAAATGCTCACCTGTGTGCATGACTCTAGATCCAGAAGGGCTTCCAAACAGGAGGAACAATTTTCTAGGTGCCTAGAGAAAAATAGATTCTAGGGAGTATTCAAGATAAACCTTACTCTTATTCATCCTTTCCCTCCACTTATAGCAGTACTCCCCCCCCCGCCCCCCAAAGACATACATTTATAGAACCAAGTGAACTACAACCTGGCCAGCCATATTTTAATCTAGCATGCTGTGAGAATCCAGGCAGATATGCCTGCGCTGATGTGCTTCTGCTGCCCTCTACTTATCTTGCCCAATTCCCTGCTCTTATCATACAGAGTTGCTACCAGGTTTACATCTCATCTCAGATTCTATTCTTTTACATGCTGTGCCTTTTGTTCACCCAGCACACCCCAGAGACAGTCTGCTAGGCATATCACTACAGAGTGCATCTCGTTCCTTAATTCTGAATACAACTTTCCATAGTGGTGCTGTTCTTAATTGGACTAGCTTTTGGCCTCCTGACCCTGTGTTCATCTCCTGAAGTCTAAAAAGAAAAGAAAGAAGAGGAAAACAGCCCTGCCTCTTTTTTTAAAGAAAAAAAAATAATGTCTTGTTCTAGCAGAAATATGACAAAAACTGCCCCAACATGTTTAAAGTGTTGCTTTGCTTCATGGGTATTTCATGAACTTGCTTAAAAGGCCTCTACTTTGTGCAACATACCACTGTATCATTTCAACCTCTACAGAAAATTGTTTCATTTCAGAAAGTGAGAAAACTGTCTTTTGTAGCAATGTTTTTCATGAACCTTGGCATATTGTTTCTAGTGCTTTGTCTGTCTATATATTTGGACCCATCAGGCAAGCTTTCATAGTCTTTGTACTGAGCTTCCACAACTTGTGACTCACCAAGCTGAACATCATGGCTGGCAATGTCATTAGATAAAGTGAGTTGACAATCTCAAGTGACAGATGCTGTAGTATGTTTCAACTATTTTTCCTGTGTCTCCCTTCTAGAATTTATCCCTGTTGGATGACTAATCTCTGTGGGCCATGTAGTTTTCTGGCATCCTTCAAATGTAGTGGCAGATGCCAATCCATCACCAATATTGAAATAAGATTTAACTGATAATCCAGTAAATTTTGGGAATGGGGAAGAGAGTACCATTTCAGGAAGCAAAATAATGTGCTGGTCCTGCTAAACTCTGTTCCATGACACTATATTATGGTTAATTTGATGCTTGGTTACTAACTTTTCTTTTGTAATTGTAGGTGGACTGAAAACTCAAGAGGATTTTCAACCACTGGAAGACCTAGTTAGTATATTCATCTATCGGGTTCCTCAAGAGACTACTTTACCAACGCCGTTTCCAAAATCACCCCAAGATTCATTAACTGATGTAAAGAAGAGGAAACATGTATATAAGGAAGGGCAGTTGCAACAAATCTAAGCTACAGTATAACCCAAGGGGGAAAAAACATACATTGATTTGGTAGGAATATAGTTCAGTTTTGTAACTAAAGTCAACAGTGATCATAGGACATCAATCAAAGTTCCCCTAAAGAAAAACACATCTCACTGTGTGTGTAAATGTGTATGAAGGGAAGCTTACAAAATTCACTGGCTCCTCATTAAAATGCAAGTTGCTCCTTGGTTGTACGTTAGAGTACAACCTAAGCTGGAGAAATAAAGTAGAACACTGATATTATTAGTACTTGGGCAGAAAAATTCTCCAACATTTTGATAAAAGAGAATTTGGTTTAGAAATTCTTTTCCAAGAAAAGAGAGTTTGGGAGAAATTCTCATAAATGGACTGTGGTACTCATACTTTTTTAGTGGGCTTGTGCATGCTTTGTGTGTGCTTCCACATGAATCTAAAAAAATGCATTAACTTTAAAGCAAGCTCATATGGAAGCCTGAAAAAAGTGAACTTGTTAATGAATAGCAAAGAGCTGCTATTCTTGCATGAGGTTCAAAGTACCTTTCAATAGTGATATGTGTGAATATCCTGTCTTTCACTGTACAATCATTTACCCAACAATCAGTGCCCTCCCTGGCTTCCAGTCCTTCAAATAAGTATCCAAGGAAGACGTCAGGAGAGAACTCCTCTCATTGACTGTTTTCAGTATGTATGTATGCATGTGTGTGTGTGTGTGTGCGTGTATATATATATATATGTGTGTGTGCGTGTGTGTGTGTGTGCATGTGTGTGTGTGTGTGTGTGTGCGTGTGTGTATCCAGAGCGGCTGGATAGCGTAGTGGTTAGAACACAGCCTTTGATGCAGGAGACCGGGGTTCAAATCCCGGCTGGTACCTACCTTACCAGTAGGGGTCCTTGGGCAAAGACCCCCTAACACTTCACCTGCCCACCTCAAAAATATGAGAGTGACACGAACTAAGAGAGTTATGCCGGCTTGGACATTGCCCGGATTAACAAGGTCCGCGTCAGATGTTGGGGAACCAGGACAATCTGATGTTAAGTGGGCTACTGGAACAAACCATACATGGACGAGACAAGAGAACTTGGAATTGATGGAATGCTACTACAACAGCAAACCTAATGAGAGGGGATATATGAAATGTATGAGGGAGCTATGGATTGACAGAAGGCCTACATCCACACTAGCTGAGAAACAACTAGTTACCCAGCACTTCAACATAGTGAAGAGGAAGCTGCTCTCACAGCTTGAGATAGACCAACTCCACATTACAACCCAGACTCAAGCAGACCTAGAAGAACAAGCAGATGTGCAGCCAACACCTGAAGCTGGAATGTCACTGCCACCCCTTCCATTACAGAGCACAGCAGCTGATATGAGGCATAAGATCATGGATAAATTAGCTACAGTCAACCCTCGAGTCCAATTACCAAGGCTCAGTGGAGAAGTACCATCAGATAGTATGCTAGAAGATGCCAATAGAGCCCTCCAGACAATCCTTACTACCACCATAACTGAAACCAATGAATTGGTGTATGCTACAGCTGCTGTAATTCTGGAAATGCTTGGCTACACGATCAAGAAGAACAGCAGTACATACCCACCCTGGAAAATGAGATTGGAGGCTAAGATCAAGGCAACTCGGAGAGAAGTCAGTCAGCTGGTGGAACTACAGAAGCGTGTGGAGATTAGGGATAAGACTCAGCTACTGAAAAAATATATGGGCCTGACTCCATCTGAAGCCCTAGAGACTGCTAAACAAAGGCTCACAGCACTGGCTGCCAGGCTAAGGAGATACACTAGAGAAGCAAAGGCCAAGAAGATAAATGCCCTGTTCTCCAAAGAACCATCCAAAGTGTACTCCCAACTGCAGTGCAACCACACAGTAACAGCTGAGCCACCAGCAGCGGAAACTGAACAGTACTGGAAGAACATATGGGAGAAAGAGAAGACACATAACACCAGTGCAAAGTGGCTGCAGGACCAGAAAGCAGACCATAGCAATCTCCCAGTACAAGAACCAGTCACCATCACAGTAGCAGACATCCAACAGCGGGTCAAGAACATGAAAAGCTGGACAGCACCTGACCCGGATATGATCCACACCTACTGGCTAAAGAAACTAACAGCAGTGCATGAATGCCTAGCAGCACAGATGAACCAACTGCTAGCAGCAGGCTCCCACCCAGACTGGGTAACACAAGGAAGGACAGTGCTGATCATGAAAGACCCTCACAAAGGAACAGCACCATCCAACTACCGGCCAATAACCTGCCTCCCCACAACATGGAAAGTTCTATCAGGTATCATAGCTGCCAAGCTACAAGACCATATGGGCCAGTACATGAGCACAGCTCAGAAGGGCATTGGGAACAATACCAGAGGCTCAAAACACCAGTTACTCATAGATAGAGCAGTCACCCGAGATTCAAGTTCTAGGCAGACCAATCTGAGCACAGCCTGGATTGACTACAGGAAAGCCTATGACTCAATGCCACACACATGGATCTGTGAATGCCTGGCACTTTACAAAGTCAACAAACCAAACATGCCAACAATCCCTTTGTCCCCTTATTCAACACTTTTCCAATCATCCAGTCTAAAAATAATCATTTAGCTCTTTACATTTTCAGGAAAAAGTTCATAAAAGCTTCAGTATTCTGTTATTTTATCTTCCATTGTGGGTACTTCAATTTAGCTCCATTTTATGCACATATAATAATCTTACTGACCAATGAAATAGTATCCTCTTCTATGAATTTATCCCTCATAAACAAATATATTCTTCTGGAGTAGTCCAACAATCCTCTCCTTCCTTCTATAACTTTCACTCCCTTTAGTAATAACTATTTTTCTTTATCTCAAATCTGTTATCCACAAAAGGGGAGTAAAAAATAAGAGAGGCTTTTCCTCCCTATTTCCATAACATTTTAGTCCCTTTCAGCATTTCATACTTCTGTAAGCACATTATCTTCTCAGAACGTCATGTTTCCCTTCTTTTTTTACTTATCTCTTGGTTTAACATAGTCAGCCAATCAGCTTCCTTAACAAATTTAAACATTCTTCTTTCCCATGGAGATATATATTATCTGTTCATTTAAATTGAAAAATACTTTAAATCAGTCAATATTCCAAATTTAACTGTTCCTTTAGTCTTTTAACTTTTTTACTCCAAAATCCCTGTACGCTTTTTGCATTCACTTCTTTTAAAATCTTTGTAACTAGTTCCTTCCTTCCTTCCTTCCTTCCTTCCTTCCTTCCTTCCTTCCTTCCTTCCTTCCTTCCTTCCTTCCTTCCTTCCTTTTTATTTTATTTTTTTTTCCTTTTTATTTTAATTTTTCCCGGATTGAAGGTACGCTCACCCAGGTGGATTTAGGTGTTCTGCTTCTCTGAAGGTCTCTTTACACTTTAAATTTGTTCCATTTAAACATGCTTTAGAAAGTGGATCAAGCAGACCCAGTGTCCTTTAAACAGGTTTCATGTGAGGCTTTGAGCATGATGTCTTCTTCTGTGACTCCCAGCGCTCTACTCACAGGTTGCCCACAGGGTCCCTCTGCCCCCTCCCCTGCAGCTCATGTGGGTGATCTGGAAAAGCTCTGTTAGCTTGGTCATATTGCCTGGCTGTTGGTCTTTGCCTCTGCATCATTCCTGCTGTTTCTCATTGTGTTAGTCTTCCATGTTTCCACCCAGAAAGCATCTACTGTTCTAAGGGGGACCTCTACCCTTGAAAAGACATTAGAAAAGTTCTCCTTCCCCTGGAGAGACTTCTTTACCCTCCACCCCAATTTTCTTAGGTGGTAACATTTATCTGGTGGCAGTTAACTTTATCTTGTAGCCTGATTGTGTTTCACGTCCCATTTCTTTGCTGTAAAGCCAAAATGGCTTCTACAGATGAACAATGTTCTGCCATTGTCTTTCTGACCAGTTATAAATAAAGGAAGATAGCAATTTGAGACTTAACAGTGAGTTGTTGCTTAACAATAGCAATGGGTTAGGTTTTTATTCACCAATGCTGTAAGACCTGAGAATATCAGAAAGGAAGATGTGTTGGTGTTGGTGGTGTTGGCTTGGTGTTGGAATAATACTTGGGTGTAATGTGAATGAATAATTCAAATTCCTTTGGATGCACATTATATTTTATAAGCCAAAAGTAAGTTAAATGTGCCATTGTTCTGCCCAATTATCTAAATTTCTTAGGTCCTTTGGAATTCCTCCCAATGCTCCTAGCCTGGGCTAACTGAAAGAATATTCTATTGTCTGCATGTTACCTAAGTATTCTGGACTGTTAATATATAATGAAGGTGTCTAATCTGGTAGCCAAAGAGAATTTAAAAAAAAGCTAGATAGATGAAAAAGCTACCCTTTCAATAGAAAGCAGTACATAATACACCCTTACTGGAATATGGTTTTTCAGGTCTGGAGCACTGGCTTGCTTTTCCTCAGCCTGCTAAAAAAGAAAGAAAAAAAATTCAGAAATGGAATGTCAGAGATAGGCAGTGAAAATGATTGGGGGCACTGAAGGAGTTCTGGAGAAGGTGCGACTGAAGAGATTTGGGCTGCTTAGATTAGTGAGGAGACAGAAAGCGGGGCATAAAAATAATGAATGTCACTGAAAAGCTAGATCAGGTATGCCCTCTCATCTAACTGAAGAAAACACAGGGACATCTAATGGCATAAGTGACACGTTTAAAGCTAGGAAATAGAGGCAGATTTAAAAACAAAAACAAAGTGTAAAGTCTTGGATAGTGTTAGAGAGATTAAGGATTCAGTGGTGCTGGGAATTAGGCATTTAGCTTGATGCAATTAGTGAAACACAGTGCAGTGCTGGGATCCATATTTTCTTGTTGAGTGCATAAGATTACATTTAGTGGTTAAGCCCCATTGTGCTGTTCACATTCTTCAGCCACCATAGTATTGTACCAACAACAGCACTGCAACTTGCAAGGAACTATTACTCCAAGCCCAGGGTTCCTCGTGTGTTTCAAAATCACTGTGACTATAGAAGCTAGCATGGGATTTGGAAGATACCCCATTAAAAGGATTTGAAATGGTGTTTGCTTAATTCTGTGTTTTGCAAGGCAGTGTGAAGTTTAAAATGGTTGTTTCACTTTGACAATATTTCAAGTGCACTACCTCTCTGAAGCTGTTTTGTGAAACAATGCAGGCCTCCTCTTCTAAAAAGCAAAGCTGCCATTTTGACTCCTTTGCAGGGCTTCTGAATTAATACAATCAATGCAGGAGAAGTCCATCTGCATAGCTGTGGTGCCTGATTAGATGAATGTTATCTCCTCTGTGATCCAAAGGACCTCATGAAAGCAACATGTAGCCATGCCTCTCAAGTCCAGTGTCTTGTTCCCAGGACACTCTCTGTGATTCTAATTCCCTGTTTTCTGACTGGCATCCTGCTTTATCTGAACATCCAGAGAATTTCTACCAGGAAACAAAAGTTATTGAAGGTCATACTCAAGAATCACAGTCATTGCTTTGGTGAACATAAAAAGCTCCCCTACCTCACAAGAAATCCTATATGTCAAAGGAATTTTAAAACTGATATTTTAAAGCTTATAGAAGATGGTTATTTTTAAAAAGCCCCATGGATGAGTTTATGAAAAGCACAACTGGTATATAAGATGAAGATAGATTTGTGGCTATGTAAATATCCTTGCCTACATCTCATTTCATTAAACTGTGTTAACATGTGCAATCTGACTATTTCAGATAATTCATTTAATAAGAACAAAAAAGTGATTCTAGAAGTTTGAATCTGTTCCTTCACAGCAAACATTGGCAGCTATATTGATTCACAAGATATAATCATTGCTTAAGCTCCTGTTCATGTTATATAGTACAGGTAGTCCCCAGAAGTTCCGTGCCCAAGGTCTATCTTTCAGTCGAATTTGTATGTAAGCCGAACAGTATTTTTGTATAATACTGTATAAGTAGTATTATGTAATGAACTCAAACCATTGTGTAAACTCAAATCACTGTGTATTTAACTCAAATTTTGCTACTTATAGGTTCCATTCTTAACTATGGGCCATCCATAAACCAGGTATTCTTAACCAGGGACTACCTGAATATAACCAGGGACTTACCTGAATATAACAATGTAACTTGATTGTGAGACAGAAGATAATTCCCACTCCTACTCTGAAGGGATCTGTGTCAGAGGCCTGTGAACATGCTTCAGGCCCTTTTCAACTTAGAAACAAAGGTGGTGGAGAAGCATTGGAAGAGCAGACTTTTACAAAGGAGAAGATTTATCATCCAATTTGGGAAGTAAGGAAAGTCGTAAGGAAAGATATAAGAAGTGATTCTTCTAGAGGATTTAAAGGCTGGAGCATGGCCTAGATTCTAGGAGGCTGGCTTTAGAAGTTCTCCCATATGGAGAGTCAGAACTGGAAACAATGTCTTGCTACAAGTTTCTGACTTTATTTTGTTCCCTTCTTTGTTGAATGTCTAGCTCTTGACTTTCAGACTGACCCTTCTTGAGTCTTCATCCCCTACTTGTCCTTGTGACCCTTGTGCCTTCTGATCCTACTCTGAGTTACTGCCATTCCTGAACTAGTTGCTGATTTGCTAATTTAATAATTGAACAGAAACTGCCAAGACAATTAAATTGTGCACATGCTATACATGAGATTTTGAAAAAGTATAACTTCTACAGTGGTAATAGACTATGATGCCTTTTCAGTTCAGATGTTTGGATCAGCAATAAATTATGTAATTCTTGTACTGCTGATCCAGCTTTAAAAGAATACCATATAAAGGATATTGTTTAATATAATCTTCCTTTCAGGGAATAGTAAAGCTTCCTTTCTGAGAAGTTGCAAAGCTTGCCTCTAAGATGGCAAGGAATGGAGATTATGATGAAAATGTTTATTTATGAGTTATATAAGGGCAGTGCTCTCTATCATAATCACTTCTAAGGAAGCAGTTATGCAAGAAACTCATTTGGACAAATCAGGATAGATTGCATTTTACTCCATGTTGCGTCCTTTGTGGTTGATGGCCACAATATATGGAGACAGTAATTCCTCATGTTTATTGAGGAGTACCATGGCAGTTCTGCTAAAGAAAACAGAACTTGTACATAATAACGTGTCTCCAACTGATGTAGCATCTAATGGAGACTGGAGCAGAAGGGCAAACTGTACAGATGGAGGAAGTACATGATGGGAAGGCTGTGAGTTAATGAGGCACACTTTTCATAATTTGCAAAAGACAGTTACTTCCAGCTCTCAGTGGTTAACTTAGAAAGCAGTGATGTCCATGCATCACTGGATGTTGGCTTTCATTTTAAAAAGGGAAATCAAATTAAGGTTATTAGTCATTAGAAATTAGGCAATTATCAGGTACAATGTAAATGATCTAAGTATGCTAATGCTCATCAGTCTGGTCCATCTAGATAATGGTTCATCCCATCTTTGTCTTCTGATCTTAGCATTGTAGCATTTTGTATATTTACCAAAACATTACAGAAATTCCATTTTTAAAAAAATAAAAAGCAAATGGTAAAGGAACAAAAACATTACAGTGACCTTGGAATCTCTTTTGTTGGGAACAGTGGAGTCAGGCTGAATTTTCCCAGTGGGAGATCAGCAGAAGCCCAAATTGAAAACTGCTTGGTTATTTAGATTAGCAAGAGAGGCCTTTCTGAAGATTGCCCCTGCTGCTAGAAGCTTTAGGATGAGATATGTCAGAGAAGACCTGCTCCCATATGGTTCCCAGGCTATGGAATGCATTCCCCAAAAAGGAGTATTTCCCTCCCCCCCCCCCCCCCCCCAATATTTAGGGCAATTATAACATTCATCTTTTTCACCAAGCTTTTAAGTGTTAATTTTTAATGGTAAAGATATAACTTTTTGGTTTTGATTTTAACTGCATTTATTGTTCTGGTTTATATTTGGTATTTTTTAATTGTTGTAGGCTGTCCTGAGTGCTAGTATAAAGAGAAAAGTAGGATATGCATTAAACGATAAATGTGATGAAATAAAGGGCTACAGGCAAAGGGCTCTTTTCAACCATCCCCATTTGAACTGAACAGCAAAGGGGCTCTGGAATTGCTAGGTTACCTTTCCCTAATCATCCAATACACTACTTATTGGATTTCTGGATGGATAAAATATCAATACAATAAATCAAAACGAACAATTAATACCAATGTGCTAATATAATAGCCTTCAAAATGCTCCAAATGCTATACAGTATATGCTGACCCAGTGCCAAATGAAGGTAATCAGTAAAAACTTCCAATTTGTTAGATTCCCTGATTCTTTGATGATACTTTGCCTACAAGAAGGAAAGAACCATATGGAACAAACACCTTTTGTGTCCTGTGATACGGCAAAGACCGAATTAGCATGTCTATTTTTGGTGGGGGGAATTGCTCATCTGGTCTGGGAGATTGTTAATTGCTTAATACAGTTATCATGATAGAAACATTGTGGTGCTGTCATGAATAAGAGTCAAGAGTACATTCTGGGTAGAATCTTGTTTAGATTTTTAAGTGAACTGAACTAATGTGCATTTTGGGCACTAATCAGAAAATAACCATGCTTTGGATGGCATACTTCTCAAACGAGTTGATGATATTCTCAGCTCTCAGCTCTCGAATTGCATATCTATCTTCATGATTTCCACTGATAGACAAGACCACCCCACTCCCCCAGATCTAGTCCACCCAGATGCCAACAAAACCCTCAAGTAGAATATGAACCAAGAGGTTTTTTCCTTTAATTTTCTCTAGCAACTGATATTGAAAGCCATTCTACCACTCATCCTGGAGTTAATACAGACATAATGGTTAGTAGCCAGAATATTTGTGATTGACAATGAGTGGTTTTGTTGTAAGCAGTCTAACACTGGAGGTAAGCATGGTAGCAAATATTTTAAATGTTTAAAATAGCCATTGATAGCCTTATTCTCCATAAATTTATCTAGCCTCCTTTTAAAACTGTCAAAATAGGGCATGTGGTTTTTTTGTACATCACTTAACCAGTTGTTTCTTCCTGCTTCTGTTTTGCTCTATGCTACAAGCAATGTGAAAAATTTAGATAAGATGGCCCTGGCGTGTAACGTGCTTTTCAGGCAAATTCTCCATCAGATATACTTACATTACCTGCTTCCGTCTTCAAGCTCTGCTTGAAAGCCATTTTTTCAGTGTTACCAAACACATGTTGAAACCCACTTGTCCCTATCACACATGTATTTCAAAAGCTTTCCCCAGATAACAATGTATTACACATGGCTATTGTATATACAACAACTACTTAATTCCATATATTCTTAGGTTGATAGTTTTACATACAGTGAAATCTACTAGGATTTTCCCAGTACCCAGTAGGTGAGACTTTCTAAGATGAAATTCCTAGGGAGATAAGTTAGGTTCTTTTTTGGCCTGCTGTGAATCTTTTCCAGGAAAGTATTCCAGGAAGTTGGGAAGAAGGAGGAGGAGGAGATAAAAAACACAGGAGCCAGGAGCCATATGTATAATGGACTCTGGGGAGCTGTGTGATCTTTTATTGAACAGCATCTGAAAAATAAAAGCATGCTTCTACAGGTGTTTCAGAACTACTCAATTATCCAAGGGAACTATCAGAATACAATTCACCATTTTAGGAATAGCAGAAAATGTTTTATATGATGCTCTGTGGATAAGAAGAGCTTTGCCAAATAAAGATCCTTCTGTATTGTCAGTTTCCTGTTTACTATCCAGAAACTGCTGAAATGAGATTATGAGTAGTAAATAACCATTCTCTCCTAAGCTGGAAGAGCCATATATTAGTCACGGAGGAATCCATGCTAAAAGCACACGTGCATTGCAAATGAAAATAAATAAGGGCTGCAATGAACTCTCATATCAATCCTATTTTATTTGCTTTAACAAAAAAACGACACATTGTTTTTCCTCTTCAAATCCATTACTGTTTTATATTGTTCTTCTTGTTATTTAGGAGAAAACATTTTTCATTTCTGCCTTTTCCACAGTTGGGATTCTTACCTCCTTGTAAGATTCTGGTTTGTGCATAAATTTTACCACTGCAATTGCTTACATATTTCTCCTTGAAGTAACAGATCTGATTTATTTGCAATCAGCGATAGACATTGTGAGATGAACTTCACAACAGTGCTTCGAATAAGAATCAAGACTTCAGTAAAATATATTGCTGATATATGAGTGGAGAAAAGTTCATTTTTTTATGCAAGAGTATAGCTTGCAAGCTTGAAGGAGAGGGTAGGTAACAAGAGCACTCAATGCTACTATATCCAAAGCATAATTCTATTTGCTTTTGCCCTTGCTAAACCAAAGGCAGCCGAAATGGAAATTAGAATGAGTCATATTATACTAAATTATATTAAGCAACATTTGCACTGATATTTTACATCTAAAACAACCAAGCACCCTTCTTCTACAAGGCAATGTAGAATATAAAACATACTATTGACAGCAAAATTCTGCCTCCAGGCTTATAGTCCAGACCAGTGTTTCTCAGCCTCAGTAACTTAAAGATCAACCGTCCCACCTGGTCACACAGAGAGGGAATGCTACGGACCCCGTCTGTAAGAGAATTTCATCTGACGGGGTCGAGGAGGCGAGCCTTCTCTGCAGCGGCCCCTGCCCTTTGGAACATTCTTCCCCCAGAAGTGAGGTTGGCCCCCTCCCTCTTAGACTTCCAAAAAAAACTGAAGACCTAGGTCTGCCATCACCCGTGGGGTGGGGATGGGAATAGTCAGTCTTGGGCTTGGCTGGTTTCCTAGTCTTACCTTTGACCGATATTATCTGGTCACAGGCTGAAATAATGTCACCATCTCTTAGATTTTATTGTATTTAATAATTGTATTTTATATTTGTATTATTTATGTTTTTATTGATTTTAAATTGTTTAGTTGTGAACCACCCAGAGTCTCTTGTTGTGGGGGAGTTGGGCGGTGGTATAAATTTGACATATAAATAAATAAATAAGCAAACAAATAAATAAATAAATTATAACTGATAGTACTGAAAACTGCCAAGATGTCCAGGAGAATAAATAGGACAGCACTCATCTATCCATTTAAATGTCTAGACCAGTGTTTCTCACCCTCAGCAATTTGAAGATGTGTGGATTTCAACTCCCAGAATTCCTCAGCTGGCACTGAGAAAGTCATTAAAAGTTTTGGATCTTAGGGGTCAGAAATATAGTGATAATACACAGCTCTGTCTCTACTTTTTAACTCCAAATCTCTAGGATATTGTGGAATTCATGAACAATATAAGATGTTAGTTGAGGAGAGATGAGGTGAACAAGCTGGAACTTAATTCATTTGAGATAAAGGTTCCTTAGCTAAGGAATCTACATGATTTATGGAAGCACAGATGGTGGCAAATTTTATCAGATTTGTTTGATATGCCAGCCTCAATCCCAACTAGACATATCAGATCTAGTTGTGTTCATACATGCATTTGTTATATATGTAGATCACACTACAGATTGCCAGACTATAGACCATGCTAGACTATGGACCATGCTAGACTATGTGTTATACTGCTGTTATCTTTGTATATCATTTATTTTGCCAATGGGTGCAAAATGCTGGCATTGATAAGGCCAAATAGTCAGAATTAACTGCAGAATCAATATGATTCTAGCCCCAATGTTAGATGTTGATCTTGGTGTCAAAGACCCTAGATAGCCTGTCAAGCTAACTAAAGAACCACCCATGGCCATATGTATCTGCCTATGCCTTCAGGTCAGCATCATAAGGTATACTTTTTGGCTCATTGTAAATGTGGCTGGTTAGAAAGATTAGAGCCTATACTGTATAGAACATGGGTGTGGGAATCTGGAGATGGAATTTGAGCCCCACCAGGTACAATGCCTTCACTTCAACTTTTGCATACCTTTTAAAATAAGGACTATGACAAGAGCAAAACAGAATACTCATGCAGCTCAGGCAACATCACATGGTAGCTCCCTAATCATTCAGTTGCAGCCACCATCAGGCATCAGGCTCATGGCAGAAGAAAGGGAATGTTTTGCACCTGACAGCTGAAGAGATGCAAACTGAGGAAGACATATAGGGGAAAAAAGTATGTTTGCTTCTCACCTGAGCAATGCACACGTCTCCCATGACTCCATTCTATTTCTACCCTGTCACTGTATCTTCACCATTGGAGTGTCTCTACCAGCCTTAATGCCATTGTGGTGTAGTAGTTAAGATGTTGGACTAGGAGTGGGAAGGCCCAGGTTCAAGTCCATCCTCATGCACAAACTCATGGAGTGACTTTGGGTCAGTCACCCATCTCAGCTCAACCTGCCTCACAGGATTGTTTTTGTGGGTAAAAATAGGAGGGAGCACTATGTACACTGCCTTGTGCTTTTGTACAAAAGGTAGGATATAAATCTAATAATACATAAATATCAGAATATTTTTCTATGGGAGAAGTCTATCAATGTTCTTCTGAAATTATGGAACTTTTGCCAATTTTCAGGATTTAAATCAGAGGATTGCACCCTTGGTTATTTGCCAAAGGCTCCAACTAAAATAAAAATAAAAGGTGATAAAAATATCTTACAATGCTTTTAAATTTTTTTCCAGTCTTGTTTCTCAAACTAATACATTCCATTTCTGTAGATCTGGTGTAATTTGCCAAGTCATCAACCATCATAAAGTCAAAAAGCATGAGTTGTTACTGTTATTACTGTGGCAAAATGTGTCTTTCAATTTCATTTTTTTCCCTTGAGCAAAGGATCCTCCTGTTTTTCTATTTCTCTCTCTTTTTGTTGTACATCTTTTTATTCTTTCATTCCTGAGCTGAAAAGAAATGTCTGGGGGCAGAATTCCATTATGATAATCTTGAGGTTTAACCAAACTTGAAGAAGCCATGGATGCTACAGACCATTGGAGGGTGATATGCAATGGCCCCCTTATAGCCACCTTGAAACTGAGAAAATGGCAAAACCCCACGATGATGTCACTGAATACTTCTCCTTCTTAGAAAAAGATCAAAGCAATTTCTTTCCATCGAATTGACTGAGAGTAGTAGAATTGTGTGTGTGTGTGTGTGTGTGTGGGGGGGATGACTAATTATTATAGGGCCCCTGTTATGACCATGGAACACTTGCTAGACTTAGGATGCTTACTAACCAGTCCTTGGACTTTAAGCAGCAATTCTATTATTTTGGATGGGATTTTACAAAAATGTCCTTTCATTTAACAAAAACGTCCCCCAGAGTAACAATGTGGGGGAACCTTTCAACATTATGTCCAAACAGATTCTCAAATGCTTTCCCCCTAATTCCTACATAGAATTAAAATGTAGTTGTTTGGAACAATGAGAGAAAACAGTCAGAAGAAGGAAGAAGGAAGGTTCATTTTATGATGTGGCCTGTTGCCCAATAGACTCCAAACTCAGATACTGAATGCATTTCAGTAACAATACCAGGTTTGTCCCAAACCACCAGTCCAATCTGCAGTCCAGGCAAAACTTCCATTTCTTTCCCTGTTTGATAACCTGGATCCAAGCAGCATATGGCAGAGGCTGCCTTCCCTCACTTGGCTAGATGTTGTGAACAAGGAAGCATGAATGCAGTTACTTTGCTTCAGGAGTGTATTAACATGGAGTGTATGCACCTCCTCTGTGACCTGGTAATTAAAAGCCCTTCTCTATGGTGACATGAGGAAAGAAATAATAGTCCTGTGGTGATCATAAGGCTGCTTCAGAGCATTTTGTCTAACATTTCCATGTTGATGATCTTGGATTGTCGTTGCTTCATGCGCAACGGCTGAATTCTTGGCCTTTCAAGTCTTTGCAAGGTTTCTGAACAGAAACATTTAGACCAGGACTTTTATCTCTGTATAGCTCCAGTATCCAATGTCAGCCAGCCAACAAGCAGCTCCAGAAACAGATGTGTTGGGTGTGAAACAACAGTTACCTGCTGTCCAGAAAGGCTTAGAAAACACCTGCTGAGTTGAATAAGAGCTTAATTATACTGTATACTGTTGTGGAGAAAATTTCAGATTCTCAGGATTTCAAATCAAACCGCTATATCCTCAGCCTACAATAAAACCTGTCCTGCTCCTAAAAGCACAGAGGGCTAGCTTGCTATGGCATGGAAAATTACAACTTAATTCAGCTTTCTTAAATATGGTGCCTTCTAAGTAGTACATTGAACTTCAACTCTGAAAGGCCATGTTGGTTGGGAAATTTGGAACCTGTAGTCCCAACCCATTTAGAAAGCTAGGGTTGGAAAACTTATCTTAACACAATCCTTTATGTCTCACAGCTTCCCAAGTACATATTTAAAGTCCATTACTTTTACTTCGGCAGATGTGATGGAGCAAGAAATGTTGAAGCCCGGAGCTCACATGCATACCAAGATGATGTCTGTTTATGTCTAGCCTTGAGCCTATATCTAACTTTTTGTAAAATAAAATAAAATAAAATAAAAATTGGAATTCCAATTATGAAACTGCTGTTTCACAGATCACAACATTAATTAATGTCGCCTTCTAAAAACATCTTTGTGAACTCTATTAATGCTTTCATTTGCATAGGAAGAGGGGATTAAGATGTGAAAGTCTGTCTCCTGAAGTTGTTGCACAAGTTTGACATCATCAGTATTTTGTGTCATGTTCATCATGTTGTAAGGATAACATTAATTTATACTTGAAACTTGAAGAAAAGGAGATATTCGCTTTATTCCAGAAACAAAGGCCTGAGTACCACAAGGAAACTTAGAGATGTGCAGTAGGATGTTTGTTTTTCACAGTATTGCAATGCTCATCTAAGAATTATTTAATGGCCCAGTGTGGTCTCTTGGACACAGAGGTGGATTAGGACTGGGAACAGCAAGCTTCAAATCCACATTTGGTTATAGAATTCTCTGGGTGATCCTACTGACTCATAGCTTAGCCTGCCTGTAAAGATAAAATATGGGAAGGACCAGTCATACTGCTTTTAGTACCTTGGAGGAAAGTTGAAATATAAAATAATTAATTTGTTAACAATTTTTTAACGAGAAAAGTCTTGTGCATGTTTACATATGATCAATGAATTATGCATGTTTAATCATCCGCAGCCCTGGGATCTACAAGTTTTTTCCCCCAAATAGAAGCAAAAATAGGACTCAAAATCTTCCGAGATGTTAATTTATTTTTTGCTGTATAGCCATCACCTACAATTTTAAACATTTTTTTTCTTCTTTCAATTTCTTTTTGTTGGCAAAATGACTAATTTTTCCAATCATGCCCCATATTTGTAAATCTTTTTGCTTTACAAACTGTGTCACTGTGTGTATGTTATTGGTTCTGTTAGTACAGGTATTTGAAAACTCTCCCAGTTTAGTAATCTCAGCAGATTTCATTAACCTGCTGTTTATTTTCTTTTCCAGATCAATTAGTGAAGGCAATAAATTAAATGAAACCTAACACCAATTGCTTTGGCACCCCAAGTAGGTACTTCTTTCCAAACTCGGCAGGCTGCCATTTATCATTACCATTCATTAATGATCCTCCAGCCCATTTATAGCCCATGTGGCAGAGCTCCTAACCAAACACAATTTGAGTTAATTTTTCAAGCAGGATTTTGTGAGATGATATCAAATGCTTTTCTACACCTCGAATCTTGTTACATTCCCCCAACTCCATTAATATTAATCATTCTAGTTTTTTTTAAAGAACTCGAATCACCTAAGAATGATTTCGCTTATATAGTTTGCCAAGATGAGGAAATATACTAGTTGGACTTTCCGTTTCAGAAAATAACTGAACAGACACAACAAAATCAATGTTAGGGTAACCCCATTTTTTTATGATCCCAGATAACATTTATCTTAAGTAGGGGAAGGCAATTAGTCTATGGGCTGTATTATTTGCATATAAATTCATTCTTAAATTGATTCTGACTCATTTTCAGTTACATAACAATCCATAACCAAATACCACATTTTGGTCTCTCCCTCCCCCCAGCCCTTAAAATATATACTTTGAACATTCTAGGCTACTCTGCTTTTACTTCATTTTTGACAATTCATGTGGGATTGAAAAGCAATGAAAAGGAAAGAGGATGGAAAGGAAAAGTAATCCAAAACAAAATTTACACTGTGTGGCAGGGGAATTATAATTAATTAATTAATTAATTAATTAATTTTACTAATTGGAATTCTTCCAAGATCTCCATTTGCTTTTATCTCTAGACCAGCAAAGCAGCGAGCTTGGTTGGGTTGAGATAGAGCGACTGGCTTCAAATCATCCTGTGAATTTCCATGGCTAAAGAAATTATCCCTGGTTTTAGTTCAACACTTCTTGTACCTATGAAGTATACGAGATGGCAAAGTGGTCTTCAATCTCTTTTTTACTCCTAAAATTCCCCATGCACACAAACATAGGCTTGCATTCCAGCAGTTCTTCTTGGAATGCCCATAAGACCATTACTGTTTGTAAAGGTATTTAGAGGTGACCTTTGGGAAAGAAGGAACAAGCCATCAAGGGGACTTGGAACAGAGATTATGCAGTTTTGAGAGAAGGTAGCATGAGAAAGAAACTCACAATAACCCTTCCTTACTACTTATTCTGTTATTCTACCTTACTACAATAGAGAGCATTTCTGGAATCCCTGCCATGCCTGTTTCTTGGCCTGGCCTACTTCAAAGGACTGACACTGTTCAGTGACATTGCACGTGCACATAGGTAGCTCAAGAAGCACTGCTAGAATATTACCCTTCTTTAAACAATTCTGTGCAATTATGAGTATATGATAAATATTTTTTTAAAGAAAGGAAGCCATTTGTTTGGCTTCCTTGTACACTTAATAAAGAAATTATAAGTCCCTACTTATAGGGGGTTAAGGCACCAGGCTACTGTAGTGGTTAAGGCACCAGGCTAGAAACCGGGAGACTGTGAGTTTTAGTCTTGCCTTAGGCACCAGGTCAGCTACATGATCTTGGCCAGTCACTCTCTCTCAGCCCTAGGAAGCAGGTAATGGCCAACCACTTGCCAAGAAAACTGCAGGAACTTGTCCAGGAGTCAAGACTGACTTGAAAACACATACAAAAAATAAATAAATAAATAAAAATGTTCCAACTCCACCAAAATATCTGGATTAATCAAAATCTCCTCCCATTCCTATGAAAATGGCAGGAAAAAAACGCAACACTTTTTTCCATAAGGAATTAAAATTTCAGAGACGTAGGGAGCAGGAATGGACAGACACCTCTAATGTCTATAAAATGCTTCTAACATAATTTATCTCCAAGTGTGACTCCAAATGGTGCTTATCAGGCCAATTCAGAGTAGAATTTACAGAGAAAAAATTCTTCAAGCATCCACACGGAGTTTTTATGTTTGCTTCTATGATTTGCAAATAGGATTTTGCTTATATTAACTTAAGTACAGTGGTACCTCGAGTTACGAACTTAATCCGTTCCGTGATTCTGATCGCAACTCGAGTTGGTCACAACTCAAGGTAAATTTTCCCATAAGGTTCAATGTAAATACGGTTAATCCATTCCGCCCTCTGAATTTGGTCGCACCACGAGGCAAATTTCCCCATAAGGTTCAATGTAAATATGGCTAATCCGCCCTCCGAATTTGGTTGGACCACGAGGCAAATTTCCCCATAAGGTTCAATGTAAATACATATGGTTTTCTTCAAAGCCTTATTCTTGCCAAGCCTGCTCTGCATTTTCTTTGGAGCCATGCTGATAAGCACACCAAAAACCTTCCAAATGCCACAAAACACACCACAAGCCTCACCGAAGTCTCCTTGCTACCGCGATCTCGCCCACAGGAAGCCGCGACCGCGTGGCAGCAGGGCAAATGGCCGCGGATCCGGTTCGTAGCTCGAGGCGGAGTTCGCATGTCGAGGTAAATTTTTGGGGCCGGAGCTGGTTGTATCTCGAAAAATTCGTAAGGAGGGGCGTTCGTAACCCGAGGTACCACTGTATAGGGTTAGATTTTGCTTTTCTTTACAGGTAAGCTGAAATTTTGATGAAAGACCTTATATCTTCTGAATTATAACCTTAAACAGCACAAAAGGATCTCAAGGGAATCACTTAATGTCAAAAAATAAATTTATAATGGAGATGGCACTTTGACAGCATTAAATCTATCACAAAACTATGGCATGTGAAACTGAACCTCTGACATTTTTTACTTTCCCTTCCCTGGCCCTGAAGCCTCTTAATGTTCTAAGAATCACCTAGATTCAGGTTCTACTGATAATTTACATAGCACAATTAGAACAGAAAAGACCTGTCAAGTTTGAGAAGCTGAAAATTAGACAAAGGAAAAGATCATTTTAAAAAGCTACTAATATTATCACTCAAAGCAAGCAAGCAATAACAGAAGAAAGAGGATAATCTGTTTATTCCCTTTGAGCGTTCAAGTGGATTGGGTCAATTGGGAAAGGGCAAGTAAAATTATCAGTGACAAGAGTAATGGTTGAAGAACATGACTTAGTAAGTTGTCCTCCTCCTTAGCCAAAAAAATCTAAGTGGTTACCAGCCCCAAATCAATAGACAGACCTTTGAAGAGCTGAGTTAAGAAGATGCAGAAGATGCAGAACAGAAAACAAAGCAGAACATGGCAAAGGAAAAAGAAGAGTTATCTGCTTTCCTTGGTTTTGTTTTCCAAAGGATATATCATTAGCCCTCAAATACCTGGAAACTGTCCTAGGATGGAATGCGAGAGGCAATAGAGAGGTTGAGCAATCTCTACATCCACTAATCCAAAGTGGGAAATTTGTGGTCTTCTAGATAACACTGAACTATCACTCTGGACATCTTCCACTACTGAATAAACAGATTTTAACTGTTGGGAGTTATAGTTTAGTAATACACAGAGTACACTGGTTTCCCATCATTGCCATACAGATTGGCATGGTATGTTGCTTTACAGAAGACAGTCATCTATTTGATATTTTCTGTTCAATCCAAATTTGAATTGAAGAAAACAAATGAAGAAGGAAGAGCAGACATGGTGGTATTGCTTATAAAACTAGTTCAGTATGCGGTAAGCAGAATGAGCTTATGCACAAGATCCTATGGTTACAGTTGTCCCCTTTATGATACAATGTGCCGCATTTTTATAATCATTCTTTTTCAATTTCAATATGTGTATAAAAATATGTGCATATATATTTTATACACACATTTTGGCAAATCAGCTTTGATCTCTATTTTGCTGGCACACTGGTAAAGCATATATGGCCATGTTTTGAATGGTGGCTAATAAGCTTTGAATAAGGGACTTTCCACTTAAATTTTAGTTGGTACAATATAATACTAGCTCTCTTTTTCTCCTATATAATAGTAGATTTTAAAAAATCCTTGGCAATTTTAGAAGTGGCTTCACTTAGGAATTAATTCTTGGGTTTATATCAACAAAAAAAGCTCTCCAGATAGTTGAGAGAAGGAAAGGGGTGTTACTTTTACCCATACAGGTGAAACTCGAAAAATTAGAATATCGTGCAAATGTTCATTTATGTCAGTATGGCAACTCAAAAGGTGAAACCAATATATGAGATAGACGCATTACATGCAAAGCGAGATATGTCAAGCCTTACTTTGGTATAATGGTGATGATTATGGCGTACAGCTTATGAAAACCCCAAATTCACAATCTCAGAAAATTAGAATATTACATGACATCAATAACACAAGGATTGGAAATAGAACAATATCGGACCTCTGCAAAGTATAAGCATGCATATGTACTCAGTACTTGGTTTGGGCCCCTTTTGCAGCAATGACTGCCACAATGCGGCGTGGCATGAATGCTATCAGCCTGTGGCACTGCTGAGGTGTTATGGAAGACCAGGATGCTTCAATAGCGGCCTTCAGCTCCGCTTCATTGTTCGGTCTCATGTCCCTCATCTTTCTCTTGGCAATGCCCCATAGATTCTCTATGGGGTTCAGGTCAGGGGAGTTTGCTGGCCAATCAAGCACAGTAATCCCATAGTCATTGAACCAGGTTTTGGTACTTTTGGCAGTGTGGGCAGGTGCCAGGTCCTGCTGGAAAATGAAGTCAGCATCCCCATAAAGCTCGTCTACGGAAGGAAGCATGAAGTGCTCCAAAATCTTCTGGTAGATGGCTACGTTGACCCTGGACTTAATGAAGCACAGTGGACCAACACCAGCAGATGACATGGCTCCCCAAATCAACACAAACTGTGGAAACTTCACACTGGCCTTCAAGCATCGTGCATTGTGTGCCTCTCCATTCTTCCTCCAGACTCTGGATCCTTGGTTCCCAAATGAGATGCAAAAGTTGCTCTCATCAGAAAAGAGGACTTTGGACCACTGGGCAACAGACCAGTTCTTTTTTTCTGTAGCCCAGGTAAGACGCTTCTGACGTTGTTTGTTGTTCAGGAGCGGCTTGACAAGAGGAATACGACATTTGAAGCCCATGTCCGGGATCCGTCTGTGTGTGGTGGCTCTTGATGCACTAACTCCAGCCTCAGTCCACTCCTTGTGAAAGTCCCCAACACTTTTGAATGGCCTTTTCCTGACAATCCTCTCCAGGCTGCGGTCATCCCTGCTGCTTGTGCACCTTTTTCTACCACACTTTTTCCTTCCACATAACCTTCTATTGATGTGCTTTGATACAGCACTTTGGGAACATCCAACTTCTTTTGCAATGACCTTTTGGGACTTTCCCTCCTTATGGAGGGTGTCAATGATGGTTTTCTGCACAACTGGCAGGTCAGCAGTCTTTCCCATGCTTGTGATTCCTACTGAACCAGCCTGAGAGACCATTTAAAGGCTCAGGAACCCTTTGCAGGTGTTATGGATTCATTAGCTGCTTAGAGTGGGACACTTTGAGCCTAGAATATTGACCCTTTTCACACTATTCTAATTTTCTGAGATTGTGAATTTGGGGTTTTCATAAGCTGTATGCCATAATCATCACCATTATACCAAAGTAAGGCTTGGCATATCTCGCTTTGCATGTAATGCGTCTATCTCATATATTGGTTTCACCTTTTGAGTTGCCATACTGACATAAATGAACATTTGCACGATATTCTAATTTTTCGAGTTTCACCTGTATATGACACCACTTTGAATGAGAATGTTATGGAGAGGACGTTTGGGTCAAGGTAGCAAAGGGTGGATTAAAAGGAATTATGTGCTTAGCACCCACATAATTATAACTGTAAATTGAGTAGCAGCCCAAAGCATTACAGCAATAAAAACTAAAATCAATTTTAATCTTTAAGGACACTGTGCAACATTCTTTTTCACCAAGGCTAGGGCAGTCCAGGTAGGGAATGAAAAATATGAATTTGATCTCCTTTAGCCATAAATATCATTTTCTATATTGAAGATCAGAATTCTGCCAACCACATTCTACTTCCTTTGGGAAAATTATCAGCAGATTAGAGCACACACAGATATATAGCCACATCCTCTGATAGGCGTCCAACAGAGGCCACAGTGATATCATGAGCATTATGATGTCATTGGCCAGTACATAATTCACTTTTATATGAATGTATGTGATTTATTTATGTAATGGTGTTTATGTGATGATGCTATGATATGAACAATGTCATTCCCCACCCCCTGACTCCCTATCGATATTCATAGGGGAATAATAATCAGGTGCACCCTGTGTAAAATGTTTCACAGCACAGGCATGACAAAACCTGCAAACTTCCAATGAATGTAAGATATGAGCAGATTTTAATATCCACATGTTTGGTCCTGTTTCCGTCCGTTTCTGCATTCAGTCAAAGGCTCAGGAAGTGTCCTCTCACTTATATATTTCATTAATGACTATATAGTATGGTAGTCACACACAGATTTAAGACTAGACAACCATTTCTCTGGCATTTTTGCATATATATGTTCGGGTTAGTTTTTGTTCTAATGCAGTTAGTGGTATCAAAGTATCTACATATAGCAAGAATACATGTAATTTGGATTCCTAGAGTTTTGCTTAAACAAATTGATAGGTTTTGCTGTGGAATAGTTAAAATATTGTTACACCACACCATGTTTGTGCCTTGCCTTCCAAATGCTTTTATTCAGCTAAGAAGTACCATATTTAGAAAACTCTCTTGAGGAAAATCAATTCTCTAACGACTTGATTTTTCTTATCTTGCTTGCACTATGTATGTCTCTAAAAACTGAAGCTGAAGCCAAGGGAGGAGACTTGCTTTCAACAATGTTATATAAAACTTTGTTTTTATATAAAGTCAAGATAAAATCAACTCCTAGTGACTACATTCATGTGGTTTTCCTGGAAGTTCCATGAAAGTAGCTTGGCACTGTCTTCTTCTAGGATGTTTCTGACTTTTCAGTCCAGACAACAGCTCTAAAAATCCCAAGAGGTTTTCTATCCCAGCCCTAACTGGGGTTGACCCTATTTAGCTTCCAAGGTCAGCCAAGGTAGACTTGGTGTTGAAACCTCATGATATATCTTTATTCCTTATACCTTTCACAGTCTTATCACAAACCTACATGTTCTTATTGACGTAAACAAGAAAACTAGCATGAAATATTTCTTAAAAGCAATTGCTGAGAGCCTTATCTATTTTGAATCTCTTATTGAAAACATACAAAATTCAGACTTAAATATTTTAAAGTGTGATGACAGCAGATTCAATAAAAAAAAATAAAATATACATATTTAAAATAACAGAATATCACAAGTTCTTAGAACTGTAGATAAAATAATACCCAAATCTCAAAAAGATGTCACTGAAATCTTGTGAGAATTTAGTGGACTCATATGAGATTACATATGCACTTCTAGAAAGGGTTTTTCAGCCACCAATCATAATATGGTACCTGGAGCCCCTAAACATATCCAGTTTTGCTTTAACTATTAGCTGATTATCTCTACTTCTCTATTAAGGTTATAGCTTCCTTCCATTATATAATCCACTCCTAGGAGATTATACATCACTATTCTTCTTATTCTATTCTTTGATCATCTGACAGTTTTTAAGTACAGCTCCTGATCAGCAAACATTTGTTGAACTCTGTCATATTCAGTATCAGAATGTACCTCAAGTGTATATGCATGAGGTCTTACACCTACATTCTTGGTAACCCAAAAATGATCAGGCATGGTAGCCAATGAAAAGAAGCAGGAATTCTGCAACTGGAAGAAACATTTGGCTGACAACCATGACTTCTCAAGTCTTGGAAGATTTCCTGCCCTGAAAGATATTTGCCTTAGGTATGAAAGAGCATCATATACTATAAAAATAAACAATTAGCCCAATAAGAATTCTATTTGTGGGACAAAACATTCAGGGGGGAAAAAAGTTCTGGCTAAGCTCTGGTTGCTCTTTCTAGTTCAATGATTATTACTTGATGCAATAAATATGATACTTTCCAAATAATTACTTGGATTTTTCTCCCTCTTTGTTTTTGTTTTTTTAAAGATAGAGGCCAAAGATACAGAGCTGAGCAGATAATTAAATGTATTCATCAAATTGTTCAGTGTATTTCTTCATGATACCTTTGAATAAATAATTCAACTTTTTAATTATTCATCTGATACTAATTAATATGTTTAATTATTTTCTAATGTTATTTGAAATCTGAATGAAAAACAGAGTATCCCAACCTGGGATTCTTCAGATAGATCAGAACAACACCCCAAATTCCTAATTTGGGGTGTTGTAGCCTAATACTTGTAAGGACACTAGTTGGGAAAAGCTGTTGAAGGGGATATTATGGTGTGCAGTTATATGGGATTCAACAATAGCAAACTATGTTTTGTATCCCACTATATACAGTAGCCAAGAAAAGGAGCTAAATGGCTGATGATTAGCAAGTGGAAACTACCATACTTCCAGCATGTGATATTAGTGGATGGTAGACTAGGAAAAAACAACTAGGCATAGCAAGGAAGCAGAAGGCAAGGGAAACAGATAAGATGGATGAATAAGATCAAACAAATTATAAAACTATGCTTGGAAGAACTATAAGCTATTACTAGTGGCATGTTGATATGGCAAACATTTGTCCATGCAGTCACCAAGAATGGAGTCCATCTCAGGGGTATCTAACTATCCATTTATCCATCTATTACCCGAAACAAGGGTCTGTTCTTTGCTCTGCCTATAGGTTGACGCAAGTCTTATTATAAAGCAGCATATGGATGTCACTTTACCGTTGGGTTGATTGGAAGCTAAGACAAGGAAATGTAACATCCAGAGAAAACTAGCCATGAATGCTATATAAATATGATAAATAAATAATCCAGCATTTTTGCTAACACAAAGGCCATCTGTGAGTAGTGAACTATAGCTCTTGAAAAGCTGGTCTCTTTGGTGATAAAATATGAAAAAGTAATTTATTCTCTAGGATCTTCTTAAGAATTTACAGTAGTGATTTGGGACAAACCTGCTGCCGTACTCTTTATTAATGCCCTAGCAAAGCAAAAAGGATAGGATACACCCATACTTGCCACTCTGCACTTTTGAGTTACTCAGTAAATGCCCAGTGGTGCCTCATAAAATCATTTAATTACTCCCTACAAAACAATGGTTCATTGTTCATAATCATAGGATGAAATCAATGAATTCCAACATATTAATCAAGAATTGTATATGATGGTCAAATCTGAATTAGTTTTAGAAAATCACACCAAATTCCTACTGGCTTAAAATACCCTGAAAGATTCAAAACAAACCAACAAATAAAAGCATGGAAAGATTCTTCAGTGTGGTGTTGCTTTATATATATTTAAAGATTTTTGGCCCAGTGAGATGCTTAGTTTCTCATTTGTAGCAAATCAGGATGTTAAGCACTTATTCTGTGGCTGGGGAATGCTGTGGAAACTGTTTTGTCTTTTATGTAAATTGTAGCTGACTTGAACCAAATCATCATTGGGAATCTTATATTTCCGGCAAACTGCTAGAAGTCAGAAAGTGTAACTGCTTTCAACATAAACTCTTTGTGTGAGATGGGTGGCTATATAAATGTGACACATACATACATACATACATACATACATACATACATACATACATAGTTAGTTTAGCTGAATGAGGGAGTCTCAGAATGGACAAAATTCTGGATTCATCTAAGCAAATGGAACAGCTGCATAGCATCTGCCCAGAATATCAAACAGCACCAATTAGATCCAAGCTGGCTCTGCCACTGGATTCTTTGGACTTTACATACAGGTGAAACTCGAAAAATTAGAATATCGTGCAAATGTTCATTTATGTCAGTATGGCAACTCAAAAGGTGAAACCAATATATGAGATAGACGCATTACATGCAAAGTGAGATATGTCAAGCCTTACTTTGGTATAATTGTGATGATTATGGCGTACAGCTTATGAAAACCCCAAATTCACAATCTCAGAAAATTAGAATAGTGTGAAAAGGGTCAATATTCTAGGCTCAAAGTGTCCCACTCTAAGCAGCTAATGAATCCATAACACCTGCAAAGGGTTCCTGAGCCTTTAAATGGTCTCTCAGGCTGGTTCAGTAGGAATCACAAGCATGGGAAAGACTGCTGACCTGCCAGTTGTGCAGAAAACCATCATTGACACCCTCCATAAGGAGGGAAAGTCCCAAAAGGTCATTGCAAAAGAAGTTGGATGTTCCCAAAGTGCTGTATCAAAGCACATCAATAGAAGGTTATGTGGAAGGGAAAAGTGTGGTAGAAAAAGGTGCACAAGCAGCAGGGATGACCGCAGCCTGGAGAGGATTGTCAGGAAAAGGCCATTCAAAAGTGTTGGGGACTTTCACAAGGAGTGGACTGAGGCTGGAGTTAGTGCATCAAGAGCCACCACACACAGACGGATCCCGGACATGGGCTTCAAATGTCGTATTCCTCTTGTCAAGCCGCTCCTGAACAACAAACAACGTCAGAAGCGTCTTACCTGGGCTACAGAAAAAAAGAACTGGTCTGTTGCCCAGTGGTCCAAAGTCCTCTTTTCTGATGAGAGCAACTTTTGCATCTCATTTGGGAACCAAGGATCCAGAGTCTGGAGGAAGAATGGAGAGGCACACAATGCACGATGCTTGAAGGCCAGTGTGAAGTTTCCACAGTTTGTGTTGATTTGGGGAGCCATGTCATCTGCTGGTGTTGGTCCACTGTGCTTCATTAAGTCCAGGGTCAACGCAGCCATCTACCAGAAGATTTTGGAGCACTTCATGCTTCCTTCTGCAGACGAGCTTTATGGGGATCATTTTCCAGCAGGACCTGGCACCTGCCCACACTGCCAAAAGTACCAAAACCTGGTTCAATGACCATGGGATTACTGTGCTTGATTGGCCAGCAAACTCCCCTGACCTGAACCCCATAGAGAATCTATGGGGCATTGCCAAGAGAAAGATGAAGGACATGAGACCGAACAGTGCAGCGGAGCTGAAGGCCGCTATTGAAGCATCCTGGTCTTCCATAACACCTCAGCAGTGCCACAGGCTGATAGCATTCATGCCACGCCGCATTGCGGCAGTCATTGCTGCAAAAGGGGCCCAAACCAAGTACTGAGTACATATGCATGTATGTATATGCCCTTTGCAGAGGTCTGATATTGTTCTATTTCCAATCCTTGTGTTATTGATGTCATGTAATATTCTAATTTTCTGAGATTGTGAATTTGGGGTTTTCATAAGCTGTACGCCATAATCATCACCACTATACCAAAGTAAGGCTTGACATATTTCGCTTTGCATGTAATGCATCTATCTCATATATTGGTTTCACCTTGTGAGTTGCCATACTGACATAAATGAACATTTGCACGATATTCTAATTTTTCGAGTTTCACCTGTAGTTTAGCTGATACACCTAGAGGAATTCCAAATGGTGAAAACTTTGATGCAGCTTCCAAGGGCAAAGTAAGTAGGTAAGTAAGTCCAGGATATGGAAGGCTCTAATTATTTACTACATGGTTCCAGTTTGAGTAGAGATTTCCTTTCTCCTGCAAACTACAGTATATCTTGTGGTTATGGTGGTTACAAAGAAGGAAATATTTCTGTTGTCTCCCAAAGAATAGACAAGATGCAAGAGCTCATTGATTAATCAGCAGGTATCACTTTCTGGACTGCTTGCTAGTGAGACTGTGTTCCCTTGTTTACATAAGAGGCTTGTGATAATAGTTTTATGATACGCTATTAAACCTGAATGGATGAAAAAATGGTTTTGCAACATCTCTGAGAATCTGTCTGTGGTTAACTTCACCTTTTATTAGTGTGAAAGTTTGTGGGGCTTGACAATTCTCTGGAATAAATTTTGCAAGATATCACGAAACATATTGAGCTTTATAGGCACATCGTTTACAGCCCTTTGAGTTTAGGCACCCATACCTCTTAAGTGAAGATTTCATCCACATTGAGAATGAGCATAGTGCTAGTACCAACAAATGCCTATAATGATAATGATGAGTTTCTACATCCTCTGAATATTATAAGTTTTTTCCTTCTTCCCTTCCTTTGGAAACAGTGTGGTTCCCAGATGTAACGTGACCTATACTGAAACCTTATGAAAAACGGCTCTCGGTTTCCCTCATCTTTATTTTCTTACATTTGAAAGCCAAAGGGACAACATGGAAACTGATGTTCATGAACCTTCACACGTTTCCCTCATCTCTGTTATGTTGAAAGGCTTTAGGCAGACATCCTGTCTCCTTAAGTGTCGAGGCCATAAAGATATGGGAGGAAGTGACCCCAATCTGCATTCTAGGAAACAATAAAATACAGAAGATCAGAGGGGGTGCCCCCGAACTCTGACTAGTAACCAATAGGTCATCAGGAAGATAGGTTTCCCCCAATAATAAGGAGGATCCAAAACTTATGCCAATTTCAGCCAATACTGTTTTTATTCTGTTTTTAAGTATTGATAGCCACCCAGAGTCATCTATTGTGAGATGACCAAAATTTAATGATTAAATATAAGTTTATTTAAATAAATAAATAAAACCTGCTGTGCTGCACATACATGCATTTATACATGGTTTAAAGTATAAATGATGTTTAAGTTGGCATAAGCATTGGCTTCTGCCTAATTCTGAATTGAACTGGACTGCTCTGAAGAGAACGTGATCTTCTGAGATGAAGCAGGTTTCCCTCCAAAGAAATTGGAACCAAGTGTGGACCTTTACAAAACTTCACTAATTACTCATCAAAATGCAGACTTCTGAAAATATCAGGGCTGCTTTACAGTCAGAACCATGTAATTTGGTATTTCAAGATCCAAGAAAAATGCAGATGGGGAATATATGTAAAGTATCTCCAATTATGATAATCTGAAGATTCTTTTTGTGAAATAGTTTACTAGAGCAGATCTGTACTAGCATGTATTGCCTGCATCATAACAGTCTGTAGACACTGGAAACACATTTCCAAAACACACAGACCCACCCAGGAACCTCATTATAGCATTCCATTTCACCATCATGTTACTATGTGAAAAGTATTTTAGGTTTGAACTCAGGTTTGTTGTTAGTGAAATGGGGGTAGAGATGCTTACTACATGCAAAACTTCTACACATCGAGACCCTCTTTTATTTTCCAAGTAAGAATGGATAAAAGTGTCGGGAAAACTGGTTCTGTATATGGTTTCCATTCCGTGAGCCACAGAAACAGATAACAACTTGTCAACTAAGTCACTTTAACAGAGATAAACAAAATGTTCCATGCTAAAAGACCTGGTTTTGAGTGTTTCAGATATGGTGGAAATCACCAGAGTTCCAAGACCTTTTTGCCCTGGCCATGGAACAGATCCTGAACAAAACAGGCCTCTTTCAAGAAGCAATGCTCTGAGCATTCTGAACATTTCCAGTTCTGTGATCTGTTTGCTGTTTTATTAAGCCCGATTAGCTTGATTTCTGAAGCCCCATTTTCAGTATTGCCAGTAAGTTGCAGGACCAGTTCCATCCTATTTGCTTTTGGTGCCAGCTAACGAAAGCAAGGATGAAGAAGCAGCTATTTAAGCATGTGCTACTGCACTTTGCTAGCCCCCAGTTGCTGATATCTCTAGCTCAGACCATTCTGTACTGCTTAAGTACAGATGAAGGCTCCTCAAAGCTGTCAGCTTGCTGGTGGGTAATTTATTACTTTTAAAAGTATCTTTGCTATGGGAAATTTAGTATTTATGGCTTGTGTTATGCTTTGCGTTCTATGTTTGTTACCGTTTTGCAGGTAGGTAGCCATTAGGCAAATGGAAAAGAATATGCTATGCCCTGTGTACATTATAGGCACCTTAGAAATAATGCTGCGGAGGCTTTGTGGTGGCAAGAGTATATTGTTTTTCTTTGATGTGCTACGTGCATGCTCTTGTTACAGAATAGATGTTACTAAAGCAATGCTTCTTAATTTGTTTATGAAGCATTATGTCTACATTGCCCAATGCATAATTTGCAATGTGCTTGGACATTAGGAAGAGAGAGAAGCTTCAGACCAATAGCTAGGAATGTCATTTGCGGTTGTGTCTGAGCTGTGGGGAAATTAATCTTGCTGGAGGATTCTCTGGCTGTTTGCTTAAGGCAGTGTTTCTCAACTTGGCAAGTTTAAGATGGGTGGACTTCAACTCCCAGAATTCCCCAGCCAGCATGGCTGGCTGGGGAATTCTGGGAGTTGAAGTCCACCCATCTTAAACTTGCCAAGTTGAGAAACACTGCCTTAAGCTATTGTTTCCTATGGGAATTTAAAAATAATTACACCTTTTTACTGGAAATTGTTAATTGGAAAAAATAATGTCACAACTGTTTGGGCTCTTACATTGTGATTATGGAACTTTGATCACATAGCCTTAGCTGCTGCCACTACATGGGGCAGTTTTACGTTTTGCATCTGAGTAATTCTATCCCTGTATCCACCAGAAATAAGCTTGAGACCACCAGTTTGGTGTAGTGGTTGAGGCACCAGGCAAGAAACTGGGAGACTGTGAGTTCTAGTCCTGCCTTAGCCACCAAGCCAGCTGGGTGACCTTGGGCCAGTCACTCTCTTTCAGCCCTAGAAAGGAGGCAATGACAAACCACTTCTGAAAAATCTTGCCAAGAAAACTGTGGGGACTTGTTTAGGCAGTTTCCAGGAGTCAATACTGACTCAAAGGCACTGATAAATAAATAAAAAGCCTGAGACCATTGTCTTGTTAAAACTGAATGCTCCAGTTCAGGATTGCAGGAGTTTTCAAGGCTGCCAAATCATCAGGTCCAAACTGAGAAGTTTACAAATATTTTAACTGAATATTCAGATTCGGGCACTGCAATGCAATTTTATTCAGTGTGAATCTGATAGCTAACACATCTGTAAGAAATGTTCAGTTGAAGCATTGTTAGTTTGGGTTAGCCAAATTGACCAGTGGAAAAGAAATCTGGCATATCACAAAACTCTGTCTCAAAGTGTAAAATACAAATACATTTAGAAATTAATGTATGGAGGATTTCGTTTAAATGCTGTTATGCAGGCTGTATCTAAATTTATCCAAGAAGACATAGCCCAAAGACGTCCAGTAGACCCATCCTCTGGAAATAGAATAGAATGGAGGTAGAAAAGGACAACTTTAATTAAAATTCATATATACAGTGCCTTTACTATCAGATCAAAATAGTACAATAGAATGAGAACAAGGAAAACACTAAGAAAGGATTTATGGAATAAATCTCTCTGAGGCACTATGAGAAAGGTAATAATAAAAACAAATGGCACACCAGATGTGCAATTTCCAAGTTGTATTGAATTTGGCCTATACTTCTCATGTTCCTTCTATTCTTTCTGAATCAATGGCAGTCCAACAAATACCTGTAGGATGGTTGGAGAATAAATCATAAAAGATAAGAACATTGTTGTAAGAGGTAAGCCAAGAAAAAATTATTTTCAGGCCAGTGTTAGCTATCTAAACACTCAATAACCATTTACTTTCAAGGCTACCAAACATGACACAAATGGTCTGATAATATGTGGGAAAGGCATGAAGAAAAAAGAACAGAAACCCACTAGGGCTATAAGTAGTAACTAAATCTTCAGAATAGAAGTGGACAATCAACTATTTCATTTCACTTTATTCTTCTTTGAATAAAGAAAAAATCTATCCAACCTGTGCCTGTAAGATTTCTGCTAAGTCCTAACATAGGAAATTAGTTTAACCACATAAAGATCTGCGATTTACTGCTAAATCTTGGTCAAGGGAGCCTAGCAGCTTGATTCTCCACTCTGTTCTCATTGCTATGGAAGGAAAGCCATTGGCTACAGATCAAGGATGAATAAGTTGGCTACTGTCTGTCAGGCAACTCTGCCAATTGTAACCAGTGCTCCAATATCAGAATCAAGTAACTACTCAGATGGACCAGCTGGCCTAGACAAAGGAACAACTAACAACTAAGCCAGGAGATAAAACAGAATCAACCATCCCAAATAAGCCTTCTTCCAGTAGGGTCTCAGACTTGGTTCTACTGGTTGTGTAGTGCAGCTGTCCGGCCCAGCCCAAAAAGAATGGTGAAACAATCCAGTTAAGTTAAGTTCCTTTATTTGCTTACAGCATATAGACAGAATCTTGCCAGACTAAATCTATACTACTGCAACTAGTGGACATACCCTGGGAGATTCTAGGGAGTGGCTATCCTGAACCTCTTATGCTTCCCACACTCCCCCTGCAGCTGTGTTATCTTTTGTCTCCTTTCCCTTCCTGGAATGCACTCCCTCCTTCCTGATAGCCTTGCTCTCTGCTGCAATCCACCACATCACCCTCCTCTTCATAGATACATTCCATCATACGGCAGGCACTGTAGCCATCTGACACAAAGTGCCAACTTTTCTGCTTGACAAATTTATACTGTATATAAAGCAAATTTACCAAGCAAATTTACTATCATTATGAATGATACATCTCTCCAAGGCCATGCTACTTCCCCAGTGACTAAGCCCACATAGGATTTATAATTAGTCAATTGATTGTAACAGCTGTAAACTTCTGATTCAAGTTAACCCAGACTCGGACAAGTGCATAAATTTGTGGCATGCCTGAGAGTTAACTTCAAGGATTTGGTGAAGCAAGCTACCATTAACTATGAAGTTCCCTACCTTTAATATGTTGCTGAGTCTCAGCTGGGGCAGAATATGTTGCCTCCTCTAACTCTACTGAGTATAATAGTCAGGAAGGAGCTTCCATTACAACTGGAAGTCATAACTGAATTTTTGGTAGGATCAACCCCTCTGTATGACCTTTTAAGGTCATGTGAAGTTTATTGAACCATTCCCTGGGACAGCATAAATCAACCCTAAAGCCTTTTGTTTGCAGCTTCCAGCCACTCTAAAGATACATCTGGTTGTCCACATTCCTTTCTGGTCCTAGAATGTCCTCTTTGTCCCTTGCACAGTTTTGTCTTGCCAACCCTTCACACCTCAGTGACTTCAAAATAGGGCACATTTTGGACTCTTGGTGTGGGAAGAATAGGGCCAAGTGTTTGATTTATTGGAAGAGTTAATCAAGCACCTAACACTCTTGAGCAGAAGCATATGAAGTCCCCTCACCCCACCCCCTCTCTTTCAATACCCTTGCAAACCTAAATAGCTGGGCTGGCCATGCAATAAAATTTCTGCATCTTCCAGCAATTCTGACTCTGAATGGGAAGCAGGGAGAGAATCCTTTGAGAAGCAGGGAGATACAATGACTGCCTGGAAGTTCACTTGGAAGTATGTGAGAGAATGTTCTGAAAGGATGGACTTCCTATCAAAGAAGAAATGGAGGAAGAGAAATACCCTTCTTCCTACTGCTTTGAATCAGCAAGGGGAAGGGGTAAACACTACAGAAATGATGGATGCCCTATCTGTGATGGAATGGTGTGGCAAAGGCCGCGCTCGGGGAGATAAGCATTTCCTTAGACCCCAGAATGAGCATGGGAAGGTGAAGAGGATGAGACTGGCACCACCCTAAGGAATTTGCAGTGTTTGCTTGCTGGCTTGGGGAGTTTAGATTCAGTCTGGCAAGACTGATGTCAGGTTCAGCCCAAAGAACTCCACGAGACAGTACAGTTACAGTTCTATTGCATTTATTAGCTTCCACCTACAAGACAGAATCTCGCCAGACTGAATCTAAACTCCCCAAGCCAGCAAGTAAACATTGTGAATTCCTTAGGGTGGTGCCAGTCTCATTCTCTTCACCTTCCCATGCTCATTCTGGGGGCTAAGGAAATGCTTATCTCCCCAAGCGCAGCCTTTGCCATATCATTCCATCACACTATCAGCTCCAGCCAAAGAGAAAACATGAAGATGGGAGAAGAGAGAGAAGCTTGAAGTCAAGAAGTGTAAAGGAAGAAACACCCAGTATATCTCAACACATAGTAAGGAAATAGAGGATAAACGGATGTGTGTGAGAGAAGTAAGCTGAGAGACAGTGTTTTTCAGACTACAGCTGGCAGTTATATTAACATTTAATATCTACTCAAGGCCACTAAACATAATACAAAGAATCTGTTAATTTTTGGGAAGGGTGGGAAGAAAAAACCACAGATGAATGTAGGAGGCACTGAAAATCTCAGAGTGACAGCAGATAATCAACTGTTTCTTTTGGATTTATTCTTGCTTCAATAAAGATCCTTATCTAGTTGAACTGGAGTATCTTAGGCATGTAAAGTCAAGAGCTCTTGATCTACTGCCAAGTCCTAGTTGGGGGAGCTGACACTTTTTCACATTTGTTGGTGTCTGTTGTTGTTGATGATGATGATTCTGAAGTCAGCAGATACAAAAAAGTGTCAATAAGGTTATCTCTAAGTTTATGACTAAAAGACACCTTTCTAAAGCAAGTCACCAGTGTAAATGGCTTTGGGAAGGATGATGAATCCAAGTTCCATTAACCCTTCTATTTATCAGGGAGGAAAAGTTAAAAAGAGAGGAAGGCTTTGAAAATTTACTCAGAAGTGTTTAGCATTAGCATACAAGACCTTCACTGTGCTCCTTTCATGCTTTAATCCACTATAGAGATATGTTCTCTGTTGAAGTTTTGATTATTTTAATTAAAAATTTATTCACTTTAAAGAATCTATTTGGAAGTATTTGAAATTCACTGCTTGGTGGACATGTAAAAAAGCTAAAAAATTTTGGTATCAAAATACATACATTGATACAGAGGATTTTAAAGATTAATATTCAGATGAAGCCAGAACTTTTCCTTTTAGAACCGATAGATAAAGAGTTAGAAAAGATACATGGAAGATTATTTCAATATATTATTACTGCGGCAAGATTACTGTATGCACAAAGATGGAAAGATTCAGCATTACCCACCATGGAGGATTGATTGGTGAAATTGACAAAACTTGCTGAGATGGACAAATTGACTTCTTTGACTAGACAAAGGTCATTATTAACATTCATCAATGACTGGAAACCCCTTATGGACTTTTTGTGTAAGAAAGAAAATGATTTTGTGACTTATGGTTTTGATGAGAAAGAATAAGTTATATAAAGAAGAGAATTACGATGTAATCTTAGAGGAAGATTGGAATATATGTATATGTACAGTGTGTGTGTGTGTGCGTGTGTGTATTCATGTTTTCTGTCCTTTTATTTTCTTTTTCTTTCTTCTATCTTCTTTTCTCTTTGTCTTTTCTATTTTTCTTTTTCACAATTACTTTATTATATATTTTTTCTTTGCATGTATTTCTTATTATCTATGTAAAAATGTCTGTGTGTATATATATACACACACACACACACATATAAATATGTATCTTTATGTATATATAACATGTATGTATGTATGTGTGTATGAAAAATTTGAAATTTGCTGAAATACTCTATGAGCTTCAGAATATGGATTCCTACAACACAGGGAGAAGGTAATAGACTTTCAGATGTTATGATCTCTAGGACCCAGCAGGGTCAGTGATAAGAGTTTAAGGGAGTCATAATCTAATTATGTCTGGAAGGTGACAGGTTCTGCACTCTACGCTAGAGAAGCAGACAGGACTTTTTATTATCTCTCAACCTTTAATTTACCTGACCTGCTCTTATTAAACTGTGAAATGTAGACTGAGCAGCTAGAACTTAAAGAGGAGGAAAAAGCAGTAGGGATGTCAGGATCAATGGTTTAGCAACATGTTACTAAGAATGAATTGGAGCTGTTAGACAAGGATTGTCCACAACCTGCACCTAGGAATCTAGCCCTAGACGCTTCATTGGGAGAAGGATTCTGCAGTGAGATTGTCTTGTCTTCTGTATCTACTAGTAATGAGACAGATTCTGACATGAGTTTGAGAACTAGCCCTATTTTCTTTGGACTTTGCAGCTGAAGAGGTTTTTTTTTTTTTTCCTTTCCTTTCCTTTCCTTTCCTTTCCTTTCCTTTCCTTTCCTTTCCTTTCCTTTCCTTTCCTTTCCTTTCCTTTCCTTTCCTTTCCTGAGGGGTAGAAAAGCAAAACTAATATTACCCTCTATAGAGAAGACAAGCTTAATCTTGAGTGAGCCTCAGTCCACCCATTTGCAGAGCAAAGATGTTATTAAATGGAGGGGGTAAAGAGGACTCCATAATAATGAGATTTTAATTACCTCACTCTTTACCTTATTGCTTTCCTACAGCCCCCCAATGAAAACCAACAGTAGCAGTTTCTATTAGAAATGTTAATTACTTTTGCAGATAATTAGACTTGCAGCATATCTGAAACTTCTGACCTCACTTAATAATGGGGAAGAAGGTGAGGGGAGAGACGATGTGCTTTATAAAGGTTGGGAGATATAAACCATAAGAAAACTCTATTAAAAAAAAAAAAGAACTGGATCAGCATCTGAAGCCATCAAAGTTTTTCTAGGCATCTTCTGTATAGTAAAATGATAAATACATTTTATGTATTTATAAATACATACGTATGGCAGAGAAGATATCTGCAGATCCCTCTCATCCTGGACATAAATTGTTTCAACTTCTTCCCTCAGGATGGCGCTACAGAGCACCATATGTTAAAACATCTAGACACCAGAACACTTTTTTCCCTCATGCCATTGCTCTGCTGAACACCTAATTAATGCAGCATGACAAACTGATTGACATTGCATGATAAGATATGACTGCTAAGATGTGACTGATAATACTCTGTTAAATGTGAATATATGCTAGACAATAGCTTCTCCTTTTAAAAATGAATATACGTTAGTCAATAGCCATAGTATTATTCTTCCTCCAATTCTCCTCTTCTGACTGCATAGTTTTAGTATATAATGTTATTACTTGTTATTATTCCTTATTTCCTGATGCTATGCAAACACACTGAGAGTTTTTTGCACCGAAGTGAAATTCCTTGTGTGTCTCATACTTGGCCAGTAAAGTATTCTATTCTATTCTATTCTATTCTATTCTATTCTATTCTATTCTATTCTATTCTATATAAAAAAACTTCCTATTTAGCATCTATGTTAAGATCATACAGTTTTGCCTTTAGAGCTGTCTTCTTTTTTCTGTCATTGAATAATACATTTACCAAGGCTGTGATTAACAGAATTTCTTTTTTCATTAAGAGATTTATGGAATAAATCTATTCTTTTCTCACTCCTGTTTTGCATTTTTGTGCACTGTTTTGATGGTGGAAGGAGAGGGTGCCTAGAAATGGAAGCTGGAGGATAAATGAAGAACTACATATACACCGTGACCTCTAGTTATGGCAGCTAAAGATTCAACCCCCACTTCTAGCATGTGACTAACAAGCAGCAAAAATTAACAAAGTGTAGAAATTGTCCTTGAACACTGTTATGACTGGAATGAGGTGAAAGTTTATTTCCAGCACTCTTTGCTCTGATCTTGCAAACAAGACAGAGACCAGGTTGAGTTTCCCACTTTATATTCCATTCTATTCTTATACAATAGAATCCTATTCCTGCCTCTTAAACCTTTCTGGCCAAAAAGAAAAGGAACATTATTCACCTTAACAAAGCAAGATGAAACTGACAACAGGAAGCGGAGGCTAGCTCAACCACAGACCTAATAAGGGAAATGCAACAATATAACTAGGCAAAAATGCCATTCCATCACAAAGTGAGGACACACACCTAATCTCATCAGTGTTCCACCACTCATTAACAAAGGCACAATAGGCATTTCCAGTGCCTCTGCTGCCTCCAAAAAGAACATGTTTTTTAAACAATAAAATGCCTCTTCTTACACAATCAAACTTATCTGTTTTTTTTCTATATGGTCCCAAGATCCTGACAGCAAATCAGAGTTGTAGAATTTCCTGTCCCACAGTTCAGAAGATCTTACCTTTCTATTCTTCTCTGTTGCTCTTCTTCTGTAAGTTGGAACCCAATGATCATTGTCTCAATAAAGTGTTGTGCTCCATTTGTCACCTTCCATGCCGATACTTTTACATAACCTTTTTCTGGCTTATACTGTGCAGAGTTGCTGTCTCTGGGTTGCCAATCTCTGAATGGCCACTAGATGGCAGGCAAAAGGCCACCAAATTTTAACTTCTTGTTGCTGCCTAGTAATTGCCTGGAGTCTGTTAGCCAATATAAGGTATGCCTAGTACTGAGAAAAGAAATGCTGATGGAGGTTCATTTCTAACTCAACATAGAAATGGTTATATCTGAGATTTCTTGGAGCCCTTATATTTGCCTTTACAACACTCTGCGTCCACCAGTTGATGAACTGGTGATGAAAATATTGGGAATCAAATATCCTGGCCTCAGCTCAAGCCCAGATTCTTTTTTCTTTCCACCTTCTGTGAGCTTAATAATTAAACAGATTAAATGCTTTGAAAAAGTCTTTTTCACTGTTTTGGATTTAACCATACATATATACTGTATGGCCTCCTATTAAGCACCTGCCTTAGCAAACACAAACTATTTTATGGAGACGGTGGCCTTCCTAGCCATGCCTAAAGGCAAGGTATTATGAGAAAGAAATATTGGGCATATAAGTTGCAGAAAGTATGTGGAGAGTATTAGGTCTGGGAATTCATGTTGTCAGGTTATGATCCATGCTGGTAGGTAATACAGAGAAATACATGATAGACCAGTTGTTCATAATCTTATTCTAACTCATATACAGCATTGGCAGCCTATACCAGAGCTGGAAGCAAGAAACTGTGAACCCAAATTCAATTTTCTTTGTAACTGTAGTGCTCAAATGGGCCTTCACCAAATGTAGTCTCTTATAGTGTTTAGGAGGACAGAGTTGAATGAACACCTGAAGAATGAGCTTATTTGCTACAGCTCATGCGTTCATACTTTTTGGGGGTGGGTGGACGGAAGGCCCTTGTGTTGCTGTAGGTATGCAGGGTTTTTAAAAAAAGATTAGGACAAGGAAAAAAAAAATAGAAACCATTGTCTCTACCCCCCACCCCACCCCACCCCTATTATTTTTTTCACTTACTGATTTAAAAAATCAGTTCCCATAGCAGAAAATAAAAGGCTAAACTGAGTTTGGTCAAGCTAGTATTTGTCTCAATCAGAATTCCATTAAAATGTATATTTCTTTTTCATATCTATCTCTCTATTCTTTTAGATAGTTCTTTGTTGTATTTATATCTCTGTATCAAGCTATATCTCTCTGGATATTTCTTCAGTTCCTAATCATTCAGGCAGAGATGAAACAGAGAAGCTCGGGTAACTTAATCTTTGTGGATTCCAATGCAAACCTAATTTCCTCTATACCTTCAGGACTAAGGTATAGATCAGAATATAATGACCTTTTCTTTTCCTGCTCCTCTAAATTTTGCAGTATGCTTCTAAGAAATGAATTATTTTTAGCAATCAATAGTGATCATAACAAATGTAGTGCCTATTAGTCCACTTGATCTGTACAGATTTTGAGGGAATGGTGAAGTTGTTGTGCCACCGTGCCATCATATGACCAGTCCTTTATTGTGTCTACATGTTTTCTGAGGTGAGGGGAAACATCACATCAACTTGGCAATATTCCAGTGTGGCTCAGCACAGGTATTGCTATCGCCATTCTCCCTGGGGCTAGAGTGGAAATTCAGAACTCTACCTAGAGCTATGCTACTATGGAGGTCTGCCATAATCAGGTACACATTATGCAACCTACTGTACTCTGCCACAGCACAATAGCCAGAGTGCCTGTCCCCTTCTTTAGTGATAGGGCACACCTGGATCAGCACAGTAAGTAGCTTTTCCACAATAGACATCCATCACCTAAAATAAGAAGTTTTGCCAAATCTGTGTTCTCTTCACAGAATTATATCTCAGACATTGAGATGGACCTGTCTTCCATACCTGTCTGGAAAGCTACTGAATAGAAGGGTTAGTGTACAAAGTACACTGTTGCTTTAGTCAGAAGATCAAAATTCTTAGGTTTTCAGGAGGAGCATTTCAGAAAGAGGCACATTAGCTTGACCTGCAACATGGAAAGGTGCTTCCAATCAAAGCACAGAATACTGAACTAATGGACCAATTGTGTGATTCAATACAGTAAAGCAGATTCCTGTGTTTATTACAATGGCCTTTTAAGGCAGATTGGTGTTGTTATCCTGAAATAGTGAATTGGTGGAAATGGGGCTGTATAAAGAAACTTTTTATGCATTTGATCTGCTGAACAGAATTTCTCTGTACTGATACAAATCTATGTTTTTAGTTGTTAATTAAACACAATTAATTTCAACTACTTTCTCTTTACTTTTTATTGTACCGTGTAGCTGTTAATAGATACTGTCTGTTCTTACTCACAGATGAGCGAAGAAGTAGTTTCCAGTCTTAGACTGAAGATTTTTGCTTGATCTTTATTTTAAGATTTATTTTAAAAAACCAATTTTTCAAAAATATTTATTTTTTTAAACAATTTGTATGGCTGCCTCGCTTACAAAATGTCACTGTGATATTATATCCCTGCTCATAGTATAACTGCTGTGGAAATCTTTTGAAATGCAAATTATATTGCCTAATAATAGAAGATATGCTCATAACCTAAATGCACACAGTTAGGATTTAATGTAGATGAAAGAATTTGAAACAGAGACAAACTTCCCTGGGGCTTGAATGTAAAACCATGGTGCTTGAATGTAAAACCATGGCAAAACTATAAGATTTGGAGACCATAAAGCCTTATAGGATTGCTGTGGAAGGATAAAATAATATTCTGTAATCCTCTGTCCTTCAAAATCCTATCAAATAATACACAGAAACAGTTTATCACAAACGATGAACTGACAATTCAGATCAGAAAACGTATCACTCACTTTTTACCATTTCCTTCCCGTAGCTGCTCATTCTCACAATTATTGTAATCAGACAACCCCTAGTCAGAAAGCCATTCAAACTCACCCCCACACATGGGGAGTGTCAATGAGGATGCCATCTTTTTAATTGGCAATCCATTAGGAGGTATAGAGAATCAGACCAGAACCTACTTCAGGTGGACACTGAATTGCTACCAAGACTCAAGTCACCACAAGCCACCACAGGATCATTTTGTTTTACAGCTTCTTCAACCTGATGCCTTGCAGATGTGACCATTTATGACTTTGAGATTATTGGGTTGTAATTGAAAACATTTGTAGGAGACCAAATTGGGGAAATTCTAGTCTAAAATATCCTGTTAATCTGAGGATTGTTTGTTATATCAATTCTAATCCTTATGGCAGAGCCCAAATCCTGTGCAAGTGACACTTGCTCAAAATACATATGAGAGACAGGCTCACCCTTTTCCAGAAGACACAGACCCTTTTAGAGGTACTTAAAAACATATGAATTATTTATTTATTTGTGCAAGTATTGCATTTATTTACCCTTGTAACCTGCCTCATGTTCCTACACTTTTATTTTACATTTTTAGTATGAAATCTTCAGAATGAGGCCATTCTAATGACATAGTCCATGGTACCCTGGTGTAATTCTTTATTTTTTAATTGTTTATCCCAATTTCTGCCCAAAGGATGGTTCTAATTATCAGGAAATCCAGCTTCAAGTATTTATGTGCCGGTAGGCACTCAACTTTTATCATGGTGATTAGTGAATAATATTCTGGCTTCAACAACCAATACATAATTAGCTGAAGAAGATATCCTCAAGTTCTTTTTGGAATACAGATAAACCTCACGAATGTTCCTGGATGGATAAATAAATAAATAGGGAGAACTTGCAAAGTCATCGTCTAATTAATCATGAGTAATTTGACCGTCAAATTTGGCAACATTTGAGGCATGTTTTGAATTTATGTGTCATCTTCTTATGGTGCCCTTTGCTCCTATAAACTTTGTGTGTAGTATAAACAGCATTTTTATCAGCTTCTCTTTATTTTAAATTAAACAAGGAGAGGAGTGAGTACAACGCAAAAGCAGAATTGGGAAATGAAAGATGAGGGTGTTCTATTTTGGAAGGCCTTGGAGGATATTCTGAATGAGTATATTCAAAGTCAGTCTCGTGGGCATTTAATAGAACTGTTCCTAATTACAGTCTGAAGTGGAATGCTTAATAATATATTTTCCAGCCAGACTGCTTGACCTAAGTTGCTAGGTAGAGATAACAATTCAGCTGGGAATTAATTCGGGGGATGTGAATCAGATACTTTAATATGACCTAGTCAGTCTGACATTAATAAACCTGGAATAATTTTAGAAAACACTGATTTTCCAGGAACTGTGTCTCTAAGCTTTCTTGATTTAGTGATTCCTCCTTTTCACATTGAATCTCATTCCTTTCTACTAAACAGGTGAATTATCCCCCACTTTGTAGTGTTTCACATGTGATTTTAAAGGAGGAAGGTGGCACTCAAGAACTGGGTTTCAGCAAGGATTTTTATTTTTTCAAATTCAGATGATCATTCCAGGTTTTCAGCAATTTGTTCTAGACACTGATGTTTGAATAATAGTTTATAAAGCCCCTCTTTCTCCCCTTTGAACTAAGTGGTAATGTGGTGAGCCCTTCTTGTCTTACTCCTACTGTCTTTCCCAAGAAAGACAGAATATCTCTGTTGGAACTTGAAACAGGAAGCAAAATTGGCACATGGTATTCATAGCTAAGAGTCATCACTAGTAGGTCTCAAAAAGTGAATGAAAACAGTAGCTAATAGTCATAAATCAGGAAAGCAAGACAAAGAACAGTTTCTACTTTTGACTGTCAGCATGCACATATCTTTACTTTCATAGACTCAAAGGTGTTACAGATACTTCTTCTTCCAGGCATATGAAATCATGAGGGGGATCTGTAGGGGAAGCAAGCGGGGCAAATGACAAATTGTACATTGTGATATCAGAATGCCACCTTGTGATTTATGCACTTGCATCCAACATCAGCAGGCAGGTATGAAGGGCCAGGATTTGTGTTGTGATATCACAGCACAGGTTTTGTCACTTCTCCTGTAACCATATTGCGTAGCAGCTGCCCAAGGATACAAGCAAGACAGAATTTTCTTCAGCAGTTCTCAGATCATATAGTTATACTTCTTGAGACTTATGTTCCTGCTCCTTTGGGTTTGATAAAGAGAAGGAATCAGCTTAGTCCATGACAGCCACTAATGCCGGCAGGTGTTTTCTGAGATGGTTTTTCAATGTTTCTGCAATCAATGATCTTAAAATAACTAAGTGTACACACTCCACTCGCTACACATTCAACAATTTTGTTATTAAATCATATCAGTGATCTCTATCATCTGGAAAATATGATTCTTCCTTTCTGCACCAAGACAGAGGGTGGTTATATTTGGATTACTCATTTGGTCTTTTAGTCTGTTTATAAAATCTAGTTTACTATCATTCAGAAATCCAGAACTCTTCATTTCTTTCAATACCTGGATTTTTCATAATTGTTTTTTTTTGTAATTAATTTTATAGGCCAGTATTTCAAGGAAGTAATATTTATGTTGGTAAACTGAGGGAGAAATTTGAGTTTTAGACACAGCAAGATTGATGCTTTGTGATTAGATCCAGGAGTCACTGCACACATTTTGGAAGTCTTAGTGTCCAACAATCCTCCTTAATGGAAAAAAAAAGGTTTCTTATAGGTAGGAAGATGAATTAATCACAGGGTAGTTATAAGGTAACTGGAGGAAAAGATGACGACCCCAGATCTTACCTTTTTGTACATCCTGATTGCTTAATTGGAAAGCAAATGGTTATGGACATAGTTTAGCAAAACAACCTGGTATTATCTGGTTTTGCAATTTTTCAATCATTATTCAGCCTCACAGGAAAAAAAAAATACTCCCCATCCTCGGGGAGAAGAATCCTTTGGAGCATGGAGTTCTAGCATTTATTCTAGTTATATGGTACCCTGGATTGTATAGGTTATATAATAATCTATTTGCAGTCCATGTGTCCATGACTTCTTACATTTCAATTAGATCTCATCATCATAGAAGAACCCCTCAAACATGGCTTTTTCAGACTGGGAAGCATGAACAGCCAGAGTGTAGTGACTCATGCAACATAGCATATTAACAGCATCTTCCACCATCTTGTAAGAATAAAATAATCTTAAAAAGAGGCATACAAACTTTGAGAGCACCCTGAGAATGAGGTAGAAAAATAGAAGACCAAACAAAACTTCCAGGAAATAGGAAAACAGATTTCAGCACCGTATTAATTAATACCATCAACTTATGATAGAAACATGAAGAAATATTTAGATAATACGCAAAATTTTGTATGTATACATATCTATGAATACATGTCCTTGATCAAATCTCCAGTAGGGAATTTATTATTTCATTTGATGCTGCTCTTCATTAAATATGCTTATTTATTGCTTACTACCTGGGCATTTTTTTACCTGTTTGTTTTTATTGCAACACCCAGCATCATAGATGCTATAGTTGGGTAACAAAATTATTTCTTGCATACATACATGCTGCCATTTGGTAACAGTAGAAAGCAGCAGTATGAGGAAGGTTTACTCTTTCTGCTTTTCTGAGATTTTAGTTTTTAGCTGGCTAATATTTGTATCTTTTGTTCTATGTGTGTATGTGTGTGCATAAAATAATATTTTCCAGATTGGATCTGGAATGGATGGAGTTTTACATTCTAAAAAGTCTATAACTGTTAAAAAGTCTGCTGTGCTTATAGGTATGTGTTCATATGACCATTCCAGGAATCCCTCAAGGAGAATCTTTGCTCTTCAAAGAGCCAGTGGTGCTGTAAATTAAAGAAAAAGATACCTCTCAGTTACTTGTAAATGCAGTCCTTATCTATCTCCACTGCAGATTGTTTCCTCCCCTGGGGAAGAAGAATCACTAGCCAGAATAGCATTCCAGCTAAGGGTCATCTCACTCCTCTGAAATCTTGGCAAGTTCTTGGATCAATTTACAGTAAGTAAAGTCTGACTTTCCCAGCTTTGAAAACTGCTAGACACATTTGGGCATTAATAGAGAAACATTTAAATTTTGACCCAGATTCATATACAAAACTGACATTGTAGTTCTAGTTTGAAGATGGGGAGAAAATATTTTACTGGAAGTCCTGGGCTGCAGAAGGAATTAACAACTTGAATCAACTGATTTGCAATCAGTATGTCAAGGATTTTGAGAAGTTACTCTTTGAATACAATTTTTTTGAATCGTCAGTTGGCAATATAGACAATTAAAGCATGTACTGTTAGAACATTATGGCGAGGATGCATAGCAGCTTCAGAGGCACTTGAAATGCTTGGAATGTTTAAGAGATGATGTATTTGAAGAAGAACCAACAATTCAGGTCTGTAAGGAACTAAGGACTATAATGAAGATTAATACTGGCAATATGTATGATTTGTGGAATAAGGAATTGGAATATCCAGTCCTGGAAAATCAATGGCCCCTGGGCCATCAGCAAGATCTAAAAATGACAGTCTTGGATAATGGAGTTGGCTATGGCAAAATGCACAGGTATGGAACCAATGACAAGTAATGTAGAAGCTAAGGAGAAATTCAGATGAGCAGAAGGCAGCATCTTTACTCAGTAAATGTAGTGGAGGAAGCAAGACATTCCTATTTTGTTTTGCTCATGGGTTATCCCATTTCTCTGCACTTTTGGTCCAGCAGGTAGGACAGTAAGTAGCAACAAGGGGCTATCAGTTGAGCTTAATGAGCATTACTCTTAGTGGTGTGTGTATGTGATGGAATGGAATTATGAAGGCCAGACTCAGGGAGGGAAGCATCCTCTTTCGTCTCCTGAAGGGCGGGGAAGAGATAAGAGGATGCTTCCCTCCCTGGGTCTGGCCTTCATAATTCCATTCCATCACAGTGTATCAGTCCTGATCTCCTTTGAACTGTCTGTTAAAGAAATTGCTGTGTGCTTGTGATAGAACAATCAGTATCAGCTTATGATAAATGAACCTGTGCTCTGCTTTAGGAAACAGCTGGAATAGCACTGTTATGAAATTGTTAAGTGTAGAAAGGTTGCATTCATGACCACTGTCCCCTCTACTCATCACCTTCCTGGGCTAAATGAAAAGTTCTAAAGAGAGATTACTGTGAATTTACTCAACAGAACTGGTCCTAAATTGTGTGATCAAGTATCATGTGCAATCAAGGTTCCTATATAAGGAAATAACTGTAAATTCATTATGTAAGGTAGTTCCATATCCTAGTCCAAAAGTGGTGGAAGCAGGGCCAGCAAATAAATCCCCTTGTTCTCTTCATTCTTGCTATATAATATCTGCAGTATTACAGTAACAGTTATGAACAGTTCACATTCCTTTGGTGAGAAGATAGAAGTTGCCAGTAAACTAACATTTATTGTGGCATTAATACAGCATAACTGCCATGAAGTCCAAGTGTCCTCATGATATTATTATTCCATTTCCATATAGGCATGACATCTAGGTAAGACTATTAAAATGGATCTACAGGGAGATTTTTTTAATAATTTGGAATGCTGACATTAAAAATATCCTGTTGTACTTGTGAGTCATGAAGCTTTAAAGATGAAGAGAATGTCAGAGGGGAAAAAATATATATGGAAACTTAATTTAGCATTATAGACAGAAGGGATTCAAAGTGGACTGAATAACCTTTGCTTAAATAAGGTCTGCAACTTTTTCCAGTCTAAGGTCTCCATTTAGCCTTTGAGATCATAAAGGGAGCATTATTTCAAAATTTAAAGGATGGAACCAGGACAAAAACCTAATTTGATTTGTTTCATTTGCTTTCAAATTTAATAAATATTAAATCTAGTAATGTATTTCATAATTTCCTTATTGTCACATTCAATTCAGAATGATGTAATAAGTTCTGGAATATTTTAATTCTCAAGTCTCTTTTAGCTCACTTTGTTTAGATAGATAGATAGATAGACAGACAGACAGACAGACAGACAGATAGATAGATAGATAGATAGATAGATAGATAGATAGATAGATATGATAGACAAACTGTGTACATTTTCAGAGAGCTGCTTAGTTTCACTGGATATCAAAAACAAGTGCCCATTTAAGGCATCTGTCTTAAATTAAGGAGTGTCCTTTTTCTATTTGTTATATTGCTTTAACGGGTCATAGGAGCTTCTATGAATCTGCTCTTTCTCAACTGTTTGAGAAGATGGAACAATGTGCACCATGAGGTGAAGTTAGTTTTTGAAACCGAATACTTGAGAAGTCTCTCTCCCCATATCTCACATGTTCCTTCATAAAGATACAAACTTGAACAAAATTCTCATCCAGCCCTCCTGATAATACCCTGAGAAGGGGATTCCATGAGCAGAGTGCCACAAACCTGATTATTTTCTAGCCATCTCAGATGTCTGGACAACTGGTATAGAGATCTTTCAAAGACATTTGTGCATAGACAGGCCGGGCTGCAGGCCATTTCATGCATATATGCAGGGAATGATTTTGGGAGCCCCAGTTCTCTGCCAGTAGTGACCTCCCCTCCTTTAATATTGATGTGACCCTAGCAAATATTAGCCACGTAAAATATGGACTGGCCAAATGCCTCTTTTCCTTCAAAGCCTGTTTTATCCTGCTTCAGCATCTATAGGCCAACTTATTACATGACTAGAAGCAGAAGCATTTGGCATCTAGACCAGAGCAGTATGGTACCCATGGGTATCATCTTGGCACATCCTTTAATTCAGGTAGAAGTGGAAGAAACACAGGTGCTGTATAAAAGAGAAGCAGCAGTGATGAGCTGTGTAGGTTTTTGAAGTTAACTTTATTTCCTCCTTCTGAGATTTGGTTTGCAGTTTCCATGGTTTCAGGCTTGGTTGAAGATGGAATATTTAAAAGCACCAAAAATAAATTGGGCTTTACAAGTCAGTGTTGCCATGAGGCTTGGTTGAACAATGCTGAAATATCCATGTATAAAGGAAGATGGGGGTGGATTTTAAAAAGTGCTTAAGTGAAATCCTAGTGGTACTTCATCTGTTTGTTTAAGAAACCCTATAACGCTAAGGGACTGATTCATTTTACAGTATTTTATTTATTTATTTATTTACTTACTTATTTATTTATTTTCTCCCCCATCCATCTCCCCCCAAGGGGGGAACTCTGGGCGACTCACGGAAAACATTAAAACCATAAATATATATAAATACATAAAACATCAATTTAAAAACATTACTAAAAAAGAACAGTTAATAGCTGCCTTGTCTCCCATATTTGCTGGCTACTGAAAATTTAGCCTTTTCAGGGTAGGTGTCTCTAGTTTTGTTCAAACATCCATGCACAGTACTATAAGTAATTTTTCACATGAAAAATGGGCCATAGAAAACTGCCATCGTTTTTATTTTGAAAGTACGATGACGCAAAAGTAACCTATTCCCTTATTTTATAGATTCTTTTTTAAAAAGACAATAAATCCAAGGAACATGGTTATTACTGTATGGGATCCACTGTGGGTAAATAGTAGTCTTTGAGGCTTTCTCGGAGGAAGGCAACAAAGTCGCTGATGAATCTCAGATGACATGAAATTCTGGAAGAGGAGGCTACAGCAGAAAAGTCCAATGGTGTCTGCAGGCTCTCTCAGTTTCTGCCAGGATGATGAAAGCAGTGGTAGGACCCCATGCTTCAGCCTCCTCCCCTTTTAACATGTGTGTGACGTTGTGATGTTGGTTTGGTCACTCTGTCTGCCTTTGCCTTCCCTGTGGACACTGCTGGAAGAACCTCTCATGAGAACAAAAGTGGGCAGATGTTAGGCTTGTGAGATCCATTCATAGATCTCACTGAAAACAAGTACATCCACTTAAGCCCTGTTCAACCAAACCAACCCTCATGCATGGAGTGGAGCTGAGAACATGGATTCTGCCCTGTGCAAAATGTTTTGTAGTTAAAGTGTTCCTACTTCAGAATACCCCATTCAGACTATTACATATTGGGATGTAATAGAACAAGGTGCTCAAATTGTAATGTTTCAACCACATTTTGCCCACTTCTGCTCCTCACCTATCCCTTGACCCTCCTGTCCCTTCCATGGGCAAGGAAAGTTCTATCAACAAACTGAATCACAATATTCAAAGTACAGAAGAAACTTGGAGCCAAAGAATGACAACTGTTTGGACTTACCTATATATTGCTTTGAAATTCATTTGGTTTGCTTGAAAAGGACAGCCTGATGAAATGTTCCAGGATGTCTCCCTCTCCTATGCCGTTCTTTCCAATAGAAATTATGTCCTGATTGCATAAATGTAGCACAAAGTGTAATCATATGTAATATGGTTCAGGGGACGCAAACATGAAATTCTCCAATTCTTTACTAGAATGGCCCCTTCTATGATAGGTAAGGGGGAGGCCTCCTCACTTACCCCAGAATATAACCCATTCATTTGTTGTGCAGAGTGCAGCAATGCTCTCAAACTCAACTGTGCTCAGGAACAATACACATCAGCATGAGAGCTTGCAAAATGCAATGTCCATAGTTTGTTCTCCCAAGAAAATCCAGCCAGAAAATATATACTAACTGGTTTTATTGATAAAAATGCAAAACTCCATAAAATACAAGTTGCATACAAAATATAGAAAACAAGACTTCTTCTCATAAACTTAGCATCCAAGACTCCACTACAAAGTCTCTAGCCAAAAACTCTCAGAGAAGAGGTACACTACTTGGTTATTAGTTACAAGTACATAACCTATAAAACCTAACTACATGGTGGCTAAAACTCTACACTGAAAAGCTGGGCATATAGCCCTCCCATTATATTGCCAACATGTACCCTCCCACTGAATAACTAGCATACACACGCCAATAGGTGGCAGTAAATAGCAGTATACGTGCACAACACACAATAACAGGGTTTGTTTACATGATCTACTTAGACATAATAGTTTTGTAAAGATAACAAGCTGGACTTCTTCCCATGAGAAAATCCTGACATCATTATCCATGTTCTGATTTCACCTCAGTCTTAATGTATCTTTATGTAAATGGTGATAATTGTGTGGCAATAAAAGATGCCAATTAACCAAAGCCCTCTAATGCATGATACATTTCTGTCATGCTGAATAAGAGCTGCAACATACAAGAAGGTGCCAACCCTGCATTAAGCATGGTTATACAGTACATGCTTAATCCCCATGACAGCCCAATTAGTTTTCAAAGCTTCATGATATCATCATGTCCTTTGGTGCACAAACTGCCAGTTCCTTCCCTTGAAAATCCCCCCTCCCCCAAGTTTTAACTGTGGAATTACTTCACTACTTTGACCATAGAATGGATTATGCTTTACTTTATTTTTTTTAAGCTGGGGAAACTACTGGACAGATAATATAAATCAGAAATTCGTTTCTCTTTTGTAACTTAACTGATAGGAAACCAGAAATGTCACTATCAGATTTTTTAAAAATGCATTTTCATTAATCCACTTTTCAGCCATAATAGAGCCCTGCATAATGATTCCTAACAGCACTAAACTGCATGTTCTAAAACTAAAACTATAACATCAAAAGGGGTAAGATAAATTCTTGAATCATATACCATGGAAAGCCAAGTGGAGTAAAAATATTTTAGCTGCCCAACAACAGAAACAGTAATCTACCTTGGTAGCAAATTCCATACTACCTTGATTTGGTCTTCTAAAGAGATAAAAGTGGTCACAAACAGAAATCTAAGAGTGAAAGAAATTCACCCCATCAGAACCATGAAAGCAACCACTAGAATGTTAAAAATGTAGCAAAGAAGCAGATAAGGAAGCAATGAAGCACAGGCTGAACAAGGCAACAAATGGACAATGTCCCATCAAAATCCATGTGGCCTCAACTGACAAAATTTCTAATTTCTTGAACTGCACAGGAAAGGAATCAAGAAAAAGAAAGTCTGTGAGAGGTAGGGACATTAGGGACTTAATGGATTTCTAGCATATTGTTAAGTTTATTATTGCACAGAAGTCTCAATATTGTCCTTCAGCAAAGCTGAAAAGATTCAAGTGGGTTGTATAGGGAGCTGTTCTTTCTCATCAAGGACTTGTTTTGTGCTGTTAAAAGGGAAGGAAGGCCTCACCTGGGAAATAACGGCTGCCCTTCTTTATCAGGTGCAGCATTAATGGATTTCAGGGCTTCATTCAATCTGCCATCTGCTCTGAATTTCAAGGAATGTTTCCTTATTTAGGATTGATTTTAAAGTCAATAAAGAACATAGGTTGCTTCCTTCTTTTGGTTGTGCTGTGGTTGGTCTTAGTGAAGATACATCATAGTGCAGAAAGCAACTTTAATTTGACTTGCATCTGCTTTAAAGTTTGGAGATGTCACTGTTTCTGTTACTATCTTTCCTTTTCATTCTCATTCAAGCTTTTTGCTGCTGTTTATTGATGAAATAACTATGGGAATTTCATTAAAATCATTCCAAAAATTAATGATGACTACATTATCCCATTAATTTCAGTGGGAATGTTCGCATGTAGGAAGTCAGTATAAATATATTGTTAGGAAGTCAGTAATATATTAAATAAATGAATTAATACATTACAGCATATTCTAATTAATCTTCTGCATTTATTAGATTCTGCATATTATTTATGTATGTTCTGGTGTATATATACCATATCGTTTTTTAAAAAAGTCTTAGAATATTTCCCTAACAACTTCCGGTGAGGATTCATGGCAAACCAGACATCTCTGGAGGAGGGAGATGTAATTGCAGTGAAATCGGCAGCCAGGAGATGATTTCTGGCTGGCTTAAGTCTCTCCAGATAAAGAAGAGATCATGAGATCACCTACATGTACTCCAGACAGATGCTCCTCATGAGTAAACTGCAAGAACTGAGGTTTCTGCAGTCTGCTTGTGAGTTGAGCAGCTGGAAGTGGAAGGATTTTCACCAAGCTTACAATGTAGCCTATATGGACATGAAGTTCTGCTGAACCTAATTTCTTAATCACTTTTGGAATTTGCCTCTTAACTGCTTTTCAACTATTAAGAACCTTTTGATTGACAGGTCTTGTAACATGCACTGGGTGAGTTTCCTTTAACCTTTAGCGAAAGAAGTTGTATAGGAAAAATGAAAAGAAAACAAGCTCTAGGACTTTATTTGAAGGGATTAAAGACCAGGTTGTTAAAAGTAAAAGGAAGAAATATAAAGCTGGTTTATTTGATCAAGGTTAAAATAGATATATTGTTATTTCTGGTAACCCTTAATGGACTTTTGCTGAGCAGGACCGAAAAACAAGATTTTAAGGATCTGTTTATAGATAAGAGATGAGATACATAAGTAAAAGGAAGGAATATAAAGTGGGTTTATTTGATTAAGGTTAAAATAGATATGTTGTTATTTCTGGTAACCCTTAATGAACTTTTGCTGATTAGGACTGAAAGATGAGGTTTTAAGGATCTGTTTATAAATAAGAGATGATATATGGGATGAAGAGTTCATTTGTTGTATTTTAAGGAAAGGTGATAAATTGTTAAAATTAGTTATACTTGTGATGAAGGGGGAAGTCATTTCTTTATATATTACTTTTCTTTTTCTTTGCTATATTCATATTTTTTCTTTCTTTTCTATTTTTCTTTTTTCCTGCACTTTCTATTTTTGCTTTCTATTCTTTTATTCTTTGTAATTTGTATTAGTTTTTATCTGTATAACTGTAATCTCTAATAACATTATATGTATATGTATGTATATATATGTGCGCACACACCCACACACACACACACAATATTGCCCTAACCCAATTCCTCTCTGAAAGGCATACATAGGAACAAGGAACAGAAATTCTGAGGGACAAATTGGGTGATGCAAAGGAGACTGACTAGAATAGGGGTCTCCAAATCTCTTGAGCAGACATGAATATTCTGGAGTTTAAAAGCATGCTTTAGGCACTCTCACAAGATAATTGAGCATACTCATCCCAAAAGCACTGATTTACTAGAAAGCAAACTGATGAATGTATTTCCTACCACCTCTTCTAGATCTGGAAAGTGATCTTTAGCGCATCAACTGACCTCTTTAAACAAAGAACTGGGATGCAGCCACCCACCGTTTTTTGTCCAAGAAGGTCTCTGGGTTTTGGGGGGGGTCCAGAGGCACAGCTGGAAACAGATTCCATTTAAAGCTGGTACTTTGCTTTACAATATGCTATTTAGTTGGGAGAAATGCTCATAGGTGGAGTATGGTGTATTTGCACTTTTTAAAAATATCATGAAAAACTTGTCTTTCCTTGTATAGTCATCTCTCTAGTGGTCCACAAATCAAATCAAATTAAATCAAATTAAATCAAATCAAATCAAATCAAATCTTTATTGTGATCAAAGACCAGCATATCTAGTGGTCCACAGCTTCCCTAGCCTCCCATGCTTAAATTAAATGTCAAGAGAATTCCTCTCAATCAGTTCCTTCAGTAGAGGTGCTATTGTTCCAGAAAAGGGAAATCCTGTCATTAAAGAAATATTGGGGAAAAAATGTCCACCCAAATTTGTTTGCTACAAATTTAGGGAAAATTTCAAAAGGTCTTTGCACTCACATTCTACGTATGCTTTCAGTTTTGGTTGTTTAATTAATAAAAATCAGGTGAGGCAGGGAGCAAAGGTAGGAATCAGTGGGTGCCTTGGAGCTGATGGGAGTATATGTACTAGAGGAATGTAACGGCTTCTTACAGAACAGTGAAAAAATAAATCTGATAAGTGGTAAAAGCTTTTGCTTATGCCTGTTCATTTCTGTAGATCACCAAGGGCTCCTCTCTTATTTTGTGACTTGAATGTTTTACCTCCTCCTGCCTCTTCAGATTCAAAGAACATCAGATCCAGTTTTGTAATAATTATCCTCTGTTTGCATAACCTGACAATGAAAATCTATATCTTTATTCACAACATTTGGTGAATTCATAAGTCAGATCAATATCAGTCTAATGGTGATTTCATCTCTTTGGATCGATTTCAGGCTAGTTCTTGGAATACAGATTGATGCTTGCATTGTGAAATCCTTAAGACCCCTGTCAGCTTAGAAAGCCAAGAATGGAGGATACAGCAGATTAATGGCAGAGGCAGCAAGGCTGACCACCAAGCAAATAGTATGAAGAAAAAAGTGTGAAATTTCAGATCAAAACACAAAGAACTGTTGAATAGAAAAAGGGACAGAGTGAGCAGGGAACAAGGAAAGTTCAATTTCTTTAGCGTCTCTTTTCAGCTGTCATTCAAAAAGGCATCTGCTTAGCTTATTGGGTGACAAATTTAAAAATCACACTGTACTTAGGGAAACTTCATCACTGAGACTGTAGGACTTCACCTCATTTCCAAAAAAAAGGCCTTATAGAATTCTGTGCGATTCTAAACATGCACAGGTTTGTGCCATAGGGCTATGCACCTGAGTGGAAATGAGTAAGATTTACTCTTTTTTCCCCCCCAAAAGTGAATGCCATTGAAATTAATGGGACTAATTTCTGAGCAAAATATGCATTGGATTGCATTTCACTTCCCAAGACTGTAATGAAAAGAGAGAGAGAGAGAGAGAGAGAGAGAGAAAGAGAGATTGGTTTCAGCATACAGTATTAGAGCTTAGAATGTGGTATACAATGATGCCTAATCACAGCATATTACTTCTCTGAGCAAACTGCACACATGAAGATTATAGCTCCAAAATGGTGGCAGAAGAGCACTTTGTACAAAAAGAAGTATTTTGCATAAACCCTCAAGGACATTGCTAACATTTCTCTTCCTAGGAGCTTAACAGAAGTGGAACAGACATCCACTTTTCAAGGGCAGCCTACTTACATTATATCCCCTCCAAAACTGATAAGGGAATTTAAGAATGAATTTTTTTTTTTGTTAAATAAAAGAAGTATAACTCCATTCCTCACCACGATTTGAGAGAAAGTGAAGGTCCCCCTCCCCCCATGAACTTTGGGAGTTGATTGCTTTCACACCTATACGCAACACACTCAGAATATTGAAGAAAAAAACTTTACAAATCTTTGGCCCATGCCTAGTTTTAATGTAGAAGAGGGGAAATCTTAACATCACTTTTGTGAATATGTGTGCCTGCCTGCCTGCCTGCCTGCTGGACTATTCCATTCATCTCTGAGAATTACAATAATTTCTGCTTTTCCAAAATACAGTACTTTAAAGCCATTGATAACATATTTTCAGCTGAACAGACCTCTCTCCAACCTTGATTTAGTGGGCCTGGGACAAAGAAATGCATAGGAGAGCAAGAAAAGGAAGATTAAGAATTTTGATGGATATTTTAATACAGACATTTGTTGGCAAAGGCAGACACTTCTGTAGTTTTATTAAGAGAAACTCCAACTCATTATGTCCTTTTTCCCCTCCTCATAATATCATTCCTTGCTGACTTTCCATTTTAATTGTAATATTCTGACACAGCACATTTATATTCTGCTGATAATAACAAGGTAACTTTTCTTTTTTTAAAAAAAGTTCTTTTGATTACTTCTACATTCATGAATAAGTCAATTACTAGTGTTATAAATGTTACAGATTAACTACCATCTATATAGCCAGCATAAATCAAAGCTTCCTATATATGGCTAGGTCAAGATACTGCTGTTCTGGATTCCTCTGGCAATGTTAGTTGTGTGCCTTGATCATAACTATTGTCAAATTACATTAATAATGGCAAAAAAGTCATTCTATACTCCCACAGTGATCTTCCTGCTGTGTTTTTATGCAGGATCTTGTGTTAATCTAATATCAATCAGGTTATAATCTATTTCACCATCTTTTCTCAGTCTGGAATTCTCTAAGACAGTATTTCTTAACCTCAGCAATTTTAAGATGTGTGGACTTCAACTCCCAGAATTCCCCAGCCAGCATCTAGATCAATTAGTGCTTCAATTCTCAGCACGACAGAAAGGTTCCTTTTTGGTAAATCTGATACACACCTTCTCCCAGATATAATCATTGTATTGAATTAAGCAGATGGCAGTACCTAGCCAACCTTAGTTAATCTACAAAGCTAAGTAGGGTCAGCTTTGGGAGAGTACTGGGTAGTTTAAGACTAGAAGCTAGACTGAGAAATTGAAAACATTGTGGAAGAAGGCAGTGGCAATCCACTTCCATATCATGCTAAGAAAACAGCACAGATCTGTCAAGAGTTGAACTTGACTCAAAGTGACTTTCCTTTTATTTTACTTTTCATTGTACTCAGTGGATCTTATTTCTGAGTCAATATCCATAGCATCGGATCAGGGTTTGCACAATCCAACAGTATTCCTCAAAAGAAAGGTCAGTCATATTCATTCTCCCTCCTTGCAAAAGTGCTTATGCTTTCCAGATCACATTAGAATGAATATATGAACCCATTGCAAATTTCTTTTCAGTAGTTGATATGCTTGAATGAGACCCTAAAGAGCCATTGCCCCTTGAAGTTTACATTACTGTCCCAGCTCAATTGTGGGGTGATTCAGCAGTACAGATCTCCCTTTACAGAGCACAGTCGTCTATTTAAAAGGGTATCAGAAGTCGCTTCTCTTTTTTCAGAGGGCATTCTCTGTCCGTAGGGCTGTCTATCCATGTTTAGATTAAACATGAAGAACTATAAGGGAAAAGAACATCCCTGACCCATTAATGTTGGAACTACAGCTTAACAGGTCCCCTAGTCATTGCATTCTCCACCATTGTGAGATATATTGCATTTCTAGTTTACTTTTTTCTCATTTGGCAACACAGCTGTAAATTAACATATGGAAATATAGGAAACTGATCTGTGCATCACCCTTTGTTCTCTTTTTTGGTTAGGTAGAAGCAATTGTCCTCTGAGTAGTCCTTGTGCAGATGGTGAGATAGAGCCGAAAAGGTATCATAAACATTCCTGCTAGCCCAATTCCTTTGCTGCGCCAGAACTGATATGTATCAGGAGACCCGTTTTTACTGGGATCTCTTCATCTTTACCACAAATAAAGCTATGGTGGAAATACCTATGATCAAGCATTTAAATCAATACACGTAGGCTGTAAGAGAAGAATTTAAGGAAAGAAAAAGCCCAGTTTCACCTCCTTAGGACAGCATCCCATAGTTATAAGTCCTCAGACTGCAATATAGAATTCATCCCTAAACCTAAGAGATTCCCTTTTGCTGCACTGTCTTTTATAAGATATATGGTATACGAACCTATAGGACTTCACTTCCTACCATGCATTATCTTTGGATAATATTTGTTCACCTTCATTGCTGGTTATCTCAGCAGAAATTCAGTACATGGCAGAAGTTCAAACCGTTCTGGACTGCACTGTTTTGCTGAGCAAAGTGGGCTCTACTTGCTCTTCCTTGCACTGCTGTAAAAGCCTGAGAAAGACTTGTTAGCAAAAAAAAAAAAGAAAAAAAAAGAGTCTCATTGTCAAAAGTCCCTGAACCTGCCTCCACTGATGATCTAGCTATAATGCTGCTTTTCATGTCTCATAAAAGGCTGTGAAAAGAAGTGATTCAAGGGTAGATATTGGTTATGCTGAGATCACATGCATCTCAGCATATCTCTTATATCCTAGCAAGGTCATCACCAGAGATTGGTGGTGTCCTGTTCCTTTCAAGACCGTCCAACTGATCTCCCAGAAACTGCTGTATCTCCTCTTCACTCTCTGGAACTGAGTCAACCTCACATTTTGGCTCCTCCATAGGGTAATTAATCAGAACTGCTGGAGTTCTGGAGCATCTCCATGGACAGAGTAATTTTTTTCAGACTCTGGACCAACTTTGTCACCTAAACTAGCATTGGGACTCTCTAAAAAGATGGGATTATTACTCATTATTCATTCATTATTTCTGGGATGGTCTGTCATTGTTTTACTTGAAGCAAAGCAAACCTATCTTAAAATATTTTCCTTGCACTTCAGTGAAAAAACCATGGAAGTTTATGAAGCATTTTGAAATAAACCACTTCTTCCGTGCTTTGAAGTGAAAAAATAAATAGTTGGAAAAAATACAGTCTGCAATGTGTACAGGCCTCCTGATCTTTCCCAATTCCAGGCATGACTTTATGTAGTAAATAAATTGGACAGTGTTGCAGAAAAGCTAGCGTCTCTCTCTCATTATTCTGTCTCCATTCTTTAAAAAAACGTTTAACTGGAATAATCAACATAAATAAATGCTCTCTGATTTATACGGCACTTGCACAAATGGCTGTTTATGATCATGCAGTGATACTATGAAGATAAAGTTATCCAAGGGCATATCAAACCATACTCAATTTTGTTGAGGATTTTTTTTTATAATGTGATGTGTTGATGATGGAACTGAAGAATATTAAAAAAGCTGCTGTGTTAAATGTGTCTGAAATTAAAAATGACTAGATTTTTAAAATGTTTAACATTTACATAAGGATTATAGAAACTGATAAATTAATACCATTAATATATATAATTTTATTTATTTATTTAACAAATGTATATGGCCTCCCATCTCACAAAAAGTGACTCTGGAAGAGGAAAAATGGGAAGAGAAAAAAATGGAAATGTATTACAGTATTAAGGAACATCTCTGTATACAGTGATTACTAGCTGCTACTTTCATAACTTTTATTACTTTGAGAAAGGACGTAAAAAAAACTCTGAAAATGTCTTTGCTAAATATTTCAGGGAAACAGGGAAGTGGTGAGCCTCTGCTTTTCGACATGAGTGAACACAACCATTCAGAATAATCCTCATTGAGAAATAAAAATATTAGCCTGAATATTGGTTGAAACATACTGAATGATGAAAAAGCTGTTCACCTAAGAACCCAGAGAATAAGAGGAAGAGAGCATGTGGACATGAGTGGAACAACCATAGCTCACATGTCTTTAAGTAAAATACATAAATGGGTATAATTTGCAATGAGCACTAAAACAAATGTCCACGTGTTTAAAAAGGAGACGTATGCATTTGGAGGGAGGGGGTTATAAATTAACAGCGCATGTTTAATCAGGAGTTAGTTGAACCAGTCTTAGCCCCAGTATGTAGTATGCAAAATAGTTTGGAGAAACAAAGTTGTACAAAATTGTCTTTTTATATTTTTGAGTGAATTTCACCAACCTGAGACCAAATCACACCATAGTTTGAAATCGGCCAGAGAAATATATGAATCTTATGAACCAAGGCTATCATCTGGGTCCAAAGTTTGAACACCTGCATGAACCTAAATGAAGAACTCATCTTCAGCATTTGTCTCCCCCTTCCCCTTCTCTCTTTCAGATAAATAATGCAATATCCTTTTGTCTTCTTAGTGATATTCTTATCCTTATAGAGATGCCAGTGATTTAATGCATGTCTGTAGCAGTTCCTCTGATTGCCAGATGAAAGGTGTTTTATCAAGGCAGAGTATTATTCTAATTAAATACAAAATGGCTGAATCAGATGATTTAAAGAGTAAATACTCAGCAGGAGAAAGGATGAAATAGGAGCCATTCTCAGCTAAGTCTCCCATTACTCAGTAGGAGGTAAGAACAAAGTAGTAACCGGAGAAGGTTAAAATGAGTCTTGTTAGACAGCTGATCTATACATTTCAAAAGCATTCCTATGAGTCAGCTAACTTACTTGACCTGGCTCTTCTTGATCAAGCAAATTTAGAATAAGTTTGTTCTAAGCTATTGGGCTTTAATCTAACACTAGTTGTGTTTCCAGTGATGGGAATAAGATAGAAAGAAATTTTCTCTTGGAGCTTGATTGAAAACTTTAGTATAATTACAGGAGCATCATGTATCACTGCATACTATTCAGAATGCAGTGAAAGCTCAATTTAACAGACAAATTGTTGGGACAGGTTGTCCATTATTTCCAATTGTCCGTTAAATTGGAGAGTACATCATTGCAGCAATTTACATTATTTTCATGATGTTGTTATGCAAATTATGTAATTAACTACATGATGAATGTTTATACCAAATTACATAATTGCATAATGAATTTATTAGTCAATTGCATGTGAAACCTGTTGTATTAAGATTCTATAAATCTAGGCTTCGCTGAACAAATATGGGGAAGTGGAGTGGAGTGAAGGAATGCAATCATATCTGTTGGTTTCCTCTATTTGTTTACCTGAAAAGAGAGGCAGCTTCAGACTGCTTGAAGCCCCCAGCTCCATTTTTGTGGCCTTAGAAGAACCCCATACTTCTCTACCAACAGTTGGTAGCTAGGGCTCCAATTCTCAGTGTCAGGATTTTAAGTGTGTTGTGTGAAAGGATTAATAAAATAGGGCATAAGTAGGAGCAATATGTTCATTTAAACCCTGTTGCCCTGTAATCAACAATGTAATCAACTAGGAGCACACAGAAGCTGAAGATATGAAATGAGCCCAAACAGGAGATGGTGGGATATTTTTTTCTTCCTATGAATAATAATTTTTCTGGAGTTTCTCAATCCCCTCCCTGTTTTTTTCTGGACCCCCCTCCCTTTTTTTTCAGTCTCCTAGAGAAAAGAGACAACTCAGCAACTAATACTCCAAATATTTTCCATTTTTGAAGGAACAGAATTTGGCCCCCTGCCTGCTCCAGGATGAAGCGAAATCTGGATGAAAGTAAATGTGATTGAAACCCATAAATTTATCACTTTTCCTACGTGTTCTTTTTTTCCTCCCATGTTCAGCAGAATGTTGCTATTTTTGTGAGATTCTCAATAAATGACCCAAATGAAACCTTCCCTTTGCACTGCCGTAATTCAAGGGGTCTAGCTATTAGATTATGCAAAGCTTTGAGCAAGTGCTTCTCTTCAACTGCATTTCAAACAAAACATCCTCTTTGAAGGTGTTTTGCAAAGCAATGTAGCCCTCTTATTTCTGTGAGTAAAGTGGCTCATGGCTTCCCTTCCATAGGGAGCCATGGAGATAACCTTGAAGAAAGCAGCCAGAAGCCATTATAAAAACAGCAGGTGCAAAAGAAGCATGTGTTAAGCCCAGGAGAGTAAGACAAAAAGACTGATTCCCCCATGTCTCTCTGGGTTATAAGAGGGAGGGAAGGGAAAACACAGGCAGACTTGCAAAATTATGTTACTAGAGCCTGTCTCAATAAAGTATAGTTCTAGTCTTCTTGTAGAAGCAGTTTCTTGATCTGGTCATCTTCACTGTCTTCTACTGCTTCTGTGCAGCCTCATCTAGCAAATGTAGAAGCCTGAGGATGTTTCTTCAGAAGAACTGCATCTGCATAGGACCCACATCTGGCTTTTGCAAGTGCTATGTCCAGCAAAGAAATGCTGAAATGTACATTGTTTAGACAAATTGTGTTGTGTTTTTGCCTTTGCAGGAGAACCCATGATGGTTTTGCAGTATAAAGCACCTCATTGAGATGAATCAGACCCACCTCATGCAGGCTCAATAGCTGAGGTGGAGGGGAACCACAGAACAGGAAAGTGCACATTCCTTCTGTGCTTGCTGTGTCAGAAGGAAACCCAACCTTTTTCTGGCTATGACCCGCAGGCACATTTTTTGCCAGTTTATTCTGAACCAAGTCAACTTTTCAGCTGTTGTCACTGGAGCACTGGGATGGGTCCTGTTGCAACTATGGGCTTTTCTCTGTTTGCAATATGAGCCAAGGAATATGATGGAGAAGAAATAAAAATGGCAGCCCAGTTCAGCACCCTTGCCACAGCTGATACCTAGGGATTCAAACCCAGACTTTAGGAGTGAGTGACTCAAAACACTCTCCCTGGATGGCCTTGATCTGATAGGTTTTTATCACATTCATCAAACATTTCCCCCTTCTCCCATCATTTTCCCCATATTTATGAAGAAACATCCAATCTTTTCTATTTTTATTATTTTCAAAAAGGAACAAAATGCAATACATTCTCATCTGTACCTAGAGGAGAACCTCCAGAAAGTTCAAACAATTTTTTGATAACAGACATGGAGTCTTTCCTGGTCTGCTGAGGTCTATTTAGAAAGAAATCTCCTGTGCTTTCTTTCTAATTTCTACTTGCTAACTTTGTATGAGGATTTTGGAGGCAATGGTATGGTTTAGCTTGTTTGTTAAAACAGAATCCATAACAAGTTATGAGAAATCTCCAGGTGTTTTCATCTTTATTCTGAGCTTGATCATTAAACCTCTACCAACAAATCCTCCAAAACCTTCTGGGTTCTTGATGCTTCACTGGCAGCCATTAGCATTTGAAGGCCTCTTTCTTTCCTCTTTAATTAAGTGTTTTATAGGATAAAACAGAAAAAAAAAAAAGAGGGGGCTAAAAAGGTAACAATAATCTCAATTTGCTTACAGTTCAGAATGTCATGCTTTATCCAGTAAACCCTTCAAAAAGCAGCATGATGAAAGAATGCTCACTTCTTTTCATGGATTGATCTCACTGTGTCAATTAATACCCATCATTTCCATATTGTAGTGTATAGATGGCAGTTACAGATACTGTTTTTGTTGCACTGAAAGGGTTAGAAGTTCTGGGTTTCTTATTGGTAGCACCACAGGTCAGGAGTCAGGACTTTGGGACACAAAGCTAGGGCCCTCTGCAGTAAAAAGCAGACGATGGGCTGACAAGTACTTCTTGTGGGATTTGCAACAAGTGATTCACGTGGCCATTTAAAGAGGGGACTGAGTGAGTGCCATAAAGCTACAACGTCTAGAGTCTAAAATCATCTACTCGTACTATTGCTTCCAACCCTGGCTGATATTCAAAATGCTGAAGGGTAAACCAATGCTTTCATCTGTAGAAAGAGTCCCAGGTTCAAGTCTTGTTTCAAGCCTAACAGCAGAGCATGAATGGAAGCAAGATTTGTCCAAGGTTTAATAAATCAGGGTTAATGTCAAGAAATAAGGGGTTAGGATGTAGAATCTTGGAAAAGAAATTAGAAAAATTCCAACCCTCATTTGTGATTGAGTTCATTAAGGTGGGATCTCTGGGAGTTGTTTGAACCTTTTCTTCCAGAATGCAAAACTGAAGAACAAATGTGCTTTTCCCTGATAAACATCTATTTGCTCTTTACCACTAATGTTTTGAAATAGTCCCTTTGTTTTCTCAGCCTCAGTGAGTTCTCCTATACTCTGGAATCTCTAGTAGCTTGTAATAGAAAAGATTTCTGCCTTAGATTTTAGGGAGGAACAGCCAGTTTTTTCCATCATGGATAAGTTTCTCATATGTCAAAACAAGAGCAATTCTTTGAATCATTTAAATTAATTTAAAAAAAATGAAAATCATACACTGACCTTGTGGCCTGCATGGGATTTTTAACGTTCAGCATTTGGCATATTGAACAACTAACAGTTGCTCTTATCACAGAATACAAGTATTCAGAATACATGTAGGAAGCCGATTTATACTGTTAAACCATTGGTTCATCTAACTCAGCTTCATCTACATCAGTGTTGTCCAAACTTGGCCACTTTAAGATGAGTGGACTTCAACTCCCAGAATTCTGGTAATTGAAGTCCACTCATCTTAAAGTGGCCAAGTTTGGACAACACTGATCTACATGAACTGGCACTGGAGGAGTCTAAATCCAGACCACTACAGTGTGTCATGCACTCAACTACTGTTCCGTTCCATCATATATATATTTGTAAACTGTTAAAACAAAACAAAGCTGTTATTGTACACTTAGTTTTATCAAACATATTTTTTCCCTCAACATTTCTTATTTGATTAAGGAGAATCTGTTTTGAAAATCATTTCAAAGGTGTGAAAAAAACTTTTAAAAAATGCCTATAGACAGAATGTTTACACTTCTTTTGTTTACTTGAGAACAATGATGAGAAACTTTGTCAAAGACTTTTTGAAAGCCATTAGACTTAAAAATTAGCTTATATGGTATATTTTTACAGAACTCAGAGCCCTGGTTTCTTCATCTAGTAGGTAAACAGATGCTTTGTTTCTGGAGATGGACAATCAGTGTGTTCCTCCCTCTGTTCTCTCCAACTACAATAAACTCAGTTGCAAAACTCCTTCATTATTATTATATTATTGGATTTATATCCCACCTTTATTTGAAGAACTCAGGGTAGCAACTCATAGCAACTTCCTTGTGAGGTGCATTGAACTGAGGGAAAGCAATTGACCCAAAGTCACTCAGCTAGCTACATGCCTAAGGGATGCCTAGAACTCACAGTCTCCTGGTTTCTAGTCCAGCTCCTCAACCTCCACACCAACTGGCTCTCTTTGTTCCTGGTCACAGACTGGTTATGAGCTCACAACTACCACTCCTCTTGCCAAAGTGTGCTGGCTGGGGCCTTCCATTGTATAATAATTCTCCAGTTATTTGCAGCTGTCCTGGATTTCTTTGCTTCAATTAAATCCCAAAGGAAGATTTGATAGTGAAATTGGACATTTACAGAATTGGCGCTATTGCTACCACTAAGGGATATTGTGCCCTGCTTGAAACTTCTTAAATAATTTCTCCTTCCTCTAAATAAATTATCCATCTCTGCCCATTTGGTAAAGATGTTCAAAAAGGGCATGTGTGTGTGTGCACATGTGTGTCCAATTCTACTGTTTTTGCATGAAATGTTGAGTTGAGAAATAGTTTGAGATTGATGGTAGCACATTCTGTGAATTTTTATATCCATCATAGAACCATGAGGCAGTGGGTACCATTTTGACCTTTCAGACCATTTTGTTTTCCCAACACTGCCTAAAGGACCTGAGATTTCATGCAGAGAAGCAGGTGCTCCACCATTGAACTATGGTGTTTTCACTCTGTTCAATGCTACAGAATGGATATCATACCTCTTTAGTGCCCCTTGAAACCCCACTTGTCACTTGTAACAAGTAATTTTCTCCAGCAGCCTTTGGGAAATTCTGCAACACTGCCTAAACTATTCATCTCCCATGCTACTCCTGCCTGTTTATTAAGCCAACTTCAGAAATTTCTGTATGCTGGCAATGGGGCTGGCCTGGTGCTCAGTCTAGTCTATGGTTACTACAAAGTCTGCTTCTTGCCCTTCCATCTGTGCAGAAAAGGCAGGCCTAACTGGCTGGCTCCCATGTGGGCTGGCCTGCCAGTACCTGCTTTTTCTTTTAGGGATTGTTCCCTTCTCACTAGTTCCCAGCATTTCCTTTCATTTCCCAGATGGATGCCTTTTCCCCCATTCCCACCTTCCCTTATTATGTCATTTGACACTAATGCTTTTCTTTTCTTTTTCTTTTTGCCTTATAATACCTTCATACCCCTGATGCTACAATAATTAAAGCACTAGGGAATACAGTAGGTTGTTCTTCATTCCTACGTTTCTCTATAGTTCATGGAAACTTTATGGCATTGCAACTTACATTTGTTTAAAAAAAATAAAGGAAAGGGAGGGGAAGCTTTGCAGTACTGTGGGTAGGGGGTGGGGAAGCAAGGGGCCCAGAAACCAAAAAGGGTGCCCACTGAGAGATGGAAAGGTGGAATGGAGCATGAGCTTCAAGGGGTGAAGGCTTAAGAGGCAGTCATTGGATCAACCACAAGATGATTATTAAAAAACAAAACCCTTCAACTGCCAGTTGGCAGAGAAACTGCTGCCCACAGTCCAGATGAAATGGCTGCACAGGCCAGTGACCAGCTGCTGGAGGGGAGGGGCATGCCAGGCACTGCAGCCAATCAGAGCTGGTGCTGCTATTAGAATGGAACAAAGCTTTGAATCAAGCTGCAAAATATGGTCTTGGAGTATATTTGCAATGGGCTGGAACTCATAGGAGGATGACTTCATCCATTCCTGCACTCAGGAAGTGAACAATGGCCTATAGTGGCAATGGGGCAAGTAGAAAGTATGGATCTGCCCTGTCAGAGATTTGGTTCACCTAATTGCAGAATTATAAATATATACAGTATGTATATATGTATGTATATATGTATGTGTGTGTATACACACACACACACACACACACACACATACATAGACCAAATTGAGCACAGCCTGGACTGACTACAGGAAAGCCTATGACTCAGTGCCACACATATGGATCTGTGAATACCTGGCACTATACAAAGTCAACAGGACACTAAGGACCTTCCTCAAGAACTCAGTGGGACTGTGGAAGACAACACTGGAAGTCAACTCAAGACAGCTCACACAAGTGGCTATCAAGCATGGCATATACCCCGCTGCTGTTCTGGATCGGTTTGAACACCCTCAGCTGGATAATCATAAGGACTGGGTATGGAATGGAACTACCATCAGTCACCTCCTCTACAGGGATGACATCAAGATGTATGCTAAGAGTGAACGAGCATTAAGTCACTGGTCCACCTGATACGGATATACAGTGAGAAAATTGGGATGGCATTTGGACTGGAGAAGTGTGGTCAGATGGTAGTAAAGAGAAGGAAGGTAGTTAAGACTGATGGGGTGGAACTACCAGTGGGATACATAGCAGATATACAGACCAGCTACTAGTACTTTGGTATCCCACAGTCATACGGGAACAATGATGAGGAGGCAAGGAAGACAGCAACATCCAAGTACCACCAAAGGATAAGACAGGTCCTGAAGAGCCAGCTCAATGGGAAGAACAAGATCCATACCATCAATACATACACCCTGCCAGTCATCAGGCACCCTCCTGGTATAGTGAGCTGGCTGAAGGAGGGCATGGAGGCTGCCAATGTGAAGACCCAGAAACCCCTCACAATGTACTGAAGTTTCCATCCCAAGTTCAACATCCAGAAACTGTACGCAGTTGGAAAAAGGGCAGGCGGGGTCTGGTGAATGCCAAAGCTACTGTCCTGGACAAAACCCAGAGCATCCAGGAGTACATCAGTAAGATGGCACCCAAAGATGAGCTGCTGAGAGAATGCCTGAGGCAGCAGCAGACATAGGAGGAAGTTCAAGCAGAGGAAGTTCCATGGCAAGGCAAGACCCTGCATGGGATGTACCATTGACAGATAGCTGAGGTGGTTGACATTGGGAAATCCTACCAGTGGCTGGAAAAGGCTGGACTAAAAGACAGCACTGAGGCACTGATCATAGCAGTACAAGAACAGGCACTAAGCACTTGTTCCATAGAAGCAGGGGTCTACCACACTAGACAGGACCCAAGGTATAGACTGTGCAGAGAGGCCTCAGAGACAGTCCAACACATAGTGGCAGGGTGTAAGATGCAGGCAGGAACAGCGTACACTGAACAGCACAACCAAGTAATTGGCATTGTGTACGGGAACATCTGCACAGTGTATGGGCTAGACCCTCCCAAGTCCAGATGGGAGATTCCATAGAAGGTCATGGAGAATAACAGGGCTAAGATACTGTGGGATTTCCAGATCCAGGTGGACAGGTAGGTACTGGCCAATCAACCAGAAATCATGGCCGTAGGCAAGAACCAGAAGACAGAGGTGGTGATTGATGTCGCAGTGCTAAGTGACAGCAACATCAGGAAGAAGGAATATGAGAAGCTGGAGAAGTACCAGGGCCTGAAAAAAGAACTAGAGAGGATATGGAAAGTAAAGGTCAAAGTGGTCCCAGTGGTGGTAGGAACACTGGGGGCTTTGACTCCTAAGCTGGGAGAGTGGCTCCAGTAGATGCCAGGAACAACATCTGAGCTCTCTATCCAGAAGAGTGCAGATTATCTATCTATCTATCTATCTATCTATCTATCTATCTATCTATCTATCTATCTATCTAAAACTAATACTGGACAACCCTTCCATTCATAGCATTTATATCTTCATACAATTATGCAGAGACAGTCATGCCAATCCTTTAGTGGAGTTGTATAGAGGTGGCTCTTTTCAATTTCAGACATTGGCTCCTCTATTCTTTTTCTGCAAGCCATTGTTCATTCCTGTACTGTCTCTTCAACTGTTGTATCACCCTGTCTCTTTGCCATTCTTATTTCAAACTATCTTTCCATTTCCATTTTCCTTTGCAATCTGACTTTCATCCACTCTCTTATTTCTAAAGCATTATAACTTATTGCTGGTTGAAATGAAAAATGATACACATTTTTTTTAAAAAGGGACTAACTTTTCTGCATGTTTCTTTGGTCTCATTTAATTGTTTTCTTTTATTAAGGAATCAAAATGTGAATGTCTAGATTTAATTCCATGACAGTCTATCAGAAAACCAACTGGGTAGAGCTCAGTCATATCAAGATATTAATAATATCAAAATCAGTTATTTTAGTTTGAGCAAACTAAAAACAGAATAGGAGACTTATACTAACAGCTACATATGGTGAAAATGTCAATATACCCTCTGGTACATCTTATAAACTCTTTGTTTTGTTATTGCTCTTGGTGTTTTAGATGTTCATTTATGTAGTCTTTTTTCTTTTTTTTTTTTTAAGAAATCACAACTGTAAAGACAGGCTACAACATTGTAACTTCAAAATGCTGATTTTAGAAAGGAGCAGGAATTGTGCATTAAACTAATGCTGAGAATAAAAATACAGCAGAAATAGAATTAGAAATGTCCATGTGAACATTCTGGCCTATCAGCAGATGTAATGCAGTTTAACATATTGGATTGGGAGATGTAGGTTTGGGTCTCACTTCAACCCCTGAAAGCCACTTAGTGACTTTGGATAATCCCTATTTCTCACTCCAACCAACATTGCAAGGGACATAGGAAAATGGGAACAAAACTGGGTGAGAATGCATATATGCACACTATACTGAGTTCCTAGAGGAAAAACAGGATTTGAACATAATAATTATATACCTACATAAAGTGTAGGTGGCTGAAACACTCATCTTCATTTTGCTCTTAAGTTGGGGATTCCCTTGCCAGCATCATTCAGGGCGGGAAACTTTAACCCCTGTGTACCTGTGATTTCCACCCCACTGAGGGCAATAACCCCTAGAAAAAAGGTACCATTTTTGCCCAAAACAATATAAACTGAAAAACTTAATAATCCAGATTCAGTTATACTAAGCACAAACCTGTCAAATCAATGGGGCTTCAGACTGTTTTACACTTACAGTGGGAGCACAGGCATTTTAGTTAGAAAATCCTATTGAAGCCAATGCAGTTCTTGCCTAGAAAAATGGATATAAGATTGTAGCTTCAGGCTGTGTGTATTTTTATTACTTCTTTCTTCCTGGTATTCATAATGTCTCCCAATTTAATAACTACTGCAAATTTCATTAACATTAGCTTCTTCCAGAGGCCTAATGGAGACATTAATAAAATGACTGTCACATTTTTTCTGGTGATGACTGCCTGGTGTGCTCACCCATTATATAAACACTCTGTTGTTTATTACTATTTTTTGATCTGGATCCTTCTTCCCTGCCCCTTTTGTTGTGGCTATATGATATCATGAGTGATATCATGCCAACCTCAGCTAATTTTAAAACCTTCTAGAAGCAATCTGCTCTGGATGTAGCAAGAATGAGCTCTCCTATTTTGGCAGTTTGCTAGAAGGCTGAGCCAGGATGCAGAAAAGAAAGCAAAGCTAAGGAAGTGTAAGAAACAGGCTAGCAGAAAGAAAGAGTGAGAGAAAAGGAATGCCCCCAATCGTCTTTGCTTATGGCTTTTCCCACTATCTACCACTGGTATAATGACTGACTGATTGATTGATTAGATGTCTATTTGACCTTTTGTTCAAGACCTCAAAGTGGTGTATGCAGTTTTCTTGCCTCCTATTTGTTCCCACAATAACTGTGAGGTGCATTGGGCTGAGAAAAAGGGGATTGGCCTAAAGTCACACCTGAGCTTCAGTGGACTGGGATGGAGTACAATTCTAAGACCCTTTACCCTGGCTTGAAATGTCACTTGAAAGGACAAAGAGAACCCAGCCTGTCCATCTATTTGTTAGTGTTTACCTTTCACAAAGCAAAGAGGTAAATGTTAGAGCTGTGCACAGATTCAATTCAAAGATTTGATTTATGGCTGATTTGATCATAGTTTTGAATCAAATCTCTTCTCTGACTTGGATCAACAGTTCTGACTGAATCATGAAATCAGATCTGATGCCCTAGACTGGGATGATTGGAATCTTACTGGAGCTGATTCTCACACCTAGTAATAATCATCTGATAATTCAGACAAAGCTGCTGTTAAAGTCACAGCAGCAATAGTTGGTTTAAATCTCAGCTGAAGCCTAGTACTGAAATTAAAGTTGTAATTTTCCCAATTCTCTCTATTTTTACCAAGCTGTACTAATTAGAACCATACTCCACTAATGTACATGTCACAATGTAGCTAAGGTTCAAAAATTATCTGTACAGTGGAAATTTCACTGAGTTTGTTTGCAGCAAAACCCTTGGGCTTTGTTTTCTTAGCACTAAAGGTTTCCATGTTAATTCTTCCACTCTACATAAAATGTTACATTTTATTTAAATGCAGATTAAATTAAGCTCACAAATTTTTTACCAAATTTCCACACACCTAGAAAAAAGAATGCAATCATAAGGTTAGGAAAACTGAAATATAAGATTCAGGTCTAGTACTTAAAGAGATGGCTGAGATCTATGCAAGAAAATGCAATTAGAATAGCAAAATGAGAAGCTGCACCCGGAATCTCTCCATGCAGAAGGACAAGTATGCTTTGATGAAAAGCTTTTTGAAATATTACAAAACTGCGTGTTCACTGATAGCTAAAATGACACCTTCAAAAAGTATTATGATCAGGCATTTGCAGTCATCTCATCAATCACTTTCGTAGCTATAGTAACAGTCGGTTATTCATGCTCTTCATACTCAAAATCTAAGCTCAATGTTCAGAAAAGCTCAGTCCGCATATAATAAGACAATGCATAAAAGAGAGGGAAAGACAGAAAGGTGTGTGTGTGTGTGTGTGTGTGTGGCACTAATACATTACTACAGTGGAAAATTATCCCCAAGCCTATTTACTGAAGATGTGCAAATCATAAAGCTGGAGGGAGTTTCATAGACCATCTAGCCCAACTTTCTGATTGATCCAGGAGTACCACAACCAGCCAAATACAAGCATTGGCTGAAGTGGGGGGTTATATATACTAAGAGCTAAGGAACAGGTTGCTTTAAGTACATACTCAAGCCATAAGTAGACTGTCATCCCAACCAGAATCAAGGTCACAAAGACTTTAGCACAAAAATCAACTCCTAATTTCTTCCCAAGTATTTTTTTCCAGGAACCTAATTCAGGAGGTGAGAGATGCTTGCTAATTATAACTCTTGTTAAGCAGAGAAGTGATATGTTTACTAATTACTACAGTCATCTTGAGATCTATTAGAGATCTATTAATCTACCCCTGACTAATGTCTGGATTGCAAAATCTGCATCTAATGGTCATCTGGATTTGTGCAGACCCAATATGATATGCCTAAGTCTACCATATATCCATGTTTACATTAACATCAACATTATTTTGCCTATATAGTCCTTTTTGGTTAGCCTCATTTTTTTTTTCATAGTATCAAATCCTGAGTTCAATGAACTGTTACCAAGGCAAACAATTCTCAGTGATAGGGTCCCAGCAGCTGTTTTCTTCCCATAATTCTCATCCAAAACCCTTCAACCAAGCCTGCTGCCGACCCCCAACCAGCAAGGAGGGTCTTAGGGCTGCCCTTTCCCAATAGATTCAATCAAATCCAAGACACTTCTAGTTAAAAAAAGAGAGCACATCTTTACTTTCTTACACTGAGAGCCAATGACTGAGAACACATCCATTTTACTACTTGCTTTAAAAGAATAACTATACAGATCTACATCCAGATTTACATAACTTTACATAACTATAACTTGTGACCCTGTTATGCTTTTTACTGCCACCTACTGTAATGTGTATGTTAGTTATTCAGTGGGGGTGTACATGCTGGCAATATAACGGGAGGGCTAAATTCCCAGCCTGTCGGTCAGTTTGTCTTGTAAAGTTAACCATGTAGGTTTTTATATAGGTTATGTAGTCTTAACTAGTAACCAAGTAGTGTACCTCTTCTCTGAGAGTGTTTTTTTTAGCTAGAGACTTTGTTGTGGTTAAGTCTTGGAAGCTAAGAAGAGAAGAAGTCTTTGTTATATCCTATATTTTGTATGCAACTTGTATTTTATGAAGTTTTGCAGTTTTATCAATAAATACCAGTTAGTTTATATTTTCTGACTGGATTTTCTTTGGAAAGCAAACTATGGATATTGCATTTTGCAAGGTCTCATGCTGATGTGTAATTTTCCTGAGAGCAGGATTTTTGGGACCTTTTGCTGCACTCTGCACAACACTGCCGACCCCCAACCAGCAAGGAGGGTCTTAGGGCTGCCCTTTCCCAATAGATCCAATCAAATCCAAGACACTTCTAGTTAAAAAAAAGAGAGCACACCTTTACTTTCTTACATTGAGAGCCAATGATTGAGAACACATCCATTTTACTACTTGCTTTAAAAGAATAACTATATAGATCTACATCCAGATTTACATAACTTTGCATAACTATAACTACTGAACTCAGTGGGCTGGAATCTGGGTGCAGCATCTCCCTCACCCAGGCTGACAGTTTCCTTAAAAGGGCAATTCCAATTTCCTTGCAGGAGCCATTATATCTAGTAAGAAGCCTATCATCTCATCCCATGATCTAATTACTTATTTTCTCACTATTTATCTTTACATCTGGCTAATTATAAATCCTGGATACCCAGATTTCTAGCATTCAAGTTATTTCCTTGCTTTTCATGGCAAGCCCTTAACAGCTGGCCCCAGCTTTACTCATTTCCCCAGATTTATTACAACACACTTGGATACACATGTATGGAACTGTCCTGATCCTATTTGAACTAAAGTTTCAGAGGTTGAAGAGGCCATAATTCAGTTTGATCTCACCGTTCAATCGGAAGATAAAAGAAGATGCTTTGACATTCTATTGTAAGTTGCAATGGGGAAGCACCAAATGCTTGCAGCTGCTTTATTGTTGTTTACAAAGTGAGATGTAAATGGCAAGGATGGTAGACCTTTTAGAGACCTAACTGTGCTAAGTTTCAAAAAATCCATATATGCAGTATATGGTATATATTCCACCTGCAACTCTTTTAAGAAAACAAGAACAATATAGCAGCTTTTTTGTCGAGCAAAAAGCATATAGAGAACCTGTGATAAATCAATGCAGAAAGTATCCTACACTGTGTTTAAAATAATAAATTCCAATCCCATCTAGTAAGTTATTTTTCCATCTGCATTTGTGCTATGACATTGAAAAAGGACAATTGATTTACCCTTCTGTGGTGATTAACATCCTGTGAATACTGGCATTGGGGGGGGTAGGGAAGGGAGTTGCCAGGTAGGTTGGCATGGTTACTTAGCAAGTTTAGCCACTTCTGAGAAAGATCTCCTGATCATTGCTTTTTGGATTCTCAGTGTGACATAAACTTCCAGAGATGAGGTTTGCTGCAAGATATTATGTTAGCAATTAGTTCTTCTGAGAAGACTTCATATCATTGTAGACAGGTGCCAAACTGGTTGATAGGCTGGAGATAACTGGCCAGCAGGTACCTACCCATCTAAAGAAGGGCTCACAAATGGGCATATGGGCTATCACAAGGAAACAGGTAGAGCTGGCTGGAGGACATAGGCTGGCACAGTGAGATAAAGCATCAGTCAGAATTGAGAAGCTGCTTCAGGAGAATCAGGCAGAGAGAGCAGGCCGGCAAAGAACCTCATCATATTCATTGGATTATTGTGATCAACAGACTAGGAAGTATGTCCCTGTACAATGGGCACAGAGAGAAAGAGAAGCAGGCTGGCACTGATGGATCCAACTGTAGTCTCAATGGAGAATATCTGTAGCTCAGGGCTGAACTGTAGAGTCCTTGGGGTTCTCTGAGCTTGGTTGTTTTCTTGCAGACATTTCATTATGTGATTAGGTAACATCTTCAGTGCTAGTAACTAGGTAACCTAGCACTGAAGGTAGGTTACCTAATTACTTAGGTAGGTAGTTAGCACAGTGCTAGCACTGAAGATGTTACCTAGTCAGGTAATGAAACATATGCAAGAAAACAACCAAGCTCAGAGAACCCCAAGGACCCCGCAAGTGTAATCTGGCAGGGAGATGGGCAGGGAGAGAGAGGCAGGCTGGCAGAGGCAGGCTCGTTGGTGTAGCAGGAAATCTGAAGCAGGCTGCCAAGAAGGAGCTTGATCCTATCAAACAGATTTGACCCAAAGGTTTGATCCAAAACTGCATGCTGGTCATTGGCAACAGAATGATCTGCTGGTTGTGATGGCAGGAGTAGCACAGAAAGGATAACATTTCATTGGCACAAGGAGAATAATGTTTAGTGTTATAGCTTCTTTAAAGAAGATAAAAGTGAAAAGAGCACAATATTAGCCTTGTCAGTCAATATTTGCTTAGCAGTATGTATATGTGCAATCTTTTTTTTAATAATATCCATTTCAAGAGGTAGGAGAATAGAAGCTTTGCTGCCTACTAATTGTAAAACAAACAAAAAGATATTCATTTGGAGATAACTCCCATTCAGAGGCTGTTCCCTAATCATAGCACCCAAATACACATTTGGGGAAACCATATGTTTGTCTTATGTGCCCATTCATTCTGTGTTGGGATTTAAACCTGTTCTAGACCAATGAAGCAGGATCACTGGTTCGTGTGGACAGGTAGGCAGCTTGATCAGGCTTCTTGGGAAGACACAACTCACACTTCGGAAAGACCATGTTGGATCCCTCCAAAACCAAGATTGCAAAGATATAAGTCTGCTTTTCCATTGTCAGACCATTTGCTTTCTTGGCAGACAAGCTCAGGAAGAAATCTTTCTTATGGGAATGACCCAGAAGGATATACAATAACAAGCCTCAATGCAATTGAAATTTCCTGGGCTGTGGCTTGCTGGGAATACCTTAGCTATTGTCAGTGAGTAGAAGGGGTGCCTTCTGAGAGGATTTCATGCCCCGGTGATCATATTGTAAATATATGCTCAAGTTTCTGACAGACTGGTAGGCTTTGATGAAAGTGGGCATTCTGAAAAAACAGAGGGAACATTTCATCCATTCAGAATTGAGAGAATAAATCAGGTAGAACAGGTGGGCTTTGATGGGCAGGCATGCAATGTGCCTGGCAGAGTTAAGCAGCTGGCACAGAGACAGAAAATGCCAATCAATGAGAGTTGAGAGACTGTGCTGGTTGGGTAATGCTAGCAGACAGGCAGACAGGTGGGCAGAGGCAAGCTGGCATAGTAAGATAAAATGTCAAAAGTTGAAAGAGTGAACCAGGCAGAGAGAAAGTGATATTCATAGTCATGCCACCACCAACCCATTTTTAAGAATAGTAAATATTTGAGACAGTAGCTGTAGGGGTTAGTCTGGTAACTGTTCTCTTATAGTTAAGAGACTTAACTCTACTGCAATCATGCTGAATGTAAAAGTAAGTTTTGAGTGAAGAATACTTTCTGGTCTTGGTAGCCTTGCACCTATTTACAATGTGATGAAAACTGAGTTGTGTTGTGTTGATAAGAGTGACACTACTCTTGCCAGTTGTGTTGATAAGAGTGACACTACTCTTATCAACACTACCTATTACAAGAGTAATATTCCATTAGGACCAGAGAGAGCAAAGTTAGGCCTTGTTCCCCATTAGGAAACTTTCTACTCACAGTAAAACTTGTGGTAGAGGAATTTGCTGGCTGCTAAGGGACCTTGTGCTTGGCTACGGGTGGGAGTGATGGTTGAGGATTCTTATAATTAATTCCAAAATTAATTCTTTTTTCTAATGTATCTGGACCATTAGTCCATTTGTAACTTTCTAAAATCAAAGTTTAAAGTTTTGCTGTTTATAGAAAAAAAATTAAATCCTTAAACTTGTACCTGAAACTTCTTTCACTAAGGATTGAAGGAAACTCACCCAGTGCTATAAAAGTTGTTGATCCAAAGGTTCCTAATAGCTGAAAACCATTTAACAAACAATTTCCAAAAGTGATTAGAAAAGGAAGTATGCAAACCCACTGTCCATAGGTCCCGACCGTGGTTTCAGCAAGATGGCTATTCCCTTGTCTTCCAGAGCCCTAAACTGCCAGAGACCACTGTCTTGCAGTTTCCTCACGAGAAGCAACCGTATGGAGCACTTGTGGAAGATCTCAAGTCTTCTCCTTGTCAGGAGAGGAATAATAAAGAGCTGCTCTACTCGCTGGTCCTTCATTTTCCTGCAGCCATCTTCAGTTTGCCATTTCTTCCCCAGAAGTCCCCTGTCAGATTCTATTTATTGAAGAAAGTCACTGCTTTTCCTCCAACAAGACAGAGTGAAAAAAGTATGGACAGTTTAAACACTAGGATGTCAGTTACTAGAAAACAGCCTCCAGATAATCAGCCTGGAATTCTAATGGCCTTAAGTACAAAGAGTTTTCATGGGAAAGTCCTTGAAAAGATATGGAATTAGAATAATAAGATGCATATTATTCTAAAATAATTGCTAATGTTGAGATTCATTTAATGGAGAAGTTGTGACATGCCTTACCTTCCTTTTTTTTGGTGACTTTTTTCTAAATCTACTGGAACACTCTGAACTTTGCCAATTTACTTTAGAAAAGTAAAAAGAAGAAAGGTTTATGGGAAATATAAATCAGAACATTAAATGATAAATCCATATCATTTGCTTTGTTTTTGTTTGATATTCAACATACAGATGTGACTTATTTGCCAGGGGTTAAACAACCCTTGTGCATCAATGACATAAATGCATACAATAGTTAGGAGAAAAAAATTAATTCCATGAAAGCCAGTTTTTTGTAGCAGTCAAGGTACCATGGTAGAAACCAGGAAACCATGCATTCCAGTCCTGCCTTAGGCATGAAGCCAGTTGGGTGACCTTGGGCCAGTCACTCTCTCAGTCCTAGGAAGCAGGCACAAATCACTTCAAAAACCTTGCCAAGAAAACTGCAGGGACTAGTCCAGGCAGTTGCTGGGAGTCAAAACTGCCTGGAAGGCACACATAAAAAATTAATTCCATAATATATGCTTAGGAGTAAACCCTACTGAATTTAGCAGGGCTTATTCACAAATGTGCAAAGAAGGTTCAGACACACAGCTCAATCCTATTCCTATCCTAAACAGAAGCTTCACTGAATTTATTGGAGCTAACTAAAGAATGTTGAATAGGATCCCAGTCTTGATTGTTCTCCAGCTCTTTTGCTGGTGTAGAAAGTGAACGGAGCTACCTGAAAGCAATTATGGTACCTGTATGTTTTCCGACCCAGGTAGAAAATCACACTGGAATAGGGCATACGTTTGAAGTAAATTGTGCTTGGATCGGCAAGGGTCAGAAGTCTCTCCATCCCTTTAATCTTCCATTTAAAACACATGATTTCCAAGGAGAGGTGGGAAAATATGCATGTTCTAGTTTTTCCCACATATGTATGTTTATGTGTTTGTCTGAATTCACACACATGTTTCCATCCTGTTTATGAATACATTTGTGAATTTTAATAACTTATTAACAAACTGAACATAATCCTCCATCACATCAGCCACACTCAAGAGGGATAGCTGTTCTGGTATGGGGAGGACCATGCTGAAGCTGCCTTCTATGTGGAGGCTAATAATGAGGAGACTGTCCAGAAAAAAGTGAATGCAAACTTAATTCAGCACCACAGTCTGGTTAAATAAGCTAGGATGATAAACTGGTCCTTTATATTCATAGTCTTCCATACTCATGGATGGGTCTGTCCATTTTGCTTTCATTTCACTTCAAAATTCCTTTTCTATCCCAAGTTCTTTCCAACTGTTGGTAAGTTGCTCCTACTCCTGCTTCCTATACTGCTTCTAGTAGGAGAGGTAGGCCAGGGGAATGTTACAAAATCACAAGACAATCAACATAACATCTGTTAGGTCCTGGTCATGAAGCATTTAGGGTTAAGCTATATTTAATTTCAACATTATAAATATAGATGAAAATAGTAGAATATTCCTGTTCCTTTATGACCCTATGGAGATTTGTTTTTAACTGTGGTTGCTTTGTAGAAAGAGGTGAGGACATGAAAAAGTTTCAGAAAGTTAAAAGCAGCACAATATTTAGAGTTTAGTTTTGTTCTGATTTTGGGGGGACATATTGGAGGAGACAGGTCATTTTGCTTCATAAATCTGTGAAGCAGGAGCCATCAACTCTTCTATGCTTCAGTAAGACCAACTTTCCGATAGCTGCAATGAATCAAGACGATAATAGCTCCCTTCAGAATTATCCGTTTTCACAACTCACTGAATCACCTTCCATATGTCCTAAGAGTTTAGTCTAGCAAAATAACAAGTGTGAGCTTAGCTGCAGCTAGAACTTTAACCTAGAAGCCTCCATTTACCTAGGTTGTTCTGATGAAAAGGCAGGGGCCCAGCTAGTTAAAGATTAGTTTAAGTTATCCATTATCATTAGGATGATTATATTAGCAAACCTGACATCTAAATAATTGGCCATTTGCAAAGACCTGAAGAATGTGTGATCACAGCTGAGGTAGTCGTGGACATGCTTTTTCTCAACCTATATTGCATTGTTGATGGAAATTCATGTTTCCATCAACATTATATAATATAAATGAGAGCTGTATTGAATGCTTTATTTCTGAGTGTTGATGTACTGGACTGCAACTTCTATAATCACTACTATAGGTCATGCTGTCTGAGGCTTATGGAAGCCTGAAATCCAGAATATCTAAAGACACCAAGTTGCTTTCTATCCTGATGGTCATCTACATTCTGTCAGTGGATTCACAAGGAAAAATATGAATACAAACTGCTGCTACTGTGGACTTCCCCATCTGAAACAGTGTAGAACTGAGCTTCTGAATAAAGTGATTGTAGTTGCTAGATATATTTAATATTTTCTCCTTTTCTTCTTCCAAAGGAATTTTACATGTTCCTGCTTCCCAGAACAGTGGGAAATTCTCAGAGCAGAGCTAGTCAGATATGGCTTCCTTGTGGAGGTGGAGATCACTGAAGACATATGAAGCTTTTGCAATATTTGATTTATTTACTAGTGAAGAAATAGAAACTATGCTGGGAACAAGCAGAATTTACATTTCTAGCAGTGAGCAAGCAATTTCTACTAAACAATTCATTTGGCTTGCATTTTCATGCACACTTACCCAAATCTCACTTTCTGAATGTACATATGAACATTGCATATTATATACATTATATATTATATACTGTGACATTATATAGTGTATATTCATATACTTAACTATCCAGTTTTTTGTACTTAGTATTAGATAAAGAAAAAAAACCCCAGGCATATTAGTGATAAATGCTCACACAAAAATTGTGCAAATATTTGCATGGATTTTTGACAGAGAGTGACTTCACAAATTAATTCAGAAATTGACTGAAAGAAATGAAAAACTAAGTTAAATTGAACTTTTCAGATTCAACCATCCCTTGCTCTATCTGTCTGGTTTTCCTTTTTTTCTTTGTCAAAATATAGATTATCTATCCCTTCCTGTGGACATGAATCTTCTAAACCATCCTTGACAGGTAGCCAGACACCTTCCATTTGGAAACCTCCAGTGAGAAGAACACCACTGTTCTAGGCAGATTGTTCCACTACTTTCATGTCTTTCTATCTGTTTGGGATCAGTCTGATTCTTCAGATTCAGAAACCAAAGAGTCAGATCAGATACAGTCTCAGCCTGTGTTGCAGGAATTAACAGAAGAGAGTGCACTGCAGAAGACACAGATTTGGGAGACACAGATACAGCCTAGAAAAGCTCACCCAGAACCTTATCTGGGTAAAGTTTTGAGCCCTGCAACACACCACCAATTATAAAAGGTAGAGCAATGACAGCCAAGGCGTCTGGATGGAAGAACAAAGCCAGCAAATTTGTCAAGCTAAAAGTCTGAGCTGTTAAAAAAAAAAAAAGTGGGAGAGATATCTGCCTGATTGACTCTTTTGGCAATTCCATCTCCCTTCCTGAAACTGTCTTCATCCACTGTTTGGATCACCTGTTTGAACTGTGGACTGGAAACTATCTACACTTGGAACTTCCCTGAACCTGCTCTTTGTCTATCTCTCTGGCTTCTTTTGGTTTTGGAAAAGTAGCACCTATGCTTTTTTGGTATGCTTAAAGCAGAAATTTTAGTTTGTAATTTGCTTGTATATCACTGCAGTTGAAGATTTATAACAGAGAGACAGTTTGGTTTAGTGGTTAAGGCTCCAGGCTAGAAACCAGGAGACTGTGAGTTCTAGTCTCGCCTTAGGCATGAAAGTCGGCTGGGTGACTTTGGGACAGTCACTCTCCCTCAGCCCATGACATCAGGCTGAGGCAACAACCCGGTTGGTCAATTCCTGTCATAAACAATGGATCAACATTTGGTTGACCCGAAAAAAGTGACTCTGCACCTGCAGGAAAAATACTAGGAAGAAAAAAAATATTGAAGATTTACAGTGAATATCTTAAATTTGTAACAGAAGCTGGCTGGTGGGTAACTGGCAGCCAGAACATCATCAGAAATTCTTCGTAATGTTCAAACTGAATCTCTTTGCTTTTCATTTCAATCTGTTGGTCCTTGTCATCTCTCAGTTTTAACAGAGAATAAGTCCTTCATTTCTTGTGCATGACAGCCTTTTAGATATTTGTAAACTGCTACTACATGTCCCCTTAGTTTTACCTGAAAGCTACCTGTTATTTGTTCCACATAGGGCTTCATTTCCAGGCCACTACTATCCTGGTGGCTCTCCTCTGAATGTGTTCCAGGTTCTCCATGTCCCTTTTAAGGGACATAATGCCCAGACATAATGCTCCAAGGGTAAGTCTGGTTACTGGAGAAGAAGTAGAACCTTTATGGGTGCATCTGGGGGTGATGGCATAGTGAGACCAACATTGCAAGAAAGTTTACTCACAGATCATGCCAGTATTGAAAGGGAAGTTTCCAACTCTACAAGGACAGACACTATCAGATCATGGAATGTATGAAGTATGAATAAAGGAAAATTTGGAACTGAAGCACACCAAATCTATGTCTTATGATTATGGATGAAACATCAAGAGAGGACATAATACAACCAATGAAGTTGGAGAAATGGAGGAATCTGGAATCACAGGATGATTTGGATTGGGTAAACATAATAATACAGATGATAGGTTAATAGCATTTTGCAAATGAAAGTCTTTGTTTTTATTGCCAACTTCTGCTTTAAACAATATAACTGCAGACTCTACATATGGAACTCCCTGATGGACCACACTGGAATGAAATAGCCTACATATCAGAAGATGGAAAAGTGCAGTCCAGTCAACCAGGACAATTCCAGGTACAGATTGGAATAGGTCATGAATTATTAGTGCAACATATATATGGGCTAAACTTTGAAGAAAAAAATAAAGATGTACCATCAAGATATTACATGCAGACCATACTACCAGAATACAAGATCAATGTGAGGAATAGAGATCGTTATGCTAATTCCTCATACAAGCAATGTTTTGTAAGTTAAGCTCTTACAAAAAAGAATAAGATTATACATGGACAGAAAAAGGCCAAATAGGCAGGTTTCAAAAAAGGCAGAGGAACATGAGATTGGGTAAATAATAAGGGATATACAATAAAGGAAGCAAGAGAGTGCAAGAAGATTACCTTTGCTTCACAACAGCTTTGATTGTGCAAATCATGCTAGAATGGATTAAGGCTACTGTGAGTGCAGAATATGTGATTATTCTTCTGAAGAAATTTTACAATTAGCAAGATTCTTTACAATGAAAGAATTGCATTCCAAGAAGCAGAATGGTTCTAAATAGAGAAGGGAGTGAAAGAAGAATATAGATTGTCCCCATATCTGTTTACCATATACAATAGATAAGTTCTAAGAATGGCAAGAGTAGAAGAGATGACATTGGAATCAAAACTGGAGGCTGAAACACTGAGATACGCAGATAATGTCACTTTGTTTGCTAAAAATATAACTCATTATGAAAGTAAAAGAGGAATGTGAAAAATTCCAGGCTAACATTACATATTAAGAGGACAAAGGAATATCATCCTACATGCTTAGTGAACTTGCAGCTGATGGTGCAGAAGTGAAGTTTGAGATTGTTTAGTTAAGCTAAAGAATAGACTAAGATAAGTTTCGAGTGTGCTGGAGAAGATAAAATTCATCCTAGGGAGGAAGGCAATGACAAACTTAGACAAGATCATGAACGATAAGGGTAGTTCAATGACACCCAAGTTCAGAATAGTAAAAGCAGTAGTAATGTATGGCTATGAAAGCCGGATGCTGAGAAAGAACAAGAGAAGGAAGATAGATGCCTTGAATTGTGGATCTTGAGATGGTTTCTAGGAGTACCATGTGCTGCAGAAAAAAACAGTAAATCATTTCTGGGCTACATAAAGGCTGACTGCATTCCTTGAAACAGGGACCAGAAAGTAGAAACCTACATCTTTGTGGCTTAAAAAAGAACATTTTGCTTAGGAACATTATGAGAAGTAGTAGAACGGAAACTCAATGGGTGAGGTGGACAGATCGAAGAGATTACTGGAATATCCTTGGAAGAGCTACAAGTTCTTACACAAGTCAGTTCAAAATGGTGAACATTCTTCCTTGCAGTCACCAGGAATCAAACCCAGATTGATGGCATTTAATTAACTAGATGGAGAATAGTCTTCCATAAATTGCTTTCACATTTCAGATCGGTCTTTGCATACTTCATCTATTAGCAGCTATAGAAGAAACATAAACTGCCCAGAGTCATTGGGAATCAGATAGTGTATGCATGCATGTATGAATGAATGGATGCATGCATGAATGACTGAATAAGCCACAGTTAAACTTGAGCTACTAACATGTATTATTTCTAATAAAATATATGACTGCCCTGACCTAGATTGCATTTTTAAGAGTGATTGTGTTTGTGTAAATGAAGCACATGCGTGCACACACACACACTCACACAGAATTTTAAAAGAAACAATCAGTTTGAAAGAAATGACAAGCAGTAACTGGCTTGTTCATATTAAGGATAATATTACCAGTTTAGGAATTTATCATAGAAAGATCTGATAGATCTTCAGTGGATGAGTGATCTGATTTTTTGAATTATAGTTTTAGCCCAACAACATGCTAGACTAGTCTTTATTAACCCAATAGCATATAATCCAATTAAAATGTCCTCTCATCTTCTGTCTGGACTTATGCAATGAGATTGAAATTAGAATGCAGCTTCAATTCCAGCTTTGTTAATAACTTAATTCTTATGAAGAGCCTATTAAGGGCTAGATAAAAGCAATGTAGCTTAGCCTCCTCTTCCCAAACTTATTTTGATTAAATGTATTTCCCTCCTTAAGATATTAAACACAATCTTCTTTTTCATTATGTTTTTGAAAATCTGTATGACAACCACTACTCCTAATGACAATAACAATTAGCAAGACCGGAACCAAAGTATTTCTGTATATTCTCAACAGGAAATTCCAATTCTAGCAAGCTATTGCTTTTCATAGAATGCTGTAAACTAGCTTTGTCTAACACAGATGTTCTCCAAATCTGAGGACTTGAACTTCAGTGTTCACGTTGACTTGGGAATTCTATGCATTGAAATCCACGTGTCTGAAGGGCACTCTGATGTGAAGGCTGCTATAAATTTAATGGAGTTTAAAAAAACCCCAAGGCATAGTCACTTTATTTCAAACTTCATATCATGGGTTACATCTGATCATGTGATCACTCTTGTTATTTATAAGGCCTCTGTGATTTACCCTGGTTCAATTGAATTGGAGATTCAAAAGCATACGCAGCAGAAGCAGTGTCAGAGTGAGATGCAATGCCACAGTTAGGTAATTTGCAGGGGGAAGAAAGATGCTGGTGTGCAAAAAGTGGCAATTGTAATCTTGCCTAGAATCATCATCATCATCATCATCATCATCATCATCATCATCATCATCATCTTAGATCAGTGTCTGTAAGTGTTGGCCAGGTGTTCATTCAGTTTTTGTTAAGAAATTTAAATCTACCCCAATCAGGCAGAATTTAAAAGTAAGATTTGATCCATGAGTATACATCAGGCTGCTTAGTTTTGAGTCCATATTCAGAGTGCTGAGAACTGAGTTGGTCTACCAGGATCATCTGCATACAAATGTTAATATTCCATTACGCAAAGGCATTCAAGTTAAGGTTTGTTACTGGTCCCGTTAAAGAAGTTGAGAACTTAGAAAGGGAAGGAAGTTCAAGGAGTGTTTATGTTACCACAAAAGAGCTCTGACTGGCACAGAGTTTAGTCAGATGATAAATTTCACTGGTTGGCCATTTGTGTCAATATGAGGAAGTCCATAACAATATTCAGTCATCCTCCATACATGGAAATGAAGTTGCAGAGACAGTGTCTGTAAGTACTGTAGAAGCAGCAGAAATGCCCTCAGTTCTACGTAGAGTTTGAACGACTACAGTACAAAATACTTTGCAGCAACTGGATTCAATTTTCTGCTTCAAAGCAAAGCTTTCTTGAAGCAAAATATCCCTTCAAAATTTTGCATAGATCAATTATTTATCACTGCCTTGCTCTTTTACTGCTACCCAATTCACAAAGGTGGCACTGAATTTGATACTGTTAACAATACGGTAACATTTGGTGATGTTGAAAAGGCGAGAGATCATTCCTAGAAAGTAGAGAAGCAACTAAGGCAAGGCCTATAATGGAATGCTTATTATTGGGCTCCATAATTTTTAATTCTTGTTGTGATTTTCTTGATAGGGTGCAGATTTCAGTAGGAACTCAGTAAAAATATTCTGTTTGAAAGGATTGCACATCATTCACTAAACATGAACCAGGACATGGGAAGAATCAGCTTTCTGATTCTTAGAGAAAGTTACATTTCTTCCCATCTTTTTCTTACAATACTTTCTATATAACAGATGGGAAAAGCATACAAGGTTTTGTTCATAATGGCAACTTGCTAGAACTCAGCCAGAGTAAATTGGAATGAAATACATATACTTAATGTGCAATATCAGAGTAACAACTGCCTTTTGGTGAAAAGAAACCACTTGCACAGACCGTTCTATCCCTTAAACCCCAGTTTCAAGAACTTGCATCAAAAATTGGTGGCCCCATCTATGCCACTGACATTACTAATAATCCTGGAAAAAAGGTAGGTGTGAAGAAATTTCTCCAAATGTTTTTCATTTGTAGGTGATGATTCCCAAATGACTTGCAATAACAGTAGCTTCAAGACATTATGGAGGAGATGAAGTTTGGTAATCTTGACCTTTAAAAATAAAATTAAGTTTAATTTTTGCAGGTCAGTTTCAGGGGTGGGGAATGATAACATGAACTACACAGTCACTCTCTGAGCCAGATATACAATCTTGTGTCCCTCCATTAATTAAATCACATTTTTATTAATATTTGGATTTTCTCCCTATCTTAAACAGTAACATTCCCAAGTTAGAGCTAACCTTCACTTTTCAGTGATTTTGTGTGGCTGTGTATGTGTGGTTTAGTATGTTGTGCAAATTAAGGCTATTTGGTTAGTTTATTGTTCAGTGTATTGTGTGAACCCAGAAAATTAGCGAGTCAGTAATTAGGTTAAATCTGTTGTATGAAAGAAACTCCTTCTCCCACACTCTCTCTCTCCTTCCTCCACACACATGCTCATATACACACCCACATGTGCACAGTAATGTAAACTGAAAAATTTAAGAAGCCTATACTTAGGATTGTATTTTGCAAAGGGAATACATGCCGGTTCTTAAGTGTTCATTAATTAACTTTTTTTTACTTCAGAACATAAAAGGTCACCCTTTAATGTTCAATAGTATTTTCTGTCAGCTTATTCTTTTTAAAAAATATATTTTTGAATCTGTTGAGCAATGGGCACATTTACTGCCTGCTAATTTTGTGATGTGATGAATCCATTTTGCAATGAAATTAATTAAAGCAGATGATTTTTTTTTTTTAAATCCATTTTCAAGAGCTCATTGAAACTAGAGGGAGCACATTAGCTTCATTTAGGGTATTACTTTTCTTTAATGAACCTTTTTTTCTTCCGGTCTTTAATGGGACTTTTAAGCAAGAGTTCAGTTTTGTATTGCTAGTTTTTTGGTCTTTTTTCCCTCCTGCTCTGTACAAATAATGTAATTAGCAGCTTTCAGTTCTCCAAAAAGAGTTTTGTACCAGAAGTTCAAGCAGTGATTACATGGAAGATCAAATCTACAGGGTGTATGTGTTACTTATTAAAATCTACACGATCTGCAAGAGTGTATCTTGAACTTCCCTTTTATTCTGATTTATTGCAGATGAAGGGAGGGGTCAGGAATAAACATGATACTCCCTAGCCAAGCATAGAATACACTGCAGTGATTTATATGGCTTTTGTAGATAATTTTAATTTGGGCAACCAAATCTTACAGAGCTGCTTCTGTTACAAACAGCAGAGATGTATATTGCTTCAACTAAAGCCAGATCTAATCGTGACAATGTCAACCACAGGACAAAGTCAACCACATCTCATTATTAATGACAACAATGATTTTTTTTTCCCCCCAGGGGTGCAGATTGTCTTGGCACGAAGCCTGCGAGGTCATATAAGACGGGAAGAACAGGGCGAGAACTAGAAGCAAATTAATGTGTTTCAACTGGATGAGGAGCCAGAGAACATGTGACTGCTATGTAGATATCTTACAGTAAAACAAGGTACATATGCTTTTATTCAGGAAGGTACATTACACTGCAGAGGTGATACGTTCACTTTATTGAGGCCCAACAGCTGCACTCTTTGCATCATTAAGGAGCTTCACGTCATGCTGAGACTATATCTAGCACTTTGAATAGCTGGAAGTAACATGTGCAGAAATCTTCTGGCTCCTGGAACTGCCACATGAGTCCTGGGAGCAAAATGATACAAAACAATGCAGCGTCTTCATGTTTTGAAGGCAACAGTCTTGTGATTTCATCAAACAGGTCTGAAGGGATTCTGATTATGAATCTTAATCCAAATGAAGTATCCTTTTGAAGCTTGGCCTAGTACTACTGACATGCACATTTATTTTAGTCTTATAATTGGTTGTCAGAAGTGAAGATTCAGGCTTTAAAAACTCCTTAAAATGTATATTTCTGAAAGGAAATGTAAGAAAATGTTCTAAATGCTAGCTATTCAATCTGAAATATTGATTAATTTCAGTTTTAGGGAAAATGTATGCTTGCCACAGAGCTTGGAGACTAAAATTAAAGAGGATATGTGCAAATATTGAATCTGTGGAAGAAGAAATGTGAAATTTCACATATTAGGTCTTTTTCATTATTTCTTCATGTACAGGTCCAAACTTGAGAAAGAAAATTAGAGTGCTGGATTATTTGGACATTCACCAGGATCACACAGGATATGCTCATTAAATGGAACTATGTCTCATCAGATTTTCCAATTTTAGGGTGGATGCTAAGAACTGTAAATCAAATATATTCAGTATTCTCTTTCAGACTTTCTGTTCAGCTTGGGGAAAACTGGGGGGGTGCCAATACTTGAGGTGGCATTAGTGTGCATAGCCTTGCTTTTCCATCTATGAGTTTAGGCCAAAAGGACTCCCAATGAAGGACTTCATCTAGAATGTGTCGTCTGCAATAAAGCATATTCCTGTGCACCCAGAAGTTTCCTATTCTCTGTCTCTCTGTGTGTGTATGTTTGGCCATTGCTGCCTCTCACTGATGTTTCCTCTTATCATGGCCAGTGATAAAATCACTTATTCCATCTCCCTGGCTAAATCAGTAGATTCCCTCAAAGGAAAGATGGGAAATATATTTTTCCCTCATCACCCTGAACTTTCTTAAATAAGAGAGATCCCTGGTATAAAAAACATGTTCCACACTAAAAGTAAGTTAAAACATGTATGCATAGTGTCTGTGTAGAAGTATGCATTTATATTCCAGTTTATCTCCAAGAGCTAAGGTGGCTTCCACGGATGTCTTCCGTCTTTTAAATCCACAGCAACTCCAAGAGGTATTAATTTTGGATTGAATAGAGTTAAATGGTGGATTGGGCTGAGGGAGTGCAACTGGCTCAAAATCATTTAGTAGGTTCCATGAATGAATAGGAATTTGAATTTGGGTTTCTCCTGCCCAAGTTCCTCACCTTGATTGCTATGCTACATTAGCATTCTGTGTAGATGTCCTAGGCATGAGTGCATACAATTTGCACAGGTACATAAGCAAAATAAGTAAGTTTCTGCTGCCTATTAACTTTTAGGTACAGGAAGAGACAGTTTGTAGGGAAGGAAGAATGTGGGTAAATGCCTTAAAATTGGGGAAGATTCCCACATTCACATAGAGAAGAGATCTGAAGAAGAGGTATCATCATATAAACCACTGTGATCATTTAGATTCAATGGCATAGAAACAGAGTAAATAAGTAAGTAAGTAAGTAAGTAAGTAAGTAAGTATAATGAGTGGACCCATTTGGCTGGCCAAGGGATACACCTAACATATTTTGGGGAACTGTAATGGTATGTGGAAATGACCTTGGGAAATCAGGTGAAGAGATGCTGCCTAGGGAACAGTCAGATAAGAGACTGAGCTGTAAAGGTGACAGCAGGAGAATTGTACTTTCAGGCTTGCAAGATTGATGCCTTCCTTCCCAGGTAGACCAGACAGGAAATACAACCAGATAAGCTAATTCTACTTTACAATATAATGTAATAATTACAATATAATGTCAGGCTACATTAACAGAATCGTGCAAGTCTGAAAGTACAATTTTTCCACTGTTATCTTTACAGCCTGATCACTTAGTGAGGGTCCCTTCTAAGGCCTCATGCTCTGTCCACTATGCAGCTGTGGGCTATGCTCCCTCTTATTTGACCATTTCCTGGACAGCATCTCTTTGCCCGGTCTCCCAAGGTCATTCCCACATACCATTACAGGAACTGAGACACGCTGTGGTTGGGATGATGTTGAAGAGAATGCAAGAAATGGATGGGGCCACATCATGCATGTAGTGTGGGTGGGATTTTTCCTTTTCTGGGGACAGGGGTTAAGAGTGTTGCTTGCTATGATGTTCCTCTTTTTTCTGATCCTCACAATATTTTGAGGTACCTCAAAATAATGGAAAAATCTGCCTTCATTTGTAAGCTGCTATGTCCAGAGAGGACTCCAAGGGCTCTGGAAGGCCCCATTCCTAAAGCACATGTCCAAAGATGCAGTTCCATGTGTAGGGACATAGAAGGCTGAGGATGGTAAGGCTGGATGTGATAGTCGTTAATAGACAGGGATGTAATGAGAAAGCCAGGTGTGAATAAAAGTAGAAAAAGAGCTTTTATTCTGAGAGGTACAGTATAAAACACATTGTGGAAATTCTGCTAGTGTGGAAACTACTTTTGCTAAATTTGATAATTGTTTCATGGTTTTCTATAAAAATATGCATGGAAAGTGCAGACATTTGAAAAGGTGCAGTAAGATCTTATACCCTGCTTCAGTAGAATAAATAGCCCTGAGGGATATAGAAAACTGTAATAAAAGAAAATATCTGTAGCTCAGGGTTGAACTGTGGAGTACCTGGTGCTCTCTGAGCTTGGTTGTTTGCCTGAAGATGTTTCATTTCCCAACTAGGTAACATCATCAGTGCAAGTGAGAGTGGGGTTTGCTCCCTGTTTATATACTGTAGCTTGCCCTGCCAGTGTTGGTGGAGGTGTGGTTTTCTCCTTGCTAGTTCCTTGATTAGGCTATTGTTTTCTGCTTGATTGTTTGCCTGATATTAATCCCTGCTTATCTGGGTGTTGGCTGCTGGAGAGGATGTGTTCTGGTCTTTTAGTTTCCTTCTTAGCTTTTTTATTGTCTCTTTTGAATAGTGTGTAAATATGATTTATTTCTATGTGTCTATTGATGGCTGATTTGTCTGAATGCCAAACTTCCAGGAATTTCCTAGCATTTTTGGATTTAGCTTAGTCTAGGATGCTCACAGTTTCCCAGTTGAAACTATGGTTGAGTCTGTCCATGTGTTGTGAGATCAAGGAGTTTTCATCATGTCTTCTGACTGCTAGTTGGTGTTCATGGATCCCCTCTGCTAATCTTCTGCCTGTCTGTCCTATATAGTGGCTGTGACAGTCCTTACACTGCATGTTGTAGATGACTCTTGTTTTTTCTTCTTGGGCTACTGGGTCTTCTGGTTTACTTAAGATATTTTGGACGGCTTTAGTTGGTTTGTGTGCTATGATAATCCCATGTAGTTGTAATAGTCTGTTGGTTGTTTCTGAGATGTTTCTGATGCATGGAAGTGTTATCCTTTTCAAAGCTTGTGTTGGCTGTGCTGTAATGGGTTGAGTGGTCAGGCACTTTTTGATAAGGTTGCATGGGTATCCATTTTGTTGGAAGATATTGTATAGATATTGTATAGGGGATGCAGTGGCACAGCGGCTTAATGACGCTGAAAGTTGCCGGCCAGAAATGGTTGACACTTCAGCGGTTCGAGCCCAGCTCCGCGCAGCAGAGTGAGCTTCTGCTTCCTCCACAGCTCCTGTCAACCCAGCAGCTCGAAAACTTACGTAAGTAGATAAATGGAAACTCTCACTGTGGTGGGAGGAAAAATGCTGGCGGCGCTTGCACAGGAGATGGGAGCAGTTGCCGGCAACATGGAAGCCGTGCACGCCCGAAAAAGGCGCGAAGCAACGGAAACCCCGCCTCCTGCGCTCGCCAGCTGGACTCTGCTCTAGGAAGGAGGCACTGGCAAGCCACTTCCGAAACACCTTGCCTTGAAAACTGCAGGGACTCGTCCAGGCAGTCACCGCAGAATCGGTAACGATTGAGTGAGGATAAAAAAAAAAAATTGTATAGACAGTCTTTCATTTTTCTGGTGTTCTGGGTTGCTGCAGTGTGTTTGTGCTCATCTGAATAATGTTCTTATACAGCTCCTCTTGTGGGAGGTTGGGTTATTTCTTTGGTAATGGAGCACTTGGTTAGTGTGGGTTGTTTTTTGATAGACTTGCGTTTCTAATTTGCCATCATTTCCTTTGCTGATGAGGATATCCAGGAAGAGTAGCATGTTGTTGTTTTCTTCTTCCCTTGTGAATTTTATTCCTTTGAAGATGACAGTCACTTGTGACAATTTAGTATCCATTGGTTATATATGTTAAGCAAAGGAACTGTAAATGCTGTTAAAAACTAGAATCTAGTGAGTAAATTTTAGCAGTTAATTTGCTCAGTAAATGTAACTATATCCACCCTTCAAGTAAACACTTGTGATTTTCAGAGGATATATTATCAATGCATTGCATCAATAGCAAATTCTTGATCTGTCATTACACAGTTTTCTCAGGAAATGGAAGTTATTATGTGAGATTGAGAGATTTGATTGGTTTGGTGCCTGCTTGGTTGAACATGTTTTCCTTAAAAGTGCTCATTCTTCAAGAACCTGGAAGGATGTAATATCCAAGACCTGTTCTTTATCATTAAACAGAATAATGAATTTAAGTCACAGCGGAAACAATTAATTAGAAAGGTGGTGGGTTCCCCATCACTGGATATATTCAAGCAAAGGTAGACAGCTATCTCTCAAGAATGCCTTAATTTGGATTCCTACACAGTGTGGTGGGTTGAACCAACAGCCTAAATGCCTCCCTTCACCTTTATCAGTCTATGACTCATAAATATTCAATAGAATAACAACAAAGAAATACATAAAATGCAGTGAGTTGAAAAAGCACATAGATTTTATAATAATCATAATACAAATTGAGTTGAGTTGAGCTCTCCTTGGGAGATTATTCTTTCCGTTTGTTTGCTTTGTTACAAAGTTGTTGCAGAATGCCTGAGATCTCACAGCTTGAGACCACTTGTTCATGTATGTTATAAATTCAACATCTTGAAAAGTGACCATGAACAGGAAATTTCCCACCACTGGAATCCTCATGAACAGTACAATGAACCCACAGAACTACTGGAAATTGGAAATAGCAGAAAAAGATTTCTATGTAAGTTGTTAACTCAGTTTCATTTAATGATTTTTGATTTTCTGACAAATGGTTCTAGGCATACAAGACAGATAGATGCAAGTAGGAGGAAATTAAGTAAGAGGTGGTGATGTTTACCGATGAAGGTAGGTGATGGGCAGAGGAGAAGTGATGAAGCAGAACAGATACAGAAAGCTGTTTCAAAATGTACAAGTAATAAAGTGGAAGGAATTCTCTGAATAGTAATCACACAAATTGGTTTTAGAAATAGTGGGAAGGGCAACCATAATACCAGGAAAAGCAAATTAAGAGATTCCATTGAAATGATGTATTAAGAATGAAGTCAAGGCTGCTAAATTATGCTAGCTAAGCAAAATAGACATAATTCAAGATATTGAATGAATATATCCAGTAACAATGCTTCTTAGTTAGCAATTGCTGCCACCAGGTTGAAACAATGAGCTTACTATTAATGGATTTTATTCCTCTATAGGAAGTTTGATTAGGATTGTAGCAGTGTTAGAAATGATATCACACCTGTTAATAAAATGTGAATTACCTATCAGTGAGCAACCAAGGATTTTCCCCACCAAATTCCTGCTAATTTCTCCTGTCTTCTATTGGAGAAACAATGGGCACCTACAATGCAGATATTCTATGAGGTATTAAAAATGTATTAACCTGAACCCTTCCCTAACCTAGGTGTCCTTTAGATGTAGGGTTCTCAGCACCCAGAACTCTCAGCAAAGTCCACACATCTGGAGGATACATTGATTGAGGAAGACAGAGATATTCAGATGGGCATTTGTAAACAGTGATCTTTAGAAAAGCTAGTGAATGATGCTCATTTGGAATCCAGAGTTTTGTCATGTCATCTCTTCTAGAAGGTTCAAGGAAATGTAAGCAGTGGGTTAAGTTTATTAAACAAAACTGGGTTGTATATACAATAAGTAGCCAAAATGAAAAACCATATGAACACAGAGACTTGACTTTCTTTACCAATTAACAGTAAAATAGTATTTTAACAGGTAACCAAAGATTTGCATACTGCTTTGCTTTACATTCGGGTTTTCTGCACTTTCCCTCCTGTGATCAGGTATATGGCACTAACAAATTCTGTTGGTGCAGTCTGATTTTTGTGTCCTGGAGCTATACTGACATATAACAGAGAAAAAGAGTAATTGCTATATTGTTATAGATAGGGATTCATTGCATACCATTTTAATATATGCTGGAGGTGTTTATGGCTCCCAGAGCAATTCAGAATGCTGAGTAGTCATATTTGCTATTCGGCTTTCTACATAAATCTTTGTTGGTGTCTCACTAGATACAATCCAGCCTTGAGAAACCAGCCTCAGGCTGTATTCAGAGATATGGAGAATAGCTCTTATCCAAGATAAGGATCAGTATGGTAATATCCATGAGTAGTTAGACATCAGAGAATCCTAAGTAACAGATGGGAAGGGAGATTTCTGCTCTTTTCATATTGTAGCAGTTGTTTCTATTTGCTACTCTCATTTGACAATAACAGTAGTTCCATATATAATGAATTGTCAGCTGTATCTAAAGGGTCCTTCTTATTTATAGCCAGAATCTTAAGGATATCTTTACCAAACTTTTTAACAAAAGAAAAGGCATTATAACCCAACAAAACAAAGTGAAATGAGCAGACCTGATATCCAAACATCCTGACTATAACATGCATATTGAATCCTTTTCAGGCTTCAGATTCATTATAAATTCTATTATGTCTTTATGGTTTCTAAATGAATTAAAGCAGGGTTCCTCAACCTTGGCAACTTTAAGATGGGTGGACTTCAACTCCCAGAATTCCCTTGCCAGCCTTGCTGGGGAATTCTGGGAGTTGAAGTCCACCCGACTTAAAGTTGCCAAGGTTGAAGAACCCTGAATTAAAGGACAGGTAAAAGTTTTGAACAGTGAGATTTAGCCTTATAGTTCCATGTTTGCTTGTCCTTCAAACAATTTAGTAAATGAAGGACATAATATATCTACGTGGGATATATCATAAATTAGCAACTTTTGAAATAACTGTTCTATAGAAGGTAACATAAACACAAACGATTTTAACCAACAGCCTTCTTTCAACTACACAACAGTCTTTTTAGGGCAGGAGGGAGGGGGAGAGGTATGGAAGAATATCTCGAAGTTATTTTTCCTTTGCTTTCTTTGTAAGGACCTCTGCTTCAAGAAACCTTAAGGATTGTATAAACCTAGAAGTAAATATATTATTTAACATGGGTTTAATATTCTAATAACAGCAGGCCTTTAAGTGTTATTTACAGAGAGTAGTTAATGCAACAGCCCCTGGCTATTTCTTTTGACATGAAGGGCATAGAAAGTCCGTTTTAATTCTTTTTTTCTTTCTGATGTTTTGCATTTCCTACTCACTGTGTCTGGAACCCCAGGCTAATGGAAATAAGCTAAAAACCTCATAAATTAAATTATATAGAAATATATAGAAAAAAAATAAAAACAAAAACAAAGAGAGGGTTTTCTGAGGACACAAAGCAAAGATCATCTTTCTACCAGGACTATTTTACCATGTTCATAACAGAAAGAAACTGAGTAGTTTTTAATTTATATTTTTCTTTTTCTTCAAATTATATATGCAAATCCATGATTACATCTCCACAAGAGAATGAATATGGTTATTGAGTTGAACAATTTCTTTGGTTTGTAGACTTCATTGAATCATAAACTAAAAACAGATGCTGGATTCACATAACACACAAAATCGGACCAAAAAATTACCCAAGATTAAAATTAGTGAAGTTTTGCACCTTGTCCCTGCAACAACTGGATATGTCTAACAGAAAGGTTTCCATAGAAATTGCCATCTTGATAGCTTAAGACAGCAGTAGAATCTAGAGATATATGAGTGATAACTGCATCAAATGTTGCAATGTGGAACGTTGCTCTGCAGAATTCCAGCCATTTTATTCTTTTCTGTTTTGTTCTGAGCCCCAGTTCCAGATATATTAAAATTTTGCTTTCCTCCTCTGGGCAGTTCTCACGTCCATCCTTGAGGACATTCTAAAGTAGCTTCTCTACCCCAATTCAAGCTACTTTATTAGATTTCTCTTTCTATACATTGTCAGATTCGTCTGCCCCTAATCTTTACCATATTCTCAAAACATTATTTTGGCACCCTTATGAGGCTTTTTTCCCACCTAAATAGTTTTTGTAATGCTGCAAACTTCAGGGTTCCTTTGATTCTGCCAGCACCTCTTTTTTAACACTTGAATATTGCTGATTGGATCACTAATGTTGGTATTACAATACATAATAAATAAAATTAATCCTATTCAGAGTAGGATTGGGCAAACATTTGGTGCCTGAAGGTGGCGCTTAGCAGAGTTAAAGATTATAGTGAGTGTGTGAGAGACTGTGGAAAGATCAGGAAAGAGTGTAAGAGAGAATAGGCATAAACAATCAAGAGACAGAAGGCAAGCCAATTGGTAACTTAATCCAGGTGGGAAGAATTTGGGAAGATGTTGTTCAAATCATTCAAAAATACTATTTTAATGAACTCAGAAATCCCTCTTACGTTTCCAAGGTTCTGCATTCACCTCAGACAAGCATTAAAGAGACCTTACTGAAATCTATGTCATTCTTGCTTCCTTGATCTTACCCAGCTGCATTGGGCTTACAGGATGGATAGTTATGAAAGTGAACAGGAATCCAGAATACAAATGGATGGATTTCCCTTTTTTCCTCCCCTGCCTTTTTTTTTTTTTTTTGGTGGTAGAGGTGATAGGGAACTAGAAAAAAAATTCTGAAGTTGATAGTATGTACTTAGAATACGAAGGGTTTTTTATGTAATGTGTTTTTGACTATAGCTTTTATACCTATAAAACCACAAATACACTTTTTTGTATGTATATTTGCATAATTTGCAGACATGCGTTATAAAATTCAGAGAAGTATGAAGTGCAACACTGAGCTTGTAAAGAGTTCAGAAATGCCCAATTAGGTTCATACCAACCAAAGTTCTTTCCATTTCTATTTAGCAACAACAAACATTGACGAATATCAGATTCATTTTCCCCAGTAAATACAAACTAATCCAAAGTAAGAACCAGCAAGGAAGACGATAAATTAAAACAGGGTCTAAAAAGCTGGTTCAAGACAACAGTTTGTCAGGTGGCCATTCATTCTTTCCCTCCCTTATTATAGCGAGAAAAAGAAATAGAAGTATGCAAATAAAACAATAGTGACTATACCATAGGAATTTATAGTGCAGATAGAAGTCTACTTTGCTTTGATTAAACTGCCTTAATAAAATAAATAACACAACTATATTAAGATATCCACAGGACTCATTTGGCAACACACACAAAGCTCAGCAGTTTAGGTCAAAGGTGGTTATGTTTTCACATAGCAATTTATATGTGTAGTCCATACTGATGAGTTTCATGCAACTTACAGATCTTGCGACTGTTATGACTACTGCAGCACAGACCAACCATAATTTATTCTTTTAGTGCACCCAGCACCTTTCTGATATTAGTAACAAGGTTTTAGTGTTTCTGGAGCAAAATCATAGAGACTTAGGGGATAAATAACTAGAGTGACTTGTTCAGATGTAAACTGAAGAAGGAGGCAGCTATCATTAACTGCCCAGCTGTCTCATTACTGAGAAGCAGCAGAAGGATCAACTTAACTGAGCTAAAATAACTTATAAGCAACAGCAACTTTTAAAAATCTATTTCTGACCTTTATATTTGTATAAACTTTTTTCCCCCCATAGAAGATGAATCCAGATATCCCTGTTTATTGTACTGCAAACTAAAGGCAGATGATCATCCTGTTGAATTTATGTATGATGCTGCTGCCTATGAAGTGGTGTGCAAAAAGTTAGATGACTTTCTCAGCCAAAGGGCACCTATCATACTTGGACTGAAAAGTCACCACAGATTTTTTCCCACTGAGGTTCACATGAAGGACACTCATTTAGCTTCTCAGGAGAGAACACCATGATACCTACTAGCCTAATCTGTTCTGAGAAACAGTGAATATACAGATGAATTACAGTAATTTCCTCTATAAAGTTTCTTGATCTTCAGCATCACCTCTGCAAATAATAATGACTTTTTTCATTTCCGGTTCTATCTGTAGGCATTAACTCTTTGGTCCTTTTTCAGGATAGATGTGTAATCAAGGAAAAGCATGTCTTCCTTGAATCACTTCTTTCCAGTTTGTTTTGTCTGTTCCATTTTTGATATTTCATGCATTGTGTTTTCTGGATTGCATGTGGAAATCCCAAATTTATTCTCCAACAGCAACAAGAGAACCAAGACTACAGTGGTACCTCGGGTTACGAACTTAATCTGTTCTATGACTCTGATTGCAACTCAAGTTGGTCGCAATGCGAGGTAAATTTTCCCATAAGGTTCAATGTAAATACGGTTAATCTGTTCCGCCCTCCGAATTTGGTCGCACCACAAGCCAAATTTCCCCATAAGGTTCAATGTAAATACGGCTAATCCGCCCTCCGAATTTGGTCGCACCACGAGGCAAATTTCCCCCAAAACACACCACAAGCCTCACTGAACGTCTCCTTGCTACCGCGATCTCGCCCACAGGAAGCCGCGACCACGTGGCAGCAGGGCAAATGGCCGCAGATCCGGTTCGTAGCTTGAGGTGGAGTTCGCATGTCAAGGTAAATTTTTGGGGCCGGAGCTGGTTGTATCTTGAAAAATTTGTAAGGAGGGGCATTCGTAACCCGAGGTACCACTGTATCTTGGTAATTGGTCAAGAAGGGATCAGCAGAGAACGGATGGACAAGAGCAAAACATGGAAAGTGGGCAGATTTCATTATTTTGCTACCTCCAAGCACCTTCAATTCCTCTTCCTTTCTCTTTTATTGCTACTTCTTTGTTCTTTCTCTTTCTGCACTCTTTCCTCTTTCTTTCTCTCTTTCTTATCACCCCTTACCTCTCCCTCATTTCTGCCTTTTTTGCTTTCTTTACTTAGTTATAGTCACTTTCTTCTGTCCTTCCCTCAGAAGCATCTGCTGGGGGTGGAGTGGAGTCAGAAAAGACAAACTGACAGGTCCAAGTGTTACTCAAATCCCCACCCCTTTTTTTTACATGTGTTGCACATGTGACACACATACAAAAGGGGCAGGGCTTTGATTCCACAGGTAAGGCTGCCATCTTGACTTTTTTGAAACCCTCAGTGAACACCTTCTTCCTGCTTAGCAGGACTGCCCCATATATCTCACAAGTCCAGCTCTTTGTTATATTCGGAATTTGGTCCTGCCTCTATAGGGGCTTATATGTGGCTTTGCCATCTTAAATTTGGGGTTAGGGTTAGGGTTAGGGGTTACATGGCTGCTCTAATGCTCCAGAGTGCTTTTATTGAGCTTGCCAAAAACAAAAACAAAACAAAACAAAACAGGCATCAAACTTAGCCTTAGACCACATGGCCTCTCACTTCAGTATCTGATTTTGTTAGGGCCTGAGGGAGTTGGCCTGGAATTGAAATACTGCTCCTTCAATATTGATCTCAGTGACTGGACAGCTACCCTTTGCTAATAGGTGGATGGCCTTGGTGGAAGACCTTTACTCCAGCAAAGTATTATCCTGAAGAGTCTTCCTACCACCTTACTTCCCCACCCCCCAGCCACTTTTTGGCAAGATGTAACTTCCTGCCTTCCATGTTATCAGAGGGGAGATAAAATAATACTTTAGCCAAAGATCAACAATGCCCTTGCCAACTGGGGAATATTGAGTCCATTACAGTGGAAAAAAGCATTGTATTTAAACCAATAAAAGCTTGGAATACAATTCGCTGTGAAAAAAAGGGAGGAAGGAAATGAAGTGGAATAGACAGTTACATAAAAAGCTAATAGAAGGAGGATCAAAAATAAATCCATTTATTGTTTGCAACAAAGAGCATTGTCACTTACAGAATCACTCAAAAGGAGAATTTCTCTTTCTCAGCTCACCTCCATGAGCCATTCATCAATCATCCATCCAGCTATAGCTGGGTAATAGATCCCAAGGGTCATTCATATTTGAGGAAATGCCTGTTGATCCCTTGATTCAATATCTCCCACTCCCAGTCTACAACCAAAGTGTTAGGGGAATTCTATGTGAACAAATACCAAAGGGCACTATTTTAATTTTAAATCCTTTGGGTGGACAGAGAGAGGGTGCACCATTCCAGCCTATTGAGCAAATGGGAGATGCAACTCCCAAATTGGTGATGGGGTAAATTGGATACCTCCATCCTGTCTTGTGTGGAGGTATCCAATCTACTCCTATCACTTTATTGTTAAAATCCTCATTGATTCTTTTCAGTGTTCAGGCTTCATCCCAAGTCAAAGCACAACTCTACTCAAAATTCCAATTTTGGTTTTGAATAAGAGTATATCCCTGGGGATATGTTTGTATAATGATACAGGTAGAGATGAGAATGCATGGTAACAGTGGGCTAAAATCAACCTCCACAGACTTTTTCTTTTTTTTTCTTTTTTTAAAAAAATCTTTCAGGTGGGAAGATACCGGGTTCCTATTGTATCCTTTTGTCTCTCCGATTATGGGGAAAAAAGTGTCTTCAGGAAGGTGAGTTGGTAAAGAGTAAGGAAAGTGTTAACCTCTCTCTCTCCACCTGCCTTTCCTCTCTGTAATACAGCTGGGTAATTTTAAAACTGAAACCAATTATTTTAGATGCAAAGCACACAAATAACAAATAACATTTCCCTGCCCCGTTTCTGGGCAACATAATTGCTTCAACATTCCCGATATGTTAGAGCAAAAACCAGAAAACAAACTAACAAAAAACAAAAGCAGTTGAGCTTCTGCGGCTTTGTATTCTACAATCACTTAAATCGTTGCACCCTCTCATGAAAGGAATACAGTGAAGCTCACTCCTGCTGCCCTAACACTAAACACATTTACTTGATAATAAACTCCATTTAGTTCTAATAAGGGAATATACACACTCTTTTTCTCTTAAAAGCCAACTATAACTATGTACATGCTCAACCAGCTGCCTCCTGAGAAGAAAATATTTAATTAGGATGTGTGTCTATCTATCTATCTGTCTGTCTGTCTGTCTGTCTGTCTGTCCGTCCATCCTATGTAGAGAGACTGCACAGTTCCATTGTGTTTTGATGACACACTTGTGTCTCCTCCCTCTCTCCCTCCCTTTGAGTCAGTTTTTGACTCCTGGTGACTGCCTGGAGTAGTTCCTCCAGTTTTCTTGGCAAGGTTTTTTAGAAGTGTTTGGCTATTGCCTCCTTCCTAGGGCTGAGAGAGAATGACTGGTCCAAGGTCACCCAGCTGCCTTGGTGGCCAAGGCAGGACTAGAACTCACAGTCTCCCAGTTTCTGGCCTGGAGCCTTACCCACAACACCAAACTGGTTTTGTTATGTCTCCCTAGTGGTGATATTAGGTCTATCTGCATTTTTTTCTGTTTCCATTCTTGCCCCTCTCTCTAAGCTTATTTATTGGCGAATCCTCTCTTTGTTTCAACATGCAAGTTATCCTCACTAACTCTGGTTAACCAAAAGCAAATAGCAAACAAACATTTAAAAAAGGCAGAAGAGAAGGGAGAAAATGTATCAAATTTGTGTAACAGTTTGAATTCAAGTTCAGCATCACTTTTAATGGCATGATACAGCCATCAGGTTTCCAAAGAGCTTTGCCTGTACATAGCTGCAACCTTTGGAAAGAGCATTAAATTAGCCAGTTACAAATTCTTCCATGGCTTGTTCAAGAATGCTTTTTGAATGGTTGCCCCATGTTCTCATTAAGCCTACAAAGGAACCTCAGATTTTAATACACAGAGGGTATTAAAAGATTTTATTTGATTTTCCTTACTATCCAATCACCGTATTTCCAAGGTTGCATGACAATAGCGGCACGCAGTGATGCTTAGCAATCTAGTAATGATAATTAGCTTGCTAAGTGCTCATTCAAACATGCATCAAATTAAAAGCAAAGACACAACCCCCTCTTCTTATTTTCCCATTACAATCTTCCTCTGGCGTATGTTTCTTCCTTTGTGTCTCTTTTAATTAAATCATGCCAGTTCTTATTTGAGTGTACAGATTTTAAGAATGGTCTTAATTTGAAGATACAGACTTTTCAAATGGGAGAAAAGAACAAAAACAGTCAAGTTTAGATACAGAAGCAGAATATGTCAATTCCTATCAATATTTTTTTTTAAAAAGCGAGGGAGGGGGAAATAAAACAAATGGGAGCAAAACTCTGTGGAGAAACATCTACATCTAAATCTGGCACCACTTTTCTTATCTCTTAATGCTGTCTCAGTGTTTTCCGGACTTATTGGATGCCTCATTTTGTGACATCTTTATTTTGCAAGGAAGAGAAGCTGGTTTTTCCATATTATTTAGCTTGCATGAGATTGTCTAACCAAGCTTCCCAAACCACAAGAAACCTCTCTAAAACAGGAGCTTCCAGCCAATTTTACAACTTGAGAGAGATCCTCTATTATTAGTCTAAGCCTTCTAAGCTATCTTTCCTAAGCTATTGTGCAAAGCCATCTTATTAAGTCTATACTAAAAGCTGCCACTACATCCAATGGTTGTGATTTTTGTTAAGTTTTCCATCTGTCCGTAAGGTGATTATGTGTAAAAATGCTCCCCCCCAATTCTTTTTATCTATGGATGCAAGTTTAAAAAACTCACCCCGAAGGGAAGTCAGCAGTTTGATTGCAAATCTATAAGTCTGAATGCAAACCTGAAGAAGATTGCTGGAGAGAAATGTTGGGCACAATTTGCAGAATAGTGCTGAATCTGAATGCATCATGGGATGTGGTCTACCTTGTACAGATGACTATAGGATTGAAGAGGTTTTATTACCCAGAGAAAAGCCAGCTGCCAGCCTGACTCACAGAAGAAAGAACACCATCAGTATCTCTAAATTAAGAAGCAGGCAGGGTGCAGAAGTAGAGCAATGCACATATCTATTAAGCCAACTTTATAGAGAACAAATATACCCAGGTAGAAAATAGTTTTGCTATGTAATGTTAAGTAGAGAAAAATAACTTCAGTTACTCTGCAGTTTAGAATCTCAGGTACCTTATTTTGAAATGGGGAGAAGGAGGCCAGAAAGCACAAGCTTGGTTTCTCTAGCAATAAATAACCTTGCTATCTCAACTAAGGAATATGGGTGGGAAACTAAAAGTAACTTTCTAATTTACTTTTACATCTGGTTTGAATAAAAGAGGGGAAAAAAACTCATTTTGCACTCAGTTGTCCATCAGTTCCTGAGAACCCATAGGAAAGTCTTATGATAGTCAGTTAGATATCTAGAAAAGAGCCAACTTGGTGTAGTGGTTAAGGCACCAGGCTAGAAACCAGGAGACCATGAGTTCTAGTCCCACCTTAGGCACAAAGCCAGCTGGGTGACCTTGGGCCAGTCACTCTCTCTCAGCCCTAAGAAGAAGGCAGTGGGAAACCACTGCCATTTTAATATAAACATGAAAATAATGCATAAGGTCATATTGTATGCTGAATTGTCTCAGGATATCATAACCAATTGCCATCAATCTGCAAAATGAGTAACAGTTTCAGCAATAATGAATTAAAGCTGCTTAGCCACACTTGTACTCATGCAATAGATTTCTCTGTGCAGCATACTTGTGCCTTCTGATTGTTCTAAGTGTAATGTGGGAATGCCTTTGGGAGACAGGAGGAAGAGCCACAGCCAGGGGAATGATTGGATAAGAGGCAGCTTATCCCATAGCAGGAATGTGGATGTGGCAAATATCTCAGAAGGGACCCTCCCTAGTTTCTTGGGTTATAAAGGCGACGGGGGAGACATGTACTTTCAGACTTGCAAGATTCTGTTAATGTAACCTTAGAATAAAGTAGAATTAGTTAAATTGGGCATGATTCTTGTCTGGGTTACCTCGCAAGGCTGATACTAGAGTATTCCTTACAAATTCTGGAGCAGACTTGTGAGCATGAGAAAGATGCAAGGGTAGTGGGAATTTGATATCCATTCCAGAAGGTCACCTTTAATGTAACCCAAAGCTTGTCATCAGCTACCCATTTGAAATTTTCTCCTGGACTTTTTCCTGCCAGTTCTCATTCTGCTACCATTAACTGGAAGGGGGAGTCCTTCCCATGTGAAATTGTTGAAGTATTTTTCTTTACGCTAGACAAATTCTGAGAAGTCATCCAACCCATTTCTCTGATGGAGAATTTCAAAACACCATTTGTGTCATATTACCCCAAACTGCCAGTGTGTTAGATGACTGGAGCCATCAGAGACAAGGGCATTAAGTGAAGGAAGGTCCATCAAGAAGCCACTAGCCTAGTGTTTTCTATTATTGCTAATGTCTAGGAAAGAACATCTCCCATATTTTTTCTACCAGTTTTCATTCAATTTTATGAAAGAAATTTTGCTTTTAAAATTCTTTCAAAACAAAAAGAAATTTAGGAGAAATTGTTATGGATGGTGCCCTTGCATTGATGTAGTTATTTAGTGGGCAAAGGAAGTGTGCTATGGTAGCTCAAGTTAAATTTATTTATTTTACGTTCCTAGGCTGAATAAGAAATACGTTTGTGAATATCCCATCTTTCACTTTAAGGAATATGAAAGCTCTTGAAGCCAGAGTTTATTTTGTTACGTGAGGGAGACTGTTGTATGATTTTATGCTTTTGTTGATTTTTTTATGAGTGAAAAATGCCAGTAATCTATATGAAGTTGATAGCATAGAAATACTGCAAATAAAAAAAAAAAAAACATAAGTGAGCATTAGGAGCTAAGGAAGCTTCAGAGTGATAGAAAGATGTGTAATGGAAATCAACATTAGCAGTAGCATCTTTTGCCATCCCCAACAATGAAACAATTTCAAAAATTGCACCAAGAAAATTAGGTAGAAAAAATGTAAGACTTCTTTTCCCAGGGGAAAAACACTTTGAGGAAATTAGAGAACAGATTTCAGTTCAGGATTAAACTGAACTTTCATTTGTTATCAACTTGTCATTTGCCAAGTCTACAAACATTTAGCCAATGATATTAAAGGAAGATTTGTCTTCCTTTCCCCAAAACAGTATCACAATTTTTGCTGCAGTCAAAAAGTCCACCAGTAGTTCCAAATCAGTAACTCCGCTATGCCCTTCATGTAATTCAGAACATTTAACAGATATGCTCAAATAATTCTGAAGTGAATGTTAGGTGGTGTATATGTGTATAAAGCTTGGGTTGCAGTAACAATTTTGAGACAGTACTGTATTAGATATTAATACCCCATGCAATTAAACAAAGCCTAGACAGTTAATAATACAATGTTCAGTTCATTAAATCTGTAATGGAACAATAATTCTGAATAAAAGTGCTTTCTGGATGGCATGTGTCTATCCTTTATCAATTTATCTCTCTCTCTCTCTCTTTCTCTCTATGGCAAGTATACGAGTATTTATGTGTATGTGTGTGTGTGTTTATGGACATGTCTGTCTATCTATCAATCAATCATCTATATCATATTCAAAAGGAGTTCCCTCCTCTCTTGAGAGCAGGTGATTGGAAAAGCCTTTTCAAAGCTGTCAGATGATTTCTGCAGTTTTCATAGGTATTTCTGTTAAGAAAAATTGTTCTTATTGTTCACTAAGTATTAGGATATTTGGCATGTAGTTTCCCAGTGACACACCTATAGGGCTCAAGTACATTTTGTGATCCAGTATAAATACAGAAAAAATGCAACATTCAGTTAGAATGTCTTAGTTTGCTTCTTTATACAGAGGTGATTTCTATAGGTCTGAGGTTATGTATATGATCAGTTACATGCAAAATCTGAGAAGCCTCACCAGCAGATGAATAAGAGTTCCTGCAATCAAAATCAGATATTTTTCCCTATCAAATTTCATAGTAATGTCTTTGGAAAACAATAAGCAAACATACCAAATAAGCAAAAACATGCAAATCAATTTAATTTGCATCATTTATGTCATCAGTCCATTAGATGTGAGAGGAAGGGAGTATAAAACCTCAGCTACTTAGATGGAATTCATTCATTTTAGCCAACAGCTCAAAGCTTTAAGTCTTTTGTTACATACCATGACAAACTGCTATACCTCAAGTTCAGCACAATTACATATAGGTAGAAGTGCAGCTCCCAGCTCAGGAAGCGACCAATATCCTACCAAGGAACAGAGGACAAGTACAAGTAACCCTGATGTTTATGAACTGGATGGATTAATACTGAAAGGATGTCCAGCTGCTGATGGGGCCAGAGGCAAAAGGAACAGCTGATGCTGCATAAATACGCTCATGTGGAATGTCAGAACCATAAACCAAGGCAACTTGATGTTGGCAGAGCAAAAGTTTCAGGATTGAACATTAACATTCTGGGATTCAACATACTGAAATGGACTGGAATGGGTCTTTTCACATTAGAAGGGCATCAGAATTTCTATTAGGGACACGAAAAGTGTAGAGGAAATAGAGTAGTCATCAGTATTAACCAAAATCTCATCAACATCAATGCTTGGATGCGACCCCCAACAAGAATAGAATTATCTGAATTCAAATCCAAGGCAAACCAACTGATATTTCAGTGATTCAAGTCTATGCTCCTGCCACAGACACAAAGGAAGCAGAAACTGAATTTGTTGTTGTTCAGTCGTTAAGTCGTGTCCGACTCTTTGTGACCCTGTGAACCATATCGTGCCAGGCTTTCCTGTCCTTCACTGCCTCCCTGAGTTTGCTCAGTTTCATGCTCATTGCTTCAGTGATGCTATCTAACCATCTCATCCTCTGCCGTCCTCTTCTCCTTTCGCCTTCAACTGAATAGTATAGCTATAACAATCTGCGACACCTTGACAAGACAATATCAAAAAAGATGGTATACTACTAGTTATACAGAACTGAAACATTAAAGTTCTAAGTAGAATAGCATGTGAAATAATGGATAAATTTGGATTTGGTGTATGAAATGAAGCAGACAGGCTAAGAGTTCTTGCAACAAAATTAAATGTCCATAACAGATACCTTCTTCCAAGAAATGAAAGGATAACTCTACACACGAATATAACCAGATGGACAACACTGAAATTAAATTGACTATAAACTCTGCAAGCAAAGCGGAGAAGCTCCATTCAGTCAGCAAACTAAGATGTGGTGCTGCCTGCAGCTCAGGTTGCAAATTCCTTTTTGCAAAATTACATCTTAAACCAAAAGGAAAAAAAATCATCAGACCAACAAGCTACAATCTCAGCAATATTTTATATGACTATGTGGTAAAGGTAGCAAGTGAAATGTAATGGATTAGATTTTATAAATAGAGCCCCTGAAGAATTCTGGATTGAAATTTTGTGACTTAACTAAAGATGAAGCAAACAGAAATATTCAAAATGCAGTAAGAAAAAGGAGGTGAAATGGCTACCTGCTGATATATAATTGAAGAAAGGTAGACAGAAAAAAAATGAGACAGAGGAACATTTACCCAACTAAATGTCAATTTCTAGAGAAGAGAAAGAAGAGATAGGGAGTTCTTTATAAATAATCAGTGCAAACAAATTGAGGAAAAGATTGAAGAACAAGAGCTTTAGTTTTTAAAAAGTACAAAAATCAAGGGAACATTTTATGCAAAAAAGGAACATGATAAAACAGGGTTCCTCAACCTCAGCAACTTTAAGATGGGTGGACTTCAACTCCCAGAATTCCCCAGCCATCCATGCTGGCTGGGGAATTCTGGGAGTTGAAGTCCACCCATCTTAAAGTTGCTGAGGTTGAGGAACCCTGGGATAAAAGACAAAGAGGGCAAAGCTGTATTGGAGACAGATATAAAAAACAGAGGTGGCACCAACATATGGAAGAACTGTACAAAAAGAAAATTCCAGAATTGATGATACATGCAAAGTTTGATCACTGAATAAGGACCAGGTATTCTAGAAAGTGAAGTTAAATGGGCTCTAGAAAATTCTAACAAGCTCAAGGAAAACAATATGAGATTGAGTAAAAATTGCACATATTTGTGCATGCATGTCACCAAAATGCATTTGCACATTAACTTAATGATTTCCATGACCATGATTGATGAAGGCACAAGTCACCACAGATACCTTCTCTGATAGGTTCTTTTAATGTATGTCATATTTGTTTACTATAGTCCCACAATGTGAAGCCATTGGACATGGAACTAGAGGCGGCTGGCCAAGGGATGGGGAGCAAGTTCATGTGTCTTTAATTGTAGGTTGTGACTTTCCCTTTGGGGAATCACCAGCTGCAAATAATGGTGATAAACTTTGTATTCCATCATGGCCAGAAATGATGTTCTTAGGCAGAGTGCTAAGATTAGCTATCCTTTTTTATGTCGCTAGAAATCTCTGCTGTGTTCTGCTTTCCTCAGCTATCACACAGAGGCTATGTTGTATTATAACTTGGCTGAAAGAGTCCCTGCATTTTAAGTGTCTCAAGGTTATTTATCTTGTATTTGTAATTTTGCATGGTGCCCAGGGCTGTACAGGGACTCTGTAAAAACTAAAGAAATAAAATGCATTTAACAGGGCCATGCTGCATTTGCTTGCAAAATGCCCTGTGCTCCCCATCTTTTTTCCATTCCTTCTCAATTGGGAAAGTAATATAAGGGGCTTTAGACATTCTTAAATTTAAGCTATACTAAAACCTGGCTGCCTGGTAATTGACCAGCCTTTCAGTTTCTCTCCACCCACCCCAGCTTGGCCCTTGTTTTCCTTGAATCTCTGCCAAGCCTATTAAATGTGTCAGAACAGCCAGGGAAATGGAAGAATTATGATTTCCATTTGGCTTCTGCAGACGCTTAGTCTAATTTTCAGTAGGCTTTGAAATATTGCAATTGCTTTTTCTCCCCCCCCCCCACCCCATGTCATTGTTGCCCCTTTCTTCCCCTTTGTTTTTGTTCATTTTCTAAAGAAATTCAGAAGGCTAAGCATATTCAACCAAACAAAGCAGAAGACCTTTGCTTCTCCTGATTTGAAAAAAGGAGGGGAGGGGAAAGGAAAGACAGCTCACTTGTTCTAAAGGGAAATATCTTTATCTGAAGAGCTTCATAGGAGGAGGGAGGGTGATAATGAGGTTATATCTGATCAGAACATATGGAAACATTTAGCATTAAGCTTTACTTTTCAGAGTTTCCGAACTGAGATAGAGAGAGGAAAGGAAGATGCTGAGGCGCTGTTGTAATACCGGCTGTTCCTGTACCATCACAAATGAGAGGGACAAGATGATTTGTTACACATCAACTGCTGACATAAGGATTTTTTCGTAAGTGATATTAATAATACCTTAACATCCAAATACTGCTAACACAATCCTTTTCTATGTGTTAAGTGGTGAAGAGGAGGGGACTGCATCTCATGCTTTGTATCATGAAGTTCTCAGATTAGGCTCAGTTCCTGCCATGCCCCATTAAAAAGAATTTAGTAGTAGCTATTAGAATCATAGTATGGAAAAATTGGATGGTGCCTTTGAGAACTTTGGTCCAACCCCCTGTCCAGTACAAGAATCCAGATGATCCTTCAAACTCTGTGTAAACACTTCCAGGGAGGCAGAGTCTACCACCTGCTGAGGAAGTCTATTCCATCACTGAACAGCTCTTATCACTAAGACATTTCCTTGATATCTAACCAAAATCTGTGTCCTTGTAATTTAAGTCCATTGTTCCTTGTCCTGTTTTCTGAAGCAACTTTGAAATATCTGCCCCATTTTCCATATGACTTTGGGTTCTTGAAGAGACTTAAGTTTCCCTGCCGTTTTCTCTTCTCCAGGCTAAACTTACCCAGCACATCCAATCTTTCACTGGAAATTTTTCCCTCCAACAGGTGGAATCCTTCCACCTCTTTCTAGTTAAACTAAACCATACATGGGCAAGTGATAGCCCTAAGGCTGCATGTAGACCATGGCCTAATTGCACAATGTTTTCCTTCTACTTTTTTTTTTAAAATCTATAAGTTATTTCAGATTCTAGCTAGAAAAATTTGTGTCTCAATCCAGATGGGTGATTTTCTGAGATCGAAAAGAGAGAATACAAACAAAAAGAGGGAACAAGATAATAGAAAGAGGGGAAAAGAGAGGGAAAGGAAGAGGGAGAGAGAGCATACACATCAAGGTTGCATTGCCCATTTTGCTTAAGACCTTGTGCTCCAGTGGAATTTGTTTCCTGACAAATTATCCCAGGGCAATACAGCCCTCACCAGAAAGATTTTCCATTCCTGGGTTAGTAACTACAAGGGTGAATCATTAAATAGACTAATGGAATAAAAGACAGCTTTCCATACTGAACAAGTATAAGGAACCTATGAAAAGAGCTGTTCTTTGGAGAACAGAAGAAAGCAATATTTGCATCAAGATACACCTGTGGTTCAAACCATTGCTTTTCATTCATTTTTTGATCTAACGTTATTCCATACTTTTAAAATATAAAATATTGAAAGGATCAAGACTGAAAAAATATGCACAATTTAATAGAAATAATGACTCATTTTTAAATGGAATAGTTGTATAATTAAACATTAAGGATGATGTTGTGGCCAAATTTGCTCATATATTAAATTGCATCCAGACTGTTTTATAAATGCCTGCACATTCCTCATATCTCATTCCTCAACTAACTCACACGAAGCACTCTGTTCCTTGCCAGTGACCATGCTGGATGGTATGTTGCTGTTATCTGAAGAGTATTTGGTTGAAGATCTGCTGTCTCTAAAATCTGAGACTTTGCTAACTGAGTAATAACTACAGTTGATTGATTATATGTCATCAAGTCATTTTCAACTCCTAGCAGCTACATAGATTTTTTTCATGACAATCTATCTCTTTCCTTCCACATTTCCTATCATTAGAGCTTTTTCCAGAGAGCTGAGTCTTCACATAATGTGTCTGAAGCAGGATCATTTGAGCCTGGTCATTTGTGCCTCAAGTAGAAACTCTGGATTGATTTGTTTGATCCATTGGTTTGTTTTCTTGGCTGTCCACGGTATTCTCGAGGAGTCTTCTCCAACACCAGAGTTAAAAAAATTAATACTCTTCCTATCCTGCTTCTTCAAAGTACAACTTCCACTTCCATAGAGTGTCATCCCTATTCTCTGAACTATTATCTCCTATTAAAGTTATTTACATGAGGGAAAACACCTCTACCACATTTTGTGACAGTGGATTTCATAAGTGAATTAGATAATTTGTGGAAATCTTTTCTAAATCTAAATCTGTTCCTATTGTGATAGTCCAGCCTTCTCCAACCTGTCATTCACCAGATCTGTTAGGATTGCAACTGTCAGAATTCAGGAAGCTGCAATTCCAGTATTTATGAAAGTGCCACACTGGGAAAGGATGGTCTACTATGAAATAGTAGTAGGATGAATAAGAAAAAAAAGTACCCCCTGAAATAGAAAGAATGACAATTCTTGGTTTTAAATATAGAAATGGCAATTCAGAGTTTTTGTTGAGCTGTATATGCTGGATGATGAGGAAGAAGTGCCTTCCCTTTCTATGCAAGCATAAAAAAAGCCATATACTTTTTGAGGGGGAGGGGTTAATCTATTTTCAGGGAAAAGTTGGAATAAAAGCCCTTTCTGTCACTTATAAACCATCTCACAGATGTGTTTTTATTGATAGTTTTCAATGAGAGAGAAAGAGCACCCCTCTTCTTTTTCCTTTCATTGAAGAAAAGTGATCACAAAAAGAAGGAAAGGAAAGGAAAGGAAAGGAAAGGAAAGGAAAGGAAAGGAAAGGAAAGGAAAGGAAAGGAAAGGAAAGGAAAGGAAAGGAAAGGAAAGGAAAGGAAAGGAAAGGAAAGGAAAGGAAAGGAAAGGAAAGGAAAGGAAAGGAAAAAAATATCAGCCAGAATGGCTCAGAAAGTTCTATGTTGAAGTCATTTTTTAAAAAGTCATAAGTTGCACACCAAGAGCTCTGGTAGCTTATTACTCTCCTTTCAAGCTCTCTTGCTCTGGCTCTCTAATTTTTGATCAGCAGCTGCTTTGAGTTTGGTAGGAAACTGGGGAAGGCAAGCGCATCCTGTTAAAAGATGGTCTCCACCCTCCATCTAAATGGTTCTATCATCGAAAGCAAATGGACTGCAGGTTGACTAACCCTTGGCCATCCTCCTCCTCCTCCACAATTTTTTTCCCTAAGATTTCTCCATGGTTTTGAAAAGGGTAGAAAGAATCTCCAGCACAGATGCCCTTCTCTGAGGGAGTGACAGGTCCTGCTGGGCTGAGTGACACATCTTACAGATAGCAGCAGTGAACATCCAGCCCCAAGAGCAGCTGCACAGTGGGGGAGGGGGGAGGAATAACTGTGCCTGTGGAGTGCTGACAACTCCCCCCTCCCAGGATTTACCCAAGAGCTATTCCACACAGTTTGAATTTTTTATTCTGCTCTCAGAAATGACAGAGATGTGTGTGTGTGCACGTGCATTCATTTTCTTTTTACATTCCCAGTGGAATTTGCTCATGAGAGACAACTAGAATTGTGAAGCCTGCAATTAACCTCAAGCAAAAGAGTTCCAAGGGGTTGGAAGAGGGAAGAGAAGAGGCAAGCAAACTGGCAGTTAAAGTCCTGCTGGGCTCACATTGGCAGAGCATAAGTTGGGACAGCGTGAGGAAAATAGTATGCCAGTTTCAAGGCTGGCATCCCTTCCTTCTCTGCTTCAGAGAGAAACTGGGGGAAGAGAAAGATTTGGATCCAACAGACCCAAAGCATCCACTGATTTCTGGCGTACTTGAAAAAATAATGTGAGAATGACAGGAAAATAAAGAAACTGATAAATAATAACTATCCCCCCCAAAAAACACAAAATGCAGAAGAAAGAGAAATAGAACAATGATAAGTCCCCCCCCCCCCCCCGCTTTTTAATCTCTTTTTGAAAAAAAAATGAAATCACTGGTCTAGGACTCCCTTTTTCCTATTCTCTGCTTTTGTATCGCTAACCATTCTAAGGCCACAGGGAGAACTTTCAAGTGGCAGCTTTGTCCTCTGGCCTTAAAGATGGAAATTCACAATATCCTATAACCCAAAACTCTATTGAAGTAGCTATAGATCTGAACCATTTCTAGCTGTCAAAGTTCTTTTAACTGAGCCTTTTCTGCAACTATTAAATATGGCAGCAAATCTACTTTTTGTCATTGTGCCATTTTTCTACATTAGACTTGGAATAGGTTATTTTTTCTTTGTCCCAATGTTGGTAAGCTTATTTCTGTTGATTGTAACAGATTAGATATTCAGGTTGTGGGGCTCAGTTTCCCAGGATGTTATATTGTGGCAAAGTTCCCAGAGATCCTGGGTCTTAGGTAGCCATGATGTACTGATCTTGGTGTGCTTCACCCTTGTGCTCTAAGGCTGCAATACTGCACAGCAAGAGAAGATCATTACCCAGTTGCTAATATAATAAAGTTTCTGAGTTTCTTGAACTTGGGTGGGAAATTATAATATGGGAAAATGGGGAGAAATGCTTCTTTCTTCCACACTGCTGGCAAACTTGATCCAATTTTCTAGTGCCCCAAAGGACTAATTGCATCCTATACAACTTATGAAAATAATTCACATCCTATGAGCAGCCTGGTTTGAATATCTATGAATACCTGGTTTGACTCCATATCACACAAGGGTGTGATCACAGCAATTTTTCCCTCATAAGGTAGACCATATTCGGAAGCTTTTGGATCCATTTGTCATTAATACATGAGGAAGATTCTTCAGTTCAGCATTCAAATGTCTGCTGATACGGGAAAAAAACTGGTGCAGAGGGAATGTTATTCTCATGTTCTCTCATTTATTACAAGCACAAGTCTTAGATGCAGCTGCTTAATATTTCTCTAGGTAGGGGAAGCTGAAATCTTCATTGTAATTTGGCTCACGTGAAGCAGGTCCTCCCTTGCTTCTTCCTCTAATTGATCAGAAATCATATCTTAAGTGCAGTCTGGAGGCCAATTTAAAAGCATTTAGGACTTTTTCTCCTTTTTAAGAAATGGAATGGAGACAGCAAAAGGTAGCTTGCCAGGCTGCAATTATTTACCTGTTGTTTCTGAAAGCTTCATAACACACTAGTTCCATACAGGTTTCACTATCCAATGTTCACTGGTGGGAGTCTTACATAACAGTCACATACGTTATAAAGTGGGCATTTTTTGAAGCGAACAGAAGCAATACTGAGAACAAGTGTTTGGAAATACTACCTGAAATACCTGAAAGGTGGAATATGTCTGCATTTATTCACAAAATGTGTATGTTTTTCATATGGATGGCCTATACAACAGGTTCAAACAGCTGTGGTACACAGTACAGATGTTTGACATATGCTGCATAAGAAAGAATGTAAAAAACATTAATTCAACATGGCAAATAGGGCTGTATAGAGGGATAGCACCTCTGGTGGAGGGGTCTGCTCTGCCCTTTTTAGGGCTGCTCATTCAGCTTTGTTCCCCACCTGGCACTCAGTTCTCACCTGTGGCTCCAAGTAGCTGTCACATGTAGAGTGGCCACACCCCAGTAAACCATCTTGGCAGATGGGCCAAACCAGGTGAGGGTAGCCATTGGGCTTTCGACTCTCAGTGAGATAGGGGATGTGTCAATCCCAGCGTGTGACATCTGGCCCTGGCAGATTAGTCCCTGATTATCAGAGCCCAGATGCAGTGGGTAGGAGATATCAGATTGGATGACCACCGTGTGCTTTGCCAGTTGTTCTATAGTATACCAGAGTCTGGGAAGAGACCTCGAGGTTGACCATGCAAACACTACAAAGATGCTGTGAAAGAAACCCTACACCACTGTGACATCCAGCCAAGGGAACTAGAAGCTGCGGCTTCTGACAGAACCTGCTGGCGAGCCCTGTGCTATGGAGCCTCCACCAGCTTTGAAGACAGACGCCGCCAAAAACTGATAGAAAACCATGAGCAGCATCACAGAATGGCACCCACATTTACTACAATAATGGACTTCCAGTGCCCCCTTGTGCTAGACTGTGCGCTTCCAGGCAGGGACTTCAAAGCCACCTCCATGTCCACAGATGACCTGCACAACAGTGTGTCTTCTTCAAACCCAAAGGACTACCATATGGTCCACGTTTGGAAGTGTTCAGAGATACTTTTTTGTTTTGTTTTGTTTTTGCCCCAATAAGTGGATGATCTAACTCAATTTTTTTCCCTGATGTGACTGAGTTTACTAGGAGGCTGCTTTTAGGATGCCCTCAATTTGGAAATAAACATTCAACTCATTTTCACAAATGATAAGAAGTCACCATTGTTTGTCATGCAAACAATGTAACTGTAAATTTCAGTGCAGTATCAGATAGAGAATCCCAGATAGAGTCTCTGGAATAATCTAGAGATCTGGATGTGCCCTAAATTATTTTTTTTTTAGTAGAGTTGTTAAGACCAGTTGCTTTCAAAAAGTTTTGGAGCCTGAATAGCTGAATGTGGGATTACCTATGAACTTCCATATGATTTTTTTAAAATTGGTTGATTCTCATTTCATGGCTTTAGATTTTATTTAATGTAAGACAACCAGCAGGTGGGATAGAAATGTTTTAAAATAAATACAGTTTTCTGTTTTCACTTTGTCATTATGGGGTACTGAGTGTAGATTAATGAGAAAAAAAATGAATTTGAACGATTGTAGTATCAGGCTGCAACATAAAATTGAAAAAAGTGAAGGGGGTCTGAATACTTTCTGAATGCACTGTACATAGATGAATGAAGTAGATTGGATACAGATATAAAACAAATGATACATACTTAAATACATAAAATTGTTCTAGTTCAATATTCCACCATACTTTCTAGAAGTGATTTTTAAAGAAACTGAAAAATAAAACAAAAATAAAACACTATTTTTATACCAGTCTTTGCCATGTATGTTTTCCATGCATATAATTTTCTCAAATAATTACACAAATTTTTCAAATGCAATTTTTTTTCATACACACCTTTCCCAAATTTATTTGTTTATTTAAAAGACCTGATATGGGTACCCATCTTATATATCATAACCCTGAGTGGCTCACAAAACAATAATAATAATAAATTTAAAAAAAACTAAAAAACCCACAAAATTGCAACAAAAACTCCCAGTGCCCCAAAAGCAACTACTCATTCATACATATATCCACATTTCAATTTCCTTGGGCTTCAGGCTCACCCCCCTCCAATGCTTGCAGGAAGACCACCTCTTCAAGGCCTTCCAGAAAGCTAGGATGGTGGGGGCCTGCTGAATTACAAGGGGAAGGGTGTTCGCCAGGGCAAGGGCCACTACGGAGAAGGCACACTTCCTGAGCCCCACCAGATGACAACATTTAAATGAAGGGGCTTGGAGCACACCTACCCTATCTTACCTGGTGGAATGGGCAAATACCCTCAAGAAGTGGTGGTCTTTTTAATAACCTCGCCCCATGCCATTCAGGGCTTTAAAGGTGATGACCAGCACTTTGGGAGCCAGTGCAGCTCATACAGCAGTGGTATAATATGGGTAAAAAATGGAGCACCCAGAACTGTGTGCACTGCTGCAATCTGAACCAGTTGTAACTTCTGGATGGTCTTCAAAGGCAGCCCCATGCAAAGTACATTGCAGTAATTCAGTCATCCAAATGTCCACTGTTTGTATTAATTTGAGTAAAAAAAATATTGAGATGGATGCTATTATGGTCCATGAATTCTGTTCTCATCCATGTGACAATGCATGCCATTTTCTTTGGAAGGGGAAAAAAGAAAGCACTTTTTTTACACACCTGATGATAACAAATTGTTGGTTTGGAATTATCTGCAGCAAAAATAATAGTCAGCCTTCTAGATGTTGATCTATATCAGCCATGACCCTCTACCTGCCACCTCCCTCCCACCAACTGATTAATTTGTAAAAATAATGCAGGCAATAGATATCTTTTCTTAAAAAATTATGAACCTGGTTTCCAATTCCTCAGTGAGTGCTGGCAAAAATTCAGGCAAGGAAATGGAAGCGTGGACAGCTTTGAGAGGAGCTTGATAAAATTCAGAGACATTTAACAATCTGCAAATAGCAGGATTAAACAAACTGTAGGCTGTCTGTAGCTTCACTCCTGATATGGATGCTGTTGGATCTTAAATAAGCAATGATCAGAACGCCCAAAGAAAATTTACAACTGGAATGTTCAGAATCAAACAGAGCAGGGTGGTTTCTTCAGGCTATGAAGACTTCCATGCAGAGTTCCTTGTCTAAGCAGTTTCATCCGGGGGCTGAATCCCATTTGTACACCCAATCTTCAATCTCTCCTGATTTTAAAGAGACAGATCTACAGTTTATACTTAGGGATAGTAGATATGTCTATTTAAAATGCATGTCTGCTTCATATATATTATTCACTTTGTCCCATTTCCTGCCTTTTTCCCCCCCAAAAAGCACACGAAAGTTCACATTTATCTAGTACTTGTTACTCCCAGAAAATATTTCTGTGCACATTTTTGCTAAAATAAGAATTTGTGCACATTTTTTCCTCTAACACAAGAGTATGGATTTTTTTTTGGAATTGGTAACTGGATTGCAAAATTTGGAGAAATGAGCAATACAGAGTATAATTGCTTTCTATTCTAGTGCATGTTGACCAGTTTGATTACAAATGTGAGCATTAAAAATATTCTCTAGCACCTGTGGTCTTCGTATCTGAAGACTTTCACTTGCCACAGTGCCCCAATACAAGGAAAATTGTACCTACAGCCCAGAATCATTTAAAATTTGTGACAGGTATGCCCTGATGTCTGCAACATTACTGCTTGTTTCCTTCTTTTACTGAAGGCTATGTTCCAGTTGAGATATGAAAGAAACAAAAATAGGTCTTTTGTAGAAATCCTGTTTCACTGATGGGGCCAGCCCATCCTTCTTAGCCCTATAACCCAGTGTTTCTCAACCTTGGGAACTTTAAGATGTGTGGACTTCAAGTCCCAGAATTCCGCAGCCAGCGTGTTGAAGTCCACGTATCTTAAAGTTCCCAAGGTTGAGAAACACTGCTTTAGCTCCATGAAATTCTTCAGATAAATTACCCTGCCTATGAAGTTTCATAAAATTTTGAAGCATTCATTTTTAACCAGACAAAAACACCCTATCTTTTGACATGCCCTTTATTTTTTTTTGTAAGTAGAATCACAAAAGGTTTGATTTATCAGACATTGTGATACTATTGGAGAGTATGTGACATGCATCTGGCTATTTACAAATAAATAAAACTACTGAAGCTGTTGAAGCTGTTGCATCAGCAGTTCATCTGGGAGCAGTAATTGGAGTTGCAAATGTTTCACAGATGTTTACCATAGATTAATAGAAACACCTGCTCCACCACTTTAAAACACAATGAAACTCAAACAGCTCATATATAGTATGAAAAGAGTTATAACACTCAGTTTCCAGACAGATGCACTGTGTGAAATCGTTCTGAAGTTTCACCAATAAAATCCTGATATTCCCTGATATATAATAATAATTAAAAAAAAAATTAATATGGTACCATCTGGCATTGGTATTAAGAAAGTGTGCTGTGCTTCTTATTTAACAAATCAGAGATTGATCACTGAACTTCTCCAAACAAAATAATTTTGCAAACATCTTGATGTGCTGATACATTTTGGTTACAGTTTTCAGATGCACTCGGTCTTTGTCGCTATGCAGGTTATAACTATATGGGCTAATGGAGCACCAACTACCTTCTGAACTGACCTATGATACTGCTATTATTGTGCAATTAAGCTTAGAATGGGGGGAAAGGAATTTTTAAAAATGTGGCTCTTTCTCTAGCAGGGAAGCACCTCTTACCAAATTTGTTGGCTGGATTCATAGAACATAAATACATACATATATGCATATTATGACTGCAGATGTCATCTTTAAAAAATACCAACAGCTAAAAAGTCACTGCAGGGCTGTATGAAGGTCAACAATGGCATCCTTCAGCCCTTTCATTGCTTAATTGACAAGACATTAAAACTCAATAAGTGCTGAATGTGAAATAAGAGATTAAAAATTCAGTTTTCTTCCAGGCCATCCCCAGGCTGGACACCACAACTATATTAAATATAAACTTTTAAAAAATGTATTCAACACTAATAAAATCAGTAAAAGAAATAATAAAATAAAGAGCTGGAAGGTCAGCTGATGAGTTAAATGCCAGCCAGACCCAGCAAAGCTGAACTTACACTTGATGGAAGTGAAATTCTCACACCGTGAGATGAAAACAAATGTGATATCTGATGATACCTTCAAACCAAATGTTTAAACTTTAGTCACTCAGCTTGCCAAAGAAAATGTTTTTTTAACAATTCAGATTAAAGTTAAATGCAGCAGATAATGGCAATTACAACAAATTCAGCTAAAGTCTATGTGTTGTAGTGAAAGAGTTAAGGGCATGATAACTAGGGGGACAAACTCTTTGGGGCTGCCATTCCCTGGGTGCCCTAAGCACGTGCTTGTTTTGCTTAATGATTAATCCAGGCCTGAATGGCCGAGATACAAGACTGCCTTGTCTTTTCTTGTATGACAATCTCTCTAGTGACTGGAGGCCTCCCTGGCTTTCTGCATTTCAGTTAAATCCCAAGAAAACCCTCTGTTCTTTTGGGGCCTTTTATTAAATCATAAAGCAGGGGTAGATGAGGTGGGGGCAGAAAGATGTATAAACTACAGTGAAATGAGCTTAAAACACCACAAAAAGAAATTGTAAAGCAATTTTAAAGCACCTTAATTTGATGGAAAAACAGAAGCTCCTTTCATAGGGGAAGACAACTTTCAGCAGAAAGGAAGACTGATTTTGGCATATGTTAATTTTTATTTATCTAACAGAGTTATAGCTACATCACTGAGTTTAATATTATCAGACAGTGGAGTTGGACTGCTCTCATCTGAGGTCTTTAGTAAAGGGCCCTTTTCAAAAAGTGAAGGAATTATGGTCTCAGAACCTGCCTGGCCAACTCATGGCAGTAGTGTCTACTAGGGCACAACTAAAACCTTGCTATAAAAGATGGACTTTGGGATTTGTTGCCTAATCATCAAGAATGGATGAGGCTACTGGGGAAATAATATAAATCAAAATAGAAAGAAAAGACTGAAGTGTCCAGCTTTTTTCAGCCTTAAACTTTGAGGTGAGGACTTTCCTCAGCATCTGCAGGAAAATCCCACATTAAAGTAATGCTTTGTTAAAGTTACCAGTGATAATGGTTGCCAGACCAAATAATCAGTAATGTGGCTAACTCTTGCTTGGGCTCAGAGATAATCCATTGCTGAGAGATAGACTAGAGCAGCTGGTGGTATCACAACAATTCTGGAACCAGATTTTGTTATTAGCAGAGAGTCAGTTATTACTGGAGAGTCTAGCAACAGGACACCTGGATAGGAACAGGAGCTTTTTAAAAAAAATATCACAGTCTGACTTTATTATCTTGGGCTATTTAAGAAGAGTTCTACCTTTTTCACATTGTGTATCGAATACCAGACAAAAGTGTCCATGAGGCTAAGATGGTACCCATCCCGTTGATAAGCACACCATTTGAGCAGATGGCAATGGATGTGGTAGGTCCTCTATACAGGGGCACCAAAGGAAATTGATTTTATGAGTAGTCTGTGATTATGCCACAAAATACACTAAGGCAGTGCCTCTTCATTCTGTTTCAGCACAAAGAGTAGCAGACTTGCTGGGAAAGATTTTCAGCAGAGTAGGAATTCCATCTGATAACATCAGTGATCATGGAACTAACTTCTAGCCAACCTTTTTGAAGGAACTCTATGTCCGGTTGGAAGTGATGAAAAAAGGAATAAAACTTTAAAATATATGCTGAAAAAGTATGCTGAGGACAAAGTGGAACCTATCATTGTGCCAAATTGCTCACTTTTGCAGATATTTTAGCTATTTGGGATCTGATCCAATAGGAGTATAGTGAGGTATGGTGTTATTATTGCAACTGTTCTACTTTATTAATGCAAGTCACTCTGAAAATATTATGTTGAAAGATGGCATGGAAATTAATAAGTAGGATAATGATAGGATATGCTTTCTGTATATTTTTTGTTTCAAATAGGCATGACTTTTGCAAGCAATTCTAATAATGTTTCCATTCTATCATGTTAACTGTTGTAATCTGGTGACAATAAAGCTATTGCAACCTTGAGGCCTTTGGTTATATGTTTATTCCTGGGTTTAATGTTTTGTGTTTTTGTTGGGGGGGGGGGGGTCTGAAATTGTAATAAAAAAAATAAATTTTTAAATAAGGGAAAAAATATTGGGTTTAGTGGGCAGGTATTGGCAAAATGTTCAGTTGGTTTACTGCTTTTGCCACTGCATAGGGCATGCATGAAATGTATTTTATTCTGAGTTTTGCATAAAACAGAACCTCTCAAATAACCTTTTGAAATGTTTTGATTTGGCTGTGTTCTTTCAGAACAGAACTTGTAAGGCTGAAAATGTTCTGACCATAGAAACAATGGGAACTTGGAACAATACACTTGCTTCCTTCTTTTTCATCCATGAACTTAAAATTAGATTGATGGCAGTCCACATTAACTATTGTCTGTTACAAACCAGCACAAAAACTGGCCAATGAGATTTTAATTTTTTTAAGAAAAATTAAATACCCCATAGGAAATTATTTCTAATGCCGTCAAAAATATTTTAAAATAATCTGCTTTGCCAATTTTCTGTAGGCTGAAAGGCAGATAGCATGGATTGTTTCACCATCTACTCTGCAAATCCAGAAACAGTTTTGGTATGCTTTAACTTTTTAACTTAGTTTTTGCCACCTACCTGACTGCCAGAACAAGACTAGGGAAAACTAATCACTGTTGATTTTCTGATTGTAAATATGTACAAATAGCATAATTTGCATTTAAATGCACTCTGAAATCTCAAGTCACAAGAGCACATGCACAAAGCTCAACAAACTAGCCAAACCAACATAGAAGGCTTTTTGTTTAAAAAAAAATGTGTTCTGTTGATGTTAAGCTTCAGAGTCAATTCATAACATCAGCAGAACACAAGAGAGTGCACATATATATATACATACTAAAGCTCAACAAACCAATTAAACAATACAATACTAATACTGTTTATTAACTTTATCTGGAGATAATAACAATAACAACAACAACAATTCAGTAAATTATCTATTGCAGCCAGTTCGATGTAGTGGTTAAGGCATCAGGCTAGAAACCAGGAGACTGTGAGTTCTAGTCCTGCCTTAGGCACAAATCCAGCTGGGTGACCTTGAGCCAGTCACTCTCTTTCAGCCCTAGGAAGCAGGCAATGGCAAACCACTTCTGAAATCTTGCCAAGAAAACTGCAGGGACTAGTCCAGATAGTCACCAGGAGTCAAGACTGACTCAAAGGCACACACACAAAGTTATCTATTAGGTTGGCAGGTATTAGCAATCTTCCAACATTATATCCCCATTTTGCTCTATCTAATCTAAGCTAAGAGCAGAGACTACTCCTTGCTATTCTACTAAATAAAAATCCAGCCTAGCTACTAGAATTTGACTGGGATTTTTTATTTTGTTTTACAGTATAGCTATAAAACAAAAGTCCAATCATAGTGCTTGGAATAATCCACAGCGCTGGAAATAACACAGCTCAAAACAGCCAAGTTTTGTCCTGAGTATGAAACAAGCTCAGAACATTCTCAGAACACTGACAGAATCATTTAGGCCATCAAACCCAACCCTTTGCTCAGTGGAGGAACCATCCATGCAAGTATTTTGTTCCAAGTGGTAAACACTGTGTTGAACTTTTATCAGTGCATGCCCATAAAGTATGGACATACTGGTTATATTCAATTGCCCTAGGTTTATAATTTTTTTCAATATTAAATTTGTTTTGTTCCATTTTTACATTAGTTTGCAAATTCTTTATTGAAGCCTGCCCACAGTAATGACAGCAGTTATGCACCCATTGCAATAAAAATCTTCAGAGCAAAGGTCATTAGCCATCTGTTACACTGTGAGCAGATTTGTAATCACTCTGATTTAAGCTTTCTATAAGTAATACAGTTCAAAATTTAAGGAGTTTTCCTCCAAGTTCACAGGTGTGTTTCCATCTTTTTTACTGTGGCTGGAGACCAGACTAATCACAACTGAAGTTCTCATGTGGCTCTCCTACCTCAAATTACTCTTCACCAACAGCTCCCTAGCTTCCCTGATCCTACAGAATAATTACATATCAGTCCTGAGGGAAGGCATAGATTCAGACCTAAAATTTTGTGGCCTGTGTACTTAATCCTTGACCTTCCTCAGCTTTGAGAAGGTCTGGCTGGAGCTAAAGCAACAGATTCTCATTAATGATATCCAGAGAGACGTGAGCACAAGTTCATTATTGTATAGGGAGAGCTCGCTTGGAAGATTTTTTCCTGTACTAATTATTTGGCTAACATTTTATGGCCACTCATAGAAAAACTTTCACTCAGGACAGACACAACACTCTCTCCTCCATTTCATTAAACAGAACATTTAGTAACACCTCACTGAAAGAGCGTCGATGCCTTTGACAGTGGGGGAAATAGAAAGACTGCCCTTTCAATGCCCTTCTTATTCAGCCTGGTAGGTGCTTCTAACAACATCTCTTCTAACTAATAGCCACTACAGTAGAGAAAAGGAGGACTTTCACCCTTCTTTTAGCTAATCTCTAGAATGGCAGCCAATTTTTGATTAACAATCTTTGCTATTTATCATTTAATATTATAGCTACTTTGTTGATGTCTTAGTCAGCTATATTGCCTGCTGTGCTTAAATTCAGTTCTCTGTTCTGTTTGATTAGTCTTGCTTTTTGACTGTAAATAAAGATTGCTTACTTTCTTCATTTTTAAGCCTGCATGAAAATTCATAATATTTTCAAACACATTTCTCCAAGCAGATACATTTTCATACTCATTATTCCATAATATGTGAATTCTTGCATTACTTTTTGTCAAGTAATTTTCTATATTTAACATAATATAGTGTCTTACCCACTGTTTCCTAATATATACATTTTTATTTTTTTTTTTGCTAAAATGGGTTGTTGGACACAAAGTTCAGAAAAGTGCAGATATTGATGAATTGCTGCATTGTGGCTTGTACCTAATTTGGAGGAGTGCAAACTGGATAATTTTGCATTAATATAGAACAAATTCCCTACTTCTCAGCTAAACAAACCTCAAAGAGTTGCTGTTGTGGGGGAAAAAAAATAAAGAATCGTACTGCCTTGAGTTCCTGAAGGAAAACTAATGAAGGAATGAACTAATTCATTTATTAAAAGGTAAGTAATCAGGATCCCCTACTTTATGGGATTCCCAACAAAATGAGCATCTATAGATATGCAATAGTATCCATTTTAAGTCCTCCCCCCACCTTATTTTAGACATATCTATTGTATCAGGGCAAAAGACAGAAGAATAATTAATGTGTGGAAGAGGTATTAAAGAGGCTTTAGCATTAGGAGAAATCAGTCTATCGTATGTATATAATTTTTATTTTTGAGAGGACCAAGATATTATATGAGATGTAACTAGTAGAAATATTAGAACTATTAATTATTATGTTCTTTTTCATTTCTAGGTTTTATACTTATAAACATAAAACATTTAAATATATTGCTTACTGGATCTTCTTGCATCAGAGTTATAAAATAGGCCTGTAGATAGTCTGAAAAAGTTTCAAACATGGGGAGGTTTTGCTGCAGCATGCAGACAAACCACGTGGTAGAGAAGCTGGATTTGGTTATGATCAGCTGCTCACAAAATAGCTCCCTATGGACAGCATCTGCCAAGCAAAACCATTGTCTAAAAGGCATTAAGATGACAACCGTATTCTGATCTCAAGGAAGAGTTCTCCTGGCGTCAGTTTCTCACTAGCTGTTGAGGAACTAGAAAGCTAATTTCAACTGACATTGCATTTCCAAAATTTTCTCCTTGAATTGGATGAGTTGGGGAAAAATGCCATTTTTCTTATTTTGGAAAACACATTCTCTGCTGTCAAAATTAAGGTTCCCTTGCTTTGGTGAAATGATTGTTCTAACTTTGGTGGTAGAGAAAATTGGCACCTGAGAAAATGAGTCAACACATAAAATATAGAAATTTCTCTTTTCAGGATAAGTTCTTGTTTCCTCCAGGGTTACACAGATCAGTTTGGCAAATTTTGGTTTCTAAAACCCTGCCATTCTGGAAAAACCAAAAAACCTTGTCTTTGAAAAATAATCATTTTAAAGAACAAAAACCAACCAACCAGGTAGGACTGAAAAACTTGGTGCTTTTACCCACAGAAGGCTTTCTCTCACTGAAAATTGTAAGGAATAGAACCAGTGTGAGGCTATGTTCAGATTGTAAAGAAATGTGTAATCAAAGTAATATCAAAACATTTTATCTCCTAAATTTAATGCTGCCCCAACATTTTGGTTCAATTTTTTTTTTAACCTGGAAAGTAGATCTAATATTGGGCTGATCACCAAAGATTACACTAGCAAATATAGATTGATTGCCCTCCATTCTCATTAAACAAAAGGAGCATTTCCATTTTCTTTTCCCGTGTAGTACAACTGAGTCCTGTAGTTATATCTATCTCCAAAATTACCAGATGTGATTGCTAATGCTAAAGTGCATTGTTAAATACATGACTACAAAGCAATTATGTCAACTTCATTTAATTTTAATCACATCTAAATATAAACAAAAGGAAATCAAACATAGTTTTTGTCTTGGCTACATCCACTATTGTCTGAAATGGAACATCAGCACTGCCATTCAAAAATTGTGTGGTCCTCAGTATAGGATGAGTTGTGTTTGCCTTCCCAGTTTAGCAAGCGCAGGACTCCAAGAGCCAAAATGGCCCAGCCATTCAGAAAGTGTGAAGCAGCTTTCCTCAAAGGCACTCCACATCACCTCTCAGCCTCCTCTTAGCTTCTGCTGGCACTTTTGCAAGTCTATAAAGAACACAGAAGTGAAGCAAAACAGATCACTCCCACCTGCTTCAATATCTGCTCCACCTCATCACCTATTAGCAGACATATAAGACTATGTTTCATGCCTGCGATGGGTCAGTTGGGTCATTTCTGAACATGGATCTAGCTCTCCTGCACCTAAGGAGCTTGGGCTATTATTCAAACACAGATGTAGTGCTCTTTCAAAAGACCTTTGCTTAAATAACCCAACTGACAGTTACAGGTGCAGAGCCCATCTGCACCTTTGGCCCATTAGCTGGGTAACATGGCAGCTAGCCAAAACTGCTGTTCAAAGCAACTGCCTAATCTTGCCCAGTCCCACCCCATCCCACCCCATGACATATTAAGGAGAGCAATTGGTGGTTGGTGTTGTTGTCAGCAAATGATGCAATATGGGAGGGGGTATGAAGCCCAGGGAATCTAATAATTGCTTTTCTTAACTTTTCCTGCATTAATATGGTAAATTATTACACTCAGCAGCCTCATTACTGAGGCAAAATAAAGGAACAGCATTGGAAGAGCACAAAGTATGCAAGCATACTTTCCCATCACCTCACAGATTGAAGAAAATCATATTAAGATAGTTGCCTGGCTGTGCCCTTCATCACGTGGATTTCAGCTAACTATCAATGAAACCTACATTGAAAAGGGCATAATTACCCATTACTTTCACCTACAAAATAAGATGGAGACAATATTCTGAAAGCTTAGGTTAAAAAAAATATATAGAAATTCTACATATTGTTATCATGTTGAAGGAGTACTTCATGAACTCTGGCTTCTGTCAGCATGAGAGAAAAAGAATTTGCTGACAGTTTCTTTTTCTTGGATGTCAAAATGAATACAATACTTTCAATTGCTGCATAGGTTTGAATGGGTAGATGAGGGTCTTCTGAGAGGATTGGAACTGCTTAGATGGTGGCAGGCAAGCTTGGCTTTACTGCACCACTTTAGTGTGCTTGTGAAATTTCCTATATGTAAGAACACTTTTCTACATAAAAGAGTAATTGAATGGTTAATTCCTCCTCTTCCCCTTTGACCACTGAAATAGTAAAGTCCGTTCTGTGATTCAGAACACCTGTCATTTTAATGAGATTCTTATATAGTCCTGGCTTGAGGACTATTCACTGTATTTTTTTCTAGCTCCTGTTAAATTAGTTCCAGAAAATCAGCTGAATGTCTACCATTTCTTCTTTATAGAGGCAAGTTCTGAGCAAATCTACATTTTTTCATCTTTGTAATGGAGCAGGCATATGAGAATGTAGATTTGTGGATGAAAATATGGATCTGTAGAGACTAAGGAATATACAGCACAATCAGACTTGAAAGCTTCTGTTATCATAACCAATCTCAGTAAAAATAGCTTTAGCCTTCCTGTGGAACTGATTTCCCGGTCTGGTCTACCTAGTGGAGCAAGTATTAATCTTGCAAGTCTGATTGTGTCACACCTTCTCCTCCTTATTATACTCCAGTGAGTTAGGGAGGCAACTGCTTCCAAATGTTATCTTCTTGTTCTGGTCTTAAAAAATTGTTTCCATTCCTTTTGCCTTGGCAATGATGCATACTTCCATCAAGGTCATCTTCCTTTCTCTCTACAGGTTCTATAATAAAACAGGCAGGATATAAACTGAGTAAATGCTATTACCACCAGTAGGCAACATTTCAATGGCTAAGCAAAACTATCAGCAGATGTTTCATTCCTGGTGATCAAAGGAGACAAGGCTTTACATCCATACCTATAAAAGTGAAAGGTGACCTTTGAGGCAGGGACTACCAGCATCAATACCATACAGACAGATGACTGCTGATGGTTACTGATATAATTATTTTACTGCATCCAACTCAAGCTGACTACAGGATAGTTGAGAAAGATGGTAGAAGGAGGGGAAGGAGACATTGAAGGTGGCCCCATGATAGCATGCCATGCCACTAATGATCTAATCATCTATCAGAAATGATGCTGTGATCAGCACTGGACCAGAAGGAGCACTGCAGTGTCCAAGTTGTTGCAGCACTCAGGGGGCCAATGACAGCCACAGCTGGTGACTACTACTTATCAACTAGTGCTTGTACAGCACCAGCTGTGACACTTTCTGCTTATACCAACATTTTCAAATGTCTGAATTTACAGATGGGATTTTCCTTTCCCCTCAGTAGCTGCTGGCAGTTTCACCTAATGAACCTCTCCTCATAGCCTCCACTGAGGATTCATCATTTCAAAATTAATTGTACTCTTCAAATGACTAAATGTATGTTATTCCTTTCCCTTGTTTTGGCCTGAAGCCTCCCTGGCCATTCTGTTGATTAAAGACAATAGCTCTATTAGGTTTCCTTCTTTTTCTAACAGTCTGCTTTTACACTTCATTTGGCTATAAGATAGTCTTTTTTATTATTTGTGTGTGTGCGTGTGTGTGGGGTCCCTTCTTGTTCTGGAGGTAACAATATTTCACCAGCTGCATTTTATATAAACTGTCTACAGTAATTGAAACCCTGCTACACTATGACAGACTGGAAATTTAATTGTGGGACGTTTTATTTTCCAGGGAGAAAAACATCTCTTTTATTCATGACCCAGTCTTTCCCCTTCTTGATAGAATCGTTTAGAGCATTAATGGAAGATTTAAAACAAAGGTGTTTTTAAAACTTGATCTAGCCAAAAGAATGCACAAATAAAGTAGAAACAGCTCTCCTGCATCTGTGATGTGATTTTAATGGACAGTTAATAATTAATGCTTGAACACACAATTTTTTTCTTGTAGATTGCACACTGAATTCCTGTACTATCACAGAAAACAAACACAAGCAGTTAATACCATGCACATTTAAGCACATCTAAGACCATTAAATTCAGAGGGTTTAGGCTTATGTTCAGGGTTGGACTCAATAAGTGTGGTTTGAAGAAAACATCTGTCACATTCTTCAATTTGAAAACTTCTTGCTTTTAGAATCAAGAAAATAAGATGTCTGTGGTCATATATATCACAAATTTAATAACCTTTCCTGGTTCTGAGAACTCTGGAAATTGCATTTCAAAAAGGTGGAGGAAGCTAAGTTCTTCCCCCCCCCCCCCATAGAGATTTCATTTAACAGTATTAAAAAGTGTAGAAAAGTGATATTAATTAAAGACACAAACTATGTGCCATTGTAGTTCAGGCTGAAATTCATAATTTATTCATAATTCATATTTGTTTGATAAATACATTTGATAAATAAATAACAATTTAGTCAGCTATGTCAATGCCCAGGTCAGGCAGCTAAAAGTAAAGATGGTAATAGTTTTCTGTGGAACAAACTTCAGGAAACAAGACATATACTCATTTCCCTAAAACCTAGTAGTAAGAATGCAGAGTTTCAAAAATATCGAGTCCATTTGACTGACCACATTATTAGGGCAATATTCTGGTTTGTCACATCCTGGGCCATGATGGATATGCCCAGATCTGTGACACTACTGCACACTTCATTTTAGAACACATTCAGTCGCACAGATTTAAATACAAGGAACTGCTCAAGACATCTTTTGGGGATATGGAACCAGTCATGTGTTGTTTCCCTAGTCTATATTCAGTCTGAAATAGCAGCTTGGAGATATATGAATTGGATAATTTAATCTTAACTGGCTGATGGGCTGAAACATTTTCAGAATGTTTTATATATATATATACACACACACACACACACACACACACACACACATACATACATACACACGCTTCAACAAACACTATGCAGTGTTTGTCAACCTTGCTAACTTTAAGATATGTGGACTTCAACTCCCATAATTCCCAGCCAGTATGCTCACAAATGCCAGGAATATGAATGAAATATATATATATATACTTTTTAAACCAGATTATTAAAATAAATTAATTAAATAAGTTTAAATAATTTATTTAAATATAAATTAAATAAGTTTAAAATCACAAGCACATTCAGGAGATGTTTGAGAAGTAGATAGATGTCTGGGTGTTGTTTTTCTTTTTATTATGCAGTGATGAGACCCCAAATGCTCCTTAATCTACTCCATGGTTGAAAAGTCACTGCAAAAAAGGCTTTTCCTCTTGTGGTAATCAACTCAGAGAAAAGGGAATGAGAAGGGTCTGATTTTAAAGTATAAGCCCAGTGATATGAGTGAAGGTGGTCCTTCAAATAACTTGATATCAAACTGTTTAAACTTTTAAAGATCAAAACTAATACTTTGAATTAAGCACTGTTTCAACACATTAAAAGCATTGTATTTCTTGATTATCTTACTCCCACTAGTGTTCAGGCAGTTAGTCTTTACTGAAGCTTCCAACGTGTCTTCATAGATCACGCTATGATTGTCCATCAAATGACTTGATGTCATTTATTCAATGAGAAATGTAGTAACTTTAATAAAAAGGATTCCTGGCCACTTATTTATTTATTTAAAACATCTGAATAGCCACCCATCCTAAAACCAAACTCTACAGCTAACAGATTTCCCATGTTGTACATTTGGTCTTTCAGCGTCAGGTTCAGCCCAAGAAACTCAGTGGGACAATTAAGGAACAGTTCAGTTACTTTATTAGCTTACACATACTAGACAGAATCTTGCCAGACTAACTCTAACCCCCAATGACAGCAACTAAACACTGCATTCCTTAGGGTGGTGCCAGTCTCATCCTCTTAGTTTTCACACGCTCAGGCTGTGGGCTGAGGAGATGCTTGAGATTCCTCTGACTCCCTATGACCTTGGACCTCCTCACTCATGTCTTCTATCACATCCAGGGAGAGTTTAAGCCCATCTATGGCCAGGTATAAACTTCTAATTAAAATCTAGATATGCTCAGGATTGCTTTCTTAAACTATTATTCCCAGAACTATCTGAACCTCTGTAAAATAATGCCTCCTTATCTTACTCAGATGAGATCTCTAGAATGTTGCCATGGCTGATGCTACTGAAACTTAGTAAGAGCTCAATTACTGGCATAAATATTGCCAGATAACCAAGATGGTTTCCATCGTTTAACACAGTGTTTCTCAACCTTGCTGGCTGGGGAATTCTGGGAGTTGAAGTCCACACCTCTTAAAAGGGCCAAGGTTGAGAAACACTGGTTTAACAGGTTTGAAACCTCACTGAAATGAATCTAAATAATCAGCATCATCCAATACTGTCTAAAATTGAAAGGATACTTTCACTTTAATATCTTGATTCGAAGTGGTAAATGTGGCAGATGTCAATCTCTTGAGGTTCTTTAAAAGTAGAATGTAAGTAAGCCACTTACTTAGAGCCATATGTACAATGCCTGAAGAACTGTGTATTTCCATATTAAGTTGTTCAAACATTAAGACCTTCCTATCATGCCTTAAGTTCTTAGGCTAATGATGGCTTCTCTTATGGAAGATTTGTCTATGTCAGCTCTTCAAGGTAGGCCAAGTTAAGAAACAGATGCTGTAGGGTCTCCAGGAATGCTACTTTCTTAATGTAGGGTATATTAACAGAATCTCCAAAGCCTATCCAGAACTTTCACTGCCCCTTTTAAGGAGCAAAAGATCAAGGTGAGGCTGTTCTGAGTCTCTTTTTTATAGCTTTCTACTTTCCCAGGGCTAAGCAACCCTCTCTCACTTTCTTCTCAAGAACAGACCTAAATTCCTCTATAGTCTGACAGTCACATCACTGTGCCAAATGGTGGGATATAGTTTAGACACTAGCACTTTATCTTGATACTACAACTGAGCAGAAAAGTCAGATTCTATGAAGTAAGCTGCTAATGACCTCATCATCCAAAATAATAAAGTGTTATTTGGCATGCCACACAACATATCCACTTTCTCAACACCTCTTCAGCACCTATGCAGGTGCTGGAAGCAGCAGTGGCTTTTCACTCACATATCCCTCATAACCCTACCCAGTTTTCTGTTATCTTCCCCTGCCTTAGCAATGGGATGGTGGCTGAAAAGATTTTTGTAATAAAATTTCTGCCTTCCTCCATCTAGATCCTAGCATTCTTAAAGCCATTTCCAGAGATAGACTTCCTAAATGGTAAGTACTTTAGTGAGAAGAGGATAGGTATGCAACTTTTCTCAGGTGTTGAATTATTAAATTCCATGTTGTAGCCTTCTCAGTGAGGTCTCTTTGGGCCTTGGTCTGACTCCACTCATCAATGTCACTAGATGTTTTTGAGCAAGAATAATATTTAAAATGCTAACCCTTTCAGTTGAATGTTAATTACCGTATTTTTCCAACAATAAGACGCCCCCATGTACAAGACAACCCCCATTTTCCCAACCCCAAATTAAGAAATCAATATTTTAAAGATAGTGCAGAACACATTTTTATTTAGTAATTAGTTAACATTTACCTGCTACACTCGGTGGGAGGAGGTCCAAACCGTCTCTCTGCAGCTCTATTTCCATGCTCTTTTGCATAACTGATTACATTCAAGCACGAGTGAAACTGCCAATAGCTTCTCTCTGCAAACAGCCTTCTCTAATTGGTTTGTTCAGCATCAGCTGACGCCAGTTATATAAGGCTCGTGATTGGAGGAAGTCTGTTTGGGAGATAAGCTATTTCACTCATGATTGGAGGCTAGCAATAGGAGGAAGGCTGTCTCCAGAATCAAAGTATGGGCAGTTTTGCAACAGCGAGGTTCTCTCTTCGGCTGACTTCCTTGAATAAGACGCCCTTCAATTTTTAGGGTAAGGATTTTAGAAAAAAGTATCGTCTTATAGCCGGAAAAATACGGTAAGTATTTTTTGATTCTGGCTTCTGAATTTCCTTCAGTCCTGATTTGCTTTTTGGTCCTGACTAACATTTCCCATGGCACTTGGTTTAGTTTTGATTGCCACCTACAATCAAACCCTGTCATAGGAGCAAATAGTACTAAGAAAATAATATTCTAAACAATTGTCCATTTCAGATCATGTCTTCTACTCACATACTTCACATGCTTCACAATAGCAATAAGCAAACCCAACCATGGCTTTCTATTATGGAAAATATTCACAGTAGATGAATGCTTAATAAGCTACATTTATTATTTCCCTACTGTGTTATCCACTCAAGAAGAACAAATTTAAATTATATGGGATTCAGATGTAATATTTATTTAATGTAGTCTGATCATGTTATTTATGCAAATTTACTCTCTTCATCTAAGTCCAAGGTTGTCAGAGGTACAGCATCTCTTTGAAATCTGTAGTAAAACTGTATCTACCTTTAAAAACAAGTATACAAGTTTAAGAAAAAGCTTTGTAAAAAGCTTTACATTGCTATCACACAAAGCCAAAATTTTGACGACCTGAGGATTTTGCATGCTCTAATCATCTGTATTTGACTTATAAAGGACCGTGTTGTGATATTACATGCATCATTAGAAAGCTGTTTCATAACAAATGTTCCATCTAGACTTGGCATAATTTGATTTCCCATTCTGTTTCTTTTGAATTTAAATTCCAAGGAGACTTTCTGCATTTATTTCCAGAAGTAGAAGACGTGTTATTTGGCAAATATTTGCCCATCCCAGCAATTTGGTTTAGAGAGTACAAGAGAATAATGCTGTAGGAATGTGTCTGTATGCCCACATAGACATACACACAAGCTTCCTGGAAATATGAAAGGAAATCTTAATAAAATATAAAGGGAAAATTAACCCTAATAAAATTTAATTTATTCTTTTCTGTGATGTTTTATTGATGACAACTTGCACTTTTCCAACAAAAACAATCTTGAACAATTGTATCTATACAGCCCTGTTGGCTAGTTCAACACCAGAAGTCAATACCACTGGGCAACTGCTGTGCCCAACTTCCAGCTGGGTTCTCACCATCAATCTCTGTGTTCATTTTTCTGTTTCAGTATATTCACATGACTACTTTCAGGCAACAAACAATGAAGAGGAAAGAAGATCCCAGAATCAGAGGGAAAAACATTAACATAAAACCTTAGTGACAGAAGGGTGACAAACAGACCTGGGTGCAGTTGGAAAAGGAACAGCCAATTTAATTTTTTAATGATATAAATAATTCATATAATAATATAAATAATTAGTATTTAATGACCCCTGGAAATCAACAGTCAGACATACAAGAAATGTTGCCTTTTCTTCTAGGTTTAATCATTGTGCCACTTTGATATATTTTCATACAAAAATCTGTTTTCATTGTGTTTATTTTAACCTGTCCTCATAATCTCTTCATTTTATTATTCTTGTGGATTGCTGTGATGCTCCATTTGAATGGGGGAGGAGGAGGCGTATACACTTCAAAAGTAAATAAATTAAAAAACAATCACTGCCTCCACAGAGTATTACCCTGCGGTAGTTTCAATGCTGTAAATTTTCAAGTGAATTTACCACTTACAAGAAATCCATGCAAATAAGAAAGAAGCTAGTTTCATTCCACTGGGAAAAATGAAAACTGCCCATGTTAAGTCTGCAGTGTGTTAACCCTTTCTTCTAGTCTTGCAGCAAACTCTCATTAAATGCCTTTGCCATAATTGTTAAGGTATTGCTATACCTCTTTTTTGTCCAGTGATGTTTTCTGTATTCTACTCCTATTGTAGTTCAGAATGGCAAAAGTTCAGCTGTGAACTCAGAGTAATGTGGGAAACCATTTAATCCATTTTTTTTCTGGGAGTGGGTGAGGAGAAAAGGAATTTTCCAATTATTTCTGTGTGTAGCTCAGCATTCAGTGATGGTAGCAACATGAAAAAGGAATTAAATCTGGTCCAAATCAAGTGAGGCCATCATAAAAGATCCCATAGCTCATCCAGTACAATCCAAGGAGTTTTTCCTGCTATCCAACTCCAAGAAGTTGACTTCAGCTTTATCTAATTCCTCTCCCTTGATCCATCAGTCCCCAGTGAATCAGAAACTATGGCAAAGAATGCCAGCTCTTTAGACTCTAATACAGACCCTAATATATATTTTAATAACTCTAGTACAGGACCTGAGACGGTGACCCTACAACTTTCCCCTGAGATCCATTTGGTCCTACTGTGACAGTGTTTAAAAGAGCCCTTAAAACTGGCTCTTCTCTCAGGCTTTGGGTTAGACTGGGTGGTGGATCCTGTGTGTTGTATTATTTTTACAACAAATGGTCTCTTTTTCTGAATGCCTTTTGTTTTTATCTGTAACTTTTTCAGTAGGGGTTTTATTATTGTGAGAGGGTAGGGGTGAGAGAGAGTGACTGGCCCAAAGTCACCCAGCTGGCTTTCATGCCTAAGGGAGGCCTAGAACTCACAGTCTCCTGGTTTCTAGGCCGGTATCTTAATCACTATGCCAAACTGGCCTTCATCTCTAAAAATCAACACAATCACTGCGCAGGCTCTACCACACTCTTGAATCCCCATAGCCATTGGCAAAAATAGTGTTTTCAGGGCCTTGAGGAGGAGGAGGAGGAGGAGGAGGAGGATCATCATCAGGATCAGGTCTATTCTGATTTCCGGGAGATGGTGTTCCATAGGGCAGGAGCCATGACAATGAGACTATTCTCATTGATGTACATTTTACGTTTTAGGCAAAAGACCCCCAAAATAGAAGCAATTGACACCTTCCTTGGTGCCATAGAACTCAGTAACACTAGTCGGCTTGTACTGTGCTAATTAATGTGCTGTATTTGCAAGTCACTACAAATCTCTCCAGAGGAAGTCAGCTCTATTAATCAACTGAGCCTTGCATGAGTCTTCTTTTATGCCATTCCCCATGTCAAAAAGAATGAAAACACATGAATAATAAGGTATCTTTTCTTTTTCTTTAATTTCAAGAACACTCTTTGCTCCAAAGAGCAAATGGAAGCATTGGTGTTAACAATTAACACTGCCGCTGTTATTGTTATTTTTTTCTCACTTTGTATATCCATTCATGGTTCTATTAAGGTTATTCCCTTGGCAGGTATGAAGGCTTATTTGTGTCTATGCATGTATGCTGTTTGCAAAACTAATTATAATACGGAAAATTAAAAAAAATATTTCAAAGGATATTATCTCTGAATTCAGACAGCATGATTGTATATTCTGAAAATATTAGATTGTGGCATACTGTTTTTCTTCAGGAACTAATTCCATACATCTCATCAACCAGAACAGAAATGGGGAAAATACTTTTATTTTCAGAGAGATCAATGTTCTCCCAGATTAAAAATAATGTTGAGCATAAATATAAAAAAGAGTATAAAAAGGGTAAAAAAAAATTAAAACTTAGATTTTTCCATCAAAAACTAAAGTGAGATATCAAGTAAGATGCCATAGGATTCAGTTTGGACTTGCCCTCTTCAATGTAATTACTTTGTCAAAAAGGTGGGTGGAATGCTTATCACATTTGCTATAAATTCAGTGTGCATATATAGGATAAGAATATCTGGCATTGGCAGTCATAGGTGTGAAAACAATTCTGGAACAGTACTTGATTACCAGAATCAGCAATGTGATAGGGCTGCTAAAAAGGGAACTTTAGGCCATATCAATATAAATATTGTTTACAGATCATCTTTGGCATTGGTCAGATTCTATCTCTAAAACTATGTCCAGTTTTGGATATATTCAGCTTTGAGAAAAGATGACCAAAGGAGTACTTGGTAGTAACTTTTCAAGGGACAGCAGAAAGCAATAATTGTGACCACACTAGAGAGTAAATAAATCCAACTAGTTTGTATAGAGCTCGATATGTGTTGTTTAATAGTTTTTTTTTTTAAAAAAAAAGCTCTGAATCAGGCTATTTATTTAGAGATATGGAAGTACAGAGGTAGACAAACTCTGATAATCAGTGAAGTTTACTAGACTCCCTCAGTCATATATTATGCATCACAAGGTTGTTGTCATCAGAATAAAATGAACAGTGATCCTATGTATTTTGCCTTGACATCCGCAGAGGAAAAGCAGGATACAAATGTTGTGAAAATAAATTAGGAAGGGCAGAATCCTTTACCTTCCTTGGAATAAAGTGAAACAAAAACATCTTAGGAGAAAAATAATATGAAATCTTACATTAGCCATGAATTTTCCAGATGACTATAGGCAAACCATTAATTCCATGCATACACAGAAACACATCTGTAATAACAACATTTACCTAACCAACAGTATAGTATTCTGTATAGTACTGAAAAACAGATTGCTGTAACCATAGATTAAAACAAAGTATTATATAGAATAATCATCAGGTTTAAAATGGGGTGGGGGAGGAAAAAGTAAAAGTAAAAAAGCTATTTTACATGCCTCTGAAGTGCTGGCCTGGGAATGGGCTCAAATTTTTATTTATTGATATGCTCCCTGGACACTTTGGGTCATTCACTTTCTCTCATCCCAACTCTCTCAACCTATTTCAAAAACATGTTGTCAGGATAACATAAGGAGAGATCTCATCAACTCTACTTTGTCCTTTCACTTCTTAGAGGAAAGGCAGTATATAAATATGATGAATAAATGAACTAGTACTTCAGATAATATTCAAGTTGATTTATAAGGACTGTAAGAAAATATAAATTTTGGAAGTGAATGCAAGAGGAGATTAAAAGGTGGTCATACCAGTTCCAAGTGTACAAAAGTTTAGGTTCATCCAGATTGAGCTATATGAAGGTATCGAAGGGCTCCTTGTTTCTGAAATGCTGTCACCCTACTTCTGTTACATCTCCTAAGTTAGTGTTTCTCAACTTGGCCACTTGAAGATGTGTGGAGTTCAATTCCTAGAATTCTGGGAGTTGAAGTTTACACATCTTCAAGTGGCCAAGACTGAGAAACACCGTCCTAAGTAATTCACTTAGAGTATTGCCAGCTTGTCATAACCCTGACCCAGTTGAGTTCTGCAACTGATGGGTCCCAGGAAGGCCAAAATTTCAGAGCCTTCTATGATCAGCATGAGCCTGTGTCACCCCAGTTTAGCAAGTGAAAAGTAATAGCCTTTTTTAAAAAACCAATTTTTGAATGTTTGAATTTTTAAATTGGACTCTATGCTGGTTCAGCTAGCTTCTTTATGGGCACTTTACAAGACATAAATAATATGGGGCTGTTGTGTTATTCTTTCCTTAGCCCTCCTATCTTTGATTTGCACAAGCCTATGAGGCAGTTAGGGGAACAGGAGCTTTAGCAAAGTATATGAGGGCAAAATAAAGATAAACATCCATAGCAACTTGCAGAAACTTGAGTTCCATTCATTTAAGAATGAAATACAAGAAATTATAGGCTATCATATAGCAAAACGGTCACTTTTAAGCTTTTTCACTCATGGACTATTGTATGGATGTACGGAACAATGTATTCACTTATCTGTTTCATTCATTGGTTTATTTTACTTTCTTCTGCATTTTTGTTTGTTTCTTTGTGAAGTTGAACACAGTGGCCCAAAGGGGTTTTAAACAATATCTTTTAATCTATTTCAATAAAGTAGGGTTTTTTCCTTGTCTCCAGTCTGTTTACATTCAAACGATACATTGGCACAGTATTTTCAAGATTGTGCTCAGATTTAATTAACGGTCTTTCAGTGAAACGTGATCGGAGTTTACAAGTTACCACACCTAAGGAATCAGTACAGTTTCTTCAGGAATATGTGGCATAACATCTCTGGGACTGTGTAACGGTATGAGGGAATCACCTTGAGAGACAGGAGGGAGACCCGCAGCCTGGAAAATCAGTGTGTAAAAAATATCTCACCCACAGAAGAAGGGAGGACATGGGAAACATCTCAGAAGGCACCCTCCCAAGTGTTCCAGAGAGTAAATGGAAAGGAGGGGAGAAATATTTTCAGTCTTGCAAGATTCTGTTAATGTAACTTCACAATAAAGATAGAGCTAGTACTCCTGGTTGTGTTTCTTGCCTGGACTACCTTGCAAGGCTAACAGAATTTATGAAAACCAATATCCAGAAATCAAAGCAGTCAAGTCCTTGTTAATTCAGATGTGACATGCATAGCCAGCATTCAGAAATAGCAGTTGGTTTTCCACTGCTTTTCTGCTGTAATCCTTTTAGATGTACAGGATGTTCCGTCTTTTTTGCCATCTGTTTCATGCTCGGACTGAGAGGTAGGAACCCACCTGTCAACATTTCAGGGTTACAACTAGGCTGAATCAAGATTGGTATGTATGTAATCAATATCAGCAGGGAACAAGAGTCACAAATAAATCCAGTGAAAGCTAAACTCAGTGTCCAACATAAGGAAGAAAAAATGCAAATGTTCCAAGCCATGTGGTTTATAAGAAACATTCCAAAATTCACAGTAGGGCAATCCCCTTTTTAAAGCCCACCCCAGGGTCACAAACTGCTTTCCACCCACCTTGTCAGGCAAGATGGCGAACAAATTAAAAAATAAGGCTGGAGGATAAAATGAGTTTCTGCACTTAACTGCATTTGTAGATGAAATGGAAGATTTCATTTAGGTTTAATAATAATTTAATAAATAATGTAATAAATAAGCATTTAGGCGCTGTGAAGCCCTGTGATATCAAATTGCACTCAGGAGTCTCCCGAGAACTATTGGGATGAATAAACTAGCAAACATGGACGAACTCCATATAACTGGTATGGCTGGTATTTTAGAACTATAAAATCCAGTTGTAAATAAAATTCAGGATCCATTCTTGGTAGACCAAGAGAAAATAGACAAGTATAAGGGCTGAAGTTAGTGAGGCAGATTCTCTGATTCTCATACCGGAGAAAGACTTTTTGTATACAAGGGACAGATAGCAGAAACTTTCAAAGCTTGCAGACAAACAGCCACATGGCTATTGATTCAAAGAGGCAGGAGGAATTGCCCCAGGATTTAAACCTGGGGCTAACATTTGTAGAAGGCATGATTAGCATTTATGGCTTCCTAATGCTCTGCAATATATCTCCTACTCCCTCTCCAATATACTTGAGTTAGCTTGGAAATATGTAACAGGGAGAAAGTTCAATTGCCATATCTGCTATGAAACCTGACACCGGCTTTATACTGAGAATGTCAGATATACTGTAATTTCAGAAGATAAGCCAAGATCTTAAAACAACAATAACAGCAAACTGAGTAACATTTCCTGGTTAGCTACAGAATATATTCCCTCAGAATATAAATTACATTTTCAGGGAGCATAAAATCCTCTTCTGCTATCGAATGGCTAAATTTTGTATATCATAAACAACTCACAAAGGTAGCTCTGTTGACCATAAGGAAAATTATAAAAAAATGCTTCCAGACTGGGACTGCAAAGCCACCTCTGTATTCACAAATGAACTGCACAACAGCATGTCTTCTTTGAACCTGAAGGACTACCATATATATATTGGTCCACTAGTGTGAGAAGATGGCAAGAAGGTGCAGACAGCAGGGAGAAGGTGGAACTGCTTAATTCCTTTATTGCATCTGTCTTTATGCAAAAGGAAAAAATAGTCCAACTGTCAAAAGCAGCACCATGGGACATAGAAGAGGAATGCAGGTCAAAATAGGTAAGGAATTGGTTGGAGAACACCTAGCTGCTCTGAATCAGTTCAAGTCTCCTGGACCAGATGGTTTACACCCCAGGGTACTGAGGGAGCTGGCAGATGTGATCTCAGAACCACTGAATGAAATCTTTGAGAGCTCCTGGAGCATGGGGGAACTGCCAGAGGACTGGAAAAGAGCTGATGTGGTTCCAATCTTTAAAAAGGGGGAAAAATGGATCCAGGAAACTACAGACCAATCAGCTTGACATCAATACCTGGGAAAATCCTGGGAAAATGTAATCAAGCAGCAGGTTTGTAAGCACCTAGAAATGAACAAGTTGATTACTAGAAGCCAGCATGGGTTTGTTAAGAACAGGTCACGCCAAACAAATCTTATTGTCTTCTTTGATAAAATGACTAAATTAGTGGACCAAGAAAATGCTGTGGATATAGTATACTTAGATTTTAGTAAGGCATTTACAGAAGTAGACCACAGCCTACATCTTGTCAATATGGAACAACGTGGGATAGATAGTACCACTAACTGATGGATTTGCAGTTGGCTGACCAACCACACTCAGCATGTGGTCCTTAATGGAACTATATCTATGTGGAGGGAAGTATGCAGTAGGGTACCTCAAGGTTCTGTCTTGGACCCAGTGCTCTTCAACATCTTCATAAATGACCCAGATGAGGGGACTGAAGAGGCACTCATCAAATATGCAGATGAAATAAAGCTGGGGGGGAATTGCTAACAGTTCGGAAGATAGATTGAAGATTCAGAAGGATCTTGACAGACTTCAGCATTGGGCCCAATCCAACAAGATGCAGTTCAGTAGAGAGAAAAGTAAGGTCCTGCACTTAGACAGGAAAATCCAGATGCACAGGTACAGGATAGGCAGTACCTGACTCAACAGTAGTGCCTATGAGAGGGATCTAGGTGTCCTGGTGGACCACCACTTAAGTATGAGTCAGCAGTGTGCTGCAGCTGCCAAAAAAACCAACATAGTCCTGGGCTACATCAACAGAAGGATAGTATCAAGATCAAGGGAAGTCACAGTACCGCTCTACACTGCACTGAGGCCACATTTGGAACACTGCATCCAGTTCTGGTCACCACAATACAAAAAAGATGCTTAGGCCCTAGAAAGAATGAAGAGAAAAGCAACAAAGATGATAAGGGGTCTGGAAATGAAATCCTATGAAGAACAGCTAAAGGAACTAGGTATGTTTAGCTTAACAAAGAGAAGACTGAGGGGAGGCATGATAGCAGTCTTCCAATACTTGAAGGGCTGCCACAGGGAAGAGGATGTCAATTTATTCTCCATAGCACCAGAGGGTAGGACAAGAAGCAATGGGTGGAAGCTCATCAGAGGGAGATCCTACCTGGAAATAAGGAGGAATTTCCTGACAGTGAGAACTATTAAGTGGTGGAACAGCTTGCCTCCCAGAGTTGTGGGTGCTCCATTGCTGGAGGTTTTCAAGAAAAGATTGGACAACCTTTTGTCTTGGATGATGTGAGGACTCCTGCCTTGGGCAGGGGGTTGGACTAGAAGACCTCCAAGGTCCCTTCCAACCCTATGATTCTATGATTCTATGATAGACATGCTATGGTACAAACCATTCCTTCAAAATGAGAACAGCAGTGCCATTCACGTTGTGACTTTTCCTCTAAATCTCTAATAACTGCTTTCCCCAGGGGAAGATTTACATATGATAAGAAACAGTGGGTTGCCCCTTTGCTGAATTCCATATTATGTTTTGACATATGTACTGCAACTTACTTCATGTCCTGACATCCTGCTCTATATTTCTCATTCCACATTCCTTGATGCTGCTGCTGCTGCTGCTGCTGCTGCTGCTGCTGCTGCTGCAAGAAAAAATATACTTCCTTTTATGACAATCACCACTTCTGGAGGTCACTTCCTCAAGTTAATTATGTTAGGAGAAGAAGAAGCAGAGCTCATAGCTGCTGTCTGAAGAATGTTATGTGTAGGTGGGTTCTGCTTTGAGCTACAAAAATCAAAAGACTGTGAGATTTTCCTAATGATGGATGACTTCTGTCCAGTTTATAATTACTTTGCTTTTTAGAGCTTCTTGGAGAACTACCACAGTTAAAAACAAAACAAAACAATTTTTTCTCTTTTCTTGTTACCAAGAGTTCCCTGAAATAGCAATATACATCCAGAAAATTCCTACCAACTTTACTGTTTTATTTCTAGGCCTATGTGAATCAGCTATGGTGTGAACTGAGATCCAAGGTTCAAAAAGGGCTTGGTTTGATTCAAGTTGGTGACTCAAGATTTGATAGCAACTTGTTTCTATTTAAGCCATATGGAGCTCTAAGATTTGATTTAAAAAAACTGTCCATAGGCTATAAGGGGGAAACTTCAAAATGCCTGAAGTTGAGTCATGCATTGACACAATGGGATGAAAATAGCAGGGATGGTTTATCCTTTAAAGAAAAGAAATACTGCTAGGTTTCAATTGGATCCCTTCAAGGGTTTTACAGCAATGATTTACTTAAAATATTCCCCCTACCTCTTTTAAGAAAGAGATAACAGGCCTGAGGAAAGCATAGCCTAAGCGTTTCCAAATTATCTAGATTAATGAAAAAACTCCAAATTAACAATACAAAGTTTCAAAACATATATTTTTAAAAATAAATAAATAAACCATTACTCCATTTGCATTTCAGGCTTTTGGCATTCAAAGTGTTTAACGAGTCATTAAACTGATTGGATGGCTACTCATGTCAATGTCCAAGAGTTTATCACACCTTTCAACAACCTACCTCAGCATTTTCTGTACATGGAATTGAAGTTACAACACTGTATATTGTCTGAAAGAGCTCCTGAAACCATAAAAGTCATTTATTTATTTAATCCGTCAATTTGTATGGCCGTCCATCTCAACAAGTGACTCTGGGCAGTGAACAACATTAAACTAAATTAAAAACAATTCCAACCACAAATACAAAAATTAAAATACACAGCAGGTGAGGAAGGTATCACAATCAACAGTTGCTTCCCATAGTCAGGAGATAGGACCCTTCACACACTTGGAGCCCCGGGCCTGGGCACAGAACCAGGTTTTTGGGGCTTTATGAAAGGCCAGGAGGGTTAAGCTCATCCTAATCTCTTGAGGGAGAATGTTCCATAGGGCTGGTGCTATGGCAGAAAAGGCATGACTTTAGAGCCCTGCCAACCAGCATTCCTTAGCTGACAGGACCCAGAGCATGCCCATCCTGCCAGAGCAAGTTGGACAGGTAGAAACAACAAGGGAGAGATAGTAACCTGGTCCCAAGCCATGAGAGGTGGTAAAGGTGACCACCATTGCAAAATTTAATTTGCAAAGGATTTGGAAAAGCTACGAAATATTTCAAAGCCACTCAGTTCCATTCATGGTTTCAAAGCAAGTGCCTCCTTCAGTTTGCAAACCTGCTTTGGTAGAGTGATTCAATCAAAGCTTTATGATATCAAAACATCTCTTCAAAGTTTAGCCCAGTTTTATTTGTTTATTTTATTTTCTATCTTTCCGTGGCATCCAAAAACAACTTCTGGGCAACTTAGGGTATCAGCAAATTGTATAAACACAAGCATCATCTATAAAAAAACTCAACCTTCCAACCTATAATTCCCTTTGTAAAATAAGGACTGACAGCAGAGAAACTCAGCTGGAGATAATGGAATCGTGTAGATTTATTGCTGAAATCTAGAAAAGCATATGCTCCCTTGGATTTTCCTGAGTTGATGCAGACTGCAGAAACAAAGGCTTAGATTTGATTCTGCCCCACTATGCAAAATTAAATATGTCTCTGTGTGTGTAGAGTTGTTTTAATTATCCTACTCCTTACATTTAATCTTATTGCTTCCTTTGTGTCTATTTCTTACTGCCTCAAGCATAGCTGCTTTGCATAGCATTGTGAAAGATCTCTCCCTAGCCTCACCTGATAAGATAGGGAAAATATCTGTCTTTAAAACACACTAATATTTCTATCCATCTCTTTCTGTCTCGATATACTTCTGAATGTAAGATTTTAGTATAAACTAACTGTAATCCTTTATATATGTGCAGATTATGATACAAGTTTCCATAAATGCACAATGCTCTATTTTTAACCCTTTGAATGTCCTAATTCTAGCATTAAGGAAAGGTTTACAGAAATGGATAGGAAAGTTTTTCTCTTTCTCTCTCTCTCTCTCTCTGTCAGATGACTTAGCAACTGGCCTTTTTCTTGCTGGTTTTCTTGCACATTTCTCCAGATCATGCTCTGCTTTGGACCACTCTGGAGTTAATGAGCCTTGAACAGTATAAACTCTGCCCAGTCCATTTTAGGAACTTTGTCTGTTCTAAAACTAACACTATCTTCAGCAGCTATTTGCTATCCATTTTAGTTGCCAGCCATATTCCAAGCATCCATTCCAGTTCTTCCCTTAGAGTTTGCGCTGGTGTTTTTTTTTTTTTAACTTCTTCCTTGATGCCAACAAGGTCCAGTAGCCCATCCTTTTATCTCCTACAGGATAAGCTTTTCTATGGAAATCTAAGCTAACACCTACTCTCTGCTTTTTGTTATCAGCAAACTGGCCCAGAAGCATTTGTTTGGCTTAGCACATGGAAGTCTGGATTCATGATGAGCCAGTAGCGTAACATAGTGACTACTGGTACATCACACCCTTGGTTTATCAAATTCTGGCTTCATCAATTTCCCCCAATGAATTTGTCTAAGAAAAGTAGAAGTTAAATTGGACAGTAAAGTCAGTTAGACATATGTATGTGTGGTTGGGAAAGGATAGAATGTTCTTTGCCAGGCAATAATTAAGAACTAGTTTCAAACTGAATTGGAGGATGGATGAGCCCATTTCTTTACTGGCACTCAAAGTTTGATTCATAATGATCTTCCTCCTGAAATTCATATACTTTGCTTCTGATATAATGACCACCTGCTCCATTTTTTCCCCCTAGTGATTAGCTGCTATCAGTGCCAATCTGTTGATTTACTCTTCAGGAAAGTTGGTCTGAACTGCTTGCTTTTTTGAGTTTTACGTTGAAGTTATTGATGAATACACAACATATTTAATTTGAAGTTTAGAACTGCAAGCTATGTCAACACGTTCAGATATTTTCTAGCCAATAAGAACAAATGTCTCTGCTTATTAAGTGCACAAACAAGATGATTGATGTCCTTCGTCTGTCATTCTCCTGCTTTAGAATGCTTACCATTTGCAAATGACGGTTTTTTAACAAATATAACTTCCTCTAATTAAAATTATTTTTCTTCAGAAATAGTTGCTATAGGTGGTTTCCAGAGAACTTTTGCATTGTAGGATAAAGGAAGAGGAACAAATAGCAATATATTAGGAAAGGGAGAATGAGGAGGATATTTGAGAAGGCTATTCTAGAGAAAACACAGACTTGTAAGGGAGCTTTTTCAATTGCTGGCAGTGTCCACATTCTTTAATACAAAATGAAAAGGAATTTTATTCAATATTCTTTAATGCAAAAGGGAAAAGGAAATTTTAAATTGCTAGCACACTGTCCCTGTAATTTTTTTGCACTATTCAAAAGTGGGTCTGATAGAACATATTATTTCTGGTTTATTTGGTTTTCAAATGTGAGATTAAATTCATTTAGGATATGCAGAGGGCAAATTGTACATTAAAGTTGGTTAGACACATGCAAGTGGAGAAGAAAGGAAAGGAAAAAGGAATGTAGATTAGTAGCATATACATGGTTGCCTTCAACTAAATTTAAGATTCCATTACAACCCTCCTAAGTTAGACTTTCTGAAAAATTTAGAGGTCAAAATATTCTGTATTTGAGGCCTGACCAAAAAGAAGCCATTTAGCCCTATCCATTTGTTTAAAAACCCTGAAATTTCCCAGGCCTTCTGTCAATATTCAAAGCATGTGCTGATGCTTTAACTGGAACTAGTAACTATATTGCAGAATGACACTTTTCAAATGGAGCATGAAATGAATGATTCCATTAAATATCTAACAACCTAAGAAACTCTTTGCTGGATCAAACCACAGATTCTATTTCCAGGGGATACCACTGGATGACACTAGAAGCTTTCAGGCAAATTTGTTTTTAAATAATCACACAACAGCCAACAAAATATATTTAGAAAGTTCACAAACAGGCTGTACAACTGATGTTCCATGATTGCTCCCAATAGTAGAAATTAGCATTTAAGATCTGCTGTCTTTGATTTCCAAAGTAGTACAGAGCTATCAAGGCTGGTAGCCATGGACAGTCCTATCTTCCATGAATCTACCTAGCTTCTTTTTAAAGCCACTTCATTGACTCTTAGGACTGAGGGAGATACCATAATGGAGCCAATTTTTCATCACCAGAGATGGGGATGAGGCAGGTTTTATCTGTTCCTGATCTGCCTAGTTCCTAGCCTAGGGGAGATATTTCAGTAATCCTGCTTTCTCCTGTCCTGTTGAATGCCAATGGTTAATAAAATCCATGTCAAGCCCCATGTAGCTGGCAAACCCAAGAAGTGAGAACTACATGGATTTCAGAAAAGCACCTTTAATGCTAGTCAAGGGTAAAAACATAATCTTGAAAATTTATAGGAATAGATTCCCAGGCAGTCTTAGAGCAAGCCAATTAAGCTAGGGACTGTTTGAAATGTTTCCTTCGCATGGCCCCCACATCTGAGTTGTGCTACCTCTTCTCATACTAACTGAACTCCTCCTCCCTTACATGCTTCCCACATTCTTTCACAATTCACCACCTGGGCAATCTGCTCTAGGATGGTAAGGCCTGACCTGGTTTGTGTGAGAGAGACTTGGAAGTGGAAGCTGCTAATGTTATCCAGGTCCAGTTGTTCCCACCAGTATGCCATTTTCAAGAGCAGAGATCGGGGTGGGGTGGGGGTGGTGGAGGAGAAGGGAGCTATGGCCATCATTGCCAAAGATTCCATCTGCCTTACTAGGCCTAATATATGGGAGGCTGAGGGCTCGGAGTGTGTTTAGTTGGAATTGGATCACAAAGACAAGTTGTTGGTGTACCATCTGCCCCACTACTCAACAATCTCTCTGCTGAGCTTGTGTTGGAGGTGGTGCTGAGCACATGAATCTTGTGGTTTTAGAAACTTTAACATCTATTCCAAATACATTCTTTCTGGAATAGCTCAGGAGATTACAGCCATTATGATTTCCATTGGCTCGTCTCAATATCTATCCCTACTTATCAGGCAGGTCACACTTTTTTTTTTTTAATTGATAGTGATGATCCATGATGGGCGGAGCCAGCAATGACTTCTTTTTCATGGATAGATTAATATCTTAGTTAGATTCTGTTGTTTGACTCAATTCTTTCCCCACAGTAGTGGTGAATTTTGAGAATATACCTCCAGCATCTTCTGGTTCCAGTGGAATTCCAGAATCTGCTTCAGCATAAGTTTACTGAGCCATCAAACCTCTCAATCAAGTTTATGGTAACTTATCAATCAATCAATCAATCAATCAATCTTTATTTACAGCCAAAATAGCAAGTTACAAATACAAACTAAAATTTGGCAATAAGTAAAACAATTTAGCAAGTAAAATATTTCATAAATATTACATAACACACTTAAAACTCCAACTCATTATTTATTACTAAAAATCTTGTTTTTATAGTGGTAGTTAAAAAATTGACTGTTACCTCTGTAATTTTAGGATTTTTGACTGCAAGTAAAATTTTAACATACTCAGATTTAAATTAAATTACAATTTCATGTTGTCCTATGCCTTTGTTTGTTCACTCACTTCCGTTTGTTTATTGAGATTACATATAATCTTGGTTTACCAAGGAATTATGGACAATGAGATGAACAGTCTGACATCTAGAGTGATGGTGACAAAAATCTAGAGTGAGTACAAGTGAACACTGTTTGCAATACATTGGAAGGCCTATGTAGTGGCACTGAAGGAGAAAAAAATAGCTCTTCATATATATTGCATCTTCTGAAAATCATCTAAGACAGCTGTTTGGGGGCTAACATAGCCACTAGGGTTGTGGAAGTTTTGCTTGAAACCTTAGCAGTGAACTGTGAAGACTTTCTGGATTTTTTTGCAGGCAAGTTGCTCATATCTGCTGTCAGACAACATTTTTAGTGATAGTGAAAGGAAGGAGGCTAGTACATCCACTTGTCTTGTATTGCTGGTTTAGTTTCTGTTCTCCCTGAGGATGTGGACACAGTACTTGGACAGGTCTGGGGCACTTTAGAACTTTCCTCTTAGCTAGTTAGCTAGTACGGGTGGAAGAGAATCAACTGGGAGAGATGTTGCATAGCAGTTGGGAGCCTTGCTGCCAGCCTTAAAGACAGTGATGGCACATCTCTCCCTTTTAAATAACTTTAGGCCAATTTCAAATCAGCCCCAGCCAAAGTAGTTCAAAGGGTAGTGACAGAATACCTCCAAGACCTTTTGGAAACTGATTATCTGGATCTATCAGTCCTCGTATGCTGTTATCTTAAAGCTCTGCAGATGCCATCCTGAAAGAGGTCATCTTGAACTCAAGCAGGATTAAGGTCTTGTTGGTGGCATCAACCCTCTGGAACTCCCCCTGCCCCTCAGTCTGATCAACATCTATTTATTAGACAACAGTCATACCTATTTTGCAGCCAGATTTTAATTTGCTAGGATGGGAGGGGGTTTATGTGTGTGTGTGTGAGGGAGAGAAAGAGAGAGAGAGAAAAAGAAATATTGAGAAATTAACTGTTTTTCATGGCTTTAATTGTCTTTTGATGAATTCTTTTAATGGCTTTTGGATTTATTGTTATGATGCTGTTACTTTGTTTTGCTGTGACTGTAGACAGTTTTATGATGGTTACAGCTTATTGTGGGTTATTTTTATTTTTGGTTCTCATTGTTATTTATTGGTTCTGTCTGTTAACTGCTGCTAGCCAGCCTGTCAGCTGGAATTGTGTGGTATATAAATGAACAGAATCAGTAAAATGAAATGAGATGAAATGAAAAATCACATCTGTTAGCAGTCAATTCCATTGTTTAACTATGTGTTTTGTAAAGTACTTTCATTCATCAGTCTTGAAACTCTCATGTAGCTTGAGTATTATAGAACAGGGAGGAAGTGGGAAAATTCCCTGAAGGTCAAGGGTCATGCTTGATCTTAAAATAGTATTTAAAGAGGGCTGTACTTTAGTTTTTAAGACAAAACTGAATTTGATTTTGTATCATTTACATGCCAATTTCATTAAATTAAACTAAAACAATTAAATCCAGTGTCAACCTTTGTATCGTACAATATAATATGATCAAGGAAGCAAGAATCACACAGATTTCAAGAAGGAGTTTTAATGCAATAATTAAGAGTGAAGTATAGAAGCTTGGAAACTATGAGAGGAACTTCCAGCCATGATTTAATACTAAATTCATTTGAGGCAGCAGCTCTTTGAAAGTTTTGAATTTCGTTTTCCTTGGCTTTTTGCAGCCTGGATTGGGCTGCTGTTTATGAGATAAGCTACCAACAAACATTATTGTTTGTTTATATCAATGTTTTTCAAACTTGGCAACTTTAAGATGTGTGGACTTCAACTTCCAGAATGCTGGTTGGGGAATTCTGGGATTTGAAGTCTATGCATTTTAAAGTTGCCAAGTTGAAAAACACTGGTTTATATCTAACATACAGTTAACTTAATAATTTCCTACGTATATAATAATTCCTTCTCTAAAAATTTCAGAAGTATAATTCCATAATTATACTTCATTTTGGGGACACTTTGAGAAGGCTTCGGTAGCCATAACCAGGGCTTTGGGGGCCTCAATTGTGCATCCTTACCAATGTTTATAAACACTGTTGTGCTACTGACACTTCCTCTATAATAATTTAAGCATGGACAAGTTAGCTGCAGCATGGATAGATTGAGCAAGGATGCTCAAATAATTGTGTCTGCTTTTATGTATCCATAAGATGAGGGCGGAGAGACAGCTTACACTCAAGGACAAATCTGAATAAGCCCCCCTTTTTTTATTTTTACAGCAATATTTTTAGTGATGTGGGGTGTAGATTGAAAAGGATAAGAACTCCACAGCCCACACAGTCAAAATAGAATTGCGTGAAAGAGATAGGTGGTAACTAATCAGAGGATTTAGTCTTTGTGCTAGACTAGGTTCTCCTTGCAGTTATTATCCACTTAATGCTATACTGCCCTTCAGTGATGAGGTCTCTGGAATTTCTGAAAGATAAATTCCTACAAGCTGAGTATACTGATTGCAGGTCAAATGCTACACCTACAAGGAAAGATGTGACCAGGGTTAAAGCAGAAACTTATGCTTTAACAACAAAAAAAAAAAAACCAGATCCTGGCAGGACACGAGCAGTTGAAGGTGAGAAAGGATGGGGAAAAAGATAAGCCAGCAATATCAGAAGCCCTCTCATCCTCAGCAAGGGAAGCCTTGAAACTGCTGTGTGCTCCCGTGAAACCTTCCACTGGACTTACAACGCCGGTTACCAGCCAAGCGCTGCTGCTGCCGCCAAATGAAAAATCCATGAGAGGCAAAGGGAGGAAAAGTTAATGTAATATTAAAACTAGAAATATCCATTCTGTCAAATGAAAATGCCCTGCTGTTTGATCCCATTTATTGCAGTAAAGCTTTATATCAAAGCATCTTGGGATTTTAAATTACATGCCAGATGTAATTTTGCAATGTGAACATAAAAGGCAAGGGGGGAAGGGACTGCTCAGCTTCATGTCTTTGATTGAACTCACAGGGAACCTTCAGAGGGGATCCCACTTTGGCCAGTTGGCACCCAAAAGGGAATGTTGGAATGAACACTTTCCACAGGAGGTTATATTTAACACTGAAAAATGGTTTCCTTATTGTTCTTTGTGGATGCCTCTATCCTTTTGTTGCTGCAGCAACAGAGTGATATGTGACTTGGGAGCATCCTTTTCTGGGAATGGAATCTGGTGGGAATTGTGGTAGATTGTATCGAAATATTTACATAAGGCAGTGTTGTCCAAACTTGGCCACTTTAAGATGAGTGGACTTCAACTCCCAGCATAGCTGGTTGGGGAATTCTGGGAGTTGAAGTCCACTCATCTTAAAGTGGCCAAGTTTGGACAACACTGACGTAAGGTGAGATGTCATGACCTAGAATGCCCTAAATAGCTTAGGACTAGCCTATTTGAACAACTGTACCATTTTTTAAAAGCTAGTCTGGCCATTGTGAAGATCTTCTGAAAAACTCCTTCTCTCGGTGTCACCATCACCATAACTTTCTTTGTGATGGCTGTTAGGCTTTGCAACCTCTTTCAATGGAGCAAAGGCTAGCTCATTTCTTTTTCCCCCTACCAGCAAATAAAGAGTTTCTGGTGGTGGTTGATGGTGATCAGAATGCTTGATATTGGTTCATTTTGTGGCTTTGTTTTAAAATATTTTAATGACATTGCTTGTTATTGTTCTATGGCTCATTTTGAGTAACATTCATTAGCAAAAAAATATAAGCAAAGTGGATTATAAATAAATAAAAATACATACATAAGCCTGTTGACTATACCATTGCACTAAAAGTCTGCTGGATAAACACTCAGACACAGTGCAATTTAACTGCTATACATGGAGCCCTGTATTGTTTTGCTATTGCTTGTTGTCAGCCATCTCACTAAGCTGAATGCAACTTCAGACAAAGAAAATATATCTACATACAGTGCTTGGTTAAATTGTAGAATTTGCTGTAATAGGATGTAGGGATGGCCACCACATGGGAGGGCTGTGGGTTGTCTACCCCTGTTCTGTGAGTTGGCCATAGCAGAATCCATAATTATCTTTATAAAGGAGTCCAGGAAGCTAGCACAACCTCCATTGCTTTCAGCTGTACATATATTGTTCTATGCAGGAAACATGGTTAATTATTTTAAGAGAGCAACATTGCATTTATTTATTTATTCATACTTTAAATGAACTGTCTCTGCTTTAAGAGAGCTTATTTCAACATCTCTCCCACCAAATGTGAAAATGAAAGGAAGGGTAAAATCTAATTTGCCAGCCTTACATGTATGAACAGTGTTCTTCTAGTGCCACAACACTGCTGCTTCCTTCTGTGCACGCCTGGCTGCAGACTTTAATTAACTTCCCTAGCTGAGTCAGAGCTGTTGTTAATGAAGCAGCTAATTCTGAGAGCAGGGGACATGTGCTACCATTTAGTGCATTTGTGTGATTCCTGCACCCATAAGTCACTAGATTTCCCCATGAGTTTGTCCTCTTTGATTATTATTATTATTAAGATTTAAAGCATAATTACTCCCATTCTTACCAACGTCGGTCATTCTGAGATCAAGTCTATTACTTTTCCCTTATCCTCCATTTCCCTCTAATATATTTATGCTGGGCACAAAGGCTGCTTCCCAGAATCAGATTAAAGATGGAAAGTGGCAAGGATTTGGGGGCACCTGAGCACCAATTCCTCAAATAGATTTCTCACATGCATATAAAGACATACATAATCTGCCTATAGATTCAGGCTATAGAAGATCTCAATAGGTTGATGGCATTTTACTATTTATGCTTTTAAAAACACATGCCTGATAGAGAAGCATGTTCTCAGGTCAATCATAATATTCCGAGCCTCTTTCCTTAGTGCTGCCAGTCTCCATGATACAATGGATGGTCACCAAGGGAAGAATTTTCCCAAGGAAGTTCCATCTGATATCCAAACAGTTTATATGTACAAAGTAAGACCATCTTGTAGGAATGTTCTTTCTTTCTTTCTTTGTTTTTTACTGCTTTGTATCTTGCCCTGTCTTGCTTTGTCCTGTTTATTTTCATTAAGTGATTTTATTTTTGTAGCTTGGTTTGTTATGGCATAAATGCAAAAATATTGCAAATAAAAAACATCATCCTATATGGGCAAGAAAGCAGGAGGCATGTTGTGATGCAAGCCCTTCCCTTTTGAGAATGCATGCAATAGCAACACACACAAAAAGGAGACCGAGCTTGTATCACAATGATGCATCTACCATCTTGCTAACTCTGCAGGCACTGCTGAAAATTTACTGCTATTACAACTGGCTTTTAATAGAAAAATATGCTCTATTATTGGTTTTATTGTTGTTGTTACTGGTTGCCTTGGGCCTTTTTGTCTGTGAACTTCTCATATGGTATTTCCAGCTGGGAAGCATATATCTTTAAAAAATTAAGAAACTGATCTGTCCTCCCTGATCAAAATATTAGAAATCTCTTTTTCAAACTTTAGGTAATTCTATAATCTAGGATGTTTACACACTATCACTGTTTTCACTCATAATCCCTCAAAAGCACTTTGAAGTCTCTCTCTCTCTCTCTCTCTCTCTCTCTCTCTCTCTCTCTCACACACACACACACACTTTTGTTTTGGGGGCATCAGGAGATTTTTATGCTGGTTTTATTATCTCTCCATTTTTATTGCAGTGTCTGTAAGCTTCTGTAAGAGTTATGGCACATAAGATGGAGGGAGGGGGGAATGCAAGTCGAAGGGAGGGAGGGAGGGAGGGAGGAAGGAAGGAAGGAAGGAAGGAAGGAAGGAAGGAAGGAAGGAAGGAAGGAAGGAAGGAAGGAAGGGTGGGTAAATGGGTTGAGAGGAAGGGGAAGACTGAAAAAGTCATAGTTGGATGGAGCTGATGAGATCTTGAAAAAGAGAGAGGTGAACAGTTCAGCAAACAACAGGCAGTGTATGAAGCCATGCATGGACGTAGTGGAAGCAAAGATGGTCTGCAAAGGCAGAAAGGTACGGAAAGATATAGTAAATGGTATTGATTTACAGAAGACATCAATGTTTCTTATATTTATTGCCTGTTTAATTTTTCTGCATACTGCATCTTACTCTTTTCCAGCACTTTGCATAACATTGCTTACCCTGAAAGAGAATAGATAAACTTTTTGTTTATCCTGTCTACCTCAAAATGCTGACAATGAGCAGAGTTTGCACCATAGGTCAACAGCCCAACAGGAATGTGTAACAAAATATAGGATTACTTCACCTCTCTATCTCCAGAACTGCTGCAGCGCTGGAGTAACAAAAACCCTCTTTCCCCACTCATACAAAAGAGAAAGAAAATTCATTGTTAGCATATCCCCATCCATATTTTCAGTACATGGCGTGTTCCTTTTATGGCAGGTTAGAAAAAATGTTACAGTAACTTTTAGGGGAATCTTTCTGTCTGTAAAGAGGCCTCTGTTCATGGAAATGGTATACATGCAAGCTGGCATGCATCACCCTTGCCTAGACATATGGGAGCAACTTCTCCTTGGTGCAGTAAGAAGCTGAACTGTTGGGAGGCTGAAGATAGGGAGCAGGCAAAGTGGGAAAGGAGACTCTTAAATTTGTCAAACAGCAATCAGGTAATGTAGTGGAACCTTAGTCAGCACTTTCAACAATAGCCAGGGCTTGGCAGTACTCTTTAATAGCAGCCAACAGACTCTTCCACCACAATTCTCAACGTGCATACAAAAAGTAGTTTCCTTGATTGGGAAGAGTATTGACGTTTTTGAACTTTGGTATTGGAGAAGACTCCTGACAATACTACAAACAGCCAAGAAAACAAATAAATGGATCATCAAACAAATCAACTCAGAGTTCTCACTCAAGGCACAAATGACCAGGCTCAAATTATCCTACTTCAGACACATTATGTAAAGACCTAACTCTCTAGAGATGGCTTCAATGCTGGGAAGGGAGGAAGGAAAAAGAAGAAGAAGACAACCAGCAGCAAGGTGGATGGACTCAGTTACAGTGTCAATGAAGGTACCATTGGAAGACCTGAAAGACCAGGTTAGGGAGAGATTGTCATGGAAAATATGTGGTAGCTAAGAGTCAACAATGACTTGACAGGCACATAATCAATCAATCAATCAATCAATCAAGGAAGGAAGATGGATAGCACAAAAATCTCTGTTGAGGCTACCTTTTTGAAGATATGGAAGAGTTGCCCAGTGATCACCTTCCCCCAAAGTCCCAGGCAGCCTAAATCTGTGGCAGGATCTGCATACATTTCCTTGGGATACATGTTGTGCCTGTCAACCAGCTTGAATAGTGAATGTGGCACTATTCAAACAACTATCCATCTTTTACAGTATCCCTTGGGACTGATATGCACACAGAATGACTTGCTGGTTGGAAATACTTTTGCCATCAATGTGGCCTGGCATTGAGGAAGAATTATATAAATCTATACCTTTATTAAAGTTTTCAATTTTTAAAATTTAGATAAATAATTTCCCCTTTTCTAGTTCCTGCATTTCTGACACGAGATGAGACGAGGCCAGCTTTTGAAGCAAGAAGGGGGAACAGACAGTGTTGTTATACAGCTTTGCACCTCCCTGGAACTTCAGTTGGTAAAACAGTTACTATTCTTAAAGTTACTCAAGGTTGAACCTGCATACAGAATGCCCAGCTTACATATACTGTATGCTATTTCTGGACATAAGAGTTTGTCAATTGTTATTCTTCCACTTCATTCTGAGAAGAGGCCAAACAAATCAACATGCCACACAAAGCCTGGTACCCAAGAAAAGGAAGTGAAGATGTAAGCATTCATTATTAAAAACAATTTTATTTCTTTAAAAATTTGGAACAGGATACATTCTGCTTTGGTTCAACACAGTTTGGAAGCTACTGTGCTGTCCTTTCCTCCTCCTGTCCCTGCCTTAAAAGAGGTACAGGGGGAATATTTCTAAAACATATTAACTGAAACCCTTGAAAGTATCCAGCTGAAACTGGATAGGATTGGCAGGATTAATGTTCTCTAAAGCATTTACTATTCCTGTTCTTTTCGTCCCATTTGCCCAAAATAAGGCAGCTGCAGGCATGCTGATGGTTCCCTATCATAGCCTCTGGTTGCTTTTTTTATTGAATCTAAAGCAGGTTGAATCAAATATTTTTACCCCCAAATCTCAAAGCTAAACATCTAAGTGAATCACACCACCTCCAGATTTCAATTCTCCCATTTTAACTGGATCAAGACTTATTCACATACCCCAGTAGTGTTTTCCTTTTGTTTTGGAACCAGGAGGTGTGGTGAGGTGAGAGTTTCCCATCTCTGGGGAAACCAGACCACCCATAAGCTCCATGTTTCAAAGCATTAGAAAAGAAAATGCTAGCTTCGTGGCAGTTTCAAATACTCAACAATTAAGGTGGAAATAAATTGGCTCAGTGTTTGAGTTTTTCTGACTTTGTGGGCTGCTTTCACAAAATCTTCATGTGAAGGTGCTCCTAGTTTTCACTACCTTTATCAACCCAACAGGTCAAAAACTCACGTGAGTAGATAAATGGGTACTCTCACTCCGGTGGGAGGAAAAATGCTGGCAGCGCCTTGCACAGAGAGACGGGACCAGTTGCCGGTAAGCGCGAAACCACACTCACCCGAAAAGGGTGCAAAGCAACGGAAACCCCGCCTCCTGCGCTCGACAGCTGGGCTCTGCTCTAGGAAGGAGGCTCTGGCAAACCACTTCCGAAAAACAATTGCCTTGAAAACTGCAAGGATTTGTCCAGGCAGTCACTGCAGGGTCAGTAATGACTGAGCGCAGACAAAAAAAAATAATAATCTGCCCCTTTGGCATCCCCACTTGCAGGCTGTGGAAGCAAGTAGTTATTTTCAGGCATGTGGGAAGAAAAACCTTTTTTTCCTGTCTTTAGGAGTGTTATCTAAAGTCTAGCAAATGTTCCCTCCTTCCTACTTTTGAACTTCATTTAAAAAGAAGTGTGTCAGAAGTTTCCAGCACTACCACTTGTCTCCTGTTAAACCTCCAGTACAAAAAAAAAATGTTAAGACATTCTTTTCCAGCTACCTCCACACCAAAATGTATTTCTTTCCTTACTATTTTGCCTCCTGCTGCTCTGATAGAAAAAAAGATGCTTAAAAAAAAAAAAACAAGCACTTCGCTTTACAGTATTTAGAACTTCAGCTCAGTTGATACTTTTTGTCACCCATCATTCTTATTCATTTGCCTGCTGGACAGAAACAATACCGTCTACTGTAAAATAACAGCAGAGACTAGGTAGGCTGGTGGTGCCATCTCATATTTAACTACCTCTCCATCTTAAGGTTGCTCCTATCTTGCCCCAAGCTAGTTTGTGATTGTCCTTTCCTATGCAAATAGATGAGGAAGCACTTGACAGTGGCCTAGATACACTGACATTTCACTGTAGAGTGAAAATGCTAGGCTGTTACCAGGTAACAATTGACTTTTTGCTGCCTTCTTTCAGATCTAGGAATACAAAGAACACACTGACTACTCTGATCCACAAAAGAACACCAGAAGAGCTAGAGAGGGGCTATTTTTTCAGATGCAGCATTCTCCTTTACCCACATCTTTTAAACTCAGGCTGAAATTGCAAACTCACAGAAACTGCAGTGTGTGTATATGTCTACTTTTTTCTACAAAGCAAAGCTTCCCCCTTGTGCTTCTCTCCAGTTTGTTAGTTGTCTGAAGTGTTTTCCTCTGGGCAGCAACTTCCCTGACAAACAGAAAGGACAAGACATGTTTAGAAAGGAATAAAAGCTGCAGAACATCTCAAAGGAGTTCAGCTTCTCATGGTGGCATACCATCAAAGATGCCTCTACAACCCAGAGTGCAGTCATCCTGTGAAAGTTCCAGATCAAGCAAGTCCTTTTTCTACCCCAAGCTCTCTTGAACAAGGGCCATTTGTGCCCAGCTGTGGAGACCACATGTTACAAATGTGTTAGCAACCTTAAGTTTTGGTTCAGCAAAATGTAAAGTGTAGTGAAACATGGCAGGCAACTACTTTCTGCCAATCATATAAATTTCTTATGAGATGTGTGGCTCCCAGACAATTAAAGTTCTGATGTACAGTGATGATACCAAGAGAAGGAACCAATAACAAGTATCCATGTATGGAAGAAGGAACATGGAGAAGAGGGCAACCTCAGTTGTATAGTTTCTGACAGGCAACACTGGGAAGGAACACCATTGAATCTAATAGCAAAGATATGTCTATATTTTATAAAATAAAACATGGAGAGGAGAAACAGATTAAGGAAAGAAATTCTTTCTCTTCTCTGTGTCTAAGAATTAGAATTTTTATTTCAGGCTCACAGGTGACTCACATATCTCGATCAATGGGAAAATCTTTAGTTGGATGAAAGGAATAGTTTGGACTGTCACATTTGGAAGGAAGGAAGGAAGGAAGGAAGGAAGGAAGGAAGGAAGGAAGGAAGGAAGGAAGGAAGGAAGGAAGGAAGGAAGGAAGGGACATATACAGAAAATGAAAACCAGAATGGTCAGACAGTTAAATAGTTTTCCTGTGAGAATATGCTGAAATATTTATTAACATGTTGGTTTAGAAAAATATGTCTATATTTTATAAAATAAAACATGGAGAGGAGAAACAGATAAAGGAAAGAAATTCTTTCTCTTCTCCTATACTGTTAACATTTGGGGTGATCCAATGAAACTGACTTGCTTTATTTTTAGTATATTTAGTGCACCCGTATTTATGCAATCAGTGGGACAAGTTGTTATGGTGGCCTTTAACCTGGGTAGCTAAAAAGGGTAGGAAAAATTAAGGAGGATAGAGACTTAATGTAGCTATAGTTTCCAGTTAGAATCTCTATGTTCAGAAATTTTGTTCTGCCTGGGTTCCATGTTTGTGCTTCATGCATCCCTTGATATAATATAGACTTAATGAATCAGTCCACTCATTCTGAATGGCTTGCAAGTTTAGTGTACAAACTTCCCGCTCAGTTAAGCCACAGAAAAACAAGGAAAGCAGAGACAGAAAGTTTGATACTTTGCTCCTCTTGAGTAAACCAGTAGAGAGGGGGGTTTCCTCTGGAATAAAGTGGATGGTGGCAGCATTTAGTAAGGAGGCTTTTCACTCAGGTGTTGTAGCAGACTGTAGGATGTGCAGTGGCTGTAGAGGCTCTCATGGGAGCCAAGGGGCCCCATCCACCACACTGCTTTCCATACATGTGCAATGTATCCTGTTACACATGGAGTTTGTACCCTTTTCTCTTATGTATATTATGTATATTTAAAAATATAGCTGTCCTTAATATCTAATTCTTTATACATCTTTCCCTCTTATATTTGTTTATGTGTCCACTTTGGTAGGTTGTGCCAATTCTCTCATACTGAAATTGATGGTAATTTTTGTTCTTTACCTGAGACACCGCACTCTGTTGGGCTTAACTGCCTGCCCACAGAAAATGCTGCAGTAGGTAGACTTTTGGTGTTTCCTAGGAGGGCTTTTGTCATGTGTTTATGAGAAACATTAAAAAAAAAAAAAAGGTTTCTGAGCAAGTGTTAAGATTAGTGATAGGGGTTCAAACTGTTCTTAATGACTTTAACTTGCTACCAGATTTTGTTCAAAGAAAAGTCAAAGTCAATTTCAAAAATGTTTTTTTTTTCCTCTGAAAAGTTTAATTATAACTCTATTGGGGCAGTGCCAATCTTCAAAGCATCTTCATGGAACACTGTGGCACCACTTCTAAACCAGGAAAGCATCTGAAGATCTTCACTCTGTTCAGCAAAAATGGCTTTTGTGCATGTGCAGAAGCCATTTCAATCAAGGTAAGATTGTTGATTGACTCAGACTGGCCTTGATTTGATGCTGGGTGGACATGAAGTGCTTTGTCTGTGGAAACACAGTGTGTTGTCTTGAAGCAGCAAAATGCTTACAGGAAATGCTTTAAAATGCTTACATATGCTTACAAATGCCTCACTTTGCCACCACAGAGCAGCAAAGCAGACTTGATCTGCTTCAGTGGAAGTGGTTTCTCTGCATCTGACTTTTGCCAAGCAGAGCTAAGCTTCACGTACACCTTGCTCTGTCAGTTGGGTACCCAAACACGTTACAAGTGGCTTCAAAGTGTCCTATTGTATGAAGCTCCATTAGGGTGAAACATCTCTTCAGAGATGCACACCTTTCTAATAGCTATATCAGTAATACTTAGTATAGGTCAGTGTTTCAACTTGGCCGCTTGAAGATGTGTGGGCTTCAACTCCCAGAATTCCCCAGCCAGCCATGCACTGGCTGGGGGATTCTGGGAGTTCAAGTCCACACATCTTCAAGTGGCCAAGGTTAAGAAACACAGGTATAAGTTAAGAATATTTCTCAGAATTGTTTGACTTGCTTCTAAACTGGACACTGTGTAGAGAAGCATGGTAATGTTGGCTCCAGATGATCCTTGAAAGATTTCCATAGCTAAAACTGCACCGAGATACATTTGATAGATTGGGAGGATCCCCCCATATACAAGAGCTGGCAAGTTGAAGTCCACACATCTTCAAGCTTCACCATTTCCTTTCAATTCTCATATACAAAAGGGAAGTGAATGGTGAAATTAAAACAGTTGAGGAGGGAAATCTTAATTCTCTCCAACTGATGTGTGTTGATCCCAATTTTTATCAGGATCTAACTTTTTAATCATAATGTCAGCTGAACACTATAGCATAACATACAGTTTGGGTTTAGAAAACTCACTGTCATCACCAAATGCATTTCTGAAGACAGCAGAAAATGGATCAAGACTTCACATGGTAAACAAAGCATATAAGTGAGTTTTATATGTTTCATATTTCATTGTTCCTTGCAGTGCCCTGTGGGCAAAATCACAAGATAGAAATGTACAAATGAAATAAATAAGTTCATACAGAAAGAGGCAGCTCTTCTCATAATCTAGTCTTAAAACCTTGAAGGCTTTACAGCTAACAATAAATAGGACTTCAAACAGTGTCCATAAAGGTACCTGAAGTCAGCCAGGAGCTGAATAAATAATTATAAATGATTGGTACTGTGCTGTTTACTGAGTATAAGCATAAAAATCTGAGAAGCGGAGGGCACAATTTTTAAACAGTGTACACACACACACACACATATAGCAGTAATCTCATATATCTGAGGTCCGCAAGGCATGATCCAGCATATGATGTTGGATTGCATCTCCAGTTATACCCCAACTGTTATCAGTGGCCATGCTGGCTAGTGCAGATTATTCATCCCCTGTTTTACAGAATCAGCCTACAGCTTTCCCCACCAAAACAACCATAACAACCTAACAACCAGTTTGAAAAGTTGACGATATAGCACAAATGTCATCAGAGGAATTTACAGAGTGTGGTATTTGTTAAAAAGAAAGGGGAAAGATATTTTGCAGACACAGAAGTGGGTGTCTAGTTGTTCAAATAATGAAGAAATGGAAATATTCTTGCTTAAACATCTAAGCATTTGTTTCTTTCTTTAGAAAATCTTTTAACTATTGCTTGGAACTATGTTTAGTGGTAACCACTATTGGCATTTTATAAAGCTAATCACCTTACACACAGCATCAGTACATGAACAACTGCAGTTAGGTTTCTTTCCTCCTGCTGTATCAGAGTAACTGCAAAACACTTGATGGCATTATTTATCAGGGAAAGCATGACCACCAGCATTCTCATTCGTAATCTAAAGCCCTCTGCACACCATTAATCAAGAGCTTGGCCAAAGGTGCATTATGTATCATCTTAATCTACTTCTGAAATGTCAAACTGATATTAAAAAGATGTTTTTAAAAATGGATTCATAATTTCCCAACTATTCCTCTGATTACACACTTTCTTCTATCTCTACAATCAATAAAATCCAATAAAATCCATAACAGATTTCTTTTGAGTGCTATTTTTGAGACTAAAAAAAGGGAGAGAATTTCTTGCTTCTATTTTCAAAATACTCTGAATCATCATCACTACCATCATGAATATCTATCTTTTTTTCATAATTTCATAATAATATCTGTAACTGTAAATTTAAGTGTGGGGTCTTCATGGAAGCTTATACCTTTTAATAAAAATTGTTAGTCAGAAAGGGTGCTACTAGACTCCTCCTGATTTCCAGCATAAAAAGTATCTGTTGAATCAAAATGGTGCTTGTTTGTTTTCAGTTCAGCTTTCCCCAAACTTGCATTTTAAGATATGGGACTACAACTCCCAGAATTCCCAGCTACTTATCTGGAAATTCAAGTAATTATATCCCACACATCTGCAAGTTGAAGAATGCTTAATTCATGCTGAATGAGAATTCTAGCAATTTTAATCTCATCATATCCAGATGGTAACATGTTAAGGAATCAAAGAATTATGAAGTTGGAAGAGATCTTGGTGATCCTATAGTCTAGTATATCTAGTCTGATGTTGTCAGGCCCAGCCCAAGGACAACAGTGAAACAGTCCAGTTGAGTATAGTTCCTTTATTTGCTTACACCTTATAGACAGAATCTTGCCAAACTAAATCTATACTACAGCAACTAGTGTATATACCCTGGGAGATTCTAGGGAGTGGCTATCCTGGAACCTCTTTTGCTTCCCACACTCCCCTTGAGGACTGCATTGTCTCTTATCTCCTTTCCCCTTCTGGAATGCAACCCCTCCTTCCTGATAGCCTTGATCTCCCACATCAGTCTCCTCATAGATACATTCCATCACAGATGTCATGAACTCAAGGATAACATCAGCTGAAGGGATAACTCAAGGATAACATGGTCATTGTCTCCCAAAGTTCCAGTCACTTTCACTTCTTCAGCCAATTCTGGTTGGTAAGGATTTGGTCCAGAATACCAGACCCCTTTGTTTCTTATTCCACACTCTGAGAGGAAACATGAATTAGTTAGAACTCTGAGTCTTGGCAGTCAGATTTCCAGCAAACGTCAGAGTAGTTAAAAACTCCCATTGTTAATATGACATACTTCTGAAAATTCAGTCATCTGATACAGAAAGGCCTCATCCATATCTTCTGCCTCTCCAGGAAGTCTATAATAAGTCCCATGATGATGCTACCTTTGTATCCTTTTATTCTTATCCCAAGACTCTCAGTATTCTGCTTTGTGAATTTCTCTACAAGTACAACATCCCCTCCATTTAAAATTTTTTATTTATATTTCAAATTTGGTCACTGCCCATCTCACAATGAAGTGACTCTGGGTGGTTTACAGTAAAAACAAGAATAGATATTAATTAAAATACAATAAAAACCATTCATACATAAATAATATCTTCCAAGGTACTGCTGGTAGATAAGGAAATTAACCTACAGGAGCATCATCAAGGTGCTTGCCACCCCCAGGGTTGGTTGCCCCTCTTCTTTCCCCACACAAGTTGACAGAGCCAGGTCTTCACTCCTTTCCAGAAGGTCAAGAAAATAGGGGTCTGCCTCACCTCTGGGGGGAGGGTATTCATTTCTGTTAAGTGTGTTCTTTTTGAATAAACTGAAGACTTCCAGGGCTATCTTCCAGGGCTTGACTTCCTACCAGATTTCAGTGATAGCTATGATATCATATTTGTCCTTCTGTGTTAGGGTTTCAAATTCTCCTTGTTTGTTTCACATATTCTGCGTATTGGTATAAGAACACCTGAGATTGTGAATAGCATTCTCTACTGACTTTGCTGTTGTAGTTTCATACAACACTCTATCTGTCCCTCCTCTGCCCTTATGCTTCTCCCTTTGTGTTCTCTGATATTCATTTCTCTCTTCTGCTCCTTCACCTCCCATCCAGAAGCTGTCACCTTCCCTGATGCAGTGTAGTGTAAAAATACTCTCCTTAAGCTCCTTTGCTTTTCCCTTCTCCTTGCACTTGAAGCAGGTGTCCTCCTACCTGAAGAGAATCCAAAATACAAATATTGCACATTCCTTTGGGATCATTCTGATACATCCTTCATGATGCTTGGAGATTATTGTTGTCCCCCCGGCATAGTACTCCTGCCAAACTCCCATGAAAGTTTCCATGTTTGCTTGCTGAGGAAAGGTGGAATAGATCCATTACCCTGTGTCCCTAGAGAGGATTAACCCAAGGCATCTCCTTTTGGAATAAGGCTGGGACAATCTATGAAGTGAATTTTCTCTCAATTTGGCAAGTTTATGAATCTGAATTCTTTTTGAAAAGTTAACGCAAATATTTATTTATTTGCATGGCCCTTTTTCTGTCATATGCATTTTGTCTGCAATTTTGCCCTACACTTTTTTTTCAGAGAGGTTGTCCTTAATATAAGGGATTTTGAAGTTGTTTTCCTGAATGCGTCCATGTTCATACGGACATTTCAATAATACTCAGTATTTTTACCACCACCTCAAAATTTAGAGACCTGTGAATTTCAAAAGATAACTAAGTTTCAGTCTATGTATTAATTTAAAGATATGATAAAATAAAACTTAGATATAAATTTTATTTTAAAATAAATTAAAATAAAATTTAATTTAATTTATTTTAATTTTCTAAATTAAAATACATTTTAAAATGCATTTTAAAATAAATAAATATTTTGAAAATATGATAAAATTAAACTTAATATTAAATTATTAAAATAGGAACTAAACCTTTTTATTCCCTAGTCCTAAATTTAATCTTTTAGGAGTGTTTTGTTCCAAAACAATTGCTTAGGTCACATGGCTTTTGATTCTGACCCTTTAAAGCAATTTCTCTTTTTATCTCTTTGTCATTACACCCAGGAAGAACATTGGTGAAATGTTTATATAACTCTTTTTGAACTTTCCATGCAGGCACAGTATCCTATATGGAAGCTGCCATTATGAATAAGTATGTGAAGATTTATTTCTGTCACTGAATATAAGGGGGTTTGCAATTGTTATATTAATTCCTTCTACTGCAACCATTAGTTAGATACATGTGCCTATGTATGTGTGTGTGTGTATGGGGGTTTAAGGGAGGCAAATAGATGGATCATACAGATCAGCATTTGTCTGTGTCTATATTTTACCTCTCCTTGGGAGAAAAGACCCTAAAGGTTAATACTGAGCTGCAGTCCAAATAGTCTTTTTACTTTAGGGGTATGCTAGGATTTATGTGTGTATATAAGGACTTCTTTCTCTCTAAACCCATCAGCAATTTCTGGCACCAAATTAACAAATATTCTTTAAAATCCTTTCAGTTTGGGAAAGTGGCTTATTTTGTAGTGCTAGCTGGTTGCTGGAAAAAGGAGCTTGGTGGATGTAGAATTAAAGGCATGTCTCTTTGTCACAGGGAGGTAAAATGTTTTGGGGTTGAAACAATTATTTTGGAATTTCAAGGCTGCAAAACATGTAACCGGTAACATTATCAGGTGGAGTGCTCCTCTGCTCCAGACTATCTAAACATATATTTGGAGAGGTAGGGAAAGAAGGACTAGAGCAATTTGACATAAGGAAACTGAGGACCATATTCTGCACTTTCTCCCTGAATCTTCTTTATCCTAAATATGGAAATGAACTGTGATAAACATGTTCTGACATATCACAATGCACATACAAGTATCTTCTTCAGGCATTCCCCTGATCACACATTAAGCAAAATAATGTGGACCTGAAGAGAGTTGTAAGTGGATTTGGCTTAACATCCTTTCAACTCAACCCACAGTTGGGGAATCAGAGTTACTGATTGCAAGTAGAGTGGTATGTTCTACCAAAATGTATTTACTTCACGTACAGCACAAAAAGAGTCATGTATATGAAGTGATGTCAATCCCTGAGAGGCTGGTAAACTCAGGAAACAAAAACCACTTGAATTTCTGGATATATCTTTATTGATGGAAGAATAATCTAATAGAATCTTGAAGGCCTACCAAAGTAATTCTCTTGCACAACTTATACCTAGTGTAATTAAGGCAGAGTAACTCACAGCCTCTTTCTCACACTTTCTCCTTCCCTGGATTCAAGAATCTCTTTGTAACGGGCCTGCTTTATCCCATAACTGTCTTGCTTCCTTCTCTGTGCTCCCAAGGTCTGCTAGGTATTCCATCATATATGCTGGGGACAGAGTCCACATGTGCATCTATATTCCCATATTCACTAGAGCCCTCCATGTTAGTATGCACTGCAAAGGATAATAGTCCCAGGGCACCCATTCCCCTTGACAAAGATATTGGGGGACAGAACAGAGTCTGAGACATCTGAGACATTTTCAGTGCAGAAGTGAAGATTTTAGGAAGGGAGGAACAGATTCAAGTTTAAATTTCATGCTGAAAACATGACACTTTCTTCATTGTGTAACTGAATATTGCAAGTCGGAAATTTTATTTTTCTAAGCCAGGGAATTGCATATCAACTTGAAGACTGGCTGTGTAGCAGGTCAGTAGCAGAGTACATGCTTTGTCACTTGATAGTAGTAAATTACAAATAAAGTACTACTAACCTGGGCACGCATAACCAAAGGCAGGAATAAGCCACCTGCAGCCTTGAGAGCTGTGTGAAGCCTTTCAACCCCCTTTTCTGTGGACTCAATAGAATCTTCTCTTACCATATCTCCCCATTTCTGTGACACAATTATCTAAAATCAGTGCCATGGTTCCTGCTACATTTAGATGAAGAACCTAATAAAAGAGTGCAAGTCCTAAAAGCAGTAGATGCTGAAGCTGATGAGCAGGAACCACTTATTCTAAGGCTAGACAGAACTGTTCAGTAAATATTGGACGGAGGTCTCCTACTCTCAAATCTGGGAGGAGAATGGCCAAATTTCTGGAGCAGATAGATAGGCAAATCTTTGGTCTCTCTCTCTCTCTCTCTCTCTCTCATCTATCTATCTATCTCTATCCACACACAAACACATACATACATACATACATACATACATACATACTTTTTTGTCTGCAATAAAGCAGTTTATCTACCCATGTCATGTTTATGAGGTTCTAATGTAAGCAAGTTCCTGAATATGCAGTTAGGTGTCTGAAGAGTGAAGATTTACTGCTACGCCCACCCAGCATGATATCTGACAAAGACAGCCTAAAGACACTAAAAAAACCTCTTTTCTTTGAGCTAAGCTTGACTCCTAGTTATTTCATAAACATATATGAAATACAAGAGGTGTTTTGCCATTGCCTTCTTTAGTTGTTGTTGTTTAATTTCCCAATCTGGCACACACTTGTAATATTTCCTGCTGGCCTCCCATCCAGCTATTAAGCTTTCCAGATGTGATACTTCTTAGCATTGTGAGATCAGCCAAGATTGGCTAAATGCTGCCACCTAGCTGAGTATGAATAAGTTAATTACTTTAAAAAGAAAAAAAAATGTACAATGAATAATTAAATAAACAAAACCCTAGAAAATGCCATTCATATGTTGTGTTCTCCTTTGGAATATTTTTTCTTTCTAGGGTGCCCTAGGCTCCAAACAAAATATTCATTGTAGTCAGAAACTTGAGAAGGATACTAGATTGTCTATTCCTGCCATAGATTCTTGCCTCTAACTAGCATTTGTTATCTACTTCTCCCCTTTCCCAGCTACTCTTTTCTTCAAGGCTCTGATTGGTGGTCCTGAGGCTTTACTAAAAAGTGAATCTGCCCACATCCATATACTACTCTTTTTCAATTACTGTCAACAGGATTTATTTTAGTCTCCCTTGAGTTGCTAAGATATTAAAATACATATCCTCCCTCAGCAAGCAAGTTAGTATCTTGGCTGCATCCCCTTGTGACAACATTTAAACCTGCTAACACAATAAGGTGTATCTTGCTTTCCAGTTATTATATATTGCAATGGATAGCGTATTTCATAAAGCCTCAAAATATAATATAAAACAAATATAAATATAAGTGTTAGCCAGTATTAAAACAAGTTTTAATTGAAAGCATAGAAATAGTTAGAAATGGGTCTTAGGTTGATATAGCCTGTTTACATTCAGAATTTAACTGTAACTTAACAAAAACAGCCAACCACCTTCTCTTTCCTCACTTTTAAATATATTATTATTGTTGGTCACACAGTCAGCCAGATGATTAGACTGGATATGGCATTTTTATCCATCTATCAAGTCCTTCCCAAGGACCTGGGATAGACAGATATTGTTGTTTGATGGTATTAAAGGTATCATTGCAGGATGTAAGCTGTTCCTAGTAAAGCTGCTTTTTGCAATTGGTGATTTTGTCAATGGCGATGATCTTCAAGTGGTGCTCCAGATATTTTGGGATTGCATCCAAGGGACTTATAACTATTGGTACTATCTTTGCTTTCTTTTGCCACTGTCATTCTACTTCTATTTACAGGTCTTTGTATTTTGTGATTTTCTCCAGTTCTTTCTCTTCTATTCTGCTGTGTCCAGGTATTGCAATGTCCACTATCCAGACTTTTTTGTCTTTCTTATCAACAATTGTTAAGTCTGGGGTGTTGTGTGGCAGGTGCTTGTCTGTTTGAATTCTAAAGCCCCAGAGCACTTTAGCTTCTTCATTTTCTATTACTTTGTCTGTTTTCTGGTCCCACCAGTTCTTGCGGGCAGGCAAATGGTATTTCTTCAAGACATTCCAATGTATTGTTGGTACTTTGTCATGCTGTTGTTTATAGTCAGTCTGTGTGATCATCTTGCAGCAGCTAACTAGGTGGTCCACTGTTTCTTCAGCTTCTTTGCAGAGGGGGCATTTGCTGTCTGTTGCTGTCTTTTCAATTCTGACTTTGTATGCATCTGTTCTTAAAGCTTGGTCTTGTGTAGCCAGAATTAGCCCCTCTGCCTCTTCCTTTAACTTTCCTGCTGTTAGCCATTGCAGGTCTTGTTGTTATCTGATTTGCCTGCTAATTTGTGTGTGTGTGTGTGTGTGTGTGTGTGTACTGGCCATGTAATACTTTGCCTTGCCATGTCACTTCTGTATTCTTCATTTGGTCTTTCTTGTAGGCCAGTTTGGTCTCTTTGGTATTCAGTAAGCCTTCATGGTGTACTAGCTTCAGTGCATCTTCTTCACTGTCCTTCAGATATTCTTCCAATGCCCTTTTTTCTTCTTCAACTGTCGGGTGTACTTGCAACATTCCATGCCCACTTATGCTCCTTGGTAAGTGGAGTCTGTCAACATTGCGGTGTGGATGAAGGGGATGATGATGGTGGTGTTGATGGTGATGATTGTTGCAACAGGCCAAAGTCTTAAATTCAGATAATAACTTTTTATTTATTCCTGTCTCTACAAAGCAAGCAGCCATATAATAGCAAATGTCTTAAGCAGATTATAACTATTCATCATCTAAATTATAAATGGATTTTAGTTTGCAATATTCTACAACAAAATTAAGAAACTGCAGTTTCACTGCTTACCTTTGACAGTCTTCAAAACAAAACAAAACAAAACCAATTCTGCCTTTTTAAAAGAATGGAATGTAATTAGAAAATATTTCCATGTTGCATCCAAAACCTCAGAAGATGAGAGCTGAAACCTTTGAAGCAGCTTTTTGCATACTGCTTATCTAAAACATATTTATTTAAAGCACTTCTATTTCACTCCTCGGCTGAAAAGTTTCCCAAAGCAAGAACTGCTTTCAGGTTTATAGTCTAAAAGAAATGACAGAAAAGGAAATGAAGCAAAGGATGAGAAAGGAAAACTAACTATGAGCACTATGTCAAGTTGGGAGGTGAAGCTAGTGGGCTTCTGGGAGAGAGGGTTTGAGACTTCCAGCTTTTCACCTAAGGCAGTGTTGTCCAAACTTGGCCACTTTAAGATGAGTGGACTTCCCCATGCTGGCTGGGGAATTCTGGGAGTTGAAATCCACTCATCTTAAAGTGGCCAGGTTTGGACAACACTGACCTAAGGGCTTGGTCCTGCTGTTACAACAGCCAGTTAGAAAGTAATGATTTACTAGAATACTAAGTGCTAGTCTGTTTAGCCTTACCTCCTACAAGACATTTCCTATTATTCTTGCTTACTTTTGACCCCTCTTTGGACAGATAAGTATACTTCAAAAGGAAACACTGACTTTCAGCTGACTAATGGGCTTATTTTCTAAGATATGTGATTCATTTAGAGCTCAGAGACATTCTTGGCAATAATGAAGATGCTGGATCTGACATTTTGCTTTGCCAACCTCCATTTGTTTCTTTTTTAAAAAGTGTAAAATATATAAAAAGTCAGGAGGAGCAGAAAGCTTGGTGTGTATTAAAGAAGGTGTCTGTGATTGCATTTGTGTCACAGACACCATACTGGGAACCTCAGGCCCTCCATGCTGCTGGATGGCAAATGCTGTATCTTTTCATCCATGTCAGTGAGGCATAGTTAGGAAATCAACTGGACTTGAGAGAGTGAGCTGGTAATAATACTCTATAACTTGCACATTGTAAGACTCTATAGGGAGCATCTAAAGTCTGAGGCATTGATGTAATGGACCACATAAGATGCCACTTTGCCAAAATGCCACCAACTTTGATGCCAGTCCTACTAGCTACTAATATGCAAGCATCATGCATCGTGCTAATTTTCCTGGCACACCGTTGCAACTGCTTTGCATTTGTGGTAGTATTCAAACATCTTACCCTGCAGATGATGGCTGTTTTCTTTGACCTGCTAACCACAGGCTGGGAGCTACCACTCCAATGAACATTGTTTGATTACCCTGGGCCCCATTGCCTTCATGGAAATTGGCCTCTAATTGGTCTTGCTGTAGTCTCCTAACACATACTGAAGTTGTGTGAGAGAAATAATAAAAACCTAGCAACATCTTGCACTTAGTTGTTCTCTTCCTCCTCCCACCTTTGAGCTTTAATAGATGTCTAATGCCTTTTTTATGTTCAGTAAGACATCATTAGTTTAAAAATTAGCATCCTGAAGTGGATGTTTGCCACCAGTGACTGACTTTCAACTGCCAGCAATATGACTATTTAGTAAGCCTTTAAAAAATGTTTTATTTATCTTTGAATGTGTGGTCTCTCTCTCTCTCTCTCTCTCTCTCTCTCTCCCCCTCTCTCTCCCTCTCCCTCCCTCTCTTTTCATTAGCATCCATGACGAATAAGCAAGATGATTCACTAGCTGCTTAACATTTAAATCCAACCAGGATCATTTCATCCTCTCATGGGCTATTCTTCCACCTGTTTCCAACACAAAGACTCTTCATTCCTCACCTTCTGTGCTTCTTCTTTGCTGCTGGAGGGCAAATGCTGTATCTTTTCATCCATGTCAGTGAGGCATAGTTAGGAAATCAACTGGACTTGAGAGAGTGAGCTGGTAATAATACTCTATACCTTGCACATTGTAAGACTCTATAGGGAGCATCTAAAGTCTGAGGGATTACTGCATGCATCAGGTACACTGCCAGGTACTCATCTTCAGGATCAATGTCTTTGGCCATGAGAATTGTGAAATGATACCACCAGAGATAAAGGGAGAGCATTTTATAGCAAGCCAAGTAGACAAGCTTAGTGCTTTACTAAAAATAATTTATAGGACAGTTTATATACTACAATTCTGATATGCCATAGCTGAGGAACATGTGGCCTCTCAGATTTGCTGGGTTACCACTCTCAGCAGGTCCAGGTAGAAACCCTAACAGTGGGGAATGTTGGGAGCTTCAGTTTGGCAACAACTGGAAGGCCATAGGTTCCCCACCTCTGTATTTGATGAGTCTGTAGTTTCATATTCTACTACTACATATTCTACATTTTCATCTAAATAGTTTTTGAGCAGTCATGTATAGAATGATGCCATTACAGCCTCAGTTTTTTTAAAAAAGCTACTTGTGCTTGTGATACTGAAAGATGGACTGCTATGTCCCCAGGTTTTTCAGCTAATTCCTAGATATGGAAGAACATAAGATGATCTTTTAGCAAGCTGTTCTCCACCTATCAGGTATCTCTGGGAAGTCCACAAGCTTGACAGAGATGGTGTGGCCTCCTCCCACTCATCTACCTTAGAATTAACTGATTTGAGTTAAATACACAATAATTCAAGTTCTTTACACAATGCTATTTACATACAAATTCAGCTTAAGGACAAACCTTGGGAATGGAACTCGTTCTTAAACTGGGGACTACCTGTAATGAAAGGTGTTCGTTAAATAAAGATTAAAGCAAGAGCAAATGCAGACTTTTTTTTTTTTTTTGCTGAAATTAGAAGGAAACATTTGATGGGGTGGAATAAGAAATGAAAACTCAATTTGACATGAAGCAGTTTCGGTTGATGTACGTCAGTAAGAACAACTAATGCCATTTACAAGAGATAAGAAGACAGGACAGTGTAAAAGTATAACTGAACATTTTTTGAAAGAATTAATTGGAAAGAGCTAGCTTACCTTTGTCTTTCTTTTAGGGTATCTCACAATAGAGAAGAAGTGCATTTCCAATAAAATTCTCCATTCAGTGTTCTACATGGCTTTCAAATAATGAGGGTGCAAGATGTTAAACCACTATAAATCAAAACCGTTGTCACCAGTATGAGAAAAGCATACAAGGAAAAAGAGATTTTAAAGTCTTTTTGTGTAATTTGAAATTAATCTGTCAAAGATTTCCTCTAGCGCTACTCTGTTATTCAAAATGACTAGGACAACTCATAGAAAACTTTCTTTCACTGCAGAGAGAGACAGAATGACAGAGAGAGACAAAGAAACAGAGAGAAAGAGAGAGAGAGAGAAGGATATATATATATATATATATATATATATATATATATATAGAGAGAGAGAGAGAGAGAGAGAGAGAGAGAGAGAGAGAGAGAGAGAGAGAGATTAAGAATTCTTTGGTAGAGATTTTAGATTTGTGCTATGTCCCTAACATAAGCAGAGTTGGAATTTCATGCTATGAAGAAGGAGTTAGAATAGATTGGTCTCCCTGATTGGTGTGTGTTATGAAGGTCAGACACTGGTTGGATCCCACTTAGCACATCATAATGATATCAGTTTGGTTCAGAACACTTCAGAAGATGCTTACTTTGATTCAGCTTTGAGTAGGAACCTTTTAATCTATTTTTATAAGCATAAGTCAGGACATGGCTAGTCCTGAGCAGAGAAATTGTCCTGTGCTTTCCGGTACTATTTCTCATTCAGTATGATGAAAGAGAATGCACTTTAGGAGGACAATTACAAAACCAAACCAAAGATGGATTGTGAGGTTCTTGCCCATATTTCATTAAAGAGGGCCAAAGGGGGAGCGCGAGTATCCTATTTTTCATTGTACAATCATTTCTGCAGTGCCCAGCAGCCTTCTTCATTTCCCACACTTCAACTGAATCCCCAAAGAAGATATCATGAGGAAATGTCTTCCCATTGGCTATTTTGGTAGCAGGACCACCATTGTTACCAAAGGTGAATTCTTATATTTTGTAGAATTTCTTCTTCCAGTTAAATATTTGGAGGAATTGTCCTCTAGTTTCTCAATCTGTAAATTTGGTACAGAATTTATAAAGGATCCCTTTCTTCTCTTTCATAGAGAGGAGGTAAAGCTGAAGTGGGTTCTGGTCAAACTGGTCCTTCAAATCAGAATCCTCTAGATAGAGGTCTCTGATGTGATCTAAAATCCCAGGTTAAAAGGGGACCACACGTATTCATATGCTTCTTCTCCATTATGGAAGCATTGTTTCTTTGGAGGAGAGAAGGAAAGAAGCTTCACTGACACTCATTTCACTTGTGAAGCTGCACATTCCTTGGAGTCAGTTAACATCTTCACCTGCAAGGCAATCAAGTGCTGATAATCAAGCAGTATGTTTCTATTCATGAAGCATCCTGTCAGGCTTCAGCCAACAAGCAGGACTGGAACCAATTAGGCAAGCTCACAAGAATCCAAGAACTTCTGATATGTAATCCCTATTGAAGAAAGGTAAGAAGCCATAAAATGACAATTCTAGCAACTGATATATTTCAAGAGCAAACTCTCTCTAGAAATAATATTCAAATGCTTTAACTTCACTTTATTGCCTTCTATAATGGGTTTCCAGTCTCCTCTTTTGTGTTGGAGAGCCAGTTTTCATTTGTCCCTTGTTTTTGCAATGATCAGGTTTGTCATCATGCTGTTTTTCACTGTTTGTGTGAACAGTGTAACTTTGATATTACCTCTCCCTTCAAGGCCACTCCTACTTCCTCCTTCATACCTAAAGAAGTTTAGAGCTTCTCTTCTCCCTCCTTCTTTGATATCTGACTGAGAAGACAGTTGGGAGTCTCCCAAATAAGTCCTCCATGCATTTGTGGAACTTGCAAAACTCTCCTCCTTTCCTTTCCAGTGAAATTTGATAAAAAGGAAAATTCACTTTCTCCTTCCTTCCCAAAGAATCAGTGGACAATTTCCATTTCCTCTAGAAAAAAGAGTGCAGGTGAGGGGGCAGTTCTACAGCCAGCCTTCAGCTTAGAGACTCTTTCCAGATCTGAATGAATTCCCCCAGTGAATAGCATGTGTATGCATAGGGCTGGGGGGCTGGGGGGCTGGGGTGGGGATAGGGGTGAATAGAATAGAATAACAGGCAGTATCACATGTCATTGCTGAGTGTTGTATGCCTGAGCTCTCCTTAATTGTCAGAAATTTTCCTCTCTGAGTTCCTAGAAGGGAAGGCTCCATTGTTTCCTGACAAATCAGTCTGTGCACAGCTAAGGCATTGCTTGCAAAATGCCCCTTAAGTCCACAACTATGAGATATTCAGGTGGTAAAGTTTAGCAGGGTGATCTATTGTGTGACAAATGCCCTAATTTTCTGTGGAGCTACATTGTATTTATCTGGCAAGGAACTTGGGTAATGAAGTCACATTACACCAGGAAGCTGTGCAGTGGTTGATTGTTGCTGGTTCTGTCCCATCCATTGTGTCATCTGGCATACTCCTTGAGACAAATGATCAACCTGGGCATCTGCATGGTTCTAATGCAGGTCCACTTAGCTTTTATACAGGAGCAAGGTGTTAGTGACTTCTTCAGGGGTTAATGGCATGACAAGAGTATCAGTCACCAGGTCAGAGTTTAAGAACTCAAAGTAAGGTTGAATCAGTGGACAATTTCCATTTCCTCTAGAAAAAAGAGTGCAGGTGAGGGGGTTACTAAGTTACTAAGTTACTAAGATTAATAGTCAGGCTTTACCCAACAAGCTTGGACTGGAACTCATTAGGCAAGTTCACAAGAATCCAAGAATTCTGGTAAATAATCTTTATTGAACAAAGTTAAGAAGCCATAAAAAGACACTTCTAGCAACTGCTGTTTCAAGAACACTCTCTGTCTCTCTAGAAATAACATTTAAACTCTTTAGCATCTCTTTCTCTTTCCCACCTTCTGTAATGGGCTACCCAGGCCTCCTTTTATGCAAAGCCAGTTTCCATTTGCCCTTGCTTTTTCAATATCAGATTTGCTACCATGTTGTTTTTCACTGACTGTGTGAGAACTGACTCTCACAAATCCTTGTGGAATCAAGATATTGACTTCATCACATTGCAGATTTGTGGAGATATACATGTTTTATGATATTGATGATTTCACACACACCATTAGTTTTCTTCAGGTAGTTCAGAGAATACATGAGGACTAAAAGGGTTACTTGTGTTGGTTCTGTCCTCCATAACTCTCATGTGAATCAGCTGTTACTCTTTCAATTCTCAGGCTGAACTGAATTGAACAGTGAGGTCTGAAGAAAATTCTATTAATGTTCAGTGGAACATGAGTATCTTATTCCATACAGTCAAAGAACTTGATTAAACAGGAATTGCAGCCATATAGAGAGTTCTGCTTGTATTTATGTGATCATGACTAGAATTTACTTTCAGATCTTGTCTAGAATGCAAAGGGACAGATAATCATACACAGCCTCATCTACCTAAACAATCTTAGCTTTCATGCCTTTGGCAAGCATTTGGACTTGTAAAATTTTGTGAAGGAAATGTCTAATCAGAGAATACAAATTTGATCACATTAAAATTTATTTTGGCATATATTCCTTGCATGTTAGTTATTTCCATTCTCCTTTTTATTTCTATAAAGTTCTATAAAATAAAGATTAAAAAATAAAAAACTTATAAATGCTCAAAATACCTGGGCATATAAACTCTTTAAATAATGCTGTCCTTGACAAAACTTTTAAATGTGGCTGAGTGATTCTTAGAAATGACCATTTACTAATGGAGTTTCTGAATTTTCTGTTGGAAATGCTATGAGGGATTTTATGCTACTTTGTATACTCCATGACTTTAGGGAGGCTTTCACACAGAAAGAAGGAGATGATGATTTCTACTTCATAAAATGCAACAATCCTTTTGGTTGCCAAAATGTATTTCCATTGAAAAGTCTCCCTCCCTCCCCCGCTCCTTCTCTTTCTTGTTTGATTATGTGCCATCAAGTTGTTTTTGACTCCTAGCAACTGCATAGATAGATTTTCTCCATGACAATCCATCCCTAACCAGAAAGGGAGTCTTATAAGCTTTTATGGTGAGTGTTTGAAAAGTATATGTGGTACTTACATTAAATCTATCCCAACAATGAAGCCATGCTGCCTTTTAAAGAAGAACTACATACAAAACAAAACAAAGCAACAGCAAAAATCCCTACCACTCATAAAAGTTAGTGAGAAAGAACAATTGTATGCATATTTTATTTCTAAGACAAGCTGGCTCCTTGAAGGTCTTATTCCAAATTCTTCAAACTCTTGAGCTTCTGGTGAGGAAAATGGCAAACTGATGTCCCGTGGAGAGTAGGAGACATTACAGCTGAAAATGGTTCTGGACTGCTGAAATCTCTCCAGAGAAAGGAGAGATCTTGAGATCACCCATACATATACCGGTCAGCCTTTTTTTGTGAATAGACGGCAGGAACCGAGGTTTTTGAGGTCAGCTTGCAAACAGCTGGGAGTTGTGGGATTCCATCAAGCTCATAGCCGTCAGTGTAGCCTTTACAGACTAAAGGTTCAACCAAACCTCAAAAGTCAACTGTAATCACTCTGGAGTTTACTTTTTCTTTTTTTTAACTGCTTTTAAAAGATTGATAACCTTCAGAGCTGCAAGTTTTATTGTATTTGCTGGGTGAGTTTTTCTTCAATCCTTTAAGAAATAAATTTTATTTACGAGTTTAAGGTTTTGTAAAAATTTTTTTAAAAAAAAATATATAGCAAAAGACTGATTAGAGTGTTGATTTTAGAATGTTTTAAACAGATTAAGGGTCCAGATGGACTTAAATCAAGACTTTGAAATTAATTATAAGAACCCTTCCCATGGGAAACTTTCTATGTTTACATCTCCCCCCCCCCCAAAAAAAACTGATACGGTAACTTTGAAGGATGGTCACTAGATGGCACCAGAAGGAAATGAATACATTGTTGAGAGAGATCTATGACTATTGGGCTCAAAAAATAATTTTAAAGATATCTGCTATTATAGATAAACTAGATGGTGTCTTGGAAGGGAAACAAGTTCCACTGCTAAAAGCTGAAACTGATTTAAATATGGATTTAAAAAGAACAACCTATAAGAAGGAGATGGAAAAAGATGAAATAGTGGATACACAAAAAAATGTATTGTTGGCTATACAAATGAAACTGCCTGATGTTTTAACAATTGAAAAAGACATACAAATTCTAAACCAGAAGACCGATGCAGATAGCTTTTTTATATTGGACGTACAAAAGGGACTTGTTAAAGTTGTCAAGGATTTCATGAGAAGAGACAGTGAGAATATGAAGAGTGACATGGATAACCTCTTTATACTGGATTTACAAAAGGGGCTTGTTAAAGTTGGCAATAATTTTGTGAGAAGAGACAAGGAAAACATGAAAAGAAAACAGAGGCTTGGACATTATCTGAGGGGACCAAAGATTGTTGGGAGAAAGGGAAAAGAATATAAAATCAGTTTATTTGATCAGGGTTAAAATAGATGTGTTGCTATTTCTTGTAATGTTCAATGGATATACTGTATGCTGATTAGGACTGGATGACGATGTTTTAAAGGTTTTGTTTATTTAAAGAGATGAGATGGGGGGATATGTTTAAATAGAAAATGAGATACAAATATAAAAGGAAGGATTGAAAGTGGCTTTATTAGATGTAATTTGTAATAGTTATGTCATTATTTCTAATAAACCTTAATGGACATTTGCTGATTAAGATGGAGTGATGAGGCTTTAAAGATTTGTTTATAGAGAATGGGATGGGATATGGGATGAAGAGATGGTTGATTGTATTTTAAAGAGATGGTGATAAGTTAACTATACTTGTTGGAGGCAAAGGGGAGGTTTCTCCTTTTTCTTTCTTTTCTTTTTTTCTTCTTTTTCTGCACCTGTTTGTTTTTCTAATTTTTTACTTTTATATTTTTTATCTTTTGCAGTTTGTATTAGTTTTATCTGTATAGTGTAATTCTTAATAAAAATTATTACAAATTCTTCAAACTCTTGAAACCATTTCTGCTGTTGAAGCAAAGAATCTATAGGAATGTCAAATACAGTTAAAGACATTTCTGTAAGATTAGCTACCTTTCTCAGGATAGTTTGACACATTTCTTCCAGGCTGCACATCTAGATGCATTATAAGCAAAGTCTCCTGATGAGATAAATGAGATTCCATTTCTTACAGCCATTTGTCTAGTCTCTTGCAATCTTTCATACATTTTTTTTTTCCATCACTTATATTGCTTATCCCCCGCCCCACTTTCTTCCCCCTAAATTAATCCCTGCTACCGCAACAATTGAAAAAGAAGAAAGCTGGAGTTCTGAAGAGTCAATGGCTATTGTATTTTTCCATCATTTGTAGATGATTTTCTGACTTTCTGTGCTGCCTAGCTCTGCCGCATGTGACCCGATCTATGTCTATCTATTGGAATTGCCAGCTTGTGCTTTAAAAATATTCTCCCTTTAGCTGGAATTTGTCCCAGAGACAGCTTGGGCTAAGACAGTGGGTAGAGATTAAGGCTACGCAGTCCTTCAGTTAGGAAGAGAAAAAGGTGCTTCAAAGCATGCAGGAGCAGCCATGTACCACTGATAGGCAACTCCTTAAAGCAACTGCATCTTTTCCAAGATCAAGCAGCTGCTCTTTGCATCCACAATGCAATCCTTGGACATTTCAGGGGTTGATGACAGATTCTGTGGGGATACCCCTTCATGCTCCAAAGCTCCCTTTTCACCTTGAATCCAAATTGCTGCATAGACAAAATAGGGTCTGCAAATCACTGAAAATCTAGGCTGTGTCATTACTTACACAATATGTGTCATTTTTCCCCCCATAACAAATCCATCTTTTTTAAAAAATCAACATTTCTGGTCCTTATACAGATTTGGAATGTGTGCAAAGGTAGATGCACTTTTTAAAGGATTTTTGTATGCAACTCACATTAATTACCTACCATTTTTTATGCAACACTCCCATATATTCAATTTTCATATGAAACTTTCTTCAGTGTATGCTTTATTTAAAGGCAACCTGTTCTTAAACCATTTTTTTCTTTTTCCCAAATATATGCCAGTTTTATATTGCAAATGCATGCAATTTTGGGCAAAACTTTGGGGAAAAAACAGGTTTTCGGAGGGGGGGGGGTAACTTTTCTGTCATAGAACAATGGCCAGCAAATACTCTTAACAATTGTCAAGTGTACAGTGATATAGTCCAATTCAGTAGGAATAGACACCAGTGATCCCAGAGCTGCCTACTCCTTTTTCTGGGTGTGCCCCCTGTGCAACCATTACCTGCAATGCCAGTTTTTTGATAGCATGATAATGGAAAACAAGAGCATTATTTCCTGTTATTTTGAGGCAGACATCCACACATCTGGCTTGTTGAGGCATAAAGATACTCCAATAACCCCAGGATATTGCCTCTATCTCATCATCAGTACATCAGTCTGAAGTAGGCTTTAGGTGTTCCAGTACAGAACTTGTACTTTCCCTCTTATCTCAGCAAAAGATATTCCATGCAGTGAATCTAGAGTATGTGGAAGAGGAGGAGCCTTGTGACGAGATGGTGACCTGCTCATTTTCAATTGGCCCAGAAGGTCTGTTGCTAGAATGTCCTTTCCTTTTTGGTCACTGGCCAATATGCCTGTTCTGCCCTATTGTTGTAGCTGTGAGGAAGACTGGAGTAGTGGAGCAGTTATAAAGACTATAACTAAAAGACAATAATTTCATTCACTGATTAATTTTTCATATTAACACATTTTTCATCTTTCTTGCAAATCTTCCCATCCTCTTTTATTCCAGCATTTTAAAGCAAAAGGTCAATTTGCCTCCCTTTTCTTCCAGGAACAGATATTGCCTTATTCTGGAATGCTTCTCATTATGATTCAGACAGAAATATTTTCTCAGAGGCTATCAGAGCTTAGGCTCCAATTATTAGACAACATCATAATCTTGATGTAGTAAACTCTCTCCAGATTTGTAAGCATGTTCTGGGGAAAGAAGTGAAAAGTATAAGTGTTGGCTACATTCCCAGGTTCATCATGGAATTTGTTCTACTTCAATTTATGTCAGCTTCCACTTGAGGCAATGAAGTTATCAACCATCACTTGATATGTTCCACAACATCTAAATTGAACTGAATTAGGCTGGAAAGTCACAGGCAACAAGTGCAATGTTTTAACTATTGGGATTATATGTTCCTAATTAGCTACCCCAACAACAACCAGGTAGCTGTACTCTACACCAGCTACAACTTCTGCACCATTGTCAATATAGCCTATATAATATATTACTGGAATTAATTTTAGAAAATTGATTTTCTTGATCAAATTATTATATTATTCATAACAGTAATTATTGTAATGCAAGGGCACAGTGAGATACAATTGCTGGCAAACATTCTATAAAGCTCTCGCATCTTAGAATAAAAAGAAAATATTGATAACCACACTTTGTCAGGGCATGCTTGTTAAAATAATAACAGTGCTTTCCCTTTTGATCTTTGTTTTGTTCTTTTCATCCCTGGCCCATGATATAAGTTTTGATGTGTTCCTTCATTACATTCTGCAAGTGAACATTGATTGTTCAGTGGTACTATTAAGATTATTTATTGGTAATTCAACAGAATCTTAAAATCAGACTAGATGAAAATTTAAAAAGGGAAATAAAGGAATAGAATAAATGTTGGCAATATAATGTAACATTAGACAAGACCTGTATTTTTAGGGTTCTGCAGTATATTGTCCCACTCAGTTTTCAAGGGGAAAATACTACTTCTAGTTGAACAGGTATAAGCAAGAAGTATGGCTGAGAAACACATTTTAAAAAATCTTTGAAAACTTCCTGCATTTTTTTTCACAACCTGCTCCTGCTTTGAGGCCATTCTGTTTTCATGTCTGGGATTTATTTCCTCTTCCTAGAATAAACCCAACTAGTCAGGGATTCACAGTGAATAGGATGTAATAATAGAGATGACTGGGTTAGTGGCTCCAATGTTTTTGTTTTTCTGCAGAATGGAATGAAACCTGCAGGCAAACTAAAACTTCATGAGGGAATTTGAGATGCTAACTTTAATAGAAATCTGTGTAAGGGGATTTGAACCATGTTCCTTTAAATTCTCCTGCTCTTGAAATGTTCTTTGCAATTTTTTTTCCAAGAAAAGTTAAGGGGATATCAGTTTATGAGATTTACTGGTGAAATTTGTCCATTAGCATTCAGAGTATTATTTAAAAAGCATTTGGATAGACAGGGAAGCATTATGATTGTGCTAGTCTCAAAATTATTTCATCGGGCAGGGGAACATAATATGGCTAAATAGTAATTTGCAAGATATACACATGAAATTGCAGATAAAGAGCCATTGGCATTCTTCTTTTTCTCCAGTTGTAGAAAATGGGAGTACAAATTGTATTTTAGTTCAGTTGAAGATCATGACATAAGGGAGAACAGAATTCTGGAAATGAACATCTGGCCATGTAGATGGTGCTGCCAAGAAGGGTTTTGTGTCCCTAACTATGAACTGCATTACTTACTTGAGAGAGTCCTGGCAAGGGCTGCATCTCATGAAGACTGCAAAGAATGTGTTCAGCAGACACCTTTCCAATATCATCAGGAAGGTGTTAAAGTAGGGAAAAAGAGAGACTGTCTTGAAAACCCAGAACAGAATATACATCAAGACTGGGAGGAACAATATAGGAAACAAATAGAGAAACAAGAGAGTAGAAAGGGGACTTAGAGATTGGCTGGAAACTACAACAGCAAAGTCAGTAGATGGTAGCACTCCAATCTCAGATATTTCTACAGCAGTGCAGAGAACATGGGAAGCAAACAAGAACTTGCAACCCTACACAGGAAGACCAATATGATATCACAGACCTCACTGAAATTTGGTGGGATGACACTCATAATTTCAAGATCGCTCTGAAAGTCTGCATCTTATTTAGAAGGATCAGAGTCAACAGAAAGTACATTGTTGTACATAAAGAAAGCATATGCTTGAAGAGAAATTCACAAACAAGAAAATGAAAATCCTGGTAAAAGTCTTTGGGTAGGAATAAAAGGAGAGAGAAATGAAATTAATACTGCCATAGGAATTTATATGGACAAAACACAGTACACCCAAGAAATCAAAAGAACTACTGTATTACAAGGAAGCCTATAAACTCATAAACACAAACCCAATACAGAAACTGGGTAACTGAATCAAGAAACCCAGTGAAAATAGGTTTTAACTAATGGATGGCATTTATTTAGCTGTCCAGAGTCGCTTTGTGTCAGATGGGTGGCTCTATAAATGTGATATATACATACGTATACATAGATACATTTCCTAATTATATTAATGTGTGGTTTCCTTTCATGATGTGATTATAATGTTGTTTATTGTCTTATTGTGGTTAATTCCTATAAGCACCATTTGTGTTGGAAAAGCAATACAGACACACATATGTCAACATTACAGTTATGCAGAGATCAAAGTCAAAATTTGATCTAGAAGACAAGTGGGTTTGTACGTAGCACCTGCTGACAACACTTTAAAGCAACCTTGACTTCTTTCTTAGCTCGCACAGCTGCCCTTCATAGTTGATATACAATCACACCAATGTGTGCTCCAAATCCATTTTGCTCTTTGAATCCACATCCTCAATAAATATTTATCTAATAGATATGCTAGCATGTATTAAAGACCTTACACTTTAATTCTTTATTCATGTATGCTTGTTAGATTTATATCCTGCCTTCCCTTCAAGAGTTAAAGGTAGCTTCCCTGGGTATCCCCATTCATTTTATTCCCACAAACTATTAATAGGCTGCATTGAGAGAATGACTGGCTCAAAGTCATCAGTGAGAGTTCATGATTAAGGGTGGACATGAACCTGAGAAATCCATCACCTCAACCATTATACCGCATTGGCTCTCTTTATGATTGGCTATGAAGTGAACTTTACATGAGATCTTTAAGATACCTTTATGAGTTGTTATAAACAAATCAGATCATATGAAGTTGTTGTGTCCCATCAGTCCTGACAGGAAGGGACATAGAGAGTGTAGAGACACTACAGCTACCATGATACTTTCCAGTTCTGCAGCAGTATAGAGAATGTGTGGCATTGCCATTACTACTCTACTGCAGCACCAGTGAGAGTGTTGGTAGGCACACTTGTTGTGAAGGATACAGAAAAGAGCATTTCCTCCACATTAACTTTGAATGTGCCAAGAGCATCAGTAATTCTACATGGATTGGTAAAGGCATGGAACAATTAGTGCAATGCCATGCCTCATGACTTAAAAGATGAACAAGAATGTGGAGACAAATTTAATTACATTAAAAAAAAGTTGCCTTCGTGGAGTAAAGTTCAATCATTTTTATGTGGTCTTTTTTCATAACTTTTTTCACTCCCCTCCCCCCAATGAAGTCTATTGCCAAAAAAGAGAATAAAAGAAGAGACTTTTATTAAAATCTGCATATATTGATTTATATCTCTACGTGCACATCTAAAATAATTAGTATAATTTAAATAGAAATGTCAAGGTTAACTGCTGACAGAGAACATCAACATCTTTACTTTTTCTTTTATACTTCTTCGTCTTAACTGGATGTAGACTAGACAATCCTTCAAAGAGAGATGCCATAAAACAGAGGACTGTCAAGATGGACTTTGTGATACAATTTGGCTGATGGAGAACTACTGCATAGGTGATGAATAATTCTATCTACCACTTGTCTCTGCATGAAGAACTATTATCCATTGAAACCTCATACTTGGAATTTCAACTGCCTCTTCCGTTCTAGCATAGTAAAATTTAATGGCTTTTTGGGTGGGAAATTAATATTTGTAGATTATTTGCTTTTCCATATAATCTCTAATTTCAAAGCTATCAAAGCTATCGAGATACTGCTTCATGTTGGGACAGGGATCTGTATTGGCTTTCCAGTCACAGTAAATCAGAATATGATAGCTAAGTTTCTTACAGTGATTTGTTTGGGTGGCTTGTCAATGTCTCTTCAAAAGTAATAAAGCAGTAGAGGGTGAATTTCCATGATTCTCATAAACTGTATTCATGCAATGAAAAATTGTAAGCATGGAGGGGAACAGTAATGTGTATATTGATCTCCCTGCTATTAACTTCTCTCTGTCTGAAGAGATTGCACAAGCTATGGCATGTTCACTCATATTTAATTATAACTTCTCTTCAGACCTTCCCTGTTGTGGATTTGGTCTGAAGAAGGAACACTACACTAAGGAAAAGAACCAGGTTTTATTGCAATGATCGTTGGGTGCCTGTTTTATAAGAAAGAGGGACCCCGAACAATGGAAAAGCAAATATTTTTAAAGAGATTGAAGGCTACAAGGCAGAAATCCTAGGGATCTGGTTTGCTGGCCAGTTTGGGAAATCTAGGCAGGTCCTTGTCAAGTGTGCCTGAGATTAGTTCTATTGTTAGGCAAAATGGGCCTTTCAGGAGGGCAGCAGAGCTGAGGAAGTTTATTGTGAAAGGAGATGGAATGTTGAGGTCTTCAGCAGATAGAGAATGGAAGGTTGGGGTTTCTCTAGGTTGTAATTTCCTTATTAGAGCTGCCCTTTGGCTGTGCTGTGTGCTGGTGAGGAGGTTTCTATTCTTTGGTTTAGATGGGATTGCAAGGGAATTTTGCCTGGGGCAGGAATGGTCAATCTGGGTCTGATGGGATTAGATAAAGAGATGAACTGGGTTTGACCCTGGTTCTTATCTAAAAGACAGGGAGGAAAAGGGTGCAACCTCCATTTTGTTTGCTAAGTTTATTTTCTCCACCACATTTCCCATCAATGTGGAGAAACTGGTTGTAGAGCCTGAATATGGTTAAAACTTGATACAGATGTAGAAGGAATTCTAATTGTTTCTTCCCGTCACATATAGCAAATTCCAATAATTTGATTTACCGAAAACTCCACATAGCTGGTCTATTTTGTTTTGTACATTACCTCATTCCATGCTGCAGATTAGCAAAACAACATGCACAATGAATGCATTGAACCATATTTACTGAGATTGCAGAAGTAGTTTGATAAAGACTAGATGATATGGTTGCTATCATTGTCATCAATAACTAATCTCAGCCATGGAAACTCACTGGGTGATTTTGGACCAGTCACTCTCTCTCTCTCAGCCCAACCTACCTCAGGGTTGTTGTTGAGGAAGAAACACTATTTATGCTTCCTTGAGCATTTATATAAAAGTTGGGGGTAAAAATTAAATAAATAAAAGTCAAACTGTTGTTTTACTTCCTAATTAGCTTACTGTAACTACCTGAATACTTGGAAATGAAGTGTCATTTTCATGAAGTCAATGTTTATAATTAAATCTCATTTAAATATTTTGGTTACCTTTATGAAGTAATTAAAATAAATTATTGTCAAACAGGCATTCTAAACCTTAGCCTTTATTTGAAAACTTTATAAATAATATTTAATGAAGAAATATTATGCTTTAACAGAAAATTTAGTCTTTTATCTTTTCCCCACAAAGTAGTCCTGTTTCTTTCATTAAAAATGAAAAGTTTCCCTCGCTTCATTCAGTTTATCTACTGCTTCTTGGCCCAATAGTCATTGTGTTGACTGATATTTGAAACTAGCAAAGTATGGTCATTCAACCTGTCCTCCATCAAAACCTGATATATTCTGGATATCCTGTATTATTAAATTAGTTTGTTTCGTTTTGTTTCATTTCAACTTATTCCCAATCCCATTCCAATTTGTGACATGCTGAGGGATGATGTTGCCCAACTTTGAGGGTGGTTATGCATTGAGAAAGAGGGGGCAAATATTAAGCAGGCAGGACACATGCCAAGAAGGTTTGGTAGAGCATGTCACTGAACCAGTTATATCCCTACCTGGAAAGGTAACTTAGTAAGATGATGAACTTCACAGTAACTGGTTTCATGATGACATTACATGGAGGACATTATTTTATTTGAATGAAGCATTCTGTATTTGATGGGCTACATACTTGCACACACAGAAAGCAATAATGGCCTTTGCATTGGCCATCTTCAATTTGTATCAGAACAGCCAATCACAATTTTCATCACAATGATACAGTGAGTTGTACTTCTATTTGAATTAATCATTACAAACTGTAATCATTTTTGCAAATTTTGGATTCTGGCAATACTTTAAAAAAGAAACTAGTCATCCAAGACCTTTGGGATTCTACAGTCATGAGAGACATATTCACTGGCAACTTTGTTCCCTTTGGTATCTTTCTGTCCCTGAAAAATGTTTTAATTACTGTGTCAATTCACCACCTGTAAAAAGTGGCAGGAAAATGAGGAGGGAAGGGTTCCACAGCAGGAATATTGTATTAGTTTCTTAGAGTAAATTTTATAATTGTCCTGTCAGGCAGATTTTTTGTGATTGCTTGTATTATTGCTATGCCAATATTTTTCTGCATCTCTTAGCATACTCATCCAATTCAATGAAGATTGAATTGTTTCCTTCCCCCTCCACCCAGCACAGAACATTTTGGTGAACTGCCACATGTAGTTTTCTCGTGACGTACTAATGAGGTGACTGATGGATGCCCTATTTTTCATTTTCTGTCATCTCTCCAGTGAGTGACCTGCTGCTTCCTTTACCAGCAGTGGCTATAAGAGGCATCTGTATATTCTGTGTCATGAAATAATATGTTGCATCTATGGGTGTATCTTATACTGCATCTATGTATCTTTGTGTGCATATATGCCCTGGGAAGCATGTTACTCTGGGTCATGCAACTAGAAAGGAGGAGGAAGGGGCAGAATAGAAGAGTCTGAGTTCCTACTCAGCTTCCTCTCCCATAGGGAGGTATTGAGGAGATTTTTTCTGGAGATTTTTCTTAGCAGCCCTTGGCAGGATCTAGCCCATTTCCAAACGTGACCTTTCTGTTGCTGTCTTTTCCCACCAGACTAAATTTCATCCCATTCTGTTCTCTTGGACAAAGAACAGGCAGACACAATTGCTTTCCAACATTCTGTTGGGTTGGAAAAATTAAAAACAGAAGCCCTTTCACGAAAGGGTGAAGGGATGGAGAGAGAAAGCTTTTTGAGAAATTGCAAGGCACATTTCAACACAGCATTATTTTTTGGCTAAAGAGAACCCCTAACTTTTATAAACTGGCAATGGATTCAGGGATTATAATCACCTGAGATGTAGCCAATCCTTATGAGCAGATTTCCAGTCAAACTGACAGTAGAATTTGTGACTCCTTCCTCTGTTATCTGAAGAACCTGGCCAGGTCTGTTTGATTAAGTAACTGTCTAAATGTGTTCAACCACTACAACACAGAAGAAAAGAATGACCTGAGGTTGTGGCTTCACCCCTTGAGATTCCCATCAGAAGCCTCTGCTGAGACACAAATACAATTCCCCATGTTTCGAGAGGCAAAGCCTGCATGTTGGTTAGAGGAAAAATCCATCTCCGTTGTCATTGCTAATGTCAGGCTCCAGGAAGAATTTGGGGAGGGGGCAGTACAGCCTCTCTTAGGCTGTAACCCTTGCCTTGTTTCATTTTCTGGTTTTTAACTTGAAACCTGCCTTTAAATTACATTAAAACCAGCAGAAACTATTGCTCTTCCCATTTTGCCTTCCAGCTAAAAGCTTTCTTTTTTCAGTATTAAGCCAGTTAAATGCAATAGAATGAAAGCTTCATAAATCATAAACAAGAAGACCTAAATACGAAAAAGCCACCATGTGAGGGAAAAATGAGAAGACAATAATTTCATTTAATTTTTTTAAAGTTTTTTTTAAAGATTAAAAACTAATACAAACTAATATAAAGTGAAAAAAGGAAAAGAAAAAGAAAGAATCAAAGTGAAAGCTAAAAACGCAAGAAAGGGGAAAGAAGTAAAAGAAAAATAGAAAAGAAAGAAAAAAATACAAAGAAGTAGCTTCCAATCTTCTCTGCAGCAGTTATAAGTACAATTATAAATTTTCCTCTTGCTCTATGGTTACAACATAACTCTCTTCTTTCTATAATCTATCCTGTCTAATAATCAAAACCATAAAGCATAAGTTCATTGTTTCTGTTTCATGCAAAAAGTCTATAAGGAGTTTCCAGTCAGCAATAAATGTAGATACTGTCTTTCCTCTGATAAAAGAAGTCAATTTAGCCATCTTATCAAGTTCCATCATCTTCACCAATTGTGGGTAGTGCCAAATCTTTCCATCTTTCTGCATATAATAATCTCACTGCAGTTATGTACAAAAACAAAGTTCCACAACTTTTGTCCAACTGTTCATCAATCCCAATAGAAAAATCTTTGGTTTCAATTGTATATTAATCTTTAAAATCCTCTGAATCAGTGTATGTATCTGAATCCAGAATTTTTTAGCTTTTTTACACATCCCCCAAACATGATGAAATGTCCCTTCTTGTTGTTCACATTTCCAACATGTATTTGAAGTGCCTTTATACATTCTAGACAATTTTTCCAATGACATATACCAACACATACCAGTACATCATTTTATAAAAATTCTCTTTAAGAGTATAATATAATGTAAATTTCAATCCTTTCAGCCATATATTTTCCCATTGTTCCATCTGTATATTATAACCAAAATTTTTAGCCCACTTTATCATACATTCTTTCACTTGTTCTTCTTCTGTTTTAAATTTCAATAAAAGTTTATATATTTTAGCAATTACATGTTCATCATTTGTACACAGTTCTATTTCAAACTCAGTTTTACAATGTTCAGATCCATACATTCTTTTGTCTACTTTGTATCTTTCTAATAATTGTAAATAAGAGAACCATTGACAACTATATCTCTTTGCCACCATTTCTTCTTTTGATTTTATTTTATATTCCCCTTGACAAAATTCTAGTATCTCATGATAAGCTAGCCATATTTGCCTATTATTTCTCATCTATAAAATGCTCCTTGTGTTGAGAGCCACAAAGGTGTTTTTGAACACAATCTTGGTTTGCATCCATTCCATATTCTCAGAATGGCATGTCTAACATAATGATTTTTAAAACCCACATTAACCTTGACTTTGTCATATCACAAATATCCATGCCATCCAAATCTCAGGTCGTGTCCTTCTAACTCCGAGAGCCTTCCATTTCTCAGAGAAGACTAACGATCAAAGGGAAGAGCAGCACACTAACTGTAGGTTAGTTATTTTTAACCAAATGAGCAGGATGCTGATCCTTATTACGAAACGGACAAATAAAATAATTGAAGTAACTGTGATAAGAAAAAAAAAAGCTTTGAAGATGCAAAACTTGATATGACATGTCACTGCTGTTTGTCTTGTTCTCCTGTATAGAATCATAGAACAAAAGATTTGTTGAATTGGAGAAGATAATTTAGACCATCAGAACAACCCTCTGGCTAGTGCACAGGTCCAAGCATTCTTGATACAATAGATGGTTTGCTTATCCATAAAGGACAGACCATTAGGACATGAAACTGTTCCAGCATTTAAGTAAAATCTGCCATCTTGTTACTTAAAACCATTGATCTATGTCCTACAGTGTGAGAAGATATAGAATTAACTGCTGTTGACCTTCTTCTATATAACATCTCTTCTGATAATGAAAGATTACTTATTTTCCTCTATTCTTCTCTTCTCTTCTCTTCTCTTCTCTTCTCTTCTCTTCTCTTCTCTTCTCTTCTCTTCTCTTCTCTTCTCTTCACAGTTTCTCAAACTGTCCTTTGGAATTCAGTTATGAGTCACCTGATATATTAGCCTTCTGATAGCCCATACTAGTTTTTTTCTAAATCCATCTTAACATGTAGTGCCCAGAAATAAACACAATATTTGATGTGGAGGCTCTGACCAATACAAAATAGAGTGGAACTATTATTTTTTATGAGTTGGAAACTATACTTTTATTGATGTATTCTAAAATAGTGTCCCATCCCCCCCTTTTTTAATATTGTTATTTCAACACATTTCTCTATTTAGATTTTGTCTCTGTCTTCTGCGGTATTAGCCATCTTACCTTTTATTGTGATTTCTGCAAATCTGATGAGCATTTTATCTATTTTATCTCTTTCTTCTTTTGTTCAAGTGCTTAATAGAAATGTTAAAGAGCTTGGTTGCAGTCTGGAACAATGGCATGGAAGAAGCTCCATGATAGCCCAGCCCAGCCCAGCCCAAGATGGGGGGTCCCATGGTCAGAAGGTAAGATTGAGCCCAACCTTGTCCTGGCAGAGTTGGTGTAAAGCACTATAAAGCCCTTAAAATATTACTGGATTACCATCAATCATGCTAGCTAAGGTTGATGGAAGTTGGAGTTGAAACTATCTGGCAGGTCACAGAATGCCTGCACCTACTACGAAGAGGAGCAGACAGCAAGCATGAGGCATCCTGGAGAGAGATTTTATCAGTCAAAAGAAAAGAGAAAGTTGAGCCTAGCATAAGAAAATGTGTGTTGCCTTTCAACCTAACAACAGAATTTCCATGTTGTGTTCCATTGCTTCAGACAGCTCCTAGGCACACATTCCTAAACAGAAACTTTGTTTCGCTATGCATCTGTCAGAAGGTGCAATGGATTCCATCATCAGCAGAAACTGTGTCTGTTCAAATGGTTGGTATTCCCCATGGCTTGTCATCTGAAATTTTCACAAAAAAGGTGATTTTTTTTTTTTTAACAGGTGATTCAGGAGCAAGATGAGGACTAATTGAGAATTATATTCCTGTTTTCTGCAGAGGCTATGGTGGTCTGGAAAACACACATTCCGCCTTTCGTGATTATATGGCTATAATAAATCTATGGAATGTGGATGATTCATTTCCACACAGGAAATGTTTTTGGAGTAAATTTATAAACTTACTCAGGGCATTATCTATATTCTTTATAGTCTAGAGAACTCATGCATTCAAACTGTAAAAGCAACAGAAGCATCATTAAAAATGTCTAACTCACATAGGTTTCTAAGAGTAGAATTCTATAAATGTAAAAGTAATTCCCAGTGGTTTATTTATTTTATTTATTTATATATCAAATTTGTCACTGCCATCTCGTTAAAAATGGCTCTGGGTGGTTTATAAAGCAGTTAAAATCAATTAAAAATACAACAGTGGTTACACTGTATAGCAGAGGTAGTGAACTTGTGGCCCTGTTGATGTTGCTGAACGACTACTTCTACCTTATGCTAGTCTATGGCCATAATAAAGATTGATGATGATATTCCTAGCATCTTTTGCCAGAGGTTCCCCCTCCCTCTTTCCTGGTACATTGGATTGCAGCCTAAGTGAGTTTCCCTAAGAAGAAAACAACCTTAACTCACATCTCTGCAGAATGAGTTGATTGCTTCCTATGTTCTCAGATGATGAGAGGCATATATTTTGAGTATTGCCTCATTTATTATTTCCAAACCCGTCACATTATTTTTATTATTAACATAAACATCTGCTTTCTATCCTAGTCTCCTCACTTAAATCTTTCAAGTCTTGCTGAGAGTTTGCCCCCGTTCCAACCTCTGTAGGCAAAACCACATTCCTACCTCCATGTTATGAAAACAGCCAAGTGTGCTGAAAGGAAAGAGAAGCAGCTGAAAGGAATAGTCTGCACGCATCGATTGACTCTGGTGTTGCCAACAGTGGAGGGTTACCCAACTGTGAATAATGGCCACAGCAGAGAAGACAAGATAAGCACAATAAATAAGATTGAAGCAGACACACAGCATATAAAAACGTCATCTGCACAATGCTGGCTGTTAAATTCATTCATTAAAGAGTGATGAAAATGCTGTTTAAATAGAGAGAAAAGCTATGCAGAGTTTAATAACCTATATTCACAAAACCACCCCACTCAGTTTTCCCATGGGCCTCTGTATGCTTTCATGCAAATATCCAAGATGATAATGAAGTGTGCCTTTCATCCTGGGCTTAACCATTGGTAAGGCACATTATGTTCACCAACATTTAACAGATAAGTTTGAGTAAGGATGTGTGTGTGTGTGTGTGTAATGATTGAGGAGGACATTACTCTTTATTTGGATATATTTTCCAGACAGAGGAGATAATGCCTCACATTGGCCTAAGACCATACCCACCATCAGTCAGAAAGGAAGCTAATAAATGCCTAAAAATGTAAAGTTTTCCAGAAAGGTTAATTGTGGAAAATGAGTTATTTGTCAAACTGCATAAGGAGCCATCAAGAAATTCAGTTCAATTTCCTGGGGATTAAACAAGAGACAAAGGCTTCTTATCACACTACATGGTTAATCAGTTTATCAATCTCGGAATGTCGGTGTAACTCTAAATGACTGTTTTGTGAATATCTATTGTCAGAAATTCATTACCAGTGCCTCTACCTTTTATATTTCATCATGTCCTTCTGGACATACTGTCTACATTCCTTCCACCCACCCACATGGAGACACTCACTGTGCTCCTACTTAAGGATCATATTCCATGCATCTGAAATAGATTATGCTTAATCAAATTTATGTCATAATCAATGTGATAACTTCTAAGTTACCACTAGACTGGTGTTTTTGCTTTAAATTGCCCATAAAAAGGGTGGGGTTTGACCACATGGTTGTGGCCACCAACTAGACTTTTTGGCCCTCCTGCAGACCTCCGTGCCGGATGCTAAACATATGGATAATGGGGAGAAGGGGAAATGCTAAATATTCTCTGCTTGCTTTTTGGCTTTGCCACAAAGGAAGAGAAGTGAACTCTTGTCTTGTGGTGGATGAACCAGCTTATGATTTCTCTTGCATCAGTAGATAAGGGCTTGTTCTGGTTGATGCATGAAGGATAAGCATTTGATAGAATTATCTTAAGACTGTCAGTTAGATGGAAAATGCAAAGGACCATGTGTAATATAAGAACTACTGTTCATTAAAAAAAAAAAAACTAGTAGACACAAACAGAGGTGTTAGCCTATCCCACTCTTTAACACATTTTGGTGTGTGTGTCTCTATGTATTATACAGGAAAATACATGTGATATTTTCCACATAGTCTAGAACAGTCTAGAGCAGTGTTTCTCAACCTTGTCAACTTTAAGATGTGTGGACTCCAACTCCCAGAATTCCCCAGCCAGCATGCTTCTGGACATGCTTCTGAGAGTTGAAATCCACCCATCTTAAAGTTGACAAGATTGAGAAACACTGGTCTAGAGTGATATAGACCAGGAAGAATGGCTGTTAGAGGGATGTGAGGGAGAAAATAATCCCTTAGAATCTGAACTAAGTTTTGTGCAAAAAAACTTCAATTCTCTACACTGCCTTGCATCTTGCTTTTTTGATCCTACTATGTTCCAAGTAGGTATCTCATACTATTAGTATTACTATGGAATGGGAAAAAGTAGAGTTCTGAGTGGCAAGAGTAGCAAGGTAAACTCCAAAAGGAGAAACTTTGTTTCTTTAAAATGTTTATGAACTACTTTTATCAAGCAAGACTTCAGGGCAGTTGACAAAAGCTAGAAATAACTAATTAAGAGCAGATTCAAAGTACAAGGTACAGTAGATAAGCACACAATCAAAAGTGAGAGAGTTTGAAAGAGTTTGAATTCCTAATATAGCAGCCATTTTGTGTTTGCCAATATCTCTCCAATGGTCATTTTGTGACAGCACTGCTCACATGCTTCCAGCATTCCATATGTACCATTGGCCTGAAAATTGTTGCCTTCCCTACCTCAACACTAGAACAGTTACTTTTGGACCAAAGACTATACTTGGCCTCTGGTTGACATCTCCCAAAAGAAGGTGGGTCAGGTCAAACAATTAATTTCATTAGAGTAATGGTTGTGTTCCCTGCCCTGTGCTGACTGGCGGCAGCTCCAGGTTTCAGACAAGGCTGTCTAAGAATATCAGGACTGAACCTAAGTTTTCAACTTATTATCACTGGAAAAATAAAGAAAAATGCCTTCGAAAGGACATTATCTGAACATCTCCGTGCACAGATTAGTTCCTTTGGTAAAGGTGACATTTTCCTTTCATGTTCTTTGCTTTCTTGCAATGTTGGGGATGGTTTTTTGCCATGTTCAGTTCCTACTTTGTGGGAGATAATTATTAACAGTTACAACTGCAGAAAGTTTCTGCATCCATGGAACATTTGAAAATCAAAACACAATCTGTAGAGAGGGGTTTACTGTTCCTATCAATTCCACTCCCTGCCCTAAAAGGCAGGTTTTAGCATTCAGCCATCTTGGAAAGTTCAGCCTCTTCACAGGTACGTGTTTTTATTACCATCAAAATAACACCGTATTTTCTCTGCCTTTTAAAAGTTTAATAGTACCTTGTTCTCTTTAACTACATTCTTAGCAACTAATCTTTTCTTTATATATACATTATACAATCTCTTTCTTTCACCCTTATTGTTGCAGGAATCATTTTCTTATATGCATTTACCTTCACCCACAGCCTGTTTTACTTTGCCATTCCACCAAGCTGCCTTTTTCATATTTACTATTAGTGTAATTTCATCCGTTTCTATGATATTCTGTAGCAAAATTCTTTCCACTCTTTTCCAAGCATCTTCCATATTCCCTTTCCTTCCATCTACTTTCCATTTATTTTACTGAGCAATTAGTCTATGTCTATAGTCATTCTGCTTTCAGCCCCATTTCTCTTGCTTTCGTAATGTCAATTTTTCCAAGATTTAACTCTTGATACTACCAATCTTTGTGGATCCCACATTCAGAATCTCTCATCACCCTTGCATCCTTTACTCTCTTTTTTCATCATAAACAATAAAATCAATAATGCTTTTAGGTTTGTAGCACATACATATTAAAATAGACTTATGCTTAAACCATTAATTTGAAACTTTCATATTCAAAACTGTCATCATTCTAATTCATTCTTGCGTACCCAATGGCCCAATGCTTTTTTCTATACTCTCCCATTTCATTCCTATCCATCCCTTCATATCACTCAACAGAGGGATTTTTTTTCTCCTGGATCACATACATTCAGAATGTTGTACAGTTTCCCAAAAATATCTCTGGTTCTTTGGAATGTGACATGCAAATATTACCAACCAATCAATTTCTACCTTCATGCACACACATAGCAACCTAGCTGACATGAATTCATTCTTTCTGACCTGAAATTTATTGCATGTATGTATTTATTACAACAATATGTATGCTGCCTACTCATTGCACTCTAGGGGGCTTACAATATTAAAAACATAAACATGATATACACTAGTAAAAAAGTAGTCCTTTCATTCATAATTAAACCCACATCTTCACTTCCTTTTACACTCTACTCCACAAGATCAGGTTCACATCATCCAGTTCTCGTACTGTACATTCTTTCCCGCTTTCTTCATTTATTCGTTTCACAGAGACATTGATTTTATTTGTTAATTCATACTCTTTACCATGTATTTGTCTTACATCCCAAACTACAATCTTCGGTATGCCATTGTCTTCACCAGATGAGCCCAGAGATAGTGACCTTTGCCTTCGTCAATGGAGGCTCTCACATAATCACCTATAGAGAAGGTATTGGCTAGGCCACCAGCTTCAGTCATACTGTACCTGTGCTGCCACATCCAGTATTCCTTGCTAACAGTAAGGCCATCCAAATATGCCAATAAGTTCTGCATTTGTTTCAGTGACACTAGTTGTCTACAAGTAATAGAACACCAGGGGGCGGGGATGAGAATGAGATTAGAATGGAGCAAACGCCGCTTGTGTTTGCAATACCCTAAATTCTAGAATTTGAAAAACACCTGATGATTTTGTATAAAACAAGTTAGAGCTCTAACTTATTGAACTGTAAGCTGGGGTTTGGTTCTATGCAAATGGATTTCAGTCCAATACTTTATTACAAGACAGACAGTGGATTCAAAATCTTTAATTAGCTAGCCGGCATATTTCTCTAAGTGCAAAGATATTATTTGTGATGTACTGACATGACAGCTGGGATAAAATTAGGAAGAGAAACCTGTTTCTTCCTTCTTCACTTACAAAATTATGGCAGCTTGATAACATTAATTTAGAAAAGGATTGGCACAAAGATGTTATATATGTGAAAAGCTACTGGAGCTCAGAGAGTGGCTCCAGCAGAATCCTGTATGATATGTCCATTTTGTTAAGCTACTTGGAATGGATATTTAATTAGAATTAGAATTCTAATTCTAATTAGAATTGTAATACTAATTCTAATTGTCATTAGAATTGTTTCTGTTCCTGCTGTGCCATAGAAGGGCTTTTTATCTGGCACTGAGTCTATCATTGGGGATCTCCATAGACCCATATTTAACCAAGGACCTCCATCATTCCCTGGAGTCCTTGGCTCTATTCTTTATCCTTTTTACTGATGCTGGCTATTCACCCTAACCCTAACCTTTCTGACTCAGAAAGAGTAGCCAGGAAAAGCAGCAGTGATGTTGGTCTTTGCCTCTCATAGACCTGAACCCAGAATAAGAGAGGAAGCAAATAGATAGGAGTGCCAGACAAGGAAGAAAAGTCAACTGAAGAGAACATTCCCAGCCATCCCCCTACCCAGACTTGGCACCATGAGCAGGATAATAATGTATACTTGAGGAGAAGAGCCAATGTAGTGTAGTGGTTCAGGCACTGGAATTGAACTAGAGAAATCCAGGTTCAAGTCTTCACTTGAACACAGAGCTCTCTGGTGACTTTGGCCTTGAACTCTCTTTCAACAGGCTGTTGTGAAGTTAAAATTAGAGAAAATACTCTTGTAACCTACCTTGCAGTCCAAGAGAAAAAGGGAAATATACATGTATTGCTCTGTCCCCAGCCTAGCAGGGTTGGGTACTTTTGGATTCAGAAGCAATGACCACACCAGTACGTGCACTTAAGGCTTTATTCCAAGGCAGCATGAGAAAAATAACATAACAACACAGCAATCAAAGAATATTTAAGAATTAAAAAAAAAAACATGAGAAAGTTCTTATGCTCCTTCTACCAGTCAGAGAACTCCAAAGAGGTGACAGTAAACAGACCACTTCACAGCCAGCAAATATGCAACACCTTCCCAGTTGGGTCTTCATCAAAGTTCCATGTTATTTGGGGTGGGTGGGTGTCTGACCAACTTATGTAGGCTCTCAATCATAATTAATTACACCCCATCTCACACAATTTTGCCAAGAACGAGGAGGATAAGTCTATCTTATCTTGTTCTTGGAATGCTTTGCCTATTCCTGTCAAGAACAAGATCATCATGGTTAAGGAGCATTTGTTTATACAAGCTGGCAATGAGATAATCTCAAAGTTTTGGACTGAAATTGAGAAAGATCATCCTACTCTATATGGGTGTCCCATACCAAGGGCAAGATAAAACACAATATAATCCCTTAGTGACAAAAAAGAAATGCTTGTTTAATTCTGTAATATATACTTAATGATTACATGGGAATATAAAGTTCTACATACCACATACCAAAAGGAAAGAGGTATACACCACTATCCAAGTCCTCCAGGCTAAACTTCTGGTGAAACCATCATCACTGCAATATATTCAAGCAAGCAATAAATGAAGCCCAACTTTATATACTTGGTTGGCTTCCCTTGCTAATTTTCTTCTTTCAACTGTCTTGGGAAGGTGGTTAGCTATGGATAGAGAATTAATCCAAGGTGACTTTCATGTCTGAGAAGGATTTGAACTCTGATTTTTCTAATTCTGCTCCAATCATTGCCGCACATCAGCTATCCACGCCTGCATATTATCATTCTCTGTTAATTCAATATACCACCTAAAATTCTGGCAGATTTATCCAAATTACCAATTATTTCAATCAAAAGCAATCTGTTGTATGTTTCATCTGAGGTGCTTTCAATATTTTCCTGCTGAAGCAGCTGTCATTAGGCATTCCTGCAGCATCTGCAGTCTCACAATATTTTAAAATGCATACATCATAATACTGCTACATCTGTTCACCATCATTAATCCCATGATGCAGTGTGACTCCAATCAAATAAGCAGACCGAACAAATGGGCTTGCACAGCAATCCATAAACCCTACATTCTGGGGCACAAAGTATAAATATGCAACAAAGGTGGATAGGCATTAATGCATTCAACATAATTTGTCTCCAGAGTTCAGACTATGTTTATGACATTATTGATGTAGTTAAAATGACACCATCTATGGACAATAAGGCTCAGTGAGCTTTGAATAATCCCCAGGTTTGCAGAAGCATGGGAGAGAGAGAGAGAGAGAGAGAGAGAGAGAAACAGAGAAGAATCTAAGCGAAGGAAATACAGAAACAATCCACTGAGGACTGAGCTTGTTCAAAGGACATGGATTATTCATTGAGAGAATAGAAAATATGGGGAGGGGAAAATGAAATGAACAGGCTCCATCCCCTTAGCATTTGGGGGAATCTATTCTCTGGTTCTACACTGAAACAAAATCAGGGTTTATAGTCATTCCCTAAAATAAATATTCTTCAGCAAAGAAAATAATTTCTACCTTTAAGAATTACCCTATTTTGGCATCATTATTAAGGGACTTCATTTGTGATTTGAATGATTTATGGAATTCCTTTGGGTCTGGCTTCTATTTTTACATCTGTTTGTAAATACCAGGAAACTGACATTTATTGATAAGAATCTAATCCGTGAAAACCTGCTTGTTCACTAAAAAAAAGAAAAAGAAAAAGAAAGAAAGTGGGGGAAGCCCTTTTGCTTAGGATTTCAATGTGAATTCTTTCCTTGAATTCTTCAATTTGTTCACAAGGGAAGCTTTTGTCTCAATCCAATATTGATAGACTCTCTCCTTCTCACATCTCAGTCCACCATCCTTTTAGTTTGCAACAGACATCACAGTGGCTCTGCAGCATTAGTAGGAGCAAAGATGAAAATGCAAATGAACTGATATCCATTAAAGTAATAGAAATATTACACTAGTCCCATGCAAATATGGCTATTTGGCAGGATCAATGAAGAATGAAAGAGAGAAGAGAAGAGCTAGTTCAGACTGGAAAGGAAACAAACATCTCAAATGGCTGCTTCGGACTGAAGTTAGTGAAAGCATTCAGAATCCAAACTCTGAACATACTTACTTGAATCTGAATCTCCTGGGCTGACACGCAGATTGGAATCTAAATCCCTTTGAAACTGAAAGATGTGTAATGGCCTAAGAGCTGCCTTTAAGTATTTGAGACTGGTACAGTTAAGGTCTAAAATGGCTTCTCAGTTTACTGCCAATTTATCATACAGATAAGGACCATCTTTCCTGATGATAACCCCACTTTACCCTCTGTGCCTTCTGATACAGTGCTTATACAAGATGTAATTTCCCAATATAGAGCCAAGTCTTAGATCTCTCTTTGGCCATTGGACCATCCCTTAAAGCATTAGGGTAAACAAGCCATCCCTTTGAAATCTGTGTAAAGCAATGAATTCTTGTGTGCAGGATTACCTGCCAACACGACCTAAGGCAGCTTATTATATTGGATTGTAATCTAAAACATTTATTCTAAGGTTCAAAGCTCATACGTGGGTGTTTTCATACGTGGGTGGGTGTTCCAGAAGGAATTGAAGACCTGGCTCTGCCAACTCATGTGGGATGAGAAGAGATACAACCAACGCTGGGGGTGGCTGGTGCCTTGAAGATGCTTCCCGAGTCTAATAACTCCTAGTTAACACCAGTCTCTTGGAAGCATTATATAGGAATCTTGTTGTAGTGTATTTTAATTAATATTTATTTTTTTTATTGTAAACTGCTCAGAGCCGCTCTGCAGTGAGATGGGTGGTGACAAATTTGAAATATAAATTAATCAGTCAGAAGGTAACATGGTCTTAAATGCTTTCCAGCCCCCCTGGTTTTTATTGGCTCTGGTCCATTCTTTTCCTGGACCCCCATCACTCCACTTAGCTTGAGACTGATTCCTCCAGGCAATGTTCTAACTTTGGGTCTTTATGATTGGTACAGAAGATGCTACATTTCTAAATTTCTGGTATTCAAAGGAATACATTGATCCAAGTGTATCCTCTTTTGACCTGAGCCCATTAGCCCTCTATTGACATTGGCCAGGTTCCTTATTTCTCATCAACCCTTATTTTCTAAGAGAGACTGTTCCAACATACTGTATGTTACAGCCTCAAGCAGTGTAAGGAGGACACAGGAACATAAACAAAGCAAAGTTAACTTGTGGCACAACTTACTTCTTTTCTATTAAACCAGCATGCAATAATAATAATAACTCAGTCCTAAACACAACTAGATTATACATTTTGTATCTATTACCAATGTTAATCAAATTCTACATTCTAGTACCAAACAGAGTCAGAATACAATTCAGGCATAAGCAGAATAATAGGCTGACACAGTAATCACTGAAAAGAACTTGAAAGTACAGCCAGCCCTAACAGTACTAAATGTATAGAAAAAGTATTTTGTATGAGGATGTCCTTATCTGGGGGGAAAAAAAAGGTAATAAGATGGAAGTGATGACCAGTGAACATATGAAACAAGGACACTGCCAAAGTTGGCCCTGTAATTTCCACTGCAGATGGGGATGAAAGCAAAAACAGCATTCTGTTAGCAACCTGACCACTGTTTCTCATCTTCCTCAGTAGACATGCCATCATTTTAAAAATAGAGCAGAGAAAATGGCCACCACCATCAAAGAAAATTCCTAAAACTTTATATTTTATGCTAGTAATGAAGAAATGAAAGCTTTTAAAATTAAAGAAAAAGCAAATTATCAACTCTTAATATTGAGTATAATATATACTATATGTTTGTAATCATTTTGTTATATCCTGAAGAAGAAGCTAGTAGTCTAAATCTAGCAGGAAATGAATAAGCTAATTTAAAGAAAGACTGAGTAGACAGTTGCTTTATTCTGGCCCATTTAATGAACAAATATTGATTTGAAGAAAGTGAATCTTTTTGGAGCCATTATGTGTTTAAAGACAGCCTTTGATATAATAAGTTATGGACCACATTGAGAGGAATTTGAGTCATTAGGATCAATCTCTATATTGATGTTATTATTTCAATTTCTTAATGGAAGAAAAAGAATACTATACATCATGTGTTGAAATAAATAAACTACTTATGATAATGATGATGCTAAATAACTACCTTGCAAAGCAGAATGACCCAATTTTTCCCCAGCTTTTTCCTATCCTTATTTTCCCCTTCTACCCCCTATTCTACATTTTAATTTCTATGGGCTTAGAACAGTGTTACTCAACCTTGGCAATTTTAAGATGTCTGGACTTCAACTCCCAGAATTCCCCAGCCAACATTCTGGGGAATTCTGGGAGCTGAAATCCAGACATCTTAAAATTGCCAAGGTTGAGTAACACTGGCTTAGAAGAATGGTTAGTGAGTGTTATACCATTTAACCAGTTTGTTAGAAAGTTTCTCTCAGTACCCATGGATTAAGGCCGTTCTCCAGAAATGTATAGCTCTTCTGTGTAAGGAAGGACTCCACACCAGACAGGGCTATTTCTTCCTTGGAAGAGCTTTAGGCATTTGCAGTCATTTGTGTGGAAAACTTTTTCCCATCCTGTCAAAAGGTACGGCATGGAACTGTTTCCATTTTGGCATAGACATCTACAAAAGAAGCAACAGAGGATGCCCCTTACAAGGTTGCCAGTGACAATGTAATGCAAGTATGAAAGGGCACAGTGCATGTTTTGCTATTTTATTGTCATTGTAGTTAGGGTCAGGCACATGTGTGTGTAGGGCTGACAGCGGTTGTAGATATCCCTGTGAGGAACAGTAGTAGAGGGTCTACAGCACGTAGCCTTGCAAATCCTTTTTTTTTTTTAACTTAGGGAAAGGGGAAAGAGGATGAGTTTTGATAAAAGCAATTTACTGGAAATCAATTGTACAGGCAAAATGTGTGCCAAAACGGACATCCAAAATATTAAACCCTTTTAAAAGAGACCTTTGGGATTCCATGGAATACCTTTAAGATCTTGTTAAGGAAATTCAATTACAGTTTTGGCAATAAGCAATTAATCAGGCATGGCAATTTAGGTATATAGATGTGAAAACAATGAAGCAGATTGTTTGGACAATTTTAACAATAGATTTCCCAATATGCAAATAACTAGAGTCATTTGAAATGCTCCACTCAAAAACGAGTGTATCTGGTCTTTCTTTCTTAATTAGTTGCTTCTCAGTGGATCACAATAATGTTGTTTATAAATTTCTAAATAATTGCACTATTTGCTGGGGATTATTTTATTTTATTGACAGCAAAATCTTCAGCCATACAAGATTCTGGGATAATCATAACATCATTGAATAATAATTGTTATGCCAACTAAGGCATAACACTTGGGGGTTGTATTGATTCTATTTCAGGCCATCCATCTCTCCATTAATACTGAAGTTGAAAAGCAAAGGTGTCAAGAGGCAATGTTGTCTTAAATCTTTACCTGACAACCTGAAAGCCCTTTTCACAGTTAACATGTGCATTTATATGCATTTATACAACACGTCCTAAAACTACTAACATTTTCAGAATTTCAATATTCATTGCACAATAGAAAATGATGCTATGTGAGTCCCGTGGCAATGCATATTTTGGCAGTTAATTGACAGGTGTGGACAAGTCTCCTGTGGCTGTACTTGGGGGGGGGGGGGGGTAATTCAGTTCATTTCATGGAAATGGGAAAAAGCAAATTCCAATAGATGCATTTGATATATCTACACCAGATTTCTCTTATAGCATGGTGAGGGATGTCATATTTAAAATCCTACCAGTATTCCTTATCTTGCTTATCTTTTGAAATCCCTAAAATTGTGGATTTTCATATGATAGGAAACTGACTTATTCCAGTTTGAACATTTCATCTATGCCATTCTTACATACTCCACATAGAGCAGAAGCTGTTTCTCCAGAGAAGGAAATATTACCTGCTCTCTAAAAAAAAAAAAAAGGTCTAGGATTGAATCTGAGACCTTTTATATGTAAACTATTGATCTATGATTCCTTCATCTTTGCTTGCTACTGCCCGAGATTATGCTTTTATCCCAAAAGAAAATCCAGATTTAAATGAATTGGGGAGATAGAATTCCCTATTAACTAAAATTATAGTACTGTTTACACTTAAGAATGTAAGAATCTTAAAGAAGGAATTCTGAGTCAGACCTATCTATTCCAGCATTTTATTCCTACAGTGGCAGGTGAGATTCCTATTAAAAACCAGTAAGCATAACTTGCACACAATTGCAACATTCTGCTTGCTTCCATAGCAAACAAGTACTCACAGTTAACAGGACTTTGATACAGAGAGGATATCAAGCCTTCGTGACTTAACTCTCTTAAGCTATTTGGCCAGAACAGTTGATTTATTCAAAGGAAAGAACAATTAAGTTGTACAATCTGATCCTACTTCCAGTATCCCAATCATTCTTAAGTGCCTAGCCATGTGAATGGAGGTCCTACTCATATTCATTTGTAGGTGACTGGACTTCTTCATGTAAGTAGGGCCCCAGCTTTAACAACATCATACAAGTGTGTGAATAAAATGGTATCATGGTACATTTGTGTGGGGTGTCCATGTTGCAATTTGGTACTGGGTTCTCCAAAGAACAATGTTTAGTCTCATACCATGATGGTAACATCTGACAGATGAAATCATGTTGAAAACACATATTTCAGTGCCATATCAATATTGGTGCTGATATTTATTTGATGAGTAACCCACTTTTCATTCAGGAACTCAAGGGAACACACATAATGCTTTCTCCTTCTATTCTTCCCCACAGCAACTCTGAGACATAGTCTGGGTGACTGGTACAAAATCACCCAGTGAGTTTGAGGGTGGACTTGAACCTGGGTTTATCTGCACCTTAAGCATTGAGCTACACTGGCTTTTGTGATATACCAGAACCACATAATTTTATTTCTTATTTCTTGAGTGGTTAAGATCCAGCCATAGGGGTGGCAATATGGAGAACCTGCAGACATACCACAGTGCTAGAATTAAGGAACTTACTAATGGTTTACAGTGTTTCCCAACCTAGCAATTTCTAGGTGTGTGAACTCAGTTCCCAGAATTTTTATCAATGGCCACATTGGCTGTAGATTTCTGGGATGTGAAGGCTACATGCTTAGAAATTGTCAAGCTTGGAAAACAGCTGTCTATAGCATTCCTGGCTTCAGATGCTGCAGGAAGGGGACCATATTGTGTGTGTTTTGAGCTGTGAAATAGCATATAATAAGTGGAATGCTACATCTCATTTGGTTTCTTGGAGGACTTTCTGCATGAGTCCCTTTGTGTGGAAAATGACTTGAGGTAAACCAGACTTGGCATTAGTCTCTCTATTTATAATACGGTGGTAGTTATAATAATTTATTACACCAAGTTGCTGTTAGTTTTACTCAAATGAGTATTACTGTGCCAAAATTAATCTTCTGATTTCACTACTTTGTTTTTAGGGTTTTGAATCTCTTTGATTTTAGTAATGTATTTGTGCTTATATTATTGTTATAAAATCATGGGGGGGGGGGAGTTCAGCTGTTTTCTCTCTCTCATAACTCTCCACCTTTTTGCTGCATCCTCAGCTACCTGTACTTCCTCATAAGAGGAGATTTCTACCAAGAGAGGCTGTGGATTTCTATTATGATAACAATATCATGTAAGGTTAGTCACACATAGTCATAACTACCTTGTGGGAATGGTAACTGTAAGGATTCACACATCCTCCCTGAGAATTTCACTCCAAATGCTAAAAATAATTATTTTCATCTAGTTTATTGAACTGATTGAAAATAAGATTAATTTATTTTGTATTTTGCAATTATTTATTAAAGTTGTTTGGCACTGAAACTAGCCAGACCCTCAGTGGGTAATAACAACAATAACCACACAGTATGAAAAATTAAAACATATACAAGAAGTATATAGAAAATGATATGGAGCAGTAATAATTCAACATTATTTTGAATGTTATGTTTATAAACACATATGGCAATATCCTGTCAAATCCTAAAAGCTCTTCTGGAGTCCAGTTTAACCTGACTCCAGAAGAGAATCGCAGAGAGTCTAATCTAATTTCTAGGAGGAGTTCTGTCCACAGAGTTGGAAAAACAATACTTTCTGGTGTTAGCCCCCCTCATTTCATAAAAATGGGCACAATCAGCAGTTTTCCTGAGAGGAATCTCTCAGACAGATCAACTTTGGTTGGAGAAGGTAGTCCTGCAAATACCAAGGCTCCAAACCATAAAGGGCTTTTAGGTTAAAACTAGCAGCTGGAATGGTGCCCCAAAACCTATTGGCAGTGAATGCAGTGCCCACAATATGAATATGGCAATAAGCACCAATCAGCAAGTAGGCTTTATTCTGAACCACTTGAAGTTTCCAGAATATGAAGAATACATTTTCAGAATATTTTAAACTGCATTACTGTCCTTGCCACCCTGGGCCTCCTGATATGTGGTTATCAGTTCTTGAAATTCCCTAGTGAGCATGCCCATTGCTGAGAATTCTGGGAGTTGAAGTCTACACATGGAAAGAACCAGACTGAGGAAGCCTATTCAAATATACTAAACATTCTTAATCCTTTAGAGCTTCCTCAAAGAAGGAAGCCTTTCACAAGACATCTATTCAGTGCATATTTAAGCCACATCAGACAGCATGTGCCCATAATATAAAAGATACTGTACATATTAAACAGGATTAAAAGAAACAAAACAAAGGCAAAACAGGCAATTGAACAGAATGCAATCTTTGCTATACTTAGCCAATCTCCCAAAATGATTTAGATGTTGGTATTATTATCATGTGAAGAATGCACTAAAGTCATTTCTGTTGATTCAGAATGGTGTTTACTGAAATACGTATGTACTGCACCTTACCCTTCCTAATGGAAGGTAATATTGTATGTACCATAGCAAATTGAATAGATGTAGTACGGTAACTGACATCAGGCAGACAAAGATGATGTGTTTATATATTCAATAGAGATAGGGTTTTCTCTGAGGATTATCTTTTCACATATTCACTAAGTTTAATTTCATTTTTATAATAATTTTATTAAACATTACAGTTAAATAGATAAAAACTAATTCAAACTATAAAAATAAAAGAATAAAAAGAAAAATAGAAAGTGCAGAAAAAAAGAAAAAAGGACATATAGAGAGAAAAATTGAAAAGAAAGAAAAAAAATAAGAATATAGCAAAGAAAAAGAAAAGAAATATAGAAAGAAATTTCTTTATATATTTCTTTTCTTTTTCTTTGCTATATTCTTCCCCCTTCATCATTATAAGTATAAACAATTTTAAGAACTTATCACCTTCTTTTAAAATACAACAAATGATCTCTTTGTCCCATATCTCATCTATTATCAATAAACAAATTCTTAAAAACTTGTCATTCAGTCCTGGTCAGCAAAAGTCCATTAAGGGTTACCAGAGATAACCATATATCTATTTTAACCTTGATCAAATAACCCCACTTTACATTCCTTCCTTTTACTTTTAACAATCTTGATCTTTAATCCCTTCAAATAATGTCCTAGAGCTTGTTTTCTTTTCATTTTTTCTTCATCCTTTTTCAGAAAATGCTTCAGAACTTTAACAGGTCTCTTTTGTAAATCCAATATAAGAAAGTTATCCAAGTTGTTCTTTTGGTTTGCCACTTGTATATTCCTTTTAATTATTAAGCTGGTTTCATTTTATATCCAGTGTAACATCTTTTTCCATATCATTCTTGTAGCTTGTTATTTTTAAATCCACTGTCAGATCAATCTCAAGTTTAGCCGGGAAAACTTGTTCCTCTTCCTTAACATCTGAACACAATCTATCTATAATGGCAGACACTTTTAAGATTAACTTTTGGATCCATTGTTCACAAATATCCTCCAATACATTTTGCTCCATTAGTAAGTCAGATTTAAGTATTCTTCTCCTTTGATTGCAATCTTTAGTTCCTTCTGGTTCCCTCTAGTGTCCAACGTTCAAATTCCCATCCTTTTCTTTTAAGAATTCAAATGAACAGCATTTTGCCATGGGAAGGATTCTTATGATTAATTTCAAAATCTTATTTCAAATCCACCTGGACCCTAAGTCCATTTATATCTTTCCAAAATCAACATTCTAATCACTCTTTTGCTGTTTATTTCCAAAAAGACAGATTGTTTTCTTTTAATGTCCTTAAACTTATCTTTCGCTAAGGAGTAAAGAAAACTTACCCAGTGTGTGTTATAAAACTTGTCGATCGAAATGTTCCCAATAGCTGAAAAGCAGTTAAAAAGCAATTTCCAAAAGCGATTAAGAAATGAGGCTTGGCAGAACTTTGTGTCCATAAAGCTACATTGCAGCTATGGGCTTGGTGGAAATCCCTCACCTCCCAGCTGCTCAGCTCATGTGCTGACTGCAAAAACCTCAGTTCCTGCAGTTTACTCATGAGGAGCAGCTGTCTGGACAATCTCATGATCTGTCCTTTTATCAGAGAGACTTAGCCAGCCAGAAATCACCGTCTGCCGATCTCGCTGCAATGCCACCTCCACTTCTTCAGATATGTCTAGTTTGCCATAAATCCTCACCGGAAGTCCACTAAGTTTAATTTCAGACTGTTACTCAGAACTTCTTCTAAGTTATTACTCATAAAGAGAGCTGAGGAACAGGGAAGATGACCCTACTGTTAATAATTTCTTCCAGGAAAAAAAATTGCAAATGGTTCCCACTAACCTACTCTGGGGAACTTTTCAAGGCAGTTTCATTTCTCTTTATTACTCCTTCTGCAGGTAACATCTCAGTCAGAGGAAGGTTAAGCCAGGTGAATTATTTTAGGAAATCAGATTGCTGATAATGCAAATTATTTTCCCTGCCATATATTCCAACATTCCCCAATGTCCCAATTGTGTATTACAATTAAAAGCCAAATATTTAACTGCCTCATCAGATGCTGTTGCTGAGAAATTTTTGTTTTGCTGGGAATGCTAAAATTATATTGGTGAGGAAGAGAGCAAATAAGAAACAAGGCTTTGGAACAAGGCTTGTAAACAGCGGCAGTAAAGTTCCTCTATTTTGTTCATGCATACATATATGTATATACACATGTATATACACATACATACACACACACACAATTCTTGAAACTGAAGAGGGCCTCAGTAGTACTTTGAGAAATGAAACTGGTAGTTTTTTTAAAAAAATGCGTCCTATGGAAATGAACAAATCTTTGGGCATCGTCTAACAAGATCTTCAGAGTTCAGCAAATGTTAAAGGAATGATGGATAGCCTGAAAATTCAGTCAGAAGCATTACATTGTGCTGCCAAACATTTTTAAAAAAAATAGCGAATAGTTTTTCATACACGTTTGGCCAAGTGAGTAGAAGGATGGACAAAACGGGCAATCCCTTGCAGTGTTAGTCATATCTTGATCATCTTTTCTAGTTTTAGTAACTAAGAGGGAGTAATCATCTTTCTACTTGTCCTTTGACCGCCAGCTTGGGCATTTCAATCCTATCTTGGAGAAGAATTCTCCATAATGGAAACTTCTACTAATGAGTAGGATTATCCTGGGATCCTATCTTATTCTAAATAAGCAAAATTAAGCCTGATTTCCCACTTTGAAATAAGAAACTTGGGTCATGTCAGTTAGAACAGAAATGCCAAAAGCTGGCATATGACTGAGGAAGGGCAAGATTGGGGATGGGATGACATAGGGAAGGAATGCATTTTTCTTGTTTTCATAAACCTAAGAAGCTGGTTTGCTAGCTTCATCCCCAAAAGATCACCTGACTGGGAAATGTAACATATCCTTTTAGTTAGCCTTAACTCCTGATGATTACAGGTAGTAGTGTCTTGGCAGTAATATGGAAATAGTTTGCCACTGCTTTATTTTCTGATTTTTCTCCCCTACTTCCCAGTCTAGGCCAGTGTTTCTCAACCTCAGCAACTTTAAGAAGTGTGGACTTCAACTCCCAGAATTCCCCAGCCAGCATGGAGAATTCTGGGAGTTGAAATCCACACATCTTAAAGTCACTGAGGCTGAGAAATTCTGGTCTAGACTATTGCCCTGGGATTTCCAAATGGTCCATCTGACCCTGCTTATATTTCTATATCGATTAAAGTCTGCTAGGTGCTGCAACAGGTGAATATATACTTCTTTCTTAGCCAACGACTCTAGCTTCTGTATTCTGTATTGTGTTATTAGATGTGGTCACTGTGTACTGATTAGTGCTGCATATCTTTAATTTATTGGTGATTGAGAAATGGCTTCTTAGTAGCCACAGCTAATGGTCTCTCTCAAACAACTAATCTCACTCTGTTTTCTTTTTTCTACACTCCTTGATTCTGAAGAAGCATTAACTTGGCTGCCCAGGGTCTGTTTTAGGGACCAATGTAAGAATGGCTGATTGCAGCAATCTCTCTGTGAGTAGCTCAGGTCTGAACCTCTTTTGCAAAGGATTGTATATTTGGGGTTGACTATGCATGGTAACTTTATTTTATTTAGTCAATTTATTTATGCAACTTATATTGCCACCCCCCCCCCATGCGCACTTATAAAAACAGCCAATGAAAACAGAGATAAAACAACCTTCCCACACCTTACAAAGGAAAAACTTGAATCTGAGATGTGACTATGTCATGTCTTTTCTACAGGGCAAACAAAAGACACTATAGTCAAGAGTAGGATTTTCTGCTGCTTGCTTTTCTGAAATGTCTAGAATTAATCCAGCAAGTCTGCCTGAACTGCAGCATGTACAGGCACCCAAGGCAATTGAGCAACATACAAGATAATAGGCATGTTAATCAGCTACCAAAAACAATAGCCCAGTACAGGACAGCTACAGTATATATTAGCCTTGGAGATATTGTGCATTACAAGATGTGTTCTTGGAGATGATCTTGAGAGTGGAGAAGAGTCAAATTTACATTGCAAATGGGAAGATGTTATGTGAGAGTGGATGACTTCTTAAAGTTTTGGATTGCAGACTGGATTTTTTTTCTTGCTATTTTAGAGGTAGTTGTGTTATTCCGGAAATAATTGGGGGGGAAGGGGTTTGCACATTTGATCTCACTTTATTCACCACTGTAATGAATCCAGCTGTATTGGAACCTGGACAAGAAACAGAAATTCTATTGATAAGTAAAACGATCGGATGTTTATAAAGCAATATAAGTGGATTCACTACAATGGTGGCAAGTGAGACAGGATACAGTTTCACATACCACAGGGCATAATATTCACTGCTTTTTTAAAAAAAAATCATTCATTTTTCTTTTCTCTGTGTGTGTCTGTGTTTCTGTGTGGTTTCTGTATTTTATTTTATTATTTGTTTTATTGTTTATTTTATTGGCAGGTCTCTTCTTTATTCTGTGGTTTAATATTACTGTTGGCCCTTTAAGGCACAGGTTAGCCAAACAGAAGATGGGTGAAAAGGAATACCATGTACAGAATGTTACTGACTTGTAACCAGATTTCCAAAACACCTGATATATAAGAAGGGAGGAAAGGTAGAAGTGATTAAATGAAAAAAATTCGGACTAAAACCTTTTGAGAGTGAGTGCAATTAAGAAGTTGTGTGTAGGGAAAGGGGATGAGTAGGAGATATAAACTATTGGCAAGATAATTTTATCACCCACTGAATGTTGAAAATGATGGAGTGGAACTGGAAGACATTTCTCCAAAGCAAAATAAATAACAGGGGAGACAGTGGAAGAGTCATTAGATAAACCAAAAAGAGGCAATGCCCCTGATCCAGATGAAATCTCAGCACAGCCCCAAGAGCCATTTAGGTCAGTGAGAGTTGACTTTTTATTGACTTTGATGAATGGCAATATTTGAGAAGAAAATACAACTGCTATAGAGTGCAATAACTGTGCAGCCCAAGCACCCAAAAATAAGGAGGTGGCAAATGCAGTAGGGTAAAACTGATGCCTCATGGAAAAATTGAGGGGAAGAAGGATTGGCCAACAAGCAAAGGCAAGATGTGCAAAAATGTAATTGTGTTTCTGAACTGAAAAAGCCGATGAAGGCTATTTCATTTGGAAACAACGTGTGACTGGGTAAGAAAACTTTGAGGCTTGACCCAAATGCCTATTACATGGAAAATGATGGCTGGACAATAGAAATGGATTCTCTGTGCTCTTATTGTGAAGAAACTAGTCCTTCAGCATTGGAAAGAGACATGTATCACCCCGGTTACTCAGGGGACTGAACATGTGATGTTACTTGCATCTTATGAACACATTGCTTACAAACATAGTAATTATGTACAGACAATTACAGTGAAAAATGGTTGTCTTTATTGAAACTTACATAAAATTGTGTGTGTCTATACACATGAACATATATATACAGATACACACATAAAGACATATATAACACACACATATAGACACACACACACATGTTTAATAATGGTTTATTACTGTACTGTTTTCTTTTTCTTTTTTTCTTTCACTCTTACATTTTGTTCTATTTTATTAAATAAAAACATTGAGACCCTTAATGATACCTTGAAATGCAGTGTATGCAGTGAGTAGGCAAACATTCACTTACAATGAAGTGTGGAAAGGCCAACAAACAGTAAAACTATATAGCCCAGTGGTACACTGCATGCTGTCTAGGTGACAATTTTGAGTTCAGACCTCGGCAGATGTACCAGAAGAGTACATCTTGGCAATGCTTTCAGTACTGTACAATATGTACAGCATCTGACAGTGCACACACAGGGCAGGTTCTGCTGTGAGGCAGAATGAGGTAATAGCCTCAGGTAGTAGATGCTGTAAGGCAAAAGCAGCAACTACCCCATCCTCTTCAGCCTCCTGGCCATTTCCTACTCTAATGGGATATGTCATGCAGCCTGTCTTGCATCCTCATGCTGGCTGGGAAATTCTGGGAGTTGAAGTCCACACATCTTAAAGTTGCCAAGTTTGAGAAACACTGGCCTAGATTATCCTGATGCCTTCAGATATGTGAAAGATTCTGACTCAATAGGAACAAAGTGCTCCTGCTGGCCCAGCTTGCTCCTCTACATGAAATATGGAACTGCCACATCTTGTCCTTTGCCTCTAGCAGCAAAATATCTTGACTCAACCAGTGCAAACAAGACAGGGCTAAATGGATGAATAATTTGACTTGATATAATGCAAGATCCTATATTTCCTCTTAGTGCATCCTAGCAACTATCAATGTCAACAAACAGTAAGAATATATTGCAGAATATGCATGTGAGGAAACAGCATTTCTAAAGTGGTTACCAAGATATGTACTAAATATACCAGGCCTATGTCCCTCTGCATCTGATCAAACATGCTTTTGTTTACTTCACCAATACTCATCAGAGTTGCTATTGCAATGGAAAAGGAAATGAACATGTTCAGTAATATAGTAAGTGGATGGTCAGAACATTCCCATATAATTCAAGGGAAAGATTAATGTGCAAGGTTTTGCTGTAGATAAGAATGTACTTATCAATTTATACCAGTTTTTTATAGAAGGTTTGCATATATTTAATGATAAATTGGTTCCACTGAAATTTGCACATCTTTCTCTAAGATGGAACATGGGAATTGACAAGCTTTGTGCCCTCCTGTTTGATTCAGAACTCCCACAGTCCCTCTCCGTAGATCGTGTTGGCTGGAAGAGCTGAAGTCCAAAAATATAGAAAGCACCAGATTGTTTATACTGATTGGTTTGGGGGGGCGGGGGAGCATTTTAACTTATTTATCCATTCATCTAGGCAACTTCTCATTGAGCAAATGGATTTTACTTCTGAGGAGACAACCATAGGATTGTGTAACATGACTTCAATTTTATAACCACTTACATGTGAGTAAGACTATTAAATAAGGAGGTTTTATTTCTAAATAAATGATTGTATGAGCCAAGTCCTTGTTCTTCAACTGATTCCTAGCTCATTGCCATTCTGTGTGCTATAAACACCTAAGTTGATCAGAGGGTAGATCAGATTACAGTAAAAGCTGGAATTTAAATCTTCAATATATCAGACTAAAGGTTTAGTCATTCCATTAGTCTGGAGATATTACAGCTTTCTAGCACATCCTGATTAACTTAGAAGGAAATCAAAGGCTTCACTTAAACAAGGGGAAAAGAAGAAGCATTCTCATCAAACTGGTTATGCTAACAGCCATTATTTCCAAATGTAATTATCTGAATATTTGATGTTTCTTTTTCTCACAGAATGGTTCAAAACATATCTGTTGTATCTGAACTGCTCACCACTCAGTTATGTAAGACAGTATTATTGGGGCTGAGTCAACATCATACCTATTACTATTCTATGAGTTTATTTTGCCCTGTCTTCTACTGTTTCTGGATTTAAACTTAATTAGAGCCTTGACCAAGAGTTACGTGTATGCCCCTCTATCTTAGGAGGTGAGTCACTTACGGCTCCAAAGTAAATGTTTCCCAGGCAATGATGTCCTTAAGGGCTACTTCTGACAGCCCATTTGTCTCTCCAGAAGTGTTAGCGAAAACGCAGATTAACAACATAAGACATGAATGCAAATGCCAGGAAGACAAACAGTGATTTCAAATGTGAATAAGAGGCAGATTTCCTGGAACATCAAATCATAAGTATTGAACAATAGCTATACCAGGGGAAATTACTTTTTGTAGTGAGATAACTACTGATAATCCTGATTTAAATATGATACGATGTCATGTTTGTTAACAGACGAATTCTGCAGTATCTCATTCTCACTGGTCCACAAATAATTTTGTAAACTGAAAATGTAAGGTTTATGTTTTGTAGATCTTAAACACTGTAGATCTCAAATACAGAGAGAGAATTCTAGGAAGATTAAAGTTGTTGCCTTCTGATCTCTGCTTTGCAGTTAATTCATACAGTACATGGGCATTAACACACCAGTGCAGGAAAGCAATTCATGCATATCATACATGCATCTGATTCATATAATTAGTACCTTTGTATTCATTATATTAGTACCTTATTAGTACAAAGGATAATAAAATAAGGATCCTTATTTTCATCAAATGCAAGGCATACATATGTCAATTAACTTCTGTGCAGAATCAGTATGCTAATTTCTAAGCAAAAATGGATGGACCTGAACAAAAACGAAATTGATTTTCTAGAGATTCTTTCTCTGCATTTAATGGAATTATGCTTGCAAAATATGTAGAGAGCAGCAAGGAGGAAATGCTGCAGAATTAGAATTTATTATCAAACATTGTGGTACTGAATGTAATATTTTGATTTGCAATATTAAAGGCAAGGTCAAGAACCTTGTCACATAATACATATTGAATTCATGGAATTAACTGCTACACGATATGGACTACTACAATGACTCTATGTAGAGCTGCCCTTGATGACTACTCAGAAGCTATAACTGGTCCAAAATACTTGAATCATTATGGATCTGTTGTGCTTCACTTATATACAATCTCTACTCCAAGAGCTATATTGATTACTAGGTTGCTTCCAGGTGTTCAAGTTGCTGGTTGTCACCTTTAAAGTCTTTCAAAGCTCAGGTATCTTTGGAACTGCTTTCTTTCTGTTCTTTCTGTCTGGCTGATAAGATCAGGGAGAAGAGGCTTCTTTTGAGACCCTTCACTTGGTAAATTCACATGGGCCTTGTAGCCTTTTCAATTGCTGCCCCCCCCCCCCCCCCCTTATTTGGAACAGCATTTCCTCTGAGATTTGTATGGCCCCAACTTTACTGGACTTTAGAAAGGCAATTAAAACCTCGATCTTTCAGCAGGCCTTGGGAAGAAAAGTGTCATGAAGTATTCCTTTTTGGAATATGGTATTCTCTGTGAATAGAGGATGTTTATTCTTCCTGACACATAATTGTGAATTGTTACTTGTTTGATTTTTATTTATATTTTTACATTTGTTTATAGAATAGAGTATTTAAGCTACTCAGAACTGGTTCAACTGCAGCAGCAAAAATACTTATGGTGATGGTTAGTAGCTTACATGGTTTTAAAGCTTTGACCAATTGTTATAGGATAGGTCTATAAGTATCAAGCATGACTGCCCAATAAATTTATATTTAGCGGAGGCCAATGTTGCACCCAGAACAGTGATTGGCCATATTTAGAAGACATTCCTAACAATGAGATCTAAAGTGGAAGAACTTATCTAGAGCCTTACTGGGCTTATATCACTTATGCCTTCCCAATGAATCCAGCGGAAGAGAAAAGAATTACACCAGTTTCAAAGCAGTCATGGTTCTGTTTTTCATCTAGGATTAGGGCAGGAGCAGGTGAAGATTTTGGGCCTTGCTGATCCACAGTTCTTCTACCATTCTTACAGACTGGACTCTAAAATACCTTTGTTTTGTACTTTCTGTAACTGGAGAAGTACTAGCTCTAATACTGGTAGGGCAGGAACTGAAGATTCAGAGCTAGGCCTTATACAAGAGTATGAACAGGAGGACCCTGCAAATGTAATAGTCCTGATTTAGCTCCTTTAGAAGTGAGTGAAATAGTTGCAGTCTAAACTAAAATAGGAATGGAATATGAGACCATTCAGCTCAGAATCTAAAATGATTTATCTGTATCCCTGTGTGGACCTCAAGGAGAAAGTGAGAGCTTTTTCACCAAAAATGGAAGAAGGGTGTCCTGCTAAGGACCACAAAATAAAACACCACAGAAATGGGATTTTTCTTCAATAACAATAACCATGATAATGCTAAGCAGTCTTAATCTATGATAGAACAGTTTCTATTTGAAGAAGAAAAGGATGCTTTTGAATACAAAACATTTTTTTTAGATTTTTGTTTTAAAAAAGAAGCAAAACAATGATAGCTAGTGTCTTCTCATTCTACAAGCAATCCACAGGAATGATATTTTCAGCCCAGCTATATTAACTATTATTTGGCTTACTCCAGGGGCAACCTCTTATTAAATTGTCCGGGATTATCTGAGCCCCTTGTTAAAAAAAGAATAATTTGCTATCTAGTTCTTCTCATACTATTGTTGCCCCTCTCCCTTTCTAACTGACATGGTGTCCACTGTTTGGCTTTAGATGCATGAACTAATTAGATTCATAGCCTAAATTCGATAGGTCCAGGATGGGCTGTCACGGCGGCAACAGGAGTCCCCTCTCCCAATCACATTGGCAGCTCATGCTTTTAGTGCAACAGCTATGCTAAGTAGGGGCTAAAATGGCACAGGTGCCTTCCAGACTTGTTCAGTTCACTACTCTCTGGTTCCTCAACCTTCTCCTGCTAGAACAGCTCAGTGTCAGCAAGCTGATCCTTTCCAGCAACGCCAGTTCATCCTGGAAGCCCCACTACTACTCTCAGTCCCATCAGTACCACTATTCCTATTCCTAGCCATGTTGTTGTGAGCATCTTCTTAACAAACTGATAGAATACCCCACCTCCTTTTTTCAAGAACTACTTAAGCAGCCACTCTGGCTAGATATATCTTTGGAAGGTATAAGCCTGTGAAGTCCTTAAGATTGGGTGGGAGGAGTTCCCATTTCAGCTCTTCTTCCATAAATTTCTCCTGTAATGGTCAATCTACAATCTCATACAGAACCATATGACAAGATTTGTGTCTAATTCAACTTTGCTCACCATTCCTTTTCATTTTATTTCAGAATTCTTACATTGTTAATTGTTTTAAACCTGTTGTCCTCCAGTTATTGTTGAATTAAGACTACTATCTTCCCTAACTGTTGGCCATATAGACAGTGATGATTGTGGTAGCTGGAGTCTAATAACTAGATCATAGATTGCCTGCCCCCTTTTTATATATAGTAAGAACCACTGGAGTAGAAGCTCTTTTGTCTCTGAATCAGCAAAACCTGTTTTATTTAATACAAAGAGGTGTTCTATTTATCTAATATAAACAGGTATTATTTGGAGGATAGCATCTTGCCAATATTATGGGAGAATCACTGTTCAGAAATGAAGTTGAAAGAGTAGATGAAGGGAGAGAGCAGCCTCTGTCATGGCATTTCATTAGTTATTTCATGCATCTAAATTCTCTAAGCAAATTTTCTGAGGTCCCATGCATATCCGTCCATTTGCCTGAAAGAGGTCAAATCTTGGCATTTTATAAAATCTGTACTTATGTACAGATATTAGATTCATCATAAAAAGGTCAAATACAGCTCTTTTGCCAGATTTTTAAAGAGAAAGTTCGTTGTTGCTGCCAAAGGAAATTTAAATCAAGGGAAGTGGAAGAAAGAAAACAGAAGAGCAGGACAACATATCAGAATAGAAAGAACTGTATTCATTTTGACCCCCTCCTTTTAAAATAATATCCTATATTTCAAAGACAACTGCTATCCACCTGGGTTCCAAAATATGTTCCAATAACTCATCTCTTCTCTGATTTAAGCGGGTCTGCTTTCAAATCTTCTAGCTTTGAAAATCCTCTCTCCCTGAATTCTGTTGACAAGAAAAGAACAGAGAAGAGGAACACATTTTACACTAAACAATGTGAAAGGAGAGAGTTTTAAGGTTCTAATCAGCATTTGCAAATGAAGATTAACACAAATGCAAACAAGCTGGAGTGTGATAACTCCAAAAGCCTGGCCTGTATCTTAATGAAATCTACAAGATATATTTATATAAATAATAATGAATCTCCCAGCCCTTGATACCTACTGTAATTTGTGCATGCAGATTATTCCTGACATATGCAATTGTTTTGTCTCTAAACTTCCTCTGACTTTAAAGAGCTTATTGACAGCTTCCCTACACAGTGGAGACATGTGGCCAACAGAGCTGTCTCAGCTCCAGTGGGAAACTTTGCTAGCTTTTCTGTTAAAAAGAAAAAAAATCATTTTGTGTAATTTGCTGTCTTGCACAGGACATAAGGTCTGATGGGCTCTATAAAAAGATTCTCTGCTGCTTCATGCCATTCTGGGAAGAATATTGGGGGGACGGGAAGTTGCACAAAGGGATGAGAGATTTAATATGGTTGCCTCAGAGAGCTACAATGAGTTGAAAAGACAATTGCACTGAAGACAGAACATGAATGTTACCCTTAAGTCTGAATACTGCTATTATTATTGCTGATTGCACAGTCAACCAGATGTTTAGACTGGATCTGGCATTTTTATCCACCTATCGACCTAGAATAGGCAGATGTTGTTTGATGGTGTTAAAGGTATTCTGGCAGGATGTAAGCTGTTCCAAATAAAGCTGCCTTTTGCAACTGACTGATGGTGATTTTGTCAATGCTGATGGTCTTCAAGCAGTGCTCCAGATGTTTTGGGATTGCACCTAAGGCACTTATAACTATTGGTACTATCTTTGCTTTCTTTTGCCACAGTCGTTCTACTTCTATTTGCAGGTCTTTGTATCTTGTGATTTTCTCCAGTTCTTTCTCTTCTATTCTGCTGCCTCCAGGTATTTCTTATCAACAATTGTTAAGTCTGGAGTGTTGTGTGGCAGGTGCTGGTCTGTTTGAATTCTAAAGTCCCAGAGCACTTTAGCTTCTTCATTTTCTATTACTTTGTTTTGTGGTCCCACCAGTTCTTGCTTGCAGGTAAATGGCATTTCTTGCAGATATTCCAATGCATTGTTGGTACTCTGTCATGCTGTTGTTTGTAGTCAGTCTGGGCAATCTTCTTGTGGTCCCCTCTCCGGCCTCGCCACATGGCAGAGAGGGCAACCCGGAACAAACCAGCTGACACTCGGCACATGCTGCACCATGCTCCCATCTCCCCACCTGCCAGTTCGCGTTTCATCCAAAAGATGATGATGATGACGATGATGATGATGATGATGAAGTATGTTTACAAAATAATCTATGTCAAGGAATGCATGTGTTTTATTAGCTATAGTGCCCATCCATTACATTGTCCTGCTTTGCCATGGCTTTTCAGGAATCTATAAAGCTTTGTATCTAATTGGCACCCGAGGCTTTTTCAACCTTTTCTTAGTGTGATTTCAATAAGACTAATTTGACTTTTTTTAAAAAAATGATTCCAGTAGCACTTTTTAGATATATGCAACCTCTCTTTATTTACATAAATATTAAAACAAAAAAATCATATAAACTCATGCAATCAAAACCAAGAAATGGGAAAGAGACAAGCTTCCTCTGGATAGCACCCTGAATTAACAGACTTGTCTATTAGTTGAGGAAGCAGTCCAAACTGTTATTTTCTTTACTGAATGTGTATGTTTCTGTGACTGTCTCATAAGAGGAGAGAGATGCTAGGAAGATCAGATAGGCCAGTGGGAATATATGAACATTCAAGTATTGATGTTTTTGAATTTGGTGTTGAAGAAGACTCCTGAGAATACCATGGACAGCCAAGTAAACAAACAAATGGATCATCAAACAAATCAGAGTTTTCACTCAAAGCACAAACAACCAGGTTCAAATTATCTTACTTCAGACACACTATGCAAAGACTTAGCTCTCTGGAGAAGGCTCTAATGCTGGGGAAAGTGGAAGGAAAGAGAAAAAGAGGATGCCCATCAGCAAGGTGGATGGACTCAGAGTAGCAATGGGTGCACCATTAGTAGACCTGAAGGACCAGGTTAGGGATAGATCATCATGGTGAAAATCTATCTATGTGGTTGCTAAGACTCAACAATGTCTTGATGGCATATAATCTCTGTTTGGGTTCCTGGTAATGGGGAGGAAGTAGGTGAGAAAGGTCTGGAACTGACTGGGCAAGTGGGCAGTGGAATGGGTAGTGGTGATTAAGACAAAGCAATAGGAAGGCTGGGTGGGTAGAATGCTTGTACAGCAGCAGCTGAATTGAGGGAATGAGTTTGGAAAGGTGCTGGCAGCATCAGGCTTGTAGGCAGGTGGCATGAAGAAGTGGTGGCTGGAGGAGGGAGGGAGGAAAGGTGTTGGGAAGAGGGAAAGGTGCTGAGAGAGTAGGAGCAATGGTGATCCTTTTGCTTTACCTGGCTCCTGGCCCAACCAGCCTCACTGGCAGTACAGCTGAAGTAAAAAGTAGTTCCTAAGGCTGACACTAGAGTGATGTCCCTTAATGGGCTGTCATAAGTGCCATTTCCTCAAAAAGAAAAAAAAAATAGATTTTTCCTGGCATCCTTGGGGCAGAAAATAAAAGAAGGAAAATAACTTTCAGATTTAATGGACATTCAAATTTAATAGATTCCCCTGCCCCCCCCACCTCCTCCCCCACTCCCCCTGGCCTGAATGGTGATGACTTTTGACTTAACATGTTTATGCATTTCCAGAACCACCAATAAAGAAATTTTACTGGGTTAGTGGCTGACTAGGTTAAGCATGCTGTGGCAACAGGCACATGGTATAATCATATTTCTAACGCTCTGAAACATTTTGATTTCCTACACCTTAATTAAATCCCTAGAGAAGACATGATGAAGGAACCATTCCCATTTTACATTTGGAAAATATGGGCAGCATTTCCTCCAATGCAATATTGGAGCAGCCGCTCTGAAAGTTTTGAACTTAGGAGCCAACATAAGATGATATTTTGTGCTACTTTGTTCCTCTCATTATTTGAATGTATGTTTTGGTTTGGGTTTGGAGAAGACAACTCCCACAGTAGCAAGCATTATTTCAGCACCAATTAATACTCATCACTTGATAGTTACAGCAGTGTGGGTGTGGGTATTCCTGCAATTTGTAGTGCTGTTACCTGCAAACATAAATGTTTTTCTTGGAAAACATGGGCTTTTTGTTCTATTTTGGTGGGGCTTAAGATATAAAAATGAAGAACTGCTGCTATAGAAAAAGTAAAATCAAGTATTCACACTTGCCGTGAGAAGTAGTTGAAAGAACTTAAAATCTGCCCCATAAAACAAGTGTGAGGCTTTGATTGCACAATGGTGGCCACCATCTTCACTCTTTTGACCTTCCTTGCAGACACCCCTGCATTGGTGGCATTACAATGTTGACTAATGGAATGAATGTTTTCTGACACTGTATTATAATATAATTTATGCTAGACAGATGGGAAGTATCTGGGCAAGATCAGGTCACATGAAGTCCAAACTCTTATTCATGTCTGCTCAGAAGAAAGTCCCATGCTTTTCAGTTGCCGTATGTTGACCAGTGCAAATACAGTGCCAGCAGCCCCCAGAAAAGGTTGAGCAGCCCACAAGCTGCAAGATGACCACAGCCCCTCTTTCCAATCATATGTTTGACATTGAGCAGCAACATGCCAACATTCTTTATCATAATTTCTTGAGTTCTTCTTTTTTTTTTTACTGCAATAAGAAGCAAAATAAGTGGTTAATCTCTAATAGGCTAAACCCAGGCATGTTATTGCTTTAAAAATGAACTCTAAAAAATGAAAAAAAAAATTCAAATATTTTGGTTCCATCCCTTTGGGTGATATCACTACTGTGACTCTACTGCCCTTGGAGGATTTTTTTTTTTAATGAAAAAAAGTACATCCCTAAATGCAGAAGAATTGCCCATCCATTCTCTAGGGGAATGCAGTGGTGAATATGTATGCGTTTGTAGCATGTACACAACTTCTAAAAGTTTAGTCTGATTAATATCTGCTTGACAGGCATCAGTAGTCCTGCCAGGGGAAAAAAATCGCAGTCTTTTTCTAAAAAAGCGCACACAGAGAATCTCTGCAGCAGCTCTCTATTTACAGCCTATGCAAACGTGGCCACATTAATAAAGCATGCTGAATCTCAACAGGTGATGAATTATGTTTCTTTTTCTTTAGCACAGCAGCTAATAACTATGAAAAAAGCAAGGAATCCTATTTACTAAGTAGGGTAAGAGAGAGGGAGAAGGGAAGAAAGAAAAGAGAGAGACCTTGAATAAGTTACTCTTGAGATTTCTAGGGCAAACTATTGTGAGGTATGGTATGACAAAAACATGCAGTACAGAAATTTTTCAAATATGCCTCTAAATTCAAACTCTGTATTCCAGAGTCTTTGGTTCTGTTTCAGACCTGGTCAAAATAAATAGCTTTTTTCCCCTTCTTCCTAGGCTAGAGTTTGAAATGGGCTATTTTAGGTTCTTTCTACCCTTGCTGATGAGAATCACTGAAATAGTTTCTTATTAATTAATGTGATAATTGGAACTTTTAAGATGAGGGTTTAAAATAGAGGGGACCTGCTTAAAACCTTAATTATACTACTGCCTCCTAATCAACATCCCTACCAAAGACCAATTGTTCTTACAAAGTCATTTGTAATCCAAAGCTCTTATTTATCACTGATAATGTGCTAAAAGATCTCCCTTAATTGCATTTGAAATGTATCAGTATTCAATGGAAACCATTCTGAATCAGGAATATTGGAGAAATCTGTGCATTTCTCTTCCAGCAAATGCTCTGATGTTCCATTGTACCACAAATAGGCACAAAAACACTGAATTCACTAGTAACCATCTTGAAATATTTTGGGATTGAAAATTGCCTGTATTAGTGAAAGTTGCATTCAATGCCTCTATAGGTATATATGAGAAAAGATGTATGCAAGTCAAACTTATGCAAAGCAGCTGTGGTACATTCTAAGGTGGTATCTTGATCCAGATGGTCACAGCAATCTGCTTCAAGGCAGCGGTCCAATTTCATTTTCCAGGTTGGGGTAGGCCAGCTTAGTTTGGCAACCACTTTGCTTTGGTGGAAAGGACCCCTGTACATTCAGGGAGAGAGTAACACACACAGAATTGCCCTTTTTTAGCATCTGGATTAAAGTTTGGCACTTCAAAGAGGAGCATTGCTTCAGTTTGGTACTTCTGCCTAAAAGGGCATTTTGATTGAAGCTTCACTGAATCAAATCCCTCTTCAAAGCATTGTGTGCAACCATAATACAAATGAGAGTAAATTGGGAGAGGTTGCATTCAAATACATATAGCTGTGTCAGGAAAAGCTGTACATGAAAACACATACAGACTTTCTTGTTTTTCTTTATTTGAAAAATTACAAAGTGATGTAGAACTTTGAATATACTAGCTAATGGATATATGTGATTGTGACCAAAAATAGGTTGTTGCATACATTTTTGTTTTGCACTGGGTTTCTTATTAGACAAATTGTTGAGAGTGACTCCTGGTTAATGATGATTATATTACCCAGTATCAAAGACGTGCATATCTCTGGGTGGAGGAACATTCCTACTATGAGCTTCTGTTAAGCATCCTGGGAACAGACTATTGGACCAAGCTGACCTTCAATTTGATCTAGAATAATTTTTTTTTTCATGCATTCTTCTGTGGGAAGCTGTCCTATTGAGAAAGAGAGAAGAAACAGGACCATGGTGTGCAAACCTGTGAACCCAATATGACTGGGACAGGATAGGATGATTTTAACTCAAAATTGTACTGGGAAATTGTGAGTCAAATTGCCTTTCCTAGCCAGCTATGTTGTATGAATCCCCAGACCCAATCAATCATTGGACAATGTCCAAATCCCATATAAACAGATCTCTAAGGAAAACAGAGAGGTTGGGTTCACATGACATACTAAACCCCAAACTAGCCAATCACATTTTAGGTTAGGATGTTGCGCAAACCAAACCTGCATGCTTAGTTTATGATTCAGAAGGTGGTATGATTTCAGAAAATGGGTAGGGACAGATAATCACAAGGGCATATGTTGTTTAAACACAGCCAGATCTGGGCTTCAAAAATCTAGAGGACCACTAGATGGCAGCAAAGAGTTATAAACCATTGTATCCATCTGCTGCCATCTAATGGTTGTCTGGAATTCTGCAGCTCAGAACTGATTGTGTTGTGCTTTTACAATATTTATTTTCACTAGCCTTTGGGACATTCTTCCCTCTTTTCCTGGTTTGCAGTGCCTGCCCTCTTTTTCATTCTTTCATTTGTAGTAATAAAGCAGCTGAAAATGTAATATAAATAACAGAACTTGCTATCAGGTTTTGCCAGGCTCAGGACATACTTTCCATAGTGTCAAACACTGTCTACACCAAGGTCACCATAGCTGGACTGCAAAAATTCAAATGCCCAGAAGATAGCAAAGGGATATAGAAAACTTTAAGTCTTTTCTCCCATGTGGTCATCTGGATTTTTCTGCCAAGATAAGGTACCCTACATAATGCCCAGGCCATGTCTACTTTATTGGCCTGACCAGTGGGATTATTGCTTACTGAAGTTTTGTTAGTCCTTTCCTAGAGCAAAGGTTAATGGGCTGTTGGAGAGGACTGGAAGGAATGGGTGAGGATTATATGTTTCCCAGAATGAAAGCTTTTGACCCAGATCTCAGTGGGACAGTGATTTTGGTCCACATTTTGGTAATCTGTTGAGGTTCAGAAAGGGAATGAGACGAGCAGGAAGCTGCTGGAAGGCAAATTACTCCTATCTCCATACTTAAAAATCTATTTAAAAAAGAAATATCTCAAAACATTCCCCCAAATGAGAATATAGAAACATTGTTCAGGGTTGGGGGACTGGGGGGAAGTAGAAGCAGTTTGCCTCTTTCCTGCTCCCTCTTTCTTCTTTCAGACATGTAACCTCACCATCAAGTGGCCTCTTCAGGACCTCCAGAAATTTAGGAGGCTAAATTGTGCTGTTGGTGTCAAATATTGCCCACCACTGCCACTGGGAGAGAAGATAAGATCAAGTGACTTCTTTAAGGATTAAAAGCCAAATGCACTGCAATCCTCAGTTAAAAATAGGTGAGTACCCCTGATATCATAGTTTTTCTAATTATCCCTAGCATGGAATTTGCATTCTTTCTGCTGCTACACATGCTGATGGCAAAGCAAGCCAATTCAAGGAAATAATTGAATAAAGGTGCATTCCATCACCTTTTGCAGCTGTTTCTAAAATGTTGCAGAAAAGGAGATTCCTTTTCAATGCTTTGTGAACTGCACTTGGCCTGATACAAAATACATAGGGATAACCTAATGTATTCTTCATAGAGGATTGCTCTGGGTCCAAACAAAGTAATATTTACATGTGGTCACTGACAGAGAAACATTATAACTATATATTAGGGAAATGACAGGAATCAAGTAGTCATGCACTTTTAAGCATTCTTTTGAAAAGTTTGAAGTTATACAGAAAACAGAAGATTGGATTTAAGCATTAGGTATTCTCTGCTGAACCATGCATCTATCTTAATGCTTTCACGGGGGAAAAAATAGTAAAATTACCCTCATTATAATGAATCACAATGGTGATTAATAACTTTGCTTAGTTAGAAACTATTTTCTTTAAATATAGCATCTGTGTGAGCCTTTCAAGGAGGCTTAACTGTGTAGAAGTAGAATATTTGCTGGAATGGGGATGAGTCATTCTTGATCAAAAAGGCATAAAAAGAGTTTCAAATAACAGAAGTTTGGTTTCCTTTCTTACTTTTTTAAAGTTTCCAATCTGCAGTGTTGTGATCTGCTTGCATTTTGCTAGCATTAAAATAGCCAGCAAATCCTTTTAGCCAAAATTAATTAAAATATTTTCCATCATTTGAATGTACTGATAATATTTCATAAAGACACTGAGTTATATGGGCAAACAGAAAAGTAGGCAAATAATGTTTATACATCATAATAGGGAAGCCACCCAATTTTGTAACTGGTTGGTTCACAGGCATATCTTTTAAGTTGGTAATTCTCAGGTACATAAGAAGGCCAGAACCTGGTCCAGTGAACTTTAATTAGTATTTTTGCAATTCAAACTAGAGATGATTAAAATTTAATTTACATTTTCTAAGCCTACACTATCTGCATGACCAAATACCTTAAACTTTAATGCCTCTATT